>CM034546.1:133884967-136501967 GCA_020055645.1 Tomocerus qinae | reverse complement strand
TAGTGCTCTTAATTTTTAGTAAAACATTTACCTTTCAAAATTATACCTACACAATTACACTTCAATTCTCGAAAACCTTTTAAATGTTAAAACAGTTTTCAGTTTATAAGCCAGTCCAGTTTTTAGTCCGCACAATAGTGGATAATTTCGAGTTAATTACTTCCATAACTACAAACACTTATTATGTATACACTAGAGTTCGAATTCCAAATATTTTAATTAAAGGAGCTAATAATCTACTTCTTCCTATTTTTGTGGATAAAAAAGAAATCGACTCCCTCCTCAAAATTTTCAAACTATATTACTCTTCCTAATTTCACCAAAGAATTTTTCAAACAATTTCAACAGAGATTCATAAAAACCTGACCTTAAAGATTGTCAATGCATTACCATTTTTAAGAAAATTTTAACCAAGCACAACCTAAATGAAAGGTAGTTCGGTGTGTAAAAAATAGTTAGTACTAGCTATTTTATAATTCTTTTTTGCATGGTTTTGTTTGTGTTTGGTTAATCGAAATAATCTACCGCTGTAATTCGTTGTATTTTTGTATTATTTGACACATTAGTTTGCTTCTATAATATAGTCATATGTATAAAACGTCCCCTTATGGGAAACAACTCAAATTAACTTTTGAGTTGACATTGAACGACAATAAAGCAATTACTTACTACATCTTACTTAGAAACACACTCCACGTCCACAACATATCTAAGTGGGAAGTAGTGAGTAGTCTAGTGGGTAATAAATTACAAGAATGTTCTCTTGTCCATCTTCACTGGGCTGAAACAGGTATTTATTTATTTAGCTACTTATTTTTGTCATCGTTTGTGAGTATTTCTGTCATTGTATTTTTATAATACAAAATAATAAAATTGTTTTCATTAAACGTACCTACTCAAAATGATTTTTTAAACTTCTTTGACAGCCTAATGAGATGCCCAAATTATATGGTTGTCCATCTTACGCAACCTTGTCTGTCACTGTCACTTCACAATAATTATTTATGACAGTATAAGTGATGTAATATATTATTTATAATGTATTTGAAACTTCAAAGAGTTCTGAATCTCTGGCCTTATTATGACTTTATTAACAGAATTGAATACAATATCCATGGGTTTTATATGCATTTCCAGCGAGCCGTAACCTATATCGAGGTTATCGCCTATATATTGCACAATGTGTAGAATATCATTTGGAATTAGATACCCCTATTTGGTCATTTAAAGATTTTACATCATTAAAAAATTTTTGCGGTAAAAGGGTAATTGCTTAATTAACAAATTATACACAAATTATAGCACCATGTTTCTTGATGAATCCATCTCACGTGGCTGCTGCAAGTTGGCTGATCCGAGTCGGGTCGGTTGTACCGAACCGACCCAACCGACCGACAGACGAAACCGACCGACCGACCCGATATAATAACAGTAAATGAACCAAAATAATTGTTGATTATTCAAAATAACCGTTAGTTAATCAAAATAACTGTTAGTAAAACAAAATAACTGAAGGAAACCTGCATATACAGTCAAGTTGAGTCAAGTGCAGTGGTGGGGCATCTATCGAGCGCAATAACGATGATTATTCCTTAGTGAGGTCCCCAATCCATCAGAGACTTATAATAAGAAACTCAACAATTAACCAAGGCTGCGAATTAACGTGTATGGCACACACAGGAATTTTTGTTTGACAAGAAATTTCATCGAACAGTCGTACATTTGTATGGTACGTTATAGAAAACCGAGGGGTATTATTTGCAATGACTAAATATTTACATCATCGAAGCCACAATTTTGGGGTGATGGGTGGGCATCTAGACGCAGCAGTGTAAAATGTTCGAAGGAGCAATTTTGTCTTAGTACCCTACATTGTTCTTTTACTTTTCATACAATACCATGGTGCCTTTGTGTTGTTATGGCACCATGTGTTGTTAAGGCACCATGTGTTGTTAAGGCACCATGTGTTGTTAAGGCACCATGTGTTGTTAAGGCACCATGTGTTGTTAAGGCACCATGTGTTGTTAAGGCACCATGTGTTGTTAAGGCACCATGTGTTGTTAAGGCACCATGTGTTGTTAAGGCACCATGTTTTGTTAAGGCACCATGTGTTGTTAAGGCACCATGTTTTGTTAAGGCACCATGTGTTGTTAAGGCACCATGTGTTGTTAAAGCACCATGTGTTGTTAAGGCACCATGTGTTGTTAAGGCACCATGTGTTGTTAAGGCACCATGTGTTGTTGAGGCACCATGTGTTGTTAAGGCACCATGTGTTGTTAAGGCACCATGTTTTGTTATGGCACCATGTGTTGTTAAGGCACCATGTGTTGTTAAGGCACCATGTGTTGTTAAGGCACCATGTGTTGTTAAGGCACCATGTGTTGTTATGGCACCATGTGTTGTTAAGGCACCATGTGTTGTTATGGCACCATGTGTTGTTATGGCACCATGTGATAACCTTGCCGTTCAAAAGTTTTATGTTTATGCGTGTATAACGCATTGTTTTCAATTCATGTATCGAAAAGGAAGCACAGTCTCACATACACGGGCGTTGGGTAGGAACGGAGGCTAAATGCATGGTGGGTGCCAATTTACTCACGCTCCAAACCTTACCCCACCTAATGACCTCCAGTGTAGGACCACCCCCTAACCTAAAAAAGATTACGGTCAAGTTGCACAGTTAAACATTACGTAATTTCAGCATTGAAACGCACGGTGGTCTAAAATTAAAAACTTCGAATTTCGCTGCGCCCACTGGTCCAGTTTAAGTCGAAATTTTAATTTTCGAACCAAAACTTTAAAGTTTTTAATTTTATTTGTACATCGAAAAATTAGATTTTTTAAATTTCATGTTATTGCGTTTGAATTTTGAAATTGCGGAATGTTTAACTTAGCAACTTGACCGTCACCTTTTTTAGGTTGGGTGGTGGTCCCACTCTGAAGGTCATTTGGTGGGGGTAAGTTTTAGAGCGTGAGAAAATTGGCACCCTACATCCCTTCCTACTTCCGCCCGTGTATGTGAGACAGCTTGGTGGCGTCTGTTGTCGGGTGTCGGGTCCGGTGGTGTCGGATGTCGGGTAGGGTGGTTTTGGTCGTCGGGTAGTGTGGTGTCGGCAGTCGCGTACCGTGTCGTCGGTTGTCGGGTAGAAGGGATGAGCCCGAGAGGAGGGAAAGAATGAATAATGCATTTCTGTCAGTAGCAACAGCAAGGTAAGGGCGTGTAGGCGTGCGTGTGGCGTGGCGAAGATAACTTCTGACTTGACTTGTCACTTGTCAAAATGCAACAGTTTCCAGACCAAGTTTCGTCATCGTCCAACTCCTACTGGGGAACCGAAACAAGTGAGAGGTTTGAAACAACTTTGGAACATGCTAAACGGAACTCTTTGAAGGAATTGACAGTGAATGATGTGGATATCCTTCAGTCTGATTTCCTCCGTGACTATAATATTCAATTAGAGACAGTCATTGCAACTCAGGAATGTTCAGAAAATTTTAGCAAAGTTTGCACAGTACAAAAAGAATCGAATAATTCAATCTTTGAACAATGCAAAGATGCAATGGATTGGATTGTCGGTATTGTGGAATTCAAAGTTGACCCAAAGGTGACATTTAGTATTAAGATGAGAGACTACACACCTTATCCTCCTTGTGACAGTGAAGACGTGGGAGAAGTGACTAAAAAAGAGCAAGCCAATGATTACGAAATGAATCTTTTTGCCTCTGACGAATCGGAAGACGACGACGAAATGTTTGGAGTAAGAAAGAAGTCGGAGTTACTTTCCAGAACAGCCGGCGTTTCTATCTTTAGTCAATGTCAGTATGATATATTAGTCAAGTTAAGAGACAACAAACTATTAATAGTGGATAAAAACTGGCCCAGGTTTGAAAAGTATAGAAAGGATGCCGTTCTTATATCAAGAGCTGGAGATGGATACGAGCATTCTGTTTTATTACAAGGATTCTCACCTCCTATCACCCGCAGCCAAGATTTTCCTCCCTCCGACGTTGTTCCAGAATGTGAGAAACTGCATTTGTTGGAATTATATGGCGAGCATCGAGCTGGAATTAAAGACAGAGAACAATATCAAAGTATGCTTTCTCCCGAGAAACTGAAGCATTTGTTTAAATGTATGGATAAATCTTGTTCTTTCACTGGAGACTCCAAAAGTGACTTTCTCCGACATCTCATTTCTCATGGAATCAAATGGAAAATAGAAAATAAAGTTGCAAAATACTCGGAACGGGTTTGTTTGATTTACAATTTTCCATATCAAATTCCTATCAACCTAATACCTATTCCCATTTATTATTACTAACTGATAATCCAAATTTTGATTTTATTTTTAATACTTTATTTAATTGATGGTTACATATGTGGCGCATTATTGTGTTTATAATTATAACAAATCCTTGTTTAAAAAATGTTGAAATTCTTTTTCAGAATTGGATTTGCTGTTCATATTGCTCTTTGCAGTACAAAAAAGCTGAAGATCTTTGTGACCATATTGTCCATCAACACAGCAAGAGCCTTTATCAGTGCGGTCACTGTTTTTATCGATGCTTCTGTGAATCTTATATTAACAAACACTATGTGAGTATTATTTCCATCATATCGCTAGAATGCAAGTTTGTTATTAAACACTAATTTGAAACCTTATTAATGCAGAAAGTACAAAAGTTTTAACCATTTAATTTCTCGTCTGTTTTCAAGGTTGAACGTCATCAAATAGAAGTGCCTAAAATAATTCTTTGCGAGGTGGTTGTTGATAGTAATTACATAGAGTCCGTGGGTGTTAAACTTTGTGCCTACAGCTGTTCAAGAGGTAAATGCATGAAGTAAGCTGTAAATCATTTATATGGCTTCAAAAATATTTTAAATTATCTTTCATGTATTTAGATTGCTGTTCTGATAGTTCACTACAATTCCTGTTGAGGAATGAGTTTATGGATCACCTGAAGAGCTGTACCCCTCCAGGGTCCTTTTGTGCTTGTCATATATGTAATGCTACTTACAAAGATCATCGACATCTTGTTGATGTAAGTTGATATGCTTGCCTTAACATCCATTTGTATTTAAAGTCCTTAAGTATACCATGAAACTATATTAAGATATTTTTGAAAGTTTTAGAATAGAAAGTCCATGAACTAGAATCAAAGATTAAATTATCGTAATCAATGTAGTACTAAAATAACAATTATGATTTTAAAACACAGTTTTGTTTTTCAGCACTATAAATGCCATTCGATTTTCCGTTATCAATGTTTTTACTGCTTTTATGGAAGCGAAGATTTTTACAATATGGAAAACCATGTCTTCGAAGTTCATCCAAATCTCTCCGGAAAAATATTTGATCGTCAAAAGGAGACTAAGGGTGAAGTCATAATTCAGAAATCAGATTCATGTCCAATCAATATTATATCTAAGAATGAAGAAGACAAAAAAAGGGAACCAAATCTGGATACTTCAAATGAATCTAGTAGTCAGTTTAGTGGTTGCGAAACTGTGGATGAGAAGGAAAGACGTTTAAATGGCCTGGAAGGTAAATATTAAATTTAATTAAAAAATTTATTTACTACAATTCTAAAATGGCAAATTTGACCAATTTTGACAATTTTATGTTTTATTTTGATGTTTTAGGGACGAGTCTATATCGATGTGGTAACGCCAAGTGCAATTTCTCAGCTCCTAATGCTGTACATTATAAATATCACATCGTAGTTTGTGAGCACATGCCAAAGAGCAAACTATTTTCTTGTTATCATTGCTCCAAGCAGGTAAAATGCATCTATAAATTGATGGACCACGTTAAGACTCACGGGAAAAAGAGGCGGAATTGTTCTCTCTGCACTTTTAAATGTTGTATTAACAACGATCTGGGGAAACACTTTAAGGTTATTTAAAATTCTGTAATTATGAAAGGAAGATTTTGAGTAGCTAACTTAGAATTTCTTTTAGAGTGTGCATAGAATTTCCACCTATCGAGTATCAAAATCTCAAGAAGACATCGATGAGCCAGAAGCAACAATTTACCCCAAAGAACCGTCATGCCAACTTGTACTGCCAGCAACATTACAGGAAAACTTTATGCTACTCTCCAATAAAGCACGGTTTTTGCCAGTAGATATTGACAAAATCCCAACGACTAATATTTTCAAGTATAAAAATAGATGCTAATGACTAATTATATCTTTAATTATTTTTATTTTGTAGGATGCTAATTGTAAACTTTTATAAATACAGATATTTTGTCGGGTGCGGACTGTGTACATTCACGACAAAAATACGTACAAACATTCTTCGTCATTTGAAACTTCATTCTCAGTCTGATTTGGATGGAGGAAAAACTGTGGTGCCCAAAACGGATCCTGTAAACCCAGTCCCGTATCTTGAACGCAACGAGCTAATGTACGATAAAACGGAGAACTGGGCTGAAAGTTCATATAAAAATAAACTGTAATGTCGAATTTATTCTTTAGATTGAATTTCACTGAATGTAGGAATTAAAACCAATTTTTTATGCAGAGAAAGCGAGGTCAGTAAAAAAGATACAGAAATGAAAACACAGAAAGAGAAATGGCCGATTACTAAGAATTACACCGATAGAAATTATTCAATCAGAATATTTTGTGCTGAAGAAAACGCAAGGAACGATACGGAAAGTTGGAGATGTACCTTGTGCGCCTATAAAGTACACTTTTCTAGTTGGGAAGAAGCAAAGATTCATTGCACTGAGTATCACAATGTATTAGGTCAATTTGTATGCAGTTCCTGCTCATTTTCATCGGATTATGTCTTTGAAATAACTGCCCACGTCAATAAAAATCAGTGTAAACATCCATCACAGAAAGGCCGAATTATCATCACATTTTGTCGGTAATCCCCATATCTTCTTTTTATTTGTCTATGTTGGCTTTTAAAATTTTTATTCCTTGTGGTCCTATTTTTCAATCATACTTTCCCACTGGGTACACTGCCAAGGGGGGTCTAATAAACGAATCTTGTACTTTTTCTGGGGGGGTGTAGGTGGCGCGAAATTTTTTTGAAAAGGGGGCACAGCGGTATAGGAAAACGACCATAAAATTTTTTATTAGTGATAAACAAACGCTGCCTTAAATGTCAATATTTTGTTTGAAGTATTTGCACCATTACTAAAAATTAGGTATAAATGAGCATCACAGAGATTTTTGGACACATTTCATCATATATGCACACAATCCAGCCAAGCACGTATACAGAATTGAGTTTTGGAGGGGGCTAAGATTTCCAATAGATATTGTCAAGGTATATATTCGCGCGTAGCGCGAAAAATTTTTGGCATTTTTTGACTGAAATGAGTCTAAAATATCTCTCTATACGTCCTTGAATCCAGCACGTCCCGCTGATATTAAAACAGTAATAATAAAATGTTTCAAAACATTAAAAATTAATAATGCATTTTCAGCGTATCATTTAAATTTTGTTATTCATATTTAATTTGAAGTCGGCCAGGAGGGGTAGGCTTCTCTTTTTTGTGAGTTTAAGGTCTCCTGGCCGACTTCGTCGGCCAGGGGGGGGGGGTCTCAAAACTTCTTAGGTCAAAGGGGGTACCTGGCCGACTTCGTCGGCCAGGGGGGTCTCCGTACATTACAGCATACCTAGGTGGGAAAGTATGCAATAATTTTTTTAAATTTTGACGGGAAAGTAGATATCGTCCTTTAAGGAAGGTAAAAGCCAATATCCATTTTTTGTTTGGTATAGGAAAAAGCCCATATCCATTTTTCGTTTGGTGCCGGAAATAGCCTAACTCCACTAGCGTATGAATATAAGCTTTTTCCTGCATCAAACAAAAAATGGATATTAGCCTTTTCCTTCCATTAAGGACGATATATATAAAATCAAGGCAGAGTGTAAAATCAAAAGCTTTTGAATTCCACTTTTTTATAAATCTGGTTCTAAACACTATGTAATTTGTTATTTGTTTTCATAAAGAAATGAAGCACTGGCGGCATTAGCAAAAGTCAAGGAAGAGACATCAAACATTTGGAAACGGGCCGCACCTGTCGTTAAGCAAATTAGAGGCATCTACTTGGAAAATTGCGAAGCAAGCAATTCTATGCCTGTAAAAAGTAAAAATAGTCTAGCACCCTTAGTAGCTCCTCCAAAATGTATTGCTGACGTCCAGGGTAATTTGTCTGAGGAATCTGCAAGTTTGTCCTCAATAATAGCCCCTCTTAAACCGGAACAGAAAATCTTGACAAATTCGTCAATATTGAATGCCTCTACGAACTCTCCACTGCCATCAAATGATTCTACGCCTGCTGATGAAGTAAAGCATTACGTATGCATGGAATGTAACAAGTACAAAACAAAAAATGTCCCCAACCTCATTATACATCTCTATAATGAATTTAATTACAGAAGGTTCTTTTAAATGTTTATTATGCCAGTATTTAACCAATGACAGGTATTACAGTTATCATATCTATTTTTAGATACAAGTGCAAATTGTGTGATCACAAATTCATCACGGAGAATTCATTAAAAGGGCATATGGTTGGCGATCACCAAATATTCTACAATTTTTCTCTCTGCGAACTGCTTCCTGCAGACGAGAACATTGAAGATTATGTAATATTATAATTAATATTATGGATTTTTTTTTCTTTTTCAAAAGTTTAAATTGTTAATTGGGGTATAGGTGTCGAAATGCATTAAAGACCAACAATAAAAAGAAGTAGCAGCAATAGCATACGCCACAGTCTATAACGATGGACATTTGAGATGCAAGCAATGCAGAAAAAATATTTTGCCTCTCATCCTATTTACAATACACATTACACTTTTGGTAAATTGTTATAGATATTTAAGTATCGATTGTTCTGTATTGTATAGGTATACCTTATATTACCATATCATTTTGTCGTAAAATTACAATAAATTAAATATGATCTTAAAATAATAATAGATAAATTAAATATGATCTTAAAATAATAATAGATAAATTAAATATGATCTTAAAATACTAATAGATAAATTAAATAATTTTATGATCTTAAAATTATAATAAATAAATTAAATATGATCTTAATTATAATCTAGATAAGCCTCCGGATCTTTTAACCGGATGGCTAGTTGGATTGGATGGCAAAACCTACCGCTCCTATATTTCAAACATAAAGATATAAATCAATAAAATTAATCAAGAATGAAGGCAGAAATCGATTTAGAATTTTGGCTTCATGGAATCTATAAATCATGGATTGGGCAGTGTGCAGCGGTGAAATTAGCTTTAAAATATTATGATGTCTTTTTCAGTGTTCAACATATTACCCGTAGGTAAAAGTTTTGAATGCTTCAATTAAATGTCCTCAAAAGAATTGTACCTTTCTGATTAGTTTCAGATCAATAGAATGTTTCCATTTTTAAATCATGGAACTTAAGTGAAGCGCAGCGGTGAAATTAGCTTTTAAAATACTAATAAAGGTATTTGTCTGTTTGGCTGGATGTTTATTACCCGGTTTGAATATTTACGTCAGATTTAAATTAATAGATTATTTCCATTTTTAAATCATGAAACTTAAGTGGAGTGCAGCGGTGAAATTAGCTTTAAAACATTATGATGTCCTTTTCAATGTTCAACATATTAAATCCGTAGTTAAAAGTTTTGAATGCTTCAGTTAAATGTCCTCAAAAGAATTGTACCTTTCTGATTAGTTTCAGATCAATAGAATATTTCCATTTTTAAATCATGGAACTTAAGTGGAGTGCAGCGGTGAAATTAGCTTTAAAACATTATGATGTACATTAGTTGTCCTTTTCAGTGAACATATTACCCGTAGGTAAAAGTTTTGAATGTCAACTAAATGTTATCAAGTTTTCCTCATAAAAATTGTACCTTTCTGATTAGCTTCAGTCAATAGAATATTTCCATTTTTAAATCATGGAGTGGAGTGCAGCGGTGAAATTAGCTTTTAAAATACTATAATGGTATTTGTCTGTTCGGCTGAATGTTTATTATCCGGTTTGATTAGATAATATTTTACTATAACAATTAAATGTTTTAGTTTTCCTCATAGGATAACTATACCTTTTTTCTACGTTGGATTTAAATTAATAGATTATTTCCATTTGTAAATCATGGAACTTAAGTGCAGCAGTGAAATTAGCTTTTAAATCATTATAATGTTATTTGCCCTTTTGCCTGAATGTTTATTTTTGGGTAAAGATATTTTAGATACTTTAGTAGTCATAAGTTTTTGTCATAGGAATTGAATGTGTGTACCTAATTTAGTTTTATGTGTATTACGTATCATGGGATAGACACTAAATAAATTGTTTTCATTCTGCCAATGAGAATATCAACATTAATTCCTTTTATCTAAAACATCTATTTTGTACTACATGTTATTTATTTGTAAGTACCCGTTTTAATAATGTACGAAAGCATATTAATATCAATTTATTATTCATTCCTGTACTAGGGGAAATATTTTTTGGTTGTATTTGTTTGTATTAAAATTCGTATTTCCGATTCTAGTATTTAATTTGACAAAACTAGAATATCATGCGTACGTTGAAAAATTCTTGCTAGAAAACTGTTAAGTAGAGTGTGTATTTTCAATGAAATGTTGTAATTTCTTACAGTGCATGTAAACTTAAACAGCGTAGTACGGATTCCCTTTTACTGCAAAGTAGAAATAAATTACTTTTCTTGGAAAGACAAAATATACACAATCTATATATTCAGTTACTACTGTATACAACAAATTATCTATACGCAGAGATAAGAAAGGTTGAAAATATTGGGTAACTTAAGGTAAGACGCACGCACGGCCACTTTTCTACGAAACTCTCCAACTGCGTATCTAGCTAGATATTTTTAATCCGTCTTAAAGTTTAAAACCCTTAGTTAGGCTGGCAAGTTAGTACTGGGACTTTTCCATTGTAGAATATAGTGAAGACTATTCAGGTAGACCGATTTTTAATTTTTCCATCTACTACTCTTGCTATTATATCTTGTATACGAGAAAACTTCAAATGGTATAAAAGTAAACCACATCCATTCTCCACTCACAGTCTTTCACGGTCTGCATCATCATGAAGGTTTTTATTATCTGCTGTTTTCTAGCCATCGTGGTTATTGTTGCCGGAGATGAATCCAGTAAGTTCATTTATTTGTTATTATTTTTTATTTTCCAATTCAATTCTCAAGTTTAATTCTATTTTCGTGTCCTAATTGTTTGAAAATGTAGAAAACTGCATTTGGACTAAATGTCATGAACCCAATTGGACTCCTAGTCACGCTTGCCGGGAATTGGCACCAGGTCCACCATATACCCACTACCCTAGTGGAAATATGTTTGAAAGCAAAGGTTACCTTAGTTGTGAGGGAATGTCTCTTTGGGCAAAATCGGAATGTTGTGACAAGCCAGCACCTTGGGATGTGAGTCCTTTTTTGGTTTTTTTAAGTTCAAACAACTTCGTATCCTTAATGATTAATTATTAATTACATTGCCATTTATTCGTTTTAGCTCCCAGTTGGATAAACATCTCGGAAAATTATTTGAGGCTGTATAAACAATCGTGGTGACAATCCATTTTAAAACTTTAAAAATATTTTGGCCAACTATTGTACCTTTTCCTGAAAATTGATATTTTATTCGTAATTTAATAATAGGAACAAATTTCCTTCTTATCTTTTAGTGAAACATTTCATTTACTTCGCGGTACTCAGGAAATTATTTACATTAAATGTTCACATTACAAAATCCTGTAAATATTGTTTTGAGTATTTAATAGTGAATGAAGTATAACTGGAAAGTGATAATTATATAAATGACAATAAATTCAGCAGCACCAATAGTATCAAAAAGTCAACCGTTTTATAATTCACAATTTGTTGCAATTGCATCTTCATCCCTTTCATTAACCCTTGACTGTTCTCGTTTTCTCTTTCCGATCTTTCCGCATTCATACCGCATATGAGATTTAGAACATTACTGCTTGAAATCATTATGTATTCATATTCCGCAAGTGATGGGGCGTAAGTAAAGTAGGTTTTCACTATGGCTCCGTTGTGTGAACTTAAGACTGCGACAATGAACTTATGGATGACTAAAATGTGACGAGTAACTGATTGACTACTGACAAAATGACTTAACAATAATAACTTTATCAGGACAAGATACTATTTAATTAGGTTTAGTTTATTGACAGCAAACTGAAAAGTAGTTAAAATTACGAAAGACAATTGATTAGTGCTCGCTGAGCAATAGAGACAGGAATAGAACGTGTTGAATGATCAACGGCTACTTAGCTTCTACATTGAATTGAGAGAGAATACAGATAGGTAGAAAATACATAACGTTAGAAAATGAGCTTGGAAAATGGTGGTAGGCAGCGGGAAGTTTGTAAATACGTTTTCTATTCTAACGTACTAAACATTCCGGCCCCCTTGACACATCAGTGTCAAAACAAAATAAATGAATTGAATATGAAAGTATATAGAGTACAGAGAAATAAATGTTTAAGTAAAAGTGTATATATAAATGTCACAATAAATTATTCACTATTATCATCGATGGGAAGTGGAGATAATTTTGTGACAGGACGTTTGAAGAGACCAGTTTGGGTTTTGACAGTAACAGCACGAACCAAATTGTCAGATCCAGGATGAATTTCCACAATTCTTCCTAAACGCCACTGAGACGGAGGAAGAGTTTCATCCTTGATGAGAACAATCATGTCGAGCTTGAGATTCTTTTCGGTTTGCATCCATTTATTTCTTTGCTGGAGTCGCGTGAGATACTCGCCGGACCAGCGCTTCCAAAAATGTTGTAGTAATTGTTGAGTCAATTGCCAACGGGATAATGTATTTTGCTTGAGTTGGCAATAGTTCGGCTCAGGAACAGCAGTGATAGGTCTTCCAATGAGAAAATGTCCCGGAGTTAAGGCATTTAGATCATCAGGGTTGTTAGACTGAGCAGTCAGTGGACGAGAGTTTAAGCAAGCTTCGACTTGCGCCAGTATTGTGATGAATTCTTCGTAGGTGAGATGAACATCTGCAACAACACGACGAAGGTGAAATTTGACGGATTTAACGCCAGCTTCCCATAGACCTCCGTAGTGTGGCGCTGCAGGCGGATTGAAATGCCAATGTATTCCTTCGTTGGCCATGGCACTAGAGACATCATTCTTGAATTTTTGAGAGTTAGTGAGATCCAAAAGTTGTTTCAGTTCTTGATTGGCGCCAACAAAATTTGTGCCGCAGTCGCTAAACATGTCACTGGGCTTTCCACGACGAGAAACAAATCTTTTGAAGGCGGCGAGAAATGTTTCAGTGGTCATGTCACTTACACATTCCAGGTGAATTGCCTTAGTAGAGAGGCAAACGAAAAGCACTATGTAATGTTTGATGAGCTTACGTCCGCGACCTTTTCCATCCTTGAGCATAAAAGGTCCAGCGTAGTCCACACCAGAATTATTGAATGGATGAGAGGAATTAACCCGTGCTGTAGGTAAATCTCCCATTCGCTGATGAGACAATTTATTGCGATAGCGATGACACTTAACGCATTTCCGAACAACATGGCGCACAGCATCCTTTCCCCAAATGATCCAATACCGAGTTTGGAGAGACGAGAGTAAAAGCTGGGGTCCAGCATGGAGTAGCCGTTTGTGTTCATGTTCCACAATTAGTTTTGTCAATGGGTTGTGTCTTGGTAAAATAATCGGATGTTTTCTTTCTTCGGGAAGATTAGCTCTATGAATTCGTCCACCAACCAGTAGAATTCCAACATCATCAAGAATAGGGTTGAGATTAAGTAGTTTGCTTGTTGTAGGAATTGAATCTTTCTTGTGAGCGATAGCATTCAATTCGAGAGAAAAGGCTTGATTTTGAACGAACTTGATTAAACGCTTCAAAGAATTCTCTAATTCTTTACTGGTGAGAGTGCCGAAGGAACGAGTAGTCTTAGGAGATCGGCAGTTGTTGTAGAAACGGTGGCAGTAGGCACTTACACGAACCAAGGCCGTCAAAGATGAGTATTTAGTCAAAATCCATTCATCAGTCTGGACCACGTGACTAGTAATACTGGTTTTCTCTTCGGATAAGGCAATCGGATTTTCTAGTTCAAGAGGAGAGGTAGGGTTGTTGACTTCGGTAAGCCAACTCGGTCCATGCCACCAAAGTGCATGTTGTTGTAGTTCTGATGGCGAAATTCCGCGTGAAGCACAATCAGCTGGGTTGTCTTCACTTCGGACATGATGCCATTGATTTGGCAACGTGACTTCCTGAATTTCTGCTACACGGTTGGCAACAAAAGTCTTCCATCGTTGAGGAGGCGAAGATATCCAGGAAAGAACGATTGTTGAATCGCTCCAGCAAGTAATTTTCTCGTACGGGAGTAAAAGAGACTTCATAACAATCCCTAGCAGTTTGGTTAGTAGAGTAGCTGCACAGAGTTCCAATCGGGGAAGTGAGACTTGCTTAACAGGGGCTACTCTAGTTTTGGCAGTAATCATCTCACTATGATATTGTCCATTATCATCTTGAGAAAGTAGATAAATTACTGCAGCGTAAGCTTTTTCAGAAGCATCGCAGAACGCATGCAACTGAAACGAGTTTGTCGTTGTTTTCACGATACATCGAGGAATTTTTACTTTTCGTATTTCTGGTAAACCTTCAATGTATTCGTTCCAATCACAAATTAATTCTGAAGTGATTGGATCGTCCCAGGTAAGTTTAGAAGTCCATAGAGACTGAAGGTAGATTTTGGCTTTGATGGTGACAGGTGAGAGCCATCCGAGTGGGTCGAAAGTTTTTGCAAGGTCGGATAACACAGATCGTTTTGTCACTACTTCACGATGTGGCGGTGAAGTAACACAAAAGGAGAAAACATCCGCAGTCGGGTGCCATTGGATGCCCAGAGTCTTTATCATTTCGTCATGATCAAAAACTTTGATGGATGAGGAGTTTTGAGAATTTTTCAATTGTTCAGGAAGTGAGTCGACTAATTCTGGTACATTAGAAGTCCACTTACGTAGTTGAAATCCACCAAGTTCAAGTAGCTTGATTAATTCATTCTGAAGGTTCTTCGCGGAAGAAACATTGGCAGCTCCAGTAATGCAATCATCAACGTAGAAATCGCGGAGTAGTATTTCGGATCCGCAAGGAAATTTACTCTTTTCGTCGAGAGCAAGCTGCTGAAGACATTTGGTAGCCAAGTAGGGAGCAGAGGCAGTACCATATGTAACAGTCTTGAGACGATATTCTTCCATAGGATCATATGGTGAGTTTCTCCAAATAATTCTTTGGAAATCGCAGTGTTCGGGTATAACTTCGATGTGGCGGTACATTTTGGCAATGTCTGCCGACAGTGCTACAGGGTGGGTACGAAATCGTAGCATGATAGTCATTAGATCTTGTTGAATAGTGGGACCTACCATCAACTTGTCGTTTAGAGAAATCCCATTTGTAGTTTTGGACGAGGCATTGAACACCACTCTGACCTTGGTAGTAGTGCTGCTCTCCTTCACCACAAAATGATGAGGAAGGTAGTAAACATTTTCTGATTTGTCCTTTTCGGATTCAGGGATGATTTCCATGTGGCCGAGTTGTAAATATTCGGTCATGAAATCTTGATAATCTTGATGATGAGTAGCACCATTAGTCCAGCGCCGTTCTAATTGTTGCACAACAGTTGTGGCAATTCGTTTGGATTGTCCAAGTTCTGGAGACTGGTTTCGAAATGGTAATTGCACTACAAATCGACCAGAACTGTCACGAGAATGTGTTGATTTGAAGTGGTCTTCACATGCTTGTTCTTCTGGAGACAATTTGACAGTGTCTTGAAGTTCTTCTAGTTCCCAAAATCTTCGGAGAACTGAGTCTAGGTTGCATTCAGCGTGATTGGTAGAAATTGAGGGTTGTTGAGGAGAAACAGATGACTTGCCCAATAATACCCAACCGAAAACTGTCTCCATGGCTGACGGAGTTCCTTGTGGCCCATGACACATTCCAGGTCTGAGTAAATTGGCAAAAACATCACCACCCAATAAAATGTCGATATCATCTGATTGATAGTAAGTTGGATCGGCTAAATCCAAGTGGTTGAGATGAGCCCAAAGTTTTGAGTTGATTGTAGTTTGTGGAAGAGATCTAGTCACTTTAGATCTGATGAGCACATCGACGTCCAATGCAAAGGTAGGATCCTTTGACGATGAAATGAGACATTTGGCAATGCCGCGAGCTGAGCCAACTTCGACGCCGCCCAGTCCAGACATTGGAATATCAACGCGTTTTCTTCGAAGGCCAAGACGGTTGATACAGTGTTCGGAAATTATGCTGGCTTCTGAACCACAATCCAAAAGAGCACGGCATAATTGATAATTTCCAGTAGAGTCACATACCTTGACTATTGCTGTGGAAAGAAGTACTTTTGGAATAATGAGAGCATTATTACTGACGTGGTAGGTTGTTGTTGTAGGCGTAGTACTTGCCTGAGGAGCACTTGGAGTTGTTTGATTGTTTACCTCTGGAGGAGTCTTGTTTTCTGAATCTTGAGCTGTGAGTCTGTGCAATAGAGTGTGATGCAGCTCTTTGCACTTCCAGCATGTTTTTGTATTTGGACAGGCATTAGCAAAATGACCAGGTCGTAAACAATTGGTACATAACTTCTTCTGTCTTACGACGGTCCATCTTGCGTTAATATTCATGACGAGAAATTTTTGACACTTGTAGGCTGCGTGATTTTCGTCACAAATTCCACACTTGATTGTGTACGTAGTTTGATTGGAATCCGTAGTGTTGTGGTGAACAGCTGCAGTAGGTTTACTTGATGAAGTAGAAGTAGCTGGAGTCTTGACTTTGACACTGTTGCCCTTGGCTGCGGCAGTCACTCTAGCATGCTTGTCTAGGAAATCTTGAAATTGTTTAAAGTTGGGAAGTTCACCGTCCTTCAGGGACCGTTCCCATTGGAGGCGACACTCTGAATCCAACTTCTTTGTAAGCACATGTATGATAAGTAGTTCACAAATTTGTTCTCGGGTTAATGATAGAATTTCAAGTCCTCTTACGCATTCGCTGGTGGTATCGACCATTTTCCGTAGAGCAGACGGAGATTCTTGAGTGAGATTTTGTTGATTGAGTAATCGATCGAAGAGAGACTTGACAAGTTCACTTTTGTTTTCGTAGCGATTCTTCAGGGTGTCCCATGCAAGGGCGTAGTTAGCATCTGTGATGGGTATGGATTGAATGAGTAAAAGTGCATCTCCTTTGATGCAGCTTTTCAAGAACTGAAGTTTGTGAGCATTACTTATTTTTGCGTTGTTATGAACAGACGCAAGAAATAAGTCATGGAACGACAACCACTCATGGATGTTTCCATTAAAGGTGGGTAAATCCAACTTCGGTAGCCTGATATCCGTCGTTGGTGTAGTTGTCACCGTGGCTGCTGACCCGTGTACAGTAGTCGGTGGTACTATGCTTGTTTTTAGAGTTGATAGTTTGATGTTGATTTCGATTATCTTTTCTTCGATTGGAACGAACAACTGTTCTTCAGTGTTGAATTCAGCATCGTCAGCTGCTGCAAGTCCGAGTTTCTTGACTGATTGTTGACAGTCAACACTTAGATTTTCGATGGCTTTAATGTGTAGATCCAATTCCATTGGTGATGGATTGACGAGAGGATCCAATGTATTGACGACACTTTCCAGTTTCTTCACATTTCTAGCGAGAGTACGGCGATCTCTGACGATGACATCCATGGCGATCAGACAGGAATACGACAAGTTCAATTGACACAATATTCACTGATGTGGATAAGCTGGTATCCGGTTCGAAGTAGGACCAAAATGATGGGGCGTAAGTAAAGTAGGTTTTTACTATGGCTCCGTTGTGTGAACTTAAGACTGCGACAATGAACTTATGGATGACTAAAATGTGACGAGTAACTGATTGACTACTGACAAAATGACCTAACAATAATAACTTAATAGCAGGACAAGATACTATTTAATTAGGTTTAGTTTATTGACAGCAAACTGAAAAGTAGTTAAAATTACGAAAAGACAATTGATTAGTGCTCGCTGAGCAATAGAGACAGGAATAGAACGTGTTGAATGATCAACGGCTACTTAGCTTCTACATTGAATTGAGAGAGAATACAGATAGGTAGAAAATACATAACGTTAGAAAATGAGCTTGGAAAATGGTGGTAGGCAGCGGGAAGTTTGTAAATACGTTTTCTATTCTAACGTACTAAACAGCAAGCGAAGCATCTTTGTATGTAATACATAGCCAAGCTGTTGAGTTGACAATAATTGAACATTAAGACAGGGTAAAAAATGGGCAAATAGAACCGATAATCAATCGAGCATATTATTTGAAATATTATGTAGCTTGTGCACCGTCAATTAGTTCTTCAACTATTTCTGCTTAGACTATCCACAAATCTCACAAATGAATTTGTTTCCAAATTATTTAAATATTATAAATATGTAAATATTTTTTGTAAGGAAGCTGCAGAACAAAATATTTAACCATTAATATGAAAACTGAAGTGCTGTAAATATTTTTAAAAACGAGAAAAAAACTTGTCATTTACCGACAACGCAACAACAACCGGCGGTTGTATGTATTGGATGAAATGAAAGAGGTCTTGAAGTGAAAGTCGAAACTATCTCAGGCAAAGCAAAACCCAAGGAAACGCCGGAAATTCAAAATCAGTAGAGAATGTGGATTCCTAGTTTCGCTTTTCACTTTCAACTTTTAAACCGAAACGCGTTTCAGAATTTTTCAAAAAACCAGATAAAGGTGACAGGATTTTACGAAGTACCTTCAACCATAGTCATCCCTTTTCTAAAAGACGGTAGTAGCAAGAATTTAAATTTTAACTTTGAATTTTGCTATTAGGTATTTTGTTTGTAGTTTATACTTTACTAGTGAACCCAGCTAAGGGGGGAACTTAGCACTCAAGTGAATTTCAGTACGCTACCCATCACATGAACAAAAACAATCCCAAAAAAATTATTGGTACTTCACTAAGGTTATTTTGTTAACCAACACTATGTTATTTAATTCCACAAAAAAGGTGTGCAAACTGGCACAAAGAAATCAAGGGGACAGTAAAAAGTAAAACCAGCTCTACTAAAAAATGTTAAATAATTTTGTCGATATAGCAGAACCAATTTGTATTTGGTTTTGAAATACTATTTAATTCGCACGATCATTACAAATGTCCCCTTTCGCTAATCATTTTCATTCAATCACCAATAATCAACTCATGTAGAGTATTATGGTTTTGTTGATTATTATAATAATTATGAAACAACTCATTTAGATGGTTTAGAGGGAGGGGTCATGCGCATTTTGTTTTTTCGATTTCAAGGAACGTGCATATATTACGTGTGCCGTTGATGGGAGGAGGAGGTGCCCAAAAGTGTCACGGTCAGCGCAAGGACCTGCGTTACACATGGGGAGGGAGTTTTGCATTACGTAATATGTGCAGGTTCCCTAGGCTCTCCTGCCACACATAGTTACATACATAGACATATAGGCAGGTAAATTTATTGCTCTATCTGTATCACGATTATATATAGTAATACTTAGTTAGAAAATCAATACTCATTCGAACTTGTCGCCTTACGTTGTTCGGCAGTTGAATGAGTTAGAACGCTAAGCTTTTGTCTATCAAATCCTTCCCCTTGGAAGGATTTGATGGACAATCCCACAGAACAAGAACACTAAGGAACGTCATACTTAGTTTTGTTCAGAGAAAAGCAACTTAGAGTAAAGTGCTTGGGGTGAATCACACCTATCCTTCCCTTCTTTCAAGGTACTTAACTATTGGACATTATTCTATGGAACAACAGTACATAATATAGTTCTTGTTACTTTGCGGGGGATTTAAAAACAAATTACTCAGCGTTGTAACTACTTTATACTATAGTTATATAGTTGTATTTATTTATTTTCAATTGACAGTGTAAATATTTACTCTCATTTAATTTAAAAACATATCATACGGTTGTTATTGTTTGTATTGGTAATTTTTGGTAATTTTTACAGGTTTACTACCGATTTATTGTTTTGGATGATCCTAGAAACTATTGCTGTGTAGCCTGAACTTTCAAAGCTGTAAAAATCTTTTCAAACACTGCAAACGCATAAACTGCGTAAATGAACGTATTTCGAAAACGATGGATGTCAAAAACTGTGTTAACTGCAATGAGAGCTTTCAATTCAGAAAATGCCATTCCAGTGAAGATTTAAGCACGGATTTACGGAATGTCGTTTCTACTGCTTTTGGATACAATCTTACAATTCAGAAAATGAACTTCAGTAGCTTTCAGTTGTGCACTACGTGCTCCGAACCTTCAAAAATATATTGTACTGCCAGAAAATTATTTTTGAAATTATGTAACCCAGGTTCTAAGATTTCACGCTTGTTAAAAGAAGATTCTAATATTAGTGGCAAATCTCAAGAACCATCAATCAACGAAAGTAAGTATTCTGAGATCGCTAATATGAAGAAAGAAACCCAAAACGAAGACACAATACTCCCTGATCAGGAAAATTACAGCGGTTATGAAATAAATAATTGTACAAATGAATTAGTTAAACAAGAATATATAACTGACTACCAAGAACAATACCTGAAGTTGGAAGTGTGGAAGTTATCGGAAGAAAATATAGCTCAGTTTACAAAGCAAAGATATTCCTATCAAAAATCTAAAACAGTAGAGGAAAGCTCCAATTTCCATTCATGTTCGACGTGTTCCAGAATATTTTCTGAACCCGACCTGCTGGTTAATCATAAAAATTCGGCGCACGTTGGAATTCAGCAAAACCTTAGCTGTTCTTTCTGTTCGAAGACATTTATGTTTGTGTGGTTTCTAATAAACCATTTAAAAGTCTTTCACAATGGAATTGAAATTCTACATTATTGCCAAATCTGCAGGAAGAAATTTTATAGCGAGAAAGATTTAGAAGAACATGTTTTGAAGGCGCACGATGTAAGAAAGCATCCATATAAATGCAGGAATTGTTATGAGAGCTTCGAATTAATCCAGGAACTAAGGGAACACTTATTAAATTATCATGAAGGGACTAAAGAAGCGAACGCTGCTGGTTAGTAAATTAAAAATTAATTAATTTTTAGATAGATATTAATTTTCCATTTTAAAATTTAAATCGATTATTATTAAAAATTATTTTGTAACCTTTAATATTCATTTTGTTAAAAGTTGCATTGGTTTAAACAACATCAATTTAGATGAATTGCATTCCTAATGCTAAAATGCAAAATATCACAGTTTTATAATTATTATGCATTTGAATTGTCCTAATTGTTTCAATCAAACGAACACTGATACATGTCATAAGTGAATTCATATATCTATGTTCAATGAAGTTATTATCTCAAATATCGTTCACTGTTTTGAATATTTTTTATAAAACATTGTAATTCTATTTGAATTCTATCTGAAATCTGAATAACTGATACTAAAAAATTATCTATGTTAGAAAATGTGCAAGTTTTAATAAATTTAATTTGTTTTACTATTTTTAGAGGGAAATATAAAAGCAAAAGAAGAGCAAAAATTGAAGACCAAGCAATGTAACATTTGTGAAGAAATATTTGAAACACCCCTTCAGCTTGGGAGGCATCGGACGTTGGATCACGGCGTGAAGGATAAATGTGAAGTATGTAACAAAGAATTTCCGTCGCTTAAATCATTAATCGACCATAGACAAATTCACAAAATTTGCCCTACATGTGATAAGCCATTTCCAAGCTACCATAGGATGAGTGTCCATTACGAAACAGTGCATGCTCCAATTGTGGATCTTCCATTCGGGTGTGAGATGTGTGGGCAAAAATATTCAATGGAGAAGAAATTATTAAGTCATTACTATTGGCATGTTCAAGTTTGTGGCCCTAAGCAATTTTGTAACATCTGTAACAATGCATTTAAAACCAAGAGCCACCTAATGTTACACATGCGACTTAAACATTCAGATGTTTGCAGTCAGAAAAATAAACACAAATGCCCCTTTTGTGATCAGCTGTTCACGACAAAAGGGAATTTAGGTTCGCACTTAGGACAGAAGCATCAAGACAGTTTGGAATTCCCTTGCAAGATTTGTGGGAAGAAGTTCTTGAACTTTGACAGTGTTCGTGCTCATAAGCGAGTACACACTCAAGAAACGGGATTTGAGAACCAGAAGCATAAATCGGCTGTAAGAAAACTTGGAAAAACTGGAGTTACGAATGGCCAACTAGAAGTGATGGCTTGCTACTCGTCAGAAACGTTTCACTTTACTTGCCCAATTTGTGGAAAATCTTGTGACTCTCAAACACATTTTTTCCGACACCTTAAACTAGTGCATGAACTAAAAGGCTACGCTGACCCCAATGCAAAAGTTTCATCGAGTATCAAATGTCCTTTTTGTGACAAAGTTTTTGGAAGAAAGGACCTCCTGGATAAGCACAAACGCAGAGCCCACAATATAACCATCAAAAATCCCGTTGTTCCAATTATTCCTCGGATGTATGACTGCCCTCATTGTAAAAAGATCATTGAGGATTGTACATTCACATCTTTCAAAGCTCATGTCAACCGACATGAGATATCAATTATTCAGAAGACTAAAGATAATCAAACTGTAGAAAGAGAACTCGCAGAGTTCTATTGCGACAAGGATAACGTATTTAAATGCAACATTTGTAAATTCACTTGTAAAAAACGACCAGAGTTTTTAAGACATACTAAAGAAGCAAAGTCTCATCCCTTGGCTAAAATCATTTATGAGAATGCGAAAAAGGACACAGTTAAGTTTCCATTCACATGTGAACAATGTCCAGACCTTTCATATCCCACAATTCAACTTTTAAAAAGACATAAAGAAGCTCATCGCTTCAGAAAAGATAGAATACAGAAATGTAGTATTTGTGAACAAGTTTTAAAGACACGCAAACATTTAAAAATGCATATGCAAATGAACCACTAGTGCCTGTTGCATGAATTCAAACTCAATATTCCTAATGTTAACTAAAAACTCTAAATAATTATGTATTAAAAATGTTAAATGATAATTGGAATTTATACTAAAATGTACATTATACAGAGATAAAATATGGTTTATAGATAAAATACAAAAATTGAAGAGTTTACATTTTTATTTCTAAAAATTCATTGAAATAAACTATTCAAGTTCAAGAATCAAGAGTTTTAACGTCGATATGCATTGTATCTCATCTATACAAAATAAGTAGTATCTAGTTGCATTATGAAAAGAGGAATGTGTACCATATAAATATAAAAATTTGTTTAGTTAGATAGGTTCAGGTTATGGAAACAATAAAAATATCTTGTTTTTAAATAGAATTTTCCTATTGGAACAAGTGCAGACACTCATTCATACCATTATCACGGTGGTAATTCGGTATAAATTATGCATTATGATACCCGTACAGAAAAACATGGAAGGAAGAAATTAAATAATACCACATTGTTAATTGTGCGTTAACCATAGTCTCCCTCATTTTCATAAATTATGCATGTACAGCTATACTTTAATTACTTGCTAATACATGAGACGAGAGCAACTGGATATTCAAATTTATTGTAGGCAGTAGGTATTGTTAATTTGATGTTCTAAAACTAAATTAAAACTGGACCATAGTAGCATAATTATTAGTATTTACCACCCAAATTCGGATTATTTACAAATTTCAAGGCAGGTCAAGGTATTGTATTACGAATTTTCAGTAATAAATGTTATTCCATTGCTACAATCGCATAACGGAAACCTTTGGCCCAAAGAAATATGACAATACAAAGTAACCCGCCAGATGTGCATCCCAGTGAACAAAAATCAATTTACATTCTAATTTGCATATCTAGGGGTATAAATACTATTAAATACACAAGAAAATCTTTCCAGTACACGAAGAGCAAGCAAATAGTAAATCAAATCAATTGAAATAGTTTATTAGCCTCAATATTAAACTGTCATTCAAACCCATTAAAATTTTAGTCCGGAATCAGCAAATAAATCATAGCTCTAGTTCCCAACCACAATGAAGGTCTTACCTCCTTTAATAGTGCTGTCAGTCGTTTTTATTTATTCGACTAAATGTTCAAATCTGGTCGAAAACATCATAGATTCTTTTATTGAGGGAAATTTTACGCCATTCCACAACATTACAGGTTTAAGCTTGGCTATTGTATCTCTAAGCGACAATGGTTCCTCTGGTCTCATCTCCAAAGGCTATGGCCTGAGAGATCTAGAAAATAATTTACCGGTGGACAAAAATTCCCGATTTGCAATTGGTTCAATTACAAAGGTGAGTGTATAAAAATGTACATTTTGTAATACATTTCTCGTATTATAGCTAATAAATTCAATATTTTCAAAAAGTACGAAATCTTAAACACTGTTATATAGAGTTTTACAGCCACAATAATTGTAAAAGTACTCATCGAAAAATATCCTGATTTGGGAGAAACTGTGTTAGATGTTCCAATACGAATGCTAATGCCAGATTCAAATCTTGTTTTAAGTGACCGGTATTACTTTACATTTAAAATTCAATTTCCAATTAGATGAATTGTAGGAAGAAATTTAATTGCCAATCTTATAAATTTTATTTTAGATACCGGACCGAAAATTTATCGTTCAGAGATTTGCTGTCCCACAGAACATGTTTGGAACCACCACAAGGATTGGCGTTTCGACCTTATTTAAACAAGGAGGAACTTATTTAGTAAGTATTACATACATAGTTAATAGGTATCTACTGTTATAATTATAATACCTAATGTAAGTTACTTTTTTATGCAATTATTTTTAGTTTATTAGTGCTAGCAATAATTTCCTAATAAATATTTAATAAGCATAGTAACAATTTAATTTTTATTTAAATTATATTCATTAACAACTCAATATTTTAATATTTCGTTGTAGTCGACACCGTTATGCTGAAGAATTGTGCTATTTTCGAACAAATTTTGTCTACAATAATGGTGCATATCTCTTGGCTACTGAGATAATAGCGACTATAGCAAACACTACATTCGAAGATTTGGTAACCAATTACAAGTATCAAAATATTTTAATTGGGAAACAGGAATTTGATAGTGTGATTTGTTGGCTTCAGTTAACTAATTTACTTGGCGATATTGGAATGCAAAAAACAACGTTTATTATGGATTCCGATGATTTCGATGCGATGCCTAACTTTGCTAAACCGAACTACATGCAGGATGGCCAAATAAAACCTTTCAACCCAGAACTTTTAAAGTAATTAGCAAAATATGTTTTCAGAAAGTTATAATTTCGGATCGTTTAAAGCAAGACTATTTATAGTTTCGTTTTGATGGACTGTGCACTTAAAATTTTAAAAAAATTAAAATAATGCAGGTGGTCTTCTTTGTTGGTTGGTGCTGGAGCAATTGTTAGTACTTCTGATGATATGGTTAAATACATGATGTTTCACCTCAATAATGGTAAAGTGGGATCAAAGCAAATTGTTCCAGAGGTGAGTACACAGTTTGATTGATGTTGTTGTGAAATAATACGAATGCGACGAATTTTATTTTCCTCGATTTCTAAATAATATTATATGCCCACCAAAACAGGAAACGTTTACCTACCTCAAGAGAAATTCATTTCCCTTATGGCAAACAAATTCAGTTTCTGATGACATAACCGATGTGATAGTCGGCTACGGATTGGGTTTGGGGCTCCAAATTGCATTGAAAGACAGTAAGTCTTGAAAATGTTATTTATGTGAATAATTAAATAAAATACAATCAAATATTTGTCATGCATGTCCTAACAACCTTCCAATTAAATTTAGGTTGGGAGAAAATACAGCATGATGGGTTTTTACCCCCATATCACAGTTTAATGACACTTTTTCCTGGATTAAACTTAGGAATATATGTGGTAGTATAACTGCACCCCTTGTGTAAGGGCGCCATTGTACTAGTATAACTGTGCGTAGCGAGTTAAACTAGGATAACCGACCCTCGGGGTTTCAGTACAACTGTTCCACGCTTAAATGCATTGCAAAGCCTGGGTAATTAGACAATAATTATGCTACTTGGTAATGATATGATTATAATATATGTTAAAAATCTTATTAACTTGATTTACTCAGTCAAATAGTGATAATTGCAAAAACCAAATAATTAACATAATGTTGGTAGATCATCATCCTTATCCATGTTAATTTACCACATTAATACAAGCCACTCTAGACCCATCAATGCAACCCCTTATGAAGTTTTATTTGGGCGTTCCCACATAAGATGTTGCAATGATGAACTCAATACAGGTTGATGAAAATGTACCACAGCAATTATGGGTCCTTTATCAAAATGATCCGGTAGAACTTTGGGCAGTTGCAGCTATGATGACAAAAAGACCAAGAAATAAAAAATTACGATTTTACAAAGTACTGAAGGTACTACAAGAAGGCCCTTGTCCAGTTTTGAACGGTGCTATCATCTCAAAAAATTTACAAGTGCTGTGATCAATAAATGACTTTGGAGTTGGAACTTGGTCAGCCGAAATAAACACAGAGAGGCATGGCCAACTAATACAATTAAGTACATCACTGCCCTAAGCTCGGTAACTTCCTACAGTAGACAATCAATCTGCAAATGCAAGACGGAATTCCAAACTAATAGATGTCCATGCAAAAAGAATGACATACCATTTGGTACAAAGTGTCATGTTGGCAATGTATGTAAGAATGCAAAGTGCAATTGATTTTTCTTTTACGTATCTACCGATATTATGCTAATTATTTGGTTTTTGCAATTATCACTATTTGACTGAGTAAATCAAGTTAAGTAAGATTTTTAACATAAATTATAATCATATCATTATCAAGTAGCATAATTATTGTCTAATTGCCTCAGGCTTTGCAATGCATTTAAGCGTGGAACAGTTGTACTGAAACCCCGAGGGTCGGTTATCCTAGTTTAACTCGCTACGCACAGTTATACTAGTACAATGGCGCCCTTACACAAGGGGTGCAGTTATACTACCACATATACACATCAACCAACGGACCTTCAATTGTCGCCCATTACAGTCTCCACAAACAGATTTTCGATATAGTTAACCAAGGTAAAATATAACTAAGTTTTCTAACGATATAATAAAGAAACCAGGGAACAAAAAAGGTCCTTTTTTGCCTTTTTTATAAAAAGGTAGGAGTAAGTTTTTTTAAATCAATCCTTTTTTGCCTTTTTTGATGTTTCAGCGTGCCCCATTTACTTTCAATTTACATGTAAATAAAAACTGTAGGTAAAAATGACAGTTTTTTTTAAAACAAAGTAGTACCTTTTTTACTTTTTTTGTAAAAATGTATTATCTTTTTTGTTCCCTGAAAGAAAATAACAAACGATATAATAGAATTTATTTGCTTACTAACTTGGATGGAGCAGGTATAGAATATCAAATTCCTGAAAGCATTGATTATTCAGCAATTCCTCAACCATCACTTATTCCTCTACCCATAAAGAAAAGTACAAGTGGGGATGTAACTATTCGAATTGAACCTGAAGATATCGTTGGAATTTGTGGAAACGGGTTATCTGGTAATTATTAAAGACCATTAACATGTTTGATTACATTACAAACGTAAAATTCACGAAAAAGCAAATAATGTGCAATTATCAATGAATAGGGGAGCTCAGTATAACTAGTATACGTCTGTCTGAAAATGGCTGTGATGATTGTGAGCCTAAACAAGATGAAGTGTATTTGTACATCAACTATGGGACTTGGGGAACAGGATTCTTAAAGCAAACATCGAATACAACGTTTGTTGCTGAATGGGATTCAGATGTCAAGCAAATATTTTATACTTATGGCCCCCAATTTATTGACACATTTTTTGATTTTGGACAAAACAATTCTGTTTTTATTTCCTATGGAGCAATTAATAACACGAGAATTGAGTTCAAAAGAGATTTGACTCTGGAAAAATTCCCTCCTCAGCTCTGGAATTCCACAAGCTGTTAAAATGATTATTACTAATTACAATAAACATTATAATTTCAAAGCAACGTTTTTAGGGTAGGTATATCGTATTACACACAGGGAACAAAAAAGATCCTTTTTTGCCTTTTATATACCTTCTTTCTGTTTTTAATAAAAAAGGTGTGAGTTAAGTTTCCAAAAAATAGTACTTTTTTGCCTTTTTACCTTTTTGATGTAATAGTATGCCCTATTTACTTTTACTTATGTAAATAAGGTAAAAAGGACTGTTTTTTTAAAAAGGTAGTATTTTTTATTTTTTTAAAAAAGGAGTACCTATTTTGTTTCTTGGTATAATGGTATATCGATGTATTAATGAACCATAATAATATGCGTATCTTGTGTATTTTGGTATTTTATAGACATGTTTTTGTATTTTTTTACAAGAAACCTGGTTGGGCGATTTAATTTCATTAACTGTTTTCATCTTCATCCAGGTTGTTTGATTTAATGGTAAAAATGATGTTATTATGATTTGACAAATTGCAATATCAAGCACATCGAGAGTTCTTGACAAGCTCTTGAATAAGTCCAAATTGTTATATAAAATAATTAATTATTTACAATTTTTATATAATAGGCGTGGCATAGTTCAACCGAAAAAAATATTACACAGGAAGATACAAGTATAGCATAAATATAGAACAGGGGCGTAATATTTGAATCGTTTAACGACAGTTTGCTAACCACTACGTCATGGCTTGATACATGTTCCAAGTTTTTTAATTTCCAAGTCGCCCTTACTTCCCTTTCTCGAAAATAGTCATTCCACTTTTCAAACAGCCAATAAATTCCAGAACTCATTAAATTTTGCATTCTAAAATTTAACAAGTACTGGCTGAACGAGTACATAATGTTATATCCAGTTTGCTGCCGAATAAAATGTTCCTGACCTCGTACAAAATTGATTCTGCGATACAAATACTTGTCATATGCATCTAACCATTTGTTTGACTGTACAAAGGCTACTTTAAGATGACACCTTTTCAAAATATTATAACATTTTTCCAAAAGTAGAGAAAGATTCATTCTTTCATCTAATTCATAAACCATAAAATCTGAAGGGAGATGTAACAAAATGTTCAGTCCCTGCATTTCGTCATTCTTACATAACAACTTTCTAAAATAGCCTGTATTGATAATTTGATGGTACAGCATTCCACGTATTTTAAACCATTCCGGAGAAATGCTGAACTATTTAAAAATTCTTTGTAACTTAAGCATGTTATCAATTTCTTTTTTGAGCTTTTCTTTGCTTGAAGGGTCGCAATCGGGATATCTTGAGCTGTTAACTCCAAACATACTTTCCAAAGTGTCCGGCAGACTTTCATGTTTGCACAATTGATAACTTGCTTCAACGGATTTATATGTTGGCGCTCCATCAACAATCTCTTCCCGTAATTGCATCATTCTTAGCTGTATATGCAGACTTACTACCGAAACTGTAAATGCCCCGCCATCGGGGCTTAGTATGACAAATTTGTCCAAATCTTTAAATAAAGAGTAATTACTTTCAAAATTTATCGGCAAAAACATTTTACTGACGATGATGGATTTGTAAGCGTTGCTGAAAATCACTCCGACAATTATCCAAATGCCAAAAGTAAGCATTAATTTCCAATTGGTCTTTCTTCCTGGAATCAATACACCTTGTTCCAATAAAACTGCAGAATGATCATAAATCATAACAATTAATTTTTCTCTACAGTTGTTTTTCGTATTTTTGCCATAATGAGTTTGACAAAATACAATTAGAGAAACAGACAAAATTGATATACATATACAAACCCAGCAAATAATGCTATAAGGACTGGCATATATTTCCCATTTTAGCGGTTCTTTCTGTATTCCGTAACAAGTGACAAAATTCCATGTCTCGTCCCCTGTTGGTATACGGAATGCTGCTGCGTTTGAAAAATATTTTGAAGCCCTTGGCCCAAAAAACATAAACGACAATAAATCCCCGCCAAATTCTTCCATGTAAACTGTTGAAATTAATTTATCAAAATCTGTCAATTCGCCCTTAAATGGTGTAAAAGGCGATATTTTTTTAATATTGGTATCTTTTCCAGAAATATTTTGCTTTGGTCCTGTTCGGGTGATTCCATTTCGATGAATGCAAATTTGAGGATCTGGTAACTTGTATCTGTGTGTATCGATATAGTCTATGAAGTTCCTAATTGTCTTTTCTGAGAATATTTCATAGGATATTTCTAATAGCAACGGATTGAAGTTATTTGGACAGTGCACAAAGCAAGATTTACAAAGGAGTTGAATTTTCGAATCTTTTCTTTTATGTCCCAAGGGAATTATCGGGATGAACAAAATTGTTTTAAAGTCACGGTCGACATTGCCATAATAATAAGAGATGGACAACTGTGAAGAAATGAGGATTTCGTATCCAAAACTTTCACCACAAAATATTAATTTTTCAATGTCATCGAAATAGGGACGACAAGCAGGGTTGCGGTATCCGGATAGGAAGGTGTGGACGAATTGGATAAAATGGTTTTTATCCACTGGACAAAATCAATTTCATCCGGATGAAATTAATTTTATCCGGACAAAATGGTTGTGTTTAGTGGACGAAATGGTTTTGTCCACTGGACAAAATCAATTACATCCGGACAAAACGCAACCCTGACGACAAGTAAGGAAAAGAAAGCTAGAAAGTTCTGCAGAGTACTCAGTTTTCGTAAGAATAGTAATTCGTGTATAAGGTAATATCCATTTACGATCAGCAATGTAGACCAATGGTTCTTTTCTAGAAATAGTAAAGTTTTCAACGTTCAAAATTGAAACTGGGCCCCCTCCCATAGAAAAATGTGAAATAGAAGGAATTTGACTGTCGTAATAAACTGAAATACTGGTCGTTGAGGATAGCGTGCCGATTATCTTGTTCAACTCTTCCATTTCTAAATAACTGTCTTCAGGTAAACTAAACACGATCACCATTACGAATGGTGAAATGAGAAATATTTTCCAATATAAACGTCTCTGAATACTGAGCATGCTTTCACGTTTCAAATAGTATTAAATCTAAAAGTAACAATTATTTATTAACGCAAAATTGCGGTTTGTTATAGCTTTGATTGGTCCTTATATTTGCAAAAGTGCCTGATAATTCCTGATAATTTTCTTATAACCACAATATTAATATAATCTTCTAATTTCATATATATGTTTATATAGCTCAGTGCCGTTTTTTTAATTTACAAATGAAGGAAAATGTACAATTACTTTACATATTGTTACACTTTGCACAGGAATAGAAGCAAGTCTTATCTCATTTAGCTCCAATTATTTTTTAAAACATATTTTTCCGGTTCAAATGCTGTTCACCAACATTTATTACTAAGAAAACTTCATGCTTATATGACAAACTGTATAACTATGTAAGGTAGAGTATGATAGAAGATACATGATGTAATAATCAAATAATACGTGAAAATATTATGCAGACTCAGACAAAGTACAATATCAGTAAGTCATAAGTATTGTGTCAATAACATACATACCTAACTAGAAATCACACCCTTCCCTTGTAACTTTAGTAAAATAATACATTCAGAGTGTGTAGTTTATTTATGTTATTGATCTTGTTTTTTACTATGCTACAGTCAGTATGCTAGAGAGTCATTTCGCAAACTTGACACAATGTTGGCAGACTAGCTATATTTTTTTGAATTCCTGCTTAAGAATCTAAGGATCGTGTCCAAATAAACAAATGGGGGCGGATCTTTCTTAAATGTTTATTTTACCCAAACTATTTCTAAAAAACTCTATTGCTGAATTGAACAGTACACTGAATAAAATTTCCCAAACTGTTTATGATCACCGACTCATTTTCAGTGTGAAATAATAAGCATTTTAATATTGATACAACTAAATAAATATCTCCATTTTAGATTATAAAATATTTTATTTATTAGGGTTTGCTTAAACTACTTTTAGAATAGCAAAACAATCAATGATAGTGTATTATAAATAGCATACTGCAATCATTTTCCGTTGCCAAGAAAATTTGAAGCCTTGCATTTTATTTGATGCTGATTTTGCCATTCATTCATAATTCACACACAATTCTATTTGAACTTTTATATGACCTAGCACATCGACTCACGTCGTAAACGAATTTGGAGAGTCAGTAATGATGCACATTATCGTAGATGAGATTATATTATCCATGCTTATCATCTGACTATATTACTTGGGATCAAATGTACTACTTATAAACTGTGATCAGGGAACAAAAAGGACACTTTTTATAAAAGAAGGTAGGAGTATGATTTTTAAAAAGCAGTCCTTTTTTGCCTGAACTTGTTCTACCTTTTTTGATGTAGCAGCATGCCCCATTTACTTCCACTTTAATGTAAATAAGGCAAAAAGGTAAAAAGGACTACTTTTTTGCTTTTTTGTAAAAAAGGCAATACCTTTGTTGTTCCCTAACTGTGATGAAGGAATATTAGGCATTAGATAAACGGCAATAGTTTGACATGTGCAGTCACCAATTCCTTTTGTATGTTTGTACCACAGAACTAGATGATTATCGTTAATATTAACATTAGGCTTATATATTTTGGGGTACTAGTTACAATAAGTAAGTTACAATAATATTACTTAAACTAGGAAAGCTATAAGGTATTTAAGGTAGCCCTTATTCTTGAATAAGCTGTAATCAATAAATTAAAAGCTGAAGAGGAGCATCAATATCCACCCGATGAGACAGTCGTAGAAGTCAAATAACTTGTCGGGCATGATATTCTTCAGAGGGGCAATGCGATATCCGAAAGGTGTGACAGCCCTCATCGTTTGCCTATGCAATAAGATTGTCGTCTCATCCTTTTGCGTTGTGTAGTCTGAAATAGTTTCCAAAGACTTGGAACTATTTTTCCAAATGGAGGCAAATCCCAGGAGAAAGAGGGTTATGATGCCAAATGACGCAAAGAGAAGAATTGGAAAAGCCGAGTAAGTTTCAGCGTCCAGTTTTCCCATGAATTTTATGGATGCCACGCTGGAAAAGACAGTAGCAGTAGACAAAACCAGCATGCAAATTGGCCAAACTATATTAGATGAAAGCTGTCATGGAAAACGAAATTCAGAATCCGCCTTTTGTTGTACACGGCCATCTTGATTTCGAAATTTTCATTAGCGGATCTGAAAGAATATGCATTCCTATAACATGAAAGGGTTGCTATAAGACCCAATCCAAATGAATAATAGCCATTAGCCGTGCTCCTGCAGTAAACACACTTTTAACTAAGAGTAACTTGTTTTTCGCTGGAAGTTTAAACAAGCTTGGTTATAACATGTAGTCAAGGATAGAATGTTTATATATTGTATCCTTGGATCGATGCTATACCTATAGTCAAATTTTCAGTGTCTTTTTTAACAGTTCACTTGGTCGATATTCGAAAGTTTTATTGTCCCAACTATATCAATATCATAGGTGTTCTACCCGATTCAATTGTCAAAAGTTTACCTTTCGGCCAAGAAAATTGTTATTTCGGTGGCACAAAATTGAAAAATATTTTTTAAAATTAAATCAACGAATTTTTCAAAACTGCTTTATAAGCAAAACTTGTGGTACATACATCCAAAAAATTAATTCAGCAATAATAACATTAACTTTTCTAAGCTTTAATCTTATAATTAAAAAAATCCGAATTTCTTGTAGGCGGGTTTCCTATTCCCTGAGGGCTTGAAAAACAAAAATCTCTTGTCAATGTAACTAGATATATTATAGCAATGCATGCCTATACTTTTAATTAAATCTGTAACATGTGACAGTTCGCCCCGGACATTAAATAGCTGGATTTCGTCATAAGCGCATAATAAACAATTGAAAACAGTAATTACCTTATATAGTTCATCCAGTAGGAGTGGCGGATAAAGTACATGATGATGTAAACGCAACACAAATCGCAGACGAACAAAGAATTGATCAGTAGTATTGTCTGAAATAACTTCACTCCAAATAGGTACATCCTGGAGTCTGGGAATATAGAGTCCAGCCAGAAATAACTTTCTTTCTTGGAACACAGAGCTGATTATCATCAACGATTCGCGACTCTGAAGTAGAGGGATGAACTATTTCACTAGCCATTTTTCGATTTTGATGTGCTTCGTCTTCTTCATCCCTACAGGATCTATTCTCAAAGAAAATAAATCATGTCAAATGGATGTAAAAAAGTAGCGGAGATAACAGTTACGTTCAATGACGTTTTTATTGCATTTTTCATATGACCTTTGACCTTATATGACCCAGATGACTTGACCTGACATAACGAACAACCAGCTATCTTATGACGTTCTAGAATGTTGATAACTAAAGTTACACCAATTTTTAGTTTTTGAACCACGCCCACAGGCAAAGATTGTGCCCGATGTTGCCTATATTCAAAATTTAACCTGTTTTTATCCCTAGATTACTTTCAGAAAGCTTGAACTGATTATCTCAAACCATTCTTGGGTTATCGTGCTAACAGACAGACAGATCAGGCATTCCTATAAAGCAGCTCCGCTACTTAATAAGTAAATTTAACATTTTGTACTACGCAATTGGAAGATTGACATCTAATGACATAATACTTAACAGGCATGCTAAAACATGATGTTAAATAAAAATAACTTTTTAAGATGTGTAATTGGTTATATTGCGTATTTTCAGCAATAAGGATGAAGTGGAAGGTCTGGATAGTTTCGAAAAAGGTGATGAAAGGACGGGATCAGTTATTGTGACAATATTTGGATATCATAGAGTATATTTCCCTACTTAACCGTTATATGGCTTTGAATTGTACTAGATTGTAAATTGTACCTTCTAAATAGAAGATGTCTGGAGAGTATAGTAGCAGTTTGAAACCGACCTGACACTTTCAGTTCTGATTGAAATGTTGGATACAAGTATTGCGTACACCAGGTGAATATTAAGAATGGTCGCATTTCCTATGGCCAGAACAATTGCTGAATTTTGTTCTTCATTTTCAATTGTCGCCTTGAGCTGGACCCCTATAAGAAGAATGAATATCCAATTCGCAATGGCCAGCACTCTTGAGCCGTAATGTGTGACATTTTCAATTTTTCTGCATCATAGTCCCAGTAGACGGGGAAACCTCCAAAATAGGATGAAATGTTTATATAAAATCCAAATCTGTGGAAATGATTTACCTGTAGCTTTGATTTTTGTGGGAGGATACTTCTTTTTACTGATGCCAAAATATGTTTTAATGCATTGAAAATCATTTTGTGCAAAAGGAGTAGCAACATTTACTGAGAGAATGGCAAGGTTTAAAATGTTTGGTAAGCATGCAATGGTTACAATTAAGTCTAGACAGATTTCATGAATATTGTTTTACTAATTCTATGTTAAGTACTTTTCTTTTGCAGTTCAACGTGAATAGGGCTGATAGGGCTGTGCTATGAGTCATTTTGGTTTCCTTACTTTTCCATGCTCCTAGGAATGATGTGGTGAACGTGCAAGCCGCAACTTGGTGTGTAGAACACTTTTTATTTATGTACATATAAATAATACACTTACACACACATATTCTAGGTATAACTAACTACTAACTAATACAGGTAAGTTAATAGGGGTCAAAGGTGAGTACACAGGTAGCCTAATTATGGGCAATAATTAGGTCGGAGAGCAGCACCGAAAGTTGCGTGTGTCTCCATTAGGATTCGGAAGTGTACTACTTGCTAGCATTTGAGTTTGCTAGGCAAGTCATAGTTGTGTCACATGACACATGCATTAATACATAGGTAGGTATGGGCAATACAACTACATGCTATGCTATACTAGAAATACAAGTAGGTAGGTAGGTTAGACTACACACTATTGTACATACATTTCATATTCATTACATTCATTTCATTACATTGCATATTTCATAATACTAGGAAACCCCGCACTAAGGGGATTGATACGCCTAGTACATTCATGTACTGTAGCAGCATAAGGTCTACAGTCAAGAGGAGGTTTCGAGCTAACGCCAAAGCGACCGTCCGTTCCGTCGCTTGCATGGTGCTCATGGGAGGAGGTGTCAGGAGGCCTTTGGGAGTAACTCTGACTCTCTTAAGGTAGCCAAATGCCTCGTCATCTAATTAGTGACGCGCATGAATGGATTAACGAGATTCCCACTGTCCCTCTCTAGTTCTCATACTAGAGGAGAGCCTATGTGGCGTCTCCATTCTCCCCACGTTGAAATGTACAATTTCAAGCTAGATAGATACAAGACACATACTACATTCAATTCATGATATCTAGTCTAGGGGGATACATACTTACATAATATTGCATCATATTACATACAAACATACAGACATATGGAGAAACATATACATAAAAACATTATGATTGACACTTGTAGCACCGTTGTACTTGTAGCGTGTTTTCCACATGCGTTGAATCTTCGTTGCGAAGAGTTGCAGGTTTCCAAAGTTGCATTGCGGAGCAGGATGCGTGAATACGGCTGTCCAGTCCTTCATCATTGGTGGTGCGGCTGAGGCACCAATACACAATTCATGTCCATTGCACTGTAACCTAAACTTACGTGCAACTGTTGTAGCGGCGAGATTCCCGTAGTTCCGCAGTGGAGACTGTGAGAGCATCTGCCGTAGTTGCTTTCCAGTTGACGTAGCTGTGTAGTGCAGGAGTAGTGATGCGACAATCGGCGAGTGCGATGTCCATCCATTCCATTCGTCCCGCGAAGAGATGCGGGTGATCGCTGAAGAGCGTTGAGTGTCTGTGGTAGCTGGCAGCGAGTGCACAGACGTAGTAGGCCGGTCCGGCCGTATTAACGATGAGCTGCTCACTTGCGACGTGCAGTCCGTAGTGATGCTCTCGTTCGACAAATCCTTCCGTGAAGCTGCTGCATGTACTTTCAGTTGTTGCAGTTGGATGGGGATGGCGAGCAGAGAAAGTGGCGGAGGCAGCCAGAGAGTTCTCGTAGAGTCCATCCATCCGTAGCTTCTTCGTAGACGGTTCCTGTAGGCTGCATGCATGCAGCGCAGTTGTGCTTGACAAGTTGTAGCACATGAGTTCAGTTCATTCATTATGCTATGCACGTACGGTGCATAGCATTTCATTTGTACGCGCACTTGGACTGTAGAGTCGTTCAACAAAGTGGCGTGAGTGGATTCCATCATAGGGATGGGCTCATGTAGCTTGTGCGAAGCTACGTACCGTAAAGGTGTAGGGTTCATCAATTCAACTTCGTAGAGAAGTCCGTAAACACTTTCTTCGTAGCAGGGAAGTAGAAGTTTGTGCGTGCGATTCATTGTATGCATGTAGAGTGTGTACATCATAGCACTGTACACAATTTGCCGTTCTGGCGTAAGTCGTCGAATGTCTTGCTTGCAGACCATTGCAAGCAGACTTCGTGCATTTATAAAATTCAGTGGTGCGTGTGACTTGTAACTAAGTCGAGTAGCACTTTTGTCGTTCAATGCATACTGAGATGCGTACTTAGCACTTTCCATAATATCATCCACGTCGCTGTACGCCTGTTGCGTAGCGAGCGGGAAGAGATGCGTAGATTGCATCGTACAAGGAGTTGCTTGTAGAGGCCCGACGAGATACTTCCTTGTGGCTGAAGGACTTCTGTCGGGTGGCTTCTTTTCCCTGTCCAGGACTAGCTGCTGGACGGGTTCAGAATTTGATGCTGTAGGAGCACCAAGAGTTGAGATGAAACTCGTGTAGACGTATGGAGGACGTACTAACGAGGTTTCACCAACACTTCGTTCAATTTCTATGCATTGGTACGCTTGTACCTTGACTGCGTTGATGCTTACATGGGCACATGTAGGACGTACTAACGAGGTTTCACACACACTTCGTTTAATGTTCATGTGATGGTACGCTTGTACCTTGTGTGTGTGGAAACTGGCTGTAGGAGCCGAGTAGTCGAACGCACGTTCACTTATTTGCACTGTAGAGTGCACAGAGTTGTCTTGTGGCAGAAGACAAACACAAACAATTTCACGATGGTGCACGGCAAGGTGCACAGAACAGTCTTGCATATGAAGACTGACACAAATACTTCTAAGTGGCGAGATTCTGGACGCAGAATCTGCCGATGCGTCTGACACTGTGCGTGGCTGCACGGAGTGTGTAGACGGCATGAGTGCTGCGGGCCACAGCGAGTCGGACAAAGTAACATTTGTCGAAGCGTGCGTCGGCACGGACATAAGTTTGTGAGAAATTGGTGTAAGGCATTTACTCACCAAAGGTTCATGTTCACGATGAAGCGTAGATTCCAGCTTCTGTTTCTTCGGGTGCGGAGTGTTGTCTTGCGGCTGAAGACGAACAATTGCACTTTCACTTGGCATGACTCTATACATAGAGTATGCAGGTGCGTCTGAAGCTACGCGTCGTTCAATGACGGTAGTAGACGACTTGACATCAAATAGATGTGGAGACTCGTGCAGAGTTCCACTTAACAGTTCGTGCTTCGGCACGGGTGCATGTAGAATGCTACAAGGTGTGAGAGTTTTACTCACCAATGTGGATATTCCATCGGATGTTTCTGCGGATCGTCTTGACTCCTTCGAATGTTCCGACTGGATGTTCCTAGGCTTTTCTTCAATGTTCGCTCTTGAGGCTGCACTCTGGGATGTTTCTATGGACGTTCCGTCTGTGGACTCCGGCGAATGTTCCGCTTGGCTGCTCCTGCAAGATGAGTGAGTGGATCCTCCGATGGATGACCTGAGTGGATGTTCTTTGGGATGTTCGCGCACGATGTTCCCGTAGATGTTCCGTGTGGATTCTTCTTCCATGGACTTTCCTTTGCTTTCTTCAATATTGATAGCTAGCTTGTCTAGTCTATCATGTAGGACGTAGAAGTGAGGTTCCTCAGCTTCGTAGTCTTCGTCCGTTGTAGCGAGGTTGCTACACTGCTGCAGTAGGCTACTGCATGTATCCCGCAGGATGTCTACTTCTTCCAATAGGTGGCGCTGGTCGGTTGACAGGCCGTGCGTAGCGTCGTACGCAATAAAGAGATTTTCTAACCTAGTGATGCTTGTGTAAAGCGTAATCCTATCCTGTCTAACGGCATCCATTGCTTGCTACTGAGTGATGGAGGGAGACAAGGATATCTTTCACTTACAGAGGTGATGTGCGATGAGACGTGATGTCATGCAGGGATCCAATCTTCATGTCTTGCAAGGCGACTCCAGGAGTGTCTTGAGACGGGGAGTGATGAGACTGAAGCTTCGGCTTCAGTTCGTGGACAAGATACAATTCAAAAAGGACGATGAGTCCAACACTTACAATTTCAATATGGACGCTCCGTCCGTTTCTTTCATCGATGGGCGATCGATGATGATGACGTCATAGGCACAGAATCAGTTTCCCGAGTGGAATTCATGGCAATTAACGTTGCACTATTAATTTTCACTAATTAATACTGTTAATTACCGTTATCCGAGCGCGAAGGACCAATGAATAGGGCTGATAGGGCTGTGCTATGAGTCATTTTGGTTTCCTTACTTTTCCATGCTCCTAGGAATGATGTGGTGAACGTGCAAGCCGCAACTTGGTGTGTAGAACACTTTTTATTTATGTACATATAAATAATACACTTACACACACATATTCTAGGTATAACTAACTACTAACTAATACAGGTAAGTTAATAGGGGTCAAAGGTGAGTACACAGGTAGCCTAATTATGGGCAATAATTGGGTCGGAGAGCAGCACCGAAAGTTGCGTGTGTCTCCATTAGGATTCGGAAGTGTACTACTTGCTAGCATTTGAGTTTGCTAGGCAAGTCATAGTTGTGTCACATGACACATGCATTAATACATAGGTAGGTATGGGCAATACAACTACATGCTATGCTATACTAGAAATACAAGTAGGTAGGTAGGTTAGACTACACACTATTGTACATACATTTCATATTCATTACATTCATTTCATTACATTGCATATTTCATAATACTAGGAAACCCCGCACTAAGGGGATTGATACGCCTAGTACATTCATGTACTGTAGCAGCATAAGGTCTACAGTCAAGAGGAGGTTTCGAGCTAACGCCAAAGCGACCGTCCGTTCCGTCGCTTGCATGGTGCTCATGGGAGGAGGTGTCAGGAGGCCTTTGGGAGTAACTCTGACTCTCTTAAGGTAGCCAAATGCCTCGTCATCTAATTAGTGACGCGCATGAATGGATTAACGAGATTCCCACTGTCCCTCTCTAGTTCTCATACTAGAGGAGAGCCTATGTGGCGTCTCCACAACGTACTAAAAGAAATCCCTGAAAAAATTGTCAAAGTAATCTATTGAAGCTCGTCTTTATATACGTATTCATTATATCGTAATAAGCCACTACAAAAACATTTCGTGGAGTCCCACTCGTAGATAAACTACTTAATGTCAGCATCATTAATGGCAATCTCCATAGATATGATATGAAGAGAAGTACTTCATTCAGCCCCTATTGTAACGCCCGTCTAAAAACGCCTATTACGTCGCTGTCGTTAGTATCTTCGTCGAGTTAAGAAATTCTATTCCAGTAGCATGTTTTTATTAATGAAACCATGGAAGTGAGAATATACAACTTGCGGTTTAGTAATCTAAATAACAATTAAAATAATGACAAGTTTACTAAAGATGCAATCTGTAAATGCAGCAATTTAATTTCTTTGTTGTATTGATCTTCAATCTTAATGGAAGATATTTTGTGAATGAAGCAGTAGAGTAGAATATATGGGAAGATGTAAATGATAAGAAATCCATCATTCATTGTGATCCTGCTAAGAAAATTGAAAGTTTTTTGAATTACTGCATCACTGACTAACTCACAAACCAAATTCGTGAGCTTCAGTCGGGCAAGATACATCATTATACTATTCTTACCCATTATTTTCCTTCCAAATATAAAAAGTGTTGATTTACCATTAAGTTTTAAATATTAATGCTGCTAAAGTACTGAAGCGGTGTGGATTAATGCATTAATAACTATCACAGGATTTACATAAATAATTCCTAAATTCCTAGCACAGGAACCAGCTTGTTTTATATATAGTCATAATAAAAAGCTGAGTGCACGAGGCAGGAGTACATTGTGCTACCAACATCATGGAAAGACAACATAAATAACCTTCTGTCTAGAGGTTAAATTGAGGTATTTTGGGTAGCACTAGGCCCATTCCACTTATCAAATACATAAAACGTTTCACTCGTTTCTTTTTAATGCAGAGGCGGTTTAGGCTTTGACAGTTCTATGATCCACCACAATTCTTTCTTATCTAACTGTCTACTTAAATCGAAAGTCAATGTACGAGTCGCCAGTGCAGTACTTCGAATCGAAGAAAGTGGAAGTTCTTTTGCGCCAACTCTCAAGTCTCATCACCCTAACCTAACCTATACGGCCATAAAACTTATTGACGCAGTTAGACTTCAACTTAACTTAAAAAACATTACGTCTTAATCGCTGCTTATAAATAGTGTTGGCATTCCCTTTTTGTAGTCATCTTTATTGCAGTCCACTTCAAATGTGTGCATGGTATCGTATAGGTGTTCTATAACGAATCCTTTAAGCGTAAACCAACATTACATATATAGCTCCGAATTTATAGAATATTTACTGGCTTATATACTCAGAAGGATTCAACTTATACTACAATCACTATATATAATCGTAGACTTTTGTTACTTGTATGTATCCATGTAATATTGATGTTTGCTTGAACATATCGTAGTGTATTCGCAATGTTTAATTTTTGCTTATCAACCATCTCCTCTCCTAGTCCTATAACTCCGACACACTGTGCACTGCTTCAATATGTACGTATATACATCAGTGTATGTGCCCAGTGAAGCATGAACTTCCATTGTCTTCTTTATCTTTAAACCTCTTTGTTCTCGAGGTCTATTCAGAAAAGTAATGCGACCACTGTAATACATCACAGGCCATATATATTGTCATTCAAATTCGAAAACAATTAAAGCTATTGATTCGATCGTGCATGTTTGAACATTTGGTTGATTGTTTCGGATATATATTATAGAAATTTAAGGAAATTATCTCCATTAACTGTGTCCTATGGATTTACTCCATATCATTATGAAATAAGCCCGTTTGTCTGAAAAAACCGACTGTTTTCTATTATTTCATTCCATGTTTATACTTTGTATTGTTTGCCTTTGGTGGGATTATCTAACAGAAGATATTATCATCGCTGCCACTCAGCAAACTTCTTTGTTGACGAGCTATACAATTACCAAAATTAATTTGAAACAGTATTGATTATTTAGAGGATTCTATCTCCCCTATATTATGTGAAAACTATTTCTGTCTGCCTAGAAATACATGGACATGATAATTTTCGAAACGTTTTAACGGACGCGTCTAATAAACGAGAAAATCCGTTTTAACTATAGGACATTCAAACATTTTTTAATTAGTCTGGGGGTTAAAAGTTATGTTAAGTTTGGAAGTTATTAACATTAGTCAATTAACATTACTGCTTTATTGGGGCAGGGGTTCAAAAACTAGACATAACTGAAAGTCATTGCAACTTTGGTTCTTTTCATCGTACAGAGACGTTACTGTCAAATGATCGCGATCATCCCTTGGCAGGGGAAATGAGTGAAAAAGCGTAATATGGTATAACTTTTGTTCTGTTTATTGTAGTCACAAGTAATAAATGTCACTTGATTTTAGCACAGATAAACTCCTTCGCAGTTATATTTTCGCCTTGCAAAGGTTTATTACAACTGATAATATTTATTTTGCACCGTATACCAATAACAATTAGTATAGATAGCTTTTATTCATCAGATAGACTTTTATTGCATTCTTTTCAATTACTTATTAAACAAAAGGTTGTTTATTTTAGTGAAGAAGATATTATGAGTTATTTATTTTATATAATAAAATGATGATTTACTTGAAAAGCAATTATTATTTTGGTCACATATTTTAAAGCATCCACTAAATTTTGCTAAAACATTTTTGGTTCACAGAGTACATATATATTTGGGAATAAAATTGGACGAATAAGCTTAATGTTTTGAAACCTTGCAGTTCAAAAAAATGACCAATTGTTTAAATTCATTATATTCAGGAAGGTCAATTCTGGGGAATTCGGGCCGGGGAAAAAATAATTGTGTTTGCGAATACCTAAATGCAATTTTGGTTTTGAGTGGAATGCTAGGATTGAATTTAGTGGAAACAAATCATTCTTCAGGAACTGACAACAGTGGGGCAGAAATAAATAAAAATTTGTGGGTTGACAAGAAATGTGTTATCACCCGCCGTCCCTTTCTATCGTTTCCGTCGCTGCTGAACATCTTCTTCATGTTCCACTTTGGATTATCATTTCTGTACATTTACAAGTATTTCGGATCAAACACTGCACCAGTCTGGCAAGGGCCGGATATGATCGTCTTTGGCATCTCGATTTGTTGTCTGTACATGCAGGCAACGCTACTCGAGTTCTTCACAAGAACCCGAAGTGCCCATCTGGTCAAACTGTTGACAAGTCTCCAAGATGTCTTCTCTCATTTGAAATCTATTAGGGAGAACTTCGGGTTGGATTTCCCTAAACGGGACTCACGAAATGCAGAAAAGCTGAACACCAAAAAATTTCTAAACTCTTTTCCCATTGCAAAATCTTACCAAAAATTGTTTAAACTCGTTTTCCCAATTCAAAATTGCAACAGATTTTCTAAATTCTTTTCTAAACGCAAAATTGTATTATAATTTTTTTATAAATGCAAAATTGCACCAAATAGCTGTCAAAATTAATTTACCATTCCAAAGTCTTATCAAAATTTTCTTTTATAATGTAGTTTTCCCAATGTAACTTTCCAATGATTTCTAAATTATTTTCCAAATGAAAACATTTCTCCAAAAAGATTTCTAAATATTTTCCCAATACAATGTAGAGCCAAAAAGCTTCAAAATTCAAATGGATAAATTTCGCATTATAAAATTGGAAACTGATAGCAAATGGAAATTTTTAATGAGAGATTAATTTTTGCCGAAGAACGTTTTTCCACATAGGAAAAAACTTTTTTTTTAATTTTCGTGGGTGCCGTTTGGAGTAATCCATGCAAAACTTTAACTAACTAAAAATTTATCCGAAAAGACGAAAAGTGTCGTTGAATGTGCTGGCTCTGGTTGTCTGCACCTCGACATTATATCTGTTGTACTTCTACGTGGTCATCATCGGTTTTTCCATGAAATCCGAATCTAGGGGGGAAAACTCTTTTACGAGATGTTTCTACCTGGTGGAGAAGTTCACTCACGGCTGGATAATGTTCTACCACCAGACTTTTGTCACTTTATTCTTCTCCACTTCCTCACTCATTGTTGATTTCTACTCCGACATTGACCAAGGCATCCGTCAGCAGTTTTCTCTTCCAACATCGCCTGACTTTGGTCGCCAACTGGAGAAACTTCGGTTGATGTACGAACAGCTGAGAAAGACCGTCGGGTTCTTGGGGGACTACTTTGGGTGTGGCATTCTAGTTGTTTGTACTGCAGAGTTGGGGTGCATCACCTGCGGCATCTACACAATCATCTTGCAAGAGTCAAAATTGTCGAGGGGGGACACGAATGTTCTGAAGTCATTCTACTTAATATATATTGCACACGTCTACTTTGCTCTTTTTGCCATCGGCGCTATCATCTGGCCTGGTCAACAAATCACTACAGCCGTAAGTAAAGTATAGCGTCAAATATGCGAAAAACCTTTTACACCTGAGACCTTTTACACAACAATGCAAAACCAAATCCCTATTTTTTGACACAAAGCTATACATTCTGAAATTATTATACAAAACTTCCAAGTCCACTCAAAACCGTCAATTAAACTCCGGTTCATCGCCGACATGATTTTCGGATAACAATAAAAGTTCGGCTTTAGGCGGACAATTAACCCACTTACCTGACCAAAACGGGTAATGGGTAAATGCGGCAAAGTGGGTAGTGCATATGTGGACAAAAGTACAGAAAGTTCAAACTTTTTTCAGTTTTTATATCATTTGTGTACCTATTAGCCCCATTTTGACTTAATAGCTCCTTTATCTTTTTATCTACTAGCCGCCTCACTTAAGTCAGTTATTGGCCACTTTTGCCCCCCCCCCATCCACCGTCACCACCGACCAGCTAACTGAACTATGTTAATAATATTCTTTGTGTTAAGTTATGATAAGGGCCATAGCAGGGGAATGGCACTAGATCACTTTTTGGCGAATTTTAAAAAACTTAACAATTGTCGATATCGAAGATAAGCTACACTCAGAAAGATATTTAGTTCATCTTCCCTTTGTAGGTTGCAGATCTATGCAGATGTTCCTCGTAGAAAATGCAAAATAAGAAAATCTATAGTGAATAAAGGGAAACGGTTAATTTCCCCGAAAAAAGTTTTCCCCTATACAAGAGAAGAACTACATGTTGACCAATTAGCGCTCTGTTCACTTCACCTTCAATATGGCCAATCTTCTCTTTTGGATACTTTAAAATAAAAAAATCCCTACCAAGAGAAGGTATTTTGCATGGCCTGTTACTTACAAGGGGTACCAGGCCGCGCCAGCATGAAAGAAAACTTATTATTATTTTTCGGAATAGGATTATAAGGCAGTATTATAGTATATTATTATATCCACTATGGGAGAACCGTTGTCAACACCTTTTTGTCGGCACATTTATTATACATGGTTAGGTTAGGTTAGAATAGGTTATAGTATTGAGAAAAAGGTGTTGACACTTTGGGGGTGAATCATCTATTATATATTTACCTGTTATTGATAGTACACTTCTATATTGCAGGCTAAATCCCTTGGTCCAACTCTTTTGGAACATTCACATGCAAAATTAGATGACTACTCTCGCTATCAGGTACGTACAACTATTTCCTTAGAATTTTAGAAATCATTGTTTCAGTCCTTGCACTAATGCAGTATATCTGTTCGAGAAAATTATAGGTGTATAAAGATACGAAATCAATGAAAGTGTAATAGATTAAATTGTTTGGTTTTATTTAGGTGATTTTGTTTCTGCAGTCTGTGAACGAGATGGAAGTGAGAGTGTCAGTGTGCAGCATCGCGAGTGTGGGAATGACATTCTGCGTCTCCGCCACCACCACCATCACCACATTCATACTCGTCCTCCTCCAATTCCGCATAACCGACTAGATTGCATGATGGCTGCTTTATTATTTATTGTTCTGAAAATTATTTCTGCACTTCAGTACCTCTTGCCCAGTGTACGAAATAATATCATTTACCTGTGGTGTTTGGGCGAGATCTTGCATTATTTTAATCTAATTTACAGATTACAGGGCCGCAGGTAGAAAAAAAATGTCAGGAGGGGCCCGACAAATTATATATGCAAATATTTTTTTTAATTGCTCTAAAATTTCTTCATTTTATTTTACTCGATTTCAGGTGACACGTACCCGGTTCCCCTCTCTTGCGGCCCTGCCCTGATATAATGTATTTAATAAATGACAAATACAATTTACTACTGTATGCTATACTAACTAATTAAATGTTTATTCGTTATTATTAAATTTTACAGATAATCAAAGGTGATCTACAGGATTTGTGGGTTATTTGTGGAGAAGGTTGACTGACTGAGTGACTTCAGAAGCCACTGAGTGAATGGCTGTCTCCACTTTGTCCTTGATAGCTGTAAATGTGGAAGAATTGGGAGAGGAAGGAAGAGGTGGAGGAGGAGGAGGGTCAAAGTCAACATAGGATTCTCCAGGCAATGCATAACGAAGCCAAGTGATACAACAAGAAAAACCCGCCAGAGACACACACTGCAAATAAATATTTAATTAAGAAGTAGCATAGTAGAATATGGTTAGTTTGTGACAAAGCACGGATATGTATTTCAATTTTTAATTGAATTATCTACACTATCTAAAACTGGATAAAAAGTGAACAAAACTAGTTTCGTCCTGGATAAAAAATCAACAAAATTAATTTCATCCAATTTAAGAGTTGCTGTTACTTATTTGATATCCAAGGCGGCAGTGAATTTACAACCAAAATTACAGCCAAATTGGCAAAAAACCTCAGAATACCTGTTTATTTTTTTTGCTGCAAGGCCAGCATTACTTTGGTTGTAACTTTAATCTGCACCCAAACTTTTGTGGACCTTAGAATAAGCTCCCTGTAGTATATTTAAATCAATAAGTCCCCATTATTGATTAAATAAATGCTCGCTTCCTTTACAAATTCGCCGTTTATGGCAAATAAAGTCCTGAAAGTAAAAAGAGTTGTTGTTCTTACGGATTCGAGTACATATTCTTGTGGTTGTGCTCGTCTGTAGTTGATTGGCATACTGGAATTGAGTTGCACTGAAAGTAAGAGAAGGACGAGGACGGAGTGGATGGAGGTGGCTGTCATCTTAGTCTCCGGAATGACTGAGCAAATACTTTTTATCACGCCAAATGATCATGGAAACTGGAGCACTCACTTCATATCAATCCATCATTACGTCTACAATGTCATTAAATCTCGATTACGTTAAAAAGGTAGAATAACAAAACCACATGAATTTCGTCATTTATATGAGCCTTGAAACAATTCTCACCATGTACCGTTTATTTGAGTTAGTCTATTTGAGTTCTTTTGGGCTTGAAATTGATTTATATGCATGAAAAATTCTATTAAACTAATTAAGAACATAAGATTGACATTTAAATACATAACGCATAAGAATGGGAATAACATATACAAATACTATGATTCTATAATATTCATTTCCGTAGCGTATGAAAATGCATTCGCTTCTTTACATGAATCAATGAAACTTTAATTTAGAAATATCGGACTACACACTGTAACAATTTACTTATTTTTAAATGCAAACCATTTTTGTTACCTATTATCGAGCCTTACAGGTGGGTCTTTATGAGGAACATTTTGTTTTTATGTTGACTGTGGCAGAAATTCACATACCGTTAAATAGAATACTGTAGTACAACAAAGTCTAACAGTATTTAGTGACGTAACTCTGCGTAGTGGCAATAATTATAGATAAGGAGCTATTAGATAAGTAGGCAAGCTTGATTGTTTTTCTGATCTCCTGCTGACTCATTCATAATTCATAAGCAGTAGTACATCATAGGGTCATACGTGGATCTTTCTTACTGCAGTATACTTAGTAAAAGTAAAGATTAAGTATTGTAGACAATATGTTTATTAAAGGACGGATATATAAATATTCGTCATCTTGAAACACGAAGCTTGTTTGTTGTATTCACATTCAAAAGAAGAGTATTTAAATGACCATGAGTAGATCAAATTTTTCTGCCTCCAAAAATTTAGATATTTTAGTCAAAGTTGGGAAATTGGTCTGATAGACACTAATTGCTTATTAGGTAGCGGCAGCTGCTTTATAGAAATGCCCAATCTTTCTGTCTGTCTGTCTGTCTGTCCGTCCGTCCGTCTGTCTGTTAGCACGATAACTTTCGAACGGAATGAGATAATCCGTTCAAACTTTTTTTACACATCATAGGGGTCAAAAGACAGATCAAGTTCGTAAATGGGCAAAATCGGCCACACCCCCTGACCAGGGGTGGGGTTCGAAAATTAAAAATTGATGTAACTTCCGTTCTGTGCATCGTAGAAAGTCATGTAATACCTCGGTCGACATCAGAAAGATTCAAAGGACACTATTAAGTAGGTTACAATCATCCCCAAACAGGGGAAGTGGGTGAAAACCTAAAAACAACCAAAAATTGACGTAAATTCCGTTTTATTCATCCTAAAAAATCGTGTAATACCTCGTTCGATATCAGAATGATTTAAGGAACACTATTAAGTAGGTTACAGTCATCCCCTAACAGGGGAAGTGGGTGAAAACATAAAAATTAACGTAAATTGCGTTATATTCGTCCTACAAAATCGTGTAATACCTCGTTCGATATCAGAATGATTTAAGGAACACTATTAAGTAGGTTACAGTCATCCCCTAACAGGGGAAGGGGGTAAAAACATAAAAATTGACGTAAATTCCGTTATACTCGTCCTAAAAAATCATTTAATACCTCGTTCGATATCAGAATGATTTAAGGAACATTATTAAACTAAAAATATACACTGTTTTACTCTATTGCCTCTACTTTTTTACATCCATTTGTACATGGTTTATTATGTTTACGAAAAGATGAAGGCTAAGCAATATATATTTATTGTCTGAAGAATAAGTGGAAAATGCTGAAGAATAATAGTATTGCTACGAATTGGTTCAATTTCTGTTCTAATGTCAATGCCCATTTTTGTTAGCTTTTCTTAAACAGAAACATTGCCTTGTTTAATGATTAATAAATAACAATATTTCTATTTCCTACAAACGGCAATTAAAAATTGATCAAGTACGAATTACGAAAATATACATACTTTTTTCATTTTTGTGCACAATGACCTGGCTGCTGTTTTAAGATTATAGCTATTTTCTACTTTCTTCCATTATGTGACGCTGGAAGAATTTGCTTTCAAGATAAGCTTTACTCTTTTGTTTGTAATAAGTAATATGGAGCTAAATTTTGTGGGACAAAACTTACAGCCTTTACACGATCCCCTTTAAAAGCATAGCAAATAGACATTTCATCAACAATTTGGCCGAGAGGGTCATTTTTGAACTTCATTGTCTTTCCAGATGAATGCTTCAATAACAATTTTTTCTCAATATTTGGTCTTGCAGCATTTCCCGACACAGTTTTGAGGCTTCGGAAGCAGTCAAATTCTCATCGAGTGATAATATAAAGGTTGTCCACAATAATTTGATGACGCAAATAACGGGTGGGCGCATACGGCAACTTCATATAGCTAGATTCTTTAGTTGTACATGAGTAGCCTCTCCTGCTTTCGCAAACACGTTTTTTAATTGTAGCGTTTTCACAGAAAGAGGCAGCCAACTTAAATCGCATGCTATGTGGTAGCTTCTTAAATCCTCGATAATTTTATCCAATTTTACAAATTTCAGTTCGGAGCAGTTGGAAAAATTTTTCCAGGTTGTAATAGGCCCTTCCAAGTTTGAAATACACAAACTTTTTAAATTTGGCAGCAGTGAACTTCCTAGGTCACTCAGAACAACAGTTGTAAAAGGTCCGTTTGGTTCAAGACTTTCCTAACTTAGTCTGTAACTCTGTAACAGTGCGCAACAGATTGGACAACAAAGTAATCATTACTATAATATAAGCACGCAAGTGAAACATAGTAAACAACTCCCGTCTGTCATTATGTACTTCCATATTATGCTAATCTGGCGCACTCTATGATTAAACCCAACCTAAACCTGACTCAAAGCGGCAAATCCTAGCAATTCCGTTCCAGAAGAACGTCGAGCCAGTCTGCCAGCATTATAAACTCGAAAGGAAGTGTAGATAAACAAATTATGAAATAATTTGATTATCTTCATATTATTCAACATGTTTCTAGCACAAATGGTAATGATAGAATAGATTAAACTACAACTAGTATGACTATTAATAAAATAATCCCGATTGATATGAAATTGCATGTAGCACCTGACGGTGACAACATTTTATCCAAATAAAACATTGGATTATTTTGCGTTGTTTGGGTATAACAATCTACATGATGACGTATATTAAAAAATCCTTTTAAGTTAATGGTTCATTTGCGGAGTATCTTGAGCAAACACTATGTAGCTGATTAGTAGGATTATAGTATAGACCTCATTTATTTACCAAAAGTCTTCAAAGTTATCAAACAGTGGCGAAAGGAACCTCGGACTTGTGGAGAAATTGACCTTCATTTTCAGTATTAAATGAGGATTTTAATACTGATATAATTAAATAAAGATCTCCATTTTAGATTGTAAAATGTTTTATTCTTATTTATTAGAGTTTGCTTAGCTTGCTTCAGAATAAACAAAACAAACAACGATAGTGTTATAAATAACATAATGCAATCATTTTCCGTTACCAAGAAAATTTGAAGCCTTGCATTTCACTTGAGCCGTCAGATTTAAAAATGAGAATGGATGTAGATATTTCCCAGGTATGACTCATTTTTATATTGGTTTGATTGCCACAAAATCTAATTTAAGAGAAAAATTTAGAATTGTGACGTATTTTCCATTTTCAACAATTTATTTAACCCAAACTGTGGGGGCGTGGCGTCAATATATAATCAAGGAGTATTACTTTTAAATGCGTAAAGGTTTATGGGTAAATAGAAAAAAAGGGTCGTAGTATCTAGTTATAGATCTAGTATCTTAGGTTCTTAAAATCATTCTTAGTATTGCCTTTGGTACTCGATCTATTGACTTTCGTACTTTTTTATTGACCCAGTTACTTCTTAGTATGAACGACTGGACTATTTTCCAAAAGCCTTTTTTATTGACAAAAAACCTTTTTCTATTTACCCGGAAATCTCTATCCATATCAAAACCCTGATGTGGAAGTTAGGATTTGTCTCTTTCATCAGTTGTCTATGCAATCATCCAACCGAACCCCCTTATAAAGTTGTTGAAACTTCTTGGATGTAATCATTGTAATTATATATCATTAAGATATTATTGATCATACCTGAAATCTGAATTTGGCATCCCGTATCTGTTGTAGTAAGAACCTCCAAAGTTGGCAGAGTTAATCAACAGCGTTAAACTATCATATTTGCAAATGCTCTGATTTTCTATGTAAGCGTAATTCAGAACCATGTTTAAAGTCGAAGTAATTGTCGGGTTGATAACGAACGTGGCTATCTCGTTTGGTCTGTATTTCTCGCGTCCATTAAAAGGATATTTAATTTCGCCTGTGCCTCGAGAATAATGATAGTGCGAGTAGATCACAGTTTGAGAGCTATTACTTGAAATTCCTTGAAACTGTAGACCAAACTTTGTAATTGCTTGACTAGGTGTGAAGACCAAAGTGACAAACACCAAAGGTCCATCTACCTCGTAGGGTTGAAAGTCATCCAACATACTTCAACATAAAAATCATATTTTAAAAATAATTTCCAGAGATTTTCATTAACAAATTTGGAAATAGTACAAATTAATTTCCATATAATCATTATAGTGCTCACCCTTTACAAAATAAGAAATTTGGGAACGGAATGAAAAAGAATTTTATACTTCTATTTTTCAGAACAGATTTACTTACATTTTGGTTGAAGGATGTGTAAAATTAGACGCTTCGGTGTAAAGTTTATATGGCGACAGTAATACGAAACTGGTGTTGAGGGGCACAGTGTAGTTATTAATTTCATATCGCACCATATTAAATCTGACTTTGTTTCGATAATTTGCCCTTACTGTCCAAACGCATATCTTTCGGCTAAAATCATTTTCTGGAAGTCCTACTTGGAGTAGCCCACTCTCGGCAACATTAGTACCTCCACATTTGTAAACTTCAAAACATATGTTTTAAAATAATTTTATAAATGTAATAAATTATTCGTTATCCTACTCCTTAAGTCCACATGTTTCTTTATTTTTTTATACCACAACTAACATCAAACAAAAATGGGTTACTCTATGGGAAAGGAAAAAGAACGAAAGAGCTTTGAAGGTGAAAGAGAAGGAAAGAAAAGCTTGTTTCTTAACTCTCACAAATTTTTGTAATTTTTTAGAGCTTGTGCGTTGTGGTTGAAAGGAGAACTTCCTATTGACCTTTAATCTTTTCATCCTGCCTGGCCTGACCTTAACGTATAACTTTTCAATGAGCTACCTCTTGACTTTCTACGATGTGTAGAACTAAAGTTACATCGATTTTTGACAGGGGTGTGTCCAATGTTGCCCTTTTTAAAACCGGACATTACTTTCACCTCTAAATTACATTAGATTTCGGACAGCAAATTAGGCATTCCCATAATGCACTGCTACTTAAAGCAGTGATGTCACATGATCAAGATCCCTGTCAAAGATTATTGAAATATGCCCACAATAATTACATAACATTTAGTGGATTTAAGTTTACTTACATTTTCTGTATCCATAAGCAATTTCATTCACCTTAGAAAATTCGTTTTCGCGCTATATAAAAAAAACCATTGCAATGAAGATAAATTAGTTTGATCACCAATTTTTGTAAGACAATATAATTTATCTAAGGCAATTATGGCAATTTCATGACAAGATAGTATATTTATTTTCATTTTCCACGAGATTTTAGTGTCAAACTATAACAGTGGGAAACATATTAAAACATTGTTGCGTATTTCAGTTTTTATTTTTCCCAAACGTGATCTCTAATACATTATAAAGAGTCCATGTGTACACATATACTTTCCTTCATAATAATATATATAAACCATTTAACAAAATGTAAACTACGTTTCCGAAAAAATTTAATTCACGAAGTTGAACTGGTTTTTGTTTAATTACTTGTCACCCGTACACCATAAGGGATATTATAGTAAATTATATAAATATCTAATAGCAAAGTTGTGGTCACCTTTTACTTGAATTTTAAAACTTACATTTTTATTCTGCTCCTTAAACATCATTTCCATTTTATCTTGAAGTATTTGCATTTCGGCTCTCATCTTCTTCATATTTTTGTTCTGAAAAACATTAGGGCAGTTTATCCCACAAATTCATTTATTGGCAATTATAATCTAACTCTATTTTAATTGAATTCAGCTTGCATACAGTTTGTAAATAAACAATCTTTGATGTAAGAATAATTTTTGAGATGGTTCTTGGATAGTTCCAAAATAAGCAATATGCATAGGCTAAGCTAAGCTATGCATGTTGGTTATTTGATAACTTAAGGGACATATTATGTTACATTAAAATAAAACTTACCATATTTCCCAGCATGGTATACAAACTTGAATCATTTGTATCTCGTTTTATTCTTGATAACGCATATTTTTTCTTGTCATGGGTTAATTTTCCGCCCTGAAATAAATAAATCTCCTTTTAACAAATAAAACCTATGAAATTACAGGTATTCACGTGTTTGATTATTTAAGATCTAGATTTTAATCAAGAATGAGTAAGACTCGGAGCAGCGTGAGTAACAAAATTATCACGCAATTTTAATCCTTAGGGTCAATACCTACATTGAAAACTATATGCTCCCTATAATTTTGAAAGACTTTAGTGAATTATTTGATGTTTTACTTGCAAAAATGAGTTTTCTTCAGTTCTCCCTGTACCAAAATTGGTATAGAGCAGCGTGGCAAGTATGATGACATGGGCAGCTTTCAGTTTTAAGGACATTTCAATTCAACGAAGTTCTCGTTTTTCAGAATAATCAAAATTTCTTTATGATATGAATGTAATTTTACTCAATTAAATGTAATTAGCTTAATATATTTACTTAAATAGGCACAATTATGACAGAAAGTAGATTAAGAACTTTCTCTTTACTGCGACAAAGTTTTATGGAATGAAGTAATTTATTGTGAACATGAACCGTAATTTATATATTAAGAGTGTCATTCAATTTTACCTTCTCTGTACAATATTATATAATATAGTTTAGGATAAAGTAGGATTAAACTTAGATCAATACATTACTACCATGTAATGAAGATAAGTCTTACTTGGTAATGTCACTGCCTGCATTCATTGACTCATCCCAAAAGCTATCTATTCTTATCACCTCTTATGGCTATAACAACAAATATTCCTCGTTAACTTAGGAAAGGTCTATGTACTATACTATTGCACAATCTGTTTCACATGGTAGTCAACTTTTTATTAATTGAGAAGATTAACAAGTAGTTTATCTCCTCTGTGTATGATTTACTCTTTCTGTCTGACTTTCCGTCCGCATAGTAATAACGAACAATACAATATTTTAATTTTCAAACAGATAAATATTTATAAGGTACCCAATTCAAAATTTCTGAATGTATTCTTGAGGTAAGTAAGTGGAATCACTTTGACATTGTAAATGGGCTAAAACCGAACTTGAAAACAGTGTAACCTCAGTTCTGTTCGTCATAGAAAATCATGTTAGCTCATTCGATAGCTTATGAAAAATAAACGCCTCTGCTGCTAATATTTTCGTTTTCCAATGGTTTATTTAAATATTACATACTGGAAATTTACTCGTAAAGTATAATTTTCTTATTACTTATGTTTAAAAGTATATCATATCGGTTCCGATTGAACAAGTTAATAATTATGATCGAGGGAAGAACAAATAATGTGCAAAAATTTGGTATGAGCTCACTTAAATTAAATCTTAAAAGTCTTCAAATATTTATTTAAAAATAAGACTGAAAAACATTCAGCTCAAGATTATCTAGATGTAAGTAATCTTAAGTCGAACTTGTTTTTCTGCATTTCTATTACGTCAAAGGCGATAATTTATAAGAATTAGTAAATCAAATGTGAATCCCTCTTCTCCGTAAGTATACTACTTATTCTACCATGTACAGTTTTTATACTACTTCACAGTAAATAGCTTTAAATCAATTTTAAATTTCTCAGTAATCACTATTAATTAATTAGTAATTACTTGTATTGCTGGCACCAATGCCTATAGTTTTTTATAGCAAACCAGCAACACAAATTTGTTAAATTACATGAACATAGAGAAACATAGAGAAACATAGAGACACATTGTGTGCATAAATGTTTTACCAAAGTCCTATTTCCATATTAAAGTATATACATTACATTACTTATCTGGATTTTGCTATTGATAGCAGCGGACGACGCGGCAATGAAATGAAGTCATTCCTGATCAACCTGAGTTGTTTGAATTGCATGTCTCCCCTATGACTTACGGCTGCGACCAATAAATTACGAAATTTCAAGGTGATTGCTTGGATAATATTATGTAATTTCCTGCGCAAGTTATCTTGAAATAACAGAATGGCATAAATATGAATCATAACATAAATAAATGCGAAATAAAATGAGTCAATTAATGGTTCTATAAAAGGTAAACAATGTTATGCACACACGATAGTGCGTCCAGAACAATTTAACACGGCATAATTATTTGCAGATAAAAGTATATTATTTTTTCATCACGCTTTGTTAAGTTCAATGAACCATTTCTTTTAAGAGATTGAAGTTCTCCCTAATTTTCAATCATACTTGAGGATGTCAGCATCCACTCTACCTTATTAGTTCAAATCTAATCAATAATATTAAGCATACAATTATGAATTAATACAATTAACTGAAATGCCGTAAATGCTTATAATACACGCCGGATCTATAATAAACACATTTAGGTAAAGTTTAAGATTGGGTTCTGCTTAGCTGCGTTATCAGAGCGACAGATTAACACACGATGGTACATACCGCCATACGGAATTTTTCCTACGCATCTCCGAACTACACGATTATACTACAGTAGTGTCTATGTGCATGTGTGCTCTTATCAGGAGCAATTAATGGCTAATAGTAAGCCCGAAAAACTGAAAATGAAAACAATTGAGCAGAGAAATTACATCTGCGTGTGTTTATATGTAAACACAGCTCTGTCAGAACATTCTGGGACAAACTCAAAAATGTTTTCCCAATAACAAAAGGTAATAAATGGAAATAATAATTGATTTTCTAATAATAATTAATGGCATTGGATAGCAGTATAACATTGTGTTGTTTGAATGTCTGAGTGTGCTGTAGACTGTGGCCTAAACATTCATACTGAAAACTTTAGAGCTTTATAATTGTCCTCCTCCATTCACCATTCAATTTCTTTACATACAAAAAGGTGCCAAAGATAACAAAAAATCCATACAAACCCTTTTAAAACTTTTCTATCATGCATTCACATAGTGAATACGCTTATAATGTGCGTATTAATTATTTGTAGCTCTGAATATATCTATAGTCATAGTCTTCTTTAAAATGTTTCTTAGCATACAAGTTTAGGTAGGTGGGCATAGAGCAGGTTTAGTCTTTGAAGCAAACATTCGTGCAATTATTATTTCCGTTATGAATGAAAATTATTTAATGTTTCTATAAATTATAGCGTTATTAAAATTAGACCTACATGTAGTAAATGACAACCATAATCACAAGTCTACAGCTAACAATTATTACCTTTTATTTATAGATTTCAATGACACAGAAATCCTTCAAAAAAAATATCATAGAGCTTCTGGCTCCCACAAAGTGGAGACTTGGACTAAAGATAAACGTTCCCTTAAAAATAACAGTTACAATGAAGATTTTGGGCCTTAATTTTTCTACTTTTACAAAGTTTGTTATCCTTTCAATTCTTTGCATGGAAACAAAATGTAAATCTGACTCTAATGAACAAATAGAACATAATTTTCTAACAAAACAAGCCGGGAATTGCTTTTTAAATGTCGTCCTGCCTGATTCGAAAAATAATTCTCAATTAGCTGAAGTTTTTAATAACAAATTGTGGACAAATAAATATTTGCCTATCAAAGTATTGTCACTTATATATTCCATAGAAATTATTGAAACAGAAATAAACGTTTTTCAAAAATATGTTCAAGCAGAGTGTGAAACATTTCTGATCTTTGAGAATGATAAGGAAAAATTGTACGCGAATTTCAGACTGTTGTTTAAGTTCCAGCAAACGAAATTGGTTATATTATTAACGTATATCCTTTCTGTTGAAAATTGGAGACCTGTCGACTTAGTCCATTTAGTTAGGCAAAATGCTAAGACAGGAAAACAAATGGGAAATATTTTTGCTCATCGAAATATCGACGACAAGGAAAATGGCGCATTTAATATATTTTGTCCCGTGCATTCTAGAAATATTAATTACCACTTCATTACCTCTCCAGAAATATTAAATTTACGTGAACTAACGACCATTTGTAATAAAATTATTAGCAATAAATATAAGAATTTCGCAATATTAGAAATTTTAACTCTGACTGCTTACAGCGGATTGAAAAACTGCGAACAAAGGGCTTACTTTGAAAACGTTCACGATTGTGACTATAATATTGTTATATTGGAAATCCTCGAAATAAAGTATAATTTGACATGGAAATATGGAAAATTGGCAGAAATTGGAGTGAAAAATGTCTCTTTGGCTTTATGTACACATTGTTCTCCTACATACACTTCGCATTATCAAGAACCTTTCCTTGCCTCGACCGTGAAAACAAAACTATTTTACTGCGTCTTTAAAAACCGTTTTGCAAAACGGGATTTGGACTTTTTCCTTGAACCTTTTCAGTGGAATGTTTGGCTAAGCATTTGCTTTGTAATGTTTTGTGCCTCCGTTATTTTTCGGCGTCTTTCTTACGGCATTGACATATTTTTCATATTTATAGCTCAACACAGTCAAAGCAGATGGTCGTCTAAATGGATCTCACTGACTTTCGTAATGGTTACTCTGCTCAGCAATATTTACCAGTCTGTAGTGACGACAAATATTTTTGTTCCTCCGATTCCTCTGACCTATCCGACAGCTAAAGCCATAGTTCAAGCTCGCTTCAAATTTGCGGTTCCAGCAATTATTTTCAATAAAATGGCGCCTCAATACTTAGAACATTTATCCAAAATGCACAATATTAATTTTAGAAAACATCTGTTAGCCATCTCCTCTGACGAGTTCGCAATGGTAACATCCTCTCAAATTTTTCAAATACTAGCGTGGAAAAAATGGATTATAGTTGTACCTGCAGAAGTGATTCACAGTTACTCTATGCAAATTAAAATGTCCCAATACAGTCGAAATGTCAGCTGTCATACTGTTAAAGAAAATTGGGTGGATACTGCCGTGTGGTGGCAATTAAAATATCGCTTAGCTCCAAACATAAAAATGACACTCGAGGATTTGAAAATTGCAGGCATTATTGATTTTTGGTATACAAAACGGTTTGTTAGCAGCCATTTTTCCAGAATATTTCCACATGCAAAAAATTTCCACCAAGAAACTGGAACAAGAGGAATTACTTTGGAGTCGTCTATACAAATTTTATTTTTAGCTCTCATTAATGGCTGCCTGACCAGTTTTGCGGTTTTTGTTTTTGAAATTTCTTATTACCAATGCAGGAAAAGAGGCCTTTGGCATCAAATACGTTTTCAAAAGAAATATAAATTTCCATGTTTACCATAATGTTGCATGCCGTTTTAATTCTTGTAAAAGTGCAAAAAATTAAAACCGTCTTTTAAATTCTACGCATCAATAAAATCAATATTATGCAGATAATTTCTACAGTGAATTATTCTTCCCTAAAATATTTAATAATTTTACATGTAATTTTTCTATTATGTGTTTGTTCTGAATACAATTCTTGTGTCTAATGGACAAAATGTTAGAAAATAATCAAACCTTACTTACTTCTTAGTTTATGTTACACTACTACAATGACTACAAATATATAACATGTATTAATAAATAATACATGAATTATATCGATTAATACGGTAAGTACAATTAAATAGATTTAGAAATAAATATATTTATGTCTGAGAGTTAAAATTGTTAAAATTGATTGTTTTTGGTTGTGTTTTAATAAAGTACCTTCATAAAAGCGTCTTTGATACATTTTTGGTTTATTACAGTTTTACATGGATGCAAATGATATATTTACAGTTCTCCATAGATCAATCTTTGCCACATCAATAATTGGAGTATAAATACACATTATTTCCAATTACATAATATTGCAGGTAAACATGAAAGTTATGCCTAATCTTCCCATTCCCATTTAGGCGATGAAATTATTTATTATTACACTTACACTACATCCTATTCTATTAAAATATCAAAGTAATATTGATTCTCTATATATTTTATTGTATTCTGATGAAAACTAATTAATTAACTTTAGTACATTAATGGTTTAGAGAGATAGGAAATTCCAACTGACGTAGGCTTCATAAGGTAAAGAAACCAATTGCACATTATGCATCTTCATATTACGGTACATAAAAGTGTACAAAAAATTCTTGGAGGGGGGGGGGCAACTAACAATTCATTGCCTTAAATATATATTTAAATGTGCTGTGTGTGAACATGTAAATAAATATTGTGTGTAAAAATGTATTTCTATTAATCTTTAGATAGGTAGAAACTATTTTTATTTCATCATAAAGTACCATAATTGTCAGAAATATCTATCAACTGAAATATCTAGTTTTGTTACCTATTCAGAATTATTTAATGCCATTTCGATGTCTCCATATTTATTATCCTCTCCATCCAAATTAGAAATTTCCATCATTAAAGATTTGAATGTAGATTCTTTCAAGTTTTTTCCAAGAAGACTCAATACAAACCAATCGCCGATTGATCTCCGAGAAACTAGTTTCTCAACTTTTGTTTCGAATTTCTTTGCCATTAGTCCATTTCTGGTCAATGAAATAAGCCTTGAGGCTTTTAGTTTCGGATTAAAGTAAGTCGTAATCCATAGAATTGTATCCAAAGCAGTTAAAATCAGCAGACCAGCAAACCAAAACCTGTAAATAAATATTTTGTCTAGTCACGATAACAATTAATTACAGGAAAAATACATTTAAAAAAATTTGCTGTACCATAAAAACAAAAATATATTTTCATTGATGAAGTTAATAGGCAGCGTGCAAACATAGCTGTAATCCATTGTGCCTGTACGTAATGAGCGTGACGTAGGATAGTGGACTATTTTGGGGAAAGTGGATGCTATCGGGTCATATTGAAAGGAACTTGGATGTAAAATAAATTCCAACACATCCACTCCGTAAGAAGTGAACCCTTTGCCCAGGAATATAATAGCAAGCCAAATTTGTCCAATTAAAAAGACGATATTTAAAAAGGAGCAAGCGAGATATTTCCGCAGATAAACTTTGTTTTCTTTCCGAAAGTGGGGCTCATCCAAGATTGATGCAAGTAGCTGTACATCTTCTACTGTATCCTCTCTGATTTCCAGAATATAATTTTTAATGCGATTTCCTTCCAAAAACATCCAAAGGGCGTGAGGCAGATAAAATGTTATAATTTGGAAAAGCAGGAGACAAACGATCCATTTAAAGTTCTGGAAGTGCGGTTCAAATTTGTTTGCTAAATCAAGGTTTAAAAACAATTGTTTAATTAATATCACAGAAATTGAAATATATTTATATAGTGTATAGTATATTCAGTGTGTCAAAAATTAGTTTCAGATGCCACATGTTTCATTTGATTCAAATTAGGAAATAACGAAACGCTGATTGACACTGACATTTGATTCATATATTCTCTATTTTAGAATACAAAAGTTGCTTAAAATACAATATAATACTTAGCTATAGCACTCTTAGTACATAATACACATTTTCATATAATTGCCATGTAATTCTCAAAATGACAACTAGAACACGCCATAAACTTTAAGACTATTTGCTAAAAATATTTACCCCGCAAAATGTATTGTGCATTATACAACTAAATTCACATCCGATAAAACATTTCATGTTACATAAATACATGGCCAACAGAAGAAAGCTAAAATTCATTACACTTGAATTCGTCAAATAATGTATAATTTTAATATTGTTTGTACTTACAGACATCATTAAATGTAATTTTGTTATTCCTGTAGTAGTACACGTTTTGAGCCCAGCAATAATTGTCCAATGTTTTAGAAAGCGAATTTGTTGCATAAATAACGTCGACAGCACAGTCAATAGGGTCTCCAACGAATTGAAAAGCCCCAACAATTATGGTCAGAATGGCCACTATGGTGGCAGTTGTCTTGTAGTAGAGACGAAAAAGTCGTCCATCGATTAGCACTGAGGCGCTGTCCACTTTCGGTAGCCACTGAATCATATTCGAAACTTTGAAATGGGAGTTTCTTAGCCACTCGAGAAAGAATCTATAGAATAATACCTTTCCAATATATTGTTTTTAAAAGTATTTTGGAGTCTCAAAGTTTTCAATTAATGATATTGGCGAAGATACTTTTAAGTGCGTCTAAGTCTGAAAAGATACTTAAAGTCTGCTGATAGATAAAATAATGTTACTTTGCTTCATGTCCAGGAGGTTGAATGACTAAGAAGATTCAGAAGAAGAACAATCAGAAGAAGAACTGATTCAGAACTGCAATAGAAGAATCTAGAACAAAATGATTCCATCTTGCATCAACCATAAGTATGTGTATAACATCTTGTATCTCCGTCATCCGTTACTTTATAAATATATCTGGCTATTCAACCTTTTTAATCAGGCATCCAGAATTTTCGGAAACTCGGGAACCAGGTTGCTCTAGACATAAGAATTTTGTCCTCCCACCCTAACCCCTCCCCAAAGAAGGCTTAGAGGTTAAAAGCCAATGAAATTCACTGCCCCAGAAAAGGAGTGAGGCTTAGTCATAACCAAAAATATGTGCGAAGTGGGCGGAGTATGTTACCCTGGAAGTTGGAAAATTGGGGATGCTTGCATTCAATATCATACTTCATCATAAAATAAGCACTTTCTTTAATGAACACAAAGCATGGAGCAGAAACATGATTTTCAGGACTGTATAAAGTAACGGGCTCTAAGGGATTCTGCCTTCTCCCATGCGTGGTTTGTTTAACTAATATTATTTCTATACTTGCAAATGGGTGGAGCATGCAAACAAATAAATGCCCATCGGAATATCATTTCGAATACGGCCACTGATGCATTATTTGCACCATTATTATCATGTATAGACTAAGACTAGATATCATGAATCATGACTGAAGACTGAAAATTGTACGTCACTCCAATGCATTGTAGCAGAGATGTGAAAAAATAACTCTATCTCTTCACTATTCGGGTCGGATTTTGCTGACGGACTACAATTTATATACATACTGCTTCGATCACGTAATTGACGTGTCCTTGACGGGTATTTGGAAATAAGTTTGTATTCGTAGTATAGTATTGATTAAGGGTGGCTGACTGATACTAATACCTATCTGCCTATATGTGATACATACTTATTTCAAAATTAAATAATATATTTGTAGAGTACCATGATATGTATAGGCAGATTAAAAATATAATTGCATTAGTATGAATCAGCTAAATTTTTAAAGCTTTTTCCTCCATTGTAGCTAAATAGGTAAAGATAATAGACAAAATATTATAGTTACGTATTACCTTCAGCAGTTCTAAAATTATTGACATAGTACTATTTTGGGTGTAAACAGTCTGTGTAAAATTGGCAGTCTTCTAGGTCTATCCGATTGAAGTAATGTATTGCATTCTGCAGTAAAAGTGAATTTTTCCAAGGAATTCTTATGAGCTTTATTGCAGATAGAAGCAGATTACAAATAGCTCCAAAATTTTTTCATCCGATTTGAATCAATTTCGTGAACAATTTCTTTTCCATATTAATTAACATTAATAATTTTGTTAGCTCCTACAATAGCTCGTTGGGCTCCCTCTGGATTGGAATCATCAGCACTGAAGCACTTGAATCCCATCCCCATTCTGCCAACGTCAGATAAATCTTCCGGAGTTGCTCTCTCAACCAAATTCATCTCACAGTTATTCAGTGGAAAATCCGGAGGAGACCTAAATAATAATAAATCCACGCACAATTAAAATAAAATTATGGATGTAGAGAATTCTTAGTGCTTATTGCTCTGTGTACAAAAAATTACAAATCTGAAATTAAAATGGATGTAAAACATTTTTTGACTGCTATGGCTATAATATTCAAGTTTGCCAACATAAATGTAATATTGAAATGACAAGTAAATTCAATACATTCCGAGCTCAAATGCCATTCTTTGCCTGTTGAGATATTCAACATTTTTTGCACAGAGAGGGGTGGATGGAATATACAAGACGCTGCTGTCGGTTGGGTTGTTGCATTGTTTTTCGACTGCATGCACACAATCACAGTGCCAGAAAACGCAGTCGCCTGGGTCCACTTCGGGCATTGACACAACCGCTTCAAGAATATGAGGATGTAAATTCGGCAGAATGTTTTGCTGCACTCCAGGAATGGCTCCTGCCATATCTCTACATTTTGTCGTTAAAATTGATTATTTATTTTAAACTCGAGAGACATATTTCTATACAAAACAGAAAAGGTTAGAGTAAGCGATATACGTGGACTCAGACAAGTCGGACAACAAAGGCCGGAGAATCACATAGGCTGTTGAGTGTTGGATTAGAGGACAAACTCGGAGAGTCCCTCCGCCTGGTTTTACATTTGACATGGACATCCAGCCTTGGAAACTTCGAAACATTGAACACCCGCCTAATGATTTGTTCCCAATGATTTAAAAATAAATAGTAGTTATTAGATTAAATTCAAATGTGCTAAATTTCTAAAATGATGGTTGAAGTAAGGTAGTGGTTGCACAAGTACCGGTTGAAGTAAGGCAGTTGTTGTACAAATACCTAACAATGTTATTGTTTTAATTAGGTTTGGTAAGGGCCCTTTGAAAGTGAGTCCTGTTATGCCCTTTGGATTTCATGGCGCGATTTTTAAACTGTGCAAACCACTGTCTTACTTCAACCAAAATGATGACCAATTAAAATTACCCGAGCAATTGTACATGTCCATGTTTGCCATTACCCTGTGAGTGGCATCAAACGCATCATGTTTCTCCCATTCTCCGTTCAAAATGTTAGAGTAACATTTTCTATACTCTGGATCTTCCAATCCTGTACATTTGATATTTATTTGTTTGTCATAGAACTTGAAGTACTGAATTTGAAATACTTAAACATACGTTCAACTGAACCCCCATCAATATGTTCATTAAGAGTAAAAGTTTGGTCTCCCGGCTGCCTTATCCGAAGTCTATCGCAGTAAGTCAAATTTTTCGACAGATCAATTTCTGTGTCTGGGGCTGCATGCCATAGTCCGTTCATTGCATTTGTAACCATGTCGAAATTTGGATGGGACCTGGCTGCTATTTGAGACTGCGCAGAAAAAAGTTAAATAATAATATTTAAGAATGAAATATCTCATAAGATTTTTATTTTGCTTACTTTGGACCAGTAAACCTCCCACACTTGCGGATTGTCCTCTACAGAGATATAAAAGATTAGCTTTGAGAATAAATTGAAATTTCTATACAGAATTTGATTTACAATACCTGGAAACCCAACAATTGTTTCCCGATGCTTATCAATGTACTCCTTGACGTCCTTCTTATATTTCAAAGCCAATTCCGGCTCCACGACATTTTTGACAACAACACAGCCCCGCTTTTTAATTTCACTCGCAACTGAAAGTGGGAACTTGCCTTTGTTTTCCAAAATGCTTGAGAAATTAACCTTCGGAATGACATCAGGTCCGAGTTTCTGAATTACTTTGGTTTCTTCTTCCATCGCTTTCAAAAGGCGGTCCCATGATTCCTGAATCTTCTCGGGATTGGATAATAATTGTTGCTTAAGTATTTTGTACCTTTCTGGTAATTCTGCTTGATGGTCAACATTAAATGCAGAACTTATATTTCCAGGCTTTTTAGTAGAAACGTACATTTTCGAAATAAAGTTAAGAGATTTCTAGAACACTTGCAGATGTAGATCTGAGGATTGGGAAACCTCCGACTGACGACAGAAAAGAAATGACTCAATTCTACTTTTGGAAGCGAGTTTAACATCAACCTTTGTAAAGTTATGAAATTGAATGTCTTAACTGTCCGTAAGGTGATCACATTTGAATAATGAAAATCTGGACAGAACAATACATTTCATTTCAACTTAAGAAATTATGAAGAAACATAATAATGTAATTAAATCTTTGGAATCAAAAATTATGTTGTGTAGAGTAAATGTTATAATTGATAAAATGATGCACTGAATTGTGTAAATCATCTAGTCATTTATGACCTTAGAAATATAAATTTTAGTTTGATAATCAATAATTTGGGCTTTTTGAGAGGACTTTAAGAAACGGAGATTTCTTAATTAACGTTATAGTACGAAATTATTATAAATCAATAAAATTTTTAGCTAGAGATATTTAATTATAGTTTTAAATAAAATGCTTATACAACCCAGCAGACATCTGGTCACATTAATGATATTTTAATTTGCCAATACCTACATATATATGAGTGACTGGGCGTATGTCATTTACTACATTGCACTAGACCTTGTGTCTTAATTTATGTCTAAGAAATGTCCTACCATATACGCAGCAAGAAAGCGATAAACATCCTTGACCTTTGATGTCCTCCAGGCGGTTTTGTCATTGATATGCTTATCTAAAGTTATCTATCTTGTGAATACATTAAAATGATTAATATCCATTTGGACTGATGCCAATACCTATAGATGTTAGTATATGATACATATTCTACCATATACCTAGTAGATAGGTATTATCATTATAAAACATATTATGTAGTGCATTGTCCATAATATAATATATGTAATACCTATAGCAAGCATATATAAGTATATAATAAGCATAATAAATAAACAAATGTTTTATTTCCATTTAATTTACCCCCATGTTCTCAGTTGGGTTATAAGTAATGTTCCAAATAGTGGCCGGTTCTCAAATACTAGTAGCCGGGCTTAATAAGTGGCCGGCCATAGGGTCATAACAAATTTTGCAAATAGTGGCCGGGCTACTATTTGGAACGTTAATTTCTTTAAGACATAAATATAAAGTAAAGTGGTTTAATATTTATTCCGTCTGAGTTACCATTATTATTAATTCTGTTCTTGTTTCTTGCCTTTGGTGAGACAAAGAATCTATGAATGATTGAACGCTTACATTTCAACCCATAATTTTATAATTATACATAATATGCATGTACGTATGACCATTTTTGTCCATTTAGTTAATGAAAGTTTTAAATTTGTTTTCATATAATGAAGTGGAAAATAACTATATTTACATAAAATATTGAATCAATCACAGACAGACGAGGACACATACTGTTGATTTTTTTATATTAGGTTTTGTAACTTTTAACTTTTTTAACTTTAAATTAATTGGGATTATGAAATGTACATTTGTTATAATGATAATTTGGTAATTAAGGCAAAATGTAATAATGTTTTTAAATTCTAATAAAATTATTTTCACATTTCTAAGCTGCTGCATTTTGGTTTTGGAGCATAATGTATATCCACACAAAGTAGTAAAAAGAGGTATAATAGGCAATTACATTAATATAGCGGAGACTATTCGTACCATAAGGTTACACAATTGTACTGCGCTGCGGCCAATCCTTTTAAAACTAGAATTCGGAGAATATTTGTATTCCTCTACATTGAAGTCATGCCACAAAATGTGACTGACTGAATTCTTTACAGGTTTAAAAAGGAACTCAGTAATTTTGTATTCAAAGAAGCAAGTGGCATGATAGAAAAGAATGGCGAGTTTGTCCTGGTACCAAAGGTATTTGGGACAAAAATACAGATAGCAGCTTAAAAAAGGGATGCTATGTGCTCTATCCCATCTATAGGTACTAGGAAATGGAACATCTACAAATCGGCTGTTCTCTCCAGGCTTGATAGAGTCGGAAAAGTAGTTTTTTACGTGTACCCATAACTATTTATCGTTCTTATTTCCCTGGAATGACACTTTTAAATATTACAGATACCTTACCAACATTGCTGTATAGAATCACAATGTTTTGCCCTAAAATTCTACTCCTCCTTTACATACCTATGCTTAAGGTATAGTATTCTTCTGAACAATGAATCTTTGTTTTTTGACCCACAAAACATTTTTGTCGGTCAGGGCCATATTATTCCCATTAAATAGATCCAACTTGAAAAGCATGAATATGTATAAAAGCGGAAGGATTCTTTCAGATGCTATTAGTCGTTGACATTCATCCTAATCAATATCACCGTAAAATTTATTTTAAAATGATTTCCAAATTTGTTGTCATTTTGTCAATTGCAGTCGCTTCTTGCTGGTTCTTTCAAGACTCTACTGCGTCTCACGTTTCTCTCTATGAACACGCGGATCACCAAGGTACTGAAATTGCAATTTTTATACAGATTTACCCGTTTGAGATTTAATTACAACAATTTTTATGTAAATAGGAGAAAGATGGTCGGCTACAAATTTCCATGGCTGCAGAAATGTTGACGGTTGGTTCAACGACAGAGCATCCTCCATTGATACGCACAACGGCTGTGTCCAACTCTGTGAACACGGAAATTGTGAAGGAGAGTGCAGAACATTGGCCCCTGGTATAGGCATTCACGAATATTTGGAAGGCTTCAACGACAAGATTAGCTCCGTTAGGTCCTGCTAAAATAAATTCTATCTGAGATGCTGCACATATAAGTGATTTGACATTATTATTTTTTTTAATTAATTTATATGTAATGCCTGTTGATGAAATGAAATAAATTGGACATTCCTATATTTCTCTTGTTTCAATTGAGAATTAAAAGAAGACTTAAAGAAGAAAGGAAGATTAATTTAGAAGATATTTGTGATAGTAATAATTATGTATTTATTTATGGTTTCATTTCAGTTGTCGAACATTTTTATCTTTCTTTTTATCATTCATAACACATTATGATTGACCTATTGACTATTATTATCATTTTGGTGGCTCCTGTTTTGTCGTTTGCATAGTGGTAGGATAATGGGACAGTATAGTGATATCAAATCGTGTATTATAATTGGAATACGCATACAAAGAGACACAAAAAGATGCAATTAAAGCCATTATTTATTTTTCTATATTCCCTATAATTTTTAAGTGTTATCATGAATATTGTACTGTATGTTAATTAGTGTGATTTATAGTATTATAATAAAAGAATAAAACATTCAAACGCAGGTAGATATTCAAAGAAGCAGGTAGAATCAATTTAAAAGAAGGTCTCAGGTAGCCAAAAAAACTATTCAGCTAAAAGGCTTAACTAAAGGTTGGGATTATCTTTTGCCTTATCTATGGTCCAGTCAATTTCACCAAACTCGAGTAAATCTCCTTAGTTTAAATGTCCAAAAGTTTTTGTTTTCCAAGTGTAGAATAAGTACTTTGTTCTTGGAATGACACAGACACTAAAAATGAAACAGTACAAACAGATACCGTTGTTGCCTACGTCCATTATATCTTATCCTAATTTCCTCATGCTTACGTATTCTTAGAATTCTCCTTAACCAAAGGAGAGTACTTAACAATACTCTATAGGTATATGCACTGACTCAAGACTTTTTGTTTATAAACCCAAGTATACAGTTTCCAAACAGTACAAGTTGGAGTGTAGCTTCTTGCTGTCCATGTCATCTCGTTTTTCATTACGAACGAATTAGATTTAAGAACGGCATTTATTTTTGTATATCTATTGATGGCAATTTCAATAGACAGTAAATAGTTAATTAGAGGATATTGTAAGTGCCAAGTGCTGAACACCATATAATAGCATGGCATCATTTTGGGTTGCGATTACACTTCTTTCGACTATCTCCATGGGAAATGGTAATTTTTATCAGCTAAATACTAAATGAAATTTTGGAATATTGTATCTTTTGATTCTAGTGTTTTGAATAGAAGTTGTATTTTCATGATTTTGAAAAAGCTTTCTTTTTGTTAATTAAAAGGGCAGAAATTGGGAAAAAGAATTTTCAAATATACTGCAAATAAATATCTTCATCTCATTTTTTGTAAATTTTACTTACCTTTTACCTTTCATTGATTGACATGTCTCCACAGTGAACAGTGGGTTTCAATGTTTAATTACATTTGTTTAAAATTAAATATCCAAACCGCTTCATAAAGTTTCACCGCTTAAAAAAATAAATTAAGTTAAAATTGGAAAACCGTCAAAAGACCTTTAAGTAAGGACCCTGGAATATTTTTAACCTAAAAAACATTTTCTTTTCGCAGGCATAATCTGGAGCCAGGAGTATTTGATTGAAGAAATTGGTCGCCTTCCAGATGGGGCAGTTGTACGTATTAACAACAAAGGAACAAAAAAATGTGTGGACAATGCAGGTGGATCTTTTGAAAATGGCAATCGGATTCAAATGTTCGACTGCAATGGATCTGCCGCTCAAATGTGGATCATTACCCCCAGTTACGATAAACTATATTTTCAGTTGAAGAATGTAGGAAGTGGAAAGTGTATTGATGTTAATGGACCGACAACAGCTAACGGAGGGACAATCCACCAATGGACTTGTGGAAATCAATTCAGCCAACAATGGATTCAGAATGACGAAAACCACATAATCGGGCGAGAAAGTGGAAAATGTTTTGACATTGTAGGCCAAAATGCAGACAGTGGAGTCGGCCTTCACATTTGGTCTTGTTTGCAGTAGAAATTTACTCTCTACTCAATTACTCAATAATATTATTGTCCTTCCCAATTTTTTTGCAAATATTTGAGCATGTACTAATATTAATGAAATTATTTTACAATTTTATGATACTGTAAGGGTAACACTTATTTGGCAGATCTTCATTCATCAACTTGAATTTATGCATATAGCAAACCAGTGACCAACTCTCCTTGATTGTAAATCTATTTTTTGCATTTGAAATGGTTTCTTTGAAAATATAATATGATTTCTTTGAAAATATAATATCGCTTCGTAACTATCGCTATATTTTTTTAGAAATAAAATCAATACTATTAAAATGCTACAATTAGTGTTATATATTAAATGATTTACATTATCATTAGTTTATGCTGTCCAACTCCGCTTCACAACTTATACCATTTTCTATTGTGCGATCGTTCGATGTACAATTCTAAATACTCTCCCAGCAATACATTCACTATACATTCATTCACATTATAATGCATACCTAATTGTTGCCACTATATAATGACTAACAATTTTGCAATCAATATAATGTGTACTTATAGTTGGTTAGATTTAGGTTTATGCTTAGCATAATTCGTTCATATGATTTATATTGATATTGTTAATAGCATTATGTTTTCTATTGCATCTCATTGCTTGGAAAACCTTCATTACTATATTTAATGTCTTTATCCAGATGTTCTAAATTAATTTATTCTCTAATTATTAGTGAACCGCTCGTGCTCTGTTATCAATTACCTACCTACAATAAGCAAAAAAATTCTAAGAAATCATTTCGACGTCTAGAACTCTGACGCTTTACATCAAAATTATTACTAGGGCATGAATAAAAATGTATTCTTGGAAAATGATTTGTGATTTCAGGTCTCATGATCTCCACTGAACAGGTTAGTATAAAAAGGGAATTATTTTTTGTCAGATATCATCAGTTGAATTTAGCAATCTTTTTATTTACTCCAAAATCGCAATATAATATCTACAAATAAATTTCTGCTAAAATGGCTTCCAAATTTGTCGTAATTCTGTCAATCGCAGTCGTTTCTTGCTGGCTGATTCAAGACTCAACTGCGTCTCATGTGTCTCTCTATGATCATGCTGATCACCAAGGTATTAATTTAATTAAACACAATAATTTATTGCATCTGAATTATTGTTACGAACCGAAATCCCAACATTTTTTATGTAAATAGGAGAAAGATGGTCGGCTACAAATTTCCATGGCTGCAGAAATGTTGACGGTTGGTTCAACGACAGAGCGTCCTCGGTTGATACTCATAACACTTGCGTCCAACTCTGTGAACATGGAGATTGTGGAGGAGAGTGCAGAACATTGTCACCCGGTGTTGGCAACCACGGTTATTTGGAAGGCTTCAATGACAAAACTAGTTCTGTTAGGTCCTGCTAATTTCACTTTTGTAATTTCTAAAAATTGTCATTACCTATTACACCCAAATTAAATAAATCCAACGTTTTTCTAATTCTCTGGTTTCAATTTCAATTATTTAATTTTTTGTATGCAGTGGGAATGCATTGGTTAATACTGCATCTAGTCAATGTAGTATTGATGTAATCATTGTGGAATCTGTAGTCATTGTATATAATATTATTATTATCTGTTAATGTAACAATGTCATACCAAAGCAGGGAACAAAAAAGGACCTTTTTTATAAAAAAAAGTTAGGAGTAAGATTTTTAAAAAGCAGTCCTTTTTTGACTTTTTACCTTTTTTGATGTAGCAGGGTACTTCCACTTTTTTTAGAAAAGGTAGTGCTTTTTACCTTTTTTGTAAAAAAGGAGTACCTTTTATGATCCCTGTACCGAAGTACTTATCTTAAAATGTCTTTTATCAACCGCCAAATTCTAATGATGGAATTCGTGTAAAATTCTCATCATGTAATAAATTATATACCTTCTCTGTGAACTGTGACTACAAAAAGTATTTATAATGTAATACCGGCTACAGTGCCTGATACGTTTTCAAGTACTGTGGTTGCGTGCGGGATCTCTTCTCAGTACATTTTTATTGATAAGAAGAGCACTCAACCCTTTTATATGTTTTATTGACCTTATCTAGATTTTGAAGTTATCTCCACGTGCAGTAATGGTGAACTTATATTTATTAAATGCTTTGTTATATACCTAAGTAATCCTTTTGTTTTAATGTACTATTATTTAGATACATAATAATATATTGATATTTGCAAAAAGTATTATAATAAGTTTTCAATATGATAAATGCCTTGAATTCAAAAATGTTCTGTCTAATATAGAATATTTAAAACACATTTTGAATAAGAGTTTTTCTGTGACTAAGAAATGTTTTATTGTCGGAATATATTACTCAATTGAATGAGCTTTGTGAGATATTTTTGGATATCCTTTTTGTTTTAATCTTTTACTCCAAACATCAATTGAGCGTTAACTACATTAGTAATTTGACGAACTCTTTCTTCGTTAAGCTTTTCTTTGCCTTCCACAGCTTTTCTAAGTTCATTCCAACATAAATTTGAATGGGTGTCCATTAGTTGAGCTTTAGAAGCCGAAAATCCCTCTGTGGTTGTTTTATAAGCATACCAAGGAATGAATTGTATATCGGAACCCAAGTACTGCAAAACTCTGTTTTGGAAGTAAGAAGTGCGACCATCCAGTGCCTGATAAAAGTATAGCTCCTCCCCCAGACACGTAACTCTGTATGCCCACCAGCATCTCTCGGGTGATTATTTCGTTTTGCATTTTGTTAAGAAGCAAAAGTCAAATTGCTTCAAAAAACTTGCATCTGCGAGTTTACTCTGGTCCATTGTTTGAGCTGATATTCCATTTTTGGAAAACAGAGAAAGGAAGTCTGATTCATCCCAACTGCCCTTTGGAAAGACTCCTTTTGCATTTTGTTTCTTAGCGGTCGCCCAATAAACGGAATTGAGGATGATGACATTGTTACCGCGATTGATGCTATCCCTCGAGTCGTCCAGAAACATGCTTGTATATGCGTGAAGACAACAACCCTTCCTTTTCCATAATAACTCGCAGCAGCAATTGGCATTCGGATGTTGTCTGTTTGTCCCACTAAAAATGGAAAAGATGTTTCACCGTCAACCGTAAGGAAGCATGGAGTAGAGTTTTTTATCTTTATTTCTTCGACTCCTCGTAAAAGAGTTTGCACGTCTTCGCCATTAACATCTTCACAAAAAACAAATTAAATAATTTAAAATATGCTAGAGCTTAATACAGAAATATTGTTTTATATTAATTAGGTAAATTGGCCAGTGCCGTCAAAATCTCTATTACCTAGATTCGCTGCCATTATACTCGATTTTACGAAAGGGATTATCCCTCAGCATACACTTTACTCCAAGGAAGGTGCAAACCTGCAAATTTTTCACATGTTTATTTCAAATTAATATCCATTTATTCATATTCATAAGTGTATAATATTATGTAGTAGAATAATAACAGAAAACTATTTTAAAAATAACTTTATTTACTGTTTAAAATGTGAGAATTACAGAGGGAGAGAGAAGATTTATAAATTACTCAGTAGCACTAACTGTGGCATTCCTAAAGTGTTGTTTATATAAGTACTGATAACGATAATATTATTGAGTCATAGTTCCAGGTAAAACATTGATGTGTACACCAAATGAAGATGTAAAGTAGATAGGTACACATTTTTATTTGCTTTTGTTCATGCTACGTTCCAACGTAATAAATTTATAATTATAGACTATTTAGTTAATTGGATGACAGACATTCAGTTCCCATTGTTCCAATTTACGTATAAGATTAGATGGTAGCATTAATCTGCAGTGCAAAATACAATACCATAAATGATTAAAGATTAAGATAAGGATACAAAATTAATTATTGCTTATCTTGTCTAATGGGCGTAAGCAAGATACAAATTACCATCAGATTAAATTATGTACTGCATATTAGTCGTATGACATGACCACAAGTGAATAACACAAATGAGGTAAAACAACTGCAACATATAAAAGCGCTTAGTTTTTCATTATATTGAATAAAAATTAAACAACCCATAAACAAATATCTTACACTGATACACACAAGTAATGATTATTATTATTACGAAGAAGATGATGGTGAATTGATTATGGCAAATATTTGAACATGTAGAAATTTTAATTAAATTATTTTACGTTTTTAAAATGATTTAGTGTTTTATTTGATAATATATTCTGAGCTTCTGATTCTACTTTACATAATAATAATAAAATCAGTGACCAACTTTAATTGTTAGTAAAACTAATGTTTTCACTGTTTTATAGTTTCGTTGAAAAAGGAATATTTATAATTTCATTTTTATAACTATTCTTTTATATTTTCCTAAAAATAACATCTGTAATATTAAAATGCCACTGTGATATAATAATAATGTAGTTTGGGTCTGTTGAAAGTACATGTTACTCAATCCTCCATGTCAAATGATCTGTAACATTAATTTACGTTATCCAAGTCACAGCGTGTACACTCTCCCAACTACACATTCAGTATAATGCATAATTATTAATTATTGCCACTGCCTACATGTACATGATTATCTTAGTACAGTACAGTACTTAGTGATTTGTACTCTAGTTAGAGGGTATATCTGTTACATTCCATTATTAATTCATATCACTTATATTGGCATTATTAATAGCATTTTATGTTGTACAGGGATGGGTTAAAGTAACTGGGCCATCAGAGCTTATGCACTGTCGATAATTAATTTACAATTTGTAATGTAACTTGGGTTCGGAGTTCGGGGTAGCAGAAATCATGGCAATGCTAACACTCCTTGGATTAAAGTCCAATGTATTTTTGTACACGTGAAGCAATGCATAAGTCTCTATATGACCCATTACTTTAGCGAATCCCTGTATATTGCGTCTCATCTCATAACTAGAGAAACAGACCTACATTAATGTCTTTAATGTTTTTTATCCAGCTGTTCTCCATTACTGCCAGTTCTCTGCTGTCACCAAATATACCTACAATAAGCAAAAGAATTCCAAGAAATCATTTCGACGTCTAGAACACTGACGCTTTACATCAAAATCATTACTAGGTCATGAATAAAAATGTATTCTTGGAAAATGAATTGTGATGTCAGTTCTCATGATCTCCACTGAACAGGTGTGTATAAAAAGGGAGTTATTTTTGTCAGATATCGTCAGTTGAAGTTAGCAATCTTTTTATTTACTCCAAAATCGCAATATAATATCTACAAATAAATTTCTGCTAAAATGGCTTCCAAATTTGTTGTCATTCTGTCAATTGCAGTCGCTTCTTGCTGGTTGATTCAAGACTCAACCGCCTCTCACGTGTCGCTCTATGATCACGCTGATCATCAAGGTATAATTAAATTAAACTCGATATTTTGTATCTGAATTGTTGTTACGAATCGAAATCCCTACATTTTTTATGTAAATAGGAGAAAGATGGTCGGCTACAAATTTCCATGGCTGCAGAAATGTTGACGGTTGGTTCAACGACAGAGCATCGTCCGTTGATACGCATAACACTTGCGTCCAACTCTGTGAACATGGAGATTGTGGAGGAGAGTGCAGAACATTGTCACCCGGTGTTGGCAACCACGGTTACTTGGAAGGCTTCAATGACAAAACTAGCTCTGTTAGGTCCTGCTAAAATTATTCTTTCTAAAATGATGTTTGTGAATTGGAATTTAAATTTCATTTTTGCCATTTTCTAAAATTGTGATCTGGATAATGCCTATTAGCCGAATTAAATAAATGTGATGTTTTTCTAATTCTCTGGTTTCAATTTAAATTATTTTTTCTATGCAGTGGGAATGGGAATGTAATGGTTTAAAGCTGCATCTAGTGAATGTAGTATCGATGGATATAATGTAACATTTCAATTCAGATTAACAGCAATACTTAACAGAAACTTAACAGGGACGATATTCTCATCCCCTTAGGAAGGGGAAATCGCAAGCAAATATTGAGCTACCACAGGAGTTACTATTGTCAATATTCTCATCATAGGTTTAACTTTGCTATCGTTGTCTAAATAATATGGAATTTCCATAGCGCTTCTACAAAACACGATTCTTATCCCCTGATTTTGCTACAACATAGCAGAAATCTGTCGCAAAGTTAGCGAAAACTGAGAGCTACCGCAACTTTGCGATCTCATTGTTGAAGGCACTTGGATTGGAAATGGAGACAATTGTGATCTCTATGGTTACTTTGACAATATCAATTGCAATATTGATTATCTCCCGTCTCAAACTCTGTACGTCTAGTGCCATGCATATTGAAGTGCAAGACAATAGGTAACTGTAATTTAAATAACTACAGTCACTCGTAAAGTAGTAACTCAATCAATTCCGAACACCCTTCCCACACTAATTCATACCTTGGAGTTGGAACATCCTTACCGATAAGTATCGTCATCTTGGACAACTTATCAAAAAAACGTCGCAAACTTGCTAGGACGCTGCTAACTAACTCTTGCGATATCGCAACTTTACCACAAAAGATGATAATACCGTCCCTGTGAGTATTAGGGACCATAATAATTATGTGTTACACTGTACTGTACACATTTTTGTTAGAGGAAAATTATTTCCACCATACCAGCAAGTAATGACATTATTTTGGGTCGATATAAATATTTATGTCTATTATGACTTAATAGGGAATTTTTTTTATTATATGAGACACATTTTCCTCTTATGTTTTCTATTATAACTAAAGAAATTGATCTTTATTTTAATACGCAATTACAAAGTACATATACAAGCGTAACTAATATATTTACAATTAATGAATAATTTCCCTAACTTGTTTATCCCTTATTGCAGTCATTTCCTTCGCCACATAATTGAACTTAATTATATGTCTAATCCTAACTTATGTAAATTAAAATATTCTTTAAACATGTTTAACATGGTTGGTGTGAGTGAGAGAACAATTATTGTTAACATGCATTGCAGAAATAATGTAAAATGCAAAATTTACATTGCTAATTGTACCTTCAAGTTTTTTGTTTTAATGTTACAATTAGTAGGCGCTTTAAAAGAACTATTAAATGTACCGTCCATTGTCAAGTTTGTCAAGATTGTATATCTCAAAAAATATTGCAATATTTTTAATATTTGTGTCATAGATCCAACATCTTCTCTCAGATTGAAAGAGGACTTTCAAAAACGGTAGTTTTAGTAATTTTTGTTTCTCCTGCAGGATAACAAGACATTGCTTATCACAATTAATATACAATAAATACTGTTTCCCAATAGAGAGATACTATAGACATTGTAGTAGTTCAGCTTGTTCAGATTGATTTTCTGTTGATTCTGAGTAAGGATGATATAGCAAGCTAGGTAGACATTGGCGAAGACAAACTTTGCCCATTTCCATGTATTGTAGGTCAAATCCTTAGAAATATTATCAATATCAGTCTTATCCACTTGACACAATCATAGTAATATTTTGTTACTAGGACAAGGAAATAGAATACCTTAGAAACGTACATCAAGGAACAAGTCAACTGAAGAATGGACACAGCGACAGTTGCGGCACAGCATCCTTGTATGTCTGTCGGAAATGTAAACCCTTCGTAATAGTAATTGTCGTAGTATTTAGGATTTTTCCCGATATAATTCCCTATCTGAAGTGGACCCTCCCGTAGGACAGATGCAGAAAGAATCAAAGTGAACAAACCAAAAACCTACAAAAAATTTCCTCATAATTTTTTATATGGAGAACAAAATTTTTCTTATACTCCGAAACTTATTTCAGATTGTCAGTGCTGGGGTTCTTGTACTAATTTGAATTCAAAGTTTGCTTACAAATCCAAATACTGCATTTATGAGTCGACCCCAGTCGTTTTTGGAATTATCGTTTCCATGCGAACCGTCATTAAATAGTGCTGACTTCTCCATTATTGCCTACGTTTCTTTAATCTTCGAAGGGACAACAAAAATCCCAGTAATTTACAGACTTAGTATTTGCACACGTCTCTTAAACGGTAATCCCATCAATCAATATACTAACGGTCAATCAAACTTTCGCCTGGTAAATGGAACAATAAAAGTACTGAAATCCAATTCAATTACTCCAGCAAATATTTACTTAAACCTAAAATGATGATTTCCTCACAACAAAACTATATAAACACTTTCCATGGGATGACAATCCAATTCGTTTACAAGTGTACTTCCGTATTTTTAAGCTGCCTGTTTAATATTAGGGAAAACGGAATAAAAGTGTTAAAACTTAATTTTGTGGTTTTTATTTTCCGCTTAAAACTGCTAAATAACTGTAACTAGTGTGTGGTAGGTTGTGTCAAGTAATGGCAAAAATAAGGATAAAAATGTAGCTTAATTGAAGAGCATTTCAACAACTGAGTTGAGATTAAGGCTGCCTCGGCAGTCACACTCCATTTTTCGAGATCATTATTTCAAAACACCCTTTGATTTTCAAGTTTTGATCCTTGGTATCTGTATATAAAGAAAACCAAAGCTGACTATCATTTGAAATGACCCCAGAGAGTGATAGCCTTAAATAGTCTATTGTTCGCCAATTGTGTAGCCTATTGTTCTTCGATCACGTTTCCTTCGAAGCTCACTGCTCCACCAGCTTAGAGCAATTGTAACTACCTCCACTAAAGAGAAATTTGACCGTGTAAATAAATAAATAGACTAATTGATGGGATTTAAAATTAGTTGGAAAATTAAGCCCGGTGAGAAGGGTTTTAATTTAATGACTAAAACCATGTATTAAAAATATTACATGGGCTGAAAATGAGATATTACCTAAATTATGTAAGAATGGCTTCATTCATTCAGATTTAGCCAGTAATTAGATTTATAACAAAGGACCTGTCAATCACATGGTTTTTTAATAAGTTTTGGATAAAGTTTTTCCGCAAGCATCGCATCGCTGTTGGTAGTATTGGTATGTGCTGCCTAGCATAATATCACACGTAACGATGCAGTGCAAAACTCATTAAAAAGTATACGTGATGAGCAGATATTCTTTGTTGTAAATCTAATTAGTGCATCAATCGAGTATGAATGAAACCATTCTAATGTAATTTGTAATTTTAATGTAAATTACACAAAATAATTCAATGTCACGTAATATTATCGCCCACTAGTTATTAGTTGTGCAGGGTGCTGGTGTCATTATTAAAAAACAAACGTCACGTAGCACCAAAGAATGCTAACAGCCGACTCAGCAGATTGTCGATTATTTAGAGTTTTTTTAATGATGCGTATTATCATGGTTGTTAATGACGGAAGAGAAATGTAAGACATGTAAATTCACCATTTCTTGCAGGAATTTTCCGTGGCAGTACAAACCAAAGCTTTTTATTGCTGGTTTTCCCTATTGGAATGGGTAGGGTGATCTAATTTATTGCAACAACGGTTTACAAGCTATCTACATCTTCTAGTCATTGTCATTATACTTCTACATCTAATAAATGACATCCTACTCAATAATGCCAATAAACCCATTATGTCTCTTATAAAGTCTTGATAACACTTTGAGGAATTATAGATACAGAAGGACGTATAGGTGCACAGTGAGTGCATAGTGCCCACTTTTACCAATTCGCCATTAGAAACGAATGCAGATTTAGTATGGCTACACTCTTTCGCATCCATTAACATTCAAAGAAAATGGCTAACCGCGATCGAGAAGAGGTTAGAGAATGTTATATTGAATATTGCTTCCTTTAAGTAGTGGCACTGCATGGAGGTATGAGAATGAAATCTAGAGCAGAAAACAGAATAAGGAAAATGACATTTTCAACATACGCTTTTAGATAAAGGAACCATCTCAATATCGATGGATACGGAAATCAGTATACATGCACTAACCGTCATGTCAAGTGTACTTTCACGCAATCTAAAAAAAATTAGTTGACCTCAAAAAGGATATAATATATTAATACTAGCTGCAGACCTTGCACAGTGTGCTAGGGAAATTTTGAAATAAGTAAATTTCTAGCATAGATTGCGATTGCGCTTAGAAATTTCATCAATAGACTATTTAGTAGACCAATTTTTAATTTTTGACTTAAGCTTGTTGAAATGTAAAGCAAAATCAGTTCTGGTAGTCTAGTCATTACAAAACGGTACGAACATACATACAACGTTCAATTACAAAACGGTACAGTACGGACATACATTCTACGTTCCAGAATTCCATGTGTATGAATGAATGAATGAATGAAAATTGGTTTATTTAAGTGACTAATTCTTTAACCATTATAATTATAAAATAATTGAACGAGTTATCTCCCTTACATAGTCACTCTAAGCTATATTAAGAACAGAAATAATAATAATATTATAGTAATATTTATAACCATATATGTCAGTTCGTAAGTATTTGAGAGTAATTATTGTTTTAGTTTTAAATAGAAATTATGACCGTGATTTTAGGAGGTGTTCACGTATATTTTTGTCGAAAATGCCCCACTTTACGTTTATGTTGTAGTAAAGATACAAATTATTCACCTCTTTTCATTTTCTCCAATACAATTATGAATTTTGTCAACATGTACATAATTTAAAATTTACAACCTTCAGTAGTATTTTATCAGCTTAAATCACAATTAAAATATACCATTTTCATGGACAATTTAGCAATATTTTAGATTAAAATGGCTTTTATATATTAAAAAGTTGATCCCTGTGACCAAGATTTTATCTATAAAATGAAAAATATGAACTTCGATACAATGAAGATATCATGTCTAAATATATACGTAAAATCATAATATAATCCAGTATGATATTCGAGAGTGACTCAATTTGATTAATTAACTAATGAATTGGTAATTATAAACAGAACTCTTCATATGAGAGACCCTCTCAGCAATTCAATAATGATCAGCACTGTTACATTAATCCAGAGTAAGTGTCCTGCGTCCTGCGTGTTACATTTGGTATATGCTCACCGCTTTTAATGTCTAATACCTATGTCCAGGTGATTAAAAGACAGTCAATCAACCACTCTAAATGTCTCGTCGTTGTTTGACAAATGATGTTATTGGTCATAATATCTCTAGCATTGGGCCCTGTTAAAAATGCGGATCCAGCAGACACGCCATACAAATAGGAAAACACGTTGTTTATCGATTACTAATTAAATACATTTGTGAATACCCATCGTCAAACATTTAAAAATTGAGGAGCAGATCAAACCTAAGCCGAAGCATTTGCATATGACATAATTATGTCGAGGATAATATATAGAAGTACCTAAATGAACACTCAACAGATTTCAATTATTTGTAATTTGCTCTTGACTTCCATCAAATTGAGTCGAGAGTGTTATTGGAAGAAAAACAACCTCTCCCACTTTTATTATCTTGACATGGCAGAAACCTGATGTTATTTTTAAGCATGGCCTGTAGTTCAAGTGTAGTTCAATTGCATGAAATATAATATCATCTCAAATTAACATGCAGCCATCAATTAAAAATTCCCCAACCATATCTCTATTGTCACTATCATGTTTGTTATAATATTAGGTATCCATGTAGTACATGATATTGTAGAACTGTCCAGAAAACAGTTTAATTAGCTTTGTTATCATTTTGATTAATTTCATACGCATTTGTCACAGTGGATATAAATAAAGGTTAACTCGGTTCTTTTGACATTGTTAATTGCTCAGAGTAATTTTAACTCCCGTCCCTGAGTATTATTACGATCCTGTACAAATTATTATCATGTCAAAATTAAGCGTAGTAGTTTTGGCCATTATTGGCTTTGCTGGGGTACTTTCAAGTCCCGTTACAAAAAACTCTAACCTTATTTGGTGGCCAAAGGACGATGGCAGCGGCGTTGTCCCAGCATTTTTAGACAGTAGTGCCATTTCTACTAGGGCTTCTATCAAGGCTCCTTACGACAATATCAAATTCTTCCTCTACACGCAGTAAGTACAATCTGAATTTAAAAGTAAAAACGATACAGTTTTTTATTGCTTGCTAATTGATTTACTAATTTGAAATTATTTTTCAGGAGTACCCAAAACAGTGGCTATGAACTTTATCTTAGAGATCATAGCCGTCTCGAAAGCTCCGCATTCGACCGATCAGCTCCGGTAAAAATCTTGGCTCATGGATTCAGTTCCAGTCTCTCAGGAGGATTTACCTCCCATACGAAAAACGGTATGAAGAAAAACATGCCTTTTTTAGTTACCGAAATATAAATAAAATTACAATTTATATTAGGGTGTAAACCAATTAATTCATCAAATAATTAATCACACTTTGAAAATTGTAGCCTACCTGAACGTTAAACACGTTAACATTATTGCTATTGATTGGTCCGAACTGGCAGCTGCACCCTGGTAATTTAATATGAATAAATAGTAATTAAGACGGCATCGTTTAACTTAATTAACTTTAAATAAATCACAATAATTTTATTCTAAAAGGTACGACGTCGCTGCCGGCCACACTCGCCTTGTTGGTCAAAAAACTGCAGAATTCATTCGGTTCCTTGTTGCAGAAGGCATTCCATTATCTCAGATTCACATGATTGGTCACAGTCTCGGAGCCCATGTAGCTGGATTTGCAGGTGCTTCCATGAACGGTCAAATGACTCGCGTCACAGGTTTGGATGCTGCTCTGCCCCTTTTCGGAGACAAGGGAGATGATGAGAGAATTGAGTAAGACTTTTATAAATAAAATTCAAAAGAATGGAGATTTTGGCAGAAATTGTAAACTAATGATTTTTTTTATGATTTACAGTCCCACAGATGCAGTTTTTGTTGATGTGATCCACACTGCTGGTGGTGGAATATTGGAAGGAGGGCTGGCATTCCGTGATCCAAGGGGAGATGCTGATTACTATCCCAACGAAGGAGAACATCAACCTGGTTGCGGTGCAGATGCTTTTGGTAAGAATAATTTTGCAATCTATTTTTCACTTTTTAGATCAAAACTGTAATTCTTATTAATTTAAATAACAGGAACATGCAGCCACAGCCGAGCATATGAATATTTCGGAGAATCTATTGCAAATGAAAGTGGTTTCCGCTCTTGCAAGTGTAACGATTGGGATCATTTCCTTGGATCTTGCACTTGTTCTGAGACCGGACTTATGGGTGAAGCCACCAGCTCAAGGTAACTTAACTATTTAAAATGTAAATGCATTACGGTTCAACTTTCTTGAAAATATAATATTCTATTTTTATTTTACAGTCACCGTGGTCTGTACTACCTCCACACAAACCCCAGGTCTCCATTTGCTCAGGGTTAAACATTTTGGGATTTAGATTAGAAGGACGTGGACACGCTTTTCAATGATAAACTTATAACGACGTACTATTCGCTAACCAATTTATTCTTTTGTTAAAAAATAATGTTCTACAAAGTTCGGTTCTGTTAATAAAATGGATTTTTAATTTTTGTACAAATTAAGAATAATCAGGAAGTTTTTATTCTGCTCTTAAACTCCTTTGAATATAATAAATCAAAGATCGTTCTCTCATTTCCCTCGCCATACGTAAGAAAATATAGACAAGGGTTTAGGTTAATAGCCTATAACTTATTATGTAGTAGGTAAGCAATATTTTATTCGAAATCAACCTCTTGGCTATGGAGTATGAAAAATTCTACACCAATTAAAATGTGAGAACTTGCCATGACGGCCTTAAACTGGGTATTGATTATTTTGTAATGCATCATTGTCACTGTGAAGGATGAAAAAGAACAACGCATTAATTTGTCAGGTATAAACTAATTGATATCGATATCTGCAATGCTTTATCTTTGTGCACAAATAATATTATCTAAACCATGAAGTATAATTTGTCTCTGAATATCTTTTATGCGTACGTATGTGTTTCGCTTATATGCTGCATACTGTAGGTATAGTACAGTCCTGAATTTTTATATATTTATTGTCCAATTCTGTGGTAATATGAATAGGGCCTAAGTGAGAATATGCTAATAAATAATTATGTTTTATTGTCTGGTACCATTACATTATAAATATGTATGTATGAGGTAAAAATTTGAAAACAAAAAAGTTAAAACTAAACAACAAAAAATCAACTTCAACCAGTAATTTTGTTAATTAAAGATTGTCTTCGGCTTATTTTGCATTTGCAGTTCTTGAACCCGAACCCTCCACAGCTTCCCTTTTTGTATAAACCTGACGGTTGAGTTTTGCAGCAGGTGTCACAAGTTTGACTTTTAGCACCCAGTGGGTTAACTGTAAAAATACACCGAATAGTATGTAATATGGAATTCAAATCATTTGTCCAATCACATCCTTTTTGTTGATAGTATGCAAATTAGTATCATTAACTATTTAATATTTTAATTTTTGGAATTGACTACACTTACGTCGATTGGAGTAATCGCAGTTTTTGTCGCAGGTACTAACATGGACCTCGTCATCGTCGGCTTTAACTAAAATTGTAATTTAAAATAAATAAATATGAATTTGAAAAAGATTTAAATATTCATAATATACGAATTTAAAAGTAATTACCGAATGTCACAGCCAAAACAAAAGTCGCAATTAGAGCAACGGAGAATATTTTTGCGTTCATCTTGCTAGGTATTTGTAATAGACAAGTTGCTTACAAGATGCTCAGTCGAAGATTAAAGTGTCCTGTGTCTTTTTGCTCAAGTTTTATAGGTACGCATTTACATATGCCTTGACAATAACCTTGAAGGGTTTCCGTTCTAGATCCTTTCTTCCTACAAGTGAGAATTATGATTCATATGGCATACGATAGGTAAACGACAATAAGAAAAAGGAGTGGTACATAGGTCCAGATTAGATAGTGCAATAGATGTTATTGTGTATTATAAAAGTGTGGTGAAGCAGTCAGTATATAGCATGGCCATGAAACTAGAAACAACTTTGTGGTCATTATCAATGACAGGTGACGTAAGAATATTGCTAATTATTTTTGCATTCTATATCAGCTTCTGCTTACTGCGTAAAATATTCAGTCAGTTTTTATAATTATATAATATAAACTATATATAAATAAAGTGGATTTACAGATTATAGCAAAGGCAGTTGTCCTAAAATGTCATTCACAGCACGACATCAGACAATTTTTTATTCCAAATAAGAAACGCATAGATGGTCATGTTTATCGGATAAAGCGGACATATTATTTTCGACTTGCCTATGAAGATAGATGATGTTACTAAGATTTATACAAATAGATGCATGCTGCATTTCATTAGCAATGAAAATCTTTCAATACGATATTATAAACATAATTAATTCTTTTTCAAGTCTGCGATTATATTATAGATGATTTTTGCAATTAACAAAACTCTCATACTCATACCTGAACTAAAGGGACGAGGGTTAATCTGCCATAATTCCCTAACGTGGCTAAGCTTAACCTAACCCATTTAAACCTAATAGTCTCAACGATAGGTAATACGAAACAAAAACTTCTTTTAAAACGTTTTTGATAGCAAATAGTGTAATGCTTCGGTGTTTTGAAAGACAAGAAATAGTCTTTTTCCATTTTTCAAGATAGAACATATAGCACACATATAGAATAGTATTTGGCCAACGATTCTTTAATATATAATGTTACTCTGATGTTAATCGGAGTAAACACTTAGCCATATAAACATATTTAAAACGATAAAATTATCATACTTTATTACCAATGTTACTTATTATTTTACGTCTTACAAAATGAGTCGTAGTATATATTTATTGGCGACGTATACATATAATAGAATTATGCAGACAGGATCGATAAGTGCTAAAATTCTACTAAATATAGTTGTGTTGAATACCTATCTACACTACAAATCTGCATCACGCAATCGAAAGTGAAACATCCCATTGAGTACATGGTATTAACTTTTACTGAATTTTTCCTAAGACATTCTTAGTATTTCCACATCCGCTTTGTTTTAAACCACAGCCTAAATATTATTTTTACATTATAAATAATTTCTATTAGAAATGATATAAATCATGCATACACATAAATCCTCTTTCAGAATTTTGTGAACTTCTGAGTTGTTTTTGTTAAAGTTAATATCAGATAAACATTTATTACAATTTGGAAAATATTTTCGAAAATGCGTCAATGCTTGCATTTGTATTTACTATAGCATGTACTATGTAGTGGGTTGGGTGTAAAACCGCCTAAAACGAAAACCCAAATTTACACACATAATGTAGATAATGCAAATGGCTATTGTCAGAAAAGGAGAAAATATCAAACGTCATTGTAGAAAATGTCAAAAGCCTTTGTTGAAAAGGCAAATACTACAGAGATCACGAATGTTAATCCCTGTGTCATATTATTTCATGTAAACTTTTTAGGTAATGATTGAATGTCAATTCTATTATATAATCGTAGAGTGAGAAAAATTTTCCTGCCAAAATAATATGGTTGGTAGGGCAAGTTTAAATTTTACCCGCGTTGATCCAAGGAGTCATTATTAATAAATAATAATACCTTTTGAAATCGAGTCACGGTATGCTGGGAGCTACTAATCTTTACTCTACATAAAGATAAAGTGGGGCATGCGTATGGGATTCTTTCATTATTCTTGAATAAATGTTTGTATCTACTATGTCCGTAATATTTTGTAATTAATTAGTAAGGGTAATATTTTGTAATTAATAAGGGTAATATTTTGTAATTAATGAGCAAGGACTAGACTATCAGTACTGAGTCCAATCAAGGGTCTATGAAATTCGGGCCAATGCGCAGTCGCTAGAAATTTACTGATTTCAACATTTTCTAGCACACTTTGTGTGCTGGGATTCAACTAGTTTATGATAATAGTATTAGGTTGAAGGCAAGGCCGCAGCGAGGGAGGGGGCACGTGCCCCCGCCCCCGAAATCGAGAAAAATAAAGAAGTTTTTGTCTAAAATCGCAAAAACCGCTATTGTTTCTCGGTGCCCTCCTGAAATTTCCTGAAAGTCCAGCAACCATTAGCAGAATTTATGAATAATTGCAAAAATTCCACCACTTGTCACATAACAGAACACTTTTTACGCAGATGAGATTGTTGACAATTACAGTCAATTAATTAGAGGTAATTCATTTCGATCAAAGAGGAAATGGGCATGCGCGGGCATGCGCATTTGTTATTTTGCCTTTAAGGAACGTGCACATATTATGTGTGCAGTTGATGGGAGGAGGAGGTACCTAAAAGTGTTACTGTCAGCATTTATGTTACAGATGGGGAAGGGGTTTTGCGTTACACAATAAATGCAGGTATATTTCATATTTATTATTTCATATTATTTCATATTATTTCATATTATTTCATATTATTTCATATTATTTCATATTATTTCATATTATTTCATATTATTTCATATTATTTCATATTATTTCATATTATTTCATATTATTTCATATTATTTCATATTATTTCATATTATTTCATATTATTTCATATTATTTCATATTATTTCATATTATTTCATATTATTTCATATTATTTCATATTATTTCATATTATTTCATATTATTTCATATTATTTCATATTATTTCATATTATTTCATATTATTTCATATTATTTCATATTATTTCATATTATTTCATATTATTTCATATTATTTCATATTATTTCATATTATTTCATATTATTTCATATTATTTCATATTATTTCATATTATTTCATATTATTTCATATTATTTCATATTATTTCATATTATTTCATATTATTTCATATTATTTCATATTATTTCATATTATTTCATATTATTTCATATTATACATTCTCTACATACATGGCGCAGCATTTAGGCTATATGGCGTTTAGGCTATTTCGTACACAAAACGAAAACTGGATTAAGGCTATTTGGTACACAAAACGAAAAGTGGTTTTAGGCTAAATGGTTCCTTAAGGGACGATGTTTATTCAGTTTTATGACATTATATTATAACTAGCCGGTCAAAGGACCTAGGCCCTGTTATAAATAAAGCTAGTGTGTATTTCGAAGAAAGTGTTTCAGATGCATAGCGTTTTCTAATTCAACTTTTCATGGTTTCTCATGAAGTGGGTCGGCGTCGGAGATAGATATTTTACATTGATAGGTGTACGGACTTTTGTTTTAGAAAACTGTCCGTATCTCCGGACAGGAAGGAGGTACTTGGCAAGTGTGTTTTGTATCATAATTTCAGCAATGTAAATAGCCAAATTTTAAATTTTCCCGCATATGAAATAATAGGAACCTTTAGCGAACCGAAAGCTGGAAATATTTGCATACAGAACGCATGAACTGCTTTGTTATGAAATATTGAAATTTGTAGGGATTTACCATTACCACATTTAGGTAACGTTTAAAATTGAGGTCTGCTTAGCTGCGTTATCAAAGTGGCAAATTAATATGCACGATGATATACGCAAATATCCCTACGGAATTTTTCACTGCGCAACTTAAAAAGACGATTATTAGAGTGATTCTGGTTAAGGTGCGCACTTTACGTACGGACGGGACGGTGTACACGAACTTTACTAACATCTAATTCAATGCACCTAACCTAAAGACGGCCAGCATAAAAGAAGACTAATCTGGCTCATCCCAACTACCCGACAACCGACAGTCAACTACCGGACACCCGATGCCCTCCCACCCGACGCCCGACAGCGGCCATATACTTCCTGCCTGACACCCGACGGCTATCTACCCGACACCCGATGCCTTCCCACCAAACGCCCGACAGCGGCCAAGTCCTTCCCACCCAACGCCCGACAACTAACTACCGGACACCCGATGCCCAACCAACCGACACCCGCCGCCTTCCCACCCGACAACAGACGCCCTTCTACCCGACATTTAGATTGCTTAGAAAATTAAAAATTTTTACCCGATGCATGTACAAGTCATAGCATACCCAAAAGTTTGAAGGCATGGACTGTCATAAGCTAGAGACATGAGCTTCCTCTATGCCAATACCAACACTAGTATTGTAAGCAGAAAAGAATAGAAAAACGGTTAGTGATTCCTGCCACATGGGATAACAGTGCAATACTGGAAATAACAATAAATGCGTGACAGAGCCGCAGGGAGGGAAGCCAGTAGTAGTGGGAGGGGGTATATGGCCAATGCACGGATAGGTATGCCCCTACTCCTTATACATGGATAGGTATGCACCTAAAGCTTGTGTGCATTTCTCCCTATTTACTCAAGCACACATGCAGCCTCCCCATGTTCTCAGGCACTACATGCATTCTCCCTTCATTCTCAGGCACACATGCCCCTTTCTTATCCATGGATGCAGGTATACAGCTAAAGCTTGCCTGTATCTGTCCGTATGTACTCAGGCACATGCATTATCCCTATGTACTCAGGCGCTTCCATTATCCCTATGTATTCAAGCACATGCACTATCCCTATGTACGCAGGCACATGCATTATCCCTATGTACTCAGGCAGATGCCTTATCCCTATGTACTCAAGCACTTGCATATAATATGCATAGGCTAGGGGAAAAAAGCTGATTTTAGTGAACAGTAACCAAAATATTTCCAAAAATGTCATTTTTAGAATTTATATCAGGTTTATATCACATCTCAATAAAATAGGCTAGCATACATAGGGTAATATTAGCCCGATTTCCGTAAATGACATTTTCGGAAATTTATTGTTACATTATTATTTTTAGCTTTAAGTTTTCCACCATATGCATTGGTTAGCATATGATATGCATAAGCTGGGTAAAAATGCTGATTTTAGTGAACAGTAACCAAAATATTTCCGAAAATGTCATTTTTGGAATTTATATGAGGATTATATCACAACTCAATAAAATAAGCTAGCAAACATAGGGATAATGGATGTGCCTGAGTACATAGGGATAATGAATGTGCCTGAGTACATAGGGATAATGAATGTGCCTGAGTACATAGGGATAATGAATGTGCCTGAGTACATAGGGATAATGAATGTGCCTGAGTACATAGGGATAATGAATGTGCCTGAGTACATAGGGATAATGAATGTGCCTGAGTACATAGGGATAATGAATGTGCCTGAGTACATAGGGATAATGAATGTGCCTGAGTACATAGGGATAATGAATGTGCCTGAGTACATAGGGATAATGAATGTGCCTGAGAACATAGGGATGGAAGGCTAATCTTGTCCAGCAAGACTCACCTTCCCACGAATATACAAACGCTGTCTCGTGGCAGTATCTTCGCCATGACTCATCTACCCTATCTCCCTCCCACTCTACACTATCCCATATACTAACTTATACATATATTAAATACTACCTTATAATTACCTATCATTATAATAATAGAAATTCATATACCTCTTAACATCAACATACAAGCTTCAAATTTCTACTAGATGTTCATCTCATAGTTAGAACCTTAAATGATCATTTTCATAACGATCAGTTTCATAGAAATCGTTTTCTGAATTTTTGAAAATCAAATTTTAACATGAGACGGTTAGGGAAAAATTCAAATTGCCAAACCTATCTCCTACAGTTTTCAACCAATCACAATCAAATTTTTTTTGAAGCTTCTAAGGACAAATATTGAGGTCCTCAAGTAGCGGATTTTTGATATTTTGATTCTACGATTTTTAAATGAATTTAGAAAATTCAATTATCCATTCGTGCTTCTCCGTGTATAAGGGGCTACAGTGACTACGCACTGTAAATCCGACCATGGTTCACATAGGTGGCGCATGATCTCTTTCCCTTCAGCTTTAGCTACACCTAAACCTGCTCCGTAGTTGGGGCTGCGAGAAACGAACAGTTTCAATAAACATAAGGTGAAACAGAAATAGATTTTTTGTTTCTTCAGTTTTCATCTTTGAATATCTGTCAAATCATTCATGATTTAAAATAAAATAATTGGACCAATTAACATATAAGTGGTAATTAAAATAACACGTTTAATTAAAGTGAAGGGATAGATTAAAACTAAATAACGAAGAAGATTAAAATGGTTTAATTAAAGTGAAGGGATAGATTAAACCTAAATAACGAGGAAGATTAAAATGGTTTAATTAAAGTGAAGGGATAGATTAAAACTAAATAACGAGGAAGATTAAAATGGTTTAATTAAAGTGAAGGGATAGATTAAAACTAAATAACGAGGAAGATTAAAATGGTTTAATTAAAATAACGGGGCTGATTAAAATACAGAGGTTAATTAAAATACAGAGGTTTTTTAAAATAACGAGGTTAATTAAAATAACGAGGTTAATTAAAATAACGAGGTTAGTTAAAATAACGAGGTTAATTAAAATAACGAGGTTAATTAAAATAACGAGGTTAATTAAAATAACGAGGTTAATTAAAATAACGAGGTTAATTAAAATAACGAGGTTAATTAAAATAACGAGGTTAATTAAAATAAAGAGGTAATTTAAAATAAAGAGGTAATTTAAAACAAAGAGGTTAATTAAAATATTGGAAATGTTTGAAATGACGGTGTAATTTAAAATTACGGGGTTATTTAAAATGACGAGGTTATTTAAAATGACGGGATTATTGAAAATGACAAGGTTATTGAAAATGACGGGGTTATTTAAAATGACAAGGTTATTTAAAATGACGGGGTTATAGAAAATGACGGGGTTATTGAAAATGACGGGGTTACTGAAAATGACGGGGTTATTTAAAATGACTGGGTTGTAGACAATGACGGGGTTATTGAAAATGACGGGGTTATTAAAAATGACGGGGTTATTGAAAATGACGGGGTTATTTAAAATGACGGGGTTATTGAAAATGACATTGGAATTTAAAACGACGGGAGTATTTAAAATGACGTCTATTTACAATGATGGGGTAATATGTAAAATGACGGAGTGATTTAAGATTATATATAATATTAATGATATAATGAAAATCTGGATGCTGATAAAAGGACTACAAACTACAAACATTTACTTTGTTTGGTTAAATGAGGCTGAATTTGGTACACTATTATTATGTTGATTCGGTAAGTATTTTATTTTTCCCCCATACATAGGATGTTGTAGAAATATAGCAAGCAATTACAAAAATTATCTGTTAATTTTAATCCTTTTTTAACGCATAATGCACTCATGATCTACCGTCCCCATTAAGGGGTTACACCCATATCCCGTTCGGAGAACGGGCCTAATACTAGTACTATATTTACACTAATTACATTCAGACATTCATTGTTCTTCTCTCATTCTGGTTTGGACCTTTGGGGACTCCAGTAGTCCTAATAAATCTATATTCAAACATTCATTCTAGTCCTTTCAGTCTGATCTTTCATTCTCCGATTTACACACATACATTCGGGAATCATTTATACTCATTTGTGCAACACATCCATATCCGGGTAACAGACAAACCCACATATACACTCTGGATTATGTAGGCTTGGACATCGTCACAGGACCGTGGCAACCCAGCCAGCCTACAACACCTGCCGGTAAAAGCAGGGATAATGGATGTGCCTGAGTACATAGGGATAAGGCATATGCCTGAGTACATAGGAATAATGCATGTGCCTGTGTACATGGGGATTATGCATGTGCCTGTGTACATGGGGATTATGCATGTGCCTGTGTACATGGGGATTATGCATGTGCCTGTGTACATGGGGATTATGCATGTGCCTGAGCACATAGGGATAGTGCATGTACCTGAGTACATTACATAGGGATAAGGCATCTGCCTGAGTACATAGGGATAATGCATGTGCCTGCGTACATAGGGATAGTGCATGTGCTTGAATACATAGGGATAATGGAAGCGCCTGAGTACATAGGGATAATGCATGTGCCTGAGTACATACGGACAGATACAGGCAAGCTTTAGCTGTATACCTGCATCCATGGATAAGAAAGGGGCATGTGTGCCTGAGAATGAAGGGAGAATGCATGTAGTGCCTGAGAACATGGGGAGGCTGCATGTGTGCTTGAGTAAATAGGGAGAAATGCACACAAGCTTTAGGTGCATACCTATCCATGTATAAGGAGTAGGGGCATACCTATCCGTGCATTGGCCATATACCCCCTCCCACTACTACTGGCTTCCTCCCTGCGGCTCTGTCACGCATTTATTGTTATTTCCAGTATTGCACTGTTATCCCATGTGGCAGGAATCACTAACCGTTTTTCTATTCTTTTCTGCTTACAATACTAGTGTTGGTATTGGCATAGAGGAAGCTCATGTCTCTAGCTTATGACAGTCCATGCCTTCAAACTTTTGGGTATGCTATGACTTGTACATGCATCGGGTAAAAATTTTTAATTTTCTAAGCAATCTAAATGTCGGGTAGAAGGGCGTCTGTTGTCGGGTGGGAAGGCGGCGGGTGTCGGTTGGTTGGGCATCGGGTGTCCGGTAGTTAGTTGTCGGGCGTTGGGTGGGAAGGACTTGGCCGCTGTCGGGCGTTTGGTGGGAAGGCATCGGGTGTCGGGTAGATAGCCGTCGGGTGTCAGGCAGGAAGTATATGGCCGCTGTCGGGCGTCGGGTGGGAGGGCATCGGGTGTCCGGTAGTTGACTGTCGGTTGTCGGGTAGTTGGGATGAGCCGACTAATCTTCACTTTAGCCGCGAAACAAATTTTGCACCAAAAGATTTTTTACTTATTCTGTCCTTTTTCTGCTTTTCTTCAGAATTAATGTGGACTGTCAACGTGTCCACTGTGGACATGTAATGTCAATGTAATTTTGCCATCCATCATAATATCATTATGTTAGCAAATCCATCTTATCTCATATTGTAAATTGCACAAAATTCATCATGCATTGTACAAATCAATAATTGTGTTTGCATTTTGCATTCAGCATATTTGCAGTACAGCTGAAAATTGGTGCAATGGACCACGATGGACTGTGTTCGTTCTGTTTAGATCCCATCCCATCTACTAATTCCATTGTCCACGGGGATGATAAAAAGATTTACAAGGATATTTTTGACTGCAGTAAAAGCTTTCTGCGGGAAGAAATTTCCGGAAGAGATTCGTTTGATTGGAATCAGTCGGAAGGATTGTTATCACCATTCTGTGCATTATGCTTCAAAACTGCTCACAAGGTTCATCAATTACACCAGGAATTGAAAGTCATTGAAAAAGAGTTGAATGAATTGGTGAAAAAGTTTAAAACTGAAGTAAAAGGAAGAGCTTCAAAAAATGCAGATGAAATCTCTGTTAATGTCAAGATAGAAGACAATGAGGACTACATTAAAGAAGAAGTTGACGAGTTTGAACTGTCAGAAGTTGATTCATTTCCTGAAGACCCTGTTGAGGATTTTTATATTTCACAGTCAGAAGAGGAATTTGTCGAATTTGAAAATTCAACAAATAAAATTTTTCAACCACTTGATAAGCATATAAATACCTCTAAAAACTCCGGCAATTTGGAACTTGTAAATAGTGATAAACCTAATCAGAATCAAGCAACAACTGTTGATGAAAGGCCTGAAGTCGTAGAAAGTAAAGCAATAATTATATCTGCATTTCTTATTCAAAATGTTTTCATTTAATTTGCTCATTTCCTTAAAACTATTTACAACAATATATTTTTTGTACACTACGGGGCATTTAAAAGTGACCATAGAAATTACAAGGCATAGACGGATAGAAAATAATAAGGTTATTGACTATAGTTTTTTTTATAATTTCCTCTAAGGGGCATGTAATCCCGATGGTCACTTTCCCTTTTAAATGCCCCGTTGTGTATTTGTAAAAATTATGTAATGAGAATTATTGTTTGAAATAACAAAATATTATTTTCCACAGGGAATGAGCAGTCGCCAACTGACACTTTTAAGAATGCTGAATACGAAAATAAGGCTAAAATTAATGAAACATCTGCTGTTCAGTGGCCTCGGGTTGTTTTGGAACGTAAGTGAAAGACAATAATTTATTCGGAGCTGTAATTTCTTCGTGAGTCGCGGATAGGGTTGTGGGTCGGGATTTTTATGGGTTGGGGTTTTTTGGCAAAAAACCCACCCCACTTTACTTAAAAAGCCCTGGGTTTATTGGGTTTTTTACAAAACATACAATAATGTGCACTAAAGCTCTATTTAAATAAGCAAAACATACTAATTTTGTCGTGTTTCCATTCAAAAAGGTAAACAAATGTATAATCAGGTGGAAACAAATTGTAGCTTCTCTACTTTTACGTGTGCAATAAATGTATCGTATCGAGATGACTATTAGTTTTATGCAAATTTTAATCATTATGAAGATTGTGTATTGTTGTATACATAATTATGCTCAATTTTAATTAACTCCTTACACATTCAATTGAATCAATTGATTGATGTACTGCTTCACAATTAAAAGCTCCAAATTAATTAAGGAATTTCATAATAAAGTCAATTTAATCAGTAAAATATTATAATGCATAGTTATACTCACTACTTGTTATCAAACAGTAATAATAATATAGGTGCTCAAAAAATAGCGCGTGTTTGCTGTGTTAAAATGTGTTAACAATACAAATTTTGTGCTTTAAATTTTTGTTTTTACAATAAACAATATTAGTTGCAAGATTACATGGATGTTGTTATTGTCAGCTGTAGTTTTCCTATATGGTATAGTATAGGCTTGCATTTATGGCTATAGTTGTACAAAAAACCCTTACCCAAAAAACCCGGGGTGGTGGGTATTTTTCTAAAAACCCGGGTTTTTTGATACCTTGGTCGCGGATGTCCCAGGCGCCCCGCGGAGCAGTTCCGCGTTGGTCGCCCAGCAACCTGGGCGTCTAAAATACAGGGCGATCGTTTTCCATCACGGATTAGATCCGCCAAAAAGAAAGCTTTGAGCGCCTCTGCGCTTTCAGGGTGCTTAAAGAAACAATTACAGCCCCGAGTTAATTTTTAATCAATCATTCTCCAGTTATCGTATTTTAAACAAAATCGAAAATAAAAGGGCAAAAAATCAATTAAGGTTCAGGGGTGGTTCAAAATACGGGGAAATTCAATGAGGGGCAGGTAATGGGGAAGTATCTATGGCTACGATTTAAAATACACAGAGCCATAGAAATTTGCTCTATGACAATACAGCAAAATAAATAGGGCATAAAAGACGATTTTTTTTGGGAAACTTGGATCTAGTCCGAGAATATTGGTCGTAGAAAGACGAAGTTGGTCTCTAAAAACGCAGAAAATGTCAATTTATAGCAGCTTGCACTTGGATTCCTAATTTTTAGTACCTCTGGTTACGAGATATTAAATAAAATTGCAATAACTCGCAAACGAAGGTAAAAGGTAGAAATCTAAGTGCAAGCTGCTATAAATTGACATTTTCTGCGTTTTTAGAGACGAACTTCGTCTTTCTACGACCAATATTCTCGGACTAGATCCAAGTTTCCCAAAAAAAGTTAAGAGCGAATATGATAGTCAGGCCCAATCGTCATTAGAAACCATACCTACCTCTTAAATTATACAATCGTATCTCTATTACTCTGTCGGGCTGCTGTGCAGAAAATTAGTTTCATGATTCGTTGCCATTTTAATTGTTTCCTTTATCTTGAATTTTGTGTGACATAATATGTAGATACTAGGTAATTACTAATAATTAATACTTGTGACAATGTTTTGTTTAAAGAAAATCCTGTCCTAAAAATTGTCTGAAATTTACTTTTTATTCTTGTTTAATATATAGCATGTAAAAAGTTGCGTTTTGGTTTCTGGTATTCAGTTTTATTACAACAATAAGATTATTGACTAATACCGAATTTCGGGTTTTATAGGGCTTAAGTTTGACGCAAATGGCATACGTTTTAATTATCAAAGAAATGTGGAAAGTCACGCAGTCAAATGCACGCCCAAAAATAAGTCCTACAAATGCAAGACGTGTGGCAAGAGTTATTACACCGTGCGTACTTTAAGGGAGCACTTACTAGAAAGTCATAGGGAAGATTTGCCTTTTGGTTGTGAGCAATGCGGAAGACGATTCAAATTTATAAGAACATTAAATAAACATAAATACAACCATAAGGGAAAAGTCTACACCTGTGAATTGTGCTCCAAAAATTTTAAATCAAAACTGTACTTAAGAAAACACAAGATTTTATTGCACGCGGACCAAGAGAAAATTGCTTGCAAAGTTTGTGGTAAAAAATATCTCAAGGAATATATTCCCATACATGAAGCATGTCATGAAAGTACCATCAAATGTCCGGTGTGCAAAAAGATTTTTAAAAATAAACAAGGGTTGCAGACGCACATGAAATATCATGGCGAGAAACTTTTCAATTGCAAGATCTGTGACAAAGGTTTTCCGACCCAAATAAGTTTGCGAAATCACTTTCTACAAGTACACGATACAAAGGAATGTAAATGCCAAACTTGTGGCAAGATATTCAAAAATAGTAGGAGCCTAACATTTCATCTATCCACAGTACACTCACAACAAAGCATTACCAACGTTCACTCATGTGAAATTTGTGGAATACAAATTAAAGGTAGCTCAGGTAAATTAAAAAGGCACATTGATGAGGTGCACGACAAGAATTTAAGATTTACATGCGCCACGTGTGGAAAATCGTTTGGAAATGTAGGCAATTTAAAAAGACACGAAGAGCTACATAAAACAGAAGAGGAGCGAACTAAATTCAAATGCGACATTTGTGGGGACAAGTATTTCGGCCAAATGGTACAGCTGGTTGCCCACCAGAAACAATATCACACAGCATTTACTAATGGTCTTCTTACTTGTAGTAAATGCGAAAATAAATTTGACGACTCATCGGCCCTGTTTCTTCACAACCGGAAATTAGCCACTAATCTCAGATGCAAATGTTCATTTTGCAAAGAATTATTTTACAATCGTTGCGACTTGTTGATACACTCAGGCAAAAATCATCCATTGGAAGATCTTCCCTATGAATGCAAAACATGTAAGATTGTATTTAATTCCGTACCAACTCTAAAAAAACATTCGTCTAGCAAACATGGAATTGAAATATCAGTTGGAAGAAACCCAATTGCAAAACATTTTGAGGAAAATTTTGGTGAAGTGGCACATCAATGTAAAGTCTGTGGAAGAATTAAGAAAGACGCGAATGGTTTAATAATGCATATGTACTATTGTAATTCAAAGTCAAAGTTAAAGTGCCGTAAAAGCGATGATAAAGTGGATTGTGATGTTTGTGGCAAGAGGGTGAGGAGGAATTACGTAAAAGATCATATGGAGAGAGTACACTCAGGAAAAATATTCGTGTGTAGTGTATGTGGGAACAGTTTTGGTTGTAGAAAAAATTTATTAAGCCATGAAAAACGTTGTCGTGAGGGTAGACGCCATCTCACAACTGCATTACAATGTAAACTAGAGGGAATAGATATCAAAAAGAAAAGATTTAAATGTGACTTTTGTGACAAATTTTTCGATTCCCCTGCCCTGGTTAAACGGCATGCTAGAACACACACGGGAGAAAAGCCGTATTCTTGCGAAACCTGCGGAAAATGTTTTGCTTTCAAGGGAAATTTCAACCTTCATTTAAAGACACATAAGGAAGAAAGGCCATTTATTTGTGATGTTTGTGGAATCAGCTTCAGCCAAAAGAGCAACTTGAAACGACATAATTTAACCCACACCGGGGAGAGGCCTCACAAGTGCACCTTTTGTGATAAAGCCTTTACCTCTGACGCTATTTTAAAAACTCACTTAAGACTCCATACTGGAGAGAAGCCCTACTCATGTTCAATTTGTGCAAAAGCATTTTCCGATAGAAGCACTTGGCACAAACACCAAAAAACCCACAAACAAAAATCAGGAGTTTTGAATTGAGTTTCGAACTTTACTTAAACATAATATTTGTTATCATAATTAAAATGTATTTTTATTCCTCTGCCATTTCCTAATTATTTTCCACTGTATCAGTAAATTCTGAATTTTATATTACTACAATTTACAACGTTATTACATGCATATACTATAGTCTCACCCTAGTAGTATCTATCAGCGAACCAGCTCCGTAAGTCAGCATACTACTATTATGTTATAAATGAATTAATTGTCCACATCGGATATAGGTCAGGGAACAAAAAAGGACCTTTTTTGCCTTATTATAAAAAAGGTAAGAGTAAGTCCTCCACTTTTAAAAAAGTAGTCATTATTGCCTTTTTATCTTGTTTGATGTATCAGCGGGCCCCATATACTTTCTTATGTGTGTGTTACGAAATATATGTATTTCAATTTCCACGATTCTCAATTGTGCTATAGGCTATTCTGCTATTTGGTGGATTTGTTTCTGCCTTTTGGTTGGATTGTCCATCAAACTATATGGAGAATTTTTTGAAACTTAGCTCAGGTTTGAACTGTGTCCCAATCTGTACAATATGATTATATTTTGACCTGCTTATGTAAATGTATCAATGTATCTAATCTTGTGCATTATAATCGCAGTCTTGATATATTTACCTACCTATGTATCAGGTAACTCTATATTATATTATTATGTTTACTTCCCGGTGATATGGCCTGCGAGTTTGACTTTAAATTCTTATAAGGTGTAAAAGTATACGAGAGAAGAATAGAGACAGAAATTAGCAACTTATGGATTAATAAGTAATATATTTACAGTAATTAACGAATGAATATTTAAGCTGTCATTAACAAAGTGTTATTTTAAGAGTTTATCATTTGTTTTACTTAGATAGTTATAATATTATTACAATGCACCATTTTCATGTGTGGAATCTCCCATTGTTAATTTAAATTCTACCTCAGACCAACTTTTTCAAGTTGTGCTTGAAATGGTGTCAGTTGAAGTGGTACATAGCATTTGAGCATTTAAAGTGTTTTAAGGCATGTGAGACGAATTGTGTGCGTATGAATTATAGAGTACAAACGTTTTAAGTATTTTGAGAGAACACGGAAATTGTACATCCAGAAAATGGAACAGGTACATTAAGTAATAGGTACAGACAGATAGTTGAGAAAGATAGTATTATAATAGATAAAGGAGTGTATAAAGTAAGCAAGCAGGTGAGAAAAATCGATTACGACGTTGAATGAATTTTTAATCTCCTTCCTGCCGTGTGAGTCAGCGCTTACTTCAAGTCATCATAGTGAGGTGGCACTAAAATATGAAATTGAATGACAATAAAATAAAAAATCTTTGTCACCTCAAGTAGTTTTGACTTACGCGTTTCAAGAGAAGCTAGCGAAACAGCCCGCGATGACAATTGAGAATAATTTGGAGGCAGAGAAAGTGTAGTCATGATAGAACTGTCTGATAATCTCGAGCAAATTGAGTCTGATCGTCGTTGTCGTTCTCTGTATATGAATTGGTCCTCCACTTGAAGCAAACTCATTCGGCGGTTCTTTACAGTGTCCACTGGGTCATTGCTTGTTCCAATTATGACTTCAGCCTGTCCTTTTAAAGGTCCAGGGTAGTCGTTAATACTCACTTGGTACTGCAATTTCACAAATTCTTTGAATTAAAAATCCAGAAAAATTATCAATTTAGGCACAAGGTTTGAAGTTATTGTAAAATAAAAAAATATTCCGCAAAATAAAATACCAGATTTGGGTTGAAGTAAGGCAGTGGTTGCACAAATACCCATCAATCTGATTGTTTTAATAAGGTTAGGTCAGGTCAAGATTGTCCTGGTACTGGTATGCCCTGTGTATTTCATGGCGCGATGTTTAAAATGTACAACCACTGTCTTACTTCAACCCAGATTTGAACTATCTACAAAAGAATATAGTAAAATATTTCTTCCACTATAAATAGTGTCAAAATTTTAAAATATATTGCCTGTATCAAATTGATGACCGAGTACACCTGCTTAATACTGTATGTCGGCATACTATTTTTTGGGACCGTCAATTTCCCAGTCCACATGAAAGTCTCTTCCTTCGTAACATTATTGTTCTCATACTTGTCAAGTGTTGAGAGAGTTGTCTTTGTAGCTCCATTAATGTTAAAAATAATTCTTCTAACGAGGTTAGCAGTCACCTTGCTAACACTGAGTTTCTTGGGGTTGCTAACCGTTAGTTGGAATATCAAGTCTTCTCCGACTACGTAGCCTGACTTATGCGCCGTCAAAACTGCCGTCACGATTTTCTTTGATGAAAAAATTGACTTTTGGAAACTGATTTCGTTTCTGAGAGGTTCTTTCGCTCTTGGTTGCTCGCTTAAGTTATTGTAGCCTCTAAATTGTAATACTTTCTCTGCTATCTGTACGTAGCAATAAGATGACCTCATGTAGGCCACTATCTTGTACTGAAGATTACCATACGGAGACTTAAAAGGAGAAGGCAATGTCTCCCCAGGAAATGTTATGGTAAATGGGAAAGTGTATGAGCCTTTTTGTAAATTGCAGCTACGGAGAGATTCTCCCAATTCTAAAACAATATTAAACCATTACTTCATTTTCTGTCATTTTCAAAGATTAAAAATTGATTTGCAAACAACAATAATATGAAAAAAAGAGTTTAAATCTTACGATCTCCTGACACTTGCACTCGCGCTGGAGAAACAATGTAGAAACTCCCATCAGGCTCTGAAGCAGCCTGAAGTAGGCTTTCCATTTTCCTATGACTGCTCGCCCGGTTATCCATTTTTGTTTCGAATTTAAGATTTACTATTGCATCAAGTTGTACTCGAATTCCTACAGAAATCAGGGCAAAATTATTTTAAAAGCATACTTACTATTATTATTGTAATAAATATGAAACGTCGTGTTCAATAATTCCAAAGATTTAATTCCAGTTTAAGGTTTCCTGAAGATTGGTAGGTTTTAGTCATAGTCTTCCGGGTAACAAGCATAAGCCCCTCCCCCAGTATAATTTCGCATGTATAGACAAGGTTTTCGTTTCGGAATCAATAATCTTACAAGCATGAATCAGCATAATAAATTCTCGATTCACATAGAGATATTCCCTCTACAAAGATTTAGGTACTCCTTCCCCAGACATAATCATATTTTCATAATCTACTATTTAGTTTATACCGAAATGCACCACCCACCTATTCTGCACTTTAGCCTTGCACATGATCAAAAGATGGGAAGGAAACTCCAAAATGTGTCCATTAATTTGCATAAAAGGCACATTTATTTTCTAAGCAGATATTTTGGGTGTTGTATTGGTTTAATAAGCGTCTTCATTAAGATTATAATTCTTTCAATTAAAATTTTAATACCTACATCAATCCCTATATACTCAGAATTTTGCAACCATTTAATTATTTTACTTATCGATATCCATTAAATCATGCAATACACACAAGTTAGGTTTATGTAGCTATATAAATAGATATTGTTATGAAGTTCAATGTGATACAAATTTACATACCGTAGCATTTTATTTCGTTAGACGTGTCCACTACAACTCTGCCAGATATTAATCCATAAGGTCTTGCAAGAATACCGTCCAGCTGGACTTCACAGTCAAAATAACCGAAATGATCTGATTTCCCCGGTTTTGAAGGTATTGAATGTCCAAGTGCTCTCAAGGCACCTACACTAGCCATAATGCTTGAGCTTCAATTGAATAGTAACACTTTCTGCTACTTAGGCATCTAATTATAAGTGAAAATAGCTTAGAATAAGTAAAGGCACGGAAGAAATGTCACACGGAGAGCGAAAGACACTAAAGGAGAATTAAGGTGATAGAAAAAGTGGGCCATGTTCGTGTCTTGTCAGCAAACAAGAGCATAGGAAAATCAATACCACCTGTATACAAGTAACCCTGTTCATTATTAACCACCTGTCGTGTTCTAGAGCATGAGCAAGTGTATTACACGTCTTTACAAATTGACCATATAACTATATATAAGATGTATATCTATAGTATAATTCAATTGGGTCTCATATTAATCAAGGTAAGATACCCGCTACTAAATTATTCCTAAACTTATGTTTTCCTAACTTTAAAACAAGAGAAATAAAAATAGTAAACTCGACTTCTAAATCATTCACGTCGCAGTTAAATTGCGCTTTTAAAGTTTTGTGGTTCTAATAAGATTGACTAGATAAGTCATAGGTGTATCAATTTCATTAGGTCTTAGTTTGCCAAATTCACTTAGCAAATCAATAATTATTTATGCATATAAAATGTAATGTCATACGGATAATAGGATTATAAACATTGAAATATTTAATGATTAGTAGACTAAGATTCTAAATTGCCTAAAATTTCAGAAGGCAATATTTAATACTAATAAACATTATCAAGAGCTAAAGAAGGGCATTTAACAAAAATGGTATTATTTTATGGATGGGTTGGAAGTTGGAATTGGCATAACTGTTGCAATCTCAAGTTTGTTTGTCCATTAATTGATACATAAATCCACGTAAGTATACTATTATATGATTTTACATATAATAAAACACTGATAATGGTAATAATCGTTATGAGAATAAGTAATATCTGAATTTTTTATATTGTATTATTTCCAATTGACACTACTATGATAAAATTTCTTTTATTTGCCTTTACGCCTTGAAAACATTCCATTGACAAAATACAAAAATTTTATTTTTCGTGAAATGAATTCTATCTACATTAAATTTGGTTTACTGTTTATAGCAGTACAAAGTTTAGTAGCATTATATTTCATGTCTAAAACCCCGTCTATGTTTTATATTATTTATCCAAGAAGGGCGGAACTAGCTAAAGAAAAGCTGCCTATAATCACCGAAAATGTGACGAAACTAGATCAAGTGGACCATAAACTAGTTTCATTTGCAAAAGGTTATATACTGCCACCATCGACACAGCCATATCCATTTAAAAATGACGGACCGACTAATATTATTTCATCACTTTGGAACCATCTACAAAAATTGGTAAAAATTATCGTTTTCGTCGTCACTATTTGAGACTGGTCTAATAAATCTGATTATACTTGATTTTTTTAAAAGGTTCCCAATGGAAGAAATGGAGTTTTTGTAGAAACTGGAGCTTATGACGGTGTGGCCGCTTCTAACACACTTTGGTTAGAAGCAGAACAAAATTGGACAGGTTTACTAGTGGAATGTCACCCAAAGTCTCTTGAGTCATTGAAAAGTAATCATCGCAAGTCTTTTGTGGCTCAATGTTGTCTCTCCCCATCTAATCATTCAGAATTGGTATTAGAATTAGATAATCAACCAACTCTTGATAAAAATAATTGCTAACGCGCCATATTTAATTAAGGGTACAATGACATCAGTCAACGAATGGAATCCAGCCAGCTCTCTCGGTTCTGGAAATATCTTTGGGGATTTCAAAAATTTTACCAAAATCAAAGTACCACTCTTTCCAATGTATACTCTTTTGTCTGCTGTTGAATACACAACTATCGATTTTGTTAGTTTGGATATCCAAAGTCAAGAGTTGAAAGTTTTAAAGAATTTCCCGTTTCACTTAATTCTCGTAAAGGTAATTAAAAGATTTTGTGCTATACAGAGAATTACTTAAAAATGTAATTATTTATACCCTATTTCTTCGTTTTTATAATGCCAGAGCTGGCTAATAGAGGTCGAGCTGCTGTCAGAGATGGGCAAAGAGGCTTTAATACAACTCATGGTATCAAATGAATTTAAACTCGTTGCCAAAGTAACACAAGGCGATTACTTTTTTCTGCACGAGTCATTACTAATCAAAGTTTTAAGTGCTAAATGAATGTGAACTGTTCTGTTTTTTTGAACAACAAAAACCTTCCAAAATTTTGATGACCAATTGGTCATTCCAGTTGGAATTACATTAAGTAGACCTAATATTTTCTTGTGAAACCGTTGATTAAATTTTCCACTGAATCCTGTTCGTCTTTTCTGTCCGGGTATTTCTCCCCAAACTGGAGTCCAATGTAGTCACCTTCCGCCACTTTTTGGAAATTTTGAAGAGTGATTCTAGGTAGTAGTTGGTTATTTATTACTATTATTACTTACACTAAGTGTCAGTTCTAGTTCCATCACTGTCAAATTGTCTGTTGGGTTTGGATGACATATCTCCATGATAAACTTGAAAGCCATTATGAGGTAGCCGTAGTTTACATCCTATCCGCATTTATTTTTTTGTTTGATAACAATAGACCTTTTTACAATAAAAATACATTTTTCATTTATTCTGCTATTATAGCCAGCTTGGTGTCCGAAGAATGGTTGTTAATTCTTTCAGAAGTTTCTTCTTTCTACAGTGTGGAGATAAAGAGAAACACTACACAAGTTAATAATAATAATAATAACTTTCCTTTTCGAACCATAAACTCTTAATGAAATTTTGCCTTTTTCCCAAGATGTTGCTCAAAATACTTTTCATTGCATAACAAATAACATTGCATAATAAACCTTTGTAGGTCGATAATGCCCATAGTTCTTAGCACAAATTTTAATGATACTTAGCTAACTGAACTACTTGCACAACGATGTATCACATATTATTCATTATTTATTAAATATCACACACATTATTTCTTAACCGATATGTCTTGACTACAGATAGGTTTTTAATTTATTAAAATTAATAAATAAGTTGATGTAGTATAAAACAAGTTTTACAAATATCTATACCTACAGTATGTCACATTAAAAAGTTATCATAATAGCAGATTGTATGTATAAGCTATATTGTATGGCTATTTTACTACAGGCTAATTTGACTTACAAACTTTTACTTATACTCATATTCAGTAACGTATCCAGAAATTTGGTCAGGGTCCACAAGTAATTATGACAAATAATTTTTGCGATTTTTGGATTTTTTGAAAAATTATTCTCTTTTTCTTAGATTAAGAGGGCGCCACCACCACCTCCTTTTTTTCTCGTGCCTGCTTATATTCCTATTTCGTGGTTTTTTATTGTTTAATAATATGGTAATGGTATAACTAACGTAGGTAAAATTTTAGATTGCCAAGGTGATATGGCATAAGGTGATGCCCAAAAAACTTGATCTTTTTTGCAACCACGATTGAGGAGACATTCCTCTTTGTCCCTGCAGTTACCTGGTTTCCGTTTCCATTGGCATTGGCAACGGGGAGCATGACATTACCGTATCAGGCATCCCTTTCAATCTAAATTTTTACTTACCTTGGGTAAAACTATCCGATCAAAAATATTTTCTTCAATTTATAATAAACAGATATATTAATAAATAAATAATACAGTACTATTTCCACGAATACGGATATTCAAGTATACCTTATTAGAACTAAAGAGTTAAACAAAAGCTAGATTGATCGAAAACACTTTTAGTGTATGTATTACTCATGCATGATTCAAAGAAAAACATAATTGACAACTGAACAAAGCATCAGTGAATTACTACATGATGAAAATTCCTTCTAGAGCACAATTCTAACGTCCATGCCCATTTCACTTCCCAATTTAGTTATTATGTAGCTGTTAAGTGCATTAACCCAATTATCATTACTTAAAGTGTCACAGTTACAACTGTCTCCAGTTTACGGCATTCGTCGCACTCAATTTGGCATCTATTCAGTCTACAAAATATTGCAAAAGGTTTCATCAAAGAGAAAGTCTCCGATTTCCTTATAATAACTTACATTCAATTCCAATCTTTTTGGCAGCTATAAATAATATGATTTCAATATCTGTAAGAAGTCAGCAATAAGGTAAAAATCGATTGGAATTAAGGAAAGTTTCCATTGATAAGTTACTGCTGAACGATACTATTTTTAGGCTATCTTTAGAAACTGTTTTTCAAAAGGTAGAAATTATTAGTTGATAGAAATCCCTAATTACGAAGCATTTATTAAACTTATAAAGGAAACTGATTTAACGAAAATATTGGTTCCGTTTGGTGTTGGAAATAAGTTTCTGATATGACGATGCTAAAAGGATATCTTACAACAGCATGGACAGTAATAATAACGATAATTCATCTATATTTTAGCAAAACTGTTTTAGGACAGCCTGAATTAAGGTTCGATGTGAGCGATATACGGCAAGTCATAAACTCGTTTTCTAAATACGATTTATATTTTATATACGACAAGTACTCTCCTTATTTCGAGAAAGATTTTATAAGCCATGAAGCAACGGTTTCAATCATACACACTCACAATTACTCCATGTTGAATTATTACCAAAAATGGAACTTTCTCCTTTTAAGGATTATATTGCATTTTGATGAACATCAAGATCTATCTTTCGAGAACCTCTGCATGTCAAAATCATCATTCTGCAAGAAAGATTTAGCAGTTCAAATTTATATCTCTAAAACGTGGCTAAAAACTGAGGAGTATTTATTCCCAGGTTTATCATTAGATTTTATTACTGAAAATCCTAAACATGAAGCATTGAAACATTTTAAGTTGACTTGTGCAGGCTGTGTGTATAAAGTGCCCAATCCTGTAAATTTGAAAAAACGGTGCGAATTTCCAGTAACACTTTTAGGCCCGCTTCCATTTCAAGATTTAATAAACATCATTGATGGTAATTTCAAAGATTTTATAACTATATTATTTTAAAAATATTGATTACATATACCTCTGTTGAATTTAAAACATCTGAAATTTAAAAATTAATCGTTTTGTCTTTTATTTAGTGGAGAAAGTACCTTTGGATTTAGCGAAATATAACGTTTACGGAAATATGTTTGAACGTAGCGTGGAATGCGAAGGAAATTTTTCTTTTCATTCGGGAAATAAATCCATAGATGCAAAATGGATTTCACCATTTAAATCGCTAGAAGAGCAAAATAGTTCTTTTGAAAACGCGATTGATACATTTATATGGGAAGATTATAGATTTATTACAAACGAAATGAAGCATGAATTTACACTTTTCATTCGGGGACGTGGATACAATCGCGATCTAACGATAGCGACGGACTTGCCTTTTACCTGGGATTTTATTACTTGTGCGGGAGTAAAAAATAAAATTCCTTGGCGAATTTACACAACACCATTTGATAATATTTCTTGGATTCTCCTTTCTTCATCTTGTATTTCATATCCTGTATTTTATACTTGTCAAGATGTGATCATTCGTTTGAAATCCAAATTTACGTTCAAAAGGTCATTTGTGTTGTGCAGTTTCAATTTATTCAATTACTTTTCCAGTTTGATAGAGCAACCAGTAAGCCATAATATCAATTTGAGAAATAATAAGCCATTTCTCCTATTTGGACTGTGGATAATCTTGGGACTGATTTTTAGCAACGCGTATAAAGGAATCATTGTCAGTCAAATAACCTTACAAACGCCTATTAACAGTGTCTACAACTCTTTTAGAGATTTGAACGATTTTATTTTTATTGGTCCTGCTGATAATCGATTTCTCCCAATCAATACAAAAATCTATAATATAATTACTCCTAATTTATCTATTGATAACAATTATGGACATAATAGCATCAGAATTTTGAAAAGTTTTGTGAAAAAGGACACAAGTTATTTTAAAAGTTGGGTGTGGAAAATCTATACAAAACGTGAAAACGAGGAAAATAATAATATGCCGACAACTTTTGTATTAGGCTGGCCCCCGTACAAAGCGAAGGAGCGCCGATACGATTTTCTCAAAGATGCTTTTGAATTTGTCAAAGGATGTGACAAAGTTGTGTATGTAGATTTTTCTATAAAAATTGCTGAATATGCCAAGAATTTATTTAACAAGAAAAAATATGTTCGAAGGGAATTGAATACATTTTTAAAAATAGACAATTTCACTGTACCTGGATATGCAAATAGTCTTCGACTCTATTTGAAAATGCAACGTTTAATGGCCTCTGGTATTTACAATTTGTTTAAAAAATGGAATGACTTTTTTGAAAGGAAACAAATCAGGCAAATAGTTGTAGATACAGAACAAGTCCCTATCGAAGAAGACAACCATACAATAAAAGAAACAAACTTTTTTTCTGTATTTTATATTTTTATTTTCCTCCATGTAATATCTACAATTGTTTTTATAATAGAAAATGTATGTTGTTAGAGGTTGCTAATTAAATTTCATTGGACTTGCATCCTTTGGTTTTTGAACAACTCTCATTGGGACATTGAAAACAGAATCAAACCGAAACGAAAACTGTACATTTTGCAGCCCTAAATAACAATATATTACTTACGGCCAAGAGCAAATCCGTTTTCTGTCGACAATGTATAATTGGAAAACTTTTCATTGGGCTATATGATAAATGGATGGATGTCTTTCGTCACTTAAATTTCATCCTCTGTCGACATTGTTTCAATAGCGACCAACCACGCCCTTTGACCTTTTATAATTCAAACATATTCACCATTTTCGCTATTTATTTTTCTTTCTTCATTTTGTCTTTTTTTGGCATTCTCCTGGAAAGTAGACACGTCTTGTTACTATTTATTAATCTGATATCCAATTTATGTCTTCATGCTAAAACTATAATATGTCGGCGAAAGGAGCGAATACAAAAGTAACAAATTCCTGCTAATCGAAAAGCTACAGTAACTTGTAGCGAGGAGTTGGTACTGGGCCCGTTTTATGCGGCCTGTGCCCTGGACGGGTAATGGATATCTTATCATTCTTATCAGTGGTATGTCCTCCACTTATTATAACAGAACAAAAATGATCTGCATCTGATCTAATGTAATAAATAAATAATTTATTTATTTACAATGATGTGGGTGGTTAATAAAATGACTGGATTGAAATGTTGTCTATATTATGTTAGTTTTAAATTCCTTCTTAATTTTCAGATTGTCACATACTATATGGAACGTCCGGGACTAAATATTAAAGTCTGGGAAAACAAGTTTGTTTTGCATTATTATTACAAATGGATTCGAAGGACTGTAATTATGAAACAGCAGTCTTTCTTTGCATTGCCTATAATCCTAAATATCTATAATTTTCAGAGTGGAGTATTCCAGATAGCCCATAATAATTATTTACTAGTATTTTATTTCCAAAAAATCACAGTCATAATTTAATTATTACATTTTATCAATTACATGTGCATGAGTATATAATATAGAAATTTTACTTGAAAATATTTACACATAAAGTCTTTTTCAGTCCACTTAATCAATAAGGAGTTTTATCAGACCGATATTATCGAATTTATTATTAGGTACATGCACTAAATATGGTAGCACAAAGCACAGTAGACATATCAAGAAATCAAATGTTACATTGTTCAGCATAATATGTAATACTGTAATACTGGCGTATGACTAATTAATAAGGTTGGTTTCGTAGGATTCCACAGGATTGACAAATCTGTGAGAAGTGAAAATTTCATGCTACTATGATAACTAGCAAATACAAACTGCAAAATCCGACAGCCTTAATTATTAAAGTAGACAATTTACTCGATCACATTATGAAAATAAATATTTGTGAACATTTTTCATTACGTAAGTAATTTCAGAGAAATTATTTAAAAGTTGGAAGTTTAAGCTTAGAAATATTGATAGTTTTCTGAGTGGCCAAAATTAAATGCTAGAGATGGCCAACAATTTGTGATACATATTTTTTGGAATTCATAAAGCTTCCATGGGACATTCCATTCATTTTTGTAATTTCAAATGGTACACGCACTTTCATCTTCTCTTCATGTTGGGTCTTCAGATAGCGATGGAGTTTAGAAGAGTCAATGATGAAATCATGGGACGATAAGTATATTTTCGTGGGACAGTGCAGATCTTCAGGAAACAAGATATTTTCTAACCACCAAAACTTACGGAATAATGTATAGGAAACGAGGAGATCTTGTGCGACGAAGAACTGGCATAATCGATGAATTGCTCCTGGCGGATGACGATAAAGGAAGTTATAAATGAGGTCAGGTTCCCAAAGTGCAAAGCAGACTGGATCCACGAAACTCAGCCTCTGAATGTACTTAGGACGCTCTTTCAATACCCAAGTTGTTACAATCGTGCCATAAGAATGCGCCAGCCAGGAACACGTTTTCAGGTTGTGACGCCGAAATATCTCGTCAATCGATTCGATCGTTTCTTGCATCGTGGGAACGTAATTTACAATCTGCAAGCTGATGTGTGGCAGTTCTAGGATGAAGATTGGTCTCTCAGGGTCTTCTTTGACAATTGCCTTGATCACTTTCAGGTACATGGCCACTCCCACTCCAATTCCATGAACAAAAAATACTGGGCTCTTGGTAGGAACCTTCCCTGTTTCTGATCGATAACTCCAATACGATTGAGAGTACTTGTCGTCAAGTGTGTGACGCTCAAAGCCCATTTGAGATAAAGAGGCAGATCCGAAATATTGCATAGCTGATATGACCTAGAAAACAAAATCGTCAATATAAACAAAATGATGTATACATGTTTAAAAAAATCTTATTTCTATTCCAAAACATATCTCTTAACATAATTTATACTACCTATAGTTAAACAAGAACATACATTTTTTTAAATTAAATATAATTAGCTGATAAAACAAATATTATTAGATTTAGATATTTTCAACATTTATTGAAACAATCTTAAAAATAAAATTTAAGATTCAATTTCAACTCATTGTAACAATTTTACATAATAATTTTAGTTTTTATAACAACTCTCCTCTACTATTAAAACCAAACGTTTTACAGTTTTTTCAATTCGCAACTTCAATAATAATTATGGCAATTAAAAGTAACATTTTAAAAAAGGAGCAAGCGACTTACGACATATGCGATAAATGGTTTATGTTGTACGATCATCTCGTCAAAATGCAGTCGCATAAAGTTTAATGGAAAATTTTTAGATTTTTTATCAAGCTCTGGATATTTTGAAATGACTGGAGCTACAAGGGAGGCAAGTTCTTCTCTTTCCTTTTCATTCAAATCCTGCAAGTGCTTGGAAATAAACGCCCAACTGAGCCATTCTTCCAAACAATCCTTTCCAATATCTTCTGGACCGTGTTTATAGAACCATCCAGAAAGTGACGTCCAGGCATCTGGACAATGGTCCAGAACACGTTCAACATAACGATGTCTCTCTTTGTGCGCTAAACCCGGAAATGACGTCTGGACTTCCAACTTCTTTTTTAAAGTCCGGCAATAAAAGTAGAAAATGATTTCGGCTGCAAACCAAATACTGAAGACCACAATTAGGCATCGGCTGGTGACACTACAAGTCGACAGATCGAGAAAACCGAACGTGCAAGACAATAATAATAGAGGTAGACTAATGAAGGCAAGAGGAGTGACACTCCCAACAATTATCGTGATCACCACAACTAGATAATTGGAGAATAATTTGTGCACGTTGGATTTGTACTGATCAGTCGGATCCACCAGAAGTCCAAACAAGGAAAGTAACATATTGCTGATTATCACAGATTTTGTATCTTTTCAGGAATGTTTTCCGGTTTAAATGTAGAAGTCAATAACGTCCATTAAATATTTTGGTTTTGCTCTTTGGAGAAGCTACCTATTGGTAAATGAAGGATTAGATTTAAATAGACAATGTATTTATACTGTTATTAAATCTGAAAAGCAACGTACTTTAGTGGTGGTCTTATCCTTATCAACCAGTCTCTCGCGTCCAGCTCTCCGCCAGACTCTGACTAATAATAAAACAAAAATATCAGGCCATGCCAGACTTTATTTTAATCACAAGGTTTAATTAGTTGAATCACAGTTGGTGCGCGTAAACGACTGAATCATCAATCATTATGGACGTCTCTCAATTGAGGAACTGAAATTATAAATATACAGCTGGTCATAACAAAAAATTTGTATTCATATAGCAATGTTTATGCAACGTGCAATAAGTTCTTGCATATTATTGCATATCGTTATAAAAATCATATAGGCAATAAACTCCTAATATACGAGAATGAATGGGAAATTATTGGTTATTTATTACTTATCCCAGTTATATCATATGCACGTTCAAGTGTTATTGACTGAATTGAGACATTGGGTGTACAAAGTACAAAGTAATGTTTGTTAGAAATCCTAACCTAATCTCTGTGGTATAGGAAACTGTGAAAGGATTAGAGTCGATTGCCTATTGCGTCATTTGTTTTTATGCAGATAAAATTCCACAATACTTCATGTCCAGTTCCATATAAATAAACTTACAACTTTAGGCAAAAATATAGATAAATATAAGCCACAGGCAGATATTTATTTATAAATACTTATAATCAATGGACAAACAATTATATACAACCCCTACTTAAATTGTACGAATACTGCAAGGTTACATTGATTTATTGACATTTTTTATTGGATCTCTGAACATAACAAGGATGCATAAATGTTAAATTGAAAGAGAAAAGGAGTTGTTTACAGTTAAAGCTCTTAAAATCGTCATAAATGTCAAGTATAGTTTCACTGATGAAATGTTTAAACTGATTTATGAATTTGTTACAAATGAAATTAAAGAACAAAGAATGGGTTGAATTTAGGCAGATAATCTCACCTAACTATTGTTGACAAAGATAACAATCCTTACCGCATTAAAAGGCACAATAATATGATTATTATGTCCGTCAGTGTATTATTATTCTCCCAATTTTATTTTTGCCGACCTGCTGATGACAATAAATGTAAAAGTGACTATAGTAGCTAATAAATGACAGAATTACACGTATTATGAATTTTCACAATTTGGTATTTGGTAAAGTCCCGCAAAGAACTCGAATGCATTGGAAGAAATTCTCATCAACGACGAACTAAAAAAATAAATAGTTGTAGGGGCAAATTGGGATTTCGTGCCTTCGCCTTCAGGACAATATCTCCCATTTAAAACTGAAAAAAAATTATTTTCTTCAATTTCGAGGGTGTCCTTGTCTCTCGCTGTTTGTTATCAAGTGGCGTAATCCACTTTATAGAAACAGGAATTCCCATGCAATCTGTCTGTCTGTCCGATGGTAAGTACGAACGTTCGAACGGAATGAGATAACCCGTTTTTTGTAAGCAAACTAAAGATCAAAAGTAAGATCAAGTTAATAAATGGCCAAAATCCGTCACACCCCTTGACCGGGGGAGAGATGTACCTTTTAAAACTTCAGTTCGATTTATTGTACAAAGTCGTACATCGTGCAATAACTCGATTGAAAGTTGACATGTCCACCGTATACGGACATTACTAAATAGGTTAGAGCCTTCCCCTGACGGTATATGGGTGGAAAACTTAACAATAACAATAGCTGAAAATTGATGTAACTTTAGCTATGTCCATCATGCAAATCGGTATAATAGCTCGATTGAAAGCTGACAGTTCCACGGTTACTACCAATTAGGTTAAATCTTCCCTTCTTGTGAAAAATGGGGAAAAGACTTAAAACTAACTAAACATATATATAACTTTGGCTGTATTTTTGTGGTACAAAATCATGAAATAGCTAGGTTGAGAACTGAAGTCCACGGACACTACTAAATAGGTTATAACCTTCCCCTACCAGAGGAAGTTGGTGAAAAGCTAAAAAATTATATAACTATCTATCGTTCAAAGTCGTGTAATAAGGTTTGAAAGGTCATAATATATCAGGTTATGTTGAGTCAGTCACGGTTTAATAGTCAATAGTCAAACGTTATTGGAAAAAGTGAATTGGTATTAGCTATGTTTATCATACATAGCTAATAAATATATAAATATCGGTTGCAAGTTGCATAGCGTTACGTTTTATCCTTAATTGTTTATCTCACCACTTTCCTATACCCATTTGAGCATGGCTTGTTATACTTTGTATAATAATAAATTAACTTTATTAGAGATGCAGATAAATCCGTCAAACATATTCTGTACATATTTTTAGGGTCAAGCGACAAGGCTTTGTTTGAAAATATTCCTTGGGCCTAATGCCTAATACCTACTGATAATTAACCATTTAATTGTTGCTATTATGTTTATATTCACTATACTAGTCACTTTAAAGCAATATTATTAGCATTGTCTTGTTAACTTCGATTTCGATATGTTTTGGTTATGCCAATTTTCCCCCCGACTTAATGCCATAGACTAAGTATTCATAGCAGAAAAAAGCTTTTTTCTGCTATAAGACACACAAAGTCTATTTACCAATCTGAAGGCAAATTTGAATGCCTATACGGCCAAACTATTGCGCCACGAATTGGCGCCTGTTCTCAAACTCCAATCCACCTGAGGTGGTCATAATTTAGTCTTTGTCATTGGCTGTCAACTAGCCAATAGTAATGATTAAATTATGAGAGATGGCATCAAATATAACAAAGACTTTGGGCATATTAAGCTGTTTCAGGCTTAATCTTAGTATATGACTTAATGCCTGTGCGTGTTGCTTGAAATTGTTGTTATATATCGTCCTCTACAAGCGCATTTATTCCGTGTTCCAATAAATAGATTATTACTACTGAATAAAAAATAGCGTGCATTAATGCATCTATTATCTGTAATAAGATTACCTAAGTAAGTCAATATCCAACCGGTTGACAAGTAAGAACGTAGATCCATACAATGATACATTACATAGTATAAATAGTAATATTAAAGGTATACATCCATGGGCAAGCAAAACGGATAAAAAAGCATTTTTTACATGCTAAAGCAGGAAAACAGCATTTTTGAAGTTTTAATTCATGCATCCTATTTGTATATTTACTTTATGTCTGAATAAACTGAGCACGTAATCTTGCATGCAGATATGTAACGAATGCAGAATTCATAGAATAAATTACAAATATTATGAATATATGCATAAAAAACTCGTTTTATTTTCAAAGAAGATTCTTTTTACCATAAGCCATTCAAGCCAGAAGCCATGAATGCATGATGAATCCAATTGTTACTATTTTCACTAAAGGAATAGAGTACGACCAAATGTTTTCTATATAGTTACAAAGTGCCATGGAGTTAAATTATTGCCATTACATCATTTGCTTAAAATAAAAAAGTAGGACACACAATACCATCTATAACGCTTATCTAATGCTGGATCTACTGACCTTTAATAACTCTCTACCTTCAATCAACTCAACTATTATAGACTATAATAATCCAAAAAATGCAAATGTAACTTTTTAATATTTATAAACATTTAATACGTGCACTAAGAACTAGTGGTTAGAATTATAATTTTATAAAAAATTAAAATACCTAAAAAAGGATGTTTTTCAATTCCAAATTATTTTTTATTGCAGGGCTCAATATCTTTTCATTTGTTTGGTAATTGTTCTATTTCCGGTGGATAATTTTGTCCAAGGAAACGAGAATGTCACCGCTGACCACTCAAAGGACGAAATGAATGGCAGACTTGAAGTCCCTTCAATCGAGCAGTGCAAACACTACGTCTTATTTACGGCAGCGGCGTACTGTTCCATAAAAAGTCTACAATCATGGAATTGTCAGCATTGCAATGCAACTGGAGAAAACGTGAGCATGTATAAAGTGCTGACTAACTCTACACATGGTACTTTTGGGTACGTGGCAATTGACAAAATGAAGAAAGAGATAATAGTGACATTCCGAGGGAGCTACAACGTCAAAAACCACATAAACAATCTTATGGTAGCCCAAGAATCCCTCGACGGGGAGATTAAAGTTCACTCAGGATTTCTGACAGCTGCGAATTCACTGTACGGTCAAGTCGTTCTGTCCATTAAGGAATTATTGGAGATTAACCCGGGAGTCACCAGCATAGTGATCGTAGGACACAGCTTAGGAGCTGCTATAGCGTCAATCACAATCTACAAACTCCAAACTAATCAAGAATTTGTCAATCTGACTTACTCTCTGTACACTTACGGTCAACCCCGAACTGGGAACAAAGCTTATGCGGATTATCTCAATAATCTGTCGATAGTTGCGGCCAGGGTCACCTCTAACAAAGATATTGTCCCTCATGTACCGCCTGCTCTATTGGGCTATGTTCATCATCAGAATGAAATATTCATCAACGGCACAGACAACAAAATTTGTTCGAATAGAATTTATGAAGATCCTGATTGTTCTGACGCAGTCAGCCCGCAAGAATACTCCGTCGTAGATCACTGGATTTATTTGGATGTAAACTACGGCATTTGCTTACTGGAAGATCCTATGTATTTTCTATCACAGATGATCCAATAATAAGAATGTAGTGACATTGGTAAAATGTGTCGATTCTTAGGCCTTATTAATATACGTAGCTAATCGACATCGAAATAAATAACTGATAACGAAAATACTGAAAGATAAGATTTCGTTCTCCAACCAAGTCGGTCTACGATAAAAGCAAGATTACCATGGCAAAGCAAAGTACTGGTGACTTGGTGACAAGTTGACAAGTCAGTTATGCGTTTGTTCAGGAGTCATTTTCAGTAGTATTACCTCCATTCCATGTTAAGCTGGTTTTAACTATTTAATCGTATACGTAACAAGTTAAAGTCGTTTCATTTTTGTTGTTGGTTAGGATTTTCTTATTTTTAATCACACGCTTGCACATTCTTTGTAATGCTCGTAAATATTCGAATTTAGTATAGTTTTCATTTATATAATTGTATAATTATGACTTTTAATATTCATGTATTTGATCATGTGTAGAACAAAATTAAGACAATCAAACCAATTTCCAGAATGAATAGCAAAATCCCATGCAAATTGCAAACGGAAAATACAAATATTTGGTTGGGATAGAAAAGTAAATAGTACATGTATTAGTATAGTAGTGTCCACCGATTTAAGCCAATAAAATTAGGCCAACGTGGAAAACGCATTTAGGCCAAACCAGAAACTCTGAAAATATATTTAAATCTCAGTGCATAAAAATTGTATAATATGTATACACTGCAGTGTATGTGGAATAATTACTATAAGCTCATAATCAATATCTGCACGTAGTAGTAGGTAGCCTGGTGTGAGTTTAAACTTAGTTGACTTAGGCGGTTTTAGTTCCCCGTTATCCAAATTCTGTTTATGTAATGTGTGTGCATAATCTGCATAATCTCTCTTTGTTCTTTACTCTATAATTGACTGTCTACGTATTAATAAAGTCGTTAGTTTGTATTCCATTAATTTGTGTGATTTTTCACTGGCATAACACAACAAAAAAGATGTGTACGAATTTTAGCTCAAATTATGGATATGGTTCTATTTGTTTAAAATTACTCCAACTTCCTTTCTCCTATCAATTAAAATATTGAAACATCTTAAATAACTTTGAGTTTCTGCTTTGGCCTGTTTAAATGGGTTTTCAGAGTAATATTTCAGAAATACTTTGGCACAAATCAAGTAAATCGTTCACTTTTAGTATTTTACTTTGTGACCTGTTATGCTGTCCGCACTGCTAAACTTTTCACTGCGAAACAAACAAGAAATCAATTCGTTTCCTCCAAATTTATTCTTTCGAGGTTTTCCATGAACCTGTTTTCGTGAAATTGTAGACTTAGTTCAGTAGAGAATTTTCGAAGACAATTCGTACATGGAAAAACATTTTTCCATTGGGTGAGTCTCTTGTTATGATGATTTCTCAATTGAATCGAAGCTTTAAATTCCTTTATTTTTCCACGCAAATGTCAAAAAATAGAGTTAAAATTGGTTTTGATATTCTTTCATTTTTCTAGTGGTAATAAATATAACTTAAAAAAGAAATTCTAAGATCATTGTATTAAAGAAATCTCTAAAAAGCTACCTATTAGAAGTACAGGAAAATGAATGTCAAACACTGCATGTGCATGTAACGGATGACTCTGATTTTGAAAACTGAAGTATATTTTAACATGATTGTATTTGTATATTGTATATTATTAATACATTTAACATAATTTACAATTTATTTAGTAGCGTCAAAACAGGCACAGGATGACAGGAGATGAAGCGAAGATGAAAACAAACTCAACAAACAAATAACATGATGCTCTAACCAGTCTAACCCATGCTCTCGATGATAAATTGATTTGCAAAGCGGTAAAATATAAATAGTCTTGTATTTTAATTTTAAGGTTAAAAAGTATCTTTCTTGTCACTTGTAGAACTTGTGGTGGTGTTAAATGTTAATTCATCAGTATTTATCGGGTGTCGGGTCCCAGTCACGCGGGTAAATTTTACATTTTTTGTCAAAATTGTGGATGACAAAATTGACAAATTTTTTTTGAAAGGGAAGGTCTACAGTCATTATATAAGGGTTGTAAAGAAAATAAAACTATTGGTTGGAAAGAAAAGTATTAGGCATAAGAAAATTTGACCCTTTCAGAGAAACTCGTTTGGGCGGAAAATAGTAGGAATTTACATTGAAAGAGTAGGGATTTTTTAGAAAACTGTCTGTAACTTCGGATCTAAAAGAGTAAAGTGGCATATGTCAGCGAGTGGAAGTTGGCAAATTTTATCAGTTTCGCATATCTGTAAAGCACGACTTTCTACGATGTCTATAACTCAAATTATTGTCATTTTACCAAAACACCTTTTTTCACATGGGGGGAGAATATAGCCATTGGAATTAATAAGATAGGAAGCTACACATGAATAATAGAAAATCCAGAACACAAATTTAGGTGATAGGGGGTTGCTTGAATATGTGACAAGAATTTTCTTATGTATAAAAATAATTTTTATTAATTTTGAGAAAATACCTAGTCTGTTTTTGGGAAATTAATGGGGTGGTTAAGCACTCTATAGCACCCCCCTAAATGACTTGACCTTGACTATATATGTATGCGGTTTTAATTTCCTATTCGATTTAAAGTTAATGTTTATGATAACTTTGTTTTATTTATAGGTCATGTCCTGTTTACATTATACTGGCCTACTTTAATTAATGATTACACAGCCATTGGCAATAATATTGTAATACGGTCAACGACATATCTTAATGTGGTGCGGTGCAACCTAATGAAGACGAAGATGGATTAATTGTAAAAATTGACAATGCTGGACTTTAATCCCAAGAAGAGATGTGACAGCTGACAGTGGTTACAGTAGAAATAAAAGAAGTAATCCAGCGAAAAGTTACTCTAAATAGCTCACATAAAAATGTTTAAAACGGTAATAGCTCCATTTCCATTGGTCTACATAATTTTGCTGACAATTAATTTAGATTGTATTGATAATAATTAAGCGCAAATATATTTTATTGAAATTCCATCAAGTGAGTCGTGATATTTTCCAGTTTCTCCCATTTGTTTCAGTCTGCTAAACGTTGTATGTTGTTTTGCTAATTTTACTTGGCACTGGCATAACTGAATTAACTATGCAAGTAATAATTATTGCCATATACAGATAAAATTCAAAAAAAATTACGTCAAGAGCTTGTGGTTCTTTAATTTTTAAATTTTATTGTCATTAAATATTGTATCTCTAAAAATGTTTTCTATTTAATTTGATGCAGAAGCAACGTCTCTCGTTGTTTGACGGGAGAAATGGATCGAATGACTTTTTCCCAGAAGATGAACCTCGGGAACCTCAGACACCTAGAGCTCAAGATGTTTACCAAAACATCCTTAAAGCTGCAATAATGCGGAACCAATGGACGAAATTTCCCCACGACCAGAATCCGAACCGTAATTTGCTGTTATCATGGTACGCCCCCATTCAATTGGGATTCTCCTTACGGACTGGCTATGAAATGGAGCGAAATTCTTCAACGCCTCTCATTTATGTGAACGACGATAAATCTTCAAGTGCAATGATAGATCACCTCAAAAGTCAAAATATTATATCATTTTCTTTGAAAGTTCAAACTTCTAGAAGTTATTATGGCCTTGTGAGTCTAATTTTAATTTCTACTCAAAAGTACGACTTTATTTACGATCCTTTTCCTCTCCATGATCATGTGTTTCCTTATCTCAAAAAAGTATTCGAAAACCCGTCCATTGTCAAGGTGTGTTTTGATCCTGAAAGGGATTTGGAATATCTAATGATAAACTTCCAGATATTCCCCGTCGGTTTAATTTGTCTGCAAAAAATAGATTCAGTCCTTTATCCTTCTGAGAACATCAATCGTCCAGTGTCCTTGTCCATTTTGAGGGAAAAGTATTTAAATATTTCTTGTACTGAAAATAATTCTATATTTACCGATTGGTCTGTTCGAGATCAAAAAACGCGACATTTACCGGAAGAATTAGAATCACTCGTACGCTACGATGCCCACGATCTGATTCGTATTTTCGAAAACCAATTGACAGAACTTATAGAATTGGCCAAATCCCATTCAGAACGAGATCCTCTAGTCTATTTAAATTTGGCTATCACGTTACTCATACCAAGTGTCACCAAAGTCCCAACTCTAAAGTCCTATCCCCCAGTAGAAATAGTTCTCGCTAAAATGCCAATGTCAATGTTGCCTAAAATGAACACCACTCTTTTTACTGTGCTATACCATTGGCGAGACAAATATGCCAAGTTTTATGATGAACAGCCAGATAATATCTTGTCCTTAGCTCAATTACACGGCCTGAGTCTAAACTGTCCCACCAATGTGACAACCATGGTCGCTACTCTTCGCAGCCTCCCTCCTTACATTAGACGTATGGGAGCTATGACTTTATTAACTGTACTTAGGCAAAATTCAGTTGCTTAAGTTTTGGTACGGAAATTTATTCTTTACTGTTACAATGAAACGTTGTCTCTGGTTATATCGCTGGTTATATTATTGAGTACATAATATTGATAGACTATAAGGTTGATTATATTGTTTTCATTTTAACTTTAAAATTCCTGTCGTTATTGAGTAGATAATATTGATAGATAAGACGTTGATTGTTTATTTAAACTCAAATTAAAAAACTAAAAATTCCTGTTATGAATTATTTTTCCTCACAAGTATCAGAAATCGAAACTTCAATTGTATATTTACGTAAATTTGTTTTGTTGACTTGTAAATTACAGAGTTTATATCACATTAAGTTAAAGTAAATTAAATATTTAGATCCAAATACAGTATTGCAGCGAAATGATTATACCGGCAGCATATTAATTTTAAATATTTCATATTATTGTGTATAAATCTAATTTATTTCTACGCTATGTATAAAATTTATATTAGTCGAAATAATTTGAACCATGTAACAGAAAGATTTACGATTGTTTCTACCAGAGATAAGAAAGGCCCTCATTGTATCAAAGGTCAATTAATGCAGTTATAGATAACAAATTTATTTTCAATGTTATATAAAAATTAATTATAATGCACTTTGTTATTATTGTAATAGAGTAATAAATGACAATACCTTGTATTTTTAAATAGGTAACACATACCGTTCCTTGTACAATTATATTATCTTATTAAATTACATAATTAGTTTGAGGTTATAATTTAATAATACTTTCTCGTCTTACTTTACCATACCTCATTGTCAACGTCATAATTTTGCCACTGATGTTGCTGGCTTTTGGATGGTACAATTTTTGAGGTAGGCAGGTGCCCATCACTTAGTCAACTGCACAACGCAGTTGCAAAAAAAATAATTTGCAAAGTCAGCATATTATGGTCATAGTCATAATTGTATTTATCTTAGTACCTAACGCGACTGCACTTATCTTACTTATATAATCATTTAGTTTTGTATAGGTAGTGATAGTGATATTATGTATAAAAAATGAGTTTGTGTAAAAAAGGTAGAACTCACGAGAAACATTGTGATACGATGTGTACAAATGTGTGATATCAGCTCACGATTATAATAATTGCATTGTCATGTCTTACATTGTATCGTTTTGTTTGGTGAAGATATTTATTTTGCCCATACTACAAGCAACATCCCACTCCACTACATTATCATATCATTGATTATAATTACTTGCAATGTTTTCACTGCAACACGACTATATATATATTTACATGTAAAAACGAATATTAATCAAGTGTGTCAACCAGTTCATTACGGAGCTAGTTCAGGTAAAATTCAAATGACACCTTTTACATAATTTATCTAAAATTGAATATCAATTTGTATTGGTTACTCTCATCGCTGTTTCTCTTTTGCAGGGTGGACTGCTCCCGAGTTTCAATTACGAATTATCTATACTTACCTCCTAATTAAGCGAACTATATTCCGAAGAAGAATTCGTTTACCCAATAATCGCTTTACGATCTAAGAGGTAATTTTTTATATATCTTACAAAGTAGCTATAGACAACGCAATTTAAAATAGCATAACATAATTATTTTCTAAGCAGCCTAATTTCAAAATAAATGAGGTTTCGTTTCGCCTTCAGTTATAAAATTGTCTCAGTTTAGAACCAATTGTGACGTACTCAGACAAGTATCCAAGAATTCGGACAGTAGTAAATAATATTTTCAAAAACAAATCATATTTTTGCTATTCGCTTGAAATTTTGTCATTTTCAGCCATATAGTTGGTCAGAGGTATTTGTGCGTTGGCTAAGAATTTTTTTTACATTTTGTCGTGTAAATTATATAGGATGGAGGCTGACATTTCCAACACGTTGGAATCTTTGGATATCTTTGTGAGTGAGATTGATGAATTAATACGAAACATCAAGGAGGTTCTTGAGAAAGATGGAATCGAAGTCCTGGCTTCAAGTCCATTCCCGGAAAATCATTTTGGAATATACAACATCTACTACAATCTATTTGACAATTTGAAGTGCACAAGTATTGACGACTTGCTGAAGTTGCTGGGAAAGCAGTACCGACAATCTGAAGACGCTTTGGATGCAATAGAAATATTTTTTAAAGCAGAAGACAAATGGGACGATTTTCTGATTGACTTGGACAAGAAATTGTCCGAAAATCAAGACCCACAAGTGGCAGATGACAACTTGGTTTTCCAAGATCTGGAGGGACAATTACAACCATTGAAAGATATTTGCTCTATGGGGCATAAGTGGACTTGGGTTGTGTTTTTGCGCAAATTTTCTTGACCCATTTGATGTGACCACCTGGCCAGATTGGAATCTATAAACGTACGATTTACACTTTTGTACATATCCATTAAAAGTTTAAAGATTGTAATTATAATTTGTTGTTCTTAATGACAGAAAAAGTTAGTGGAAGCCAATTGCCGTGTGGTTATTCTTGGATATGGAGATGAAGAAACTGCAATAAAATGGAAAGAAAATGTTTCAGATAGGTTCCACTCATTTGACATTTATCTGGACAAGAAGAGGAAAGCGTACAAAATGTTTGGAATCAATTGCACTGTAAATAAGGTGAATAAATGTTTAAGTTAGACTTGGATAATTATTACATAATTATAATAATAAACGATTCAAGAAAATGGTAATGAAAATTTCTGTAAAGGTTCAATGGCGTATGATTCCATAATTTACTGTCGTTTTACAATATTTGACAGATTTGTGGTCGCGGTCCTGTGTATGATTTTCTGGAGAAATACATATTTGCTGGGAAACAGCCACAAAAGTCTTACCCAGGAGATGACCCATTACAAGACGGAGGTGATATTGTTTTCAACATGCAAGGTGTCCCGGTATATGCCTTCACTGGACATGCTGTCCAACGACCTAACCCCAAAGTGGTTTTAGATTTCCTTGCCAATCGTTAAGAATTACTGACCGATTTTCACTTTGTTGTATTAATTGAACTAGAAATATACTTTGAATATGAGTGCGTGATTGGATTTAGGTAAAGTCACGAAAGTGAGCCCTAAATTCATGATTATTTACTCATTTATTCAGTATTTTGGAAGTTCTAAAATCTATTTTTAATTACCAATTTTTAAATACTTAAAATGAAACTATTAGCAATAAAAACGGAGTGACTACTTTAAATTCAATCATTCAAATTCAATTCTTTCGGATTGTTTCATTTTGAAAGAAAAAAGAGAATTCATTGATGCATAACTCATTATACATTGGAAAATGATGCATGTCAACTTTATACACCGTCTTTGAGTCTATCCATACAATCAGTTTTATTTTATTGACCTACCAACTACTGTAAAAGATAAACATTAAATAGGAAATGGTTTTTGAATGTTGTTAGCCTTGTTTTCTGGGAAATTGGAAATGTTCATGAACTCTATATGTCTGGTCACTTCCAGCAGGACGCTTCAAGCTAAAGTCGGTAGGTTTTCCATTTGGTCCCGTTTGATGATAATGTGGACTGTAGCCGGGTTTATGTGCTCCATGTGAAACTGGATTGTGTCCTGCAGAAAGAATATAGTAATTACTCTTCAATCTAAAGCAAATAGAAGGCGAGGAGGAGTACTTTAGAAATAAATAGTCAATATGGTATGCCTAAAAAAATAGCAAGTGTTCCAATTTTAAATGTTTTATTGGGGATAGAAAATTGTTTATTTTGTCTTTGAGTTTGCTTACCTTTTGACGCTCTTTGGGCTGCTTCTTTTGCAGCTTTTCTGGAGGAGTATCTGTGGAAAACTTGCTTGATGGCAGGTGCTGCGCGGACGACGACGCTGCCCCACGGGCTGCTTTGAGATGGTGTGATAATTATTGCCAGAGCAATTAACAATGCCAGTCTAATAATCAACGAAATTCTCATTTTGATTTAATTTATTTGGAGGAACTTTACTTTTATATGATCGAAGTCTGCTTTGGATAATTTTCATTTGACCAAAATGAAAATAAATGTGAACCTTATATACTGTCAATCTGTCGACTGTTGATGTTCAAACAAACGACAAATATTTTCCAAGAAGTGATAACTAAGTAAATTTCAAGAACTGACAATTCTTCGAATCTTTTACAATCAATTGGTGGAAAAGAAGTTCAAGAAAAGATCATGAATATACACCACAATAGTATAGGCGCCTCTCAGAATATCTGCCATACTATTTGACACATTAATGCGAAATGAGGATTCAACACTTCATTGAATATTACATCAGAGACATATATGCTTACATAAGCAAGTATCTACAATAGATAAGTGAGTAGTTTACAGATGCTGTATTTACTTCTTTTGAATTTGATGTCCGTCACATTTACCATTTATCATTAAAACATATTATATCATTATTCATTATAATTAAAGCACATGATATGATCAAGGACGTATTTAGGGTGCTTAAGCACCCCCTAAATTTTCCAAAAACACACTAGATAAATCTCAAAAATTGATAAAAAGTAGTTTTATCCATAAGAAAAGTTTGCTCGTATGTTTAAGCACCCCCTGAGTTTGATTTCTAGATACGCCGTTGGATATGATAGTTTTAATATTATGTGCTAAATTTCTAAACAGGTCACAGGCGGGTTACTGATTAATAAGCTACATAAATACACACACGAGTGTGAATAAGTTGAAAGATGAGAGTCGTAGTTTTATTATTCCATATATATCCTTATTGCGTCTTATTTTAACGATCGTATAGTTACAAATTTTGGTGTCATTGTATTAACGTTTCATTAAATTACCAATGATGATATAATATTATGTAGACATAACCCCGCATTGTACTTTTTAAAGTAGGTATTAATGTGTACCGTTGTCACAATACTTAATAAGGGACAAATTAAAGTAATCTTTCAAAGCTTCATGAACCCCAGGAAACAAAAAAGGTACTCGTTTTTTTACAAAAAGTAAAAAAGTATTTTTTCAAAAAGGTACTCCTTTTTTACATGTAAAAAGGGAGTGGAAGTAAATGGGGCAAAGTGTTAAAAAGCTAAAAACACCAAAAAAAATTTGCGGTTTTAAAAACTCACTCGTTATCTATTTTAAGAAAAGGCAAAATATGTTTTTTTTGTTCCCTGATAAACCTTAACTTATTGATGGAATGTATTAAAAAAAGTCGCTAAGATAATCTTTTAGTTCTTTCCAAACTTTTAAAACTGTATTCTCTAGCATAAATTAGTGTAATCTATACTGATCTGATAAAAAGAATATGGTCAGGAAATAATTTTTTGCTTGCCTAGTCATTCCATAAAATTGAATATTTTCATTGAAAATTTATGCACCAATATCATAATAATTATTTATAGCTGTGAACGAAACTCTCTTTTAAAGAAACTTGACGTAACCTAAATGGATGGATCATCTGCATTTGCTGACAAGTAATGACAAGTTTAATTAAGATTATATGATTCTATTCTGCTTTGCTAATGCTTATGATCAAAAAAATATTCTACAACATTTATAGAATCATAATTACTTATTTTTAGTCAGTGTAAACTGTTTTTATAAAAGGGAAATGATTTTTAATTATAGTCCATTGTATGAGTTAATAGTAAATGGATTTCTACTTAAAAAATTAATACCCATGTAGACTTATAGGCTAATATAATTGCTAATACCAATGGTATAAGAAAAAAATTAGCCATATAAACTTGTCAAAAGGTATAACATTTTAATCCGATGCTTACATTTTTATTCCCAACCCTCAAACAGGTAGATTAGGAGAGGGATGGAAATTCAACAAACGTCAATACAAATTAAGTCCAGCCGTTTATTGAGTCACACTTTTATTCAGCCAACATAGAAGCACACATTGTTGCACTTACCAAGAAATCCTTGACGTTAAATTCATGTGTAGCTTAGTAATAATATTGAGTACCTAGTTACCTATGCATTAGTGATGTATATTATGTAGTACATAGTAGGTACGTAGTCCGTAGTATTTGTATGTAGCTTCCTAGAATTCACCTTCCGTTTATTGAGTCACACTTTTATTCAGCCAACATAGAAGCACACATTGTTGCACTTACCAAGAAATCCTTGACGTTAAATTCATGTGTAGCTTAGTAATAATATTGAGTACCTAGTTACCTATGCATTAGTGATGTAGTGACCTTCTACAGGAATTTAAACCATTGGCTAAATTTATTTTAAATGAGTTAGCCTTATCAAAAAAAAGCCTGAAACATTCTCTACCTTTTAAAAAAAAATTCGAATTTTTTATGTCATTCCTTCTATTTTTAATGAGCATATCAAATAAAAGCATTCCAGATAGACAGTCAGTATTACTAAATCACCTCAATGACACGAATCACCCGAATTCCACAAAAAGGACACCTGGTCATGTTACACATGTACCAGATAGAAACTTTGAAAATGTCAGAATTGAAAATTGGTACTCATCTCTACGGGGTAAAAGAAATTCGGCGAATTTAAATATGGACACCGGTATAGTGTAAAAATAATACCCCGTCATATAGGGGGTTTACCCCCATATCGGGGGAATGTAAATATTGGATTTGGATGTTGGTATTCATTTCTACGGGGTAAAAGAATACGGCAAATTTAATTATGGACACCGCTATAGTGTGAAAATATTACCCCGCTATATGGGGCATTTACCCCCATATCGGGGAAATGTAAATATTGGATTTGAATGCTGAAATTCATCCCTACGGGGTAAAAGAATATGGCGAATTTAAATATGGACACCGGTATAGTGTAAATATAATACCCCGCCATATAGGGGGTTTACCCCCATATTGGAGAAATGTAAATACTGGATTTGGATGTTGAAATTAATCCCTACGGGGTAAAAGAATACGGCGAATTTAAATATGGACACCGCTATGGTGTGAAAATATTACCACTATATAGGGGGTTTACCCCCATATCGGGGAAATGTAAATATTGGATTTCGATGTTGAAATTCATCCCTACGGGGTAAAAGAATACGGCGAATTTAAATATGGACGCCGCTATAATGTGAAAATAATACCCCGCTATATAGGGGGTTTACCCCCATATTTGGGAAATGTAAATATTGGATTTGGTTGTTGAAATTAATCCCTACGGGGTAAAAGAATACGGCGAATTTAAATATAGACACCGCTATAGTGTGAAAATAAAACCCCGTTATATAAGGGGTTTACCCCCACATTGAGTAAATGTAAATATTGGATTTGGTTGTTGAAATTCATCCCTACGGGGAAAAAAGAAAACGGCGAATTTAATTATGGACGCCGCTATAGTGTGAAAATATTACCCCGCTATTTTGGGGGCTTACCCCCATATCGGGGAAATGTAAATATCGGTGTATTAGTTTCACTATATAGCGGTGTCCATATTTGAATTCTCCATAATATTTTACCCCGTAGGTTGAATTTCAACATCTAAATCCAATATTTACATTCTCCTAATATGGGGGTAAACCCCTATATAGCGGGGTAAAATTTTCACACTATAGCGTAGTTTATATTTAAATTCGCCATTATCTTTTACCCCGTAGGGAAGAGTTTCAACATCCAAATCCAGTATTTACGTTTCACCGATATAGGGGTAAACCCCTATATAGCGGGGTATTATTTTCGCACACTATAGCGGTGTCCATATTTAAATTCGCCGTATTCTTTTACCCCGTAGGTATGAATTTCAACATCGAAATCCAATATTTACATTTCCCCGATATGGGGGTAAACCCCCTATATAGCGGGGTTTTATTTTCACACTATAGCGGTGTCCATATTTGAATTCGCCATATTCTTTTACCCAATAGGGATGAATTTCAACATCCAAATCCAGTATTTACATTTCTTCAATATGGGGGTAAACCCCCTATATAGCGGGGTATTATTTTCACACTATAGCGATGTCAATATTTGAATTCGCCATATTCTTTTACCCCGTAGGAATGAATTTCTACATCCAAATCCAGTATTTACATTTCCCCGATTTGGGGATAGACCGCATTATTTTTACACTATAGTGGTGTCCATATTTGAATTCGCCATATTCTTTTACCCCGTAGGAATGAATTTCAACATCCAAATCCAGTATTTACGTTTCCCCGATATGGGGGTAAACCCCCTATATAGCGGGGTATTATTTTAACACTATAGCGGTGTCCATATTTGAATTCGCCATATTCTCATACCCCGTAGGAATGAATTTCAACATCCAAATCCAATATTTACATTTCCCCGATATGGGGGTAAACCCCCTATATAGCGGGGTATTATTTTCACACTATAGCGGTGTCCATATTTAAATTCGCCGTATTCTTTTACCCCGTAGGGATGAATTTCAACATCGAAATCCAATATTTACATTTCCCCGATATGGGGGTAAACCCCCTATATAGCGGGGTAATATTTTCACACTATAGCGGTGTTCATATTTAAATTCGCCATATTCTTTTACCCCGTAGGGATGAATTTCAACATCCAAATCCAATATTTACATTCCCCGGACATGGGGGTAAACCCCCTATATAGCGGGTATTAGTTTCACTACATAGCGGTGTCCATATTTGAATTAACCAAATTCTTTTACCCCGTAGAGATGAATATCAAAATTTAAAATGGCCGATTTCAAATTATTCATAAATTTTGGTCGTTATAAGCTGTTGGGTGAAATGTGTATTTCATGGTGATGAATAATATGAAAGGTTAAATTGAGTAGGCTCGCTTCATCTTGGCTTTTCTCAATAAATGGTTTGGTAGCGGATGGTGGATTTTCCCTTATAAAGTCTCTATTATGTAGTACATAGTAGGTACGTAGTCCGTAGTATTTGTATGTAGCTTCCTAGAATTCACCTTATAAGTAGAAGATGGGATTGTGCGATGGAATGTTGTTTTTTCCTCAGGCATCAATACATGTTCTCAATTATGTACCCTAACGTAATCTTATTTGTAGCAGATTGTACTTATGAAGGTATGCTTTGGGGCATACATAGGGAGCTCCGTCGTACACTTAAGAACAGATGTAGGGTTTGGAGCGGATCGCGCCATTTTTATCAGTAGTGGAGTACCTAAGTGTCCACCACCAAATACCCTGACTGCCCACCACAATATGTGAGCCGTCCATTATAATGAAATACAGTGATCTACCAAGGGCACAGAAAAGTAGAGCCTCCTCACATTTTCGAATTTAGTGCATTATAATGGACGGCTCACATATTGTGGTGGGCAGGCTAGTTGTTGGTGGTGAGTACCATGGTACTCCTCTACTGATAAAAATGGCGCGATCCGCTCCAAACCCTACATCTCTTCCTAAGTGTACGACGGAGCTCCCTATGTATGCTTTGGGGTACATAATTGGAAACGTCTATTTCGAAGCCTAACTTTCTCTTGCACATGATGAATTGAGTCGTTGTAGTCGCTAGCTCAGTAAAGGAGATGTTTGCATGCAGACAAGATATGTAAATATGTAGTTGGGTGCAATGTTCCACAATAATAATTTATTACAGGTTATTTGAAATCTATTTACACATAGTACGATTATTTTGTGTCATCAGCATCTGTGCCACGTTCTTGCAGTTCATTCATCCTATATTTTCCCTCCAAACAATTTTAGTGCATTTATATTAGTTAGTATAATAGTGTTGTTTTTATTTTTAACATTTACTGGTAGAGAATTAGAGAAATCCTAATTGATGTTTTCACGGTTAGGCAGTTTTGGTGGGCAGAACATTAACAAGGTACGTGGACTATCTATGTTGGCCCAATGGCCCACCAAAAGTGCCTAACCGTGAAAACGTCAATTACCAAATTATCAACTCCTTGCTTTGCAAAGAATGTGAATGCTACTATAAAATCTATGACAATAAACCATAGTAACTGGTGTAAAAAAGTAACGGAGCAAGGACAGGAATTATACTGATTAGTATACAATTATTCCCTGTCTGAATATTCAAAAAGGCTAAAGTACTGTACAAACATACAGAGACTGGTAACTGGGCCATAGGGATTAAGCATAGCACTGTCTAAAAATAGAAAGCCAGTAAAATACAATCCCAAGTCCACTGTATATGATTTTCGAATCAATCTATTGTCAGTTATCCGTGTACCATTAAATGCTACGTGGAAGTTAATGTCTTGATCAAAACTCACACTCATTGACCGTTATACAATTCTTCGAAATTCATGCACTGCATATAAACGACGACAGAATGGTTGTATACTGCTGTAGGCCACGCTGAAGTAATGTTTATTGATATCAGTAGACCAAACAGCAATAGTCGGAAAGAAAGTGTAGTCGGTAATATATTAATTGTAATGGTGTAATTAGTATTTACTATCCACCGGTGGTACTCAAACATTATGTACAAATCCTCCAAAACAATCACTGTATATGATCTTCGAATCAATCCATTGCATTGCCGGTTATCTGTGTACTATTGAATGCCACGTAGAAGTCAATGTCTTGACCAAAACTCCAATTCGTTGACCGTTATACAATTCCTTCAAAATTCGCCCACTGTATATGAACGTTGACAGAATTCTTTATCACATGTCTGTATATTGCTGTTGGCAATGCGGAAGTAATGCTTATTGATATCAGAACACCAAACTACAATCTTCAGAAAAAAGTATTTATAATAGTCATCAAAATATTAATTGTAATAGTGCATTCGGTGTTTACTGTCCACGTGTACTCAAAAATTATGTACAATTCCTTTAATATCTTCTAATCAATCCATTGTCAGTTTTCTGTGTACTATTGAATGCCCCGTGGAAGTCAAAACTCCAATTCATTGACCGTAATACAATTCCTTCAAAATTCGCCCGCTGTATATGGACGTTGACAGAATTCCTTATCAATTGTCTGTATATTGCTGTTGGCAACGCGGAAGTAATGCTTATTGGTAATAGCAGATCCATCTGCAATATTTAGAATGAAAGTATTTATAATAGTCGTCAAAATATCAATGTGATAATGCATTCAGTATTTACTGTCCACGTGTATTCAAACATTATGTGCAATTCCTTCAATATTCATTCACCGTGTAGGATCCTCAACCCTGCCTCTTTTCGGTTATCTGTACATTGTTGCAGGCGGCGTAAAAGTAATTTAAAAAACAAAAAGTCAAAAGAACCTTTTTCCTTTGACCCGATTCTTCAACATTAACTCAAATTTCCAAAAAGTTGACGTCTGAGGAAATCTCCCGCACTTCAATACAAAGTGCCGACTTGTGACTTGTCTGTGTAATTGACCCCTCTCTAGAAATCCACAGTGCTGTGCTTGTTTGTTTATATCCCTCACTCCCCACCTAGCTCTGTTGTGCTTGTGTGCATTATCTTGACTCCATTCACTCATGCATTACCCTCGCTCCGTAGTACAAGGCTTGTTTGTGTGCATTGCATTGCTCCTGAGAATTCCGTTCGCACTAACAGACAGACAGACAGACAGACAGACAGATTCGACACGTCTATAAAGCAACTCCGTTACTTAATAAGTGATTCCGTCAAAGATTGCTGAAGATGAGACTTTGCTGTTGTCCTTTGAAGAATGGTGGAAGTGGCGTTGCAGTTTATGAGTTGGTAAAATAAATAGCATTTTATCATTTAAGACCACTGTTTTTAAATTAATTAATTTTTTAATACCCAAAAGTTTACAGGTGTTGTGGGATTGATCATTTCCATCATAGCCGTGACCAACCTTAAAAATGCAGAAAAACAATATCTAAATAAACAAATAACTCAAACATTGCTCAGCAATCCAAATTTGTTTTATAACATCAGTACGACTTCTCCACCCCCAACCACAGCATCAACCACAGAAGCAACAGATTGGGTGTCGAGAGTGAAGAACAGAAATAACGATAAAATAAATAAAGATAAAGTAAATAAAGATAAAATAGAAGCAGCATTAAATGACGTCATTAAATTAGATCCTCAAATAATTAAACGTATAAATAATACCTAATTAATACTAAATATACATTCTAATTTAACACTCATTCACATATTCAGTTTATAATCAATGTCAATTTTATTAATTAATTTAGCTCTAAGGACGGCTACAGTTATACATAAAATTGTTATATTTTTGGGTTGCGTACAAATTGTGGCTGCTGTTTGTCTACTTTATGGAATTCATGTGGTAAGAATACAATTTAAAAGATTTCAATTGAAACTGTTATCTTATTTGATATATATATAAGTCCTTTAAACCTTTAAAAATAAAAATTCTGATGGTACTTAAAATTAATTTTTAAAATTTCAGTGGAATATTAGTCTTAAATAAGTTTCTCACAATTATGATTTTATAAATGAATAATTAAAATTTTTAAGAATGAACTTAACATTACTATTTCTTTCAAATTTCATTTTATTGTTTAAAATTGATGAGACACCCGTTTACAAAACAAGGGGATATTGGTAGGAAAAAGATTAGGTACTACTTATATTAAAGGATTTCCAGAAATAGTATTTTTGATGCTTGGAATGGCTGATAAGAATGTTAAAGTACTTAAAATTGCTATTCTCATTTTTGCAGGATTCGCATAAATCTCCAAAAGTTCTTCTGGGTTGGATAATTTGTCGAATTATAGTTGGAATAAGTTTTCTTGTGACAAATTTTGTGTCTCTTATACTTCTCGGGTTTCATATATTTTACTTGCTATCACTATTTTTGAACGTTGGAATTGAAATGTATTGCATTGCTGTAATACATGAACTTCGACGGGAAATAAACAAAGAAAATAATCAAACGGAAAGAAATTCTGCAGAAATGATATAAATATATTTTAACCACAGATGTCACAAGTTAAGATACTGATGTACAACAAACTTTTAAAACAATTTCGTTTATCAAACTATACCAAATGGGAATCTCGAATATTTTTATGCACCTTTGTTATATACCTGCAAATGACAGATATGTTTACTATTTACCTGTGAAACTTGGGGAAAGAGCAATAGTTAAGCCCAGAGCTATTATGTTGAATATTTTTAAAGGTATTGCAACATGTTTTATGTTTGTTTATTTAATTCATTGTATTTTTGTTATACAAGTTAGCAAATAGTGACTAATGTCTAATATGTTACGGTCGGCACAGCAACGGGCATTTTGTAGATGTTTGGAACATTCTGAATGTTCCATGGAATATTGGAAATGTTCCACGCTTGCTGAATGGCTGATCGCCTCCCTATATAGATTTTAGTATAAATAGCGACATTTCAGCCTTGAGACCTCAGAGATGTTTTGCATTAACTATAAATAAAGAATACCTTATGTAAATGTATCATTGCATCTAATACGTCGGCAGCCAAGGAACCCGGGCTATAATCGTGTTCTAAATATTTATTTTAAAATAGACCTTCCCGGGATTTACCGACATCTAGCACTTCGTCGCGGTTGTGAAGGTATAATTTGAGAAACCGCGACGAGATGTGGGATTAGAAAGGAGCCACTTAGTAGATTGGGGAGGCGGCTGATTTGAAAAAAAACCCCTGTCCTCTCACCCGCATAATACTAGGCAGGCAGTGTAGTATTATGCGGGTGAGAGGACAGGGGTTTTTTTTCAAATCAGCCGCCTCCCCAATCTACTAAGTGGCTCCTTTCTAATCCCACATCTCGTCGCGGTTTCTCAAATTATACCTTCACAACCGCGACGAAGTGCTAGATGTCGGTAAATCCCGGGAAGGTCTATTAGTAGTTATGAAGGTGAAAAATATTTAATTAGATTTTCTACGTTGAATTTCGACTTTACTACTTATAAAATTACAGTTAAATTGTATAAAATATAATTTCGATTCATTTTATAATAAATGACAACTCTTATAAGTTATAAAACAAGTTTTCTATTTAGAAAGCTTTTCAGCCATTAAAAGTGGCAAATAATGATGTTAATAAACAATATTTATGAATAAAAGTACTTTTACCGGGTTATTTCTCTCTTCCAACATCAACTTATATAATAACACAACTAAACGCATAAAAAATAAATTACGGCATGCGGTCATATACCAAATGCGGTAAAATATACGACATTTGATACTGGGGGCCTAGTAAATACATATATTTTTCAAATTTTTGTAAATAGCCTATTTTTTGTTTCCGGCCCTAAATAAAACTGTTTTTCCACAATTTTTGTTTGAGATAGAACAGTGACTATATCTATTCGTTTTTGTTTTAAATAACTTATAGTTGCTACCGTAAATGTATACAAACCGAAAGGCGAACGTATGCAAAATGTATAACATATCATTATTTCCATTTGAAGTCCTAAATTTGAATTTCAAACGAGAAACCGAACATAAACCAACTTGTTGTCTGTCTACCAAATGTATTCCTATTTAGCTTTATTTCATTTTAATTAGGCTAAGGTTGTAAACTATCACCATTATAAGTTCATGCGCGGGAAAGTGGAATTTGGCTATAATTTATCACAACAACCGACAAATGTACTGCACTGCAAATGACTAGTGAGAAATGGCTACAGTACAAATTGGCATGAATTAAGACCAACGAGGATCAGTGACGACTAATGGCGACGAATGAGGACGAATGAGGATGAATGGGGATGAGTGCCTGAAACCGCAATAGAAATTGGATTTAAGGCTCCTGATTAGTTTTTAATGCTACAAAACTCAAGCATTCTCTTTCAATAAGGTACACTAGTCGTTACTATTATCGCCAAATAACTTTGGACAATAAGATTGAATAACAATAAAACCGATAAGAAAATATAATAGGCGAGTTCGCGGTTCAGTGAGCAAGAACAATACAGGAGTTCGTGCTTCAGCGCGCCCTTTGTTCGTGCTCACTGAACCGCGAACTCGCCTATTATATTTTCTTATCGGTTTTATTGTTCTTCAATCTTATTGTCCAAAGTTATTTGGCGAACATAGTAATAGGTATTGAATAGTAAATAATTTATCCATTTTTCGTTTGTGTCCTAAATACCTCATATTAGCCAATTTCTGCTCCGTCCGGAAAGTGGTATTTATCTACCTATCACAAGAAACCAAAATTGTAGACTTTCATATTTATTATAAGGCTTGTGGAAAACGAAAATAGGCTTCTCCAATTCTATTGCGCATCATACCTTCTTAAAACATTGGTAGAGACACGCTAGAATGTAATTTGGTTGAAATTTAATGAAATCAGATTAAATCAATTTTCGTTTGGCACAGTACTTCGCGTATATCAATCAGGTCCCTAATTGTAATTAGGGATTTGATTTTGCTTTAAAGCAATAAAATGTCCAATGGTGTATATAGGGGATGACATTGGGAGGAAATGATCCTCAAAATCCAAGGATTTTTTAAATTTCGGGCTTGGCGCGATTTTATTTGATTTTTAGGTCATTCTTGCCTCAATTTCAAGCCTAAATTTTTCTCGAGAATATACATAATACATGTGGGTTTATGTCATCCTTACCCCTTCCGAAATCGAGTTCTAAGTACGGTACTGAAAATTTAATGAATCTACATCGTTTTTACAAAGAATTGGAAAAGTTCAGTTCAATTTCTGTTCAAGGCACTAATAATTCTTTTTACTACAGTTTGACATACTTTGCAGAGAATACACCTACCGTATTATCGACATTAATTCACCTCAGGTACGCCGTTCAAAATAGACACCCTCCGGTTGAAATATTATATTATTTTCCCGTTTACTAATTCCTTAATAGCAATAGTTGACCTTCCTCGAAATAATTAGCCCCTATTTGTGTTAAAGACGACATGTCGGGCAATGTGTACACACACAAATCAAAGATGACATCTAAAATTTTTAAATGTGTTTAAAACTATCAAAGTATTGGTTTTCGTTGATAAGGTACAACTCTCAGAATAAGGCTGCATATGGGTAATAAAATTGGTAACTTTTTCATCAGATAATTTATTGTTCCATGAGGTGTGGTTTAATTATCATTATGTATTGTCTCCAAAGTGAGTATCCTATTAATTTTATGGTAACGTAAAACACTTTTTAGCTACCTATTAGATTTTATCAATGTCTACTACTATGATTTTCGTAGATACTGGGTAAAAGAATCACTACATTTGTTTTTGGCAAGATTCACTAAACGTCGTCACGTGGTCTTCGAAACGAAAACCAAGTTGGTTTACTTGCTCTGCAATAATTACTTTGTCCTCATCAGAAATCGTTGGTTTTACTGACAGGACAGCCCAACCTGCCTCTCCGTTGGGAAAACAAATTGCCTTCATTTGGAAATTCTTGAGATCTGAGTACACTGGGTAGACATTGAAAATTTCATCTAAAATAAAAAGTTATATCTTCGTTAGCATTAAAATGTAACTATATTTTAACTTCCGATTTCATAACAGTGCAAGTGAAGTAGTTTTGTAAATTTTGAAAATCTCACGGAATTTGCTGGGACCACTGGAAATGCCATCACAAAGCAAGAGTCCAATATAATCTGTAGATACCCTGCAATTCCACGCACCGCGGAGACCATCAAATCCCGATACATTTGCCACCAAACCTTGGGCTCCAAGTTGAGCATTTGCTCTAAAACAAGGGTCAGTAAAATTCTCTTGGGTAGTTAGCAATTTTCCTTGTAAAATCTCTGCAAAATGACGTCTCGCAACATCGTTTGCGATTGCTACATAATAACCACCATCAGGTTGACTTCCTAAAAACTGCCAAAAATTTGTAAAATAGTTTATTATTTATAAATAATAATTATGAGTGCCATTTTAGTAATCAAACATGGAAGAGACAAGTTAACATCGAACTTATAATAATTAATGGCAAATATCTAAATATTTTCAAATTATACAATATGAACACTTAATAAATAGCACTAAAATTAGCACTTCATTGTATTTACAAATGTTAAGCATAATAAATTACCAGGTAGTGATTAATTCTCAAATATGTATAAATATCTTTTGGTTACCCAGCGAAGATCTAAAGTATTTGTGACATTTGGAGCAAAACAAACTTCCGCAACTCGTTTCTGGCTTTCTTCACATGTTGTAATTGTCGTTTCATCAGCACAACTGACAAACTGCAGTAATAAACTAATAAATACTGAGAGCAAAATCATTTTTGATGTAAATTAACAATTATTCAATTTATTCTCAGTCAATTAAATTCGTATCAGTATTAATGATTTATTTATGTGTCTAGGATCAAAAGTTATGGAATACTGAGGTTTTTGAAGACGTTTCATGTCTATTTATATTTCGAGCTGGATTTTGTTGTATAAAGTTCTTTGAATATTACTTTAACTTAATCACAAAAACAAAAATCTCTTCTTCTATTAACAATAAAAATAAAATTAATTATTTTCAGGTATTATAATTATGCATGAACATTTGTACTTTTATTACTCAATTTCCGCATAATACTGTATGTACTTAAATGTAGTCTTAAGTTTATATATGGCTACGACGGCTATATAGTGATTGCAATGATCATGTAGGGATTAAGCAAACTTTTTATTTTATTGTTACATACTATAGTATCATAATAATAACCAATATACAGTATTCAGTAACACAAACAGTGATAGTATTATTATACAGTACGGAAAAAAATGTGAACGTGCAAATAAAAATGCATCCTCAATGTCAGTAAGCATTAATCAGATAACGTGAAATTTTACGTTTTGCTTTCTTTGTTAGTCTATGCCACTAGTTAGTCAAATAACTGTTTCATTATGCATCAATGCCATATATAATTACTCACACGCTCTTTTGTTAATCTTATAGTCTTTAATTGATGATAAGAAATGCATTCGTAACTGTCCGTGATATTGAAACGGATTTTTTTTTGATATTAAGTGCGTGAATAGGTTTGTAAGTAGAGATCAGGTTAGAAAAATGTTATATTTAATTACTGAAGCATCAGTTAAACGACTTTTGTAACAAATAGTACACAAATACAAGTAACTCCCAGTTTTACCATTAATGTTAATATGCAAAGGTATTTAATTAACAATGGAGCATAATTTTATGCATGTACAGGGCAACCCAGATGTATCCTTACGTGGTCTACGCTCTCTTGCTCCTGAACGAAGGCTGCTACGGAAATAAGGTGGTCACCATTGGAAAGAGGACAAAATTTCCAATCGAACTGAGTATAACAACTATTTTATTGGTTCCGTTTGATTGAATTACAAGCGGTTCAAAAAAAGAGTAAATCACACAATCGTTACTAAGAGCCTAAATTTTACATAGGATATATTGAAGCAAATTTTGGAAAATTTTGTTACGCTTCGAATTAGGCCTAACCCGGAACAGATAAAATAGTTATTATACTCAGTTCGATTGTGTCCTCTTTCCAATGGTAGTCATCTTATTTCCGTAGCAGCCTTCGTTCAGGAGCTAGAGAGCGTAGACCACGTAAGGATACTTATGGATTGGGGTGTATACCTACCTGTATATATTTATGGAATCACTGTATATTTATGATTAATTATTATAGAATTATTAAGCATGTATGTTGGGTTGGTGATGTGCTATGCGGCTTGGCTAATGGTAATTTCTCATCTTATCTAATCACTCTTATATTCTTATCAACGTAATATCATTGTTAATCATGCAATTCCTCATCGTCACAAACTATACACTTACATAATAATAATTATTTTATTATAAGATATGTACATACACGATATAATTATTAGTATAAATTATAATCTGGAAGTGCCTTTGACATAATATTACTGATTACACGTGTAGCCAAAAAATATAAATTTCCCTTCTGGTTTGCTAATTCTATATTTATGAATACACTTATTTTGTAAATTATAATAGAAAAACTAGCCTCAGAACCCAACCGAATAGTACTTGCATATCTAAGACGTTCAAATAGTTAACCATAGCTTGTACTTTGGGTGTCAGTGTCGGTAACTATAACTAATATCTATATTCACTGCTGAGATGAGCAAATTTATGCTACTCGTCTACTTAATCTATATATGCTACTTGCTGCTATTGTTGATGTAAAACTGACGTTTAGATTTGCTCTTTCTTTGATTAGCCTGTTTGCATAAGTTCAGGTTCATGGTCACTTTCCACAATCTCAACTTCGACTATGCTATATTTATATAGCACAGTTAAAAGCATGTAATAAAGACACAATCAGGAAATCGCTTGTTTGTTATCAAAGTGAACCTTGCGTGTCATTACTTGTGTAGTTCTTCTACAATTTAATCTCATTTTGGACTATTTTGAATCACAATTTCGAAATTTTAGAATTATTTCTTATTTCAATTAATCATGAATAGGTTGTTGCTAAAAGAACTAAAGTGACAGTTTTATGAATAGTTCATACTGTATATTATTGTAAGTGTAAAGTGTATTTTGCGAGAGGGAATTGCAGACTGGTTGAAGTGGGGTTCAAGATAATAAGGTTAAATAACTGACATGACTATGATAACTACGTGCATGCAATTGCGGTATCAATTAATGTATTCGCCGTTTCACTTTCAGCTAACTCTTATTCAGCATAGGTTTTAGAGGCTGATGAGTTGGTAGTCAATCCCAATAATTGATCAAGATGGTAACTGTTTGGGCTCTAGCTGTCTGTGCTGTTACAATATTTTTAATACATCATATTATTAAAATAGTGTCAAAAGTCTCCAAATGGAATAAGTTATTAGATACACTTCCAGGCCCTCCTAGAAAGTTTCTTTTAGGACACATGTACTTGTTCGCCGGTTTGGGAGAACATGGTAAGCAGATCTTTTGCAATACAAATTAATGCATAACTGGCAATGTGTTGACAATTTATACTTATTTACCTTTTTTAATGAAATAAGAATAGTTGGATAATTTCTCGGTTTAATAACCGAAGAATTTATGTTTGTTTCAGAAATTATTGTTTAACTCTTGGTAAATGCAAATTTATATGAATTATTTCCAGAGATCTTTGCCCTGATGGATAGATTGTCTAACGAATTTCGACACTTGGGTTGTTATTATCTTTCTCTGACGGCTTTCGGACCCAGAGAAGTGTACTTAATTACCGCTGACACCGTTGCCGTAAGTTGGGAATTGATTAATAGCTATGTTCATTATTTTTAGAATAATTAATAATTATTTCAAGGAAGATAATCATGAAATTTTCACGAATATTTCAGAAAGTTTTGCAAAGTACTGATCACTTGGAGAAGGGAGATGGATATGAAATGATTTCGGAATATATAGGCGATGGACTGGTGACTTCAAAACGTAATAATTTGAAATTTTGATTTGTATTCATTCTGTAGCAGTAATTTTTATTTTTAAATTCTATAGCTGATAAATGGAGACATCACCGAGACATAATCAATCCGTCCTTTACATTCAAAATGTTTGATAATTATATCAAAATTTTTAATGAGCAGAGTGTAATCATGATGGAACTTTTACACAAAAAATTCGACCATATCGAAAGTAAAGAGGATGGATTTCAGGATATCTCTACTTTCTTTTCAAGATGTTCGTTGGATATCATCCTAGGTTGGAATAAAAATTAAATATATTTCTTAAAAAGTTATTTGAATTAAATAATAACAATTGTCATATACAAATTTAAGAGGCGGCGTTTGGGACGAAAGTGGAAGCACAAATAAACGAATTTTCAGAGATGCATCACGCCATGGAAAGGTATAGGATCCGTTTTTTATATTAATAAAACAGAACCAGAAATAATAGACTTTAAATTCAATTTTGTACCGAATTTAAGAATTTAAACACATTTAAACGATTGTCTAACATGTAATCAATTGATAAAATTTTAGCGGTGTACGTGGAATTGGTAAGAGAATGAATAAACCTTGGTACCGCTTTAAGTGGCTATATTGGAATTTACCAGAAGGAAGAAGGAGTGCCAAACATCGTAAGTATTGGCATGAATTTATTGGAAAGGTAAGTGAAAATAAGAGAACATTTCCAATTCCTCATAAGAAAATAGTTATCTTTAAATGTTGGTAAATTTAAACCTTGCGAAAAAGTTTCACAAAACTATTGAATATTCAGATTGTACATCAAAGAATAAAAGAGCGACAGGAAGGAACCGTTGTCTATTCGGATGGACCGAAAACATTTCTAGATATTCTTCTTGACTCGGCTGACAAAGACAAAAGTCTTACAATTCAGGATATCATTGATGAAACTATAACTATTGGAGCTGCGGTGAGTAAAGTACTTAACGAAGGAAATAAATTGTTATTTTTAATACAATTTTCTTCATACAGGGTCACGACACAGTTGCCACGGCCATTAACTTCGTGTTCTTCATGCTCGCCACTCACCCATACCATCAACGGATGGTGCAGGAAGAACTTGACACTATATTTAGTAAAAATAACCAAAATGGATTTATCTCTTCAGCCGATCTCTCCCAAATGAAATATTTAGAAAGGTGCATCAAGGAAAGTCTGAGATTATACCCGGCCGTTTCAGGATTTCTGCGGAAACTTCGATCTGATGTCGACCTCGGTGTGTATTATTCCAATTTGTTCACTTTTGTTATTATAAATACTCTAAAAATTGCAATTTTGAGCACCTGCTTAAGGATATGGTCGCTTGTTGACATTTTAATTTTGAAAATTAACCCTAAACCTACTATGAATTAAGAAAATGTTTTTAATACGGTCTTTTCATTTTTGCGAGAAATTTTCATTTCTAAACTGTCGTTGGAATGGATTGGTTGTTTTCTAAATTACAAAATTTTGCTGTTTTTCTTTACTAGAAAATATTTCATGTAACAAAACTGTGCATATATAGCTTTAATTTATCACAATGATAATTCAGTAATATAATTACTCCAAATGTAACTCAATGTCTAGATAATGGCATTATATTGCCGAAAGGCTTGAACGCGTCGGTCTTTCTCTCAGCTCTACATAAAGATCCAAAGGCATTCCCAGATCCCGAAAAGTTTGATCCGAATAGATTTTTACCCGAAAACTGCGTCGGAAGACATCAATGTGCATTTATTCCATTTTCCTCTGGACCACGAAATTGCATAGGTTCGTTAGAATTTGATCTCATTCCATTCGATGAAATTTTAATTTAATTATACTAGTTTCCAATTTTGTTTATTATAATAAATATCTGATTAATTTGTGTTCAGGACAAAAGTTCGGGCTAATGGAAGCTAAACTTATGGTGGCATCTGTATTAAAAGAATTTAATGTGCAAACAAACGACAAGGTGAAGGACTTGGAGCTTATTCCGAGTATTACGCTTATTTTGGCAAAACCAATTCATATGAAATTAATTCCTCGGCTTAGTAATTAAAAAGTTTAATATTTTTAAATTTTCATGTCTTTAAATTGACACTTTTGTGATTTCTGCAATAAAATACGATAAAAGGGTTAACATATTTTTAGATTTAATTTCTTTGCATGGATTTTTAAATGTTTATATAAACGTAAACATTCTAACGCCTTGTTTTGACATAATCATGCTTTGTCAAACAATTGTTGGTTCAAATGTTTTGTTTACTAACATTGGCTTCGAAATTCTATATTATATGTCACAACTCTAACTTCTTATACAATGACAGTGGACCATAGAGTGGTCCATAGAGTGGATCTTAGAGGTTGGTTATTAACAATTTTCACAAATCATAAGGTGCATTAATAGAAAGGTAAGACCAATATTTGCACTTTGTATTTGTTTGGTTTGTTGTAATCATAGGGACAGAATATTATGTGCACTGTACAATGTTTAACATGGACTTTGTAATAATTCTTAAAGCTGTTTTGTAAGTTATAAATACCGATAAATCTTTTAGGACAATCGTTTCAATAAACGATGCTGTTTTAATGTGTGAATTTCATATAGACAAAATAATTATGTCAATTAAATGATTATAGTACTATCAGTATTATGAAATAACAATAATTTATAGCTGAATGAAATGTTATTGTACGGCTGAGATTCATTTCTATTCCACATTTCCATGTACATGGTGATGTAATTGCTTACCTATAAATGATAAATGAATGTTATAAATACACGAACGAGATACAAGCCACAAACATTAAGTTTCAATTTTAATCACACTTACAATTAGTACAACATTGCAGTTTTTAAATTAAATTAATTATAATTTAACAATTTCAATTAGTCTCAATGTCCAAGTGGTGATTCTCATTAAATGTGCCTGTAGACTTAAAATGTTGCATGGACATGGAACAATTCTTCATTTTATTTGTAATTTACTTATTAATTTGCATACTTGCTGTATATACTTGTCACCATTTCCTGGTCAGTTGTTTTATCATTCATTTATGAATGATTGATTGATTTTGATCATTTTATTACTATGATATCAGTATGACAAGGTTTTTGTTTTCTGCCTTGGCATTGTGACCTTAACATTTATCAGCTTGAAATATATTAAATATGACTTTGATAATGGGGATAACCGTAAATCATATCTTGGGTTCCCAGGCTACTAAATATTTTACCACGAGATTTTAATTCACAAATAATACTTAGAATTTAAAGTAATTGGACATTTACTACTTCAAAAACATTTATTAACCTAATTCTATGTAGAATAAAAAACGTCACGTTTAAATATGAAACAAATGTCAACGGTTGATTTTAGTGATTTATTAATTTCCTTTTTTTGGAAACGGTTACATCGTAATAATGTGATTTGCTTGGAAACCAAAACGGATATATTAGCTCTTCGGAAGTATTAGAAATCATTGTCAACAGAGAATTATCACCCGGGAACGAAAGTGTGAATTACGAAATTGAGAGTTCGTGTGTTTACTCCCGCGAATCCGCCCCACCTCCAGTAATTGGAAGATTTACGTATTTATAATTGAGGTATAAGAAGGAAATACTTTATTGTTTATTGAAGTGGGATTCTGACATTATAAATAACTGATACCAATTCTGTGCAAAAATATTTAGCAATAACTTTGACGGGTGTCCGTTTCATTTCCTTTTCAGCTGGTCCTTAATCAGTCTCATTTAGAAAAATCGAAACGAGTTCGTAGCTTACTTGTAGAAGATATTATTTATTTAACAAAGATGACATTCGTTTGGACACTTGCTGTCTTTGGTGTCTTTCTAATATTATTCCATGAAATTATTAAGCAATTTTCTAACATCTCAAAACGGGATAAGTTACTTGATGCACTTCCAAGTCCACCAAAATGGCCCTTGTTGGGTCATCTGCACTTGTTTCTCGGTAGGAAACAGCACGGTAAGAAAATTCGTTTTCAAAAAAAATAATACTTTTATTAAAACATTGAAAATGTTGACAATTATATTTATTTTCTATTACAAAGAATATCGAAATGTAATATTATTATCTAATTGCATCGACATCATAGATATATCAAATACTAATGAAAACTACGCACCTGATTAAAATGGATTTATAATTTAAAGATGTTTAGTTCGACAAACATGTAAATTATGAAATACATTGAATTTTTAATGTTTTAAGGCTTTAATGTATTTTTTAATTTCCAGAGATCTTTGGGATGATGAACAAATTAGGAACCGAATTTCGACATATGGGTTGCGTATTTATGGCAGTGACCAATTTTGGACCAAAGATGGTGTATTTACTCACCGCAGAAACCGTTTCCGTAAGTTGGCGTTGACATTTGCATTATAGAAAATATTGATAATTTACGACTCTTTTAATAATCATCATCCTCCGAAAATTTTGCAGAAAGTGATACAAAATATGAATCATCTAGAGAAAGGTGTAGGGTATCCTATGATTGCGGAATACATGGGAGATGGCCTGGTGACTTCAAAACGTAATTAAATCCTTCTTATCCTGCTTTCATTTCGAACTTATTGTCAGACTGCTATCATTTAAAATATAACTTAAAATTCTTTAAAATTGCGATTTTGTATTTAGCCGAAAAATGGCGACATCGCCGAGAGATTATCAATCCCGCCTTTACGTTCAAAATGTTTGACAATTTCATCCGAATTTTTAACGAACAGAGTGTAGTCATGATGGAACTTTTGCACAAAAGATTTGACCATATCGATAGTGAGGATGAAGGTTTTCAGGATCTGTCCAGTTTCTTTACAAGATGCTCTTTGGATATCATTTTGGGTTAGAATAAAAATATAAAACATAATTCCATGAAAATTACTTGGATTAACACTCGGAATGAATAAAACTTTTAAGAGGCGGCGTTTGGGACGAAAGTGGAAGCACAAATAAATGAAATATCTGAGATTCATCACGCCATGGAAAGGTAGATTAACCGTTTAAATATTTTATAATTTCGGGAATGCCAACCTTAAAATTGAAATCAGCTTCAAATTTCTTTGCTGCCGTGCGAATCGGTTTAAACATGTTACCTGTGTAATTGTCTTTTAATGATATCATCTTTAGGATACATGTATACTAAATTGCTGTTTATTTGCCATAAATTTTAGTGGAGTGCATGCAATTTCAATGAGAATGTTTAAACCTTGGTATCGTTACAAATGGCTGTATTGGAATTTACCAGAAGGACGAAGGATGGCTAAATTAGTTGAACATTCTCATGGTTTCTTAGGAAATGTACGTACTATTATCGACCATTTAATGCAATTAATTTAGGTAATACTAGTCTAATCTATTAAATGATACGATGGAAAATACTCGGTGGCCGTGTGAGTTTCAAAGATGGGCTTCGGTTGCCTCGATTGTATTTCTGCTACCGGTTATCCCGTTTTTGATTTAGCATTCGGATATTACCCATTGTACTACATACTTAAAACGGGTCTACTATAAAGTGTATCATTACATATTTAGATTGTACACCAAAGAATAAAAGAGCGACAGGAAGGAACAGTGGGCTACTCAGATGGGCCAAAAACATTTCTAGACATTCTTCTTGATTCGGCTGAAAATGACAACAGTCTCACTCTGGAGGGAATAATCGAGGAAACTATAACTATTGGAGCTGCGGTGAGTAAAATACTTAGCGAAGGAAATTAATTTTTATTTTTAATGCAATTTCCTTGATACAGGGTCACGACACAGTTGCCACGGCCATTAACTTCCTGTTCTTCATGCTCGCCAGCCACCCATACCATCAACGGATGGTGCAGGAAGAACTTGATACCATATTTAGTAAAAATAACCAAAATGGATTTATATCTTCAGCCGATCTCTCCCAAATGAAATATTTAGAGAGGTGCGTCAAGGAAAGTTTGAGATTATACCCGGCCGTATCGGGATTCATGCGTACAATTCAAAGCGACATTCACCTAGGTGCATAGTTTTTGTAAATTTTTCTTTCTACCCAATAAATTGCAATTTTATCCCATTTGTTTGAAGATTTATTGGAGTTTGCCAAATAATGCGACTCAACTAGAATCTTTTGGAGTGTCATTAACAAAAGTGATAATTACTTGTTTTACTTCTGTAGACAATGGAATCATACTGCCGAAAGGTTTGGAAGCATCGATCCTCCTATCAGTTTTGCACAGAGATCCGAAGGCATTCCCAGATCCGGAAAAGTTTGATCCGGATAGATTTTTACCCGAAAACTGCGTCGGAAGACATCCATGCGCCTTTATCCCATTTTCTGCCGGACCACGAAATTGCATCGGTAATCAAAACTGTAAAAATGAACGTTAACGTATTCTTTAATTCGTTTCATTAACTGTTCAGGTCAAAAATTTGGATTGATGGAGGTCAAATTGCTGGTGGCGTCAGTATTGAGGGAATTTAATGTACAGACAAAGAATAAGGTGGAAGATTTGAAGCTCATTCCAAGTATTACGCTTATTTTGGTCAAGCCGATTTGCATGAAACTCACCCCTAGAGTTGAAAGTTAGTTTCTCACGTTTGCGTGTCAAATTCACCTTTAATTTTATTGTCCAGAATGGAATTATTATTCTAAAAATTTAATGTTTTCCAAAGCTGCCACCATATATAATATAATAATACTATGTCGTACTATTATTTGAATGCATGGCTGCAGCAAGGGGGCAAGGGAACCAAGAAAAAAAGAAATAAATTTTGTTTAAAACCCAAAATGTTTGCAAATGTATCCACTTAAAATTTGTTTAAGCATTTTTACGATTTTTGTCATTTTCAGACAAAAATTTATTTCTTTTCTCGATTTCAGGGGTGGGGATGGCACGTGCCTTGTTGCCTCCCTCCTCGTTGCGGCTTTGTGCTTAAATGAAATAAAAGAATGAATGATATGAGTATTCTTTGTATAGTAATTAATTCTTGCATGCAAGTATGGAAAACAAAAGAAGAAACACCAAATTACAATGTGTCATTAAAAACTTTACTCCAGTTTAAAATATTCTCATTAATTACTCAACTTCCTCCAATTTTGACATTTTGGAAGTAGGTTAGAGGGTTACTGCCCGCATTTCTTAGAATTAATAACCATATTCATTTTAATGTTTGTGTTTTTCATATATAATGTACTCAGAAAGGTTTTTAAAAGTTGGGTGTGCAAACTTTAAGCTAATATGATTCCCAGAAGTACTCTGAACGCATAGTAACAAGACGAGCAGTTTAAGTTTAAATTGGTTTTTATTTAAATAGCAGATTTCTCTGCTTTTTCCATTTGCTCTTTCATCCAATCTTTCAGAGAGAAGTCCTCAAACATGTCCACACTCTTCGCAGTCTCTCTTGTTACTTGCAGAATGGAGAAAAGCGTGTGGCAGAGTAAGAAGCCGTTTTCACCCATGTAGTCTCCTCCATCGCAGAAGAGTTCCTTCAAAGTTTGGACTGTCTTAAAACCCACTTTAAAACCAGAATTTTCTAATGCTTCTTTCAATTCAAACGGGTCCAATGAGTCCGACTTGTCTTTGTCAGACTTTTCTGCACACTCGCTCATGGCTATCAACCTTTCAAAGAGCTGCTCAAACTCATCCAGGTTAATCCTATTCTTCTCACCTGTCCTCATAGTTACCAGTCGTATCTAAAACACATAATAAAACATAAAAACATCCATTTAATATACGCATACAAGCACGCAAGCACGTATCCAGAGGGGGGGCCGGGGGGGGCCGGGCCCCCCTAAATTTCCAGAAAAAGGCGATTTTTTGTAAAAAATGGGTTAAAAATCCAAAAAATTATGTGTCAATGTGTCTGTCAATATGTCTTTATTTTACCAATATATTTTGGTGGGCCCCCCTTTGGACAATTTTCTGGATACGTGCTTCGCATATTATATAATTTTCACATATTCTATGGTAACTACTACTGTTCACCCAAGAAAATTAGGCATTCCAAAATCTGAAAGGTTATTTGGCATACTTAAATGTTACCATGGTTATTTGAATTTGTGTCTCCACTCTCCAGTGAAATAAAATTTACCGGTGAACTACGATTTCAAAATATTTAACATGTAAAATGACACACAGGACTGATTAATTGTCTTGGTTGAACTATAGTAACTATTGCCACTCGCATAACTTGCCATCAATGTGCACAATATATTGTCTACTTTGGCCTCAGGATTGATCCAACTCAAAAGCGAATGTAATTCTAATGTGCCAATGGTTTTTTTGTCATCAGCGATTTCGTAAAATTTTGATTTCAATTCCGGTGATAAGTCACAACCCCCGCTTTGAGCTTCGGCATTGGCCACGTCCTCGCTCTTGCCCGCTTGTGCAGAAGCTCCAACTTGGTGTGCAACAGCCCTGCAAAAAAATTAAATAAAGTCATACATTTCGTATTCGAATCTAATAAGTACTAATACATGTGGTATAATTAATACTTACGCATTTTCGGAGCTAATTAGCTTTGAAGAATTTTGGACGAGGATTTCATAACCATCGCCAAACCAGTGTTCATATCCACCTATAAAGAAAATCCTGAACAATCGTCATAACTTTTAAGAATATTATTATAACTTGTGCTAATACCATGAGTAACGTAGCAACCCTTGTGAGCCGGATGAACTTTTCCAACTGATACGGAGTTCTTTACCGTTGCACGACCAATGTAATATTTGTCGCCGCTTGATTCCTTCCCTACGATTTTCAATTTCTTTAATTTGCTACTAATGTAATCTGTATATAGACTTAATTTTAATTATGGGAATATTACTGACCACCCTGAACAGCGTTACTTGGCACCGCCCCATTTTCTGACTTCACCCAGCTAACATTTACGTTTGGAGCGACCAACACCTTAATTTAAATTATAACATTCAGCTATTATGTTAATTTTTACAATAATCTTCAATTATTTATCAGCACTACCTCATAATGTTCCTTAGCGTGTTCGTATCCCCCGTAGCCAATACATGCATGTGTTTGCCCCAAATGAAGCTTTCCAGGAACGATTCCCCCTTCGTGTTTTGCTCTGGCGACGAATAAATCTTTGCCACCCTCTTCCCCTGCACGGACAGCAAACAACTCAGGATGAGCACCAGAAGACAGGGCGACCCAGGACAATTCCCCATCAACCACCTCTTTGCTCTCCTCACTCTCAGCTTTCTTTTCTTCTTTGACGACCTTCTCCTTTTTCTCTTCCTTTTTGTCATCTTCGTCATCAGAGTCTTTCACCTGTCTACAAACGAATATTTGATTGCTACCAGGTATAACTTATTATCAAGGGTAATCAATGACAAGATATAATTATTGAAATTAGAGCATCTTTACCTGTAAGGCAACACATTATTTCTGAAATCATAAGATCCATTAGCCAAGGGTTTGTAGCACGCCACAATAACTATATAGCCATTTGATTCCCCGTAGCCAATTCCAAGGTTGGTGCTGTTCTTCCACACCATAGCTGTGAAATGCCCAGTTTTCATACTGAAACCAGGACTGTTGTAGCTGTAAAATTTCTTTTCGTTGTACCAGCATTCACAAGCTGCGTACACGTGTTGTTTCTTCGTTTTGCTTTTGTCCCCAATGGACATGTATAGGTTCTCATTATAATCAAGGCCACTTGTATGTTGAAGTGTGCGACGACAAGCAAGCTTATAGGCGTAAGCGTCTGCTGCTTGATTCAACTGTTGTTAAACAAGAAAAATCTTTTATTCCAAATTGCATAATATTTGATACTCAACTCGACTGATATTATTTACTACTACAATAACCTTCTTTGAAACATTTTAAAAAACTGTTGCATGTTGACATTATTAACTAATTCTCTGACTTCCTTTACTACTATATGGTTACTTTTGTCTATCTTAACGTATTTCTAGAGTTCACTCAAATGTTGGTTTTCGTTTTCACTTACTCTATCATTTAGAACCATTTTGGGTGATCCGTGTCGCTTTCTGTACCAGTTGTGCAGATACAAACCGTGCTCTTGATAATCTTTACCCATTTTTATTCCGGATGTCTAAAGAACTGACCGTAAATCTGAAACCGTACTGACAAAATAATTGTGATGAATCCCAGTTATATTTAAAAGGTGCACACTGGAAATTCCAAGTGGAAAAAATTACAAAGCTATTAATAAACCTGTCAGATAACAGTTATTGAAGTCATTTTTATAGCGATACGATACGAATTATTACATTCCGCACAATGATAATATAACAATAATAATATAATATTATAACATATATTATTTTGACAATTCTTGAAAAGACTTGCATATTTTAACCTTGTGATGGAGCTTTACAGACATTAACATCTCGTCTGTGGTCAGTGATAAGCTGTTATCACTTTAGTTGCCCAAGTATTTAGTTCCATTTTTTGCATAAGTATATCTAGCTCAGGTAATTCAACAGTGCAATACTTGTATCAAATCATTTATTGTACGTAGAGTGAGTTTAATTTGTCATTCGTTATACTACAATTAAACAAAAGAAGTGTATGGCCTTGAAAGGTTATCTACAACTTATAGACCTTTCAAGAGAGCTCATTCGGAAACTATATTGGTAATTACTTTACCTGCGTTCAATTTCCATTTTCTCTTTTACATAGCATTATTGTCAACTTATTATTACCTTTAACTCGCCCCGGTAATTAAGGTGGCCAGATGTCTCCATTTTGGACCCCTTGTCCCTACGTTAAAAAATTCCCCGTTTGAATACACAACTGTAACTACATTATATGAGAGATATACTTATGTGGTACAATGTCCATGACCTAAAATTGTACTAGATATTTGTCAATAGGCGGTGACAATATTTTACGCATTTACGCCATGCATGCCACCTCAAGCAAACTAATAGCAAATAAAAATTTGACCTTGATGCAAAAATAAGTCAAGGAGATTTATAGTCCTCAATTCCTCCTTTATTTTTATCCCAAAATTTTCTCATTCACAGAATAAAAAATTACGGAAAATAATTTTCTATATACCATAATACAAACCAGTTGGTCAAGGGTATAGTATATAGTGTTTGTAAGTAAGATAATTAAACTGGTATAGGCTCTGGGTAAGTTGGAATTTGCGGAAGTTGGATTCCCAAAATAGATATAGAAGAGTCTGCCCAGTAAACCTGAGGAAAATTTAAAAAAAGCCTTTTAAATTTGGTATGCAATAACAAATTATTACAAAGCATTGGATTTTTTGTGTATCATAAAATTATGTTATAAAGAGGAAGACTTCATACACTTGTACCTGGCCTTTGATTATGATTATTAAACCAATTAATGTTTTCGATAATGTACCCCAACGCATACCTCTATGTGCTAAATTTAGTACATGAAGGTATGCGTTGGGGTACATTATTGAAAACATTAATTGAACACTAAATACCGTGTAAGTAACTGCAAAGCAGGTGTTCAAAAAATTCTTATTTTTATTACAGCGGCTTATTCTGATACTTTTGGAATTAATACGTTCCGTAAAATATTTATATTATTTTCACGAAAACGGAAACGATTCAAATGATCCTCTTGATGAGAACAAAATTGCCAATAGTATTTAGCCAACGTCTAAAAACTGGTCTCATTGACATTGGGAATTTTAAAGTAGGTGGAGGAAGCATTGATGATAGGAAATCAGGAACTAAAAAGGACCTTTTCTGCCTTTTTTATAAAAATAGTAGGAGCAAGGTTTTAAAAAAGCAGTCCTTTTCTGCCTTTTAGAAAAAGTAGTACTTTTTAACTTTTTTTCTAAAAAAGGAGTACCTTTTTTGTTCCCTGTAGGAATTTTTGTAAAGTGAACACTTTAAGGAAGAAATTCAACATTTTGTGGGATTTGTGGAATCACCGAAATGTGGGATTTGCTAACCTGCAAAATGACACATTGGTATACACAAATTGGCGAGCCGTATATGACGGAACCTTGTGGAAATGGAGACTCATTACTAACAGTCCCATTCATGTTTTCACTTTTTGTTGCAAATTCCTCTTCCGTTGATTTGTCACTGCTTTTCAAATTCTCAGAATCAGATAGCCGTTTCATAATGCTAAGAATATCTTCCAGCACAGAATTTGTTGTGTTGTATGTCGCAGTTGTGTTGACAAAAGATTCGAAATCCTTAAGGATGTTTCTGGCAGATTCATCATTTTGGAATTGTGTGTCCTCGCCCTGATTATAATACATTTCATCATTATTACTCTCAGAATCAAATCTTAGAAAGCGTAGCAAAAAATAAATAAATAACATCTATTATTATTAAATATAAAAAATACATCATCCTCAAAATATTAACTCTATTTTTGAATGTGGATAATTTTATTGTACTTCCCAGTTCCCAGTACCAAGTATTCTTACGGAATTTGAGGTTGAAGACGATGTTATAAAGATGGTACAGGATGCCAAAATCGCACTTGAAAAAAGTCTAAACATTTCCTAGAAATGCTCAACGTCCTAATTACCAAGGAACGGATTTTTATAAGCTATCGAAATTTACACAAAAGTGACAATAGGAGAAATATTTATCTTGCTTATAGACATTAGTAACCAAAACTCAATTCACGTGGGATAGCAGTAAAAGCCAAGAGTTATATTTTTATTTAGGTATTCATATTCATTTGTGTTACTTATGAATGAATAAAAGACAGCTGCTGGTTGAAACAAAAAATTCTGTTTATCACAAGTATCACATAATATTTCAGTCATCATGCACAATCTTGTTTAATTACTTCGTGGAATTAATTTCTCATATTATGTACATACTGTTGCGTACAAAACAGGTAAATATATTAATTATGGTGAATATAAATACCTAATTGATATACAGGTAGTACATTATATTTGTAAGTTTATTTCGCCATCACTCAATTCTGATTCCAATTTGATGTTATAGAGCAAGCTGAAGGTTGACTTGTGCTCGGGTCCTAACTCTTCTGGTGACACGTGCATAAATTCGAGTGCAAAATGACAAAAGAGTACAATTACTAATGCTACTAATTGCTTGTTGTAAATCAGTTAATTGCTGCAAAAGACATCCCAACTCTTTATACTAAAGCACAGTAGATTGAAAGGAAAAACATATTTATTATTGATTTCATGGTCAATTACAAATATAATGTGGCTATGCACCTGTACGTAGTAACCCTTCACACTGCATAAGCAAAGGGTTTATATTATAGAAACGGAAAAATAATTATTGACATCAAATTTAGCACGTATCTGCTAAAAGATAAAGAATGCAACGCAGGATTATGATTACTAAGTAATACAAGATATTAAATTCATAGTCAGACCCACGGCTGACATTGACTTGGACCATTTTTGATACTGCTATATAGAGTAACTAACAACCTTTAAAGCATTAAAAAACGTCTTCATATCTGATTGAATGTGTCGTTTCATTCATTATTTGATTGAGATGATTTGATTGAGTTCGCTTTTAGCAATAATAATAACCATCAGATTTTATTTGTCTGGCTCACAGGCTCTAGTAGGCAGTTAGACTTTGCAGAAAATGTAATTTTAATTTTAAAAACTTGATAATTCTTTCTTCCTTTAATCAAAAAAAATCTCGACGACCTTGAGAAAAAGTCGGAGAATTTTATATTTTACTGGGTTCAACACCTAAGTAGTGTTATTTGAGGTGCAAAAAGTTTTCAAAACCCAAAGAAAATCAGTAACATAATCGGCCCTTAATGGTCATAATAGCATAACAGATACTACTAGTATTATATTATATTATATTATATATTATATATACCAGTTAGAATGTAAAATAAAAGTCGTATAGAAGATAGACGAAAATTAATTTACACCGTCTAATTAGGTAAGTATTGCTAATAGACTAAAATTTTAACGTAAGGATATGTGGTTCACAGTTTCTATACCTGATGACAGTAGACATGTAAATTATAATTGAATTAGATGTCTTACCTGTTGTTAAATACTAGCCGTCAGTACCTATACAGTAACTAAGTAAAATTAAGTCATCATTTCAAGGTATGTGCATTAAGTAGTAGACTGTGTATTTCCCTTCACTTGTTAATATTAATATGCATAATCATGACGCGGATTTATGTTGGCTTTAAAAGAAGAAAAATTATAAATGGAAACCAGTCAGCAGGATCAAGTACAAGGTCCTTTTACTTTTCACTGCTGTAAAGTTACGTGCCATTAGTTATAGTTCTGTTAGGTTAGTTTTTGTAGCAACTGCTTGAAAGGTCTAAAATGCAGTTTACCATTTTATTGATTGCCAACTTTGTTTTAGCTACCAATGTTATTTCACTGTTAAGTGCTTCGCACAATAATTCAGCAGATCGAGCAGGTAAAATTATTATAATTTTAATAATAATGGTATTTATAATAGTTTATAACTTATAATAGTATTAATTAATGCTGGGCTATTAAAAATTTTGATCTGTCAGTAATTTTTTTGAATCATGTGACAGTGGAAACATTAGCAGAGTCAATCAACCGTAATGGGAAACCATGTGAGGATTTTTATGACTATGCTTGTGGAAATTGGATATCGTACCATCCCAAACCACGATACGAGTTCCAATGGGCTACTTTCATAGAAGTAGGAAACAAGATGCACAAAATAAATTTGGGTAACGATAAAACGTTGAAAAAGAAATATCTGTACATGAGTAAATATATAATTTTTACGGAACTTCAGAGATTCTACAAGAACCGATAGAAGAACAAGATACACTTTCTTTGAAATATTCTAAGATTCTTTTCAAAGGATGCATGCAAGAAGGTGGGATTATATTTTGATTAATTTCCTACATTAATTTACGTATGACAAGGTTAATCATCCAAAGTAAAAATTGCATTGAATTATGGCCAATTTGACTATTTGTTTTAGCAACAAAGGATACAAAGAAATTGCAGGAAATAATTGAAAGCATTGGTGGTTGGCCCATGCTAAACGCAAGTTGGGATACAAAGGATTTCGATTGGTGGGATTTTATTGGAAGCATTAAAAATAAATACGGAATGTCGTTGCTGTTGAAATTGGACGCAAAATACGATTTAACATCACTAAATGAATCTCAAAATGTTCTTTTTGTAATAACTGCACAATAGTACTATAAATGTATAATATTTCTCTATATTATTATTAATAAATGTTTTCAAATTTAGCTAGACCAAGCCGATCTTTTTGTCACTTCTGAAATGCTCCTACAGCAGAATGTCGACAACAAGGTCATCCAAGGGTATCGAGACTTGATTAAAAATATCGTCCAACAATTTTCAAGTCCTGCAGTGGAAACATCACATTTAGATAAGAAAATTGCTGATATAGTGCAATTTGAAATGGATCTGGCAGAGATTTTAACAAAGGAAGAAGAAAGATACGCCGGGTCATTTGTGTCTACCGTCGACCGTGTCCAACTGATTTACCATAACGTTATGCCCACTTTTCCCGTGAGTATATAGTATATTATTATAGTCATTAAATATTAATTTTTAGCTAAAACTAGACCCCCAGAATACGAGACCGCCCATATACCGGGAAAAAAACAAAATTTAAGTTACGGGCTCAGAAAAAATAGTGACTACACAGAGTCATTACTTATAAATTTAAGTTATAATATTCCACACTTTCCACAGCTCCCCTTCGACTATGTATCGAGAAGCCTTTCCTGTTCATTTGTAGAGAATAGTTTTTGCAAACCAACTGAGTCCATCATTATTAAAATCGCATTAGCGATCTTTCCTCCAATTTTCATTAAAATCACATCAGTGGTCAATTTTTCAACCTTTTCGTGATTTTGTCAAAATTGGAGTATTATTTCGAATATCCACAAAACATTCTGACAATCTATCATTACTGACTTACCAAAACTTGGAGGACTTCGGTCAATTCAGAAAGTTGTGAAGCGGATACAATTTTTTAAAAAATACCTTTTATTTTCAAAACTTTGTTATTTACTAACGTTCTTCAATTTTGACGGTCAGTGGCTCATTGCATTACAAGATGATTTTCTAAAAATGGATAAGGTAGCTGATAGCTAGTCAGAGTCAGAAGGAGGAAGTGGGAGGGTAATATTATAAGTAAAGACCCTGTACATTAATTTATTAGATTAAATTTGATAAATACTTGGCCAAAGTGTTTTCAACAAGTGGGGTCAATCTGTTGGCGACTGAAAAGATCATAATTGTCGAAAAATTGTACTTGGCAAAGCTATTCCATCTTATCAGTAAAACTCCTACTGAAACTGTTGCTAATTACCTCGTATGGAGAGTCGTCGGAGACTTAGCGGTATACAGCAATACTGCCGTAAGTAATGCTTTATTTCAGTTCAGAAGCATTTTATATGGAGATGAAGAACAAATGCCCAGGTACGTTTTGCGAAACTGTGAAATTCAAAATTTTCTGCCAGGAAATCAAAATATGTTAAATTTATTGTTGAACATAGGAACTATACTTGTGCCTCGGTTGCTGCTGGATCAGGAGTGGCGCAAAAATATTTGGAACGTCAATTTGATTTTTCGATTAAAGAAAAAATAGAGAATTTTGCAGAAACTATTGAACGAATAACGAGTAAATTCATAATAGAATCTTCTCTGGATGCCTTCACAAAATTAATAGCTCTAAACAAAGTATCATCAATAATTGAATGCATTGGGTATCCTAGCTGGCTGACCAATTCCAGTCTGTTGAATAAACATTCCCAGCTACAACTCCTGGATTTGGTTAATATACTTATGAATGCTGTTATTTCAACTAATTCTGCCGCCATGTATTAAATTACTGTATTTTTTCTAGAAAACTGAAAACCTTGAATTCTTAGATTTTTTTCTCCTGCTTTCACAACGGAATAGTGATATCTCCTTAGCGGAATTACGAAAAACATTTGTGAAAAATTGGTACTAGAAAAACGATATGCAATGTTTTAAATTTGCCGCTTAAAAATTCGTCCACAGTTATATTTATATTGCTTTGTAAAATTAATTATTAGTATTGCCTCCTGATCATAATGTTGCAAATGTCTTTAAAATTTCAAAGTTATAAAACTAAGAGAAAATATAAATGATTTTATTTGCAGTGATTGGACATTTTCGAAATACTCGCCATATTATGATGGATCTCGGAATACCATTAGTAATTAATTATTTAACAATCGAATTTAATGCAAATTATCATTGCTACATATTAAGTATGATTTATACTTTGTAGACTTTCCAATGGCGTATTTACAGCCTCCCATTTTTACTAAAGATGCTCCAACTGCAATGAATTTTGGCTCTCTAGGAACAGCACTGGGTCATGAAATTGCTCATAGTTTACCACAAATTGGTTTGTAAAATTGATTCCTATTTAATCGACTACTTATCCTGACTACTTGCACTATAAAATTATTTATTGGTTTTATAGGCTGGACAAAAGTCTTGGGAAAGCTGTCTAAAATCGGTAAATGTATAGTGGACGAATATCAAAATCTCTCTTCCTCTGCTCATTCGGTGACTGCGACAGCAAAAAACAATTCCGGTGACGCTACTTTAACAGAAAACTTTCCAGACAATGTTGGCCTTCAAATGGCTTACTACGCTTATAAATATCAAGAGAATTCCAGCATGCCCGAAAATAATGAATATGTTGTCGGAGCTGACACTTTTACTAATGATCAGATATTTTTTCTTGCATTTGCTCAGGTAATAACACAAAGACAGCATAATTTCTACTTATCAGTTTTAGCTCCTTGCAAATATATCAATGATGTTGGTGTATTTATATGGAACATTATTTTCAGCATTATTGTGAAGACAGTACCAAAGAAGTGCTAAGAGTTCAGGAACTTTCCGATTCCCATTCTATTGGAAAATATCGCGTACTTGGAAGTTTGCGAAACTTTCCGGAATTTGCAAAAGCTTGGCAATGTCCTACGGGATCTTATATGAATCCAATTTCAAAATGTGATATTTTTAATGAAGAGAACAACACAATTTCGTAGATTCTTTTCATTTTACTTTAAGGCATACCTATTGTAATTCTAAATGTTGTGTATCTCTTTATTAAAAAGTATAACTATAAATATCAAAATAAATAGAAGCCCTGTATTAAAACCATATTATGACCACTTTATTGCTTAATAATTGATCAAAGAGCACAAAAGTAAACAATTATTTAATTTATAAAACCTTTATACAACGACTTTCAGCGATTTCAAATTTTCATTGCTGTTGAATGTAATTATTTACGAGTTTGCATTTTAAAACGACATTTTTACAACATCCAGTGTCCACCAAATACGCCCTATTGGCAATAAATGTTGGTTCTCTACCAAAAACTGATGATTACAAAATGAGACAAACTGTGCAATTGTTGTAAGACAAGTCGGCTTCGTTTCGGTACAAAATCATTTGTACCAAAGCCGGACTATGCAGATAAACACCATAAGCCATATCAGTAATTTCTTAAACCTTTCTCTACCATAATTCACCAGCTCGTGTAAACACTTTCAACATTCAACTTACTATAGACGATTGGTATTATGGTATTTATCTAATAATAATTTCACTATAATATGTAACGATATCCACCAAAATTTTAATTATCAGCAAATCTGTATAATAAACACCGGGCACCCAAATTAAAATAGTAATGATTCCATACCAAATTGTAATGAGTTTGGTTATGCTCGAACAAGTCTGTAAACGGACATATAATTTATACGCATGTATAAGTCATTAGGGAATCTAGTTGGGAAATATATATTTTTGCCTTTTAAACTCGACAATTTCACTTAAATGAAAAAGACTCCTGTTATGGAAAGACACGCTGTAACAACTGTTAGCGATGTAGATATAAGTGAACGACCGTTTTGACATATGTATACAATTATATTATGATAATGTCATTGCCAACCAGTAAATCGCAGATTGCTAGCAGTTGATAATTACGATTGTACAGATCCTATATTGGTCAGTGAACCGAATTAAGATAGTTTTTATTCATCTATATGGTCGCATAAAACTAGTGTCATCAACAAACATTAGATCAAACCTGTTCATTGCTATAACATTATCACCTTTTGACGAGCTTTCGATACTTTGATCTCCAAATTGTACAGCATATTACATTTAATGCCTTCATTCAGAACTTTTTCCCTGTTTTTATTATCTGCTTCATTTTTGTTTTTATCAGTGGAAGGTAAATTGAAGCAATGTAAAGCAAAAGAACCGTGTAAATGGATAGACGACGAATGTAACTCACGAGGGGGTCCATTTACAATCGCCCGTTGTGCACCGGGTAAAAATTGTCACAATTACCACTACACGAAAAGAAGAAGTGAAGTCTGTCCAAGCGGCTACAAGTTGGACAGAACAGTTAGATGTAAAGGAAATGCAGATAGATACAAGCATTTCTGCTGCAAGAACAACAATAACTACACAGGTGAGTTGAAATTAATTATTATTTTTTTCAAATGGAAAATCTTAATATTAATTTATTTACCATAGTTAATGGATTGCCATATCTAACACCGCGGGATTATGTAAATAGTCAACGCTTTCCGAATATCGGGGGAGAAGGTATCCCACTTCCTCATCCACCAGTTAGACCATCCAACTTAACGGTAATTCAAGGACTTCAACATAAATTATTAAAATTTAGCGTAATGATTTAACAAAATGGTACATTATCTGTTTATTAGAAAAACGCCCTAGATTACGCAAATCGCTGGCCATATGCCCTCATACCTTACTACATCAACTACACCCAAGCGGGATGGACGGAGGAAACGCGGGCCGAAATTACAAAAGCCATTCAAAACTATGAAGAAAACACTTGCATTCGATTTTATGCAGCAAATCAGGACGACACTTATTGGGTGTCGATTATAAATGACCCGACAGTCAACACTGCTACCAACTGCGGACTTTCGCAAATCTGTGGTCCTTATGGGGGATCACAATTCTGCAGTGTGGGACCTGCTTGTGCAAATGCCGAGTGGCTGGTCCACGAGTTGGGCCACTCTTTGTGCTTCGACCACGAACATCAGCGAACGGACAGAGATGATTACATCTACTTTGACTCAAATATCCAAGGCTGCAATGCAGATACTTACCCCAAACGACAGCCACCCGAATATACCACTCTGGGACTAACCTATGACTATGATAGTATTATGATGTACCCTGGATGCACAGAATATTCCTGCTTTAAGAGACAACCGTGGCAACCAGGATCGGGACCGTGTGGAGAACCCGGAAATGGCTATGGCAGACTCTCTCGCACCGATATCGTCAGAATGAATCTTTTCTATAATTGTGATTGTAACCAATACAGTTGTCAGGTATGAAGCATCAGAGTACAAAATGAGATCCTGAAAATAATTTAGTCGGATTTTTAAACTTACATTATAATGACTGTCAAATATAATAAACCATGTACAAATGCGTGTGGGAAAGTGATGTGCTAAACAAGTTGTCATGAAGCATAATCGTAACGGTATGCAACGTTATAACATTACACGACATTTGACCTTTCGAATGAGCTATAATCGATATAATTCCTCGCATATATATAACTTTAAAAAATCTTGCAATAAATTTCAAATAGTGTTGAATTTGTTTTTTGCTGGTGTCAGGATGTATTTTCTATTGTTTTTGAAAAAATTCGACTTGGTAGCTCAAAGGGTTTCGACTGTAATTAGCAAGCAAAGTTGATAGCCCCTCCTCCAGCCTGTGGAATGGAATTTCCTATTTCCTTACAATTACTACGACATTTTCAATAAAGTATGCAACCAATTATGCTAAATGATTACGTGCGATGGCGTTGAATGTAGCCCCAGGAAAATGAAAAAGAGTGATAGACTTTGTGGCTTTTGTTGCAATGCGCAAGCGCGTTTGCATACCCCACCTCGGGTTAACAGTATTTCGGACTTAACCAATATACATGATTAGCCGGTAACAGGACCCAGGCCCTGTTGACAAAGAGCAATGATTAAAAGGTGATGATATGAAATATAGTTTAAGGTGTAGGATAATGGTAAATTATGACAATTCACTCACACGATTACACCAATGCAGAATGAAGTAAGTTTTAATGTTCTCTATTTAATCTTAAATACATACTACATCGGATTAATATTTATATCTAAATATTCAGCGAAAGCGCAATGAAACGATATCATTTAAATGACATTTATTCTGCATTAATTACCTAAGTTGCCAGATATTGTTACAATTGCTGAATCAGCATCGCTGATTAGTTGCAGTGCCTGAAGTCCAAATATCATCATATCATTAAAAACGTTTTGAACAATTGGTGGTAGCTAGGAAAGGAGAAAAGCAATAAAATGATTTTTTTTAAATGTTTTGGGGTAGCTTGAGAGTAGATACTTCAACTTTGGCCTGAAGGGTTGTAGTAACCACCAACAGAACGAGTAAGGTGCCAATAAGTTTCCATAATGGTAACGACTCAGTAGCCGAATAATAACCATTATTTATCTAACAATGTTTTACATACGGGTGTATACGGTTAATAGTTGACATTTAGACAAAGGACAATTGTAGACAGAAATAAATATTGGCTCGTAGGTTTCCCAATTAAAAAAAGGTTTTGAACAGTTTGTTAAAGCTAAGAAAGAAGAAAATCATTTACAAAAGGTTTGGAAATTGTGTCTAAATGAAAGGTAAATATTATCTCATTGGCGTCCACCACAGAATTGTATGAAAACTTTCGACGAAGATCAAGTTTTAACTCTCAAGAGGATGTAGAAGGATTTTGGGTGGAACATCCAGACGAAAATTTTTAATCAATATTTTAGTACAAGAAAAAAATTAGAGCATTTTGGGGTACTGTGTGTGAGATTCAAAACGTAACCTTTGGCGTAGAGATATCTATTGCAAACCAACAGAACCGGTAAGTTGCTAATTAATTTCCATAAGATTACAAACTCGGTACTTTAATGCTGACCATTATTTAAACTTTTTTATTACAAATGTGCTTTATACTCCATTTGTGTACAAGTAATAGTTAACATTTTGTATACAGACAATCGTGTTGAGAAAAGTTACTTTCGTACGTTTCCTAAGTTTTGAGAGCGATTGAACAATTTTTGATGGCTGTGAAAAAAAATTACTCAAAGAAAATTTATAAATCTTTTTGGGGAATTTTAAGACTCGAAATCGAAATTTAATCTGTGGCCTAAAGGCTTCTACTAGTGATCACTAATAGCACCAGTAATGTGCGAATTAATGTTTATAAAGGTACTGACCCGTAGCCGAATAACAACCATTATTTTTCTAACAAATTCATTTTTTCATACTATGTGTATAGAATTAATAGTTGACATTTCGGGTAAAGAAAAATCATTGTAGACAGTAAAGGTTGGCTGGTAATGTTTCCCAAATAAAAAAGATTTGAACAGTTTGTGATAGCTAGGAAAGAAGAAAAGTCAATAAAAAAATTTGGAAATTGCGTCTAAATGAAAGATTAGTATTATCTCATTGGCGTCCACCCCAGATTTTCATGAAAACTTTTGACGAAGATCAGATTTTAACTTTATAGGAAACGTTGAAGGATTTTGGCTGGAACATTCAGATAAAAAAATTTTATTCATATTTTAGTACAAGAAAAAATAATTTAGAAAATTTTTGGTAAAAATTCTAGACTTAAAACGTAACCTTTGGTCTAGAAGTATCTATTGCCCACCAACGAATCTGGTAAGTTGCCAATTAATTTGTATAAAGGTACTGACTCGTAGCCTAAAAATAACCGTTATTTTTCTAACAAATTCATTTTTACATATATACTATGTGTATAGAATTAATAGTTGACATTTCAAGCAAAGGACAATTATTGTAGATAGAAAAAGACAGACTAATATTTTAAAACTAACCATTATATTACAAATTTGTTTTTACATATTATTTGTATACATTTTAATAATTGACATCTTGTCAAAGAAAATTGTAGCTAAAAAATGTTAACTGGTACATTTCTTAATTTTTTAAATAAGTAAAAACGAAGCTCGGAATTAAAGTTGGTCCTAGACCCCTCAATCGACCTCGCCTTGTGCTCCGGATGGACCAAACATTTTATAAACTTAGATATGAAAATAAAGTTGCTAACCATATTCACACAATTTGAGTTGGAATTTATACGATTGGCGCTACAGATAGTCCAAACATATCTAACAGAACATATAACAGACAATATCTAGAGGCACTAAGACAAAATTGTGGTTTTGATGATTGTGATTTGGTCATTGTTGTGTAAGAACATTTTTATTTGATTTGAAAATAAAATTCAATTAGTACTGAAAGTGCAAGAAATACAAGTAATATAAAAACACCCTAAGGTAAAATTTTAGCGATTTTTTTGGTTTTTAGTCAAAAATTTATTTATTTTTCTCGATTTCGGAGGGGGGAGCACGTGCCCCGGTGCCCCCCTCGCTGCGGCCTTCTCTATAACGTACTATACAAATGCGCGACTGTTCGATGAAATTTCTTGGCATACAAAAATTCCTGTGTGTACCATACAAATTCCTATTTTTCCAATATTTTTAGCTTTTAATCCTTGTGTTTGCAAGCATGAAATTTTGTGTTCTTGCAAGTCATTTTCTTGATTACCATCTTGAAACTAGTTTAGTTAATCATAACGTAATATAATGCAAATGTATGGAAAATCAAGCATTATTTATGATATTTTATAAATTAAGATATACCTATGCAACACTCTTCAAGAATCAAAAATACAACAAAACTAAATATTTTATGCAGTAGTATTTTTCATTTTGATATTCGCAGTTTTAATTTTGTTTTATTGTAGGCTGTAAAGTGCGGATCCCGTAATTTTTTCTTCCAAAGTTTAAGATCTATGGGTAGTGAGATGTTTTACAACCAGTTACTACAGTTTCACAAGATACTGCAGTTTTACAACAGAGAGCTGAAGTTTTACAGCAGTACACAAGCCTTCCCTTAAGGAACGATTTAGCCTCAAAGCACTTTTCGTTTTGTGCACGAAATGGTGTCAATGCATTTTTTGTTTTATGTGCGAAATAGCCTCAATGCATCAAACAAAAAGTTCATTAAGACTGTTTCGTGTACAAAACAAAAAAATGCATTGAGGCTATTTCTTGAACAAAACGTGAACAAAATGTCTAAAGCATTAGAACATGTTATCGAACTAGACAATCTTATTGGTGATGCTACAAGCCTAGAAGACAAAGTTACTAATTTCAGTAATGTTATCGGGGGAAGTTGAGAATGAGAAGAATGGCGCGTTGGATAAATCGAGCGGGCTAAGGAGCTTTGTTCGTAGGAGAGTAGGAAAAGAGAAGCTACGAGAAGCATCAGTCACTGGCGAGAGCACGTTGCGAAAGGTCGTTGCAGAGAAGGAGAAGCGATAGAATCGTACGAGTAACGACAGAGCGGACCCACCAGGCTCACGAAAATAGTGGAATTGTTCAGTTTTATTTTATTACGCATTTGATTATTTGGAATATTGTGATTTTGAGAAGTCTTGTGTTGTAGTAAAATTAACTTTATGAATATTCATTTCGCAGTTTGAGAAATTGCAATTATTGAGCAGGTCAGATATTGGATCTAGGCAGTGGCTCATTTGATCAAGAGTTGATCGTGCGTGTCTGTTTTATAAGTCCATTTAGCTAGGCTATACCTTTTTCGGCAAAGATAGTTTAGTGTGAATCTGGCAAAAACATATGGTGCCGAAACCCGGGAATCAGTGAGATTCAGTGAAATTGAGAATTTTCTGTGACATTCAAAAGTGAATAAAAGTGACAATGGATGGTCAGCAACCTGAAGCCAGTGCAGAGGCAGCACGAAGAAGTCGAAGAGTGGCCAAGGAGAGTCCAGAGTTTGGAATGCTCGAGGGAAGGCGTCGACAGAGGAAGGAGGATTTGGAGCAGTCAGTGGACGCCCAAAATAATCCGCAACGACGTAGTGAACCTTCAGTGTCCAAATCTCGATCAAGTTCTAGTGTAAGAACAACAGCCAGTAGACTGCTGCGAAGACGACTGGAAGCTGAAGTCCAAGTAGAAGAAGAAATACTTCAACTGGAGGAAGAAGTACTTAACCGAAAAAAGAGGCTTGCTGCCAAAAGGTTAGAGCTCAGGAAAGTGAAAATTGATGAGGAAAACGAAGAGCTCACTTCTAGTGGTTCAGAAGATTTTGTGACAATGCCCGACGAGGAAGAGAGTGGTGGTTCGAGAGTTGAGGATTGGGTTCGAAATCAGCAGGAGTCAGTGGGTCATGTTACGCCGCCGCCGTCAGTGGGTAATGTTTCGCCGCCGCCTTCTGTTAGAAATGTCCCAACCCCACCACCTGGAGGAGAAAATAATGTTCCGGAGAAGAACACTAGTGCAATGAGCACGATGGCAGAAGCGATTACAGCCCTCGCCCAGTTTCAAATGAACAGCCAGATGGGAGGTAATATTCAAAATTTTATTACTCGTCAGTCTGTGGGGAAGGAGCTGCAACCATTTTACGGCGATTCGGAGGAATGGCCTGCGTTTATTGAAGAGTACAATAGTACTACAACAATGTGCAAGTTTTCTGATGGCGAAAATCTCCGAAGATTACGTAAGTGCTTGAGGGGTAAGGCCAAAGAAGCAGTGGTGTCTATGATGACTATTCCAGAAAATGTGAAGAAAATAATTGAGACGCTGGAGATGAATTTTGGGCAGCCTAGACTCATTATTCAAGCTCTAGTCAACAAAGTGAAAAATATGCCTGTTTTGAAGGATGACAAGCCACAGCTGACTATCGACATGTCAAATTCGGTACGTAATCTGGTGGCGACGATGAAGACGTTGGAGCATACAGGACATATGACTAACCCTCAGCTATTAGATGACCTTGTGGGAAAATTGCCGGCTTCGAAGAGGGACAGCTGGGCAGCAGAAGTAATCAAAAAGCCAACTGTGGATCTGTCAGATTTCTCTTCGTGGCTCGACCTACGTGCAAAGGAGGCGAATGTGTATCGCAATTTGTCGAGTGTGAAACCAGAGTTTGTCCGGGAGGATGAAAAGAATAAATCGAAGAGAAATCGACGAGAAGGAGTTTTCACTACTTCGAATGAGAAATCCGAAGATACTGGAGACTGTAAGTGCGTACTGTGCAATAAAAATAATCATTGGCTTGAAACGTGTCGTATATTTTTGAAGAAGGATGTCAATAAGCGCATAAATACCGTGAGAGATGCCAAACTCTGTTTCAAGTGCCTACGATTTGGTCACATGTCACCTGAGTGCAAAGAAGACAATTGTGGAAAGGATGGGTGTGACAAGCCACACCATCTCAGTCTTCATTTTGGAAAGAAGAAAATTAATAAGGAGCCTGAAGTAGAAAAGGAAGATACCTTATGTACTAACCATCGGAAGGGTAACGATATTTTATTATGTGTTATTCCTGTGACCATTAGTGGACCTGGAGGAAAAATGGACACGTATGCCATGCTGGATACTTGTTCAACAATGACGATGATATCGGAAGAAGCTGCAGCCGCCCTTAAGTTGAAAGGGCCCAAAAGTGATTTGCAAATGCGCTGGGTGGATTCTACTTACAAATATGAAAAGGATGTGATGCGAGTTTCACTTCAGATCTCCGGGAGGAATCGGAAAGAAGATCATATTCTGCGAAATGTTAAAGTGAAGAGAGAAATGAAGCTACCATCTCAATCAGTGGACATGTCGCAGCTGAAGAGAAAATGGAAACATCTGGCTGGTGTCAACGCAGCGTCCTTTAAGAATGGAGTTCCACATATCTTAATTGGACAAGATAACAATGAGTTATTGAGAGTGAGCCGCACCGTCGAGGGAGCAAGAAATGCGCCGTGTGCCTCGTTGACTAAGCTCGGGTGGGTTGTCCATGGGTCAGACTGCTACAATAGTGACAGAGAAGATGTAGAATTTACTAACCATGTCAGTCATCAAGAATGTAAGGATGAAGAATTACATTCACTAGTGAAAGACTTTTTCAAGACTGAGACGTTCGGAGTGAACCTTAAAGCGGAGAAGCCACGATCAAAGGATGATTCAAGGGCCAGAGAAATCATGAATCAGTCAGTTAATCGAAAAGGACTTGGATGGGAGACTGGGCTGTTGTGGAGAAGTGATAATCCACAACTCCCCGCGAGCAAGAAAACAGCTGAGCAGAGACTGAGAACCATTGAGAAGAAAATGGATCGAGATGAAGTGTATGCGGCAGAGTATATCAAAAAATTCGTGGATTACGAAAGAAAAGGATATGCCCGTCGATTGTCATCTGAAGAAGCAGCTGTAGAGACCTCCAAAACGTGGTACTTGCCCCATTTTGGAGTTGTGCATCCCAATAAGCCAGGAAAGGTTCGTCTTGTTTTCGACGCGGCAGCCAAAAGCCAAGGAGTGAGCCTTAACGATGAGTTATTAACTGGACCGGACATGATGTGTTCTCTCGTTGGAGTATTGTTGAAATTCCGCGAAAGAAGAATTGCTTTCTCCGGTGATATAGCGGAAATGTTTCACCAGGTTAGCATAAGAGAAGAAGACCGACAGGCTCAGCGTTTCCTGTGGAGGGGAAGAGAGAGACAGAAGCCGCCAGAAGTGTGGCAGATGAACGTCATGATATTTGGTGCGGCATGTTCTCCCTCCTTAGCCCAAGAGGTGAAAAATAAGAACGCTGAAGAGTTCAGAGTTCAGTTTCCGAGAGCCGTGGAAGCTATTGTTGGTCAACACTACGTCGACGACTATTTGGATAGTGTAAATGATGAAGAGGAAGCTGTTCAAGTTATTCGTGAGGTGACTGAAATCCACAAGCGAGGAGGTTTCACCATTACGAAATGGATCAGCAATTCACCAGATGTGTTAAGAAAAATTACTGGGTCAGCAGAGAACATGGACAGTAAGAATTTAAATTTGGAAAGTGAATTCAAAGTCGAACGTGTCCTGGGGTTGCAGTGGAAACCGGAGGAGGATGTATTTGAATTTGCAACGAGTTTTCCGAAAGTAAATCCAGAAGTTGTAACGGGGAGCAAGATCCCAACGAAGCGAGAGGTCCTGAAACTGGTAATGTCAATTTTCGACCCCTTGGGATTCTTGAGTCCTTATATCGTACGTGCGAAGATATTGCTGCAAGAGATATGGAGAGCAGGTATTGGCTGGGACGACTAGCTGAGTGAAATTTTAAATGACAAGTGGCAAAATTGGATCGGAGATCTGGAAGATATCCGAAAAGTGAAAATACCAAGATGCTACTCACTGAAGATGGAATGTGTTTCATCTATACAGCTGCATGTGTTCTGCGATGCGTCATCTCAAGCCTTCGCAGCAGCTGCCTATCTACGGATGGAAGTTGAAAATGTGATTAGTGTGAGAATTACTGCGGCCAAATCTGGAGTGGCCCCACTAAAGCCAATGTCTATACCCCGTCTGGAGCTGCAAGCGGCAGTGATGGCGACAAGATTGGCAACAACTCTGAGGGAGGAGCACAGAATCAAATTCAACGCTGTGCACTACTGGACTGATTCGAGAACGGTGTTTTGTTGGATCCGTTCCGACGCTAGAAAATATAAGCCGTTCGTAAGCCACAGAATTGGAGAAATTCTAGAGGCCTCGGAGGTTGAAGAATGGCATTGGGTGCCAACGTTAGAAAATGTGGCAGACGAAGCCACCCGAGACAACGGGAGAAACGACTTGTCTCAGAGAAGCAGATGGCTTAATGGACCCGACTTTTTGTATCAACCTGAAAGTGAGTGGCCTAAAATAAAATCGAGTGAGACTGGACTGCCTACGGGGGGAGTGGAAGAAGAGCTTTCATCTCGTCAGGTCAGCCTTATATGTCAAGAAGTAACCGGTGAAAAGGAGGGACAGAACCAATCGGAATTTGTATTTACAATAAATCAATCAGCCTGGTTCGAGAGCTACGTGAAGAAATTCTCTTCCTGGACGAAACTTGTGCGAGTGACAGCATGGATTCTACGCTATGTGAAGAACCTGCAATTAAAACGTGATGAGAGGAACTTGAGAAAATCGTTGGTGCCTTCAGAGTGTGAAGAGGCAGAGAAGATATTGACAAGATTTTCCCAAGCTGAATCTTTTCCTGCCGAGATAAGCCACGTAAGAAGTGAGAAAGTCCTGCCTAATGAGAGTCGGTTGAAAGCATTGAAGTTGTTCTTGGATGATCGCGGAATTCTAAGAGTGTCTGGAAGAACAATAAATTCTCCAGAATTGGCCCACGACACCAAACAACCTATCGTGCTGGATCCGAAAAATTACTATACAAAATTATTGATTCAGCATTACCACGTGCAAGCGAGGCATCATGGACAGGAGTCAGTTGTGAACCAGCTGAAACAAAAATATTACATCGTGAATGTGCGGACTGCAGTGAAAAGTGTCTGGAGCAAATGTCAAGAATGCAAGATTTCCAGATGCAAACCAGAAAACCAAATGATGGGAGCCTTGCCTGACTTTAGAGTGACAAGACCCACAAGACCATTTTCAGTGACGGGGGTCGACTACTTTGGGCCCATGGAGGTTACCATTGGGCGAAGACGCGAGAAAAGATATGGTGTTCTTTTCACTTGCTTGGCTACAAGAGCCGTCCATTTGGAATTAGCCAACTCACTGTCGACGGATTCAGCGATAATGGCAATCCGGCGGATGATTGGCAGACGGGGAAATCCGGAAAAGATGTTCTCCGACAATGGGACGAATTTCAGAGGAGCAGATGCCGAGTTACGTAAGGCAATTCAAGAATTAGACGAGAGACGGATCATGGAAGAATTGACCCCACGGGGAATTGAATGGCATTTCATTCCCCCCTCTTCCCCACATATGGGGGGAGCCTGGGAGAGACTAGTGCGTTCAGTCAAAACGGCCTTGAAAGCAGTTTTGAAGGAGAGAGCTCCAAAGGAAGAAACTTTGCATACGTTGTTGATTGAAGCGGAGAGTGTGGTCAATAGCCGCCCATTGACGTATGTTTCTACTGACCCGAACGATGAGGAGAGTATTACCCCTTTTAATTTTCTAATTGGGACCCCAAGTGTTGCAGCCGCCCCTGGAATGTTTTCAGATGACGACTTTTACCTGAAGAAACAATGGAGAATGGCGCAGCGGCTTGCGGATATGTTTTGGCAGCGTTGGATAAAAGAATTTTTGCCTTCGCTAACCAAAAGTACAAAGTGGCACCGAAGAGGATACGATGTCAAAGTTGGCGACTTGGTTTTCATCGCCGATGGAAACTTACCAAGAGGATGTTGGCCAAGAGGACGAATTGTGAGACTTTACCCTGGGAAAGATGGAGTCACAAGAGTTGTAGACGTGGAAACCAACACAGGAATCTTTCGACGCCCAGTTTGCAAGATATGTGTGATCGACGTGCACCATGAAGTGGACAATACTGGAAGTCTTGCCACTGGGGGGAGTATGTTATCGGGGGAAGTTGAGAATGAGAAGAATGGCGCGTTGGATAAATCGAGCGGGCTAAGGAGCTTTGTTCGTAGGAGAGTAGGAAAAGAGAAGCTACGAGAAGCATCAGTCACTGGCGAGAGCACGTTGCGAAAGGTCGTTGCAGAGAAGGAGAAGCGATAGAATCGTACGAGTAACGACAGAGCGGACCCACCAGGCTCACGAAAATAGTGGAATTGTTCAGTTTTATTTTATTACGCATTTGATTATTTGGAATATTGTGATTTTGAGAAGTCTTGTGTTGTAGTAAAATTAACTTTATGAATATTCATTTCGCAGTTTGAGAAATTGCAATTATTGAGCAGGTCAGATATTGGATCTAGGCAGTGGCTCATTTGATCAAGAGTTGATCGTGCGTGTCTGTTTTATAAGTCCATTTAGCTAGGCTATACCTTTTTCGGCAAAGATAGTTTAGTGTGAATCTGGCAAAAACAAGTAATAATATTAATTTAGCTGTAAATACTTATGCACCTTTTAAAACAATAACTGTGACTAACGGAAGTTCTAAAAAATTCTTAAATTCTACGACACAGAACCTAAAGCGTGAGAGAAACAAGTCTTATAAAGCATTTAAAAAATATCCATCTTCTACTAATAAAATACATCTTAAAAATTTAAATAAGTTACTTAAAAAGGCAATAAAAGATGATTCTAAAACTTACTTCAATCAGCAGATCGAAAAAATTGGTGTTCATGAAGCACTAAAAAATATTATGTCAATAGGCAAACAGAATGAACAATGTAGCATTGACATAGAGGCAAACGCTTTTAACGATTACTTTGTTAGTATCTGTACTGCAAATAACGAAATAAGTACTACTCCTACTAAACCACCTAGTTTACCTGTTATCAATACTGAATTCAAACTAACTACTGTAACATTACATGAAATGCAAATAGCTTGGAAATCTTTAAAAAAGAAAAATTCCAAATCAACTGATTACTTACAAATGGCTCCTATTTATCTAAAATATCTTATACATGCTCCAAATGTTAGTTTATCACTTCTCGAAATTATCAACCAAAGTATTGAAGAGAATTTCGTGTGTGATAACTTAAAAATATCGAAGATAGCACCAGTACCAAAAATAGCCAATCCAATGGAAGTAAATCATTTTAGACCAGTAGCTGTACAAACTATAATATCAAAAGTATCAGAAAAATGTGTATATAACAAATTAATAGCTTACGTAAATGAAAATAACATACTAAGTACGACACAATTCGGATTTAGGAAAAATCACTCTACGCTGCATGCACAAATTGGCTTAACCGATATTCTGTTCAAAAATATTGTTATGGGCCACGTAAATATAATTTTATCGCTCGACGTCTCTAAGGCGTTTGACAAAGTGTCCAGTCACGTTTTAGAGACAAAAATGTCATGGTATGGCATTGACTATACATGGTTCAAATCATATTTATGTAATAGGAAACAGTTTGTGTGTATCAATGGCAAAGGTGATAATTATAATAACAGCGACAAAAATCAAAGAGTTACTAGCTGTAATGGTAACACTGATAGTTTTTATGACATTTCTAAAATAAAAGGGGTAAATCTCGGAGTGCCCCAAGGCTCCGTACTAGGAAGTCTTTTATTCTCAATATTAGTTAATGATTTACCATTATATATAAAAAGTAGTTTAACCATTCAATTTGCTGATGACAATCAGCTAATCGTATCTGGTCACCCTAATCATATCAACACATTGTTAAATAAGTTATCCAACGATTTAGATAGAGTGTTAAACTGGATGAATGAAAACCACCTGGAACTAAATGTAAGCAAAACGAAAATGTTAATAGTTGCTAGTCCACATGTTCTAAAATCGCTAGATACCATTGTATTTAAATATAATAATATTTCCTGAAAAGGAATTGAAAGTCCTAGGACTAATAATAGATAGTAAGTTAGAATGGACAAACCATACCACCTATGTTTCAAATAGATGCAATTCTATTATTTGGTCTCTCTATCCATATAAGTCATATTTTACGCAAGAAAATAGGAAGCTTATCATAAATACATATATAATGTCAATCATTAGATATTTACTAGCAATATGGGGAAATACATATAAGTACAATTTGAAAACCATTGAAAACATTATACGAAGAGCTGGTAGATTTGTACTAGATATCATGAAATATGATAGTGTTAAGCATTTAATTTCTGTAGAGTTAAATTGGCTATTTCCCAACTTAATGTTTAAATATGAATTGTTAAAATTAACTTTCAGTATAATTAAGAATATTAACTGTCCGCCTTATTTTAAAAACTATCTATCTATAGAAAATGTATCAACTAGAACCACCAGAGCTAAAACTTACACTTATATAGTAAATAAAAATAGGATTTCTCGTTACAATGACAGAAATTTTAGTAATCAGGCTGTAACAGAATGGTTAAGCTTACCAGAATATGTCAGAAATAGCAAAACCATTAATATATTCAAAAGTGAGCTATTAAAATACTTTATTGATTTACAAAGTCTTGAATCAGATAATAATATGTATGACATTACAGATTTTTCTAGTTATGACGAAACTATTAGCGAAGTGGTAAATTATTTCTATATTACTAATGATTAATTTTTAAAGTACTTATTCTGTCTTGTTGTGATATAAATAACCAATATTATTATTATATGATAAAAACGTGAATGATTTGATGTAAGTTTTAGTTTCAGCCCAACTGCCTTCTAACGAAGGAAGCTGTGACTCATGCTATAAATAAATAAATAAATAAAACTAAAAGTCTCCAGTAAATCACTCATCCTTAAAGTGAGGCATTAATTTCCAAACCATCGATGAATGCATCAAAATCTTGCCCTCAAGGAGTGATGCAGCTCTCTAAACTGTTTGTTGTTCTAACCACATTTTCATCCGACCAACTATTCACATTTCACATCACATAATATTATTCATATTGCTCTTGAAAAAATTGGAGTTCTGTGCCAGGTTACGGTCCAATTTTTCGTCCAACAATTAAGTTGGACGAAAGGCTTTGTTTGGTGCATCATTTAACTTTAATCTTGTCGGCAGTAAACGGTGCACAACAATGGACTGACTACTACTATTTACCATAATGCACTACTTCTATTTAATTAATAGATTTTGGATGCAAAACTTCAGTCCTCGCTTCTCGGTTGTATAACTGCAGTACCTGGTGGTAATGCTTTGATGTGAAAATTGCAAATAACCGTAAAATGCAATTGGGTATTATTATTATTAAATACGTATTATTTGACGTTCAATATTACAATCAATTGCAAATCAGGTAAAGCTTGCAATATATCCGTAATCAAATCACAAATGCTCCTTTCCTATGAAACTGCAAGTCATTGGATGAAACAGTAGGGATTGTTTCTGCTTTTTTTGACAGTTTTCCTTGAAGCGCTTCTGTTCTAGAAAAACTCGTACTATTGACAATTGCAATTGATTTAGGTATGAGTGAACGACCGTTTTGACATAATTCTTACAATAGTGGAATATGAATAATGATAATGTCTAACAGTAAATCCCATATTGATGAGCATAATTGCGATTGTACTTTATCTTGGTCAGTGAACTTTTCAACTACCTATATTGCCGCATAAAACTGTTCCAGATGTCATCAACAAACCATTAGGTCCAGACCTGTTCATTGCAAAAAACATCTTTTAATTGGCTTTCGATATTTTGATCTCCAAATTGTATATCATATTACATTTAATGTGTTCATTCAGGAGTTTCTTACTCTTTATATTTCCTGCTTCATTGTTACTTTTATGCGTCGAAAGTAAATTGAAGCAATGTAAGGCTAAAGAACCCTGCAAATGGATAGATGACGAATGTAACTCAAGAGGAACTCAATTTACAATCGCCCGTTGCACACCTGGGAAAATCTGCCATGACTACCAATACACAAAAAGACGGAGTGAAATCTGTCCTAGCGGCTACATGTTGGACAGGACAGTTAGATGCCCAGGAAAGGAAGACAAATACAAACATTTCTGCTGCCAGGACAACCATAACTACACCGGTTAACTGAAATTATGTTTTATAACTTATTCAATACCAATACCTTTAATCACTAACACTGTTTAATTATCATAGTCAATGGATTAACATATCTAACACCTCAGGATTATGAAAACAGTCACCACTATCCGGATATCGGGGGAGATGGTATTCCACTTCCTCACGAGCCAATCAGACCAGCCAACTGGACGGTACCCTCAGACATTACTAAATTGTCTTTATTATTTGACTGCGAGTAATAGCTACCCGCAATCATTATTATTACGTAGAGACAATGGGTCATACGACACAATACAATAAATTTATCGTCGACGAGAACCGAGAAAATCAACGTGAGAGGGTCAGCTGCAAACAATTTGACTTCCCACGTTGATCCTCGGCTTCAAGTTCTCGTCGAAGATAAAACTATTGTATTCGTCTTTCTACAATGAATGAGCGAAAGGATGTTTTGGAACCATAATATATTCAGTATAAAAATGAGACGGGTCTGGTTCAGAAAAAAACAATATAACATTAGTTACATCACAGAATATCGTACGATGACTTATATTCGAAAGGTTATTCGCCGTAAAAAATGTGCTATCGTGGAACGTAAAATCTAAAACGTTACATGATGTTACCTATCTATACCTCTACTAATTTTTGACATCCTAAGGATTGACCATGGTTTATTTTTCAGAAAAATGCTTTTAATTCTGCAAGTCGTTGGCCATATGCCCAAATACCGTACTACATTAACTATACACAGGCGGGATGGACTACAGCTCAACGAGCCGAAATTGCAAAAGCAATCAAAAACTATGAAGATAACACATGCCTCAGATTTCACGCGGCAAGTAATCAGGACAGAGGTTGGGTGTCCATTATAAATGACCCGACAGTCAACACAGCCACCAACTGCGGACTTTCGCAAATCTGTGGTCCTATTGGAGGCTCCCAATTCTGCAGTGTGGGACCTCCGTGTGCAAATGCCGAGTGGCTGGTCCACGAGTTGGGCCACTCTTTGTGCTTCGACCACGAACATCAGCGAGCGGACAGAGACGATTACATCTACTTTGACTCAAACATCCGAGGCTGCAATGCAGACACTTACCCAAAACGATACCCACCACAATGGACAACTTTGGGACTAACCTATGACTACAATAGCATTATGATGTACCCTGGATGTACAGCTAATTCTTGCTTCAAGAGACAGCCGTGGCAGCCAGGTATAAAATAATTATTATATAATATAAAATAATTTTATTTTTTTAATTAATAATTAAGGGTGATTAATAGCCGGGCAACTTAAGCATACTCTCTGTGTGTATTATTTAGGATGAGTCCGTATTTATTGTTTATTTACCAAAAGTCTTCAAAATTTCCAAAAAGGCGGAAGGTGAATGTCTGGAACATGTGGCTCCCAAATATTAAAAAAATGTAACACGTTTTAAATTATAGCGTTGGCGGGAATATATGATTTCCTGCCAACGCTATAATTAAGATGTTTTTGAGCATCAAGTCCGACGTGTTCACCTCCCGCCACTTTTTGGAAATTTTGATGAATTTTGTTAAATAAATACGGACTATACCTTAATCCTATCTATGTAATACACACAAAGTGTATGCTCAAGTTGTCATGCTATGAACCACCCTTAATTTTAAAAAATTAGGTTCGGGACCATGTGGAGAAGCCGGGAATGGCTATGGCCGACTCTCTCGCACCGATATCGTCAGAATGAATCTTTTCTATAATTGTGATTGCAGTAGATACAATTGTCAGCCATAGGGCATGAGAGTACAAAAATGACTGACAGTTGCTGACAGGTGTCCAGCTTTCAATAATCTTTAGACAGTTCTGGTGATAATCGATTGGGGGTTGCCTTTAAATAATATAGCATTTAATGTAGTCTTGTTTCGGTTTTAATGTGAAGGTTTTAATACAAAAACATGAAATGTTATCCAAAAAGTAATTTATTCCCATAAAGTTACAAACACCCCTAACCTCTACCAAATGGAAACTTTCTTCTTCACGGACCATTTTGTTTCCTTTACTGATACTAACTTAGGGTTACTTCTATCTGTAGAGTGCAAGCTATCGCTAGATAACATTACTTTCATTGTGCAATAATAGGTCCATAAAAGGTAACTCATACTATTATACTATTGATTTAATTTTGATTAAATAAAATTGTTCTTGTGTTATTGCCTTTACTTCTCGTTTTATTGACTTTTACATTTATTTCTATTGCATTAATTTAATTACTGATTGTACTAATGCCTGAAAGACTTTTTCTACTGATAAAATACCATATTTTATTGCTACATAAACCTTTAGCCCAGCAAAATTCAAATTCAGTGAGAGACATCTACATATAACCAGTGTACAAAATTTACCACTTTTTAGCCTTTTTTACCATCACAGTGGTAAAAATGCACTTAATGGTAAAAATGCATTTAATGGTAAAAATGGTAAATTTTAGCGATTGATTAGACAGCTGAGTACAGATACACTAGACTTCCTAAAATATAAGTTTTAGAACTTTGTTTTCTATGAAATATTTCCAATATCAATTAAATTAATCATATTTATTTGATTGTACACCAAAAGTTATAAAAAAAGAAGAAAGAAAGATTGTATTTGGTATCGCCCATTTAAAATTGATACTAATTTAATTGCAATTAATTTCTCAATCGGCAAGGGTTGTTAGCGCCCTCATTGGATGAATCCTACTCTGATTGATGAACACTTATCAATTTGTGACAACAATGATCATCTGCTAAGCTATTTCGTACTTTGCCCCCTAATTTTGTTCAAAATTTAAACACGAAATTTAAATGAAACTATTTTTTACCATTTTTACCATTTATACCACTTACCACTACTTTTTAGGTAGTGGTATTTAACGTTAAATACCATTAAAAACCACTTACCACTGGTAAGTGGTAAATGGTATTTTGTACACTGCATATAACTGAGTATTAAACCGCCTGCACGTTTTCCAAATTGTACATCAGAATCGTAATTAAACTTATTTTACTCTCAATTCTTGGTGCCCCGATACAACAGGTGTAATAAAGTAAATATAATGTGCTAATTATGTGAATAAACAATTCGGCACACAAAAAGTTTATGGCATACAATGATATTATAATAATTAAATCATTAAACAGTAATTACGTATGAAAATATTTTTTATACTACACACTTGCAGAAGAAATGAGAAGGGACGTTACAATGTTAAGACTGCAGTCAAAACAGTCTAAAGTGTGTTTGTGCTTCACCACTTGAAATACTCCGTATCGAACACCAAAGGCTTTGGTGCTGGCAAGCATTTGTTTGCAGTATTTATTATCATAATTACGATCTGGTAATTCCATTCGTAATGCATTTAGAGTCTCCCATGAGTTTTTGTAACAGATGGAGCACGAGAATAAGAGGAGAGTGACAGCAGTTACAGTTCCAACAAATATCATTGCCAACATAATTACATTGCTCACTTCGTTTGGATCTTGCCTTATAAGTGCAAACAGAGCTATCGATTGTATAGTCACAAACGAATATATACAACCTGGGACTAACTCTTTGATAAGGCAGTCGTTGAATAAAGTATTTAAAATGTACAATCCATTGTAAGTCTTGATTTTTTCCTGCAGAGATTCTTCACTATTTCTAAAAGGAATTGAACGTTTTAAGTATACATATATTTTGAAGAAATGTTTAAGTAATCAAAATGACTGACCTTATCATATGCAAATACACACACGTTCTCGTTGAGTATGTCAAAATCAAGATACCAAGGACAGCCATTAAAAATATTCCTGGGGCTGTTACAACCCAACATTGGACGCCTGTCAAAAAACTCTCCAATTTGTTCAAATGAAATATTTCCAAATCTTTGACGCTTTGACCAACAAGATGTTTACCCAGAACGACATAATGAACTAAATACGAAACTATCAAAATTGTAATCATATAACTTCCTATAAGCCATTTCGATAACAGCACTTCCCAAATAACGAAGGTTTTAATTCCTGAATTCTCCCAACCTGCATAGAAATAATTTCAAAATTAGAAAGATTAATTCAAGCATATTGATTTAAGATAAATTCAAGAATATTGATTTAAGGTTATTTCAAGAACAATAACTTAATATTAATTCAAGAATATTATTTCAAGATTAATTCAAGAATATTAATTTAAAATTAATTCAAGAATATGAATTTAATATTAATTCAAGAATATTAATTTAAGATTAATTCAAGAATATTAATTCAAGATTCAAGATTAATCTAAGAATATTAATTTAAAATTAATTCAATCGTATTAGTTTTAGATTAATTCAAGAATATAAATTTAATTTATACCTTCAATTAAAATTGGATAGCCTTTTAAACTTAGATGATTTAAAACATGAGCAATTTCAGTTGATTTTCTCAGAAAATTAGAGAATGCATTTCGTTCGTAAATGTGCACTAGCAGAGAAATCAAAACTAGAACATCTTCGATACTAATATCCTCTTTGGAGCAAAGAAATAGTCCAAATTGTGTCGCTTGATAAGCTATGAGAGCCCATGCAAGGTAGTTTTGCACTCTCAGAATAGGCGATATTGGGATATTGTAAAATGATTTTGCAGATTTATTATATTTTACAGGAAGATATCCCAATGAGATGTTGAAATAGAAACCAAGCCAATCTAGAATTTCAATTCCACAGTAGTTTGACAAATTCGGGATAATATTCGCCTTTACTGTGCTTGAGACATTCTTAATGCCATTAATAACAGTTTCAGATTGGAAATTCGCCAGCTTCAATTTCATTTTTCACACTTATAATGTTTGTTTCGGTAATTCTATATAAATCTACAAAAGCAACCAATTTAATAAATGTAAAAAACACTTGAAAATTTTAAAATTAAAATTATAAAATGTAGGTACTTGTAATTCTTACTTTAACTGCTAGTTATAAACCCATATTAAAAGTGGAGAGTAAGACCTGGAGATGATTCAGCTCTGACAGCCCGACTATTTAAGAGATAATGTAACTTTCATAACAGATAAATAGTCTCTCAGTTGTTGTCTACTTTGTGCTTTATCCATAAAGTATCAAATCATAAATTATGAATTTCTGACAAGAACGTTTCGGTTTGGCATATTTCATGTAGGATTATAAGACCATTATTTAGTATGTTTTTGAAATGCCAGTTGCTAGTGAAAATAATCGACCACGTGGATATTTTTCGATGTCTACTATAAAATTTCTATCTGTAAAATGATTAATAGTAGAGTTAAACATACGCAAGTTATTTAAGATTATCTTTGCTCGCTTAGAGCCGTAAACAAAATTTATTATGAATCTCATTGCTATTCAAAACTGTTCAGATATTCCTTTAATAAAAGATAATTGAGACGGAGACAAAGCGATTGACGCATTAAAACCAAACCAAGATAAATATATTTCCTTTGTCTCCCAATCCACTTATCAGGGTAGCGACTTCGGTTTCTCCTTAAAGCATTGACATTATTAAAATGAATTATCATGTCTGTAATGGTCTGGCAACGTAAATAAGTAATTCATATTCCTACTCAAAAGAGTGAGTGATCGGATAATCAAGATTTGCCGTCTCGCATGAGAAATAGACGACTACAGAGTGAAGTGCTACTACAAAGTTATATGTTATGACTTCAAAGCACAAAATATCTAGACGTCGTTCAGATGTTTAAGGTTTGTATTTTTAGTAGCATTTCGGGAACCAATTTCCATAAATTGGAAGATAAATATTGTGCAATTATCTTTTAGTGTGCCGAAATTAAATTACAAAATGAAAATGCAATAATTTTAAAGTACTAAACATTTTTAAAGTGACGTTTATTGATGAAAGACTTGATTTGTTTTCGTTATAATGTCATTTGCATGTCATTGTTACGATTACAAAAAGTTTAACGATTGTCACAATTTGGATTAATCTAGATTATTATTAGTATTTATAGTATTACAGTAAGTCTCATGGCCTGAGCCAGTGTTATCAGAGCTGGAAGAGTTTCACAGGCTACCACAGTTTGTTAGACCAATACTTATCAAACTAGTTATTCTTATTACCCAGAGTTGAAGATTGGTTTATCAAATTGCTCTAGTTAAATATCCTATTAGGAACACATTTAAACAACTGGATATTCTAGAAAAGCACAGATATATCGGGAACTGTTAACTGTTAGTTTAAATTTATTTATTGTACGTATATCTATAAATAGTTTAACATTTTAAGTGCCTTTGAGTTAAAATGTCTAAAACTTCTAATTAAAATTTCTAAATATAAATAATTAAATAAAGTAAATCAATTTTTAATTAAATAATTAATTTCAAAATATCAAGAATTAAAAAATTAATTTTAAAATAATTAAATAGGGAATTAAAGGTAATTAAAAAATTAATTTTAAAATAATTAAATAGGGAATTAAAGGTAATTAAAAAATTAATTTTAAAATAATTAAATAGGGAATTAAAGGTAATTAAAAAATTAATTTTAAAATAATTAAATAGGGAATTAAAGGTAATTAAATAATTAATTTTGAGTAAAAAAGTAATTTACATGGTATTATCATAATCAAGTGCAGTAGGACTTCAGTTCAAGGTTCGTTTACATTAGGTACTCATGGTTTCATACAATAAACAAAAAGTAGGTCGAGTCGAGCTGTTGTTTGGCATTCAGTTATTGAACATGAAATATTACATTCTGGCTGTTAGACAATAGAAACGTCTAAAGTAGATACGATTATGTTTCATGAGAGTGTTTGACTATATAAACCTTATGGAATATATCCATCATGATCTTTAAGTAAGTCTCTTACGTGTTAGAGCAGTCCTATTTAATACCAGTCTATATAATGTTTTAAACAACACCATAATGTGTGTCGTTAGCAATTAATTCCCACCCTGCTGAATAATAGAATTGAGAATGGGATAATTAATCCCGGAGAAATCAGGTAATCCGCATAGGACAGGATCAATATGTTTTATGCAGGTGTATTAAGCTTTTAGCTCAGATTGGGATTTTATAGGTGTACTCCGTTCTAAGAACATGTAAAGGTTTGCTCTCCTTGAATAGCGGCTTCTCTGCAGAATTGTCTGTAGTTAGTAGTACAGCTTTCCGCAGGTAGCACACTACGGAAATCATCCAGAAGTTGACAGCCACTCCAAAAAGAAACTCGAACAACTTTGACTCTGAGTACGTGATGATAAGCCCAACCCCTCCCAGTATAATATAAACAACTAGGACCACAACTCGGAAGATAATCCATGCTAACATCAGGGGAGTCGCATCCTGCAATTAAATATTATAAGCCAATGTTAAATGATTTAATTGTTTATGGAAAATATATTTACACATAAATGATTTAAATCTTTAGCTCATAATACTGAAAATTATTTTGACTTTTCTATCAGATAATTTTGCAACATAAAGCCCACAAAGTTAAATATTACCGTTCGAATAGCTTGAAGTAGTAAAAGTCCGAATGCAATGGCCAGCACGCCAACAATAAGTGTTATTATAAGGACGACCACCATATATGATGAGAGCTGTTCTTCTTCTACAATAAAAATGAAAATCAAATTTAATTGCCAATTTTCTAAAAACAAAGAACCAAGAAGAAGTGGATAGTCATTTTAGTCATAATCAACACGTTTAAAGTAATTCTATATAATTATTCTGTTGCAGTATTCATAGTACTTTTCAATGAAGTAATTTTAAAATAGAAGTTTAATCATAGCGTTGGAATGCATTAATTGTAACACAAATTGTGTAGAAATGAAACTTGTTAAGTAAAAATGCGTACAAAATAAATACCTTCATTTTCTCCCACCGGAGCTGCCGCCAGAAATGGAAATAAATCTGGTTTCAAAACTCGAAGACTGTTGAAAACAAACGAAATTCCTCCGATCTGAAAGAAAGAACGGGAAAAATTTATTATGAAATTGGCAATATTCCCTGATTATCAAGCAAAACACATTCTTCGTAAATCAGACTTGTATTTGTGTAAATAATCTCTTAAGATGATACACGCATAACACTCAATTTCATTCCAGGTAAAAATTTATGCAATATGAACAACCAAAAATGACATTTTGAACCAAAAGTATAAAAAAACAATAGGAGATTGTTTTAAAAAATTTTCTACATTGACACCTACTTCAGTATTGTTTAGATGCTAACATGGTACATAATTAATTGGTGTAAATAAGGATATATCAACTTACAATATCAACAACGGCGAATACCAAAGCTCCAGTCTTTAGTGAAGCACAGCAACACGGATTTTTTATAGTTATCATCGCAAAGCAATTATTGCTGCGTACGACTGTATACAGATAATGTTTTGTGACAGATTAAGTTACAATATTCGAAATAGCAAAGTGAAACTTTTGCATATTATTTAAGTAGAAATGAGAAAGTCAGAACCTTCGGAAGCAGAAGCGAAGCTGTAAAGGCCTAACCTTACATCGCAATAAGTTCTGAGTTGAATATTGAGATGAGAGCGGAGTGTTGTTGGAGTTGTGCGTATTTGTGCTATCGATCTGGGAAGTGTTGCTCCAAGACTTCGGGCTCTTCCGATTCCGACAGTAAGTTTGTGTGCATTCATTCAGGTTTGTACGCAGACAGCAAATCTTAATGCTTACAAAATAGTGCCTGGTTTCTATACTTAGGTTGAGCATAATACGAGGTCAACTTTTCTATGCACTTAAATATTTATGATTTGTTGATGCTGCTTTCATGGGCTAATAAACATATTATCTTATTTTAATGCATTGATATAAAAAAAACCTATTATAACAACTTATTGTATCTGTTTTTGGGACCATGGGCGAAAGCTTGAAGGGACCGTCAGAAATAAATAAAATTAAAAGCAAGTTTAATTACTGTGTTACCAAAATAAAACAATTGAGAGTGCTAAGCTTGCAATTATAATATTACGGTGGCCTCCACTAATGTTAGACCTCAAGTATTGTGCTATTTAATTTTACAAAGAAGGTATATAAACGGACACAAAGGATTCTAGCGAGCAATAAAATGTAACACCCACTCTACTGCAAAAAGCTACCGTATTAATCGAAATAATTCTCAAGAGTACTGTTTCTATATAGGGCTATTATTTTGCTCCTGAAAAGGAAAAAATCGGCATAGTGTGAAAATGTGATAATATTTTTCTTTCTAGTTAGGCAATAAAAGAGATCCTTTGCATTACGGAGACATTTATATATCCGCTGTCCTCTAATATGAGCCATAGTCTACACAGTCTACTGTAGACTTTAATTCAAAATTTAACCAAATTAATATCATAAAAGTTCTCTAAAGGCTCACTATCAAGCACGTATTCAGGAATTTGAACTAGGGGGGAGCACACCAAAATATGAAAAATTTTTGGATTTTAAACCTTTTTTGACAAAAAAATCGTCTTTTTCTGGATCAATCCAGAGGAGGCCCGGGCCCCCTTCTGGATATGTGCTTGCTTTGCTCAATATCAATACCGCTTAAACGTTATTGTCGTGCGGTAGCGTCGCCATCAATCTAAAGTTTCAATTTCCAATTCAGTTGGAGGAGGTTGGAGTTGGAAATTGAATTAGTTTTAGTTGTTGTGATTGTATGGTAATGACCACAAGCCAAAAAAGTAGATAAGGTCACAAAAGAATTTTTTAATTCTTGCATGTTCCATTCCAAATCATTTCTCAACGGCAACAAGTGATTCACATATTATAAATCACAGTACTAATGAAAATAACCCGGGTCAAAGGCTGATTTAGCTGGCATACTCATAATGTAAAGATTAAAAAGTTACATTTGGATTTTTCGGATTAGTATAGTCTAGTTTAAATTAAAATTTTGAATTGTTGATTTACGTAGGTTATTTATTAGATAAATGCATAAATAATGATGCATGCAATTCTTTATTCAGTAATGATAATATTCTATTGGGAGTGGTACGTACTCGGAAAAATTTAGGCCTAAATAACCTAACCTAACTTTTTTGACAAAAAAAATTGTCTTTTTCTGGAAATTTAGGGGTGTCGAATCTTCTGGATACGCGCTTGCAGCATATCATGCACATTGACGCTGGAAAAATTATTTTTCTTAAAGATATTAACTACTAAGAATTTGTCCACTACGCCTACGCTAAGTTACCTTTTAACAATTATTACCAAGAAACATCTAGTCAGGTAGGGCTGCAAATAAAATAAAATTCAATAATATGGCCGATAAGGCAGGATTTTTATAGCACTTTTCTATGTTTTCATTTTCAGCGACATTTACATGGGGTTCTTTTATATTGTGGGCAAAGACTACGTTATGCGCGGCGGGAAGCAAAATGATTCGTGTACTACCATCACTGATGGGTATTGCCAACACGGCGAGGTCGGAATTCAGAAAAAATTATTTAAGATCTACAGGTTCGGAATTCGTTTAGCCGGGTAAACTATTTAAGATCGATATCTAAAAAATCTTTAAGGTGGAATGTCCTTCAGTCGGAGTATCTAGCGGAATTTGGAAGGAATTTATCTATTTACATGGAGTACAAAAACATTCAAATAGTATTTTTAGAAAAACAAATACAACTCTAGAGCTTTGTAATAAATTTATTTTTTACCAAATAGTCGTACATGGTCCTGGGGAGTCCCGAGGCTCCATTTTCCTAAAAATAGCTGTTAGTTATTTTTTAAATGCATTTACCTAACTCAAAAAAATTACTTTTTTTGGAAAATGGCCCCTGAGACCTTCGCATATTCATTGTATGTCTGAGCCTTGGGATCCTCCAGCGTCTTTAATCTAAATGTTGAGACCAGTTGTGTCAAGACTGATTGAAAATTAGAACGGTGAGTTATTCATGTTTTCCTGGAGTAGAAAAACCATGCAAAGTACACCTCGACAGTTCCATCTTAACGCGCCATAAAAAATATCCATATGAAGTAATTTTAAGTAATTCCAATAAGTTTGTATGTATCTATTCATCATAATATTATTGTCGCCGGTATGCGGTAATCATGTGAACATCTATACATTAATATTGCACCAAAATATTTATATTTGCCGAAAAGAATCTAAAATTGCGCCTATGTCCAATGTCTAATAATGATAATATTATATATTATTATAGTAGTGATAATAACGGTTCAGGTTCAGCGGTTCAGCCACACATGGTGGGATGGGTTGCAGGCAGAAAACGGTGCACAAAAGGTTAGGTTAAGTTAGGTTCGGTTCGGTTAGGTTAGGTTAAGTTAGGATATGTTAGGTTAGGTTAGATTAATGTGGGACTTTGCCATTTGCGCACCGTTTGATGCAAACCATCCTGTAAATTCCCACGGCAACACAAAATGACTGTTATTATTAGAAATTATTAGTGAACTTTCGTCTTTTCGACAGCTGTCTTCGCTGTCTGTGTTATCCCCAACCAACCAAATAAACATTGAACACATGCTGCTCTGCTAACTGCTTTCTCCTTTTCACTTTCCGGCTGATTGCATTGCATTGCTCGCAAATAGAAGTTGGCTTTTTGTTAGTCATTAGTAGCAATAGCAAAGCAAGTTGCAAGATCTGGCCCCTATTTCACAATGATTACAAGTCTACAAGTACAAGTAGTTGTCGACAAACATGTGTCACTTTTGTTTCACAAAGAAACTTACAATTTGTCACATTTACAATTAAATTCACTTGTAATTACAATTGTAATGATTGAATAGTCAAAGATTTTTTTCATTACCATCTTTTGTTTTCACAAGTTTGTGTAAATTGTAGGACTTGTAGCTACAAATTCTACAGTGCCCTAGACCTCCATCGCCTCATTGTAACTCCATACTGAGGCACACATTTGATTGAAAATGTATTGAGCAGTCAACTGTCACCTAGGTGACTAGTAAGTTAATAGGAGATAAATTACCCGAGGTGAATACTAGATGATCAACAATTGCAATGTAACCATAGTGAACAGTTACAAGTGTTGCTACAATTTACAAGTATTTGTGACTTGTCAACGAAATTCCTAAAAATTTCATGAAACGCATATGACAAGTATTTGTTGTTTACAAACTATAATTCTACAAGTTTGTAGTTGTAGACTTGTAATTATTGTGAAATAGGGGCCTGATTGTAAAATTAATACATCGTTAATCATCGTTTTAAATAATTTGAACAGAATTTCGGGAACATAAATGGTAAGGAAATTTAAATTTCAAATTTACTTTGTATAAATCTAATACTGCCAACTGCGCTATTTTCTTTTGCATATCCAATATCTATCTCTCATTTTTTTTTACTTTTGACTTTACTTAAACATCCAAATATGAAATAGACTGACAAGACAGAAGTTACTTTTGAATTTCTTGAATAGGCCTGGAGTTGTTCGGATGTTAGACATTAGAGAACAGAGATTAGATTTCGGATTTGAAAACCAAAAATATTGAATATTCTTTGTCGAATTTATATATTCAAAGATTTAAAATAACCTTTAAAGAAGCTCGATTTGTTCTTCATTCTTTCATTTTTAAGAAAATTTGCTAATTTAATGTCTGATACCTGCAGCCACAGCTCATTTTGCAAAATCTAACCAGTGACCAGGGGAAAGAAACAAATAATTATGGCATAAAGTTAACTTATTTTTGAGAAATTTTTTGTCATACTTATGGGGGTGCTGTGCCCTCACCTTCATTCCTTGATCTTGTACAATTGCTATAATAAAACAGCGACTTATTTGTTTAAAAATGTCCTAAAACGTTGAATGTCATTCACCATATTTATTGTAGCACGATATCTTTGAAACATTCATAATACTTTATTTTTATGAACGGGAATTTATTTAAATTAGGCTACGTCAAGTAATACAAGCACATACACTTATGTGAAGATCGATTTGAGGACTGACATAAAATGTTTGAAGGATTTGGTTGAAAGAGCTGTGAATGACCATGGTGAAAGTGGTATACTTCATGTCAACGCAAATACCAGTATAACATGGCAACAGCTGTTTCAAAAAATAAACGTAAGTAAAATACAAAAGTAAAAGATAAACTATATAGCTTTAGAGTTGATGTTGAAATTTTAAGACTAAGTTTAGGTATAGCGATACTTAAAGTTGATTAAAATTATTTTTGTGATTACTATACTGTGTTTAGATCGACATTACTGATGACCGGATGTATGTGATCAAAAATGATGCTGGAACAGTCGTCTCTAAGATCACCGATGCTGTAAATATTTATTTTAATTCGCTAAAAGACTATGCATTGTTATCTGAATTAATTTCGTTGTTGTAAATAGTTGAAAGGATATTTCAATAAGTTTTTATGATGATAAGAGACAAACGGTGATAGTCTTTTTTCTGCTAAAATCAACGCAAACATACAAGCTATACTATTTGTTAAAGTTGAAAATCAAAGAAATATTATTTCAGCATACCTATATACCTATTGATAAAAACTCCATTATGCATGATGATGTTGTAGGGATGTTTAAATAATATGAAAGCCAATTATGGAATTTTACCAAATTCGTAGTGCGAGTTATACCCACTCGTTCACAAATCATATTTGTTATTTGCTTATTTAAGATTTAAGGTTATGTATACGTACAGTTGGCTAATAAATGTTTTTTCTAGCTTTCCCATCATATCTCGAAGTATAAAAATATCCGGGATGTTTATGTGGCAAGGATCATGAGAAAAACTGTCAAAGTTGTATACAAACCACCAATAATGAAAAGAATTAGTAAGAAAAAGAAGAATACCCCAAAAATCAGTAACAGTAAAGAAACCAGGGGAAGAAAGCCTAAGCAGCTTATGCCAGCAGCAACACAACATATTGCCAATACAATGAATACAAGCCCTAGTGTTGAAAATGTAACCGGAATTGTCTCTGACGGAATTTCATCCAGGAGTACGTCTGTGACGTCTGTGCCAAAAGAAGAGACAGTTGAACAAAACATAGAAACTTCCAGTGTATTTCAGCGAGATGGTTCATGCGGTATTCGCATTGAAAACGTCGAATCCCATGCAAATGTAATAGTCTATAGCAATCATTTTAACAATTAATATTCGGATTACAATACTCGTTGATATATTTGCTTGTTTCAATATTGCTCTGGTATTTTTATTCTGTACAGTGCAATTTAATATTTATCTATTTTTGATATAGTTGAACATGGACGATTTTAAAAGAAATGTTCTCATAAGCCTGGACAGAGCTGTCTCTAATTCTATTGTAAGTTTATAAAAGAAATATACAAATTTTAACTGTATCTAATGACGCGACTTTCAATATTAATTAACATATTAAGACATTAAGTGACTTGATTAACCTTTTCTTTTTATAATATTTTAAAAAAATTTTAGCTACTTAAAATGAAGGAAGAGTTCGACGATGTAAATAGAAGAGGGCAATGGCTTGAATTAGTCGATCGCATCCCTCGGCTGGGGAATTTGATGTCAGTAATTTTTTCAGATGCCAATTTTACAGGGTAGTGATACTGATTTAAAAACTATTGTCAAGGATTACAAGTTCAAGAAAGAGGTGAAAACAAAAGTCATATATCTACTTTGGTGACGTACAAACTAATCAATATAAAATAACTTTAAAATTTTCTACTATTTTTTTAATTTTGAGAAGTGCTATAACATTTATGGTATATAAGATATGGAAAGTTAACTACAGTTATTGCAAGTTTTTAGTTGCAATTTAGTTTTTTCCAATGTAGTTGGTCCAAAACAACTAGGTATGCAATGCATGGTAAAATTGCAGTTCAATAGTATATAAAAGTTAATGAAACCTTTGAAATACCGTAATAACTTCATTGAAATACCTATTTAAATTATTTGAATAATTGTAAATGTAAAATTTCAATTGGTGCCAAGTTTTTTCACCGAAGGAAACCGCCTAAAAATCTTCATTTAGTTAAATAAAATCATACGTGTAAAATAATAATGTATTATTATTTCGTAGAACATTAGCTTCCATTCCAACATTTTAGAAAATGGAAATAAAGCAATTTATTCACATTATTGTTTTTCTAACCCACAAATACAAGATCTGAATACTGAATATCTTTTTTTGCGTTATTAGGCAAAAATGTCTTTATTTTCCTCAATTTAGGGGGCAGGCACGTACCCCGATTTCGATTTTACCATTTTTTTGAGGTTTAGGTGGTGGGCCCTCTCTGGATACGTGCCTGATCAATACATAAATACCATTCATAATACTATATACACGTGTATCAAAAACGAAAAGTGGACAAGAAGACATTTTCTAACAAAGAAAGTGTCGAATGGGTTCAAGGAATGTAAGAAAACGATAAATAATAGACTTGGTAATCGCTTTCCACGTATTGTAATCAATTCCTTTTCAGCTTTGAGCCTTCCATAATCTGAAAATGAAAATAATTTTTGTAACCAGAAAAGAATCTAATAATCTTATCTTAAATTTAATGTTTTCTACCTTATCCCAAAATTTGACTCTCTCTTTATAGGGATTTTGAAGTATCTTCGGTTTCAAATTGAGGGTTATCCAACTTGATCCCTCCTTTTCAAATTTGGCAGGGTCAAGCGGGTCCCACGATAGGCCTTTAATAGAAAGTGTATTTCTACACCAAAACCAAACAATGAAATTGAATTACAAAAATTGATTCTCTTAATATTATCCCATTCGGCTAACATTCCCAGTTCATTTTTAATCCTACTAATTGGTCTTTTGTTATTTGCTATGGTGGAGCATTGAGCTGCGAAGAAATCGTGATGGAGAATCAATAGACCACCCACCAAACTAATTGGGTGGCCTATTCTTCTAAGTCACGATTCCTTCGCAGCTCACTGTTTCGCCAGCCAAGAACAAAAGATAAATTAATGGGATTAAAAATGAGCTGGAAAAGTTAGCTGAATAGGGTAATTATTGGTTTATTATGTTAATAGTAGTCACCCGTAAGCAAAATCAGTCCACAGTTGGATATAAAGTTTTGAGAACGTTTCTTCGGGAGAACCTGGTGCCAGATTAGGCGCATAGTCATTCATTAAATATTGAAGGTCATCACTGTGAGTCACACCTTAATAATACAATAGAACATCAAAATACAAACAATTGAATACGTTTATTGGTTTTAACTCCAAGCGTATACCAATTATCTCTTTGACTCCTGCAAGGGACGTGGCAGAGAAAGTTCCTCGCTGTGTCAGCAGCCCAGCATAAACAGGTGAATGCTTAACGTGCATTCGCATAGACCTTTCTATGCCGTAGATGAATCCCGTATCCGAATACATATCTGTCAAATTCTGAAATGTTTTAGTCCCAATTTCTTCATCGCCGAAATAAAATTTTTTGACCTGTGTAGAAATCCAGTTTTGTTCGTTGACTGACATCCCAGAATCCCGATAACTCAGAGTTATCGGCAAAATTCTCAGAAAATCCTCGTTGATGTCTTTTCTTAATTTTTCATTGTTGGCCACGGCTGTTTGAAATTTTCAGGCGGACAAAAAATGATTCAAATAATCAATATTTCAAATTTTGCTATTTGTAGCTACTTCAATGTATAAGTCTTTCTTTGAACATACCAAGAGCGTGAAAGAGAAGGCCTTCATCTTCGCAAGCGGTGAACATAAGAGGAACTTTGCTGAAATTTCCAGACTCCATTATATTTTCTGGTGGATCGTCGAGAAATATTTGCTCACTTTTACCAGGAATTTCAACGGAAGGAGCAAATGCAGGAAAAGGTTCAACATACCATTCCTATTCTAATCCAAGTAACATAATTAGTGGCTTTCATCTAAATGGTAATTGTAATAGTTAAATTTATTTTTGCTATAAAGTTTTCAACTTATAAGCGTTAAATAGTACTATGTGGCCCATTTTAAAATAATTTCATTTCCAAAGATGAATGTGAGTTATATGGCCCCCTTCATAATTAAAAGACAAAACTACGCACATGTATATCTACTTTTGCGATCTCGTCGGCTTTTTTCTGCTCCAAACATTTAATGAGCGTGGTAGAATTTTCAGTTTCATTATTCTGGAAGCAGCCGAGTGCTTTGGCCGTGGTAAATGCATTTATATCAGGATTTTCCATAAAAACGGCATTGCCAATAGCCGTTCCACTCTGCATAATCGCTCTGGAGAAGAGTCCTTTGGATAGGGGAGAGAGGACGTGAAAATGAACAGAAGACGATCCGGCACTCTCGCCAAACAAAGTAACCCTTTGGGGGTCACCTCCAAACGCCTGAATATTCTTCTGAATCCACTTCATTGCCAGCACCTGATCTTTTAAACCAAGATTCCCTTCTATTTCGCCATCCCCAGTGTTCAAGAATCCTAAGACAACGAATTATTTAAAAATCACCTACTCAACCAATTCTAAGATACAACTAAGTATTTCGCGCACTCTTTCAGTAAGCAACAATCAAAGTATAACGTCCGGCTTCACACCGATACAAGCTTTCTCTCAAAGTTACACCAATTTTTAGTTTTTGAAAGAGTAGTGGTTAAAGCAAAGCCTGGAATCATACACATTTCAAATAATTTTAGTGTTGGATTACCAAAGATACCAAGCCGGTAGTTAAATGTAACAAAAACTACTTTCTGGTCCATGAAATAGGCAGCTCCAATCTTGTTTGCTGAATCAAACATAAACGCTCCTCCATGAATATATGCCATTACAGGATAATTTCCATCCAACTGTGCAATAGGTCCCCGGTGAAAAAATATGAGATTTTAATATCAACTTTTACAATTTACAATATACTTTAACACAAATTTTAAAATTATTTTGAAAAACTTACTTGGGGGGAATAGACATTAATGAATAGACAGTCTTCGGTTCCAGTTGGACTTCGCTTTGGATCAAATGGGTTTACTTGAATACATTCTGAACCCATTTTTGTCATTTCTCGAACATCTGTCCATGGTTTTGCTGGTTTGGCTAGCTATGAAATTAATTAAATAAATAAACTGAACATTCAAACACCATGCCATTCACTTGTTCTTCAAATCAAGACTGAAACATTATAAATACTCATAGCCCGCCCTACACCTTAAATCGTTTCGGGGATTCAGCATATGGAATACCAACAAAAGCTGAGTATGTTTTGTTGTCTCGAGATTTCATGAAAGAACCTTTTAATTCCCCATCCAGTAATTTCACTTGGGGGTTATCCTGAGCACAAACCCACGAACTGCCCCCCACTAAAAATATTAAATATTTCAAAAATGTCATTTTTAAATTCAAATTGTGACTGTAAAAGTTAAGCTAGATTTTCCCAAACGATGAATTAATCGGTCACAGCAAGTATTGTTAAAGCACAAGCTTCGAGAAGTAAAGGGAGGAATAAAAAATCAGTATTATTCTCACTGATGTAATTTGAACAGTAGTAGTATATAGTTATTCACAATTGCGCTCGCTATTTTGCGTTTTATGTACGTTTTATAATGATACGATAAAATGCGTTATATGATATGATGCGATATAATATTATGATAAAATGCGTTTTATAATACATGATAAAATATAGCTTATGATTCTAATACGTATTTATGTACGATGTCAAAATGTTCATGACATCAGGGGACACCTTGACAAAAAGAATGTAAGTCTTTATTGAATACTAAAGGGAACAATAGGCAATAATATTAAAGTTAAGAATGTTGTTGATTGTTTATTTCATGTACGTCAAGCATTGGTTATGAGTAATTAAGAATGTACTTGTTTACAACACAATATAATATAATGTACTTGTAATGCATTAAGATCCAAATATGAAATGCGTGAAAAGCTCTTTCTCTTCCTAGAGTAAAATTCTTCTCATTTTAAGTGTTTGATTTTAAGTGCACGAAATCAGTAATTCAAACATAGTAATGTTAGGTAAACTAAACTACTAATTCTAAAGGAGACGCTTTTTTCATACTTGCATTGTTATAACGTCAAAGTAATCTCGTGCCCTACCTTTTAGTTTTTAAACTGATAAATAGTTCGAAATTGTCTGTTAGAACCCGCCACAGTTGTGACTATAGTAAATTATGACTCTTCCGGTTACGTGACGTAACTTACGTAACTGAGTATCCTAGCTACTAATTAATTATTTCGTTACTTTATTTATTTCAACTGATAGATCCTGGGAACCGAGAAACAAATTTTCCATGGAAAGAAATGGGGTTTGAGTACTAAATGTAGTACAACGGCTTTTACGGGAATTAAAAATGTTATATTATGCATGACACAATGAAGATAATGGCTTTAAAGTATAATATAGTTACACCATAATGTAAAACAGAAATTGCCAAGTCAGGATTTCTGAACATCAAATTGATAATAACAGAGAATATCTTTTACGGAGAATTAAGCTGTTTGGTATGTAGTTAATTGGAAAGTAAAAATGTTTACCAAATTGTAGTTGCCTTAGCTACCTTAAAAATTTAGACATTTTATTTGACTGTTGATTACAGTATGGAGTTTTGGTGTAAAATGTGTCCATTGTATTACAATATGATCAAAATGAGATTCTGGATTTGGATATTTTTTGCTTAATTACATTATTACCAAGAAATAAATTCGACACGAATAGAGAAGCTTTCTATGGAATTGAAGAATATAATTATATTACTATTCATTAATGCTAATGGCAAAGCTTTTAAAGCACTCATACCTTTTAGTGTGTGTTCTTTGTTGATGAACTACATACGTTTGGAGGTCATTTTCCTTCCTTTTTTGGAATTGGAAGTCCTGCAACTTCAATATACATTCAACAAAACGTTGAACCTAATTTTCCGCGAAGGATCTTTTTAAAGACATTTGTGTTTGTGTTTGTCAATGTAAACCTAACGTAAAAATTACAATATAACTGATTTATTAACAACATTAAATACGAAATAAATTTTTTATTTATTTACTACGCGTATTAAAACAATACTAACAAGTTATTTGTGCATTGGTCCCCTGGAAACCCAATTAACATTTCATTCCACTAAAAATTGAATTAACACCAGGAATTCATTTACAACTCAACTTGATTTTTGTATACAATATTGTCAGTGGATTAGGTTAAAAATGAACCACTCTAAAATGACTAGTCTCGTCTTGGCTCTTGTTTTTCTTAGTGAATTATCATTTGGGTGGAATTTAAAAGAAGTTACGCATTTGGACAGACACTGTTACATTAATCTGGTATTTGTTCAAAACTACAGTAGCATTAATTATATTTTGGAAGATGAAATAATGGATCAACTACAGGAGATGGATATCCCTTTCGCGTTTACTAAACTTGTCAAAATGAAAACTCGATTCAGGGAATGGTTCTGCAATACAGGAGAGCTACATATGAACAGAAGTAGACCAACGGACACAGTAAAATGTACTGAAATTTACAGATTACAAAATCCTCTTCCTGTTGCATCTGTGCGTCTCCCTAGCCGTTTAATTTGCCTGATGCTAGTTGCAGTTAATTTCAACCCGAGAAGTAGAAAAGATAGTGTTTTATTAAATGAGATCAGTGTGGACTTTACACCAACGGCAAGAGAGTTGTTGGCGTATCCGAGAGTGAAATTCTACCACGGGAACAGAAAGCATATAATCGATCAAAACTGGTATAACTTTATGGAGCACTCTTCCATTTACTTAATTATACAACGAGAAATGCTACAAGTGGAAAAGTCTGACCCACTTTCAAATAAAAAATACAACGATATATTTAGTGATGTCTACTGGTCGAAACCCTGGTTTATGTTGTCAGACGAAGATGACCCAATTGTATACTTTGTCTGTCCGCAAGCAGTATACAATGGTTTTCAAGTAATTAATAAAATATACCAAATTTTGGCAGTTTGTTCCGGGAATGATTGTTTTGATCAATCTTTGCGTGATTTGGCAACGACAATATTCATTAAGGAAAGTAATATTCCAAAATTTACAGTTTTTGAAATTCTAGAAGATAAGTATCAAAGTGAACCTGAAATGACAAGGTTTGATATGTCAAGCGAAGACAAATATTGTGGTCCCCCAATGAAAAAATTATATTTCACTAGCTCGTTTATTAACGAAAAGACAGTTCAGTCCCTTCCAATTCTTTCAATAATTTTACACACATTTTCTAACTCAACGTTAAGTATTAATTCCCTTAGATGTTTTGCAGCAGTTGGCTTTAATGACAATTATGTACGAATTTTCTTTCAAACTGATTTGGCTGTTGTAGAGGATCATTTTTATTTATTATCTACAATGGTAGACTCCTACAATTTCCTATCTTGTTCTATTTTGGAAGATGCGCGTTTCTCTTTCTTCGTCTACATTCGACCGTTTCAATTTCCCGCTTGGCTGGGAATCATTGCTTCAACACTTTTTGTCATTGGATTTGCTCACGGTGTCCTCTTATGGAAAAAGGATGAAAGCATTCCATTTCTTATGATTTGCTATGCGTATTTATTGGAAGTCAGCTATTCGTTACCAGCAGAGGCCGAAAGAAAACTTTGGGTCAGGCTGCTTATCGGTCCTTTCTTGCTCATGTTCATTGTACTGACCAACGGGTACAAGGGGATTATTACTTCAGATTTAGTGGAGCCACTCCCTGTGCAAAAAATTCAATCTATGAAACATTTGGCTAATTTATCTGACATTATCGGATTTGGAGAAATTGTAGGAAACAATAATGAGTATGACCCATTCCGTATTCCCCCCATTTTGGAAATGGAGATCATTTTCAACAACATCAAGAATTTTCCACCCAGTAGGGAAAAATCAAAATATATATCGTTTCTTCAAGAGGGTATGTTTACTGATTATAAATCCTCTCTTAACAAAAAGAAAAATAGTGAAATAAAAGCCGCTTTTCAGACATTTGTATTCCAACAAATGAGAAACTATTCTAGCAATTATTTAAAATATCTTAACTTTGTAGCGGACTTGAAAAAGATCGACCAAAATACGTATAAAGACCTTGAATTCGTTAAAATGGTAAATTTAATCAAATCAATCGCTAAAATGTTCCAATACCCTTTCGGATTTCCTTTCAACACTACTGCTCAACAATGGCTATCAAAATGCAATAATTCTGTCCTGATACTCAGGAGTTCTCGTTTACATCGACTGCTCAATGACTCTCATTGGAATCCAAATAGTGGCGGAGTTAAACCAGAAAAGAATTTATATATCGGAGCTGACGATGAGCTATTTTTCCCAATACCAATTTATACTGGTTTCGCAAACATAAATATTCCACAGCTCTCTTCACTTTTAAGGCAGAGACTCTTTGTCTTAGATCATTCTGGACTTTTTAATGCATGGTTGGACTATTTTAAAACACGAAATTTTACACAGTGTACAACATGCTATGAGAAAAGTCAACCTAGACCTTTGTCACTTTTAAATTCCAATACTACAACCATATTTTATATTGCCCCTTGCATTGCATTTACCCATATCCTTGCCATTTTATGGGAACTAAGAAGCTATTTCAAGACTTGGAAAATTGGTAACATCATTTTGGGAGTATTAAGACGAATTAAATTTAAGGCGTTAGAATTTAGACGTAGATATTTTTTGCCGGTAGTCTTTTTTCCAACCTTGTGACCTGGATTCCAACAATACAGTAATATGAACCAAAGGTACAGTCTTATTACTTTAAGTAAGATTAAATCATACCATTTACTGATTAATTTATTTTTTTTATTTAACTAAATTGATTAATTAATTTAGACTAACTAAATGAGACAAAATGCCCTCATTTACTGATTTAATAGTTAATTTCGTTTAAAATGGATCATTAGCACTTACTAAATGAAATATTTTGTAGGAAATAAATAAGTACTATTTAAATACCATTGTTATCGTTCTTTCAGTGAATATTTAAATTTAAATATAAATTTGCCATATTGTAGGGAAGTAGGGAAAATATAGCAGTAAAACTTAATTTAATGTAAATTTCAAGTAATTGTACCAAACAAACGTACCATTTTACTACAATTGAATGCATAAATTTACCATAAAGTGCATTATTGCCGCTGTGAGGATGAAAAGCCATAAGAATTGTTACAAAAATAATGGCAAAAATAGTAAAAGTTTTCCAATGTTTGACCTTTTTGAGAAAAAACTTCTCTCCCTACCGGATATGTGCTTGGTCTGTGATAAATGTGTAACTCTGTTAATACAGTGGCAACCAGCAGTTCACTTAATCGTGATTGAAACTCTATGTAGTTGTATTTACTCTTTTTTAGGGATAAAGGAGGAATTCAACATTATAATTCGGAACTTGTCCCGCAAATTGAAAATTTAATGAGCAATAATTATAAAGCGAGCTCATCTATTGTCAATTGAATATTTTGTTGGTCATATCTGAAATAGTAAAATGTGCATATGCAATTTGTAGCAAAGTAAAAGTCAGTTATTGCAAGTACAAAAGTACTGGATTGGTCAGAGTATAAAGTCGGCATGCCGTAAATTATTTTCAGATGCCGCATGCCGTAAATGCCGTAAATGCCGTAAAAGCCGTAAATGCCGTAAAATACATAATACACGGCATTGGCAGTTTAATAGTAATATTCAACTACTGGAAGAACAAAAAATATAATTTTGATCATTTTATAATAAATGACAACTGTCATAAGTTATAAAATGAGTTTTCACTTTTCAAAGCTTTTCAGCCACAAGGAGTGGCATATAATGATGTTAATAGACAATATTGAAATATAAAATCACTTTTAGCGTGTTTTTACTCACTTACCACATCAATTTATGTATAAAAACAGTTAAAAACGTAAAAAATAATTTACGGCATTTACGGCATTTACGGCATGCCGCCAAATACCAAATGCCGTAAATTCTATTTACGGCATTTACGGCATGCGGCATTTACGGCACACTCGACACCTTGGGATTGGTGCATTTGTCAATTCCTTATTAATACGTGCTATATTCACCAGAATCGTACTACTGTACCTGCATACGGAGAAGGCAGGAAGGGGGCATTACGTCCTATAGTTAAGGAATTGACCTACTTTCCCTAACTATTTAGAAATAAGGTTTTTAAGTTCTGCATTATTATTAATTATGCTCTTTGATCGAGATTAAAAAATCTTTGATCTTCATCAAAAATCAAATCACTTTATGTAACTAACTATGGACGGGGTTTTGGATAATTTAATTATATCACTTGCCTGGATTTTAATTCATCAGCCGTGCACCACACTGTACAAGCTATATAGGCTAGACCTTTGTCTGACTATTAACCTACTACCAAATGTTGACTGTTTTTGACCTTGACTCTACATTTCACTAATCTTTGACAACAAATTTCCGTCAAAAGTAAAAATGCAAAAATAGTGAGCCTAAAGTCGTAGCTTTGAAGGCCTCAAACAGGGCCTCGTGGTTACCTACTAGCTCGGCCTCCGATTTTTGATACATAATAAATATCAACACTTCACTTCCGTCTTCAGTACAAATACCATCTAATAATTGTCAATCTTAACCGACTTCGAGGAAAAATTGCTAAATTACTAAGTACTAAAAAAATTGTTTTGTTACGGCTTTATTTCTAGACTAAGAAAACCACTAATTTAAAGAAGTACAAATAAAAATTTAATTTATTCGTAGTAATGAACAGTACGAATTAGGTTAGGTTTTATTCTGCTAGATAAAGTTATGTGTATAGATTCATTTCATCAACTCATACAGGCAATGTATTTAAGTCTTGTAGAACGACATGGCATCAGTATCGGTGATTGTATTAAGTACTGTATATGCTTATGCAATCCGCAAACAATGTTAATAATCGATTACGACGAAAAATGTTTACAAATATTCATTTTTGGTTCCTTAGGTTGGTATATAAAAAGAGCAATTTCCACAACTGCCTGGTTATATTCATCCATTGTTTGATTAAAAACTCGTACTAAAACTTTTCTTCGTGATTATAAAACTTGTATCTATATATTTACCCGAGGTCAGCGTTGATAATTGTACGCTAATCGAAGCAAAGAGGAGGATAACCTATTATCATTTTAAAATGAAGAGGTGAGTGGACTCTTATTTAAATTCACCTTGTTAACCAGAGTTTGATTAGTCATTCCTAACTTTACACTTAATTCGAATATTTAGATAAATCAAAAGTTAATATTAAATAGAACGAGAAATAAACCAATTATTTTATTACATTGCAAATAATGAAAATGTAACAGGTACAATCTCGGAATCCTCTTGCTGTTCTCGTATTTTGGAAGTCTACAATGTCGTAATGACATCGTTAAGGCGATTAAATCCTCCGACATTTTTCCTTCTGAAGGAAAGTGGGGAAGTCCTGCATATTGTCCTACAGGAAGCTACGTAGTTGGGTACAACGTTAAGCATCAAAAATTTCAAGGGGCAATTTCATCAACAGTTTCGTCCGCCAAAAACATTTGGGAGACTTCTAAAAGTTTATGGTCCAGTTACATAGGGAAATATTTTGGTTCGAGTTCCTCCCGTCCAAAGTCAGCTTTTAAACTTAAAGATGACAATGGATTGACTGGCTTGGCCCTAATCTGTGGATCTAATTGGGCCTCCAAATCTAACGCGATTAGCATTCAAAGCTTTTCCGGTAATTTGGGATCTTGGCAGCATGATCAGTTCTGCCCCCAACGGTTTTGCTAATGGCTTTGAAGTAAAGGTTGAAAAATCTCAGGGATCATTTTCGGATGACGCTGGGATCACAAATTTCAAACTCAGATGCAAAGGTAACTTTCTTCCTGCTCATGCTTTAAGCTACGAACCGGGGGACTGGGAAGCTGAAATGGTTTGTCCAAGTAAGACTTTCTTGTGCGGGTTGAAAACGAAAGTAGAAGAGTTAGAGGATCAAGGTGAGAATGTCGATATGCATGACATTTTTCAAATAAATATAATTAATACTTTAATATTGGTTAACTTCCCTGTTCGGTATTTTGATATTATTTTACATTTTGTTTTAAGGAATTAATAGAATACGTTAATGATTTAATATAGATATTAAAAGTGGGAATTATAACTTTTCAGAGGATAATACGGGATTGAATTCTCTTGTCGGCTATTGCTGTAATGCCCCATTAGAAGTTAAGCAGAAAGACGAGGCAGAAACTTGCGAGCCAAATATTTCTTATCCGATGGTTTTTGAAGGGGATAACTCTGACGGTCACTTTGATAAGCAGTATTCCTACACTTTACGGATAGGTCTGGAAAGCCGGAAAGGAACGGGTTGGTCCAGCAGAAACACGGAAGGCACGTCCAAAGACAAAAGTTCTGCAGTGGACACTGAGGCTGGTGTTAATCTGAAAATAGTTTCGGCCCTTCTTCGAAAACGAATCGAAGAACGACTCGGGAGTAGTTCGTCCACCGAGAAAGGCACATCAAAAGACTTCAGCAGTGCTTGGACTACTCAGCAAGAAATTTCACAATCCGTGATTGTGCCTCAAGGATTTTTAACACGAATTTATGAAGAGGTTGTCGACTGTGGATCATATCGGGTGTGGTCCGGCAGAATTAAATCAATCGATTCTGGCGGCGACGAATCATCAGGGACTAATTCTGCTTAATAATGGCTACTGTAATAGTTAGAAATTGCCAACCTTATATTTATCGGACACAGTACATCCCTAACAATTGTTCTAGATAATGTTTTTCTGAAATTAAGAATTCGCTCATATGATTGTTTGATATGTTTAATAATATATGATTGGTATTATTAGAAATAAGCTAATTTTATGTAATGAATGTAAATTCTAGAAGCCCAATAAATCTGTCTACTAGTAGCTACTACTGTTGCAGTATGATTTGAATATTGAATTTCATTTGGCAATAGAAAATATTAGTTTTTCATTGGTACCTGTATAATGGTCCAACTGTAGTATATCTATTTTTGCCCTCAATCCCAAGCGGAAAACTTCATCTTTCAATCTGCATGCATCGCCATTTGTATAGTCGATAGCATCCACCTTCCAATTCAACTCTAAGTGAACTCTAAAATGTGACGTTCTCAGCAATATTAAACCTTAAGGTGATGGGGAAAATTGAGATTCCACCGGATTTTGATAGATATCGACCCTTTAAACAAATACCAAACCCACTCCGCCCGCCTGACCCTCCCTAGGGGGTAGTTTGAAAAAAATTGGAAATTATCTACCAAAATCCGATGGAATCTCACTTTGCCCCAGACCCTCCTGGGGGAAGCTGAGGGTGGGAGCGTACCCTACAGGTCATGTCCGGCAAAGATCCGATGAAACATTGGGGGGTCACTTCTAAATATTTCGAGGTATAGTGGTGCTGTGTAATGTGGGACAGTCTTCTGCGGCCCGTTTGGTCCAATCCCACCAACAACAATACAATATCGCTATAAAAACGTAACCAGATGTAATGCGTTTGTTTTTGGGTCTATTTACATAGGCAAAACCTTAGAAGGACCAGTCAGCAATAAACACAGAAAGGACAATATAGTACAAAACGGACAAATGCAAATAGTAAAACCAATGCTATTAACACCTACATCAGTACATGAATGAATAACATGTATATGCTTATAAACGTCGCAATTTCAAGTAAAATTAATGTAAACAGCACTCAGAGAATGTGTTGCTTGCCAATTTGGAACGAATACATCCATATTTTATGAATTACAATTAGTGATTTTATGACGACATTTAGCTAGTTCACTGTCTGCAGTGATAAATCAAATCGTACCTTGTCCGACGAATTTTCAATTTTGAAGAGGGGTGGTTAGTGAAAATGGCAAATTGTTGACACGGCAATATAAATATCCCACGCAAAAAACTCGGAGGAAAAGTTTCTTTGGCTCAAAAATGTAACCTGTCATTACAATTATGAGCAGATATATGATTATTTTGATTAGTATTGAGTGCATCACTATCAATACCACCAGTTTTGACAGTCTTCTCTATTCAATAAACAATTTTATTGTGCAAAATATATTATTATTAGGTACACTAAATTCAAGGACCCATAGACGACATGAAAAACAAAAATGTATAATATTTGTATGTTGTTAATTAAAGGTTGGAAAAACCTCCACTGTAATAGTGGTACTTAAAAGGTACTTGTAGTAACCCTAAGAAAAACTAAAACTGAACTTACCAAGCATTTTGAACACAAACAGCCGTGTCAGTCTTATCTGAACTGCAATATCTTGATATTCATTACCAGTTCTCAAAACAAATTTCAAGAAAATAGAACATTTATACCTGTTCTATCGTGAAGGCAGATTTCTGTGAAGCTCGCCGGATTTGTCTCTACAAAATAAAACGGATTAGACTGTTGCCTAAATTTTTCCTGGTTCGTGTTTAACGATATCAAAATGTTGACCAATTTCTCAAAAAAAGCAGTTTTATTGTACTTTCAAATATTCGAGTCCTGTGGAATGATTCCTTACAAAATGGATGTCAACAACTTCCGCGTACAAACAATTCGGAAAAGGTGGAAATTGGTATCATGGGCTATCGGGGCATTAATAAATGCCAGTTGTGGGATATTTCTTTTGTGTTGGCTATTTTACAAGACGTACAGTTTCCGCATTTCGGATAGAGATGTCATCCTGTTGTTTTGTACGATTTCTTTGGCCCTTCTCTCAGTTGGAGCCAATTTAACTTTTGTTTATGCAGGGCTTAATGAAATCCCACGATGTATCAACCAATGCATTATCTTGGATGAGCAACTCACAAGTAATAAACTATGATTATTCAATCCATTTTTATACGAAAAACTCTCCATGATGTATACAGATTGTTCCCACTTCTAAATGAAATTGCGTAATATTATTTCCAAAATAAATTTTGCTAAATTTTAAATGAAAATTATTCTTGAACAATTCATTTTCAATTTTTTTTGCTTTTAGAACTTGAGAAAATCTTTCCGTTCTCAAAACAGAAAAGAATCGTTGACTACATGGGAATTATTGTTTGGTCAATTCTTCCATTAGAAATATTGATTTCTCTGCTGCTCTGCATGTATTTATCATTGGCTGAACATTCACTAAGCCTTGAGCCACGGTTTCAATTCGGAAAAGCGATGACTGCCCGAGAGATATTCAACAGGAGCATAACTGGACTAGTCGTTTTCTACTTGTCAATGATATTCGTGGCTCCAACAACATTGTTCTTTCAACTCGGCTGTATCTACGTGCAATTTTCGTCCTACTGGATTAAATATATTGAGGATTTGTCCAACAAGTCAATTCACCAATCGCTCAAAATATACAGCTCCTTGAAGCTGGTTAATAAATACATCAACCTACTTGCTGCCCATATCATAATTCCCCAACTGCTGATTGTAGACCAAATACTTGGAGTCTCATGCATCTATGGAACGATAAAACTAAAGGAGAAGATGGGAATGCCAGGATATCTCTTCATGCCCTTAATGGTTATTATTTTGACCATTCTAAATATATTTTTGTTGAAACAGGGTTCCAACATGCATTCACTTTCAGCCAAATTCATCGCCAAAAAGAAGGTCCACAAAAATTCACTTGTCCGCCGAGTTGCAAGAGGATTGAGATCAATAGCTGCGGAAATAAGTGAATTTGGCTATATTGATGCCGGGTTTTTCCTAACTTTTATGGCATTTCTTGTAGACAATGTTGTCAGTGTGTTATTATATTCAACATAATTTCGAAGATAGCATTGATTCACGACAGTTGTAAATACAGGTCGGTGTAGAGTGAAAAATAAAGAATAAAATTGTGTAGTTTATTGTTTTCAATATAGCAGTGGATTTGGGAGAGGCAATTCATAAGCAGAAATTGTCACAGTTGATTTAAATGCATAAAGTTGATTTTGCTCCTGAATAAATAGTTTGACATAGGTAGTATAAGGCAATAAGACTACCGACTAGAAAATAAATGTTACTGATCTGCAATACTTACATCACACTGAATACATTTAAAACTGACTCAAACTGCATAGACTCGTATGTAGTCAATTTGCATAGCAGCATCATCTCCTTCCCAGGTTGGTACCCAATTGTCCCTCTCCTCCCACAAGCTCAAGAAGTCCTAATAAATATTTTCATGACATGCTTTGATACCTATACTCAATATAATAATATCTATTAAATATTCAGTGATGCATATATACCTCATCTCCTACCCAAGGGCGAGGTGGAATGGACTCAGGCCAAAAGAAATCTCCTCCAACAGCCACATTAACAATAAAGTGGAACTGAAATTAGAAGTTTGCTCTATTTATGTTCGATTGATTGATTTTAAATATTAATTAATTCAAATGGTTTGTTACAAAAATAGAAATAAAATTAAAGTCTACATTTTCATCGAAAGGGGCCATTCTGGGATTTCGACCATTTGCCCATGGATTTCCAAGTGATTCATCAAATCGTCCGAGTTCAAAGAATCCACCTTCCGGGGGATTAACTCTAGTCGTCACTCTCCCATCAACGCTGAGGACAATTCCAGCTGACAAAGTAAATAGAGTGGTCAATTAATATGTTAAGATTAATCTAAGAGCAGAAGGACGTCAGATCGTCTCCTTCACTACAATGAAACTACAATTCCATTTCGTGTATACTTGAAAAATGTAGTAAAGCGAAACGATCTAATATTTAGCATAAGTAAAGAGTAAGGTTGAAACTGATAATAAACAAGCTATTTACTGTCAGTCCACTCTAACTGGAAGATATGGAAATCTCTGTCGAATCCTTGATTAATTGGTGAGTTGGTCGTATTGTGTGTTAGTTCATAAGCGTTGTGAGGGTAGAATGGCTGAAACACATTGAATCATTTATTAAATGATAAGCCATGCTTTTAACATTATTTAATAATATTAATTTAATATTGATTGTATTTAAGGATAATATTATGTCACGTACACCAAAATGCAGGGTGGCTCCAACTTGTTCAGTGCCCATATTTATTCCTGATGGTTCAAAAAGTAACCGATTGCCTCGAGATTCCATTATGTCGATTTCGCCACTGGCTGGCCATCCTCCATAAATTGCCTCCTCGGGCATCATCCAGATTGCTATATATTAGAATTTAATTCAAACGGAAAAGTGATTTTAATAATGGAAAGTTCGTTTGCATAAACTTTTACTCCCTTATGAACGGATTTATATTATTCTTAGTTACCTGGCCACATCCAATCTCCATGGGGAACTTTTGCCCGAACCTCAACTTTCCCATATCGGAATGAGAATTTCCCTTTGGTCCTCAAACGAGCAGAAACTGCGGGTTGAAGAATATTGGGATACTCAGCCTGTCTATCGCAGGCACCACCTTTTGGAGGATCTGTGCAGCTATTACAATAATGCAGTCATGAAAAGTTGAAATTTGAGGGTCTGATATGACTGTGCCAGACTTCGGCACAACCTTTAATGGGTTGTGTAATTTAGGTACATATGCATAACTGAACAAAACCTAACTATATCTTGCATTACATTTATTCAGCGAGGGTGAGGGGTAAGAGTATAAAGTCGGCATACCATAAATGGCATGCCTTAAAGAAAAAACATCGTTTTTGACAGATACTGAAATAAATTTGAGGAAACCCTCCGTGCCTTCCGATTTAGTTCAGTTCAAGGAGGGGTCAACCTAACATCTAGTGCAGCACATTTGTACGGAATATGCTCCAGCAACCAATCGGCATAATATGTAATAAAGTAAAACCGGAGATGGAATTTTAATAGAAGCAAGTTGTGAAATGGCTTACCACTCGACATAATGGTATCCATTGTAGAGAGCCTCTTGGTCTCCACCCAGAAGATCCAAAGTCAAAGTCGGTTTGATGTGTAAACTTCCGTTTTTAATGTAAGAATTTTCCGGGTATCGGTCATAAATTTGAAACTCGTGATTCTGTCAGTAAAAAGTTGAATTACATTCCTTAGATTCAATTTTGAGGAATTTAACCAATTTTAAAAGTAGTGTAGAAGCAAAGACTTTAGCAATAATTCGGAACAGCCAAGGTTGAGATCGCAATATATGTCGTAACATCTTGAAGGGGACCTAAAGTCTCTCTGGCTTATTTATTTCGGAAGTAGTATTTTTTGAGAATTGATCTCTTTCCAGGAAACAAAAATTATTTTTTGCCTTTTTTATAAAAAGGTTGGAGTAAGTTTTTTTAAAGCAGTCCTTTTTTGCCTTTTTTATGTAGCAATAGGCCCCATTTACATGTAAATGGGAACATTCAATTTTCTTGTAAATAAAAGCAAAAAAAAAGGCTGCTTAACTACAAAAGTAGTACTTTTTTGATATTTTGTAAAACAGAAGTACATTTTTTGTTCCTTTTTTAACACTCTCAAACAGTGACATACCCAAACAATAAAGTAACGGGCTTTAATTAAAGCCAAATAATTATTTACTTGATGGGGCACGGCTACTCCCCCGCCGTTCATGTTGGCTTCATAGTCCCATTTGTCAAAATCTAGCGTGTCGAAGTTGTCTTCCCAAACGAGATCTCCAGGAGCGTAAACACCTCCTAAACTTGAAGTGGTGATTGATTTTTTTGGGCTGGCTGCAAATGAATCAACTGTCAAGGACAGCAGAATTGTACATAATAAAATAGGGAACTTCATTTCTACTAATTAATTCTTAGTGACGGACTTTAATAAAGGAAGAAGTTGTCCCAGACGATACAAAAATATCTATGCCACTCCAGTGGCCACTACTGTCATCTTTAACTGCATCGCCTAGTTGCAGACAATTGTCCGGCATGTATATGTATAGAGTGCAGATATCAGAGATATCCACTTAAGGTTGTACAAAAACGACAGACTGTTATCAAAACTGCCGAAAGGGTTTGGTTTGAATTGAATCTTATCTATGTCAGCATTCATTTCCACATTTACTTGTCACCTGTCAATCATTCTCCAAATCCCTGTGAATAATATTCTTGTTTCAGTCAGCTTTTTGTTAAAACGGGTAATGCTTTTTACTGGTCAAAAGTTTGAAGATTACATTACCGACAGTTGTAAATAAGTGGCAATTAATACTGACATTTGTCACCTAGATTTAATTAAATTGAGGACAGTAGTGCATCGATTATAAACGAGTATAAAGTATACAACAACAACCACTTCACGTTCATTTAATTCAATTCAACAATATTAACAATGCAATGCAATGCAATACGATATAAAGGCTATATAGTAGAATAAATTAACCATGTCAAGATGGGTATAACAACAAGGCGTGAAATTGGCAGCTTTTCGCGAATTTGCCGTTTTGATAACCTTTCTTTCCATCAAAATATGTAAACTAGTGAGGTCCTTTTTGTAGGCTACAGAACTATAATCCATTGGATCTATTGCTCTATTAATTTTTGTGCCCTGTGATTATATTTACGGACTTGCCTATTTTGCTTGGTAATTAAGGTATCTTCCTAACATGTCATTGTTTCATGCGAATGGTATGCTTAACATGAATTAATATATTTTTTAGTTTTACACTTGCAATGAATTAATTACTTTACTACATTTAATATTACCTCTTCGTTTCGAAATGTGTATAATTAAATATATAATAAGTACCTATATATAAATAGCGATTAAAATGAACATATTTAGCACTCCACAATCAAACATGGTACGCCATTTTTATATAAAAGGTTCTTACAGAAGTATATAATTACCCGAGACCACCCCAAATTGTCAACCCCTTTTTGTCAACACCTTTTTGTCAACAGAATTATACGTGTTTAGGTTAGGTTAGATAGGTTAAAGTGTTGACAATTTAAAGTTGACAATTCGGGGTTGAATCCATTACCCATAATGTCATTTTATTAAATATACGGAGAATGAATTTATAGATCCAACTGATCCAAGTAGTGACAGTATAGTAGTAGTAGCTACAGCAGTTGGCTAAATGAACTTCAACATTAATTCCTTTTCAGCTTGGAACCTTCAGTAATCTGTAAAATCAAAATAATAAATAATCTGTAAATGTTTACCATTTCTACTTATGTGTTTAAATTAGGGTACGTGTGTATCGTCTGCTTAATATCACAATTTGACAAACCATATTTTTGAAGGAATTGAATATTTTCCCGCCAAAGACGGTTGATAAGTTTTTTGAACTTTTTGACCTATTTTCTTAATAATTGTGGCTTGTCGTATTGGAACATTCATGATAAAATGGTTTGTTATTGTTACATTGTAGCTACTCTTGATAATGTGGCTTTTGGCTTTTCACATTGTAATATTAAGCGGCCGATATTACCTTGTCCCAAAATTTGACTCTCTCCTTGTAAGGGTCATGAAGTAATTTCGAGTTCAAATTGAGGGTTATCCAACTTGAGCCGTCCTTTTCAAGTTTGGCAGGATCAAGTGGGTCCCACGATAGGCCTTCAATGATAAGTTTATTTCTACACCAAGGAATCGAATTAATTTCAAAAAATAGGTTGTGTAGCAATTTCGTTTAAAGTGGTAATTTTAGTCACCCGTAAGCAAAATCTGTCCAAAGTTGAATATAAAGTTTTGAAAACGTTTCTTCGGGAGATCCTGGTGCCAGAGGAGAACGCCCGCTCATTAAATATTGCATTTCATCCCCATGAGTCACACCTTAATAATACAAAAATCTAAAAATGTAAAAAATTTTAGATTCTATTTGTATTAGCTGAGTTTTACTTTAAGTATCTACCAATTATCTCCTTGATGCCAAAAAGGGAAGTGGCGGAGAAAGTTCCTCGTTGTGTCATCAATCCGATGTAGACAGGTGAATGTTTAGCGTGCATTCGTAATGATCTTTCTATACCGTAGATGAATCCAGTGTCCGAATACATGTCTGTCAAATTCTGAAAAGTTTTCATTCCAATTTCTTCATCGCCGAAATAAAATTTTTTGACCTGAGTGGAAATCCAATTTTGTTCGTTAACTGAAAGGCCAGCATCCCGATAACTCAAAGTTATCGGTAAAATTTTCAGAAAATCCTCATTGATGTCTTTTCTCAACTTTTCATTGTTAGCCACGGCTGTTTAAAATAGATTTACAAATAAGGTTAAAAGACTTCAAATGTAATAGTAGTCACTTAAACGTATAGAAATGTTTCCTTAACTCACGAATAGCATGTAGAACAAGACCTTCATCTTCGCAGGCAGTGAATATAAGAGGGACTTTGTTAAAACTTCCCGATTCCATAATATTTTCTGGCGTATCACCGAGAAAAATTTGTTCGCTTTTGCCCGGAATTTCAACGGAGGGCGCAAATTCAGGAAAAGGCTCTAGATACCATTCCTATTACAATTCAAATAATACAATAAGATGCTTAATCAAAGACAAATTTAATTACTTAGTACTTTAATGTTTGAACTAGTTTTAGTTTCATGGAGTTGTATATCAACCGCAAATGGTACTGTCCAGTTTACTGGTACTTAAATTAGTTTTGTCCAATCTTAACCAATTTTATCACCGCAACCCTGCAATGATATACCGTTAGAGGTCGAAGGAGTACCTAAGAGTCATCACATTGTGTGTTGTATTACATGTGTAAGATAACGCGTACAACAAAGGAATAGAGATTAGAATACTAATAGGATATTTTCTATTTTTGTGTTGTGGTAGCCCAAATCCCGTCTTAATTGGATTTTCATTACGATGATGAGAGCTCAGAGCTACTCCATTCTTACCTCGCTTTATCGATTGTCGAGAAAAAGTAATTAAAGGAGGACTAGGTCTAGAAAATATCCAATTAGGGCTCTAATCTCTATTCCTTTGTTGTACACGTTGTCTTAGACTAGTAACATAATATGCTAGAAGGATTTAAATGATCTCTAATGCTGAGGGATCAAATACATAAACAGATCTTTGTACAATAAAGACACTCCCAAAGTTTAAAATAGGTCACAAATTAAAAGAAAATTGTTCAATCTTAATACACTCCTTTGCGGGACCAAAAATGTGTATGAAATACTACATACATAAATTTACAAAACTACGCACATGTATATCTACTTTCGCAATATCTTCAGCTTTTTTCTGTTCCAAACATTTGATAAGCGTGGTAGAATTTTCAGTTTCATTATTCTGGAAGCAGCCGAGGGCTTTGGCCGTGGTAAATGCATTTATAGCAGGATTTTCCATGAAAACGGCATTGCTGATAGCCGTTCCACTCTGCAGAATTGCTCTGGAGAAGAGTCCTTTGGATAGTGGGGATAGAAGATGAAAATGAACAGAACTGGAACCAGCGCTCTGGCCAAACAAAGTAACTCTTTGGGGGTCACCTCCAAACGCCTGGATATTCTTCTGAATCCACTTCAATGCCAGCACTTGATCTTTTAAACCAAGATTCCCTTCTATTTCGCCATCCCCGGTGTTCAAGAATCCTACGATAACAAAAACTTGTATTATGTAAATAACTAATTAATACCAACCACAAAAAATAATTAGGTACCTTTACACTCTATTGCATACTAAAGTATCATCTTAAAGTAACCTTTAGTGCCAATATAAAGTGAATAAGATATATAGATATATATATCTACAATTATGTGTATATAAATACGTATGGGTATCTACGAGTAATAAAGAACTTTAGTTATAAATCATTAATACCGGTTTTAATGTAGTCAGAAATAATTATAATCATGTATTAGTACAAGTACATGCCAGAGACTCAAAATACTTCTACTACTATAGTGCTAAATAATTTCATACATAGCACTCGCAATTTATAATAAGCCAACCATTAAATATACAAGAAATCCATTTCTTCTTATAAGGCAAAAGAAGCTAGAAGGTTACTTTTTGCCATACTATTTAAGCTATAGATTTTGTGAGTCAGCAAAGCGTGGAATCATGCACAACGTTTATAATTTAGGTGCTGAATTACCAAAAGCACCAAGTCTGTAGTTAAATGTAACAAAAACTACTTTCTGGTCCATGAAATAGGCAGCTCCCATGGGTTTTGCTGAGCCTGCCATAAAGCCTCCTCCGTGAATAAATGCCATTACAGGATAATTTCCATCCAACTATGTAAGTAAAGCATCAAAATTAGATTTTCAATTTAAATATTATTACTGCATTTGTTTTGAATTTCAGAAATATTTGTAGTTTAGCATAAAAATTGAAGCTTTATAGAGTAAAAACAGCAGGGCCGGGGAATTGGGGGGGGGGCGACTGGGGCGACGGCACCGGGCATCAGGCTCAAGGGGGCAGCAAAATGCAGGAAAAAAATAATTTTTTTCCGCCCATTTGCAAGGTACATTAGTATTCCAAAGAAACTATAATAATAATAACAAAGCATTTCTCGAGAACAAACACCACTAATTAGTTTATTTCCTTTTTACTGTTAATCACGGAATCCAATTTTAACCTAGCTTTTTTCTCTTTATGCGAAATCTATTTCTGTTTTCTGTCTGTGTGTCTGTCCGTCCGTTAAACCCTGTTCGCGATAGCTTTCGTACGGTTTGAGCTAAGCACTTTAAATTTTAAAGATAGCTTAGTTTAAAGAAGAAAAAAGTAAACCATAGTTCGTAAATGAGCAAGATCGGTCACATTCCCTGACCGGGGGAGGGGTTTAAACATCGAATTTTACTAAAATCGACGTAATTTTGGATCTGGTTATCATACAGCGTCGCGTAAAAGCTTGTTCGACAGGTGACATGATTAGACACATTAGTGAACAGGTTGTAACAGTCGAATTCTACATCGCAACTCAGACTTCAATCTAAATTTCACTTGCTATTCAAGTCCCAAGTCGTATTCAGGATTCACATTAGAAATGACTTGAAGTCAAGTTGTAAGGTACCTCCCAGATCTACCTTGGTACTTGACTTGAGCTTTACAATTTTTGAAACTACGCTCAATTTTTAATACAAAATCATTTTGAAGTCTAATTTCGTCAAGTGGGCTTCATGAATATTATCCCTACTTGGACTTTAACTTGACTTGAATAAACCAACCCTTGTAAAGTTAGACTTGAAGTAAAGTCTGAGTAGGGATGTAGAATTCGACTGATAATCTTCCCCTGTTAGGGTAAAATTATCAGTCAAAAAATGAAAATAATAACCAAATATCGACGTAACTTTTCGAAGTGATGCAATAGCTCTAATGAAAGCTGACAGGTCTACAAACACTTCTAAATTTGTTATAACCTGCCCCTGATAAGGAATATGGATTAAAAACTTGAAACAATTGAAAATCGATGTAACTAACGTTCTTTTCATCGTACCAAGTCGTGCAATAGCTTGATGGAAAGCTTGCAAATTCCCTGCCACTACTAAATAGGTTAAAACCTTGTATTATCAGAGGAAGTGGGTGTAAAACTTAAAAAATAAATGAAAATCAATGTAAATTCCGTTCTATTCAACGTACAAAGTCGTGCAATAGCTTGTTAGGCAGCAGAAAATAACTAATAACAGTTACTAATAACAAACAGAAATATAGTATACAATATATTTGGCATTGTACAATTCCTTAAGGTATGATATGGCTTACAATTCTCCAATAAACAACAAAATTAGTGATTTCATTTTCCACCCAAACCAAATCAATCCAAACTGCTTTGAAACTTTTTCCTTCCAAATCTTGTCAATCCAAACCGCTTTGAAACTTTGTCAATCCAAACCGTGTGTCAAATTAAAACTGTCTCAATCCAACACGTTTCAACCAAAATCGTACTAACTCTACGTGGCAATCCAAACTATCTCAACCAAAATCGTTTCAACTGTACGTTTTATTTTAAACAGACTGAACCCAAACCGTCTCAACTCAAACAGTCTCGACCCAAACCGTCTCATCCCAAACTGTCTCAACCCAAACCGTCTCAATCCAAACCGTCTCAACCCAAACCGTCTCAACCCAAACCGTCTCATCCCAAACCGTCTCAACCCAAAAAGTCTCACCCCAAAAAGCTTCTTACCGTTTGGTGCCAGCTTTAAAATTGCCTTTCTATTGCTACACTATTTTAACAAAAGTTTTTGCAACAAAATGTTTCTGTTTTTAAAATGTGAAATGACATTAAAGTTAGTAATAGGGGGCATCAAGATAGCGTTTGCCCGGGCATCATGAAAACCTCACCGGCCCTGAAAAACAGTTTAACAATTTACTTGAGGGGAATAGACGTTAATGGATAGACATTCTTCGTTTCCGGTCACAATTCGTTTTGGATCAAACGGGAATACTTGGACACATTCTGAACCCATTTTTGTCGCTTCTCGAAGACCTGTCCATGGTTTTGCTAATTTGGCTAGCTAGAAAATTAACATTAAATATAATAGTATATTAAATTGCTAAAATGAATGCCTTAAATCTGATTGAAACAGTATAAAATATTTACAGCTCAACCTTAAATCGTTGCGGTGGTTCAGCGTATGGAATGCCAATAAAAGCTGAGAACGTTTTGTTGTCACGAGATTTCATAAAAGAACCTTTTAATTCCCCATCCTGCAATTTCACTTGGGGATAATCTTGTGCACAAATCCACAAACTACCTAATTCTAAAACTAGTAGAAATTTCAATAGTCTCATTTTTAAACACAATTTATAATAGTATATAAAGTATATTATTTATTAAAGTCTTTCCAAAATAATTAATTCAATACCACAACAACAAACAGATCTAAAACATATCATTAGTGGAAACCTTCGAAAGATGAGAGACGAATGAATTACAATACCAATATGAATACCAACTCATCTCATCTTCCACAATCCACACCTCACGTAACAAAAAACCAGGCGATACAAGTTATACTAGCAGCTACACATCTTTGCCAAGTAAAAAATCATAAAGCTTTCGCAAATGTTGCTGCAATAGGCAGCCGACAGACAGCTTGGTTCACTGATACAATCTTCTTAATAGAATTTAGACCTAGACGGAATATTTTACTGCGTTGTTTTCTGGTATATTGAGTAAATATGATGTGCACATCAAATATATTATACCCAGAAAAAGTAGACTAAGGCAATGTGCGGAGTATTTGCGTGGACAATAATAAGCAAGTGACATCTAAAGAAAAGCAGACTGTCTTTGACATTATAAAATGTATATATTTTCCTGGAGTTGCTGAAAGAAAAACAAAAAGGAGATACAAATAATTTTTTGTATCTCCTTTTTGTAGTGGGGAACATATTTTGAAAAATGGAATTAAGGAGTGCATTAATAAAATGGATAAGCTTGTGTTCGCCATACTATGCAGCATCCTAATTTATAAAAGAGTGTTCTATAATAAAGGGCACTTTATTGATCGCGCCATTCAAGACAACTGTCACGGTAAACAGAGTAAATTATTAATTGACAATATCACTAATAATGAATTGAATTGACATTTAATGCTTCTACCATTTCCATTCACAATGTATTTGATTTGTAAATTATTATAGAACTTATATATTATTTGACTATCAAATAGGAAAATAGGTAGTAACTTAGTGGTATGGTGCTGCAAACAATCTACTTGGATTGGAAAACAATTGACTTTTAGAGCTAAGCTATCATATTGTGGACATTTCAACTCATGTCGTCTTCTATCGTCTACAACTTCTGTGCATGAACGGAAGAATAAAGTTGCTACATAAATCTGCCAGCTACGCTTCAACGTTTGCTGTAATGCAAGGAGTTTAAGTTTCTTTCCACTTCGTTTATTACGATTACGATTTCCAGGCTAAGAAAAGAGTTAACCACATAGTCACCAGATAGAAGAAAACATAACAAGGGAGGATTATTATACATAACTGCTTAAAATAAATACTAGAATATTTACATTTTCTTTCTACTTTTGTGGGATACTTATCCAAGTTGACATTAAACAGAAATTCAATCCATAAATGTAACAATTCCCTACTTAAATATTATATAATTCCAATTGCTTTTTGAGGTACGTCATATCCATGTAGAGCAATATACATTTATACATAGTTATAGTTAGAGTAGTCTTATCCAAATTGACAATATATTATTACTAGAAATAAACTCGTCCTACCGACGGGAAATTATCAACACTACCCACTCATAATAACACCAAATCCAATCATTTTACCAAAAAGTGAAATCTTGTCTAAAGTTGCAGTTTAAAGTCATTTTACCACCCGCGCAGCATTTGGTTTAATTTCGAAATATTGTAACTATTCTTGCGCCTGCGTAGTTACACGAAGTTCATCTTTTACATTTAAACATTATCACGGAAATTTTTCATTGCGCAACTCCACTTTATGATTATTCTATGCGTATGATGTAAAGTAGAAGAAGCGGGGAGTATAGATAGCGGTTCTACCATTATATTATAGCGAATTAAAATTTGCATATTTACTATGAGTATGTACGGTAGATATGCAAATGAAATAATGCAAAACTCCAAATTAAAATTTTTTAATTTGAATTTTCAATTATTTAAAAAATGATTTTCAAAAATCGGGATTTCATGCTCGGCTTAAAAATCTTGGTAGATTCTAAAACTGAAAACCGCATTACTTTACGTTATCTTTACTCTACATAAAGATAAAGTGGGGCATGCGTATGAGATTCTTTCATTATTCTTGAATAAATGTTTGTATCTATGTCCGTAATATTTTGTAATTAATGAGTAAGGGTAATATTTTGTAATTAATGAGTAAGGGTAGTATTTTGTAATTAATGAGCAAGGACTAGACTATCAGTACTGAGTACTGAGTCCAATCAAGGGTCTATGAAATTCGGGCCAATGCGCAGTCGCTAGAAATTTACTGATTTCAACATTTTCTAGCACACTTTGTGTGCTGGGATTCAACTAGTATCTCTATATAATAAACACAGAAGGAAAAAATCTTACCAATCTATCTATCTATGTAACTATGTCTGGTAGGACAGCCTAGGCAACCTGCATACATTGCGTAACGCAAAACCCACTCCCCCATGTGCAACGCAAGTGCTGACTGTAACACTTTTGAGTACATCCTCCTCCTCTCATCAACTGCACACGTAATATATGCACATCGTAATGTATGCACATTCCCACAAAAATGCGCATGTTCACTTCTTCTATCTGCTCTGTTGTGATTGGTGAAATGACTTAAAGACACAAGCTAAGTCCATCTGCTGTTTCTTCATTAAAAGGAAAAATTGTCGGCTGCTTTTTGATAATTTGATCTAAGTGAAAATGACAATAACTGAAACTGATACGCGTTGTCATTTTTTTGATTTGAACTCTGGTAACTGGAACTGTAGGTGACTGAATTTGGTCATATATAGCGTCCTGGACACTGCCACTGATTGGTACCTATTTAACCTACTTACAAGAATATAAAATAGGGAAGAGATTTTTATTTCAATTAAACCTTATCGAATAGATTTCAGCTACTTTTGACCCCAGACAACGCATTTGTGACTGTGACTGGATTTGCCACTGACAGATACCTCTTGTGAAGAAAAGGCTCATCTATTGTAACTCTGTAAGTAATTGTAATTAGTTTATCACTAATTGCTGTAATTAAATTTATTGCATGAATGTTTATTTGTATTAAAATTCGAACATTTATTAATATCCTGATTAAATTCAAGCATTTCCGAATTTAGTAAACACGGATTATAATTTTTCCAATTTCCACCAACAGAATGCAACTGTTCATATAAGATTTGAATTTAAAATTATCACAATGAATACTATGCATGGTCAATTATTGATAACTATTAAGTAGGCTTACTAATAATATATGTATAATTTATTTTTATTCCAGAAACAGCTTTTTTCAAAGCTACAACCGATCCCCGGGAAGGAAATATCTACTTATAATAATTTGCAACTAACATTTTAATATTTAATCTTTTGGCCCCTTTGTGGTCCATTGCTAAATAAGGCAGACTTGACCCTTTGTGGTCCATTGCCAAATAAGGCAGACTTGACCCTTTGTGGTCCATTGCCAAATAAGGCAGACTTGACCCTTTGTGGTCCATTGCCAAATAAGGCAGACTTGACCCTTTGTGGTCCATTGCCAAATTAGGCAGACTTGACCCTTTGTGGTCCATTGCCACATAAGGCAGACTTCACCCTTTGTGGTCCATTGCCAAATAAGGCAGACTTGACCCTTTGTGGTCCATTGCCAAATAAGGCAGACTTGACCCTTTGTGGTCCATTGCCAAATTAGGCAGACTTGACCCTTTGTGGTCCATTGCCAAATTAGGCAGACTTCACCCTTTGTGGTCCATTGCCACATAAGGCAGACTTCACCCTTTGTGGTCCATTGCCAAATAAGGCAGACTTTGCCCTTTTGTGGTCCATTGCCAAACAAGACAGACTTGACCCTTTGTGGTCCATTGCCAAACAAGGCAGACTTGGCCTTTTTGTGGTCCATTGCCAAACAAGGCAGACTTGGCATTTTTGTGGTCCATTGCCAAACAAGGCAGACTTGACCTATTGTGGTTCATTGTCAAACAAGGCAAACTTAACTCCTTGCGGTTCTTTGACAAACAAGACAAACTACACCTTTGCAGATGATTGTCAAACCAGGTAAACTAGACCGTTGCGGCCCATTGATAAATTGATCTCTGCGGTCCATTGCCGAATAAGGTGGACTTGACCATTTTGTGCTTCATTGCCAAACTAGGCAATTTTTGAAAAACATTTTTCACAACAATGTCACAATTGCAAAACAGCGTAGCTAATGAAGGTCAACAGGAAAGCACCATTAATAGTTGTAGTTTTAAACAGATTAAATTGCACCGGACAAATGAAACTGAAGAATCACGTTTGCTACAGCTTGAAAAGCGAAGGGCAAGAGTAAAAATGAATTTAAGCAAAGAGACTGAAGACGATCGACAAAATCGTCTTAAAAAACGGAGACAAAAATACAAAGGGCGCGTCGAAAGTCAAACCAAAGAAGAGCGCCAATTGCAACTTCAATACCATCGACAATGTAAACGAATACGTCGACACAATGAAACTGAAGAAAAACGTGAATCACGTCTTCATGATTTGAGTGAGCGTGAAAAAATTCGCCGCTTTAATGAAACTGAAGAAGTACGTCAATCACGTCTCCAAGTGTTAACATACCGTCAAAGAGTACGCCGCTCTAATGAATGTGCAGAAAAACGCAAATCACGTCTTCAAAGTTTAACTGAGCGAGATAAAGTGCGCCGCAATAATGAAACTGAAAAAGGACGCCAATCCCGTCTTCATAAGTTGAATCAGCTTGAAAAAATACGCCGCACAAATGAAACTATTGAACAACGGCGATCACGACTTAATGAAATGAACGAGCGCGAGAAAATACGTCGGTTTGACGAAACTAAAGAAAAATATGAAGCACGCCTTCAATATAATAGAAAGCGTGATAAACTACGACGTGCTATAGAAGAAAAAGATAAGCGCCTAGCCCGTTTACAAGTACTAAGCAATCGAATTAGAAAACGTCTCGCTAATGAAACTGCAGAACAGCGTCGTTCTCGCTTAGAGAAGCTAAGAGAACTAAATAAAAATCGCATTGCTAAACAGTCAGAAATAGAATGCTTATTACGACTCCAAGACTTAAGACAACGCAATAAATTGCGTATTGAGAGCCAAACCACAGAGGAACGTCATCATTGCATTGAAATTCTAAAAGAGAAGATCAAAGACGGTATCAGAAAGATAACAAATAAATGTATCACTATTTCAATAGAACAGCAACAAGATAAGCTGAACAAGAACAACCGAAGGTTGACAAAGCTTCAAAAAAATACTCGAAATTCCGCTTTCATTAACAATCCTGATGAAATTTCAGTTCTTGAGCATTACTGTGGTGAGATGAATATTGAATGTCGGCATTGTCACTCTGTAAACTTTGCGACTGAGGGGACTCATGGCAAAGATAAAGAATGCGAATTCTCCCTTTGTTGTCATAAAGGTAAAGTAGTTCTAGAACCTTTTCGAGATTTTCCTCAAGTACTAAAAGATCTAATGACTGGATTAAATGATGCTTCAAATAACTTTTTAGCTAATATAAGACAATTTAATAGTGCGTTTGCATGTGCATCATTTGGAGCAGATATAGTTGTCCCACCCGGATTTGGCAAATATTGTTTTAAAATACAGGGTCAAATTTACTATCGAACAGGTCCTCTTAAACCGAATGATTCTGGGACACCAAGTTTTGCCCAAGTATATGTATTAGATCCAGAACAAGCTGATATTGTTCGTTGCAACCACCCATCTAATACCGGGTGCGATGCAAATGTTATGTCTATACTAGACCGATTATTGAGGAAATTAACCCTTACGCACAATCATGGATGATGATGAAGGAAGTCTTAGACGAAGAAGAACTGCGGGCAAATGAAAGAGGCGAATTGCCAGGAAAAGTAGAAATGGCAATTGTTCAAAACCCTGTATTGGATTCACGAAGGTACAATGCTCAGAGGGTTAATGAAGTTGCCATGGTCTTTGTGTCAAAAGATGGCGTTCCTCCATTTGATAGAGCATTTATTGCCATACCTGTAACCACAAAAGACAAAAAATATCTTAGTTTTATGAATCCCAATTTGGATCCAATGTTATATCCTATTATTTTCCCACGCGGAGAACTAGGATGGCACAATCGGATAATGCAATGGGATCCAATAACACAAAGGAGCACCACAAAACGAGTGACTCAATTGCAATTTTACTCCTACAGATTAGCCACCCGTTTGGGTTCAAATGGGAGTATTGACTTCAACCCGATATTAAATGCTGGAAAACTTACCCAACAATATATAGTTGACGCTTACATTAAAGTTGAAGCTAATCGGTTAAAATGGATAAGAGATAATCAAAGTGAGCTGAGAGTTGAAAACTACAAACTACTTGAAGATCATTTAGTCAATCCCGCCAACTCGGAAAACATTCCCATAGGTAAGCCAGTTATTCTTCCATCGTCGTTTCAAAACGGACCACGAGCATTGACACAGAATTTCCAAGACGCAATGGCCATTGTTGCACGTTATGGTAAACCCGACCTTTTTATTACTTTTACATGTAATCCTAAGTGGAGGGAAATTACGGAAAATTTGAATGGGAAATCTTCAGAAAATAGACCAGACCTTATTGCCAGAGTCTTTCATTTGAAACTGAAAGCATTAATCAAGGATTTAACAGAAAACATGGTTTTAGGAACTGTTTTAGCCTTTGTTTATACTATAGAATTTCAAAAACGAGGGCTTCCACATGCCCATATCCTGTTGATACTTGAAAATAATGATAAAATAAGAAACACGGAGAAAATTGATGAATTGGTGTCTGCAGAAATCCCAAAAAACAAAATAATCCCATGCTGTTTGAAACAGTTACAGCAAATATATGTTGCATGGACCATGTGGTGAACAATTTCCAAAATCTCCGTGCATGGAACAATTTAAAGAACCAGTGCTTGATGAAGCAGGAAACCCTATTTATGACGAAGATGGCGTTGTGAATACAATTCTGAAGTGGAAATGTACAAAAGATTTTCCTAAAGATTTTCAGGAAATTACATTGGCAAATTTTAATGGATACCCACTATACCGCCGAAGACGGATGGGGGAAACCTTTACTAAAACCAAACAAGGCATACAAGTAGAAATGGACAATAGATATGTGGTACCATATAACCCTTATTTATGTCTTAAATATAATGCTCACATTAATGTAGAAATTTGTTCAAGCATTAAAGCGGTCAAGTATGTATTCAAATATGTTTATAAGGGTCATGACTGTGCCAATATTGAGATTGGGTGTGATGAGATAAAAACGTATTTGGATTGCAGATATGTCAGTGCCCCAGAAGCAATGTGGCGTCTTTGTGGATATCAAATGCACCAGCATTCTCATGCAATTTATAGACTCCCCGTCCATTTGGATGGTCAGCAACCTATTTACTTCCAAGACGGGGAAGAAGCAGATGCAGTAGAGAGAGCAAGCAATCGGCTTACAAAGCTAACGGCTTGGTTTAAATTAAATGCTAATGATGAATCTGCAAAACAGTATCTATATCCTGATATTCCTTATCATTACACTTGGCATTCTAAAAGAAACATTATGGAAGAAAAGAAAGCGAAATCGCCCACTGATTTCAAGGATGTACACAGTTAGTCCCTCTGATTTGGAGCGATATCATTTACGATTACTTTTGCTCCACGTTAAAGGTGCTGAGAGTTATGATGATTTGAAAACAGTCACATTAGAAGACAAAGTAGTTAATTGTAAAACATTTCAAGAAGCTTGCTTAAAATTAGGACTCCTTGATGACGACAAAGAATGGGACAATTGTCTTCAAGAATGTTCCGAATTCCAAATGCCTAAGCAATTAAGAAAATTGTTTGCTTACATTTTAGTGTTTTGCCAGCCAGCTGAACCTCTGGTGCTTTGGAATAATTACAAGGAAAAATTGATGGAAGATTACATATTTCTTTACCCGCAACAGCCGGAATTTGCACTACATCTGACCCTTAACGACATAAAAAATGTTTTAAATATGTCACATAAAAATTTAAGCGATTTTAGCATTCCGGAACCTAATGCCAATGTCTGGGCGTCAAGTACCGATAATGGTGATATTAGGTCAAAAGAAAATCAAGACTGTGAAAGACGCATTTTAATGCTGAACGATGAGCAAAAACATGCTTTTACATCTATTATAAATGCTATAGATGATGAAACTGTCTCACAACGGTTATTTTATCTTGATGGACCTGGAGGAAGTGGAAAGACTTTCCTTTATAACACTATTCTTTCATTCTTAAAATGCAGAGGTGACATTGCTTTTCCAATAGCTTGGACAGGAATTGCTTCAACACTTCTGGTTGGCGGACAAACAGTGCATTCCTGTTTTGGCTTACCTGTGCCTATTAATGAAACTTCCGCATGTAAGTCAAAGTCTAAAGAGGATGACTTAAATCTTAAAAGAGGAAAGTTAATACTTTGGGATGAAGCAACTATGGTTCCTTTATATGCCTTGCAAGCCATTGACCGTAGACTCAGAGAAATCATGAATAGTAAGAATACTCCATTTGGGGGAAAGTAATATTAATGGGAGGGGACTTTAGGCAAACCCTCCCAGTCATTCCACGAGCAAAGCCTACTGAAATTTTAGAACAATGTATCACAAAATTTTCCCATTGGAACGATTTTGTGCAACTTAAACTAACAGTTAACATGAGAAATGCTGATGATGAGGATAAAAATTTTAGCGAATGGCTACTAAAGCTTGGTGATGGGTCGTTGCCGCGAATAGATACGCTGCCAGAAAGCGTAATTCGTGTTCCCCATGAATTTATCACAGACAATATTGTGCACTCTATTTTCGGTGAAAGTATAAGTGTAGATCAAATATCTGAAATGTCTTCAAGAGCAATTCTCTGCCCATTGAATGAAGACGTTCTGAAACTAAACGATGATATTATTGACCGTTTAGAAGGATGTGCTAAAATATATTTAAGTTCAGATATTGCGCTTGACAAAAAGGAATTGGGGGAAACTACATCCTACCCTATAGAATTTCTTAACTCACAGACTCCGTCTGGCATGGCACCACATAAATTAAAACTAAAAATCGGAGCAATTGTAATGCTTTTAAGAAATCTTGACTTTGGATTGTGCAACGGAACAAGGTTGATTGTTAGAAAAATGCACCAATACTCAATTGAAGCGGAGGTTCTTACGGGAAACCAAAAGGGTGAAATTGTTTTTATTCCACGAATCACTGTAAATCCCTCTGAATCTAATTTGCCATTTATTTTGAAAAGAAAACAACTCCCAATCAGGGTAGCTTTCGCAATGACCATTAACAAGGCACAGGGTCAATCTTTGAAAATGGTTGGAATTTATTTGCGAAAGTATTTAGTCACGGTCAACTGTACGTTGCCTTTTCTCGTGCTACTTTAAAATCGGGCGTGAAAGTTAAAATTCTAGACACTAACAATCAAGGGAGGCTATTGCCCAGAAGAAATGAGGTATTTACACCTAATGTAGTATACCGCAGTATTTTAATGAAATGAGTGAGGATGAAATGAAATAAAATGAGGGGTTTTTAACAACCTGGGAGAAATTTACAACTCAAGCGTAAACTAAGAAAATACCACTACGGTGGTGGAGAGCCAGCACGAAAGTAGCGTCCACGTCGCCTGGCTTGGAAACAATGTATTTTCATTGGCTAATGACTTTCGACCAAATTGTTCATTCACTTTTATACGTATCGCGATTTTCGTAAAGTATATTGATTTTAGTATTACTTTGAACGTGGTGCGTCCATTATTATTATGGAACAAACATTTATAATCACGAAATTAGATACGCACAAATACAGACATTCTAACATTGTTGACTTTCACCTGGGTGCTAGGTTCGTTGTTTTGCTGGGTTCACTAGTTGTAATATAACTGTAGTAAGCTAATTGCTTGAATTCACTTATTGCTGTCAACATACGCATTACGAACGGGACTCTGTCAAATATAGATTACTTATACCCCTGGTTTAGATAGTGGGATAAACGGTATAAACATTTATGTACGTTTCGTTCGTTCATCGTAAGAAACTATGAGAGGTCGTTTAAAAGCTGACAGGATTAGTGACACTTCTCAAGAAGGTGGATTGTATTTATAGGTTAAAAGCTATTGACGCAGATCCTTTGATATTACATTTCCATTTTGTTTTATTTACTTATGAGGATGTTAATCGTGCAGTCAATGACGACAGAGAAGACAGAAAGTACGGTTACCTTTTTGACATAATAGAAGCAACCAATTTCTACCTTAATCTCCCTGCATGATCTTTTGAACCTGCTAAACCATTTGGAGCCTCCACTCCACGAAGCCAAAGCAGTTAGAGAATTCTCATAATACTTTCCTTGTCTTCGGGACATCAAACTCAAGTAGAGCAGTGCGAGAAATGCAGCAATATTCATTTGAATGGCCATCGGTCCATTCAGCCGAATTGCTCCGTAAATACTGCAAATCGACAATGCTACCAAAACAACTTTCTGAGTTGGCAAGAACCAGTCCCGGAAACCTTCATTGTATAGATTTTGCAGCACTTGAAGTCGCCTGTACGTTTCTGCAAAATGTACATCTCGTCGAAGTGTATTTATTGCGATCCCATTCCTCTTTCCATTTCTGCATTTCAAAACTTAAATTAAGTCTTAAATTTCCATTTAAGCTATATAAATTACGGTTAGTTGCTTTTGCAACAGTTGGCTTATTTTTAAATTTAAGAACTAATGACAAAAAAGAATAATTTTAATCCCCTGTCTACTTCATGTGTTAGTATATAATCTGTGCAAATATTCGTAAAATAATTGGAATTAATTTCAATGGAAAATTCTACAATTCCATACCTTAATTCGTCGATTATGAACGTTCCGATGTAATAAAACGTGAAAAAGTTGAAGACGGAGAAAAATACTTGCGCCCACACGTTATTACAAACCCATACTTGCATGAGAATGAGAAGGAGCTTTACTGGGCAGAATTTTGAATCAGAATCTTGCAGAAGAGTAGTCATGTAATAATGCCTGTCCGGGTGTTTGAGTATCATTCGAACATTGTTTAGAGAGTGGAGAGCTCCAAGAACCAGAAATGTTTTGAATACTTTCTCGCATCCATTTTTACGGTTTTTGTGTTGTGCCGGAATGTAAAAGGCTTCAAGACCAATCATACAATTTTAGAAATTTCTATATTCTACATGGTAAGTATGTGGGTAAACATATTTGGTCTAAGCACAAGTTTTGTAAGCTGAGAAATATTTTTAACATTCATATCCGAACATTCACTCTATTATTTAAATTTCATTAGGACTGGGTATAAAGATAGAAATGATAGAAAATGAAAAAAAAATCTGAGTCTATGACCAAATACAATGATTATGGTTAATCGATGCTAAAATGACTTACCTTTGAATCTCTCGTACAAGTTGATGTATGTATTAATGAATGTTACCATTTCATGGCGATAAAAGTAATTTTGGACTTGAAATACCATGCCTAAGGTGTAGCATAATATGTAATAGCCATTCAGAACTTTTGCAGCCGTATCAGCTTTCGAAGCAAAGGCAATAAATAATTGTCTCATAAGAAATAACTCATAGAAACACATTATTGCAAAACCTGTGATGAAGTAGCGAAAAATGAATTTTGACTTCCCTAAATGGATTTTACTTGATTTTGCCTCCCATTGAAAAAGACTGCCACCATTATAGTGTAATAAGTTGACACTAAGCGCCAACAGTTTGTACGTGCTTTGTGACAACATTTGTATATGCTAATTACAGCAAAGCACAGTTAAGCCCTGTTAGAAATATTTCTAAACTTTAGTTTTTGATTCCAGATATTAGTATTAAATTTTGCTTATGTAGTGCTATATATAGTTCATCCTCCTTCGACCTCCCAATTGGGAATAAACAAAAATATTTTTAAATTTCTTTGCTTGGGCAAGTAGGGAATCATTATTTAGAATTCATTTTTGTGGGCAATTTATAAATATTCAGCAAAGAGGTCTGTCTACCTGCTTCTTTATAAGTTTATAACTGTCAGCATAGCGACTTAGCTTACGGTACGAACAATTCATGACTATAACAATGAATTACAAATGAAATGCTATAACACTGCGGTAAACTTATTTATGTTTTATTTGGCGACTATCAACTTTAAATTTTTATACTTTCATCGATTCATACCTGAACTTGAACATTAAACTGACAATTCTTCGATTGGTATATAATATTAAATTCTATTTTGTATTCGACGGCTTTAGATCTGGTTTGAATGTCCAAATTAAGTAGGCAAAATGTATTCTAGTATTCTATGTACTTTGTGCTTACGTAAGTCTGTTTTGTATGTTATATACTAAAATGTCAAATGAAGAACAATAGGCCATCAACAAAATTAATAATTTACTCACATTGGCTAACATTGCTGACTGCTATTAATTAAATATATATCTAGTATATCGTTTTTGTCATTTGGACGTTTGCTCCATGAATTTTAAACTTTAATAGCCGTCTACAGACTGACATCAATATTAGAATAGAATGGGGACATTAAGAAAGACATTAATAGCAAATTCTTCAAATGAAGGTGCCAAATGTAAACAACAAACAGTCAGCTTTAGCTATAAAGATAACAATTTGAGCTAAGCTCTGCATTCATTAAATATTATATTTATATCTTAATTTAAGGTGAAGTTGAAATGCTTAAAGTTGAAGATGAGAAGCTTTTTTCCCAAAACTTTTCCCTATTTTTGTCATTATTTTTTGTTTGCGGCACCCTTGGCCAAATTTCTGGATACGTGCCTTAACAATATATTTTCAATTCTAAATTCTTTGAGACATTCTTATTTGCAATCAAAACGCAGCAATTAGTGAAATGTAACTGGAAAAATTAAACAAGGGGGATTGGTTGAATAACACAAATTTATTCATTTATTGTCATACAATATTTAATTAACCATATTTAGGTACCTTGTATATTTTTAGTTTATTTTTAGTAATAATGTTATAGTACAATAATAATTATCCATCATAATAAGCCATTTTACTCAGAATTGAAATAAAGTTATGCATGTTATCTATAAGCCTTTCCCACAATTGCTTTCTGGTCACCAGTTGAAGTGAATCTCAGTAGATGGAGGTAGAGAATAATACATTAAAAAAGCCTGAAAATACTATATTTCCATCTACTGAGATTCACTTCAACTGGTGACCAGAAAGCAATTGTAGGAGAGGCTTATTTAGGTGCCTAGCATTTTGTAACCCGCACCGTTCACAATTATACATATCCCCAAAGTTTTTTGTCATACAAGGGGCTTTACACAAAAATCACATAGATAAAGATTTAAATATTTGCTGCTAAAACGAAATAAAACTAATGAGTATGAGTAATAATGTCAAAGTAGGGAACCAAAAACGGACTCCTTTTTTACAAAAAATTTAAAAAGTACTCCTTTTTCTAAAAAAGCAGTCATTTTTTACCTTTTTCTAAAGAAGCAGTCATTTTTTACCTTATTTACATGTTAAGTGGAAGTAAAAAAGGCACCCTGATACAACAAAAAAGGTAAAAAGGCAAAAATCTGCCTTTTAAAAATCTTACTTCTACCGTTTTTGTACAAAAGGCAAAAAATGTAAAAGGCAAAAAAACTGCCTTTTTAAAATCGTACTTGTGCCTTTTTTGTAAAAAAGGCAAAAAAGGTCCTTTTTTGTTCCCCGTGTCAAAGCAATCTTAAAACATTTTTAAGGTGATCATTGATGGCGACCACATGCAAGCTATTTTTGCATGGGAACTTTTAATTCTGTCATTTCATGTCTAATTTATCAGTGGCTTCAATGGTTTAAGAAAATGGTCATTAAAATATGCCCATTTTGGAAAACTCAAATATAAATTAATTACCAAAATGGTAAAATGCCACATTTCTTAAGGGTTTTTTATTTTCCAGTTTCTCATTGCCCTGCACACATAATGCCATTCGGAAATAAACATTTAGGAATTATATGTACCTTGATGTCAGATGTAATTTTAAGCATAATAAAATATACAGCTCTTACAAATAGTAGTGGGAAAATGCTTAGAAAGCACACGCATGCTTTTAATACCATTTTATACTGACGTGATATGTTTGTTAATGATGAAATGCAGTACAATCCTAAATTAAAACTTTAGTTGTCATAATTGAATTGTTCATTTGGGTAGTCCATTTTTAAGCATTAAGAGGTTTATATAACGCAAGCAAGTATCTGATGGAGGCGACGGGCGTAGCGAACAATTGAAGTTTTTTCCAAATATCAGAAAATATGTTTTGCAATAATTAATTTTTCTCTTCACCCTGGATTTGTGCCTAATAAAACGTATAAAAAGAAACAATGGGACAGTGTAAATGTTAAACTTTCATTTCGAAAGTAAAAACTGAATGGACGAGGTTAATATTATTCAATACATAATTGTCATTGAAGTCATCAAGGGTATTTTGTGTAAAGAGGAGTGATATTTTGTTTATTGAGTAGAATATAATAGTTTCAATTGCAAAATTGACATACGGGTTATACGATAATGGGCATTACCAAACAATAAAATTACATTAAAGGCTAATGATAATGGCTTATTATTGTGAACTTATAATGTTGGTATAAAAGCAACATTTTTCAAATATTAATTCCATTAATCTGCTAAGTTTTGCTTTAGCTTCAAATTCGAAGAAATTCATTAAAAATGAGAACGTAATTTTATGTACACATTTAATAAATAAAACTGCAACCAATATTACCCAAAAATGTGGATTGTAACTTTGTAATGTTTTCTTTCAATGTCAATTTAATCTTCGTATATTTTTAATTCCCAGTGAACTCATCCTGACTTTTCTGATTGCCTTTGCCGTATCAACTGTCATTGTAAGTGGACAGTATTACGATGACTATGGCAACTTTGGTAACTACGATGGCAGACCGATGGTACCAAGACAGAAGAAGTAAGTTTCTGTATTTTAATTTTAGATTTTCATTCGAGGAAAGTTAACTAATTTCAATCATTGTAGGCCACTCCAGACCTGTATCGGTATAGGAGATAAATGTGATTTCGATCACCAATGTTGTCAAAAAAAATGTGCCTGTAAGTCCACGGAAATACTTAAAATAAATAACTTCTTTGGAACTAAGAAATAGTAATAGTTATTTTAGGTACACTAGACGATTTTGAGTTTCACGCTCACTTAATACGATTATTAATGGTTATTTTAGCACCAACATTTTGGGGACACAATAAATGTTCTCTCACACTCTAATCCGAACCAATTGCAATCTGGACTGAATTCCAATTTAATACGCCTTTTTGATTGCACAATAAAAATACTAAATAATAAAATGTAATTCTAGTTAAATAAAGATACAATTCAAAAAAATGCAAAAAGTATGTATCCTATTATTATAATTTTATTTGTCAGACCATTGCGCTTACGATTAATAGCAATAATAATTATATATGAACACTCAGTCATAAGTCAGCACGAAAACAATCAATGGTAAGCCACGTAAAACCATTTCATTTGTTCGATTGGTCAAAGTCTGCATTCAAGTACCTTTTTTGAAGCAGGTCAAAATGTAATTACAAGTATCAACTTAAAGAATATAATAAGGCACACGATAGGCTATATTCGTACATTAAAATAATTCTGGAACGACATTCTCATCTTCATTGCAAGGAAAAATCGTTTGCAAATATTGAGTTGCGACAGTATTTGCTAAAATCAGTATTTTCGTATTTTTTGTAAGTTTCACGTTGCTACTTAGAAAGCACACGCATGCTTTTAATACCATTTTATTCTGACATGCATTAAAGGCCTATACCATGCTGAGTTAAAAACAATTATCACCCTAAAATGTAATTAAACAATTAAAAATTATGAAAAGACGCATTCGATATAACAAACTTTACCAATTATCACACACGAATTACAGCCATACAAAATCAATTCACTTTTAGAAGCGTATAATCTGATAGTAATTTATGTAAAACCAATTAAGTACTATGTTGAAATTTAAACTGCGAGGTCAAATTTTGGCATAATAGGTTTCAAATTTCTTTCTAAGCGACTGATTTATTAGTCACTGAGAAAACAAAGTTACAATGTATTTATACCCAGGACGAGACCTGGAAGAAAGTTACCAAATCAAGACTATTATTCCAAATGCTCTTACAGGCATGCCAAGACAAGAGTAGATTTACCGACGATTGAATTCTCGAAGAGGAAGTAAATAGGCTTGAGGTATTTCAATGTTTTCAGTGGCATTTGGGTTTTTTGGTCGCCAAGATGCAAGGCATCCATTAGAAAGAGTAGAATTCTGTCCGTAGAGCCTGTCAGAGATACCGGAGAGATAATTGTTGACGTCAGTGTCCCGCAAATCGTAGTAGAGATAAACGCCATAGCCCTTGTTAACCGTACGGGTCGCCATTGCTTGTGCCTGTTTGGCAGTTGTCCTATTCACCCATGTCGCTGCAGGAGCAAGTCGACTTTTATCAAGTCCCGGAACCTTTGGAGGAGAAAACATTCCGTACATAGCATTCCAACTGTAGTCCAAGTAATCCCCTGCATTAATGCCATTATAGCTCAGTCTATGCTTTGCCGGTCCGTAGTAGTAAAATGAAATGATCTTGTTCGGCATCAGACTCCGTAATTCCTTCAACAGGTAAACAAAAGAGAATAGGTTTGGGTTTCCAGTCTCGTTATTCTTTCCGTAGTCGGCATATTCATCATCAAAGTCGATTCCATCCAATCCGTAGCGCTCCACAGCGGAATTTAACTGAACTGCAAAATCACGGGCTGCCTCTTGGGTGGGGAAATTGCATATCCCCACCCCATCGTGGTTACCAAGAATAGATAGTAAAACTTTAATCCCTTTGGCCTGTATAGGACGGATAAATTCCTCGGCATTTTCTAGAACTCTAGCCACGTTTTCATTGAAGTGGAGAATAGCTCTTTGTTCGGCAACGTCGTAATTGATGTTGGCTGCGAATATTATTGCAATGTCAAATAAAGGCTCATCATTAACGGTGTAGCATCCAACGTTGAGAAAGTTATTGTTGTTTACTTCAACGTACATCACACCCAAAGTCGCATTTAATTCAGGCTCGTTAACTTCCTCCACTGCCCTAAATGTTCATAAATGGAATTTAAAAAAGAATATCGGATATAATTATTATGCATTTCAAAAATTAAATCAATTTTAATGCCTGGCGCCATTGCAAATTATATTGGTTTTTATGTAAAATGAATTTGATGATTTTGCTCATTATGAACTGCTAGAGTTCTGCACGAAAAAAATTGACCAATTTAGTTTTTCATGAGAATATACTTTTTGCATACTACTTGGTAGAAACTGTTGGTGACATTACATTTAAAAAATATTCTATAGTCTTTTAGCGAATCGCCATATCACAATATTTTGAGTAGAATATAATTACAAGGAGTTTGGAAATGTTGAATAAATTAATCACCTTTGGTTGTCCGTAATGTTGACATTGTTTGGCTTAATAGCAAACAGGTTACTAATCACGTTATTTTGGACCCAATAGTTGATAAAAATAAATAAGATTGACAAGCCAGCGAAAACAATTTGAGCCATCTCAAAAAATGCAGAGTGCTTTTTTCAGTCACTCTACATCTTGAAATTAAACTGGGGTTTTAGACATTTAATTTTAGGAATATTTAAATCAGGTTCGTGAAGGCTTACAATTGGCATTTACCTGTTTATTCAGGTCCAATTACGTATTCCATTTCTAATAATGATTATAATAGTATAATTTCGCTATAGAAAATAATAATTTTAGTTGTATTTCATAGTCCACCTTTTATCTAGGCTATCTGAAATCAATCGTATTTAATATGTACATCCAATTGCATATTATTACAATGTCGATGAGAGACACGCCAAATTCCATGTGTGTAGTATACTATTATACTAGGACTTATTTCAGTCACGGGAGTCAACATGCAACCTAACACGTTAATGATAAACAGAGTTCAACTAGCCGGTGGGTAGTGGTTAGGTGGATAGGGGGCAAAATGGGCTAAATAATAAATAAAGTGGGTAAATTGTGAGGTGGCTAGTGGGCAAAATTGGGCAAAAGTCAAAATGAGGCTAAATAATACAATAAAGCATGCAAACATTGGCGCAAAGTTTTCAAATTTTGGGGACTTTTGCCCTTTTTGGTCCTTTTACCCGGGTGGGTGGGAAAAATGTAAAAAAAAACCGGCTGAAATAGAATTCTGATGATAAATTCGCACAGAAAGACGAGGAGTGGAATACAGTGCAGCAACAGTTGACAGTAGCAACACGGAATGCAAAAGTCAATGCATGACAGAGAACTAAAATGGTACTCCAAAAAAGGTACTGAATTTCTAGACACAAATTCAAAAAAGTGCCTCATGCTCGCCCTCATTTTGTTTTCTTTTTATGGCGTATTTGTTGCATTTGTACGATTTTACAAATTCTCGGAATCATGCTTTCCTGCTAACGCTGTAATTCAAAATGAAGTGATTTTTTAATTGTCCTGAGCATCAAGTTCCAGATATTTCCCTTTCGCCACTTTTTGGAAATTTTGAAGACTTTTGGTAAATAAATACGGGCTACACTCTAATCCTAATTAACACACACAAAGTGTATGCCAAAGTTACCCCGCTAGTAACCATACCGTTAACTATTATAAATGTACATAGTCGAACAGAAGTTACTGACGTCACCGCGCTTTTATTAGTGGCGGTTTTCACGTGCAATCTTGCCAGGGCCTTGTGATATGTGTCGGCCGGCACTGATGAATGTAAAAATATTGTTGAAGGTTCTAATAGTTTGAAACCAATGCATTGCATTGTCTATTATATTTATTATATACTCTCAAAAATATTAAATTGTTGAGAAATTAGTATGGAATTTACGTTACATTTTACACTATCTGCATGCCCAAAGCCATTTATTTTGTTTCAAGGTTATTTTGTAAGTTGACGTCAATATGTAAAAAGCTTATTTTGACTTTAATAGCAGTTGGGGCAACAGAAAGTTATAAATAAGGAATGAAGTTGGGTAAACACTCTGAACACAGTAGTAGGGAGAGGAAATGATGAATGAAAGTAACAGATACAATGCTTAAGAGCATGCACAATATTATGTAAAATGTTTGCATTTTCCATTCCAACATCAACATCTCGTTACAACCTAAATACAACCGTTTCTTTTAACCACCACGTCTGGTTAACGTCAAACCTATGGAACGGGAGAGTTCATTATCACCCGTTTTTTCTCCCGAGTCGTTATCTCAGTGCAAAAAAAGATTTCCGTCTCATTTCCTATGTTGCTATTGAATTGTGTGTAACAATACTTTTTTTCTTGGCTTTAGCCTTCTCCAATAAATAATTTTTGAAAAATGTCGACGCCAGATCTATGCTGTTGTTGCTCTCTTAAAACTGGAGGAGTTATCATCGGGGTTCTTGAAATAGTAAGTTCTTGAAATTGATTCCTCAAAACTGTGGTATTTTATTATAATAATTAAGTTAATAGTTAGTGCTAATAAAATTTTAAAAAAAATTATATACAAAATCAAGAAATATCTGTAAAATCGCCCCTTAAGGAACCATTTAGCCTATTTCCACTTTTCGTTTTGTGTACAAAATAGCCTACCACTTTTCCTTTTAGTTTTGTGTACAAAATAACCTATCTCCACTTGTATATGGTGCTTAAGCTATTCCGCACACAAAACGAAAAGTGGAGATAGGCTAAATAGTTCGTTCAGGAAGCAAAAATCCTTAGTTCACTTTTTGTTTGGCACAGCAAATGGCCTCCCTCCACTCCAGTTCCCTTTATTGTGATTGACTTTGAGGTTGTTACAAACATCCTTTTCACAGTATAAAATAAACTCCTATAAATTTTATAACATATAAAAAATTTCAACTTATTTGAATTATTTAAAATAACCAAAAAAGCAAATCTTTGCTAATTTTGTTAGGCAAAAATGCAAAATGTTGCCTATTTCATCCCTGGTGGTGTTACAAATAATTCAAGTTTCTGAGAACATACTTCGGATTTTTATCCTGAAAGAAATGTTCTCACTTACTTCCAGTTACAGTGATGGTTATATATATTCATGCCATTGTTGGGGATGAACATTTGTAATTCAAATCCAATTTTTTCAAATTAATATCCCAAGGAGCAATTAAACGCTTGACACTTAATAATTAAAACTCTTGATGGTGAATTTACAAGTCATATTGTAGAAGCAAATCTTGTAATCAAAAGATTTCTTTCTTCCTTGTATAAAATAAATGTTAAGAGCAATATTTCCAAGGTTCCATCCATCAAACATAACCTAGTTCTAAACTCTGGCAGATACTACACTTTAGATAACACTGTTAGACTGCATAATATGGTTATTTTGCAAAGCTCGTTCACGAGTATTATAAAATAGAGTACTAGCTTTGTTTGTTTACTCTAAGCAGATATCCTACCGGTTTTCCAAAACATTTAAATTCCGCTACTGTACTGTAAACTATTTAGGTATGTATATTAGAATAATATTATGCTGTTCAGGCATCGAAATAAATTTCATTTCCAGTGTAACGAACCCCGCACACTGGCTGTTTTCCACACTTTAGCTCCGCCCACTAGCCACGCCCCCGAGCCAGAAAATAAGTAAGCTCCTCCTACTTTTGGGGTGGGACATAGTGTGGGTAGGGCGAAAGTCGATTTCCACAGCAACCAGGTCATACTTTCCCACCTAGGTATGCTGTAATGTACGGAGACCCCCCCTGGCCGACGAAGTCGGCCAGGTACCCCCTTTGGCCTAAGAAGTATCGAGACCCCCCCCTGGCCGACTTCGTCGGCCAGGAGACCTTAAACTCACAAAAAAGAGAAGCCTACCCCTCCTGGCCGACTTCAAATTAAATATGAATAACAAAATTTAAATGATACGCTGAAAATGCATTATTAATTTTTAATGTTTTGAAACATTTTATTATTACTGTTTTAATATCAGCGGGACGTGCTGGATTCAAGGACGTATAGAGAGATGGGCTTTCGAAATCCATGAAAAAGAGAATTTTTTCTTAAAATGGCAAAAAATTTCGCGCTCCGCGCGATTATTTACCATTTTTAGGCCATTTTAGACTCATTTCAGTCAAAAAATGCCAAAAATTTTTCGCGCTACGCGCGAATATATATCATGAAAATATCTATTGGAAATCTTAGCCACCTCCAAAACTCAATTCTGTATACGTGCTTGGCTGGATTTTGTGCATATATGATGAAATGTGTCCAAAAATCTCTGTGATGCTCATTTATACCTAATTTTTAGTAAAGGTGCAAATACTTCAAACAAAATATTGACATTTAAGGCAGCGTTTGTTTATCACTGATAAAAAATTTCATGGTCGTTTTCCTATACCGCTGCGCCCCCTTTTCAAAAAAATTTCGCGCCCCTTACGGGGCGCGCCCCCACCTACACCCCCCAGAAAAAGTACAAGATTCGCCCATTAGACCCCCCTTGGCAGTTTACCCAGTGGGAAAGTATGAACCAGGTTGCAAGAGATTTCCGATGCCTGGCGCTGTTACTGAACCTACAGACGACAATTCTGCTCATAGCCTGTCCAATCACATAGAGAAGCTAGGCAAATACCAAGAGCCTCTCGCCTGCAGACGCCTGGTAGGTTCCCGGTAGACATAGGTTGAATTCATATTATTACACTGTTTGAATAAGGGTTTGTGATTTTGCTTAATTATTTTTTGGCTATATATTAACAGGGTAATAAAAATCCACAAAAGCAATTCTTACTATTTACTTCGTTTTTTGTAGTGATAAAACTTGATAGGGCCTTACTGTGTCATTTTGCTCTGGGCCGCGCAAAAGTTAGGGCCGACTCTTCTGTTGCAACTAGTTAAAGAAATTGTAAAAGGGTAATTATGGTTTTGCCAAAAGAACGCTGTAAGATGATTTATAGGTTAGTAGATGGAATAATAATTCTTTTGGATACAAAATATTTTTTTGAAGTATGTCCTAATTATACTCATTTTTATTCTGGTATTTCAATACAGAATTGTTAAAATAACGTGAATTTTTCATTTTTCTGTAGCTTGGGGGACTACTGGTAATTATTTCTTCCCTTCTTACTGGAGGATTGGGACTGATTGTCCATCAAGAGAGTAGTAGAGGAAGTGGACCAGAACAAGCAGGTGTATTATTTGTATACATTTGACTTTGAAACACAAGCAAAGCCTTTTTTAGCCTTATTCAGGAAAACTTCAGGGCTGTCAAATTCTCTAAATAACATTCCTGACCTGGTGACTAACGTTTGAAATAGTGTAGTTAATAACGGCTGGCATTCTTTCCTGATTATATTAATAATGGGATATATAAGAATTAGCAATACGATAATGTCGCTTTATATACTTGTTATTCTAGATGTATATTATGTTGCAATAATACTCCTTGTCATTGCTGGGGCCTGGCTTATCATGGGAGTTGTGTCCATTGTTCTTGGAATCATTCTTCTATATGCAATTCGACAGGTATCGTTAGCTAATATTGAATTTCATCAAGCTGAAAAATTTCACAAAATGTTCCGCCCTTAAAATAGAGTTTACCAGAACTAAAATTGTTAATTTTAAATTTTACAGGAATCGACGTACCTGATGAAAATTTGGATAATCTTCGAAACAATTTTGTTGATTGTCAGCATTGCCTGTTACGTGACCTCGTTTGCAATTGCATTTAATTGGTTTAAATTTAGCATGAACTTTATTTCCGTTATGTTTGCTGTATGGTTTATTTCTGTCATATACTACCACCGAAAAGAATTAAAAGAACAATGACTTGATTTCTTTGAGCTTACTACCATAATATAGTGGCTTCTGAACATCCAAATTATAAATCTACAACTCATTAACAATTCCCAATGTAATGAAAATATCTTTAACCCTTTAACATTGATTCAAATGTTGCATCAATCTTCCATTAATAAAATTAAAACTATAATGTTATAAAACAGCTTTCTTGTGCAGAAAATGCTTACTATACCAAAAATAGATGTTATGAACTTTTATTTGTGCTACTTTGTTTGATATATAATATTTTGTTCAACTTTTAGCCATCAATCTGTAAATCAGTAAAGAATAAATGAGTGAAACGTTGGTAATCACTACAAGTACAAGCGTTTCAGAATTTTGTCAGGGGCGACTTAGATCTCTTTTGCATTTGGGCCATTGATGTTACATAGATTTGATGATGCGCAATATATTCTGCTATTTTGGTTGTTTGGGGCACACCATGTTGTCGGCCCCTCAATTAATTTTCGATCGGTATATAATTCAGAATAAAAGGCTCCATTTTAAGCTCATTCTACACCTAATACAACTTAATAGAAGATGTGTCATTTCGTAAAATTAACAAAGATGAGTGTCTACTCTGACTACATCAATAGTTATGGTATATGTTACCAAAATGTGACCGGGGCAAATACTAACTACAGGCAAGAAGAAATCAAATTTATTCTTACATTCAACGACAAACACTAAAAGAGCAAGAAAAACAAGGAGAGCCGAGGCATAAAATATTGAAATAATGTTTGCACTGCCGATGTCATTGCACTCCAAAATATCTGTACTATTACTTTGTTCCACTTCTCAAATAGCCAGTAAATCCCAGAGTCAGAGTACACTAGAGATTGAGATTGCATCCTGAATGAATAGATGACGACTTTCGTAGATTTAGGGACGACGGAAACGATTTGTCACTGGAATAATTCGTCTTTTCCTCTCACGTACCGTTTCCAACTAAACAAGTATTTCTCATAGGAATCCAGCCATTGATTCATTTCCACCAATGCACGACGTTTCTTGCAGTTTTGAAAAACGTCCATCAATATTTCAGAGGAACCCATTAAAATGCATTGGTCTATCAAGTTGTAGCCAAACATAAGCCGATGAAGAAGTAGCTAAATTTCCGAATATTTAGATTTAAATCTGTCAGTTGCAATATCAAAAAGTTTTGAATGATATTCTTTTCAAATTCATTTGTAATAGTAGATTTCTTCAAAGCAGAATTTCAAGTGGCATATCCATACATTTGCTTTATAAGAAGGTGAAACGACATCGTTTACTTGTGTCTATATAATATAATGTTTACAGTGCTCAAGGAAATATTATGTCTGCATTGTTTGTGCTAAATTATTCAACACGGAGTCAGAATAATAAATCATTATTGACAATTCTGAAGTAAAAACATGCCATTTTAACTGGAGCTTGGGACAGTTGACCAATATTTCTTTCGAGAAGCTTAAAGAATTAGGATATTAGAACTAGAAGGTAAGTACTATTGAACTTAAAGTTAATATTCACAAGAATTATATTGCCAAGAAAGTTAAATAGAATATAAGCGGTAGTAAACTGATGTAACTAAATAGCGACAACAGGGCGGGTGATAAATTTTAAATTGCTTCCCTAGTCAGAGATTTTATTCATTGAAGGACCTAATTTTATTTTGAAATATATTTGTATTTACTGAGAGTAGTAGAAAGCGAAAATGATTAATAGTTCAAGAGTTATGTAAGCCAGAAAATAGATATAAACGGAAAGACAAACTTTCAGATGGACAGAATGCAAGTCAAAACGATAAAATATCTGTCACTATTTAACAACGTTTTATTCCTACTGTAAATTTATATACACGTATGTGTTTGCTATAGGTGTTTGCAAATATATTTAGGTATAGGAACCATGTACTGACAAAATCACTTAATTTAATTGTTTACAATAAATGCCTTGTCTTGTACATTATAGGTTGTATAAGTACGGCTGGACATACGAATTCAAGCTCCGCGACAGTCGCTATAACTATATCTAATCCAGGCAATGCTCTTAACCAAATTATCATTTCCTGTATTAACTGTATTGCAAAAACAAAAACGAAATGTCTGGCACTTTTCACTGTCTTCACATATTTCGCAATAGAAACAAGACATTGCAAAGTTTAAGCAAAGGCTGGTTTCTGTATAGTCACAGAAAAGTAGTTTATCCTAACAGTAGTACAGAAAATCTGACGCCATAAATAATATTTAAAAAGCAGGTTCATAGAAACTTACTTACATAGCGGAGGATTCCTTGAAATAAAGGCAAAGTTCTTTTGGTCACTCGTTAAATGTGTGTTTATTTAAGGTTAATCTCTACTTGCATATTATTGTATCTCTACTAAAACAGAATTCTTAGTAACTACAGTCTCCTAACACTCCTTACTTGATTGGTTGAATTTTATATTCTTTTCGGTTAAGGTTCTCATAGAAAATGACACTTTCCTGCATTTTCTTTGAACTTAAATAAAATGCAGCAAGCACACTTCTGCGTTGTCAGACCAATGACGTTCTTCGGGGGAACTAAACCGATCTAAAATTCCCCTTCAATTTAATTAAATACACCTGGAAACCGTCGTTCTGACTTTAGTGCAACCTAAAAGTTGAAGAAAAAGTACACAGAATGACGTCAATTGTACTAATTGAACCTTTCAGTGAATATTTCAATTGGTACGGAACTAAACTTTGGGCATCGCCATTCCATTTGGATCCTATCAAAAAGAGAATATCACTGACGGAGAATCGTTTTCAATACTTAGTTTGGTTGGGTTTATTTCTCGCTATTTTCGTGGTAGACATTTACTGTATTTTAACTCTGCTCAGCCAGATCTTCAAGCCGACTCTCCACGTCGGCTACATCGTCATCTTCATTATATTTGCAGTTATGCTAACGTTGTCTGTGTCTTTCAATTACGGAATCGGGTACAATGCTAAAGAATATATCAGAGTGGCAAATATAACCCTTTCTCTGGACTCCATGCTCATCGGTAATAATTAATTTTGAATATATTTAATCCTAAAGGCCTATTGAAAGAAATTTAAAAAATCACTAAAAAGGAAATTGTAGGTGCACCACCTTTGAGATCCAAAATTGTTAGACTATTGCCATACTTTGCTGTTATAAATATACAGATGAGTTCTGCAATAATTAATCGAACTTTATAATAGAATATACTTTATAGTAATATATTATTTTCACTTCAATCAATCTTGTAAAGAAAATAAATTCTAAATAATGTCCTTTAAGCTATAGCTTATCAACGCTAAATTTTATTGTGCTAAAGTACTTCATTAATTTGTATTGTATCCACAGATAAGTACATCCACGAAAGTGAAAAGTGGGCTTATGAACGACTCAACACCATCAAATTGTGTCTGCACTTTCTGAATATCATGGGAATAGTCTTCTGTCCACTAGTGGGTCCAGCAATACTCATTATTGAATTCAACCCTGTTATTTATTTCTTGGAAACTTATTTGTATTTCATCGACTACTGGCCAACGAGGGCGCTAATAGGCATCGCAGCGCCCTATTTTTTTCTTCATATCATTTCATCGTGGAACGTGGCAATACAATCTGCAATGATCTATTCAGTCCTCCTTGTCTTTTGGGGCAAAATTGCATCGACGGAGGTGAAACCCAAAATCAGAGCTTATACTCTGGCGAAAGAATACTTCTGGAAGCATCCAACAGAAGCCATGTCATTCTACAGAATGCTCTATATCTACAACAACGACGTCAATACCAATCTGGTCGATCTGCTTTCCATCGCATGTTTCTTCTTAGCCATTTTGTTGCACATCGTACTAAATTTTTGCATGGTTAAGTTGGCGAAAATTATTTCAATGCCAGTTTTCTTGGTTTTTCCTGCACTAGCCATCGCAATTACATGCGTGGAGTTAACCCTGCTCCCGACTTGCGAAAAGGTCTATTGCGTAAGTGATGATTTCCGACGACAATGGTTAAACTGTCCAGATAAAAAGGTTCGCAAAAATTTAAGAAGTTGTCGGAATCTGAGAATAAACATTGGGAAATTCTTTCCGGTCAGAAGAAGGCTAACCATTCAAGTCCTGCAAAATATAGTTCTCCATTCAGTCAGTTTATGTCTATCCATAAAAGTCAACAAGGATATCTTAATTGGCTAATGACTTTCGTAGTCCACTCACAAGAAAATACATTTGGGAAATACAAATCTCCCTTAATATCTCTTCATTAAATACCAAAATCTAATAGACCAGGTATTTTGTGCTGAAGAAAAGGAAAAGGCAAAAAACTAGTCCTCCCTTTTTTATACAAAAAATGTAAAAGGCAAAAAATGTCCTTTCTTGTTCCCAGTCACATTTTAATGAAACGGTATCAGAATAGCATAATTATTGCATTTCCAGTGGGTCGCAGCCCATCACACAAAATGAAACGGTATTAGGATAGTCAAATAGCTCCGATTAGAGAAAAGGAGCTACAAGCTTCCTTCTAGCCTCTTACTGTGGTTACTGTTAAGGATGTTAGATTATCGTAATTCCTAACTATAGATATGGATTAATGAATGCCCCGAGGCGAGGGAGTAGTTTTGTAGTTTCAACTATATATTTTTATGATTGGAGTATAAAGCATTGTTAGGTATACAGGGTAGTTCAGATGTTTTTTCAATATATATGTTCACGTGGTCTACGCTCTCTAGTTCCTGAACGGAGAAAGGTACGGAAATGCGAAGGCCGCCGTTAGAAAGATGACAATATTTCCAATCGAATAGAAGAGTATAATAAGTATTTTACCGGTTCCGCTTGCTTGAACCACAAGCGGTTCAAAAAATGAGTAAATCGCACAATCGTTAAATTTTACAAGGAGTAAATATTGGAAAATTTTGTTGTGCCTCGAAGTAGGCCTAACCCGGAACCAAAAAAAAGTTATTATACTCAGTTCGATTGGAAATTTTGTCCTCTTTCCAATGGTGGCCCCTTTATTTTCATAGCAGCCTTCGTTCAGGAGCTAGAGAGCGTAGACCACGTAATCATACATCTGGATTGGGGTGTATACACAAGTAGTAGTGTAGTAAGTGTGATTTATGAGAACGAGGGCCAAAGAGGTTGGTTCTATTTGTGACGATCGGAGTCGAATTTTTAAAGCGTACATTATCAAAGTTATTAATAAATATGTGCCTATCAAATTAGTGTGTACTTACTTACCTCAAGTTAGCGAATAATATCTACATAGCTTATAAAGTTCATAAGTTAATCCATGTACATACCGTGTTAGTGGAATTTTACCAAACAAGTACTTTAAATCTGATATCAAATTATATAAAATATTGCAACCAAAAAATGCATTACCTTAAATAAACGCCATTTATATATTACCTTACAAACGCTAAACAAGATTTGATTGCATAAAAGTAATCTTTAATCCAGAATGGCAGCTCAAGTGACAAAAAAGAAATGGCACGAATCATATAATATAGATATATTTGCAGTAGTAATTAGTTTTTAGGATTGTTTTGAAATTAAGTACATCAACTATAGATACAGAAAAGATTGAAGAAAGTGTAATCAAATGTACAAAGGCCGAGACAAATATCAGTTAATGTAACAGCAATAACATGTGACGAAAACCCAATATCGAAACTGGTACTGCTTGCTCCGCCAATCTATAAAAGTCATAGTCATAAACAATGTTAAAACCTCTTCGAATTTTTATTTGAACTGGTTAGAAATTAGCACTTGTTTTTACTGAATACTATTTTCTGTTAATCAAATAATTTTTTTGATTATAAAAAATAAAAGGTTGAAAATGAATATAGCTTACTAGCGGGGGCTCTTGCATCGCAATTTTGATTGCGCGTTGCTTCAGCCGACCAACAACGACTATCTCTTTCTTCTGGGCATCCTCCATTCATTAGACGATTGAATTCTTGTTTCCCCGTCTCCAGAGCTCCTGGCACGGCAGCTTGGCCAACAGCTGCCACTACTGCAGAACGCTGGTCACGAGCATCAGAGTAATCATTGAGAGATTCGAAATCATTTTCAACGGATGTTCCCATGGTGAGTCCAAGGAGTAAAAAGAAAATGATGGGTGACATTGTGAAATTAAATGTTAACGACCTTTTCAAATTATTGTAGAAGTAAATGGCTTCGCTACTTTGCGAATGCGAAACTTAAAAGCTGTATTTATATCAAATGAAATAAAGGAAAAATGAACAGACTTAGCACTTAAAACCGACTTCCTGCAATAGAATTTTAATGCCGATTAATGTTTCCCTCTAAGCCTAATTACACTCACAGTTCCGAGAGGAGACCAAATATTGTAAACTACATAAGCAATTTGGATTAAGATGTCTATAGGTATATAGGATTGTCTTCAGTCATGCTTCACTGCAGTAAACCTTAAAATTATGAATAGCCAAAAATATAATATATCGTGGTATTTATTGCTAAGCAAAGCTCAAATTAAAAGCTTGGAAAGAAATCGAACTAAACCACTTCCAGGTGAGGTGACTACAAAGTTCAAAGAATACATTTTGGTTAGTATTTTCTGTCGAACTCAAGTTATGTGTATCATCTGATAAAGCATTGATGTTAGTGTAAAAGATAAATGCGCAGTGATATAAAGTTTACCATCGTATGTGCAGAATAAAAGTCCCCACCCCAGGATTTGGCGAAGAGAAAAAGCCAAGCACTAGGTGTGGCTTCACAATTTCCTACTGTTTCTATTTCTACTACATTGTATAACCACAAAACCAATTTTTGCTGGGTAAGCAGTGTCATTTGGTTGGATTAACAAAGTTTCGTCTCTTTGCACTGGTTAAGCATGCCTTCAAAATAATAATAATATGGTCAGGGAAATACTTGGAAGGTTGGAACTCCTTAGGAGAGGGCAAATGCTTATTTAAGACGAGTCTCAATCACGTCACCCGTTAAAAATTATCTCTAAAGTCATCTCTAAAAGATTTTTCAAAAGCCATTTGAACCACGTACTAAACAGACAAGTCATTTCAATAACGCGGTTCCTTAAAACGCCATCGCTAAAGTCGTTTTAATCACGTGATTTCTTAAAAGGTCATCTCAGTCTCGTAGATTTTAAAAAGTCATCTCAATCACGTCACTTATTAAGTGGTGTGCAACACCGCTTTATAGGAATGCCTGGCCCCTATTTCACAATGATTACAAGTCTACAAGTACAAGTAGTTGTCGACAAACATGTGTCATTTTTGTTTCACAAAGAAACTTACAATTTGTCACATTTACAATTAAATTCACTTGTAATTACAATTGTAATGATTGAATAGTCAAAGATTTTTTTCATTACCATCTTTTGTTTTCACAAGTTTGTGTAAATTGTAGGACTTGTAGCTAGAAATTCTACAGTGCCCTAGACCTCCATCGCCTCATTGTAACTCCATACTGAGGCACACATTTGATTGAAATTGTATTGAGCAGCCAACTATAACTGTCACCTGGTAACCAGTAAGTTAATAGGAGATAAATTACCGAGGTGAATACTAGATGATCAACAATTGCAATGTAACCATAGTGAACAGTTACAAGTTTTGCTACAATTTACAAGTATCTGTGACTTGTCAACAAAATTCCTAAAAATTTCATGGAGCGTATATGACAACTATTTGTCGTTTACAAGCTACAATTCTACAAGTTTGTAGTTGTAGAATTGTAATCATTGTGAAATAGTGGCCTGATCTGTCTGTCTGTCCGTCCGTTTGTTAGCACGATAACTCAAAAAAAGTTTGAGATAATAAGTTCAAACGCCTGTGGGCGTGGTCCAAAAATAAAATTGGTGTAACTTTAGTTATCAACATTGTTGAACCCCATGAGATAGCTCGTTCGAAAATGTTAATCGTTAGGTCATGTCAAGGTCAAATCACACGTGTCTAGAGGTCAAAGGTCATTAGAAAAAATCACTAAAAACGTCATGTAAAGGTTAGAGACAATCAGTCCAAACTTTCTATACGAATTCACACCACTTACGTAAATGGTTTATTGCCATTGAAAAGAAAGAAAGAGGAGCAAAATGTGTAGTGTGTAGAGGTTACTTCTATCAATTACATCCTTAGTAATGACAACGGACGGGTCCGTATTTCTCATTTGAACCGGGCAATGCACCCTGTACCCATGATTTTAAGATAGATGCAAAAGTGGCAGAATTCGACTTCGTTGCTCAAAGGGTTTGGCTATAATTTGTATCCAAATTTGGGAGCTCCCCCCAACCGAGAAGCGACCCATGGATTTTGGGGCTTTTTTGAACTTAATTTTTGCTGGTTTTGTGATGAAAGACATGCCTTTTGACACTTTTGCATCCATTTTAAAATCATGGGTACATTGCCCGGTTCAAATGAAAATACAAACTCCTACAGATTTAATGTATTATTTTTCAATTATTTCGAAGAGGGTCAACTAATGTTTGAAGGCACTTGGTTACGTGAAAATATAATAGTTGACCCGGAGGGGGTCAACTATTTTGAACAGGGTGAATTAATTCGGAAAATACGGTATCTGTCTCACAAGCTCTTTTGCATATATTTACTTTATCAGAAAGTGACAACATTTTATTTACAAAAATCATAAAATGCTATTTTCTTTCTTTTTAACAATATTCTAAGGTCTAGGCTTACTAGATAATAAGTCAAAGAAACAAATTCGGGTTCGTAGGCTTAGAAGTAATTGAGGTAGGAGGAAACCTAATGGAAACCCAACTTAACCTTAAATGTTATTCCTTGCTAGAAAAGTGGAAACCAAATAGGTGGCGTACATTTTAAATTAACACAGCACTTGAAAACTAATACTTTGTATAATCATAGTTTCATTTATTATTAATCTTTTTCTCTTGCTCTTATATATAGCTACAATATTGTAAAATACATCTAGAGGTAATCAATTTCTTTACTACACGTTCAACGAAAAAAACAGGGCAACCAAAAGAAGGAAAGTTAACCACCTCCGAAAAATCATAAGAATTCTTCACGCTAATTATTTTTTACAACCAAATTCAGTTAAAAACGGCAAAATTCGTCGTACCGTACGAAAAAATCCCATACTTCTGAATATATTGTTAGTTTGTAGAAAATACTTGGCTATTGAACTGCAGTAAAAGAATTATAATATATTTAATGACGCTGGAGCAAAAAGGACTTGGGCATGTCATTTTTAAAAATCTTAATGCATTAAATGTTTCATTCTCTCTTGTCTCTTCCGGATTTCATTTTACGCGACCAATGCCCTTCCAACTGAGGTAAGCACGAGCTTATTACCGTCTTATACAATCAAGAAGCCTAACCTATCCTCGAAACTTCCAAGTCTCACATTATACGTACTACGCGACAATAGACATGGTCATTTTAACAAAGCATATCAAACAGTTAGCAGGCTGGTCGCCGAACACTTATTTCCTGCTATTACATTTATTTAGGAATTGCACATTTGTGAGTTATGGTCTCAGGCGAATATTTTGCCCAGGACCTCACAAATCCTAGAGCCCCTATTGCCTGGTAATCGGTGGAAGTATTTTAAGTTAGTAAAGGAAATGTTAAATATATAAATATTAATATTATGTAGTTAAACGCTCATCAGGTGGAGAAAGATGTGAATTTTGGTTACTCTCCTTTTGCCTATTGAAATAGTCTTTACAGTCTTGAGGTGAGGGCCGTTGATCCGGTATTTCACTCCAGCATCGCATCAGAAAATTATATCTGTGCACAAAAAACAATTAAAATTGAAAAAGTATCGCATTACAAAGAAGTTTCAATCAAACCTTACTGAACAAAACTAAAAACTCGGTAAAATCTATGCGTTCTATCTATCAGAAATGTATTGTGACTCCTAACTGACTCTACTGGATCTGATTACAATTCAAGCGTAAAAATAGAAATCTCACAGATCGGTGGTTGCATTTTTGGGTCGACAGAGCCGTTGGTTTCCACTAAACATTTCGTACAATTCCTCTATGTGAAGTAGTCCTGAGTAAGGTCGTTTTCCGAGTGAAAATATTTCCCAAACCACAATTCCAAAAGACCAGACATCAGACTGTGTGGAAAATTTGAATTTTTGTAAACATTCTATTGCTGTATAACGCCAAGGTAAAGGTGTCTGCATGGAAAAAACGGAAAACATAAATTATGTTATATAATAGATCGTCGCTAAGTATCGAAGAATCCTCTGTTGACTTTATGTATAAACAACAGAAGTGTCATCACTATTACTATACTTTTGCAATTTTCCCCCCAGCCTTACTTCAGCCGATTATTCACACAGATTATTATAATATCGTTAAAAATATTGATGAAAAAGGTCTTCTGAAAAGTCTAGACTTAAATATACTTTTGAAGTCTTAATTAACGAAATTCGTAGTTCTGTGTGATTAAGTTAAGGCGGAAGTCTGAAGTTATCGTCGAACTGTTGTAAGTTATTTATTACGTATATTTAATGAATATAGCATCACAGCCATCAGCGTCTACTTACGTTGTTAGTTAACTCTATGTAGGCATGATCTTTCAGTTGCGTAGATAATTCAAAATCGGTTAGTTTTACCACATCATTATCAAAAAGTAGGACATTTCTAGCCATCAGCAATCGATGTATAACCTGCAAACGTAAATGGCATAATAATATATCTTGAATCATGTTATAGTACACGAAGATGATATTATATGAGCGTGCATTTGTAATAGTGTTTGTGGTGGTTCTAATTACTGACCTGTTTCGAACTTAAAAATTGTAAAGCATTCGCAATTTGGTATGACCAAGAGTAAAGGTGATAAAGACCAATGTCAATCTGAACATCAGAATTACTGTAATAAAATAAAACCGAAACACTAAATTATTATTATCACATCAAGGAGTTACACAAAAAATAAAATCAGGCCTAAATGGCTTTCTGCGCATAAGAGCATAAACGTTCAATTTTTACTAATTAGGGATAGTGGCATAAGGCACCAACAGCTAGTTTTATGTACAAAACAATAAATGATACCCGTTAAGAGTATCTTTTATTCAGTAACGGTGTTAAACTATTAATAAATTATTTGACAGTAATATTACGAATCCTTTTATGAGTGCTCAACGTAGATTACATTTTCTGAATAACGCTTAAAAATAGATAGAACTAAAATGCTTGGGAGAGAAAATTAGACCTCTGCAATTACTTTTACCTTGGTCCACCATACCATTCTGGTTCATTATGATAAGTTGCTCGCAAAATATCCTGAAGATTTCCAAATGGGCAACGCTCAAAAAAAGTATATAGTTTCCCTAAGTACAAATAAGGAGTTTGTATTAATTAGTGTCTTAATTATTATATTGTTAGATAGAGTGCAGGTTTTGACCAGTTACCATATCTTGTCTCTGTGGTGGACGTCCCAATCAGTTTTAGGACATTTGGATGCTCGCCTATGTATAATAACGTTTTCAATTCGTTTAGCACATATTTTATGCCATCTTTACTCTGAGGAAACTTTGCTACAATTTGGTCTCCATTGATTTTTCCCTCCTTCACAACTGCCAGGAGTCCTGTTCGAAACGCATTTCCCTCTACTGTAAAAAATTCAAAAATAAATTTTTTTGGCAGGAACGATAAAATGATTTAAAGCTGCTTACAAACCTATTTCAAATTCTGTTTGAGAAATTCGAAGTGAATTGGGAGAGAGGATGTTTTCAGACTGAGAAGGGTCGCCATTTATTTGGTCTAGATAGATCACTTTGGTGTTGGAGGAGATGTAAATAGCCGGAATGAAGTTCAGACACTGACTTATATAATGAAGTGAGTCCAAGGAATATTTAATCACTAGATGCTTCTCCTGATCCAAAATTTGTTGAGCCTCCTCATAACAATTTCGCTTGCAATGAACTAAAAACAGCAGACCAGCTACTAGGGCAGTCGAGGGCTCTAATTTAAGATCCATGATATCCGTTCCACTAACGTAAAGATAATAATTGCAAAAATTATTTGATAACTCTTTCGTTGGCTTTTCAGGTGACATTTTTTCAAGTACATTTTCCAGGACTTGAGTTGCAACTTCCCAGTTTTCTTTCTTGAAAAGACAGACAGCGTAATTAAAAGAAGTTGTATGAGAATTCAAAGATCGGTCAATTACAGAAGCCAATTCTACGGCCTCACTAAATCGATTCTCCTCCAGTAATTTAGAGAGTTGGACTTGCTCTACGAGTTTAGTCCGGATTTTTTTGAATTCCTTCTGAAGGTCTTCACTTGCAAATTGGCAGTAAGGAATGAGTTTGTATTCCAAATAGCCTTTGCATCGTAAGATTTTCTGGAGAGTAATTCGTTCGCTGTCTCTGCCAATGTGTCGAATGACTTGCTGAAGCAATCTGTGGATGCTTAATAAATCCGACTCTTCCGAAGTTGAATTTTGCGACAGAAATCTTCGGACTGGTTTGGCAGCTACAATTCCCGTTTTGCTTACTAGAGAATAGTTTTCTAGCAATCTAATGCAGATCTTAAACTCCGTCGAGTTCATACCGACGACCCTCCTCAAAAATTCCGAGTCCACGTTATCTGGTATTATGTAGCCAAATACCAAGAGGATGCCATAGGCTGCATTCCCTAGGCGTTCCTTTTTAATAGACTCCAGTATGATGTTGACATTCATATTCACTGTCCGTTCGTAGTCGTCAAATTTGGTGTTGACAATATTGGAAACATCTGACAACGACGTCCGCTGAATATAGTTGGCCAGGGACATTTTCTCGTTGTTGAGGGTGGTCACAGCCAGTTGGATAGCCAAAGGGAGATTCCCCAGCAGCTCGCACAGCTGAATCAGCTGAGACTCCGTAAAAGCGACGTCCTCGCTCAGATTGGCCTTGAGAAATTCCACGCTTTCCCGACAGTCAAACACATCCAGTTCTATCTCGGAGGCAGTTCCATATCCGTTTTTGTTGCCCCATTCGCGATGTCTAGATGTGATGAGACAGAAGAAATTGTTTTCGTACTTTGGGAGAACTTCTTTGATTCCTTCGTGGTCCTGGTACGACTCCGCGTTGTCGTAAATCCAAAGACATTTAAACTCGGACAGAAGTTCGAAGGATTTTCTGGCCAACTCTTTCACATCTGAGATCCCCGTCCAATAATCTACTTTCAGATCTCGAGCTAAGCTCTTGAATGAACTCAATAGACTTCCTTCCCCGCAGTCAATCCAAATAATGTACTCAAATTCCTGTTCGTAATGATGGGCAAACCATTTCGCAGAAATCGTCTTCCCAATTCCACCCAGTCCTGAAAATTTGGCAGCACCAACAGATTGGAAAATTACTACCCGTCGGTTTTCATCAGTTGTCAATTTGTTATAGATTTCCTCCACTAGTATCGAATCCCCGATTTTTCTTTTGTGTAAAGACTTTATGAGAATTTTTTTGTCCGGCCACCATTTATTTCTCAAGGGAATCGCATCCACCTTTGCATTCCCAGTTTCTTTAGCTATTATAAAGTTTTCTAAATGAGTCGAAGATTCGGAAGAAATTTGTTTCTTCTCAATTCTTTCAATGGCTTCTCTAATATAGACTATATCGCTACTTGCAGAATCCAGAGATCTCATAATATCCTTCAACTTTGTTGATTGGGCTACGGACACATTCTGGATGTAGTGATTAATATTTTGATCATTTAACCTCCAATCAAGATTTAGGTCATCTAATAACAAATCTGTCATGATATGATCTTCCCAAACCCGTGTTTCGAATTTAAATTTGTACCTGAAATCTAATTTGCTCATTGTTTCTTTCGAAACTCCCTTGGGAGAGTATAGAACATAGTCACAGTCCCCAAGAGATTCGATAAGACCACACTCTTCGAAAACAGCGCGAGTATTCCATTTGAATTCGCTAGATCCAATTTCAATCCCACGTTCTTTAGAAAATCGGGTACCAAAATATTTCTTGGGTGTTGACCGTCCTTCAATAAATGCATTGTAGATTATTTCAGCGGTAAGGACTTTTCCATGGCCGGGGAATTCGGACAAGTAGTTAAATATACGTCGCGTGACATCCAAAAAGAAATTGAATCGGTTTAAATCATTCTCAGGGAAAGAAGCCAGTTGGTCTTTAAAGGCCACGCAAATGAAAGCCATGCCTTGGCTAACGGTTTTCGCCAGACCGGAATCATCACTCCCGCCCAAAGTATTTGTCCAGCTCAGAATATTCTGCTTCGCTCGTTTTTGCGTCTGAAATTCTGTCACTAATGCCTGAACACATTTTGTAGTTGCTTTCTGAACCATTTCCCCGATCGAAGAACCTGCAAAAGGAGAGGAAACAATTCCAACACCAAGTCCCACCAAATTTCCCGTCACACGCGCCACAAGGGATGTACATTCTTCCTTTTCTTCTCCACCGTGAATATGAGCCGAAATTATTGATTTGAACAGCTCTAGGTATAATAATGAGCCTGTCTCGACACAACCATCCAGAAATTGCTTCTCTGCCTCACTGATGTAACTGTGGCCACTCTTTTGGCTGGTCATTATTTAAAAATCTAAAAAATTAAAAAGTTATCAGAATTACCATTAAATAGATATTTCTGTACAAAATCAAACACAAAATAACAAACCTGGAAGTTTTTGGTTGGAAATGAGAGTCTATTAATAGAAACCTTCTTAATTAGTAGTCATTCATAACCAGACCATTTTTGAAAATAGGGAAACCAACATGGAATTGAATTGGCATTGAATGGCATATCTGTTAATCAGTCGAAATACTATTTTATTTTAATGTTAAACATTAATGACTAATTAAAACCTTAATGATGATTGTAAATAAAAACAATAAATAGTTTATGAAACACGATACCTAGGTTCCAAAGAATATCTTTGTTTGTAGTTATTTGTAAACCGAACAAAAAAATGTGCCTTCACTTTTGTTGAGAATTTGTTACTCACATGCTGGGAGGGGTTTTGTTTCATTTTCGTAGCTCATTATAGTCATGTGTCCGTTTGACGCAAATTGAAACTAATCCTATTCACCATTCACAGTTTGCAGGCTTGCCTACCTAATTTCTATTATGGTCATGATGTAATACGGTTAAAGCTTCCCTGTGTTCAGTAGATATTGAGTGGCTGCCGGTCAATGTGTACAAAATACCATTTACCAGTGGTAAATGGTTTTAATGGTACTTTACGTGAAATATCACTACCTGAAACCTGTAAATGGTATAATTGGTAAGAAATGGTAAAAAATAGGTTTATTTAAATGTGGTACAGAATTTAAAATGAAATTTAACGCTAAAATAATAAATAATTTGGCAGCTGGCGTTTGTTGTTTAACAGATAAGCTTTTCCACCTTGATGTACTATTCAATATATTTTAAAGAAATTGGACATTAAAACTTATTTTAATGTGTGTGTGTACTTGTATCAATAAATGGTCATAATTTACTATTTTTACCACTGTGGTGGTACAATACCCTATGAAGTGGTAAATTTTGTACACTGCTGTTGGTTTTGCGGTCATTGTCAATATTCACAGAAATAGACTAAGTTAAGAAGATAAACCATCTATGACTTTAACTAGGTATGCTTATTTGTAAGTCTAATTCAACTAGGTAATACATAAACTAAGCATGCAATTTAACTTTAATTTAAGCTTATAATATTATATGCAATGTATGTTGAATTGATTTGTTATACCTACGCATACTATTATAAGTAAAATGTATTTAAAGCTTTAGAGTGTTGAACTACGTATTGTCATTCACATCCAAGGAAAGCATAGCTATGCAATCTTACCTATGCATAGGTAAGATTTAAGAAAGTGTTATAATAATAAACAATTCACAAAGGCCTTTCTATTTACCTGTAGATTGTACCATGATAATTTGAAAAGTCTAGCAAAAAACGTCAAACAGACAGACAGACAGAAATGGTAAACTTATGCAGAGAAAATATAAACTTCTCCATATATGACATATTATACGAGCAGCTGTAAGTTGCAGAAATAAATTATCCTCAGTTGCAGATAGTAAATAATATTATTCATGTCTGCTCATTTTCATGTTTTTACTTGCAAAGTAGCTAATTTGTAAACAATGATTAAATTCATTATAACTCGACAATATTAGACAGAGTAGAGGTAGACAATAGAAGCAGAAAAGTCCAATTGTGGTTGCTGATCTTGTAAACATCTCAAAACTTGTATTTTAGTATTACCTACATAATATAGTTTAGCTAAATAACCGTATCTTAGATTTCACCTAGGGATTTGAATATAGATTAAGGGTGGCTAACAGCGCGCTGTTAGCCACCCTTAACAACTGTTAAGGGTGTCACCCACCAGCTGTCAACAGTTTCTCCGCTGCAGCGGAGAAACTTGAACATATACTTTATGTGTATTACTTAGGATTAGAGTATAGCCTGTATTTATTTACCAAAATTCTATAAAATTTCCAAAAAGTGGCAGAAGGTGAATGCCTCGGACTAGTAGTTCAGGAAAATTTGAAATTTCTAATTAATTTTGAATTAGGGCGTTGGCGGGATATCATGTTTTCCCACTAACGCTATAATTCAAAACGTGTTACATTTCCGAGCCACAAGTCCGAGGTATTCACATTCCGCCACTTTTTGGAAATTTTGAAGAATTTTGGTAAATAAATACGGGCTATACTCTAATCCTAAGTAATACACACAAAGTGTATGTTCAAGTTGCCCCGCTGTTTTAAATTATCACAAGTAACGCTAGAAAACTTTTCATTGTATAAATATAGTTCCATTTAATTACTTTCCCTTACTCTTAAATAAAGGAAACATATTGTAGAATATATGTAAACGTTGTAAAGAAAGCAAGTTCTTTACTGAAAATTCAACGATAAACACTAAAAGGGAAACAAAAACAAAGAAAGCTAATACATTGAATATTGAAATAATGTTTTCATTGCCAATGTTATTGCTTCCTTCATTCTCCAAAATATCTGAACTATTTCTTTGGTTTATAAATGTTCCAAACTTTTGTCCTTGTAAAAAAGTGTCCCACTTTTCAAATAGCCAGTATATCCCAGAGTGCATTAGAGAATGCATTCTGGAGGAATAGATTAGGAATTTCGGAGAACTAGGAATGAGAAATACATTTTGCCTCTTGAATAATTCGTCCTTTCCTCTGGTGTATCTTTTCCTAGGAAACAAATATTTGTCATACGAATCTAGCCATCGATTCATTTCCACCAATGCACGACGTTTCTTGCAGTTTTGTAAAAAATCAGGTGGTATAAATTATTTTTAATGATATCGACATCTAAAACAAACCAGGTAATATTTAAATTTCCACTACAATCTCTTGTCCATTGTGTTAATCAGTATTATAAATCATTTTTTTGTATATTTTATTTGTAAATAGACTAATTTCGGAAATCTTGAGTATATTATACATTACCTGACTAATGTTTACCTATAAGGACTGTTTTAACATGAAATGCAAAAGATTGATCAATGAAAGAAGATCGTTGAAAAATAATAATGCTTGTATTTTAAATCATAGCTCCCCAATCGCAGCCATTTACTAACTCTTGAGCTAGAAGTTCTAGTCCGATTTTGTCTTCTGGTCCAAAACTGTCAGTCGTTGTTGAATCAATATCCAAAACGCCGATGACTTCCTATAAAAATTTCCAAATGAAGATAATTGTATTTAAAACTACCAAAAATGTAGTAAAAATGTAGGTAATGCTATTCATTTGACACATTCAACTTAGGAAATATAAATTGTGGATGTAGAAGGTTTATACTTCAAAAATCATGGAATTAATCAACGTCTAAATTCGGCGATTTAAGTAGTTATTTAATTTTATTGTGTCAAGAAATGTTTAAAGCTAATTTCTACCGTGTTTGCAGACAACAGAGGGACAACAATTTCGGAATTAGATTCAGAGTCGCAGGCAATATGCCCCGGGAACAAATGCACATCTGCGACAACCTGTGTTAGCTTTGTTTCAGCTGCAGTTCCGCAAACTCCTTTTCCCATGCGAATTTGCGTGCAAGCGACCTAATATATAGGAGAGCAAGTGAGAGTAAAAATTGTATTACATTACAGCCATCAGGTGGAATAATATTTACATAGGTATTTACCTTTCCTTGGAAGGGTCCTAACACAAGTTTTCTTTCTTCAGTGTTAGTTGTAAGGTAGAACCCCGCCCAATTGATAGGATGACTTTTAAACCACGTCAGATTATTTAGCCCGTGGAAAATCAAAGAAGAAGCGTTAGACAAATTGGTTACCTTCAAATATAATATAACAGTTTAAAAAATAAATAAATTAATATCTGAATGGAAATTAATTTTGAAATTTAAAAAAAATTATTAATTAATTCTTCATTGGGATAGCTAAATTCGAAACAGGAGGGTTTTAATTTTGGCGTAGGTTAAAACTTTCTCCTTAATATCATACTATATATACTATTATAATATTCATACTATAATATATTATAATCGTACCCAATTTCGTTGGCCTTTAATTAGCGCTCGTAGCTGCTGGAGCAGTTCTTTATAACATTCTTCTTTACTTGTGTTGGGATCCATATCGACTTTTGTTAAGATTAAATGTAAATATGTTTCTCACCAGTTTACCACACAATGTTTTGAAAATAAGGTGTTGTGTTTGGTTTAGTGCATGAAGCAGAAATGATGAAAATTCAAACACGCAGTTATTTATATTTACATTTTATATGTACACACAGCAGATAGATAGCATCCATCAAAATATTATAATACATAATATCTTTGCTCCATTGTGAGTCACGTAGTATTTATATCAGCTTGAAGGTTAAAGCAACTCCTTGACCTTCGAATGTAATCCCGTTTAACGGACACATGGCATGCCGCTGCTCTTATTATCCAAAAGCCAAAGCAGATGTCTTAAGAGTATATTAACCTTGTTAATTAATTTACATCAATTACGTAAGACTTTGTCCATTGCACTGATTCTTTCATTTAGACATAAATGAATGCAGAGTTTTATCAATAAGAGATTTATGGATTTCACTTGCCGACAACCTCAGCTAAAAACTTATAATATGTGAATGCAAAGCACACCCACATGTAATTCTATAAATTAAAGCCTATACTAATAGTGTAATTCCCAATAAAAGCAAATATTAGACGCAAGCAATAGATATTCAACTCTATATGGAGTTGTATACATAAAATTGGAAATTGGAAACGTCCAAGTTTAGCTAAGATAGATACAAGATAATATATAAATTGGTGGTCAATTCCTAAATCAAATTATTCCTTCAATTGTTTTAAACGGGTTGGATTTTATTTACTGAAATAAAATAACATTTCTAAATGTATTTTTGTAGTGATAGGAAAAAGAGAGGCGTGAAAAGGTAAAGTGTAGTTACGAAGGATACATACGTAGTGTTTCACCATAAATGTCCTCCTATAGATCTCAGCAACCTGAAGTAGTACTGCCAAGTGATATCTACCATTCGACAGACCATGCAAAGTAACATTAATGAGGGAACTTTTATGAACATCACATTAAAATAAAGGGTCCAAAAAACCGAACATAAAAAATGGAAAATTTACATCGCTCAAATTTAAGCCAATAGGTATTTGTAACCCGAAATATCTTAGCCAAATAAAACATGCTATATAAAAGCTTATTCTATGTTGCCTAAATGGTGAAACTTTAGTGTAGGGAGAATAAAATTAAATTGGTCAAAAAATAAATCAAAATTACTGCAGGTTATTAGAATATTCCAGTAGTCCCACCCAGATTATATTCAGTTCAAAATAGCATAATTTGTAATAATACAAGTATTGAAATGTGAATTAATTCTTAATGCTACTCTTATTACCTCAGGTATCCGGATTATGACTTGCAGTAGTAGCAGTTCTTCAAAATATTCAATGGATATGGTTTTGTACTTTCTGTAGGAGAGAAATTCCAAACATTCTAACCTTTTTACTTTTACAAACTTAGTACCTTAAATAATTCCTTCCATTTTCTGAAAAGAGTTGGGTATTAATTCATACTATGCTGTATTATTTATTTAGTAAATAAAATAACCATATTTCTACATACATTGCCAAGTCTAATATTAATTACATCATCTGGAAATAGATTTTAGTGGAGCAAATGTTTCTAAGTTTAAAGTAGTATTATCTGGATACTATCATCACATAAAAAGAGAGAGAGCATGTAAGTTCGATGTTCGTTTCGTCAACCAAAAATGTACCTGGGATGTCGCAAGACATTCCCAAAACAATGTGAGACGGTTTACCCTTGGCGGAGCCAGGCATAAGCAGTGTATTGCTTATGCCTGCTTGCCGTGCTTCTCCCTTCTACTACTCTCTCTACTCTACTCACTCGGCTGCTGCTGGCTGGCTGGCCGGCTGGACTGAGATGAGAAGACAAGCACTCTGCTTGCCTTCACATTTCTTTTGTTCGTGCAAGCCATCCTTGCAACAACTTTTGCTTCTTGCGGCAGATTCATATATCTGCCACGATATTTGGAATCTATGTTTCATCGCGTCACTATGCACTGTTGGGAAGTTGGGATCTCCTCATCTCTTCCTGTCTTGGTCATCTTGGCTGTCTTTTGTCTTCTGTGCTGTCTTGATTCTTGATCATCTGTGGCTGTCATCGCGTCACTGCAACTGTTGGGAAGTTGGGATCTCCTCATCTCTCACTTCCTGTCTTGGTCATCTGTGCTGTCTTGATTGATTCTTGATCATCTGTGGCTGTCATTTGTCTACTGTGGTAAGTTACCCAACGTCAGACCTCTCATTGCCCTGTGGTATGGCGATAAGCCTTCTGATTGGCTGAATTTTTTTGAAATCCAGCCTTCTGATTACCCAAATGGGAACATTTTAACCAATTTTGAATTTTTGCAATCTACAATGCAGTCATATCATGAATCATCTATTTTATTGCCCAATAGTTTCATCGTGTCACTGCAGTTTTTGGGATCTCCTCATCTCACTTCCTGTCTTGGTCATCTGTGCTGTCTTGGTCATCTGTGCAGTCTTAATCATCTGTGGCTGTCTTTTGTCTACTGTGACTGTCTTTTGTCTACTGTGGCTGTCTACTTTGGATTAAGAAATTGGTGATTCTACATTTTATTTACTCCTCCCCAATATAACTCTTCAAATACGTAATGTAAAAATGTACTCCTCACCCTCCTCACCCGCCTCAACCTCCTCACCCTCCCACTCCTCACCCTCCTCACCCTCATGCAACGGCTGGCTTACTTCAACCCTACAATGCAGTCATATCATGAATCATCTATTTTATTGCCCAATAGTTTCATCGTGTCACTACACTTTTTGGGATCTCCTCATCTCTCTTCCTGTCTTGGTCATCTGTGCTGTCTTGATCATCTGTGCTGTCTGGGTCATCTGTGCTGTCTTGATCATCTGTTCTGTCTTGATCATCTGTGCTGTCTGGGTCATCTGTGCTGTCTTGATCATCTGTTCTGTCTTGATCATCTGTGCTGTCTTAATCATCTGTGGCTGTCTTTTGTCTACTGTGGCTGTCTATTGTCATCTGTGGCTGTCTTTTGTCTACTTTGGTAAGTCACCCAACGTCAGACCTCCTGTCCTTCCTGTAAGACTTCCTGTATTCTATTCTTATTATTTCATACTGTCGTAACCATTAGTTCTGACAGTGATTCAAATGCTGACTACATTTTTGCCCCTCTCTGATTGGTCCAAATTTTTTGACATTAGCCGATGAAATTGCAGATTTCATTTACATAAATCTATATGATTTCCAAAATATATTTTAAGGGGTAGAATTTAATGAAGCAAATACCGTGAATATTGAATGTTATGCACTCATGATAAAGAAATGGATATTAGGATGAACACGAAATCCGAATGTCATTGCAACCTCATTCGCATGAGCATAGTCGAGTTGTTTGAAGTATACCTGTGGATTACAATTATGGAATAAGTCTTATGCATATGATATGCATTATCAGAAATTATTTGGTATAGACTATACCTTCCAAATAATTTCTGATAATGTATAACAAATAAGATTTATTCCAAAGGTTTAATTCACAAACACTTCCAACCAAGGCTTCATGTAGTATTAGTAAGACAGTGTGTGCGTAGTAAGGTTGGCTCACTTGGGTGTTTGGGAAAATAAAATTCAATTTTTTGTCTATACTCAAAGCTATGACCCACCAAGACATACGTATCCAATGGCAACCATCCTTGGTCATTGAAAGACAGATTTGGCTGTGGATCCAAATTGTCCAATTTGGATCCACAAATGAAAAAACTGAATTTTCATTTTCCAAACACCCAAGTGAGCCAACCATATACGCAATCACTATGATTACAGCCAATCTTGACTTCCAACAACTCAACTATGTCCATGTGAATGAGGTTGTAATGAGATTCGGATTTAGTATTCATCCGTCTTCCCAACCCAATATTATTTCTTTATCAAGAGTCCATATTATTCGCTATTCACGGTATTTGCTTCATCAAATTGTACCCCTTAAGATTCATTTTGGAAATCATATAGATTTATTAATCAAGACTTCCTGTATTCTATTCTTATTATTTCATAATAAGAGAATCAAGAGTCGGAGTCAAATTTTTGAAAATCACCTTAGCTACTAGCTAATTTTTATTTAAAATCCCTCTCCTTCCCCTTAGCATAAAATTGTACACTGTAGGTACCACAGGTGTATTATCATACTTTGGTGACCCCATTTATGCTAAGAGGTTGTTTAGGGGATAATGGAGCAAGGTGCTTGAGCAAGGTGCTAAATTCCGACTCCGACTCCAGACGAATAGATTTATGTAAATGAAATCTACAATTTCATTGGCTGATTACAAAATATTTTGGACACGGCGGCCTCTGCTGGAGGCCTACTACAAGTTAGATATAATTGTGATTTAGAGGGAGTGACCTGTCATACAATTAATTTTGTTTAAATGGATGTAAAAAAGTAGTGGAGGTTGTTATTAGATCATAAAACATCTTTTCTTTGTAAGCATTGTTAAGACTGCTTACAGAAAGACGCCCTATGTTGCCACTACGGCCAACCGCCGCAAATCAGCTGAAGCTTTTGGTTAAGATATTTAATGCTTCTTTTTAATTTTTTTAGAAAATGAATCGCCGTGGTGGTTCTCAAGGTGGTAGTGGTAATACTACGCCAAACTCTGGACAATTCAGGATTCCGAAAAGAAACATAACTTCAAGTGGGTCAGCTTCCAGTACAAATAATAATAATGCTAACGAATTAGGGCGGCTCCCTATCTCTTTGGTAGATAGATTTTGTCCGTTCTGTTCTCGAAAAGTGAATGACTTCTACCAGAAAGGTAAGTACAATGTTTTAATTTGTAAACAAAATTATTAGTAATGCTTTTTTGTTTTCTTCTGTGATGGTAATTTTATTACATTACCTTTTTTAGACAAGTGCCCCCACGAACAGTGTGGAAAAGAATATAACCATGCACTACCAGAACTCCCTGAATGTTGGCAATGGTGCGACCAATGCAGAATAGCTCCAGTTCGTCCGGGATATTTTCGGTGTATTATTTGCAATGGCGTCTCTGCTACAGGGAAGCGTTTTCAAAAAGCCAACTGGACTCTGAGTGCCAAGCAACAGGCCGAGAAACTTGAACTTTTCAAGTCCTTTCAACCATCACTAAGCGAGCAAGGTTCAGAGTCGAAGAAGGGAAAGTTGGCCCAAGCAGCCGTTGTCTCTCCCGTAGACTCCAATAGGAAGCCTAATGATGGATATGTGACTGACGATGAGTTGGCTCTATTGGATGAAAATATGGAATTGGGTGGTGATAGTGAAGTGAAGTAAAGTGTAGAGAAATACATGCATTTATTTACTCCTATTACTCCTATTTTTTAAATGTTTGTCTTTGGTTTACTACAATAAACATTAAATAGCCAAATTGCGGTTTTCAAAGTCTTGATTGCTAGAAATAATTACACTGCTGTTTTTCAAACAGTACATTAACGGATTCAAACATTTTAAGAATTAAATAAATTCCTGATTGCTTGCCTACAGTTATTTTCCCGTCCGTAGGACGGGCTGCGTTTCTCGTAAAATATAATATTTGCTTTGTAGCTTCATGGTCTTGGTAGTAGCAACTATGGAAATAAAAACAGACAACACAGTACCTTCAATTTTAATCCTTTCGTTCTATTGATATGCGTCTTTTACAGACTAAAAAGGTAAAATGCTTTAAATGTTACTATTTAGCTTATCCTAACAACCTAAAGGCCAGATATTGTTTTCTGAGAATACATTTTACTTTAGGTTCAAAGATAAAACATTTCCTTTTAATTACCAAATGGTATAGCAAAACTCATGCAGCTGAAATTTTACCATTTTATATTCATACCGAATATATACCTAGGTAATTATAGTTTTTTGCTTATTCCAGTTTTGGTGTCTACAGCTACGCTCTGCTTCTGTGTCTGTGGATTCTTTTACGTAAGGTAAGTTTCGTTTTGCTATTTTATCATTTACTATTATATTGCTAAAAAGTTTGGGAGTGGGAACTGCTTAACTGGGAGTGGGATTCAGATTTTAAAATTTTATTGCTATTCAAAATGTGCCCGAAAGTTTTATTGTCGCAAAAATGAACATAATATGTTGGCATTTATATTGACTGACCAAAAGTGAACCGTGAATAATTGTGGTGAGGGTGTGATAAATATAGAAATAGTGATAATAAAGTGAACAAAGTTTAACTTAGCCGATTATATTCTAACTATTGATAGTCATATTATGCCAGGTATCAGTAATTTGATTGTGGGGGGCGTATCAAAAAATATTGATAAAAATGTAACATATTGGCTTTGAATATAAACCTTCTAATTATTTTAAAATGTGCGGACCAAAATTGCACTTTTTGTATTATAATCATAATTAAGTCATCATGTTGCCATTTAGTTGTCCTATTATATCGATATTCGTTATTCGATATATTATTATGTAACTATTAGAATAGTTGATTATGGTTAAGTTACAAATGTTATGGGCATTGGCTTTTTGTTGTTTGTCCCATTTTTATGTTAAAGAAAGTTAAGGAAATGAGTAGCAATCTGAAATAGAAGTTAGGGCACATCATCCTTAAAAACAAGATGAATAAAATAATAATGAAATTAATATTCAATTTACAGGACCTACAAATCCGAGCATTTAATTGGAGCCAATTCATAAATATCAACATCAATAAAATGACAGTAGTTGTTTTATTTTTGTGTCTCGTCCTGACGGGTGATTCGATGGCCGCCTCGAACACTAAGATCGACGACCGCTTAGCTTCCTCCCTCGCCTCCCGAGGCTCAGCGAACGTGCTCGTATCATTTAAAGAGGGAACCTCAACAGCCCTCGCCTCCCTGAGGAACAACAGCTACTCCGATCGTTCTGAGCGCCTTGTGGCCCTCACTTCTACCCTCCAATCCTTGGCAGAAGTATCCCAAAAGTCTGCAGTCAACATTTTGACCGAACTAAGATTCGCCTCTTATAAGGTATTCTGGATCACTAACCAAATCTATTTACGGGCAGCGGATCGAAAAGTGGTGGATGCTTTGGCGGCTGTAGACAACGTTTTGAAAATCACGGAAGATTCTGAAGTGTCTCTCAATCCGTTAATTAACTTGGAAACCTCAGGCCCTAGCAGCTCATATGTGTGGGGAGTCGAAAATATAGGCGCTCCTGAAGCATGGAATCTTCCTGGAGGGAATCAAGGGGAAGGAGTGGTCGTGGGCTCTATCGACACCGGAGTCTGGGGTGGCCATCCGGAACTGGAAGACAAATACGTAGGCGAGTATGGATGGATGGATTGTACTAGTACTGCGTTTACGGTTCCAACAGATGACTATGGCCACGGGACTTACATTACAGGCATTATGGTAGCAGGTAATGGGATTGGAGTTGCTCCTAAAGCGAAGTGGATAGCCTGCAAGGCCTACGACCAATATGGTATAGGAACTTGGGCAGACTTGATCTGTTGCGGCCAGTTTATGCTCTGTCCTGATGGAAAATCAAACAACTGCTCCAAAGCTCCTGGGGTAATCAACAATTCCTGGGGAGAAGATCCTAAAGACAACCAATACACTAAAGTCGTCGAAGCTTGGCATGCCGCTATAATAATTCCCGTTTTTGCAAATGGTAAAATTATACATCTTTCATAAATAAACTAAGGCACTTTTAAAAACTTAATTCTTATTTTTATGACAGGAAATGAGGGACCTAACTGTAGAACTGTAGGGTATCCAGCTAAATTGCCAAACGTAATTGCAGTCGGTGCTTCCAATCTTACTAATGGCATGGCTAGTTTCTCTTCAAAGGGACCCTCCGATGAAAACAAATATTTAATTAAGCCAGAAATTTCCGCCCCGGGAGTAAATATCAAATCGACGTGGAGATTGGTAGGCATAAATATGTACAGAACCGCCTCTGGAACATCCGCGTCTGCTCCACACGTCGCTGGAGTTACTGCTCTTCTACTCTCTAGAAACGTGAATTTGAAATTCGATCAAATTAAGAGACTTTTGACTTTTTACACAAACAAAAAAGTTACACCCACTGGATATAATTGCGAAGGTTCTGAATCCCAGTTCCCTAATAACGCAGTCGGATTTGGAATTGTTAATGCCACCGCCTCTCTTCAAGCAGCCATCGAAGGCTTAAAATTAAGTTACAAATAAATTAAATATTCTCACGTCAGCAAGAGCTAGATTAAATTTAGAAATGGAAATTTCTAAACGCAAGTTTAGTTGTAGAATGTAACGAAGTAGACATTACAGGATTGATTTGAACTATTTTAGAAAAATTTGGGCATATCATACTTTAATATGTTACTTTGTATAACTGTTATTATTTATTTTTTACAATAAAGTGCATAATAATGATGTCTAAACGTAATATTATACAATTTTATATACTTAACATGGATAAAGTAGTACAATATTATGTTATTCTGTAAAAAGTTTGAAATTTAAATGTTAATAGAAGAAATCCTTGAATAAACTCTGAACTGGTTAATTCATATATTTTTGTATGTATGTAAATTTGGTTTCTCTCTGTGTAACTCTTATAAAAATATGTACCTCCTTGCGGTAGGTCACTTCAACACTTGGCTAGTTCTTGGAAAAAGAATAAAGACGCGAGTCGTCTTTCTCGGAGAGTCTACCAAAATATAATCCTCCGTATCGCCACCCTAAAGTTGGACCTTTTCTTTTGCTCGTTTAGTTAAAATTATAGCGGCGAAAGAAAGGGCTAACTTTTAAGGTGGCCAGGCGAAGGATTATATTTTCTTGGATTCTCCATAGATAAGGTCCATGAAAATAATAATACCTATAAATAGGTGTATGCTTCTGGTTTTGACGGTTACAATTTCTAGAAAAAATTTATTGTAATTAATACATTTTTACTAGGGCTTATAAAGGTAAAAATACATACCAGAGTATAACAGTAGAGTAAATGCAGGAAAAATCGTACACATATATGTATATTGGGTTCATTTCATTGTAAGTGCCAAAGGAAGACCACTCTCTTGTGTTTCATGTAGTTGAAAAAATTTGCTTAAGGAGTGTATTTTACACATCACAAGAAAAGACTTTATTTATGTTATACAACGTAGGAATTTACAGATTTTATCTTTAAAAAATCATTTACCTGAAATATTTTAAGTGCCTGAAAACATTTATTTTATAACACAATGGTTGATAGCAAAACTGTTTAAAAGTGAATTAGTTCGTAACCCAAAGACTATAAGACTGTTATTATCAGTCAGCTGAACTAAAACCTTGTTATTTCAAGCAATATTATCTAAAATTTTGCAATCCAGCAAAAAATGGAACTGCGTGTGTATTTGGTTGCGCTCTTGATCAGTCCATTAATGGCCGTCCCCCACAAAAAGATTGAGGACAGTCTGGCTTCTTCCCTAGCATTCAAAGGCTCAGCAAACGTGCTTGTCTCTTTCAAAGAGCAAACCTCGATTGCCCTGGCTTCCATCATGAACAATACTTATCCAAGTCGTTCAGGACGTCTTGACACGGTTGTATCTACGCTTCAATCATTTGCAGAAACATCCCAAAAATCGGCCCGTGAAGTTCTGGTCAACCTAGAATTTTCTTCTTTCGAAGTATTCTGGATCACAAACCAATTATATCTACGGGGAGCTGACAGAAAAGTCGTGGACGCTGTGGCTGCAGTTGACAACGTCGTAGAAATCACTGAAGAGTTTAATCTGTTTCTCGACCCAATAGTAACTGAAAACAAAACTGATGGTCTTAAAGCTACGGAATGGGGGGTAGAAAATATCGGTGCTCCTGCTGCATGGACTCTTCAGGGAGGAAACAGAGGAGAAAGGGTTGTCGTTGGGTCAATTGACAGTGGAGTCCGCGCCTCACACGTGGACCTCAGAGACAATTTTGTGGGCTTTAAATTCGGGTGGAAAGATTTTGTTTCGGAGAGCAAGACCCCAATAGATGAACTGGGTCATGGGACACATTCAATTGCCTCAGCGGTAGGACGAAACGGAATAGGCGTGGCTCCCAATGCACAATGGATGGCCTGTAGAGTCTTTGACAAATATGGAAGAACAACTAATGCAAGATTGATCAACTGCGGACAATTCATGACTTGCCCTTTCAACGACGATAAAAAGGTACAGGACTGCAGCAAAGCCCCCCATGTCATCAACAACTCCTGGGGAGGCGGCCAGAATTATCGCTTTTACAATGATGTCATCAACGCTTGGCACGCTGCTCGTATCATTCCCATATTTGCTAACGGTAAAAATTATATTTATTTATATCGTCCCTTAAGGAACCTTAATTTATCGATTCACCCCCTAATTGTCAACACTAAAATCCCAACACATCAGAAGTACTCTTTGTCAACACGCTTTTCCGTTTTGTCAACACCACTTTTCCTTTTTTGCCAACAGAAATCTTTATTCATTGCACTAATTGTATTGCCTAAGAATTCCTTCCATCTACCCAACCTTTTACTCCTTCAGCAAACTCTCCGTTTTCTTCTACCACAAACTGCACTACATATATCCCTTTCTGTACAAGACCAGTACTTTTTTTCTGGTCTTTGAGTTCTTAGACTATAAATATAACCGTATCTGGCCAGTGTTTGGGCCACTTTATTCTTCGTTTCGGAAGTAAATAATGAAAAATATAATTACGATGCCATTTTTTCCTGATGTATTATTGTGTAGTGCACAGCTTGAAGAGGCAAGAACAAATAAATTTCAGAGACTTTTCTTCTATTCCCCCTATTACATTCATTACCATCAATTTAAATATCTGATAATGCATAAAATGGTAATCAACCCAGGCAGGAACTTAGATTAGTAGAGGAATGTAACAACAAAACACAATATCTTACACTAGTGACCCCCAGTACTGTTATGCCCCCAGTACTGTTAGGCCCCCAGTACTGCTATTGGATTTTATACAAAAATTGAATCCCACAAAGAAATCTAGCGTTCAATAATTTGTATTAATGTTTAATTTAAGATAATGTACCCCAAAGCAGTTTACCCGAAATCCAACACACGTAATGTGCCTATGTCGGGTGCGTTCCAAAGAATTAGAATATTGTATTTCATTCGCGGTTGCGCATTGCTACAAAATGGCAACGTCCATGGCATAGAACATACATAGATAGATAGTTAGATACATACAACATAGGTACAATCATCATTATTTATATGATGAACTGTATAACGTAAACTGCACACATTTATAAGGAGTACATTTCCTTATAACGTGTTGACAAAAAGAGTCTTGGTGTTGACAAAAAGCTGTTGACAATTAGGGGTTCTTTCCATTTATCATATCTCCACTTTTCGTTTTATGTACGAAATAGTCTAAATAACTAAAAGTGGAGATATGCTAACTGGTTCCTTAAGGGACGATATGATCTACTTTGAATTGTCAACAAAAGTTTAATTATTTATATTTATTTAGGGAACACGGGACCCGATTGCCGAACTGTAGTTTCTCCAGCGGATTCGTCTGCAAAAGTGATTTCGGTTGGATCGGTCGACAAAAGCAATAGCATGGCTAGAACTTCTGCCAAAGGACCCTCCATAGGAAATCCTCCACTTGTGAAGCCAGATATTTCCGCCCCAGGAGTCAACATCAGATCTGCATGGTACACAGCTGACAATTCCTACGAAACAATTTCCGGAACATCTATGGCTGCTCCACATGTAGCAGGATGTGTCGCTCTCCTTCTCTCAAGGAAAAGGGATTTAACCTTTGACCAAGTCAGGAACTACCTCACTAAAACAACCAACAGGGAAGTGAAGCAAACAGGTCTTAATTGTGGAGGAATCCCTGAGTCCCAGTACCCTAATAATGCCTTTGGATATGGCATCGTCAATGCTAGAGCTGCTCTCGCAGCTATCATCAAAGATTACCCATAATAGCTTCCTACTTTATCAAATTTAGATTTTAAATTAGCAGATTGATAAAACCTAATTGCTCTTCGTTTTACTAATTGCGAAAATGTAATTATTATGACTGTAATGTACAGTTATTTCAAGTTGAAATAGTTCCATTACGTATGAAGTAAGCTTAGCAAGGCTGTATTGACAGACAAATGTCCCCTTACCCAAACAAGTGAATGAAAATTTATTTTCGTGCTCAATTTTCACATAAATGGTAATGATAATAATAATAGTTACATATTTGCTTCACATTATTGTTTCTACATATTATGTATGTACATGAATGAATTCATTTCTTTATTTTTTCTTTGATTTATTTGCTATTTGAATAAACAAAATTAGATTTTTAGTGTTTTTTGTATATGTAAAAAGTGTTGTATTTTATAGCTATAATTATATCTAACAAAATTTTAATTTTACTTTAGCTTTTAAAAATATTCGGTCGCAACGGTTTTAAAATGTTTATTATCCACTCCATCCATATGAAGGGCTGGGTTGATAAGGTTGGGGTGCATGGTAGTAATCTTGAGGTTCTGCTTCAGCGTAGTCGTATCTGTAGTGCTTATATTTAGCTTTTGGTTCATGTCCATACCCTGAATCTCGTCTATAACCATGATTCCATTGATCGTAAGGTTGAACTTCATGATCTTCATCGTAGTGCCTGTATTTGGCCTTGTGTCCCCAATCGTTGCCTTTTTTCGCATAAAGTACATTAGCATAGTAATATTGGGCCGATGACATGGCCACCAAGACGAACGCCAAGAAGATAACAGCCGACTGAATATTACATGAAAAATTAAATTCAAGATTTAATAAATAATAAATTGGTTATTATTATTATGAGTAATTAAATAGTGCTGCTTTTAATTGAATTTAAATGGGGATAATATTATGAAATCTTTATGTAATTATAAAATCATAAGACGACGAAATAAATTAACTATTATTATAAAAAATCATCATAGACAAAATATTAGGTTAATAATTTTGTCCAATAATTTTTCTGAGAATGTCTGTAATTTTGATGAACTATTGCAGTTAATTCTATTAATCACAAAATAATCCCATAGCTAACCATTCAGATATCTTTGATAATGATCATACAAAATATTCTATAGTAGCAATTATTAGCAAATATGTATGATCTTTAGTAATTATTATCGTGTAAATCTTTATTAAAAATCTTAAAATCTCTGACCTTATTCATATTTACAGGATATTTGTACAGGATTTCAGGAGTCCGTCGTTTGAAGAGATTTGGATTTTTCAAACCGTATTAAAATACCTACTTACGAAACAACTAAATTTCCTGGAGAAGATTCCAGGTGTATTTATACTTTCAAGCATACTCCATTAAGTACATAGTCGTAGTCGTAGTAAATATCATCACAGAATGTTGTTTTGCCAGCTTCAATTTTTGTGATCAAATTGTTACTTATTTACCTCACAGGAAATATTACTGCAATTTACCGAGATGCATATCGCACCTGGTAAGTGTGTTGTTATGTTTCAAGTGGTTTGGGAAATGGTCATGAATATCACTCTCAGTAATACATCTAAAGATTTCATTTTTGTTGTATTGTTAACAATCGGAAAAATGTATAATTAATTGCTTTAATTTGCACATACTGAGCATAAGATGTAAAAATTGATAGATAACACATTTTCCTCAACCATATACGCAGAGAAGAAGGATGATTTCGTTACGCATCACGTAGCCACACTACTCAAATCCAATATGCATCGTATAAGAATATTTAGCATGTACCTTAGTACCTTCCTTCCTTGATATTTTGTAATGGATATTATTATTTCATTTTCCTTCCAGGAATAGCATTCTCAGATTCCGCATAATATAACTGCAGCTCATCTAAAGTTTGTTAGCTACCATAGACACCTAAAGTCAAAGGCATAATATAGTAAATATGAACTGGGTGTGGCTTGTACTTGAAGCAGAATTGCAAATAATAAACTCGTTTTCTCGCCTCGTTAAAAATGAGCATTATGCAATTTAATACCTGCGAACTTTGCTCGCACGTCATCCTCTACGCTGATTGATCGCATCACTTACTCTAAGGGTTTTACCTTCATAGTTTTCCATAAAATTATATAATGTTTGTTACTGACCTACGCAATAAATGAAAGTGAGTAGTAGGCAGAACAAGGAAACGTTACTGCATAAAAATAAAGAAAACATCCTACGCAGACAGTAGATGAAATTACAACACAAAAGCACGCTCTCTGAATTGTGAAAAAGTTCAGAAGTAGTAAAGATGTAGGTTTAAATTAAGAACTGGTTTTAAGTAATAAAAGTGAACTTATGATCCGGACATTAAAGTAGCTGACAGAATAGTAATTATTTTAGTAATTTTAGTGTATCAATTTGTTCAATTTGAATTGTTAAGTATGATTCGTCTGTGATTGGAAGCTGAACCTGAAAGCAGAAAAGATGTTTTTAAAAAAATTATATTTGCTGGATCTGAACTGGGTTATCTGAACGAAGAAGACGCAATGAAAGATTCTGTGGATACAACAGAACGAGTCGGGGAAATAATAGTTGACTATAGTTTCTTCGGTGGTGAGATATCAAGCAACGAAAAGCAATCTTCCGAACTTTGAATCCTCCCATCTTATATAAATCACAGCTGTGGGGACTCCAATTCTTTGTGGGCTGACTTCGGAGACTTTTTCTTTCTTCGTGACTTCAAAGATATTAAAGAAGGCGAGGAAATTCTCATTTCCTATACTACTTCGACGAATTGCTTCGAAACACAGAAGACAATTCTGAGTTCTTTTAAATTTAAATGTGATTGCACTCTCTACATCTACTCCTAGCCGCTACCACCGGAAAATAGAGCAACGATCGCAAAACTGTTGCGAAAAATGGAAAGGATTAAGCAAAAGGATATTTTGGACGCTCTAGATGGAGGATGGCCTCAGAAATCAGTCAGTATGATCATTAAGTTAAGTCCACCATCTTGTCATTGTCACAACTTTGAGCTCATTGATTCCTAGAGCATATTTCTGCTCTTTTTACAATGTAGGTACCCATTTGCGATTAGGAAAAATTACTTTAAACACGAAAGTAGGTAAAAAATTATTAAAATGGTTGATTTTGATTTCTTGATTTTCCAAATATTAAAAATTAATAAAATGTCATTTTGGACTGTGATATTCCCATATAACAATGTACATTAAAAAGGGTTTTACTTTGATGTAGAAAAGTTTGTTTTGTTTTATTCCTTTAACAGGTGTCATAATGAGGGAGAGGGGATACGCACTGCATGAATATTGGGGATGGGATTCAAATTTCAAACTTCATATATGATGTAAATCGTCTCTTGGCAGTTATATTAAGCTACAATGGTTTTGTATGTAGTAAGCCTTAAAGGTTTCATTTCATTTGTAAGCTTTTTTTGGACACATTATTGTAAGTTCTGTAGAAAGATTATTTTTAGGCTGTAGAACTTGAGATATGAATAGATAAATAACATATTTAACTTATGAATTCAGATATTGGATAGTCAGTTTTTACCTTTTATCCGACGCGACGGTTCGTTCTGGTCGTTGGGACTCAGGTTCAGGATAAATTTAGATTATTACCAGCTTATACAATATTAAATACTATATTGCAATACATTGTCAATGGTGAAGGGTAGCATGCAACCTTTCACCGTTATCTGCCTCGGTATTTCCAAAAATGTATTAGGTACATAAGGGTTACTTCGAATTTGGAATTTTTCTTGCACCTTGAATAGTAGTAACATATTTTATCCTGATAGACACGTTATAAGAATTTGACGAGGTATGAGCTGAGTCCGTTTTTCAAATGTTACTCGGACGATTTTCTGAATAGTGAACAAAAGTCAGATTTTAATTTCAAAACGCCCTGTCGATCCTAGTGATCAGATTTCTGCTTACATGAATAAGCTACATAGTTAGGATTAGGATTCCAATAATTTAAAGTAAAAACGTGAAGAAAACGGTGGGCTACTACTTTAAGTTGTTTCTAGTTATCTTTGTGTTTTTAAGCACATTAGTCAGGTCAAAGGTTAACCAATCGAAGACTTTAATGCATTTAATTATCTTGGATCCTTTATTTAGCTGGTAAGAGATAATTACATTATATTTTATTTATTCTTTAAGTACAATATCAAGTCTAGTAAGTTTGAAAAGCATTTTATATCCAAAGACATAATTGTGCAAATCGTGGATCGTACAAATGCATCGCAAAAGTCTAACATTTACCACAAAACGTGTAAAATACTAATTTGACATTTATTGCTTCTTTTTTAAATCAGATAACGTTACCAACTTCTAGATTCCTGAAAAAGTCATAAATAAAATACCCAAGCAGCCGTATATAGAAAAATGAGATTCGTTTTAATTTTCCTCGCCGTCTGCTCATCATCGGCTACTTCCAACACTAAAATTGAAGCCTCTCTGGCCTCCTCCCTCGCCTCTCGAGGGTCAGCCAACGTGCTCGTTTCTTTCAAGGAACGGACGTCGACTGCTCTCGCTCCCCTCAACAACATTACTTTTCCGAGTCGGGCAGTGCGTCTCAACACGGTGACATCCACTCTACAGTCATACTCCCAAGCATCCCAAAGGGTTGCTCTCAAAGTCTTGGCCGAGTTAGGATTTACCTCCTTCCAAACTTTGTGGATTGTTAATGAAATCTACCTTCCGGGTGCGGACTTGAAAATCGTTGACGCCATAGCAGCCATTGAAAACGTTGATGGAATCAGAGAAGAGATCCTGGTTGGAATAGACCCTATAATTGAGAAGGAGAACACTACGACATGGGGAATCGAATATATCCAAGCACCTGCAGTCTGGGACCTTCCTGGAGGAAATCGAGGAGAAGGAATCGTCGTGGGCTCTATTGACACCGGAGTCCATGGAACGCATCAGGACCTCAGAGAGAACTACGTGGGCCGCTACGGATGGAGGGATTTTACTATTTTCAAATATGGGGAACCAAAAGATGATAATGGACATGGGACACATACTGTGGGAACCATGGTAGGAAAAAACGGGATTGGTGTTGCTCCCAAAGCGAAGTGGATGGCTTGTAAAGGCCTTGATGCATTTGGATCGGGGAAGGAGTCAGACCTGATTAAATGCGGGCAATTTATGGTATGTCCCACTCTAGCCAATGGAGAATCTGCGAACTGCACCAAAGCGCCTGACGTCATCAACAATTCCTGGGGAGGAGGGCAGGGTGATACTTTCTACAATGGAGTCATCGAAGCTTGGCACGCCGCTGGAATTATTCCCGTTTTCGCAAATGGTACTTATACAATGGAGCTAAGGCTTTAAGACTAAGTTATAAATGTTTAATAATGCAATTGGTGTATTTATTTGTTCAGGAAATTCCGGACCCAATTGTCAAACGGCTAACTCTCCAGCTGATTCCATTGCTGGAGTAATTGGAGTGGGAGCTATTAATAAGACTAATACCATTGCTACGTTTTCATCAAAAGGACCCCCCGCTAAAAACGCAACCTTACAGAAGCCAGATATCTCCGCCCCCGGAGTGTCCGTAAGATCAGCGTGGAACAGGGTTGGAGACAGGGGCTATAACACTATCTCTGGAACATCCATGGCTGCTCCACATGTCGCTGGAGTCGTGGCTCTTCTCCTATCCAGAAACCCCGAATTGACCTTCAACCAAATCTATACCTTGCTCATTGAAACCACAAACATAAATATTACTACATCCGATGATCTTAAATGCGGTGGAATTTCCGAAACCACCTTTCCCAACTTTGCTGCGGGATACGGAGGCGTCAATGCCAAAGCCGCTTTCGAAGCTGCTATAAAAAGATATCCAAAGGTGCTTTCTGAAAATATTGATGGAATACTGACAAAAAAGTCTGAAAATTGACACTTGATTTTCAAGGGATTAACTATAACAGCTCAGCAATAGTGAAGGAATTAATAAAATAGTAGTGTTGAAAACCCACTCCATTATAATACCAGTTTTAAAGTTATCTTGTGCTGTGTGGAAACATGTCTTCAATTAAAATTGCCTTTAAGTGAAAGACCATCTATAACTAAATTATTGGGCTGGATTTAGACAGCGGGTTATCGTTGCCTCCATTGCCCCCGTTGCCCCATTGCCTCCGTTGCCCCCTCCCCCGTTGCCCCACGTTTTGCCACTTAACCTATTACTTTAATATATTGTCCCTATTCCCTCCCGTCACTATTTTTGCCTCTTTTTTGACCTAACCTAATAAAAAATAAACTGTTCTATTGTTAAAGCCTAACAAGCAAGTAATATCTTTATTTTTAATTAGGTTAGGTCAAAAAAGAGGCAGAAATAGTAACTGGAAGCAAATGGCAAATATAATAGGTTAAGTGGCTAAACTAGGGGCAACGGGGGAGGGGGCAACGGAGGCAATGGGGGCAACGGGGGCAATTGAGGCAACGATAACCCGCTGTCTAAATCTAGCCAAATTATTGAATGATTTGTACTGGCAATAAGTTTGTTATCATATAGATTGTGGGACGTTAATATTACCTAGTCCCTAAAACTACGAACATACACAATCTTGTATTTCTTTTTTTGACCTTCCCACCAACGGTCAAGTGGCATTGTCTCTCATGGATGGGAGCCGAAGGAAACAGTGAAAGTGTCTTTAAAACATAAACATTTGTTTTGTATAATAAATAATTCCAATGCATTTTTGTCTCCGACTTGCTTAAAAGTGTCTTTGTTTTCAGCTGTACTGGAGGATACTATAGAATTGTATGTAATAGATACTCAATGATTGCGAGTCGAAAGCTGAGACTCTACAGAGAATGGCATAAAAACACCCGACTTGAGAAAAAGTAGTAGTGTGCAGGGCAAGGCTCTAGAAAAGACACTACTAGTTTATCTGACTGAGGTTACTCGTGCACTAAGTACTGAGTACATGTGAACTAACAATTGTGCTTTCTCAACTTGAAAAGTGGAGAAAGGGCAATTGTTAGTTGAGACTTTATACATACGGCTTGAGACAGCCGTATACCATACACTCCGACACGAATCTTGAACTAGCAACATAGGCAATAGTAAACACTTCCCTCCGGCAGAAATGCTAATGTAAATTAAAGGGCAGATTTTCTAGACAGTGAACTATATAGAGCAATCGTTGGAGTATATTTTTGAGTCCCAATGTAGCATCATTTTATGCATGACTATGACACTAAAAGAATAGATTTATTGATTTGAATGCATCATTTATAGAAATATGAACTGCTACTATATTACTTAGTATTTATATATTCCATATGTGAAAGCGACTCATTGTTTGGGCTTGTTGTTTACGCAAAATGAACGAGGGAGACTAAATTCCTGAAGACTAGAGTGTATTATGCTAAGTAGCAATACTCCCATATAATGTTTTAAAGAATCCCTAGAAATAAATGTAAAATAGTTTCATACCTTTCCTTTTTTATCTGTTCATGCTTTTATGTTGAATTGTTAAAAAGTAAATAATCATAAATAAAGGTGATAATAAAATGTATTAATTGTAACAATTTCAATGATATATCTACGCAGTAATTACGGAAAAAACAAATGACTTTCAACAATATGTCGCGGGAAAAAAGAACATGCAATTTGCTAACTCTCCGGAACTAAAACTTGGGTTATGTGAAAGGATAATAAATATTTATTTATACCTATATAGTAAGTGCTAGAAATATTAAAATCTTTATTTAAAAAAACAGAAATGAAAAAAGGGATTTTATTCAACCGGACAGTTTTCAGTTTAACTACCGATTCAAAACAAGCGAATATTATATGAGTTACCTATTGTAATAGTAAGTTCTAGGAAGTTATAATATCTATATTTTGTTTTGTAAGCCTTCAAATGATGATGAGACTCAACGCGCAATAGTTTGCTATTTATTATTCATCCTGCCATACCTATGATGCAGTACAAATGTCATTCCTTTAAAAGAAACTCAAGAAACGACGACTACGTTATTTGGAAGGCATAAATTAATTTACTCTTTGGATTGTTCAAAAAAGTAATTGAAAACATTGGAATCATCTATTGGTGGTATTTTGCTATTTAAATGGTAGGAAAAAGCATCTCCGTCGTTTTGATCTCATCGGTACTCCTTTTTTTCAAAATTTATGTCAACACTTTCCTTGCATCGCCAATCAATCTTTCCCCCACCACTTTACAGTTTTATGTGATTTCCAATAACTATAAAAAGGCTGCTTGGGTTATCGTTCAGTTAGTCTGCTTTATTGTCAACTTCAGTCTGTTGGCAATTCTCACAGTGCAAATATTCAGTCCATCACTTTCTGTGGTACAGGCTGTGGCTTTCATCTGGTTAACACTAATTGTTTCAATATCACAATACTTGAATTTGATAATCGTCACAAGAAGACATCACGTTTGCTATACTGTCAACTCTGCCCTTCAGCTTGAGAAACGGTTTTATGGTATGCACCTTATTTTGAAAGGTGGTTGAAGTAAGGCACAAGTTCCACAAATACCAATATATGTTTTAATTAGGTTAGGTTAGGTCCCTCGAAAGGTCCCTGTGTAATTTATAGCGCGATGTTTAAAATGCACAATCTGTGCCTTACTTCAACCCGATAAGTTATATAAGATTATAGAAATTATATGGTCACTCTTATAACATTATAGAAAAATACCGGCACCCTGCAGAGAGATGGGATTTCAAAAAGTTGAAGCCAGTGGTGACAATTCTCAAATTTCTAAGTGGATTGGGAATTGTACTTGCAGCTCTGGGATCTGGAATGCTCGTTGTGATGGACTCCAATATCAGTCCAATTGCTTACATCCTTCAAATGCTTCACCTCGATTATGTTGTAATCCGTATAGTTTTGTTTCCTCTTCTAGCATTCTCAATCATACATTTATGGTTCCCTGTCCTTTTTATTGTTTATCTTTGTATAATATATTGTATTTTAATTGTTTTTTGGCTGAACATTGCTACGAATGTTCAAGGTGCCTTCTGGGGTACGAATTGTTCCAAAACGAAGATGCTTCTTCGAGAAAATCCAGCAGATGCGTTTGATCTTTATAGAGCAGCTAGGATTTTAAATATTGATATCAATTATCTTTTAGTCTATCCCATTGCACCCGTTTTTTTATTTTTGGCGGGAGTTTTAGTTGTGGTCTGCAATTTTATCTGTGTTAAAGGAATACATTTAATGCCCCTGCATATTTATGTCCTTTTCCCTCTGTTTGACTTCATGCTCGTGCTACAAGAAGTAATACTCATCCCATACATGTCCTTGATCAACACCAAATCCATGTTATGCATTAAAGAATGGCACAAATTAAATAACCCTCACAGCCGAAGAGTAGTCCGTAGTTTCCGTCAAATGAGGTTTAATGTGGGTCCCTTTTTCTACATGCAAAGATCCACCACCTTCACATTCCTCGAAGCTGTGGCATCATATACAATGAATATGGTGTTGTCTGTAAACATAGGTACGTAGTACGTCGATCATTAAAGAAACAACAACCAACAGCGAAGTGTTAAGTTCATTGATGCATTGGTGTTAGCCTTCGGTGATTGGAAGCTCCAAGAGAAAACAGTCAAAAATGATTTCAGGTCATGTAAAGAAATATCTTCTGCTATGCTACTAATTTTTGGTTAAAACTGAAAATATATTGTTTCCAGTTCTTATTTCTCATGCAAAATAATTTTAATAGCATCAATAGGCATTTAATCCCTACTCATATCTAAGATCTACTAATAAGCAATCACAGTTGAATTTTAATAACAGATGAATGAATGACAATAAGAATTTCAGTGGCTGGTAATCAGCTATAGTAATTATAAAATTAGAAATGGGAAATTATTCACTTGCTGCAAGTAGCAATCCCACATGCAATAATTTATCATTCCAACTAAGTGTAATAATAAAAAGTGTACATTAAAATCAGTATATTAAAATTCTGTAACTCATGGATGTAAATATTGCAGTCAAAATGGAAATCCTAGAAAAAAAATAATACTGTAAAACTATAAATAGTTTGCTCATTCATAGTAAAATTATCAATAAATATAATCTATAAGTCCTAAGATTTCGATTCTACTGAAGTTTACTGAAAACTATTAATCTTTTCATTGGAATAATTTTAAGTAGGTATACTATAAAACTATAAATTGCATGGCCAATATATAATTATCAATAACTATAAGTATAAAGATTTGGATTCTACTAAAACATTATCGCTAACTAACGTTAAATCTTGTCATGTCATAAGGAGTAGTTTTAAATAGGAAAATCTTTGAGAAATTATAGCATTGTAAAACAAATCAAGCATGTTTTATTGGCAAAATATAGTTTTTAAGTTTTGTGAAAAATGTTGAAATATTCCTGTCAAAAGGCATTTTGAGTTAAATGGTTAATTTTCAATTTTTTTACTTCAATTATAAAAATGTACCAACGCAACGTTTAAAAGTAAACCATTCTGGTCTCACACAACCTTTAAGATTTCCGACTGCTATGGAATATCCGTTTTCATTTATAGCCTATATAGCAAACAAAGTTGTGTGTGTAAAATTTGAACGGATTTTACCTTGCAGCATTTAATTCTAGGAATAGGAATTGTTTTATGTGTGTACTTCATTACGATGGAATCGACGTATTACTTGGATAAGTGGTTCAGAGGAAATGGTAAGAATTAAATAGATTCTTTCTGTTGATATTTAAAAAGTCATCAAAAGTGGTAATCCTCCTCTACAGTGTTTATATAAATAAGGGATGTAAATTGTAAATTAATCGAGGTTTCTTACTTATAAATATGTTTTACCTTATCTCCATTATAAGCCATAATGCTTCTATACAATATTATTATCAGTAATATTTATGTTTTAATACGTATGTAATACTGTAATATTTGTAAACAAATTATTTCCATATCTCTATTTTATTTTATAAATCTTTAAATTAGGTTACCAACAACCAAATCACTATTTTTCATCGCATACCGTACCCGCACTGGCGTTTGTCATTCTCTCAAATAAAGTACAGGAGTCCAGAAGACAATAATATTGTGTGGATGCTTATACATAAGTTTTATTCCGATTCTAAAAGTAAGTCTAAGTTTTTGTTAAAAGTGTTCATAAACCGGAATTGAAGAATTTGCTATTGTTTCAAAATTTCTAATTTAAAGAGGTTCAAATTTCTATGCGTCCTAGAAACAGTTTCAAGTTGGATGTAGTAAAATAATTGTTTTACAAATATACTGTAACAATAAGCCTGAAAAAATAGTTAATCAACTTTTGTATTCAAACTGTTTGCGTTAAAAGGAGGATATAAAAATATGTAGTTAACAAATGCGTTTATATGGCGGGCAGATTTACATGCATAACGATCTTTTTAGTACAACCATTACTTATATTTTTCAAAATATTTGTCAGTACTTTCCTTGCATCTCCGATTAACATTTCTCCAACCACTTCACAGTTTTATGTGATTTCCAACAAGTATAAAATAGCAGTTTGGGTTGTTATTCAGCTGGGCTGTTTTATTGTAAACTCGTTTATATGGGCAATTCTAGCAAAGCAAATATTTAGCCCATCTCTATCTGTACTACAGATTGTGATCTTTGGAATTCTCTCAATAATTGTTTCCATATCACCAAGATGCCTTGATTGGTCCCATGGCTACGCCTCTCATTAGCAAGGTGACGACGTGCCCCAGAAAACTGGTTTCCCCCAACCAGTTCTTTCCAACTACTTTACCCCCGATTTCGATTCGGAGAACTGGTTGGGGGAAACCAGTTTTCTGGAGCATGTCGTCACTTTGTCCCTGAGGGCGGAGCCCTGGAAACATTCAAATCACTTTGCATATCACAATACTTGAATTTGATAATCGTTTCAAGAAAACATCACATTTGCTACACTATCAATTCTGCCCTTCTACTAGATAAAAAATTTTATGGTATGTACCTACTGTTATACTGTTACTATATTATTTACATATTATTGGGGAATGTAAATTTAAAATGCCATTCTTTAAATAATGTAGAAAAATACCGACACCCGGGAGACAAATGGAGTTTCAAAGAGTTGAAACCACTAGTCAGCACCCTCAACATTATTGCCAAATTGGGAATTGCCAATGCAGTTCTGGGATCGGCATTCTTCCTTGTCGTTGAATTCAGTCCGATTGTTTATATACTCCAAATTGTTCACCTGGATTATGTCGTCATTCGAATTGTTTTGTTTCCTGTTGTAGCTTTTTCCATCGTCCATTTATGGTTTCCTGTTCTTTTTATTATTTATATTTGCATGTTATATTGCATTTTAATTATTTTTTGGCTAAATATAATTATGCATGTCACAGAAAATCCGTCTTGGGGAACGAAATATTTCAAGACTAAAAGGTTTCTTCGAGAAAATCCAACATGTGTGTTTGAATTATATAGGGCAGCCAGGATTCTCAATTTAGATATCAATTACCTTCTAGTTTATCTCATTGCACCTGTGTTTTTATTTTTGGCCGGAGTTTTAGTTGTGATATGCAATTTTGTCTGCATTAAAGGAGTTCACTTAATGCCCTTGCAACTATATGTAACTTTACCCACGTTTGACCTCATGATTATTTTGTTGGAAGTAATACTCATCCCATACATGTCCTTGATCAACACAAAATCCACATTATGTATTAATGAATGGAAAAAATTCCGCGACCCTCACAGCCAAAGAGTAGTTCGTAGTTTTCGCCAAATGCGGTTTAATGTCGGTCCCTTTTTCTTCATGAAACGATCCACCACCTTTACATTCCTCGAAGCCGTTGCATTATACACAATGAATATGGTACTGTCGGTAAACATAAATACCTGAAGGATTGTTGCTGAGTGTAAGCATTTTATATTGGATTCAGTGTTTAAATAGCACGGATAGATGTAGAGCTATGTTCTATTTACCAACGATATTATTCTATATATAACAACGATAAAGCGCACCAACAAAAAATAAAACAATGTTAAGTGGTGTAGAATCTTCGGACCAATTTTATTCCGGAAAATTAGCTTAACAGAAAGCGATAATTCAGAGAATTAGTGTAAGATATTTTGCTTTGACTTAAATGGTAGTTTATAGAGAGTAATTTTCCTAGTCAGTACTTAATTATTGTAATTCTGATAGTTAAACTAGTACATATAAAACTTACTGTAACATAATTTTGGTTGCAGACATTGTATTTTGTATTCAAATCAAAAATATTAAGCTTATAAATATAAGACTTGTACTGTAAATCATACAACTTGTTCAAATTATTATCACTACAGTTCTATTAAAAAATCAGGATACCTACCATATGCTGAATTTTATTCTTGGCAGGTAACCTTTCACCTTTCTTCTAAATTAATTGTATATTAAAACATGAAGGCTAGATGAGAATGTTTTACTGGCGTGCCTAATTATGCTGTTTCCCATTTTAGAAACGGCAGAAATATTGGTTTCTCAATGAGGCATTGGGAACTGAATGGTTAAGTGCTTCAATTTCTGACTACGAAAGGTGAGAAAGGTACTAATGGAAAATAATAAGAAAATCATGCTGGTAATGAACCAAATCGCTTGCTAAGATTCGAAAGCCTTAAAGATGTACATGAATGTTGTAGACGGAAATGGATTTATTGATTTGGATGAGGCATGTAATTTTCCTAAGAAATGTTGTCGTCGTTGTTGTTGTTAGTTTCGCATATATGTGTGTCACTGTGATAAATTTCGGCTATAATCTGTCTAGTGAAAATAAATAAAGTAGAATACCTAGATTGTTTGTATAGATATTTTAGAAGTCGTTAGAACTAACAATCAATCCTCCCATTTGATGTTGTAATTCTAAAGTAATTAATCTATTCCTGTTCCTTTTTGTTTCTCTTTGTGCTTATAACCATAATATTACACATCCAATAAAAACAATTTAAAATCGTTTGATTTAATTAAATCTTTGAAACTCAATTTAGTAGATTAGGAAAAGTAATTTTAGGGAACCAAATATTTATCAGAGCACTCACTATACAATATTATATGATGCTATAAGCTATATGGGTAGATATCATAGGTAATAATAAAAAACTAAACAATCTAAATTCTTTCCTTATTTTATTGTATTCTCAGAATTTAATTTAAGAAACTATTGCCTATTCTAACATATCCACGCATCACTATATTTAATGAAAGACAGACAAGATAACAATCTTAAATTAAATAAGGCATTGGAAATAAGACCAAGAGGTGGTTTGTAATTTCATAGAGACGTCCAAAGGTATTTTAAATTTTAGAACTTGTTCGAGGGAAAAATTAGTTGATATTACCTCAATTCAAATTAAAGTAAATATTATGTTCATCATCTTCATCGTCACTGCCTAAATATTGAGATTTGGGTTTCTCATCTTCTATTGTCACCAATTCCAGTTCAGTTTTCATTCGAAGTTTGTTACCTGGCCTATTTTCCTTTTCTTCGTGCTACTATACTTATACACATACCCAATGAAAATAAAACACGACATTAAAACCAAACATATAGGCTATTGTTAAGAAACTTTTACTTATAAATTAGCTGTCACCGAATACAACCTTTGCCGATTATCATATTTGATTAGGCCTTTGTAAAACATGTTCAATTTACATATATATGAGAAAAATCCTACAACATATTAATAAAACCGTATCCTCCCTACTTATCACTTCTCGAATCTTTAAATGAGAAAACTCGACGATTTGACATTTTTCCTGCTTACTAACTTCACTCAGTATCTCATTCCTTTGAATGAAATGCAGGAAAACAGTTTAAAATCAAATAGGAAGTAAATAAAACTAGGTATAGGTATTAGAATATTGCTCGAAAAATATAACTGTACCATGTAGGCATTATTTCAAAGTAACGCAGCGTGGAAATAATAATAAGAATAAGTTATAATAAGTGAATTAAGTTATAGGATTAATTTTATACGTTTCATGGTGACTATCTACTCCCCTTACAGGAAAAATGGCAAAATTTTCACTATATTTGATCTGTATCGAAGCAGAATATTTCTATAATTAGTTTTGGACACCGAGAGAAAAACAGATCTTGGATTTATCGTAAAGTATTATAAACTTGTATGTACTATTTTGGAGTGAAAGAAGATAATTAGATGATTAACAGTGCTACGAATTATATGGTGGGGACGACCATTTCCGCCGTTTTATTTCAATCCTTATTCTATTTTTTCAAAATTTTTGTCAATACTTTCCTTGCATCGCTAATCAACATTTGCCCCACCACTTCACAGTTTTATGTGATTTCCAACAAATATAAAATAGCACTTTGGATTGTTGTTCAGCTGGGGTGCTTTATTGTAAACTTGAGTTTGTGGGCAATTCTAGTAGGGCAAATATTCAGTCCATCCCTCTCTATAGTACAAATTGTGTGTTTCGGACTGCTCTCAATATTATTTTCAATAGCACTGTACTTGAATTTGATAATTGTTACAAGAAGACATCACATCTGCTATACTATCAATTCTGCGTTGCAACTGGAGAAACAATTTAATGGTACAGTAACTTATGCCTATAAAGATATAATATAAATATAATATTATAATCATTATTGAAATAATAGAAAAATACCGACACCTGGGTGACGATTGGAGTTTCAAAGAGCTGAAATCTGTGGTCATCATCCTCAACATTCTTACTGCATTGGGAATTGCCACTTCGATTCTAGGATCTGCCGTTCTCGTTGTGGTTAACATCAGTCCAATTGTTTACATACTCCAAATTGTTCATCTGAATTATTTCGAAATCAAATTAGCTTTGTTCCCCATTCTAGCATTCTCCATCATCCACTTATGGTTCCCTGTTCTTTTTATTGTTTATGTTTGTATAATATATTGCATTTTAATTATTTCTTGGTTAGACGTAATTATGCATGTCACAGAAAATCCGTCTTGGGGAACGAAATATTTCAAGACGAAAAGATTTCTTCGAGAAAATCCCACATGTGTTTTTGAATTATATAGGGCAGCCAGGATTCTTAATTTAGATATCAATTACCTTCTGGTTTATCCCATTGCACCCGTGTTTTTATTTTTGGCTGGAATTTTAGTTGTTGTCTGCAATAGTGCGTGTATCATAGGGATCAACTTATATCCCTTGCATCTCTATGCAGTTTTGCCCATGCTTGACTTCATGATTATCTTGGTGGAAGTAGTAATAATCCCATACATGTCCTTGATGAATACAAAATCCACATTGTGCATTAATGAATGGAAAAAATTTCGGCACCCTCATAGCCGAAGAGTAGTTCGTAGTTTCCGTCAAATGCGGTTTAACGTCGGTCCCTTTTTCTTCATGAAAAGATCAACGACCTTCACATTCCTCGAAGCAGTAGCATTATACACAATGAATATGGTATTGTCTATAAAGATACCTGCAACACATTTTCAATAGAAAGTATCTCCCACTTTTGCATTTTAGTAGATTATCATTTTCAGCACTACTTTTATATTAAACGACATGCATTGCATAACTACTTTTTAGTGTTAAGATCAAGAATTATAATTTTGAAATTCCGCGTTAATAATACCATTTCACCTGCTTTGATATGCTGATGGTTCATTCCATAAAAGAACTCTGTTTTAGAAAACACTGAAGATACTATACATGGGCCAAATCTGGCATCACGGTTGAGGTGCCTTCTTCTGTATGGATTCATAATATGAGCTACTATATTTATAGGAAACAAAGCCTTTCAGTTATAAAGAATTAACTCTATGGTATTTATATGCGACATTTAATTCTATAGAAATAAGAAGAACTTTGACCTTTATATTTTGTTATGCTAAAATCGACTTATTACTTTATTAAGCTGTTTACGGAAAATGGAGCAGAGAGAATATATTTTATTTGTAAATATTTAAATGTTATTAGAGGTTTGTGATATGCCGTTCACTCCCCTATAGTGCTTTTTATAATTACTCAAAGTAACTTACGATGGTTTCTTTATTTTGCCTTTTTTACTACTGCGCTACTACACTACATACACTTATCAAATAAAAATAAAACTTTACATTTAAAAACCCAAAAATGTCGGCTGTCGTTAAGAAACTTTTACCATGAAATACAATCTTGACGGATTATTACACCATATTTAATGAAAATGTGTAGTCAAAAATTCTAATTTGGTATTAAAATACACGTAGAAGTTATATTAATATGGCAATTATAGATTTAGTTTGATTTTTAATTTTTATCGGTTATATTTTTGTTGATAACTATAAATAATAAATCATGTCTATGTAAAAAAGTATAGGAGTTAATTAAGCTTTGCAACGTTACATGTCGTTCTTTAGTGCAGTTTTACAATTGACAATGGTCTTTAACCTTTCAACATGTATGACTTTACCTTCATCTGAGCGAACTTTCGAACGAGCTATCTCAAGGCATTCTACAATGGCGAGAACTAAAGTTACACCATATTTTGTTTTGAACCCTACCCATAGGCAGGAGGTGTGTCGATGCTACCAATATTCAAACTTGACCTCACCTTTCATCCCTAGATTACTTATTAAAAGTTTGAACTGATTATCTTTAACAGCTAAACCTTCAGACAGACAGCTCGGGCATTCCTATAAAGCAGCTCCGCCACTGAATAACGATGGCTGAATAATATTACTTAACTTAATATTTTACACGAACGAAACCCGGCTAATATTATATACCTACCATTCCAAACTAAAACCTGAGGATGAAGGTATTTTCTATTGCTATATCAAGCTCTTTGAATAAAAACCTAAATATGAAATACAAAAAAGTAATTCTACAGAACAAAATATTATTCGATTAACTATAGGAATTAAAACATGTTCAATTTATATGATAAAATCCTACATCGTATTTAATATGAAAAGTATCCTTCTCAGATTTTGTTTTGTCAATATTTAAATGAGAAAACTCGAGACAGTTAGCCATTTTTCTTTCTTACCAACCTGCACTCACAATATCAATCCCTTACATGTAAAAGAAGAAAAAGAGTTAAAATCAAATAGGAAATAAGACAAAGTAAATGTACTTTATATTTACAGGCTTTTGTTTGACTACTGTTCGAAAAATATAATTGAAGGTATTATATCATTTCAAAATTTCTAAATAAGGCAGTATTTATATATATGGCTGGGACGACCATCTCAGCCGTTTTATTTCCATCGTTACTATATTTTTTCAAAGTTTATGTCAATACTTTCCTTGCATCCCCAATCAACATTTCCCCCTCTACTTCACAGTTTTTTGTAATTTCCAACAAATATAAAATAGCACTTTGGATTATTGTTCAGCTGGGCTGCTTTATTGTCAACTTGAGTTTGTGGCTAATACTAGCAGTACAAATATTCAGTCCATCCCTCTCTGTGCTACAATTTGTGTTTTTCTTCCTTCCTTCACTAATTATTTCAATAGCACAATACTTGAATTTGATAATCATTACAAGAAGACATCACGTTTGCTATACTATCAATTCTGCGTTTCAACTGGAGAAGCAATTTTATGGTACGTAACCAATACCTATAAAGTCATGAAAATTTAATATTAAAACCATTCTTGAAAACATAGAAAAATATCGACACCCGGGAGACGAATGGAGTTTCAGAGAGTTGAAAACTGTGGTCAACATCGTCAACATTCTTACTGCATTGGGAATTGCTACTGCAATTCTAGGATCTGCCGTGTTCCTTGTGCTCGAATTCAGTCCATTTGTTTACATACTCCAAATTCTTCATCTGGATTATTTTGCAATCAAATTAGCTTTGTTCCCCATTCTAGCATTCTCCATCATCCACTTATGGTTCCCTGTTCTTTTTATTATTTATGTTTGCATAATGTATTGCATTTTCATTATTATTTGGCTAGATATAATTATGCATGTTGACGAAAATCCGTCTTGGGGTAAGAAATATTTCAAGACGAAAAGATTTCTTCGAGAAAATCCCACATGTGTGTTTGAGGTATATAGGGCAGCAAGGATTCTCAATTTAGATATCAATTACCTTTTAGTTTATCCTATTGCACCTGTGTTTTTATTTTTGGCTGGAGTTTTAGTCGTGGTTTGCAATAGTGCGTGTATTAAAGGGATCCGTTTATTGCCCTTGCATCTGTATGCAGTTTTACCCATCTTTGATTTCATGATTATCTTGGTTGAAGTAGTACTCATCCCATACATGTCCTTGATGAACACAAAATCCACATTGTGCATTAATGAATGGAAAAAATTCCGCGACCCTCACAGCCGAAGAGTAGTTCGTAGTTTCCGTCAAATGAGGTTTAATGTCGGTCCCTTTTTCTTTATGAAAAGATCAACGACCTTCACATTCCTCGAAGCTGTAGCAGCATACACTATGAATATGGTATTGTCTGTAAAGATACCTGAAATATATTTTCATTAGGAAGTATCTTCAACTTTTGTATTTAGGTATACCTACTGTATATTAGCATTGTTATCACTATTTCTAATCTAAATATTTCCTACAAATTTAATATTTTGATGATCACATTTAATTGCTAGTTGTTGTGAAAATAAGTAAGTAGTATAACTGATTTAATGCTTAATTAAATAATTAGTATTTATTCTCAGGTATTACCCAACTTAGGTATATAAATTAGGCATTTATATATGTTATTATTATGTATTCATATATGGATTCATACTACCTATTATAACATATTAATTAAAACCAATATCTAGTTGATAAATGACTTTTAGTTGATATCGGTAAAGTTGTATTATGATAATTTAGCACATTTTCAAATTTATTGTACTTTGTAATAAAAACAATTGTAATCATACCCGTTTTACATAAAACCATACAGTGCGAAGATTTGTGTAGTGAAGTATATTTATTTACTAATTTTTAATATCGACTTATGTTCGTACCCGCATTAGGTCGTTGGGTCATTTACAGGAGAAGGCTAATCTAGATTAAAAGGAAGATATTCTCGCCAGTGTATTTAATAATGCAGTGAAGGTTCTTGAGTCTCGAATAGCGAAAAGAAAAGCGAATAGATATAGGTCTATTATTGATTTATATAAAGCAGTTAATACTAGTAGGAATATCTGAAATATTGTTTTGTTTATATTACATTATGGTGGACGTTCTGCTATAATATGTTGGATAAGGACGAACGGTCTTTCTGTAAATATTTCAAAAGTCTTTGGAAATGGCAATCCTCCTCTATGATGTTCTTTATAATTGAACAAAACTAATTTGAATTTAAATTAGCTTTATTTAATTCTACGAATCCTTTATTTCTTGTCTGCCGCCGTCTCTAAAAGTATGTACACATAATACCGGTCGATATCCGAAAGAGCATTTCAAAGAGTTGGAACTTGTGGTCATCATTCTCAAACTTCTTATACTGAAATGGGAATTGGCAATACAACATCTGGATCCACATTGCCATCGGCTGATTGGGGCTGATGCAGTGAAAGTGGTTAATTACCTGTAAATAATTAATGAGGATGTCTTTATCTTCAGGTACTTGTGGTTTACTAATTCAGCAAGATGGCCAGATACCAAGGACGGGATTGACGATCGTCTGTAAAATTGACTTGATGATTGACACTCATTAATTACAGCATAAATTATTTTGCTTTCCCCTGCATAGTGATACAAGCATTGACATGCTAATCTGGTGCACATGAATACTCCATGAGAGAATGAATATCTAAATGCTCAGCTACATTCCACTAGCAAAAATAATTAATTACCTCATTCCAAATTCATAGCCATTCATGTAGGACCCTTTTCTATTATTTCTCTACCCTTCTGAAACTTTTCTGTCTTAGATTTTGCACTAAAATTACTGCATTTATACATTTAATAATTGTATGTTGGCTGAAAAGCTGAAATATCTGTATTTCTCTCAGCAAAAACTCCAAAGCACATTTTTGAAATAAATATTTTTGGTCGTCCCAATTATTGAGCTCTAAATACAAGAGAACGTACATGCACATTTATGTTTATATTGACTTAACCATACCCTCATGTCTCTAATTATTATTCCTTCGAATTGCAATTGTCCAAAATTTGATTTTGTGCCATTCATATCAGGCTACACATAATGTATTTAAATCCTTATTTTGCTTTCTCGTAACTAGATTTTTCATTCTAATTTTTATGAGATTCCTTTCTATTGTTCTTACAAACTTGGAGAAAAAGTTAATTGCTTTCGTAAGTCAAAATTGATATAACAACTAGGTCATTTTCGAAGTATTGTACACTCGTAAGTTATCTGGAGTGAAAATGTTTTACACGTAGAGGTTATTTAGAATATGCAAGTCAAAGAACGGGAAATGTCGGACTGTTTATGTAACCAAAGGAAATAAGTAGCACGGAAACGAAAACATGAAATGTACACTAATCGACGTTCGTCCTACTGGCTGATAGCTATCGATATCTTGAATAATTTAAACTGCTGCTTTGTAAAGTTGTAAACAAGACGACCAAGTATAGCGAATTAAAACAGTATTGCCATTATTTTGTACTAACTTGCCCGACATTTCAATCCATCAATATCAGCATGTAGATTCTAACTTAACACGATATGACTTGTCAACCAGGACTATATTTTTTTCTTTCAGTGCAAACCATTCAAAGTACAAGGGTATCGGTGCAAACTGCCAAATGTTAGTTGGTGGTCAACACAAATTAGATAAATCCTATTTAAACCATAAAAAGTAATCAAAGAAGTGGTTTTTCTCTTGCTTGAACAGAAAAGGAATGGATTCTTTAAGTATAGTCTTTCTGTTATTTTCTATTTACATCACCCAAAACGGGTTGGTCGATGGAAAGGTAAGTATGAATAATTAATACATTTTAAATAAATTAATCGGGAAATCGTTTAGTCTTTTATATTCATTGTCAGTTAAACATTTTTACCATCATGTTAACGTAGGACACAAAACATAAATCAGATTCCAAAGAAGAAATGATGTACAAGAAATGCGAGGACTCCAAGAATTTGTGTTATGGGGAAAATCAACAGTGCATTAAGAAAAAATCTTGCATTCTTCTGGCCGTCATTACTGACACCGAGTTACGGTTCGAGATCTCATTTCTGGATAAATGTAAAAGAAATATCACGGAATCACTTTTCTTCGCGGCCGCAGCTGGCACCTTCAATGAAAAAGTAATTAATTAATGCTACTCCGTATTAGGCACTCTTCAAAACGCAATAATGAGGCTTATGAGATTAAGGAAAAAAGCAATTAGTAAAAAATTGTTTAACTACTGATTTTTACAGAGTCCTATATACAAATTTGCTCATTCGTCATTAATGCTACTTTAAATGACAAAACAAAAAATCTATTTTATATATCTATATCTATATCTCTATATCTACTAAATAATAATCAAATACTTATGAACTAAAATTTTTTTTACAGAATTAAGCTTAATTTGCTAACTTGAGGCATTAAAATGTCCTATTTTGTTATATCTAACTGCTAATTTTCTGTTTGCGTGACTGAACTAGGGAGAGTTGGACTGTTCAAAGCAGTTGACCATGACAGACATCAAGATATTCATTTTCTGGAAAGAAAAGTTGTGCCGAGGAGATAAGGTAAATATTCGGACCTGCTAATAGCATTAGTTGTTTGGTACTCTGGAACAATAATTTTTATACGTCAGGGCACAAAAAATTAAAATCTTTTTTAACAACATTAAAAACCTTTTTTTAATTTGAATTTTTTGCATTTTTCCCCTAATGCTTTTTTACAACGTGAATAGCACAGACTGGGCTTTCTGTCTCCACCATTAAAGTCAGTTATATAATGTTTCATTTTATGTCCCTAGGTATTTATGAAAACAACGTTGTTATACACGTTATATCTAAGACTGTCATTTGAATAATGTATTTTGTTGAAAGAAAACTCAAAGAAACTCAAAAAACATTCTCTATGACTATTCTTTTATTCTTCTTCAAAAATTATTATTATTCTTCAAAAATTATTAATAAGTTTTTAAATGTTTCTGCAGAAAAGAATGATGAATAAAATACTCATAGTTTTAGCTGTGTTGATTATCTAGGACTCGGAGGCCATAATCGACTCAGGAGTAACAAAATCGCTGTACAAAAGTGGTTGCGAAAAAAAAATGGAAGAAAATTACGGGAAGACTCTGATGAATACTCTTCAAAAGAGCAACAGCACGTCCAACAGAAATCTCAACTTGTATCTCAATAATTTCGTTCGATTTTCTACCGTCCGTGGAGACTGGACCGAGGCCAATCGACCATTTAATTTTCCAAGTAATTTGAATAATAAGTAACTTAAATGCAAATAACTTAAAAAATCTTGGTCTATACATAAATAATGAACATAAATTGTTATATTTTAGAAAACATGAGCTACACAACAACCATGGATCAAGTTTTCTACACAACTGTTGATGACAAGCAAGATGGTGATAATAAGGCAACCTCTTTTTCTTCTGGGTGGTTTCCAATGTCATGCACAATATTTATTTATTTTCTACAACAATTCTAAATTTCGTCCTAACTCTTAATAATTCCCAAAATAAAACCTAACCTAAGCATTTCACTCTATTGTGAGTAAATTATAATTATCTTTGGAAATTACTCCAATTAAGAATTACATTCTAACTGTTTTTAAAGGTGGTATTAAACTATTGAATATAGTTTCTTAGATGACATTTGCTATACATATGTAAATTTTCAGTTTTTCAAGAAAACAAAAATATAAAGCTTAAACTACCACTTGAAATATTTTTAGTGTATTTAAAACAACAACAACTACATTATCTAATTTACAATTATGAATGAATGGTCAAATCATAAAAGTAGAGGCCCTAGTTTGCACAGCTCCTAAAATACCTTAATCGATCCCAAGTGAAGTTCTGCATGAACACTTCATAACCTATTTTAGTAATTTGATGAAATTGTATTAATAGTAGCTGGTTTTACTTTGTAATTTTTTAGCCATTTTATACCAAAAGAAGATCCTATCAGTCAATTTCCCTCAAAACGGCGATTGTATATTTAGTATGTGCATAAATGTAAGTAATTGAATTGTAATACATAACCTTTTAAGTGTTTTTAAGTTACTAGTAGGTAAATAAGTGTAAAATATTAAAACAATCTCCTTGTTATTTCACTAATACTAGATAACATAAATAAATGCTAATAAAATAAAATTTGGATCATCATTAAGTTGTTGCAGTTTGGTTTATGTGATAATAGAATGGGTAAACGAATAATTAGCTATCGTAAATGCTACAAGTAGTTATTTTCTCCGGCGGTAATTAGATAATAAGCAAAGGTGTAAATGTCAGTCGGCATTTATTGGAGACATGGAATTCTTTTGAGGCTGACTTTTATCGTATTAGAGGATTTAAGTTGCGGCAGTTCATTTTTAACCAATGATTATGTATTTTATTGAAGTATTTGTCAAAATTGATCCAATATAACCGCATTTGCGAATAGCTTAAAAGAAGTTTCATTATTTCAAGAAAATGTTCTTGAAATAAGAAATGAATACCCTGTCTGCATGCTCTGTATTGTACTTCGTTGATAAAAATGAATCACGCTACGCTCTTGAACCTTTGCTGACATTCTCTCAGGGTCTAGCACTAATTATTCATAGACACCCAGTATTATTTGCGTAGAGTGGCTTATTTAGTACGAGACATTACAACTTCATAAGGTAACAGCAAGTAGTAGTAAACTTTTTATTGCAGTTATTAGTGGATGGGATTATTGGGAATTGCGGGATCTAAAATGCAAACAGTCGCCCAATTATGGGATATTGATTAAGATTTCCTATCGAAAGAGCTGACTTTTCTGGCTAATAACTATTGCATAGGAGAACGAGCAGAGTTTCAATTATTTCACATTGAAATTGAAGTGCTGGTGATATACAACAGTCAATTGTTGTTAGCGGTAGTAGTACACTATTAAGTAATCAAGCAAGTATCCAGGCATTCATGAACAATATTTCGAAAGGATGGTTCCAAAATATGTATTTTCATAATAATAGCACTGATGGTAATTTTGGATTGGAAAATTACGAATTTTAATTTTATACTTCGTACCTTACAAAATTGCAAACAATATAAAAAGCTAAACATTAAAAAATGAAGTACTAATCCATCAAAGTACGTAATGATTTTCAAATTTAAGACCAGAAAATGGAAGCGAAATATTGATTCTTATTCACTGTCCACTATTTTTTTGTCAATTCTTTAATATTGCTTCAAGTTAAAGCAGCCAATAAATAACAAAAGATATTTCCTCAAAAATTGCATAGTGCTTGATATTTCTCATGTACACTAACATTCATTATGACTGCATAATTATTCTTTTGTCCGTATTTGACATCCAGACCAATTTCGCCTGATTGACATCAAGATAGCTATTCCACACACTTTTTATGAAGACACTTTGCGCCTTCCAATTGTCATTTGTCATTCTTTTTCTGGCTATCGCTTTCTGTTGACGTAGCAGCTATTTTAGTGTACATAGGTATTAACTCAATTTAGATTCAAAGGTTCTTACCCTCACGAAAATTTAAATAAAATTTCAATGCTGCTGAAATTGAAATTTTGATACAATTTTCCTTCGTTATATTCTGTTAATACTTTCACCAACACACTTTTTTCTCCAAATGTTTTAATTTTTGTTCTCTTATTTGTGTTCCATACCATATAATTGTGCTATCTTTGAATCCCTACCAAAAGTGAATAAAGTTCTACTGCTACAACTACATCTAATTTTATTTTTACCATATGAAGATTTTGTTATCAATTTTCTAACGGTCCAGATAAAATTCAAAACAAAATTCGTTTTAAATAATTTTAACATGAGATTTCCGTTTCTATTAACATTTTACTATTTCTTCACTCGACTAAGCGACGCAGAGTGTGAAGTAAGTTAACATAGCAAAGATAATTAGCATTAAAGATTGTATACGTGAATTTACTCAATTGTAGGAAATAAATGGTGTAAGCGACGTCTACGAAAGTTGTAATGAGAATGGAACTCTTTGTTACGGAGATACTGAGAATTGCATTGAAGAGAAATCGTGCGTCTACCTTACCAATTTGGTTGGAATGGAAGACGATTTCCAAATCCAATTTTGGGACCGCTGTGACCACAATGAGACACACAACTTTTTATTTGCAGTTGGAGCTGCTACTTACGACTCTGCAGTTTAGTCTATTACTGCACATTTTATAAATCTTATTTCTCGTAATGACTAATTAATGTAAACGGAGATTATTATTTTGTAGGGCCAGCTTGATTGCAGCCAAACTTTGGAAATGAAGCATTTTAAACTATTTACATTCTGGAATTCCATTAAGTGTCCGGTTGAAATTGATAAGGTGAATTTTATAACTGGTCCTATCTCAGATAACATTGCGGTTAAAATATCTCTTTTCCATAAAACGATTGAGAAAATATTACAAGTTAAAATATGAAAATCTATCCTAGCAATTTGGAAATACGTCAAAAATTAGTGAATTCAAAATCACTAAAGAGAATTGGAATTCAATGTGCGAAGTTCGTAAAAAAGAAATATCTTCGCTTGCAAAGGAACCATTGACCTTCCTCCTGCGTGTATATCTTCAAAGGCACGTGTATTACTCAGTGGCTTATGGACTTTGGAAAAAAGCCAAGCCTTTATATAAATTCGCTGGTAATTTTTTAAAATTTATAATTATTGGGTATTTAAATAGTATAATCGTTAACAAATGTATTCCTGTTTTAGAATCTCACAAATATTTTACAAAAGAGGGAATGTTTTATGCAACCAACCTCACGGATGTAGCTGATCTTCTAAGAAATAGTTCACCAAGTTCTAACATTCTAAAAGGCTGTTTTGGTTGGATTGTGCTTATAATATGCCTGACTATTATTCTGGAAAAAAATGTGCGATAAAATTTTAAATGTGCGATTCTAATTGGGTCCTTATTCTAAAATATAGCAATTAAAGTTAATTTAAAAAGCGCATCCACCAATCAGTGATGTACGTTATTTCTGCATTTCAATATTATCTGTCTGCTTCTTTATAATATGAATTTGATAAGTTTTCAGCTGTAATATAAACTGTGGGTAGATATTTAGCTTAACGTGTGAACCAAGTCTTTAGTAGCTATGATAGTAATGCTACGATGAAATAAATTGCCCCACGTACTTAAAGGCTGACTTATAATTTGTTAATTTTAATTAAATAATTTTAAGTGCTATAGAAAATTTAATTGTAATAAGTTTATCACCACAAGATTTAATTTTCTTTGCATAACTATACATTATTAAAAACTTTTATACACACACGACTTAGTCAATTATACATTTGCTGTATATCTTCGTCTATTCTCATATTTATTGCTGTTATTCTCATTCAAGGGATAAATGTTAAGTATTCCGTTTAGACCAGTCCATAGTTTTCACGAAATTCGGTTTGATGTGGGTCCCTTCATGAAAAGGTGCATCACATTCCTGGAAGCTATTATTTACACAATAAAAATTGGCAATGTCTGTCTGGAACCTGGACAACCTGGAATACAACCTGGAAAACCTATCAACGCATATATTGCAGGAACATAAATACTGCTTATGCAAAATATTACATGTCCAGCTCTATTTTTCTCAAGTTGAAAGCCATTTTCCTCTAAATATAGTTAATATTAATCAAAAACAAATTAGTGTAGGTGGCAACAACCAAGACAATCTTTCACTAGTACAATTAATATACTAATACCACTACAATAACTTTTCATTACTTATTAAACTCCACTTCGATCCTGTATACATGCCTGCGTTGAACGCCATTTGCCAAGTATGTATAAATTAGTATAATTGTAATAAGAATTCTAACATAGATCATAGGTCACATAGTGCATAGAACATAGATCACACAGCTTACATACCCATGTAATGTCACCACTATACAGGGAATAAAATGCTATTTGTTATTAGGTATTGTAGTTAATAATTTTACATAATTAAATAAGTTCAAATTAAAGTTTTTCACCACTTATTGCACCCAAAATTTTTTCATTAAATTAAGTATCCAAAACCGTAAACAAACATGTTAGCATACAAACCCAAACAATACAGTCAATGTAAGATATTTTAAAAGTATAATACAATTAAAATCAGCATTAAGTATATCAAGGTAAATAAGGTCAATTAATGGTAACGGGATAAGTCCTTTTTAACAATGTGTGCAAGCGTAACTTTTAATTATGCAATATTTTATCTATTATATTTTTAACTATTAAGTTTAACGTGGTAACTTATTTAAATCATGAATTATTGGGTAGCAAATAGTTAATACAATAAATATAGTAATGCAGCAAATTAATAAGTGTACAAGTCTTACAATATTTAGGTCACACAACAAGGCAATTTGGTTTGTTTTAATTCTTTGTGATTGAGCCATTTCGAATCTCGCCTATTGATTTTATTTTCATGTGACTCTGTATTGTATCTTCTAACATTTCAATCCTTTTTTCAATTTAATTTTGATCAATAAATATACATAAATAAGAATACAAAAGTAACAATCGTCGTTATAGTATATATAACAAATGAAACATTTATAAGAATATTAGTAATTACTACTGATAAATAAATACTGAATGTATGCATCACTGAAGTTATTAGTGAACTCCTCCTTCTATTTTTCTTTTATATATAAATCCCATTTTTCAATCTGGAATATGTCTAATTAGCATCTGTAGGATAGAAAATGTTCATAACGTCAACTCAAATATTATAATATGAATAAAGGAGGGAATACTATATTTCAGTATTATAGACGAACCTGAGAAAATCCCATGTTAGTTATGCCTCGTGTATAGTCTTCCAAAAACCACGGAACTTTACTATCCAATGACAGCCACGAACATAGTTTTGACCAAATGGAGAATCCAGCTATTTCAGTACATTTTCGGGAGATTCTGTAGAGATTTCTATCAAACGGGTAGCCCATCGGTCTGAAATCTGGAAATCTTTGGTTTTGAATTCCGCAGTAGAGAAAAGCCGAGCCACATCTACCTGCAGATGGATGGGCGTGATTATCTACCACGACATCCTCATCTCCATTGGTGAGCATGATAAATAAGTCGAAGGGCATCCCCCCCGGGGTGCCCTTCGGAAGAAGGAGATGATGTGGCCAGCCACATCCACAATTCGGGTTATTCTGATTCCCCAAATTGCTTTGAAGCTGGCGAAGACTATCTTTCCATGGAATTGTCAACGTCGAGTCGATTGAGCGTCGTTTGATGATATTTCTTCCAACATTTACTGAAAATGAAAGGAAATGCAAATATCCTTGGGTATAAAATAAAATATTAACCTAGGGAAGGGCATCGTAAAAAATAATTTAAACAGTCCATAAACGGATTTTAGCAATTTTTAATATCTTCGATTATAATTTTTGTAAGTTGAAGTAAATTAAATAAATCTTACATGTTACAGTAAAAAGATCCATGTGAACAAAAAGACGACGTTGTTCCTTCATTGTATACCGATTTCCATGAAGATCAAACCTCGGAGCTAGAAATATTCTAACTGTAGCAACCCCAGAGACACTTTTTGCACATGGTTTCCGAATCTAAGGTACACAATCAATATTATAACTTTGATTAAAACTATAACGCTTCTTCTGTTTGTTGCAATCTTTTCTACTTACAGCATGGATTTCATACTCGAATTCCTCATGATCTAGATGCGTAGCACAGACTGGAAGGGACTCTGGTTTCCCATCGTCGTAATCATCTGAAGTGATATTAAAAGCTAGCCCAAGCGACAAATCAAATTTCCTCCTGCCCCAAAATGTTTTCAAATTGTTGATCCTGCCATCGTGGGTCACTACCTTCACAGCCTCTACTTCTACGCCTCTCCACAGAAGAGGAAAATCGCCCTGGGGCATACGACACTCGTATAATTTCAACTGTCAAATAATATTTGAATTTTGGAGAAACGTGATACTCGATAGTGAGCTTACCCCCACAGGTTGATAAGGCTTCAATGTACTTTTGTATTTCTCAAAAATATTATTCATGTTCATATGCCATCTGTAAAATACCGGATCTCGCATAGCCGTTGCAGGATCACCCATTACCCCAGGTGGAAGCTATTATGTTTTAAACAATTAGCTACTTTTATTTCAAATTTTCCTGAATTACTGTTCAGAGTTGAAGTAAGTTTGTGTTTTCACGCATTAATTCTTTTTTCCTTTTCCAAACATCCCACAATCTGTTTTGTAATAATAATGATCATGGACCTACCCGAAAACGATATTGTGGGTCCACGGCGTATCCTATGACCCTGTGACCATTGTTGTGGTAACCATCGGAATCGTAATATCTGGGATTTATTGACAAATCAACAGCTTCTAATGTGTTGGCTAGTATGTCAATTCCTTGATAATGCGGGATCTTCATCCTCCTTCCAACACCCTGTCAAAATTTAAAAAGTTCAGTAAATAATGTTTAATTGTTAAAACTGAATGATAAATGAAGCCATACAAAATAGTAGAAAATATTAACAAGAAATATTTCTTGGGCTATTCCGACAAAAATGACATACAGTAACGAAATATCCAGTCTGAATAGATTTCAAAATTCTGTCTCGGGATCTTAACCAATTGGCCAGTGGGATTACAAAACGAGTGCTAGGGTCATCAGCAGTTTGGCGAAAAATATCCTGCATAGTATTTAAATATACAAATTACTAAATTCATGTTTTAATGCCAAAATTTCAATGAATTTGAAATTTAATAAACCGAAATAGGTGTATGAGGAGGACGATCGGTCCAGGGCATTCCCGCATTAAAGTCAGTCAAATGGGTGATGTACCCTTCTTCGATTGGGGCGCCTGGATAGACCTCCATAGCTCCAACCATTTCCAATCCGTTGCAAAGCCTCTCGATGTTGTACCTTTTCAAAGTACAAAAATCACATCAGTTTGGATGTTCTTGCAAAAATCATTAAAAATATTTAATTAGCTTACCTGGTGGTCATGCTTCGATGGGTGTAGTAAAACATTTCTCCTCGTCTATCTATTGGTACTTTGTTGACCAGAGGAAATGTCAAGTGCCAGTACCTGAGTATAAAGAATGATCCGTATAATGTCTTTTAAATCCTTTTTTGAAGGTTAAAGCGCAAATCACAAAGGATAAGCATAAATATTGTATAATATCATAGAATAATTAAACCTACCAATGATGTGAGTTGACCATCACATCTTCTCGAAAATACCACAAAAGATTTTCAATTCCATTGTCCTTACCAACGGAGCCATCCACACGTATACATTTCTAAAATTTGTTATAATTTAGAGATTTTCTACCAGGTGAAAGTAACAAGTAATTGACAGAGAGGTTACCTTTCGCCTTTTATGTGATCGAGAATGCTTTCCACTTCGAAAGAAATTCATTCTACGCCCGATCTCGTTTCCTGGGATAAAAGTGTCTGGCATTGCATTCATAGGACTGGGCATTATGATCCCGCCCATATCAGGTCTTTGGTGAGAAGCTCTCATCAGAGCTCCGTACCAAACTTTCGGGTTGATGTCTGGACTGTGGCGAAGAGCTTTCGCCATTGTCATCATTTGCCATGGATCAGATTGTTCTAAAAAATGAAATAAAACTATTTATCTGTTATACTTTTATTTATTTATCGACAAGCATCATTAGAAACGTTCATACTTTGGAAAGCTATCTTTTCCAAAGTCAGTTAACTTTCTAGTGGTAAGAATCATGAAATTATAATTTCAAACTAACGCATTAAAATTTCGGTGACCATTTCAACTGCTTTCATATGCTGTTGGTTCATTCCATAGAAGAATTCTGTTTTAGAACACATTGAAGAAACGTGAGACAAATCTGGCATCTCAATTGAGTTGTCTTCCCCCGAATGGCTTCTGTATGGGCTAAACATGTTGAAATACTCGCTTTGTAACGACGAGTCACCATCTAAATAATATTTACAAAAAGCAACTTAAATCGATCATACCTAATATATAATTTATTTTTAGAAAGAATTGACTCACAATGATAAGTGGTAGTACTAGGAGCTGTTTGAGCATGAACGTGCCATATTTCTTCTGTATAATATGCTGGACCTTGACATGCACTACGTAATTAAATCACCAATCAAACAAAGCCAACAATATTTTATAGATTTATTTTGAGTAAGAAATGTCTTAATTTAATTTACATAGTCATGCAGGATATTCAACATTTGATTAAATGTTAAGATTGATAAATGGAACCTAACAGTATTAAAGTAATGAACCGTGATAATAATAATATGCCATTTACATAAAATTGGCAAGCACGAATGGTTCCATATAGTAATATTGAAGACATTGCCAAATGTATACTACATACTATATACTTACTACCTAATCATGAAAGCCGCATGTAAATAATAAATATCTAACCTGTATGACTGATCCGAGTGAATGGAGTTGCTGTGAATGAGAACGGCCATAATTCTATACCAAAATTACACAATTTACTTGTGGAGTATTTCCTTGTACTTTCCGACATAATTTTGATAAATTGGGCTGTCTAAAAAATTGTTTACAAATAATAAGAATTCACTTACAAATACCAAACCGAGGCTGCAATTACTGCTATTTGTACTCCGTTTGCTTCTACGCTGATTTCCCCCGCCCCATTTGGCTAAATATATTTGTCAAAAGATTAAATGTTGATTAATCTGACTCCAAGGGACAGAATCATACCATTAAATCGGAATAATAATAAAATTGTGAAATATAATTGATATTTCATAGCCATGATAATAATATTGATTATGATATCTTTCCATATAACAACTATAATGTGTCAAAAATTATTTAATCTACTTAGAATACAGTAATTAGAGTATTAATTTATAAAATTTTATATCTCACCTGTTGAAAATGTGCAATTGCTGTATCCTGTTTATTTTCTACGACCTGATGAGATGGTTTTATACTTAAATGAGCAACAGACGTTCCATTGGTATAATATTCGTTTATCACATGACTGTAATACGACTCTTGTGCTTGAGATTGAGATCCAGGTGAGACAGGACCATTGACATTAAACAAATCACTATAATAATTGGAGAATTTTTGAGCCACTGGAACATTATGACTTGCAGCAGTCACAAGTGAGGATTCGCTTTTTAAATTAAATGTCCCACTTTCATTTTTAGTATTACTACTAAAATTTCGTGCAAAATTTGGTAACTGTATTGCATTGGATGGCGTGAAATGATTCCAGTTCTGTGTACTACTATTTGTTTCATTAGGTTGTAAATTTGTAATCTGGCTGCTAAATACCCGTAGAAACAGTGTGAATAATACGAGTAAAATGGCCAAATGACCAAATCTTTTTGAAAAAGTTCTGTACATTTTTATGGCAAGTTCAGCCTAGCTAAAATATGAAATCTGTCCCAACTACAGATTGCTGCACATTTTTAGTTTTTAACACTAACAGTTCTTGTGTGTCGAAAGTAAAATTCTAATTCCGTTGTGAATTAATGAAATAAAATTGAGACTGAGAGTCTTCCTGGGTTGTCTTGATGAAAATCAAAGTCAGACTATTGAGACAAAACTGACAGAGCGACAACAAATACATGATTGAATTAGGTAGGTCATTTCTCAGAACTAATCCGTGCATGAATAAGTAAACATTGTGGGCCCAATCAAGTCATGTTGTGAAAAATCCAATCTTGAATCCAGTTTTTCAAGCCGAGCTATTGTAGGTCATCTTATAATCAAGTCTGGTATTATAACATTTATTAACTACTCAGCTATAGGTATATATTACATCAAAAAAGTGAAAGAGACGTTTATAGTAAAGAAGTACGACTGTTGGTAATGTGCAATTATTTCTGTGGTTTAAAAAGGGGGAAACTGTATCACCATAATGGCCACAGTAGATTACTATATAAGTAGGTATATAGGATGGAATGAAATCTCTGTAATTCCATGTTCGTGTGAATTAAATTCTTAGATGCAATTATGAGGTCAGTGAGGCTTATAACACTAATATTTAGTATTTAGCAGGTGTGCATTAATTACCTGAGGGAAGAAAAGGCACGTCGCGCGTAAATGCAATGCCACACCGCATTATTCTGGTTAGCTTTCTGCTGAAAAGAAAATGTCAATATCCTGCTAATTTGCTACTATACTAATATGCAGCAATCATCATGTCAGTAGTTTATGGGTTTAATATAGGCTGGGAGAAGAAAATGATTGTGGTGAAACGCAAATCAAGAACGGTTACGCTTTGAACTCATGGCACGACCCACACAACACAACTCGCATCTCAGACTTAAACAAATTATTTGTATTACGATTCGTTCTGTGATAAAATTGTTATGTTATAAAACAAGATTAGTAGCCCTATAAAACTTACAGCTAATTATTTCAATCCATGTACATGTTAGGAATGCTCATAGATATTTATACAGGTTTGTCTTTTATTTTAATGCAGTCAGTATTAATATGAACCTATGTAAAATAGTGAAAAAAATCAATCGCGCATGACTATAGTATAATCATATAATATTGAACATTGAAGTGATTAACATAATTACCTAGCCATCAATCAAGCTAAATCATTAAAAAAAAGACATCAAGTACCTAAATGTAATCGCATTAAGTGTACCGTTTCTGATAAAGTTATATCACCGATCAAACTCATCACACAACAAATTTACCTACTGACATGCTTTGGTTCACACGTTATACAGCTTTTTTCGTTTTATCTTGATGTTGGAATGATAACTTATCTAAGTCAGGTAATTTTTACGACTAAATCAAAATCAAGTGGCAAACATTTCTAGACTAACACATCATAGCTTTATACAATCCATTCCGCTGAGCAAGTAACTAATTAATAATAATTTATTTACCATAGTCATTGTTTCGGTGATTAGCAACATGGTTTTCATTTTCACGCTGTGGTAGACACAACTACAGCCCCATTGATTAGTACAATTGTAGATATACATAAAATTACTCCAAAATTTCTGTCTTGTATAATATAATAATATTTCATCCCTGTTAGTAACGGTGTCTTGTGTATTTGTTTATTACATGTATGCCTAAACCAAAAACTAACCCTAAAGCACAAAAGCACCAGATTATATCCATTATAATATCATACATGTATAGTATAATGTATTACCTATACTTATCCAGCGATGTAAATGGTAGAAGGGCACACAGAATACCGAAATTATTTTAGTGAAAAGAATTCCCTTCGCAGTAAATATATAATACCTAACTCCAATCCTATTTCTGAAGCAAAGTGCTAATTATGCTATATAGCTATGCATGTTGGTAAGAAAAAAGGACATACGACATGGAATATTTGGTTAGGCAGCTAATAGGATTAACTGTATCACAGCTACAGACGAGACCATATTATTATTATCATGTTTTTCATTTATTTCATAATCTCTATTTCACGTGAGTACTGAATGCGCCATTTGACAAGTTTTCAAGTTGAATGTTTTTGTAGGATACATTGATGTCATTTTAGAGTAGAACTGTTTCTCACATTTATTTAGATTTGGCAGTTGAACAAGAGTAAGCCGAAACTGAAAAATTGTGCATTCAACATTATTTTCAATACTCACTCGTCCATGTAAAAAATGAGAATCCAAATTGTATCAAGTTTAGTAGTTTTATGTGTACTAGCGTTTCCCAACAACATAAATGGTAATTTCATTAATTAATTTTCAATTTTCCAGGTAGATATTTCATTTTTAAGTAATTTTAAATTCCTATTTCGATTATCTCGATTTACAGGAAGGGAATGTTACCAATGCTACCACTCAACTGATAGCTCTTCTCGAAATGACCACAATTGTGACGAAGCTTCCAAAATATATCTGAGAGAATGTACTGCTCCAGTTGTTTTATCACAAGGTATGATTTAAGTCTCCTTTGTTCATTTTTAATCATTACAATAACTTTTGTTTAATTTCCTCTATTTTAAATTACCAGATTTACAAGAATTTTTCACCAAAGAAAAATATCCAGTTTTGAACATCAACAATAAGGAAGAAGAACTGGAATTTTCTTGTATTGTAATTGATGTGGAACTTTATAATGGGAAAGACAATTTGACAGTGCGTGGTTGTGCTTTAAAACACGACACGGGATTTGACGTCAACAGTCCAAGTTCAAGTTCCTTCAAGACATATATCTACATTTGTAATAGCGACGGCTGTAACGATCCTCACACTGGCTTCAATTTGGAATCAATATGTAAATATTTTACTTATACAGTAAGTGAAGTTGTACCATAAAATAGAGATACAATTTTTGCATTCATTATTTTTCTAACTGCTAAACAAAATTATTTGAAATATTAGAAAACTGTACTCGCCGCTGCAGGAGTGGTAGTTGGAGCAGCAGGAATTGTCGCAGCGACTCCAATCGCCCTCGGAGCTGCTGGATTTACTGCAAGTGGAATAGCGGGGGGATCTTTAGCCGCATCTGCTCAAGCTGGAATTGGAACTATAGCCGGGGGTAGTATTTTTGCAACATTGCAAAGTATTGGTGCCGGCGGACTTGCATTATCATCTAAGGCTTTACTTGGGTTGGTAGGAGGATCTGCTGTTGGTGGAATGGTTCTATGGTTCACTGACATATTTAATTCAAAAATGTGTAATTAATTTTAAATTAATTTTAATCTTTTTAATTACTATTATTTTATCATCTTTCATTTAAAGTCGTAAATCGGAACTTTAATTCATATTATGCATCTTTCATTTAATTATCTGTAATAATATCATGCTTATAGTGATATAATGAGTAACTTATCCTAACGTTACATATAGGCCTGACCAATTATTTACTATTTATACTTATCACTAAATAAATCGTGTGTACGTTTCTACAATACTGTGCAAATGGTTTCTACTTTGTAAATGGCAATATTCTACTTTGTAATACTTTTGCAGAGGTTTTGACCATGAACGCCCATCACCGCCCATAGTATAAATAAATAACTATAATATTGCCTCCAAACCGCCATTTATGTGTATAGTATAGTACACTGTAATTTATCAGGTCAATTCTACAATATTCACTGTGAGCATTTATATTACCTGAGTTTATAATAATACTCATAGCCTAGAAGGTAGGTAGTAATAGTTTCACGAAATGAATTCCAAATAGGATTAAAACAAAAACCTATTCAAATGGAAATAGATGTAAATTTATTGAAATGATAATGATTAGTAACATTAAACTTTGTGCCAATTTTGTCCAGGAAGTATCAGATGTGAATTTAATGTGGGAGTGCCACGGTTGGGTGGAGTCCGAGTTTTCCTGGAGGTGATTCTCCTTGAACTTCACCGATGATTTGTGTGATCTCGGCTCTAAATCTCTCAACACCTGCTCTGTCTTCCATGAATCTTCCAAAAGCAGTTGGATCGGATTGTCCAGGGTAGCCAAAGATGTTACGGTAGCCTGTTGGGGGAGCGACGTCTTTGCGGACACTCCACATGAACCAAACGTTAGACTGTGTTTCCTTTTCCAAGAACCAACTGAGGTATAATTTGGCAGCAGCTGGATTTTTAGCATCCTTGAAAATTGCTGCTTGTTGAGCCCAGGAGACAAATGGATCATTCTTTGGCAGAGCAAAAACGACGTCATCTCCTGGATTGGTTTTCAAAGCACCGTCAGTTGTGAAAGTAGCTGCGAATTTATCTTCGTAGAGATAGTCGGAAGGATACTGAGTTCCTCGGACGAAGGTCACGTTGTTCTTCATTAAATTCTGCACCCACTGAATTCCGTATTTTCCCACGACCATCTTAAACCAATACAAAACGGCGTCGTCGTCATTAGGATATGTGACAACTATCTTCCCGTTCAAATCCGGTCGGAGAAAATCAGCTGCTTCAAGAGGCCAATTGGCTTGATTAGGCAGCTGCTTTTTATTAATGACGTTGCTGAAGGCGTCCACAAGGATTCCTGTGTAGTAGCCATCGGCATCCTTGAATTGAGGGTAGACAGCGTCCCATCCGATAGGTTTGTATGGGAGGAGAACACCTTCGTTCTTCCAACGAGGGAAGTCCTGGAGAGTTTGCACCTGGACAACATCAGGAACTAGAGATTTCGTCTCCAACTGGAAGTCAATCCGGGCATTTTGATTCTTACTGAAATCCACAATGATGTCCAATGTTATGTTAGGAAAACGTTTCTCGAAAGCGTTTTTAAATCCGTCCAATTGTCCTGGTGAGTCTCCTCCAGAGTATACAATCAAATGCCCGCCTTCGGCTAATGCAGCTCTGTACAAATCGTCAATTGAACGTTTATCGGCTTGGACACTTGTTGGTCTGCTGTTAGAAGGGCCTCCCCAATGTCCCGAAAACCCGTGGTCTTGCACAAAACCATTCCAGCCATGGTGATCATGTCCCCACTTTCCGTCATTCATCCAGTCATGACTCTACACAAACATTATTTTCAAAGAATTTAAAAAAAAATGTTTACAGTAATTTTACGGCTAGACTTAAAGTCGGTAACCTTTAGTATCGCCAATGATTATATAGGCAGGTGGGTAACATTAACAAAAAATAATGGCACCCGATAATAAAAATTTAATTTTTAAAAATTATTGTATACCAAGGATGTAGACAGGATGCCCGCAATTGCAGCTAAGTGCAGAGAAAATCTGATGCCAATCATAGCAGCAAATATCGATGGCCTGTACAACTAGGGAATTTTTTGGTTTGAGTTGATTGTGCAAAATTTTGAATTCGAACATCGCTTTATATACCTAACCCAATATCCAGAAAATGCATAATAATATTTATAGATAGTAGATATAACATTACGTTAATGTCATTTTCAATATAAAAATGGTCAAATGCAATACTACGTTTGTTTGTACAGATGAAGATACCGTTTCATAACTATGGGAATCAGGATGCGGCCAGTACTGTGTCACATTATTATTATTTAGTACATAATTTGTTGCTTCGTCGAGCATCATAGCCAATTTATTACATAACTCGACAAACATTTCTCTACAATTACTTCCACATTGTGATTGCCGTATGTAAGCCATGAATGCAATGGAAATTCACCAAATGATCTGGTTAGATCTGCATTCACTCCTTCAAGGTTTTGAATTCAACTCATGCATTTCATTATAAAATTAAAATTTATTGCAAATTATTTTTTTGTCAATTTCTTCTGCGAGGTGTTAGGATAACTAAGACAAAATTAAATCTCAACACCGGAAATTTAGTATCCATCTTACACATACAATTCAAATTGTTCAAATTCTGTATCCTACAGCGTCCATATAACAAAAATTTCTTCCACAAATTATGTTTTCATCCCCAAACTGAAACCAATGGTGATTTTGTCAAGTAGTATGTCAGCATTCAGCAATATCGCAGACTGCGTAGTATTTAGTTATTAATTAGCGATATGCATGCGGTATCTATATTACTGCATAAAATAAAACTACCGACTTCTATTTTAATAATTTCGAAGGTTAAATACTTTTACTTAAATACTTTTTAAATACATTTACCGCATTATTATCCCAAATATTTGCATCTGCTTATTTCAACACAAGTGTGCCCTTGTAACAGCAGCTTTAGTATTGGCCTGGCTTGTTGTACAAACCAGACCCTACAAATAAAAGCTGGCGATATGCGATACTTGCAAAGGTTGAGTAATTATTTAGGTAATCAAAACTACACAATGTTTAATATGTTTATGCAGTTGTAGTTTAATAATAACAATAATAATATATAGACTCCTATCAGCGTAAACAGTAAAGACTTATCAGAAGACAAAAGGAGTGAGATAAGCATAAAATCCCGAAGATAAGTTAAATTGGTTTTATATTGTCAATAGCCACTGTCCCATCGGGAAATGAATGTTGTGTCGAATGAAAATAGGATGTATAATAATGGCAAATTAGTCAATATAGTATTTAATTAGAGGGGAACAGGAATTAGAAAAGAAGGTACTCCATTTACCGGACATTGATCTCTGTAACATTCATAATATTATAATGTATGGCAGATTGTTGGGCCTGCAGTGGATCTGGGAGACTTACATATTATTATATTTAAAATGTTGAGATAAAGATTAAGCAGCTTGCCATTTATAATAGTTCAACTTTTGAGCTTTTGAGCTTTAAAGCCGTAGGGAAGAGGCAGAATGCCTTACTTAAGCTGTTCACAATAGAAACACCCTGAAGGTTTTTTACCCAAATATTTGGCTCGTATTATATACCTATTCACTTTTACCAGAAGATGCGTCCATAGGGTATACATATTTTATGTACATATGGAATTTGACTGCCGACATAATCATACTATATTGTTGCATTGCACTGAAGTTGTTACTCTATCTCAAGTTAAAGTTGGTGGTTGCCTAAGCATTCTTTTATGTGAGTAAGGTTTACTTTTTGTTCTATACTCATTATTATTTCATTCACATTTATCATAAGATAGGCGCTGTCATTAAAAATCTTGAATTCATATTGTAATATTAAATACCTGTCCTGTCACTGAATTTTTTAGCATTTATTGTATTTCATTTATTGTAGAAATATTTTACCAATTAATTTGTATTTGTAAATCTAATAAATATTGGAGCTTGAGATTCACAGCGAGTGACATAGTAAGGAAGGATCAATGAACAAAAAGCAACCATTATTCAGAAAAGTAACATTAAAATCAAATAAAAGTTTTCGGCAAACAAAATATTCATTACATTGGAAATCATGCAATCGTTTAATCACTTGATCCGACTTGCATTTTCTTTATAGAAAGCAGACAATTAATTTTGAAAATCGAAAGACTAAAATTGCAATAATTTTTATATCATTAGGTATAATTTAAATTATATTATTATATTAATTATTATCATTGGAGGCCGTTTATAACTAAGTCTATGTTAACAAATTAGCTTACATTGTTACATTCTAATTTATAATTTACAGCACCTCAGAGCAGTTAAGCCAAAATCCGACAAAGTTTACATTGTGAATTGACAATCCACCATAAAATGACCGTGCTTCTAATTTTGGGGCTCTTTATGACGAGTTCATCAATGGCCGCTTTTCACAACAAGATTGATGACCGTCTGGCTTCCTCCCTCGCCTCCCGAGGCTCGGCTAACGTGCTCGTGTCATTTAAAGAGCGCACTTCAACTGCCCTGGCCTCCATCATGAACCATACCTACATAAGTCGTTCTGAACGTCTTGACACTGTCACATCTACTCTTCAATCATTTGCAGAGAACTCCCAAAAACCGGCTCTTGCAGTTTTGTCCACCCTAGAATTCAAATCTTTCAAAGTATTTTGGATCACTAACCAAATTTATCTCCGGGGAGCCAACAAGAAAATCGTGGACGCTCTGGCAGCTGTCGGGAACGTTCGGGAAATCTCTGAAGAGTTTAAATTGCACTTCAATCCGTTGATGGAATTTGAAATGGCAACTAGTCTTGATAATGGTACTGTGGATTGGGGAATCTCAAATATCGGTGCTAATATTGTATGGGAACTTCCGTGGGGTAATCAAGGAGAAGGAGTTGTCGTGGGCTCTATCGACAGCGGAGTCTGGGGTGAGCATCCGGACCTCAAGGAAAACTTCGTGGGCGAATATGGATGGATGGATGTCAGTGATGCAGCATACAACACTCCGACAGATGACATTGGCCATGGGACTCACACGACAGGCACGATGGTAGGAAAGAATAGGAAAGAATAGGATGGTAGGATCGGAGTGGCGCCTAAAGCCAAGTGGATGGCTTGCAAATCCTCTGGCAAAGATGATTTTCCAACCAATGCATATTTGATTGAATGCGGGCAGTTTATGCTCTGTCCCACCCTCCCCGATGGAAGTTCCAAGAATTGCAGCAAAGCTCCTCGCGTAATCAACTATTCCTGGGGAGGTGACCCCGATGATTCCTTTTACGATGATGTCATCAAAGCCTGGCACGCCGCTAATATTATTCCCGTTTTTGCAAATGTCAAAAGTCTATACCTTGGCTTGGTTCTTAGTCTAATGTTAATTCGTACTTTAATAAATGAGACCTAAACCATTTTTAAAAGTGTTATAGGTCAAATCCCCATTTTAATATTTTTTTAAACTTCGTGGAGAATTCGGCAAATGCCGTTTCAGCACGGCAAGAAAGTTTGATCAAAATGTGAATACAAGGTTAACAATTACACCATTTTGCCAAATTAATAGCCATCCTCAAAATGTTTTTGTAATATTTTGACAGGAAATAGTGGACCTGATTGTGGAACAGTAATCGCTCCAGCTAATTCGCGCAATGTTATTGCAGTAGGCGCTTCTGATCGTAGCAATGGTATAGCTTACTTTTCTTCCAAGGGTCCTTCTTATGTGGACCCTAAATTAGTGAAACCGGACATTTCAGCCCCAGGGGTCGCAATATTTTCTGCCTGGATACAGGATGGTGTCCATATCTATGCAAAGATTTCTGGAACATCCATGGCTGCCCCACATGTCTCTGGAGTTGTTGCTCTCCTCTTCTCAAACAACATAGAGTTGAATTTTCAACAAATCAGGGACGTTCTCTTACACAATACGAACAAGAAAGTCAAACCAACTGAGTTTAGCTGCGGAGGAGTTCCTGCAACCAACTTACCCAACTTTGAATGTGGATATGGCATCGTCAATGCTACAGCAGCACTTCAAGCTGTCATCAAAGGAGAAAAATTTATTTCACAACTAAATTAAATTCATATTAATTAGTATACTTTATAAGTAAGCCTTGTCGATGAAAATTCTATAGTTCAGTTTTAAGAAGGAATAAAACTCTTTGGTAATTGCTCTCTTAAAAATTGGAAATAAAAAATTGTGAATCTTGTTGATGTATTTATGGGAATTTCAACCACAATAAAATGTATTAATGCTATATAAATCATAATATACTTACGCAGGAGAATCTCAAAATAATTTATATCTACTTAATTACACTATATTCCTCACAAAATAAAAGCTTTTGTTGAGTTTTATTACGTCAATCCATTACAGTTGACCTAGTTTTTTGTGAGAATAAATAAATGTTCAATTAAACTGCAACTGCATTAAAACTTAAAGGAGTGGACATGTCAATTTTGATGGCCAGCTCAAAGCTCAAAGCCGCGTGTGTAATAGCTTAAAGCTTTATCAATATCAAACATGGAGATGCTTGGTAGTAATCAAAGGTCATAGTTAAAAGTTATTTTGGACCATTTCTTCACTTGACCACAAAGTCAATAATATAATATATTTACTATTACTACTGGCGGAATCTAAAGTGCCTATTACTACAAAATATTAGGTATCGAAATTTTTTCTAACAGAATCTGGAAAATAGATTGATAGATTGTCAATCACGATGCTCAAAATTAACAACTCCAATAGATTATTATATGGATGCAATTGATGTATAATAAATGCTGTTGATTTAACAAACGAAGTTGACAGATTGGTTTAAAAACTAGATATTTATTCAAATGAGCCGTCCACAACAGTATTTGTATGCTAGGACGCATCCAGGATTTTTGATAAACCCTTGAAATTGAGGTTTCTCCCTGAATGACTCCTGACAGGCTTCGTCTCTGTTATATACAAATGAATAGCAGTTAGTAGAGCTGTATCCGTAGTCTTTGCATTCTTGGTCACTAAAATATTTATTCCCATAAATTGTATCTATGCCTTCCACAGAAATAATATTACAAGAAGCCACCACAGCCATAAGGACAAACATTTTGGAGTTCATTTTGGAATGTATCTTGAATCTGAAAAAATAATATTTAAATTTCTCATTAGACGACGAAAAAATGCTTTCTGTAAGGATTTCTATATTTCAAAAATTTGTCATTTAAAATTCATGATATCATTACAAATTATAAAATGCTATTTTAATTTTGTGAGAGATAATTTTAAACTTTAAAAAATGGAAATAGCTTACGACTCTGATTAACCAGAAGAAATGCTACTCCGTTAATTTTTATATATTTATACACTAATGTAGTTCTAGTACAGCGGAGGAAACGACCTTTTCATTAAGACCAGGCTTGGTGACTGAGATAACTTTTGGTACACAAGTGACGGTTTATATACGATTGAGTTACTTTACAGTATTATAGCATGTACTCATTGACGAGCTTAAAACTTTCATGCAGTTTCTATTATTCCCAAGATAATTCTGAAAGTAGGGCAGAATCAAAATAAATGTCCATGCATAGTATTCAAACATCCACATTCATTAACTTTGAAAAGCATTCAACCTTCTACCAAAGCTCCTTATACTTGAACTTGGACTAAAGGAAACAGGAACCGACTTATTTCTTAGACTTTGGCCTAATATTTGATTGTTCAGAGTTACTATGAGTATTCACCTTTCGGGTCTTTCTGGTCAGGTTAGGTTAGGTTAGGAATGGAGAATTGTCAAAATTGGGGCAATCAATAAAAAATAAATTAGAAACGGGACATAAAATTTAGTAGGTAGTATAACAAACACAGTTTTATTTTACCGAGTAGGCAATGCAATAAGGTAAACAGATCGACGCAACCTTGCAAAATATATTTAATGACATTTCATAAATATAGAAATTTTGATTAGATTATCTACCCACAAAAAATTACCAAAAACGACAAAATTTTTAGTTTGTTATCTAAACTTGAACGAATATTTAATAGCATTACAATGGACCTCTTTACATTGACACATTTTTACGGTAATCATTTTCTTAATACTTATTTAGTATGAGTATGTTATGAGTAAAAATAACCCAAAATGAAATACGTATAGCCTGTTAAAAGCAATTAAATTTGTTGGTTTACGTTCTCCAGGTTGAGTAAAGATAGGAAAAAGGTAGGAGACAATAGCTCATTGTAAAGAATTTAAACGATAGCAGTAGAGTTCTCCGAAAACTATGAACCAGCGATAATCTTTCCACTTAGCTTCCATATTCTTATCTAGAGACTTATAGTTACTATAGTTAGCTTAGAATGCATTTTGTAACGAGGGTAAAGCACTTGACAATCTATTTGGCGTTTTTCTTAGAAAGCATACAAAATCATTTTCTGTAAGCAAGTTTAATTAGAATAAGCTATTTATATACTAATGTACATTTCCATGTTTTGTGTCGTGGCTCCTAGAACAGGAATAATATAGGTAAATGAGTTAGGTCCTTTGCGTGAACTCGATTTAAACAACTTTTGACTACAGGCTTCAGCCATTTTCAAAAGAATTCGGAAGCAGAAACAATCTGCTGAGTACATCAGTTGCTTCAGTTTGGTTGGAACAACAACTTCTTTAAATCTAACAAGCATAATTCCTTTAAAAGATTCAAATTCAAAATGGTTTCAAACAAAATCTTACTCGTCTTTCTTGTTGGTTTCGCTGTTACCCTTCAGCTGACTTGGGCAGCACCAAATCCTCCAGAGGTAATTTCTATCTTTATAAAATAGTTAAATAATTAATTCATGTTTAAAAACCCAACGTTGTTCATGTCCGGGGATGGGGTTTTTGGAGATGTTGCTAAACGAGTAGCAAAATTTATCATGTTAAATCTGAATGAAATTTGAACTTCACACAGACCAAAGGCTAAAAGATCTTTTACAAAATTACTAGAGGATTGTGTACTACCTTCTGACGTTAGGCAACTTAATGTATAATAATATATTCTTGTTTTTCCATTCAGAGTTATGTAAAAAATAACCCGTCTCTGGAAAAAGCCGAGTTGCCAAAAGCAAGCCAAATCAGAGCAAGACAGGTAATTTTGTTTTTCCAACTACTATATTTAATTAAACACGCAACAAACAAAACAAATTCTAACATTGCTATTTCCAAAAATTGAGTGAAGTTGCTTTCTATCGGCACCTTTAAAATGGGAATAACAATTATGAATCATTTTTCTTAGATTGGATGGGGACCTCGAAACAAGGGAGCAGGGGAAGAATGTACTGCATTTGCAGGACACTGTGGTGAAGATTTATATTGTGCTCCATGCCTTGTTGCTGCTTGCGGAAGTAAAAAATGGATATGCCAATAAAGAAGAACCAAAGAAAGTGATTACTTGCCTGAAGAAGAGTAAATATATTATTCTATTTACTTCTTATTTTAAGTTTAATTTCTGGATAATTTTTTCGAGAAATTTTTTAATTCTTTGTATAACCAAAATGTGATAACCTAAATTTTTTTCATTTTAATGGCTCAAAATTTTGTTTTAACTACCATTAAATTTTAAAAATGTTATTTGCAAAGTAAGGAATGAATCAAACAATAAGAAAGTTTCAAATACTATAAATATTTTGTCATAAACATTTTGTTTACCTTGGAAGCACAAAAATTAATAACCCTTAGAATTTTCTTTTGAATACTCATTTAATCTCATTAGGACTTTTTCGTAGATTTATGTAAATGTCAGGATTGTCTATCCACTCCAATAAAATTCATGCAGTTTTACATTATTGGAACTTGTCCAAAAAATCGGATTATTTGGGGCGATTAGATTTTGCAATAATTTCATCCCAGTCAGGGTAATACTTGTCTTTGATCCGAACGCAATATTCTTTTACGTTTTGTAACTCATCTGTAATTATGTTTAGAAAGTACTTTAGATCATTGCATAATAGGAAAGCATGAATGTACAATTTCAATTACCGTGAAGGAACTTTTCATATGGAGATCCGGGCAACCCCCAAACAAATTGTGCCATAATTCCAAAAATTGCACAATCATTTTCACAAGGTTCGTCTCCCAGAATGTATTTCTTGTTGCCCAAAACCTGAGATACGGTTCGCATGTCATTTTTGACAAATTCGACGATTTCCTTTTCAGTGTGTTGTCCTATTCCATGGGCATAAGATCTTCTTCTCAGAATAAAGCCTCCAATATTTTGAAACAGAAAATGGAATTTAGTATCTCCTTTGAATACTTTGCTAACTATTTTCGAGTGGAGAAATCTGTCCATAGCAATGCCCCTGTCATTTTAAATATTTACAATAATTTAGATCTGGAAAATTTAAAATAGTGAAATGTTAATTGTACTTACCAAAATGAACGCTCTTCCAGCATTACACGAATTGCATTACTCACTGCCAATTGCTCCTCCGTATACGATGTCTGCAATTTCTTCTGGAATTTTCTACAAAGAAAAGTAAAATATAATACTCAAATTCACAAAGTTGTACTTTATTTCTAATTGACTTAATTAATTACACAACAGTTTACGCAATCAAGGTAAGTCGAGGTTTTCTATTTACTCACTTCATTAGATATTCTATAATAAGTTGACTGTCACCGATATGAGTGCCGTTCACACTAATCCATGGCGCTTTTCCTTTGGGACCACTATAGTCTTTTGTGTCAAACTTAATTCAGAAAATATAGAATTAGGTTTTAAAAACTAAGAAATTCCTTTAGATGACAAATTTAAAATAGAAATACTGACCTCATACTTTATATTAGCCATTCTTAAGTAAGTCATAGCTTTCAATACAAATGGTGAAGGATTGGCTACTGTTTTGCCAAAAGGGAATCCATGAAGAATGACCAAATCTTTCGGAGTATCCACCCAACGGTCCCTAAATAATAAAAACATGAATTTAAAAAGATTATACTAGAAGTATGAACAGAAAATGGAAAATTTGAATTTATTTTACATACAATTTTCTTTGCAATCGGATTTTTTTGATGAATTTTACGGCAAAATGGAGAACTGCTAATACGATACCATAATAAATCCACGTGCAGGAACAAAATCCCATTGTTACTATTTTAATCCGGCTAAAAACGTTCTAAGATACGAATTGATTTCCAAGTGCAGCTTTCTTTACGAACAACTTTACACGACTGATATTAGTCTAGTCAGAGCCTGGATGACAATAAAATTGACTTTGTACCTACGTCAAATACTATATAGTATGTTTTTGCATCTATCAACGAGGAACAACACAGATATACGGTTCTGTTATATGAAAACTGCAGTCGTATCAGAATTGCAAAAAGGCACGTCACCAGATAGTGCTATAAAGCAAAGTATTCATAATTAGGTTATATCAGCTTCGCGATAAACCTTAACATAGACAGACAATTTACCCCACGTGATATGATGACTTGCAAATGAATTCAAGGTCGAATCAGATATAAAACCGTTTAAACGCTGAGTAGTAGAGAATAGATTGCCTACTATTAATTTATTTTATTAAGTCTCATCTAAAAGTTAATACTTTATAAATGAACATTTGGTTAAATTTTATAATCAATAAATCAAAAAAGGCAACCAAATTAAGTTGTAACTACAACAATCTAAAATTAGAGATGCTATTCGACTAGGACAAACTAAGTTTGTTTCATCTGTCAAATTGTGGTAATAATCGCAGTCACAAGCTCATATTGTCATTCCATATCACTTATCACATAATAATGTCATAATTACAAAAGATTAAATTAATGTAATAATGACGTCTGTATGCTGTTAAAATGTTTTCCCTAAATATGATCTGCATAAATACAAATATAAAATAAATATTATAGCCATTTATGAATATGATATATTATATTAAATATACACTTGACAACGTTTTGCATTAAAGCAATGCATGTGAAGTGCATTTTTGAAATGTGCTCTTGAAACAACACTAAATTGGACAATTTATTAACTACGACCGTGGAACTGTGCGTGCCATGGTCGTGTCCATATAACGAATTATATTATATTATTATGCAACTTATTCAATACTTTTCAACTGCTTCAATTGTAAAATATTCACAAGCCAATGTATAAACGCATAAACAAATGAAAGCTGTCACTGATTGCGTTTGTATAGCAAACAAAAACAATTTAGTTTTTGTTTTGGTAAACTGCAATGATATAATGAAGTGCAAAATATAGTGAATCTAACTCATAAATATGTTATGACATAACAAACCAAACTATGCAAAAAATTCCCATAGAGTGTAAGTCTGAACATTTTATTTAACAAAATAGGACAAATTTGTTTTTGGTATAGTTAACAATCAGGTACATTATAGCATGTAAAAATACTGTATTATTGGCACAGGAGTTCATTGTACAAAGGTACGTTGTCCGACGGGTCAAATCCTAAAGATTGTACATGCTGTAATATTGTTTGTTTTTCTTCATTTGTAAGACTTTTTGTTATAGATGTAACGAGCCATCCAACTTCACCATTAGGGTAGCATTTAACGACGATGTTAAAGTTTTTGTTATCAGAATAAGCTCCATAGTGGGAAACGACTTGAACTATTTAAAGAGAAATTATTATTATAAAAATATGCAAAAAAGAACAAAGAATACTCAAAATGAGAATGTTTAGGTTATTTACAGTGTTTTGGCAGTCCGGTGTTGCTGTAGTCACAATCAACAAATCCGAGTCGGCTTCTTGACTCTCCGCATCTGTACAAAGCGTTTCTCCCCGAGAAGCCGTAGTAATAGCCCTGGTAGATATCTGGACGACCTACTACAGTTTTGGCACACATGTTGGAATAGTCATCTTCGTATGACAACAATCTGCGTTGAAGGAGTTCAGCCATGTGCAATCTGCCCACACTATTTCCTAATGTGACATACCAAGTGTCTGGTCTCCTTATCTTTAGGACAAAAATGATATTCAATTTATCCATTCAATTTAAAATGTTTATAATTTAATTAAAAATTAGGAATTAAAATAATATTTTCCTTACCCAATCAATATCGACATTCTGTGCAAACTGGGGATTAGCACACGCGTTCTGTGCAGATGTAAAAAATGGCAATTCACAAAGTATAACTACACAAAACAATTTAACTATCTGTGATTTTATCGTCATATTTGAGCTATGTATTTGATTAGAAGATTAATTTGTTTATCGTGTTTGTTCCACTCTAATATTTTAGATACTAAGAAATATTTCAGCCTTTATATAGGAGTTTGTGACTTACAATGTAGAACCATTACCATATCTAACGTTAAAATAAGTAAAGCTAAATTCCTTTGTGTACTAGATTGTTGTTCTATTAGTAGTTGGAATGGAACTAACTTTATGACGTGATATTATAATAATATGATGCACCTCCCAATAAGTCAGGGTGTGGAACCCCAGCTTTTATCTTCAACAAGATATTATTATCGTATTATGTTCGAGCATGAATACCTATTACGTTAAATTTGTCTTAATTAATGAAATAATTTTATGAACTACGTAATATTATAATTGCGTTGCAAGTTATTTTTAAATTTGATGGTTGACACGTGTTTTGGCCTTTTCCCCATTTCCCACTACACAATTATGATTTAATTATTCTTCGAACCTTGATAAACATCGCAATTTATTGTTGCTTCAACATATACAGTGTTTGACTTCAAATTACACGTGATCTAACAGCATCAGGAAATTGTAATAATTAGATAAGATTTGAGAGATTAGATATGTGGAGCTGAGAACATAAACGACTTCGCCTTCGGTATACGTAAATAACAAAATCATTCATCATGTTAACATGAATACAACGTAATATTAATATCTATAGGCAACTGTCGAATGAACTAAGTAAGTATATACCTATATAGTGCTTGTTTTGAGATTCATATCGTTTATGACATTATACTAAGCATACCTAATCCAACTATTGTGCACAAAAACTCAAGGGCAGCCACAAAGATGCTTTTTCTACTGATCGTCTTTTGTGGCTAGACTAAGATGTTAGACAACTATACGTAATACCTACGCGTTATATCTAAATAATGATTCATTATAGGTAGATAGTTAAGGGATACAGACAACTTTGCTAAAACCAGTGACGCAAAATGATTTGCTATTAAAATATTATTTCACCGCTATCAGCAACATCATGTAAAGCAAGATTAAATAAACAGTGTAACATAATAAAACGTACATATTTAATTGTTCTATCTCGTCAAAATGAAGAATGATGAATGAACTATTTAATATTAAATGGAATTGAATTTAAAAAGGAATAGTAGAAAGATTAATATAAATTTGGTCTGTTTTAGGTCGCCTGAGAGAGCAATCTGATAGAACCGCACAGTCAGCAACAGCAACACTAACTTATTGGTAACCAAAAACTTATATGGGCATTAAATGAACGTTTAAAAGCTTGCGTTTTGTATAGATTGTTAATGTTAAAGTATAAAATATTTTCCTCTGATTCAACCAAAGAACGGTATCGGATAAGCAATCTAGACCCGGCCACAGACAATGGAAAACAGATCAAAAACCCAAGGCCCTCTTATTTCCCTAAAACTACATGTCGGGTGCAGGGCAAGGGTACCCTAGTTACTAATAAACTGCAGCGATAAAAAAAATGAAATGGGTATTGCCAAGGTGCTTTAACTAGTGGTGTGGTATCCCTTGGTATGTCTTCAGTTTTCTCAGGAGGGTACAGATAGGCACTTTAGGTGAATATCTATAAGGGACAAATCCTACCAATTGTCATTGGCAACAATCGAATAAGGGAGGAAAAATATCCGCTATAGATATTCACGCTAAGTGCCTAGCTGAACCCTCGTGATAAAACCAAAGAGATACCATACCAGTTAAAGCTCTTCTGGTATTGCCAATTAGGAAGGATGACTAGGATTCCCTAAATTATTTAGATTGGGTCATTTGCAAAAATAATTGATAACTTGGGAACTAGGAACATAGTGCACCCAAGGAATGTCAACGGCTTTATCAGGAGGGTCCATTTAGGCACTAAAAGGGACAATATTACCAGTTTACTTTGGCAACAATCGAATAAGAAACGAAAACATCCCCTATAGATATTCGCGCAAAATGCCTAGCTGAACTCTCCGGATAAAGCAGAAGAGAAACCAAGGATACCACATTAGTTAAAGCTCCTTGGTTGCACATGAGTGTTAACATTAAAGACAGTCCCACTCCCAATATATTAATGGTTGATAATATTATAAACAAACTTGTTTTCATAAACCATGACAATTAGTGAGGTTATTATTAGAGCAATTGTCATGCTGTGCATAACATCAATCTCATACCTAAGGATCCTAAAGTAGTATAGCAACTAGTAACTGCACATCTAAGTGACATGCTTAGTTATAGTACAGCAATTTCTACACTTTATATAGCATATTTTGGAATTTTTTCATGATTTTTGCTTTAGTTTCAGAAATAAGAAAAAGCCACAGTTGAAAATTACAGTACACAATATTTGATATTTGTACTATTTAAGGTGAAAATCTTAATGCTTTGGGTTGATGCACTCATTCCTTTTTGCCACTTGGGATTAGTTTACAATGTAATTTAATTGGGAAATTCGTCCGATTAACACAACTGTAGCTCGGAAACTAAAAATAAGCCACATTCAGGAATGATTTGCAAATATTCCTATGATAGTCTTTTATGAGTGGTGAAAATTCCAAGTGTCTAATGTTATGCACTCTGTCTCAAAAAATTAGCCGAAACAAATGCCCTTCCCCTATACCGTACTTTGAGATTTTATAAAAAATTTATAAGCAAATGAAACCATAAATTAGGGGATCGAAAATTTTTGCATTTATAATAATTTTATATTCAAAAATTAATTTTTCGAATTCCTATTCATTTTGTTAGAAAATAATCATCGTAAGTATAATAACAGACTGACAACATTGTTAACCAGAAATGCCATAACAGTTAAGACAAACCCGGCATCAATATATCCAAAGTCACCAATTTCCTCCGCTGTAGGTTTCATTCCTCTGGCGATTCGGCGGACCAATGGATCTCCGTGAACTTTCTTGTTAGCGATAAATTTGGCTGAGAGTGAATGCACTTTTGCTCCTTGTTGCAACAACAAGACGTTTAGGATGGCCAAAATAATCAGCATCACAGGCATGAATAGATATCCTGGCATTCCCATCTTCTCCTTTAGTTTTATTGTTCCGTAAATGCAGGTAACGCCAAGTAGTTGATTGACAATCAGCAGCTGAGGAGTAATGATATGGGCAGAGACCAGGTTGAAGTATTTATTGACTAGCTTCAAGGAGCTGTATATTTTGAGAGATTGGTCAATTGACTTGTTGGACAAATCCTCAATATATTTCATCCAGTAGATCGCGAATTGCACGTAGATACAGCTGAGTTGAAGGAACAATGTTGTAGGGGCCACGAATGTCATTGTCAAGTAGAAAACGACTAGTCCAGTTATGCTCCTGTTGAATATCTCTCGGGCAGTCATCGCTTTGCCGAATTGAAACCGTGGCTCCAGACTGAGTGAATGTTCAGCCAATGACATAAACATGCAGAGCAGCAGAGAAATCAGTATTTCCAATGGTAGAATTGACCAAATGATTATCCCCATGTAGTCCACAGTCTTTCTTTTCTGTTTTGAAGACGGGGAGAGCTTTTCCAGATCTAAAAAAGTAAGTTTAGGTTATGTCATTTTAGAATCCATTGTTAATTGTGTCATGTTTTGGATTTCATTTTAATATTTGTACTTGTGAGTTGCTCATCCAAAATATTCCATTGGTTGATATATCGTGTCACTTCTTCATGGCCAGCATAAACAAAAGTTAAATTGGCTGCAATTGACAAGGACACAAGAGAACTGGCACACAATAACATTATGGCTGCCCTATCCGAAATTTGACTAGTGATTGTCTTGTACAATAGCCAACTCATGAGAAAGAATCCCCAAATGGCATTTATCAATGCTCCTGTAGCCCATGTTACCAATTTCCATCTTTTTCGAATTAATTGTACACGGAAACTTGAATCTATTCTGTACGGGATCATTCCACATGATCCAAATATGTGGAAGTATAATACCACTGCCTTTTTTACCAAGTTTGTATACATTTCACCAGGAATACCAAAACGAAATTAAGAATTTGGGAAAGGAAACTTAGAAAATAGTAGTCGGCTACCTTTTATTTAGTTTGCGGAGTGAAATACTTCAAACAATTCAATTATATTATATTCAAGGTATAACAGGCAAATCAATTGACATGTATGCAAAAGAACAATTTTGTGACAATTATCTACACCTGCCATTGTACTACACCTTTAGTTACAAAAATAGTTATTATATACATGCATGGATTGTAATTGTAACTCATTATTGTCTTTAAATATTTCAAAGGAAGCATTTCAACTTTTGTGTAACATGAAATAGTAATTACCGCCCCACTATTAGTAAATGTTGGCATGAAGAACAATATATTATAAAACGTGCTTATCTTGTATTGCATATCGTCCGATCTCTATGCCTCGCCATATAATATAGCATGTTGGTTAATAACATGTTTTCCAAACTAACATTTCTCGGTGAAAATTGTTGGCTACGTAGTAAAAACGTATATCGGCATGAGTTTGTAAGAAAATCAATTATTAGAATATGATCGATAAAAAATTCCGCAATTATAGAAAACTAGTGAACCCAGCTAAGGGGCGTACCTAGCACTAAAGAGAAATTCAGCAAGCCACCAATCACAGTAATAAAAACAATTCCGAAAAAATCATCGGTTTTCCCTTAGGTTATTATATTAAATTTGTAAATAAAATAATTTAAATATACCTACTTTTATTTTCTACAGCGGTTGGAAAAATTATCTGCAGTTCCAACTTCCAGGAATTTCCTAAACTACAACAATAACTGTAGATCGTAGCATCAAATACAGGGGACAATGAAAGACTTCATTTTTAATGAAAAGCGCAAAAAGTTATCAAAAAGCTCCCATTTAAAATCAGAAAAATAAAATTCCCCCTAGGATTTTGGAAAAACGTACAAATCTAATGAATACAACTTACAAGGTGTGCAAGCTGGTACAAAGGAATCAAGGGGGTAATAAAAAGTAAAACCAGCTCTACTAAAAAGGCTTAGCAAGTTTATCGATTTAACAGAACCAATTTGGATTAGGAGTTTTGAAATGGCAATTAATACGCACACTACGATCATTACGAAATGTTCCCTTTCGCCAATCATTTCCATCACCAAATAATCATCTTATGTAAATTTCTATTTTTGTTTTGATGTTATAATAATATGGGCACCCAGTACCATTGCTGGATTTCAAAATGATTATGCATATATTATCATTGTCTAATTTCTAAATAAGCTAATGTAACCCATATTGGACTTCTTGTTTTATGAAACCTGTGTTGTATACGCGCATGTGCATTGCAACAAAATGCCGCATTGTCCATGGCATAGATAGATACATAGATACCTGCGACATAGGAATAAATAATTTTATTATATAGAGATTACTTAAGAGTTATAACCTAAAGTGAAGTATAAGTTTTATTGAAACATAATACATTAAAATCTTGTTGGATGTAGACTAAAATTAGCATTTTTTGCTACTTAATAGTTCCATAATTTTGTGAATTTAATTCTTCTCGATCTTCATGAAAAGATGGTCTAATTTTAAGAAGATTGTCGCGCTCTATTCTTTCACTTTTGCATTCTTCAAGCGTCATAACTTCTCGAACAATGAACGTAATCAACATTACTACCTACACAATACATACACATGATAAATTTACATACCAAAATACCACGTATTCACTTGATTGTACAAAAATTACCAAAACAGCAGACGATATAAGGGGAAACAAAGTGCCCCATCGAAAGCCAACTTGGTCCTTGAGAATGCCCGCTATTTTAGGTGACGATAAATGTAATTACATACCGTTCTATGATTTAATGGTAACAATGTATTGTAATAATAAATGCTAACCAGCAGAAGGGCCAATGAACATTCCTAAAAATAATAATAATAAATTAGATGAAAATTAAATTTTTATTATGGTAACACCTAATTATTTTATGAAAATTTGTTTTCCTTGGTCCAATCCAATATATGGAAAGATTTAAATTCAAGAAATACCAACCCAAAGAACTGACGCTTGTCCACAGTCCAGAAGTAACACTATATGTTTCACTATTGTCGGGAAATCCGTGGCTTCTGTAATTTTTAATGCTAAATTTGTAGCAGATTATTCTTGCAAATTATCCATTTAAATTATGTTAAAATATATATTAGGTACACTACATTGCATATTTTAGAGACAGAGAGAAGCCAGAAATAAACACAGCTGCAACTCCTAGTCCATGTAGCAAGAGTCCCAAACAAGTCACCCAGAGGTAGCTGTACAAAAAAAATTTTATTAGAAGAGACTTGTGAAAAGTAGAATTTCAAAGTTCTTACCTATCAACATTGAAAAATGGAGCAGGTCCAATCAGTAAATAAGCTACTGTGTTGAGAATAGTTCCCGAAAGAAGAACATATAGAGGTTTCTGAAGACGATCACACAACGAGCCCCAAATTGGAGCAAAAGTTGCATAAATTGTGCTAAATATTACAAATACTAAAGCAACTTGTAGAGGAGTTAGCTGAAACTAAAAATCATTGTAAGTTTATTCTCGGCTTACTTTTTATTATTATTTCATTGTTTCAGATTTCAAAATCTTACTTGTCGAATGTGAGGTTCCAGAGTAGCATTAATGAAGCCGGCTCCGCAAGCAGCTATCAAAATGGCAACTGCAGCAAAAAGTACTCCTGGAAGACTTAAAATTAAAAATATATCTGAAATTTTATTCCCCCTCTGTTCATCATCTGTTTGTTGTGGAGCAGGCATGACGATCATTGTGAACAAAGCATTTAAGAAAAGCAAAATTCCAGTCAAAATGAACGGCAGTGGATAACCTCCAAGCTGGAAATAAAACATTAAATGTCCAGTTTATGGAAATACGTTACATAATTTAAGTTTTATAATACCCTTAGTTTTAAATTTTTACCTCAAAGAAAATGCCTCCAAGAATTGGGCCGAGTAACCAACCGATTCCAAATGTGGTCTCCAACCCAGCCTATTGATATTTAATTTCTTCTATTTATAAACACAAAAATTCCATCTAGTATGTAGCATTTGATGATATAATTATGAATTCCAATCAGTTAAATTTTCACTTTGTAGTTCTAATGAGACTGATAGAAAAATAAATAACTCACAAAAGCGGTTGCAATTGAGTCTGGGAATTCACAAATGATTGTAGTAAAAGCTGCGGTAGAAAAGGCTGCACTACCACAAGCCTCTAGGATACGAATCAGGAAAGAATACGTGACAAAGTTTGTTACGTTGTCCACTCGATCCAGCATTCTGGTTATTGACGATATTCAAATCCAAAGTAATAAGAACTTCAACTTATCTTACATTTATGTTTAAATTGTATGAAATTCAAAAACGTACCCAAATAAAATGGAACAAAGAGCAACAGTTAAAATCCCAATATTGATCGCATTTCTTGATCCTAATTTTTTCATCTAGGAAAGGAAAACACAAGGATTTTGGTAATTCATTTTCAAGTCATAAAAATGATTGAATTGTAATCTTACAAAATGTCCATAGGCTGGAGAAACAAAGAATTTAGTCAGTTCAAAAATTCCTAGGACAAGTCCATATTGTGTAGCAGATGCTCCTTTTAATTCCGCCTGGAAATTGTCAAATAAATAAATATTGTAGACTTTCAATTACAAATACCTAAATCTCAATATTGTTGAATTAAATGTAAAAATAAAAAAAGCCAGAAAAAAATTTCGGGAGGGGGCCGACAAATAATACTAAAGCAGGAAAAATTTTGGGCACTGTTGATGAATGAAAGGTATACGCTAATTACTGTAACTACCTCTGAAGGATAAAATGGTCCTTTTAACGAATACACAATTCCAGCAAGAAAGTCGGCAGTAAGAAGAACTAATAACATTGTCCATTGTCGTTTCGTAAGACCCAGACAATTGTTTCTGGGTGTCTGTACAGAAGATTTAGAATTGGAATCCTCTTCTTCGCCACCCATTTTCGGTAGATATTAGATTTCCAAATCAGTCAGAAATGAATTCGATTCGAAATGATACTTACAGACTTAATAACAAGTGGAACAAGTTTTCATGGTGGAGATCGCAACACCCGAAAGAGGAGACTTAAATAAATTAATAACAATTCAATTTATAAATTTCGAGTAGTTAAATCTAAATCGTATTTTTATTTAAGATATAGTAATACTAATACATCAATGTAATATAATATTATGACTGTACTAGTATACTTATATCTAAGGAATGATGTGCGGGCGAGAAGGGTTACCTATATACAAATAATTCCACTGCAAATAATTGAAAGACATGTGTGTGCAAATGTTGCTGGATACAGATTTACAGATTCAGCCGTTTCAGATTGGGGCTTGAGGTTGAGGCAGGTAAGTGTAGTTGTCAAACGAGTTCCACTTCCAACGATCCAACAGGTATACAGCTTTAAACGTTCTGTCTATATTATTATCATAAATAATATAATAAAAGGTTGTCTGCTTGCTATGTCTTATTTTCTATAGTTTCTATTTTCTATATATCTTTTCTATATTCACTCATCGCTTGAAGCCTTATAAGAAGTGATTAAATTTTAGTTTCCAAAATTATTTCCAGATAAAAGCCCTGACAATATATAAACGGAAAAATAGAGTGGGAGAAATGAATCAAATAAAACAGTTAAAATTACTTTTGTACTAAACGATATAGAGTAATAAGATTTCCTAAAGGCTATATATGGAAAGAGTAGTAATTAAGCTTAATAACGATTAAGAGATTGTGAGCCTATTAGTGGTTATTTGTATTGGCAGAGATTTTTGTTTCACTCTAATTTGGACTATTAGGTATTGATCATATACAAGCAAATGAACATTGTGTTACAATTCTTTCTTCCTCAATGTTTAAACACTAGACTATGACGCAACTTCTTGTTCCTAAAGACGATTCTATTCATTTCAAATGTCATTATGTTTTGTAGTAGTGAAGGCGACTTTCGCTGGTAGACAAGAATTTGAGAAATATATTGATATGTTAGATTTTTATTGATATTATGATTATTTCAGGTCACTTTTAACTATATTGAGCTTGGAAAATACGATTTTACATGCAAAAGTAATTATGGTAGCTGATGTAACAACTGGGATTTTACTGTAGCGGAAGATTATGTAACTACTGCATATAAGTGCCACTTATATCACTGTGATGGTAAAAATACTCTAAAATGTGGCAAATTTTGTAGACTTATCAACATAAATTTACATATCCGCCGTTGCTAGGTAACTTTAAAATTAAATAATACATTGGCAATCTACCACTACCTCCTTAGGAAAATAACTTACAACCAATCTATGCAAACTGATGTAAAACTCAAATTGGCACTTATACAAAGCACTTAACAATATTGTCAAAATATACATAAATTTTTTTGTGTGAAGAATGTCAATTTTAGCAGCACAGTAATAAATATCTATCAGTGACCTCAATCAACGAAGCAACATTTCATCATTTTAGATTGCTATGTTATAATATATGCCAAATATACATATTGGATTGCCGTTATTCGATAATTTTTGTCGTAAGTTATTAAAAGTCACATTCTTTATTTGATATCATTATTCGAGATAATCACAATCTTTTAAATAACATAGTCAGGGCTGAGACACGTTTTTTAGGTTTCATTCAAACCATGTTTCATGACCATGTGTTCCGAAGACCCATTTGGCAGTAGATGAGTTTTCAGTTGAGGGGTAATCTTAGCTGTATAGCATCTTGTTACTTCCAGTGTGCAACTTTATGTCAACTCTGTAAAATCACCAGTCCTTCGGCCATTTTCTGATGTTTTTTCACGTCTAAGTTTATGTATTACAGCAATGAAGTAGACTCCTGTTGCATTGTTAACTGGAAGGACCATGAAAATTCCCGCTTTAAAGACTCCAATAGTTACTAAAATAAGCACGACACTTCCATAAATTAAGAGTATAGTTCGGAATATGATCCATCCCCCAAGGATATTTGGAGATTTGTAAGTATCCTGCAAAAATGAAAAGGTTAATATTAAATACTTTCTCAACATACAACGCAATTAAATACTTAGAATATTTTAGAAGAATTCGTTTCCTTCTAAAATATGACTACAGAAGACAGATTGGAATTAATTTTCGTTATATCACTTTTGATGTTTATTTTATTAATTAACTATAATAAACGTTCCAAGAACTTTATCTATCGATAGTAACTCTACTTCTACTTATTCAAAAATCATCGGCAAATTGATTAACATTGATATATTTTCACCAAACATTTATTTTAATTCTAAAGGCGTTGTTTTATGGCCCATGCTTTATTTTCAATGATATCAAAACAGGGTTTGAAAAACAGGGTATAAAAAAGATACGTTTCAGTATTCCATTAAAGTAGATTTTCCATTAAAATAATATGTTTTAGTTTTTGGATTCTTACCACATTAATTCCGTAAAGTAAAACTACAGCAGCTACGATTTGTGCACAACAAACACCTATCGCAATTTCTATTAATACAGTTGCCTTTCTTCTAGCTAAAATAAAATCACATAGTTAGTTCTTATAAACTGAAGGTGAACACCCAAACAGCTTATTGACGAGTAAATTTTAATATAATATCGTCCCTTAAGGAACCATTTAGCCTATCCCCACTTTTCATTTTGTGTACGTCATAGCCTATATCCACTTGTTGTGTATGGCGTTTAGGCAATTTCATACACAAAACGTAAAGTGGAGATAGGCGAAATGGTTCCTCAAGGGACGATATGTAGGTACCTGCCTGTATTTACTTGAGGACTTTTAGCGTTATGTATTAACGCTTTTAAATCTATTCTATCTCTGTTGTTTACAGGTGAATCCCAGTCAATTGTTTCATGTAACGTTGTATTAAGTAATTCGGGGTTAGCAATACCATTCTGAATTAAATGTTGCGTCTGATATTCCTCAGTTGCATTTTTAAGGCCGACTAAGATCATTGAGCAGATAGTCAATTCCACGATACCAGCAATCTGCATTCGGCATTACAACAGAACCTTTAATGTAAATTACTACTATGCAGGTGCATCAATTTAAATATTGTTCATATTAATCAAAATATTGTTTTACCAGTTCATAGATAACTATGGCATTCCCACCATGCTTCAAAGGACAACAACAAAGTCTCATCTTGCGTCTTTTATTGACAATTTTTAAAACAATGTCACCTATTCTTCACATGCTAAAACTAGATTGCGAGATATTATATAAATGTTTCTAACGTATTTTGTCTACTACAACGTCAATAAAAAGGTTAAAGAACTTCACTAAATAAATAGTTACTTTAACTTTTGACATTTGCTTGACGAAAATGAGTCTGACGTCAACGTGACGCAAAAGAAGATCCGCGGTAAAGAAAGAAACTCAATAATACTTGTGTTGTTTGTTACTACAACAGCTGAGGTATCTACTTATCAATTATAAGTGTGTAGTAAGAGAAAGTTGGCCTAGAGTATAATGGAAACTTGCTTGAGGGCAAAAACTGCATTTTGTACAAGTTCTCTTTCTATGAGAATTCTAGGAAGCAAAGGTGCACCTTTACTCGAATGCCGAATGTTGACATAAGTTTCTTTTGAAATCGTCAATAACTCGGCATACCTAAAATTGTTTCTTAAGTAGGATGATGGGATAATGTGTAGTAATTTGTGTTGTCATGAATTGTAAAATGTAAAGCATACTACACGCATATTTGAAAATATTATTAGTAACATAATCATAATCTAGTAATGAATTAGTAAATGTTCTAATGTTCTTGTGTAAATTAAAAAATGAGTTGCAACAATGACATTTTATATAGGGCAACTGACTCAACTGTCCGTCGAGAATACAAAAAAATAATCAAAATAAATCCAAATGAAGACATGAAGAGCAATCCCCTAAAATGTATCTCGGATGATAAAATTGGGCTATTTACTTTATTCGACTCAATTGCAGTTTTCCATCTTTGGATTTTCATTTTAGATAGTAATGAAATAACTTTATGACATTTAAGGCCATTATTTCAGGTGTTAGTTATTACTGATTGTCATTATAAACGTCATGATTCTAAAGAGCCTATTGTCTACATGATAGAAATAGCTTTATTGTTCTATGTTAATCAGCTTCTTTATTTTAGCATTGGAGTGATAGAATAACAGGTTAATGTTTTATTGTTTTAACTCAATTGCTTTAAATAAAAGAATGCTACAAGGTTAAATAGAATATTATTCTTCAAAATTTACGATATGGGCAGTTATATTATATTATTACGTTTGTCAAATATGTTCAGTTCTCTCTACATAAATACTACCATTTTTGGTTACACAACAGATTTAAAATTTATAGGATTAACGAAATGGAACAAATTACAATCAATACAATAATTGTGACATTTTTAATATTTTTTAATGTAATTGGCAATACAAACTCAAAATTAAAGTGTGCCAGAAAAAAGGAAAGTCAATCTAATATCGAAAGAGGTTCTGAGAGAACTTTACTGGGTAAAACTCTGCAAGTACCAGAAATTAAGAAAAACAACAAAAGTGACCGAGCAGATAATTTCAACCATGAAATTCGACGAAGAGATTTATTCGACAGCATAAACGTGTTCAATATTGCTGCATTGCCTGACTTTTTACATACTTCCACTGATGTGAATGGCACTGTAAAGTTACAACTCTACACATTAAAAAAGTAGTTGAATTTATGATTATGATAATAGAATTATACAGACATAAATTATCTGAGATTTGTAAATCATGACCCTAATGTCAATCAAAAGTAAATCTAAACTGTCAATTTTAAGCGTTTTATTAATACAAACAAACAACACAGAGGAAAAAAATTCATTTCGCCGCAAGTTAATCTTAAACTGAAAATAGAGAAAAAATTTAACTTACAGATCTCAGATAATTTTTGCTATATTTATATACAATTGTAAATCCAATATTTCTAAAGTAAAGATGAAGAGCAGCCCATTGGATTTGATACTCTACTGTCCGAAACTAACTGGAACCCTAAAGAAGATGCTATATTCATTATACACGGCTGGTTGCAAGCTGGACAAGAAGATATTTTGCAAAAGGTTGCAAGTGCAGCCAAAACGTCGCTTAATATCAAAAAGGGTATATTTGATTTATTACATCTGGATTTTTAACTGCTTTTACGAGATGTCGGTTAATATTTTTTTATTTAAATAAACGTATTATTACTTAATTGGTGTAATGTTTTGAATATTTATTGTAACGTTAAAAAAGGATACTAAATAAAGTACCTAAAATGAAAACAGTTAGTTATTAATCGTTGAACTCTGCAGCATTTATGGAGACTAACAGAACTGAAAACATAATTCTCGTGGACTGGCAAATGAATTCTCGACAGCCTAATTATTTTTCAGCGGCTAAAGATGTCCAAATAGTAGGGAAAGCTTTGGGCGATATGATAATCTCTCTAAAGAGCAGGAAATTTCTCACCTTTGATCAAGTGACTCTAGTCGGATTTTCTCTAGGAGGACAAATTGCTGGAATTACAGGCTATCAAATCAGGAGTAAAACAAACGAAAAAATATCTAGAATTACAGGTAATTCTCAAGTGAATTCTCAGGTTCCTCTGAAATTATCTCCGTTACTTTTTAAATGCATTTGATATTGTTTATTTTTAATAGGACTAGATCCAGCAGGACCTGGATTTGAAGCCACAGTTAGCACCAATGACCGTTTGGATAAATCGGATGCTAAATTCGTGGAGGTCATTCACTGCAATGCAGGATATCTAGTCCCGTTTCGACAACTGGGGACAACAGTCATTTCTGGACACGTGGACTTCTATCCCAATGGGGGAACCACCCAACCAGACTGTGACGCAGTAGATAGTAAAACATTTTTACCATTTAATGAAATAAATATCGCAAATATTAACACAGACTTCCAAGTCCCAATTTTATATCGGCCAATGATTTTAATTCTTTACATACATAATATTTGTTTTCTTAACGTTTTAGTGGTGGCGCTAAGTTTATGCAGCCACGCTAAATGTCCACAACTTTATGCTTCATCTGTTCGTGGTAAAGTATTCAAAGGTTGCAAGTGCGAAAGTTTGGAAAAATTCGAAAAGGGGGAATGTACAGAATGCTCCGGCCCACCCATGGGGTACATCTGTCCTAAAAAGTAATTCTCATTTTATTAACTTACAATTTAAATAGACGATTATTTCATATTCGTAATATATATTTTGAGTACTAACCCTACAGACTTTGAATTGTCGAATTATAATATTAATCGTTCACGGGGCCAATATAAGATACTTAGAATAGCAAAGTCGTTGTGTAAATAATCGATTGAAATCGATTAGGTGTTTAATGGTTAAAGTAAATAGCTATTGCCGTTACCGATAGAGTTTGTAAAGGCTTCTTTGGCTGATCTGGTATTATTTCTTGTTCGACATGTCCTATAGGTGAATGGCCTTGACTGCCTTTGATATAGCCTCTTTGTCACATTTTAACTTAACAATTTCAATTACATGTCTATGCAAATATTTTATTATCGAGAAAGGACAAGTACAATAAATGGACAGACAAAGTATTGATTTGGATATTGTCTTCTTGACTTGCTCAGACAATATACATCTATAAAAATTGTCAAATTTTATAATTTAACGACACACTGTTCTGACTAAATAATTATGAATTGATTACTGAATATCGATTTTATTTGTATTGGTGTAATGTAGGTACTTTCAAAGTCTTAGTTCTTTAAAATTCTATCAAAAGATCTATTGTTTGTAATATTCTAGTGCTACAGGTACATACTATTTAAAGGCAATTGCACTTGAGAAAGACAACATGGAATTGACCCATTTACTCGACTAAAATCTGGATCCTTTTATTGATGTCGCATTTCCCTATTATTTTTGCTATTTCACGATTCTTTACAAGAAATTCAAAATAATTGTCATAATAATTTAAATTAATCAATTAACTTCTGTGATAATAAGTTTCAATAAATATGTTCCTACGAGTTCTGTGAAAATTTTGAAAAATTATTATTTCCTATATCTATAATATTAGATACTAGTAACGCATATTATTGGTGTACCATTTATTATACTATAGATCGTGATCATGGTATATAGAAGGTAGTTTTTAAGAAGTGATTGTCGTCAGCCAATTTATTCGTTTCTCAGAGACACAAAGCGAGGAGCACAAACATACGTATGCTTTAAATATTTGATTCTAATTTTCTAATATTACTTAGGTAAGGGAAATGTCAGCCCAAAGCAATGTCAAACATACACAGACAGGTATCATACGCGCACGTATTTTTACACCATTCCTATTCTATAAAATCCAGCTACACTTAAAGTAATACTTTTTATCTATCGTCATTCACCGCCTGAAATATAATTTGACCAATATGCATACCAAAATATATTCCAGATATTCATTTATTACAATTTTGTTTTCTATTGCCATCAACAAAGGACATTGTTTTCGAAATTTGTCATTTTACAGTGATTGTGATTTTAACATGATCACTTTTTACCCATCCGAGTGGCAGACAGAGTTTTTGCTTTCTAATCAAAATGAACAACCCTGGACCTTGGCCACATCAAAATACAATAAATCTCTCTTCGGTCGTGATGAGGATGATCCCAGAGATCTGTCAAGAAATGTGTGCACTGTTAATATTCTAATGGAACCAAGCTCTACTTTCAAATTTCTGACCTTCCTTTTTGGAAAGGAAATAAATCGACGAGCGTCAAGATTTATAATTGTCATTAAAAATGGGTTGAAAGAAATGATTTCAAAATGGCAAATTAACCGAATTAAAGAATTAGTGACACCTCTCTTTATATTAGAGTTGAAAAGTAGCAACAAATATTATGTTTACACTACAATTCTTTACAATCTATCAAATGAAGTACTTCATCGGATCGAAAATGAAGTTTCCGAGAAAAAATGGGAAAAGATTTGGAAAGATTTGAATGGAAAGTTTCATGGAATTCAAATTGGTGCATTTTATGGCCAATTTCCATTTGATGGTTTCATACAAATGCCAGAATGCAGGAAAACAATCTACTCGGCGATAAAAATGGAATTTGATTGTCGAAATTCAGTAAGAGCTGTTGAGTTGATGGCTGAAAGATTGAACTTCACTGCAGTATATGCAAGACTATTGGAAAGCCTAAATACAGAACATCTACATTGTGGAGCCATTGACTTGTCATCGTATAAAATAAAACCTTATAATAATGTACGATGGTATGAAACTCTTTTTATTGAAACTTTTGATGAAATGATTCCATTTTATTGTGAAGCCAATCCTCGTTTCCTCGATACACCTTTGACAGTTTTGATTCAAAATACATTTGATGATTATTGTTGGTGGCTGATATTTTCGCTATTCCCAATTTCATTTTATGCTTTGGGCTTCCGAATTGCCACTTTCTATAAGAAATTTGAGTTTATTTTCTTATCTACAATAGCTGTCCTTTTAAATCAGGAAGTTAACAATAAAGGGAGACACATTTTGTACTTGATAATACTGTCTATGGGATTTGTAATTGCTAATCAATATGAAACGTGGATAACGAGCGAGATTATTGCACCACCAGACAGAAAACAATTTTTAGATTTTAAAGATCTCGTTGAGAATAAATACAAGTTGTTGTTGCAAAAAAACAAAAGATGGAAAGTGCATGAACAGAGAAACGAATTCTTTGAAAAATATAAAATTCTGGAGAAGAAGAATTCGAGTGTTTATATTTTCGATTGGCAGCTTAATGCAAAATCTGAAGACCAGAAATTGGATGTGTGGACATTAAGAATGAAATTGTTGACCAATTTTTCAATGAAACTCTTTGGCATAAGGCAGAAAGAGGGAAGTGAGTACATAGTGCCCTTAATACCATCAAGAATATCTTCTGATGGAATCTGCATGACTGTAAAAGAGACAAATGTCGTTAAACTGAAGTCTTATTATTTCAACGAATGCTGCCGTCTTAAATTCCAATCGTATTTCCAAGTCATGCGAGAAAGAGGATTTTTGAAATATTTTAGTCAACATAAAGTGTTCAAAGAAAATCTACCACTTAGAATATCCCATTCAATCCTGAAGCATCAAAAAGAGTCTCAAAGTGTCCCTATAAATCTGACAATGAAAATCCACACAATTTTCTTCGTCTGCGGATATTTCATACTTGGCTCTTTTTTAACACTATTTCTAGAAAACGTTTGGTACCATAGCCTGACGTTGCAAGTACACGTTTTAGAATTTTTAAACAAACTAATAATGGTCGCTAAAAACTGTAGAAATGTAGATCGTGTATTTCCACTTGCAGCGGATGATGTTACCATTGAATTCCCTAAACTAAGAAAGTAGAAAAAGTATTCTATTAATTTACACTTTATGCTACGAACACCAAAATGATAAATATTCGAGCATTAAAATAAATTTGCAAATAAATACTTTCCTTTATGGTGACCAGATTTGTGAGGAGCGAAAGGGGGACACTCTTCGATGAGTACCGTGCTTAAAACTCGGCAGGGATGCAAGAATTTAGATAAATTAAGCTCTCTTTTTTGAAAAACTTATAAAGGTTATATAAAATCTATGTCAATTATAGATTATCAATTATAATTTTAATAAAATCAATAATTATACGTCTTATCCTGCCAAATGTTGTATATTAAGCTGTTTATTTATAACGTAAAATGGCCATATGGTTAAATTATAGTGAGATCTATATATCATGTAAAGTTTATGAATTCTATAAATTGTGCATACAAACCCCGTATTATAGGAAAATTCAAGCAGAGGACAGCCATTAATATACGACATTATTACAAGACTAAAACTACTAACTAGTTAGGGTGTTGGAATATATGAAAGCTGCAGTGTCCAAGTCATTTTCGAAATTCGAGTTATATTTCAGCTGCTAAAAGACATTCAAAAACATTTTTTCAGAAATACACCTTTTTGAAAATGCGTCGTTTCGAAATTATGGTGGGCTGAAATTTTTGCGGAGGTCGTTCGGCAGGGACGCTATAACTCCGACACTACTTCAAACTTTTAAAAATGTGATTACGGAAATAAAGAAAAACGCTCAAATCTCCACTCCGATTCGTTTCAAACCTTGGTGAATATATTTTTTCAAAAAATAAAGTTTCAAAATGATTTTAGAAAAATAGGTTTCTTCCAAAAAATTGTTTTGAAAAAGGTTTGGAGACATTTTTTGTTTAACAAGGTTGGAATAAATGGTTTCCAAGTTTTGGTTTATGAAGTTATTTTAGCGATGAACCCGAATTTCGAAAATGGCTTGGACACTCTGAAGTTCTCAAATATTCCAACATTAAGGAGGATCAGTCGTAGCCGGGATGGAAATACTGATATTCTGGAGGTTCTCCTCAGGATGTTTTTTTCTGACATGGTTAATCAGGTAAGAGTTATCGCTGAACATCATAGAACAATGTGGACAAGGAATATTTTTAACGACTTCTCTTCCACCGTCCTCATCGTGTTTATTTCGGATGTGTTGGTCAAGGTACTTACTGACTTTAAACATCAGCGGACAATACGGGCATTGAACTCTCTCTGATTCCGAATGAACGTACATGATGTGCCTCCTCAACGTTTCTTTTCCTTTAAAGCATTTTGGACAGGAAGGACACTGAAGTTTGTAAGCTGCATCGTGAATAAGTCGGATGTGATCTCTGCGATGTTTGTTCATTTGAAAACATTTTCCACAGAATGAACAAGCAAACTTCTTTCCAGACGGGTGTTTAGTGGTCATGTGATACTCCAGACCATCTTCCTTCATGAATCCCCTAGGGCACTTCTCACAGTAAAAATTAAAAGAGGTCTTGTGGTTTGTCTTTTGATGGTATCTCAGCTCTTTTTCGCTTCCAAATCGTCTTTTGGTGGGACATTTTTCACAAATTAATGGTTCCAGGTTCAACTGCTCGTAATGAAATTTTCGTTGGTGACTTTCCAGTTTATCACTAGTAATAAAAGAGCTGCTGCAAAATTCGCAAGTGAAAGCTTTTTCTGCAAAATGATTCGCTTCGTGTTCCTTTAAGTAACGCGGGCTGATAAAGCTCTTCTGGCAAATTGGGCAGAAAAACGGCCTAGGGTCTTTTTCGTGAGTAATTCTTTTATGCAAACCCAATGTTTCCTGGTCACAAAATTTCTCTTCGCATTGCTCACAAGATATTTCACCCCCTTTCACATGTGTAGCTGACATATGCTTTTCGTAAAAGCTTAACCTAGAGAAATTGCTTCTGCACAGCAAACATCTGTATGGTGCCAGTCCTAAAGCACAACAAAAATAAATAGCAATTAGGCCAAGTGATATCAATTAGGTACATAAAGATCATTATCGACAAAATAATTAACTACATACATAAAATAAAAATTTCATTACTTAAAAACTATCAAATCCATATTATGGTTTGGCATAATATAAAAAATGCAACGTACATTTCATTTTTCTATTTTCGAGTTCAAAGAAACAAGACTCACCTCTATGAATGGCTCTGAAATGAGCGTTTTTGAATATTTCTGTTGTGAAAGATTGTTCACAGGCTGAACAAGGGAAATTCTTCGGGGACTTGTCTCCATAAATCTGAAAATGCATTGCTAACAAGTGTCGTTTAAGATCTCTAATCCTTTTCAACTTTTTGTTGCAGAATTCGCATATAAATTGTTTCCTGTACCCAGACAAAATTGAATTATATTTATTGGAATATTTATGATTATAAAAAACCCAAAGTGGTCATTACCTCCCCCTTTTAACTTTTCTTCTATCCTTCTTGCAATTACGAGCAATTTGACGGCGTATTTTTGTCGTCTTGACTAAATAACTTGAGGTTTCATTTTCTCCATCATTTTGGTCACCATTTCCTTTGACTCTTGACTCAGTATCATTCCTATTAAATACACATTCAAAATAAATAATTTAAGACTATGTTTTTCACTTGAAATATATTTCTGCAAATTAAGGATACAACGAACAGCAATTAGTCGTAATTCTTTAATATAAATGGAAATGCAATTTAAAAAAAATGATTACATTACTTAGTGTCAAAAGATTCATCTTTTAATTGAAGCTCAGAAGATTTGATCATTTTACTGATGTCACACAGTGTTTTATGTCGTAACAATGATCGTAAATATTTAAACTTTTTTCCACAAACACATGTTGACGATGAATCTTCACTTTCATTAATCGATTTAGCTTGAATGCTCTGCAAATCTTGATTGTCTTCTAGAAGACTACAAGGTTGAGATTCGTTTGCGTTTTCTTTACATGCTTCTGGTGAGTTGAGACAGTTGAAGGTATCGTCCGAAAAGAGACCAAATAATTCATCTCTCGTTTCCAACTTTACATCCGAAATGTCGAATTCATTATTTTCTGGTGCAGTAACTTCTGATGGTCTAACGTATTCAATTGAATAATCGGCAATTAATCCTGTCAAAACAATATCAAATAATTTTCATTACGTTCATTACTAAAGTCACAAGTCAAAATATTGTTTGATTTGAATGTTAAAACTAAACTTAAAAATTGACCCTTACTGTGTATGATTTCTTCTCGAATGGAATCACCGATATTAAAATCGGACAATTCTGACTGTTTGGGAATCTTCTTGTGCAATTTCACAAGCATATGTTCAACATTCCGTTGAATGGACTTCAATTTTGCTTTCAACTTGGAAAGGTGTTCATAAATCACTTGCGCTTCATGAATTGTCAGTGCACAATGGGAACAGTATCCTAGCCAAGTAGAAGGATTTCCGTGGGCAGATAAATATTCAGCGCAACTAGTCGAAGGTACACGGAGTAATTTGGTAAGTAGGAAAAAGATGCTCAGTTGACTTTTTAGTACATTTTTCCCAAGATTTTGTTGAAAATCGAGTTCATTGCGAGTATTCAGTTTACGAGAGCACATGAAACATTCGGAATGCATTTTTTCTTTACTATTAGAAATTAAAAGGAGTTAAACACTATAATTTGCTATTTTGGTTATGTAATTTATTATACTTATGTATGCTTACTTTTACTTTGGACATTCAACATTCGAAGTCAGTCTCAGTTTCTCCTACAGCCACAGCCACACGTTCCTAGTTGTCAACGGCGAATGGCAATTTCCCTTTTTTATTTGTCTTAAATTGACCTAAATAAATTGACCAATTAATAATACAGAATTGCAGAATAAAAATACAAACCTCTGATGAAACAATATAACCAGTAAATTTAAAATTAATTCCTAACTAACAATGATATATATTTTAGTATCGTCGTCGGACTTTGGTGCTCGGAATTTGTAGAAATTAATTTCCTTGGATTTAAAAAGCTGCCGCCATATCGCGGTAGGAAAATCAAATAGTCAAGGTCCAGTATTAGTACCAGTACGTATTAGTTTTCGTCTCAGAAATTGATTGTGACAATTTTTCAGTCATCCACAATCAATCTGCAATCCCCATTCAAGTGTCAAGAGAAGACAAATCTTGGAAAAAATTTCCTCAACGTGTAAGTAATTGCTTACAATCACGTGACAATATTATATAGTAATAACTATAATAGAAATTACATTAGGATTGAATTTACTCTATAGTACTACTACGACTATCAGAATCATTAGTCCAAGCACGTATCCAGTAGGAGAGCGGGGGGGGGGGGCGCCGCCCTCTCCCTAAATCTGAGAAAAAGAGAGGAGTTTTTCCAAAAATTGCAAAAACGCTTCGCATGAATATGTCTAATTTTTGACATTATTTTTGGTTGCGCCCCCCCCCCTTAATTAAATTTCTGGATACGTGCCTGATCAATACAATATACATGCATAGCTCTTTTCATAATCTTTTTATGCATAACATCCTTGATTGTGGTTGGAGTATTTACTATGTACTGTATGTACAACATAATATGTACTTAGAAACGTTGAAAGTTTTTAATGATGATTTAACTTGACGTGTGCATACGAATCTTCTATATAAGGGAACATCGAATGTTTCATTTTCGGGATCTGATTAGAAATAAATAAATAATAATACCGCACACCATGAGATCACATAAATACCTTCATATTATTATTATTATGTCATACACTTATACACCTCAATCTGATCGCTGCGCTATACAGTACAGTATTTGCACACTAAACGAAGAGCCGGGCATAATATAGGCATGAGATCATAAATTGCGTCGCAGATCCCCCAGATGATGAAATAAAATTATAGCTGATAGATGTTCACTTTGCCCACCTTCCCAGGCGCGTGCACTGTGCACATCTATTCCAATCCAATATACTTTCACTGAACCAGAGCATAAGGATACGAATAATATAATTACTTCTTAGTACTACGAAATGACGTTTTACCTTATATTGCGAATATGTTACGCCTTATACCAAGAAACCACGTCATGTTTTATACTTGGAATCATGCATCCAAGCTTAGTACTTTGAGGGAAAGTAGTAAAAACTCGCTTGCCATTAAATACCCAGTTGTGTTTATTTTTAAATCATATCTTATCTCTCTATCTTATCATCAAATCATATCTCTTGTCCATACGGAAAATTTGGAAAAATTCATACGAAACCAATTCTTTCTGATCTTAACTTCTGGTTTAAATTCAAGGAATACTGCTGGATGACTGCTTCGACTTACGACTGTCAAAAGCCAAAAGAGAATACATTTTGTACAGAAAATTTCACAGTTGCTATAACCGTCTTTGAAAAGACGACGATAAGATCCTTGTCCAGCCATGAGACGTCGCTACCATATCTATAAGAAGATATTTTGAAAATTTGGCATTATTTCCTTTTAATCGAGTCCACACCAATCACGCAGTATTTTTCGGTTCTATTTTCGCTTAAGGTTGGGATAAGTTGTACTTTTTTACATTGAAATATCTTGTACAAAAATCTCGAGTAAAGCTGAATGGAAGTGGAAAGTTTTGATTGATATTTGAAGTACAGATTTACATATCGAATTCATGGCTCCCGCGCGAAAATGTTGGTTCTGATTTCTCGGTCACCAAGCCATATTTTGGAAATCTAAGAGCCATGAATTCGATGTCTAAATCTGTACTTCAAATATCAATCCAAACTTTCCACTTCCATTCAGCTTTACTCGAGATTATTGTACAGACATTTCAATGTATTAGCCTACAATTATGAATTTACAGCGATGGCAAAGCCAAGACCGATTAGCCCCAAAGAACTCGCTGCATTACAGCATTGGGCATCATATGGTCAGCCGGGGAAATTACCAGAAGAAAGAGCCACAGCGACGCAATGGACGACTCACCCTTTCAAAAAACCCGTCTCGTCCTCCTGGTATGTACCTGTTAGGCATGATGATCTGTCATCCCTACTAATGGGCTTTGTCCCGGACCAAATGGAGGATAAATGGTTCGTGTACGCTGATGGCCCCAATGATGACAGTCAAGTAAAATTACATTTCTTCCGAAGCTGGACGGGTTTTAAAATTGCAGAAGTCACCATTGACAAAGATACCACAGAGGGTGCTCGTGAAGGGACTATGTGCATTACTGGCATCATTTGGGAGTCGAGTGAGGAAATAACTACGTCACCCAGCGAAGCAAGTGCAAAGGAAATGGTACGAGAGGTCTGCCGTTGGATTATGCACGTTCAACTTGATGATAAAGAGAAATAAACATCTTGGGACTTTGAAACATATCAGTATTATGTAATAAATAAATACTACATATCAATGTGTAGATTAACCTAATGAGGTTGAGATCTTCTATGTTGTTATATTTAATATTTACATAATATATACCTCAATTTATCAGCTTAATATTATATTATTTGCTAAATGAGTTTTAATTCCTTCGATTATAATATTGCTGGGAAGGCTTTTCTACAATGTTTGGGAGCATTCATAGGCCACATTTCCATAATTCTTATAGATATTTGAAATGATCCACCGTTACTTTGCTTGTAGAGTAGACTTTGGTATATTATTTTAAATTTGCACTTTTTTGTTGGTACAATCGATTCAGATCCTTGAGGAATTAGCTTAAATTACTCTGAAATATGATAATCCAGATCATATTCATATGCCAAAGAAATAGATTACCATTATCATTAAAAGCATTAGTATGACCTTTAACTAACATCTGCAGTTTCATACAAAACTTTAAGTATTGTCTATTAAAAAACAAACTAGTCTAAAGAAAGGAAGGCATTCGCCATAATACTTAATCATAAGTGAACTCATAGAAAACTAGTTTACTAACTAAAACCCCAATCACCCCAGATTCAAAGCAATGCAATCTACGTAGCAGAGGTGGGTTTTATCGTGCTTGCATACCTTACCTTACCATACTCAACACGTAAAGTAAGGAACCATACCGTACCCTACAATACTCAACCAGTAAAGTAAGGAGTTTTACCGTACCCTTCCCTACCCAACTCGTAAAGTAAGGAAACATACCGTACCTACCATACTCACTCCGTCGGATTCTAAAGTATACCGTACCCTACCGTACTCATCCAGTAAAGTAAGGAGTCTTACCTTACCGTACCCTACTCAACTTGCGATGCAAGGAACCATACCTTACCCTACCGTACTCCATCCCTAAAGTAAAGGTCAAAAGACAAGATCGATATACAATATAATAAATTGTTTTACGTACAGTTAGTTTTTTGTAAAATCCAAAGTATACTGTAAAAGTAGAAAACAATCCAAACTCCCCCAAGAACCTTTCTATTAATAGAATTTGTTCCCAGAATTTGACTGTTTACTTACGAGAAGTGAACAAATAAGCTTATAAACTATATGTTATGAACTATCACTCTACCATATACATAAATACTTCAAGTATGCAAAGCTTGAATAATATGTGGCTTACTGTTATTATGTAGAGACAATTTTGGTATTCAATAAGTGCGCAATGGAAGTCATATATTTACTAACAATCAGAAATAGAGCTGTTGGCTTTGACCTTATAGTAATAAAGCTCGTGGTAATATTGTTTTTCTTGGAATACCACGTGCCTAAGTGGTAATATATTTTAGACAATCGAATATGTAAGTAGGTTGAGTGTATGGTTCCTATCATCCTTCCCGTATTCATCCCTACCACTTAAGCTAGGTTCAAGTCATACCTTACCCATCCCTACCACACAAAGCTCAGCTCAAGTAATACCGTACTCGCCCCTACTTACTTTACAATAAGCCTTTCAATCCCCACTGCATACTTCGGAATATAATGTAAATATAAACATACCCTACCCATCCCGTGCTTGGTTTGAAAATAACTACCCTTCCCATCCCATCCCTAAAATCACATAAAAGTAGGGGATGGGTATGGATATGGGTCATATTTGGATGGCTAAAGTAGGGATGGCGCCCACCTCTGCTACGTAGTACCTTCGTTTTCGAATTATAACTTCACTTACCAGTTGCTAATACTAAATGTGCTAATATATTGGATGATTAATTGTGACAAAAATGATGTTTATGTATTCCACGGGGGAAATATAGCTTATAAGGAAAAGTTGATAAATTCAACCTAATTTATTTGCTAAAAAAGGATACCAAAGTAATTATGTCAATTACATAATTTTTCGAAACTACGACGGCTTATCATTGACTACGACAAGAAACAAATGGATAAGTTTGGAATTGTAACAATTTAGGCCACTGAAATAATAGCATGGGGATGGAAATAAAATTTAGCTCAAATGATTATCAATAAATGAAGCAATGAATCTGTCAGTCGCTAGTCAGGTAGGTAACTGAAATACAGGCTAATTTACTGGCTTATCTAGCCCCCTGCCCCCTTGCTGCGGGGTTGTAATTTTTCGTAAGCCAAAGCCTGAAAACTTGGAAGTTTTTCTATAATGCCTGGTAAGCGACTCAAGCAGACTACAACTACAAACCGCGAGAAATATATAGAGTAAAAACACACGAAATATGATATCTTTTGGCTGAAATTTGCCTTCCTAAACTTTAATACATCAACGGGGCTAGATCAGCGGCTAGGCTGCTAAAGTTAAGAGTCCGGAAAAAAAGCAGACAACGACAATTCAAAAGGAAACCAAAATTTCTGGAAACTTGATTTATTAAAGGCTGTGGAAATAAAAGTTTGTCATTTTTAACACTAGTCACTATAGTGCATAGTGTTGTGAGTCACAACTTGAAACTGGTTTGTATTTGTATAAATTGCTAATTTTCCGTACGTTTTTTGGGGATTAATATTTTACTGTACTGTAATAACAGCATTATATTATTAATGTTCAAAATTAGAAAGGAATTACAACATTATGATAAAAATATCAATATTATATCGATATTAACAAATAATGACATACTTCACGTGAAAAATAAGTTTAATTAATGAGAATTTATTTGTAGGTTTTACTGATAGTAATATTATTACTTACTCGGTGCCCAACTGCCCAGTGACATGCCTCAAAAATACTGAAGACAGGCGATAAAGAGAATAAGAATGAATATTTGAATTTGAATAATGAAATGTGAATACTATAACGCAAATATAAAAATGGGTTTCGGAAACTGTGTGAATTGTGATTCTAGCATTTCTAAATGGGTCAAAGAAGAAAATTACAAATGCCAACCCACTGAAGATATTACCGACCTGTTCTGGAGTTGTCGCTCATTGCTTCCACCTCCCTTCCAAAATTTTTCTTTATCGCAACAAACATTTGAAAACTGTAAAATGTGCTCATCGTGCACAGAACTATTAAATAACTATTTCAGATCACGAAAACAATTTTTACAGTTATGCAAACCAAGTTCTAGGATTTCTCGTATGTTACGACGTAATGACTCCGATGCTCATCAATTTTCAGCTCCTAAAACGATAAATTCTGAAGTCACTAAATCGGAAGGAAGCTGTAACTTTAACTTTGTTGATTCAAATGTTGATCCAGAGACAATCCTACCAGATGAAGGAAAGGACAACGAATTCAATCCAGTTAATGGCTTAATTAAGCAAGAGACTGATATGTTTGATTATAAGGAGCAATTCATAAAATTGGAAATCGAAAAGTTGTCTTTCAAATCTTTAGCTAACCAAAATGGTTTGAATATGGAAAAATGTAGCAAAGATGAGTCAAATCTATACCGATGTTTGAAGTGTACAAGAATATTTTCTGAAGCAGACCAACTAGAAAAACACAAGTCTTCTGTGCATGTACGAACTGAAAATAATTTTAAATGCACATTCTGTCCTCAAACGTTTTCAACGGCATGGTTTTTTAGAAACCATTTAAATGCGTCTCACAACGGTTTTGAAATTGTACACTATTGTCAAATTTGTAAGGACAAATTCTATTGCGAAAAAGATTTACAAGAACATGTTTTGACGAAGCACGACATCAGAAAGAATCCATACAAGTGCAAGAACTGTACGAATAGTTTTGTTAATGTCACTGAATTGAGAGCTCATTTAATAGCTATCCATAAAGGAACAAAAGAAGCAGTCGCTGCAGGTAAGAAAAAGCATTTTCAAAAATATATTGATTTTAACAATGTATATTTATTATATTTATTATTATTTTGAAAAAAAAACTTTTTTCTTGGATTTTGAGATGGGGCTTTACAGACTCTTATTCTCTTTTTTCTCAAAATAGATAATAATTTGCCATTTTTGACTACACAAGATTCCAATGTGACATTATGTTGTTTTTAGATAATTAAAAAGACTCTTCCAACCTCTGAAATTGGTATTTCAAGCTTTTGACAACCTATCGTTGTCTTCTTCAGAATATTATGTTGTTTAAATCAAAACTCCAATTTCTAAATAAAATAAAGTAAACCGGTTATTTGTTATACACAAAAGTCTGAGTATTTTTGTTATAATATTTCAGAATCTAATATGGAAGCACTATTCCTAAAGAAACAGGAGCAAATAAAGCGATGTAACTTCTGTGAAAAAATATGCTGTAACCTTCCTTCACTTAGACTTCACTTTGTTTTCAGACATGCAGACGAAAACTATGACTGTGAAGTTTGCCATACGGAATTTAGCGGTTACAAAGCCATGACACAACATAGAAGAGAATCCCACAAAAATTGTCCTACTTGCGAAATGGAATTTCCAAATTATAGTAAAATGAATAGCCATTTCCATAACGTTCACCTTTTACCAAAAGATCGTCCCTTTGAATGCGAGATATGTGGACAGCGATATCCAATTTACGGCAGGCTACAAAATCACTATTATTGGCACGCAGAAATTAATGGCCCCAAACATTTTTGCCAGATATGTGACAAAGCATTTCCACTCAAAAGCCATTTAGCTCAGCATTTAAAATCAGCTCATTCTGAAATAAAGCGTCAACATTTTAAATGTCAGTTTTGCGAAAAAATTTGCTCGTCGCGGTCAAATCTAAATAACCATTTGCGACTTAAGCACAGTACAAATTTGGAGTTGAAATTCCCATGCAGCATTTGCGGACAAAAATTCGAGAGCATCAAAAGTTGCAGCACTCACGCACGGATTCACACTTCTGAGACTAATTACAAGCAGCCCCAGAGAGACAAACTTGTTATAGATGGAAAGGTAAAAGCTATGTTGTGTTACTCATCCAATACGTTTCTGTTCACTTGTCCAATTTGTGGAAAATCTTGTGTGTCTCAAACGAATTTTTTTCGTCACCTTAAAAGAGCTCATTTGTTGAAAGGAATAGCTGATCCAAACATAAAAGCTACTTCAATTATTAACTGCCCAACGTGTGACAAAGCTTTTTCTAGAAAAGATCTCTTGGACAAACACAATCGTAATATACACGGAATTTTTAAAATATCTCGTGCTCCGAGATCTGTTTATTCCCAATCTAAGGAGTGTCCCCATTGTGGAAAATTAATAAAGAGCAATATCACAGCATTTAGAGCCCATGTTAGTCGACATGAAATTTTTATTGTTGAAGATGCGATAAACAACCCAGACAGTAAAAAAGAATTACGTGCCTTCTACAATGAAGAAGACAGAAGTTTCAAATGCCACGTTTGTAAATCCACGTTTAAGAAACAGTCTAAATATTTATCTCACGTTACCCAGAAGTCCCACTCGACCAAAGTGATTTACAATTCCGTCGAAAAGAAAAGTCTCGATTTGCCATTTAAATGTGACGAATGTCCTGGATTACAATATTCTACTGCAATGCTTTTACACAGGCACAAACTATCTCATAGATTCAGAAAGGATAGAATTCGTAAATGCAACATTTGTAAAGTGACGTTGAGATCAGTAAAGTATTTAAAACTTCATATGCAAACCCAACATTGACAATTTCCTTTGACACATTGGACAACGAGCAATAATGTACTCGGCAAATTATGCCCTAGTAGTATTTAAGGAATAAAGGTTAATTAGTGCGCCAAGATATTATCCGTGTTTTTTTTTGTAATGTTCAACAATCTGGCAATGGTAAAGTAATATTATAATAATGGTTTTTCGTATTTGTTATCTTTATTACGTCTTTTCCAGTTGAAGTTGGACATACAACAGATATTAAAGTTTCAATACTAATTGTGAATTGTGATTAACAAAATGATTTCATTCCTTTTTTCTCCATAACATGGAATATTCCAAAAATGTCTATTTACCATTTTGTCTATACCACTGTAACAATTAAATAAATAAAACCTACCTATTACTTTCAAAATAAACGTTGATATTTTAATCAGTTTATTGCTATACTTTATTCTACCGCTTGCTTTAGCCCTCTGCTGTCAGCCCCTTTCAAATTGAGACATCTCTCTCACTCTATCTAGGTACCGCCCTCCCTGGTGGTTCGGATCTGGGGCAGTTGCCCTGAAAAAAGTATATCCTTGAAGCGATAAATTGCGATGCGATACCATAATTATGTATTACTATGTACTTTTACTACTTAATAGTACTTACTTTGACTTTAAAGTTGCATTGGTGTCTTGCTGAGATTTTTTTACTATTTACAGCATAATATTAACAATTTAATTTAATAATGTGGTATTTATGATTGTATAAATACAATGATCGTACATATAGAAGTAGGTAGGTCAGCATTTCCTATATATTATAGAAGATTGATTGAACCCAGCAACTTGTTTCACAATTTCCCACTGAGAAAATCACGCTTTTTGATTTCCTATTCGGAATCTTGCATGAATTATGATTCAAATTTTTAGGCTAGACATTACAATGCCTTTTTGTGTTAAATGAATCAAAAATGACAACGTAATAACAGTCTTATATCGTTCAACTTCCAGCCTTAATGATCAGCCAAAAGTCAGACTGTAATGGCTACACTGATGTTTTTTGAGTTCGACCAAAACTTTTTCTGCCACTGAATGATGGCTATGTCTGGGTTACCGGCGGGCCGTTCCATATGTTTACTACTTGTCACCGTCGGTAGAATAGGAATGATGGTTGAACATAGACAACGGTCTTTAGGAAGTAAATTATTGGGTTTTAGAACTGTTTGGGAAGTAAGCTATATGTTGACTGTATGTACTGGAGATCGGATAATAGAAAATTCGGGATGCCTGTCATTTTTTAAACGGAAATTAGGTAATCAGTTCTATAATTCGTCTCGTTGGAGTTTGATGGTACTGACAATGCAATAATGCAAGCCCCTGTGTATTTTTCATCATACTATCATGTCATTCTCAAAGAACCCCAATATGAATAAATGCAATTATCGATTCATGAAATACTGATTCCTAAAATACTACTGGTTCATAAAGAACAGTAACAGTTATTTCACTCGGAGGTTCATCACATATTTCCCAACCATGTAATTTAGATGCGATGCTTTCTATTATGAATTTTCTATTAAAATACAAAAAATGACAATGGAAATGGTTGGTCTGTTAAAAACTGAATTTTCTATTGTAATTTTAAATTTCTAAATCTAATAGGCTCTTCTATGTAAACATGACCCCATTGTATGAAAAAGTAATTATTACTGATTACTATAAGATTACAAAAAATTAATATTCGACAATTTACAATAAAAAAATAAATGAATAATGATGCAACAATGACATTAAATAATACATCGCAATTATAATAATATCAATGTCAAAACCACATTTTATTGCCCATTAACAATTAACGTCATAATGCAGTTTTTACAAGACTCAATGTAGAATTTTGTGCTTAATAACACTTAGAATGTGATCCAATTGCTTTTCCAAGTGGGCGAGTTGAGCCTTTTCTTTAGCATCGTTTCTCGGTTGTGCAGAACCAAACTTTTTAGACAGTTTTCCTCTTAGCTTTAAGAAGAACCAGTCCATTAGTTGAGTGTATTCTTCCACAGGATGTATTTCGTTAAGCCACAGCATATCATCAATTACAATTTCGTTACCAGATTTGTCACCATCGTCGACATTATTGTTGTCATCCCCGTTATGGCAGCAACTTTTGTAGTCCAAAACTCCGGAAACATCCGCAACTCCTGCAAGTCCTTTGGGTTGGTGAATTGTAAAATGACGTCTATATTTGGCCAATCCATTTTCATGATTTTTGGTGCCCCAGCAAATGGCAGCACATCCAGGACAAGTAGCTGTACATCCCAGGATGTTCAAAAAAGTTTCTTCTTTCAATGGAAGTTTTGGCACGCTGAATTGTTCGGTGTAATCTTTGACAAAGATCGACATTTGCTTTTGAATTTCCAGCTTTAATTTTCCTTGCATGCTTTCAGTAACTTCTTCAAACTTCTGGGATTCACCATCTTTTTGCAAATACCAGTTGATAAATGTCAGCAGGTCATTCCATGTTTTTGTTCCAACAATTTGGTTCCCAATTGCCAAACACTCTTCCATGAATGTCTCTTTAAGCATCGGGACGATGATATCGTGCAAAGCATACTCGATAGTTTGCAAATACCATTCAGAAAGCATACTTTGTGGATCTTTAAAGTGTTCCAGGACAACTTCGTCATTTCCTTGTTTTAATTCATTCGCCAAAGCAATCAAGTATCTTAGTCGAATGCCTTCTGCATGAGTAGCCCATTTGTCAAAATAATTTGCGACTTCTAAGGATCTTATACAAACTGACTGAGCAACCTTCAAAAGTTTTTTTGCTGCAGATGTGCCCAAATTCTGTATTTGCAGTGGGGACTGCTGATTTGCTAAATACATGCTGATTTTCTAAAATTTAAAAAACATTAATAAAATTAAATCCCTATAATAATCGCATTACCAAAATTATTTGCTTAACTGACCTGAATGTATTCCTCCTTCTGTTTCAAAAGTATACAGAAAGGTTCATTTTGTCTATCCCAGTCAGCCTGCAATTGGAGGATTTGTTCAAGAAATAACTGAAGACTGTAAAACATAGCATCATGTTTGAACTGGTTCTCCAACGAGGTTTTGAAGACTTCATCAAATTTCAGCAAGACAACCGCCACTTTCTTTTTGTGTTCTGTGACCAGAACTTGGGCATAACCCGCTCGTGCCTTTCTACGATTATTCACAACATTTTCAGTGACTTCTAGCAACTTTCCGCAAAGCCAGTTGTGTTCATTAGCCATGAGATCTAAATTTGGCTTGCTTAATCTAATAGCTCGTTTCTTCTTCTTAGCTCTTTCGGTTGCGAGGAGAGGTTTCGGGCCATTAGCACCATTAATCATTTGTTCTAGCCCTTGTTTCCATTTCTTGCAATCTGGTATGAGTCTGTAATCCTCGATGATGTGGTCAATGACTTTCTTTTCTTCAAATTTTATCGGCCAGTTTTTCTGTACTATTGACTTCAATTCGTTCCAAACGTCATCCACGGACACAGTTTCAATGTCGCCTCTTTTCTTTGGATCTCGCATAATTTTATTTAGTATCTTGTCAAATTCAGAAGCTTTCCCTTGCTTGATTTTCAATGACTCAAATCTTCTAAGACTCTGACTTTTGGAAGTTATTCGTATTTCGTCAATGAAGGCATTTAAATGTATTTCTGTATCATTGACACTAACGGATGAGGTTTGTTTTACAAATTCCAGTAAAGCCTTTCTCGAAACTTCAGCTTGAAGGCACCATTTGCATTGTGATTCACCTGACTTGCAATATCCAGGCAATTGATCAATTTCGAAATTAATTTGTTCATATATTTCCTTTTCCAATTGAGTGGCTACCGTTTCTTTTTTCAGCAAATCTAACTTTTTATTCATGAAGTCTTCTACAGCTTCTCGGTGGTACTGAAAAACCATATCCAAATCATTTTTTACTGCAGCCAATCTTGAATTTACTTCAATGAATTCCTGAACTTGTCGCATGCTTGTGAATCTCAAAGCAAAATTTTCTTTCTGTACCGCTTGCCAATACCCTTGCAAGAGTTTGTGCCAAGTACAAAAGTATATAAATTGTTTTTTTCTGCTGTACTCGTTGAATATTCTGGTTCTAAGGCCCAAAACATCCTGGCAGTATTCTTCAGTTGGTGGTGATTGCGGAGATGCTCCACTTTTAAATGGCCTCAGTTGATAAAGGATTTCTCTTTGTCGAAGACTTCGTTTCAGTGTTTTTAAGTTCGCCAGCGTTCGAACGCCCAAATCAATTTCTTGACTTTGAATGACTTTCACTGCTTCTTCTAATGCTCTGCAAAAGTTGTCAACACCTTTAGCCAACAGATTATCGCGACCCCCTTCGGGAACTTGCTGTACTAACAATAAATCAGGGGACAAGTCCGTTTTCTCCATCCTCGCCATTGTAAGTATGACAATTTGAAGAATATCCACCATTTCTTTATTTGATTCCCCAGCAACATTAATTAATGTTAAATTACTGATGGTCATAGCAAAAGTTGCCATAGTACGGTCCTTGGATTCGGAGTTTGGATCGAGCATCGCTTCTGGGGATCCAAGCCCTTCTGTGTCCACAACCAAAATGGCATCTAGCCCAAGTTGTTTTCTGAACGATTTTTCCAACATCATTAATCTCATGTATAAGCCTTTAGTGCATTTTCCAACAGATGTTGCAAATTTACATCCAAATAGTGCATTCAAAAGGGTTGACTTCCCTGAAGATTGCAACCCGAGAATACTTACTACAAAAACTTTTAAAGGGCCCAGTTTTTGACAAATCTCGTGACAGACAGAATCCAGCCATATTCCAGAAACTGACTCTGAGTCACCGTCAAGGATTTCTAGAGTTCTTCCTTCAATTAATAACTCTGCATACAGAGCAGGCAATTTAGAGACCAGAGAAATCGACTCAGGATTCCCGTGGATGCTTACTATTTCATAAGCAATGCTCAGTTCTCTTAAAATGTCATTCAGCGACAATGAATTGGCAAACTCTTTGTTAATTATGGCGATTTCTTCATTGGTTTTTTCCCAAAGTGGATCCGTGTCATCCAAGCTGTTCCTTTTCTCTAGTAAACCAGCTAGCTTTGAAGAAAATCCAGCCAACTTTTTTGCTGATAGAACTGAAAGTTCGTGTTCGACATGACTGAAGCCAATTCTTCGTTCTGACAACGGAGTGTACAGTATTTTGGCAAACTCTTCCATTAACTTCAACAAATATGGACTACTTATATAGATACTCCAATACTGTTCGGCATCTGCTTCTTTAATTTTCTGTAGACGAAGCATATCTTTGATATAACCCTCTGAATTATTTATTTTATGAACCAAGTCCATGAAATTCGTTGACTCTTTGGTTGAAATTGGTGGAATTTTTGCAATTGAAGTGCAATTTGTTTTTTCACTAGTATTTGGTTTTCCAGTTTTTATAGCTTGCTTTATATATTGCTTCAATTTATTCAGAGTTGCATTGTTGTCGATAATCAGATGCGATCGAAGTGTTTTTAAATTGTCAACGGCTATTTTAGGATCCACATATATAAACAACAGATTTTCTTTCCCGCAGATTTTAGCCAATTTCTCTTTGTTTTTGTTGGTTGTTTCATCAGGCATGACAAATACGATGTATTTCGACGTAATTGGTGTCATTGCTGCTAAAGTGTCTTCATTCTGTAATGCATCGCCATGAACATTTGCTAAAAGAACGATTTCGTTCTCCAAATTGGCCTCTATCTCAGTTTGAATGGTAGACCAAATGATTTCCTTGCATGTGTCCTTAGTTAGCCAAATAAATTCTGCACTGCCGTTGAGTCCAGTTGGTTTTCCATTCCCAGGCTGTGCCTTGCATTGGAAAGTATTAGAATGCAAGAAAATTTGGTTAAGAAAACTGCTTTTCCCAAAAGAATCAGCATTTCCAATTCTAATTGCAGTGATGAGCATGTACGGGCTTCTAAATAAAAAGCTTTCAGAAATCTGCTTTCCTTTTTGTTCCCATTTTATTAAGCATTTATCCAAAACTGAGGTGGTCATGACCATTTTCCCAGTTTTATTTGGGATAGGGTTAGGCAGTATTAATGGCAAAGCAATTGGGAATTTGGATATGTTTTGAAATATATCCGAGAGGATGGTTACTTCTGTCGATGCCACGACAAAAGTTAAGATAGCAAATTTATTCAAAACTTGCCAATTATTTGAGCCGTTTTCACGCACCCGTTCATTTGCTGCATTGCCGCCATCTATGTCGTCATCTATCCAAATTGGTTCGTCTTCAGTAATAGGAGCAAGTTGACTAAGATATTCTGGCCTTAAAACCTTACAGTCCCACATTTTAATCTTCTGCAATATGAATGGCAAGAGTGGACGTAAAAGCTGAACATCTTTATTAGTGAATTTGGGCTGTTCAATAATGTCTGCTATCTTAATGAAATTCGATGGATCTGTTAGCTCCAAACTTGATCCAGCTAGACCGTACCAATCGCTGTTTAAAGGTACTACGCATTTTTTACCACAAAGTATTTCCTGTTCTCTTGGTGAGAAGCCAGGTGATACTGGAGGCTTTTCTTCGTCCAGCTGATAGCCAGTTTTGCTAAGTAGCTTGGGAGCTTTCTTGTGATATAGAGAACTTTTATTCTCTGTTGACTCCAAAAAACTTTGCCTTAGTATTGCAACGGGTTGAGGAGCTGAATACCTGCTTAAGCTTGTTGAGACGATTTTTACTTTTGGGGAGATAGGGGAATTTTCAATTGCTTTCACAGCAGCTTCGATTGTAGCCTGAGTCCAAGGAGGATCGAAAACCTTATTATCCTCATCCCAATTCAACAAAGCTCCACATTCAATCATCGAATTGCGAAATGATGCATTATTCAAACTCGTATTTAGCTTGTGTCGAAAATTTATAAGATTTCTCCTGGGACAATTTTCCTTCAGAAGGTCTTTAAAACTTATCAATGCTTCAGGAACTGTGGACCATGCCTCCTGTTTTGTTAAACTCCCATTGTCATTAGTTTTAGCATAGTGATTTTTAATTGCCTTTACAGCAGCCTTGATCGTATCCTCAGTCCAAAGATGATTGAAAACTTTATTATCCTCATCCCAGTTCAACAGAGCTCCACATTCAGACATTTCATTAAGAAATGATGCATTTTTTAAACTTATATTTAGTTTGTGTCGAAAATTTATAAGATGTTTCCTGGGACAATTTTTATCCAAAAGGTCTTTAAAACTTATCAATGCTTCAGGAACTGTAAGCCACGCCTCCTGCATCCTAATTTGCATAAAGGAACAGATCGATATAAGATGGTGTTCACAGTTCACTTCCATTTTATAATAATCTCTATATTATAACTACATTTATGAAAAACAATAAATTTCCATACGTTCAGTATCAATACATAATAATATACAAATATGTATCTAATTGTGACCCCCAGTACTGTTATTTAACTCTACAAAAAAGGTGTACAAACTGGCCCCAAGGAATTTAGGTGGAAATAAAAAAGGCTGCCAGTTAACTGGTATGACGCACATGACTTTTGAATGGGGGATTTTTTAACAATCATGGCAATGCAGAATAGATAGTTTGTTATAATATTACAATAGCATGATATCTGTATGTTTCTTATCTGTGTATTCCCCTTCCCCCCACTGCATTTGCATTTGCTGTATTTCGTTACAAATTGCATCTGAGTAAACACAAGTACCAGGCAGGGTCAAGTAAATTTGTGAGTTTGAAATACAAAACGGACAGTGACGCAGTGACACTGATAGTGAAGCATCCCATATTATATTCGTGCCCATATAATATATTCAATTTCCCATACATATTCGTCAACCGCGATACAAATTCCCACTATCTATTTTTAGCTATCTTATTATACAAAAGTCCTGTGTGTGTCTTGGTGCTATGCTGTATTCTCTACAAAATATTTCAAATTAATTTGATGTTGAATAAAACTAGAGAAAGCAGGCTGAAGTTGAAGTTTATGGGATCTAGTCTCGGTCAGTTTTGACAAATCCCGGGAAATGAAATCACTGGAAAATGTGAGGAAATTTTCCATGTCCGTATGGGTGGTCAAGAGAGTTCACAAAATTATAATTATTTAGAAAAACTGTTAAAAACAAGATGCTTTAATTTTAATATTTATATTGCAGGAATCAGGTTACATTTATGTACAGAATATTTCCTCATACAACACAGTTGTTGTTTGAGGTTTTGTTTGCCTGTTGTTATCACCACGGAAAAACATCAGGTGAAAAGTACTTTTTTTCTTGACCCGAAAGTCAATGTAAAATGTAGCCGAAGGTTGGGGGACATAATATACAATTTCCAGTCTTTAAGAAAAAGGACTCCGGTTACATGCGGGTAACCATATACGTCACCTATTTAATAAATACTGGGCAATAGTATTTAAAAAATTTGTAAATTCGGTTTTTTTCATGTCTGTTGCATACAATAGTTTGTGTTACAATAATTATTCCATTTCTAGTTGGGAAAAATCCAATTATTTAGTATTTAAATATCCACATATTAATCTTGATATGCAATTTTTTACTCAATTAATGTAAATGATTGTACTATAAATCGTACACTAAACTTCAAGTACCTAGGACTTGAATTGAATGAAAAATGTTTTAATTCTCACGTAGACCGTATATCTCATAAAATAGGTTTAAGGGTCCATAATTTGTTTCTACATAAACACAAAATTCCTTAAAAATCAATTCCTGCCTGTAATATTTGGGGCACTATATAATCTATTCAATTTTTGAGTATGGATTAATTGTCTATTCATTCGCTTAAGAGGCTAATCTAAAAAGTATTCAACTTCTATTTGACCGGTTTTTGTTATTCTGTTATAGTATCAAAATTAAATATACGCTAGCTGTCGCCGACTGAATCGAGCGATGTGGTTGGAAGTGAGACAAGTCCGGGAAAAGGAAAGGATGGAGGGAAGAAAAGTAAGCCGTTGGCCGAGAGCGTCAGTGGGAGAGCAGGCATACAGGCATTGAGTGGCATTCGTTCTTTGAACATTGGCTAGATTGTACGTGAAATTGAGTTTGTTGAAAATTGTAATAAAAAGTTGTATTTTATTACAGAAAATTGAGCCACTGATTAATAGGCATTTATTGTTAGTCCACTATTGTCAGTTAGTCAGTTATTTTGTCAGTGCTTTTAGGAAAGTCGCAATTATAAAGTAGAAATTTAATTGTCGGTTAGTTGTCAGTTGTAGAGAACGCATCCTAGTAGCATACTGCAGTTGTAGCAGTCGAAATAGCCAACGTCACATTTATCGCTAGCATAAGTAAATCCTCGTCAAGTGAGGAGGTAAAACATTGGTCCTTCAGAACCGTATAAGAACAGTCTTGTGAAAAATATAGTTCATCGTATTTTATATCGTTAAATATGAGTGATAAAAGTGACGTCCGAAGAAGCCGCCGAGTGGGAGGGGAGCCCCCTGAGTACTCGCCGTTACCTAATAGAACCCGAAAAGTCCGGACCCAAGCCGCACCGTCAAGGGTGTCATCGGTTAGCAAATCGACAACTAGTTCTGCATTCCGATCGAGGATTCAAGCTCAACTTGATACTATGGAAGAATTGTCCAGATTGGAATCTGAAGCAGAAGAACGACGACTTCAAAGAGAAGCCGAGGCGGAGGCTAAAAAGCTTGAAAGGCAAAAGGAATTAGCCAAGAAGAAATTGGAATTGGGATTGTCTGAGATTGAAGATAGTCTACAATATGCCGAAGTTTCATCCCAGATATTGAGTGATGATGAAGCAGGCAGCCAGGAGGAAGATTCTACTTCTAAGAAGGAAGAAGATATCTCAATGATCAAGCCTGAAAATAAAGAAGAAATCGAAAAGTGGTTGGCAGCGAACTGTCCAGACCCAGTGGTGATTCCGGTTGAGGTAACTACAGATACACAAAGTAAACAACAGATGTTGGCCAGAAAAACCGTTGGAAAGGATCTGCCCTATTTTTCTGGTGAGTTAGATGAATGGAGTGCATTTATCAGCCAGTATCGTCAGTCAACGGAAATGTGCGGGTTCTCGAAGGCCGAAAACTTGTACCGACTGCAACGATGCCTACGGGGGAAGGCGAAAGAAACCGTTCATGCATTACTGGTGACACCGGAAAATGTAGACAAAATTATGTCGATGTTGGAACGACGTTTTGGACGACCTGAAGAATTAATAGAACGACTGTCGAAAAGAGCAACTGAATTTCAGGCCGTGAAGGAGGACAAGCCATCGACTATTGTAAGTTTTGGTATCTTTGTCCAGAATTTAGTTGTAACAATTGAAAATTTGAAGAGAATCGAGTATTTGATGAACCCTCAGCTGATCAAAGAATTAGCAAATAAATTACCAGCATCAATGAAGATGAGTTGGGCCGAGTTTAAGGAAGGTATTGGAAAACCTCCAGATCTTCGTCATTTCGCAAATTGGTTAGATGTGAAATCTATTGCCGCTCAATGAATCGAAGATTTTGAAGTGAAAACCCAAGAGAAGAAATTCAATGGTAGAGCCGATCGTCGACCGAAGAAATGGGATCCCCCAGAGCAGCAAGTAGTTTTCGCCGTTGCAGAAGGAGAAGAAAGGAAATCTCCGAAAGTGTGCAGATGCTGTACTAAGAAAGGACATGATGTTCCGTCGTGTCACCTGTTCATAAAAAAGCCTGTGAATCGTCGATGGGACATTGCGAAAGAAAATAGACTTTGTTTTATTTGTTTATTGTTTGGTCATAGTGCATCTGAGTGCCCTGATAAGAAGGCTTGTGGCAAAAATGGATGTGTCACAGAGCATCACGAGCTGCTTCACCGAGAAAGAGCACCAATCAATGACAAACGGGATAATCCACCTGAAAGTATTCATCTGTCATGTCCACCTAAATTAGACAAGAAAGTATTGCTGCGTGTTTTTCCAGTAAAACTACGAGGACCAAAGGGTGAAATTGAAACTTATGCTCTTCTGGATAATGCATCGCACACAACCGTAATGAACGCCTGTGTTGCAAGAAGACTTGGACTCGTAGGGAAAAAAGAGAGCTTTGATCTGAAGTGGATTAAAGGAACCCCGATATCTGAAGAATGTGAAATTGTAAGTTTACATATTACTGCAGCTCATGGTGATGTAGAATACAAATTGAATCGAGTGAAGGCTATGGAAGATTTGGACCTGCCAACTCAAACAGTGAATACGAATGAGTTGGCCAAGAAATGGAAGCATTTGTTGAAGGGACCATCCCTGAACTTTGAAAATGCAAAGCCAACAATCCTGATTGGAGAAGATAATGCGTCCTTGTCTTTAGTGCGTGAATCCTATGAGGGCCCAGCCAATTCACCAATCTTGTCAAGAACCAAGTTGGGATGGGTTGTGCACGGAAGCAGAAATATGCTACGAGGAAGAGTAGACAGTGAGTACACTTTACATGTTTTTGCTAATGAGCAGGATGATCTCCTGCACCAGCTTGTAAAAGATTCGTTTAACACCGAAACTTTCGGAGTGAAAGTATTCAAGGAACTACCCCAATCCACAGAGGATTTGAGATCAAGAAAAATCATGAATGATACAACCCGGCGTATCGAAAATCGTTGGTAGACAGGTTTTCTGTGGAAGCAAGATGATTTTAAGTTTCCTGAGAGCAAATTGAACGCCATGTCAAGATTGAAAACTATGGAGCGCAAAATGAATCGAGATGCTGAATTTGCCTCACTTTATTATGAAAAGATCGATGAGTATGTCACAAAGGGATACGCTCGAGTGCTGTCTAAGGAAGAAGCAACCATTGAGAATGACCGAACGTATTATCTGCCCCATTTTGCTGTGACAAACCCCAATAAACCTGGAAAAATCCGTCTAGTCTTCGATGCTGCGGCGAAGAGCCATGGTGTAAGTTTGAACGACGCTCTTCTATCCGGACCGGATTTGCTTAGCCCCCTGGTTGGAGTTTTGCTCAAGTTTAGACAACGGAAAATAGGATTTAGTGGGGACATCCGCGAGATGTTCCACCAAGTTGTCATTCGCGAAGAAGATCGAGTAGCTCAGCGCTTCCTCTGGCGTGGAAGTAATCGTGAAAAAGAACCTGACATTTTAGAAATGTCTGTGATGACTTTTGGAGCTACTTCGTCACCCTGTTTAGCTCAATATATTAAAAACAGGAATGCTGAGGAGTTTGCTGAAGAATTCCCTGAAGGAGAAAAAGCCATCACGCAGCGCCACTACGTGGACGACTATCTCGACAGCTGCGATGATGAAGAGCAATGTATCCAGAGAATTAAGGAAGTAGTTGAAATTCATCAGCGTGGTGGATTTGACATTCGCAACTGGTGCTGTAGTTCGAAGAATGTACTTCAAGCTATTGCCCGGGACAAAGAAGAAATTGCAAGTAAGAACTTGGATTTAGAAGAAAATCTCCCAATCGAACGAGTTCTAGGCCTTGTTTGGGATCCCAACAATGACGTCTTCAGATTTACTTGCAAGTTTAACAAAGTTAAAGATAATATACTTAATGGATCACTCAGACCGACGAAAAGGGAAGTCCTACGGTTAGTTGCCTCTGTTTTCGACCCGTTAGGATTTATTGCTAATTTTACTGTGCGAGCGAAGATACTTCTTCAAGATATTTGGAGATCGGGAGTGGGCTGGGACGATGAAGTGACAGATGCAGTCTTTGAGAACTGGAAGATTTGGATTCAAGAATTGAAGCAAATTACTAATCTGTTCATCCCCAGGTGCTACTCTCCAGTAATGGCAAAAAGACAAAACGTCCAATTGCATGTGATGTGTGATGCAGGAGAAAAGGCTTTTGCAGCCGCGGCGTATTTACGTGTCAGCACGGGAGAGAAAATTGATGTCTCTTTGGTTATGGCTAGGACTCGTGTCTCACCTTTACGTCCTATGTCCATTCCTCGCCTTGAATTGCAAGCCGCAGTCATGGCCAGTAGACTCTCCGTGACCGTTAAAGAATATTTGGAAATTGAGATTGACTCGACTTTCTTTTGGACTGACTCCCAGACAGTGCTATGTTGGTTACGGTCAGATGCACGTAACTATAAACCTTTTGTAGCACATCGAATTGGGGAAATTGAAAAGACCACTGATGTCAGTTGTTGGCGTTGGGTGCCAACAAAAGAAAATGCTGCAGATGACGCTACTAGAGATGGAATTGATACAGAATTGAATTCCAACAGCAGATGGTTAAATGGACCGACATTTTTGAAGCAGCTTGAAATCAATTGGCCCAAGGAGAAATTCAAGAATGTAGAAAATCAGGATTTGGAATTGAAGCCTGAATTTATTAATGTCACCGTCGTACGCGAATCAGATCTACCAGATGAAACAAAGTTTTCCTGTTGGTTGCGACTGCTGAGATGTACAGCTTGGATTAATCGGTTCGTATACAATTGTAAAGCTAAGAAGATAGGAGTGGCCAGGATTGTTACCGAACTCACTCCGAGAGAGCTCGAAAAGGCAGAGCAGATGTGGTGGCTCGAAATTCAGAAAAGATGTTTTCCGAGAGAAGTAAACCTTTTGAGAAAAAGAAAGCCAATACCCATTTCAAGTAGGATAATTTCGCTATCTCCCTGGATGGACGAAGCCGGAGTTATTCGTGTTGGTAGCAGAATTGCAAAATCTCCAGAACTTTCGCCGGAGAATAAAGCTCAAGTTATTTTGGATAGGAAACATCCAGCGACACGGCTGTTAGTGCACTATTACCACAAGAAGGTTGGACATCATGGAGCTGAGCTGGTGTTAAATGAACTTCGACAACGCTATTGGATTCTACAGTGTCGGACTGCTGTTAAAGCTTCACAGCATGATTGTCAAGTTTGTAAAATTCGAAAGTCGAAGCCTCAGCCGCCCATCATGGGACTTATGCCGACAGCAAGACTTACTAGACAGGAGCGAGCCTTTATGATAACCGGGATGGATTATTTTGGCCCTATTAACGTGACTATTGGCCGAAGACACGAGAAGAGATACGGTGTACTCTTCACTTGTTTTTCGACTCGGGCTGTTCATCTGGAAATTGCCGCATCGCTTTCGACTGACTCGGCAATAATGGCAGTCCGGAGGATGATTGGAAGACGCGGTTGCCCGAAGATAATTTACTCGGACAACGGCACAAACCTTAGAGGAGCTGATGTGGAGCTGAAGAAAGCCCTTGAAGATTTAGATCAAGGCAAAATCGTAGAGAACCTGACCACTGTTGGCATAGAGTGGCATTTCCTGCCACCTGGAGCGCCAAATATGGCTGGGAGCTGGGAGCGGCTGGTACAGGCCGTGAAGATTTCATTAAGAGCAACACTTAAAGAACGAGCCCCTAAAGAGGAAGTGTTGCAGACACTATTCGTGGAAGCGGAACACACTGTGAATAGCCGCCCTCTTACCCATGTGTCAGTGGACCCGGATGATCCCGAAAGCCTCACCCCAAATCATTTTCTGATTGGGAGATCAAGCATTGTTGGAGTACCTGGAGTGTTCTCGGATCAAAATATTTGTCTGCGGCGGATGTGGCGGACTTCACAAGCGGATCAATTTTGGAACAGATGGGTTCGCCAGTATTTACCATCGCTAACAAGACGAACAAAATGGCACCAACCGGTCAAGCCCATCGAACTTGGAGACCTTGTTATTGTCGCTGACAATAACTTACAGAGAAACTGCTGGCCTCGAGGAATAGTTACAGCCTTACATCCTGGAAAAGACGGAGTAGTGAGAGTCGTCGATGTGAGGACAACTACTGGAACATTTAGAAGACCTGTATCGAAGCTGTGCATTCTGGACGTCACACCTCCTGAAGAAAATGGATCCCTGACCCCATTTACGGGGGAAGTAATGTCGCCGACTGAATCGAGCGATGTGGTTGGAAGTGAGACAAGTCCGGGAAAAGGAAAGGATGGAGGGAAGAAAAGTAAGCCGTTGGCCGAGCGTCAGTGGGAGAGCAGGCATACAGGCATTGAGTGGCATTCGTTCTTTGAACATTGACTAGATTGTACGTGAAATTGAGTTTGTTGAAAATTGTAATAAAAAGTTGTATTTTATTACAGAAAATTGAGCCACTGATTAATAGGCATTTATTGTTAGTCCACTATTGTCAGTTAGTCAATTATTTTGTCAGTGCTTTTAGGAAAGTCGCAATTATAAAGTAGAAATTTAATTGTCGGTTAGTTGTCAGTTGTAGAGAACGCATCCTAGTAGCATACTGCAGTTGTAGCAGTCGAAATAGTCAACGTCACATTTATCGCTAGCATAAGTAAATCCTCGTCAAGTGAGGAGGTAAAACACTAGCAATGTCGCCATGCCAGATCATTTTACATTATGCGATAAATTTAATATTTTAATGTTTTTGAGCAAATCAGGTACTCGCTGTGTCAATACTTTTACCTTTTTACATACTGTTAATTTCTCACACTATTTGAGATTAAGTAATGCTACTAGAACAAGAAAAATCAATGACTTATTTGTTCCACAGTGCAATGGAACTCATTCTAAAGATTCGTGAAAAGTATGTGTCTCAATTTTGCAAAATCTTTGCTAGGTGATTGTGTCACAAGTTCTTGAGATTCGTTATGAGGAGAATCTCTTGAAGTGAGAGTGAAAAAGTCTAATTCAAAGATGAGCCTAGCTTAAATGAAGGGAAATTGAGACTGATACAAGAGAAAACGTTTTATTTACAAGAGAAGAAAGGCGTGTAGACAGCTAAATACCAGATACAAGTGAACCCAGATTACAGGTAAGTCGCAGGTTTAAATAACCTAGCATTGACATTGACATGCTAAACTTCCATATCTAGATAGGGTCCCAACTCAGTTCATACATTGGAAATGACAGTCCGCTTCCAGGAACCAATTATGAAATATTGGTGGCTGGAAGTGGACTTAATGTATGAACAGTCATACATTAACAGAAAAAGTAGGACAGAAGTTCAAGAAAAAATGACAGGAGACATATAGTTGCTGGAGAATAGTATATCATGTTTGGATTCAATATTCGTACCTTTCGAGCTATCAATAAAAGCTAGCCAGGGCATAAAATGGCAACTGCTATAGAAAATGAGTTTGAGAAGATGACAAATGGGTTGGAATTTAGGATATGTTTGACCATGAATCAATAAACGATTATTACTGTTTCTCAGATATTCGGAGAGCAAATAAAGCAATTGATTGATTGATTAATCTAGTTGAGTGTAAAAACAAACATGTGGTTAGATTGGCCAACTTAACCTAACCTTAACCATACTGTTCCCTAATAATACCGGTAAAAAATCCAATGAATGTTATCTAAATCTACCACTTGATGTTTTACTGGAGGTTTACGTATTAATATAGACGGGATTTTCTTTAATTACCTTTACAGGAAAATACATAGATATGCTGCAAACACATTCTGCAGGATTGCCTTGTAATATAGTCACTGTATTTGACGAACTTTGTTACATTAGGTTAATTTCGTAATAAAGGACTTATTGCTCCATGTCTTTATTTCCTATTTCAGTTAAATTGCGGACCATTTATATTAATTATATATGAAAACATAAACGAGGATTAAACCGTCATAATATGATGTAGATTAGCACAGTACAGCAAAAACCTTGTACTCCACAATTACAAATACAGTGATTAACTAAAAGAGATCAATCACTTTCAGTTACAACAGTCATGTTATACGTATAACAGTAATATTATTATGTTAATACGTATTTAAAGTTATAGAGTAGTTGTAATTTTTATTACGCAATGCATACAAACCCCATTTGAATGCTGTATTATTCTATATGACTGAGCAATTTCGCGGTCTTAAAAAATGATGGAACGATCTTTGGGATTATGTTAGTACTACAAAACTTTAAATACGTTTGCTAGTACCTTGGTGATTTTAACGTGTATTGAATATAAATATACATACAGGAAATAAACTCAATTTAATAAAAATGAATTAATTTTGTTATGTTGTCAAGGTTGGAGCCAAATCAATAAGCACAATTACTTACTTAGATGCAGTAACAGTAACTACAATATCAAAGTGACAGATTTTATTTGATATAGGTAAATGGTTTTCCCGATGGCTTCCAAAAGGCCATTTTCTTCTCTCTACATGTGGGGAAAGGAAATAGGAACAAACTACTTGCAGGAAAAAATCATTTTGACGCTGTCTGTCAGTAGTTATACAGTCTGTATAATACAGATATAAACAAGACCTCTTTAAAATGAAAGCAAAATAACTTTTGAACCCCTAGACGGATTTTGATAAAGTTGGTATGAACACCCGCCATAAGTTAATCTCCAGATGTTTTTTGAAAGAGCTGTAACGTCTCAATTTTTCGAGCCCGGAAAAGTTAAAGTGGTTTTTTGGGTTTTCATCAAAATAAAAATATTCTTTTCAAAGTTTGTTCGGTTCAAATTAAAGAGATTATAAAACTACATTTTGTTGGCATATCAAGTATTTAACTATCGGTGAGCCCTGCCCATTGTCAAATGTTAAAACTTGTTATTGTGTATCACACACATAACCGTCTGAGGTATCAATCAAAAGCTAACAAGGACCCCGATGTCACTAAAGGCATTATTTTGGCTAGTAATGACCTCTAAAAGAGTTTAAGGGTCATAATGCAAAAATACTGCAACATTAATGTATATGAACAATGAGAAAATAATCGATATATGCGAAATAATTCTCAATAAGCATGCATATTTCTGCATAATAAAGTATGTCGTGTGTCATCTAACATGTTTTTGGATAGCATAGGGAACTATTTCGAATTCAAAAACTGGGAAAGTTATTATTCACCTTTAATTGTACAGTGACTTGTAACCTGAATGAATGAATTTTGTGTTTAATGTAATTAGATAGTTCATAGTTCCTTTCGAAATCAAAAGAAGTCATTCTTAAACAGAAATCTATTTTCCATACCTTTCTCTACGAAAACGTGTAATGCAATATAATAATAAAATATAATTTACGTACCTATCGTCTTTAAACCCAGTGACTTCAATATTGCTTGAAGAATTGAGCCCATGCGAAACCTTCCTGAGGTTGAGCTGCGAACTGTACTCCAAATGAAATGACAATTCTAATGGATGAGGTTTACAATAAAATGCGGCATTAAATATATATTTCAGGTAAAAAAGAAAATTATAAGCATAGATTTCCTCTTATCATTTCCCGGCTTATCTTCATCCAAACTAAATAATCTCGATGTGAATGCCGTCGATAGTAACAATATTTCACATCAAGCATTAAGTTCAAAACTTCATGCATTACCATACCGTTACCAATGTCGTTCATGAAGGAATAAATGAATAGTTTCGGGTATTACGAGACATGAACACGAGTATCGAGTGCCATACCAAAAAAATCCATTAAGATAATTTATGGCAAAACTTTCGTTCTTTGTTTTACAGGGTCGCAGCTAGGGAGGCTTAAACTGACCCCAACATTGGAGAAAGAAGAAAATTTTTATCTTTGGAGGAAACAATCATTAATTTTTGCCTCCACCTCATCACTTCTTCACCTACCTCATACGTCATTTGATTCCTCTAGCTCGCACTCCTCTTCCTCCACCTCTGCAACCACTGTCTTACCCCAAACGAAATTAGTATGTCTTTTCGTTCTTTTTCTTTAATAGCCCCTCCCCGAATTTTTTTCTGGTGCTGTATTCTCCTGACTTTCCAAATTAAATCATTAGCGGCGAAATTAAAGCAATTTTTACAAACAATAAGCTAATAATGTTCCTCAATGACCAATCTACCAAAGAATGTGGCCGAAACAGATTAGATAAAGCAACAAAATAAAATTTAATCATCATAGCATTGACATTTTACATATATAAGGAACAGTTAACGTTTTAAATGCGATTGAGACAAACTTTTTAAAGTTGTAACGTTAATTGCTGATTTATTTTATAACATCTCTTTCTATTTATCTCTTTATTCTCTTTCCTATCTCAATAATGCGGTGGACTTTGGACTAGTATGTATGGTACTCATGAAAACCTACAAGAACTACACTGCCATAAATAATTGTGTTAGCAGAACAATTTCACCTTTTAAGTATATTCATAAATTCATAATTGATTTCCACAATCAATCACATTTAACTGTGATTGACTGTATTCGTTTATAATTACTTGCCATTTGACATTCATTATTACTACCACTCTACTTGCTAACGAACGTCCTTTATGAATAGGTAGCACTACATCAAGCACGTATCCAGTAGGGGGACGGGGGGGCGCAGCGCCCCCCCCCTAAATCTGAGAAAAAGAGGATTTTTTTCTCAAAAATGGCCTAAAATTGCAAAATTTTTTCGCGCGTCGCGCGAATATGTCTTTTTTGGTATAATTTTTGCTTCCGCCCCCCTTGAACAAACTAGATACGTGCCTGTGAGCGAATATGTCTCATTTTTAACGTTTAACGATTTTTATAGGCTTTTATTTCAGTACTAGGATTTCATTATTGGCTCCACACCAACTAGGTTGCCAAAACTTTTCGATGCTTGACATTATACAGAATTCAATGCCCATGTGTCACTTCAAGTTTATACTATAGTCGTTCATGATTATGATTTTATTATATTTCTTATTTTTATTAAAAGAGGTGATAGGTAATAACAACAATGATGTAATTTAAAGCTATATGCAAGCACAAACGGCGATAGGGTAAAAAATGATAATTTTTTAAAACTCGTCCCATACTTTTAGCTTTGAGTTACATTTTTATTGATTTTATGTATCCAGTTTTTTCGGCAGTATATAAACACTATTAATAAAACTTGACATTATATTGTAATACAATATTTAACGTAAGTTGACACAAGATTTCATATTTAGAAAAACGAGTAATTTAAGAATTTACTACTTTGAATTTTGATTTTGATTGCGTATGATTACAATTATGATTGCGTTTAGATATCACTTAACAGCCATGGCATTGAGCCACAAAGATTGTTATTTAGCCGGAAAATACATTTTGCTTGAATGCATTATTGAAGTTACCCTGAGGAAGGTATCGAGCACAGATAAAGGCGTTTCTCCCTGAGTAGGCTACTCCGAGACCTAATTTCTTGGAGTTTTTCCAGACGAGTTGAGTGAAATGCCCCACAGCTTGTCCGCCTTTTCCCATCATGCTTGGAAGATTGAAGTTGTAAAATTTGACCTCATTGTACCACCTCCTGATTGCATCTTCCACGTCTTTAACTTTTGAACCCTTCGTTGTAGTCGCAGAAAGATTTTCTCCTTGTCCTCGCCGTTGATTTTGTGGTGTATGATTGAGATTCATTGAGCCTTTCTTGTTTTCGTTCGCCACTCTTTGTGCGCATTGTTGAGCTTGTTGATTCAACTAAAAAAATCATAATAACCTCCAAGTACATTTTAAAATATGCAAAAATTGTCACCTAGCAAAGATTTATATGCAATTGATAAAATCATTTATTAGAATATCTTACACTTTTGTCCAGTTGCAAAGCACCAACTCGATGAGCCTTCCGATATTTGTTGTGAAGATTAAGACCTTCATTTTGGAACCCGCTGACCACGTTCAAAACGTAGAGCAGTCCAATAAATCCAAGAATTAGTTTCATTCTGGCATTTGGCAATACTGGTTGATTAACACACATAATTATTTTCCCCATTTTTTACATTACTTATATCATATAAGTATATATCAGTGTAAATAAATATTCGACACAATAGTTTAACTTAATCTCCAAAGTTAAAAATACATTTTAGAGACCATAAGGGCTCATTTGCAAAATTATATTCTGTACACAGAAATGTCACAAGATAGATATTGCCTACCTTTTTACATTTTTGCCAACCGGTATCTAGACCATTTTCCTCTGCAAAAATTCTGACTCACAAAGTACTGTATTTCAACAATACAAGTCAAACACCAAAGTTTTCATGTACTCTGTGATTAGAATTAAATAGTGGTTTTATTTTTATATTCTCTGCGGGTCATGCCCAATGCCCATAGAATATGACAATAATTTCAGTATATAATAGTATATAGTTAATTATCAATTAATGAATTATACAATATGATTTTATTTAATATGCTTTAATATGCGAACTCAATGGGTAAATTTGCGGACCCAATGTGTACCCTGAGATTAACGTCTACACATAATTTACCATGCCTAATTTATTTACAATTTTGGCTTTATATAAACCTTTGGTATTTCCTACCTTGCACTGTTCATGCCTTTTGTGTTTGTTTAATTATCTTTGTTGATACAAAATACAATACATTAATCGTTGTAATCAAACTATTGGTATCATTTACCTTACGAGGTGATACTATAATTATATTATATTTTATTGCTAAGCAGAGTGGCATTAAGTGATATTTCTTCACAGCAAATCAGTATATTCCAGGTAATAGGTGACATTTCCGGGAAATTAAACAATTATTCCTTTGCCTTAAACTAAAAAAATTATTATTAAATAAATACAGAAGAATGAACCTAGAAAATCATTTTTAATTATTTTCCTAGTTTGATTCTAGGTACTCACACTAAACATTTCCTCGTTCAGATTTACAACCTTGTTATGGGTGCATTTGAAGTAAATAAGACAAATTAGAAACGAAAACCAGCTATACCTTCCTCCCTTTCTTTTGTGAACCCTGAAAAACCAAACGCTGATGAAATATTTCAAGCATTTTTAACTTTTTACTAAATTCAAATGATTGCAAAGTACTAATATAACGAACGACATCGACCTATTTTTACCTAGTCAAATTTTAACATTTTTAGAGCAGGCTGCTTGTCATATGAAAACTTTTTTGAATAACAAGTGGCCTAAAAATCCATATTGGAGACGCCTCATAGACTCTCCTCTAGTATAAGGACTAGAGAGGGACAGTGGGAATCTCGTTAATACATTCATGCGCGTCACTAATTAGATGACGAGGCATTTGGGTACCTTAAGAGAGTCAGAGTTACTCCCAAAGGCCTCCTGCCACCTCCTTTCATGAGCACCGTGGAAGCGACGGAACGGACGGTCGCTTTGGCGTTAGCTCGAAACCTCCTCTTCAAGTGTAGACCGTATGCATGGATGGTAGCATGGACGTACTAGGCTAATTGTGTAAACCCCTTAGTGCGGGCTTCCCTAGTATAAGATGAAATATGCAATGTAATGAAATGAAATGTAATGTGTATGTACAATAGTGTGTAGTCTAACCTACCTACCTACTTGTATTTAGTTTAGCATAGCATGTAGTTTGTATTGCCCATACCTACCTATGTTTGTATGAATGTGTCATGTGACACAATTGCACTTGTCTAGCACCGAAACTTGAATGCTAGCAAGTAGTACACATCGAATCTCTGAAGGAGACACACGCATTTTTCGGTGCTGCTCTCCGACTTAGTTAGTGCCCCTAATTAAGTTACCTGTGTACTCACCTTGAACCCTATTAACTTACCTGTTTAGTTAGTAGTTAACCTAGAATATGTGTGTGTGTGTAATATATTTATAATACATAAATAAAAGTGTCTTTCACACCAAGTTGCGGCTTGCACGTTCACCACATCATTCTTAGGAGCATGGAAAGTAAGGAAATCATAAATGACTCATAGCACAGCCTTATTAGCCCTCTCCATGGTCCTTCGCGCTCGGATAACGGTAATTAACAGTATTAATTAGTGCAAATTAATAGTGCAAAGTTAATTGCCATGAACTCCACTCGGGAAACTGATAATGTGCCTATGACGTCATCATCATCGATCGCCCATCGATGAAAGTAAGTGTTGGACTGACGTCCATTTTGAATTTATCTTGTGCACGAACTGAAGCCGAAGCTTCGGTCTCATCACTCCCCGTCTCAAGCCACTCCTGGAGTCGACTTGCAAGACACGAAGATTGGATCCTTGCATTAGACAGCACGTCTCATCGCACATCACCCCAGTAAGTCAGATATCCTTGTCTTCCTCCATCACTCAGTAGCAGCTATGGATGCCGTTAGACAAGATAGGCTTACGCTTCACACAAGCATTGCTAGGATAGAGAATCTTTTTATTGCGTACGGAGCTACGCATGGCCTGTCAACCGACCAGCGCCACCTATTGGAAGAAGAAGTAGACGTCCTGCGGGACACATGCAGTTGCCTACTGCAGCAGTGTAGCAACCTCGCTACAACGGACGAAGAGTATAAGGCAGAAGAACCTCACTACTACGTCCTCCATGATAGACTAGACAAGCTAGCTATCAACATTGAACAAAGTAAAGGAACGTCCATGGAAGGAGAATCCACACGGAATATGTACGGGAACATCGCCAGCGAACATCCTACGCAACATCCACTCGGGTCATCCATCGGAGCATCCACTCTCTCATCACTTAGGAGCAGCCAAGCGGAACATTCGCCGGAGTCCAAAGACGGAACGTCCACAGAAACATCCCACAGTGCGTCCTCAAGACTGAACAAGGAAGAAAAGCCTAGGAACATCCAGTCGGAACATTCGAAGGACTCAAGACGAGCCGCAGAAACATCCGATGGAACATCCACGTTGGTGAGTAAAACTCTCACAGCATCTAGCATCCTACATGCACCCGTGCCGAAGCACGAACTGTTAAGTGGAACTCTGCACGAGTCTCCACATCCATTTGATGTAAAGTCGTCAACTACCGTCAGTGAAAGACGCGTAGTTTCAGACGCACCTGCATACTCTATGTATAGAGTCATGCCAAGTGAAAGTGTAAGTGTTCGTCTTCAGCCGCAAGAAAACTCTTCACACTCAAGAAAGCAGAAGCTGAAACCTACGCTTCAATTTGGAAATGAACTTTTGGTGAGTAAATGTCTTACACTCATTTCTCATCAGCATATGTCCGTGCCGACGCACGCTTCGACAAATGAAACTTTGTCCGACTCGCTGCAGCCCGCAGCACTCAAGCCGTCTACGCCCTCCGTGCAGCCACGCACAGTGTCAGACGCTTCGGCAGATTCAACGTCTAGGATCTCGCCCATTGATAAAAGTGATTGTATCAGTCTTCATATGCAAGACTGTTCTGTGCACCGTGCCGTGCACTACAGTGAAATTGATTGGATTTGTCTTCTGCCACAAGACAACTCTGTGCACTCTACAGTGCAACTAAGTGAACGTGCGTTCGACTACTCGGCTACTGCAGCCAGTATCGCCTCGCACAAAGTGTACATGCCCCTCTGTATGAGCATTACACAACATGAACAGCAAACCTCGTTAGTACGTCCTACATGTGCCCATGTAGGCACTAACGCACACAAGGTACAAGCGTACCACTGCATTGAACTTGAACGATGTGTGAGTGAAACCTCGTTAGTGCGTCCTCCTTACGCCTACACGAGTTTCATCTCAACTCTTGGTGTTCCTACAGCATCAAACCCTGCACCCGTCCAGCAGCTAGTCCTGGACAAGGAAAAGAAACCACCCGACAGAAGTCCTCCACGAAGAAGGAAGTATCTCGTCGAGGATGCATACACAAAACTGTGGACGGTGCAATCTACGCATCTTATCCCACTCGCTACGCAACAGATATGCAGCGACGTGGAAGATATGGAAAGTGCTACTTACGCATCTCAGCATGCATTGAACGATGAAAGTGCTACTCGACTTAGATACAAGTCACCCGCACAACATGTTATAAGTGCACGAAGTCTGCTTGCAATGGTCTGCAAGCAAGACATTCGACGACTTACGCCAGAACGGCAATTTGTGTACAGTGCTATGATGTACACACTCTACATGCATGGAATGAATCCTACGCACACACTTCTGCTTCCCAGCTACAAAGACAGTGCGCACGGACTTCCTTACGAAGTCGCATCGATGGAGCCTACACCTGCACGGTATGTAGCTTTGCACAAGCTATACGACTCCATCTCTACGATGGAATTAACTTACGCCACTTTTATAAGGGACTCTACAGTCCAAGTGCGCGTACAAGTGGAATGCTTTGCACCGTACGTGCATAGCATAAAGAATGAACTGGAACTGAACTTATGTGCTACAACTTATCAAGCACAACTGCGCTGCATGCAAGCAGCCTACTTGAACCGTCTACGAAGAAGCTACGGATGGATGGACTCTACGGGAACTGCCTGGCTGCCTCCGCCACTTTCTTCGCTCGCCATCCCCATCCAACTGCAACAACAGAACGTACATGCAGCAGCTTCAACTAAGGATTTGTCGAACGAGACCATCACTACGGACTGCAAGTGAGCTGCTCCTCGTTGCTACGGCCGGACCGGCCTGCTACGTCTGTGCACACACTGCCTAGCTGCACAGACTCTCAACGCTCTTCAGCGATTACCCGCATCCCTTCGCGGGACGAATGGAATGGATGGACATCGCACTCGCCAATCGTCGCATCACTATTTCTGCACTCCACAGCTTCGTCAACTGGAAAGCAACTACAGGTACAGCAGAAGCTCTCAACGTCTCCACGATGGAACTACGGGACTCTTGCCGCTAAACCAGTTGCACGTAAGTCTATTTTACAGTGCAATGGACATGAATTTTGTAATGGTGCCTCAGCCGCACCACTTATGATGGAGGACTGGACAGCCGTATCCGCGCATCCTGCTCCTCAACGCAACCTGCAACTCTTCACTACGAAGATTCAACGCATGTGGAAAACACGCTACAAGTGCAATAGTGCTACAAGTGTCAAGCATAATGTGTTTATGTATATGTTTCTCCATGTGTCTGTATGTGTATGTAATATTATGCAATATTATGTAAGTATGTATCCCCCTAGACTAGATATCATAAATTGAATGTATTTGTATGTGTTGTATCTATCTAGTTTGAAATAGTACATTTCAACGTGGGGAGAATGGAGACGCCTCATAGACTCTCCTCTAGTATAAGGACTAGAGAGGGACAGTGGGAATCTCGTTAATACATTCATGCGCGTCACTAATTAGATGACGAGGCATTTGGGTACCTTAAGAGAGTCAGAGTTACTCCCAAAGGCCTCCTGCCACCTCCTTTCATGAGCACCGTGGAAGCGACGGAACGGACGGTCGCTTTGGCGTTAGCTCGAAACCTCCTCTTCAAGTGTAGACCGTATGCATGGATGGTAGCATGGACGTACTAGGCTAATTGTGTAAACCCCTTAGTGCGGGCTTCCCTAGTATAAGATGAAATATGCAATGTAATGAAATGAAATGTAATGTGTATGTACAATAGTGTGTAGTCTAACCTACCTACCTACTTGTATTTAGTTTAGCATAGCATGTAGTTTGTATTGCCCATACCTACCTATGTTTGTATGAATGTGTCATGTGACACAATTGCACTTGTCTAGCACCGAAACTTGAATGCTAGCAAGTAGTACACATCGAATCTCTGAAGGAGACACACGCATTTTTCGGTGCTGCTCTCCGACTTAGTTAGTGCCCCTAATTAAGTTACCTGTGTACTCACCTTGAACCCTATTAACTTACCTGTTTAGTTAGTAGTTAACCTAGAATATGTGTGTGTGTGTAATATATTTATAATACATAAATAAAAGTGTCTTTCACACCAAGTTGCGGCTTGCACGTTCACCACATCATTCTTAGGAGCATGGAAAGTAAGGAAATCATAAATGACTCATAGCACAGCCTTATTAGCCCTCTCCACATATTATCTCATATTTTTGCAATAGACGACAAGTGTAGATAAATGATAATTAGGCCAAATCTTTAATTATATTTCGATTTTAATACAGTTAAGGGCATTTAATAATGAAAAGAAGAATGTCAAGCAATTATATATGAGTATTGAGTTAAGAATTACATCACTTCTTCTATTGCTATAGCTTCGTTAGCAATGCCACACAAGTTCCCATAATTTCTGCGTATGCGAATGAAGCCACTTTCCCCAAATTCCTCTCCCCAGCTGTTTTTGATGATCCAGTAGTCAAGAGTATTATTTTTCCTGCCATAGCCAGCAGCTAGGACGGCGTGATTCCCCTGTCCAGAGCAAGGCGAGTCAAAAATTCCTTTATAATAATTTTTAAAGTCTTCATTTACATGGAGACCAAGGGCGACAGGTCCGTAATTGGCGATTGCATCTCGCAAGACCGTCTCATTCTTCCTGGGCAGGACGTGTGACCATTTCGACAAACGGGTCACGCGTTCACGGGCGTAGCAAGTGCTTCTTACTCGAGCCCTGTAGTGGTACTTCATCTCTGACCCTACCCCTCTGTTTTGCAAATAATTAAAAGTCGGCTCAAACTTCCCGCTGTTGCAACCGTTGTTTCCATTTCCTTGTGAGCAATCTACAAGTTCTTGTTCGCTGAGGTCCAGCATTTGTCCACGATGACGACGGGCGTGAGCTGACTCAAGACAACCAATGGCAGAAAAGGTAATACAGCTAGAGCAAAGTCCCTGTTCTTTTACTGGAGATACTATTCCTTTTTTTCTCCAATCCAGTTTGCTTGGAATTTTAGCAAAATCATTGGGAAGGCTTGCTGATTGATTATCAAATGTGATCGAAGGTTGATAGCCAAGAGAAACAGAAGCAAATTCTTCATATGACTATATCAATAATTAAATACTTTATTACGAATGACGAAAATTTTAAAAGTGCAAATTCAAAAGTAAATGTTGATGGTGCAATTGTCCCCTGGTTATAATATTGAAGATTATCAGTTTAAAGGTTTTTATATACGCGGAGTGGATTAGTTTTATCTTTCTTATTGGCCTTGAAACTACAATTTTGGTGTATGGTTACTCTTTGCCATTCAACGTAAAGAATTCTATGTCGTGAATGGAAATCTTTACTCTACATAAACATAATCTTTTAAACATAAAGTGGGACATGCGCATGGAATTTTTTATGAATGTATTAAGGTTTGTATATTTGTCCGTAATATTTTGTAATTAATGAGTAAGGGTAATATTTTGCAATTAATGAGCAAGGACTAGACTTAGACTATCAGTACTGAGTCCAATCAACGGTCTATGAATTTCGGGCCAAAGCGCAGTCGCTAGAAATTTACTGATTTCAACATTTTCTAGCACACTTTGTGTGCTAGGATTCAGCTAGTCTTACCATATGAGAGAATTGGTTGACTCCCATTTCAAAAGAAGAGTTCCCATTCTGGGCCTTCACGTTATGCGTATATATTTTCACAAAAGTTATTTTCAGATTTTCCTCCAACTTGTCCAAATTAATCTTTTTCTGAGTTTTGAACTTGTACTTGTGCTGAAGGACAGGTAAATTTTTTAACTCCTTATGTTTGAAAAAATGGCAATTTTGTCGTACCTGATAGTTATTGGATATTGTTTTTAAATTATTCCGTTTTTCAATGAACCCTCTAAACTCTTCTGCGGATAACTTTTTGCCAGGAAGATTTACTCCTTTGAATAAAGACTCATCAGCATTTAGGGTTTGTACAATTGATTTTTCACTTGCTATTCTGGCATTGTTTACTGCAAATTTATTGGCTTTGATAATAGGTTCTAGTATGGAACCGGTTGATTTACGGTTTATTATTGGGCCTTCTCGAGCGAGTTGTTCTAGTAGATCTTTTGAATGCTGACGAGAAGAGCCAGAGAATTTTGGCAGTGGCACCTCGGGAATTGTACCTTGGGCATTTTTAATAATAAATATTATTAGTACAGTTAAATATATACTCACTTAATTAAAAATGGTTAGAGAAAGCTTCTTTAGTGCTACTAATTATAAGCACTTGGTTCTAACCGGACTTAAGATTATGATTCAAGAATGCTATAATTACTTAACGAACTTCCAAAACTTCCAGAAGGTCTTGTTAGTCGAGGTTTCAAAAATTTACAAAAAGATGGGCTAGCATAAGAAAACAAATGAAATAAAATGAAATAAAATTCTGTGGCAATTCTCATCGTATTTTTATCAATAAATAGTTAGCAAGGAAAATAAAATATTTCAGATAATGTGGACTGTATAGATACTTGGAAATCAAAAATACCTATTACTTTAAAAGTAATATTATGATCTTTATAGTAAACTATATTTATAGTAAATTGCAAAGGTTCAGCATTAGTTATGTGGTTTTGTTAAAATATAATTCTCAACATTCAGGGAGCAGCGAATTACTAAGAATTGTCAACATTTGTGATACGAGTTTGGGTTTGCGGACTTTTATCTGCATGTTCTAACCATAATCAAATTCGGTGAAACTTAAATCTTAGATTTAGTATTTTAGGAAAATAACCTAACCTTTAACATGGCTTTTAACATAATGCTGAATGTCACATTTGTGGTGACTTCTGCTGACATTTCGTTTCTACGAGTGTTTGCATGCTCAATATTGTATCTTTAATGGGAACACACGCTTTTGTTCAGGGGGAGAAAATGTGTGAATAGTGACCAAAGCACAAGAAGCCGAAAGAAATGGCATTAATCACTTCATTTTCTTAATAATATGTAATAGTAATAAGGAACTTGGCTTTGTATTATATCAGTATTTGCTAACTAAACTTTTATCCGACTGTTTAGCCCCAACTTTTCCCTATTCGAATCGATTACTTTATTGATATTAATAGTAAATTACTAATAATTATGTCGTTGAGTAGTATTTATATTTTGTGACTTCATTGCCAACTTTGTAACCACAGCAAGCATGCATATACGTAGCCAAAGAAAAAGCCAGTTTCAAACCATATTAATCATTTTCACGAATAAGTATATTTTCTTCATTTATAAAATTTATCAACCAACTTCATTACTCTATTCCTTAAAATCAAACGGACAAGTTGCTTTCCAACTAAGTCGTTTAGGCCATTCATAGTATACAACTTTAACAGGTATACATCTTTGATTAACTTGTACCATAATTTCATTAAATGCCCATCAGTATCATCTACTGTAATGATAAATGATTTTGCTGTATATTTTAGAAAATCGCAATGCGGATCCTTAAGGACTATATCATCGCATTGGCAATTATCCTGACTGCATATTGCTGTGTCCTAGTAAGAAGTCGTCCCACAGAAAACTCTCCAAGGAATCATTTTATTGAAAAACGGTCATCAAGAATTTCAGGCTGGAATCAAGAACAATTGAAATCACGCCCCTCAACTGATAATGACGAATTTTCTGGTGGTAGTTATGGCCAATTTGGTAATGTTAGATCATCATGTCCTTATGGAGTAAGTCGATTTGGGAAATGCAAAAGTCGAACTCGAAATTCAAAACCTAAATATTTAGGATAATTTGACTTGTTAAGTTTGTGGAAATGGCTATTTAATGCCTTATCATTACTTATCATTTTATTTAATAAATTGAATGATGAAAATCCCATGCTTAAATCATAAAACAATCATACGAAAACTAATTATAATAAATACAACGTGCATTAAAAATTACATCTTCTATCCTGGGCATGCATGATCAGGTGAATACTAAAAACACAATAAATATGAAGAGTGAGTTTCCAATATAACGAGCATCGAGCAGTTGCATTTTGCATTTTTATTAATAAAGCTAAGTATAATAGTACATATTTACTTACATATCTGACATTAACTTATGAATGCCATTATTATACCATTATATTGTAACTTGTAAGAAAGAAGGGCGTTTTGGGTAATAATATTGAAATTAATGTTATGTTAGGAAGTTATGCGTTAAGTGACACTAATAGCTAACTCAATGCTAAACTTGTTAACCACAACCACAGCAATGACCTTTCTAAGCAAAAAAGCAAGTGATACACCTGTCACTTCCCTATAGATATAATCTATAGCTATACTTCAATATTTTCCTCTAAATATAGCACACTGTAAACTTATGTCTTTCCTTAACATTCCGACTAAAGCAAGAAATTGTGAGAAACCTCTATTAAATACAGCAACCGCATGCACGCAGATATCCTGGTAATAAATGACTATGATATATGTAAATATAATAATAACATAATATATTATAAATATTATATGTATACTATTATCATATGATATTTATGAGTAGCGAAGGGGATTAACAAGTTTTCAAAAACTGCTCCAAAGGACTCCCCCTATTCCAGTTTTTTTAAGCGGAAGGCCGGCCGGGGCCGGCCCTCCTTGCCTTAACCTAACCTAACCTATAATAATATAAGCATATAAGCCATATTATAAGCAAAGCGGTCATCATTTAGCCATTTCTATATAACAATCATGCTCTTATAGAGCGTAATAGGCTGCTATATACATATTCGGATTCCCCCATCCTGCTTCGGACGAGCGTGAACGGAGGTCTTCACTCGGTGAAGGTTCGCTCTCGACTGAGCTCTGGTGGACTTGCATCAGCTTAAGTAGTATATCGGAACACCTACTACTCGCTGATTGGCTGGAACCGGTTTTAAGCTCCGCCTCTCACTTTTTGCACACTCTCCCCTACTAGATTCAGTTCATACTTGTCCCGTATAAATTTCCCTAGCTGCTCCACATAAAAGTAAGTAACTTTTCTACCTACAATATTCCTTATACAATAGAATTTTATATCTATAACTTGCATATCTTCAATACTTTTTACTATTTTATATTTATAACTTGCATATCTACAATACTTTCAACTGTTATATATCTATAACTTGCATATCTACAATACTTTTGCTATTTTATATCTATAACTTGCATATCAACAATGCATTTTACTATTTTATATCTATAAATAGGATATCAGCAACACTTGTTACAATATCTACAAGCTGCAAACATACAACTGTCGTTACGGCTATATATTGTACGTGGATTATTATATAGTTTATATATACTCTACACATGCACTATAGTTACTGCTATTAAAAATCTAATTTTGAGTTTTATATCAAATTTTGGGGTTTATATTAAAAAGTTAATAAATTAATCGTAAACCTAAAGCAACGTTACCTATTTATATAGTTATTAAATTTGAATAAGGAGTTATTTTAGAAAATTTTATGAAAATTTTGTAACAAAATACAAAGTGGGGCTAAAATAAACTATAGCAGAGAGTGCTAGCAAGTATTTGTTCGCTCTCCGACGTGTAATTCAACACTGGCGTATTCCTTAATGCAGCACGGCAACCCTCCACTACAACTCGCTCAACCTACCAACCCTTCTGCTGAACGCTCCGCCTGCCAACTCTTCACTGCATCGCACTCAGGTAATACTATTCTGGCTTACTCAATTACTTTCATTATTGCATCATCTCAAAACTAATATCACTATAATAATATCGTCACACTGTAGCTATAATGTTATATCTCACCATATTTATCGAAATAGAATATATAAATACTAATAACAGCTTGACACCTATCAAGTATATTTCAAATTATATTATAAAATAAAGTATATATTAGCCAACTCGAACCTTGTGACGTTATTATGCCAGGTGCAAACGTTTTCTCTCCCCTACATCCGGTGCCTGGCACGTGTCAGTCTCTACAACATACAGCCAGCCAAACATGCATTGCATGATATTGTAACCTTAATAATATTTGAAACAAAGCATTAATAAATATACGATGGAAATGCGTAATAAAATACTCATCGAATTCATTTAGCGTCGTCAATGCAATAAAATCTCTAATCTATTTGAAGAGATGGAAATGATTTCAGTAAATAAAGAATAAAGATAATTGATATTAAATACAAAACTGAAAATATTTCTAAATACCTACTAAAATCTACAAACTTTTACGAACATGTTCAATAAAATTGCAAATAAATGCTCACATTTAATTTAAAACTATAAAAAACTAATTATATTTATTACAAGCTAAGAATTACTAAGATGTACTGCAAACAATTATAAAAACTTTTATGCACTGCAATCATTTACTCACATCTAGTACAAAACTAAATGAAATTACTTAAAATTACAACCAAACTATAAAATATTACAAATGTTTGTCTTAAAACTACAAATAAATACAGATATTTCCTGTTAAATTCCCAACAATTACCTTAAAACTACAAACAAATCCAGACATTTTCTGCAAAACTGCCAAAAATCATCTTACAAATACAAACAAATACAGATATTAATTGCAAAACATCCAACAATCATCGAAATTTAATGTTAAACTACAAACGAATACAGATATTTACTGCAAAACTGCCAACAACCATCGACTTTTACAGTAAAACTACAAACACTTACGATAAAAGTTATGTAACTTCCTAATATATATTATAAATCTCATTGAAAGTATGAAACAATACTAGAAAACTCGTAAAACTATATAATATTTGTTGTAAAACTTGTGAAAATACAAAATAATTTTAATGAATTGGGTGAAACTAAACAAAAGTTAGATAAACTAAAGAATAATTCCAATAAAACTAGACGAACTAAAGAAAATTTATTACAAAACCAGAGAATGTTACCAAAATTTACAAGAAAACTACTAATTTTTACATGAAATTGCATAGAAAAGCTAACATTTTCCTGATATTTGTATAAAATACTTCGATATACATCGATAAACACGATAACTTGGCATAGGGGAGAATTTTCTCAGGAAGGAAGCATGCAATCTTTCCTACTTACTACAAATATTACTTATATAACTTGTTAGACTTCCTCATATTTGGTATAATACTTGGAAAATAACAGAATATTTCTTACAAAACTAGGCAAACTAGAGAATATTTCTGTTGAAACTACTCAAACTAAAGAAGATTTAGTACAAAACTAGAGAATTTTATCAATATTACATCAAATATACTTGAAATTGGAAGAAAAAGTTAATATTTTGTTATGTTTTAATGACATTTGCATAAAATACTCCGTAATGCACCGATGCACTCGATAATCACGCATAGGGGAGAATTTTTCCAGACAGAGGAACTCGATATAACTAGCTAAAATTCCTTGTAATACTAAGGAAACTATAAGATATTTAGTGAATTTTTCCTATAAAACTACTGAAACTATAAGATATATAGTGAATCTTTCCTATATAACTAGTGAAATGTGTGGAATATTTCCTATAAAGGTAGGAAAAGTATATGATATATAGTGAATAATTCTTATAAAACTAATGAAACTACTGATATTTCTTATAATACTGGAGAAAATTATTGATTTTACTATCAAACTACTGATATTTACTTCAATTTAAGTGATTTATTGGTAGAATTTAATGATAATTATATAAAATGCTAGGTAATGTATCGACATGCACGATAAACTAGGTACAGAGAGAAAATGTTTAGCATGCAGAGCTAGTGGATTACCAAAACGTATGTCAGTCTTCTCTATATTACATCCTTAGCTCACTCTGCCTTAGCTACTGCAATGCAATGAACAGTTTAATGTCTGAGAAAGTTTGTTGTTTTTGTATATATTACATTGATAGTAATTATAATCAACAAAACTATTGAACAGTACAGCCCAAGTTAAAGCCAATTAAAACTAAATAACATGAATGTTTAGTTATTATTATTTTCCCGAAAGGATGCAAGGCGAAAACATTTCCCACATTCCAAATTCTTAGCATCCTCCTCTAGCATTTTATAGATTTCATCCTCGATTTCACCTTCGGGAGCTCCGACGAGAGATTCATTTACATGCTCAAACTTTGTAACAGATTCCATGTCATTCGAACTATAAAAGTTTTTAAAGATTAGTACACAATTTTTATTTATAAAGGAGATACAAGCACAAAACTTACAATGATCGTAGAATTCTCTTTCTCATGAAAATAGGATCTTCGGTTTCTGGGATGAAAAGGTTGCGATAGTGAGAATGGTTTAGGCAGAATCCACATAATTTATATCGCATGGCGAAAATATAATATTTTACATCTTTTGCAACATCATATGAAATTTTTTCAGTAGACATTTTTCTCTGCTACGACAGTACTTAGATTCGGTAGGGAACCACTGCCTTAAGTCGTCAAGAACAAGCTCATATCTCTTCACAGCATTCGAGCGCATCTTTTCTTGCACATAACAGCGAATACATGACTGGTATCCATTTACCTTGGTCATTGTGTCAGATTCGATTCTACTCAAATGATCATAGTTACAATGCCAACAGCGGAAGCTGAAATAAAAACATCTTGCTAGCATTACTTTGATTACAATGTTATATAGAGAAAATGTAATATAACTTACTCGGCCCGTTTAAAGTACGACAAGGATAGTGAATTCATGTTGTAGGTTGATTCTCTCTCATCGACAATCTGTCAAGTACTGAGCAAAAAGGAGGGAGAGAATAGATAGTAAGCGGAACTTGTGTAATAATATTTATTTCCATCCACCCATTTACGTTGCACACCAATCCTTTATGTAGCATAAAAACTTTTAGAATTATCTACCAAGTCAAGGCAAATTGGGAATGCAGGAATGAAATCCAATAGGCAGTATAGGAAGTAGGATAATATTATATAGTACTATTAGTGCATTATTAAATACTTGGCCCGCTCGAGTAGTGGCACGAGCAGTCAATAATTAGGTGAGTGGAACAACATTTGTGCGTGTGCAGACTATAATAATGCATTCATCTCACGCACCAAGTCTCTAACGGAAATGCATCTGGTAACATACGCATCTTATAACTAGGCGAATTAAAGCATTTCACACTGCATGGATTACGCTACACTCAAATTCAAACAAAACAATAATCTACTCAACAAGTTGCAGGCATTCAAGCTGCACATCAAAGCATAAAGCAAGCAGTAGGTGAACGTTCTTAATAAGGAAAATATAGCGGTCAATAGGTATATAACTATAAACACATACACTCCTACTCAAATAATTATTCATGTCACGAGTCAACTCTATAACGGAAGTGGTCAAATGCATCTTGTTTACCCACAGCTCAAGCAACGATACAAAATATTATTTACCGTACTGAAGCTTACTACAGTGAATCTAACTTTTGTTTAGGCAAAAAAAGCACTAATGTTACACTCAACAACTTAATAATTATTCAATTCTATAACGGAACTGCATCTGCTCTCAATAAAATAAAAGACTTAACTGTAAAGACATTTAATATACAAACTACTTTATACTCACATTTTCACCATTTGGAGTATTTAAAACGTCTTCTAGGTAGATACATTTAATATTTTAAGAAGTTAAAGTATTTACCGGCGTCACTGAAGGCGTCATGGAAATGTAATTCAAAAAGTTAAGTATTTAACGGCGTCACTAGTGCCGGCGTCGTAGGTAAAAATATTTTAGAAAGTTAAAGTTTTATGCTGGCTTCACTACTGGTGGCGTCGGCCAAAAGGAAACTATGTAATTCAGACAGTTAAAGTTTGTTCATCTTTGTCACCATATTTATTTAAATGACAGAATAATTTTAAAAAGTTAAAGTTTTCTGTTGCCATCTTTGTCACCATCTTTATTTAAATGACAGAATAATTTTAAAAAGTTAAAGTTTTCTGTTGCCATCTTTGTAACCATCTTTATTTAAATGACAGAATAATTTTAAAAAGTTAAAGTTTTCTGTTGCCATCTTTGTAACCATCTATTGAAAAATCTTTTATAATTTCCAACATTTGTTGCCATTAGTTATTTCTTGCAATCATTTATTCTCACTTATGACAAGCTAGCTCAACAGCATCGATAAATTGATATTATTAGAGTTGAATGTAGCATACAACAACAGAAGGTAGGTGAGTAAAGACGAGTAGTAATGCATTACGAATACTAATTAGCTGTCTTACTTCCTTCTCTCGCACTCTCACTTTCCTTGACTCTTATTTAGTAGTAATTCAGTTTAGTCATTCAATCTCTCTGCTTCTTAGTCTAACTACTTCAGTTCAAACAATAAAAGACGAATGTACAGGGCCGAATTGGTTTATTTACATTTTCACAGATCATTTTTTTGGTTTTTTTGGAATTAAACACTACACAAACTAGTTACTGACAATACATTACGTAATAAAGAAATTCACTTAAAACAGTAAGTTACTGGCAATAGAAACAATTACAAATACAGACATTTAGGTAGTTACTAACAGTAGATCACGTAATTCACTAATACTTAAAACAGTTAGCTCCTGGCAATAGAAACAATTAACTATACAAACTATGGAAATAATTTTTTAACTACCAATACATAAAACATTTAGCTCCAAATTATTATTATAAACTACAGCAAAAACTCATACAAATTACAATGCAACTAAAGTAAGTACGTATTTAGATCGCTCTACATTGCCTATTTACACTTTACATTAAGAACACACTCCAGTAATTACGTACAAGTACTACATAGTACCTACACATTATTAGTCTTTCACAATTCTATTATTCATTTGCACTTGCAAATATTAACAATTAAAATGCTATTATACAGAGAACTATGTGACATACATTAAAGATACAACCATTTATAAAAGATTATTTACTACAGCCACTACTCGATATTAAATAGTACCTAGTAGTACATATACTTATTATATTCTTCTATAGTATCTACATGCACTTTTACAAAACCATTTACATCTAATTAAATAGATCAAACCAAAGATTAACCTAAGTAAACTAAATACAATTAGACTAAACTACTGTAACCTAAATACAATTAAACTAAACTACACTAGACTAAATTAACTAATCTACATTAAACCAAGCACAATTAAATTAAACTACACTGAACTAAAATAAACACAATTGAACTAAACTACGGTAAACTAAATTAACTTATCTACACAAAAATAAACTAAAACTAAATACAATTAAACTACACTAGACTCAAATAAACATAATTAAACTAAACTAAACACAAACTAAATACAATTAAACTAAACTACACTAAACTAAATACAATTAAACTAAACTCCACTAAACTAAATACAAATAAAGTATACTAGTCTAAACTAAATACAATTAAACTAAACTACACTAAAGAAAAATAATGTAGCTAAAGGAAACTATATTATTAATTGCTGCATACATACGGCACAAGCATTTGGTTGTAGTAAGTATCTACGATAAAATGTACGTCTATTTGCATCTTTCTGTTTTATGTTTTTCTAATGTTGAGGGGCAGGTTGTTCTATAATCACAAATGTGACACTGCAAAAGTATTTTATTATGCTTGGTAATATTATGTAGCTCAAATTCAGAACGGTTTTTAAAGTCCATTTTGCAAGTTGAGCAAGCAAATGAGGATGCTGTAGGATAGTGCAGATTCTCTCTGTAAACAATTTAATATAAGATTCAATTAAACTTTGTAACTTTCCTGTATGTACTGTTTAGGGTAGGTAAGTACTTGTTTTTAGAACAATCATCATGAAGTCCACTGCATGTTACGCATAGAGTTTCTCTATGTGCCTTCTTTGTGTGTTGAGAAAGTCTTGATATTCTATCGGTTCTATAAATGCAAACGGTGCATTCGTAAGGCTTTATATGTGAAAGGATATGTCTTTTAAAATACATAGTCCCTGTCCAGCTGCAGTAATTGCACTTTGTCAGCTTGTCACCTATCATTAGTATTTAATTTATTTGTCATAATAACAAGTTCATAATTTACGGTGTAGAGTTATAACCTTGCATTTTTCTTGATGTTTCCATTTTGGTTTTTAATAATCCATCGCCTTTAGATATTATAAATTCGTGATATAATATTTCATGTATATCCAGCTCCCATTGATGAAAAAACTCTTCACTGCATTCATTGCATTTAAGTTGAGCTTGTTCGTTCAGGCTTAGATAAAAATACAAATTATATAGATACTAGATTTAAGAAAATTAGTCAATACTATAATAAAAGCTTACTGAACTAGTTGTTGGTGATCTTTAACTTCTATTACTTCGCCGTAAAAGGAATAACATTTACTGCACACCGATTTTTGGTGATGTGAGGTCACATGCAAAGAAAATTTTTCTAGTTTACTAAAAGTTTTTGAGCAGATGTTGCATTTAAAAGGCATTGCATGTGTCATCAAATGCTCTCTTAGGTAAGTCATCTTTAATCCTTTGTATTTGCAATACGGACAATGGTAGTGAAGCTTCCCTAAATATTTTAAATAAGTAATTTTTAATTTAAATGGCAACTAAGCAATACTTTCTAGCAATATTCTACCTTTGCGATGTTTTCGTAGCTTTATACGTTTTGAAGTGTCGGTAACAACTATTACACCGGTGTGGTATATAATACTGTGTATCTTCAAATGCCATTTTGTAGGGAAGGTTTCATTGCAAGTTTTGTGTGGGCATTCAAATCTCTCTCGGCAGACGCCCTCACTGTTTTCATATTATTAGTTAGTTGTTATGTATTAATATCTCCTAACATGCAATCACTTACTGGTTGTTTTTAAGATGATCATCAATCTCTCCAATGCTGTAGGCAGTAAAGTCGCATATGCGGCAATTATATAGGCGATGCTCAAAGAATAAATGTTTTGAGTACTTATTCAAGTCATCCGAAACAAATGAACATTCATAGCATTGATATGGTTGAAAGTGAAACTTTAAATGCTTCTTAAAAGTTAAGATACGTTTTTCTTTTACATCACAATAAGGACATGCGAAGAATGACAACCCTGTTTTCAAAATAAAACATTAATGCAAACTTTATAATCACGTAAAATCATTTTATCATACCTTTAGTTGGCTGTGTCTCAATCTTTTGAACTGCAGGAGTGTGATGTGTATCGTTTAAAGGGCCGTCAACTCCATATTTTCTTTGCACATAGTTTTGTCTTAGAAAATACTTATTAGCACTATGTTTGGTAGTATAATGTCTTTTCAAGTTACAGGCTTTTGTGTATCGACAACCGCACAAGGCACACTGATAATTCTTATCCATGTTTAAAAGCAACACAGAGTACTGCTTGACTGCCAGAAACCGACTAAGTACACACATACAAGATATTACAGTACAGTAAACAAAAAAACTTCGAGGGGCGTCAAGTTTCGAAGGCATGTTAACCAATTCATTCAGCGTTCAGGTTCGAACGCGAGTGTTTCACTCTTCAGAATCATTAGCAAAATGCCGCGTCCACGCTGGATATACCGAAACTATAGTCGCATGGTAACTTTATTTTTACTTATTACACTCAGTAATTTAAACGAGACAATTAAGAAATCTGTTTACTTTAGCTATATCTTATTAGGCATAACATTAATATATTTTCTAGATTCCATGTACAGTTCAAGGCTGCAATGAACGATTCAGTAGGCATATCCAATTAAGATCTCATGTGTTTATCAGTCATGAATGTTCTAACTGTGAAGGTACATTTCTGAGCCTACAATCTCACCAACCTTGTGACGCTCCTGCCAACATCCAAGTCGGAGGAGCATTGGAGGGAGGACCTTTCGAAATTGTCGGCAACGCTCATCATGGAAGATTATCTGACTACAGAACATCTCAAGTACAAGGTACGACAGATTTGGCTGTACTTTTTGAAAATTTACGAGAACCGACTACAAGACTTATAGCAGATATATTTCAAATCCGCCGTGGTTTGCGAGTAGAGTTTGTTACTCACGTTCGGTTAGAAAGAGATGAGGTTACAAAAGATACTTTTTTGAGATCTCCATCTATGGTGTTACTACATTCAAACTTCATAAGCAATTTATATGAAACAGCATTACAGCATCAAGTAGCTGTTCTTGAATTGTTTACTGAAGAAGGTAGCGGTTGGAAAGTAAAAGAATTTCTCTACTTTCAAATTTCGTTTGCCGTTTATAATCCAATTAGAGGAGCAGCCTATATTCCTACTCCAAAAGATCTAGGAAAAAGAGGGTTGTTAAATATAAAGAATACAAACGATTATTGTTTTCTTTATTGCATATATGCCCACTTGTGGCCTGTGGACGGTAGGACAGCAGAAAAAGAAGAGCCTGAAAAATATAATTACATGATTCGTCGATCTGAATTTAAAGTAGACATTACCAGTCTTAAATTTCCTGTACCAATACAAGACTTTTCTGAATTTGAAATAGCAAATAACATTTCTATTAATGTTTACGGCTTTAATGAAAGCAAGGGAAAAAAATCTCCAGGGAATGTAGTAGTCTATCCGATTGTTTTAACTAAACGACGTAATGTGCCCCGAGCAAGACATATCAATCTATTATTTCTAGAAGAGGGAGATAAATGTCATTATGCACTTATTACAAATCTGTCAGCATTTATCGGCAATACAGCATGTCGTTACGATCTTTGTAGATTCTGTCTAAATAAGTATATTATTACGAATACAGAAATCAATTCAGAAACTGGGGAGATTGAGATTGTAACAGGGAGCAATCCTAATTTAGAAGCGTTAAATAGGCATGAGGCCATTTGTCAAAAGGTAAGCAGTCCCAGGATAATTTTTCAGGATGAAGGATGCATAAAGTTTAGAGACTTAAAAACAACATTTGCAGTTCCTTTTATTTGCTTTACCGATTTGGAAGCATTCATGGTACAAATGGATAGAAAGGGGACAGATCAACATCAACCATCTTCGTATGCATACATAATATGTAGTGACGAAAAGGTAGAAAAGTTTAGACTTTACGACGATGAATTTCCAATTGAAGATTTAATTGAGAACTTACTTTTAGAGGCAGATGAGATTTTAAAAAAGATTAGGGATTTTAAGCCAATGGAACTGAACGACGAGGATTTGATAGATCATGCAAATTCCGTGAAATGTAAATTTTGCAAAGAGCGCTATCACGATAAAAACAAAAAAGTCAGGCATCATGCGCATGTTAATTGTATTTACTTGGGGAAAAAATATAGAGCTGGCCAGTATATTTGCACTTTGTGTAATAACTGTAATTTGCAGATAAAATTCAAAAATCAGTTGTATGTTATGTTTCACTGTGGAAAGAGATACGATTTTAAAATGTTAATAAGCGCGCTCACTCCAAGATATAAAGACAGAGTAGAAATTCTTGCAAAAACAAAGGAAGACTTCATAAGTATCACAATTGATAAAAAATTAAGAATAACCGACTCAATTCAACATCTTCGTGGCGGATTAGCTGACTTGGTAGAAAGTTTATTTAAAGGTGGGCTGGAAAAGTTTCCCTGTACTAGATCTATATTCTCTGAATATGAACATTTACTACCAAAACTTCTAAGGAAACAGCCTTTTCCCTACAAATACTGTAAGGGTCGGAGTGTGTGGGAAGAAACATGCCTCCCTCCGAAGGAAGCATTTTATAATGATTTAAAGGAAGAGGCAATTACTGATGAAGATTATAATCATGCTCAAGAATTATGGCAGGAAACAGAATGTCAAACATTTAGAGACTACTGTAGCCTTTATCTAACTCTGGATGTTACACTTCTTGCTGATGTGTATTTAGATTATAGAAAAACTTGCATGGAAGAACTTATAATAGATCCTACGTACTCTATTACGTCCAGTGGATATTCATTTCAGGCATTTTTATATCTATCTGAAGTAAAAATAGATTATATTCAGGACATGGATATTTATCTGATGCTAGTAACTGGATTGAAAGGTGGAATCACTCAGGCAGCGACGCGGCTGGTACAAACTAATTTGCCTGAGGTGGAGGGATATGACTCTAGTAAGCCAAAGTCTGAAATAATGTTTACAGATTGTAATGCAATGTACCCTAGCGCAATGATGGAGCCAATGCCTGTGTCAGACTTTAGAATGCTTTCAGATAGTGAATTAGAAACGTTTGATGTTATGAATATTGATGATTCGTTAGGGAAAGGCTACATAATAGAATGCGATATAGACTATCCAGAAGCATTACACACGGTCCATGCCATGTTCCCTATGCTACCGGAAAAGTATTCTGTTTCATTTTATGATCTTTCTGATTACCAATTAGAGCTGTTAGATTCTGCGAAGCAATGTAACGCAGCTGCTGCTGAAAAATTATTACTTACACTCTTTGACAAGAAAAATTATATTTGTTATCATAAACTGTTAAGGTTCTATGTTTCCAAGGGAGTATTGATAAAAAAGTATCACAAAGTATTCGAATTCAGAGAAACTGCATACATGAGAGATTATGTTATTAAAGTTAGTGAATTGAGAAAGAATGCGCCAAGTGAAATTGTAGCAATGTATTACAAAATTATTTTAAATGCAATATATGGCTACTGTTTAAGAAATAAAGCTAACGATATTAACTGCAAACTTTGTTTCGATGCAGAAACGTGTGAAAGATATTTAGCCAGACATTATTATCACAGTCACTCTGTAATTCACGAAAACTTGAGTGTGTTTCAATTTAGGCAAACCTCATTTAAATTCACTCAGCCTTATGCCACAGGATTTTGCATTACAGAATTGTCTAGATTGCAATTATACACGTTTTATTACGATGTACTAAGTATTCATTTTAATAACCGATTGAGCGTGTGCATGATGGATACTGATAGCATAATGGTTAATGTGGAATTTAAAGTCCAATACTAACGCCAGCGTGCCTGGTAAATGGAAATTGGAGAAAAACGGTAAACGGATTAGACAGGCATGTGCATTGAAAGTAAAACAGTACAGCATTTTGATGGACGACGAAAGTGAAGTGACAAAGGGAAAGGGTGTACCCAGGCCAGTATTGAAAAGATTAAATCATCAAATGTATTTAGATACGTTGCGTGGGGCACCAAACTTTAGATGTTCAGCTAAACACATTGTTAGCAGGAAATTGCAATTGTATACAACGGAGGTAAATAAGTTAACTCTACATGCATTTACTGCCTCACGTTATATTCTTGATGACGGCATTCACACATTGCCTTTCGGTCATAAAGATATCAGACATTAAAACAATTATGACTTAATTAAATAAGATTTTTGCAACTGTACTATGAATGCTGATAGAAGGTGCTATTGTAAAGTGTCGACATTTATTGTCACATTATGTATGCAGTAATTAATAATATAGTTTAGTTTAATTGTATTTAGGTTGGTTTAATTGTGTTTAGTTTAGTTTAATTGTATTTAGTTTCATCTATTTAAGTAGAATCGGCTTTAGTTTATTCTTGGTTAGTTTAATGTAGTTTAGTTTAGTTTAATTGTGTTTAATTGTAGCTAGTCTAGTGTAGTTTAGTTTAATTGTATTTAGGTTACAGTAGTTTTGTTTAATTGTGTTTAATTGTAGCTAGTCTAGTGTAGTTTAGTTTAATTGTATTTAGGTTACAGTAGTTTAGTCTAATTGTATTTAGTTTACTTAGGTTAATCTTTGGTTTGATCTATTTAATTAGATGTAAATGGTTTTGTAAAAGTGCATGTAGATACTATAGAAGAATATAATAAGTATATGTACTACTAGGTACTATTTAATATCGAGTAGTGGCTGTAGTAAATAATCTTTTATAAATGGTTGTATCTTTAATGTATGTCACATAGTTCTCTGTATAATAGCATTTTAATTGTTAATATTTGCAAGTGCAAATGAATAATAGAATTGTGAAAGACTAATAATGTGTAGGTACTATGTAGTACTTGTACGTAATTACTGGAGTGTGTTCTTAATGTAAAGTGTAAATAGGCAATGTAGAGCGATCTAAATACGTACTTACTTTAGTTGCATTGTAATTTGTATGAGTTTTTGCTGTAGTTTATAATAATAATTTGGAGCTAAATGTTTTATGTATTGGTAGTTAAAAAATTATTTCCATAGTTTGTATAGTTAATTGTTTCTATTGCCAGGAGCTAACTGTTTTAAGTATTAGTGAATTACGTGATCTACTGTTAGTAACTACCTAAATGTCTGTATTTGTAATTGTTTCTATTGCCAGTAACTTACTGTTTTAAGTGAATTTCTTTATTACGTAATGTATTGTCAGTAACTAGTTTGTGTAGTGTTTAATTCCAAAAAAACCAAAAAAATGATCTGTGAAAATGTAAATAAACCAATTCGGCCCTGTACATTCGTCTTTTATTGTTTGAACTGAAGTAGTTAGACTAAGAAGCAGAGAGATTGAATGACTAAACTGAATTACTACTAAATAAGAGTCAAGGAAAGTGAGAGTGCGAGAGAAGGAAGTAAGACAGCTAATTAGTATTCGTAATGCATTACTACTCGTCTTTACTCACCTACCTTCTGTTGTTGTATGCTACATTCAACTCTAATAATATCAATTTATCGATGCTGTTGAGCTAGCTTGTCATAAGTGAGAATAAATGATTGCAAGAAATAACTAATGGCAACAAATGTTGGAAATTATAAAAGATTTTTCAATAGATGGTTACAAAGATGGCAACAGAAAACTTTAACTTTTTAAAATTATTCTGTCATTTAAATAAAGATGGTTACAAAGATGGCAACAGAAAACTTTAACTTTTTAAAATTATTCTGTCATTTAAATAAAGATGGTGACAAAGATGGCAACAGAAAACTTTAACTTTTTAAAATTATTCTGTCATTTAAATAAATATGGTGACAAAGATGAACAAACTTTAACTGTCTGAATTACATAGTTTCCTTTTGGCCGACGCCACCAGTAGTGAAGCCAGCATAAAACTTTAACTTTCTAAAATATTTTTACCTACGACGCCGGCACTAGTGACGCCGTTAAATACTTAACTTTTTGAATTACATTTCCATGACGCCTTCAGTGACGCCGGTAAATACTTTAACTTCTTAAAATATTAAATGTATCTACCTAGAAGACGTTTTAAATACTCCAAATGGTGAAAATGTGAGTATAAAGTAGTTTGTATATTAAATGTCTTTACAGTTAAGTCTTTTATTTTATTGAGAGCAGATGCAGTTCCGTTATAGAATTGAATAATTATTAAGTTGTTGAGTGTAACATTAGTGCTTTTTTTGCCTAAACAAAAGTTAGATTCACTGTAGTAAGCTTCAGTACGGTAAATAATATTTTGTATCGTTGCTTGAGCTGTGGGTAAACAAGATGCATTTGACCACTTCCGTTATAGAGTTGACTCGTGACATGAATAATTATTTGAGTAGGAGTGTATGTGTTTATAGTTATATACCTATTGACCGCTATATTTTCCTTATTAAGAACGTTCACCTACTGCTTGCTTTATGCTTTGATGTGCAGCTTGAATGCCTGCAACTTGTTGAGTAGATTATTGTTTTGTTTGAATTTGAGTGTAGCGTAATCCATGCAGTGTGAAATGCTTTAATTCGCCTAGTTATAAGATGCGTATGTTACCAGATGCATTTCCGTTAGAGACTTGGTGCGTGAGATGAATGCATTATTATAGTCTGCACACGCACAAATGTTGTTCCACTCACCTAATTATTGACTGCTCGTGCCACTACTCGACGGGCCAAGTATTTAATAATGCACTAATAGTACTATATAATATTATCCTACTTCCTATACTGCCTATTGGATTTCATTCCTGCATTCCCAATTTGCCTTGACTTGGTAGATAATTCTAAAAGTTTTTATGCTACATAAAGGATTGGTGTGCAACGTAAATGGGTGGATGGAAATAAATATTATTACACAAGTTCCGCTTACTATCTATTCTCTCCCTCCTTTTTGCTCAGTACTTGACAGATTGTCGATGAGAGAGAATCAACCTACAACATGAATTCACTATCCTTGTCGTACTTTAAACGGGCCGAGTAAGTTATATTACATTTTCTCTATATAACATTGTAATCAAAGTAATGCTAGCAAGATGTTTTTATTTCAGCTTCCGCTGTTGGCATTGTAACTATGATCATTTGAGTAGAATCGAATCTGACACAATGACCAAGGTAAATGGATACCAGTCATGTATTCGCTGTTATGTGCAAGAAAAGATGCGCTCGAATGCTGTGAAGAGATATGAGCTTGTTCTTGACGACTTAAGGCAGTGGTTCCCTACCGAATCTAAGTACTGTCGTAGCAGAGAAAAATGTCTACTGAAAAAAATTTCATATGATGTTGCAAAAGATGTAAAATATTATATTTTCGCCATGCGATATAAATTATGTGGATTCTGCCTAAACCATTCTCACTATCGCAACCTTTTCATCCCAGAAACCGAAGATCCTATTTTCATGAGAAAGAGAATTCTACGATCATTGTAAGTTTTGTGCTTGTATCTCCTTTATAAATAAAAATTGTGTACTAATCTTTAAAAACTTTTATAGTTCGAATGACATGGAATCTGTTACAAAGTTTGAGCATGTAAATGAATCTCTCGTCGGAGCTCCCGAAGGTGAAATCGAGGATGAAATCTATAAAATGCTAGAGGAGGATGCTAAGAATTTGGAATGTGGGAAATGTTTTCGCCTTGCATCCTTTCGGGAAAATAATAATAACTAAACATTCATGTTATTTAGTTTTAATTGGCTTTAACTTGGGCTGTACTGTTCAATAGTTTTGTTGATTATAATTACTATCAATGTAATATATACAAAAACAACAAACTTTCTCAGACATTAAACTGTTCATTGCATTGCAGTAGCTAAGGCAGAGTGAGCTAAGGATGTAATATAGAGAAGACTGACATACGTTTTGGTAATCCACTAGCTCTGCATGCTAAACATTTTCTCTCTGTACCTAGTTTATCGTGCATGTCGATACATTACCTAGCATTTTATATAATTATCATTAAATTCTACCAATAAATCACTTAAATTGAAGTAAATATCAGTAGTTTGATAGTAAAATCAATAATTTTCTCCAGTATTATAAGAAATATCAGTAGTTTCATTAGTTTTATAAGAATTATTCACTATATATCATATACTTTTCCTACCTTTATAGGAAATATTCCACACATTTCACTAGTTATATAGGAAAGATTCACTATATATCTTATAGTTTCAGTAGTTTTATAGGAAAAATTCACTAAATATCTTATAGTTTCCTTAGTATTACAAGGAATTTTAGCTAGTTATATCGAGTTCCTCTGTCTGGAAAAATTCTCCCCTATGCGTGATTATCGAGTGCATCGGTGCATTACGGAGTATTTTATGCAAATGTCATTAAAACATAACAAAATATTAACTTTTTCTTCCAATTTCAAGTATATTTGATGTAATATTGATAAAATTCTCTAGTTTTGTACTAAATCTTCTTTAGTTTGAGTAGTTTCAACAGAAATATTCTCTAGTTTGCCTAGTTTTGTAAGAAATATTCTGTTATTTTCCAAGTATTATACCAAATATGAGGAAGTCTAACAAGTTATATAAGTAATATTTGTAGTAAGTAGGAAAGATTGCATGCTTCCTTCCTGAGAAAATTCTCCCCTATGACAAGTTATCGTGTTTATCGATGTATATCGAAGTATTTTATACAAATATCAGGAAAATGTTAGCTTTTCTATGCAATTTCATGTAAAAATTAGTAGTTTTCTTGTAAATTTTGGTAACATTCTCTGGTTTTGTAATAAATTTTCTTTAGTTCGTCTAGTTTTATTGGAATTATTCTTTAGTTTATCTAACTTTTGTTTAGTTTCACCCAATTCATTAAAATTATTTTGTATTTTCACAAGTTTTACAACAAATATTATATAGTTTTACGAGTTTTCTAGTATTGTTTCATACTTTCAATGAGATTTATAATATATATTAGGAAGTTACATAACTTTTATCGTAAGTGTTTGTAGTTTTACTGTAAAAGTCGATGGTTGTTGGCAGTTTTGCAGTAAATATCTGTATTCGTTTGTAGTTTAACATTAAATTTCGATGATTGTTGGATGTTTTGCAATTAATATCTGTATTTGTTTGTATTTGTAAGATGATTTTTGGCAGTTTTGCAGAAAATGTCTGGATTTGTTTGTAGTTTTAAGGTAATTGTTGGGAATTTAACAGGAAATATCTGTATTTATTTGTAGTTTTAAGACAAACATTTGTAATATTTTATAGTTTGGTTGTAATTTTAAGTAATTTCATTTAGTTTTGTACTAGATGTGAGTAAATGATTGCAGTGCATAAAAGTTTTTATAATTGTTTGCAGTACATCTTAGTAATTCTTAGCTTGTAATAAATATAATTAGTTTTTTATAGTTTTAAATTAAATGTGAGCATTTATTTGCAATTTTATTGAACATGTTCGTAAAAGTTTGTAGATTTTAGTAGGTATTTAGAAATATTTTCAGTTTTGTATTTAATATCAATTATCTTTATTCTTTATTTACTGAAATCATTTCCATCTCTTCAAATAGATTAGAGATTTTATTGCATTGACGACGCTAAATGAATTCGATGAGTATTTTATTACGCATTTCCATCGTATATTTATTAATGCTTTGTTTCAAATATTATTAAGGTTACAATATCATGCAATGCATGTTTGGCTGGCTGTATGTTGTAGAGACTGACACGTGCCAGGCACCGGATGTAGGGGAGAGAAAACGTTTGCACCTGGCATAATAACGTCACAAGGTTCGAGTTGGCTAATATATACTTTATTTTATAATATAATTTGAAATATACTTGATAGGTGTCAAGCTGTTATTAGTATTTATATATTCTATTTCGATAAATATGGTGAGATATAACATTATAGCTACAGTGTGACGATATTATTATAGTGATATTAGTTTTGAGATGATGCAATAATGAAAGTAATTGAGTAAGCCAGAATAGTATTACCTGAGTGCGATGCAGTGAAGAGTTGGCAGGCGGAGCGTTCAGCAGAAGGGTTGGTAGGTTGAGCGAGTTGTAGTGGAGGGTTGCCGTGCTGCATTAAGGAATACGCCAGTGTTGAATTACACGTCGGAGAGCGAACAAATACTTGCTAGCACTCTCTGCTATAGTTTATTTTAGCCCCACTTTGTATTTTGTTACAAAATTTTCATAAAATTTTCTAAAATAACTCCTTATTCAAATTTAATAACTATATAAATAGGTAACGTTGCTTTAGGTTTACGATTAATTTATTAACTTTTTAATATAAACCCCAAAATTTGATATAAAACTCAAAATTAGATTTTTAATAGCAGTAACTATAGTGCATGTGTAGAGTATATATAAACTATATAATAATCCACGTACAATATATAGCCGTAACGACAGTTGTATGTTTGCAGCTTGTAGATATTGTAACAAGTGTTGCTGATATCCTATTTATAGATATAAAATAGTAAAATGCATTGTTGATATGCAAGTTATAGATATAAAATAGCAAAAGTATTGTAGATATGCAAGTTATAGATATATAACAGTTGAAAGTATTGTAGATATGCAAGTTATAAATATAAAATAGTAAAAAGTATTGAAGATATGCAAGTTATAGATATAAAATTCTATTGTATAAGGAATATTGTAGGTAGAAAAGTTACTTACTTTTATGTGGAGCAGCTAGGGAAATTTATACGGGACAAGTATGAACTGAATCTAGTAGGGGAGAGTGTGCAAAAAGTGAGAGGCGGAGCTTAAAACCGGTTCCAGCCAATCAGCGAGTAGTAGGTGTTCCGATATACTACTTAAGCTGATGCAAGTCCACCAGAGCTCAGTCGAGAGCGAACCTTCACCGAGTGAAGACCTCCGTTCACGCTCGTCCGAAGCAGGATGGGGGAATCCGAATATGTATATAGCAGCCTATTACGCTCTATAAGAGCATGATTGTTATATAGAAATGGCTAAATGATGACCGCTTTGCTTATAATATGGCTTATATGCTTATATTATTATAGGTTAGGTTAGGTTAAGGCAAGGAGGGCCGGCCCCGGCCGGCCTTCCGCTTAAAAAAACTGGAATAGGGGGAGTCCTTTGGAGCAGTTTTTGAAAACTTGTTAATCCCCTTCGCTACTTTTATGTCTATACATATAGTATACATACATGATTTACTCAAAATGAAACTATAGGCCATCCCCCTTATATACGGCTCGGCCAATACGCCAAGATTTTACAAATAATTTAGTAAGTGATGATTGCTACCCCATAATTAATCGTCTGGTGTATCAAAAGGAACGACCTCGGTCGATTCCTTTTTGAAGCAAAAGCGGTATTGTGCTGCACAATTTAAATTCCAACTTCCAAGTACCAATTTCAAGTACCAATGACTTTCAAGTAGACTAATTAGAAAAATTGCAAAAAGTGAATATCCGAGTACTAAAAAGATTGTATGAATTTTCATGTCCATAGTGACCACTTTTGGTCTGGATTCTTCAAATTTGATTACTGCATCTAACTGACGAGAAATGTAGTGCAATGGTTGATGATCTTCCCACATATTTAATAGTCCATTTTCCAACATTTGGTAGAAAAATGTGTGATGTTCATGTCTGAAGGCATATTGAAATGCCCAGAGATCAATTTGAGTTGCAACTGGCTTCTTGGCTGCACTGCACTTTGCCTTTGGATATTCTTTGTGAATCGCATATATTGTAAGAAGTCCACTTTCCTTTTGCACTACTGTCATCAATTTTGAAGTAGTATTTCCAACAAGTTTGACTGTGAGATTGTCATAATTATATCCTTTGTCTCTATATTCTTGTGCTGACTCATCTTCATCCCAGTCAAATTCATACGTATTTCTACTCAAGTCCTGTTTCCTTGATATTCCATTTTGTTTCAGTACATTTTTTATTAATAGGCCATCATTGAAATCTTTGTCCGTTTGGCTTACAGCTCTGTATCCATTAGCAAGCAATTCAGTCAAGTTTTCAAACAATTTCCTTTCAGGTGGGACAATTACTTCTCCTGTTATGTAAGTTTCATATTCAGTTGAGATGATAAATGCCATTAGTAGGACAGCACAAGTCAGAATGTGTTTCCTATAAATAGAAGAAGATTGTCGAAATAGAACTGCAATTGTTGACATTATTGTTATTACAATCTGGTTGAAACAATTTCGAAAAGATCCAGATGTGAAGATTAAGATCGCATTAGCCAGAGGAAAGAAGAGAAATATGCAGGACCAACAGATATCGTCAAAAGTATTTTGTGCCAAAACAGACAATGTTACGTCAAAAAAAGATTCCTCACCCTCGCAATAGATAGCAACAAATTCGATGTTTTTGTAGTGAAACCGTTTGGAATCGGATCTGTATCTTTTAAAAATATCTTCAGCCAGTAACATCTTCCAGCCTCCCAGAAGAAAAATAGAAACAGGGTCTACTTCATACAACATAATTACAGAACTATCAACCGACTGCAAGTAAACTGCTGAAAGGTTGAATTTAGCAGCACTTGCTTCAACGGCTCTATGCGATGGCTTGCAATCTGCAGAAATTTTAGTCAACATGTAAGTAGATTGGATACATTCTCTTCTCGTAATGAGATTTTCACTGATTTGATTAGCATCTCGCACTACAAGATGATTTTTTTGAGCATGTCCATTAAGACTGTCCCAAATGCCTATCCATTTGTCTTCAGGGATGTTCGCTTCAATGTCAATGAACAACGACTCCGTTTCGTTTTGGTACAATTGTACAGTGAACAAGGAAAAATCAGTAGAATCTTGTATACCGATAAAGTAAACAGCACGAATCGACTCACTTTGGAATAATTTGAAAATGATAGTATCATTTTTCCACGCCTTGATGTCAAATCCATTGACTTGGTCATATATAATTATGAACTGAGCTGAGCGACGATTCATTTCTGCTCCGAATTGTCTTGATAATTCTTCGAAGGATGCGTCTGGTTCCAATACTATGTTAATGCTACACTGACTGTTTGTCAAGTCTGTAGGCATCTCCCAATGCTTGCTGAATAAAACGCTTTTGCCAGCGTCAACGACTGTCCATGGTTGAAAATTCTGATTAGACATCAAAAACTGATCGGCCCATTTAGATCGGTTGAATATGGCAAGATTGAAGTCACAGTTGTTAAACAAAGACAAATTCTTAACGCTAGATACTAATTTAAAATTGTGCAGGAAGAATAAAAATATAAATAAATTGAATTTGGAACTACTAAACATTTTTTCAATCCCTAATAAAATATATAACAATGCACCTTTATCGGCTAGCGGAAGAAATTATTTTAGGGTAACATTTATTTTAAGTTGTAAATAGTTGTTAAAGGCGTTGCAACGTTTGAACGCAATTTTAGATAAAGCACTCAGTGTTTTATTATTTTTATGTAGGCATTATACCTTAGTAGTGGTGATTAGTGATGAAGTAATGCAAAAGAATATAAAGCGACTTCTATTTAAAAGCTTATTAAGAGAGAACAATCGATTTTCAAAAATTTTCAAAGTCTATATAGAGTGATAGAGAGGTCTATTAGTGAGTAAGCATGAGAATATTACAATCGCATGTCTAAATTTTACTCTAACTTTTATTCCAGAAATAATTTCAGTTCTTCTGGAAGTAAGTATTTCATGGCCATGGCGGTCATTAGTATAGTAGAAGTATAGTGAAATCAATATAACTATCTATCAAGTCTAACATGGTACATAGATGAAAACACGGCATTCTGTTTGTGTCTCAAAACACAAACAGAAAAGACAAAATGATTGAACTACATAATATTATTATATTATCTCTTTGGCTTTTTTTATTGATTTGACTGCGACAAACACACAATACAACACATCAAATATATCTACATTCCAATTTCGTTTGCGGCCGCTTTTCTAGTAATCCTTATTATTAAAATTTTATATTAAAGCTAAGAATTAAGCACAAAATAATATATTATAAGAAAGAGTGTATTTTGGCATTATACTAAATAATAAATTATACATACCAAAATTATAATGATGAATTAATTATCAATTTATATAAACAATCAACAAATTCGAATTCTGATTTATTAATTTGTCCATATCAATACAAGATTCATACACACTGGCCACTATGCTTTTACCTAGTTTTAATATAATTTAAATTTATATTTACAAAAGCTTTTTTATATTATGTATTTATTTCTTTTATTTATCTTTCTATTTTACTGTCTTTGCAAAAAGAAATTTGCATGAATCAGAGGTGATGATGTTATGTTAATGTTATTAGGATCGAAGCTTTGCTTAGTATCCTTATGAATTTGTCGCTGTCACTCTGGCGATCGTCTGGTCGTCTGGTCGTCTGGTCGTCCACTAATTTTATTGGTACTTTATTAGCACGTATATCTTTGCAACGACATAACTTATTCCAAATCTGTTTTTTGCATATGGTAGCATATATATTCAGGATCAACCAGTTATCATTAAAATTCAAATTCGACGCATCCCCTGCTTTGTGGAAATTATAAAAGTGCAGCAGGTGAGGCAGACAGTAATAGTACGGCAGGTGAGGCAGACAGTAATAGTACGGCAGGTGAGACAGACAGCGTATAACATAGAGGACTGTGAATGAGCTGAGCTATCTAAGAGACTACACACCGCGCTGGTATTAACATGCTCTGAAACTGCGGGAGACAAATGCAATATAAAATAGCTTCTCTAGAGCAACGATTAGTTGAATACAATTTTCGTTTCATTGCAACAATATTGTCACTGCATTGTAACCCAAAAGTGAAAATTGGCTAAAGAAGAGGATTTTTGTCCATTGTGATTAGTTAAATACAGTTTGAAACATTTTATCGTAAAAATTGTCAAAATATAAGAGTTTGAAAGATTTTAACGTGAAAATTGTCAAAATATAATGGAAATGGTTGTCCATCTTCACTTCATTATGAATACATGTGTGGGATTCATCAGTGGTGAGTGCAGTTAACTACAATTATCTCAAATCACTATTTAGGTATTGTTTAAATCACAATACTACATTCTATTTGTATTGCAATCCAAAAAATTATTAATCGGGTATAATCCTAATCGTGACACTCGATTCTTTCCAGCTTTACAGTCACCTGGTGCGGAATTGATTGGGTTGGGATTAGTTTGAAACATTTTATCGTAAAAATTGTCAAAATATAATGGAAATGGTCGTCCATCGTCACTTCATTATAAATACACGTGTGGGATTCATCAGTGCTGAGTGCAGTTAACTACAGTTGTCACAAATCATTATTTAGGTATTGTTTAAATCACAATACTATATTCAATTTGTATTGAAATCCAAAAAATTATTAATCGGGTATAATCCTAATCGTGATACTCGATTCTTTCCAGCTTTACAGTCACCTGGTGCGGAATTGATTGAGTTCTGCATGTTGACTCCAAACTTATATGAATACTCTAATACCAATACCATCAACTCCCGCCCAGACTGTTGGACCAAAGACTCCAACTATAACCCTACATTTTAGATGGCGTAGTAAGTGGAATCTACAAAATCAACAAGATATTACTATTTAGGTATTGTTTAAGTCACGTTACTATATTGAATTTGTATTTCCAGCTGACTTGCCGAATGCATCCCTACTCATTATTAAATGACATATTCCATTCTTTCCAGCTTTACAGCCTACTAGGAATTGATTTAGTTCTGCATGTTGACACATGGTGAAGAATTGAAGTTAACTATTTGGAATAAACATTTTATCGTGGAATCTACAAAATCGACAAGATATCACTATTTAGCTTGGTGTTAATTGACTCCTGAAGGGTGGATATTCATGACCAGGGAACTAAAAAGGTACTCCTTTTTTACAAAAAAGGTAAAAAGCACTACTTTTTCTAAAAAAGCAGTCCTTTTTACCTTTTTACCTTTTTTACCTTATTTACATGTAAAGTGAAGTAAATGGGGCACTCTGCTACATCAAAAAAGGTAAAAAGGCAAAAAAGGACTGCTTTTTAAAAATCTTCCTCCTACCTTTTTTATAAAAAAGGCAAAAAAGGTCCTTTTTTGTTCCCTGTTCATGACTACCAGCAGTTTGATCTGGGACAGGAATGGGATTCCGGAATGGGACTAATTCAAAAGAAAGTCCCATATAAAATTTCAAACTATTTTATAGGACTTTCTCTACAGAACCCACCTGATACGGGCAGGGGATGGGGGGAGGAAGAGACAGGAATCTGTCTATTTGCCTTGATTCTAATGATAACTGATTGTGGCTGAATACATGTGCTACAATATGCAAAAAGCAGATTTGAAACAAGTTATGTCGTTCCAAAATATGCGTGCATTTTATTATCGAAGGACAACCAGAACATCAGAATTTTTTTTTAAATCTCCCGCTTCGATCCTACGTATACGCCTGTTTGCCAACAGTTTATTATCAATAAGATGGTTTAGTTGCGTGTAAACTGATACTCGTAGACGGACATCAGGAGCATGCTCGTATCAACGAACTTGTTCAACCATAGAGTTAGGGTGACGCCCAACTCTGTCCTCTTCCAAATAGTGCCTGATTAGGCACTATTAAGCACTCACTATTCAAATTGTCGACTTATTTCTCAGACTTGAAATTCTTCGCACTTCCTCCTTTTTTTAAATGCGTGTCTGGTTCGGCGATACGTTCAAACATACATAGATACAAGGCTACGATTTATATATAGTGAGGATTACGCATTGATAAAAGTTATGTTACAATGCTATGCAAGGGTAGGATGTTTTTATAATGATGAACCTATCACACATTTGTATTTTTAGTTATACTTATTATAATCCTTCTTTCTTGGGAATTTTTACAGATAGCATCATGTTCATTGTGTGCATCATGACGACTTCCAGAAAAGTGAACGTGGTTGATTTCTTCATGATGAAAAATGGCCCCATTGCAAATCGCATTGTTCGGCAGCTCCTGACCATTCTTCTAATGATTGGCCTGTTATGCTTCTTATTTTCCTGAATGAAATCCAAGGATTTTGTGTTGACTAAAGCCAGAGCTGGAATGAGTATTATTTCAATTATGAGGACCATAACTGCCATCAGAGGGGCAATAATATAGCTACCAATGGAGACTAGGTGGTACATTTTAACAGCAGCAAAGTTAACTAAGATGTTTAGTAGACCAGCAACGAACAGAATAGTCGGGCCGAAGGGGTACACCAGCAAATAATTGACATCCAGATTTATGATCTTTAGGGCCGTGTAGATGTGCAGGGCAGCTGAGGGATGTTTTTGAAAATACATTTTCGTTTTGAAATAAATCAAGCTTTTGGATTTTTTGGCAGTAATCAATTTCAACCAAAAGACAACAGCCACGGAATAAACTATAGCACAGTAATTAGTGTCATGATGGGAATGGCAATCAGTCGCGATATCAGTGAGTAGTGACCAATGACTTGAAACAAATAAAGTACTGGGCTGAATGGAATTGTGACTAATGTAATAGACATTAAGAATCACTACTCACTACTACTAATAAGAATGGTTGAAAAATTGTGACAAGGATAATATCAGCACTGTAACTGTGAATACAACAATTTGTTCGACGGAAAGAGACGGTGTAAATATTTGCGTTAGCAGAGTTCCTGATAGAAATACATTGAAGGAAACACCAATTGCGAAAATTATGAAGCGAAATAAAAATCCAATTGTACTTTTATTTTGATGAAGTGATTTAGTATGGGAACACCAATTGAAGAATGAGGCATGAAATTTGTCACTGAAAATGTAGAAGAAATTATCTAAAGACTGAAGCAAGTAGGTTGATGTCATTGCTTTACAGACTAAAAAATCCAAATTGTTTTTGTGATATCAATAAGACCTAGAGTTTGACATGCTTGCCAATCATTCCATCCAAGTTTGGTAATTTATGTCTGTTAAAAAATGGTAGCCAGTCTCTTAATTTAGCAGATGAAATAAGAAAAAGATCATTACTCACAACGCAGATTAGACAAGTACTATGGCAAAAATATATTTTCTGTGATGATGTAAAGGCCTTTTGGGGCCAACATCATCGATTGAAACTTCTTAATTTAGTAAAAAGGTTAAATATGTAGTCCAGGGGCCAATTGCACCATAGCTACGCTTTTCACTTGTCACTTTTGCTTTTCATTTTGCAAAAGTTGCAAAGTAAAAAGTAAAATGGTTGCACCAAAATTTTGGCCTCCCTAATCACTTTGCAACCAAAAAGTGAAAAGTAAAAAAGTTGAACATGTAGACTGTGCCCTGTTTCTTAGCAACATTGCTGTCGACTTTGACTTTCATATTCATCGACATTTGAAAATTCAACTTTTTAATTCCGTAGCTGCGGTAACTCCATAAAAACTCAAACATTTTAAGAAAATCCCTATTTGTATCCTATTGCTCATCTAGTATTATTATACTTGACAAGCCTCTGGACACCTTGCAAAAAAACCTGCAAAGTTGTTCAACTTTTTCTTTTCCACTTTTGCGTTTTGTTGTTCGTGCAACGGAGATTGCAAAGTAAGTGCTTTTTTCTTGTAACTTTTACTTTTCACTTTTTACTATTATTCCAATTTTGGTGCAACGACAATTTTGCAAAATGGCCTACAAAAGTGCAAAGTAAAAAGCAAAAGTTGATGGTACAACTGACCCCAGGTAGAACATTGTTTTTCCGATGGAAGTTTTGACATCTGCTTGAGTTTGGCAATAGAAGTAAAAACTGTCTCCTTACCGACTCAACCGTCTTTCGTCAGTATACAGGGTGGGTTTTTAAGTAAAGAATTTTTTTATTTTAAATTTTCATCCATCGCTATTGGCGATTGCTTCAAATGCGCTATTAAGTTCTATTCGGCTGAAAAATGTGTACATAATGTGTTTGAGTGAACATCAATTCAGAATGAGAATAGCGCTTGAAATGTATTTCAAAAATAAAAATGGTGATAGAGTTGGTGTGACAAAATATGTGCGAAATGAAATGAATGTGACAAATGAGACAAAGTTACGAATATTGAAGTTCGACTGGAAATAGTACATTTAAATGGTCACATTAAAATCATGCAGAATTTAACGAAGAAGATTCGGGGATAGAAGTGCCAAATGCCAAATATGCCAAGACAATTATGTACTTTGTATCAAGCCTTTTTCTTAAGTACCAATAACTTAAGTGCTAAGCTAAGCCTTAAGACAAATAGTGCTTTATACTTTATAGGATGGTACGTACGGCACGTTTTGTGAGATAGGCATGCCATTTGGGAGAGTGACTTCCTAGTTTCTGCTGTGTTATGACGAAAAAATCCTACATAAGTGAGGAGGACTTAATATTTTGACGTATGTAAATTATTTAAACGCTAATGGATATGAAACACTACTTTACCGAATGTAAATTCAAGCATGCCCCATCATCCTCATGCATTGCATTTAATCCACTTATAATAGGTCGATACCCGTCTGTTATATTTACACAAAAATCATACACTGAATTCAGCCTTAGTACCATATCGACTAGGTATTGCTGCTGCAAGTGGTGTTGCTATTTCTTAGTACATTTGTAGGTCATACCTCTATTATGATTTTTGCAAAATGATTTGGAATATATTTAAAACTTTTATTCTCCTAGCCTAGCCAAGGGGATTGATAAAATACAACACAAAGAGAGCTTTCGGGTACTCTTAGTGAAAGCAGGCGGTAGCGGTGTCTTAAATACTACAGTCAATGTCCACGCGTGGCATACCAAAATATTATGAGACTATAACATATCCAGGTGGTGAGGGATTATCGAGCAACGTGCACGCGAGTTACTTTATGGAAATAAATAACACATTTGGACAGTGTTAGGGATTATGAACCAGGACATAAATTGTAAATACAGAAAACTTGATTAAACCAAAATAATTCTTATTTTTTAATTAGAGATTGGAGAAGAAAGAAAACTAAACATGTCGACTTTGTTCTTGTTCACACTACCGACCTCGTTTTTATTGTTATTGTTATTATCAGCTTTCATTCTTCTCCAATCTCTATTCAGAAAGCAAAAATTGGTTATAATATCCATGAATGATACTTTTAATTTTTAACTACTACCCTAATGACTAATAATATTATATAATTTTTATATTATTATGTATTTAAAAAAATATTTATTTTGTCGTTGTCAAATGAGTAATACTGGCAAACAGATCATGATTAGGATTCATCGTACTATGAATAAATTGGCTTAAATTACCACTGTTTTCAGAAGAAGAAATCTGATACTTAGAAACTAATGTAGGTACTCAGGAGTTCTTTTAAGCATAGCAATGCAAATTTCTGTCCCATGCAATGCCGAGGGCCGCTTCCAAAACCTTGGTAGTTGGTAGGTGGAGCAATTCGGCGAAACTTTCTCACGGTCCCCGCCACTGAAAAATCTCCTCTGGGTCCGTCCAGATATTCTTATCTCTCTGAATCTCAAAATGAGCTACTTGGATGTGTATCCCTTTCGGCAAATTGAATTTCTTCCCCTCTGTGTCCATGTGTACGAAGTCTTTGGCTGGTCTCCTACAATAAATTTAACAATGTAATAATTAATAATTGTTATTAATGAAATGACAAAAAAGTAAGTGTATTTCAAATTGGCCAGAAAGTCGTAAAAGTCCTCGGCAGTGGCAGCGACACGAGCGACTTTGGATCGGATTTGTTGTTGGACTTCGGGATGTTTTGCTAAGAGCTGAGTAATGAATTTAGTATTTAGTAATTCCAGGCTCTGTAACTACCTCTGAGGGAGGAATTTGACCGTGTAAAAAAACAAATTTAAATGAATCCGAGTGTGGAAATGATATTTTCGTAGTCCCCTTGGAATGCATTAACGGAGTGGGCGACCATCAGCTCTATAATAGAGACTAGGCAATAAGTATCTACGCTAAAATCATGAACGCAAATAATAGGTGCTTATTGTAACAAATACTAGATTAGACCACACATGTGCAATAATTGTTAGGTATTGTGATAGTTAAACTGATTTGTGATTTAAGACAGGGTAATTATAGCCGTGGACCTAACTTACAAAAATATATATTAAAAACATTTATTTTAAGTACTATTGTATTATCAGCCACGTCAGCCAGCAGAATGTACCGAGTACTTATATCCATAAATATTCCATTTGACTGTATTCAATTCTGACTCTGAAGTTCTTACTTTATGAAATTTAAAAAATTACCATGAAAATTGTGAATTATTATTCGTTATGCAACCTTATGCAACGGAATAATATTACACGACCTCTGACTTTTAGAATGAGTGACATATCTTGGTATGATATCTAATAATCTTATACGATGAACAGTACAGAATTTGGTCTTTTTTGTAGTTTCTTTGTCTTTTTCAGCTGGTAGCTCCAATTAGCTTGCACATCATTGAAGCAGATATGACCAACTACCGGACCAAAGTCATGTATAAAAATCGAAGGTTGTGTCTGAAAAAGGGTTACATCCAACTGAAATTGCTGAATAGTATGATAAATGAATACGGATATATACCAGAGTTGGGACTTTGTGGCTAGTCCTCACATACCTCATTTAGATCCTTCCCCTGAGGACCTCACCCATCTTACCTAACGCCTGGTTTATCCGTCCATTTTTCTCAAATGAGATACTCCTATTATTCTAACCTCACCTCAACCTCACTGATGTTCAACTCTAGCCTCGTCCCAACCTCACCTTATTTAAGTATAGAACAGTCCCGCCTTTTCCCTACGGCCAAGCCATTTGTCACTTGTGACCTCACCTGAGCCTCACTCAGTGTGTAACACAAGTGACCAACTTCACTTTAACTTCACTCTTTCGGTGATACGAGTGACCTCACAGAAATTTCACTCTTTCCATCTACATAGAAAGAGTCTTCATCTCATATCACTATTTGTAAAAGTATACTCGTTACCTCACATCACCTCGTGACTATCCTCCTAATGAGGTAAGATTGAGGTTGAGGGTCCGAATATTAAGTAGACATGAGTGAGGGGTCTCAACTGCGACGGATAGTATAATTTTATCATAGTACCTTCGTTAATCTTTATTGCCATAGGCGCTATAGTAATATATTAGTTTCTACGTAACAATTAAATGCTATGGAGTAATCAAAATGCCAGCATTCTTAAATTTTCCATCAATTAGCTGCATTATGGTCATTCTTTTCCCTATCAGTGTAATGTATCAGTTTATCAGTGTAATAAATGAACCTACAATGCTTGGCTGTAGGATACGATGGTGTTGTACAACACCACTCATGCTAGTTTCTGGCTCGGCGAGCCAGGCTAGCTCGATTTTTCGGCGAGCCGAGACGAGCCACTGGCTCGGCTCGGGTCGCTGAAATTTTTTTATGGACCTGGCTCGGCTCGGCTCGCCTTATTGGATGATGCCCTTGCCTTGGCCGGCTCGCTCAAAACTATTTCCCGACATTTTTATTTTAAACCTACAGGCTTCTTAACCATTAGTGGCTCGATTTTTCAGCGCATTTACATTCTGCATTTCGAAATCTTTCTATCCCATCTTACAACATATACTTTTAAGCTAAGTTTCGTCACTAGTGCAATTAAATGGACTATTTTGCAGTTTGCATGGTATATTATGAATATATCTGAATGTGTATTAAGCAATTATTTCAGGCACAGTTAGTAGTGCAAGAAATTTTCACACATAATTAAAGTAGATGAAGAAATAAATAAAAATTTTAAACATTATCACAAACAATTTTTAGGTTTCACGATGTGAATGAGCAAATGAGTAACATCGTAGTTATTATTGTTTTGTAATTACAATCTTAATTTAATTTATAACACAGATATACATTTTGGAAGCATAATTTAATTGTACTTTAGTTGAGGTGTACTGATCTTGTATCTATAACTTTTCAATCATAACAATCAGTCACTGTCAACTGTCTAGCATTTGGATGGGATCCAGAAATTTTCATATAAAAAGTTTTACATCTATGAGTAGTGAAGTTTTGCAACCAGGTACTGCAGTTTTACAACCGCGTACTGCAGTTTTGCAACCAGGTACTGCAGTTTTACAATCACGTACTGCAGTTTTACAACCATGTTACTGCAGTTTTACAACCGTACAAATGTAAAGAACTTTGAAGTTTGGTTAAATCACATAAAGCTAAATAAATGCTTAATACTTATACTATTAATTTGAAGTATGTGATTGTATTGCTGATAACTTACTAAATGAATGTAAAGTAAAGAAAGCAGTCAAAGGGAAATGTAAGTATGGTCAGTAATTATAATTTAAGACGTTTTAAGTTTTCCTTCTCCGTAGAGGACCTTTCAACAGTTTTAGAATTCGTTGCTGGCAATTTCTTTTTCCTCGGTTTTTGTGGTGATTTTTCAGCAAATGGGCAATTGAGCTGCAGTAAATTGCGATGTCCACTGTATTATATGTAGCCATGGTCTTCATCAACTTATCATCGATATCTATGTATTTCTTTCCATTGATGAGAGTCAATTAATATCAAATTCTGTCTCCAGTAAATTGCTTCATCTCTCAAGCGACCGATGAATTTCTAAAATTTGAAATGAAAACATCGAAACCTTGCCTTCAATAAATTGTGATAGCCCTCTAAATGGCTTGTTGTTCTAGTTACATTTTCACCCGACCGACTCTTCACATTCTACAATTTTGTTCGACATATTGACGAAAGGATTTAGTGCATCATGTAACTTTAGTAATCTGAAATCAGCAAATCTTGCCTGTACATAAAACATAATTTCTAAGTAAACTATCATTTATCTTAATGCACCACTCCTTCGGTTATCTTTTGAATACATTTTGGATGTAAAACTTCAGTTCTTGGATGTAAATCATTATGCGATTGTAAAACTGCAGTACGCGGTTGTAAAACTTTACTACCCACAGATGTTAGATGTGAAAATTCCCAATACCATTTGAATGATATTATTAATGCAAGTTGTAATTGATAATAATCCAACGAAATAAATTGTCTTTAAAACCCGTTATTTGGGATACAGTACATACAACATGTACTTAAATAATTATTTCTGGTATAAGTGCAAACAAAACACTTGTCAAGTTTTAATCAGTAGGATTACAGTAAAAAAATCTTTGTGTTTTGAAATGGTAACAATTATTAAAACTCTCTTGCATGGCAAATACAGTGAAATGGTTTCAATGTCAATAAAAAGCTGGATTTACATCCCAAGTACCAGTGACATTAATTAATTGAAGCTCTTTATGATTGATCGGAAAGATAACGAGATATATATAAAATGGGTGAAGCATTTCATGATATTTGTATTACAAAAGTAATCATGGTTCGCTCTCTTGCTCTGTTGATTGTTTGCTGCTTTGGAATTGCCCTTCCGGTAAGATACTGAAATTGTATATTTTGCATTGATACATAGAATGTAATAAAATGTAAAAAACAGTTTAGAATAGCATTTCAATAATGTTTGACGATTTCAAAATATCAATTTCAGGCAGCGGAGGCATACAAGGTGCTCGCTTTCTACCACGGAACATGGGATGTGGCCCACATCAGTTTCTGCAGGGAGGCCAACAGATATCTTCCAGGAGTGGCTAGTCAAAATGGATTTACATACGAATCGACTACTAATTGGAACAGAATGAACGACAACGAATTGAGGAATTACGATGTCATTCTTTTGTTGGACGACAAGCCACAAGGTTCCAGCCAGCAGGGAGCTTTCCAGAGATTTCTCGAAAACGGCGGAGGCGCCATGGCCTTCCACGTCTCAGCTTTCACAACCAACTCTGGAGAATGGAATTGGTACCACAATACTCTTTTGGGCTCTGGCAACTTTGTCCGAAATACGTGGAAACCCACCTCTGCCATTATGCAAGTGGAGAACAAAGGTCACCCGGCTGTGGCGAATATGCCCGATACATTCAGATCTCAGCCAAGTGAGTGGTACGGATGGAGCGGAAACCCACAGAACAACAACAATATCCAAATCTTGCTCTCCATCCACCCAAGCAGTTTCCCCGTTGGCACTGACCCCAATCAATCTTGGTACAGCGGCTATTTCCCCATTGCTTGGGCCAACAAGAACTACAGATTCATCTATTTCAACGTGGGTCATAATGACATCGATTATGCCAATGGCAATGCTGACTTATCTGCTACTTTCGGAGATTCCGTCCAAAATAGATTTATCTTTGACAGCTGGAGATGGCTTTCTCAAGGAAATCGAAAAGATCGCAGTAGTCCGCTCATAAGAGCTTTCGGCCATTAAATATTATAATTTCTTCTAATACATTACATTCATCAGCTCAAAACTCAACTCCTAAAATATTATTATCTTATGAACATTAATAAATACTGTAATATTTAAAACTGGTTATAAATCAATCTATACCTCAATATGCATAATATCAGGAAGAAATGTAAGTACTCGAATTATGTTATTGAAATGCCCACGATTAAAATCAAACACTGCGTAGTCAATATCGCAAACATTTAATATATAAATTGGTCGCATTTATTAACTGCATAAATGTTTACTTCTGTAAGTCACAAAGTCACATTTAATTGAAACGACCAGTGACAATAAACACAATTAGTTTCAGTGCTAATTTAACCATTCTGTCAAATGTTGGTAAGAGGAGCCACTTCACATTGACGAGCTAAATTATTTGCTCACGAAACTTAATTCAGTGATAAAAACATCCATCATGTCATCAATGTATCGTTGCTGTCATAATTGATTTCAGCATATTGCTCAATCTGCAAAAATGGTTGACGCTAACAGTGTAATAATATTACACCTTTTTTATTTTTTCTTCTTCGGATAAATTGTGCCCATTTTTTGATGAACTCCTTTCTTATGTAAATTTAAATTTCTACTGTGCATGAATCGCCAAGAGCATTGATCACATCCAAAAGGTCGGTTAGGGTCATGTAACTTCATATGTTTCTTCAGAGTTCCTGGTTTTCTACATTCTTCAGAACAGATCGAACAAATTGTGGTTTCAGAAGAATGATGAGTTTTGTTATGGCTTACAAGATATTTGCGTCGGTTGAAAGCTCTTCCACAAGTATCACAAAGGTAGGAATTCTTCATGTGAATGGTATCGATATGCTGTTTCAGTATTGCAGGGGAGACGAATGCCATTTCACATTGTGTGCACGGATAGGGCTTTTCTCCAGTGTGTTCTCTTCTATGTATGTTCAGACTATGCACTCTTTGAAAAGATTTGCCACAAAATTCACAGCAAAGTTCACCTGAACTGCGAATAGAATTGTTGACTTTGGGATGTGCTGCTTTTTGATGTAATTGAAGTCGAATTTGAATAGGAAATGTAAGAGAACATTCTCCACATGGAAAAGGCATTTTTCCATTGTGAAAATCTTTGTAATGACTTTCTAATTCAACAAAACTTTTAAATTCTTGTGTACAAAGCATGCATTTGCACTTTTCATTCGCATGTGATAACAAATGAGTTTTAAAAAGCTTTTGCCCTTGGCTTATCTCTCCACAGACATCGCAAGAATAATTTTCCTTTACTCTGGATTTTTTCCCTCCTCCGTGCTGTAGTGTCACATGTTCACGCAAGTTCCTCTCTTGATATTCGAGAAAAGGTTTGTCACAGATTTCACATTTTACAATATTTTCTCCATTGTGGTTTGAGATGTAGTGATCGACCAATTTCCGCACAGTGGGAAATTCTTCAGGACAAATTAAACAATTCGCTCGCTTTCGCTTTTGATGTTGTACTTTGTGACGTAGGTATTTCTGTACACTAGTAAACTTTTCATTGCAAAAGGAACAGGAAATGACTTCTTTTCCTTCAAATTTATCCTTGCGAGGTTGTCCATGAGCCTTTTTTTCGTGAAATTGAAGACTGAGTTCTGTAGGGAATTTTCGGAGACAATTCCCGCATGGAAAAGGCATTTCTCCGTTGTGAGTCTCATTATAGTGGTTTCTCAATTGAATCAAAGCTTTAAATTCTTTTGCGCAATGCACGCACTTGTGTAAAAGTGTATCATTTTCATGTGATAGAATGTGATCCCGGAACAATTGAAAACTCATCGTTTTTTCTCCGCAAATGTCACAAAAGATTCCCCTATTGGTGTTGACATTCTTTCCATTTTCTTTCCCATGACGATTTCGCTTATGTAATTGCAAGTGCCTACGTTTGTACTCCAGAAATCCCAAGTCACAAATGTCACACTTGACAATGTGTTCCCCGTTGTGTTCCGAAATGTAATGATCCACCAATTTTCGGAAGGAGGTAAAACTTTCAGCGCAATTTAAGCATTTTGCTCGTTTTTTATGCTGTGCTGTGTGCAATCTGTATTTTCTTACACCTTTAAATTTTTCTTCACAAAAAGGACAGGAAAACAATACAATTTCGTTTCGTTGTTTTAGGTTGACTTTTCTCGCATCAGATTTTAATTTTTCCTTCTTAATTTTCTTTATAAGCATAGCTTTTCTTTTCTTTGCCCTAACAGCTGCTCGATGACCTTTAGAGCTTAAATGATTTTTGTAGACATCCGACGACGAAAATACTTCTTTGCAGGCGTGACATTCGTCCAATCTTTCTATTTCTACTTTGAGTCGTTTTTCAAAAGGGTCTTTATATTTGTTGATTTTTTCATAAACAAAAGGTTTTTTATCGTCCAATCGTTTTATTTCTACCACCAGTCGTTTTTCAAAAGGATCTTTGTAATCGAAATTTTTTCCAAAAATAAAAGGCTTTTCGTCTATTGTGATGGAGTCGTCCGAATACTCCATCGGTGATGGCGATGGCGGTTCAAAAAATTCAAAAATATCATCTGTTGATGATCCCATCTCTTTATTAGCAACGACAGAATTTTCTTTACTCATACTTGAATTTTCTGTAACATCTTCATCCCTTGTTTGTTCACAGTCGACTGAGTCAACTCTAGATTCAGAAATATCGGTTGGCTCTTCTTCCATTTCCATTAGCCTAGCTTCTGCAGACACTTTAAAAGCATAAAATAAATAGAAACGCAAATTCAATATAATTTATAACTTTCAACAATTTACAAATAAGCAAATTATAAATGCTGTGTTTGTTGGTAGCAGATAAACTGCTTGATATTTAATTGAATATCAATTACAATATATTATAGTTTGTTTTAAATTCCAGAATTGTTTACCTGGAACATTTGCACGGGAGAAGTCAATGTAATTTTTATTCCCACATAAAGTCTGGTCAGATATTTCTTCTTCACCATTCAAAGAAACGTTAATTATATTATCAGATAAGTTACAATCGGTAGTAGTGTTAGCTGTAGTCTTGCTTTTGTCTTCCGCAGCTGTATTTAAATTATCGTCGATAATGGTATCATTTTGTAACAGGTTTACATGAGCTGCATTGAAATCTGCCTTCAATTTTTTATTTACCTCGGAATCAGTAATTAATTTCGCCACCTGTAAAAGACAACAAAGGTATTAAAACTACATTTTGCTTTTACATTTTATTTTAAGATCTAAGTTTTTATTTACTAGGCCATTTCCTTCCGTTAATTATGAAATATTGTAATGTTTTGTTAGCCCAGAGCAGAGTGAAGTTATTATTTTTGTTAAATTCTCAGGCGACATGTTCGAGGTTCGAGCATACATACTTACACGGAAAAACAAAATATTTTTTTATTTTTAAGTGATTGCAACGCCAGCTAATAATTAAATATTGTGCAATTATGAGTCATTTAATAATACTTTGTAAAATTTTGATTTTAAATCCAGATTATTTAAATAATTAATTAAATACATAGATACTATTGTTATTATATTTTGAAGCATCCAGTCCTCCTGACTAAAACGCGTGGCCCCACCCATATAATTAGTTGGTAGCAAAATAAAAAAAGTACAGAAACAGAAATTTTTAAACCCTACTTCTTCATTTTTATGCTCGTTTTTCTTGTGAACGTAAAATTTATGTGCGCCTTTAAAGGTCATTTCACACAGACTGCATTTGAACGGTTGTTCATCTCTATGTAATCGCCAATGTTCTAACAAGCTTTTCATATTGGGACGAGTCTTGTCGCAGATTACACATTTCAATTCAATTCCTTTTGGGTTATTGTGGTAAAATTTGTTATGATTAAACAAACCAGAGCAATGTTTAAATGTTCTCTGGCACAAATGACAGACATTTTCTTCAGTATTTCCATATTTATGGATGTTCGTTTTGTGATAGTACAGAAGAAGGTAATTATCCAGCCTTTTCCCACAAGTTGGACATGATTTTGCTACTGCCTTGTCTTTTTCACAAACTGTAATTTTGTGTTGATCGAGGTTGGATGGGCAAGTGAAGGTTTTTTCGCAAATTGTGCATCGGTAGTGTCTTTCTTTTTTATGAGCAGACATATAGTGAACCATGTAGCTGGATTTATTGGCAAAAGTCTTTCCGCACTCTTTACACTGAACTTTTGCTTCTACTTGGACAGTGGTGTCAGTTTTATGTGTCCGATTATGCAAACGAAGAGCATTGACTTTGTGAAACTGTTTTCCACAAAGTTCACAGCAAAATAACTTTTCTTTGTGAACTGTTCCTGTATGACGACTGAGGCGATTTTTAGTACTAAATTTCTCCTCACAAATATCGCACTGAAAATGTTTAGAAAGTTCAGAATGGGCTTCTTTGAAATGCGTCAAAGCATTATTGTAAGATCGACTATTATAGCCACAGACTTTGCAAAAGAATCCTTCAGCATATTCCAAAATCGTCCCACCCTTCTTTTGACAATCTGTGTGAGTTTCTTCCAAGTGTTTGGCAAATGTCTCTTGAGATTCGAAATTTTCCCTACAAACGGGACACTGAGTGAAAATATTGTGCAAATCTCTCTGGTGTACAGTCAATACTTTTCTGGTTGTAAAAGCTTCATCACAAAAAGAGCAGGGATAGGTTATTTTCTTTAGAAGTTCCCTATTCTCCTTATGCTTTTCTATTATATGCTTCATGTAATTTCTGATCATGTAAATTTTCTCGGAACACACTTCGCATCTGTAAGTGTTTAAGTTAACACATTCGGATTTACCGTCCAAGGCACCTTCGCTAATCTTCAGTACATATTTTTCTTTCGCTTCCGACATTTCTACTTCGGTGTGGCAAGCAAAATGAGACTTGACTCTACCTTGTGTAACGAATTCCTCGTTACAAACAATGCAGACGAATTGCTCATTATTACAGGGAATTATAAATATTTCTCTGCTCCAATTTGTGGACGGCTGTCGTCGACGTTTGTATAGTACTCCTCCGTTTGTTTTCGATTGCTGGGTTTTACTTCTACGGTCTGATAAGACTTAAAATATAAAAACAAATTTTCATTCACATATTTTGAATGTAATATTTTTAAAAAAATTTAAAAAGTGGTTAAAATGAGAAAAATACAAGAAAATTTTTAGTGATCAATAATGGAAAAATATTTAGGTACCTTTACCACCTGTACATCGTACGACTGCTGATTCCGCACAATTTTTTATTAACTCTAAACTTGCTTTTTTTAGGGATGTAACGGTTATTTTCAATTTTTTAATTTGAGTCATAATTTCTCGGGCATTATCATCTTCATTGTCATTTGGAACAAGTATATTATTATCCTTTATCAACTTCGACAAATTCCTTCCTTTTGGCAATTCTGTAGGGAGTAAAAGCGGTAAATGTCCAATTACTTGGGCTCGTTTTTCTTTTTCAGTTTCTGTATGTTGTGCACGGTCCAAGATAGGCTGTTCTTCATTTAATCTCTTTTGTCGCAACCTTTTTGCTTCCGCATGACCTTTCCGAAGTAAGGTAAGCTCTTCTTCATTTAATTTCGCTCGTCGTAACTTTTGACTTTCCGCAGCCATTTTTTTAAATAAATTATGCTCTTCCTCATTTAATTTCGCTCGTCGTAACTTTTGACTTTCCGCAGCCATTTTTTTAAATAAATTACGCTCTTCCTCATTTAAGTTTGCTCGTTTCAATTTCATATATTCAGCCCGTTGTTTACGGTACCGTTGTTGGTCTTCCTCATTGAAGTTTGCTCGTCTCAACCTTACACGTTCAGAATGATGTTTACGGCGCCGCTCTCGCTCTTCTTCGGGCAATTTGGCCCAAAATTCTCGATATTTTTCTCTGCGAATCCTTAACTTCTCTTTTGGGGTCTTTGTTTTACCGCCGGGTAATGACAACTATACCAAACCAATCATAAGCAATTAGTTTTACCGATCAGTACATTAATATTGATATTTTTTATTATTAGTATTCATTTTTAGTACCAAATTCTTCTCTCCTGTCTTGCTTTTCGACCTCTCCGTCTTCTTATTATGCCGCCTTTTTTGTCTTTCTCCTTTCTTTTGTTGACGGACCAGAACTTGCTGCTGTCCACATTGTTTTAACCGATCCGAAACACCATCTTCGTCAAATCTCCAATCTTTGTAATTTTTCTCCTTATTATGTCCAACTTGTTCTTCAGGGATTTCTTTAGCCATTATCACTTGTTTTGGTTGTAACCGTTTTTTATCACTTTGTTTTACAATTGCAGATTTCGTTTTTTGACGTGACAGTGGCATAGTGATTGTGAAATTGGGGCTGAAAATAAAAAGATTAATAAAACCAGTAGTTAGAATATACTACAAGAAATCTTCAATCTTCAATAATTTACAATTGGAGTTAACCTTCCCCGTTATTTTTAGAAAGGCAAAACTAAGTTTCAAAAATATTAAAATATCTTCAAAATGGTGTTAAATTGCTTTATACGTTTCTGCGATATGTTAAAATATAAGCTAAGTTGTCAAAATGCTTGTAAAACGTTGCGATATGTTGACATCCGAAGTCTCAGAGCAGCATTCTCAAACATAAAACACATATTTTCCCTAAATATCACGGCTCTGGTGATTTGTCTTAATTTGTGATGTAAAGTGGCTTTTTAATCATACCTTTTATTATTGAATAAAATTAATACCCCCGTGTAATAGCCCATATCTGTATTTCATCTGACATCTAGTGAGTAGACCGATTTGTGGTGAATTTGGTGTGAATACAAGTGAATTTGATGGCGGGATCCTTCGTACCATGAAGATATTCGGAATATCTTCATGGTACGAAGGATCCCGCCATCAAACTCACTTGTATTCACATCAAATTCACCACAAATCGGTCTACTCACTAGATGTCAAGTGAAATACAGATATGGGCTATTGCTCCTTATCGTATCATATCTACAACAACAGTTTTCAGTTGACAGTCAGTCGAAAACAATCTATAACTATACCGTCTGTAACAGTGCCGCAACCAGGGGGCGCGAAAATATCATAAACTTTTACTTATAATTTGTCGCCCCCCCCCCCGGAAAATATTTCTGGCTGCGACCCTGGTCTGTAATAATGACAGACATGTAAAACAAAAACAAGGTCAGAAGTATGAAGTAGTTAATTATGTAACACCTGCCAACAAGCACGTATTAAGTAGGGGGGCGGAGGGCGCAGCGCCCCCCCTAAATCTGAGAAAAGTAGAGGATTTTTTCCAAAAAATACTCCATTTTTCTCAGATTTCTCAGATTTCTCAGATTTTCATCCAATTTTCCAAAATTTCTGGATACGTGCCTGCCTGCCAAGACTGCCAACTAAAGATAAAAGACAAAAGAAAATGTGAAAAAGAAGTTACTCTTTATATCTCATTGAAAAATTGGAATTTTTAAATTACAACAAAATGAAATTTTACTTACTAGAACTTTATGTAAAATTTATTCAACCCAATGTCATCAACACTTGAATTTCACATAAAATATTAGTAAAATATCCAAATTCGTTCGACATTCACATAATCACATCACATTGCCAAATCAAGTATTTCAATATTACCGCCAAATTGTGTATGGATTGAATCTAAGGTCAAGAGTCTTTCCTTACCCTATCTATGATAATCCTATTTGATCAAGAATCAAGAGAATCTTTTGTTTTAAAAGCATTTTTAATTGAAAAAAAATTCATTGTTGTTTAAATACTAACTATAATGTCAAATAACCGCAGCCTGCGCTCTCAAGATCTGAAATACCTGATTTAAGTTAATACTCTTCTACTCTTAACCCACTACTTCATGATTCTGAAAATTTCTCAAAGTGGAATTAAGAGCTGGCTATTTATGAACTTAAGTTATTTTGACAGTCAAAATTTTGATGTAATAACAAAACCTACGGCAAGCCGTAACAGAAGCTCGCCTGATCAAAGGGGTCCGTGTACACATTTTTTTAGAACAATAATAGAAATACATTTATTTTGATTAGTATTGATTAATAGATTAATATTGACTATCAAAATCAACAAAAAATCAAAATAGATTAATATTGACTATTAAAATCAACAGAAAATCAAAATAGATTAATATTGACTATTAAAATCAACAGAAAATCAAAATAGATTAATATTGACTATTAAAATCAACATAAAATCAAAATAGATTAATATTGACTATTAAAATCAACAGAAAATCAAAATAGATTAATATTGACTATTAAAATCATCAGAAAATCAAAATAGGTTATTATTGACTATTAAAATCAACAGAAAATCAAAATAGATTAATATTGACTATTAAAATCAACAGAAAATCAAAATAGATTAATATTGACTATTAAAATCAACAGAAAATCAAAATAGATTAATATTGGCTATAAAATTCAACAGAAAATCAAAATAGATTAATATTGACTATTAAAATCAACATAAAATCAAAATAGATTAATGTTGACTATAAAAATCAACAGAAAATCAAAATAGATTAATATTGACTATTAAAATCATCAGAAAATCAAAATAGGTTATTATTGACTATTAAAATCAACAGAAAATCAAAATAGATTAATATTGACTATTAAAATCAACAGATAATCAAAATAGATTAATATTGACTATTAAAATCAACAGATAATCAAAATAGATTAATATTGACTATTAAAATCAACAGATAATCAAAATAGATTAATATTGACTATTAAAATCAACATAAAATCAAAATAGATTGATATTGACTATTAAAATAAACAAAAAATCAAAATTGTCTAATATTGAGTATCAAAATAGACAAAAAATCAATGTTGATTAATATTGAGTATCAAAATCAAAAGAAAATCAAAATCGGTTAATATATACTATCATAATGAAAAGCAATTCGAAAAATGTAAATTTGACTATCAATTTGCATATAAATGCGAAATAGATTTATTTCCGTCCTATAATAGGTACTTTCCGGTTTTATTTACTTTATTATTAAATCTTAAATTTGGTCGAAGCGGAATTTAATATTTTGTACTATCCCGCTAACCAAGCACGTATCCAGAGGGGGGACCGGGGGGGTCCGGCCCCCCCCCTAAGCTACCAAAAAAAGACTATTTTTTTTGTCAATAAAGGTTAAAAATCCAAAAATTTTTCGTGTTTCGCGCGAAAATACCATAATTTTACTAATATATTTTCGTGTGCCCCCCCTAGGTCAAATTCCTGGATACGTGCTTGCCGCTAAAAATCCGTTGGAAGCACAATTGAACTTCTAATGTCCCTTTAATGCCATATTTTCATTTTGACTATCAAAATGAAGACAAAGTGAGCGCGCGGCATCTCAGCAACCTATGGACCAATGTGGTTCATTTTCAATAGGCTTTGTCACAGGTCCGTAGACAATGTTTTTGCCAAGTTTAGTTGAAATCCATCAATGTCTTCAAAAGTTATCGTGTAAACGGACGCACGGACGGACGGACGGACTGTGCGATTCTATAAGCTGCCTTATCAGGCGAGCTAAAAAGGGTCTACTCCAGAAATATTTATAATAATATTTTATATAAAATTTCCAAGTAACCACGAAATAAAAATTTTCAAAACAAAAACCGTGTTTTGTTACAGCTGAAAGTCCACTAAACCACTTAATTTTATACAACGATACAATAACATTTAACAGATCCAACATCCAACATCAGATAGCCAATAATAATGTACTCAAAAAAATGTACTGAATGGCAAAGTGGTTTCCTGTTAAATATTGGAAATTGAATTATAGAAAACAGGGCCGCAGCCAGAAAAACATTAAGGGGGCACCGAGAATTAGCGAATTTTTGCGGTTTTAGACAAAAATGTCTTCATTTTTCTCGATTTCGAGGGGCGCACGTGCCCTCACTGTGGTCTTGATAGAAAACCAGTACATAATATCGTCTGCTTAATATTACAATGTAACATACCAAATTATCATGGCTTGGCTGCTACAAAGTATCAAAATCAAACCATTTTATCATGACCTGTGACAATGAGACAAATCTATCTTTTGATACAATGGCAATTGTCTTCCTGATACAATGGTACAAATAGACAGAAAATGTTGGCTCTTATGCTTCCCGCTTCCCAATTAAAAAAAGATTTGAACAGTTTTTGACAGCAAGAAAGAAGAAAACCAATAAAAGAAAATTTGCAAATTGTGTCTAAATGAAAGATAAACATTATCTCATTGGCGTCCACCTCAGAATTGCATGAAAACGTTCCACAAAGATCAAATTTTAACGCTAAGTAAGATGTAGAAGGATTTTTGGTGGAACATTTAAATAAAAAAAATTATTAATATTTTAGTACATGAAAAATAATTTAGAGCAATTTTTGGGGTAATATGAAACATGGAAAAAGTACCTGAGTACCTTCTAGTATGCAAGCAAAAGTTTTTTTCATTGTTCAACAAATCTTCAACAAGTCTTCTTTGAAGTTCTTGGCAAGCTCTTTTGCCTGTTCTGTACCATCAATAATTAATAAGTTCTTAGTGTTGTCCTTTGTCATCATAATAAACAGTAATTATGTTTTTTTTTGTTCAATACATTATCACTTAAGTTAATTTTCTTTGTAAATCCAAATTTGTGGCCAATATGAAAGAATTCATTTTTTATTTTCTTTAAGGGTATTCAACATGAAATTAATTTGCCCCTAAAGTCGAATATTGAGTTTTTGAAGAAGACAAGGACTACTTCCAGAAATGTTAAAAGGCTATTGTAAAAAAATAACGATGCGTTAACTGCTTGGCTTCAAGCATACAGATTCATACTAAGATAATTGTGTATTTTATAAGTACGTACTTAGGTATCTTTAGAAATTCAAAAAATCTTTTTTAAATCTTCATAAGGTAGGTACTATTAAACCCTCGAGGGTTGTTTAAAATATAAAAACTAGGCCACCAGTATTGATGCTGAATTTCAAAGTCTTTAGGCATCGAAATTTATTCGTAAGACAGTCATTTTAATTGTTAACCAGTAGTGTACTTAATTAGTTTGCGTAATATGTATAACTTACACGCGCATTTCAACAAAAAGCAACAATAATCTGGGCAAGGGACAGATACATACTATAGAAACATATTTTTGCACATATACATTTAACGTAGGTATAAATATCTTTATTTATTGTGATAGGAAAAGATAAAATTAAATGTCTTAAACGCCAATTACTCATGTCAAAAGGGGTCCATACTAATATCAATATATAAACCCTGGCCTAACGATTTGTCCATGTAGTAATTTATCAACCACGAAGAAAGTCAGAAGAAAGGGGTATAAACATAAAATACTTAAAAATTTTTTTTAAATGAAAAAACAATATTATTGGCAAAGACTTTTATACTTATGTCTATTTCTGTTTTCATTGTTTTCTTGACATTTTCAAGCGTTTCTGCCTCAGCATTTAACTCACCTTATAATGCTAAAGTTAGAACCCTTATGGAGAGTTTACAATTAGAATCTCAACGAGAATGCACAACACATTTTGTAGTAGAGCATTTAAAAGTTAAGTTAATTCATGCAAGTTTACTACTGACCTTATCTGTTCCAATAACGATTTCTTTTAATTCCAGCTATAACAAATTTCAATATTTTTGGAGCAACTTGCCCTCATTTAACATTAAAACGACTTGTATAAATGTAGTAATTGTTTCAGAGTCCATAAAAGCAATATCATGGCTTATTACAACGTCCGGCTATGCCTATATGAGAAACTCTCTATTTTTTAGTTTGTTTGTTTCCCCGAAAACTGAATTCTTTGAAAATGTTATCCATGCTGAGTTCACTAGTGACAGGTATCGTCATCTTAATCCGAAAGTCATATTTCTATTCAATCAGAAACATTCTCAGAATATAAGTTGGATGATTGTTTGTTACTTATGTGACAAGCAAAATAGTCAACCAAAGCCTTTTAACGGTCATTTGAGTGCAAAGAACTTAAGATTGCTATCAAATCAAATTAATTCGGAAGGAAATGGAAAGCCGGCATATACTCTCATATACCGGCCGGTTTACAACAATGATAGCTCAGTCAATACAATGGAATACAGAAATGCAGAACCTGATATGTGGATCCGTCACAAGGTCTCCTTCACAGGAAGAATACTTTTCGGAATGTTCTCAAACCTGCTAAATTTTTCTTTATCTGAACATGAAATCGATCAACCCAGATTGTCGCTCTGTTTCTTCTGTGGAAATGGATTACCTCAATCGACAGGTTTAAATAAATAATAATTATCATGAAATTAATCATAATGGTCGATTTATAGATAATATTATTAATATTTTGATGATAATAATATTATTAATAATATTATAACTTTTTATATTATTATTATTTTTATATAATAATAATATTATATTCATAACTCTTTAGGGCAAGAAGCTCATATAAAGCGTATGGCAGTTTAAGTTACATAATGCATAGATATTCATGAATCACGAAACAATAATTTCCATTAACGGATTAATCCCCAATTTGTCAACCCCTAAATGTCAACAGGAAAAAATACTTTTTACCAACACGGTGTTGTCAAATTGGTAGTTTTTTGTTGACAAAAAGAAAAGGTGTTGAAAAAAAGCTTGTAATAATTGTGTTGACAGAAAGGGGTTGACAAAAAGGTGTTGACAATTTGGAGTTCTCCCATTAACGATATACTATTGAGTAGTTTTTACAATTATTTGTATTTTGAACTATAGCCATTTTCCTTGTTATTATAGGCTATTAATAAATTACTATAACTATAATTATCAAATTAGTCCTATTATTTTATAACATCATAACTGATATTAATAATATTAATTATATTGACGTAGCCAATGTTTATAATTGCAGAAAAAAATGATATTTTTGGCCTGGAGTTGGTGCTTGTGCACTATAACGAAAAAAGTTTCTTTTACTGCATTCATTTTACTAGTAGTGATGGTTATTTTCCAAAAGCTGCAATGAAGCCATTTGATAATTCAACGTGGCTGATTATTGTTCTCCTTTTTGCAATTTTTTCCATTCGCTACCGAAGCATCTGGATGGGTATGAATATAGTGTGGCTACTCTTTGGCATTCCAACAACGAAAAATTGGAGCAAGAATATATTAGCATTCATTTCTCTTCTCATGGTTTTCATTCAGCTTTTTTACTCGGCAAGATTTACAAGCAACGTTTTATTGCCCTATGAACCGATGAGAATTTCCAGCAATCGATTTCTATTCGAATCAGGTTTTCAATTAGTAAAGAAATTCTCGTGGGATTATAATGATCACATCTACCTCAATTTTGACAAACTTAAAGCAATTGGTGTCCATATAAATAGCTCTGTAATTATCGACCCTGGTTGTCCCATTGACACCAATTTTTGTGTTGCCCAATGGGCTGGTCAAGGAACAAACTTAATGAATACTAAATTTTCAGCAATTATAACCGATCAAATTGAAAACCGCTTTCCAAATTTGAGATGTAATACCGTCAAGGAGTCATGGCTCTCTTATTGGGATACATTTTATTTTCGTTCTCACCTGTCAGAAGCACTGGGCTCCTTAATAACCAGAATACTTGCTTCTGGAATTCATGAACTGTACGAAGACATTTTCTATGAGGAGAGGAGAAGAGCAAATTCACACGACAAGATCTTACTGCATGCTGCAGACGAAGTCAAATCACTGACACTGTTCCAATTATTGCCTTTGGTTCGTACATTCACAATTCTTTCTACATTATCCGTTATCTTTTTTATTATTGAGTTGTTGCATCACTATGAGAAAACCGAGCATAAATTATTACGTTTTTTAACAAGTTGCTATACTCTGATTTTGAAAGTGGTCCATTTTAATTTAAACCAAAGTTAAAATTGCAGATTAGATTATTTAATCGAAATTGAACTATTTAAAGTGATATGATTGTGACCTAAAAATGACCAAGATGCTTTTAAGTTTCTTAGACTACACTCATATGGCAAAAGTATATATGTTACTCCGTCAAGAAACTAATATTCCCCATACCAAATTTACTAATCGGGGTAAAGAGGTTAGGAAAAGTAATGGGAAAATATCAACTTTTCAGAGCATATCATTAATCAATTTTTTGCATCTCTCCTTTCATTATAACCAGATGACCGCAATTTTTTAAAACACCTTTTTTGGTTTTTATGGTCAATAAACATTCTCAAAATATACTAAACATTTATTGTGGTAGTAGTTTGAACATGTGAACCAGGCATCGAAAAAAGTTAGTGACAATATGACTATCCTTATCTTGTCTACAGTGTGCAGATTGCAGATGTGAGGGTTTTTATGCCACAAAGCGTATGCTAATTATGGGCCATTCCTTAGCCATGTTCTCCACATAACAAACACACGCAAGGTTGCAAAAAATTTTCGATGCCTGCTTTTAAACTAAGTATTATATTCAATACCATTAAATACTATAAGTGTCATCTAATTAAAGTAAAGTTTGATATTGTTATCAATCCTTGATTTCACGTGAATTATTCCATACATAAAAATTTGTTTCTTAACATTCGTCGGTTTTAAAACTGTCAAGTTTATGGTTGTAAAACTGTCAAACTGTCAATGATTGTAAAACTTCCTACTCTATAATTGTAAAACTGTCTATGATATAAAACTGTCGAACTGTCTATGATATAAAACTGTTATGCTTTAGGGTATACCCGAAAGAAGAAATTGGCTTAAGACTTAAGAGTCCTCCGCTTAGTTTAACCCTGTCTCTGTCCTGAAGTTACACATATACACAAATTTTCTTTGTCTGATAACAAAATAACTTAGGTAATATAGATTCAAGAATTTAAAATTTGTTTGCGTTTAATCGCAAAATTCGTGGGATGAGTGATTGAATGCTTATATGTAATTGGTTTTGTGACACGCTGTAAAATGGAGGTTTGGTTGTTCTCTGACGTCTAAGAACAGTTCATTTAACGTTTAACAGTTTGTAAGTGAATAAATAATCATGGGATGGAATCACAAAACAAGCTTTGACAGACAGCCTTGCCAATCAATCCTTAGCAAGTGGCCAAATCAACATTTAAAAACCTTCTTATAGTTTTTAATCTGACATCATTGTCAAATACATATAAATAATTTTGCTATCACACTTTCTGCTGTCCTAAAGATTTGATTGAACGAATTCCAAATCATTAACTATCACGGAGTTTACCAAATGGATAAAAAACCTTGGTAAACGTACGGGGATCCTAACGCAATTATTGTTTCTATTCAGTTCTTAATTACATTAGTTAACGTTATTATTGTGATTATTAAAAATTGGTTTTGATTCTATTTAATTTTCGTCGTTTTCACAAAAAATGTATTCAACATTTAGAGATATATCTACACTAATTAAAAATAAATTGACGGATCTCAAAGTAAAATGGAATATCAATCATTTCCACAGACTTGGAATTTGGGTCAACATTTTATCGTATTTTGGGGGAATCTCATGGAACTCCGTTACAGAAAAGTTTGAAACTTCTACTACTGGTTATGCTGCAATATTTCTGATAATTACGAATGGAATATTTGCATCTATTTCGATGCTGCAAATTATTACTCTTCAGTATGAGGATATCAGTTCTTGTATAAGTGAACTCTTGCACAATGGCCTGCTAATGGTCAATCATTTAGTGTGTTTACTTTTTATTCTAAATCTTTGGTACAAAATAGAAAGTATCAAGTCGATATTTAACGGTCTCTACTCACAAGATATAATGTACAAAAAAGGTACTCAACCCATATAATAATAATAATAATTAAAATAACACAATTGAACGGTTAAATTAAAATAGTAAATAAAATATATTGATTTGTACAATCTTTATTATTGATTTTGATTTCTGAGATGGGACTAGGAAAACAAAACATTTCAAAGTTGAGCGATGGCTAACAACGTGGTGTATTCCTATAAACTTAATAGAATACTTCCTTCTTTTGGTAAACATTCAATTCTTTCAAAAACGGAACTATTTCTGGTTGGATACTTTTCAAAGCTCGTTTCAATTAATCGTCCTATTGAGTTCAGCATATCTTGTTTACATTATTTTGATCTACATTTTGATTTACTTTGTCCGACATTCGTACTGGATGGAACATATTCGGTATAACTAACACAATTTTTTAAAATTAACTCCATTAATGAACTTCAGATACATTTTAAATGTAATTACATATCAGTGTTATGGACTATGTTCCGAAAAACGCTATAGTTGAAATAAATTGATTGTTTGATTTGATTAATAAATGCGCTTGCATGCAGATTGACAGAAAATGGTTTCAAATATAAACTGGAAGTGTACAACAAAATGCGAATATTCAACATTTCATTGCAAGATTCTTTCCTGAAAATATTTTGGCCAATCGCCATTTTTTTAGCGTCGCTGCTTTTCATACTGAGTGGGTTTGCTTCTATTAAATTTTTCGGAACAGTAGACTCGGCCAAATACTTCGTATTCCCAGTTACCGTTTGTGTAATTTCAACGTTAACGACGCTTGTATTGTTGGGATGTGCTTCGGTTTGGGAAAATACATCCAAAACTTTAAGAATTCTCTTTAATTCCACAGTTGAAAAGAACAGAATGACGAACCAGCGCCGTAAAACTTTAAGAGCTGTCCAACCTTTCGGTTTCAGAATTGGCCCTCTCAATAGCGTCAAACATGAAAAGATATTTGATTTCTATGATCGCCTCATTGCCTGCATAATGACCCTATTGATTACCTTCACATAATAACATTTAAGTCTTACTTCAACCCATTTTTCAGTTTTAACGTGTTACTATTAACAGGATAATACCTTGTCTCAAAATTAATTTAATTTGTAAAAACAATACCACCTACCAGAATAGGTAATAAAAATTTAAGGTGTTAAAACCACTAACTACCTATTTCTTTATTTTGTATGATATATACCTGTCTTAGATGAGCCTGGTATTTTTCCTATAATAATTATTGTTTTTGGTATAACAAGGTCATTTATGCATTGTATATTACATTAATTAGCTTTATCATATTCGGGTAACTTATATCTCTAGGAAACTTGTAATGATGGGTTTAATTCTACTCTACCCCAGTTTAGCAGTCTAAGCAGATGCCGCAATGTAAAAGGAAAATGTGTCAGTATGGTGCTATGTATGAAGTATGGAGGAGTCCAGCACGTATCCAGAGGCGAGGTGTCCGGGCCCCCCTCCCCCTAAGTTTCCAGAAAAATACGATTTTTTTGTCAAAAAGGGTTAAGAATCCTAAAAATTTTCAAGCTTCGCGCGAATATGTCTTCGTTTTACCAGTATATTTTGGTGCCCCCCATTTGGTCAAATTCCTGGATACTTGCCTTGAAGGAGCTGTTGTTTTTCTGAGACTATTCATTTAACGTTCTTTAAGTAAATAATTTAAGGGGGCGGGTATTAGAAATCAATGTTAGACAGACATCCATCCGAAGCAAACAACAGCAGGGGACATTAACATTTAAATTAACAGTTAAATATCTACGACTTTTGTTGCTTTGTCAATTTCTAACCTGTCAGCATTGTCAGGTAGAGATAAATCCTTTTGCTGGCCAACTCCCTGTTTAAGGCTTCAAATCATTTTGATATAATTCCAAATTTTCAGCTGTCATCGAATTTAGCAAAGGAGTAAACAAATGAGAATTTTAACTCCGAAAACATTTAATTTATATTCATTATATTGTATAATTGTTTAGTGTACACACTGCTCTGTACGGTTTGGTTGTTGTGTTCTTTTCAATTATTTTCAATTCAATTTAATTTTCACCGATTTGAGATTTGGTGTATTCGTATATTATAGTAGAAAAATGTTCGACCATTTTATAAGAATTTTTGCAACATTGAATAATAATTTGGCGGATGTTAAAGCAAAATGGAATATTAATCACTTCCATAGACTTGGAATTTACGTTAACATTTTGTCATGTTTGGGAGGACTCTCGTGGAACCATATTACAGAAAAATTCGAAACTTCTCCATCCTGTTATGGCTCTAAAATTCTAACGGTTATGAATGGAATATTTGCTTTTTTTTCGGCACTGCAAATTGTAAAAATTCTGAATGAGGATTTTAATGTATCTGTAACTGAACTCTTGCAAAATGGTCTGCTTATTTTTGGCCATTTGTCATGTCTACTATTCATGATAAACCTGACGTATAAGGGAGAAAATATAAAATCCATTTTAAACTGCCTCTATTTACAAGATATGATGTACCAGAAAGGTTTGTAATCAAATTCAACTCATGTAATTCTGCAATAATTCCTTTTGGAACATGGTTTTAAAATAACTTAATTTCACTTTAAAATTAAATTCATAATTACTTAAATGCATGGAATTATTGTTATTTTTTTATTTTACAGATGGAATTGAGAAAACCAATCATTTCAAATTTGAAAGATTGCTGACAAACTGGTACATTCCAGTAAATCAATTACAATATTCCATTCTTTTAATAAACATTCAATTCTTTCAGAAAAGAAACTATTTCTGGTTCGACACTATACTCAATTTGTCACAATTAATCGTGCTATCGAGTACCTCATATCTTGCTTTCATAATTTTGGTCTACATTTTAATTTATTTTGTCCGACACTCCTACTGGATGAATCAAATTAGGTAAGAGTAGTCAATTTATTAACAGATTTAATGAACTTTAAACATGACGCGCATTATTTAACAGGTGGACAGAATGCGATTTTGAATACAAAATGGAAGTGTACAATAAAATGCGAGTACTGAATATTTCATTCCAAAATTCTTTATTGTCATCATTCTGCCCCATCGCTATTTTTCTGACTTCACTACCTTTCATTCTGTTCGGATTTGCTTCTATTCATTTTATAGGAAAACTGGACTCAGCCAAATATTTTCCATTTCCAGTTGCTTTTTTTACAATTTCAACGATACTGACACTTGTATTGTTGGGATTTGCTTCAGTTTGGGAAAATACTTGTCAAACCTTGAGATTTCTTTTGCATTCTACCGTAGAAAAAAACAGAATGACAAATGAACGCAGGAAAATGTTTAGATCTGTCCAACCTTTTGGTTGCAGAATTGGTCCTCTCAAGAATGTCAAAAATGAGAAGTTATTCGACTTCTATGACCGGCTTATTGACTGTATAATGACAATGTTGTTAACATTCGCATAACAGTTCAACAATTTGCTTGCAAATGCTGAGACGGTACGTTTCAACTTGAAGTCATAATATTAAATTTTGTATTCTATGTCAACCTATATTGAGTTTGCCCATACCAATATCACAATAAATCAAAAGCAAATAATTTTTTATAACTTTTATGGAATAAATGGAAGTATAATTTAATTAGAAAATTCTCACTTTAAAAATATATCACTAATTATATCTAAAAATTAGCAAAGATGGCAAGCAATCGCATTCATATGAAACTGAAATTAGGTATGCCTATATGAAAATAAAACATGGATATTTTACAGGGTCGTATGTAAATTGGTCTTAGTAAACTGGTCTTTTGGGCATAAGTAAACTGGTCCTCCCGAAAAACAAACTGGTCCTCCCGTAAAAGTAAACTGGTCCTCCCGAAAAACAAACTGGTCCTCCCGCAAAAGTAAACTGGTCCTCCCGCAAAACAAACTGGTCCTCCCGTAAAAGTAAACTGGTCCTCCCGTATAAGTAAACTGGTCTTACTGTAAGCCATGACGTATATAGATAGGATAGATAGGATGTATAGTGGTATGTTAAATGATTATACAAAACTAATTTATGCCATCATATTCTTATCTCATTGTCTTTACTCGTACGGATACAACATACAACTTTCGAAGCCATCACTTCAGTCTTCTGCAGAACTTAGAGTTGTATACTATGGCTGTAACATTCGTAAAATCCCAAAGAGTTAAAGATAAGTTAGTGCAGGAAGGCTTCGTATATACATTTACAGCAAACACGAAAGACGGGAGGAGTATTCGGAGGTGTGAAAATAGAAAAAATTTCCATGGCCGGTTGACGTACATCAAAGGATCAGGAGTAGAAATCACCATTGAACATTCACATACACCTGATAAGGGCAGGTATGTATTTAATTTAATTGATTTATATTTATATAGACTCAAAGACGAGTTTACTTTTGAGGGAAGACCAGTTTACTTTTACGGGAAGACCAGTTGGTTTTTCGGGAAGACCAGTTTACTTTTACAGGAAGACCAGTTGGTTTTTCGGGAAGACCAGTTTACTTTTACGGGAAGACCAGTTGGTTTTTCGGGAAGACCAGTTTACTAATGCTCGAAGACCAGTTTGCAAAGACCAGTTTACGTGACACCATTTTACAGTTGTGCTCATGAATTTAATTAAAGTTTGGTTTAATTGAAACAAAAATTGACAATAATAAAACTTGTGCCTACGACAGATGTCCTGACAAAGCAATATAATTGTTTTGATCACCACTGACGTCCACGTCGTGGTAAGTCGTTTCCTATATTTCCGAAGGTGCTACAGTTGTGGTCAACATCCCCATTGGCCATCACACATGTGACTCGCAATTCAAAACTGGTAGGTCTTCGGTTGTTTAAATTGTTACCGTAGTTCACCCTAACATTCCACACGACGTGACCACCAGGATTGTTTTGCAGGAAAGTCCTAACTGCATTCTCAGTATTAAACCATTGTGCAAGAATTTGTCGTCCGTTGGCATTAGCATTACGATTTGCGTTGACTGATCTGTGTTGGGAGACTAAATTGTAGCGCATCCCAACTCCGCCAAGCGTTGCTGCAACTAAATGCCCTGCTTCGTCACCTCTTCTAGCTTGTAAATAATTTCTCATAAATTGTCTGTCATCGTTGTGGAAATCCCTGCGATTTACTCTATCAGTTGTTTGGGTTATTACCGCTTGGATTTGCTCAATTCGATAAAACATTGGTATTCTCGTTATTGGATGTTCGTAGTCTCTAACTGTAACCCATTGAATCGAATCCCCTGCCTGACGAGGAGGATTTAACGTTCGTGTAGTTCTACTGGGAATGTACTGCTGGCTGAAAGTTGCACCAATTTGTAGCGTCAAAATCCCCAGGAGAATTGCAGAGAGCTTCTTGTAAAATGATTCCATTTTCTGGAAAATAAATATCAAATTTTAATTTTTAAAATGTAAAAAGTAATTTAATTCTTTTATATGGAAAGCAGAAACCTACAGTAAAAGTTTTGATGCTTAAAAAGCGGACGAAAATGTTGGATTTTTTTATAAAATAGGGACACAAGACAGTATAGTTTTGCTGCTTAGTAATAAATTGATATTACATGAAGAATGGACGCAAATGGTATTTATATACAAGCAAAATGAATCAAGTGTATCTTGGTCGTACTTAGTATACAAAAAATTCAATCTATTAGTGGAGATAAGAGAGTTTTACTAAGTACCGAATATTAAAAGATAATTACGTAGTACCTATACGTATATTATATGCTACTGGCCGGACGTTTATTGAGTGGGTCATTCTTAATTACATAAATCTTAATTACATATCTATGGAATATATTCATAAAACTTTATTGAGATAGTAAATGATGAGATGATGGAGAGCTGGTGTTAGATAACATTAACAAACAACAAATACGTCGATTACGAGATATAAAGGATTTACCAAAATAGTTATTAAGTAGCCAATAACGTTCGACGATTACGTAGAAAACTAATTCGTCGTAATTCGTAATGTCGTTTTTTGAACTGAGAGGTTAAAATATTTAATCGGTATTAATCTAGGATTTACACGCATACCTATTATCTGCCTCCAACGCTTGTACTTCCACTTCATTCAGCATTTTCCGTAGACCCTTTTCCGCTTTGTTATTTATATAATATGAAATCACTGCCAACTCTCCTGAAATTATAGCCGATTCAATTTCTCTTGCCATCCATAGGAATAGGACGATTCGAGTTGTCCAGTTTCTTCGAAAGACGAGAGTTCAATTCAGAGGTTGAAATAATTCGAATAAATTCGAAACAATTCGAAATAATTCGTATTAATTCGAATTAATTTCTAGCTGTTATGCACAATTTTTTGATATCGACCATAATAATAAAATACTATTTGAATAAAATATTTTACCAGCTATCAATAATTATTCAGATGTGATGTTTAATATCGCTTTATTAACAAAGGGCATGGCAAATTTCAATCAGTAACTAATAACTTATACAATGGTTAAAAATTAATTAGTGAGCAAATAAAAAATTCCAAGATTTTCCAATAATAGTTAAAACGATTGTGTATTTAATAAATTATTGCGGCGTCAATCACCTGATGTACTTAATTATAAGGTTGGTATTAGATTTCTAATAAAACGTGAATAGAAACTCACTTTGTTTTTGTACTCAAATACTACAATATTATTTAAGACCACTGTGGAAAAGTTGAACCGTTGTTTCTTTAGAAAACTACAGAGCATTATTGCCTTGAAATTTCATTTCAGTGCTGCATTCATTGTAGTATAGGCTTCACATTAAGGTTGTCTAAACAACGACCCTGACCTTCATATTGGTGATTTGTTTTGACTGACATTTGATTTAGCATAATAATAGATGACATTTTGACATTTAATAAATAGTTGTTTGAGAGTGTTTCTAAAGTTTTGTGACATTCCATAATAGATAACGAAGTTAATCGGGAGCAAAAAATAAACGGAAATATCTGCAAAGAGGGTAATTACACGAAAAATGTTAATATCAAAGAAGTTATAACCTAAGTTGAAAACTAAAGACAAAATTATAATGCTAGCTTGAGGAATTTCAACTAAAAGAAAAAGTGATACATCCATCACCAACATAACTGTGGTGGAATGGAAATCTTGTTGATAATCTTTATGAGCCACATTAAGCCTATCTCGGAAAAGAAACTGTGTGCGCTCCCTTCTAGATTTATACACGGAGGCTGTCAAAGCACAAGTAAAATAGATAAGCATTCCGCATGGAATTAAATGAACGAAAAATACTCTGAACCACCTGTAAAAACTAATGTAAATGTTGGCGTTGACAATGTTTGATACCCAAAATGATTCCGTTCGTCTGCACACTTGGTAACATTTTCCCTCCCAGTTGATCCTATCAGTGGCGAATACCAAATCACGAAAGCGTGACAGATTAGATAATATTGGAAAAATGAATATAAATATAATTGCTTTCACAACGCGTGGCATGGTAACCCAACATTTAGCTTCGAGGGGGTATTTCACGCAAATGTATCGCTGAAGTGCTAAAAGAACTGTGAGCCAAATTGATATAAAGTGAAAAATATGGGGTAAAATTCCCCCCGTCACATTAAAAGTGTAACAGGCTGCAATTGGATAAAATGGTTTGTTGTAATTCCCAAACATGAACATGTAGATTGCCCATGGTGCTGGACATAGTATAGTCAGCGTATCTGAAATGGCTGTGGTCAGTAGAACTAAGTTCGTGGTTGTTCTCATGTGCGGCCTTGAAAGCACAATTATGACGATTCCATTTGTAATTATCGTTACCACTAGCAAGACTGGAAATACATATCCAAAGAGTGGCCCTGCATATTCAATTGGATAATATGTACTCGTATTTAAATACGGTGTACCTTCTTTGGTGTTGCATCTCTCTTCTGCAACAAAATACACAGTGTCCAATGACGAGTTTATCTGTTGAAGGCCGTTTAGGTCCATCATTGACTTCAAGTATTCTTCAATCTGTAAAATTAGATGACACAAAATAAAATACGAGTTTTAATCATATGCCTATCATTATTTGCCAAACACTTCCAAAAATCTTTTTAGGTTGAGTTCAGAATTCGTGGTAATTTTCTGAAAGAAAACTAGCCTAACTAACTATATAAAAAAAGTAGCGGCGGAGTTAATCATGCTCGACGTTATTAGGCAATATTTCAGTTTTAAGGCTGCCCCATGATACGGTTGATGGGTTGCTTATCGACGAGTAGAAATATGAGAGATTTTACTACGGGGTGCTTGATAACAAGCAAACCCAGTCAGTGGAATGTGACATAGTTTTAAATTGACGGCCTTCGTCCCCGTAGTAAAAATTGGCAGAACCTAGTGCAACCGCATAGAAAGGTAGAGGAAAAGCGTAGAACATTGATAACTACAATTTGGGGCAACCGATTTTAAAATGTATCAGCTGAAAAAATAGAGCACAAAATTCTGCAGGGGGGATCGCGGCCCAATTTCAGTAAGCTTTTCATACAATAGAGAACGAGACGGGTTTGTCAAATTCCCATGCATTTATCCCACACCAAAAACCATTTAAAATTTTAAAAAGTGAAGGGATTTATAAATGACCATAATGCCTCTCTAAAAACATGTGGTACATGCAGTAAAAATATGACAAATTTTTATTCCCCACGGTGTTATCAATGTTCTGCTCATCTACAAGTCAGCCTTAATGTTCGGTAAGTACTGCATCTCTCAAACGAAAACGGCGCAACTCAAAATGACATGACGCGCTCTCAGCCTTCAAATCAAATCTAAGCAATCCCACAAAGTTAATATACAATCTACCGCATACCATTTCAATCTAGTTGACAGTTAACAAGCCACATTGCACAGTGTAGTGGATAGTGGATATTACTAGAAATAGTTTCTCTGCTGTCTGTCGTTAGCTTTGTCCTTTACGGTCATTATAATATCACTGTACATGTACGGCGATTGGTCTATTCCTTTAAAGCGTCATTATTCTACCGGAATGTTTCAAAAATTTCTACTTACTGTTTTAAGGCTGTAACAAAGAATTCGTGTCCAGGTATGAAATGATTAACCCTGATTGAGAGCGATGAGTAAACTACTGAGACAAATGTGGCAAATGAAATTTCACGAAACTAAACATAGGATTTGTCAACTGAGTGTTGTGAATATACAGTAAATACATGTGGCCCGTCTTTTCTCAAACAAAGCCAGGGGCGTTTAGTCAAGAATTTTTGAAGGTGTCTAGCAGAGCACAACTAAAGTTGAGGCAGAGCGTCAAACCAAGCTCACCATAGTGTCTAGTTAAGCACAACTAGACTATTAGCAAGATCGTCCAGAGCTCGCTCTGATGTCCTGTCAATCATGACGACAACTGGTAGCAGAATACTGCGTACGACAACTGGTAGATTACAATTAATTTTTGTGCGGTATTTATAGGATTCAATATACATGAGATTGCTACTAATTGGAGCCAAAATGCAAACACAATGGCACTTGTTTTCAACAAAGGTTACATATTGAGAATACAAGCAGGGATATAATAAATATGACAAACTAGGTCAATGTTTCCTTATACCAATAAGAGAGGACACGTACATACATGCAATAAAAGTCTAAAATCTAGTATTGGAGATTAACTTGTTTCTGAAAGAATAAAAAAAGGAAAAATACCATTGTTGATAACCTTAAATAGAAGTAGTATTCCTTAACTTACTACATTGTAACTGATTAGCATAATTAACGAGAACTCATCAGTGTTGGGAAATTGACCACTTTTTAACGTTTTGACTGGGTCGGGGTCAAAACGATCAAATTAAAAACTGCTTAATTTTCATTAACCATGTAATAAAATTAACTAGGAATTAGACTAGAAATTATGTGTTATATTTATTCCAAAAGAAAAATCATCAAATTTAAAACGTTAAATTTCTATATTTTACATTTGGCTCATTAAATAGTTGATACAAAGATGTAATTTTGACGTTTTTACCGGTCCATTTTGACCGGTTGTGGGTAAAACGTTTTAAGTTTTAACCACTACCGAACCCGTAAAATTATTTGCCAATCACTTTTCTAAATAATATCTTTTAGATTGAGTTCAGAATTCACGGCAATTTTCAGAAAGAAAATAAATCATATCAAAAGCTTGTACAACAACTGTATTGTGCTCTTGAGAAAACCTCGGTTGTACAGATAGGTATTGGATGCTATCCTTTATGTACTAAATCAGTTTCCATAGGGTTAGATTTGTCGCCCGTCCGGTGTGTGTTAAAATGGGTTTTAACCTGTGAAAGCTATGTCACGCCTTACTGCCCTGTACGAAAGTCATTTTGGATATGATCGCTAGGCTGTTTCCAGTTTCGGGGCAGGAATGTGAAAAACATAAAATTGGGCAATGGTTATTTTCAGTCTGCACTCTGTGCATGTTCAAACAAATTACCTTTTTATTAACCTTAATTGTAATTATCAATTATTGAAACGTAACTCATTACAAATTAATGATAAAAACATGAAGCTACGGATGATGGATAGTTGTTAATAGAAGAAATCAATGAAATATTTACATTTTACGTATTTAAATGAGAATACAGATATAGTACTGCACTTTAAAATAGTTGTGGAGGTCATTGTTGCGTCTCATTGGATGTTGTAGCCAGTAAGTCCAGGAAATAAATAGCAAAGACCGGGGACGAAAGCGGTGAGAAGGCCGAGTTAAATTGCAATAAGGTACCCACATATTTAGAGTTGATCCACATATTACGTAATCAAAAAATTTATCGTTTTTTAGAGACACCTTTTACCTCTGTCATCAAATGTCAACATTTAATTAGTTAATTAAATTCGAAAATTTTCGAAACAGTTCGAAAATATTCGAAACAGTTCGAAAATATTCGAAACAGTTCGAAAATATTCGAAACAGTTCGAAAATATTCGAAACAGTTCGAAAATATTCAAAACAGTTCGAAAATATTCGAAACTGCTCGAATTTATTTGAAAATGTTCGATTTTATTTTATAATGTTCGAATTTATTTTAAACTGCTCAAATTTATTCGAAGCTGCTCAAATTTATTCGAAGCTGCTCGGATTTATTCTGAAATTTATATTGCTGCAGTGTGACACAGTTTTTGGTGTTGGGTGCTTGTCGTAGTGGACTTCGGGTATGGTTACTACGAGGAGGCTTACTACTTTTCGGAACTCTTACTACACGAGTGTTGGTTTATTCCCGTTGGCACACATATGTGGATCAACTCTAAATATGTGGGTACCTTATTGCAATTTAACTCGGCCTTCTCACCGCTTTCGTCCCTTGTCTTTGCTATTTATTTCCTGGAATTACTGGCTACAACATCCAATGAGACGCAACAATGACCTCCACAACTATTTCAAAGTGCAGCACTATATCTGTATTCTCATTTAAATACGTAAAATGTAAATATTTCATTGATTTCTTCTAATAACAAATATCCATCATCCGTAGCTTCATGTTTTTATCATTAATTTGTAATGAGTTACGTTTCAATAATTGATAATTACAATTAAGGTTAAATAAAAATGTAATTTGTTTGAACATGTACAGAGTGTAGACTGAAAATAACCATTGCCCAATTTTATATATTTTTCACATTCCTGCCCCGAAACTGGAAACAGCCTAGCGATCATATCCAAAATGACTTTCTTACAGGGCAGTAAGGCGTGACATAGCTTTCACAGGTTAAAACCCAATTTAACACACACCGGACGGGCGACAAATCTAACCCTATGGAAACTGATTTAGTACATAAAGGATAGCATCCAATACCTATCTGTACAACCGAGGTTTTCTCAAGAGCACAATACAACAGTGCTTGCAAAGTACAACAAATAACTTTTCGAATCTTATGACGTTCTACGATGTGGAGAACTATGGCTACCCCAATTCTGAAGTTTTGAACCAAGCCCACAGGCTGGGGGTGTGTCCATTGTCCAATTTGTTCATTTTCAAACCCTACTTCACATTTCACCCCTAGAATACGTACAGCAAGTTTGAACTGATGATTACCATCCCATAAAGAAATATCGTTGTGACAAAAGACGTTGGCATTAATTGGAAATAAATATGGAAAGACCATGGGCAGATTGCACTGTAGTTACCCTTTTCACTTGTCACTTTTGCTTTTCATTTTGCAAAAGTTGCAAAGTAAAATCGTTGCACCAAAGTTTTGGCCTCACTATTCACTTTGCAACCAAAAAGTGAAAAGCAAATAAGTTGAATATGTAAACTGTGCCATGTTTTTTTAGCAACATTGCTCTCGACTTCGACTTTCATCCACTTTGACATTTGCAAATGGCAAATTCAACTTTTTAATTCCGTCGCTGCGGTAACTCCATAAAAACTCGAACATTTTAAGTAAATCCCTATTTGTACCCTATTGCTCATCTAGTATTATTGTACTTGACAAGCCTCTGGACTCCTTGCAAAAAATCTACTAAGTTGTTCAACTTTCTCTTTTCTACTTTTGCGTTTGGTTGTCCGTGCAACAGAGATTGCAAAGTAAGCGCTTTTTACAGGCAACTTTTACTTTTATTCCCAATTTTCATGCAACGATAATTTTGCAAAATGGCCTACAAAAGTGCAAAGTAAAACGCATAAAGTTAATAGTACAACTGACTCCAGGGAACAAAATGCCTTTTTTGCCTAACCTGCTTACAGCAGACACCATATCGAGATGGTGCGTAGGTATAAAAGAAATATTTCTAACACAATAATAATACTAAATATTTGCATTAAAATATAATATGTAAATATTTTCTTCAATTAACTCCCTATCATTGTTGAGTTTAACCACAGCTGATTTACTATACCTTGTATCTCCAAAAACGATTTCAATGATAAGACAAATGTCACGGATGATTTTAGCTTGTCTCAAACAATAAAATAACAAGAATGTTTGTTCGTTGATGAACGTTGAACGTTAACTAAAATAAACTATATATAAAATCCTGGCGAGGTGCATGTAATATGATAGTCCTATTCCAATTAACAGTTTACACCACTATCTTGTCATTTTCTTATGAGGTTTATCTCCTCGGTGTAAGGAAAAAGGAATATGTGTCTTAGTCCTATTGTGTAAGGTAAAACAAAACAAACGTTATTATAAAATACAATACACTAGGTGAATCCTAGCACATAAGATGTGCCAGAAAAATGTTGAAACATGTAATATTCTAGCGAGTGAATATTAGCCCGCGAAATTCAATGACAGGCCGAAGATTTCAACCGCAGAAAATTTCATTTAATTCCCTGCGCGGCGTGCACGGCGTACTAACACGAATTTCATCCATCCCTTCATTTATTGCGCAATTCCACCTCAGCTTTATACTATTGGTATGATATAGATAGATAGGTTATTGATGAATATCTTTTGATAAACATCCCATCCAACCCATCATGACTATTCATGACATCCAGATGGGAGGGTATTGGTTCTCATCCAGCACGCCAACCAAGCATACTCGATATCAAAGCTTAGAAGCTTAGAGGATATTTCGTAATAAGTGTCTACGTACAGGTTATTTAATTCGAACGTTTATTTGTATTTGTGTTAATGCGAATTAAAAAAAATAACATGTCATTTCTTACGGTCGGCTATTTCAAACCTTGTAGTCGTAAAAATAAGCTTTTTAGATAGTTTTGGGTCAATTGTTTGCTATTCGATTATTCGAGTTGTTCGATTCACTCCAAAGGATGTGACAACCAACTCCTTTCCATCCAGCCTACCCATCCAGCCCATCATCAACATTTAAGAAATTGCCTCCATCCAATCCAGCCCATTACCGACATCCAAGTAATTGTCCTTCCAGCCCATCCAAACATCCGGATGGGATGGTGAATGAGAATGTTTACATCTATGGTGCGTTGGTTTGCAACGTACTTAAAAACATAAGGGATATTTCACTACACATGTCCAAACTTCGCGTTTATACTTTAAAAATGATATTTATCAGCCGCCGCCGGTAAACCTCGGCTAAGGTGGCTCAACCGATGAAAAATGGGGGATCAACCGCCGACGCCACACTCTTACGAATCCTTACATGAAAATACGTTGAAATCAACGTGTAATGTAGTTATTTCTCCTGTTTTTTGTGTCCTACATTAATTCGTGTTAAAATAACATGATTTAATAACGTTGAAATATATACATCATTGAATGTTAAAAGTTTACATTAATTAATGTAAAAAATTAACGTGATGTAATGTAAGGATTGCAAAAAGTATTCTACTGCAGGAGACGTTCTCCGTACCTCTGCAATGCTAACCCGAACATACCACCACTGTCCTATACGGGCTAATGTAACAGAAGGTGCTATTTACATGTATTTAACTTGCATAACTATTTTAAAGTTATCTTTCGTTAAACTTAACATCAGATAATGTTACCGTTAACATTATGAAAACTGTAATTCTACTACAGTGTCAAAAATGTTAATTTAACGTTTATTTGTGTGACTATATTCTACCGTCGTAATAATGTTATTTTAAAAGTCAAGTTACATTATTTTAATGTAAACTTGACTGCCTATACTGTTAAAAATAACATTACCATAACAACGTTGGTCATTTTTAACGTGGACTTTTAAGAGTGCACTAAATATCACGTCTGGGGACTCTGCTCATTTGTACATATAGACACATACAAACACACAAACATCCTTACATACAAAGGTATTTAATAATGTGCCCCAAAGCAGTTTACCCGACGTCCACCACACGCAACATACTATTGTCGGGTGCCTTCCGAAGTTACCCGACAAAGACACTTTGCTAATAGTGGGCTTCGGGTAAACTGCTTTGGGGTGCATTATTAAAAACATCCATTATTCAATGCGCGTGCGCCAGATTAGCTTTATACTTTAGTCATGATATAAAGTGACCAATTATTTCTTCACTGTAATTCGCTTTTCTTTTATTTTTCCTGTAATGCAATATTTTTTCCTTACACTGCCGTAGTAAATTATTTTTGTTCAAAATGTCTTATTCTGAAATCTGTCTCATACTGCACAACTATAAATTTTGTTTAGGTAATAAATTTATACCAATTGAGAATCTGGGGGAAAGAAGGGCGTGGGGTTTTTAATTTCCTTGACAACTTATGAAGTGACCTTTTGGGTCACGAACACGGGACCCGAAATTCTACTTGGCGGCAACATTTCATTTGCATTTTAAATCTATTTATTTCGATAAAATTAATTTGAAATTTAAAAAAGCATAAAATAATATCGAGAAATCTGTATTGAAATGGAGCACAAGGTGGTACTTACAGAACGGCAACTGAATGAAATAAATGGTCGAAGAAAAAGAGCAATAAATCTACAATCTAGGATAAACGAAGTGAGGAAGAAAAACAAATAGTGCACATCCATATCTCTCTGCTGCAGGATATCTTATATATGTCAAAATAATAATTACTTAACACTCGTATTTGCCAAACTTTTGATCAAGCACAGATTTTTTACTACTATAGATCAAAAATTTCTGCGTAGCGGCCATTCTTTCCTAGTTTGCGATCGGTTATTCGGACTCATTGAGAAACAAAAGAAGATTTGCAAAGTATTTTCACCCGAAGAGTGGCTTACTGTGTTTCAGAATTCTAGACCTAGCAAACCTTTTCAGAACCAAGTAATGAAAAGGGAAGACTTCTTGGCCTTCGATGACTTGTTAGAAATGGTTCCTAAACCGCACACTTTAAAAGTTTCGCAATCACTATGGTATAGAATAACTTTGGATGACACGTCTGGCATTTTGAGTAAAGAGCGTCATCATAATTCTCATAATTTTACTCGGCACGAAATTCCTCAACCGTTTCTGGCTGGTTTACAATACAGTCAGCGAGCCTCGTGGACAGATGATTGGTTAGACAATGTTGCGTTTAGAGTCAGAAATGAGGCTGATCTGCTGATTGATTCTAAAAAATATGCAGATTTAATGAAAATGCTAGATTTTCTGGATCCACAGTACCGTGATTTCTGTAGAAATCTTCCACACTATTTAGTTGTGCGCTAAAGATGTAAAATTTACATATAGATTGCTACTGGAGTTTGTTTACATTTAGATAACTTTTGGTTTGTGTAATAAATAATTGTAGTATTGTCAAAAACGATTCCAAGATGTGCATCACATTGTAATATACAGTAATGTTATTATTTTACTGCTGCTACATCATTACTGCTGTTTGTTACTATTTATTTCGGCCAGACACTCAAAATCTCTCTCTTGTCAGGTATCAGAACAGTCGGGTTTCGGGTCTTTTATACGTTCAATAATTTTTGAAAAGTTGTTTACAAATTCAGAATTTTGCGCCACGCCCTTCTTTCCCCCAGCTTCTGAATTGTAATTGTAAGTAATTAGTACAGTAATTTATATAAGGCAGTGCATATCTTAAATATTACCTAAACTTAATCGTTTTATTATAGTAATAGTAGTCACCAAACCAACATACGTGACTCAATTTCGGAAGGTAGGCAACAGTCATGCGTATTGGATATTGAATTTCGAAAGATTTACTATACACGTTCAACATTTGGGTCTTCAAATTATGCTAATTAATACTAACACAGAGTGCGTAGTTTTTTTATTCTAAAATATGAACATGCGCATTTTGGTTTTGGGAATACCCTACCAACCGTACAAACATAGATAGAAATAAACCCTTAAATTTATCAAGTCTATATGATTATAATTATAATATAGAGATAATATTAGTAAACCATTGTCACGAAGTAACTGTACTTACAAGACACTACGTTGAGATTGACGCCCGACGAGTACGTACCCCTTCCCCAAGGTATTGAAAAACCCGGGTTTTTAAGGAAAAAACCCTCGACCCCGGCTTTTTAGGGCTTTTAGGGTTTAAGGGTCTTTTATATAATCATAGGCGTAAATACAAGCCAATACAATTTCATATAAGTATACTATAGTATAGTATAATATATAGGAAAATTACAGCTGACAATAACAACAATGTAATCCTAAAATTACCATTATTTACGTCTATAAAATCAAAAATTAAGACATAAAAATTTAATTTTTAACATGTTTGAGTACAGTTAACCCGCAGTATTTTTCGTGAGCATCTATATTATTATTAATTATTTTATTATACCCACGTTTGATAACAACTTGTGAATACTATGCAATATTATATTTTACTGATTAAATAGACTTTAAGAAATCCCTTCATTAATGTGGAGCTTTACTTGCGAAGCAGTTAAGTAATAAATGTGTAAGTGATTAATTAAAATTCAGTATAATTAATGTTTCCACTTATATACCGCAAAGCATTTATTGGCGATACGTAAGTAAAAGTTAATTGACGTTTTCACGGTTAGGCAGTTTTGGTGGGCAGAACATGAACAAGGTACGTGGACTATCTATGTTGGCCCACCAAAAGTGCCTAACCGTGAAAACGTCAATTATATAAACCAATATTTCACAGCGATAAAAATATATATAAAACAAATAATATATAGACAACACGGTCGTGATGTCTATATATTCACGTGATTCACGATAAGTTATAATATATAAGTTATGTTAAAGATATTGAAGTTCACGAGCAAGTATTAAAGTATAAAAGCTATAAATTATTTTGTTTCCACATTTTCGAATAGAAATATGACAAAGTTAGTATGTTTTGCTCATATTTTATAGATAGAGCTTTAGTGCACATTATTGTATGTTTTGTAAAAAAAACCAATAAACCCCGGGTATTTTAAGTGAAGCGGGGTGGGTTTTTTGTTAAAAAACCCCAACCCATAAATAAACTCGACAAGAAAAGATAAAAGAATACAGTCGATTAACCTTCTCTGAAAAGAAATCCTCTACATGGTTAGATTGGTATTGACACAATCGAATTAAGCATTTAATTTTCGTTTTAGAAAATTTCAAAAATGCAATTGACAGAACGAGTACAGAGGATTCAAGTTTCCAGTTCAAATTAAATAGTAAGGTTATGAATTCCAAAGTAGATATCATATTAAAAACAATAAGAACAGCAATAAATACTAATAGGTACTTCGCCTAACAGAAAAATAGAATTTCAGGCCGTCGAGGCTGTTACCAACAATTAATTGCCGTTGGATTAAAATTCAGAATAATTTTGTGTATTATTTGGCCTTTCTTGGAACAGAAATTCTCAGCGTTTTTTGGGATTTATATACACGGATGCTCTGTCAAGTCAAGGCATATGTGAAATAGATAAGCAAACCGCATGGAATCAGATGAACGAAAAATATTCTGAACTATCTGTAAATATTAATGTAAGTGTTGGCGTTGACAATATTTGACATCCAAAATGAATCAGTTATTCTGTACACTCGGTAACACTTTCCCTTCCAGGTAATCTCTTCAGTTGTGATAGCCACACCAAGTGCATGTCAATGACATCCGGGAAGTGTTTTTTATACCCCGTTAGAAACCACAAATTATAATACTCCGTTTTTAATTTTATCTTATATTCTTAATAATTTCTAATGAAACCATTATTACTGTTTCTATACCGATCTATAATACTTTACCTGAGTAATTCATTCAACATTGCATTCATCACTATCACTGTCGGCTGTCTTTACATAGGATTTATGTGGTCCGCCAATAGCGACTCATTTAGTGGTCCTTTTTGCAACTCGTTTATTGCCTTTAGAAACCATCAATTTGATCAAGTTATTCATTATGTTTTTTCCCATAAGCGAACCAGCCCTGTCCGTCCTTAATTGTATTAACAGTACACTTCGTACAGTTGCAGTACACAAGAATTCTGTGGTTAGAGCACGTAGTAGTGCGTATGAATTAATAAAATGATGCCAAAACAAAATAATGAAACGTAGTATTGGATTCAGACAAATACAAAAAATGATCAAACTGCTGTTAGATTTTATTGTTCAATGAATAATTTGCAAACAGAACAAAGATAAAAAATAAGATAAGTACCAATACTAATCTAATTGGAATCTGAAATGATAAAAATTTATCTTACTAGAAACAACTGTTACTTCACTGCCTTTTAGGGTTTAGCCGTCTTTTGGTCCAAACATGTACAAATGTTATAATTGGGGGACTGATTTGGAGCACAATGTAAGTAACAACCCCTAGGTTTCCGTCTGCGTGCCCGAGGAGGCATAGGCAAGCAAGTGCACTTGTTGTAATCGGCGTAGAGGTCTGAAGCACAATTCAGATAACAGTTTGAGGGAAGGGAGACCTCCGGAAGACAATCACATACGTCGTAGTCGGCATAAAGACCTGGACTGCATTTGCTGAGAGTGCATTCTAATTGCAATCAATATTCACAATTACATCTTCAAACAAACGCAATGAAATTAAATAGCATTTCCGATTCTTGTCAACTTCGAATTTGAGTACTAGCAAAAAGTGTCTGTTTATGAATGTATGTGCACCAAGTAGGCGCAAACTGAAAACTTCTAAAAGGAATATTAATGTCAAAATTAAATTCAATAATATTACCAGTTAATTTTGCCTTGTAAGTTATAATAACAATTAGCGACATTGCTAAAGTCACCGCGAGCAATGAGACTTTTATAATTCTCACATGACAGTTGGCTGCCGCTTCTGACGGCTGTTGGATATACAGTTTGGTCATGGTCATAGAAGTATATTATCCCTATAAGGGGATGTTTTTCCAGACAAGACACAAAGCTCAAACTGTTTTTGGTATCCTTTTTAAACCCAGGCTGACTATAATCCAGAAGGGAATGAAATAAAACATGGGATGATTTTTGACATCATAATACATTGGTAATTGAAATAATACTCGCCAAAACACTTAAATCTAAATGCTATTGTTTTTTAAATACTTCCTCTATAAAAGGTTAATGCACTTATTAGTTCATGGCACATGTAGAAAACAATTTGACCCAGTTTTAGAAATTGTACCAATATATTGTCTCATCTACATTCAAGCAAAAATGCTGTAAGATTTCCTTATAATATACAGTATGTAAAATTAAAAAGTACGCATGGGAGTTTGTATGTATAAGCAATATAAGGCTATTTTACTACAGGCTAATTGAAAATAGACAACAAGAGTAGCTCTAAAGAGGTTGGCCTTTCATACAGTAGTACGCAAAACATCTATTTTCCAAAACCAATTCTCACCAAAAGTCATGTTACTAAATCGTAGCCTCATTGGGCCTTACTTTTTTAATGAAAATTTAAATGAAGACTGAGATGAGCGATTGGCTTTATGCATTGCAGCTGAAGAAAAAACTTATTGAGCATCTTTGGTTAGCAAAAAGTTTAAGTTCCTAAGTAAAATATCATTGCTCTGTACTAATTAAAATAGCTATATATTCCTTATACATGCAAATTTCTATGAGTACGTTTTAATATATACCATACTGTAGAATCTGAGGTGGCGTCTCTAAACTGTAAAAATGGTCGGATTCATCCGCTGCCAAATGGGCAATTTTCTTGTTTCACCGATGCATCGGAATACGTTAAAATAAATTACAGGAATTAAGATTAACCCTGCCGATTATTTTGCTAATACAGTGATGCAACGTTTTCCTGTTTTAAAATGATGACTACGATGCATCGTGGGTGGTAGGCGGATGGAATGCATTGTCGTTGTCGCATATTCCATTGTATAAAATTACATAATATCAATCTTTTATAGTTATAATACTAATTAGATTTTTATTTTCGAGTATGCAGGTTTTGGTTTTATTACATAGATTTTAATAACTCTTTATACTACAGAGATGAATGAATTATTTAATATTTCTTTCAAAATAATTTCAGGCAAGATTATATTTTATTAGCATTTAATTATTTTACATTGACAGAGAAACATTTTCACTTATAAACCAATCGGGCTACGATGCTTTGAAACATTCTTTAAGCTTAATTAATAAATGATAATGATAAATGCTTACAAATATAGTTATTTCATTAAATTCCTAATTCCATACTACTGCTGTATTAACATTTTACAATTTTCATGATTTTTTCAAGTCGGATAGCAACTAATTCATTTGCTATATACTAAAATATTAATAGTTTACTAAAAATTAGAATTCCCATAATTTCAATTATTTTCCGCAGTTATCATGCACGAGAGAGATGGCTTCAAGTTGTACCTGTCTGTCACTGCTTGATAACTGCAGTGAAAAGTAAAATTGTGTTAAGTACGGAAGTTGTTATTACCATTGTTATTATTGCTTACTATCTTGGTCCTATTATTCAAAATGTCTATGATGTTAGACATTTTGGTTTCCATTGATGCTATCTTGTTGTCCATTGATGCTATCTTGTTGTCCATTGATGCTATCTTGTTGTCCAGTGAGGTAATTTTGTTGACCATGTCAACATTCCCTCTCGTCAGCGTGTTGTCCAGTGAGGTAATTTTGCTCGTCAGCGTGTTTTCCAGGGTGGTAATTTTGCTCGTCAGCGTGTTTTCCAGGGTGGTAATTTTTGCCACGATGTCTGTGTTTGAGATTGTCATTTGATTGTCGGTATGTGCAATTTTAGTTAGTAAAACGATATACTGCTCCTTGTTGTCGTTTCGCAGAGTATCCAAGGCTTGAGTGTTGAATTTTACATCTTTGTGAATTTCGACGAGTCTCTTGTCCACTTTTCCTTCGTCGCGAGTCATGTCACTCCTGATTGCATCTGTATTGTTTTTAATGAGTTCTCTGAGAGGCTCCAGCTGTTTTGCTACGTCCAGCTGCGTTTCGTTGTGTATGTCAGCTTCTGAAAATGAAAAATTGAAAATGATATAAATTTACAACGCATAATGAAAATATTAGCTCTTTAACCAAGCTAAAATCACCCCTAAATATTTAAAAACACAGTAGTAGTTAGTCTAGATTGTAGATAGTGCTATAAAAATGAGCGATTTCTATAAAATTACCAAAAATTCTCCTCGCGGACTGTTTTAAACATTTTGTCTCTCATTTCTGACAAAAATATTGTAAATGTACACACTGTATCGTATATAATACACTTCACATAAATATCATTAGAATGGGCTAATTGGGCTAAGTAAAATTTTTTAATATTCTCTATATATCAATTTTCTGGATACGTATGCCCGGGCCAAAAGTACTTTCAACAGTTTTTATTGGTAATACTAACATAAATTGCTTCACAAAATTCCTCAGACTGTCAGTAAACATATACAATGTAAAACTTTTGGCATCCCTCATATTATATTATTTCTCAAAAATTAAATCACAATTTTTAGGGCATAATAAAATTCCTGACAAAATTTTCCCTGGAGTAAATTGTTTTATTTGTTACTTACCAATTTTGGGGTAGATTAGATCATATGCTGTAGCCAACACTGTGACTATTTGGTTGGCCAAAGGTAGCAAATCAATAGGCCTACTTGGCATACCAATAAGAGATTGGTTTTTTTGTGCCAAAGAAAGGTCACAAGCGAGAAGGATAACAACAATTACAAGTAAAGTTTTCATGTTTCTGAACTTTTTTGTTTTGTAGCTAGTTCACTGACATTTAATGTAGTTGAGTGGCTATCAAGTGCCAAGAGAAAATGTCTATATAGCCGATAAAATTGTTTTACTTATATACGCAAATTTTAATCCTTGAACTAGATTATTTAACTGTGACAGTCATTTACAACGAATATTCTGTGTTTTCATAATATCACCCACACGCTCCAGAAATAGTATTATCTTATCGTATTTAGGTCATTCTGGAATTACTCATCTTTAATATGCACTGCATGCAGTAGCGAATGCGAGTGGGCGGCGAGTGACCTATACATTCGACTTCCTTTCATATGTGCATGAAGTCGGATGAAAAATATGAATGCATTTTCATAAATGCATGTGAAGAAAATAAGACACATATGTATTGGTAGGTCGATGTCTAAGGTTATCGTTACTCATTTTTTGAGATCGTTTTAGTATCAATGATATAAATGGAAATAAATGCATTTTAATGCTGAAATGATAAAAATACATGCGAATATGGAAATAAACCTATATGTTAGGTATTATATGCGTAGTGCACAATGCACAATATTTAATTTCTTTTTTATCAATTGATCGTTTAAATTTTGCAACATTTAAACACTTCATACTATTTATGAATCATGATTCTTTCAATTGTTCTTAGACACTACAAGTATTAAGGAAAGTGTATAAAAAACTTGCACGCGAAGATTTTCTACTAAATACAAACTGTCATGAAATGATTATCAAAACGTTTTAAGCGACTTTCATGCTCATATATAGTGTAAAGTAATGCTAAAAAAGGGCAAATTAAATGTATGCCATAAGTATGATATGTAGGTAGTTAGTTTTATTTATTTAGCTCTATGTGTAAGAAATAATTAGGTATACCAAGATCATGATAATAATTTGAAGTCGAATTGACAAACTGTTTAACATTATAAGATAGGGAAGAGGCAGTAAACTATCTAGACAAAGGAATTTGCCTTTGCCCATTATATTTACGGGCAAAGGCCATCACCATGAGTAGAGGATAATAAAATGAGAGCAGAAAGGAAGACATTTCTTCTCTGGTAATTAAAGAGATATATTATACGTCCTTGTGTGCTTTCATTGTACACATATCTATAAACACACATTATAACTTTATTTCTTAACCCGATTTTTCGGTTAAAATCAACGTTAATTTAAAACTAATTCTGCCCAGTAGCCCTGAGAGGGGCAGGAACACAACAATAGATTGCCATAGGATAGGGATTTCCGGGTAAATAGAAAAAGGTTTTTGTCAATAAAAAATAACTTTTAGAAAATAGTTCAATCGTTTAATCGTTAATATTAAGAAGTAACTGGGTCAATAATAAAAGTAGATAAATATGTAAAGTAGTTAAAACGGAAGTGTGAGTGTAAGATGTGTGTTTCCAACATATTCAGTTCATTGCCTTGAAAAATCCTATTATTATTATTATTATTATTAAGATATGCATTTGTGTGGTTATTTATTTATAATTGAACCTTGCTTAGCGTGTGCTTTGCTTAGTCAATTTAATACAAGGACAAAAATGGGAACTGTTGATGCAAGTACTGCAACAATAAGCGATAACACTTTGCGGATGCTGTCATTTTAATAGCACAATACATAATATGCCATCTCATCTTCAAGTTAATTAATACGCATTTACTCCTAATTTAATACTTTAATGTAGCAACTCCTTAGGAAAATAACTACATTAATTACTGAAATACTGAATATAAATTTTATTTTTAAGCGGAATGGATGGAGGATGGATGGTCTGTCTTACATTGTAATGACAGGATTGTAAAACTTGATATAAGTTTAGATAATAATTAGGTTAAATTTATTTACAATTAAAACATGGTTGATGATGCAAATAGTTTAACGATTTTAGAAATTTATTCTTTAAAATACCTTTTTAGCTCGCCTGAATAAGGCAGCTTATAGAACCGCACAGTCTGTCCGTCCGTCCGGACCCACGATAACTTCCGAACGCATTGACCGAAGTTGACCAAATTACGCATAAACAATGCCTATGGACTAGTGAGGAACCCTATTGATTTTGGTTCAAATCGGCACATAAGTTGCTGAGATACCGCGCGCTCACTTTGTCTTTATTTGATAGTCAAAGCCGAAAATGGGCCATAAAAATTTCAATAGTGTTTCCTATTAATTGTTAGCGAGATAGTATAAAATATTTAACTCCGCTTCTACCAAATTTAAGATTTTATAATAACGTAAATAAAACTGCAAAATACGCATTATAGGATGAAAATAAATCAATTTCGCATTTATATTCAAATCCATAGTCAAATTTCCTTTTTTCGATTTCCTTTTAATTTTGATAGTCATTATTAACCGACTTTAAATTTCTGTTGATTTTAATACCCATAATCAATCAAAGTTGATTATCTTTTGATTTTCATAGTCAACATTAATTTACTTTGATTTTCTGTTGATTTTCATAGTCAACATTAATGTGCTTTGATTTTCTGTTGATTTTCTTAATCAACATTAATCAATTTTGATTTTCTGTTGATTTTCGTAGTCAGCATTAATCAATTTTGATTTTCTGTTGATTTTTATAGTCAATATTAATGTAATTTGATTTTCTGTTGATTTTTATAGTCAACATTATTGTACTTTGATTTTCTGTTGATTTTTATGGTCAACATTAATGTACTTGGATTTTCTATTGATTTTCATATTCAAAATTAATCAATTTCGATTTTCTGTTGATTTTCATAGTCAACATTTATCAATTTAGATTTTTTGTTGATTTTTCAAATAATTAGAGTAGTAGTGGGACGTAGGAGCTGGGCTCACCCCTCCGCCATTTTGGTTTTTGACGCTTGCATACTTATGCTCATAGCCTTTGGCACTCATGGAAGTACAGGCACTAACCTAACCACTACGCTTGGATAGTAGTCCACACCCCACCTCATCTTGATCACTCACATACTTATGCTCATAGCCTACGGCACTCATGGAAGTACAGGCACTAACCTAACCACTACGCTTGGATAGTAGTCCACACCCCACATGATCTTGATCACTCGCATACTTATGCTCATAGTCTACATCACTCATGGAAGTACAGGCACTAACGTAACCATTATGCTTGGATAGTAGTCCACACCCCACACCATCTTGATCACTCGCATACTTATGCTCATAGTCTACATCACTCGTGGAAGTACAGGCACTAACCTTACCATTATGCTTTGATAGTCACAACCACACCCTGAGGCTGAGTCAAAGTATAGGCACTAGTGCTCACCCTCTCGATTGGATATTCAGAACCATACCACACTGCAAAACCACAGTACAATACATATAAGTTCGGATAGACAGTACCATAGCCTGAGGTAAAATATGGGTCAATGATATAATAAACATGGTAAGCTTATTCCCTGCGTGTAGTTATATTTAAGGAATGTACATTTGTCTAGACACATTTGTTTGAATTTGCATGAGGGTTAGTGCAATCGATGAAGGGAGGGGGTTAACGTTATAGACCTGCACCGAATAAGTAGAATGTTTTAGGTACCTAAGGGTACTTGGTAATCTCAATTGTTCGTTGACATCAAATAGTAGACTGTAGTGTGTAAAACAATGAGTATGGAAAACACCTTACACCGTTTAGGTACCTTGCAATACTGCTACAACAAAAATTAAGTTATTTCCGATACTGCAATACCATTGAACCAATAGAAATGCTGTGACATTTAATCAAATAATCCTTTCTCAGAAATTCCTTTACATAAAAGAATGTATCTTGTACGTCTGTTTCATTCACAACATATGAAAAATGTCATTGCAACCGATTTAAGTATATATGAATTTAAATGCTATTGATGATAATTGGATGAAAATAAGGGAATTTTGTTCAATGGGTAATTATATTACTAATTGGTTTATTAATAGATTTTCATGATTATTTTAGATACAGATTTTTATTTAGTATTGAGTGCGTCAACAATTGGGAAAAATAACTTTTTCGTTAATTTAAATCCATCTTTTTCTGCTGCTTTTAGGATAGTTCTTAAAATGTCCAAAGACATATCCGTTAGTTCATCATCTCCATTGTCATCATCTTCATCTCCATCATCAGTTTCGTCATCGTTATTATCAGATTCCTCGTCTTCGTCACTTTCACTTTCATTTTCATCGTCACAGAACTCAGATTTATCTCCACAAACTTCATCATGGCTTTTTGTGCAATTCAATAATGATTTTAGCAAATTTTTGCTAAGCTTAATATAATTAAATTCTGCATTATGAACCATTCTTTGAAACATCTTAATGCATTCTATTGTGAAATCTTCGTCTTCAGAACATTCAGCAGAGTCAGCATTTGATTCCATATTACTGTCACCTGAGTTAGATTCTTCTTCAGAACGATTATTTTGTGGAAGGGGATAATATTTGTTTTTAGAAGATTGATAGTCCCTTCAGAACGATAATTTTGTGAAAGGGGATGATATTTGTTCTTCAGAGGATTGAAAGCGTTAGTAATCTGTGCGCCTTCATCATCCGATTCAACGTCAGAATATTTCCTTTTACGACAATTTTTACCCGTTGATGAACCTCCAGACTGCATTTTGCCATGTACTTCTCTTTGGTGACGGAATAAATTTCCATTATTATAAAAGCATTTTCCGCATACTTTACAATTCATTGTCAAAACTGTACTTGAAATGTAGTAATTAATAATTTGAGGAACGATCAGTTGTGTTTGGCTGCCAAATGTACAATGAAGTAAATACAAAAAGTCATAGCCGTTTTGTGTTTTCATATTTTGTAAGACAAAAGATACAATGCTGTGTTATGCAATACAACACGATGTGATGATATCTATCAGTCGAGAAGAACCGCATTGCGGTTTTACGAACCGCACTGCGGTTTTATGAACCGCACTGCGGTTTTATGAACCGCACTGCGGTTTTATGAACCGCACTGCGGTTTTATGAACCGCACTGCGGTTTTACAAAACGCGATACAATGCGATGCAATTCGACGCGATACAAGACGATGTAATGTAATAAGATCCGATACAAGACGATGCGTAACAATGCAATGCGAGACAATACGAAGTGATGCGAGACAATACGATGCGAAACAATATGTTACGATGCAATGCAATACGATGCGATGCGATGCAATACGATGCAATACGATGCGATGCAATACGATGCGATGCAATACGATGCGATGCAATACGATGCGATGCAATACGATGCGATGCAATACGATGCGATGCAATACGATGCGATGCAATACGATGCGATGCTATACGATGCGATGCTATACGATGCGATGCTATACAATGCGATGCAATACGATGTGATGCAATACGATGCGATGCAATACAATGCAATGCAATGCGATACTATACAATGAGATACAATAAAAAGCTATACAATACAATGCTATTCAACACAATGCCATTCAATGTGATGCAACTCAATACATGTAATAAATTTGATTCAGCCTTAACAACCATAAAAAATTGAACTAACGCTTGAAAACAGAACTGTGGTATGTCAAATAGTTAATTATATCACGAAACATCACTTATAGGTAACTTATTAATCACATGTCACAGGGCGGGTCACAGGTCAAGAGAGCTAACAGAAAAGATCGGAGACGGTTCTCCGATATTTTCTGTCTCACGAGCTCTCTTGACCTGCGACCTGCCCTGTGACATGTGATTAATAAGTTACCTATAAGTGATGTTTCGTGATATAAAAATTAACTATTTGACATACCACAGTTCTGTTTTCAAGCGTTAGTTCAATTTTTTATGGTTGTTAAGGCTGAATCAAATTTATTACATGTATTGAGTTGCATCACATTGAATGGCATTGTGTTGAATAGCATTGTATTGTATAGCTTTTTATTGTATCTCATTGTATAGTATCGCATTGCATTGCATTGTATTGCATCGCATCGTATTGCATCACATCGTATTGCATCGCATTGTATAGCATCGCATCGTATAGCATCGCATCGTATTGCATCGCATCGTATTGCATCGCATCGTATTGCATCGCATCGTATTGCATCGCATCGTATTGCATCGTATTGCATCGCATCGCATCGTATTGCATTGCATCGTAACATATTGTTTCGCATCGTATTGTCTCGCATCACTTCGTATTGTCTCGCATTGCATTGTTACGCATCGTCTTGTATCGGATCTTATTACATTACACCGTCTTGTATCGCGTCGAATTGCATCGCATCGCATTGTATCGCGTTTTGTAAAACCGCAGTGCGGTTCATAAAACCGCAGTGCGGTTCATAAAACCGCAGTGCGGTTCATAAAACCGCAGTGCGGTTCGTAAAACCGCAATGCGGTTCTTCTCGACTGATAGATATCATCACATCGTGTTGTATTGCATAACACAGCATTGTATCTTTTGTCTTACAAAATATGAAAACACAAAACGGCTATGACTTTTTGTATTTACTTCATTGTACATTTGGCAGCCAAACACAACTGATCGTTCCTCAAATTATTAATTACTACATTTCAAGTACAGTTTTGACAATGAATTGTAAAGTATGCGGAAAATGCTTTTATAATAATGGAAATTTATTCCGTCACCAAAGAGAAGTACATGGCAAAATGCAGTCTGGAGGTTCATCAACGGGTAAAAATTGTCGTAAAAGGAAATATTCTGACGTTGAATCGGATGATGAAGGCGCACAGATTACTAACGCTTTCAATCCTCTGAAGAACAAATATCATCCCCTTTCACAAAATTATCGTTCTGAAGGGACTATCAATCTTCTAAAAAACAAATATTATCCCCTTCCACAAAATAATCGTTCTGAAGAAGAATCTAACTCAGGTGACAGTAATATGGAATCAAATGCTGACTCTGCTGAATGTTCTGAAGACGAAGATTTCACAATAGAATGCATTAAGATGTTTCAAAGAATGGTTCATAATGCAGAATTTAATTATATTAAGCTTAGCAAAAATTTGCTAAAATCATTATTGAATTGCACAAAAAGCCATGATGAAGTTTGTGGAGATAAATCTGAGTTCTGTGACGATGAAAATGAAAGTGAAAGTGACGAAGACGAGGAATCTGATAATAACGATGACGAAACTGATGATGGAGATGAAGATGATGACAATGGAGATGATGAACTAACGGATATGTCTTTGGACATTTTAAGAACTATCCTAAAAGCAGCAGAAAAAGATGGATTTAAATTAACGAAAAAGTTATTTTTCCCAATTGTTGACGCACTCAATACTAAATAAAAATCTGTATCTAAAATAATCATGAAAATCTATTAATAAACCAATTAGTAATATAATTACCCATTGAACAAAATTCCCTTATTTTCATCCAATTATCATCAATAGCATTTAAATTCATATATACTTAAATCGGTTGCAATGACATTTTTCATATGTTGTGAATGAAACAGACGTACAAGATACATTCTTTTATGTAAAGGAATTTCTGAGAAAGGATTATTTGATTAAATGTCACAGCATTTCTATTGGTTCAATGGTATTGCAGTATCGGAAATAACTTAATTTTTGTTGTAGCAGTATTGCAAGGTACCTAAACGGTGTAAGGTGTTTTCCATACTCATTGTTTTACACACTACAGTCTACTATTTGATGTCAACGAACAATTGAGATTACCAAGTACCCTTAGGTACCTAAAACATTCTACTTATTCGGTGCAGGTCTATAACGTTAACCCCTCCCTTCATCGATTGCACTAACCCTCATGCAAATTCAAACAAATGTGTCTAGACAAATGTACATTCCTTAAATATAACTACACGCAGGGAATAAGCTTACCATGTTTATTATATCATTGACCCATATTTTACCTCAGGCTATGGTACTGTCTATCCGAACTTATATGTATTGTACTGTGGTTTTGCAGTGTGGTATGGTTCTGAATATCCAATCGAGAGGGTGAGCACTAGTGCCTATACTTTGACTCAGCCTCAGGGTGTGGTTGTGACTATCAAAGCATAATGGTAAGGTTAGTGCCTGTACTTCCACGAGTGATGTAGACTATGAGCATAAGTATGCGAGTGATCAAGATGGTGTGGGGTGTGGACTACTATCCAAGCATAATGGTTACGTTAGTGCCTGTACTTCCATGAGTGATGTAGACTATGAGCATAAGTATGCGAGTGATCAAGATCATGTGGGGTGTGGACTACTATCCAAGCGTAGTGGTTAGGTTAGTGCCTGTACTTCCATGAGTGCCGTAGGCTATGAGCATAAGTATGTGAGTGATCAAGATGAGGTGGGGTGTGGACTACTATCCAAGCGTAGTGGTTAGGTTAGTGCCTGTACTTCCATGAGTGCCAAAGGCTATGAGCATAAGTATGCAAGCGTCAAAAACCAAAATGGCGGAGGGGTGAGCCCAGCTCCTACGTCCCACTACTACTAATTAGATGTCTGAATTTTTAATATGTCGTAGCTACATATTTGAAGACTCATTTCTGAAAGTTTGATCAAAATCAGTGCACTTGGTTTTGTGTTACGTGCGAGTATTTTTCGCCTACCAAAATGTGTACACGGTAACCTTTACTCAGGCGAGCTTCTGTTACGGCTTGCTGTAGGTTTTGAATTTAGGGAAGACATGACTCCCAGTCCTATCTAAATACATGCCTGACAGCACGTTTACAGGGCCCCAAGAAAATTACTGATTTGAAAAATTCTTGCTAAACTCAAATCATTTATATAGTGGGATATCTCCTTTTTTGGAAATTAGGGGTGGCTATTTACATAATGAACTTTCTTTCGGCATTAAAGCCATAGAAAATCTCAAAATACATACAAATCTCAAAAAATGGCTTAAACCTAATGAATTCAGTTTACATTTTGAGAAAAAGATCCTAGTATTTTATACATTTTCTAAAGTGAAAACCGCTCAAGGGCCAGTTTGTGGCCTTTCTTTAGCGATATTTTTCTTGGATATGGTTATTATTGGGTCAGGTTTCCTATAGGTGAAAACTCTGACAATGTATATTTAGTACACGGAACCGCGGTATTTTTGAGTAACCATAATCCATAATGTATAACATCTCATAATAATGCAATTACAATGTTTTGCTCACCTTTTGTTGGTAGTGACTGAACGTATTGAATATGAAAAACTAAGTTTAGCTGAAAAAGTAATCCAACTATCACTCCACTTATAATCTGTAATTTGTGAACCATGATTTTTGAATGCTGCGTAATCGTGAAAGAATTGTTTCACAAAGAATGAATGAATAACAAAAGTTGTAGGTTTTATACAGAGACGGGTTCTGTCCTGAGCGGTTGAATCTAAGGAAGTGGCATAAGGAAAGGATGCAATTTTAAGGTCTTAGAATTTTTTTCGGCGGAGGGAAGGCAGCATTCTTTTCGATTTTAAATCTCTTTGGGATCAACTTTTTTTTAACAATGTGACCAAAATTTTTGTCCGCGACATTTGTTAATTATACATGGCAGAAAAATTTAGATTGTTTTTAGTTTCCATATTGGACATACCAATATTCATGACCATTTTATGCTGAATAGTGTAAAAAATCGTGCATTTAAACTTTTCATAATACTGAATTTCAGACCAGCGCAGGTGATTTTCCACATTCTAGATTTATAGACCATGTTTAAACTTCATAAAAATGCATCTTATTATAAAAACGTTTTCATGACCTTTTTAAACAAGTCTGTTGACTGATCGCCCGGGACATAATATTATAATGCATTGTTAATGCTAAGCCACCTTTACTAAACTAGGAACATGATATATTACAACAGCACACTGAAATTGGGGTTAGTGAAGATACGTTAAAGTGAGCCCGGCAATTACGAAGATGTCCCATTCGCATTCTATGGAAATTCAACTTGAAAAGCAGCATCAGCCTGAAAGCTGAGTTTTTGGAAGATTGCTATTAAGACTTAAAACTGTTTACCAATAATATTCGATATCTACTTTATTTATTGCATCTAGTTATTATCCGTAGCCTTGTTAAAATATTTAACGCTGAATAACGTAAAATAGAAATCAACGGATAAAGGTGACTACATTTATTTTTTGTTAGTTATTCATTATTTTACCTACGTTACTTTTGACTTTCAGATAAATTCAAATTCAACATTAATATTTAATTGATTTTATTATTGAATTCAATTTAGATTATAGTAGCAGAAGTGTCTTTGAATGTGGCGGAAAAGATGCCAAGGAAAATATACGTTTGACCTTACCGTTTGTTTTCCCCAAATAACGAAAGGTAATTTAAATAAAATTTTTCTCTGTTATAGCCATATAATCAGAGTGAAAGCCTCATCCACTAACACTGGCCCGAAGGCCGTTTTCGATCCCACTTCCACTTTCGTCTGGGAGTTTTTAATCAATGACTGAGGCGGGTGGCGGGGGCTTCCACTCTTATGAAGGCCATAGCCGGCCAAAACCCAAATTCTAAGTCCGAAAATAATTAGAAACCCAAATTCTAAGTCCGAAAATAATTAGAAACCCAAATTCTAAATCCGAAAATGATGTTACATCCGAAACCTGAATTCTAACTTCCAGAAAAATGTTGTCTTCTTGCACCATTATATACCTCCAGTCACCGTCACCACTCACCAGTCTACCCTCGAATGGGCCTCGAATACCAATTATACAAAGCTGTCATATTTAAGTTCAATAATTATTAGTAGCTTTGTGACTACCTATTCGTTTTACTTTTCATTTCAAGTTTTTTTGTAAATTATTTATTTACCAGACTGTTTATGACAATGAATGCACAATGGTCTGTTATTAACGAATGGAGAATAAAGGAAGGAAATGCTTTATTTAGCATACAAGAATTTGGGGAATGTCTGCAGGAAGAGGACACAGAAGAGTGGCCTTCACCATTACTAGCCAATACATCCCATATGGAAATGGAAGAGTTAAATTCGGTGCTAATAATTATTATTTCGGACTTAGGACTATTATAAAATAAATATAATATTATAATAATAACTTTTATACGGATTTATGTAACTTTACCAATCCTATATTTGTTAGTTGGACCAGTCTGACGTGGTTTATACGCAAAGAAAGCCTCCCAAAAGAAAAATTTCATTTAAAACAAAACAACAAAGAGCAAGACTTCGGAGACGGGAATTACGGGCCAGTTTATCTGAAGAAGAGCTTGCATTACTTCGTAAAAAAGAGGCAGCCCAGAAAAGGGCACTACGCGAGAAAAGTCGGAACAAAGAATTTTCTCCGAATCGTGATGAAGATGAGGAGCATGATAGCAATGAACAGGTGGAGAAAAAACCGATAGTAAAACAAGTCCGGGCAGTTAAGAGTAAAGCATCACGGTTACAACAAAATAAACTGGATATTAATCGAATAATAGATGCGGCTAGTCAAAGAGAACGTCGGGCGAAACTAACAAAAGAAGAGTTAGCGTTACGTCGTAAAAAAGACGCAGATCGCAAACGGGCTCTACGAGAGAAATTGAGGGACAAAGAATATCCAATGGATCATGAAGAAGGCCCAGAGGGAGAAATTAACGAACCACTCGAGAGAAAACCGATAATAAATATAGCCAGGGAAATTAGAGCTAAAGTACCACGACGGTCGATGTTACCTCAAGATAAACTTGATGTAGAGCGAACAATGGATGCTGCTCGAAAAAGAGAACGTCGGGCCAAACTAACAGAAGAAGAGTTGGCGTTACGGCGTAAAAAAGATGCAGAGCGAAAGAGGGCTAAACGTGCTAAATTGACAGGTGTAAAACTAGCCCTACCTTTTAAAGAACCGGAGCGAAGAAAAAGTGGACAGGTTAAATCAACGGAGAAACAGTTGTCACAAAATAGGAAAGAAACTCGTGTAATTACAGCAAAAACACGCCGATCAATGCAGCCTCAAGATAAACGTATGTTAGAACGAATAGCGGATGCGGCTCGTAAAAGAGAACGAAGGGCAAAACTGACTGAAGAAGAGTTGGCATTACGTCGTAAGAAAGATGCAGATCGCAAGCGTGCCCTACGAGCAGCACAAATAGAGCTAGAAATGACTACGGGAGAAAAAAAATGTTCCAAAAAATTAAAAGAAATGGCCTCAGCGAACAATGATGGTGATGACCCTTTGTCTCAAATTAAAAGATTACGAATATTTGTAGCAGCAATAAAGAAATCCAGTCTGGAGCAGATAAGAAATAGCGTGAAATCAAAAGTTGATTGTCTAAAAGGTATTCATTTAATTATATTATTAATTTTCAAATAAAATAATAATAATGCAATTTTCGTGTATGGTTAAGATAATTTTGAACCGTTTTTAAATTTTTTTCTATGAAATTCAAAAAATTTTGAATTACGTAATTGAAAGAATATTAACGTTTTGTTCTTAGGCTTGACAAAGACATCCAAAGCAGAGGAAAGAAAGAAGTACACTAAAAAAACTGAAAGAAAAGGCTACAAACTTCGCCAGCGGGATGTAAACCAGCACAAGGAAAAATATCCAATTATTTCTTTCAGTGAGAAACAATTTATTTGCATTGTGTGCGACGAAGAATTCGACACGAAAATTGGTATTCGCCAACATTTATCCTTTCACGAGGAATTGGAACTGTCAGAAGCGAAAGAAAAGTACTCGTCTTTTATTGCAAATGATGCTTCCAAATGGAAAACGGAATCGGTGCTCTTATCAATTTACATCTGTGAAGTATGTTCCGAGAAATGCTGTTCTCTTGCACTCTACAGGAAACATATAATAGACAAGCACAAGGACAACAGAGAGATTGTCAAGAAAATGTGCTTCCCCTGCTCTTTCTGCGATGAAGCTTTTATGGCCAAAAAGACGTTTACCGCACACCAGAGAGATTTGCACAATGTTTTCACGCAGTGTCCAGTTTGCAGAGAAAGTTTCGAAAATCAAGTGTCATTTGCAAAGCACGTAAACGTAATCCATCCCGACTGTGGTAAAAATGGGGACATTGTTTTTGAATATGAAGAGGGATATTTTTGTAAAGAGTGTGGCGTTTGCAGTCGATCTTACAATTATGTCTCTACACATGTAAAAGATTTCCATTCGGAAAATGTATCATTTGGGTGTGAACAATGCAATATGAAATTTAACACCAGAATGGATTTAACCGGCCATCAAAGAAAATTTCACGAGGAAAAATTATTTTGCTGCGAAGTTTGTGGAGAAAGTTTTGGTACTAAATGTTTTCTAAAATTGCACAAACGAAAGCATAAAATTAATGCAAGTGTTATTCAACGTCAGACAGAAGAAAAAGTGAAGTGTAAAGATTGCGGAAAGATTCTTGCCAATAAAAAAACCTACAGACATCACCATATGGCAATTCATCAAAAAAAGACATTCAACTGTACAGCTTGTGGAAAGTCTTTCAAGTATCAATCATTTCTTCATCGACACCGTATTAACTTTTGCGAAAAGGAAAAGGCAATTGCAACTCCCTGCTCCGTCTGTGGAAAAATTCTGGATAATTATGCTGCACTTTCCTATCACAAAAGCAACTTTCACAAATATGGGAATACAGAAGAAACTGTTTGTCACTTGTGCAATAAATCGTTTAAAGCCCCATTTAACTTGCTTATACATAACCGAAGTAATCACAACCTAGAAAGAAACAGGATTTTAACCTGCTCTGTTTGTGGAAGGACCTCAACAAATAAGATAAAATTGTTGAATCATTGGCGATTGCACAGAGAAGAGTCTCCATTCAAATGCAGTTTGTGTCAAGTGACATTTAAATGCAAATACAGATTTCATCGGCACAGAGAAGTTGCGCATAAAGGTGTTTATGTAAGTTCGTATTGACTGAAAATTAATATTAGTCAATAATTATTTCCCTATTTTATATTTAATCATGATTTTAAAATTACAGGATAATCCAGAAATAATTATTGATTTCGAAGTTGACGAAAGAATAAGAGCAGACTTTAACCAAGCGCATTCGGCTCAATTTATGAAAAATGTGGAGACCGGTCCCATCGTGGAGCCAGCAGCAGATTGGCAGATTAATGCCAACTACGGTCAACACAAGCACTTGCAGTTTAATGAAGCCATTTATAATCTTTATGGGGACATCGGGAAAGTCGGTAGCAATGTAGCAGGAAAAAATAACACTGAAAACAATTACGTTGACTTTTCGCGGGCTAATGTTCCAGGTAAACTGCTAATTAATATTTTAAGTTACACCGACATTAGTTGTTGTATAACAAATATTGAAAATTTCTTGAAGAAAATTAAATATAATTAAGTCTTAAAAATCACTACCTAGCCAGGGATTGACTTAATTTCTGTTTTAGTTATTTCAGATGTACGGCAGGAGACAACAGAAGAAATAGAGACAGCAAACAAAACTGAAGAAACTTTTGAGTCTCGACTTGACCAGGAAGAAACAGGAGCCATAAAAGTCATAGAAGATTTGAATGTGAGTCAAGAAAATCAAACAGCTGATGTCGAGTTTATTGGGGTCCGTGAGTTTTTTGAACAAATGGAATGTCTATCGCAGAATGAATATTCTGACACTGATTCCATCATGGACATGATAGATAATAGAAAACCTTCGATTTCTGAGCTGGATTATAGAAATCCTTCCATTTCTGGCCTAGACAACAACAAAACAGTTCAGCTCACAAAACGATTAGTGATCGAAATAGAAAGACTGCGAGAATGTCCACTTTGTAATGATCTTTTTCCATCTTCAGCCACCTACAAAAATCATTTAAACTCAAAAGGTCATCGGCTGGCTATGAGAGCGAAGAAAAAGGATTCACTCCTCACCAAGGAAGAAAAGATAGTCTCGGGTCACAAAAAGCCAAAAGAAGATACGTTGTTGCCGTGTCCTTTTTGCAAAGAAATGTTTACAAGTGTGTGTAACTACACACAACATACGGCAGAGCATAGAAAACGAGACAGTTTGATCTGCGTAATTTGCTCTAAGGTTTTCAGCAAACCGAGAATATTGGTAGACCATTACATTTCAGATCACAACGGAGAAAATATTGTGAAATGTGAAACTTGCGGAATGGGTTTTCTGGACAAGAAAACTTGCGGTGCACATGTGGCATATACTCATAACAACAGAAGGTATGTATATGAAAATAAATATAAACAACAGATTCCGTGCGATATATGTGGAGAAAAGATAAAAAACGCCAAAACGTTCAAAACCCACATCCTGTCTCATGAAGATGAAATGCACAAATGCGTCCATTGTGCAGAAGAATTTAAAATTTTGGCTGAATTTGAACGCCATTACCATAAAGACCACAACGGAGAAATGCCATTCCAATGCGACGATTGTCTTTTAAAATTCGCTACAAAATTACGTCTGAAAATGCACAAAAAAGAGAATCATCTTAAAGACGGGAATGTCAAAGAGGTGAAAACCCAAAGAGCAATTCCTTATGAAGCTCGAAAGAAACAAGTCTACCAGGAAATATCATGCTCTTTATGCGGTGAAACATTTTTCAGCAAAAACAAATACAAATCTCACATGTTGAACCATAACATACGAGTCAGCTGTTTACTTTGTGATGCGGGCTTTGCCACTGTCAAGAAATTAAAAAGCCATTACATGTCCGTCCACAACGGAGATAAGCTTGTGAAATGTGATCTTTGTGACACACGCTTTCTCGACTACCAAAACCTCAGGCTTAATTTACGCGTACACATGGCAATTGAACATGATGTAAGAAGAAAAAACAGAGATACGAAGAGCTTTCCTTGCGACGTGTGTGGACTGATAACTAGGGGAGAAAAACTTCTTGCCAAACATTTAGCAACTCACAAAAATGATAAACACAAATGTGCCTATTGCAATGCCGAACTTGAAAGTGTGATTGAACTAGAAAGCCATTATAACGAGACTCACAATGGAGAAAAACCTTTTCCATGCCCAGAATGTTCTCTAAAATTTTGTCTAAAACCAAGACTTCAATTGCACATAAAAGAAGCGCATCCCAATTCCAGTTACACTCAGGATAATTTCGATCACACGGCGCCGCAAGCGTTTTGCGAATTTTGTGGCAAATTCTTTTCAGGGGAGGACAGTCTAAATCAACACTTGAAAGAACATGCTGGAGACAAACCCTACCAGTGCACTATTTGCAACATGACCTTCGTCTCCTCTGCCACTTTGAAAGAACATGCGGATGAAGTTCACAAATTACCTCTCCATCCTTGTGATGTTTGTGGAATCACATTCAACCGACGAAGAAATCTTTTGAAACATTGTAAATCTGTTCATTCAATCGGAAAAAATGCAGACAAGAACCCGGAATACAATTGTCATATTTGCTCTGAACCATGTGGCTTCCCGAAAGCTTTGCAAAGACATATGAAATTGCACGATCTCAACCGCCGATTTGTATGTGAATTATGCTCATGGCGGTTCCTGTCTAGCAGCAACTTATGTAACCATAAGACAAAAATGCATAAAAAAATTGGTAAAACTCCAAAGGATTCTACAAAGATTTAATGACAATATGTGCTTGGGATGTAATGTGCTATTCAAAAATCTAATAATATTGTTATTCCACTAAAAATTTATTTTAATTTTCAAAATTGTGCTTGACTTTATTTTAATGATATTCCGTACTGTCATCTTATCTCTTTATTATAATCACTATACAAACTTGATTAAGCAATTTTACCTACCTATTATATGTATGTATTGTATATGTGTGGTAAGTGGTAGGGAGAGCCAAAATGCATATTACATAAAAAATTAACTACACTCTCGGTTATTATTAAATAGCATAATTTGAAATTCAACCAAAATGTTGACGCGTATGGCGCACTAGTAAATCTATCGAGAATATGCCATATGCATGATTATTGTTCAACTTTCGAAATTGAGTCATGCATGATGGGGGCTACTAGTAAGTAATATTTGCATACATGTCTAGATGTTTATAGTTAGCAATTGCATAGTCATTTATTTTGAACCCAAAATTTGCAGCTGTCCTTGAAATTGACAGAATTTTTCAAAATTACTGTCTAAAATTGGATGATAGCCGTACTACGTGTACGAAGATTCAAAAAAGGCAATGCAAAATAAAATGTAATACGGCTATAAGCAGCTACTCCAAGTTACACACAGGGAAAGGTAGCCCGGTATTTGTGAAATTCGTTTTATGTTAAATTGACAATTGGCTTTTACTTGACAAGATAAAATATTTTTGTAAGTCTTATTCTTATCTCCGTTGATAGTCAAGAATGACCAAGGTTCGGTTCTTTTTTATAGTAAATTAAAATACTTTTAATTTTACTGCATTTTGGTTTGATTTTTGATTTTCGGGTTTGTGATTTTTGTTTGGGTGTTGGGGCAAATAGGTGATGGTTGATGGTGAAAATGTGGTCTAGCGGCTGAGTAGACTGGTTTTAAAATCCCCCGCAATACCGTCCCATAGAATAATGTCCCATAGTTAAGTATTTTGAAAGAAGGGAAGGATAGATGTGATTCACCCTACGCACTTTTCTCTAAGTTGCTTTTCTCTGAACAAAACTAAGTATGACGTTCCTCAGTGTGAATGTTCTGTGGGATTGTCCATCAAATCCTTCCCCGCCTTGAAAGAGTAGGCCTACTCTTTCAAGACGGGGAAGGATTTGATGGACAAAAGCTCAGCGTTCTAACTCATTCAACTGCCGAACAGCGTAAGGCGACAAGTTCGAATGAGTATTGATTTTCTAACTAGTGAAAATGGTGATATGCTAACTAGACTAACCACCAACTACTAACTACCCGTCCACAGTCCACCACCGTCGGTGGTCTTGGAGTTGAGGATCAAGATCAAAAGTAGAACAATGTCGAAAATCAGCCTTAAAACAAAGGAAATGGAGAAAAGGGTAATTTTCCATTGTCCATTAAATCCTAATTATGAATTATGAATTAACTACTGATATATATAACGCGTAATGTAAATTCAACCAGTCATCAGTCAACCATCAACATTTCGTTTAATTTTGTTTTAACTTTTAAGCCGAAATCAGTAAAGAGAATATCCATTGAAATGAAAAATCAAAAGGAACGAGAGCGGAAACGAGAACTCCGTGCCAGTTTGACTGCTGAAGAGCGTGAGGAGTTTCGTAGAAAAAACGCAGAAGCTTCCAGATTGCGACGGGCGAATTTGTCGAAAGAAGAGATTGCTCTGCGTCGTAAAAAAGATGCTGAGCGTAAACGAGAGTTACGTGCAAAATTACCAGACGAGAGACTTTTCTTACGTCGTAAAGAAGACACTGAGCGTCAAAGGGAGCGACGATCAAAATTAACAGAAGAACAGCTGATACTACGCAGTAAGGAAAATGCCCTTATGGGTAAAGAACGCCGAACACAATTATATCAGGAAGCAGTAGGTATAGAAAGTAAAGACCAAGGAGATCCTCAACCAGAGCAAAGATGTAATCTAACTGAAAAGAAAACATCACTCCAACGTAAAGAACACTCTCAGTGGGAAGAAGAATGTACTTTGCTTAGTTCGGGAGAGGATAACGGGTCTGATACAGAGTATAGGTTTAGTCGTAAACGAAAAGCCAAAAAAAGTAAAGAAATCGCCCCAATAAGCAATGACGATATTTTGCTGAAAATTAAACGAATGAAAATAACCGTCATAGCGCTAAAGAAAGCCGGTTTGGAACTGATAAAAAATTGCGTGGCATCTAAACTCGGAGTTTTGAATGGCGGAAAAGGTATTTATTCTGTGAAGTTGACCAATGTAAATACTTTACTTATTTTTATAGATAGTTTTACCACTAGACATTTTACGGCGTATTGAGTGTATTTAATACAATCTAATAATTTTTCTAATCAACTATTTTTAAGGGTTGGCAAAAAACCCAGTGGCCCAGGGAAGAAATCAAAGAAAAGAAATTGATAGAAAAGTCCATAAGCATCGCCGGCCTGACATAAACCAGCACAAAGAAAAATATCCAATTATTGTAATTCGTGAGAACCGATTAATTTGTATTGTCTGCAATGAGGAATGTGACACGAGATTTGGTATCCGGCAACATTTATCTTGTCATCTGCAATCAGAACTGACGAAAGCCAAAGAAACCTGCGTGCCAATAATTACAGAAGGCGCTTTAAAAAGTAAAACTCAATTTGTGCTGCTAACATGCTACACTTGTGAAGTGTGTTCCGTCAAATGTTATTCGCTTGCAATCTATAGGAATCATATAATAGACAAACACAAGGACAACAAAGAACTTGTAAAGAAAATGTGTTTCCCTTGCTCTTTCTGTGATGTTGCTTTTGTTGTCAAAAAAGCATTTACGGCACATCAGAGAGATTTGCACAATATTTTCGCGCAATGTCCGGTCTGCAGAGAAAATTTCGAAACTCAAGAGTCATTTGCAAATCACGTGAACGAGACCCATTCCGATTGTGACAAAAATAATGAAATGGTTTTCGAATATGAAGAGGGATATTTTTGTAAAGACTGTGGTGTCTGCAGCCGATCTTATGGTTATGTCTTCACTCATTGTTCAAACGTCCATTCTGAAAATCAATCATTACGATGTGAACACTGCAATGTGACGTTTAACTCCAGAATGAGTTTTGTTCGTCATCAACGAAAATATCACGAGGAAAAGTTATATTGCTGCGAAGTTTGTGGAGAACGGTTTAGCAATTCGTCGATCCTAAAATTTCATAGAAGAAAACATACTATTCCTAAACCTACACCTGATCAACAGGCCGAGGAAAGGGTGGAGTGTACGGAGTGCGGAAAGATTCTAGCCAATAAAGAAAGCCTCAGACATCATAATATGGCAAAGCATCAGCTAGTAAAATTCGAGTGCCCTGTTTGTAAGAAATCTTTTAAGTACCGGTCATTACTTTACCGGCACAGAATCACAGTCTGCGAAAAAGAAAAGTCAATTCCAAGACCCTGTCTAATATGTGGCAAAATGTTCGATAATTATATTACACTTTCCTATCACAGAAACAATATTCACAAATTTGGGAATACGGAAGAAAATGTTTGTCATGTGTGCAATATAACATTTAAAACTCCTATTAGCTTGTTCAAACATAACAGAAAGCAACACGAAACTAACGGTCGTCGCATGGTAAATCAGAAATATTCATGCGCTGTCTGTGGAAAGAATTTAACCGATAAAAGGAAGCTTTTAGCTCATTGGCGATTGCACAGAGAAGAAGAAGCATTTCAATGCAGTATTTGTGAAATTAAATTTAAATGCAAAATGAATTTTTTTCGTCACAGGGACATTGCCCATGAAATTGACCATGTAATCATGTTAACTAAAATTCTATATTGATCAATTCATATCCCTTAATTAATTTATAGTTTTTATTCAAACTGTTATTTTACAGTTACAGGGAAATGTAAAACTTCTCACTGATTCTGAAGTCGACGACAGATTAATTGCGGATTTTAATGAAGCTCATGCGGCTCAATTTACAAAAGTGGTGGACACCAACCCAATCATGAAGCCTGTAACAGAAGCCCCAACTAACGTTGATTCCGACGAAGTCAATCATTTATCTTTCATCGAAGCCATCCGTAATTTTGCTGACCTTGAAGTCGAGATAGATGCAGCAGAGAGAAATAACACAATAAATAATTATATTGACTTTTCACGGGCTAATGTTCCAGGTAAACAATCATTTAATTTATCTTGTAATAAACAAAAGTGTCGTATTTGTTCAGGAAATTGTATTATCATTCGAAAAATATATTTTCCCTACCAAATTGTAAAATTTAAAATAGCCTTTCATTCGTTTTTAGCGTTCGATATTAAAAAATGATAATTATTTTTTATTGGAAATGAAGGTTAACTAATCCAAAGTGGAGATTAAAAATAATACTATACTATAAAATAATATACAATTATTGGTCTCTGTACCGTACCTAGTTAATTTAAAAATTTAGTTGACTAAACAGTTTTTTACAGTAATCTACAATTCGAATGTTAATCAATGTATTTATGTGTATAAATACTTATACAATAAACGTTCATATTGAAATATGGTTAATAATTTCCTTTGCAGTAATATCAGAAATTCGGCTTGAGACGGAAGAACAAGCTGAAGATAATTGTGAGTCTCTGGTGGGCAGTGAAGCAATAACAGATAAAAATGCCACAGAGCATTTGAACACGGGTCAAGAAACCCAGATGGTTGACGATCAATTTATAGAATCAGCAGATGTCGTTTTTGAACAAATGGAATGTCCATCGCCTAATGAATGTTCGGATATTGACATGGACGTCTTAGACTTGGTAGAAGATATAAAACCTCTTCTTTGTAGGCCAGATGATGTTTTTAAAGATCCGTTTACAAAACAGTTAATAGTAAAAATAGAAAGACTGTTTGAATGTTGTATTTGCAATGAAGTTTTCCCTTCTTCAGTTATCTACAAAAATCATTTAGGCACAAAAGGTCATCGACTAGCAATGAGATCGAAAAATAGGGACTTGATGCTGAATAAGAAAGAAAAGATAAATTCGGAAAAGAAAAATCTACGGAAAGCCAAGAAAGTTACAGATAAGAAAAACCTACGAAAATCCAAGAATAGTACAGATAAGAAAAAACTGCAAAGTGTAAGGTTGAAAAAGATTGAGGACGACGACGGCGAAGAATTGCTTCCGTGTCCTTATTGTGATGAAAAGTTTACAAGTGTTTATTATTACTCGAAACACACAGCGGAACATAGAAGGAGAGAGAACTTGGTCTGCGTAGTTTGTCCTGAGGTATTCGGTACAGTGCGAAAGTTAGTCAATCATTACATTTCGGATCACAACGGAGAAAACATCTTAAAATGCGAAATTTGTGAGTTGGGATTTCTGGATACAATCTCCCTTCGTGCGCATATGACATACCAACATGGGCACTTGAAAAAGAAGAGAAGTGAACATGAAAAGCCCTTTATGTGTGACATGTGTGGAGAGAAGATAAGAGGTGTCAAACCTTTCAAAAAACACATTTTATCCCACGGAGATGAAATTCACAAATGCGTACATTGTACAGAAGAATTTAAAATTCTGACTGAATTCGAAAATCATTACAAAGATGTTCACAACGGAGAAATGCCTTTTCCATGCGGGGATTGTATTCAAAAATTTGCTACAGAAGTACGTCTTCAAATGCACAAAAAAGAAACGCATCCAACAGATGAGGATGTCCAAGACGATTCTGTGATCAGGTTCCCCCATAATAAAGGAAAATCTCAGAAACCCTTTTTCCAAGCAAAGGAGAAAATAACGTGCTCCTTATGCAGTGAAACATTTTGGGGTAAAACCAAATACAAACATCATGTGATACAAAAACATAACAAACGAGCAAGTTGCTTAATCTGTGCTGAGGGATTTGCCACTGTGAGACATTTAGTGAACCATTACGTTGCGTCCCATAATGGGGAGAAATTAATAAAATGTGAAATTTGCGACATGCCTTTCCTCGACTATCAGCTTCGAAACTTAAGGGAACACTTAGCACTTAAACATGACCAAGTACGAGACAAGAATTGTAAACCCCCGACAACATTTACCTGTGACGTGTGCGGAGTGGCAATTAAAGGCAAAGTGCCTTTCAGAAAACACGTGACATCCCATAAGAACGAGAAACAGAAATGTGTGCATTGCGATGAAGAGATTCAGGGTGTGATTGAATTAGAAAGCCACTACAACGAGACTCATAATGGAGAAATGCCTTTCCCATGTCCAATATGTTCTCTTAAATGTTCTATAAAACCAAGACTTCAATTACATCTAAAAGAATCACATCCTACCTCCAATTACATTCAGGATAATCAACTTGACCAACAACATAAGTCACAAGAAGAAAGTGCACAGAATTATTTTTGCGAATTTTGTGCCCAATTCTTTTCTAGCGAGGACAACTTAACTGTACACATGAGAGAACACACGGGAGACAAACCTTATCGATGTACTATTTGTGACATGGCATTCACCTCCTCTGCCATTTTGAAAGAACATGCGAATAAAGTCCACAAGAAACCTCTCCATCCTTGCGATATTTGTGAAAAGGCTTTCAACCGACGAAAGAATCTCCTTAGACATTACGAGTCTTACCATCCTGGTGGAAGCAAAGACCCTTCTGAACTTTATTGTAAGATTTGTACTGAAAAATTTACCAAACCGGAATCTTTGAAAAAACACATGAAATTTCACGATCCCGCCCGCCGATTTGTATGCAAAATATGTTCGTTACGGTTCCTGTCCAGCAGCAATGTATGCCAACATAGGAAAATTATGCATCGAAAAACCAACAAAGCAGCAAATGAAAATTCTACTGTTTAAGATTTACCAATTAACCTGTTTTTGTAATCAAACATAATATGTTTTTGCTAAACCATGAATTTATTTTTATATTGGTGGAATATGTTGAATTAATAACATGAAAAACTAATTTTTAATATTTTTGTTTTTTAATCATGTATTGTTCACCGAAATCTTACACATTTCCATTTGTGAAACAGAACAGAAATTCTTTAAAAAATTTAAATTATGAAAAACGACCAATTGATAAATTTTTTGGTAGGTAAGGTTAGGTTTATTTTGGAAATCCCCAAATGAATGTGAAATGAGGAGAGAAAATTAAGTCATTATACTGAAACCTTATTCATTGTAAGATTTAAGATTTGTGGACAAATAGTTGATTGATGTAGAAGGTTTAAAGTCGTAATGAGTCTTTAATTATGTCAACAATGGTTATATTATTTCTTCGCACTCAGCGTGTAATGCTCTGTCCCTTGGTACGGAAGAAGATGTTATCCATGACGTATCTGTACAACTATATAGTTAGTGTCATTTTAATTTACGGTGTGAAGTTTTCGTATTTATTACACACAAAAGAAGCGAAATGATTCGCAAAAATTGAAAGTGGTAATTACAGAGTGAGGCAGAAGAGTTGAATAGGATTTTCAGTTCCGTTCCGCCCAAAGAGCATTCGTTGTTCACGAAAAAGGCAAAGGCCACACAGCGTATACCTAAACACTGTCGTAAGTATTCCCAACAATTCCAAATGCATTAGGTAAGTATGTTGGTTCAATACTATTCCTTCTATGGACTACATCAATGCCAATGTCATGAAGTCAACCCTGTCAATGTCAATTTTAATTTGATGATTACGTATTTCATAAATACAACTTTTTTAGAATTCGCTGACCTCAGCTGCGGTACCCGACAATCATTTACGCATTATGCTATGAATTAAACATTTTATTAGAATTGCCTTTTTTATATTAAATTACATGATACAAGTCCGACTACGATTCATTTCCTATAAGCAATTCAAGAGTATCAAAATTACTGCTTCATCGGCGTTCAGTTGTCTGCAGTAATTTTTTTACTCCTCAATTTCTACCAAAATGCATCTAAAGTTTTACTTAGTAACAATTTTACTTGTGGTTTTGGTAAAACATTTATCTTTTTTAATTTTTTCAAAAAATTAACTTTAATACTGTTTTATGTTGAAAACTACGGATTTTTGAATACTACCATCTATTCCCAATTTTCCAGTGTTTTATTTTTGCAGCCAAATCTAGCTGAAATAATTAGCATTTATTTTAACTAGACAAAGTCATTATAATATAAGTATTTCTTTATTTTATTATTATTATTATATGGATTGATTTTCTGTGTAACAGTTTCCGGTTCACAACAAAGCCGAGGACGAAGAAGAAGCGGACGAAGCACCGAAATCATGTATAACTTTTACGATAGAGTTAGTAAGCACCGCTCTTAAAACTGCGCTTAAATGTATTTCACAATTCAGACCGAGACGAATTACGGAATATGTAACAAGAGCCTACGTAAGTAATTAATCTTCTATATTATTTATAGCGTTCTGTTTTGGTGGATTAACAATTCTGAATTTTTATAATAGTGCATTATCAAGTGTGTACTTCAGGAATTTGGTTCGGTAAGCTTAATAATATTTCGTCTAAATTATTAATTGCATTTAAAAATGTTTATCGAAATAATAATGTGAAATATTATATAGGTTGATGCAGAAGGCAATTTTGACAGTATCGGGTCTGCATTTTATTTCGAAGAGTCATTTCCACAGGAAGTGAAAGATGTATTACTTCCGAAAGCTCAAGAGTGCTTTCCATTGGCAGGTAAAGTGAAATAATTTTTTAATTGCTGAAAGAAAACGTTTAGTGAAATATTCTGAATGAATTTATAAATTATTCTAGAGCAATTCAACAATAAGGATTATTGGTGCAAGAGCTACTCGCCATTTATTATCTGCGTGGTGAAGTCACTCGTTTCTGCCGTTCTTCCACACATTCTAGGTTGTTTCGTGACTCCAATCGTCGGGACCTTATTGGAAGTCCTTAAAGCTTTAGCTCCCGACTCTGAATTAGGAAATGAAATCGAGGAGATGAGAAGGCTGTACAATAAGCAAAGAGGAGTTTACTGCTTAAATCATAACTGCTCGACCAAATACAGAATTAGCAAAACCAAAGGAGGAGCAAGTACGATGATTTTGTATCACAAAAATATGACCGAAATCGGCAGAGGCTTCAGAACGCCTTACGGCTTCAACCTCACCTCTACTGTTAATGTCATTGAAAGCCCGATGAATGACACTGCCATTATAGAAAGCAGTAGTTATCCGCCAGATTTAATTATTGAAGACTCTCCTTTTAATGTCACTTTCACTATAAATAGTAACGACACTGGATTGTACGATAATTATAACGATACTTCTAACAGTTACGATTTTACCATCTCCAACATCAATAGTGTACAAATTCCCAAAATTATCGATAGTGATGAACCCCCTAATATCAACAGTGACGAACCTCCAAATATCATTATTGAAGTAACACCTAGCACTATTTTCGACGACTCTCTCAAGATCGACAGTAATTACTCTCTCACTGTAAACAGTGAAAGCACACCAAATGTTAATAATGAAAACTCTACTCATAATGGTCAATAATGGCAACTATTTTGTTGTCTCTTTGTCGTACTGATAATATGACAATATCACAAAGCAGTCGTATAATTTCTAGTAACCAAAAAAATTATATTCTTTCAATTATACTTCACAATTATTAATTATCCAATTCAATTAATAGCTTGTGTTATAAATCCCTTGATAGATTCATTGTTTGATTTTAAAATTCGAATATAATATAAACTATAGCACAAGTCCAGGGCCGCAGCGAGGGGGGGCAGGGGCCCCGGGCTCCCCCGAAATTAAAGAAAAAAAAGGAATTTTTGTCTTCAAACCCAAAAATGTTTCATTTTTTCTGGCTGCGGCTCTGAGCACAACGTGTTATTTCTAATTAATACTATATATTATTATGTAAATTAATTAATTATTACAGTATTTCTTAATTACTACCATACCAGTTAATAATAATTATTATCACCGAATAGAAAGTTTTAAGAAAGACGAAGATTTTCAAAATAAGTGTATTTATGTCATTGCTTTCTTATTAATTTCTTCGAAAAGTCATTATGTCACAAAAATATCAATGCAAGACTTTATGAAGATTTATAAAACATTTTTGTATTAGTACCAAAACAACTACTGGTGCAAGGAATCGACTTTAAATAGTTATACGTTTTACAAAATTTAAAATGAATGTTCAAGTAAGAATAAAAGTATTTAAAGCGGCCAAATATCCAATTATACCTTTACAATTAGAAAATAAATTACAATATTAAAAAAATGGAAATTAAAAAAACTTAGTAATTAAAATTTAGTTGTCTGAAATTATTTTCAAATGCAATATACAATCATTCAACCAAAATTTTATTATGGCTTTTTCATGGGAACGTCCGGAGATTTCAGAAAGGATGATGCTCACAAATAAGAGAGACGAGGGTAGATGAAGACAGCAATTCCAAGAAAGTGGATTCGATTGAGCGGTAATTTCGAATAATTCTGTAAAAATGACTAAAGAAGAAAAAGTCAAAGTACGATTAAAATAAAGACAAGAAAATTCAATCATATGTCATAAAGTTTTAAAAATATCCAGTGTTCACCACTAGACACCGGCGAAAAATTGATAGCAGTTGACAAATTTTACTTCAGTACTTTAGAATTCGGGTTGCTGACTACAGGCGGTTCCGTGGTATTTAAATTAAAACTGAAAACGCTTTTCATTCATCAAACATCAAATTGCATGTTAATTTTAACGTCAACAATTTGTTTTTTGATAATACTAAATGTATATAATTATATCCAAGCCTGAAATAATTTATTTAATAATTGGAAAGTTAATTTATTATTGATTAAGATGATAGGGAAATATCAGTTGAAAGCGACATAAAACAAAATTGCACATTTTTACGACCATATTTGGATAAAATTGGTACAAACACCAAATTTTAGAGTTTGGAAGTTCAGACTGTTTTCTAACATAAAATCACAGCCGCAATCAGGAGGCATCGAGGCACCTGAACCCACCCCGAAATAGAGAAAATAAAATTTTTGTTTCAAAACGCAAATAAGTTAAAAAATGTTTTTTTCTGTGTCTTTGTCTCGTAATTGTTTCTGGTTGCGGTCTTGATTGGGATGGTAAATGATGCACAGGTTTTATTGTATAGAAGTAGGTCAATTTGGAAAATGTCATTTTACCAACACAAAAGTAACTGTTCCCGTGATTTAGAATTTTCTAGACTAACAGGACCGAAGCAGACTTACTCCGACGGAAATTCAAAAGATGAATCTTTATGGGGAGATAAATTAATTTGTTTGCTTTGTAGGTTCATCTCGTATTTCACGTCCCACTACCACGATGCCTCAAACAAGAAAAGCATCTAAAGCCGAAAATCAGTGCCATCAAAAGGAAGATAAATCTAAAAAGCAAACAACAGAGGAGGAATACTCTCAACGAAGTTTGGTACTAATAATTATTTATATTTATTATTAATTTGTGCGTATAATGAAATGCCAATTTTGCATTTTTTTTAGGTTGCACCGCCAGTTAAAAGAGCGAAACCCAGCAAAAGAGAATGTCAGAGAGATAGAGTTCGATACAGAAGGGCGAATTTGACCGAAGAAAAAAAACAACAAATTCGTAAACGGCAAGCCGAAGCTATGAGACGGAAGCGACAAAATTTAACAGAAGAAGAGCGCAATGTAATTCGTAAAAAGCAGGCAGAACGTCAAAGAGAGCGACGGGCGAAATTAAACGCCCAAGAGGTGGCACTGTGTCGTAAAAAAGCGACGGCCCGAATTAAAGAAAGTCGGTTACTGCGAAATGAAGAAGAACTTCTTTTATATCGTATGGTAGAGGCTACTCGCAGGAAAGAGCAGAGTAAAGAACTGGCTTCAGTGGCTTCATACCTAGCAGAAAAGTCAACATCAAATAAGCAGTTAAAACCAGGAGAAAGACTTGATCCAAATGACAATAAAAATGATAAGACGGAAGAAATTCTAGTACAAATAAGAAGATTAAAAATATCCGTAACAGCCATGAAAAAGGCGGGGATTCAATTAATAAAAAATTATGTGGAATCTTCAGTCTGTCGTTTGAAAGGTAGAAAATATATTTATTATATTTCATCATTGATGAATTAAAATTATCTGACTATTTTTAATATGTCATTTTTAACCACATTTATACTTTTCAATTTTAATTCAGGTAAGAAATCAATGTTAGTTAAGCAAGTTTATGAATTCAAAATAATTTTAAACAATTGTATTTAGGGATAACTCAAGAGGATGAAGAGCTGAGAAGAAAATACAGAAATGATGGGAAAATCCTCAAGCGTCGACAACGGGACACAAATTCGAGCAGAGAAGTATTTCCTATTCCTTACAGTAAGGACAACGAGCAATTCGTCTGTATTGTTTGTAACGAAGAATTTGATAAACAGAATGGGGTTAAGAATCATTTCGCTACTCATACAGAAAAAGAAATGTCAGAAGCAAAAGACAAATACGCACTTGATATTAGCGAAGAATCTTGGCAAAGTAGATTGCTATATTATGCAGCCTTAACAACTTTCAAATGTGAAATATGTTCCGAGAAATGTTATACGCGTGTAAATTACAGGAAGCATATAGCAGTGAAGCATAAGGAAAGCAAAGAACTGGTCAAGCAAATGTGCTATCCCTGCTCTTCTTGTGATGAAATTTTTATCATCAAACCCGCATTAATAACACATCAGAGAGTCTTCCACAACATTTTCACTCAATGTCCCCTCTGCAGCGAAAATTTTGAATCTCAAGATACGTTTGCAAAACATTTGGAGGAAACTCACCCAGATTGTCTAAAAAATACAGACATAGTTTTGGAGTATGCCAAAGGATTTTTTTGCAAAGTTTGTGGCGTTTACGGTCGATCCTACAGTTCTATTTTGACGCATTCCAAAGAAGCTCACTTGGAAAATCAGTATTTTCAGTGCGAATTCTGCGAGAGCAAATTTTGGTCTAAGAACAGCTTGAGTCGTCATAAGAGGGAATCTCACAAGGAAAAGTTATTTTGCTGTGAGCTTTGTGGTAAACAATTTCATAAGACCGAAACTCTTCGTTTGCATAAAAGGACACACAAAACTGATATAATTGCACAAGTAGACACAAAGGTTCAATGTAAAGAGTGCAGGAAGACTTTTGCCAATAAATCCAGCTACATGGTTCACTATATGTCTGCTCATAAAGAAGAAAGACACTACCGGTGCACAGTTTGCGAAAAAACCTTTACCTGCCCATCCAACCTTCATCAACACAAAGTTACAGTTTGTGAAAAAGACAAGGCAGTAGCAAAATCATGTCCAACTTGTGGGAAAAGGCTGGATAATTACCTTCTTCTGTACTATCACAAAACGAACATCCATAAATATGGAAATACTGAAGAAAATGTCTGTCATTTGTGCCAGAAAACGTTCAAACATTCCTTTGCTTTATGTTGCCATAATAGAGATTGCCATAAAAGCAACCAAAACGCTGTTGAGTTGAAATGTGCAATTTGTGATAAGACTCGGCCCAATAAAAAAAGTTTGTTAGAACATTGGCGGCTGCATAGAGAAGAACATCCTTACAAATGTAGTCTGTGCGAAATGACATTTAAAGGCGCACACCAATTTTACGTTCACAAGAAAAATGATCATCAAAATGAAAAGGTAAGTTCTAATTATAAACTCACTATTGGCCCGCGTCTGTACAGTGCATTGTAATATTAACAATTTTAATGAATATATAGAGATCTTAATATGCATATAATATATAACTAAGCCATAACATAATATGTCAGAATGTATGAAGAAAAGCTAATTTTATTTTATTTTTATATTTACAGAAAACGGTGAAATTAATTGTTGATTCCAAAGTTGTCAAGAAATTGAAAGCAGATTTCCATGAAGCTCATGCAATCTTATTTTTAAAAGATAATAATAATAACAAACATGATAATTTGAAATCGGCCACACAAGATCCAAACAAAGCTGCAACTAATACTGACCATTGTAATTTACCTGTTGATGAAATTATCACTTCTCAAATTGGTGACGAAGAAATATTCCAGGACAATTTTGGGCGCAATAAAAGTTACATTGATTTTTCCCGAGCAAATATTCCAGGTATGCAATGAATGAGAAAGGAATAATTATAAACATGTATAATAAAAGTTAATATTCACCCACATTTTGCTGACCTTTTTGAATTTTAATTGAATAATGAAATTGGAAAATGTAATCAATTACATTTTCTATTTTAGTGGTTCTTATTTTTTCTTTCAGTGTGTACAAATGTGCGCCTAAGAATAGTGGACGAAGAATTAGCCGATAATCTCGAGTCTAGAGACAAGTGTGTCCCAACAAGAGATGAAAATCCAATTATTAGCCAAGAAAATCCCATTGCCAATGAGCTGATGGAATCAGATGTTTTTGAATCTTTGGAACCATCCTCACCGATGGATTATTCCGACAACGACTCCGTAGCAATAGATGAAAAACCTTTTATTTTTGGAAAACATAGCGACTGTAAAGATCCTTTTGAAAAACGATTGATGGTTGAAATAGAAAGATTGGATGAATGTTTTGTTTGCACTGAAGTATTTTCGTCGTCAGACCTGTACAATGATCATTTGAACTCTAAACGTCATCGTGCAGCTATAAGGGCAAGAAAAAGAGAAGCTTTTGTCATAAAAAAGAAGAAAGAGGTTAAGAAGAAAAGAGTAAAATCTGATGCGAAAAAAGTTAGAAAACATGAATTGCACAAGAAGGAAAAAGCATCATTTCCTTGTCCATTTTGTGATGAAAAGCTTAAAAGTGTAATGAAATACAGAAGACACATTGCACATCATAAAAGACGGACGAAATGCTTAATTTGTGCAGAAAAATTCGTCTCTGTACGGAAATTGGTGAATCATTACACTTTAGATCACAACGAAGAACACATTGTCAAATGTGATATTTGCAGTTTGGGTTTTCTGGATTACAAACCCCGGCATTTGCAAATCCATAAGCAACATCATCATACCGAAGAAAGGCCAATCAGATTCAATTCCAAAACAAGTTATTCTTGTGATATTTGCGGAGAAAGAATGAGGGACTTCAAATTGTTCCGAAGTCACATTCTGACACATGATAATGATACGCATAAATGCGTCCATTGTGCAAAGGAATTTAAAGTTTTGATTGCATTGGAAAAACATTATAACGAAACTCACAATGGAAAAATGCCTTTTCCATGTTTGAATTGTCCACAAAAGTTGCCTACCAAATTTTCTCTTCAATTACATGAAAAAAGAGACCATGGAAAATCTCAGAGAACTAAAGTCGTGGGAAATGATTTAATTTCTTGTTCCTTTTGCAATGAAAAGTTTACCAGTGTAGAAAAATACAGACGACACAAATCGCAACATCAAAAGCGAGCGAGTTGCCTAATTTGCCCTGAAGTGTTTCCCACTGTGCGAAAATTAGTTGATCATTACATTTCGGAACACAATGGAGAAAAGATAGTAAAATGTGAAATCTGTGACAAACCCTTTCTCGAGTACCAGGAGCGAAACTTGCGTGAACATATAGCAGATCAACATGGAGAACAAAAGCGACCGAAATCCCGAGTTGAGAAAAATTATACTTGTGACCTGTGTGGAGTGGTAACTAAAGGGGCAAAAGTTTTCAAAACGCATTTGATGTCACACAAGGATGAGAAACACAAATGTAAGTTTTGTACACAAGAAATTAAAAGTTTGGCTGAATTAGAAAGTCATTATAAAGAGTCCCACAACGGAGAAATGCCTTTTCCCTGCAAAGAATGTCCTATAAAATTTCCTATACAAAGTCGACTTCAATTACACCAAAAAGAAGTGCATCCCAAAGACGCAAATTATATACGTGACCCACAGGACGGAAATTTTGTTTGTCATGTCTGTGGAAAGAAATTTCAGAATAAAGGAGACTTTGCTTACCATAAAACGACACACGACCCAATAGAAATGAGGCTGAAATTTTTCTGTGAATTTTGTGGCAAATCTTTTTTAAGACCGCACAGTCTGAATATACATAGGAGAGAACATACTGGTGAGAGGCCATATTCGTGCACACAATGCGAAATGGCATTCATCTCACCTGCAATTCTAAAGCAGCATGTTGACACGGTGCACATGAAAAATTCCCACCTTTGTGATACTTGCGGGAAATCTTTTGACAGGCGCAAAAATCTTGTTCGTCATCACAAAATTAATCATTCTGCTGAAACGGAAAGGAAATCCTTCTCCTGTCTTATCTGTTTTGAACAATGTAGAAAACCAGAAGCTCTGGAGAAGCATATGAAGCTACATGACCCTAACCGACCTTTTGGATGTGATCAATGCTCCTGGCGATTCATGCACAGCAGCAATTTAAATTTACACAAGAAAGGTGTTCATCAAAAAATGGGGACCGTTTATCCGAAAAGACGAAAAATTGTCGAATATGAAAATCCAGTAACTGTTGAAGACATTATTTTCTCTGTAATGTAATTAGTTAAAAAGGACTTTTGTGTCGGAATTAACGTCGTCACAGAGAACAGAAAATTTTTTATGCTGTATGATTCTTACATCCCAGTATTTTTTATTTATTTATTATTATATTTATTTATTATATTTTTATTACATACATACACTTTTGTGTAATGCATGTTGAACATGTTGCAATAGTGAAAGGAGTTAAAAAATGTTACAAAACCAAAAATTCATAAAAACGAAATCCGAAATTAAGGAAATTGTGTTATGGATTATTATATCTTGGAGCAAGTATTTTAATTATCTGTCTACCCAACGTCTAGTCATAATTGAGAATTTGGCAATTCCTGTTACTAATACACTAATTACTTTTACTACTGTAAACTTATCAAACGAATAAAAACGGGCAACATAAACGTGAAGAGGAACACACGACTTAAAGAAGATTTTGTCCTTCTTCTTGATTTTCATTGAAAATTTGCTTATCCCGGAAGACAAAGCATGAATCTTGCCTGTTAGATCTGACAAATATGTAATCTCTATTTGTGCAATTATACTTCCTGCACAAAACAAAACAATTAGAAAGATGTGCATTGTATTGTGGAATGCTATAACTGCACATGTGCATGTAACTCCTCCTACTATAGTAATAATTTTATTCAACGGCATAAAAACTGCAGAGAAAATAGCATTAAATGCATTTTGGAAAACTTGAGCTGCTCTGTATTTGATAATTAAGTCTTCGGTACTGACGGTTCCTTTGATTGACCTAAATTCATATTGCAAGTTGTTTACTATTAAAAGCAATTAAATGGATAAGAGTATAAGCATTTGTTTCCATACCTTAAATGACGCAAATAAGCTCGAGTAGAATTTATATAGACCAAAATTATGATTATATAAAATTCAGCGATGCCAAATGCCCAGCTCAGTGTCAGTGTTTCTATTAAGGCTACAGTTGCCGTAAGCGGTATGACAAAAACGCTGAACGTCTCATTGGTCGGGATGAAAACATTAAAACTGTAATGCCGTGCATGGGGAAAAATGAAGACCATTATAATATTAATCTGTAAGAACGCAATTGTCATTAGGAGTAGCCCGTCAATAATGAGCTTCAAGATAAGCCCATCTCTCTCACTCTTTTTGTCCCTGATTTCAGCTGTTGAATTTCAAAATATAATTATTGTAATTGGCATAAACAGTATACAAATTAAAAAATAATTATCTATAAATAATGTGTGAAAATATTTATTTATTTAATTACATTTATGTTCATGGCAGAAGGAAATGAGGAAATTGAAGAAGTTCAACACTTCCTTTGAATACAGAACGGTGGTTGTTACTTGCATCACAAGATATGAGTACATTAACAACCATAAAATGTGTACGCTCAGCTCCGCAATATTTGACTCGGATTTAATAGAAATATACAAGTTTATCCAAATCACGATGTACTGTAAGTAAGATACACAAGTTACAAATTTCCAGCGGCTCAAGTTTTTCTTCATCGTGAAGGTTAATGTTCTCTTATCCCAGACAAAGGGAACCAAATGCATGAATGTTACAATTGTGTATAATTTACTGTATCGGACTACCAATTTACCGTATGTTATACTTCTTTTCACATTTTCTATTGTGGAAAATAGGGTTTTCTGTACCGATAGTATGGAGCGAATTATGTTTTCCACAATTCGCTCTGAATTACCACACCAAATATCTCCCATTGTTATTGTTATATATCGTTAAATCCAATCAACTTAAGAATTTTTAAGGAGATAATAAATATAACTATACATTAATAAATAATTCATAAGTAAACGGTGTAAATTTTAAATTTATTTTAAATTTATAAATGGTTTAAAATTTTGGTATTCAGCGTGGGTTATTAAAATGTTATAATATATATTTCTTGTAAAACTGTTTTTGATGATCCAATGAGGAATAAAGGGCAATAACAGTCAAGAATGTACATTTCTGGTTCTCATACTTTATATATTTCCTCCATTTCTGTAATTGTAGGAAATCGTTGCCAAGAAGTGTTTATCTCAAATTACAATGTAATTTTCTCAAATGTGGGTAAGGAGTTTTAGTAATTGATTTTTCAAATAATTTCAAACAATTTTTCTAATGCAGGACTACATTTAATATATGCATGGTTGTTTTAAAGTAAATATCAACAAACCATGCAATTAAGTTCAACGGAATCGAAAATCGAATGAAATAATTAAGATCTCTATTTGCAATGTTTGTGCTGGCTTTGACTAAAAATGTTTCAATTGCTATAATATGGTTTTCATTTTACTTTCAGACGTTACATATTTGCTATCATGCTATCATTGCATTACCAATATTTATTTAGTTTAACTGTTATAATTTGGTATAGGTTTTGTAGAAATTAAGTGCCATTTCATTACAGTGCATTAAACAGTTCTACCGACAGTGTGGGAAGGTTGTCTCCTAAAATGAAGCCATTTTGTTGAATTTAGATAAAATTGAGGGTTTTCTCAATGATTTGATAATTTGATAATATCTTAATTAAAATCAAACAGCACATATAAGGTAAGGACATCACTATTACACCTGTATCTGTGCTATAACCATATAGGCAGGTAAGATAAAAGTATTGACGTCATTTTAAACCATCTCATCATCAATTTTACGAAATGTGTATAATTAAAATAATGATACTGTTTTTGGTTTTTACTTACATAAAAATGATAAAATTGTGGTGTACTAGTATATTGTGAGTATATTTGTCGTAGGCTTTGGGAGGACAGAGTTTCAAGGTGCCAGCCTAGGCTATACGTGAGTGCCATCTCAAAGCCTAGGCTATGAGGGTGTGGGTATTCATAGCTCTATATAAGAGGACAGCCAGTATTCCTAATAATAGTTAATATATAATATCAAGAAAAGTGATGTTGATGAAGCAAAGAACATTATTTAGGGTTTGCAACCTGCAATTGTAACTCGCAACCATTTCCACTGTCCATGTTTAAAAAGTAAGTTTCAGGATATATTTTTTTTGGCCACGATGCCATAATTTTTGTCCAAAGCATCTTATCTACGTCACAATTGCAGGTTACAAACTCTAAATGTTCTTTGCCTCACAAACATCACTTTTCTTGATATTATTATACTAGGTTAACTATTATAAGAGTACTGACTGTTCTCTTAAAGAATTGCATGCCCGTCACCTTAAAGCCTCGGCTTTCAAATGACACTCTCGTAGCCTATAGGCTGGAACCGTGCAATCTCATGTCCTCTCAAAGCAAAGGCTATGACATTCATACTGTGGCATTATTAATGTGAACTATTAAACACAGTTGTAATAATAATATAGCGTCCTCCTATTTAAATCCGTACTCCTACTTAAATATTGGTTCATAAGAATGAAAATTAGTTATTTAAAAAGGAAAGAAGAGCAATTTAAAATGTTAATAAATCTTATGTAACCTTCGAAAAAATATACCTAGTTGCCACAATTTTCATCATCATTTTGAACTCATTAAAGACAAATTATTTGAAGTAAGAAAATGAAAAAAATCTTTGGTTAAAAAATGTTATTAAATCAAAAATTTATTCACTTAATATATACACTTAACCAGGCACTTATCCAGAAATTTGGTCAATGGGGGGCGCAATTAAAAATAATGTCTAAAATAAGACATATTCGCGCGAAGCGCGAAAAATGTTTTTGGAAAAAAATCCTCTCTTTTTCTCAGATTTAGGAGGGCGCTGCGCCCCCTCGCCCCCTACTGGATAATGTGCTTGCACTTAATCAATCTAATGCAATCTAAATTATTGAATCGTAATGATATATATGTTGCCAGTAGAAAGCTGAAGATAAGAAAAGTTATTGCATCGAAGTAAATATTAGATCAATAATTGTTAAATATCATAGAAATCATAGCGCTTTCTTAATATTTAACTGCATTGCGACTGGTGCATGCAAAGTATTGCGTGAAAAGTATTTTTGTCACCAACTCAACTTTAACACTTCGTTTTCCAAAAATAACTTGTTGGGCTTAAAAGCCTTTTCAGTTTTGGAATTATAACACTCATTAATATATTTGATTCATAAATAATATTGGCAGAGAAGCAACATATTAGTGTTTAAATTGGCATGAAGGCTGAAGAAATTTTGCCATGTATTATGTAGGCACTAAAGCAGGCACAAGTCTATGTTAAAAACGGGTTTTGGCTGGTCGTACTCAAATGCCCGATGTACTACATAGTGGCCCAACCTGTGCATCCGACATTCCCATTTTAAGAGTTGTGACTTATGACCTTCGCCCTCTTTACGAAGTCCTCGATTGCCAAAATAGGTACTTATTTGGCCTTTATCATATCTTTACCTTGCGAACGACACCTTACATAGGCATTTTTCGGGGAAAAGTAGAATTTTACCCCTGACTTTTCTTAGAGGTCAACAATTTTTAAATATTTTTTTTCTATAAACCATAACTTTATAAGGGCTTTATTTTTAAATGGGCAGAATTTTGATGAAACAATTCCTTGTATGAAAAACTGTCTATTTAAATTCGAAGTTTTCATAAATTCAAAAACCACACCGAGATACAGCAATTTTTGACTTCTATTTCAAGATTCATCCAAATCGCAAAGGTAGTTTCGGAGTTAATTAATATTCCGATTTTTTGGTGTCATTTCAGATAGGCCATGAAATACTATGAAAAATGAATTATTTTAACCAATAACGTTGGTTAACAATAATAAAGTGTACAAGAAAAAAATTAAAAATGTCCACGGAAGATCTACTTTTTTCATTTTCCCAATACAAATAATAAGAACTTAGTATTATTTCGAAAGGTGCTTAAGGAATCTTCTGCTGCATGGCAAATATTTCTGAACCCTTTACGGTTCGAGTAACTTGGCATCTATTACACATTACATTTCTTTAGCCAAGAGTACCATACGTGCATACTTATCAAAGCCCAGATATATGCAGCGTTATTAGCCATTAGTCAATTAATTTCAAAGGCTCAGTACAAATATCCGACTAAGAACTTAGTATTATTTCGAAAGGTGCTTAAGGAATCTTCTGCTTCATGGCAAATATTTCTGAATCCATTACGGTTCGAGTAACTTGGCATTTATTACACACTAGGCGGTCACAGGGCCCAGGCCCTGTTATAAATAAAGCTAGTCTGCATTCAGTGGCAAGCACGTATCCAGTAGGGTGGTAAGGGGGGAGGGGCAGCGTATTTTATATTATTTCATATTATTTCATATTATTTCATATTATTTCATATTATTTCATATTATTTCATATTATTTCATATTATTTCATATTATTTCATATTATTTCATATTATTTCATATTATTTCATATTATTTCATATTATTTCATATTATTTCATATTATTTCATATTATTTCATATTATTTCATATTATTTCATATTATTTCATATTATTTCATATTATTTCATATTATTTCATATTATTTCATATTATTTCATATTATTTCATATTATTTCATATTATTTCATATTATTTCATATTATTTCATATTATTTCATATTATTTCATATTATTTCATATTATTTCATATTATTTCATATTATTTCATATTATTTCATATTATTTCATATTATTTCATATTATTTCATATTATTTCATATTATTTTATATTATTTCATATTATTTCATATTATTTCATATTATTTTATATTATTTCATATTATTTCATATTATTTTATATTATTTTATATTATTTTATATTATTTCATATTATTTCATATACCTAGGCGGTCACAGGACCCAAGTCCTGTAGTACATGGGGCTAGTGCATCTACAAACAATTTTGTAAGAATTATGGTTTCTAGTAGGCCAATTACACCGGCATTCAATTGGGTTCATCACTAATATAATGTACCGGTCACAGGACCCAAGTCCTGCTATAAATAAAGCTAGTGTGTATTCCGGGACAATAAGTCAAAAAATATTCCAATTCGCCTTAGTACAGCCTAGGGTCAACCTTTTGTTTAGAAAGAGAATTTGGCTATTGGCAAATTACTCCGGTTACCCACCACATTTTTGACTCGGATACTTTTAATCACCATTATACATACTGCCATCACTGGACAATGGTCCATTTTAAGGCCGTGTTAGCCTTGGCCTTAATCACCAATGTAGTGTCAAGCGATTAATTAGAAAATTGAGTGTTTTTATTGTAATATCGCCTGAGGAAGCGAGCTTATAGAACCACACAGTCTATCCGTATGTCCTTCTGTCCCCACGATAACTTTCGAATGCAAAGACGGATATTGACCAAACTTGGCAAAAACGATGCCTATATGGACCACTGACGATCCCTATTGATTTTGGGACAAATCGGTCCATTGGTTGCTGAGAAACCGCGCGCTCACTTTGCTTCATTTTAAGTAAAAAATTGGTATTAATAAGTTCAATTGCGTTTCCTATAAATTGTTTGCCGAAAATATTTCACTCCGCTCCTACCAAATTTAAGATTTATTTCGATAGTCAAATATAACTTATTTTAAAACTTTTTGATTTTGATAGTCAATTATGATCAATATTGATCTAATTTGAATTACTGTAGAATTTAGTAATCAACAGATACATATCTAGAAATTTGGTCAAGGGTCAATTAATGTATATAGTATATTTTATACATTGTGATGGTCGACATTATATTCAGGATTCCAAAAATGTACCACACAAAAAAATCGGGTAAGAACTTTAGACATAATTCCAAGAGTTGTAAATCAATTTTTACATGTATTTTGATGATCATCAGAGATTTCCAAATGTGAGGTACCGGAAGCTTGTCCTGGTGCATACAAACGTAAATGATCTCTTGACCATCATATATTCCTCATTAACTTTTTTTGGGAAAGTGCTAAAGGATCCGAGATTACTGATCCAACACCCATAAAGTAAATTCAATAAAGATTCATCGGAACTTATCCTAGAGGTTATATTTTAAAAATTTCACAATTTTGACTTTGATGGGAACACACAGATCACAAAATGCAAATACAGAAATATGTATCAATTTCAAACGATAATATCTTCAAGCCAGAGACAAAAATGTGAAGTTTTCAAAGTATAAACTCAAGAATAAGTTTTGAAGAATCTTTTTTACACTTACTACATGGGTGTAGGACCAGAAATCTTAGATCCTTTAGGACTTTCCCAAAAAAGTACGAATTTTCGCGATTCCCATTCACCGTCTATGATAATTTTTGCTGGTTACCTAGCAGTGTCCCTATTTGTGGCAAAAACAGTTATTTGAAATCTGCACCACTGCCTTAAACGGTGCAAAATTTGCTTTACAGAATCGAAAACTGACTCACTTTTTTGGGAATCTAACTTTTATCAAACCAATTCAAAATTCAAAACATCAATGTAAATGCCCGAATTGAATTTTCCCGCACATGAAGTAATAGAAACCTTAATCGCACTGAAAGCTGGAAAATTTTTTATACAGAATGCATGCATTGTTCTTGTTATGAAATTTTTTGTGCCTTGTAAGTCATAGGAGACTATAGACCGCGCAGTGCATAATTGTGTACTGCCAACAATTGTTCTGCTAGGGACGTGTTGGAATTTGCCTCATTATGTGCGTTATTATGTGCTTGGCTGCGTTTTAGAATTACGGCAAATCAACACACGGAAGTACAAACATACAAACGGAATTGTCACGTGACTGACTTTTGCCGTTTATCTAATAGTAGTGATTACATTTCTTTAGCCAAGAGTACCATACGTGCATACTTATCAAAGCCCAGATATATGCAGCTTTGTTACCCATTAGTCAACTAATTTCAAAAGCTCAATACTAATATGCGACGTGGAACATAGTATTATTTCGAAAGGTGCTTAAGGAATCTTCTGCTTTATGGCAAATATTTCTGAATCCATTACGGTTCGAGTAACTTGGCATTTATTACACATTACATTTTTTTAGCCAAGAGTACCATACGCGCATACTTTTTAAACCCAGATATATGCAGCGTTATTAGCCATTAGTCAACTAATTTCAAAAGCTCAATATAAATATCCGACAATGAACATAGTATTATTTCGAAAGGTGCTTAAGGAATCTTCTGCTTCATGGCAAATATTTCTGAATCCATTACGGTTCGAGTAACTTGGCATTTATTACACATTACATTTCTTTAGCCAAGAGTACCATACGTGCATACTTATCAAATCCCAGAAATATGCAGCGTTATTAGCCATTAGTCAACTAACTTCAAAAGCTCAATACAAATATCCGACGAAGAACTTAGTATTATTTCGAAAGGTGCTTAAGGAATCTTCTGCTTCATGGCAAATATTTCTGAATCCAATACGGTTCGAGTAACTTGGCATTTATTACACATTACATTTCTTTAGCCAAGACAACCATACGTGCATACTTATTAAAGCCCAGATATATGCAGCGTTATTAGCCATTAGTCAACTAATTTCAAAAGCTCAACATAAATATCCGACGATGAACATAGTATTATTTCGAAAGGTGCTTAAGGAATCTTCTGCTTCATGGCAAATATTTCTGAATCCATTACGGTTCGAGTAACTTGGCATTTATTACACATTACATTTCTTCAGCCAAGAGTACCATACGTGCATACTTATTAAAGCCCAGATATATGCAGCGTTATTAGCCATTAGTCAACTAATTTCAAAAGCTCAATATAAATATCCGACGATGAACATAGTATTATTTCGAAAGGTGCTTAAGGAATCTTCTGCTTCATGGCAAATATTTCTGAATCCATTACGGTTCGAGTAACTTGGCATTTATTACACATTACATTTCTTTAGCCAAGAGTACCATACGTGCATACTTATTAAAGCCCAGAAATATGCAGCGTTATTATCCATTAGTCAACTAATTTCAAAAGCTCAATAAAAATATCCGACGAAGAACTTAGTATTATTTCGAAAGGTGTATAAGGAATCTTCTGCTTCATGGCAAACATTTCTGAATCCATTACGGTTCGAGTAACTTGGCATTTATTACACATTACATTTCTTTAGCCAAGAGTACCATACGTGCAAACTTATCAAAGCCCAGATATATGTAGCGTTATTAGCCATTAGTCAACTAATTTCAAAAGCTCAATACAAATACCCGACGAAGAACTTAGTATTATTTCGAAAGGTGCTTAAGGAATCTACTGCTTCATGGCAAATATTTCTGAACCCATTACGGTTCGAGTAACTTGGCATTTATTACACATTACATTTCTTTAGCCAAGAGTACCATACGTGCATACTTATCAAATACCAGATATATGCAGCGTTATTAGCCATTAGTCAACTAATTTCAAAAGCTCAGTACAAATATCCGACGAAGAGCTTAGTATTATTTCGACAGGTGCTTAAGGAATCTTCTGCTTCATGGCAAATATTTCTGAATCCATTACGGTTCGAGTAAGTTGGCATTTATTACACATTACATTTCTTTAGCCAAGAGTACCATACGTGCATACTTATGAAAGCCCAGATATATGCAGCGTTATTAGCCATTAGTCAACTAATTTCAAAAGCTCAATACAAATATCCGACGATGAACATAATATTATTTCGAAAGGTGCTTAAGGAATCTTCTGCTTCATGGCAAATATTTCTGAATCCAATACGGTTCGAGTAACTTGACATTTATTACACATTACATTTCTTTAGCCAAGAGTACCATACGTGCAAAGTTATCAAAGCCCAGAAATATGCAGCGTTATTATCCATTAGTCAACTAATTTCAAAAGCTCAACACAAATATCCGACGAAGAACTTAGTATTATTTCGAAAGATGCTTAAGGAATCTTCTGCTTCATGGCAAATATTTCTGAATCCATTACGGTTCGAGTAACGTGGCATTTATTACACATTACATTTCTTTAGCCAAGAGTACCATACGTGCATACTTATCAAAGCCCAGATATATGCAGCTTTGTTACCCATTAGTCAACTAATTTCAAAAGCTCAATACTAATATGCGACGTGGAACATAGTATTATTTCGAAAGGTGCTTAAGGAATCTTCTGCTTTATGGCAAATATTTCTGAATCCATTACGGTTCGAGTAACTTGGCATTTATTACACATTACATTTTTTTAGCCAAGAGTACCATACGCGCATACTTATTAAAGCCCAGATATATGCAGCGTTATTAGCCATTAGTCAACTAATTTCAAAAGCTCAATATAAATATCCGACAATGAACATAGTATTATTTCGAAAGGTGCTTAAGGAATCTTCTGCTTCATGGCAAATATTTCTGAATCCATTACGGTTCGAGTAACTTGGCATTTATTACACATTACATTTCTTTAGCCAAGAGTACCATACGTGCATACTTATCAAATCCCAGAAATATGCAGCGTTATTAGCCATTAGTCAACTAACTTCAAAAGCTCAATACAAATATCCGACGAAGAACTTAGTATTATTTCGAAAGGTGCTTAAGGAATCTTCTGCTTCATGGCAAATATTTCTGAATCCAATACGGTTCGAGTAACTTGGCATTTATTACACATTACATTTCTTTAGCCAAGACAACCATACGTGCATACTTATTAAAGCCCAGATATATGCAGCGTTATTAGCCATTAGTCAACTAATTTCAAAAGCTCAACATAAATATCCGACGATGAACATAGTATTATTTCGAAAGGTGCTTAAGGAATCTTCTGCTTCATGGCAAATATTTCTGAATCCATTACGGTTCGAGTAACTTGGCATTTATTACACATTACATTTCTTTAGCCAAGAGTACCATACGTGCATACTTATTAAAGCCCAGATATATGCAGCGTTATTAGCCATTAGTCAACTAATTTCAAAAGCTCAATATAAATATCCGACGATGAACATAGTATTATTTCGAAAGGTGCTTAAGGAATCTTCTGCTTCATGGCAAATATTTCTGAATCCATTACGGTTCGAGTAACTTGGCATTTATTACACATTACATTTCTTTAGCCAAGAGTACCATACGTGCATACTTATCAAAGCCCAGATATATGCAGCGTTATTAGCCATTAGTCAACTAATTTCAAAAGCTCAATACAAATATCCGACGAAGAACTTAGTATTATTTCGAAAGGTGCTTAAGGAATCTTCTGCTTCATGGCAAATATTTCTGAATCCATTACGGTTCGAGTAACTTGGCATTTATTACACATTACATTTCTTTAGCCAAGAGTACCATACGTGCATACTTATCAAAGCCCAGATATATGCAGCGTTATTAGCCATTAGTCAACTAATTTCAAAAGCTCAATACAAATATCCGACGATGAACATAATATTATTTCGAAAGGTGCTTAAGGAATCTTCTGCTTCATGGCAAATATTTCTGAATCCAATACGGTTCGAGTAACTTGGCATTTATTACACATTACATTTCTTTAGCCAAGAGTACCATACGTGCAAAGTTATCAAAGCCCAGAAATATGCAGCGTTATTATCCATTAGTCAACTAATTTCAAAAGCTCAATACAAATATCCGACGAAGAACTTAGTATTATTTCGAAAGGTGCTTAAGGAATCTTCTGCTTCATGGCAAATATTTCTGAATCCATTACGGTTCGAGTAACTTGGCATTTATTACACATTACATTTCTTTAGCCAAGAGTACCATACGTGCAAACTTATCAAAGCCCAGAAATATGCAGCGTTATTATCCATTAGTCAACTAATTTCAAAAGCTCAACACAAATATCCGACGAAGAACTTAGTATTATTTCGAAAGATGCTTAAGGAATCTTCTGCTTCATGGCAAATATTTCTGAATCCATTACGGTTCGAGTAACTTGGCATTTATTACACATTACATTTCTTTAGCCAAGAGTACCATACGTGCATACTTATCAAAGCCCAGATATATGCAGCGTTATTAGCCATTAGTCAACTAATTTCAAAAGCTCAATACAAATATCCGACGAAGAACTTAGTATTATTTCGAAAGGTGCTTAAGGAATCTTCTGCTTCATGGCAAATATTTCTGAATCCATTACGGTTCGAGTAACTTGGCATTTATTACACATTACATTTCTTTAGCCAAGAGTACCATACGTGCATACTTATTAAAGCCCAGATATATGCAGCGTTATTAGCCATTAGTCAACTAATTTCAAAAGCTCAATACAAATATCCGACGAAGAACTTAGTATTATTTCGAAAGGTGCTTAAGGAATCTTCTGCTTCATGGCAAATATTTCTGAATCCATTACGGTTCGAGTAACTTGGCATTTATTACACATTACATTTCTTTAGCCAAGAGTACCATACGTGCATACTTATTAAAGCCCAGATATATGCAGCGTTATTAGCCATTAGTCAACTAATTTCAAAAGCTCAATACAAATATCCGACGAAGAACTTAGTATTATTTCGAAAGGTGCTTAAGGAATCTTCTGCTTCATGGCAAATATTTCTGAATCCATTACGGTTCGAGTAACTTGGCATTTATTACACATTACATTTCTTTAGCCAAGAGTACCATACGTGCATACTTATCAAATCCCAGATATATGCAGCGTTATTAGCCATTAGTCAACTAATTTCAAAAGCTCAGTACAAATATCCGACGAAGAACTTAGTATTATTTCGAAAGGTGCTTAAGGAATCTTCTGCTTCATGGCAAATATTTCTGAATCCATTACGGTTCGAGTAAGTTGGCATTTATTACACATTACATTTCTTTAGCCAAGAGTACCATACGTGCATACTTATTAAAGCCCAGATATATGCAGCGTTTTTAGCCATTAGTCAACTAATTTCAAAAGCTCAGGACAAATATCCGACGAAGAACTTAGTATTATTTCGAGAGGTGCTTAAGGAATCTTCTGCTTCATGGCAAATATTTCTGAATCCATTACGGTTCGAGTAACTTGGCATTTATTACACATTACATTTCTTTAGCCAAGAGTACCATACGTGCATTCTTATCAAAGCCGAGATATATGCAGCGTTATTAGCCATTAGTCAACTAATTTTAAAAGCTCAGTACAAATATCCGACGAAGAACTTAGTATTATTTCGAAAGATGCTTAAGGAATCTTCTGCTTCATGGCAAATATTTCTGAATCCATTACGGTTCGAGTAAGTCGGCATTTATTACACATTACATTTCTTTAGCCAAGAGTACCATACGTGCATACTTATTAAAGCCCAGATATATGCAGCGTTATTAGCCATTAGTCAACTAATTTCAAAAGCTCAATACAAATATCCGACGAAGAACTTAGTATTATTTCGAAAGGTGCTTAAGGAATCTTCTGCTTCATTGCAAATATTTCTGAATCCATTACGGTTCGAGTAACTTGGCATTTATTACACATTACATTTCTTTAGCCAAGAGTACCATACGTGCATTCTTATCAAAGCCCAGATATATGCAGCGTTATTAGCCATTAGTCAACTAATTTCAAAAGCTCAATACAAATATCCGACGAAGAACTTAGTATTATTTCGAAAGATGCTTAAGGAATCTTCTGCTTCATGGCAAATATTTCTGAATCCATTACGGTTCGAGTAAGTCGGCATTTATTACACATTACATTTCTTTAGCCAAGAGTACCATACGTGCATACTTATTAAAGCCCAGATATATGCAGCGTTTTTAGCCATTAGTCAACTAATTTCAAAAGCTCAGGACAAATATCCGACGAAGAACTTAGTATTATTTCGAGAGGTGCTTAAGGAATCTTCTGCTTCATGGCAAATATTTCTGAATCCATTACGGTTCGAGTAACTTGGCATTTATTACACATTACATTTCTTTAGCCAAGAGTACCATACGAGCATACTTATCAAATCCCAGATATATGCAACGTTATTAGCCATTAGTCAACTAATTTCAAAAGCTCAATACAAATATCCGACGAAGAACTTACTATTATTTCGAAAGGTGCTTTAGGAATCTACTGCTTCATGGCAAATATTTCTGAATCCATTACGGTTCGAGTAACTTGGCATTTATTACACATTACATTTCTTTAGCCAAGAGTACCATACGTGCATACTTATTAAAGCCTAGATATATGCAGCGTTATTAGCCATTAGTCAACTAATTTCAAAAGCTCAATACAAATATCCGACGATGAACATAATATTATTTCGAAAGGTGCTTAAGGAATCTTCTGCTTCATGGCAAATATTTCTGAATCCAATACGGTTCGAGTAACTTGGCATTTATTACACATTATATTTTTTTAGCCAAGAGTACCATACGTGCAAACTTATCAAAGCCCAGAAATATGCAGCGTTATTATCCATTAGTCAACTAATTTCAAAAGCTCAATAAAAATATCCGACGAAGAACTTAGTATTATTTCGAAAGGTGTATAAGGAATCTTCTGCTTCATGGCAAACATTTCTGAATCTATTACGGTTCGAGTAACTTGGCATTTATTACACATTACATTTCTTTAGCCAAGAGTACCATACGTGCATTTTTATCAAAGCCCAGATATATGTAGCGTTATTAGCCATTAGTCAACTAATTTCAAAAGCTCAATACAAATATCCGACGAAGAACTTAGTATTATTTCGAAAGGTGCTTAAGGAATCTACTGCTTCATGGCAAATATTTCTGAATCCATTACGGTTCGAGTAACTTGGCATTTATTACACATTACATTTCTTTAGCCAAGAGTACCATACGTGCATACTTATTAAAGCCCAGATATATGCAGCGTTATTAGCCATTAGTCAACTAATTTCAAAAGCTCAATACAAATATCCGACGAAGAACTTAGTATTATTTCGAAAGGTGCTTAAGGAATCTTCTGCTTCATGGCAAATATTTCTGAATCCATTACGGTTCGAGTAACTTGGCATTTATTACACATTACATTTCTTTAGCCAAGAGTACCATACGTGCAAACTTATCAAAGCCCAGAAATATGCAGCGTTATTATCCATTAGTCAACTAATTTCAAAAGCTCAATAAAAATATCCGACGAAGAACTTAGTATTATTTCGAAAGGTGTATAAGGAATCTTCTGCTTCATGGCAAACATTTCTGAATCCATTACGGTTCGAGTAACTTGGCATTTATTACACATTACATTTCTTTAGCCAAGAGTACCATACGTGCATACTTATCAAAGCCCAGATATATGCAGCGTTATTAGCCATTAGTCAACTAATTTCAAAAGCTCAATACAAATATCCGACGAAGAACTTAGTATTATTTCGAAAGGTGCTTAAGGAATCTACTGCTTCATGGCAAATATTTCTGAATCCATTACGGTTCGAGTAACTTGGCATTTATTACACATTACATTTCTTTAGCCAAGAGTACCATACGTGCATACTTATCAAATCCCAGATATATGCAGCGTTATTAGCCATTAGTCAACTAATTTCAAAAGCTCAGTACAAATATCCGACGAAGAACTTAGTATTATTTCGAGAGGTGCTTAAGGAATCTTCTGCTTCATGGCAAATATTTCTGAATCCATTACGGTTCGAGTAACTTGGCATTTATTACACATTACATTTCTTTAGCCAAGAGTACCATACGTGCATACTTATCAAATCCCAGATATATGCAGCGTTATTAGCCATTAGTCAACTAATTTCAAAAGCTCAGTACAAATATCCGACGAAGAACTTAGTATTATTTCGAGAGGTGCTTAAGGAATCTTCTGCTTCATGGCAAATATTTCTGAATCCATTACGGTTCGAGTAACTTGGCATTTATTACACATTACATTTCTTTAGCCAAGAGTACCATACGTGCATTCTTATCAAAGCCGAGATATATGCAGCGTTATTAGCCATTAGTCAACTAATTTCAAAAGCTCAGTACAAATATCCGACGAAGAACTTAGTATTATTTCGAAAGATGCTTAAGGAATCTTCTGCTTCATGGCAAATATTTCTGAATCCATTACGGTTCGAGTAAGTCGGCATTTATTACACATTACATTTCTTTAGCCAAGAGTACCATACGTGCATACTTATTAAAGCCCAGATATATGCAGCGTTATTAGCCATTAGTCAACTAATTTCAAAAGCTCAATACAAATATCCGACGAAGAACTTAGTATTATTTCGAAAGGTGCTTAAGGAATCTTCTGCTTCATGGCAAATATTTCTGAATCCATTACGGTTCGAGTAACTTGGCATTTATTACACATTACATTTCTTTAGCCAAGAGTACCATACGTGCATTCTTATCAAAGCCCAGATATATGCAGCGTTATTAGCCATTAGTCAACTAATTTCAAAAGCTCAATACAAATATCCGACGAAGAACTTAGTATTATTTCGAAAGGTGCTTAAGGAATCTACTGCTTCATGGCAAATATTTCTGAACCCATTACGGTTCGAGTAACTTGGCATTTATTACACATTACATTTCTTTAGCCAAGAGTACCATACGTGCATACTTATCAAATCCCAGATATATGCAGCGTTATTAGCCATTAGTCAACTAATTTCAAAAGCTCAGAACAAATATCCGACGAAGAACTTAGTATTATTTCGAGAGGTGCTTAAGGAATCTTCTGCTTCATGGCAAATATTTCTGAATCCATTACGGTTCGAGTAACTTGGCATTTATTACACATTACATTTCTTTAGCCAAGAGTACCATACGAGCATACTTATCAAATCCCAGATATATGCAACGTTATTAGCCATTAGTCAACTAATTTCAAAAGCTCAATACAAATATCCGACGAAGAACTTAGTATTATTTCGAAAGGTGCTTAAGGAATCTTCTGCTTCATGGCAAATATTTCTGAATCCATTACGGTTCGAGTAACTTGGCATTTATTACACATTACATTTCTTTAGCCAAGAGTACCATACGTGCATTCTTATCAAAGCCCAGATATATGCAGCGTTATTAGCCATTAGTCAACTAATTTCAAAAGCTCAATACAAATATCCGACGAAGAACTTAGTATTATTTCGAAAGGTGCTTAAGGAATCTACTGCTTCATGGCAAATATTTCTGAATCCATTACGGTTCGAGTAACTTGGCATTTATTACACATTACATTTCTTTAGCCAAGAGTACCATACGTGCATACTTATTAAAGCCTAGATATATGCAGCGTTATTAGCCATTAGTCAACTAATTTCAAAAGCTCAATACAAATATCCGACGATGAACATAATATTATTTCGAAAGGTGCTTAAGGAATCTTCTGCTTCATGGCAAATATTTCTGAATCCAATACGGTTCGAGTAACTTGGCATTTATTACACATTACATTTCTTTAGCCAAGAGTACCATACGTGCAAACTTATCAAAGCCCAGAAATATGCAGCGTTATTATCCATTAGTCAACTAATTTCAAAAGCTCAATAAAAATATCCGACGAAGAACTTAGTATTATTTCGAAAGGTGTATAAGGAATCTTCTGCTTCATGGCAAACATTTCTGAATCTATTACGGTTCGAGTAACTTGGCATTTATTACACATTACATTTCTTTAGCCAAGAGTACCATACGTGCATACTTATCAAAGCCCAGATATATGCAGCGTTATTAGCCATTAGTCAACTAATTTCAAAAGCTCAATACAAATATCCGACGATGAACATAATATTATTTCGAAAGGTGCTTAAGGAATCTTCTGCTTCATGGCAAATATTTCTGAATCCAATACGGTTCGAGTAACTTGGCATTTATTACACATTACATTTCTTTAGCCAAGAGTACCATACGTGCATTCTTATCAAAGCCCAGATATATGCAGCGTTATTAGCCATTAGTCAACTAATTTCAAAAGCTCAATACAAATATCCGACGAAGAACTTAGTATTATTTCGAAATGTGCTTAAGGAATCTACTGCTTCATGGCAAATATTTCTGAACCCATTACGGTTCGAGTAACTTGGCATTTATTACACATTACATTTCTTTAGCCAAGAGTACCATACGTGCATACTTATCAAATCCCAGATATATGCAGCGTTATTAGCCATTAGTCAACTAATTTCAAAAGCTCAGAACAAATATCCGACGAAGAACTTAGTATTATTTCGAGAGGTGCTTAAGGAATCTTCTGCTTCATGGCAAATATTTCTGAATCCATTACGGTTCGAGTAACTTGGCATTTATTACACATTACATTTCTTTAGCCAAGAGTACCATACGAGCATACTTATCAAATCCCAGATATATGCAACGTTATTAGCCATTAGTCAACTAATTTCAAAAGCTCAGAACAAATATCCGACGAAGAACTTAGTATTATTTCGAGAGGTGCTTAAGGAATCTTCTGCTTCATGGCAAATATTTCTGAATCCATTACGGTTCGAGTAACTTGGCATTTATTACACATTACATTTCTTTAGCCAAGAGTACCATACGTGCATTCTTATCAAAGCCCAGATATATGCAGCGTTATTAGCCATTAGTCAACTAATTTCAAAAGCTCAATACAAATATCCGACGAAGAACTTAGTATTATTTCGAAAGGTGCTTAAGGAATCTACTGCTTCATGGCAAATATTTCTGAATCCATTACGGTTCGAGTAACTTGGCATTTATTACACATTACATTTCTTTAGCCAAGAGTACCATACGTGCATACTTATCAAATCCCAGATATATGCAGCGTTATTAGCCATTAGTCAACTAATTTCAAAAGCTCAATACTAATATCCGACGATGAACATAATATTATTTCGAAAGGTGCTTAAGGAATCTTCTGCTTCATGGCAAATATTTCTGAATCCAATACGGTTCGAGTAACTTGGCATTTATTACACATTACATTTCTTTAGCCAAGAGTACCATACGTGCAAACTTATCAAATCCCAGATATATGCAGCGTTATTAGCCATTAGTCAACTAATTTCAAAAGCTCAGAACAAATATCCGACGAAGAACTTAGTATTATTTCGAGAGGTGCTTAAGGAATCTTCTGCTTCATGGCAAATATTTCTGAATCCATTACGGTTCGAGTAACTTGGCATTTATTACACATTACATTTCTTTAGCCAAGAGTACCATACGTGCATTCTTATCAAAGCCCAGATATATGCAGCGTTATTAGCCATTAGTCAACTAATTTCAAAAGCTCAATACAAATATCCGACGAAGAACTTAGTATTATTTCGAAAGGTGCTTAAGGAATCTACTGCTTCATGGCAAATATTTCTGAATCCATTACGGTTCGAGTAACTTGGCATTTATTACACATTACATTTCTTTAGCCAAGAGTACCATACGTGCATACTTATCAAATCCCAGATATATGCAGCGTTATTAGCCATTAGTCAACTAATTTCAAAAGCTCAATACAAATATCCGACGATGAACATAATATTATTTCGAAAGGTGCTTAAGGAATCTTCTGCTTCATGGCAAATATTTCTGAATCCAATACGGTTCGAGTAACTTGGCATTTATTACACATTACATTTCTTTAGCCAAGAGTACCATACGTGCAAACTTATCAAATCCCAGATATATGCAGCGTTATTAGCCATTAGTCAACTAATTTCAAAAGCTCAGAACAAATATCCGACGAAGAACTTAGTATTATTTCGAGAGGTGCTTAAGGAATCTTCTGCTTCATGGCAAATATTTCTGAATCCATTACGGTTCGAGTAACTTGGCATTTATTACACATTACATTTCTTTAGCCAAGAGTACCATACGTGCAAACTTATCAAAGCCCAGAAATATGCAGCGTTATTATCCATTAGTCAACTAATTTCAAAAGCTAAATACAAATATCCGACGAAGAACTTAGTATTATTTCGAAAGGTGCTTAAGGAATCTTTTGCTTCATGGCAAATATTTCTGAATCCATTACGGTTCGAGTAACTTGGCATTTATTACACATTACATTTCTTTAGCCAAGAGTACCATACGTGCATACTTATTAAAGCCCAGATATATGCAGCGTTATTAGCCATTAGTCAACTAATTTCAAAAGCTCAATACAAATATCCGACGATGAACATAATATTATTTCGAAAGGTGCTTAAGGAATCTTCTGCTTCATGGCAAATATTTCTGAATCCAATACGGTTCGAGTAACTTGGCATTTATTACACATTACATTTCTTTAGCCAAGAGTACCATACGTGCAAAGTTATCAAAGCCCAGAAATATGCAGCGTTATTATCCATTAGTCAACTAATTTCAAAAGCTCAATACAAATATCCGACGAAGAACTTAGTATTATTTCGAAAGGTGCTTAAGGAATCTTCTGCTTCATGGCAAATATTTCTGAATCCATTACGGTTCGAGTAAGTTGGCATTTATTACACATTACATTTCTTTAGCCAAGAGTACCATACGTGCATACTTATTAAAGCCCAGATATATGCAGCGTTATTAGCCATTAGTCAACTAATTTCAAAAGCTCAATACAAATATCCGACGAAGAACTTAGTATTATTTCGAAAGGTGCTTAAGGAATCTTCTGCTTCATGGCAAATATTTCTGAATCCATTACGGTTCGAGTAACTTGGCATTTATTACACATTACATTTCTTTAGCCAAGAGTACCATACGTGCATTCTTATCAAAGCCCAGATATATGCAGCGTTATTAGCCATTAGTCAACTAATTTCAAAAGCTCAATACAAATATCCGACGAAGAACTTAGTATTATTTCGAAAGGTGCTAAAGGAATCTACTGCTTCATGGCAAATATTTCTGAATCCATTACGGTTCGAGTAACTTGGCATTTATTACACATTACATTTCTTTAGCCAAGAGTACCATACGTGCATACTTATCAAATCCCAGATATATGCAGCGTTATTAGCCATTAGTCAACTAATTTCAAAAGCTCAGAACAAATATCCGACGAAGAACTTAGTATTATTTCGAGAGGTGCTTAAGGAATCTTCTGCTTCATGGCAAATATTTCTGAATCCATTACGGTTCGAGTAACTTGGCATTTATTACACATTACATTTCTTTAGCCAAGAGTACCATACGAGCATACTTATCAAATCCCAGATATATGCAGCGTTATTAGCCATTAGTCAACTAATTTCAAAAGCTCAATACAAATATCCGACGAAGAACTTAGTATTATTTCGAAAGGTGCTTAAGGAATCTTCTGCTTCATGGCAAATATTTCTGAATCCATTACGGTTCGAGTAACTTGGCATTTATTACACATTACATTTCTTTAGCCAAGAGTACCATACGTGCATTCTTATCAAAGCCCAGATATATGCAGCGTTATTAGCCATTAGTCAACTAATTTCAAAAGCTCAATACAAATATCCGACGAAGAACTTAGTATTATTTCGAAAGGTGCTTAAGGAATCTACTGCTTCATGGCAAATATTTCTGAATCCATTACGGTTCGAGTAACTTGGCATTTATTACACATTACATTTCTTTAGCCAAGAGTACCATACGTGCATACTTATCAAATCCCAGATATATGCAGCGTTATTAGCCATTAGTCAACTAATTTCAAAAGCTCAGTACAAATATCCGACGAAGAGCTTAGTATTATTTCGAGAGGTGCTTAAGGAATCTTTTGCTTCATGGCAAATATTTCTGAATCCATTACGGTTCGAGTAAGTTGGCATTTATTACACATTACATTTCTTTAGCCAAGAGTACCATACGTGCATACTTATTAAAGCCCAGATATATGCAGCGTTATTAGCCATTAGTCAACTAATTTCAAAAGCTCAATACAAATATCCGACGAAGAACTTAGTATTATTTCGAAAGGTGCTTAAGGAATCTTCTGCTTCATGGCAAATATTTCTGAATCCATTACGGTTCGAGTAACTTGGCATTTAATACACATTACATTTCTTTAGCCAAGAGTACCATACGTGCATTCTTATCAAAGCCCAGATATATGCAGCGTTATTAGCCATTAGTCAACTAATTTCAAAAGCTCAATACTAATATCCGACGATGAACATAATATTATTTCGAAAGGTGCTTAAGGAATCTTCTGCTTCATGGCAAATATTTCTGAATCCAATACGGTTCGAGTAACTTGGCATTTATTACACATTACATTTCTTTAGCCAAGAGTACCATACGTGCATACTTATCAAATCCCAGATATATGCAGCGTTATTAGCCATTAGTCAACTAATTTCAAAAGCTCAGAACAAATATCCGACGAAGAACTTAGTATTATTTCGAGAGGTGCTTAAGGAATCTTCTGCTTCATGGCAAATATTTCTGAATCCATTACGGTTCGAGTAACTTGGCATTTATTACACATTACATTTCTTTAGCCAAGAGTACCATACGAGCATACTTATCAAATCCCAGATATATGCAGCGTTATTAGCCATTAGTCAACTAATTTCAAAAGCTAAATACAAATATCCGACGAAGAACTTAGTATTATTTCGAAAGGTGCTTAAGGAATCTTTTGCTTCATGGCAAATATTTCTGAATCCATTACGGTTCGAGTAACTTGGCATTTATTACACATTACATTTCTTTAGCCAAGAGTACCATACGTGCATACTTATTAAAGCCCAGATATATGCAGCGTTATTAGCCATTAGTCAACTAATTTCAAAAGCTCAATACAAATATCCGACGATGAACATAATATTATTTCGAAAGGTGCTTAAGGAATCTTCTGCTTCATGGCAAATATTTCTGAATCCAATACGGTTCGAGTAACTTGGCATTTATTACACATTACATTTCTTTAGCCAAGAGTACCATACGTGCAAAGTTATCAAAGCCCAGAAATATGCAGCGTTATTATCCATTAGTCAACTAATTTCAAAAGCTAAATACAAATATCCGACGAAGAACTTAGTATTATTTCGAAAGGTGCTTAAGGAATCTTCTGCTTCATGGCAAATATTTCTGAATCCATTACGGTTCGAGTAAGTTGGCATTTATTACACATTACATTTCTTTAGCCAAGAGTACCATACGTGCATACTTATTAAAGCCCAGATATATGCAGCGTTATTAGCCATTAGTCAACTAATTTCAAAAGCTCAATACAAATATCCGACGAAGAACTTAGTATTATTTCGAAAGGTGCTTAAGGAATCTTCTGCTTCATGGCAAATATTTCTGAATCCATTACGGTTCGAGTAACTTGGCATTTATTACACATTACATTTCTTTAGCCAAGAGTACCATACGTGCATTCTTATCAAAGCCCAGATATATGCAGCGTTATTAGCCATTAGTCACCTAATTTCAAAAGCTCAATACAAATATCCGACGAAGAACTTAGTATTATTTCGAAAGGTGCTAAAGGAATCTACTGCTTCATGGCAAATATTTCTGAACCCATTACGGTTCGAGTAACTTGGCATTTATTACACATTACATTTCTTTAGCCAACAGTACCATACGTGCATACTTATCAAATCCCAGATATATGCAGCGTTATTAGCCATTAGTCAACTAATTTCAAAAGCTCAGAACAAATATCCGACGAAGAACTTAGTATTATTTCGAGAGGTGCTTAAGGAATCTTCTGCTTCATGGCAAATATTTCTGAATCCATTACGGTTCGAGTAACTTGGCATTTATTACACATTACATTTCTTTAGCCAAGAGTACCATACGAGCATACTTATCAAATCCCAGATATATGCAGCGTTATTAGCCATTAGTCAACTAATTTCAAAAGCTCAATACAAATATCCGACGAAGAACTTAGTATTATTTCGAAAGGTGCTTAAGGACACTTCTGCTTCATGGCAAATATTTCTGAATCCATTACGGTTCGAGTAACTTGGCATTTATTACACATTACATTTCTTTAGCCAAGAGTACCATACGTGCATTCTTATCAAAGCCCAGATATATGCAGCGTTATTAGCCATTAGTCAACTAATTTCAAAAGCTCAATACAAATATCCGACGAAGAACTTAGTATTATTTCGAAAGGTGCTTAAGGAATCTACTGCTTCATGGCAAATATTTCTGAATCCATTACGGTTCGAGTAACTTGGCATTTATTACACATTACATTTCTTTAGCCAAGAGTACCATACGTGCATACTTATCAAATCCCAGATATATGCAGCGTTATTAGCCATTAGTCAACTAATTTCAAAAGCTCAGTACAAATATCCGACGAAGAGCTTAGTATTATTTCGAGAGGTGCTTAAGGAATCTTTTGCTTCATGGCAAATATTTCTGAATCCATTACGGTTCGAGTAAGTTGGCATTTATTACACATTACATTTCTTTAGCCAAGAGTACCATACGTGCATACTTATTAAAGCCCAGATATATGCAGCGTTATTAGCCATTAGTCAACTAATTTCAAAAGCTCAATACAAATATCCGACGAAGAACTTAGTATTATTTCGAAAGGTGCTTAAGGAATCTTCTGCTTCATGGCAAATATTTCTGAATCCATTACGGTTCGAGTAACTTGGCATTTAATACACATTACATTTCTTTAGCCAAGAGTACCATACGTGCATTCTTATCAAAGCCCAGATATATGCAGCGTTATTAGCCATTAGTCAACTAATTTCAAAAGCTCAATACAAATATCCGACGAAGAACTTAGTATTATTTCGAAAGGTGCTTAAGGAATCTTCTGCTTCATGGCAAATATTTCTGAATCCATTACGGTTCGAGTAACTTGGCATTTATTACACATTACATTTCTTTAGCCAAGAGTACCATACGTGCATACTTATCAAATCCCAGATATATGCAGCGTTATTAGCCATTAGTCAACTAATTTCAAAAGCTCAGAACAAATATCCGACGAAGAACTTAGTATTATTTCGAGAGGTGCTTAAGGAATCTTCTGCTTCATGGCAAATATTTCTGAATCCATTACGGTTCGAGTAACTTGGCATTTATTACACATTACATTTCTTTAGCCAAGAGTACCATACGTGCATTCTTATCAAAGCCCAGATATATGCAGCGTTATTAGCCATTAGTCAACTAATTTCAAAAGCTCAATACAAATATCCGACGAAGAACTTAGTATTATTTCGAAAGGTGCTTAAGGAATCTACTGCTTCATGGCAAATATTTCTGAATCCATTACGGTTCGAGTAACTTGGCATTTATTACACATTACATTTCTTTAGCCAAGAGTACCATACGTGCATACTTATCAAATCCCAGATATATGCAGCGTTATTAGCCATTAGTCAACTAATTTCAAAAGCTCAGTACAAATATCCGACGAAGAGCTTAGTATTATTTCGAGAGGTGCTTAAGGAATCTTTTGCTTCATGGCAAATATTTCTGAATCCATTACGGTTCGAGTAAGTTGGCATTTATTACACATTACATTTCTTTAGCCAAGAGTACCATACGTGCATACTTATTAAAGCCCAGATATATGCAGCGTTATTAGCCATTAGTCAACTAATTTCAAAAGCTCAATACAAATATCCGACGAAGAACTTAGTATTATTTCGAAAGGTGCTTAAGGAATCTTCTGCTTCATGGCAAATATTTCTGAATCCATTACGGTTCGAGTAACTTGGCATTTAATACACATTACATTTCTTTAGCCAAGAGTACCATACGTGCATACTTATCAAAGCCCAGATATATGCACCGTTATTAGCCATTAGTCAACTAATTTCAAAAGCTCAATACAAATATCCGACGAAGAACTTAGTATTATTTCGAAAGGTGCTTAAGGAATCTACTGCTTCATGGCAAATATTTCTGAATCCATTACGGTTCGAGTAAGTTGGCATTTATTACACATTACATTTCTTTAGCCAAGAGTACCATACGTGCATACTTATCAAATCCCAGATATATGCAGCGTTATTAGCCATTAGTCAACTAATTTCAAAAGCTCAGAACAAATATCCGACGAAGAACTTAGTATTATTTCGAGAGGTGCTTAAGGAATCTTCTGCTTCATGGCAAATATTTCTGAATCCATTACGGTTCGAGTAAGTTGGCATTTATTACACATTACATTTCTTTAGCCAAGAGTACCATACGAGCATACTTATCAAATCCCAGATATATGCAACGTTATTAGCCATTAGTCAACTAATTTCAAAAGCTCAATACAAATATCCGACGAAGAACTTAGTATTATTTCGAAAGGTGCTTAAGGAATCTTCTGCTTCATAGCAAATATTTCTGAATCCATTACGGTTCGAGTAACTTGGCATTTATTACACATTACATTTCTTTAGCCAAGAGTACCATACGTGCATACTTATCAAATCCCAGATATATGCAGCGTTATTAGCCATTAGTCAACTAATTTCAAAAGCTCAGTACAAATATCCGACAAGGAGCTTAGTATTATTTCGAGAGGTGCTTAAGGAATCTTTTGCTTCATGGCAAATATTTCTGAATCCATTACGGTTCGAGTAAGTTGGCATTTATTACACATTACATTTCTTTAGCCAAGAGTACCATACGTGCATACTTATCAAAGCCCAGATATATGCAGCTTTATTAGCCATTAGTCAACTAATTTCAAAAGCTCAATACAAATATCCGACGATGAACATAATATTATTTCGAAAGGTGCTTAAGGAATCTTTTGCTTCATGGCAAATATTTCTGAATCCAATACGGTTCGAGTAACTTGGCATTTATTACACATTACATTTCTTTAGCCAAGAGTACCATACGTGCAAACTTATCAAAGCCCAGAAATATGCAGCGTTATTATCCATTAGTCAACTAATTTCAAAAGCTAAATACAAATATCCGACGAAGAACTTAGTATTATTTCGAAAGGTGCTTAAGGAATCTTTTGCTTCATGGCAAATATTTCTGAATCCATTACGGTTCGAGTAACTTGGCATTTATTACACATTACATTTCTTTAGCCAAGAGTACCATACGTGCATACTTATTAAAGCCTAGATATATGCAGCGTTATTAGCCATTAGTCAACTAATTTCAAAAGCTCAATACAAATATCCGACGATGAACATAATATTATTTCGAAAGGTGCTTAAGGAATCTTCTGCTTCATGGCAAATATTTCTGAATCCAATACGGTTCGAGTAACTTGGCATTTATTACACATTACATTTCTTTAGCCAAGAGTACCATACGTGCAAAGTTATCAAAGCCCAGAAATATGCAGCGTTATTATCCATTAGTCAACTAATTTCAAAAGCTAAATACAAATATCCGACGAAGAACTTAGTATTATTTCGAAAGGTGCTTAAGGAATCTTCTGCTTCATGGCAAATATTTCTGAATCCATTACGGTTCGAGTAACTTGGCATTTATTACACATTACATTTCTTTAGCCAAGAGTACCATACGTGCATTCTTATCAAAGCCCAGATATATGCAGCGTTATTAGCCATTAGTCAACTAATTTCAAAAGCTCAATACAAATATCCGACGAAGAAGTTAGTATTATTTCGAAAGGTGCTTAAGGAATCTACTGCTTCATGGCAAATATTTCTGAACCCATTACGGTTCGAGTAACTTGGCATTTATTACACATTACATTTCTTTAGCCAAGAGTACCATACGTGCATACTTATCAAATCCCAGATATATGCAGCGTTATTAGCCATTAGTCAACTAATTTCAAAAGCTCAGAACAAATATCCGACGAAGAACTTAGTATTATTTCGAGAGGTGCTTAAGGAATCTTCTGCTTCATGGCAAATATTTCTGAATCCATTACGGTTCGAGTAAGTTGGCATTTATTACACATTACATTTCTTTAGCCAAGAGTACCATACGTGCATACTTATTAAAGCCCAGATATATGCAGCGTTATTAGCCATTAGTCAACTAATTTCAAAAGCTCAATACAAATATCCGACGAAGATCTTAGTATTATTTCGAAAAGTGCTTAAGGAATCTTCTGCTTCATGGCAAATATTTCTGAATCCATTACGGTTCGAGTAACTTGGCATTTATTACACATTACATTTCTTTAGCCAAGAGTACCATACGTGCATTCTTATCAAAGCCCAGATATATGCAGCGTTATTAGCCATTAGTCAACTAATTTCAAAAGCTCAATACAAATATCCGACGAAGAACTTAGTATTATTTCGAAAGGTGCTTAAGGAATCTTCTGCTTCATGGCAAATATTTCTGAATCCATTACGGTTCGAGTAACTTGGCATTTAATACACATTACATTTCTTTAGCCAAGAGTACCATACGTGCATTCTTATCAAAGCCCAGATATATGCAGCGTTATTAGCCATTAGTCAACTAATTTCAAAAGCTCAATACAAATATCCGACGAAGAACTTAGTATTATTTCGAAAGGTGCTTAAGGAATCTTCTGCTTCATGGCAAATATTTCTGAATCCATTACGGTTCGAGTAACTTGGCATTTATTACACATTACATTTCTTTAGCCAAGAGTACCATACGTGCATACTTATCAAAGCCCAGATATATGCAGCGTTATTAGCCATTAGTCAACTAATTTCAAAAGCTCAATACAAATATCCGACGAAGAACTTAGTATTATTTCGAAAGGTGCTTAAGGAATCTTCTGCTTCATGGCAAATATTTCTGAATCCATTACGGTTCGAGTAACTTGGCATTTATTACACATTACATTTCTTTAGCCAAGAGTACCATACGTGCATACTTATTAAAGCCTAGATATATGCAGCGTTATTAGCCATTAGTCAACTAATTTCAAAAGCTCAATACAAATATCCGACGATGAACATAATATTATTTCGAAAGGTGCTTAAGGAATCTTCTGCTTCATGGCAAATATTTCTGAATCCATTACGGTTCGAGTAACTTGGCATTTATTACACATTACATTTCTTTAGCCAAGAGTACCATACGTGCAAACTTATCAAAGCCCAGATATATGTAGCGTTATTAGCCATTAGTCAACTAATTTCAAAAGCTCAATACAAATACCCGACGAAGAACTTAGTATTATTTCGAAAGGTGCTTAAGGAATCTTCTGCTTCATGGCAAATATTTCTGAATCCATTACGGTTCGAGTAACTTGGCATTTATTACACATTACATTTCTTTAGCCAAGAGTACCATACGTGCATACTTATCAAATCCCAGATATATGCAGCGTTATTAGCCATTAGTCAACTAATTTCAAAAGCTCAATACAAATATCCGACGAAGAACTTAGTATTATTTCGAGAGGTGCTTAAGGAATCTTCTGCTTCATGGCAAATATTTCTGAATCCATTACGGTTCGAGTAACTTGGCATTTATTACACATTACATTTCTTTAGCCAAGAGTACCATACGTGCATACTTATCAAAGCCCAGATATATGCAGCGTTATTAGCCATTAGTCAACTAATTTCAAAAGCTCAGAACAAATATCCGACGAAGAACTTAGTATTATTTCGAGAGGTGCTTAAGGAATCTTCTGCTTCATGGCAAATATTTCTGAATCCATTACGGTTCGAGTAACTTGGCATTTATTACACATTACATTTCTTTAGCCAAGAGTACCATACGTGCATTCTTATCAAAGCCCAGATATATGCAGCGTTATTAGCCATTAGTCAACTAATTTCAAAAGCTCAATACAAATATCCGACGAAGAACTTAGTATTATTTCGAAAGGTGCTTAAGGAATCTTTTGCTTCATGGCAAATATTTCTGAATCCATTACGGTTCGAGTAACTTGGCATTTATTACACATTACATTTCTTTAGCCAAGAGTACCATAGCATACTATATGCAGCGTTATTAGCCATTAGTCAACTAATCAACTTTTCAAAAGCTCAATACAAATATCCGACGAAGAACTTAGTGAACATAATATTATTTCGAAAAAGGAATCTTCTTCATGGCAAATATTTCTGAATCCATTACGGTTCGAGTAACTTGGCATTTATTACACATTACATTTCTTTAGCCAAGAGTACCATACGTGCATACTTATCAAATCCCAGATATATGCAGCGTTATTAGCCATTAGTCAACTAATTTCAAAAGCTCAATACAAATATCCGACGAAGAACTTAGTATTATTTCGAGAGGTGCTTAAGGAATCTTCTGCTTCATGGCAAATATTTCTGAATCCATTACGGTTCGAGTAACTTGGCATTTATTACACATTACATTTCTTTAGCCAAGAGTACCATACGTGCAAACTTATCAAAGCCCAGAAATATGCAGCGTTATTATCCATTAGTCAACTAATTTCAAAAGCTAAATACAAATATCCGACGAAGAACTTAGTATTATTTCGAAAGGTGCTTAAGGAATCTTTTGCTTCATGGCAAATATTTCTGAATCCATTACGGTTCGAGTAACTTGGCATTTATTACACATTACATTTCTTTAGCCAAGAGTACCATACGTGCATACTTATCAAAGCCTAGAAATATACAGCGTTATTAGCCATTAGTCAACTAATTTCAAAAGCTCAATACAAATATCCGACGATGAACATAATATTATTTCGAAAGGTGCTTAAGGAATCTACTGCTTCATGGCAAATATTTCTGAATCCATTACGGTTCGAGTAACTTGGCATTTATTACACATTACATTTCTTTAGCCAAGAGTACCATACGTGCAAACTTATCAAAGCCCAGATATATGTAGCGTTATTAGCCATTAGTCAACTAATTTCAAAAGCTAAATACAAATATCCGACGAAGAACTTAGTATTATTTCGAAAGGTGCTTAAGGAATCTTCTGCTTCATGGCAAATATTTCTGAATCCATTACGGTTCGAGTAACTTGGCATTTATTACACATTACATTTCTTTAGCCAAGAGTACCATACGTGCATTCTTATCAAAGCCCAGATATATGCAGCGTTATTAGCCATTAGTCAACTAATTTCAAAAGCTCAATACAAATATCCGACGAAGAACTTAGTATTATTTCGAAAGGTGCTTAAGGAATCTTCTGCTTCATGGCAAATATTTCTGAATCCATTACGGTTCGAGTAACTTGGCATTTATTACACATTACATTTCTTTAGCCAAGAGTACCATGCGTGCATTCTTCATCAAATATATGCCCAGATATTAGTCAAGCGTTAGTATTATTTCGAAAGGTGCTTAAGGAATCATGGCAAATATTTCTGAATCCATTACGGTTCGAGTATTGGCATTTATTACACATTACAAGCCAAGAGTACCATACGACTTATCAAAGCCCAGATATCCGACGAAGAATACAAATATCCGAGTTAGTATTATTTCGAAAGGTGCTTAAGGAATCTACTGCTTCATGGCAAATATTTCTGAATCCATTACGGTTCGAGTAACTTGGCATTTATTACACATTACATTTCTTTAGCCAAGAGTACCATACGTGCATACTTATCAAATCCCAGATATATGCAGCGTTATTAGCCATTAGTCAACTAATTTCAAAAGCTCAATACAAATATCCGACGAAGAACTTAGTATTATTTCGAGAGGTGCTTAAGGAATCTTCTGCTTCATGGCAAATATTTCTGAATCCATTACGGTTCGAGTAAGTTGGCATTTATTACACATTACATTTCTTTAGCCAAGAGTACCATACGTGCATACTTATGAAAGCCCAGATATATGCAGCGTTATTAGCCATTAGTCAACTAATTTCAAAAGCTCAATACAAATATCCGACGATGAACATAATATTATTTCGAAAGGTGCTTATAATCTACTCATGTGCTCCAATGGCAAATATTTCTGAATCCAATACGGTTCGAGTAACTTGACATTTATTACACATTACATTTCTTTAGCCAAGAGTACCATACGTGCAAAGTTATCAAAGCCCAGAAATATGCAGCGTTATTATCCATTAGTCAACTAATTTCAAAAGCTCAATACAAATATCCGACGAAGAACTTAGTATTATTTCGAAAGGTGCTTAAGGAATCTTCTGCTTCATGGCAAATATTTCTGAATCCATTACGGTTCGAGTAACTTGGCATTTATTACACATTACATTTCTTTAGCCAAGAGTACCATACGTGCATACTTATCAAATCCCAGATATATGCAGCGTTATTAGCCATTAGTCAACTAATTTCAAAAGCTCAATACAAATATCCGACGAAGAACTTAGTATTATTTCGAAAGGTGCTTAAGGAATCTTCTGCTTCATGGCAAATATTTCTGAATCCATTACGGTTCGAGTAACTTGGCATTTATTACACATTACATTTCTTTAGCCAAGAGTACCATACGTGCATACTTATCAAAGCCCAGATATATGCAGCGTTATTAGCCATTAGTCAACTAATTTCAAAAGCTCAATACAAATATCCGACGAAGAACTTAGTATTATTTCGAAAGGTGCTTAAGGAATCTTCTGCTTCATGGCAAATATTTCTGAATCCATTACGGTTCGAGTAACTTGGCATTTATTACACATTACATTTCTTTAGCCAAGAGTACCATACGTGCATACTTATCAAATCCCAGATATATGCAGCGTTATTAGCCATTAGTCAACTAATTTCAAAAGCTCAATACAAATATCCGACGAAGAACTTAGTATTATTTCGAAAGGTGCTTAAGGAATCTTCTGCTTCATGGCAAATATTTCTGAATCCATTACGGTTCGAGTAAGTTGGCATTTATTACACATTACATTTCTTTAGCCAAGAGTACCATACGTGCATACTTATCAAAGCCCAGATATATGCAGCGTTATTAGCCATTAGTCAACTAATTTCAAAAGCTCAATACAAATATCCGACGATGAACATAATATTATTTCGAAAGGTGCTTAAGGAATCTTCTGCTTCATGGCAAATATTTCTGAATCCATTACGGTTCGAGTAACTTGGCATTTATTACACATTACATTTCTTTAGCCAAGAGTACCATACGTGCAAACTTATCAAAGCCCAGAAATATGCAGCGTTATTATCCATTAGTCAACTAATTTCAAAAGCTCAATACAAATATCCGACGAAGAACTTAGTATTATTTCGAAAGGTGCTTAAGGAATCTTCTGCTTCATGGCAAATATTTCTGAATCCATTACGGTTCGAGTAACTTGGCATTTATTACACATTACATTTCTTTAGCCAAGAGTACCATACGTGCATACTTATCAAATCCCAGATATATGCAGCGTTATTAGCCATTAGTCAACTAATTTCAAAAGCTCAATACAAATATCCGACGAAGAACTTAGTATTATTTCGAAAGGTGCTTAAGGAATCTTCTGCTTCATGGCAAATATTTCTGAATCCATTACGGTTCGAGTAACTTGGCATTTATTACACATTACATTTCTTTAGCCAAGAGTACCATACGTGCATACTTATCAAATCCCAGATATATGCAGCGTTATTAGCCATTAGTCAACTAATTTCAAAAGCTCAGTACAAATATCCGACGAAGAGCTTAGTATTATTTCGAGAGGTGCTTAAGGAATCTTTTGCTTCATGGCAAATATTTCTGAATCCATTACGGTTCGAGTAAGTTGGCATTTATTACACATTACATTTCTTTAGCCAAGAGTACCATACGTGCATACTTATCAAAGCCCAGATATATGCAGCGTTATTAGCCATTAGTCAACTAATTTCAAAAGCTCAATACAAATATCCGACGATGAACATAATATTATTTCGAAAGGTGCTTAAGGAATCTTCTGCTTCATGGCAAATATTTCTGAATCCAATACGGTTCGAGTAACTTGGCATTTATTACACATTACATTTCTTTAGCCAAGAGTACCATACGTGCAAACTTATCAAAGCCCAGAAATATGCAGCGTTATTATCCATTAGTCAACTAATTTCAAAAGCTAAATACAAATATCCGACGAAGAACTTAGTATTATTTCGAAAGGTGCTTAAGGAATCTTCTGCTTCATGGCAAATATTTCTGAATCCATTACGGTTCGAGTAACTTGGCATTTATTACACATTACATTTCTTTAGCCAAGAGTACCATACGTGCATACTTATCAAAGCCCAGATATATGCAGCGTTATTAGCCATTAGTCAACTAATTTCAAAAGCTCAATACAAATATCCGACGAAGAACTTAGTATTATTTCGAAAGGTGCTTAAGGAATCTACTGCTTCATGGCAAATATTTCTGAATCCATTACGGTTCGAGTAACTTGGCATTTATTACACATTACATTTCTTTAGCCAAGAGTACCATACGTGCATACTTATCAAAGCCCAGATATATGCAGCGTTATTAGCCATTAGTCAACTAATTTCAAAAGCTCAATACAAATATCCGACGAAGAACTTAGTATTATTTCGAAAGGTGCTTAAGGAATCTTCTGCTTCATGGCAAATATTTCTGAATCCATTACGGTTCGAGTAACTTGGCATTTATTACACATTACATTTCTTTAGCCAAGAGTACCATACGTGCATTCTTATCAAAGCCCAGATATATGCAGCGTTATTAGCCATTAGTCAACTAATTTCAAAAGCTCAATACAAATATCCGACGAAGAACTTAGTATTATTTCGAAAGGTGCTTAAGGAATCTTCTGCTTCATGGCAAATATTTCTGAATCCATTACGGTTCGAGTAACTTGGCATTTATTACACATTACATTTCTTTAGCCAAGAGTACCATACGTGCATACTTATCAAAGCCCAGATATATGCAGCGTTATTAGCCATTAGTCAACTAATTTCAAAAGCTCAATACAAATATCCGACGAAGAACTTAGTATTATTTCGAGAGGTGCTTAAGGAATCTTCTGCTTCATGGCAAATATTTCTGAATCCATTACGGTTCGAGTAACTTGGCATTTATTACACATTACATTTCTTTAGCCAAGAGTACCATACGTGCATACTTATCAAAGCCCAGATATATGCAGCGTTATTAGCCATTAGTCAACTAATTTCAAAAGCTCAATACAAATATCCGACGAAGAACTTAGTATTATTTCGAAAGGTGCTTAAGGAATCTTCTGCTTCATGGCAAATATTTCTGAATCCATTACGGTTCGAGTAACTTGGCATTTATTACACATTACATTTCTTTAGCCAAGAGTACCATACGTGCATACTTATCAAAGCCCAGATATATGCAGCGTTATTAGCCATTAGTCAACTAATTTCAAAAGCTCAATACAAATATCCGACGAAGAACTTAGTATTATTTCGAAAGGTGCTTAAGGAATCTTCTGCTTCATGGCAAATATTTCTGAATCCATTACGGTTCGAGTAACTTGGCATTTATTACACATTACATTTCTTTAGCCAAGAGTACCATACGTGCATTCTTATCAAAGCCCAGATATATGCAGCGTTATTAGCCATTAGTCAACTAATTTCAAAAGCTCAATACAAATATCCGACGAAGAACTTAGTATTATTTCGAAAGGTGCTTAAGGAATCTTCTGCTTCATGGCAAATATTTCTGAATCCATTACGGTTCGAGTAACTTGGCATTTATTACACATTACATTTCTTTAGCCAAGAGTACCATACGTGCATACTTATCAAAGCCCAGATATATGCAGCGTTATTAGCCATTAGTCAACTAATTTCAAAAGCTCAATACAAATATCCGACGAAGAACTTAGTATTATTTCGAAAGGTGCTTAAGGAATCTACTGCTTCATGGCAAATATTTCTGAATCCATTACGGTTCGAGTAACTTGGCATTTATTACACATTACATTTCTTTAGCCAAGAGTACCATACGTGCATACTTATCAAATCCCAGATATATGCAGCGTTATTAGCCATTAGTCAACTAATTTCAAAAGCTCAATACAAATATCCGACGAAGAACTTAGTATTATTTCGAAAGGTGCTTAAGGAATCTTCTGCTTCATGGCAAATATTTCTGAATCCATTACGGTTCGAGTAACTTGGCATTTATTACACATTACATTTCTTTAGCCAAGAGTACCATACGTGCATACTTATCAAAGCCCAGATATATGCAGCGTTATTAGCCATTAGTCAACTAATTTCAAAAGCTCAATACAAATATCCGACGAAGAACTTAGTATTATTTCGAAAGGTGCTTAAGGAATCTTCTGCTTCATGGCAAATATTTCTGAATCCATTACGGTTCGAGTAACTTGGCATTTATTACACATTACATTTCTTTAGCCAAGAGTACCATACGTGCATACTTATCAAAGCCCAGATATATGCAGCGTTATTAGCCATTAGTCAACTAATTTCAAAAGCTCAATACAAATATCCGACGAAGAACTTAGTATTATTTCGAAAGGTGCTTAAGGAATCTTCTGCTTCATGGCAAATATTTCTGAATCCATTACGGTTCGAGTAACTTGGCATTTATTACACATTACATTTCTTTAGCCAAGAGTACCATACGTGCATACTTATCAAAGCCCAGATATATGCAGCGTTATTATCCATTAGTCAACTAATTTCAAAAGCAAAATACAAATATCCGACGAAGAACTTAGTATTATTTCGAAAGGTGCTTAAGGAATCTTCTGCTTCATGGCAAATATTTCTGAATCCATTACGGTTCGAGTAACTTGGCATTTATTACACATTACATTTCTTTAGCCAAGAGTACCATACGTGCATACTTATCAAAGCCCAGATATATGCAGCGTTATTAGCCATTAGTCAACTAATTTCAAAAGCTCAATACAAATATCCGACGAAGAACTTAGTATTATTTCGAAAGGTGCTTAAGGAATCTTCTGCTTCATGGCAAATATTTCTGAATCCATTACGGTTCGAGTAACTTGGCATTTATTACACATTACATTTCTTTAGCCAAGAGTACCATACGTGCATTCTTATCAAAGCCCAGATATATGCAGCGTTATTAGCCATTAGTCAACTAATTTCAAAAGCTCAGAACAAATATCCGACGAAGAACTTAGTATTATTTCGAGAGGTGCTTAAGGAATCTTCTGCTTCATGGCAAATATTTCTGAATCCATTACGGTTCGAGTAACTTGGCATTTATTACACATTACATTTCTTTAGCCAAGAGTACCATACGTGCATACTTATCAAAGCCCAGATATATGCAGCGTTATTAGCCATTAGTCAACTAATTTCAAAAGCTCAATACAAATATCCGACGAAGAACTTAGTATTATTTCGAAAGGTGCTTAAGGAATCTTCTGCTTCATGGCAAATATTTCTGAATCCATTACGGTTCGAGTAACTTGGCATTTATTACACATTACATTTCTTTAGCCAAGAGTACCATACGTGCATACTTATCAAAGCCCAGATATATGCAGCGTTATTAGCCATTAGTCAACTAATTTCAAAAGCTCAATACAAATATCCGACGAAGAACTTAGTATTATTTCGAAAGGTGCTTAAGGAATCTACTGCTTCATGGCAAATATTTCTGAATCCATTACGGTTCGAGTAACTTGGCATTTATTACACATTACATTTCTTTAGCCAAGAGTACCATACGTGCATACTTATCAAATCCCAGATATATGCAGCGTTATTAGCCATTAGTCAACTAATTTCAAAAGCTCAGAACAAATATCCGACGAAGAACTTAGTATTATTTCGAGAGGTGCTTAAGGAATCTTCTGCTTCATGGCAAATATTTCTGAATCCATTACGGTTCGAGTAACTTGGCATTTATTACACATTACATTTCTTTAGCCAAGAGTACCATACGTGCATACTTATCAAAGCCCAGATATATGCAGCGTTATTAGCCATTAGTCAACTAATTTCAAAAGCTCAATACAAATATCCGACGAAGAACTTAGTATTATTTCGAAAGGTGCTTAAGGAATCTTCTGCTTCATGGCAAATATTTCTGAATCCATTACGGTTCGAGTAACTTGGCATTTATTACACATTACATTTCTTTAGCCAAGAGTACCATACGTGCATACTTATCAAAGCCCAGATATATGCAGCGTTATTAGCCATTAGTCAACTAATTTCAAAAGCTCAGTACAAATATCCGACGAAGAGCTTAGTATTATTTCGAGAGGTGCTTAAGGAATCTTTTGCTTCATGGCAAATATTTCTGAATCCATTACGGTTCGAGTAAGTTGGCATTTATTACACATTACATTTCTTTAGCCAAGAGTACCATACGTGCATACTTATCAAAGCCCAGATATATGCAGCGTTATTAGCCATTAGTCAACTAATTTCAAAAGCTCAATACAAATATCCGACGAAGAACTTAGTATTATTTCGAAAGGTGCTTAAGGAATCTTCTGCTTCATGGCAAATATTTCTGAATCCATTACGGTTCGAGTAACTTGGCATTTATTACACATTACATTTCTTTAGCCAAGAGTACCATACGTGCATTCTTATCAAAGCCCAGATATATGCAGCGTTATTAGCCATTAGTCAACTAATTTCAAAAGCTCAATACAAATATCCGACGAAGAACTTAGTATTATTTCGAAAGGTGCTTAAGGAATCTTCTGCTTCATGGCAAATATTTCTGAATCCATTACGGTTCGAGTAACTTGGCATTTATTACACATTACATTTCTTTAGCCAAGAGTACCATACGTGCATACTTATCAAAGCCCAGATATATGCAGCGTTATTAGCCATTAGTCAACTAATTTCAAAAGCTCAATACAAATATCCGACGAAGAACTTAGTATTATTTCGAAAGGTGCTTAAGGAATCTTCTGCTTCATGGCAAATATTTCTGAATCCATTACGGTTCGAGTAACTTGGCATTTATTACACATTACATTTCTTTAGCCAAGAGTACCATACGTGCATACTTATCAAAGCCCAGATATATGCAGCGTTATTAGCCATTAGTCAACTAATTTCAAAAGCTCAATACAAATATCCGACGAAGAACTTAGTATTATTTCGAAAGGTGCTTAAGGAATCTTCTGCTTCATGGCAAATATTTCTGAATCCATTACGGTTCGAGTAACTTGGCATTTATTACACATTACATTTCTTTAGCCAAGAGTACCATACGTGCATACTTATCAAAGCCCAGATATATGCAGCGTTATTAGCCATTAGTCAACTAATTTCAAAAGCTCAATACAAATATCCGACGAAGAACTTAGTATTATTTCGAAAGGTGCTTAAGGAATCTTCTGCTTCATGGCAAATATTTCTGAATCCATTACGGTTCGAGTAACTTGGCATTTATTACACATTACATTTCTTTAGCCAAGAGTACCATACGTGCATACTTATCAAAGCCCAGATATATGCAGCGTTATTAGCCATTAGTCAACTAATTTCAAAAGCTAAATACAAATATCCGACGAAGAACTTAGTATTATTTCGAAAGGTGCTTAAGGAATCTTCTGCTTCATGGCAAATATTTCTGAATCCATTACGGTTCGAGTAACTTGGCATTTATTACACATTACATTTCTTTAGCCAAGAGTACCATACGTGCATACTTATCAAAGCCCAGATATATGCAGCTTTATTAGCCATTAGTCAACTAATTTCAAAAGCTCAATACAAATATCCGACGATGAACATAATATTATTTCGAAAGGTGCTTAAGGAATCTTCTGCTTCATGGCAAATATTTCTGAATCCAATACGGTTCGAGTAACTTGGCATTTATTACACATTACATTTCTTTAGCCAAGAGTACCATACGTGCAAACTTATCAAAGCCCAGAAATATGCAGCGTTATTATCCATTAGTCAACTAATTTCAAAAGCTAAATACAAATATCCGACGAAGAACTTAGTATTATTTCGAAAGGTGCTTAAGGAATCTTTTGCTTCATGGCAAATATTTCTGAATCCATTACGGTTCGAGTAACTTGGCATTTATTACACATTACATTTCTTTAGCCAAGAGTACCATACGTGCATACTTATTAAAGCCTAGATATATGCAGCGTTATTAGCCATTAGTCAACTAATTTCAAAAGCTCAATACAAATATCCGACGAAGAACTTAGTATTATTTCGAAAGGTGCTTAAGGAATCTTCTGCTTCATGGCAAATATTTCTGAATCCATTACGGTTCGAGTAACTTGGCATTTATTACACATTACATTTCTTTAGCCAAGAGTACCATACGTGCAAACTTATCAAAGCCCAGAAATATGCAGCGTTATTATCCATTAGTCAACTAATTTCAAAAGCTAAATACAAATATCCGACGAAGAACTTAGTATTATTTCGAAAGGTGCTTAAGGAATCTTCTGCTTCATGGCAAATATTTCTGAATCCATTACGGTTCGAGTAACTTGGCATTTATTACACATTACATTTCTTTAGCCAAGAGTACCATACGTGCATTCTTATCAAAGCCCAGATATATGCAGCGTTATTAGCCATTAGTCAACTAATTTCAAAAGCTCAATACAAATATCCGACGAAGAACTTAGTATTATTTCGAAAGGTGCTTAAGGAATCTTCTGCTTCATGGCAAATATTTCTGAATCCATTACGGTTCGAGTAACTTGGCATTTATTACACATTACATTTCTTTAGCCAAGAGTACCATACGTGCATACTTATCAAAGCCCAGATATATGCAGCGTTATTAGCCATTAGTCAACTAATTTCAAAAGCTCAATACAAATATCCGACGAAGAACTTAGTATTATTTCGAAAGGTGCTTAAGGAATCTTCTGCTTCATGGCAAATATTTCTGAATCCATTACGGTTCGAGTAACTTGGCATTTATTACACATTACATTTCTTTAGCCAAGAGTACCATACGTGCATACTTATCAAAGCCCAGATATATGCAGCGTTATTAGCCATTAGTCAACTAATTTCAAAAGCTCAATACAAATATCCGACGAAGAACTTAGTATTATTTCGAAAGGTGCTTAAGGAATCTTCTGCTTCATGGCAAATATTTCTGAATCCATTACGGTTCGAGTAACTTGGCATTTATTACACATTACATTTCTTTAGCCAAGAGTACCATACGTGCATTCTTATCAAAGCCCAGATATATGCAGCGTTATTAGCCATTAGTCAACTAATTTCAAAAGCTCAATACAAATATCCGACGAAGAACTTAGTATTATTTCGAAAGGTGCTTAAGGAATCTACTGCTTCATGGCAAATATTTCTGAACCCATTACGGTTCGAGTAACTTGGCATTTATTACACATTACATTTCTTTAGCCAAGAGTACCATACGTGCATACTTATCAAATCCCAGATATATGCAGCGTTATTAGCCATTAGTCAACTAATTTCAAAAGCTCAGAACAAATATCCGACGAAGAACTTAGTATTATTTCGAGAGGTGCTTAAGGAATCTTCTGCTTCATGGCAAATATTTCTGAATCCATTACGGTTCGAGTAACTTGGCATTTATTACACATTACATTTCTTTAGCCAAGAGTACCATACGTGCATACTTATCAAAGCCCAGATATATGCAGCGTTATTAGCCATTAGTCAACTAATTTCAAAAGCTCAGTACAAATATCCGACGAAGAGCTTAGTATTATTTCGAGAGGTGCTTAAGGAATCTTTTGCTTCATGGCAAATATTTCTGAATCCATTACGGTTCGAGTAACTTGGCATTTATTACACATAAAATTTCTTTAGCCAAGAGTACCATACGTGCATACTTACCAAAGCCCTAATATATGCAGTCGTTGCATTTGCCATTAGTACGTGTCTTGGAGCTCCTACAATTTCGTCATTTTAAAAGTACAACTACCGGACTGAAATTAAATTCATCAGGTGCTCCACGTCAAGATCTCTCTGGATAGGTGATCGACAAATAAATATCTAATTCGAAAACATTGCGATTTCCCAAATTTTGGCATGGATTGTCTTGTGTGGAAAATGGCTGACCAGAAGAGTGACCACGATGATAAACCAAGAATATGCAAATTATCTACATGCAAAGTCGCTTATCAAAGATAGAGCAAACGTAAATCTCATCGCCCGCTTCACTTTACTCACATGCATTCATGTAAGCTATCGACATAAACACACGTACTCATATCTCGAAATGATATGCACGAGGCTCCCCCAACTTCTGTGTTGGGTGTAGGTAAATTAATTATACATAGTTGTTATATTAATGATTTAAGCAAATACCATTTGGCCATAATATTGTAATTGCATTACAAACTAAATTATATGTATACTATTCCTAAACCACCTTCGAATAGACCGTAAGGTGAATGTAAGTCCATGCGCGGGTTGTTTCTGCTGCAAACGGCCTCATTCCTTACTATAAAGTCTTTCCCTATATGTAATAATACGTACTTATATTCGATATCTATTTTGCATCTGCAATAATTAATAAATGAAATACCAGTGAATTTATATTTATATTGTCTGTAAAGAGTACTATCCTATCAATATATATGTTATTAGCCATTAGTCAACTAATTTCAAAAGCTTAATACAAATTATCCGACGAAGTACTTAGTATTATTTCGAAAGGTGCTTAATGAATCTTCTGCTTCATGGCAAATATTTCTGAATCCATTACGGTTCGAGTAACTTGGCATTTATTACACATTACATTTCTTTAGCCAAGAGTACCATACGTGCATTTATCAAATCCCAGATATATGCAGCGTTATTAGCCATTAGTCAACTAATTTCAAAAGCTCAATACAAATATCCGACGAAGAATATAGTATTATTTCGAAAGGTGCTTAAGGAATCTTCTGCTTCATGGCAAATATTTCTGAATCCAATACGGTTCGAGTAACTTGGCATTTATTACACATTACATTTCTTTAGCCAAGAGTACCATACGTGCATACTTATCAAAGCCCAGATATATGCAGCGTTATTAGCCATTAGTCAACTAATTTCAAAAGCTCAGTACAAATATCCGACGAAGAACTAAGTATTATTTCGAAAGGTGCTTAAGGAATCTTCTGCTTCATGGCAAATATTTCTGAATCCATTACGGTTCGAGTAACTTGGCATTTATTACACATTACATTTCTTTAGCCAAGAGTACCATACGTGCATACTTATCAAAGCCCAGATATATGCAGCGTTATTAGCCATTAGTCAACTAATTTCAAAAGCTCAATACAAATATCCGACGAAGAACTTAGTATTATTTCGAAAGGTGCTTAAGGAATCTTCTGCTTCATGGCAAATATTTCTGAATCCATTACGGTTCGAGTAACTTGGCATTTATTACACATTACATTTCTTTAGCCAAGAGTACCATACGTGCATACTTATCAAAGCCCAGATATATGCAGCGTTTTTAGCCATTAGTCAACTAATTTCAAAAGCACAATACAAATATCCGACGATGAACATAGTATTATTTCGAAAGGTGCTTAAGGAATCTTCTGCTTCATGGCAAATATTTCTGAATCCATTACGGTTCGAGTAACTTGGCATTTATTACACATTACATTTCTTTAGCCAAGAGTAATATACGTGCATACTTATCAAAGCCCAGATATATGCAGCGTTTTTAGCCATTAGTCAACTAATTTCAAAAGCACAATACAAATATCCGACGATGAACATAGTATTATTTCGAAAGGTGCTTAAGGAATCTTCTGCTTCATGGCAAATATTTCTGAATCCATTACGGTTCGAGTAACTTGGCATTTATTACACATAAAATTTCTTTAGCCAAGAGTACCATACGTGCATACTTACCAAAGCCCTAATATATAGTCGAGTCGTTGCATTTGCCGAGGTGAGTACGTGTGTCTTGGAGCTCCTACAATTTCGTCATTTTTGGGTGTAAAAGTACAGCTACCGGACTGAAATTAAATTCATCAGGTGCTCCACGTCAAGATCTCTTTGGATAGGTGATCGACAAATAAAAAAGGTCAGTCTTTAATTCGAAAACATTGCGATTTCCCAAATTTTGGCATGGATTGTCTTGTGTGGAAAATGGCTGACCAGAAGAGTGACCACGATGATAAACCAAGAATATGCAAATTATCTACATGCAAAGTCGCTTATCAAAGATAGAGCAAACGTAAATCTCATCGCCCGCTTCACTTTACTCACATGCATTCATGTAAGCTATCGACATAAACACACGTACTCATATCTCGAAATGATATGCACGACTCGGCTCCCCCAACTTCTGTGTTGGGTGTAGGTAAATTAATTATACATAGTTGTTATATTAATGATTTAAGCAAATACCATTTGGCCATAATATTGTAATTGCATTACAAACTAAATTATATGTATACTTTCATTCCTAAACCACCTTCGAATAGACCGTAAGGTGAATGTGTAAGTCCATGCGCGGGTTGTTTCTGCTGCAAACGGCCTCATTCCTTACTATAAAGTCTTTCCCTATATGTAATAATACGTACTTATATTCGATATCTATTTTGCATCTGCAATAATTAATAAATGAAATACCAGTGAATTATATTTATATTGTCTGTAAAGCTATCCTATAATATTTGTACTTAATGGCTATAATTTCAGTTAATATTATGATGTGTACTTGTATATGTAATGATACTTGACTGCCTATGGCCTTTCCGAAAATAAAACCATTACCATTACCATATGCAGCGTTATTAGCCATTAGTCAACTAATTTCAAAAGCTCAATACAAATATCCGACGAAGAATATAGTATTATTTCGAAAGGTTCTTAAGGAATCTTCTGCTTCATGCCAAATATTTCTGAATCCATTACGGTTCGAGTAACTTGGCATTTATTACACATTACATTTCTTTAGCCAAGAGTACCATACGTGCATACTTACCAAAGCCCTAATATATGCAACGTTATTAGCCATTAGTCAACTAATTTCAAAAGCTTAAAACAAATATCTGACGAAGAACTTAGTATTATTTCGAAAGGTGCTTAAGGAATCTTCTGCTTCATGGCAAATATTTCTGAATCCGTTACGGTTCGAGTAACTTGGCATTTATTACACATTACATTTCTTTAGCCAAGAGTACCATAAGTGCATACTTATCAAAGCCCAGATATATGCAGCGTTATTAGCCATTAGTCAACTAATTTCAAAAGCTTAAAACAAATATCTGACGAAGAACTTAGTATTATTTCGAAAGGTGCTTAAGGAATCTTCTGCTTCATGGCAAATATTTCTGAATCCAATACGGTTCGAGTAACTTGGCATTTATTACACATTACATTTCTTTAGCCAAGAGTACCATACGTGCATACTTACCAAAGCCCAGATATATGCAGCGTTATTAGCCATTAGTCAACTAATTTCAAAAGCTCAATACAAATATCCGACGAAGAATATAGTATTATTTCGAAAGGTTCTTAAGGAATCTTCTGCTTCATGCCAAATATTTCTGAATCCATTACGGTTCGAGTAACTTGGCATTTATTACACATTACATTTCTTTAGCCAAGAGTACCATACGTGCATACTTACCAAAGCCCTAATATATGCAACGTTATTAGCCATTAGTCAACTAATTTCAAAAGCTTAAAACAAATATCTGACGAAGAACTTAGTATTATTTCGAAAGGTGCTTAAGGAATCTTCTGCTTCATGGCAAATATTTCTGAATCCAATACGGTTCGAGTAACTTGGCATTTATTACACATTACATTTCTTTAGCCAAGAGTACCATACGTGCATACTTATCAAAGCCCAGATATATGCAGCGTTATTAGCCATTATTCAACTAATTTCAAAAGCTCAGTACAAATATCCGACGAAGAACTAAGTATTATTTCGAAAGGTGCTTAAGGAATCTTCTGCTTCATGGCAAATATTTCTGAATCCATTACGGTTCGAGTAACTTGGCATTTATTACACATTACATTTCTTTAGCCAAGAGTACCATACGTGCATACTTATCAAATCCCAGATACATGCAGCGTTATTAGCTATTAGTCAACTAATTTCAAAAGCTCAGTACAAATATCCGACGAACTTAGTATTATTTCGAGAGGTGCTTAAGGAATCTTCTGCTTCATGGCAAATATTTCTGAATCCATTACGGTTCGAGTAACTTGGCATTTATTACACATTACATTTCTTTAGCCAAGAGTACCATACGTGCATACTTATTAAAGCCCAGATATATGCAGCGTTATTAGCCATTAGTCAACTAATTTCTAAATCTTAGTACAACTATCAGACGAAGTAATTAGAGTTACTTCTATATTTGCTTTATTGATATTTTGCTTAATGTCAAATATTATTAAACCTCACTTAATCCTGGAAATGAAGGTTAAATTAATTATGTAAATTGAAGGTAAATAAAATTTTAATCAGAGAATTTTTCACCATTTGCAAATATTGTGGTATTTACAACTAAAAAAATACTTCTACGATAATCACATTGATTTTCCTTATCATTAATCTTAAAATTCAAAAAATCCGAATTTGTTGTAGACGGTTTTAGCTCGCCTGTATAAGGTAGCTTATAGAACTATACGTCAGTCCAATAACACTTAAACGTTTGAACGCATTCACAGAAATTGACTAAACTTGCGAAAAACATTGTTTATAGCCATGTCACGAATCCTATTGGGTTTGATCCAAATCGTTTAATAGGTTACCGAGATACCCCGTGCTCACTTTTTCTTCGTTTTGATTGGCAAAGTGGAAAATGGGCTTTAAAAGTTGCAGAGGCCTTTTTCACAAATTATTTAATTTGATTTTCTTTTGGTTTTTATAGTCAACATAAATCTTTTTTGATTTTCTGTTGAATTTGATAGTCAACATTAATCTATTTGGATTTATTTTCATTTTGATAGTCAATATTATTCAAATTTGATTTTCTGTTGATTTTAAGAGTCAACCATTAATCTATTTTGATATTCTGTTGATTTAGATAATCAAATATAACCTACTTCAATTCTTTTTTTGATTTTGGTAGTCAATATTGATTTATTTTAATTATTTTTTGAATTATGATCATTATTGATCTACTTTGAACTACTGTTCATTAACTCGCCTGACGAGCTATTTAGAATCGCACAGTCTGTCCGTCCGCGCGATTAAACTACACCAAGTTAGTCCCCACGATAACTCCCGAAGGAATTGACGGAATTTGACCTAACTTAGCAAAAACGTCGTGTATGGGCTTGTGACGATCCCTATTGATTGTTGACAAAATATGTCTAACAGTTCGCAAATAACAGCCGAAAAAATGTTATTTAATCTTCGGTGTTACTGTTGATTGACATAATGCTGCTTTTATTGAAAACTTGTTGAAATATTTGTAATGGTTTTAAAACACAGACCAAAATAAATCTGTATGCTTGTCATACATTAATTTCTGCTCTTAAATAACAAGTATTAATAAAGTATTAATTGTTAAATTATTGGTTAACATATTCAACCTACAAATTGTCCTTTTTATTCTGCTTGATTTTAAAAGGTAATTTTATAGTCGTAATAAAAGTTTCTACTTAAAACTGATCGTGTTAGTAGAAATTAAAACTGGTAATAAAAACATTTGAGTGTTTCTAAATTAGACTTTTTTCAATAGTAAGAACAATAATGCGATTTTTTTGTTCACTAAAACTGCTTCCAGCTGTCGAAAAACGAGGGTAGAAAAGATTAAATTGAAAATTTAGATGTGCTTTTGTTTAACAAAGTATGACGATTTCATTTGGTAGACTTTATTAGTCCATTATTGTACACAAGCTTTTAAGCTCACCTCAATAAGGAATTTTGATAGTCAACATTATTCAATTTCGATTTTCTGTTGATTTTGATAGTAAACATTAATCAATTTTGATTTTCTGTTGCTTTTGATAGTAAACATTAATCAATTTTGATTTTCTGTTGCTTTTGTTTGGAAACATTAATAAATTTGATTTAATAAATTTGAATGTTGATTTTGATACACGATATTAATCAATTTTGATTTTCTGTTAATTTTAATACTCAGTATTAATTAATTTAGAATTTCTGTTGATTTTGATAATCATTATTAATCAATTTTATTTTATTTTTATTTTGATACTGAATATTAGTCAATTTTGTTTACTGTTGATTTTTATAGTCCATTTTAATCTATTTTAGCTCGCCTGAGTAAGCGAGCTTATAGAACCGCACAGTCTGTCCGTACGTCCGTCGCCACGATAACTTTTGAAAGCAATGATGGATATTGACCAAACTTAGCAAAAACAATGTCTATGGACCATTGACGATTCCTATTGAATTTGGGATAAATCGGTCAATAGGTTGCTGAGATACCGTGCCCTCACTTTGTCTTCATTATGATAGTCAAAGTTGAAAATGGGCATTAAAAAAATTCAACTGCGTTTTCTATAAATTGTTAGAGGATAGTATAAAATATTTTACTCCGCTTCTACCAAATTCATAATTTTATAATAAAGCAAATAAATAGAATAAAAAGTATTAGACGATGGAAATAAATCTAATTGGGATTTATATTCAATTTTATAGTCAAATTTCCATGTTTCGATTTTCTTTTAATTTTGATAGTCATTATCTGTTGTTTGGATTTGTTTTGGATGGAATTTGGATATCTGTTGATTTTCAAAGTCAAAATTAATCAATTGTGATTCTCTGTTGATTTTCACAGCCAACATTAATTAATTTTGACTAATGAAAATCAACATTAATCAATTTTGATTTCTTGTCGATTTTCATAGTCAACAATTACCAATTTTGATTTTCTGTTGATTTTCATAGTCAACAATTAGCAATTTTGGTTTTGTGTTGATTTTCATAGTCAAAAATTACCAATTTTGATTTTATGTCGATCAGGGCATGAAAAACCCAAAAACCCGGGTTTTTGGGTAATTGGGTTTTTGGGTGGGTTTTTGGGTAGTAAAATTAGCAAAAACCCGGGTTTTTGGGTTTTTGCTATGAAATGGGGCAATGTGAAAACCCAATTACCCAATTACCCAAAAACCCGGGTTTTTGGGTAATTGGGTTTTTGGGTGGGTTTTTGGGTAGTAAAATTAGCAAAAACCCGGGTTTTTGGGTTTTTGCTATGAAATGGGGCAATGTGAAAACCCAAGGATTAGAGCAGAATACATAAAGACTCAATTCTGAAAGTTTGATAAAAATCCGTACGCTCGGTTTTGCATTACGTTCGAGTACATTTCGTCTACCAAAATATGCACACGGTCCCCTTTACTCAGGCGAGCTTCTGTTACGGCTTGCTGTAGGTTTTTTAGTATATAATTAATCAAAAGTTTATTTATACTATAATTCTACCAAAAATGTGCACACGGTCCTCTTTATTCAGGCGAGCTTCTGTTACTGCTTGCTGTAGGTTTTCTAGGATCTTGCATAACAAAAATATCTTACAATAATATCTTATGTTATGTCATTGCATGTGTTTACCTTTAATCATATCTGTGACATGCAGGCACGTATCCAGGAATTTGACCTAGGGGGGGCACACTAAAATATATTAGTAAAAGTATAGCATATTCGCGCGTAGCGCGAAATTTTTTGGATTTTTAACCTGTTTTGACAAAAAAATCGTCTTGTTCTGGAAACTTAGGGGGGGCCGAGCCCCCCCGGCCCCCCTCTGGATACGTGCTTGGTGACATGTAACATCCGCCCGGAGCAGAAACGGGTGGACTTGTCTATTAGTCTTTATTCAACAAATTTCTAAGGTTTAGTACGCACGTCTATAATATGCTATATTGATTGATGGTGTTCAGATATTATAATGTAAGTCCAGGCTATATAACTATATTATAATGTAAGGTTTGTCCTATCACTTACGATGAAATACCACTTCCCATTTTTAATCCAATGGAAACTTGATGTAACAGCTAGTACAGGGTGGCACAGAACTCTCAACAGGCTATATTACATGTAAGTAGAATAATACAATAAGCAGTCAACTTTATTAAAAATTCAGTTCTATGTCTTAATAACGCCGATTAAAATTTACTCTTCGAAGAAAAGAGTCCTTTAATCTACTTGTTTCACATCGTAATGAGTTTTGGCTTTACAGGCTGAAGCCCCCCTTTCTCCCGAAATCCAAACAAAGAGGAGTGTTTTTCTCAAAATAGCAAAAAGTCCGCTACTCGCGAATACATATAAAAATATCTATATGAAACATAAGCCCAACCTTAAAACTCTAATGGTTGATTCAAGTCAAGTTAAAGTCCAAGTAGGGATGGTATTCATGAAGCCCACTTGACGAAGTCAGGCTTCAAAATTATTTTGCATTGAAAATTGAGCTGGAGTTTCAAAAATTGTCAAGCGCAAGTCAAGTGCCAAGGTAGGTGTGGGAGGTACTTTAGAACTTGACTTCAAGGCATTATTGACAGTGTACAAAATTTACCACTTTTTAGCCTTTTTTTACCATCACAGTGGTAAAAATGCACTTAATGGTAAAAATGCATTTAATGGTAAAAATGGTAAATTTTAGCGATTGATTAGACAGCTGAGTACAGATACACTAGACTTCCTAAAATATAAGTTTTAAAACTTTATTTTCTATGAAATATTTCCAATGAGCCCCTTAATCAACTAAATTAATCATATTTATTTGATTGTACACCAAAAGTTATAAAAAATGAAGAAAGAAAAATTGTATTTGGTATCGCTCATTTAAAATTGAGGCTAATTTAATTGCAATTAATTTCTCAATCAGCAAGGGTTATTAGCGCCCCCATTGGTTGAATCCAACTCTGATTGATGAACACTTATCAATTTGTGACAACAATGATCATCTGTTAAGCTATTTCATACTTTGGCACCAAATTTTATTCAAAATTCAAACACGAAATTTAAATGAAACTATTTTTTATCATTTTTACCACTTACCACTACTTTTAGGTAGTGGTATTTAACGTTAAATACCATTAAAAACCATTTACCACTGGTAAGTGGTAAATGTTATTTTGAACACTGATTATTGAAGTGAATCCTGCATACGACTTGGGACTTGAATAGCAAGTGAAGTTTCAATAGAAGTCTGAGTAGCGATGTAGAATTCGACTGTTAGTTATATTATTATAGAATACTAGCTTAACCGAAGTAGTATCAACCTGTCATTTATTGTTCTATCAAGACTGGCAATATATTTTATGGTAATATTATCAATATCTGTAAATGCCAAACTTGTTCGCACGAGATTGGAAATATTTTTAATACCTAATTACCTGACCGATGACCGACCCGGTACATAACTAATAAGACCTTCTTTTGCCTTTAGTGTAATATTACTATAGACGAGCAAAATAATTGTTTTGTTAGTAGTATTTTATTACCTATTTTGTCAATGTGTTTGTTCTATTTACGTACCGTACAATATGTTTGGCAAACAATATTATAGTTATTTATTGTAAATCTTTTGACATATTAGTTTTCCGCACTATTTTAAAAATATAATTTCAAACTCGTGCAAAGCGAAATATTTTCAATTCTGGAGTGCCCAGAAAAACAGAAGTGACACTAAAAATATCTGTTAATAATTGTTTTACTGTTAATCACAAATGTAGTTCGTTTTGTGGAATTCGGAATTTCCTATTTATGCCTCTCTGAATTTTTGTGTTATGCCCTTAAGTTAGACAAAATAAAGCTTTGTTACGCTTAAGCAGAAACTGTATTTCCGCTCTTTTTCTTGAACATTGAACAAACGGTGTCTACTTTTTTTGCTGTTGTTGTTCCCTCACTATATATTATTCTAAACTTCAGGGCAAAGGTTCACAAAAATGAAATCTTGTTTTGGGTTTTCTTTAGAAATTGGAGGAATCCTTATTGGAATAATTGATTTCGTTAGTCACACAATGCCTTCTAATTTCCAATAATTACGATTGTGCAATGTAAAAACATTGTAAATTAATAAATTTGAAATTTTTAACAGATTTGGGGATTATTGGTTATCGCACTCGGTACTGGTTTTTATTCCGGATTTTTGGGACTCAGCTCGACTTCTGATTCGGCCAGTGAAGCTGGCAGTGAAAATCAAAAATATTGGGCAATTGGTGACAATGAAATATGACATGTATTTTTAATTAATTTCTAATACAAAATGTTTTAGTGAAGCCTTGGAAAAATTAATTATAAATACAAGGTTATACATAATTGATTTACGACCCATAAAATTATGCACATTAATAGAAAAAGATATTTGATACAAATAGGTACACTTTCAGTTGCTGTTCCTCAAATATTATTTGGACCAATTTTAGTCTATGGAATATTAAAGGTAAGTATTACTGAATATAAGTTCATATTAATTTTATTCATGTCCGTATTTATTACATAGAGTTAGAAATTTTGTGAAAATTGAAGGACATTGCACCACCGTTGGACATTGGTAATGGAAATTAATAGATATTAATTTAAATTTTCAGCCGTCGCTTCTCTTTATGAAATTCTGGGTTTTCTACAAAAGCGTCACTATTCATGTTTCAAGTACGGCATTTATCGTCATGATTTTTGTCGGGGGCTGCCAATGGTGGATTATTGTTCTTCAGATCCTGGCCACTGGTTTGAATATTTATTTCTTCAAAGCGATTGGAGATCTTCGAAAGCAAATCAGTTAGTCATCGTGCTGATTCAGTATTATTTCGTTGAATTCTGATACTGATATATATCAAAGCGCAAAAGGAAGAGACTGGCAATGTGTATTTAATATGTTTAATATGATTTTTTTATTGTCACAAGATACCTGGTAAAGCCATTACGATATCAGAACTAAGCAAAGAACTTGCATGGAGGTTTGAGTTACAAAATACAAATTGTGGTTTACCATTGACAAAAGTTCACGACAATAATTTTTGTAATAGGCTTTGTCCTATTTTTTAGATAGCTGTATATACATGTTGAAAGTATAATATTTGTTCAGGCGAGTTAATATTTATTTTGCAACAGTTCGCATTTTCCTGTGGGTCTAAGATAAATTGACAATGTTTCCTTGAACAGTTTACGATGTTTAGTTACAGTAAAGCTCTTGTGTTTATAGTTTCTATCGGTATGTGATATGAAAATGTCTTATTGCCTGTCGTGTTTGTAGTTAGTAATGGTTCAAATGCAGAACCAAATGAACTCATTATAACAACTAGGTATATGATATAGACAAATAATGGACATGTATTATTATTTTACATACATATAAGCCAAATACTAAATAAAGTACAAAGTATTTGTTCTAAGTCATATTACGCATACGCTATTTACATGGAAAATATTTTTTGAAGTAACGTCATCAACGTCATTGGCAAGTGATGTGCGATTCTGCAAAAAGTTTAACTCATATGTTTACTTTCCTTTTTGTGATAACAGCAAATTCAATATTGATATTACGTCCTCTTATATTTGACCGGTATACAAATATAGATAAAATAAACATACAATGAACGGCGGACAGAGGCCAGCAGACGTTGTGTCAATGTAATACTACTTATAAATAATTTAACTTTCTATATTTTTGCAAAAGTTCTGATTTTTTATCCTCACAAATTCTTTTTCCCTTTTTAAACGAAATAATTATGCTTTAAGAATTTGCTAATGATCCGACATAAGAGAAAAGCAGCGAGCTAACAAAAATATTGTTTTTATGCAATTATTTGCCATTAGAAACTCAGAAGTATGGTCAGCAACCAATTGATGAGGGCATCATAGAAATCAAATATCCTATGTGGTTTGACAAGTCTAATAGGATAGATTCTGCAGCCAAAGGGACCCACAGACTTATAAACCTTTTGACGCATCTTTGTCATTCCGCTACCGTCTAATGTTGAATCTTGGATTTTAATCAACGTTTCGGAAGTATTCTTCCAAACTGAGGCCAATCCCAGTAATTCAAGTGACATGCTTACGAATACTCCTACAAAACCAACGGGGAAGATGGAAAACGTGGCTTTGTCCAGTTTCTCATAAGATCGGATAGCCGTGACCGAGCAGAACATAACTAGGAACGACTGGATGAGCATAACAACAGGCCAGAATAGCATAAGAAAACTATCTTGGAATGCAATATTCAGTAGTTTCATTCTACGGTAGACGACCAGTTTGTATTCAAAATCTTCTGTTGTGCATCTGTTAATATTATTACCATGATTTGTTTGCAATCAGGGAACAAAAAAGGACCTTTTTTACCTTTTTTTGCCTTGTTTATGAAAAAGGTAGGAGGAAGTTTTTTAAAAAAGCAGTCCTTTTTTGCCTTATACCTTTTTTGATGTATCAGCGTGCCCCAGTTACGTCCACTTTACATGTAAATAAGGTAAAAAAGGTAAAAAGGACTGCGTTTTAAAACATTAGTACTTTTTTACTTTTTTGTAAAAAAGGAGTGCCTTTTTTGTTCCCTGTTTGCAATTAAAATATTATTATGATAATGTGAACGTGAAGGAATAATATACCTGATATTTTTCATCCAGTAGGAATGTCGGACGAAATACACGAAGAAGTAATTGGCAAACAAAAACGCTGCATATGTAGTATTAATCTGGACCGTTGCTTGAATTAGTTTAATGGCATAATGATACAACCTCGAGTTGGGGTATAAGGTGTCCAACCAGAAATGTTTTCTTTCTTGATAAAATAGGACAACCATGAACAGAAACGAAAACTCTATTTGTGTTATTGGGATTAGCCATTTTGTTAACCAACGTTCTAGTTTTTGATGTTTAGATTCCCTCTCACCTAAAAATACAGAGAATCATTAATAATATTACCAATAGTTACAATTAATATTTACATATACCTAAATATATTTAAATCCATCCACGCTTTCGCTTATTAAATCCGGAAATTCCATGTACATTATTCATTTAGGTAACAATTAATGATATTTATTGATAGTAAAACGCAAACCTCTTAGATAAAACATTTTCTCTGTGTATAGGCAATTCAAAATCGCCTTAATATTTTCCCCATTCAGCGAAACACTTAACAAAGAGATACCATAGCCTAACTGTATAATGGTCGTTATCAAATTCAACATAATCCCAACAATTGAAGTACTTGCATCACTCTTCTTTACTGTTTCTATCATTTGGGCTATGTTAAGGACGACGAATAAAAAATTCATAATTGCCAAAATCAGTGCGCCATGAAATTTTAGTCGGGATTTTGACAATTTAAATGTTTTAGTAGAATGGTCCCAGTAAAACGGGAGACCTCCAAAGTACGACGAAATGTTAATATTAGATCCATATCTGTGGAAATGGTTGCGATTCAATTCTGCATTTCGGTTTTGAACTTTGTCTGCAACCATTTTTAAAAGTTGATGACTCCAAAATGAACAGGTATAATTACATAAATGAACTACTGCCTTACTGCATATCCTTGTAATTGAGTTCTTAAAAAATTAGTTTTTGTCCTGAGCAGGGAACAAAAAAAGGACCTTTTTTAAATTTTTACCTTTTTTTGCTGTATCAAAGTGCCCCATTTACTTCCACTTTACATGTAAATAAGGCAAAAAAGGTAAAAAGGACTCATTTTTAAAAAAAAGGTGTACTTTTTTACTTTTTTGTAAAAAATGAGTACTTTTTTTGTTCCCTGGTCTTGGATGGAATTATTTCTAAAATAAATTGCACTTTATTCTCAATTTACATTTTACAAATATAGATGACTAGAAACTTCATTTTCCTAGCTGACTTTCGTATTGACAATATCTGCCAGAACTAAGAAAATGGAATAAAGCTCTGCAACTAATGCACTAGTGGTTAAGTATACTTAGAGTATCATCAGAATGTACTTATTTGGATTAATTATAATTCAATGCTTGTAAGGTTTCTAGCCTGTAAGTGAAATTTATTTAATATTTTATGAATTCAATTGCTGATTTGAAATTATTGGATCACTCTTTGAGTAATTGGACAAATCAACAACCTAATTCATGAAAAGGTAATGATTCATGGAATACAGCTGGTAAAGAGATAATAATCTGGGTTTTGAGGTAAATAAAGCATAATATGGTAGCAGCCGTATTCGCTAACATGTAATTATAAAACATTCAATGTCTCACTATCTCAGGTTATTTCAGTATCAATTGCACCATACCAAATGTGATGCATGTACTTTACATTGACAGAAGTTTGATTGAATGTTTCATTTAATTAAATTTTAGTTTTGTGTCTGGTATTATTAAAGACCACTGTTCTCGGTATTCTACTGCTCATTATTAAGTGGTGTGTACACCGCTTTATAGGAATGCCCAATCTGCCTGTCCGTCCGTAAGCACGATAACTTTCGAACGGAATGAGATATTATCAGTTCAAATATTTTGTACGTTAACTAGAGGTCATAAGTAACATCAAGTTCGTAAATGGGCAAAATCGGTCACACCTCCTGTCCGGGGGAGGGGTTTGAAATTAAAAAGTAACTAAAAATCGTTGTAATTTCGGCTATTTTCATCGCGCAAAGTCGCGAAATAGCTCGATTGGAAGGACACAGTTTAATATACGCTACTAAATAGGTTATAGTAATCCCCTGGCAAGGGAAGTTGGTAAAGAACATAAAAATAACTAAAAATGAATGTAACTTCAGTTCTATTCGTCCTACAAAGTCGTGTAATGGCTCGATTGACAGCAAACATTTTCAGCGACATTAAAAGGTAAATCCCAATAACCCCCTGATTGGAGAGGTGGGTGAAAACTAAAACTGACTAAATATTTATGTAACTTCGGTTTGATTCATTGCAAAAAGTCGTGTTACAACTCGTTCGAAAGGTCACTATGACATGTCGTAAGTCGTAATGTTATAACACGCCACTTTATTACACCCATTTGTACATGGTTTATTTATTTACTATGCACGTTGAGTAGGCTTGCTGTAACTGTAACGGACCATTATAATATATTCAATTTCGCATTTTTGGATATTTTCTTAAAAATGGGACAAAAGCTGCTGGGAAATTTTTTTGGTATTTTTGGCCTTTTTTAGGAAATGTCTTCTCTTTTTCTCAGATTTAGGGGGTGCTACGTATGGAGTTTGCATACAATGCGTATAACGAAGAAAATATTTTGATTTTTGATTTTAAAAATCAGGTTAGCATTTTTGACATATTATATAGTATGCTATTTTTGTACCATTTTTAAAAGCTATATCAAAATGTTTTTAAAACACGGAATGAAAGGAAAGATTGGGTAGTGGGGATAGTGGGGAATATTTGTTTTACAAAATCTCAAAGGGCCGATGATGGTAGAGTGTCAATTTGACACGAAAAACGTTAGCATCTTGAGGAGAGGAATATTTTCAAATGATTACTTGTGCTAATTTCATTCCTTGAAAGTCTCACTAATATTATTTCAAACTCCGCCCGATTTTCAAAGTTATCTTTGCCTTTCCTAAAGTGAGGTCTGCCTTAAAATTCCTATAAGCTGCCCGCTCCAAGCTCTATATCCACTTTGGGGAAGAGCGAATTGAGGGCAGGGCAGGATTTGATTTCCAGCGAAATTGGGTTTTTGATGCTTGTAACATAGAATTTTAATTGGACAATTATATAAATTAAACGATAATTATCATAAAATCTAAGAGTAACCTTGCTGCATGACTTACCTTTCACTTTAGATAGGCAGCATAATTAATTATAAAAGCCCTTTCGTTATATATCGTTGTACTACAATGACAGTTAAAACTCCTATGATTGCTGATGGTCATTTCTGAGAAATAAATCGGAGAGCGATTAAATCTACAGGCTACAGGATTGCAAAATGTGTGCATGTCTGTCTTTTACTTGTGGAAGAACTCCAAAATCGATTACCTACTTATGAATCTAGTCAAAATGTAACATGTTGCATTGTAATTTGTATAACCTTTCTAGTGAATTTAAAATCAAAAAGAATTAACCAAAACCGCTGCTGGAAAGGCAAAGTAGTCCTATGAGAAGAGAGCCTAAAAGGAAATTTTCTTAGTAACAAGCTTTTAACTGGTATTGAATCTTCTCTATATAATAACCATAGACGGAAAAAAACTTACCAATCTATCTATCTATCTATGTCTGGTAGGAGAACCTAGGGAACCTGCATATATTGCGTAACGCAAAACCCACTTCCACATGTGTAACGCAAGTGCTGACTGCAACACTTTTGAGTACTTCCTCCTCCCATCAACTGCACACGTAATATATGCATGAACCTTAGAAGCAAAAAAGCAAAATACGCAAACCCAATTCCTCTAAACAACCGAAATAAGTCGTTTCATATTATTACTAGTGAACCCAGCTAAGGGGCGAACCTGGCACTCAAGAGAAATTAAGCAGGCCACCCATCACAGTAATAAAAACAATTCCGGTTCAAATGGAAAAGTTCCTAAACCAAAATAGTAACTGTAGATCCAATAGAGGGAATAATAAAAGATTATTTTTATTAAACACCCCAGAATGTTCCCCTTTAAAATCAGAAAAATATTATTCCGGGATTTTGGAAAACGAATTGCCTTCTTTAGCTAATTATTTCCATTCAATCACCAATAATTATCTTATGTGAATTCGTATTATTGTTCTGATGTTATAATAATACTAGCCGGTCACAGGGCCCAGGCCCTGTTATAAATAAAGCTAGTGTGTATTCCGGGGTAATATTGTAAGATGGATAGAATATATTTCAGAAACTTATTTCCGTCACCCACCTGGTGCGTGAGGGGAAGCAGTTTATTTGCTTGGTCGGATAAAACAGAATAACACTTGGCAGCATAGATGTAAGTTGTAGGTAAACATCCCATCCAATGCAAAAGATGGAACATCCAACCCCATCCATCCCATCATCACCAAACACCTAAGAAAAGATCAACATCCTATCCTGCCCACCACCAATATTCAAATAAAGTAACCCATCTAATATAGCCCATCGCCAGTTTTCAAATAAAGTGTACCATTACAGCCATCACCAACACATCCCTTTCAGCCAATTCATACACCTGGATGGTGATGTTGAGTATAATGGATGGGATGCTTACATCTAAGCTTGGCAGTATGCATAATGATGAGTCAGAGTAACGTAGACGTAACATTATACCCCAAGTCAAAAATGTGACCATAATGGGTGACCAGAGTAAGTATCGATAGTCACAATAAAATTCCAACACAAAAATTTTTGGACTTGGTCGTAATAGGCTGAAGTTTTAGAAAATTTTGTTTTTTTGATTTGGAATAACTAATTACATATACTACCGTTGTATAGTGTCAATGCAAGGAAAATGTCAACTTCCATGACATTCATGACCAAGCACGTATCCAGGAATTTGACCTAGGGGGGGCCACCAAAATATATTGATAAATTCAAGTCATATTCGCGAAGCGCGAAAATATTTTGGATTTTTCACCTTTTTTGACAAAAAATTGCCTTTTTCTGTATACTTAGGGGGGCCCGGACCCCCCCCCGGCCCCCCACGTGCTTGTTCTTCCTAATCCTATCATCATCACCATTTGTGACGTCATATTAGAAGTCATGATTTTATGATAATAAATCTCTTTAACACATAAGTGGCAGATTCAATACGTACACATTTGAAATTAAAAAAATTGTTTACCACTTCATCCCGCTCTGAATATTTTCTATTTGAAAATGGACTTAGTTTTTCTATTTAAAGCGTAAAACATTTTTAACCTCCTATTAGCTTAAAACCATTTGCGAATTGAAAAAAATATAGTTTTATTATGAATAGCCAATTTTTAGACTTTCCTGCGTATAAAATAAGGTCACGGCACGGTGTATTAAATTGAAAGAAAGAGTATCAACTACCACGTCTCACAACAGTGACTTTCATAATTTTATCACCGCGCAAGCGTGTATGCATAAAACCAAGTTCTATCTCGATGGAATTTAGCATCTTCAGCAAATAAACCAAATTGTGTTGTTAATACATTTTGAAATAACGGTACGGTGGCCGAGAAATAACATTCATAATTTCAAAACATCAGTACACACAAACATACAACATACACACATAACAATGACGTTTATATTATAGAGTGATGAAGCAATTCAATTCGTTGGTTTAGAGGGAGGGCATGCGCATTTTACTTTTGTGCTTTCTAGGAACGTGCATATATTACGTTGATAGTTGATGGGAGGAAGCGATGTCCAAAAGAGTTACAGCTAGCACTTGCGCTATACATACTTGAGAGTTGAGAGAGGGACTTTTACGTTACATCTCTATATATAATCGCAGACTTGATAAATTTACCTGTCTATATATATATGTATGTACGTGTGGTAGGGAGAACCTAGGGAACCTGCATATATTACGTAAAGCAAAACCCCCTCCCACATGTGTAACGCAAGTGCTGACTGCAACACTTTTGGGTATCCCCTCCTCCCATCAACTGCATACGTAATATATGCAGGCTGCTTAAAAGCAAAAAAGCAAAATGCGCAAGCCCAATTCCTCTAAACCACAGAAATGAGTTGTTTCATATTATTATTATAACATCAAAATATTAATAGAAAACAGGTTGAATGGTGATGGGTGATCGAATGGGAATGATTATCGAAGGGGAACATTTCGTAATGATAGTAATGTGACAATGTGAGTATTAAATAGCATTTCAAAACTTCTAATCCAAATTGGTTCTGCTACATCGACAAACTTATTCAACATTATTTAGTAGAGCTGGGTTTACTTTTTACCACGCTCTTGATTCCTTCGTGCCAGTTGCGACATCTTTTGTAGAATTGAAATAATTAACCGTACTGGGTACCTCTATTTATTCTTTAATAATATTAGTAAGTTGTACTCATGGATTTTGTATGTTTTTCCAAAATTCCACGGGGAATCGAATTTTTTGATTGTAAAAGGGAGCTTTTTGGTAACTTTGTGCGAACTCTTTCGAAAATAGTCTTTCACTGTTCTCTGTTTGATGCTACAATCTACAGTTATTATTTTGGTGGAGGAAATTCCTTTTTATCAGGACTACTACTGTAGAAAATAAAAGTATATTAATTTAAATATACTTTGTAGTTACAAAGTTAACATAATAACCTAATGGGATGTTTTCGAATTTCGAAATTGTTTTTATTACTGTGATGAGTGGCTTGCTGAATTTCTCTTGAGTGCTAGATTTGCCCCCTTAGCTGGGTTCACTAGTAATATAATATGCAGGTTTCCTAGACTCCCCTACCAAGACATAGATAGTCAGGTATTAGTGCGATTATATTATAGAATAACATTAAAACAATAATAGAAATAATAGAAATTAACATAAGAAGGCTGAATGGTGGTGAGTCGTGATTGAATGAAAATGATTAGCGAAAGGGGGCATTTCGTAATGTGGAAAATAGCATTTGAAAACTTCTAATACAAATTGGTTATGCCATATCGACAAACTCACTATTTGCCTCTTTTTTGACCTAACCTAATAAAATTGAAATAACCACACATTTATTATGTTAATTTTTATTAGGTTAGGTTAGGTTAGAAAAAAGGCGAAAATAGTGACGGGGTGCTTATAAAGTGTCCACCTATGCCAAATGCTGCATGGGTGCTCAAAAGTTCCTTTTAACTTTTGAGCAGGTGCAGATGCTCAAAAGTTTCCTAGGTCCATAATATATTGTATAATTATTTGAGTGAGAGTAAGAGGAACATACATGACACTTAAAATAAAATATATTGCAAAAATAAACAGGTGAAATTTTTGAAATATTTCGTGAAACATTTCACTTCCACTTTCTTTGAAAAAATAAATATTTGAAATAAATGAAATAAATAGAGTATATTGCATTTATTTCAAAAACTTCAATAAATTTCACTTGAAATAAATAAACTGCACTTGTGTCATGTGTGTACACATGCGAATTGTACTAATTTCAAAAATTTCATTTATTTTAAAAATTTAATTTTTCAATCTTCAATTAAGAAATTAAGTCTGGATTTATCTGGTTTGAAAACCTGTAGTCTGGAGAGCAAGAGGGGACGCTTTCGTATTGTATGACTAAATTGTGTTACATACAGGCATTAGCGGTGAATCAGACCTCTGTGAAAGTTTGTTTGGATTGGATTGGAGTGCATAATGGTAAATAACTTATAACGAATGACGAAGTAAATATTAGTTTGATATTTTATTTTTGTTTATAACAGTGTCACTCAAAACAAAAATAGTAAAAACTGAAGTTGAAATTGAAATGTGTAACATAAATTTATATTTCAGCTTCAAAAAATAGAAGCGAAATATATGGCAAACACGCAACTAAACAAGTGAGTTAAACATTTGAGTTATTATAAGATAATTGCACCCATTGCTGCTTGCCTTGCCCTAATATGTAGTATTGAATGGCCTCCAAAACTCCAATATAATATACAAGCTAACGATGACGACATAATAAATTTCCATAATCAGTGTTAGCGATATACCTACTTACGTTAAATTGAAACTTTGCTGGACAGTTTTGGATTAAACGAAAAAATCGATGGACATATTTTACTTCTTAAATTTTTCCAATGTTGAATGCAAATTTCAATGGATTTTTAACACATTAGCTGTTTTAGCATGTTTCAGAATTTGTTTTTCTTTTTGTATAATTTATTGATTGTATTGTATATACAAATTGTTTCTTGCAGCTTTAATTTAAAATATTTCTATTTTGATTGATAGTATATCGAGATAAATGGTGTGGACTGTAGAATATAATAACAAGCACGTATTTAGTGGGGGGCAGGGGGGCGCAGCGCCCCCCTATTCTGAGAAAAAGAGAATTTTTTTCTCAAAAATGGCCTAAAATTGCAAAGTTTTTTCGCGCTTCGCGCGAATATATATTATTGTTAGCATAATTCCCCCTTGAACAAATTTCTAGATACGTGCCTGTACAATAATATAATAATATAATATCCCAGAAATTATATAAATTTTTTGACCAAAATTGGCTATCCCAATGTGGAGTACTGCTAACGACAAAAAATTCTGGGAAATTAGAATATTAGTTCCTCAATAGTTTTGGTAAATTCGAAATTTTGAACGTCATCTTTTTGGAATTGGTAATATTGGTATGTATAATGTATACCTAGTCAGGTATTAATATTAGCCATTTATATGTTGAGAAGCGGAAGCTGGGTAAAACTAATTTATGTGCTTTAAATGTTGTTTGAATTAGAAAATATTCAAATATTGATGTTATCTATGATTGTTTCTGGTTGTTTTCGTCACAAATATATAATACCTTCGGAATGTCAGATGTAGAAGGGCTGATTCATACCACGAATCATCAATCTTCTTTTAGCATGTCTATTATAGTTTAAAAAAAGGAGCAAAAAACGGAATAATTTCATACAATTATTGAATGAAATTAATGATATTATTAAACCATAACATAGATTTAAATCACTCATTTTTCCATAAGGAACCTCGAAAAATCTATATTGCCGTAGGTAAAGCGCTAAATAAAATGTTTTTTTTTTCAAAAAATCAAAATCTTAAACCTCAAATTTTCGGGGAACATTTAGAATAGCAATTTTTGGACTGGTTGAAGTAAGGCAGTAATTACACAAATACGTATAAATGTTATTGCTTTAATAAGGTTAGGTCCCTTGAAAGCGGATACTGGTATGCCTTATGTATTTCATGGCACGATTTTTAAAGTGTGCAAACAACTGTCTTACTTCATCCTTTGGATTTCTCTGTCCATGGCCATGGCGGGTGTCCGTATATAAGTGCCAATTGGCACTCTCACTGTCCAAAAGTGCCACAAAAAGTATTTAATGCCAAAATCTCAAGGGTTTGCGGTAGACGTTCTATGCTTAAATATTTATAGTTTCTAGTGAATAAATTTGTAATTCATAGTGAATCTAAGACGAAGGCTTAAAATGGCGTATAATGTGTAATTACAATTTACAGCGTAATACCCCTGTTCATAACAAGAGACTTAACAATGACTAATTAAACTTATATATTGGCATTTAATTCTTTTGGCACTTTTTTGGTTTTCGCACTTCTCAAAATCCCTAAAACAATTGGCACATTTGACATTTGGTACATATAGCGGGAAATCCCATGAAGATTCATAGTAAATTTCAATCCAAAATCATTTTAAAAATTTAAACCATAAAATAATTTTATAGTTTCAGGTACAAGTATAGCTCATTTAGTTAAATAATGTACTTAAAAGAAAGGAGTTTATATTCTGCCCGGGGTGACAATCGAGCTCGGGCGGCCCTAGCAATGGGCTGTAAGTCATCGCTACAAAAAGAAGCTCTCATGTACAGTGTTCGATGACCAGCCGGCTGGTTGGTTAAAATGGCTGGCTAAAATGGCAGGCCTGCTGGTTGAAATTCTTTTTAGCCAGTGGTTAAAATGGCCAAAATGGCCAAAAATAGTCAAATGGGGCTATGTGAACTGAGAAAATCATCCTTGATTTGGCCGGAAATTTAAAAACCCAGGATTTTTGGCCATTTTGGCCACTAGCGATTTCAGCCAATTTAGCCGGCTGGCTGGTCAAAATCATTTTAGCCGGCTAAAATGGAACACTGCTCATGTATTGCAGATGTATTCTGGATTGAATGAGTCAGCTCTAATGATGACACATAACATCCGCCTTGCCTTCTGATCTGAATCGTCTTGGGGAATTCTTCTTGCATTACGCATATGGTGGGTTACGGTTACACCACATGCCGTACACAGTACACATCTGTGCCTTGTATGGTTTGTCAGACATGGAATAAGCATTATTATTATTAGCATTAGCCATTAGTATTTAGAAATTATTATTTACATAGAGACGCTAGAAAATACTCTTTTAGGCATCAGAGAAAACCTTTTTAACCTTGGGGAGAAAAGCCGAAATATAGGATACATTTCTTTGAAGTGTGCAGAGCACAATTTGTGGGTATGAATTATTCATCATTTTAATAATCTATTTTTTTACCATTTATTCTATTTACCATCAAATTTTAAGGGGTTGGTATTTAACATTAAATACTATTAAAAACCGTTCACCACTGGTAAGTGGTAATTAGTATTTTGTACACTGGGTGCGGGTGTGATCAATGATCTGATCCTCTGAAAGTTAAAATATTTTCTGTACTACAAAAGCACGTTTTATGTACTTACACCACTTACGCGCTAAATTTTTTAATCTACGGCTGAACTGTATTACACTTTTGTACTTAAAACTTGTGAAATGATCAAAATAATGATGAAAATTTTGATTCTGCGAATATATCAACAACTTTTTATTGGTAAGTGTAAAATATTTTTTTCTAAATAAAATGTAAAGACTATCATTTTGATTAATTACAATCAAGACTGAAAATTCATGTATCATTACATTTCCACAGATATATCATATATTTTAATTTTAAATTACATAGATTGATAGATATTGCTGCTCTGGCTCTGAGGAAGGATAAATAAAGACTGAGACGAAGATGGGTGGAGTTAACTGGATTTTGATGGAAAATTGGAGATGGCTCAAAATAAAAGGGTGGGTATTTGTGGGGCTGTGAAAAATATATTTTGACTGTTAAAATAATTATTTTAGTCAGTGAATGCAAATGGCAGTAGCAGTAAATTCTAAAGTCTGGGGGTGTATGTAAAGCTGTGGTGAAATCAATGATCCCCTATTACTGTTACTCCTATTCTCTTCGCTGCCTAAAATAAATCTTTTAACAACCAAAAAATTGCTTTTACAGTTCCGAAAATGTTTACCCAAAAAGAAGAAATCAGTTGATTAGCTGATTTTATTGAAGGTCCCTACGGGCTTGGGCTCTAAATAATATCCAAAATCCAAATATACTTGCTGTTTGCTTGTCATTTATCTTTACATGTGATGTCCTAATGTATAATCTTAAACTCTACATTATATACTCGCCTTTGATGCTGTCAGCTTGTTAATACTATGTGATTTCGTTAATTGAATTGTTACTATAATCAGTTAATTTATAATATTGTATTCAAAATAAATAAAATGACTATTTCAAATATGGTGATGGTTTTATCAGTATAAATATAAATATAATATGCTTTGGAGTATTTTGCTTTTAATGCTTAACTAATTAAAAAAAATTTAAGTGGATCAAAAGAAAACTGATGTTGTTATAGACTAGACAATGTTTGTCTATGACAACAATGTCTGTGTTTATCCAGAACCAGAATATAATCGTAGCAAGGCTGTAACCATAAGGCCTAGGCTTTTATAAACATGCATGCGCGCATTACATACATTAGATGAGCAATAATATTACCAACCCCATATAAAAGAAATTCCAAGCAACACGGTAACACCTCGATTAATAGCCCGGGTAGCGCAAGCAAGTACGTATTTAGAGGGACCCATCCCCTACCTTAATAGCGAAAAAAAGAGAATTTGTTTTTGTAAAAAAGGTTAAAAATCGAAAAAATTTGAAAACCTAGTTTGTTAATTTTTACTGTTATATTTTGATTATATGTAGTTTTACCATAATAACTACCCTCCCCCCTTGGAAAATTCATATACACGTGCCTGAGCGCCAGATTTGAAAGCTCGAGTGCCAAGCCTTACCCCTATGAATGAATCATATGCATCGAGGTTTTGCCGGGAATTATTTAAAGTATAAAGTCCAAACTAATGGTGTTATTTAATTTTTGATTCTTGCCCATTCTAGATTTACTTAATATTGAATATGTCGAACTTGGAGTTACTTCTGGATGGGTTCACGCAACAGAACTGGATGTCCACATTAATGATTGGCTGTTAGTAAATATTCATTTGGAGCTAGTGCAGTGAGCCATTAGCTGCAAGAACAGGATCAGCAATTTTCAGTTGTTCCGTGTTCCGTGTTGTGAATATAATATTTCACCTGGAGGCCAAATAGAAATGATAGCTTTTCCTAATAATACAATATTTAACAAATAATTTTATGCCTGTGACCTACGCCTAAATGGATAGAGATTCAAATATTGTAGCAATTCCGATGACCAGTGAAGTCAACGGTGAAAATACAACAACCAGTAGTCCGGTAAGATACATTGTGTGGTTAATATCTTTATTTTTAAAATAATGTTCGTGATCATAAAGTATTCAATCGTATTTAAAAATGATTTTTAACTATAATTTAATGGTTTAACGTTTTAACCCCTTATCTATTGATGAAAGGTTTTGTGTGTAATTTAGAATTAGCATGCATAATCAGAATAATCAAAAATTCAATAAGTTAATGATTTCTAATGGGGTTTCAGCCAAATGTGTGGAAACAAATCTTAAGTGGATTTAAGCAGTTTTTGGATTTTTGGGTATTGCCGAACAGAGGAAAACAAAGAAACACATCATCTGCAGAGGATGAGAATTTAAGTGGCGACAATCGAGAACGAGCCCCGCCCTATAAAAAAGATCTTCATTATCCCATTTTTATCCTTGCAATTTCTGCGCTTCAGGTACAAAATAAAAACAGCCAATAATAATCATGGTTTATATAATTTATTATAACACTGCTGATATGCATAACTAAAGCACCACTAAAAGTATCAATGGACCACTTGGCTATTCACTCAATGCCCCATTAGCGACTTAGCGAGACACCACGACATTAAAAAGATAGACATATAGCCGACTTTCGGCCGACCGCCTAATGGTTTATGGACACTGCGGCGGACCGAAACTCGGCTGTTGTGTCTATCCTTTTAGTGTCGTCTGTCGTGGTGTCTCGCTAATGAGGCTCTGCGTGAATAGTCAACTGGTCCATTGAATTGGAATTTCATAATTTTTGCGTCTTTAGGTAATATTATATTATGCTGATAGAGAAACTGAATGGTGGCTTGCATTGTGCTATGATCCACGTAGGAGACATGAAATATGGAGATTCTTATCAATGATGTTTGCCCATAACTCGTAAGTCTCCAAATAATTACTATCCAAATAACTAGCTGAAACCTAGCACGTATGCTAGAAAAATGTTGACATATTATGCAATAGCTGTTTTAAAACAAAATCTTGATGTATTAGTCGAATCGGGAATTTCAATAACGAATTTTATATAGAGTACTATTTTTTATCATATGGTTGGACCACGACCATCTGAGTCAAATTATTTAGTTTTTGGAAATTATTTTTTACATTGTGGTTCTTATATCGCGATTGCTTAAAAACATTTTGCCTTTGTTTGCTAAAAAAATGTTTGTCTTTTTTGTTGTAAAATTCTCAGTATTGGAATGGATTTGTTGGGGGAGGAATATTATAATAATTTGTGCTGTCAGCTTTCTAATGATTTATTCTTTCTGTAGACATGTGCATTTGTGGAGAAATATTGGTCTTCAACTCGTACTTGGAATTCTGCTCGAAGTTGCCCAAAATAGTGCCCGGGTGGCAATTATATACTTGACCTCTGTTTTAGGTGGCACTCTGTTCATTACAGTTCTTAGTCCTACAGTTTATGGTGTTGGGGCTTCAGGAGCAGTATATGGTTTATTCCTTGCCCATTTAGCCACACTTGTCCTTGTAAGTATGATGTCTACAAAATTATTAAATTGTGCATTTTTGTTGTTGCAAATAATTTATGTCCTTGCTTAATTTTCTTTGCAGTACTGGAACATAATTAGCTTTAATATCTTTCGATTGCTCGGCTTTCTGGCCTACTTCGGATGGGATATTGGTTCAAATGTATACATTGAGTTTATGTCAAACGAAAAATCAAAGGTATAAACTATTGCAGACTTTTGCTACCACGATATTTCATTCAATGCATGACGTTTGTTATGTTGCGACTGTTAGTCACTTTATTTTACGAAAGTCAGCCAGTCAGGCATGTAAATATCTAGAGTCGACATGCTTATAAGATGTGACTCTAAAGAAGTCGTAATAAAGGTAACGTTTTGTTTACCGACTACCAAAAGTACCGATTTTAGCTTAGCGAATTTTAGAAAAAGGAAAGCAATTCTTGCGCAAATCTCTATATGTACAAATAAAAGAACTCAATTGATTGAAGGTAGACTGTAAACAATACTTACACGTGGATTTAATTGCTCTGGCTTTTGTAATATTTTTGAATGTTGTCATGTAATTTTGTTTTTTTTTTTCAATTCAGACAAGTCATTCAGCACATATTGGTGGCGCTATCACTGGATTTCTAACGGCCATCATTGTGCTAAAAAGCTTTGAAAATCGTCCTTGGGAGAAAAACTGCAAAATAATATGTGCAACTACAATGATAGTTCTTGCATTGGGGATCATCGTGACCAATATATCCATACCGAGTTTTTACTATCCTTCGCATTTCGATACAGATTATCTGAAGTCAGTCAAGATACACCTTTACCAAACTATTTTAGATGGTACTGCTGACTCTGAGGTTTCGACATTTTGCCAAAACGACCCGGAATGCAGTGAAGGTCTACAGCGGTACAATCAAACTAGGACTTCAGATTGAAAATATTTACACAATATACTTTATTCGCTTTAAATTGCATTTAATAACCTTTGATAAACGATTTTTATCAGCGCATTCTTATCTGGCAGTAACAATCACGACTGAACTGGAAATATTCAAAAGTAGTGGGGCTATATATTAGTCAAATCTATTACCCGAAGATTAAAGGGTCCTCAAGTATTCGACACCGAGTTCAGTCATGTGTGACCCGCTAGAATTAGCAGATAAAAATCGGTTATAGCTACAATTATTTTATTTTTTACTGTGATTTATTACAATGTTACAAAATCCTGGACCCGTAATCTCATATAACTAAGATGCCAACTGCCAAAGTATTTCACATTTCTTTTGTTACTATTATAACAGGTATATCTGCTACATAACCATTTTATTGGAGTGTCAATTAACTTTATACAGTTTAATTTGAATTAATTCGCCCACCTCAAACTGTAAAAACAAACAAATTCAAACTGAGAGAGTACTTTGTACTAGCCCAAGGTCATTGTATTATGTATACGTTTTATGATTATGACTATTATGAGTCGTTTGTGACTCATAATAATTAATAATAAACCATAGTAACTGGTGTAAAAAAGTAACGGAGCAAGGACAGAAATTATACCGATTAGTATATACATATAATATTTCCTTAATAATAATTAATAATATAATAATGTCCACATGTACTCAAAATTGACGTAATAGATGTTAACAACGCTACGCTGTACGATAATTTGAACTCCTCTCTCCCTCACTTCACCTAAATGTACAGTGCATGTATTATCCTCGCTCTCAGTCCAGCAGTGCTGTGCTTGTTTGTGTGTATTGCATTGCTCCTGATAATTCCGTTCGCGCTAACAGACAGACAGACAGACAGATTCGACACGTCTATAAAGTAACTCCGTTACTTAATAATGACAACCTTGACCTTGGGCAAGTCAGTGTTGAGGGAAGTTGGAATTGAACTAGTTTGCGGGCCTGTAATATTGTCGCCAGGATGAGCGGTTTTTTGGAGGATTTTGGCGGATTTAGCGAAAAACGCCGTTCTATAGTAGCGGTGTAATAGCTTGTTCGAAATCGGAAAGGCTTGGAAACACTATTTTGTAGACGTTAGTCGTCCCTTAATAGGGGACGTGGGTGAAAAACTGAAAGTTGATGTAACTTCAGATCTATTTAAAGTACAAAGTCACTAGCAATAACTGGTTCAAATGGAAAAGACTAAGATGGGAGGAGAAGACGTCTTGCGAATATCAAAATCTAAGGAAGGGGGAACTGAGTGTAAATATAAATATAAGACAAATATTTTATTTGTTACGGGTAACATAATGGCTCAATAACACTAGGGTGTCCCCTAGTGTTAATTAACTTATTATGAAACCAGGTTTTCAAGAGGCCAGCTAATTTGACCCTGGTGATGGTGAATTAATTCGAATTATCTGGTATCGGCTTCTGTTACTATATATATTTGCTTAAGCTAAAAACATTTCAACTCTACCATAATTTATGTTGAATAAGCCTAAGAGAGATAATCCTTAAGTCGATATAGTCTTTAGACTATGCTTAGTTATAATTATATGAAAAGTGAAATCTATATTTTTGGTCATCCTTCTTACAAACACACAGCTGTAATCTAACTCTATAATATTATACTCATTATAAAGATCTAGTCGTTCTACTTCCTATAGCCATTTCTCTTTCTGTACCTGCTCTTTTATTGTATCAACAGTGTTATACAGCCAGATTTCTTTACTGACTGTAATAAACGCTACCTTGTCATTGGAAAATAATATTTTCTTTCTTTATCATAAACTCCAATAACTAACCTTAAATAGCAAATTCGTTACCATTACAATCTGTATCTAAGAATATTTTCAGCTCTAATATGCTTTCCTATTATTCAATCGCAAGTAGTGCACGAAGTCCAGTATTCACACATAAACACAGTCACACTTTATTATTGGCACAAGTCAAACACAATTAATCCAATTAATCAAGATTTCAAAAATCCACAAGTAAAGCTACTTATTATAATTCTTATTCTATTTCTAAAGTACTAATTCTAAAACCAATACTTAATTAGTAGACAGGTTTGCTTAATAGTATTTGCTAAACAATATACTAAACCTATTTTTAAAATAAAAATATTTTTTTATTTCAAGGTTAGGCTACGTTAGGTTGCGACCAATTAACGCTTATAAATAATTTCTAATATAAAAAAATTGCTCATTCATTTGAGGTAGCAGTCATCAGCTATTTAGCTTTTCTAAAAAACTAATTCCAATTCATATCAGGGCACTAACACCCAGCTATTAGCACTTGCTATTTCTAATTCTAGCCGAGGGAGTACATATTGCTAATTAGCACTGATAATGCTGATTCTATTACCAATTATTTTTTGGGTTACACACAAAATATTTATAATAATACTAATAATGTAATTTTGTTAAGGATATGATACTAATAGGTCAAGTCAAGATAAGAATAGCTGCAGTTCCGTATTTGTAATCATTATTAATTCCAATAATTTGATTGAATCGAACTTGAAAGATGTATCCCGTGCCATTTTGGTCGTTCGTTGGATGTCAATTTAGTTTGCATATTGATTAGATTTTAGAATATCAATTAAATTACTTATTTTGTTATATTTATAAAAATCCAATTCAGTACAACGCGGTGAATAAAAACGCTGCGGTATTTATTATATCGACTTTTTAAACAGTAAATTCAAGAGATTCATTTTAATCATTCATATTTTAAATTATTACTGTTAACTGATAGTATGGTTCAAAACGATCAAGGTATTATTCACGCAATTCAAAAGGTAAAATGTCGACGAAATTAATATTAAGTAACTAGATTCTTTGTCATAATATGCAAGCCATACCTAAAGTCCTATGTATGATATGTCTATGTATATATGTCGTAGACTGGGAGGGAAAGGTGACTGGGAGGGATATAATATCCCTCTCCGACTAGACTGGGTGGGATAGCTCTGTACCGCTAGCGGTACCGAACCATGAGGTTTCCGACTGGGAGGGATAGGTTGTAAAGGATTGATATAAATGATCCTATGTGTATAAGTGCCACAACTATCGCAGATTTTAGGTTACTCTTACATGTTTTATTCATTGTAATCATTATTTTCTATAATATTCATAAATGTTAACTATATTGCACATTTTGCATCAGTCATAATTAAATCATAAATTATTATTATCGTAGATTTTAGGTTACTCTTACATGTTTTATTCATTGTAATCATTATTTTCTATAATATGCATAAATGTTAAGTATACTGCACATTTTGCATCAGTTATACTTAAATCATAATTTATTAAGTCAAGATTGGAAGTCAAATGGTTAAGTATATTACACTGCTATGCTACGTTTGTTGGCAGTAAAGTAAGTCTAAGAGCGTGTCGAAGTATCACTTTCAGCAAGATTTAAATTTACTATGAAGAGCTATACGCTGAATTACATAGCGGTTGCTGTTTTGTGGGAAGTTAGGGAAGTGAGTTTCATTTAAATCTACTTTTTCAATAAGACAAAATGGAATTTCCGCAATATTTGGGAAAAAGTAAGAGAACTGACCAATTCCCAAGTGACGCCAATTACGATATGTTAGTGAATATTATAAAGTTACAAAAAAAAATGTCCCTGTAAAAAGAATGATATTCACTGTGGTACTAAATGCCACAACGGCAGCAGCAGTTCCTGCAAAAATTTAGAAAATTGAACTCCTGGCTTTGGAAAAAATATAAATTAATAATAATTATAGCAGCGTAACATATTAACTATTTGACTGTCAATCTTGACTAAATAATTTATGATTTAATTATGACTGATACAAAAGTGAAATATACTTAATGAATATTATAGAAAATAATGATTACAATGAATAAAACATGTAAGAGTAACCTAAAATCTGCGATAGTTGTGGCACTTATACACATAGGATCATTTATATCAATCCTTTACAACCTATCCCTCCCAGTCGGAAACCTCATGGTTCGGTACCGCTAGCGGTACAGAGCTATCCCACCCAGTCTAGTCGGAGAGGGATATTATATCCCTCCCAGTCACCTTTCCCTCCCAGTCTACGACATATATATATATATATATAATTCAAGTCAATATAAGCACAAGCAGCACATTGTTACATAGGCATACTTGTTCATATACTTGTATTTACAGAGTTGTATTGCGAAGATTGTAACAAGTTAAATAGTTGATTGAAAAACTACATTTTCCTACGTTAGAGTTATGTTCTGGATATTATACTTTAATTCTCCATGCTTCTTTCTCTTCCGCTGGCAGACTGCAGGTCTGTTTCCACAAGCAGCAGTTAACTGGCATTGGAATGGAAGGGAGCCATTACTGATGTACAATATTCAGCTATCATTCTGTCCACAACGTCGTTTGTAAAACCTATTCTTGTGGATACATTAGGCACGCAGTCACCTTTAACTAATACAAAGGAAAAGCCTGGATTTGTAGAAAAATCTTCGCCCAATACTCTGACTGCTATAACGTAAGAAATGATTTTCTGGAATGAGTCTGCACTTAGAAAACATCTTACTCCAATTTAGACTTAGGACTTTAGATAGTTATTGTAATTGTAGTCCCTATTTTCCTTACTTCTTTTGTTAGTAATACTTTATTAAAATTCTTAGAATGCGATCATTTAGGTTTAAAAAGCTCTTTTACCACCAGCGCTGCAGCGCCTAGTTACACTGGTAGTTATAGTTAGCTACATATATTTGCCATTTCTGAAAACAGTCCTGTGTTTTGCATTACCTACAAAATTTTTACAAGCTTTTTTGCCAGATAATACAGAAATAAATTCAAAATGTTAATCCATAGAAATTTCAAAAAATTTCCAATATCGGGTACAAAAATGATGTCTAAAAGGAATATTTGGTAAATTTTAAAACGTGCACGGTGTACTCAAATGTGGTCGTACACGTTTCAAGTTGCTTACAGTATTGAGTATTGATTGGTAAACGACAAAATATTGCTTAGACATTTTCTTTGGCCATACATACCGTGTTGAATGTTTTCAGTTAATTTATAAATAATACATAGAAATAGCAATCTATTATTCAATTCTTGTCAGGTATAAAAGGTATATAGCTTTAAATGTCGAATCAGGGTTAAGCGAATTAACTTATCGATTGCTTCAAAGCAGTAACAATAAGCAGCTTGAAAATAAAAATAACATACAGAAAGTAGAATTATTTTGTGCATTGCAGAGTTATACTCCCTGATTATTTTTATAACGTTATTATACAAAATATTGCATTCACTACTTATAAAACAGTTTGTACAATTGTAATTTTTATCATGTACTGTGATTTTCCACTGAAATAAATTCATTTATTACTTCTATCTTATATCTACTACTAAAAACATTGAATCACAGACAACAAATATTTATTATTTCCAGTAAAAATGTTCAGCGAACTTACTCGTTTACTTTTTGGATTGACAGCTCAATGGGCCTGTTTTACAGGAGCAAGTCCTTTTGTTTGGAATAATCGCTCACCAATAAAAATTACTAAAAATAGCTGGAGGAAGTTCATTATTTTGAGCGTTGTTCGACTCCTTTGTACAATCTATTTGAGTGGACGACTCGTATACTGCAAAATGACAGGACTGGGAAGCTTGATTGAGTTTTATTTACTCTGTTCAGTCACATTGGCCTACATTATAATTTCTATTCTCACGATAAACTTATTCAATCACTGCATGAACCACAATTCTAGCGTTGTAAATGCCCTTTGGCATTTTGGAATACAATTCAAAAGTACGTTCAAAATTACTATTCATTTAAATTATTATTTTAAGTTGTTAAAACATACTTTAAGGGTGGTTAATAGCGGGGCTATGTAAGACACTTTGTGTGTATTACTTAGGATTAGAGTATATAGCTAGTATTTAGTTACCAAAAGTCTTCAAAATATCCAAAAAAGTGGCGGAAGGAGATGAACATCTCGGACTTGTGGCCCAGAAAAATTAGTCTAATAAGTTTTGAATTATAGCGTTGGCAGGAAATCATGCTTTCCCGCTAACTTAAAAGAAATCAAAACGTGTTACGTTTTTTTAATATTTGGGAGCCACAAGTCCAACGTCATCCGCCGCCACTTATTGGAAATTTTGAAGACATTTGGTAAATAAATACGGGCTACACTCTAATCCTAAGTAATATACATATACAAAGTGTATTTGCAAGTTACCCCGCTATTAACCATCTTTAAAAAAGTATTTTATGAACTTTTTAGTAAATATTGGCGAAATTATGAATTACAGAGTTGTATTGGCGGAAAGATAAGCTGAATACGTTGGACGGCTGTGAATTTCTGATGCCACTGATGATCATAGGGTCTGCGTCTGTTCCATTTTTCATCACAATGAATTATATCGTCGGCTACCCACGATGCCCTGCCTATATATTCACAATGCTACCCGAAGAATATATTACATGGTGGGTTGTAGCAATCGAACATGTTTTTCAATTTTGTCTCATTCCTGGAGGTTTTGCTCTAATGGTCCTGTACATCAATCTGGCACTGGCAATCCTCTTCCCCGCTGTGAACTTACTCAAAAAAGAGATGCGACATGGTAAGAAGAATTATCTGACAGTGGACAAATTCCGAGAGCCCGAAACTATCGTATTGTCATACAGGAGTCTTCAGATCAGCAATATTTTCTTGAAGGAGATGTTTGAGCGGATGTTGTTCCCTTTGCAGTTTTGCCTGACGAAAGTCATTTTGTTATGCTTGTTCTTCGTCATCCGGCATCACAAAGATCTGCCTTTTATCATCAATGCTGCTCTTATTATAGGATTTCTTATAGCAATAGTTAGCTGGCTGATTATACTTTACATGATTGGAGACATTAGAAAATGTAGTCAATCGTGCATTAGATGCTGGAAATTGCATCAATGGAGAGGGGCATATAGTGATTTATGCATGAAAAAGTTCTGTGCGTCTTCTCAGCCATTATATTTCAAATGTGGAAGCTTTTATTATTTCAAAAAGTCTTTGGTACTTAAATTTATTAGGACTATAGTCATGAGCCTGACACGAGCTCTCATTACATTTCGAAAGCATCAATAAAGAAATAATATACACGTTTATACTTTACCACATCAGGGAACAAAACAGGTACTCCTTTTTTACAAAAAAGTTAAAAAGTACTACTTTGTTTCAAAAGCAGTCCTTTTTACCTTATTGACATGTAAAGTGGAAGTAAATGGGGTACACAGTACACTGATACATCTAAAAAGGTAAAAAGGCAAAAAATTTCTGCTTTTTTAAAAACTTACTCCTACCTTTTTTATAAAAAAGGCAGGAAAGGTAAAAAAGGTCCTTTTTTATTCCTTGTACCACATGAACCAAAGTAAAGATGTATCATATAACCAATAAAGTATGGTTTAAGTTAATATTCCATTCCATTGGAGTCAGTTTATATTATATTTGTTAAAACTTTTTATTGATTTAGTTGAGTAGCGGATTTATTGTATTGTATCATACTTAATATTACATGAACATACCGAAAGTATTTGAAACTTCTTTTTTATTAATGCACTAGGTATAAAGGTGGCAGATGGCCTTTTAGCATGTTAGAATTAATATTGTTTGACTGTATGCTTCTACTAATGCTTATGCTTTGTTTATTGGCTTAACATGGAATGGGTATATTTTAATTCCAGAAAAATTTAAACATGACATTTGTGCCTTAAATGCAGAAATATTCACAGAGGTGTATGAATTTAAGAGATGTGTATGAAAAAAAATTTGAAATTCGATATCGAATCTCAACTAATGGTAACCTATGCAGATAGGGGAATGTAAAAAATAGTTTCTTTCCGATTTTTGATGCACCGCCCCCTTCCCTCAGGACACACCCCCCGAAGGTCGAAAAGCATATGCAAAAAATCTCGGTAACTACTTGACCGATTTGGATTAAATTTTTTTTAAATTGAATAAGACAATATTTGCCCCAGGGGTTCTGCGATTCATTTCAAAATTCGAACTCCATCATTCAAAATAAATTTCAAAATTTTGAAAAAAGTCGTATTTTTGAAATTTAACACTTATAGAGTAAATCTTACTGTAGTAGCTATAGAAACAGCCAGTTATCATATTACATCAATTTGACCTCTGAAAATGTCAAAGGTCAACTTTTTGAAACGGTCCATAATATCTTGTGTGACCTATCAATCAGCATGTAAATATCTCGAGCAGAACGATTATAATGTAAAATGACACAAATTTCGAACCAGTAAGAGGTCAAAGGTTAGTTTCTATAAAATAACAGAAATAACATTGTCACAAATTGATCTTTGACCTATTACTGGTTCAAAATTTGTGACATTTTACATCATAATCATTCTGCTCGAGATATTTAGATGCTGATTGATAGGTCACACAATATTTATTGGTGCGTTTCATAAAATTGACCTTTGACATTTTCAGAGGTCAAATTGATGTAATATGATAACTGGCTGTTTCTATAGCTACTACAGTAAGATTTGCTCTATAAGTGTTAAATTTCAAAAATACGACTTTTTTCAAAATTTTGAAATTTATTTTGAATGATGGAGTTCGAATTTTGAAATGAATCGCAGAACCCCTGGGGCAAATATTGTCTTATTCAATTTAAAAAAAATTTCATCCAAATCGGTCGAGTAGTTACCGAGATTTTTTGTATATGCTTTTCGACCTTCGGGGGGTGTGTCCTGAGGGAAGGGGGCGGTGCATCAAAAATCGGAAAGAAACTGTTTTTTACATTCCCCTATCTGCATAGGTTACCATTAGTTGAGATTCGATATCGAATTTCAAATTTTTTTTCATACACATCTCTTAAATTCATACACAGAGACATAAATTGGAATAATTTAGTACAGTACTTACATTATAATCTAGTGTCCACTGGTCTTTACATTATTTCCAAATACAATGTTATAACATATTAGGAATGTGCATATTAAGTTTTTCACCCGGTGCATAATTCTCATGTGCGAAGTAATTTACGCAGTTCTATAACGACAGGATGGGCGCGTCAACAATGAGTATAAATTGAAACATGATTGAATAAATAATAAAATTTTAAAACAAATGACATCTTACAAATACAATCACCTAACTGTATACCATAACTATACATTCATATATTTTATTTAGAAATCTTTAACTTTTGGAAATTATTGACCAAATGATCCGTATCTGAACCTGAACCGAGTTGATTATTTTGCTTTTTGCCATATTCGAACAAATAATATTTATTGCTAACGGGTATTTTACTAAATCGTTGATCTACTGGTTTTTGGAAATCAACGATTCTATGCTTAAGCTTACCATCGTTATTTTTCCAAGCATTCAGTGCTACTACATGACCATCATTACCATTAGGGTTGGCATATGCCAATCCAAACTTCTTTGTTTGGCCAGGGTTGAGTTTAGAGCTTACTAGTTGTTTTAATTCCGGCCTGTCGCTAACCTCAGTGAATTTATTATTGGGGAATCCAGATTGTTGGTTTATTCTTTGAATATCTTTAGGGTTCTTAATATAATTAGAATCCATGTACATTGGTACTGGTCCTTCCCCTTTTTGAGTTAATTTATTTACCGTCGTTCCCCTAACTCCAGCCGCTGTGCAATACACGCAGTTGTTTTGTGCTCTGTCTGAATTAACGTTTTTAACCTCCCAGTTTGTAACACGCCCAATCCCGGTACCATACTTCTAAATATGCAAACGATTTTAAAGTTTTACGTCATAAAATTGTAATGAAGGAGACGTGACTATATCATAATATATGCAATATTATATTATACCTGTTTTAGAGAATCTGGTACTTTTGAATTACCAAGATGCCTTGCATATGGACTTGAATTTGGCCGTTGACGATTTCGTTCTTCTCTTGCAGCAAAGGCTACAATTGACTGACTTAATACAATCCATACAAAAACCCCTTTCCTTTGTTATAATTTATAATAGAAAAAAATATTTTTACTCAATAATTTCAGTAACATTTTGCTGAGATGAAAAATATAAAATGAAGGTACTTACATATTTGCTAGTTTTCAGCAGTTCTTTGACTTGACGTTTGTGTGCTATCAGAAGTCGGTGAGAAAGCTTTTTATTTACTTACGGACAGATTACTGAGAAATTGTTAAACATACATTCAAGGAACATGGCAATATATTTTATTATCTACATAATACTTAATGCTCCAGTAAACCACAAAAAAAATTATCAAATCTTTAGCCACAAGGCCAAAGCCTAATTCTTCGTATTGATCCAGGATAATCAGAAATATCAAGCTAATCTTACGGTATAGCATATGTATATTATAAAGAAATTACTCCAGAAGAAAACGCTCAAGCTTTGTAACGGACGGAAGGACTAGTGCACTAGTCAAGTCATGTCTTGAAATAAGGTAGAGCAAATATATTCTGAGGTATATGGGATTCTCGAATTAAGGAAATAAGCTTAAATAATCTTTACTTACGATGAGTCTTATCTTAATTATTTCCAAATAAGCTTAAACTGACGTTATAGTAATATGCGGTTTTGTATTTCTCCGCTGATGTTAATACTAACTAGTTAGGGGGAGATAATGGAGAAGACTCTTAACTTTTCTTAGTAAAACTCGTCTGGACCAAGTTATCAACCTCGCTTAGTAGAGCAACTATCTTTGGTAGTTTTACAATTCTTTCATATTTAAGACTTTTCTCCTGTACAATAAATATTACGGCATAGTAAGCGTTACCAAATATTTTTAATTTATCTAGAAAACTATTTCATTGAGGAAGCTATTTATAAAATAGAGTTTGCAAGTAAAATGCATACCAAAATGTCAACCAAGCTGCGAATCGCAGAACAGACGCTACTGATGACATAATTTATTTATAATTGACTAATAATGAAATAAACCACAACTAAGTGACTGAACTGAAGAGAGACAGACGGACAGATAAGATAAGCATTCTGATAAACTAGGGGTCAAGTCCCTATAGTTAATGAAAGACTTTCTGGATAGGTTTTACGTAGGAAGAAAAGTACGTCACGACATTTTCATTTAATCAGTTACTTACTAGGGTTACTCGTACTCGGTACTTCGGTACAAACGGCAAACCTGAACTTCCATGAACTACCATGAACTAATATTATAATTTTGGTTCAATGTTTTAATGATTAAGACATTACTATTTTAAACAGTTTTGTTTACAAATCCATGGAATGACTAAACCACTCACTATAATATTATCTAGACAAATTGACAGTTTGTAGTCACGTAGGTCGGTTTGTCGATGAGACAAGATATGTCATAGCCTATAAAAATTTTAATTTCCAGTGTAACAGGCCCCGCCTACTGTCTAATTTCCATACTTTAGCTCCGCCCACTAGCCACGCCCCCTTCGGCTGAGAACACGTAAGCTCCTTCTAATTTGGGGGTGGGGCACAGTGTTGGCGGGGCGAAGGCCGATTTCCACAGCAACTAGGTTTCAAGAAATTTTTGATGCCTGCGTCATGTTTTTCAATAAACATCCTACCAATCATCTCTATATAATAAACACAGAAGGAAAAAAACTTACCAATCTAACTATCTATGTATCTATATATGTATGTGTGGTAGGACAGCCTAGGGAACCTGCATATATTGTGTAACGCAAAACCCACTCCCCCATGTGCAACGCAATAAGTGCTGACTGCAACACTTTTGAGTACCTCCTCCTCTCATCAACTGCACACGTAATATATGCACATTCCCACAAAAATGCGCATGTTCACTTCCTCCAAAATGTCGAAATAAGTGCGAGTGGTTTCATACTAATCCACCCTAATTTTCAGCAATTTCGAATGCGTGAAAAGTGCTCTGTTATGCTCTGTTGTGAGATGTGAGTGGTCAATTGGTTGAGTTTCCGATTATAAGTCTTCTGGCGGATTTGGTCGTCACTAAGTGAGAATTCATCGTTATTGTGCTCGATAGATGCCCCACCACTGCACTGAAGGAAACGTGCATGTAAAATCAGTCAAAGCATGTGCATGTGCACTTTACATGCACGTTTCCTTCAGTGCAGTGATGGGGCATCTATCGAGCACAATAACGATGAATTCTCACTTAGTGACAACCAAATCCGCCAGAAGACTTATAATTGGAAACTCAACCATTGTAATTTTCCTTTTTGACCGCTACGATTTACATTCACCACCATTTTAGTTCATTATGGTATTTGATTTATGAACTAAAGACACAAGCTAAGTGCATCTGCTGTTTATTAAAAGGAAAAATTCTCAGCTTTTTTTGATATTTTGATCTGACTGAAATTGATAATGGAACTGATACGCGTAGTCATTTTTTTTTGTTTTGAACACTGGTGACTGGAACTGTGGATGATTGAATTTGGTTATATATAGCGTCCTGAACACTGCCACTGATTTGGTACCTATTTAACCTATTATCTATTTCAAGCTTATCTGTTATAGCTGTTAGAAATTATTCATTTGGTTAGTTATTACTGTGACACTTTTGGGTAACTTTTCCTCCCATCAACTGCACACGTAATATATGCACGTTCCTTAAAAGCAAGATGCGCATGCGCATGCATGCCACTTCCTCTTAACCACTGAAATGAGTCGTTTCAAAATATTATAACATCAAAACATAATAGAAATTTACATAAGGTGATTATTGGTGATTCAATGGAGATGATTAGCGAAAGGGGACATTTCAAAATATTAGCATTTTATTAATTAGCATTTTAAAACCACTTATCTAAATTGGTTCTGCTCTATATATCGACAAAATGTCCCATTTTTTAATAGGGCTGATATTACTTTTTATTCCCCCTTTATTCCTTCGTGCCAGTTTGTACACCTTTTGCGGAATTAAATAACTGAGGACCACTATTTATTCGTATAGTGTACTCATTGGATTTGTACATTTTTCTAAAATCCAGGGAATCTTATTTTTCTGATTTTAAATGTGAACTTTTTGGAGTGTTTATTAAAAATGGAGTCTTTCATTGTTGCCTGTATTTGGTGCTACGATCTACCTACAGTTATTACTTTTGTTTAGGAACTTCCTTTTGATCAGAAAGTTGGCATTTTTCCAACCGCTGTAGAAAATTAAAGTATATTTAAAATATTGTATTTACAAAGTTAACATAATAACTTAAGGGAAATACCGATGATATTTTAGGAATTGTTTTTATTACTGTTGTGATGGGTGGCCTGCTGAATTTCTCTTGAGTGCTAGGTTCACTCCTTTTAGCTGGGTTCACTAGTTCAATATAAGAACGTACTTATAATGAAAAGAATGACGTTTCTATTAATTATGAATGTAACGAAACTTTACGTAACTAGTGTTAATCAACGGATGAATGCTGCAGTACATTTCAGAATTGCGAGTTTACTCTTATTAAGTTCAATAAAACTGCGGTGGTGTGTGTACCTAACAGTATTCAATTAAAATAGAAATAATTCCCTGAATAAAGCAAGCATAGATTATTAAATGCAACGATACATGCGTCTCAAATTTTAGATTAGAAACAATTTATATCTTCTAAGAATATTGCCAATTTACAATGCAATAAAGTATAAATAGATATAATTAAAAATATACACTGCCTAAAGTATTAAATCATTAGTTATTCTAGACTGGGTTATTTTAATCCGTTTTTAGGAAGCATTTTTATTTTTAGCTGCATACGGTTTCTTGGGGATATTTACTTACTAAATTTTTATGAATTGATATAAAGAGTAATGGTTAAAATCAAATTGTCCGGTAGTTTAAGCAGCTGACTTGGAAATTGAATTGATATGTGACTTAAATATTAATGATTAAAAGCTGACTTAATACCTTTCTGAATTTGTTAACCAAGCCAAAGTATAAAAGTATGCAGCTAAAATTTAATTTTCACCTTTTATCATAAACATAGAATACTGAAGTGTCTTCAACGGGTTGAAGCTCGAATGTACTACCGTTATCTACTAGGTTATAATGATAATAACTGGAAGACTCATCCATAACAGTGGAAACAGCTGAATTTTCGAGGCTATAAGGAAGTGACGTGCAAGGGACGATGTCAGATGTGTCCTTTAGTTGCTCTTGGATATTTACAGTGTCAGGCACATCAGGACAGGTTAAGTCCACAATTTCGTATTGTTTCATATTCACGAGCGATGATTTAGAACGACAGGATTTCGTCGTCAGCAGACCTTGTTGCAACATCGCAAGATTTTCCGGGTTGGACATAGCACAACACAGACTCGAAAAATGCTGAGATATGATGTTGTCAATTTCTGTTTCCATTTTTGTAATTACTTCTTGATCGAGTGAGAACATCCAGCAGGAATGTTTTTGTTGTTTAGCAGAATCTGCGAGAACACCTGGTTTTGGAATTTTCACAAAGCAATTTCTTCCGCAGAGAGTGTGACGAATACAATTTTTCCATGAGGATACAGTATATTTGTAGTAAGGGAAGTGTTCCTTAATAAAGAGATATATTTCACACACCAATAGTTTTCCATTCGTACTATTTTTGAGTGCCAAATAAATCAATTGAGAATATAAAAACTTTGGTTTCAAATATTTGTTGGTCTCTTCGGCGGGGATATTGTTTTTGCGAATAATTTTTAATCCTGGCTCTTTTGGCGGTTGTTTTATAGACGACTTTTGAATCGTATGAAGAGAATCGGCGCTGGAACTGGAGCTTTGACTTTGTGTCGATATATTTAAATTGGACACCTCATTTTTCACATTGTAGCCTGACTGTGTGTTTTGAAACATAGCAACATTTTCGAAGTCAAATTGATCAGCGCTTTCCTTGGAAGTTACAATGAGCAAGTTTCCATGCTCGTCACTAATTTCGTTTTTATTGTCATGAATCTCATTGGAGATGTTTCCTATTTTCTGGTCTGGAACGTCGTTTTCGACATGAGTTAGATCCACAACTGTTGGCACTTCGCTAACTAATTTTCTTTGATCAGCCGTCTCTCTGCGAGGAAGCTCAGATTTTGAACCTATCAGTAAATGTGATTCTTCCTCCTCAAATTCTTCACCAACTGCTGATTCATTTTGATGGCCAATAAGCATATTAGCTTTCGCACTCTTGAAATATGCTTTACTTGGAACAACGTTATAAGAGTAACGATGAAGATAATTATTACCTGATCGACGATTCCTGACATCTTTGCAGTTTTTCTTTTCCAACTTTAATTCGTCATTGTGACTGTTTTCAATGTGGCCCATACACTTCAATTCATCGGGGAACTCCTTGAAGCAGAACTTGCATTGATAACGTTCACATTCCGAATGCACCTCTTTTATATGTTTTCCAAATAGCGCGCTGTGGGATGTCATAAAAGGACATAGTCTGCACCGGTTCAAACTTCCATACCATTCCGTGAAGAATTCGGAGAACTGGTCATTTTCGATTTCCCACCAAAACAGCTTTTTAGTGTTTTTAGTCTTCGTTCCTGGTTCCATATAATCCATGTCTTCCTCACAACTTTCAGTAGAATCCATTTCACCTTCGATGGAAATTATTAAATTCGTTTTTTATCTGTATCAAAAATACGCAACTATAATATAAGTGGCAGGTGTACAAAAATAATAAAACTACTCATTACTATAAATTATAACAAAGGAATGACCACAAACTTAAAAATGATATTTGAAAGATTATATTATAAACCTTTAGAGAATGCTGAACAATAACTGTGTCAAGTAGTGAGTACAATTAACAATGTTAATTTAACATGACTTGTAACCAACGGGTAAAATCCAACTCGGAAGAAGATAATCAATGATATCCAATTTACTGATGACTGATCAAGATAGACTCGCTAAAGAATGAAGATCGACTGAGTTTATTTAGAACTTCCGGATCTCAATGGGATGCCGGGTGGTAAAACAGTTTAAACACTTTTCGCAGTAGATGTCGCTCCACACTCAACTTATAACAGAGAACAAATCAAAAAATTTTATCTTTCGGCCTGCGTAAGTCTGGGGGCTCGGAGTTGGATTGGAACTTGGAAGTCGGAGTGCAGAAATATAATGCGTCAAAATTTATTTGGTTTAATTTCGAAACATTCTTATCCAAGACTGTAGTTTTGTTTTATGCAATTTGTATAGCATAAACGCGTATGGGCATTTTAGGCTCTCCCTCCCTACCAGACGTAGACATAAATATTAGATGTACATAGATATAATATGTTGGTAAATTTATTGCTTTATCTCCGACTGTGGTTATATATTAGAATTCTTTAAAATCGCATGGTATTTGTTAGTATGTTATGAAAGCATTGTCAATCCCTGGTTTTATCGCTATAGATGCCATAATGTGCCTTTATATTATTGTATTCAGCTCAAAATGGACTTCTAATAACTTAGGTCGAACAACTATTATTACATAACAACTGATAATAACTTTGTGATAAGTGATAACTAATGTAGGTCGCATTCGGCGACGTTGTTAAAACAGTGAAGATTTATATTGGCAATCATGGGTAGCAAGCTTTCTTCAAGCATATTTAACTTAAAATATGTTTGAAGATTGCTTAATAAAGATTTGAAGGTTGAATTTTTAAGTATACTATACCCTTTCCTTTCCTGGCATTTTTGTTTGCTTTCCTGAGAACAAAATCTACAAATGCAATTTAGGAATTTACAATTTTGTTGTGTCAAGTGTTTTGCTATAACTATAAGATGTGGAATACGTGTACAATAAACTAATCATGACATGATTTCATTTGATTAATTTGTGTTGCAATGAAATCGTATTGGATGAAACGAATAATGTCAACATCAACGTCAGTACAGAAATGCTTATAAATACTAATTTGTGTGTATGCAATAAACGTAATTTTTGATTTAAGGGTAGTATGTCAAGGATGTTCTAGGAAGTGTCAGATGAATATCAAAGATAGCCAAAAGTATTTTATGCCTACATGCTTAAGGAATTCATATCCAAGGTCGTGCCCGTGTCAGGGTCGAAATCTTCTCTTCACCACCCACAACTGGCGGAATAACTATGTATATACTTGCTAATTAGTCTACCAGTCAAGCAGTAATTGCCTGACCTAAATAATCATGAATTTATTCATAATATTCCGACACATTATCACATAATCAATAAACGTTATATAGAAGTTAGTATACCGGGTGTCTGATAATTACATGAAAGTGTTCTAAGTCCTATAACTCCTGAACAGAGGCTGCTATGAAAATGAGATAACCACCATTGAAAAGACAATCGTATTTTCAACAAAATGGGTTATAATAATAATTTTGGTGACTCTTATTACAGGGTCAGCATTTCGACAAAAAAATATCAAAATAGCCTATAATTGTGTGTATACTTGACATAATTGGAACGGTGACACTTTTAGGAATAGTAACTTAAGCTTTCGATGATAATGAAAAGTGATAGATAACATTCAAAAGAGTACGAAAATAGTTATAAAACTATTTTACCCCTCTTGGTTTAGACATTAGACGTTTAGAAAAAATTAAGACTTTAAACACCACATTGGCATATTGAAAGAACGAAATTAAAGACATTTTATCGTCCGAAGGAAACCAAACGTCTCAGGTCTTTAATAAATTGTTTACATCAGTCTGTAGCTGATGCAGAATGAATTTCCTTTTGGATTTTTCTGAGCTAGCCCGATTGGGTTCCAATGATCATTATTTAAAGGTAATGAACTAATGCAACATTTAAGAGATGCAGAATTTTCTGAAAAAAGAACACTTGGTCTGAGAGCTGCCCTTCAAGACAAATAATTTTAACTGTAAATCAGAATCCTAAACGATGGACTAGTGTCTAGAGGAACGACTGGAACGGCCCAGCACTTTTAGTAGTTTTTACAGCTTTGTTAAAATTTGTGCAGTTATTGTTGCTTTGTCAAGTGACTTTAACAAACTTTTACTCAACAACTTAGTCTAAATGGTGGTCTTTGAAACCCAAGAATGTCATTTCAACAGGTTTTTAATGGCTTCAATCTGCATTTTATTCAATCGCAATTCGGTTGAAAAATCGTTACCAAAATCACAGAAGACGGAAGCGAATTAAATAAGTAATTTTGTGTTTATTTGAGATTTTTAACAAGGGAAATTGGCCTTTGACTTTCCCATTTTTAATGTGTGTAACGAAGGTTTTTAAAAATTATTATTATAGCCCATTTTGTTGAAAATACGATTGTCTTTCCTATGGTGGTTATCTCATTTTCATAGCAGCCTCTGTTCAGGAGTTACAGGGCTTAGAACACTTTCAAGTATTTATCAGACAGCCTGTATATATAACCTTATCAATAAATACTTCGCCAGTCAATATACTATACCCAGTTGTGTAATTAAGAATCGATGTGATCAGTTATTATGGCAATAGTAATGCAATTGAAACTTTTTACCACATTTTGTCTCTTTTTCGTCTCTTCAGGTATTATAACACTTCTTTGAATAATAAACATTTCCTTCATTTGGTGTTCTGCAAAGTGTATCTTAATTAAGATTATGATAAGTTGGTGAATTTTCTCAAATATCGGTTAAACTAAACGGAAGTGATTATGTTGATTAGTATTATTTGAAGGTTTAACCTAAAAGAGAAATTCACCAACGTGTCATATCATTAAGCCAATAGAATGCCTCCTGATTTGACAAAGGAACTGCAACTAGAAGAGTTAAAGTATGCAGAAACTGGAGATGGCTTTATTATCGGCGGTTCCGATGCAGAACCAGGGGAATTTCCATGGCAAGTGTCGTTGCAGAAAGGGACCTTCCATTTTTGTGGAGGAAGTATCCTAGATGAAACGCACGTGCTTTGTGCATCTCACTGTACAATCGGGCAAGATCCTTCCAAAATTTTTGTGGTTGCTGGAGCACATAATATGAAGGATTTTAATGAAACGACTCAGCAACGGATACCAGTCAAACGGTTTGCTAACCATCCAAAGTATAACCCGTAAGTCTACATGAATTGTATATGCTGCCATAAGCTAGGTTTAGAGTTCACTTCCTTTTCACTTCACGAATAAAGGAACATTCATAAATAAAGCATTGCCGTTGCCCCAGGTGAGGGGATTTGGAATTTTATGCAGAATAAGTTACTGAATGGTCCTTTTTCCGCGTGAAGTGAAAGGGAAAGTGACACTTAAAACGTAGCTATAATAGTTAAGATGCGTAAAATATATTTAAATGATTAATAATATATTTAAAACGTTGTGGCATATTTGTTGGGATTTTAATATTTATTCAAAAGTTTTCCTTGTAAGATATTATTAATTTAATTATTAAATATGCATTTTCTTATCGGTTTTCAGGAGCCGAATAACTTATGACTCATCAGTAATTGTCTTAGCAGAACCATTAGTATTCAACGAGAAGGTAAAGCCCATCCGCTTAGCACCTGCAGGACATGAGCCATCTGGTGGATGTGTCAACACGGGTTGGGGTAATGCCAATCGCTTAGGCCTACCATTTCCAACTGTGATTCCTAATGCTCTTCAGAAGGTCAACATGACAATTGTGTCCAGAGGTCTCTGCCGAGTTCCATTTCTCTTCGTTAAGTGGGTTGCTGCCAGCATGATCTGCGCTGGTGGACGTTTTCTTCGAGATTCTTGCAATGTACGTTCTAAGCCTATCAGGGAACCAAAAAGGACCTTTTTTGCCTTTTAACTTTTTTGCCTTTTTTTAAAAAAGGTAGGAGTAAGAATTTTTAAAAGCAGTCCCTTTTTGCTTTTTACCTTTTTTGATGTAGCAGCGTGCCCCATTTACTTCTACTTTACATGTAAATAAGGCAAAAAAGGTAAAATTAAGGACTGCTTTTTTAAGAAAAAGTAGTACTTTTACCATTTTTGTAAAAAAATGAATACCTTTTTTGTTCCCTGAAGCCTATTAACTATATCATATCTTACTATATCTATTTATCTATATAACTATCTGCTGTGTTATAATTTACTTTTAAAATGTAATTTGACATGCAATATTTTTGATACAGGGAGATTCTGGAGGACCATTGGTGTGTTATGATCTTCCTGATGACCCCGAGCCATATTTAGCAGGAATTGTATCATGGGGAATGCATCCGTGTGGTATATTGTTTTTTCCTGCAGTGTTCGGAAATGTAGCTTACATGAGGGACTTTATTGACAAAGAATTGATGCATCCTTAGCTTAACAAAAAAAGTTCGTATGATACTAACATTACTCATTATTAAAAACGAAAGTACATATACATAATAATAACTACATAAACCAATTATATAATTATTCATTTTTTACCAATTAAAATGTTGTTATTAAAGTAATTTATTTTCCTAGAAGAAGTTGTGTGCAATCAGATTTTAATAGATTTTATAATGGTTTGATAATTTTTGCTATATCGATCAATTTTGTTAGTGCAGGTGAAATTTATTTGTAATTGTGAATATTTACAAATCAATATTCCGAGGGAAAATCTTTGAGAATTTTGATGCAGTAGCCAAAATAAAAATTTTCTGATGTTCAATAGCAAAGGCTGCAATAGCGAGACTAATAACTATGATATAGCCGTAGAATAACGGAGTGACATTGGAATGACTAAAAGATATTTTCCTTTTCAATCCCATTCCATAATTTGAAGATATATTATTAGATTCCAGTCCCTTTTTGACCTCTTTTTCTTGATAAAAGGTGTTCCAACCTTCAAACAGCCCATAAATACCGGAACTCATTAAAATTTGCAATCTGTAGTTCAACAAGTGTCGGCTAAATGAAGACGGAATATTGAATTCAGTTGACTTTTGGAGAAATGATTCGCTGCTTCGAAAGAAGTTGACATTTCGAAACAAATATTTTTCGTAGATGTTCAACCATTTATTAGAATTCACTAAAGCGGTTTTAAAGCTGCAGGATTTTAAAATTTCATGGCAGCGTTTAAAATCCGTAGAATAGTTTAAAGTTAATTTGGGTGTGTCAAAGATAGATACCATAAAATCTGAAGGCAGCTGTGATAAAACCTTAATTTCATATAATTGATCGACTTTGTTTTCTTGGATTGTTTTGATGTAGCTCTTGTTGGCTTTCTGCCTAAAAGACTTAAATCTTATCTCGAACCATTTTGGTGAAATACTATATTTTTGAAAAATTTCATAAAGAGTTATTGTATTTTTTACGCCAACTTGGTTTCGGTAAATACTGGAATTGTCACACGGTCCAAAATACGAGCTGTTCACACCGAACATATTTTCTATAGAATCAGGAAGATTCTTATCGTTGCACAGAAGGTTATCAATCAATTGCGATGTATATATCGATGCCAATTGCCAAGGCAGCTGCAAGTCTACTTCGGATTTAAATGCATAATCAGGGCTAAGCAAAACAAATTTCTCCAAATCAATGAAACGATTAAATTTCGTTTTTACATTTTTGGGCAAAAACATTTGGCTTACAATGATAGATTTGTAAGCGTTGCTGAAAATTAATCCAACGGCTATCCAAATTCCAAAAGTGAACATTATTTTCCACCTGGGTAATTCTTTTGGAATTGATACTCCCTGTTCTAATAGAACCGCCATGTGGTTATAAAAAATGTACAATATATTCGATTTTCCTTTTGTGTTTCGCATGGCCTTTGTTTGCATAGAGACAGTCAAGGACAAAAAGATGGTTGATAGACAAATCAAAGTCCAACTAATTGAATCGTATGGAGTGATGTACAATTCCCATCTTAGTGATTCGCTACTGCCATAGCAAGTTATGAAATCCCATCCTTCGTCTCCGGTTATTATACGTAATGATGAAAATTTTGATAAATAAGCCCCTGATTTTGGTATCAAGTGTGAAAGATGCGGAATTAAATCTCTGTCCAATTCCTTCAAATAAACAGTAGTAAGTGCTGTATCGAAGTCCACAAATTTTAGTGGCACGAATGGATTAATTATGTGATTATCATTTTGACTGGAGACATTACTTGAAACTAGAGTTCCGTTAGGATGAATGCATTGTTGAGATTTTGGTAATCTATACCGATATGTATCGAAATACCCCGTGAAGTTAAGAATTATTTCGGCTGAAATATTTTGGAATGACGTTTCCAATAATAGAGCCGTAAAACCATCAGATGGACACAGTAACAAACAGGATAGGCATAAAATTTGAATCTTTGATAGTGGAAAGGAATCTTTGATTAATAAATCAGATTGAAAATTGACCAACGGTAGAAATAAAATTGTTTTGTAGTCAGAAAAACGGTAGCCAGACTCATTATCAATGTAGTAGTAATTGTAATGGGACTGGTAGTAAGAAATTAATAATTCGTAACCAAAATTTTCACGACAAAATCTTAATCGATCTTCATAAAAGATATATGGACATTTGGCCAATAAATTATTTCGGAAGGTTTTAGTTGAGGTAATTATAGTTATTCTCGTGTAAGGGAGAATCCATTTTCGACTTGCCAACAAAGAAACTGTTTCCGTTTTCGGATTTGTAATATTATCTGTATGCATTAAAGTAATTGGTTCATAATCAGCTACTGATTGAGGGATTAGAGGAACCTGTCCGTCGTATAGAATAGAGACACTGGTGTTTGTTGCCAATGACTTAATTATCACATTTAATCCATGGATTTCGGAGTAGCTTTTACTTTCAGTATGAGTATGACCCACTGAAACTGTCAGTTGAATAACAAACGTGAGTAGCCCTAAATTCATTTTCTGATGATTTTTCTCCCAAAAGTTGTATTATATTCCAAAATAATAGAATCGTTGAAAATATATAATTCAAAATAATTTAGAATGTATATAGTATACTGCTTTCAATAATTCAATCATAATATTTAAAATTCAAACCCCAATAATCTAGAAATCTATGGTTTATGCCAACTTTTGTTGCCCTAAATATTAGTGAGTACGGGCCGAGCATTTTATTGCAAAGCAATTGTAAAAAATTAATCATGAGAAAAGGTTAAACCCAAAACCAATGAAATGTGTACGTACTCTTTGGTTTTTGGATATACATACATCCATTGACATCCTTTTATTGTGTATATTTACTAACTTGACTGCAGGTTATTATGTCAAGTTTTGCTAAATGTAATTTAACGGGCTAAGTACATTTGTCAATTGAAAAGTGTCGCTATAAGTAATTTAAGAAAACAATAGTTTTTGATGCTTTAATGTAATTCCTGAGCCAAAACATAAAGTTAACTAAAGTAGAGTATAAAATAATTTCCGCCCTCCCTTTAGTTTAGTTAATACAATGCTGCATGTTTTAAAATTTTAGTTTTGCCAACTTTTATATACATTAGCCACTAAGTCACCAGTATCTATAAAATTAATGGGTAAAGTGTTTAACGTTTAGTTTTTATTTTCGACACAACATGATATGTCATCTCATATGTTATAGCAGAAGCCTCAAGTTCATTTTTCTGCAGCCTTTGAGTGGTGTGAATAAGGTCTACCTTATGCTTTTTACTTAAAGTTTTTGAAGTAAAAGGTTCCTTTGGTATGAATAAAAAATATTAGTAAATTACTTTTGCTTATGCTTAATCTAGGAGTAAAAGTATTTGATAATTTTCATGAAGCATTTACTACCGTTAGAAGTAAATACTACATTTTGGTATGAATAAAATCTTGAATTTACTCCTACTTTGAGTATTTGCTTCAAAAATTTAGAAGCTTTTCCGATAGCAACTTCACCTTTTACTTCCCCACGCAAAAGAGTAGGATTAGTTAGTAGGATTCACGATTAATTTTCTAAAGTAACTCATAGATAACTCTGACCGGTTACTTATAATGATGACCACGAAATCGCATTTGTGAATTGAAGAGTATAAGTGTGATTCGTTGCTGGTCTCTGATTGGCTGAGTCATAGTAACCAATTTTTGTTCTGTACAAAATTCAGAAGTAAATATTACAATAATTGCAAAGTATTTGCTTCACAGTAAAAGTTTTCTTTTATTCATTCGATTTTAAGCAAATGCTTTTGCTTCTACCTTTTACTTCAAGTCTAGACCTTTTACTTACACTTTTTACTTTTTAGTAAATACTTATTCTTATTCATACCAATCATTTTAATTTAATCACTAGGTACAGCTATGACCATATTATAGCTTAACGCTTTCTTTCGCCTAGAAAATTGCATGTCTACAAATACTAAAATATGCATATAGACAGCTAAAATAGACGGTGTTAGGCGAGGTGGCCCCATGGAAACTGGCCCCCCGGACACCTGGCCCCATGGCAAGTGGCCCTATGGATAGCTGGCACCAAGTGGGAGGAGCTTCCGTGTATAGTCCGAGCTTATCAATGAGCTCGTCATGCATCAATCCCTTTCCCAATCAATGTACACCTAATCTAACCTAACCTAATCTAATTTAACCAACTAATTTCTTAGAAAGATTTTGCCTTGGACTTAACATTGGACTTAACATTGGACTTAGCATTGGACTTAGCATTGGACTTAGCATTGGACTTAGCATTGGACTTAGTATTGGACTTAGCATTGGACTTAGCATTGGACTTAGCATGGGGAATTAGCATTGGACTTAGCATTGGACTTAGCATGGGGAATTAGCATGGGACTTAGCATGGGGAATTAGCATGGGACTTAGCATGGGGAATTAGCATGGGACTTAGCATGGGGAATTAGCATGGGACTTAGCATTGGACTTAGCATGGGACTTAGCATTGGACTTAGCATGGGACTTAGCATTGGACTTAGCATTGGACTTAGCATGGGGAATTAGCATGGGACTTAGCATTGGACTTAGCATTGGACTTAGCATTGGACTTAGCATGGGGAATTAGCATGGGACTTAGCATTGGACTTAGCATGGGACTTAGCATTGGACTTAGCATTGGACTTAGCATGGGGAATTAGCATGGGACTTAGCATTGGACTTAGCATTGGACTTAGCATTGGACTTAGCATGGGGAATTAGCATGGGACTTAGCATTGGACTTAGTATTGGACTTAGCATTGGACTTAGCATGGGGAATTATCATGGGACTTAGCATCAATATCGATATCGAATCGATAACATCGATAAGCTCGGACTATACACGGAAGCTCCTCCCATTTGGTGCCAGCTATCCATAGGGCCACTTGCCATGGGGCCAGGTGTCCGGGGGGCCAGTTTCCATGGGGCCACCTCGCCGGACACGAAAATAGACTATGCTTAGTTATGGCTGAATATCACAAAATCCCAATATCGACACGTAACAAAACGGGTCCTAAGCACAGAAAGTAAAATAATTTCAATGTTATATTAGATTTAGATATTCATGTATATATCTCAGACTAGACTGAGAGGCAGGGCCGCCCGGAGGCATGGGCGAGCAGGGCAACCGCCCAGGGCGGCTAAATTTAGGGGGCGGCAAAATACCAAAATTAGCATATATAATTTGGCAAATTTAGCACAAATAGAACAGTTAAAATTTTCTCTGTCGAATTGTATTTTTATTTTGGAGAATCGATTGCAAACAATAGTTCTCAAAATAAATGATTCGCTGGTCACTCATACCGATATTACTTATTATAAAACATATTTGAGTCAATGCAGATCAGGGCCGTATTTCTGAAATCGAAGTAAATAAAAGTCAAAGTCATATACTAGAAACGTTATAAGATTTTAGCTCAATTTTGACTCATTTGTCAAAATAATCTAATTACACTCAATGATGTATATTTGTATATATTATCACTGCAGTATACAAGTATGAGTTATAAATACGGTACTGCAGTACCGTATTTATAGGTATAATTTTCGTACAGTGGGGCAATAATGATGTAATAAAGCCAGATATTTATTAACAATATTCGGAAAAAAGTTGGCTTAAATTCAAAAATTGCTTAAAAATGATTAAAAATCGTACGAAAGCAAATTTTTTTGTATATTAAAAAAGAAATTTGCGCTTTTCTTGAAGTTCGTGGAGGGGGTATTAGTACTTATACAGAACGAGAAATTCGTGGAGCCCGACTTTTAGGTTTTTTGACTCATTTTAGACAAAATAAGACAAAATTTTTCGCGCTTCGCGCGATTATGCCCAATATATATTGTCATAGTCATATCATATCTTTACCCCTCCGAAATGGACTTCTAAATGCGGTACCTGCTTTCTTTGACGAAAATTAGTCAAAAATGTCCTAAACATGACCGATAATTACACTGGGTGCTAAGTTTTTAGATTTCGGGGATGGGTGTCCTAAATGCGTAAGTGATGTTTCGTAGCGAGAATATAATTATATAGTGAAATTGTTCGTGAGGGGCGGCATTTATATTTTGCCCAGGGTGACAATTGAGCTCGGGGCGGGCCTGCTGAGAGGGATATCTATGTGGTCATAAAATGGTAATTTCTAAACTGTAACAGTTAGAGAGATGATACCAGCATGCTCATCGATTAATAGTAGTAGTTTAATTAGCCTTATTTGAAATATTATTAAGATCGGACGTCCAATTCAAAAGATATTACATAAATTCACTTTTAACACTTTAACTTTTATTGCAATATCTTTTGATTACGATGACCGATCGAGATTATGAATATTTCAAACCTAGGCTAATTAAACTACTTTTAATCAACTGTGGGTTAATCATCTCTCTAACTATTACCGCTTACTAACTATCATACAATTATGACCAAATGTATCCCTCTCAGTCTAGTCTGAGAGAGCCATTATATCCCTCCCAGTCTACCACATGTATGTACATATGCGATATGTTTTATTATGTACATCCTGCTTTTAAAAGTAACATCTTCATGTGAGTAGTTCTATTACGACATTTGCCTAAATATCTATACCATAAGTGTATATAAAAATATATACGAGTTAAATTGTGTCGCAATGCAGTAAAATACATTAAATTAGTCGAAATGTATCAGGGAACAATGTTCTATAATTATAACGAATAGAGATAGTAAATAGTAAGAATAGAGGAGACATTCAGCACATTATTTTTATCGTTTGATTTGTGAGACACTTTGTTTTATCCTTGAAAGAATTAACCATGAGGTTAAAGTAGGGCCCGCAGACGCGGGAATATGAATATTTGTGGTGCTTAAGCATTGCAGATATTCATATTCCCGCGTCTCGGGGCTCTACTTTGCAACCGACCAATGAATAAAAAATGCCTTCAAGGATAAAGTAAGGTACATGATGGAAAAGCTTATAACACAGGCAGATAGGGCATGTCCCTTCTATCTTTTTTATAATTCTATTTTATAACGACGTTGAGGCTGTTAAATGTTTACGTAAATGTTTTACCATATTATTATATTAAATTTGAATATCTTTCCGGCTTCGCGTGTTTTATTTAAGCCATGGCAATTTCTTGATTTGAAGGTAGATTTGTAGCAAAATATGGCTAAAAATGTTATCTGTCGGACTAGCATAGCAATCTAAACAATTGCCAATATAATTAAGTATGATTAGCCGAACATTAGCTTTTTTCCTCAAAAAGTGGCTTATGCTTAAATGGCCACTTACTGTTCTAAAGTAATGCTGCTATCGTTATATGAAATTGCCATGCACGTTTAAAGTTAATTTTTACATGGAAACCAAAAGGAAAAACAAGAAAAAAATTGACGCTTTAGCATTTTAAAATTGTAGAAAGGATCATTATTCAATCAATATTCACATTCACACTCACACCATTTATTAAACAAGCTTCAGCTATGCCAGCCAAATTGAGCTTGATGACAGTCGCTAAGTCATCGTCCTACATAAAAATACACACTTGGGCTTTAAGTTCAGTTTTTTACAAAATGCAACAATTTTCCAAAATATTATATAAGTGAATAATATTTCATGAATTAACGATTTTTGGACTGTTTTAGTGATATATAAAATACCATCCTATTATACTAGCTATAGAAGACTTAGCACTTTAGTTTTGATTTTAATACATTAAAAGTAGGATCTGGAAATATAGCACATAAAAGGTATTCTTAATCAGAGTGATTCACAATAAATACTTAATCATTTTAATCTGGCCCTTTGCAACTATAGACTTAATTGTAAATACAATTTGGAAACTGATTCGTATTATATAGTGAAATAGTCTCTTATAATTTCCAATAAATTATAATAATGAGTACCGTTATACTGAGATCAGCGCTGTACGGTTATTTTACGTTGTGTGACACTTTCTACTTTGGTCCTTACATATACAACACAACTACAAATAAATTCGAACTAGTTAAAAATCGATACAGAATATACGTTTGGTACTTTTTGAATGCCATTACCAGTTTAATAATCATTTATGGAATCACCTGCCTTGGTTATCAATTATTCCACTCGCCTCCACCTTATGGAGTTGTATTTACCACAATTGCAACGTTTTTAATTTTCCTTTACGGCGTGGGCGTCCTGACAAATTTCCAACAATTCTACATTTCGCTTGAGGAGTCTCTCTTCATTTTCAATGTGTATTTGTATTTCGACAAAAAGATGTCAAGTTAGTATAAAATTTATATTTGTACACATTTTTATTCGAATGGTTATAGATAATTGATGATACTTAATTCTATTTCCAGAATATTTCCAAGAAGATTTGAAAATAAGAAATTCGCAATTGGATGTATTTGGACTTAGTGTCAAACTTTTAACTCCAGCTTTTGTATTCGTATCATGTTTGTCTCCACTAATAATCTTTGTGATTAAAGAACATCCACTTTTAGATCTCCTAGCCCCTTCGTTAAAACCCCATATTGTTCCTAAATTGTTCTTTGCACTAGTTTTATTCACAGTGACATTTTTCGCCCTAATGACCGCGCTTTTGATTTTAATTTTCATGGCTCTATATTTTCAGTCGTTTTCTAAGTTAACCGAACTTTTAGTAGGTCATCCCCAAAAACCTCGAAGGAGAAAACTCACTGTAGCTTCTGCTATTAATTTGTACCCGATGTATCATCTTATTACTATTATCGGAAATAGATTAGTCATACTTACAGGACCCATGCTTTTGCTTGCTGCTCAAATAATGCATTCGATAGCCATTTTTAGCATGTTTCGTTTACATTCGACAATGGGAATGCCTCTTTATTTAGTAATGCCTATCGCCATCACTGTATTTTTTGTTCTTGAATATTTTGCTATTAGACAAGGAGCTCTTCCTAACACATACTCAATCGAATTCAAAAAGTTTTGGACCTACAGCACGAATGGAAATAAATTATCGCGGAAATATTTTGTTTCGTTCAAAACTTTAAGAATTTGCATGGGACAGTTTTTCTATTTTACAAAAGCTACCTACTCTACATTTATGTACGTACTTTTTAATAATGTTTTCAACTTATTACTCAATGTTGAAATGGAAGATGTATAGTGTAAAGTGTAGTGTTTAAAGGTGGTTAATAGTGGGGTAACTTAAGCATACACTTTGTGTGTATTACTTAGGATTAGAGTATAACCAGTATTTACTTACCCAAAAATCTTCAAAATTTCCAAAAAGTGGCGGAAGGTAAATGACTGGAACTTGAGGCTCCGAAATATTAAAAAAATTAATACATTTTGAATTATAGCGTTAGCAGGAAAACATGATTTAACGCCAACGCTATAATTCAAAACTTATTAGAAATTTTCCTGAGTCACAAGTCCGAGTGTTCACCTTCAACTTTTTTGGAAATTTTGACGACATTTGGTAAGTAAATATACTGGCTATACTCTAATCCTAAGAAATGCCCACAAACTGTATGCTCAAGTTACCCCACTATTAACCACCCTTAAGCATTTTTAGCATTAAAAGAATTTGTTCAAGGGGGCGCATTGAAATGAAAACTATTGACCAATAATAAGCTGAAAGCATGACAAGATTTTGCAATTTTTGGTATTGTTTGTATAAAAAACCTAATTTAACAGATTTAGGGAGAGAGGCTGCACCCTCTCCAGAATCCTGTGATATTATTAATAATATCATTATATTATAATTCGCACAATATTAATTAATTTATAGTTGCATGATACCATATATACTAATTGTTACACGCTATTTTAATACGGACACCTATACTGTAAAAATGTAAAGTGAAAATAATAAATGTGACACAAATAGCATTATATTATATTGCAATAAAATTCTTTACTTACTTTAGTTAATCAATTCTCAGGTGGCATGTTTTCAAAATTGATCTCGACAATAATTAGTGTTGTTAATATTCTCACATATTGAGTTTTCGAAATTAAATCAATCGCTCAATATCTTCATGTACAACTGTTGATTCTGTGCAATAAAATGAGGCCGCAAAGTTCAGTTTTATTTCCTAATATTTACGCGCAACTGAAAAACTTATCAGGTTGGTTTAAAATTCTGAAGCACTGGTAAGTAAAAGAAAAATTTTGGCAGCTGATGCATTTTGGTTATAAAAGAATACGCAGCTTGATAGCTTTCACCATAATGCACTTTGAGGAAGGAAAACTCCAAAGGGGTAATTAGCATTTTGGATAATTGCATACAGATGTACGGATAGCTTTCAAAAGGAATAAAAAAGTATATTACTTAGGGGCTTGCAAGCCATATTTTTTCTATTTTAAAGTTTTAAACCTTTTTGTAGACCTAAATTAGTTCCTACTTATTTTTTTATTTTCAAAAAATTATTTCTGATCATCTTTTAAATGTCTTCCAATTCCAAGTGTCCTTGGCATTTTCTTTTAGAATATTATAATTATAATTGTCGCAAAGTCGCAATAATCCTAGGCCGAATAAGTTAAACAAATGGAAATACAAAAAATACTGGTTAAACATGCATGCATTTGCATGTCTTGTCCTTGTCGTTCTGGGGTGTAAAAGCGTGTAGTGCAGTGCTATACCTTGCAAACACCTCACAAAAACCCCGGACAGATTCTCGGTTTGAAATTTACTGTTGTTGACTAACACATGTTGGATCTTGGACTTCAGACTTGGATGTTTGAACGAAATAAAATTATGGACAACTCGTTTATTAGTAGACACTGCGCAAATTGTGCAATTACATTTAGCAGGGCCAGCCAAATTTTCACTACTATCACAATTGTTGATGAGGCTACCTGTTCAAAAATCGAAGAGATCGGCATCCTTGACGCAGTTGTGCAGATTTTTGGATTTTCTGCAATGAATTTAGCAACGGAATTTTTAAACTACAGTGGAGAAAATGACCATTTGTTTGGATTCAATCAAGTGGTAGAAACCAGTGAATACATTGTCGAGCATGGACTTCCCCTTTGCAGAAGCTGCGTATCGATCTTCAAGAAAGTTTATGTGGCTGTTCATCAACTAAAAAATCTGTCAGATGAAACTTCAATTCTAACTAGAGCCATCAAAAGATTTTTTCCTAAATCTATAAAAATTGAAACGGATCAAGAAGAGGAAAATAAATTGATAAAGGGAACTTTCGAAGGGGAAGACTCTATTAGTGCAACAGAACATGATGTCAATAATACTGTCCGTTTGGGCAATAGGCCTCTAGAAAAATCAACGTTGACATCGCCCGAGCCAGCGGGTGTCCCAGATGAAGATATGTTTCCAACATATCAATTCGAACAAGAATACGACTATTTTGAAAGTGATCACGAAAACGATGTAAAAATTGACCCACTTGCAGACACGGCTACTGACACTATCGAACCTGTTAATGACAATGTAGTAAGACGATCTTCTCGCCAACGTCGGCATGGCGTAAGAAAGACTATTTACGACATAAAAAAGGAAATAAAAGGGTCGGTTATAAAGATGAAGAAAGAAGATCGCTCCAAAAGATGTCATACAAAAAAACATTCTAAGAAATCACGTAAATTCATTTTTTAAACAAATTTATCACACTTTTAAATTCAATATAGTAAATACATGAAATGGGTGCCCAGTGTAAATAATCTGCTTTTCTTTCAAAGGCTCAACAAAACCGACTTCGTCGAGTAAAAGCCATTCGACCACGTCCGAAAAGTCAACTTCCGTCTTGTCAAATACGAGAAAAACTGCCAAAGTCCCCAAATCTGATTGTGAAGATGAAGATGCAAAACAGAATAAAAAACTGAAGATAGCGAAACGAATTCTTACAAAAGAGGAAGAAGAAATAGCGAGTAAGTTAATCGAATAACGATTGGTCTCATGGAACTAAATATTAAGTCTAGCCCAGGGTCATTTTTGTCATTTTTACATTTTTTGGTTTTTTATAAAAAGTTATAGGAAAATTTTCAATCAAGCTAATCTATACCCTCTTTTCCTACTATTTCCTTTTTACAACACAAACATATCTTGATTTCAGGTAAAATGGCAGGTTAATAAATAATCTCCTTGCCATTTATTTAAATAATAACCAAAATTATTTATTTAGTACTATATAAAGTATCGTAATCCATATTTTTCTTTTATTTCTGTCCAGGGTTACAATTGAAGTCATTGTTAGAGGCGAGAGTTCAAAATAGGACTAGAAATAATGGACAAATATCAGATATGAGTAAAGCTGGATCATCGTCTGGTGATTATTCGCAAAACATTTCCGAATGCAAACAGTTCCAAAATGAAGAAACTCAAAAACCAATAAATCATGTACAAAGCAATCAGGGACAAGTCACGGATAATAAACTATTTTTTTCAGCAGTTAGGAAGCCAATAGAAGAAGGAAAGATACTGAAATGCGTTTGCGGTAGCGGCCATAGTAGTTTGGCAGGTTTGAAGCAACATGAAAGAAGACACATATTTAAGGAACCTGTAGTGTGTGACGTCTGCGGTTTATCTTTTAGCAAGAATTCCTTGTTATATGTTCATCAAAACAAGGAACATTCCGAATTACACGAACTTAGCTTAAAATGTAATTTTTGCGAAGCGAAATATTTGAACAGATATTGTTTAGCCAGACATATAGAGAATCATCATCCTACTACTCCCAATTCAATTATTTGTGACAAATGCGGAAACACTTTCAACAGCATGAGAAATTTACAAAGGCATACAATAAGGGCACACAAAGATGAAAATCTTGACAAAGAGTTATTCAGATGCAAGGAATGTGGGATTAGTCTCAAACACAGTGACAGCCTTAGAAAGCACATGATTCGTATGCATGGAAATCAGAAAACATTCGTTTGTCCCCAATGTGGAAAAATTACGAAGAGTATGACAAATATGAGAATCCATATGAAAGTTCATGACCCAAATCGCACTTTTAAGCGAAAAGCCTCAGATAAACCATCAGAATCCAGTAAAATGTAGTTTGTGTCAATAATTTAATTTTGTGCTTCGCTACTACTATAAATATGTTTGTAGAGTGTGTTAATTTCAAACTGTGCCTACTATCACATTATTTATTATCGTTTATTAATATTAAAAATATTTTTGCCACTGTTTACATATCTAAAAATTCATTAAGACATTTTGAAATGGTGTTTAGAAATCTATTCAATCTATCTGTGGAAAAATCATGTTAAAACATAATTTAACAGTTTTTGAGGATCCCAGGCTGCACACACCATTGGGCCTTCATTTGATTTTGGTTGGCAACGTTGGGGATTTGGGGACATTGGCGAATGGTACTACCAAATGCAGTTTCCCAACCAAATGTATTCATTGTAATATATAAGTTGGACGGCGACATTGGGCTAGCGGGCTAGTGTTGGCTTTTGGTAGGCAATGTGCAAAATAGTTCCCTTGCGCCACAAGCGAGTTTATGTACATCTACTTGCGGCGCAATACACAGCGTTAGTTCAACAGATACTTCTCGTTTCAGTACTCAATTTAAACCTAAATGACCAACGGCCATTCTCTCGACTTCATTCGACGTGCGACGTGCTTCATTTTTTCATTGCATTAATTCAGTTTTTTTGAATTCCCGATATTTAAAAAGTTTCAAATGTTAAAATATACTATAGTTGCCTTTGACCATGAAAATACAACTGCTGCCGTCCCAACAGTTTGGCTTTCAGAAAATTTTGATATTTGTCATTGGCCACCGTGTTCTGGACCAAAGTTTACCAATTTAGTTATTAATTGCAATCCACCAGAGGACAATTGGGAAGTTTACGAATGCAGAAAATTAGAGCAGTGTGGTAAGATAAAAATATTCATCGTCATACATATGTTTTTGAACTACAGTATGATTGAGGGCACATATAGATTTAGACTTGACTGTTGGTTTTCAAATACATTTTTTTAATTTTTAGATGATTATAAGTTAGCCAGAAAACTCGCCATACAAGCTGAAGATACTTCCACTCTGGAAATAAGTGACAAGGACGTTACGCCAAGCCGGACCAAACGGAAGCGAAAGTCAAAACCTAAAGTTTGCCGATTAGAATTTAATTCAACGACAGTTGACTCAATAAATCAAAGTCAAGAAGATAACTTTGATTTAGGGAGCCCGATTGCAATAAATGAACCAGTAAATGAAGATCTGTCATAAAATGCAAACGAAACACCCCTCAACGAAGTTTTTTTGCCCATCAATTTGAACGACCGAAGTGAGGATGTTGTAATATGTGATCCGGTAGGAGACTTAAGACGCGATTTGGAGTATTTTAAAACCCTTACTAATCGTAAGTATTTAAAATTTCAGTGTAAACACACATTTATACAATTGATATACATAAATTTGTACTCAACGGGATTTTAATTTTCTTAAATACCAAAATTTATATACCAAATGCAATAAGTTGTTGATTGTTAAAAAATTTAAAAAGCATCTTTTTTAGCTTTTTTGTCTTAAATTTATTTTTATATATTTGACTACAGGAAAACTTAAAAAAATTCGGAGAGAGACTGTCAAAGTGAAAGGGGAATTAAAGGAACTGGTTCAACTCATAAATTCCGCAAAATCTGTCGTCAACATCGAAGTTCAGCTTCCCGACCTTCCTGTCAACAGTGTTGATAGCTTCAATTCTCTCAATGACTGGATTTATAATGATCAGAAAAATAAAAGCATTTTGGTAATTTTTGTAATAAAAATATTTTTAAATACAATTTAAAGAAAGCCGTCAATGAAATACGGTTTTAATTTACGAAATGTTAAAATGTGGTGTCTTTTTCATTAGATGAATCATCTAAAAGCAATCGGTGGAACATCGATAAGTTCAATTACGCAAAGAATTCTTGCCCGTACAGTTGGATATCCTTTAGATACTCTTTGTAATTTTACCGGCCGACATGGAAAACAAAAGTTTAGTGGTTCTCAACCCCACATTATAATTAAAAGTAAGTAATTTAATACTTATATTTTTTTATGGACAGATACCATAGCCAAAACATTATAGAGTTATGGGACGTTTGCGCATTTCAAGCTTCACTACAACCTATACATATCGCAATTGCTAAATACTTAATTGTTGCGTTTTTATTTTAGGTTCTGTCAGAGGTAATTTAATTGCCCAAAATAGTACTGATAATCAAATCGACCCAACAATAATGCAATGGCTTCGTTGTGCGAAGGACAGAAACGGGGGTCGCGAAGTTCGACGACGATTACAAGTATCTTGTCAAAATGCCCTAAATCAAGTTCCCTACCACCGTCAACTAAGCGGAGAAGGATCGCCTCATACATAAATAACCTTGAAGTCAATGATGAAATGGAAAATATTCCGATAGACCAAAGTGAATTGCCAAATACAGAATTAAATTCAAATCATGATGTTAATAATGTAGTAAGTTAATTGATTTGTTTAAAAATATAATACATTGTAGTGCCTTAAGAATTGATTTATGTATTAGTATTCATTTACCGGTGACTGGCGTATATAATTAATAAATGGCTAAAATATTATTATTTTGATGTAATTAAATATTTATTTCTGAAAAGCATAATAATAATATCCATAAGCGGCATTTTGTTGGCATCAAAGCATGAATTCACTTTTGCCTACGTGGGCCCATGTTTTCATTTCCATTTAACTTAGCATGGCAAAGCGTTGGGACAACGTTGGCCTTACTTCGCCGAATGATAAATGTACTCCACAAGGCCAATACATGGCCAGCGCTCAAAAAGTACAGTGGGCCGATTTAGACGATTGTCGGCAAATTTCATTAGGCCGCTGTATGCCCAATGGTTTTGTGCAGCTAGGGATGTGTCAAAAAAATTATAAATTCTGTTCTCCAATGCTTATTTTCGTCGAGAGGCCTATATGTCTCAGGTACACATCCATTGTCCTAGTTGCAGGCCACTTGAAGTATTACCACCAGGGACATCTATACATTTTCTTGATTTTTTGTTGATAATACGCCCAGTATCGTAGTAAAACCAAAAATGTGAATATTGATCAGTAGGAGGTTGACAATCCCACTGAACCAGTTTAGCTCCATCCGCATAAGCATATCCCCCGTCGACTGCTAAGCAATTTCTAGTTCTCAGATTTTTGAGGGAGAAATAAAGACCATTTTGAATAATGACCCATCGTTGTGCATCGTTGTCATTGTCTTTACACTCCGACTGTATAATTAAATTTCCTTTGCTAGCAGAGGATCCCTTGTTTTCAATGCATTTATTGGAATGCGTGCTTTTTATTTCGGCCACTAACCCTTCCTGATCACTTCCTGTTATCGTTATCTGCCACCGAAGGAATTTATTACACCAGCAATCTGCGGAGACAGCGGACTCTGTAAAAAAATAGATTTCAATTTCATTAATATGATCATCAAGTAATATAAATTGAGTACTATAATTACTACATAATGTGGATGATTTTGGAGCTTTATTAATAATGTATGGAAGGGAAAGAAGAATGGCATGTTAAGAAAGTGTCCTCAGACGATGCGAGTTTTCATGGAATAGACAGGATGAGGGAATAATAGCCTGTCTCCTAAAGCGAGAAAAATTAAGAAAATTTTGTTTTAGTCAATTTTAACAATGTCGCAGCCATTGAAAAAAGAGAGCTTAGACAAAATTATGAGTACAAATATGTACCTTTTTTGAATTTAAGTGGAATGCTGTAAATTGTTAATTGTAGACGGAAAGATTCCATTTTCGACTTACCTTACAGTGTAATATGTATATTAAATTATATAGTTTTATATCTCACCTGGGGAAGTGAAAACGGTCACTAGAATTGGAAAAAGCGTTATTAATTTTGGAATAATATTTACCATGGTGATAGAATAAGTTTTAAAATGGCTAAAAATATTAGATGAGCGTTGAATTTATTCTGATATTAAATTCCTAATTTAATCCTTTTATACTAATCATTCGATTATACTTCTACGGCAAACGATAAATATCGAGTATTAAATTAAAAAGCTGAGAACAGTTACAGAGTGACTTCGTTTTTATGTAGTGCAGTACAGATAAGTCATTTACCAGCGAAATGCAATACATTATCAAAACAGTTAAAATGTACTAAGTCCATATTATAAGCAGGAAGATTTATCAGTCGTTTCGGGCCATTTCATTTAGTTAATTCACTTAGAAGCTTAGATATACTTCGATCTGTGCACAGGCACGTAACCAGAGGGGGCTAGCGCTCCCCAAATCTCAAGAAAATAGATTTTTGGGCAAAAAATAGCTGAAATCGAATGTTGTATTTTTACTAATATTTTTTGGTGCCCCCCCCCCTTGGTCAAATTCCTGGATACGTGCCTGTTTGTGGAAGGAAACATGTTTTTAGCTGCAGTTACGCGGAAAAGGAACTTATGTTAACAATTCGACAAGCAGCAAATTTAATGTTGAAATAAGACCGCCTGGTGGTAAAGCTATGGTTCAATCTTGATATTATATAAAATATTTGCTTTTCTACTGATTGACTATCAAATGATTAATAAATCATTGCAAAACGGAAGTATATATAATAGCAGATAAGTTTATCTTAGACTTCAACAATGATCCCTAACCTCAGCTTAACATTGACCTACTTAGAAATGTCACAAAACTCGAACGACTTTGTACGATGAATAGAACAGCGATGTTATAATCAATTTTCTGTATCGAGTTTCTGTACCCATTTCCCCTGCCTGACTGTGGCCTATAATATATTACAGTAGTGTTACTGGGTATTTTTCATTTCAATGTACTATTACTTACATGTAATCGTAGCAAAAGCAACAAAAGCATTTAGTTCATAGTTACTATGAATATATGCAATGCTTCTTTGACTTTGAGTAGCTTCAAACTCTGTCTATTATTGTTTATTAATATATTATTGTCGTTAAATAAAAATATTTTTGACATAATCGGAGATTAATTTGTTAGCTTAGGCACTGTGGGATTGTTTATTGTTTACAAGAATCTAAGCTTCACACTACACTGACACCCCTTGTAAACTTTGCTTCGTAACAACTCAAGTTCAAATGGCATGACTGATTGAGTACATGAATTAAAATATATTTAAGGGTAGTAAATAAACGTGAGATTTGAGATCAACAAGACAACATCTGTTTAATGAGAATCAAATAAATTTAATTGTTCCATTTAGATAAAAAGAATCCATAAACACAACTGCAACTCACAAATTAATCAGTGTTTATCTTTTTCTTCTTTGCATAGACTATCCCCATTTTTTCGTGGACATTTTTCTTATGAAAATGTAAATTGCTGGCGTGATTGAACCGCCAAGAGCATTGGTCACAGCCTAAAGGACGAGCAGGGTCATGTAATTCGGAATGCTTTTTCAGACCATCCGGTCTATGAAATTTCAAGGGACATAATTCACAAGCAAAAGTAGGAGAAGTTTTCGTTTCAGTAGAACATACGCGTTTGATATGACGATTAAGATCCTTTACAGTATAAAATATTTTGGAACAATGACTACAAGGCTTGGCATTCTCGGGAAAATGCATTTTGCGATGAGAATTCATGCATTTACGATTCGTGAAGGACTTTCCACAAAAATCACAAACGTAACCATTTTCATTATGAACTCGATCCATATGTTCTTTCAAAATTACTTTAGAAATAAAAGCTACATCCTTCCCACAAAGGGTGCACGGGAAAAGATCTTCTCTCGTATGTGATTTTCTATGTATAAGGAGACTATCATTTTTTAGAAATTGTTTTCCGCAGAAGTCACAGATGTATTTGCGTCTCTCTTCGACAGGATCGTGTCTGTCTCTGTGCTTTTTAAGTTCGCTGGGTCGCAAGAATGCCTTTCCACAAACATCACAAACAACTTCCTTGTCTTTAGAATGAGCCTCTTTTTTGTGCAGTTGAAGTCGAAATTCTGCAATAAACCTTTGCGAGCACTTATTGCAAGAAAAAGGCATTTCTCCGTTATGAGTCTCGTTATAGTGGTTTTCCAATTCAATCAGACGTCGAAATTCCTCTGGACAGTGAACACATTTGTGTTTATCGTCATTATGTGATAGTAAATGAGTACGAAACAATGTCCCTCCTAGACATTTCTCACCACACATGTCACAGAAATAATTCCTTTCGCTTTTGACTCGTTTTGGCTTTATTTGACCATGTTGTCGTTCCTTATGTCTAAGTAACTCGTTGTTGTTACTAGCGATTCTATAGTTGAGAAATCCTTTGTCACAAATGTCACACTTTTCAACCTTTTCTCCTTCATGATCCGAAATGTAATGATCTACTAATTTCCTCACAGTAGTGAATTTTTCAGTACACAGCAAACAACTCACTCGGTTCTTGTGTTTGGCCAAATGACTTCTATACTTTCCAATGTCTGCAAATATTTCGGTGCAAAGGGGACAAGGATATAATTTCTCCTCGTCAACATGGGATTTTTTCTGACGTCTTTTAGTTTTGCGATCTCCCTTGGCCACAACTTTTTTATTTTTCTTCACATTCATTTGATGATCTTTAGATGCCAAATGCTCTTTCTGCTGCCCCGACGTGGGGAAATATTTATTACAAACTAAACACTCTTTTAATCTATCTATTTTCAATATTAATTCCTTTGTAGATGATGAGTGAGTGGGATTGTTGTAGTCTGGAGTTTCTTCTTTTGTGGTTATTTCATTGTCAGAATAGTCTATTGGGGATGGAGGACAAAATAAACCATCCGTTGAGTCTGTGAATTCATCTTCTTCTTCAGTGTTATTGTCTTGCCTTAAATTAATCTCCGGTTTTCTATTGGCATCCATATTTTTTCCACCGTCGGCTTTGGATTCACAATAGTTGGGAGTATCTGCATTATCTTTTTGCTGGAGCGCTTCCACAACTAATATAAAATGAATTCAATGAATGTAAATAACTACAACTTCAAAACGTAAATTAAATTGTTAGTGCCATGTAATATAATTCACAATTTGAAACATTTTGAAAATATCATGACAGCAGCTACATTAAAATATTTTGTATTTTTCGGGCAGTAAATTGGAGTTGAATTCCTTACTATACTTTTCTAAATTTATTATATGCTTGTACATTGAACATTTATGACTTACCTGGACAATTTGCTCGAGAAAAATCAATAAATATTTTGCCATCGTTTTCCTCAGCTACGACCACTGACGTGACTAAAGGACGGTTAGAGTTAATCTCATTGATGTTTAAACTTTGGTCTTCTCTGCCAACATCATTGTGATTTGAGGTATTGTCTAAAGTTTGTCTTTCATCAGCTTTAGGGACGATATTCGGCCGGTTACGGTCATTTTTCAGAAACTGGTCTGCATGAACTATTTTAAAATCTTCCTTCAGTTTCATTTGAGTTTCTTTGTCAATAATCATTTTTGCTTTGTCCTATTAATTAAAGTAAAATAATAACAGTTAATTAAAAATAAAAATTAATGTTAAGACGTAGTTCAAAATTGGAAAAATTAAATGACGGAACGGATAGGTATGGTATGGGAAAGTTACTATTGCATGGCTATGATTTAATATAATACAAAAGGTATAATTTACTTTACTCTAAGACAATACAGCAAAATGGAAAGGGCATTAACGATTAATTTTAAAGAGAAAGAGTTAAGGGCTGATATGATTAGTACATGATTTGAAATTCAAAATTTTATATCCGTATTCTGCTAAGTTTATGGCTCACCAGTTCATTTTTATGCGCACTCTTTTTGTGTTGAAAAAATCGAGTAGCGTATTTGAAAACGGTTTCGCACAAATTGCATTTGAATGGTCTTTCGTCTCTGTGCTTTCGCCAGTGCTCTAGAAGAGAGATTCTATTTGGCCGTTTCTTATTGCAAACAGCACAGGTGAGTTCATTAGGTTGATTATTAGGTAAACCTGATAAATGATAATTTCTGTTATGGTTGTACAAAGTAAACGGGTCTTTCAATGTTTTATTGCACAGATGGCAGACATTTTCTTCTGTGTTTCCGAATTTATGAAAGTTGGCTTTGTGATGACAAAGAAGAATGTAATTATCTAAGGATTTGCCACAAATGGGACAAATCCTTGGGGTTGCTTTCTCTTTTTCACAAGTGGTAGTTTTGTGAATGTGAAGAGATGGGCCACAGGTAAAGGTTTTCCCACAAACGTTGCATTGCCACGATCTTTTTTTCTGATGGACTGCTATATCGTGAACGTTCAAAGTGACGATACTGGCAAACGTCTTTCCGCATTTTGTACACTGGACGGATTTCTTTGAATTTTCTTTGTGTATTCTAAGATGTACTCGAAGTAGCCGCTTATTGCTGTACGATTTTCCACAAACTTCGCAGCAACAAGTCTTTTCTCCGTGCCGACTTTCTTTGTGTTCATTCAAATTCCTGACCTCGTTAAATTCCTGCTGACAAACATCACATTGAAGACGTTTGGATCGTGAGTGCTCCGCTGCATGTGACATAACCCTGCTGTAAGAATTACTTGACCAACCGCAGACTTTACAGAAATATCCTTTTGCATATCCATAGATCACTTGCTCTTTACTGTTCTCACTATAACAAGGATGACTTTCTTTCAGATGTTTGTAGAATAACTCTTGAGTTTTTATGTCTTCATCACAAATTGGACAACGAGTGAATACTTCATGGACTTCTCTCTGGTGGAGGTCTAATTTATTTTTGCCATTGAACACTTGGTCACAGAAAGAACAAGGAAAACATATTTTGTCGATTAATTCTCTGTTTTCCTTGTGTACTTCCATTACATGATTTTTGTAAACTGTCCTAGCGAAAAACTTTTTGGGACACAGTTCACATTTGAACACTGTCACTACACGGTATTCAATGTCATCCTTTTCAGCACCATTTGCTTTGGTTAAGACCGCCAGCCTTTCTTTTGCTGCAAAAACAGCTGATTCGGTGTGGTAAACGAAGTGGGTCTTCAAACTAGCTTCCACGTCAAATTCCTCATTACAAATAATACAAACAAATAGTTGTCTTGTTCCTCTGTTGTAAATTGAAATCGGAACTTTTTCTTTGTACCCTAGGATATTTTGTTCTCTTGTTGTTTTAGCCATCTCGCGATTTTTTTCTTCGAGGGCTCTTAACTTCAGCATAATTCTTAAATGTCGCTCTTTTTCAGTTTCTATACCTCCTCCAACATATTTTGGCATACCTATATTAATAAACAATACAAAACCTCTGTTAAATCATTTAAATCCTATTAAAATACTTTAAGGGTTCTAAAACATTAAAATCTAGAAACTAGATATACACAAAATATGTTTTCAAAGCAAACAATTATTTTAAGGATCCCTATAGTACATTTTTTTAAAAGTGTATAAAGCAGAAATTCTGACAGGTTGCAGAAATAATAAAATTGTAATACCACCCTGCTTCGTTTTATTAAAAATTAATTATCAGGATCTAAGTCATAAAAATTGCTAATTATCTGCAAAATTACATTTCAAAATTTAATAAATAAAATAATGCTTGTTTCAAGTACGCTTTATAAAAAAATTAACAACTTAAAAAAATCATATCGATGACTGTTATAGAAACTCCTGATTAATTGGAAGCCATGGCAAAATCGGTTGGTAAAATTAAATAACATTTTAGTTTAAATGTATTTTCAATAAAACATACAGAAAATGTATTTTAACTGGATTATTTTTATACTTGTAGATAAGTTATATTTGAGGATTTTTTACATTCCTTAAAAACTTGTAAAAACCATCTTTAAACCTTAAATTGTGGCGAAAACATTTTAAACTAGTGTTATTTTCAAGAAAAAAGAAAGTAGGCACGTTTTGTGTGGAAACCGAGTGCAGCTACAACGGAGCTTCGTATTAGATTCATTCCAGCAATTTTAATCGCTTCTGTCGACATTTTCAGATTTCTAATTTCCAAAAAAATCCTCTTCTGACGGCCACTTAAATTAACATCTTTCCTTATTCCCCTCTGTTCTCTTCTCTTAAGTAAGTCTAATGCTCTGTACAAGAGAAGCTTTACGTCTATGCCATCGGATGTCTTCTTCCTTACACGTTTGCGTTTTTTAGGCAACTGTTCACCACCATGTCCCGTCATGATTGCGGTAAATGTAGTATATGTATCTAGAGAAATAAAAATCCCGATAAACAACATTATTGTTTCGAACTTCAATATAGTTTTTAATCATACAAAATCAAATAACTCTCAACAATAACAGAGGACAAATCGGATCGATCAGTGCATTCGAAATGATATTAGCCTTTTAAGTTTTGACTGTTGACTGCTAATGGCTGTAATAATTCCAAACTGAATGACCCATTCTATCCAATCTAGAGGGAAGTTTTGGAGCTAAAGCCCGTCCCCTGTTTTTTGAAAATAAACTAAAAACCTCAAACCTATTTATTTGCAACACCTTCGTGTATGTATCCTAAACATTAAAAAACTTAACATTCAACATTTGATTTCTGGGTACACACTATAGATAGACACACTTTTGAAAGACTTTTCTAAAACAGAAACATCTGCTTGGTTTCCAAATAAGTGTTACCTAACCAAACGATATTTTTCGCCTCAACTTCAATTTAAAATAAAATATGAGAGGAAGTTTTTATTACACACTGTTGACTGTTTGTTTTACAGTTGTTGACACGTTGACTTGACAGTCCTTACAGTTCAGAGTTCAGACAAGACAGTCTACGTTCTACTCCTTCCTAGTGCATAAATTCAAGTTCAACCGCCGACTAAAGCTACGGCTATGGAACGTGAATGGACCCAGGCTAAGCTAGGCTCCCGCCATACATACCTTCTTTAGGATATACATATAATAATAACAGTATATGTATAGCAATACAATGTTAAAAGAGTAGGGAGTACACTTCCTCCTTGGAGGAAATGTACTCCCTACTCTAATACATTGGTACCATGTGACTCATCGACCATACACAACTCCTTCCTTGCTTCCTAAACACAGAAAATCAAAATGGTTAGGAATTCCCGAGACTTTAGTAGTTTATTATGTCTCTCAATGCCCCCAGCCCCAAAGTAGTCTGATCTATGAGTTTTGAGATTTGCCATTAAGTTAAGATAAGATTATGGTTTTAATTATTATTGGACTTATTGCACATTGTTGTGTCAAAGAAGCAGTTAAAAGTTAAAACGTACCAAGTCCATAATTATTATTATCTGTATTTATTATAAACTTCGATCATAAACTCAGGTAGCATATAAATTAGTTGAAATCCAATCCCCCTGAAATTAAAGTTTTTTTTAAATGTCAAAAAATTTCTTTAAGCCCATTTTTGACTCATTTTCGTTAAAAAGTGACAAAAATTTTCGCATATAACGAGAATATCTATATCAAATACTACCCCAACCCCCACCGGAAGTCAGTTCTGCAAGTACGATAGGCCCTTGTTTGGGAACTAACCTAACCTTTACCATTATTTAACAAACAGCAAGACAGCAAGTGTTAATAATAAAAACGGGCTGCTATTTAGTCCAATTTCATGCAAATTAGCTGCATAAATGGGTTATTATAATAATAAAAAATTATTTCTTTATAATGACATGTAAATATAACTTGTAAAAAGATTTTATTATCTCAATGAAATAATCATATTGGACAATTCATTTGTATGAAGATTTTACACATTTTCACAGATCATATCAAATAACTGAATTACGTTAAGCATCTAAAAATTAATATAAATTACTACAAAACAGGCATAATATTTCAACTTCATAATGTTATTAATGATTTAAATTGTAAGATAAAACGTATTTTTGACATTTGACATTTGACAAGACAATTATGGCATAATATAATAACAGAAAGGTGTCAGAAAAAGATTTTTAATACTATGTAATGTAAACAGTTGTCAATTTTGGTCCACAGATGTTGAAAATGAAAGAAATGTCCTTCATTTTCGCACTGTTAAAAATCTCGAGGAAATAACACATCTTGTTTAAGGTGCCTCAATGGATCGCTGCTACTGTCTCAACTCTCACCAAAAAATCTACATAATACATATTATACGAATACGAATTATTAAACATATTGAGTAAAATGGGCACAAAAAGTTTAAGCGTTTACGACGATGTTTTAAAAATTTATAAATGATTTTTAATAAGCAATAGTAATATTATACTTACAAAGAGATCACAAGGTGCGAGCTTGAGTGTCACGTTCCCACCCTCAGGATATTTTCCGATTCTTCTTCACAATCACTTCGAAAATCTATAAATTGTAATAAAACAAAATAATAATTAATCCTATCTTATACGCTTATACATACTTATACTACAGATCCTATAACTATTAATTATTATTACTTATAACCTTATCGGATTATTGTAACTGTTAAAATTAATTAATTGTGCAACAAATACCAAATTATTTATTTTCCTACTAAGTGCAGAGTCAGAATAAAAAGGAGAAAGAAACAGGACCCTTAAATGAAGTACACCACCCTAGGACAGTAGGGACTACACTAAATAAAATAATTAGTTATTAAAACTTGTGTTGCATTCAATGGCATGAGAATCCATCAATCATACCCATAGAATAATAATCCATATGGTTAAATATAACAGACTTTTAAGATGCAGCCATGCAGCACGAAAAGTTCACAAAAACCTTTCTTCTTGGAATACATTCTAAAAATATAATTATGAATAACAATTGAGCAATCCAGAGAAAATTCTTTACGTTCTTTCAGGCTATTCAGTTCGAGTATCAATCTCAGCTCACAGCTCAGCTCAAATGCGTATGTCCAACTTTACTGTAAAAGAATGTATGTAGACTCCGTTTACTATACTACTAGTCTCTATATATAATCGCAGACTTGATAAATTTACCTGTCTATATATATTTATTATATATATATATATGTATGTACGTGTGGTAGGGAGAACCTAGGGAACCTGCATATATTACGTAATGCAAAACCCCCTCCCACATGTGTAACGCAACAACGCAAGTACTGACTGCAACACGTTTGGGTAACCCCTCCTCCCATCAACTGCACACGGAATATATGCAGGCTCCTTAAAAGCAAAAAAAGTAAAATGCGCAAGCCCAATTCCTCTAAACCAACGAAATGAGTTGTTTCATATTATTGTTATAACATCTAAATAATAATAGTTTACATAAGAAGGTTGAATGGTTAGTGGGGATCGAATGGAAATGATTAGCGAAAGGGAACATTTCGTAATGATCGTAATGTGCGTATTAAATAGCATTTCAAAACTTCTAACCCAAATTGGTTCTGCTATAATATCGAAAAACTTATTCAAAATTTTTTAATAGAGCTAGGTTTACTTTTTACTACCCTCTTAATTCCTTTGTGCCAGTTGGGATATCTTTTTGTAGAATTAAATAACAGAACTGGGTAATTAACTATTCTTTAAAAATATTTATTCGTAAGTTGTACTCATGGGATTTGAACGTTTTTCCAAAATCCTAGAGGGAATCTTATTTTTTCGATTTTAAAAGTTTTGGTAACTTTGTGGGAGTTTTTTCGGAAATAGTCTTTCATTGTTCCCTGTATTTGATGCTACTATCTACAGTTATTATTTTGGTGTAGGAAATTCCTTTTTATCAGGAAGTTGGGGCTGCAGCTAATTTTTCCAACCACTGTAGAAAATAAAGGTGTATTAATTTAAATGTACTTTGTATTTACAAAGTTAACAACCTAATGGGATGTTTTCGAAATTGTTTTTATTACTGTGATGGGTGGCCTGCTGAATTTCTCTTGAGTGCTAGATTTGCCCCCTTAGCTGGGTTCACTAGTTGGGTATAAAAACATACTGCTGCTTCCATTTTCAGCTTGTTAAATTAACATAATATCCAACACCAACTATTATGAGAAGATTAGGCGAAAAAATCAAATATGTAAATGTATTCAATTTCCTAGAATTAATTTAAATCTCTTTTTCCAAGGTTTCGAGTTTCGACTAATTACATAATATTATTTTAGTGGCCAAATAATTGTGTGTGGGTTTGATTCCCATCCTATAACCATAACCATAAAACATTTCCTTTGAATTGGTAACACTATTCTTTAGCTTAATGGTCTATGTTATATGTTGGGTAAAAAATTGTTATCGCGAAGCGAATTAGTAAATTGTAAATGACCTACATACATCACATTACCATAGAAACGTATCACTAACCACTGCAGTGGTACGTTTCCAATGGAAAACATAACCTTCATAATTTCAGTTCAGATATCTAAAAAAAAAACAATGATATTATTATCAGAATTAGCTGAACGCATTTTTTAAAAATTACATTTAATTTTATACTCAGAGGTGGAAGCTTAACTTATTTTAATATTTTATTCAAAGGTAATGAATTTCCCTGAGTGTTAACCTACCTAGAAATGATTTTTTTTACCTAAGATGGTATTTATGTCAACTAAAAGTGATGCTTTTCGCGTCAATCGGTCAATTGATTATTGCCCCTGACTTGCGAAAGTATTTAGAGTCCTATCCTAATATTATCATTCCCTAAACTATAATTAGGGCTGTGGTTGTGCAGTTGTATTATGGTTTCGCTGCCAAAGTCCTCTCTTTGTATTCGAAAGACAATGGGTCATATGCTGCATTACAATGGACCGCCCACGTTGATTTGCTCGACTAGAAGTTTGCGCTGAAGTTAAGCCTTTGTATTGCAACATATGATCCATTGTCTTTCGAATGTATACAAAGAGAGGACTTTGGCAGCGGAACCATAATACATAGACAGCTGTGTAATATTATTTCCTATAAATAATCCTTGACCCTCTACTGAAAGTGAAAACGTATTTATTTGCTCTGGATATGTTGATTTTAAAATCTGAAACTGTAAGCATCATGAACAGACGTATCCAGAAATAGACGTTTCCCACAATTCCAGGATAACACAGGCAGGTACTGTAGTCATTTCAATACCTATTCATGTTAATTTAGTGACCGGTCACCAATTGTGGGAAACCTCTATTTGGTCAAGGGGGGCGGAACCAAAAACAATGTCAAAAATGGGAAATATTTGCGCGAGGCGTGAAAATATTTTGAAATTTTCAATTTTTGGCCTTTATTGGGAAAATCTTCTCTTTTTCTCCCCCCCCCTCCCCGCCCTCTACTGAATGTGCTTGATCCTGAAGTTAGCACTTGTATATCATGAATCAAGAATACCTAGGCATGAGTTAGTCCTTGTCCACATGCTTACAATACATTATTATGTATTAAAGTAATGAAAAAGTTTAATAACTGCCATTTCCATGTATGTGAGATACTTTTTGATATTTAGGGCCTACCAGTGGCGCAATAATGTCAGATGTCATTTCCTCCAGCCTTGAAAAACCTAAAATTGCCACTGATTACACTTATTGGTCTTATTAATATTATATTGTCTTACCCGTTTATTTATTTTCAGTTGAAATTGCAACGACGATCCGACGTACGACTAAGAAAGCAATCCAACCAATCCAAGTATCCAATCCAAGTGGAACTGTCAACTTAGACTTACGTGCAGATAAAAAACCTTTCGTTAAAGCACTACAGGCATGACATTATGATATTCCCGCGCTCTGTGAACATGCATAGGGTCAACCAGCAGAAGGCAAGATTTATATTTCCCACCTCAAACAAGGCAAAACAAAGTAATTTTTTGCATTTAACAAAAAACCGTTGCAAAACGGGGTATAACAGCAGAGGAGTTTCGCGTTTCAAAGTATCACCAATTGAAATTTATGTGAGTAGGTTAGGTATAACCGTTCCAAAGTTATCGCCAATTGAAATTTTCAACCCTTTCCCCCAATCAGGGGATGTGACCGATCCTGCTCATATACAAACTCAGACCTACATTTTACCTCAATATTGTGCTCTGAAAATTTGAGCAGTTTAGGTATAACCGTTCCAAAGTTATCGCCAATTGAAATTTTCAACCCTTTCCCCCAATCAGGGGATGTGACCGATCCTGCTCATATACAAACTCAGACCTACATTTTACCTCAATATTGTGCTCTGAAAATTTGAGCAGTTTAGGTATAACCGTTCCAAAGTTATCGCCAATTGAAATTTTCAATCCTTTCCCCCAGTCAGGGGATGTGACCGATCCTGCTCATATACGAACTCAGACCTACATTTTACCCCAAGACTGTTTCCTGAAAATTTGAGTATTGTAGGTGTAACCGTTCTAAAGTTATCACGTATAGGGACGGACGGACGGACGGACGGACGGACAGACAGACAGACAGACAGACAGAAAGTGTAAACGCATACATCGGAGTAAACTCCTCTGAATAAATCTTAAAAAATCAATGACTAAGGTAGCCGAACACGCACCAGTGCAATATGTGTAACTCTGTCCTGTCAACTCCTGTCACTATCAAGAATATATTTAACCAGTGTTAGAGAACTTCTGCTGAAGCTCTTTACTATAAAAAGGATAAAAAAATCACTTTATGGTAAAAAAAAATAGGCTGTAGTGACATTAAATGTTCATTTCCTAGAGCTGGTTCCCTACTATATCTATATCCCACCTCATATTTCAGTGAAAATTAGTTAACAAACTTACACAAGTGTAATATTTATTCGGATTCTGATACATCCTCTGTAGGATAAATCCAGCTAGTCGAATCCGAAGGTTTGGGTAGCCGAAGCACCAGCTAGTCGCCGAAGGGTGACGGCCGAAGCCGAAGAATGTACCAGGTATCCAAAGCCGAAGGGTGGCGACCGAAGCCGAAGTATGTAACAGGTAGCCGAACTTCCAAAGTCTCAGCTAGCCAAAGCCAAAAGGCCCAGGTGGCCGAAGACGAAGTCTCAGCTACCAGAAGCCGAGAAGTTAAGCCTAGCTACCCGAAGCCCACACGGTACGTCCAGCCGATTAACTGGACTGTCTGCGCCTTGGCTTCGGGAAGTTAGACCTAAATTTTCGGCTTATGGTAGCTGAGACTTCGTCTTCGGCTACCAGGACTTAATGCATCGGCTACCTTTATCTTCGAGTCGGCTAACTAGTACTTCGGCTTCTGCTAGCTGGTACTTCGGTTTCGGCTAGCTGGGCCTTCGGTTTCGGCTAGCTGGGCCTTCGGTTTCGGCCACCTGAACCTTCGGCTTCGAATGCCACTCTTTGGCTTGGCTAGTTGATACTTCGGCTACCTAGACCTTCGATTCGGCTAGATAGTACTTCGGTTTCGGCTAGCTGGACCTTCGGCTTCGGCCGCCACCCTTTTGCTTAACTGGCTGCGCTGGTACTTCGGCTTAGGCTACCTGCACCTTCGGATACGGTTAACTGGATTTACACAACAATTTACTGTTTTACAACCGCAATGGCTCATCCTATCTACCCGACACCAGGCAGCCAACTACCCGACACCCGACTCCTTCCCACCCGACAACAGACGCTCTTCTACCCGACATTTAGATTGCTTGGAAATTTAAAAATTTTTACCCGATGCATGTACAAGTCATAGCATACCCGAAAGTTTGAAGCATGGACTGTCATAAGCTAGAGACATGAGCTTCCTCTATGCCAATACCAACACTAGTATTGTAAGCAGAAAAGAATAGAAAAACGGTTAGTGATTCCTGCCACATGGGATAACAGTGCAATACTGGAAATAACAATAAATGCGTGACAGAGCCGCAGGGAGGGAGGGCAGTAGTATGGGAAGGAATTTTTAATTTCCAAGCAATCTAAATGTCGGGTAGAAGGGCGTCTGTTGTCGGGTGGGAAGGCGGCGGGTGTCGGTTGGTTAGGCATCGGGTGTCCGGTAGTTAGTTGTCGGGCGTTGGGTGGGAAGGATTTGGCCGCTGTCGGGCATCGGGTGGGAAGGCATCGGGTGTCTGGTAGATGGCTGTCGGTTGTCGGGTAGATAGGATGAGCCAACCGCGAGAGCAAGCTAAACTCTGCTTCTAGTTATTTCCCGCCTCGCTACTAATCAGCCAATTTTTTAAATGCTTAGGCTATCCGAAAATAATAAATAAATTATAATGATTAAAACGACAAACAAAGGGGGGGGGGTAAACTAACAAACGGGTACCTAGCTAGATAGAACAATGAAACGAGCATTTTCAATAATTGTTTTTACCAATTTTGCTGTACTTTGGGACGAAATTATTTAATTTGCGTGTGGTGTTTCCTAAATTAAAGTGAATAGTTCAGTAATTTCGTTTTCTTAACTGAACTGCATTGAAATAATTTGCTGGGGCTGCTGTCCTGTACAGCGTTTTCAATTTCCTTACATCATAGAATTCTCATCTTTAATTTTATTATATATATCCCTAAATGTTAAGCAAATAGACGTTTCCCACAATTCCAGGATAACACAGACAGGTACTGTAGTCATTTCATTACCTATTCATGTTAATTTAGTGACCGGTCACCAATTGTTGGAAACCTCTATTACAATATTGTAATTTTCAATTTTATTTTTTATTGCAGAGCTTCTTTGTCATCAGTCTCATCACTATCACCTCCTCCATCCAACTTTCAATATTCAATGATTCTAATCCATTTGCCAGTTTGTTGCCAGTTACTACTGTCAAAGGAATAATGAATCGAGCCCTGGGATTTCTGGGTAGGTTACCTGAAAGGCGAATTTCATTATTTTGTTTGTATCTAAACAAAACAAAAATAAATAAAACCCTGATGTAGCAGCTAGGTAGCAATTGCAAATTCAGTAGTGAAATTATGCAGTTGCCTAGACTATTGCACAGGAAATTTTTGCCATTTTCTGAAAACCTTTTAAAATTGGTCAATGTAATTTCGGGCTCCCAGGGCTCTATTCATTATTCCTTTGACAGTAGTTGATTGAACGTGCGTTAGACAGTTAAGCAAAAACACAGTAAACACTTAGATGCTTAAATATAATGGAAAACTCTTTTATCGACAGTCACTGCGCAAATTGTGCAACTCCCTTTAGCAGTACCAGTGAGATTTTCTCAAAGATTAACATTATTGATGATAGTCACAGTTCGAAAATACAAGAGATCGCGATTCTGGATGCAATTCTTCACATATACGGATTTTCGGCTACCAATTTAGCATCTGCATATTTAGATGTTGGAAGATGTGATAATTTATCTTCTATTGCACAAGTGACTGAAACAAGTAAGTATATTATAAAGAAAGGACTTTCGCTCTGCATCAAATGTGTCTTTGTTTTTAAAAAAGTTTATACAGCAATTCATCAACTGAAAAAGCTAGCGAATGAAACTTCGGTGTTGACTAAAGCCATCAAAACGTTTTCTCCGACATGTATAAAAATCGAGTTAGGCCCAGAAGAAAATGACCAAAGAAATTTGGAAGGTGAAGATTATGAATCAACAAGCTCTGCTGCCAATGCCGTCCCTTTAAGAAGGTCCTCTCTTGACAAATGGGAGCCATTAAGTACGGAACCAGGGCCTAGGATAACGGAAAATTTATTTCAAACATTTAATTTTGAGCAGGATTACGACGATAATTATAAGTACGAAGAAGAGGATGCAAAAATGGATCCACTCGCAGGCACGGGATTAATGAATGAGTCAATGTACGCATCTGAAGACACTGACACTTTAAAATGCAGCTACGGACAAGACCCAAAAATTATTATTCCACTTAACAGCCAAACAAAAAAACTTTCTGAAGGCTTGAATATCAGATGTGAGTTTCATATAAAAACTATAAAACTTATTGCTATTTGAGTTGGATATTGTTATTTACGTTAATATTTTAAAACAAATGCTATCTTACCGAAGAAAGAAACCTTTGCAAAGAATCGGGACATTTTTTCTTCATATTTTATTTTTAATTTCTGCCATTTAGGTTTGCCAAGACTTCCTCCGTTATGCAGAACTCATCTAATAAGACAACCTTCCTGTTCACCAAGCAATGCTAAAAAAATACAACGTTTGACATCGGGGGATGTGACTGGCCATAATGGGACTAAACTTTACTGTGGCATAAAACTACCAATTGAACAAATTTTAGTTCAAAAGCGAGAGAAAGCAATCGGTAAGTATAAAGCTGACTAAAACACCAGCCAATACCAATAATAATCCTATTTAGTTGACATTTGTACATTATTTTGGTCTACTTTATGGTATCTATATTTTGCACTGCACTATTAACAGTTATTATAAAATGACTTAAATAATATTATGATTTAATTCGTTCTCTTGATTTAGGATAAGGTGAAATAGATTGATCGTCTATTCCAGTCTCCTGTTAATTGTTTTGGTTTCGCAGGGTTAAATAAAAAGACTACTCAGGAAACAGTGAAAAAGCAAGTGTTAGAAAAAAGATACAGTTGGCAGACGAAGAAAAGTTTAAATAGCGGGGAGCAACCAGAAAGTGCGGACTGTGATACTTCTGTCGAATATTCAAAAAGCTTTCTCGGACCGAATTTGTACAAGCAAAGTCATGAAGAATGCAAGAAACAGACAAGTACAAATTGGAGTTGCATTTCAAGTAAGGAACGTCAAGCAAGCGATAATCAAGCAGAAAATTTTTTTGAAAGCAACGATGACTTTCCGTCCTCTGCATCGATTGTAATTAAACCAAATAAAACAGTGAAAAAGAAGAATTTGATCCTAAAGTGTAGTTGTGGCAGTTCTCACGGTTCTTTACATGCTTTAAGAAGGCATGAAAATAAACACCCAACACAGGAACCTGTAATATGTGATATCTGCGACGAATCTTTTAACAAGATCTACTTATTATATGGACATAAAAGCATAGAACATTCGGTACTACCCGAAATAACATTCAAATGCAGTTTGTGTGATGCAAAATATTTAAACAGAACTAGCTTGAACACGCATGTGGAACATCATCATCCAACCACCACTAAATCATTTAAGTGTAAGGAATGTGACAAAACCTTCAACTGTTTAAAATATCTTCGAAAACACAATCAAACACATAACGACGACGATGTAGATAAAGAGCTATTCAAGTGTAAAGAATGTGGAATTTTACTGAAGCACAACAATAGCCTCAAAAAGCATATCAGAATCATGCATGGTACTCAGAAAACATTTATTTGCCATTTATGTGGGAAGACAACAAAGAATATGTCAAATATGAAAATTCACATGGTAATTCATGACCCAAATCGCATTTTAAAACGGAAGTCACAAAATGCAACAGTAAAATCAAATAAATTGTCACCGGAAAAAGAAAAATGAGAATCTTGAATGACATTTTAAATATACCTGTAATTTTGGTAAAAAGGTAAAGTTTATTGCTATTTGCCAAATATTATCTGTGGATAGTTTTTTAGATTACCTATACTGAACTAGTCAGGTAATGGTATTTATTCAGGGAAATATATGCACTATATTTTATTCCGAAATGATTATATTATTAATTAACAACTTTCATTTTGTTATTGTTAAGTGTTTGCAGAGTATACAAATTATCTAGTGTATTTGAGTATTATTCATACCACTTTGGCCTTGTGAACTACTGTTTCAACAAAAATAATTTGTAATGTTAAAGTACAGAGTTGCAGAATAAACCTGATATAGCTCTTATCTCTATATTATAATCATAGACTTGAAAAATTTACGTGCCTATGTTTACATGTCTAAATTTATGTGTTCATATATATGTGTTATATAATATTATATAGTTCTCATTTTATCATATATTCAGACTGGTAACTAAAATACCTAAAAACTGATAAAAGAAAGTCAATAGGACATTAATTTTAATTAGTATTTCATTATTTAGATCACTAACGAATTACTTATAGCAAATTTTAAAAGAGATTTGAAAGATGAAACGAAACGTCACAAGTCACAGCGCAGTTTATCAATCCAAAATGTCCTTTTGTGTTACATATATAACACAGAGGGGCAACATGAGATTGAAAACCTTTTGACAATTTGAGTTAAATTTCCAACATTTGGTCGAATTCTGTTTTTGGTATCACCCTTCCCGTTTGATTATTAAAAATGTAAAATTCTCCTCTTTCACCCACAACTTTGGAAATAGGACTACTTTGAAAATGTTCATCATTTATCCACGAAAATCGGCCAATGGCTACAGATATATAGAACTCGGTTAATTTAATAGCAATATCAACCATTTTGTTAGTTAATATCTTAGTTAACAATTTAGTTTCCCTCGGAGGACGCTGCCCATACGTCCTTTCGCCCCGTTGAATTACTACATTTTCGGGTTGTAGAACATCTAGAGCAAGATCAATTTGTGACAAAGAGAAGTCGTCAATTATTAACGTCTTCAGCTTAAATCGGCGATTACCTGTGCCTATGATAGTCAGAGGAGGTGGACCGGGATAAAAATACTCCCAATTTAGTTTTATTGTTGTGATGCGTAATGGCATCCATTGTAAATTGAGGAGAAATTCTTCATCCTTGCAGTACCTTAGTTCAATTTTAGACAGATTCGGGCAACGGGAGAAGTATGTCAGTAGGGAATGATTACGGTGAAGAACGAGAGAGCTCAAATCATTCATGGATAGTTGGCCCCCGCAGGAAACAATGCTGTCCTTTTCCAGTTGAATTCGTTGAATACTTTTAGGCAGACATGACAAATCAATGGAAGATGCTCCAAATTCCAAGGAATTAATTTTTATATTAATTCTTTTCGTAAGCGGAATGCCAATTAATTTCATTTTATTGACCTGTCCTTTCCCATTATCCCAATTAAGAACTGTAACTTCCTTCAAAAAACATTTGTCGAGTGACAATGAAATATTTTCCAAATTCAAAGTGAAACGACAGTATTTCTTTTCGTTGCTACGTAAGTCCAAAATATTTAGTTGTGAAATGTTTATGAATTCGTTGACTGGAAAACTCTGAACCTTTTCCCAATATTTAAAGAGAGTGATGTCTCCCAGTTCTATTTCTTTCACTTGACTGCCGATGCAGTGAGATTTAGATGGCGAGTTATTGTGTTCAAAATTGGCATCCCAATGAAGTGAGGTATTCCAAATGCCTATCCCTTTGGTTTCTGCTGAAATATTAACAAGGGAGTTGATGTCAACGACAGAATCATAAATAAACAAAGACTCTGTTATTTTGAATTGTCTGATTAATTTCAATTTTTGTCCTTTATGGGGAAACAACTGAGCTTTTATTTTGCTAAACAGCTTTCTACCATTATAACTTGACTGATCGCCTGAATGATTGATTAGAACATTATGGATTTCAACGTTCGTCAAGCGAAGAGTTTTGACGCTACTTGTAGATTCGTTCCAATTTATTAATTCGACATTTTTCAACTCCAAGTGGTCCAATGAAAATTGTTGGTTCAAGTCAAAAGTCATAGCAATATCTTCCTTCTTCCACGTCCACACTATAAGCTTTTTTATTCTTGTCAAATCAAAAATTTGGTGAAGGAGGATTGCAGTCACTTCATTTGCATCCTGAGTAAGTTTTAATTCAAACATTTTCACATTAGTTGCGCAGATTCTTTGTGTTTTCTCTATGCCAAGATAACCGATTTTGATTGAAACCAAACTAAGCTTTATGTAATTTGCATTTTGCGATAGATAAAAAAGTGACGTCAGATAGACAGAGCACTGAGAGAGACGAAGTTTGTTTTTGACATGTAATGCGATATTCTTCTCCAACAGAGGTACATCAGTATTGCTGATGTTAAGATCTTGAACTGTACAATTTAAACCATTCAAATCCAAACTGTTAAAGAAGTGGAGAGAGATTTCATCCATGCTTACTGACTTGTCTAATTTCATCGACATGTTGCTGCCAGTGAGAGTCAATTTCTTTGTGTTTTCAAAGTCGATTAAATCATTTAGGAAGGCAAATTCAATTTCTTCTTCATTTTCTTTAAAAGACACATTTTTGAAATCAATTTCTACAGGATTTATTCGTCGACCCTTTTGAAGTAGTATGATACAATTAGACAATTTGATAGAGCGGCAAGAGTGAAGATTTCCATTTAACGGAATTGCAAATTTTGTTGATCCTCTTGATATTATTGTTAGACTTATCAGGTTATTCGATATAGAAGGGCTTAAGTCGTAATATTGTAGAGGGTGTCCATCTTTATCCTGTATTTCAACATTTTCTAAGCTCAAATGTTCTAAATCATTTGGAAAATCTTCACTCAGGCTGCATTCTTTGAGTGCAATTTTCTTTTCATAATTATCTCTAAGTTTAAAGAATATAAATTTTTTCTCATTTTCTAATCGATAGTTTCCAATTAAAGGGCTTTTCAAATGCTCAATGACGTAGTCTAAGGACTGAGGAATTGTTAAGTTTATCAATTGGCAATCTTGATTTATAATTTCAAGGACGGAATCATCCATTCTCAGTTTTTTATAAATCAGGAACAATAAACCTCTAACTAAGGAAGGCTCGATTTGTACTTCTAAACTCCAAAGCCCATTTTCGTTAATGTTGTCACGAATTTGATCTCTGGCTTTTTGGAATTGGTCTTCAAACCAAGGATATTCTTCATAGTTGTTCATCTCGTTTTGCAGATAGTTTTGGAGTGCTTTGAGTACGGATTCAGTTCCAGTCAGTTCGGTTATTTTTGTCAAACACACTACGTAGTTGTACTCGGCCATCGGAGTCTTCAGGGCGTCTTTGATCATCCGAGATATGTCAACTGCCTCACTGAATCTTCTTTTTTCCAGGAACTTCTCCAAATTCCTTTGATCAATGAGTTGAGCTCGTAATTTTGGAAAAAGGCTTTGAGTTTCTTGGTCGGCGTACAAATATGGAAGAAGTTTGTAATCCAGAAATCCTTCTACGCTGAGAATCTTCTTCAATATGATTCGTTCATTTTCTTTGCCATTGTAACGAATTACTTGTTGTAGTAATCTGTGGATACTGCAAGATTCTCGGTTTTCACCAAGATATGAATTGATAGTTATCAGAGAGTATTTTTCAAGTAATTCCATTGCGCTTTCGGTTTCAAATTCTGAAAAATTTTCAACAGCTTGAAATAGCTGGAATTCGACAAAATCAGGTTTGATGTAGCCAAAAATAAGTAAGATTTTGAGGGCTGTTTGTCTGGGATCTTCTTCATGATTTTTAATGATGTCTAGAGATATTTTCATCGTCTTGTTGATTGTCTTTTCGTAGTCGTCAAACCTTTGGTTGATTATTTGATCAGTTTTTTTAATTCTTCTGATATATTCATTTATAGACAACTTTTTGGTATTTATTGTCGTCACAGAAATTTGCAAGGCCAGCGGGAGGTTTCCAAGTAGATCACCTAATTCTTTTAACTGATCTTCTTTGTAAGATTTATCTTTCAGGTTTTTCATCAAGAATTCCACGCTATCACTTGTAGCAAATGCATTAAGATGCATCTCTGGGATTTTTCCGTCTCCTGACTCACTTCCCCACTCTTTAGTCCTCGATGTTATTATTGTGTGGAAGTTTTCGTATCTCGGGAGAAATTCTCGTATTCCTTGATCACCTTGATAACATTCTGCATTGTCGAAAATGAAAAGACAGTCGGTTTCCTCCAACCTAGAAAAACATGCCCTTGTCAACGATTTAGGTTGTAGAGTCGTATCAATTTTCAACTCTTTAGCCAAATCTATAAAAGAAGTCAAAAGATTTCCTTCCCCGCTGTCAATCCAAATGATGTAGTCATAAGAATCTTGGAAATGAATAGCAAACCACTTGGCAGTCGTCGTCTTTCCAACGCCTCCCATTCCGGACACGGTTGTCCCTTGATTAATGACAGTTGACATGTTTTTACTATTAATTAAATTTTCTTTTAAAATATCGATCAGTTTGATGTTTCCCCCCTTTCTTTCTAGAAACGCCTTTGGAAGGTGCTTTTCTTCGGGCCACCATTTAGATTTCAGAATTCCTGCTCGTTTTTCCGAATTTGGCATTTGAAGAGAAGAGTCAGCTACTGACTGCCCTTGATATAACTCTAAATCTTGCTGTTTTTCACATAAAGGAGTTTCTACATCTTCTATTTTGTTAGCGCAATGTTCGTTTGATGTTTTTCGTAAAATTGAAATAAAATTGATATTTATTCTTGCCCAGTCTTTTTTCAATAATATATCGAAAAACCTATCGTTTTTATCGAATGATGTTTCACCTGCATTCTATAAACAGTCATGATAAAAGTACTATTTAATTTTTATTTTACCCAATTTGTATAAACGTATACATAAAAGGAAGCTCTATTTCTTAAATCAAGGTAAGTAAAATTATGTGCAATTGTGCAAACAAGAAATAATTTACTTACAATTTGTTCCTTTTCGTATCTCGTGATGATCTGATTTTGTACACAATGGGCTAAAACTATTGGGAGGTTAGTTAAGTTTGTTGTAAGATAAACTAAATTATCAGTTATTTCTTCTGCCATTTTATTCGTATTTATTTGAGTGTTATTGTATCAAAAGCAAAAATCATTTTACTCTGCAATTGTAATTTTACTGTGTCATATAATGTACATGATGGTCATCTATTGAGGACGCTGTTATTATCTAATCTTGCTTAGCTCAGGGTTTTTTCCCAAATGTTTATCATCTTCTCTGTGTACCTAGGCTTGTTCTTTCTTTCTGTCTGTCCCTTCGCCTGTCTGAAAATCCTAGTTTTTACGATTTTTCAAATCATTAAACCATGAAAGGTGCAAATATATTTCATTGACTCAAACACAACTACCATGACTTAAAGTTCAGAACTACACTACATGGGTGATCCTAATTAATTAATCCTACAAAGAATTTGTACATTATACATTATCGATGCGCTTCCAGTTTCTATATTACTTGGAATGTGTAAGTGATATAATACGATGTACTTTCACAGTTTAACTCCGTGGGCGTATATCAGTTTAGTTGAAGTATGCCCTCATTTGTAACTGTAAATGCATGTGGTAAAATCATACTGAATAAAATGTGTTCTTGGTAATCTTGTGAATCATAGACCGCAAATCTGTATCTGAAGATAATTCATTGTTTAAACATATTATGTAATATAAACATATTATATTATGTTTATGTTACTATAGTATATGGGTAAATGATTCATAATGATAAGACTCCCGTTGTTGTATCTTGTTTTAACTTTTTGTGTACGTACTATTCTGTGTATAATATTCATATTATATTGTATTGTATGTTGTAGCAATGCAAAATATTGGTAAAAATTCCCCTATTTAGGGAATCAATAAAATATTCGTTACAGCAATAACCAATCAGATCGCTGGGTTTTAAAAAATGTGAGTGCGCATCCAGGTACAACTTCCAAATAACTATACTGAGTTGGTAATGGTGGTAGGAAACCAACAGCATACAATACAGCAATAATATGAAATGTTTACAAAATTTTACGATATACCAATATTTATTAAGATCGAGTCGAGTACTACAATTTGCAAAATCAATATCTATTTCTCCTTGTCTAAACTGCATTAATATGATTATGTTGTAGTACAAGTTGCACGTATAATAACAAAATTCAGGTTGTAAAATAAATTGTTGAGGTACAAGCACCGATAAGCTATCAACCAGTGGCCACTGAAGCTGAACTACCAATCAGCAAGCACGTATCCAGAGGGGGGCCGGGGGTGCCCGGGCCCCCCTAAGTTTCCAGAAAAAGACGATTTTTTTGTCAAAAAAGGTTAAAAATTCAAATAATCTTAATTTTACTGATATATTTTGGTGGCCCCCCCCCATTGGTCAAATTCCTGCATACGTGCCTGCCAATCAGTATTCAGAAACTATCTTAAGACATCAAATTCTTATCACATTATATAAAATATATGTAATTATGTATTTAAAATAACACTTCGGACCACATTACTTCATACTTGCTTGATTGAATTCATATAAAACAAACAGTTCAACCTCTTAAGAAAATGGATCGCTTCTTTATTGATGAGCAGTGTCCAAATTGTACAGTTACACTTTCCAGTACCAGTCAGAAATTCACGAATACTATCACAGTTGCTGATGATGACAGCAATTATACTAAAGTACAAGAAAGCGGTTGATGGGAAGAGGAGATAACTAAAAGTGTTGCCTTCAGCACTTTCACATGCACATGTGTTACTACACATGTACATGGGGGAAGGGTTTAGCGTTACGTAATATAAGCAGGTTCCCTGGGCTCTCCTACCAGACATAGATAGTCAGGTAATTTTTTCCACTATACGATTATTATTACAGGGATTTTCTCGAAGTCAATTTTCCCTTCTTGCCTGTAATGCACGCTACCTTGCAACACAACCTTAGTATTGCTAAGATAGAGAGTCGTCTCAATAGTACTCGAAGGACTAACCTTAAATAGACAGACCCTACCTAAGGATTTTTCGTTCTCAATGCTTTTCTACTCAATAATCAAAAAATGCACTAATTCCGTGATCTTCATTCACACAAAACCAGTTACACTTTATTTCACACAAAACACAATAATCAATTCACAAGTTTCTTAACAACTAGGTACACTTCCTAGAACTCAGCCTCCTATATCTTCGCTCCTGAGTTCCCCACACTTAACCTTTCACAAAATTAGCAAGTTCTATCTGCTAAACTTCAATCAACCATTTATCCAAAATGGCACGAAGAACTTCATAAAATTAGCAAGTCCTATCTGCTAAACTATTTATCCAAAATAGTTCGAAGAACTTCACAAAAACACTTTTAGCCAAAACCTTAGCTAGCTTTTAGTTAGCCATTTCAAAACGGCTAAACGTACCAAAGGTTCCACTGAAAGTTTAGTCAAATTTCTAGTTGGCAATTAGTTAGCCTTTTTAAAATGACTAAACGTACCCAAGCCTCCACCAGGAACTTCTGAGAGAGAGAGACTTCAGAGAGGAACTTAAGCGAGCGATTTCAGAACGGACGTTACCCCCAGTGCGGACGTTCAAGCACAGGAGTCAACTACTCTAGTTACACACACTCAACACATTCAATTATACATAAGGGGTCGGTGCCGACGTACTAGCAACCTCCCTACTACTCCACTTACAATCTAACAATAACATACACAATTCAATCACATGATATTTTAACAATTCAGTATCACTTAAACTATTTTCTACTATCTATCTAAATCTATATTTGTGGAGCAATTGAACAATTTAGTTAGCCAAACTTTTAGTTAGCTTTTAGTTAGTCGACTAAATGCACCAATGCCTCCACCAAAAATTTAGCCGAAATTTTAGCTAACCGTTTGAAAACTGCTAAATTAACCTAACCTTTCCAACCTAACCTTTTTAGCCGAATCTTTAGCTAGCTTTTAGCTAGCCGTTTGAAAACGGCTAAAATGTAACCTAACCTCCATTTAACCTAACCTTAGGAAATCTAACTTTTTTAACCTAACTTTTTTAGCCGAAACTTTAGCTAGCTTTTAGCTAGCCGTTGAGAACGGCTAAATGTGCCAATGTCTCCACCAAACATTTTAGCCCAAAATTTAGCTAGCTTTTAGTTAGCCATTTCAAAACGGCTAAATGTGCCAATGCCTCCACCGACATTCTCACTTCATACATGTTTATACCTGCCGCTCACAACTTATGCTACACTTGCCGCTAACATTCAAATATTCACATCTACTTTTCTTGTTTACTTGTGATCGGCAACAATTATATTATAGAACTAGTTGAATCCTAGCACATAAAGTGTGCTAGAAAATGTTGAAATCAGTTAATTTCTAGCGACTGCGCATTGGCCCGAATTTCAGAGACCGTTGATTGGACTCAGTACTGATAGTCTAGTCCTTTTGCTCAATAGTTACAAAATATTACGGACATATATACAAACATTTATTCAAGAATAGTGAAAGAATTCCATGCGCATGTCCCACTTTACGTTTATGTAGAGTAAAGATGATCCAATAGTTTTTTAACAATTTGTACCTTCAAATTATATTTTATGCATTTTTGTCATGAAATGTTTCTTTTCATCAGTACTGTTAATTCACCTGTTATCCATACATATCGTTTTAATAAAAATATGGAAACGAATGCGCCGTAAGATTATAGCCCTTTGTATTAAATATTAGTATTAATCCTGTTAACAGCAAAATAAAACAATCATGACATGACTGTTCTATGGCATGAACGGACAGTGACACATGCGCAATGAATTCTGTATGCAACATGGCAGTATGCCAGACATCAAAAATTTTTGGCAAGTGACCTGGTTGATGTGGAGCCAATGAAATCCTATGTATAAAATCATTCTGCGAGAAAAACAAAAACTAGTAGCATTGCTAGCAAGTCATATATGCATTTTATTTGATATTTTAAGCCAATTTTTGCAGAAAATGGGACAAATTCAATTTTTATGTCAGCAACGGGGGTTCAAGGACTCTAACCTCTAAGCCCCCCCCCCCTGGAAATTATTTTGGCCTTGAATTTTATAATTACTCAAATCTTATTGATCTTTAATAGAAATTTAATGCATATCGGGAGGCATTTGAGTACTACAAAACAAAAGAACTCTGTTTTTCGAAAACAATTTTCAATACTATAGCTTTTAAAAAGAATGAAGTAGTATTATATTATAGAGTATAGAGTATAGAATAGAGTCCCGGATTCGCATACGCGATACACGCATCATGCAGGCGGAACCTATGAGAGATTAATTTCTCACCCTGCCCTGTTCCTAAATTTTTGCCTCTTAGTTTCTTGATTCGCGCCAAACACAAATTTTCGGCGATTGTGATTGGGAGTGATATTATTATTGCTGCTAAAATATGAAAATAGCGCTAAGTTTAGACAGCTTAGACTGGAAAATGTTTTCATTTTACATTTTATATAATTTGAAAACTCCATTTAAACATTAAATCATTTTCTTATTAAAATAATACCATAAATTAAGTCTTAAACTATAAATAGTTGACTGTAGGTAGTAGGTGGACTAAATACTAAATTATAATGTCAGGGGTAGGTTCTGCAACTCGTATGACAAAATGTTTATTTTGCCACAAAAGGAAGTTATATGAATATCCCGAAAACTGGCTTTCAAAAATAATGGAAACACAACTTATTGCTATTTGCCAAACTTACTTGCCGAAAGAATTTGTTGACTTTGCATGGGATAATCCTTTGTGCGATGGGCCGATATTTTGCTTTTGGTGCTTTAATAATGCAAATAAGCTATCAAGACTAAATACCAAATTGCAAGAAATTAAGGAGACAATTACCAGCTTGGTTGAACAATTTACCAGTTTCATTAATGTTGAGAGGGAAAGACAGAGAGCAATGATTCTAACTAAAACACAAGAAACGGCTCGTGTTACCATGAATAAACCAATTAGTGAAGTGCCGACCGAAATTGAAGTGGAAGATGTTCATTCTCAAATTAAACCAATTGAAGAACAGCCCGAAATTACACTAGAAGTGGAATGTATTGATATTGAAGAGTGCCCTTCTACATTAAAAAATGTACAAAATGAGGATAATCATTTAACAACTCTTGATGTCCCTGGTCAAGTTCTTCTAACAAATACGTCCGCAAAAAGCAGAAGGAAACAAAACTTTAAAACAGTAGAAATGGTTTCATTTTCATGTACCTCAACCTCCACCACCAACAATATGATCATGCAAGATTTTGATAGCGTAATTGCAAATGCTATCCCGGGAACCAAATTGGAAAAAAGTCATGAATATCAACAAGGCATTACATCCACCAATAAACAAAATAAAACTTTTCTAATTATTTTTAATTCTTATTTAGTTTTCAAAAGTAGCAAAAATTAATAATATCATGAATAAATGTACCTTTTTAGAATTTGTTTTGAATTAAAATTCTTTTTGTATGGATTTCAGATCTCAAAAGATTCGCAGCTGAAGCCAAGGGGTCGAACTCAAAAACATTCAGACGAGGCCCGGAATTCCATTGTGCAAAATGTAACAAAAAGTTTTCTTGGTTCCGGACACTTCGTAAACACGACTGCAATAGGGAAACCGTTGAATGCGATGTTTGTGGAAAGTCATTTACTCGCCGCTACTTTGAAAATCACAAGTTGTTACACTTAGGAAAGGTTGGATTTGGGACGTACCAATGTCACGTGTGTAACAAGTCTTTCAAGCTCAAATCAGAATGGGTGTCACACACGGAGGCTAATCATTTCGACAACATGCCATACAAATGTGACATTTGCAAAATTGGATTTATGTTCGCAATGCATTGGAGAACCCACAAGAAAATTCACGAGGATGACCGACAGTTCAAATGTAAATTATGTCCCGTGGCTCTAGGGTTTAAAACTATACGTCAACTAAAGCAACATTTTCGTTACAAGCACGAAAGATTCAAGTGCTCTGCTTGTCAAATGTACTGTGAAGACGACGCTGCATTCAGGACACATTTACAAAGTCACAGAAATTCAAAAAGCGTTGCTGAATAGGATCACCAAGAATATAGCTGAAAATGTTTAAACTTCAATTATTGATACCTACTTTTTAAATGCAGTTGAAAAAATATTTATGGCAACGTTTTCCAGTGTTCAAATTAAATAAAAAAGTAATAAGCTATCAAATTTTTTAAGAAAATCATTTTAAACGTTTTTATTTGAAATTTAATAATTTATATTATTAAAGGGGTATGCTAATGGCATAATTAATTGATTATCCAATAGTAAATCATTAATTGAAAATCAACAGATGTTTTTGTTGAAAAAGTGGACATGGGAGAATAGAAATTTGAGAGTGTTCAATATGATTTAATATTTTTCAAAATTATATTTGGTTTGGTTGGCTTCAGATTAACAGCGCTAGTATGGTATCTGGTCATAATGCAAAATGCAATAGCTTACACGAGTTACTCGGGTACTTAATATTTCTTTGAACTGAATAAATAGATTCCTTTCGTGTATTTTTTAGAGTTAAGATTTTAGGAGCTGCGGGTATACAGTAACTGATTCGTAATATTATTATGAAATTAACATCAGCAGAATTATAGAGCCCTTGTCATATTGCATGCTCCATCGTACGACTGAAAATGAAAGAATACTTCCAGAATTGTGTTAGTGCATGTAAATAGGACAAGATTACAAAGAATGGTCGCAATAATCCCTGGTTTCATCATCTCAATTTGTTTCATGTCAGATTGGTCAAAGACGATTGCATTCGGAGGAGTCGACACAGGCAGGACAAATGCATACGAAGCGGCAATTGTAGGCGGCATCAGTAGATATAATGGATGAATAGATTTACTTATTGCCTGTCCAAAACAATCGATACTCAAAATAATAAAATTATATAAATAATTACAATTTTATGTTCCGATTGGGTTGAAGTAAGGCAGTGGTTGCACAAATACCTATCAATGTCATTGTTTTAATTAGGTTAGGTCCCTCGAAAGCGGGTCCTGACATGCCCTGTATATTTCATGGCGCGATTTTTAAAATTTGAAATCACTGTCTTACAAACTTCAACCCCCTAATGGAAATATAAACGAACCAAGGAAATCAAAACGGGAGAAACGATAGCAGCTGTAGCCGTATTGGAAGCCACGCTGGTAAATACAGAAATAATTGCAAGTGTCACCAGAAGAATTGTCCATGCATCAGCTGAATTTATAAATTCATTTCCCTTCAACAAATCTCCAATGACATCATTTAACCCTGATGCCTTAGATCCAGCCGCCATGCAACCTCCTCCACCTAAATCACAATTAATCATATGTTAAAATAGTATTCGGAGAAAATCTGCTTAATTTATTATACCCAATAAAAGAAAAGGTCCCCACGGGAGTTTCTTCGCTACAAATCTGTAAAAAGTATAGAATTTCCAGGGGCATCACAAATTATAAAGTCTTAGAAAATTTAAACTTACTGCCAAGTCACCAACGGATCTTTCATTCCTTCTTGAAAACCTGTAGTATTGGATTTTATATCAGAATCGTTTTAAAAATAGTAGAAAACGTAAATAAATAATAAAAACTTTTCCAACCTCCGGCCATGAAATTCTTGTAGTACTTAAGATCTCTTGGTATAATAAACAAGAGAGAACTCATTAAAAGGGTTGGTGTAGCATCCTTTAACAAGCCTGCCTGAAAAAAAGATCCCCATCCTGGGAAAATATGCGGATCTCGAAAGACCCACAAGACTACCATAATTAAAAAAATAATCAAAACTGCAATCTCATCGAAATTTAGTGGGCCGAGAGCTACGTATTTTTTTCGTATAGCTTTCTCAATGTTTTTGGCTACAGTGGCCTGCACGGAAATTTTGTCATTCTCCTCCTTCGTTGCCTTTCTCCAGAAATAAAACCAGACTGGTAGTCCTAGAAAATGCACCTGGAGGTAGACCCAGCAAATAAAAGTATTGATTAGCATCGGAATCACTGCGAAATACATCCAATCGAGAAAAGTGATTTGCAGAAAGTTTCCGTTGAGACAGCCGTCTGGGTCGACAAATAAATCCCTCTTTTCTTTTAACTCTTCTCTAAAAAAGAATTTCTAATTCATTGTTGTGATAATAAATAATAGTACATGTACAATACTGATTTAAAATTTTTAAAATTTGAAGCAAATAACAAGCTTTGCAGGAAAACCAACCTTTTCAAATCTAGTTGAGCTGCAGCAATCAAGTTTGTTCCGGTTCCAGTAATGACCTGTAGTATTGTACGTAGTATTATTTATATAATTACTTAATCCTGTCGTACTTTTTAGTTAAATAGCTTACCCCTGTAAAATAAAAAAATTTTAAAACAATAAATAATTAAATGTATTCAAATCTTTTTTTCAAATAAATTCCAATTAATTACCAGTTCCTCCAATGTTGGCTGCAAATCAAGAAAATGTTTGTGTATTCAAATTAATGCAAAAAATAAATTACTGATGAAGTTGACTATGATTTCAATGGTTTTTGTTTGGCCTATTTGGCATCCGTTAATTATTGATTTTTAATTCGTTAATGAAGTAAAAAATGTTTGCTATTTTAAAATTGAAAATTAACAAATTTACCGGCATAGGCAGTTGCTACGAGAAACATTATTTTTATATTTCTGATTTTATCTTCAATATTTTTACGATTTTTTTCTCTGTAAATTGATAAATTAATATTTTTAAGGTATTTAGAATTTATAAATCCTTTCACTGTATCACAAAATTATGATAAATCAATGTGAATAAACAATTTACGCATTAAGGATTGAAGGAGTTGGACCTACAGTTTGATTATTACAGCCAGTCTCACCCGAATAACTTCTGCTTGATTTAGACGAGTTAAATCCTTCAGTCTCGACCTCAGATTCACATAGATTAGCAAACTGAATTTCCTTTTTAAAATGAACACCCCTCGGGGTATGGGATTCTTGTATAATATTAAGTTGAATATTATCGTCCTCTTCTAATAAAGTTGATCCGTGATCGTCATCGAATTCCATAGTCTAAATACATAATCAAGAATTTTAAAGAACTCGAAAAAAACTATTCAATATAGAATAGTATTATTTACCTTTTTAAATTCTTCCATGATAACATTGACCAAAGGGATCATCATACTGGTACAAGAAGTGTTATTCATCCACATACCTTCCACATGCAATTTAATATTCAGGAACAAATTGTATGAAGGTATAAAAATAATTGTGGAATTTTGGAATTTGTACATGCATGTGAATTGTTGTGAAGTGAAAATGAATGGTATCAAATTTTGGAATTCTCTTACTTAGCATCATAGCAGTTCCCATGATTCCCAAAAGTAAATTAGGAATATGGGCTCCAATGGATAATATGACTCGCAATGCAATTCGGGTATGCAAATTACAGTATTCAAAAGACAAAGCAATTATGCATCCTCCAAGAAGGAAAAGAATTGTGTCCTTCAAAAATTCGGAAGCTACGGCTTCTGAAATTCAAAGATTCATTTAAATACGTATAATGTTCATAATAGGATTAGAAATTGTTTTATTTTTACTAATTTAGAATAAATTACCACTGCTGAGAATTCCAAAGAGTGGAAATAAGATGACTGGAACGAAAGACGTGACTGCTAAAGGAATGCATTCAGTAACCCAATACAATGTCATTACTGTTATAACAAATAGACCATGCGGTTGTTTGTAGCTGGCGACATTATTTGGTTGCCTACTTTTATGTTGTCCGGAAATATCCTAAAATTAATTTACAGTTCAAATCAAAAAATTAAAAGCTTTTTCAAAAAATGAATGCATGAAATATGAAAGGTAATGGTATATGTCTCATAATAATTCATTAAAAACCATAGAAACGTCAGAAATTATGAAACCACTTGAATTTAGTAAATAAAAAATGGATTGTTTTGGAAATGAAATCAGCCAACTAACCTTTCATATAAATAATGTTTTAATTTCTTGATTTGAACCATAAAACCATGAACAATATTAGGTTTGGATATTTATTACAGTTGCCTTTCTTACCCTTTCCGAACCATCCCATAGAAAAATTAGTGACGCCACAATTGGAATTCCTAATGTAAGTATAAGTTTATAACATTGACGAAAAACAGACAACATTTTGATTGGTTCCAGTATTTCAAATTGTAATTCCACCCATTGAGTAATAAATAACGTTGACTAATTTAGCTAGATATATCTGTCTATAATCTATAATGAGCAACTTTTGAAGGCTAATGAGGTTTATAGACCTTTAACCATTTTCGAAATTAGCAATATCTAAAAGTCGAATCGAAAAATAAATGAAAAGGTCAAACTCTATATTGAAGAATACAATTTCTTACTTCTAACTCTATATTGTAACTAAAGCTTAGCAGAATAAATCCTTCTTGATTATCATTTGCGGCATGGATTACCAAATTTTCGTTTAATACAGTTAAGTAGTTTTTGCATGCCAATTTCCCTTATGCTAAGATTTACGAAATAACTAAAGTAGATATAGATAATTAAACGATGCACAATAAGTTCAGATAACATGCTCATATGTGGTATTATAATATTATAGATGTTTGATCAAAAATATATTATAGATTATACTACTACGTGTAGGTCTTCTTATTATATGAGTAACTAATACTAACTATGTAGCAATCAGCAAACCGGTCGACCATAGACTTAGTTAATTCTAACATATATTATATTAAACAGTAGAGACAAACTCAACTTTTGCTAGTTTGCTATAACATTGCCATAAATTTATGCCACAAGTAATGAGAATGGCTTTTAATTTTTCATTGTTGTTCTGCAAAATGGTAATAGCCATATAACTTATGAGTAATGTATAAATGTGTATGATGCCGCGTTTAAGGTTTATTCACTATTCACTGTAAGAAATGATGCAAATATGTACATTAGCTTAATTAATATTGGTTTTCTTGGTTTCATGGATCATCAAAATATGATTAACATAACCTAACCTAAAGGTCCATTTAGTGTTATCTTATAGCCACGCGAAAGGTGGATAAACCATGAATTATGTGATGTAGTAGATTATTTCCGTGAAAGCTGGGTAGACGTAGAGGTTGAGATAAGTAACCATTCATGTAGCCCAGTGCATATAATGTATTAGGGAAGAATTAATAATACTCATTCTGAGTAATGTTCGTGTTTCGCCTTCGCCATCAGGCTTACAAAAGTGAGCCATGTTATCTGATAGAAGTCCTGCTTTCCTTTCGGCTCTATGAAAATTATTTTTCATTAACTTTTATATTGATGGATGTAGTACGTACTTAATTTTATATGGATTCCCCGAAAGTTGAGAAAGCGTTGAGAAAGAATCTTTTACCTTTTCTATATGTATTTGTCACATCAAAGCTTAAGTAAGGCTATTTTAGTTTCTTTCGAATAGCACAACAGCAGGTAACTGCCTAGGTTAAACATTAATTAAAGCAGACAATTAATATTTCAACAACTCTAAATTTTGCAACTACAAAACCCTTATGGAAAACTAGCTTTAAACAACGATGGCATAATTGTGATAAGGCAAAGTATGATGGCTTAATTTTAACATGTACAGAGCATTAAATGGTGCATTATTGCATAATTTACTAGATGAAATGAAAGCTGCCGGGAATTAACAAGCGAATGATATAATATTCTGTCTCTCTCTGATTTGATAATAAAACACTGATAATTTCAACCTGCACCGTCTACAAATACTATTGTGGCATGTGGCATTATAACCTATTGATGACTTCTACTTCATGAATTATAAAGTATGTTCAAATAAGTAAGGTTAAGTACATATTAAAGTACATATTAAAGTTTTCATATCTCTGGTCTTCATCATCGCTAGAAAAATGTATACTGAGGAGAAGGGAATAATTGTTTATCACTGCAATAGGAAACGCTTCCACTTTCATACCTCCAATGATTGTCACGTAGTTCAGCAGAATGATTTTTAACTCAGGTTAATAATACATTGGTTATGTCGTTGCTTAACCTGCAAAATTAAGTAGTAGGATTAGAAAGCATCTGTTATAAATTTATTAAATCAAATGAATATTATAACAAGAGACATAAATTTTGCTGCTTAGGATCTTGATTTATTAACCACGGTTAGCGATTAACTGCATAGATAATCATAACAGGAGTGAAAGCACTTGTTATAAAGGTTGCTGCATTTCATGCAGTTATAGCACTAATAATCTTCAAGTTTTACTTTCTTCAAAGATCTACACAATTACAATAATGTATCACAAAAAACTCCTGCGTCTTTACAGCCTCCAAGCGAAGATAATGCAAATCTTCGGATCCGTGCCCTTCGTGTGGGATCCTAAGGTAAACAAATTGCGCTATGTTTCAACCAGAAGACAAAATCGGTGGTGGAAAATAAAAACAGGAATGTATGCCTTGCATTGCATCTTCCTGTTGTTTGGTTTGAAGAGATCAGGTGCTGGCTCGTCTGTCGGACTCACAGATATGGACATATATTTCCACCTCTTTTGGGTGTCTTGTCTTTTCTTTGGAACTCTGCTCGACTTGAACATGTTCAAGAATACTAGTATCGCTGTGCAGTTTCCTAATTCCATAATAAATACTGACCATCATTTGGACGGTAAGTTTTAACTCACAATATTTTGCCGGGAAGGGTTTCCAAACTTTCCTACAACAGGCTCTATCGAAATTAAATTAAGTTTAATTAAATGTAGCATGAAAACCTCACCGGTCCAGGAAATTATTTAGGATGAACAAACTTTTGCGTCAAGACTATGAAATATTTACCACTAACTATATTTAGCCTTATATAATTAAACTAGTGAACCCAGCTAAAAGGAGCGAACCTAGCAATCAAGAGAAATTCAGCAGGCCACCCATCACAGTAATAAAAACAATTCTGAAAAAAATCATCGGTATTTGCCTTAGGTTATTAGTTATTAGTTATTATGTTTACATTGTAAATACAATATTTTAAACATACTTTAATTTTCTACAGCGGTTGGAAAAATTAGCTGCGGCGCCAGCATTCTGATCAAAAGGAAGTTCCTAAACCAATATATAACAACTGTAGTGTAGGTAGATCGTAGCATCAAATACAGGGAACAATGAAAGACTCCATTTTTAATAAACACTCCAAAAAGTTCCCATTTAAAATCAAAAAAATAAGATTCCCTAGATTTTAGAAAAATGTACAAATCCAATGAGTACACTATACAAATAAATAATTTTATGGAAAAATAGTAGTCCTCAGTTATTTAATTTTGCAAAAAAGGTGTGCAAACTGGCACGAAGTAATAAAAGGGGCAGTAAAAAGTAATACCAGCTCTATTAAAAAATGTCAAATAAATTTGTCCATATATATAGCAGAACCAGTTTGGAGTTTTGCTAGCAGTTTTGAAATGCTAATTAATATACCGAATGTTTCGAAATGTCCCCTTTCGCTAATCATCTCCATTCAATCACCAATAATCATCTTATGTAAATTTCTATTATGTTTTGATGCTATAATATTTTGAAACGACTCATTTCAGTGGTTAAGAGGAAGTAGGCATGCATGCGCATGCGTATTTTGCTTTTAAGGAACGTGCATATGTTACGTGTGCAGTTGATGGGAGGAGGAGGTACCTGAAAGTGTTAGTTAGAGTCAGCACTTGAGTTATACATTGCGGATGGGGTTTTACGTTACGTAATAAGTGCAGGTTTCCTAGGTTCCCCCTACCATACATACATACATAGGTGGGTGATTTTTAAAAGTCTGCGATTATATATTTGAATACCTTGAAATACATAAAACAATAATAATAATATAATAACTGATGTTTTTAAAGAGTACGTGAGTAGCTTTGGAATGGCAGAAAAAGACGAAAAGTGGTGGAAAACTTCCTTGGGTGTTTACATGATTAGCATGACATTGTCAAGTTTAACTCTACCGACTGTATACGCCACGGTTGTGTTTCAAATGCCTTGCAGTCCCCGCTACTACGTCTCCCTTTTCGACGATTGTGAAAATATCAATGCTCTTTGGCTGCTGATGAACTTCCTGTTTGAAGTCTGGATGTTTCATCACATGTGGGCTACAATCTTGTTTCAAAATTTCCCATTTGCAATGTATTTGTACACCGTATCCAAATGGCTTACTTCTATGAGGTAATTTACCGATTATAATGTTATTTTGCTTTAAGTAAAAATCAGGGCGCTCCCTAGCATTAGAAAAACTGTCGCGCCTGAAGGGTCCCGTTTTTGAAAGGTTTTGGGCGGACCTATAGTATTCATGTTTTTATGCTGCTAATGGTTTATGATTTGGGTTATGTTTTGATTTTATTAACAGGGTAGCAAAACTCCAAAAAATCACTTTTAATACCATAAATCTTATACCACCTTTAGTATACTCGGGTATAGAGAATCAAAAAGGAAATGTAAAATAGCCCTAAAAATATAAACTGAAGAAAATGCTTATTGATTCTGGGGGACAGACTCTTACATATATTTTCCATCACTGTCATCGTCATTCATCAATTTCATGTACACATTATATAATGCCGGATAATTAATGCATATTTATTTACTCCTTAGGTCAGGAGTAATGAAGGACTGGTCCGTGGAGCAACAAAAATATGTCTATCGGACTCTTCAATTAACAATTGCAAAGTTTATCGGTTACAGTGAATACATAATGCCCACTTTGATCAGTTTTCTGTGTAGCATTAACATTGTTGAGAATTACATTCTGATAACAATGCAAGGAAAGATCCCAATGCATTTCTACATTGGTTGGTGTGGAGGGGCGGTGGCAACGGTGATAGGAAATATGTACTTCATTAGTCTACAATCAGGGATTTATGAATCATCGGTTGAATATATACAACAGCAGAAAATGAGACTGTCGAGCAAGGAAGACAGACTAACCTTGAAGTCTTTCCAGCCACTTAAATACACCATTTGGCAAATGTTTTCTTTCTCTAAGGAAACATTTCCAGCAGTTTACGAAGCAATTATTGACAACACGGTGACTTTAATACTGCTTTAGTTTATTACTAGCTATTTTATGAACTGCTTTTATTTATTGATGCATTCAATGCTGCAGTATATAAGTTTTGTCTGTCAATTTCGTAAATTCTAAGAATAATGTAACTAAATAAAGTAATACTCTTAAGTAAAAATTAAATTTATTAAATTTGGATTGAGCTAAGAATTAGAGTAGCAATAGATATAATATTATATAGCAAGCACGTATCCAGTAGAGGGTAGGAGGGACGCAGCGCCCCCCTAAATCTGAGAAAAATAAGTTTTTTTCCAAAAAACTTCAAAAAATACCAAAAAAATTTTACGCGAATATATCCTGTTTTCTACATTATTTTTGGTTGCCCATTATTCTTAAATAAATGTTCCCTATTATACGGTATTACGTTTTCATTTAGAATATAGTCATTCTCACATATTTATAGAATCCCTTGCTTCAAATATTACCTACATTCGAAATCTTTTATAGCATAGTATGCAAAGTAGGTGAGCAATTTCTCTTCTGCTGATAAGTTTTTCAAGGGCCTTGAATACTAAATCACTGTACTATTGTATACTAAACATTTTCACGTGATGATATAAAAAACTAAATTTGCGGTGTATATTAATTTGATTGACTCATAAATCTTGTGACATTAACATTAAAGAACAGCAAGTACCAATTTTAAAGACATTTCGTGGTGTAAACGCGTACAATCAACTTTAATATACTAATACTGTCATTTTGCTAAAGGAGTGTATCGGATACATTTAGCCACTAGGACCAACACAGTGCTTTGGCCAAAGGATCTAATCAGTTATTACTACTAATAAAATATAAGACGCATTATTGTCGCCTTGATCGTAAAATATTTATTTTGACAATTTAAATATCGCTTAATATTATAAATTGTTGTTCTCATTATAATTAGCTTGTGACAGTGTTCTATTGTCCACACTGTCTATAGAGTCTTATCTCAATCGATTTGTACATACTTATACTATACTATACAAAGTATGCATGTTAGTCCACGTGGAAAACAACAACGTTTAAAACTTTTGACCTTACTTCTAATTCTAATATATCGCTTATGAATAATTTGGTGAGCCAGTCAGTTCTTATTTATGAGAACTTTGTCGCATTGTAAGTTGACTCTTCTTGCTTCGGTTGTCTTATTGTGAGTACTTATCAATAAACAAAATGCTTTATGTTTCTACTTTCAACGTGACATCGATACTTAATATTGAAGGAACTTTACAATTCCTTGGTTCTAACTCTATCGCTCTTTGTAACTAAAGCTCAGTAGAAGGATGCTTGAATAAATCCTGCTTAATTATCATTTAGCGGGATGGATTGCCAAATTTCATTTTCGTTTAATACAGTAAGTAGTTTTTGGCATGCCAATTTCCTTTATGCTATAAGATGACGAAATAACTAAGATATTGATTAAAGGATGCACAATCTATAAGTTCAGATAACAAGCTCCTATATGGTATTATTGTATAGATGGTGCATGTAGTACACTCAGAAATCAGAAATATATAATTGATTATTACTATTACGTCTAGGTTTAACTATTACCAACTATGCAGCGATCTGCAAACCGGTCGACCATATAGACTTATAATTCTATAGTATAAGAATTGCTCTTAATTTTTGATTGTTGTTTTGCAAAATGATACAATAACATCATAGCTTATTTATAAATATGTACTGTGCCGCGTTTAAGGTCTACTCAAATGATGCAAATATGTACATGACTTAATTAATATTGGTTTTTTGTTTCGTGGATCATCAAAACATACAAATAATTAACATAATATACCTAATGGTTCATTTAGCGCAAACGGTGGATAAACAATGAATAAAATTGTGTACATGCATGTGTGGCCCAGTGCATTAGTGAAGAATCTGAGTTAATAATACTCATTCTGAGTAATGTTCGTGTTTCGCCATCAAGCTACTACAAAAGTGAGGCATGTAATCTCATAGAGAAATCCGTGCTTTCCTTTCGGCTCTATGAAAATTATTTTTCATTAGCTTTCATATTGATGGATGTAGTACGTACTTATAGTATTAAATGGATTCCCCGAAAGTTGAGAAAGCGTTAAGAAAAAATAAATTTTACCTATACGTATTTGTCACATCAGAGGTTAAGCAAAGCTATTTTTAGTATTTCTTTCGAACAACAGGCTACTGCCTAGGTTAATGATTAATTATAGTAGACAATTAATATTTCAATTACTGTTCAATTTTGCAGCTATAAAACCCTTATGGAAAACAACTTTAAACAACGATGGCATAATTGTGATAAGGCAAAGTATGATGGCTTAATTTTAACATGTACATAGCATTAAATGGTGCATAATTGCATAAATTACTAGATTAGTTGAAAGCTGCAGAGAATTAACAAGCGAATGATATAATATTCTGTCTCTCTCTGACTTATGGTTGAACTGACAACTTATTGATGACATCTAGATCATGAATTATAAAGTATGTTCAAATAAGTAAGGTTAAGTACATATTAAATTTTTTATATCTCAGGTCTTCATCATCGCTAGAAAAATGTATATTGAAGTGAAGGGAATAATTGTTTATACTACAACGGGAAACGATTCCACTTTTATTACCTCCAATGATTGTCACGTAGTTCAGCAGAATGATTATTAAGTCACTTAAATAATACATTGGTAATGTAGTTGCTTAACCTGCGATATTAAGTAGTAGAAGTAGGAGTAGAAAGCATCTGTTAAAAATTCATTATAATGAATATATTATAATAAGAGACATAATTTTGCTGCTTAGGATCTTGATTTATTAACCACGGTTAGCGATTAACTGCATAGATAGTCATAACAGGAGTGAAAGCACTTGTTATAAAGGTTGCTGCATTTCATGCAGTTATAGCACTAATAATCTTCAAGTTTTACTTTCTTCAAAGATCTACGCAATTACAATAATGTATCACAAAAAACTCCTGCATCTTTACAGCCTACAAGCAAAGATAATGCAAATCTTCGGATCCGTGCCCTTCGTGTGGGATCCTAAGGTAAACAAATTGCGTTATGTTTCAACCAGAAGACAAAATCGGTGGTGGAAAATAAAAACAGGAATTTATGCCTTGCATTGCATCTTCCTGTTGTTTGGTTTGAAGAGATCAGGTGCTGGCTCGTCTGTCGGACTCACAGATATGGACATATATTTCCACCTCTTTTGGGTGTCTTGTCTTTTCTTTGGAACTCTGCTAGACTTGAACATGTTCAAGAATACTGGTATCGCTGTGCAGTTTCCTAATTCCATAATAAATACTGACCATCATTTGGACGGTAAGTTTTAACTCACAATATTTTGCCGGGAAGAGTTTCCAAACTTTTCCTACAACAGGCTCTATCTATCTCTCTCTATCTAAATAACTTTAATTAAATTTAATTATGAGTTGTTAATCTAAATCCTGTTCGTGCCAAAGTTAAATAAATTTGTCATGGCTATTATGACAGGGCCGGGGAATTAAGAATGGGGTAAACGGAGGCAACGGTACGGTACCGGACATCAAGCTCCAGGGTGGAGAAAATTTTTTTTTTGCCATTTGCAAAATATATTGGTACTCCTAAAGAAAGTATAATATCAAAGCAATACCATAGTTCATTTTTTTTGATTGAGAAATTTTTTAGGCATGGATTTCCATGGATACCCAGATTACAACATGAGTGCCCTTTGACCTTCCATGGTCAACCCTTTCAGATAGCCTTTTAAAAAATAATTTCTCAATCATAAAAAAATGAACTATAGAGAACAATACAGAGGACACCAGCTAGTTTATTTAAATTGTGTTATCAATCACGTAATCCGATTTTAATTTGTTTTTAACAATGGTCATTATTTGATTGTTCCTATGGGATACAACAATATGAACTACTACCGAAAGAGTAAGATAGTATTAATTATTAAGTGATGTGAAACACCGCTTTATGGGAATGCCCTGTCTGTCTGTCCGTCCATCTGTCCGTAAGCGCGATAACTTTCGAACGGAATGAGATAATCAGTTCAAATTTTTTATACGTTAACTAGAAATCAAAAGTAACATCAAGTTAGTAAATGGGCAAAATCGGTCACATCCCCTGCCCGAGGGAGTTTGAAATTTAAAAATAACTAAAAATCGTTGTAAATTCGGCTATATTCATCGTGCAATAGCTCAATTGAAAACACACATGGCAATAGACACATTAAATGGGTTACAGTTATTTCCTTACAGGAGAAGTGGGTGAAAAACATAAAAATAACTGAAAATCGGTGTAACTTCAGTTTATTTATCGATTATTTCACACCACTTTCTTATACCCATTGGTACATAGCACATGGTTTATTTAATGCATTATTTTACCGTGTACCGTACGTAACATACTACAGCTCATACGAAATCTAAAATCGATATTTAAAAATAATAATAATTAGCACATCAGAATGCTTTCGTGAAAATGTAATTGAATTATTAATAAATGTGCATATTTATTCACCATTATAGTTAAATTCAAAATATTCTTTCGCTAATAACTTTTGTTAATTAACCAAAGTTTACTTTTTGAAAGTTTCTCGCGCTCTGCTGAGCAAATACTTTTTCATATTTTAATAATTAATAAAAATTTAAATAGAAATATAGTACAATATATATAGCATTGTACATTTCTTTAAAGTTTGAATGAGCTTATAACTCTCCAATTAACCACAAAATTGATGATTTAATTTTCCTTCCAAACCGAATCAACCCAAAAGGTAAAGTTGAGACGGTTTGGTTAGACTCTCAACCCGACCGATCTCATCCAAACCGTCGGTTACAAATAAATCGTTACAATCTATCAATTGCAAATCAAACCGTAACAATCTATCAGTTACAAATCAAATCGTCTCAACTCTCAACCCAGACAATCTCAATCCCAATTGTCTCAACGCAAACCGTGTCAATCAAAACTGTCCTATCCTAAATCGTCTTAATCCAAACCGTCTCAACCCTAACCGCCGTAACCCAAACCATGTCAATCCAAACTGTCTTATTCAAAATCGTCTCAGCTTAAACCGTTTCAGTTCAAACTTTCTTATCCCAATCCCATATCATTTCAACTCAAACTGTCTCGAACCAAACCAGTATGTACCCAAACAGTCTCAACCTAAGCAGAACCTACCCAAAGCGTCTCAACCTAAGCAGAACCTACCCAAAGCGTCTCAACCTAAGCAGAACCTACCCAAAGCGTCTCAACCTAAGCAGAACCTACCCACAGCGTCTCAACCTAAGCAGAACCTAACCCAAAGCGTCTCAACCTAGGCAGAACCTACCCAAAGCGTCTCAACCTAAGCAGAACCTACCCAAAGCGTCTCAACCTAAGCAGAACCTACCCAAAGCGTCTCAACCTAAGCAGAACCTACCCAAAGCGCCTCAATCCTAACAGACTCAATTAAGCATCCCAAACATATGGTGCCAGTCAGTTTTAAAATTGGAACTCTATTACTACCCTGTTTTAGTGTAATTTTGTACCACTGAAATAATTTTTCTGTTCTTAAAATCTGGAATGACTGAAAGTTAGTAAAAGGCGGCATCAAAATTAACGTTTGCCCTGGCAGCATGAAAACCTTACCGGCCCTGGGAAATGCTTAGGGTGAAATTAACCTTTGCGTCAAGAAATACTGACAAGAATTATTTACCACTAACACTAACTATACTTAGCCTTATATAATTAAATATCTTGAAATACACAAAACAATAATAATATAATAACTGATGTTTTTAATGAGTACGTGAGTAGCTTTGGAATGGCAGAAAAAGACGAAAAGTGGTGGAAAACTTCCTTGGGTGTTTACATGATTAGCATGACATTGTCAAGTTTAACTCTACCGACTGTATACGCCTCGGTTGTGTTTCAAATGCCTTGCAGTCCCCGCTACTACGTCTCCCTTTTCGACGATTGTGAAAATATCAATGCTCTTTGGCTGCTGATGAACTTCCTGTTTGAAGTCTGGATGTTTCATCACATGTGGGCTACAATCTTGTTTCAAAATTTCCCATCTGCAATGTATTTGTACACCGTATCCAAATGGCTTACTTCTATGAGGTAATTTACCGATTATAATGTTATTTTGTTTTAAGAATAAAATCAGGGCGGGCCCTAAGGCAAACTAGGCAACTGTCACACCTGAAGTGCCCCGTTTCTGAAAAGATCCGGGAAGAACTGTGAAGGTTGTATTCATGTTTTTATGCTGCTAAAATAATAGTTTATGATTTGGATTATGTTTTGATTTTATTAACAGATTTGAATACTATTAGATCCTATATACCACGTTTGTATACTCCGGTATAGAGTATCAAAAATTAAATGTAAAAAAGCGCTATAAGTTGAAGAAATATACAGGGTTGCCGGAAATAAACTAGGACTTTTGAATCTTTTGACTGATCAAAAGTCCTAGTTCATTTCCGACCACTTTTTTTTCTTCTTCACCATTTTAGTCATCCATTTATGGTTCCCAGTTCTGTTTATTATTATATTTTTAACTATTTATGCAACTATTGTTATTTTCTGGTTGAAATTGATCACGGCAAAGCGTTCAAAAGAATTTTCGTTTCTCAAAGCAAGAATGTACTTCCAAAACAATTCTTTAGCAGCTCTGTCCATCTACAAAGCACTAAGTGTCATCAATCTCCATGTAAATTATTTGCTTGTTTACCCTTTGGCACCACCCATTTTGCTTGTTGCTGGTTTGCTTAATATCTTTGTTAATTTCGGTACTGTTAAAATGTATCATGTCATTCCATTTGGTGGCTATATTGTTTTTCCTCTCATGGCAGTTATGGTCCTCGTAATTGAAGTTTTGTCCATTCCAGTCATGGCTTTGCTCAACACAAAATCCCTACATTTTATTCAGGAACGTAGGAGAGATGGCCATCCGATTGTTCGTAGATTTGTCTTAAGCTGTCGACCAATGGGTTATACTGTAGGGCCATTTTTCATCATATGAAGAAATCGACAACGTTCACCTTCGTGGAGGTGGTAATGATGCACACAATGAACATGATGTTGTCAGTAAAAATTCCCAAAAAATCATTTTAATTTATACATAAATCCACTACCTCACAGAATAATTTTCGCTTTCCATTGGATTCTAGTTTAATTTAAATAATCATAATTTATACTTTAACGAATTTAATGACGAAGCGACGAAGAAAAGCGACGGAAGAGAGGTTTCATTGTTCATGTATTATAATTTTGTAATTCTTCACTACAATTTTCAAACGTAAGCAACTGTAACTAAGAAGATTTATCTGATCTGAATGGGATTGATTTATAATTAATTAGATAATTAATAATTATTTGAGTATTTTAAACAGTTTAAGATTTCTGAAATTTGTATTCAACTTATTTAGCTTATATATTCGGCTCATATATACGAACTAAAATTTCACTATTTCACTGTAATAAATGGATCAGATTGAAATGATACACATACATAAATTTAGTACATCAACAACATAGATTTGGGATTGAATAAGCCATTATTTATATAAATGCTTTAACTTCTAATCACAGTCAGATAACACGATAGTTAACGGTTTTGACAAACTGTACACTGTCCTTCAGGATGATTTCGTCCAATAATTGAATGGACTTCATTGCAGCTACCCAAATTGTCATTTCAGTTGCTATAGTTAGTTAGGCCAAATAGAAAGGTAGGCTTAGTAAATAGTGAGTTTCCATGTATGGATTAACATTTAAAAAGCGTGTAAATTATTAATGTGTTTATCTATAGGTAGACTTATATAGCATAGAAATGCAATTTTTGTGTCCCGACCTCTTAATGCTTTAACAAATAATATAAGCTTTTTATATGTAGTCGTTCGGTTGCAGAGACTAAGGCTAAACTGATATATTATTATTGAGCTAGTCATCTTTGGTCACAATCAAATCAAAACATCTCTCTTTATAGGTATACCAAACCATATTTTCAAAATGTTTAACATTGTAAATAGACCCAAAATAATCAAATCCTGTATTTAGAAAATCATAGCTGAGTCTTCAGTTCGGAATGAATAGTTAATTACCTTAAAATCGTTAGAAATATTACATCTACATCTAGTATTATAATAATAATTGAAAAACCATCCTTCGAGTATTTGAATTGTATTCTAGTTTTTCCTGTAAAATCGAGTTTGTATCTAAGAAATATCATAAATGTTCAAAAAATGATGTATTACCAACCCATTAGTTTTTAAATATTCACTATTAAGAACATTTCGTTTTAATTTAGAATGTAATAGTCATACTTACACATTTATACAATACCACTGCTTAAAATAATTATACTACATTCATAATCTGTTACATCAAAGTAGGCGAGTGATTCCTTTTCTGCTGACAAGTTGTTCATGAGCCTTGAAAAATAATAAATCACTATAATATTGTACTAAATATTTTCACCAGCACAACAGTTATTACTTTTAATTTATTGACGGTCTCTTCGAGCTTAGGCCCATGGACCCAATCGTTATTACTTCTAATAAAAGAATAAGCATTGTCGCCTTGATCGTTATATATTTATTTTGAAAATTTAAATATCACTTCATATTATAGATTTCTTTCTCATTATAATTGGGTTATGACTTTGTTTCCATTGTCTACACCGTCTAGCGTCTCAATCGATATTATCCATACTTATACTATACGAGGTATGCATTTTAGTTCACGATGAAAACGACAATATTCACGTTTAAAACTTTTGACCTTACTTCTAATATATCACTTATGAATAATTTAGTGAGCCTTTGTCGCATTGTAAGTTCACTTTTCTTACTTCGGTTGTCTGTGTAATATTCTGAGTATTTACTACTGTATAATATAATTCAAATGCTTTATATTTCTACTTTCAACGTGACATCCATACCTTGCAACAGAGCCGGCCTTACCATATAAGCAACTCTCCTGTAAGGACCCCGCCCGCATCAACTAGGCATGGCGAAGGCGAATTTTCATGGTATAAAATTTTTGTTTTATATATTGACATTACTCTATAAATTGTAAACATATCAAGCTGTATAGAGATTGTAGTTGTAGGTAGATTTTTCGTAGTATGTTTCTAGCCCAAAGTGGACTACTTAAACAGGCAAACAATAAACATAAAACACAGACAAATACTTTTTATTAAATTTGACATTAAAAAGGACGAAACTTGGGTGTTCGGTACACGGAAGGAAACAAAAAGCAACTACAAAAAGCTCTTATATGCCTAAATGTATTATCTAAATATCCATTTCTTTGGATTTGTCAAAGATTACATTGTCAAGGCGAGACTCTAACTCCCGACAAACCTACATACAAGTATTTATACTGAAATTTGAACTAATTATAAATCGGTATTTGTTAAAGAGGAAATGATGTAAATAACAGTCTATGTAGGTTAAATCACACATCAGATAACAAGAATAAGAATGAAAACAATGAAAACATCGCATAAGACGTGTTTGTCATCACGGTCATAAAATAAAGGAAAAAGGAAAGGGTCAGCATTAGGGAATCCAAAGCCGGTTTTACACCGGTTTTAAAACCGGTGAAAAACCGAATTTTTCAAAACCGGAAACCGGTTTTCACTTTCTGAAAACCGGTGTTGATAGAAGATATTTAACTATATCTGATATGCAGTCAAAATCGCAATAAAGCCTGAAAATTCGAAAAACCAAAATTGAGATACAATTATAAAGTCAAATAAATTATATAAAATAGTAAAACGTTTATTAATAATAATATGAAAATCCTAAATATTTGGATTATGTAGACTCCAGTATTCAGTAAAGCATTGTATTCTATGATGAGATTGCAATGATTATAGATCTATGATTGCATTAATTACCTTTGAGAATTATCGAAAACTGGATATGAGTTGGAAAAAACTTACTACACAGATTTAAGTTAAAACTCTCAGAGCGTTTTTGGAGTGGCCAAAAATTTTAATTCATAAATTTACAACATTTTGATTATTTCTCATGAGAATGACTCGATAGAATTGGTTTTGTAGAAGGGTCCCTTCCAATTGCAATACATTTAAAACTATCAGCACTAGCACCCTTTTAATGATAATACCAAAAACTACTTTTGAGATTTATATCTCATTTAAAAATTAAAATTAAATTAAAATGTTAAGTATGAGTTAAAATTCCACTTGATGAAATTGTGTTCTGTCTGTCTTTATCTGAAAACACATTAATTTGGTAGTATTAGCATAGAATTTTTAAAAACAAATTTTCGATTTTCAAAACCGGTGAAAAACCGGTTTTAAAAGTTCAAAAACCGAAAAACCCTAAAACCGGTTTTAAAATTTGGGTCCGGTTTTCGATTCCCTAGTCAGCATTTTATAAATACTACATATATCGCATAATAACAGATTAAATAACATAGCACGTAAGATTATGGGATAACATGGACATATAGGTACTTTTAGGTACCTATTGAAAGGAAATAATTTTATGTATGGCACATTCATGTACTACATACTTGCTCTAAATTACACCAGTTTTAAAGTATCGATCTCTGAACTAAATAAAAACTCTTAAAAATATTATAGAATGGATAGTTTTGTTGAATTATTACATTGGTTCGGGCGGCTTCATCTACAAAACTACAAATCCAATGTATGTAACTTGGCGATTACCATTTCAAGTCATCCATTTGTTTATACAATCAGTAATGATTCAATTGTAAAGAAAACAAAATACAGAATACGACCAGATTAAAATTTTGGATATGTTAACGGCAATAAGTAAATTCATGCATTATAAGCAGCAAAATTTTTGAAGAATTCTAGTTTTTGATATTGGAAATTTAGAAGACCGTTTATGTAGTCCAATTTAATACTTTTTCCTAAATAAGGAGATTATTACGAGTTCAAAATGCCGCATATGAAATGAATAGCGTGCGACTAAGACTTAAGAAGTTATAGTGACTTTTATGCAAAAGTGTTAAGGACTATAACTCGCTCATTATTTATGACACAGTAAACATCTTTACCTTTTAGACTTGTAAAATGCCCAATGCGAACATGAAATAATGGCATATGAATGTTCTTTCAAACGTTAAGTATGAAAAACCAGAATGTTTCAAAATTACACTTAACCCTAGACTACATGACATGTCCCAAATGGGATTTTTCTGACTTTACTGTGCCCTAGCTTTGAGCAGGTATACAGTATAACCTCGTGGATTTTTGTATGTGTCACAAATGCGTTTCTCTGCTTATATTTTTAAATTCAAGTAATTTGGACCATAAACAAAGTTTAGAAAAAATTAAGAAATGAAAATGGGACCTATTTACTATGTTAATACATGACATGTCCCAAATGGGATTGTACACTATTTCGTAATCGGACAAATCCCATTTGGGACAAGTCATGTATTACCTGAAATTCAGATATAACCGGGATGGAAATATGGCAAATTACATTTGGGTCAGCATTTACATTTGGGTCAGGCCTGTGTTTGGGTCAGACCTACATTTGGGTCAGCATTTTTATTTGAGTTACTATTTATATTTGGATCAGCCTTTACAATTGGATCACCATTTCCATTTGGGTCAGATTTTGAATTTTTGGGTCAGGTTTTATATTTAGGTGAGGTTTTAAATTTTTGTGTCAGCATAATGTTTGCGTCAGGTTATAAAATTTTGTGTCAGCATAATGTTTGCGTCAGGTTATAAAATTTTGTGTTACCATTTATATTTTGGTGAGGTTTTAAAATTTTGGGTCAGCATTCATATTTAGGTCGGAATTGACATTGACTTGAGCAATAGCACAAGTCCAGTGTGACTGGACTTTGTGTATTACATAACATGTCCCATTTGGGACATGTCATTTCGAAACACTGTGTACTAAAGCCGCGGGAATCAATCCCAAATGGGACTTATGGGAATCCCAATTGGGACATGTCATGTGTTACAGTTCATTTCGTATGTCATGTAGTCTAGGGTTAATGCCAAGACATTAAGCTTATTGCCTGAATTTACTCATTACCGTTAAGAGATATATACCACATAAAACCGCTTCAATAAAATGTGGCTATTATTAGTAAGCTCTATCAAGTTCTAGTAATATAGTTTGTAGCATAGAGTTAGTTTGATGGTTCTTTAACTGTTTACTTGTGTGGTATTACTAAGTATAATAGATAGACGTCATCATAATAGTATTGAAGTGAGATGGCTACATATTTACTTAAACAAGAAAGACTTAAAATATTTCAAATGTATTTTATTACGTACCTATTGTAAGTAAGCATTATAATCAAATTCTTCAAGTATAAATTATATAACTATGTTTAGAGTAGCCTACCCTGAATATATGGAACAAAATAAATACAAACTACTACAACATTAATATCATTTAAAAGAAAATCAACAACCTGTACTGTACACAAAGGAATACATAGTTTAGCTTTCATGTGTCTCACCTTGATTGAAAGATTCTCAATCAAATCAAGATAAAAGGTAAAGTCAATGGGACGTAAGAAATGTTGATTTAGTCGTCTGCGTCATCATCTTTCGTATCCCGATCTGTCTCAATTCTTCTCTGGAGATTTTGAACGACTTCTAGATTCGCGACGGTTTTTATTCGCATTCCTGGAACGATTCTTATCACGAGACGTGAACCAAAACAAGGACTCTTCGCAAAATCCAATTTTTATAATGGTCATAGCAGATCATGCAAATTATTTTAACTAAAATATGTTTCCGAACAAGTATTAATCTTTTTAAGGGTGTGGCCATTAAGGGCGCGACTAAAAAGTATACCCATTACTACCTTTTAGCAATCAGTCATCATAATATAAATATATTATTATTTACCGCAAAAATAATCTGCTTAGTGTTTGTTGGCGGCGATATCTAAAGCATTACGCCTTATTTCACTTGGAAAGCAACAGTATAATATAACTTTGGAGACATTTCTACAAATAAATTTACTGCTACACTTTGAATGGACATTGTCATTAAAACGTTGTTACCCACTTTAATTATTTTACTTTAGCATAAAAATGACCAAAATCAATTTGTTTTTTTCTTTTTTAAAATTTTGTTTGGCCTACCGTCAAGTTAATAATTATACCTTGGAAATTACAAATTTAAAGGTAATTGTCGACTCGTTGTCGATTAACACCAGGATTTATATATTTTTTGATAGTTATTTCACTCCCGAGATCTCAAACTTTGACACAGACAAAGGTCCAATTACTCTTATGCATACCAAAAATATATCTCAAGCATACATTCGCTGGAATAATTTTAATCCTTCCAAATGGATATTTCCACATACAAAAATATCCATTCTTTTAAACAAAAAAAGTGCTGATCAGATAGTTCATCGGTGCCCTCTTTACAGCCTAGGAATTAAATACTGTCGCGAGACTTTCGGTCAAGAAATTTTTATTTTACCTTTATATTTAATGGAGTCGTTTGTTACAATTTATCACTCAACATTCAAATATCATATTTACTTTACTATATCGGATTTTCAAAAACATTCGATATTTAATGACATTGTGAATATTACTTCGATTTATACATATTGCGCTATTTGCGACGATAGTATAATGCTGAAACAAACACTTTTTCAAACTTTGTCGCCTGAAATTATAGCAAATGTCACAATTGATTTCTCAAACTACCGTTTTAATCCATTTCCAAATCTAGCATACAATTTATTTGAATATTGGGCCAATTCCACTTCTATTGAAATAATATGGATACCGAATCGGAAACCGTTCAAAATTTATTACAGGGCAAAACCTGTATCCCCGTTCAAATCATTAACGAATCAATCGATTGAATTCGACCGGGCAATTCAAATGACTTGTCTACACGGACTCAATAAAACTTTGGTGGATCTCATGGTCAGCACTTGTTGTCATGCTCTCTCACTCCGTCAAAATTTGTTTGAAGGTGATAAATCTATTATGGCATTCCACGTCGTAACAGGAGAAGATAGCTGGAATTTCGTCACCTGTTCTGGAATCAATGAAAATATAAGTTGGGAGTTATACGTCATTCCATTTGATACAATTTGTTGGATACTAATCCTCATATCAATTGTGTTTGCATCTCTCGTTTTTTTCCTTCAAAGTTATCAAATGAACAAAAAAGAGTTAATTACTATTAATCATGTTATGGGAGAATTTTTAAAAGTAATTTCCCGCTATACAATTATTTTACTAGAACAAGGAGTGTCAATTCCAAAAAATGTTTGTAAAATAAAATTAATGATAACGTTTGGTGTTTGGATAGTCATAGGAATTGTACTAACTAATGCATACAAGTCAATTGTCATAAGCAAATTATCATCACCCCGTAAGATCGACAGCTCTTACAATTACTTTGGACAGCTGAATGACTTTACTTTCACCAGTTCCGAGAAGTGGGAAACCATAATGAATGAACTTATACTCTTAGTCGGTGATCTTAAATACATTTTCATCAGAGACCAATTATTCGGATTATATTGCTCAGATCCGAAGTTACCCGATCCTAAAAATGTGTTTGGAAATGATACAAAAAGAAATTTCGACTCATGTATAGACAAATATGGAGAGAAAACTCGAGACAGAGTAGTAGATTACTTGCAAAGACATAACGATATATTTAAAGCCCATGAAGTACACGGAGTAAGCAGAGGGAAAATGTCTTGGTTTTCAGTAAATGTGAACAAAAGTCATGTAAAAACTTTAGAAAAAACAAATAATAAATTGGCCTTTTCTGTTCTATCGAATTGGCCACAAAATATCCTATTCACTTCATCTTTTGAAGAACCTGGAAATAGTTCCAGTCTGAAGATTTTCAAAAATTCCGACCAAGTTTTGCAAAATTGTCATAAACGGGCATTTGTTGACCGAAGCAGTTGGTTAAAATCTTACGATAGATTTTTATTCCGTGGAAAACATTATATTCGTGGAAAAGAGTCTTTCCTTTCCTCCCCAACTATGCATGCACTTCTTTATTCGTTTCATCAAAATTTTTATTATTTTAAAATGGAAATTCTAATGAGTTCCGGTATCTTTTGGTTGTTTGAGCGATGGGACTCCTTTTTTAAGGAAAAGGAAGCAGAAAAAGAAATTAAAAGCGATAACTCTACAATTGTTCTTCTCAATACCTACAATAGCCATGGTTTATCATTATCCTTTAATAATTCCCATGTTATATCAGTTTTCTACGTATACGCCGTTACGAATTTCATATGTTTTGTAGTTTTTTCTCTGGAAGTATGTTACCAAACATGGAATAAAACAGTGCCAATTATTCAGAAAAATTTATCTTCTCTGTATGCAAACACGTTTTCGGTCTGTCTGTCTGTCTGGAAATCCCTGTGCACGATAACTTTCGAACGGTTTAAAATAGACTTCAAATTCTCAGGATATACACTACAGGTAAATAGAAAAGCCAAGTTCGTAAATGGACAAAAACGGTAACATCCCCTGACCGGAGGAGGGGTTTAAAATTTAAAAATAGCTAACAATCAATGTAACTTCTGTTCTGTTCATCGTACACAGTCGTGCAGTAGCTTGTTCGACACCAAAAGGGTTCTAAAACTCTACCACTTAGGTTACCCTTATTCGATCAAAAATATAAACTTCTGTCATTACATTTCCGTTTTGCATTGGCTTATTAGGGTATATCAAATATAAAGAAAAAACATCTAAAAGTAGCTGGTGGAGTTAAATAAATAAGTATCGGCATACAATTTTAAAATGATAAAATGGTATATCTCAGAATCGATAAAAATATGGCTCGTTTTTTTCAAAATACATATTAACCCATCTTTGTAGTTAATGAAGCACCTAAGGTCTGCATTATTTATGTTCTAAATATTTAGATCCATGAAATATGGTAATAAGACATTGTATTTTATGTAACTAAATATATGAAGTACTGTGTGAACACATTTGTCAATTCTTATTACTATTCTGTATTCGCAGAAAATAAATTATGGCTTTTTATAAACAAACAAATCACTATTTTAACGGGTTTTTGATGAATACATGTCGCAAAAATGATTTAATGGCAGCAAAACAGCATAGTTGACTTCATGCTATCATTTTTTCCACAGAATAAAATTTCAACACATCTGATACGCAAAGGTCGAAAGCAAGTCTTTTAAAATCCCAAAGTAGTTTCGTTTTTTAAGATAAGTGTCCTGTCCACCAAAATTCTGTCGTAAGTATATTTTTTATTTATATTTCTATAACTCAAACTGACCTGACTGCTAACCCTGAAGATGTGTTTGGACTTGATATTATCTCTTGTATTCAGACAGCCGACAGAAGGCAAAACTGCTTGAAAGGACAGAATCGACAGAATGAAATGTTAAAGCTTTGTTTTGAAATACAAGGAGTAGCTTGTGAGCCTACATGGAGTATAAATACGATTTTGACGACTGATTATAATCATACACATGCCAGGACATCCGATTATTCCGTTTTTTTGAATAATCGATTGCATAATCATTATCCGTTAAATCAAAATTTTATGCTTTGGTTTAAAGTACCAACTACCTTAACGTAAACTGAAATAAAAAACAGCAGTTACTGAATGACTATTGAGAGCACAAAGAGCAGGAAGGCAAATAAAAATTTATTTTTTAAAATTATGGTCCATGACAAAGAAATGGTTGACATTCATATCATGTGATTAATAAAATCAATTACATTTTTTAAGTTAATTACCGCTTACCACCTACATTAACTTATTCTATTTCAGCTGGTGTGGTTAAGTGTCAAATAAGATTATATTATGATACATTGTAATCTATATTCATATTTACGGATAATAAAATTGCTGTACTAATAGTGAGACAATGTATTTGGGTATATATAACGATTAAACAAGTAAAGACCTACGTTTTAAGCAAAATAAATTAATTGGCATTTTTCTTAAAATGAATATCAAATTTGTTTCAAAAACTAGTTTCGCGTACCTCCGCCACAAGCTCAGTTGCTTTATCGAGAGCCTATAAACAAAATCAATTCTTAAATTTTACGATATAGTGAAGTAAATTAATTTGTAATATCGGACTATACCTCTATCATATTAGATGCACATTTTAATTGAGTAGCAACCATCTGAGACTCTTGCATGACTTGATCCTTTTTATTGTACAATTTAGACAGCTAAAAATCAAAAAACGACCATAAGAATCTTTTAATTTAATTCATCATTCAGGCTGGAATATTAAATTTCCGTATTTGAATATAATTGAATGTTTTTATTTACTTTCCACAGTAACTCCAAATAACTAAGACTTACTTTTAAAAAACTAATCTTGTAGTAAAACTATCATTTTGTCCATAATATTATACGTTAGCGAACCATTTCAATCCGAAATAATGATCTAGTAAGAGTCCAGAAAAGTAGAAAGGCAGGTAGTAAGGAATAGGCGTTACTAATATTCTGCACTCTACTACATCACTGTGTTGCATTAAAATGGACGGCTCATATAATATAATATGACAATAATCCATCGGTGGCCATAAAGTACACATTATTAATATTCTTAAAGGTAATTTTAGGCCAATTTATCCTTAGTTCCAAAAAGTATTTTCTAATATTTGTATTTATCAAACTCGGCTAATGTTGACAATTTCTAGTACTTTTTACTATGAAACCCATTTACTAATCCGAAGATTATAAATATAATACAAAGCAATATTTTAAAATTCAGGAGGAAACTTACTAGGATGGTCTGCAAATTTTCAGTTAAAGGTTTGACCATGGCCTTGACCAATGCTTGTGGAATATAATCTCTGAAATCCTTTTTGATGATAGTGAAATAATAGTCCACAAGTTTACGAACAATTCGGCATTGATCTTCTTCGCTTACAACTTCGGTAAGCTTGTTGGTTTGTTCTTCTTCCGGTATGGACATGTCTAAAGAATTTTCAGTCACAAATAAACCGTTGAAGCGTCGTTTTAATTTTCCGATTTCATCAGGAGAAGAAATGTCACCGCGCATCATTTTTTTGATTTCATCGTAAAATTCTGGCTGGCTTGTGCAAATGTAACTTGATTTAATCTCCACGTGTTCCTTAAGGATTCTTTCCCCTTCCGCCAGTCCTTCAGCGACAACATTCCGAACTACTGATGAAATATTGTTTTTCAACACAGTATATCGTTCCATGTAGGGTTTAATACTCGGATGGCCAAAGCAGTCATTTATTATGTCTTCCAAGGACTTTGCAACATTAGCAGCACATTCCAGTGCCGGGTCTTCTAATCTAAGAATTTCCTTTTTGACCAATGTCTCAAACGCTTCCTGAAAAAAATTATCAAAGCTTGTACAACGACGTCAGTTTTCATTACTTTAGTGCAAATGTGAATTTCTTCACAGGAATCTGAATCGGGAAAATGAAGACATTTAAGACTATTGAATCAGAAAATTGAGCAAGTTTGAATCTTTATACATATATGGTCTCTTTATAACAAACAAAATAATTGAAACGATAGAGAATAGAATAGATTTTTAACCAAAATATTTAACCAGACAAACCTCAGGAACAAATAGTTTTGATTGAATTCCTTTGGAATTCTTGATGGCCAGAATTATTGTTTCATCTGAAACATCAGCATTTGGAAGAATTTCGTTCATATCCATTTTGAGTTTTTCTTTAAAGGCGTCATTAATGCGAGATCCGCCTGCCAGTTTATCGGTACATACAAGCTCCGATTTTCCAATGACGGCTGCACAATAAACTTTACTGAAGTCTGCCAAAATTTTTATCAGCCGTTCGCTTTCTTGATAGTCGTCATTCTTCCACTTCATTAGTATAGCTTTATTTTCTTTCAAGGTTTTCATTCTTTTCTATATTAAATTAAATTTTATATCAGTGAATTAAAAAACTTTTGCCATCATTTGTCATGTCAAACATGCTCTCGGTTCCACCATCTTAAAAAACTAAGTTTAAAATTTTCCATCAATTTTCAAAAATATTAATAGTAATATAAGTTATAATAGGGTGCTCAATAGTATTATTTTTGAAGAGCTAGCATAAAAATAAAAGTTGCAGAGACACCATTTTGAATTATATACCAAACATAAATAATGGGCGTTCAGTGTTAAATAACATCTGAAAGGAAACACCTCAATCAAAAAATACAGATACCAAAAATTCCATCCTTTTAATATAATTAATTTGCAGCAATTTATATTTCAGTTACCTCCACGTCGGGTAAACACGAACAAATATGATTCATCAAAAGTCTATTCAAGCTTTTGGCCAAATAGGGTATTCCGTTTTGAGCGGCTAGAGTTGGATACTTTCTAGCCAGATAAGCTTCTTCTTCGGTTATTTTCTCAGAAAACGGTTTGTTGTCTTGGACATCTTGTTGAGATCTGTTCATGACTCCAATGATCCCTAATTTGACGGGAAGAACAAGGCCTGACAGGACATCCACAGCATCAGTCCCTTGTGACATCAAATCCAATTTGGTTATCACCGCTAAAGTTCTTGATCCTTCCGGATCAACTTGCTTTGCGTACTTCAAACTTTCAGATGTTGCAATGTCCATGTTAGCAGGACTGACGGCTAAAATTATAGAGTTAGGATTTCCTATGTACTCCATTACCAGATCTTTTATTTGGTCTTCGATATCCTCAGGTTGATCTCCGACTGGATTCTATAAATATACGATTCTCACTTTCAACATTTCTTCAGTAATTTGAAATGCCATTATTGCATAAGAAATCCCATTACAATACCTTCACGAGTCCAGGAAGATCTACTAATGTTAGGTCAAAAACATTTTTCGAGTAGATTTTCAAAGAAATAGCTTCTCGGACAATCCCTTTGTTGTTTCCAGCTATCCGGTCAGTTTGCTTTTCAATCTCTTCTCTTACTACATCGAAGTCAGTGAATATTTCATCTGGAGAGTGAAGAAACACGCAGTAATCTTGTTCATCTAAAACAAAATTCATGTACTTACATGGAGTGGGTTGGGTTCGATCTTAATTTAAAATTCAACAGGTTGACGTACAAATCGCGGAATAAACAAATTTTTACCCTAACTGGGGCTTTATTATACATAAACTATTGGACTCCTGACTGTTAGACTCCCAGTCCCAGTACATTATGAGTATGAGTATTAACTAAACTAAGCAAATTAAATCTAGGCCAGCGTCCAGCCAGTGCAGACTAAAAGACTAAAATATTTTTTCCTGTTATATACATTTATTTTTCTAATTTTGAAATCCAGGCAAAATTCGGATAAAATGTTCAACCATTGTTTATGCTAATCATCTATTTATATCGACAATGTTCATGAATGGAGCTCTAACCCCCGGTGAGCTTGCCATTGCAAATTGCAACCATGTATGTATTACATAATAATATCTGGAAAGTATTCTAGAATTTCAAAAAGGGTAAAAAATCCTATTGTCTGTATTTTAAGTCATGAGTTTTCCAAAAATGGAGCACTGGCTACTGTTTAAGTAAAAAGCCAAGTATTACATAAATACGCTTTACGATTGCATATAATATTACCATCCTCAGTCAATTGGATCAATTGAAGAACAATGGGGCACCGTGTTGCAACACCAGTTCCCTTTGGTAAAAACGAGCGTCGGACTAAACTTTCTAGAACCGAACTTTTCCCAGAACTCTGAAATGAGAACAAGCAAAACAAATAAATAATTACGCATTAGAGAATTATTTCCTGTATACAGTATACAGTATATATAAAATTCCCGTCCCTATCTTTGCCTCTTGTGATATAACATCATAAAAAATAAACATGCAACTTGCTGAGTTTTAACAAATTTCAAGCCTAAATGCAACTTTAAAAAATGTATTATTGTACAAATTATGTCTGAAGCTTACTTGGGATCCAACAACGACAATTTGTGGAAATTCGAGAATTGCAAGCCCAGAACTTCCGGTAATGCTAAACACATCTTGAATTTTGTTAAAAATTGGAATAAGAGAATCCATATCATCCAATTTTCTTAGTTTGTGTCTGATTGCTAATTGCTACAACAGGTAGACAATAAGTAGAAGAGTAAAAATTAAATAGAAATGAAGACGAAAATGAAGAGAATGGAATGGTAAGAACAATCCAACTAAAATAATGCCTTGTCGCTTTATGAGGCTTGCTTAGCGTTTCTTTTGTCTACGCTGGCGGGACTAAACTTGACTGAAGGTGGCCGCTTATGCTATACTAGTTGAATCCTAGCACACAAAGTGTGCTAGAAAATGTTGCAATCAGTAAATTTCTAGCGACTGCGCATTGGCCCGAATTTCATAGACCGTTGATTGGACTCAGTAGTCTAGGCTTTGCTCATTAATTACAAAATATTACCCTTGCTCATTAGTTACAAAATATTACGGACATAGATACAAACATTTATTCAAGAATAGTGAAAGAATCCCATGCGCATGCCCCAGTTTATCTTTATGTAGAGTAAAGATTATGCGCAACAGTCCGTCTGTAGACATTTGCTTAGTGTTTAACAGTTATAAGTAGGAAAGGTTAGCTTGGTGTTGGCAGGTATAGGAAGGCTTGCTTGGTGCTTAGTAGGTACTAGGCTCCCACTCCTAGTAAAAATTGGCAAAATTGTGGATTACTCCAATTTTGACAAAATCTCGAAAAAGTTGAAAAATCGACCACCTCCGATTTTGATGAAAATGGGTGGAAAAATCACAAATGCGATTCTTATAATGATTTTGGAATCAATATTCCAAAATAAAATTCTGGGGGACCTGGGGAAATTCGGAAAGTTGGAAAGCTGACAGAATTTATGAAAATTTTCAACTTTTTATTTTCAAAAATTGTTTTACCCTTTTTTCCTAATTGATTTGCATGGTGTTAGAATCGGTTAGATTCGCAAAACGATTTTCTACAAGATGGTATGTAGGCCATTTTGATAACTAGTCTGTGTTGGGCTGTGGTAGGGGGGGATTATATAAATGATGACCCTGTACAATGGGTAAATCCAGCTAGCCGAATCCGAAGGTCCAGCTAGCCGAAGCCGAAGGTCCAGCTAGCCGAAGCCGAAGGACCAGCTAGCCGAAGCCGAAGGATGACACCGGAAGCCGAAGGTCCAGGTAGCCGAAGCCGAAGGTCCAGCTAGCCGAAGCCGAAGGTACCAGCTAGCCGAAGCCGAAGAATGTACCAGGTAGCCGAAGTTCCGAAGGGTCAGCTACCCGAAATCAGAAGGTCCAGCTAGCCGAAGCCGAAGTACCAGCTAGCCGACTCGAAGGTCCAGCTACCCGAAATCAGAAGGTCCAGCTAGCCGAAGCCGAAGGTCCCGCTACCCGTAGCAGAAGGATGACACTCAAAGCCGAAGGTCCAGGTAGCCGAAGCCGAAGGTCCAGCTACCCGAAGCCGAAGGTCCAGCTACCAGAAGCCGAAGGTCCAGCTACCCGAAGCCGAAGATCCAGCTACCCGAAGCCGAAGGTCCAGCTACCCGAAGCCGAAGGTCCAGCTACCCGAAGCCGAAGGTCCCGCTACCCGAAGCCGAAGGTCCAGCTACCCGAAGCCGAAGGTCCAGCTACCCGAAGCCGAAGGTCCAGCTACCCGAAGCCGAAGGTCCCGCTACCCGAAGCCGAAGGTCCAGCTACCCGAAGCCGAAGGTCCAGCTACCCGAAGCCGAAGGTCCCGCTACCCGAAGCCGAAGGTCCCTCCACCCGAAGCCGAAGGTCCAGCTACCCGAAGTACCAGCTGCCCATAGGATACATAAAACTAAACTGCATCAAGTACTTAATCTATTACGTACCAAACTACTATGTATTCATTTTTAGCTCGGCTGAGTAAGGCGACTAGGCTTTATTTGATTCGCCCTTTCAATAGTCATAAAATAAACTGCAGTAACATAAATTCGATCTTTATACCGAAAATGTGTACATTATTTATATTTGAAAATTAGATAACAACCTTGAATTGGGGTTTAAAGTTACCATTTTTTTGCAGTCATTAAATCCTCAAAACTAGATTGGAAATTATACAACGTAATTATTGACTGTTCCAGATTATTGAATAACACTTGTTGAATTTCAAATTTTTAAAAGGTGGAAATTTTAAAAATAAATTTTCCTAAAACCAATGCAGATTGGGCCACAAGTTTCAGTTATCTGAGATTATTGCCTACAACTTTATAGTTTAAAGTTTTGTGGGATACTCTGCGTTAAGTAACAATAGTGATTTAAACATTTCCAAAAAAAACATCTTTTTAAATCTATTATTATCCAGGGTTGGATTTTTACCAAAATTCAATATGCTCACAGATTGACTAGCTTGACCTTCTGATTTCGGCTAGTTGATACCTTCGGCTTCGGTTATCTGGACCTTCAGCTTCGGCTATCTGGCCCTTCGGCTTCGGCTACCTGGACCTTCGGCTTCGGCTACCTGGACCTTCGGCTTCGGCTACCTGGACCTTCGGCTTCGGCTACCTGGACCTTCGGCTTCGGGTAGCTGGTACTTCCGCTTCGGCTAGCTGGTTTCGGGTAGCGGGGCCTTCGGCTTCGGGTAGCTGGTACTTCGGCTTCGTGTAGCGGGACCTTCGGCCTCGGGTAGCTGGTACTTCGGCTTCGGGTAGCTGGATCTTCGGCTTCGGATAGCTGAACCTTCGGCTTCGGGTAGCGGGACCTTCGGCTAGATTCACTTATCCCTTCGGCTTCGGGTAGCAGGACCTTCGGCTTCGGGTAGATTCACTTATCCCTTCGGCTTCGGGTAGCGGGACCTTCGAGTCGGGTAGCTGGTACTTCGGCTACCTGGACCTTCTGATTTCGTGTAGCTGGACCTTCGGAACTTCGGCTACCTGGTACATTCTTCGGCTTCGGCTAGCTGGTACCTTCGGCTTCGGCTACCTGGACCTTCGGATTCGGCTAGCAGGATTTACCCCTGTACAATAGAAGGTTGGTAAATTTATTGGTTTATCTCAGTCTGTTGTTATAATATAGAGATAGGAAGGCTTGCTTGGTGTTTGGTAAGTGTAGAAAGGCTTGCTTGGTGTTTGGTAGGTATAGAAAGGTTTGCTGGTGTTTGGTTGGTTATATATGAAAGTTTGGTTGGTATAAGAAGGCTAGCTTGGTGTTTGGTAGTCATTGGTAGGTTTGCTTGGTGTTTGGTTAGTATAGGAAGGTTTGCTTAGTGTTTTTTGGTATAAGACGGTTTTCTTGGTGTTTGGTAGGTATAGGAAGCTTCCCTTGGTGTTTGGTAATAAGCAAAGAAAGATTTTCTTGAAGTTTAGTATGTATTATTATTATCTACTATACTATTTGAAAGTCGCATGTCCACGTATGTGTAGCCCGATGACTCATCGTATCGCTTGCTTTGCTTTCCTTTCACTACGCTCACTCAGCCGAAGCTAAAGGTTCGGCGGAGCCTAAAGTGTTATGAGACCTCTATGCTAGACCCAATCTTATTTAGTCGAACATGAATGCAACCAACACCTGACTATTTTCGATGCACCATTTGAATTCCTCCGAACAAATTCGAGCACCTCCGAATAAATTCGAGCACCTCCGAATAAATTGGAGCACCTCCGAATAAATTCGAGCACCTCCGAATAAATTCGAGCACCTCCGAATAAATTCGAGCACCTCCAAACAAATTAGAGCACCTCCGAATAAATTCGAGCACCTCCATACAAATTAGAGCACCTCCAAACAAATTAGAGCACCTCCAAACAAATTAGAGCACCAAAGTTCCTAAGAATAAATTCGAGTTCTTATTACGAATAAATTCGAGTTCTTACGAATAAATTCGAGTTCCTACGAATAAATTCGAGTTTTGTAACGACTGATTGTAAGGTATAAGGCTATTTTTCGCGCAAATGCTCTTAACCTGGCTGCTGTGCTAAATGCTTAGTGGTTAAAGGCAACCCAACACGGAGAGCGTCACTATTGGGTTATCACTAACCCTCACACGAGTCCTTTTTACAATAAAGAATGAATACCAAATAACTTCGTAAAATAAGTAGACAAAGAACACAATAGAAATACAATACAAATATATCTAAGAGCTTTGACCAATATCCAAACAACTTACATTAAGCAAACTCACAATACGATAAACTGCCAGATAACCTTTAAGAAATATAACCATGTAATACAATACAAGCCCACGATAAAATAAGTAAAAGGTTAGAGAGATTCCTCCAAATAGTTAACCCAGGAAAGCTAAAGGGTGCGACGAGGACAAATGCGAAAGACCGAATTCAGCCGCTTCGAATACTCTTCAAGGAATCGAATTCAAAACCAAGCAGGACCCTAACACGTGGAACCGAATTCAGAAACCACGTGTTCAGTCGAGCACTGTACTCAGCGCCCCACTCTTTCTTCCAAGAAACCGAATTCGGAACCCAAGGAAAAGACCCGACACTTACAGCCAGCAGTCTCAAGCAACATCAGCTGACTGCCAGAAGGAAACAGGACAGGAACCACAGCAACAGGAAGCAAGCAAGTCCCAGGAATCCCAATCCCGACTAGAATTACACTTAACCTATTTTAGCTGCAACTACACCATTGCAGCCGTTTATTCACCAACGACCGTCAACTATTACGGTAATTAGCTCCGTTGATCCTTGACCTAGGATCAACATTAAACTATCTATCAGAATCAGGCCTTAAAGCTCTTTCTGTTTTTGCATTCACAATGACCAAAATGTCATTGCAAATATCTTATAATTATAAATGCCACTTAAAACTATGGTTTATTTCCCGTAAGCTCAATCCAGAGCTTACAAATATAACTTAAACTTTAAGATTACACTTAACCTAATGTTCTTCTAGCTGTGACTCAACCTTACAGCCCTACACTATAGCCCAAATCCATGATTCCCTACATATCCCCCCCCTCAAATTACCGTGGTAACTTAACTTTTAAATACCATATTGGTAACAGCTCAACCTAATTTGCATTGGATATTGGCCTAACCCGAAAATACAATAGTTTATTTTCTATAACACACACATAACCATGTTTTCACATACCGATATCACATGCCTAGGAACTATTACTACATATAAATATTGTACTTTTACTACATAATAACTCGATATTAACTAATACATCTAAAAATATTTTTGATATATTCAAGAGGTCATCAATAGGCAGTTGACATCGTAGAGCGACTCTCAGTCTCATGAAAGAGTGCATAAGATTTGGCCAGTGTTTTGCAACTCTCAGTCTCGTGGAAGAGTGCGAATAAGGATGAACGACTCTCAGTCTCATGAAAGAGTCCAGACTTCTTTATAGATCGGAGGCACATTTTTTGTTGGATTTCTTTATAGCTAAAGCTAACACATAATTTACTAAAAATAATATTAGTAATGCTCATTTGTTGATTGGATAATGGTACATTTAGCTCATTTTCATTACTAGAGAAAATAGAATCAATCTTAAAGGACTCACGCCGTGTGACTATTCCAGGATCGAAATTAAACAATAAATTCCATAACCCTTGGCAAACTAACTTAACGATACTACATATCTGTTGCTCTAGAATTACCGGAATTATAAGAAATATGAAGTCATCATAAAACCAACATAAGCAATAGCCGCACAAAGTTTCTACAGCCCGTTTAGACCCCTCTAAAGGTGTGACGAAACAAGTCAGCGCAACAAAACAGAATGACGCAATGAAGTAAATCAACGTAAGGATTTCAACAGAAAAGATGTACTTGACTTTACGGACAGAAATTAATTTGTCATCAATTACGGTGGAAGGAAATGAATCAGCAACATAAGTCTCACTCAAACGTTTATTATTAGAACGGGAAACCCATCTCCCATTGGAACACTGCGACTCCAGCGGACTCAAGTCCCGGAAAGTTTTGGAGGATTGAACTACATTATTCTTCAAAATTGCATTAGACAAATTCTCACAATTGGCGCGCTTAGTTGGAGCCACAGGAAGAGCCATAGATTTCTCAGGAAATACATTGCCTGTATCTATGATTAGCTCAGGTAAGGAAGAAACTGTCGGCTTGGAGTTGAACGGTGGTTCAAAGAACGCGGCGATATTAGATATTTCTTTCTGGGGTATATTCAAGCCATTATAAAGTTGTACTTTAACACGATAAGTACTGAAATTCATGCCAGGTAAGCTTTTACATACAGGCAGCCTCTTGTAGAGTTCAGGATCCTTGACAGTGCAAGTTTCAGAAGGAATAAGGATCGCAGAGGAAGACACCTGGCTAGGCTGCTGAATAACCTCATTTTTTACTACCTTTGGTACGATGGGACTGCGGGGTAGATTACCAGTGTCCTCATCTGATACCTGAATCTGTGCAATGTGAGGAATAACAAACAGATCCTGTATAGAAGAGTCAGCCTTCACCATATCCAGAGGGTTGTCGGCATGGTTAATCACCGGTACCAAAGGGACCCCACGAGAAATAAATAAGGAAGGTGTTCTGGGTTGGCTATGAGGAAGTTTCCGATGAGGCAATCCAAGGTTTGACACACCAACTGTATTTGAACCTGCCAGTTTAGCATAACTTAGGAAATCCGTTCCCAAAACCACCTGGACTTTTGAATCCGGCAAGAGCACAAAATCCCAAAATTTAGAGCCAGATTCCCATTCAATTAAAATTCTAGCAAACTCGCTGGCGGAACTCTTTGCTTGCGCCATGATATTTTGACATAAATAGGGATGAATTGGAACACGTCTATTCTTAATTACATTAATAACTTCATCGTTAACAAATGAAATAGGAGTAGACACGTCAAGCTGCGCAAAAAAGGTTTTGCCACAAATTCTGAGAGGCACAGTCTCGGGAGCATCAACAACAAAACTATGGGTGGTATTTTCCTTTCTTTCAACAAAACTAGGCTTAGAGATATTACTTTCTGCTAAGCCTCTATTTATTATTGGCGCCATTTGGTGAAAGTTTTCATCATTTCTTATAGATGGCGCGCGCTCATAAGACTTAAGTGGAGGAAGATACTGCGTTTCGTACTGCCAACTAGCGCTTGAGGGTAGAGATCTACTTCGACTTGCTACGAAATTAGATCTCCGATACTCGGAACCTTGTCTAGAAACTTTGCTGGCGCCATCTACTGGATGGTAATGCTTGTATGCATCATAAGAGCTTAGCTGTAAGTCAGGCAATCGATTACTAGAGGGACTATGTTGACTTATGAATGCTGTAGTATTTAAGGGCAAATTACGCAAAGGTCTATATGCTAAACCAGGCTCAACAGCACTCGTAGTGCTAGGCTCTCTATAATCACGATCTATCTTAATGCTTTCTTGTGCTTTATGAGCTTCTTCAGTTAACTCCTGTAGCGTAAAGTAAGTCCTGCCACTTAACAGTAACTTTTGCCTGTATTGGGGATGCAAATTACGCATTATAATTTCAATTCTTCCGGGTTCAGTGATTTTCTCGCTTAGTCGATCGCAAAGATCACTTATTGTACGAATAAAGCTAGTCAAAGATTCTTCGGAACCCTGGAACCGATCGTCTAACATTCTTCTGAGATCCCGTTCATACCCAATTGGCTGAAACTCTTTGCGAAAACCTTGCTTAAATGAGTCCCAATCAGAAATACTAACTTTTTGATAGCAGTACCATCTATACGCTTCATCTGTTAATGCTATCGGGATTATCTGAGTTACCATATCATGTTCTGTGTAGCCAAGTGCTACTTGATATCTCTCAAGTTCCAAGATAAAGTCATAGGGAGTACTCTGCTCATAAGATCCCCCATACTGTGGCAGTTTTAAATTAGCTGACCTAAGATGATGAGTTTTAGTGCCACCTACCGAAGTATAATTTTGACTTCTTTCACTAGAATTCCTTGGGGTGTCTCCGAGACACTCAACTAGTGACTGGGCTACTGCCGTAGAAATTGTATTTTCTAACACTTGACTTCTGCGTGAGTGCTGCTCTAATTCAGTCCGCATATCCTCACGGTCTCTATTCCTCTCCATAGATAATTCAGATTTAATCAAGTTTAATTCCTCTCTAAATGCGTCCAAGAGATCTTTTGCCATGGTGCTCATAGGATTTTCTACTGATGGGGGATTTACAACACCAGCGCCATCTAAACTATTTGTTCCAAACATGATTGGCAATACAAAATTCGAAAGTACGCAAAGGAATCTAAACAATAGTTAAAGGAAAATGTATCTCGTCAGTGCCTCCATTTTGTAACGACTGATTGTAAGGTATAAGGCTATTTTTCGCGCAAATGCTCTTAACCTGGCTGCTGTGCTAAATGCTTAGTGGTTAAAGGCAACCCAACACGGAGAGCGTCACTATTGGGTTATCACTAACCCTCACACGAGTCCTTTTTACAATAAAGAATGAATGCCAAATAACTTCGTAAAATAAGTAGACAAAGAACACAATAGAAATACAATACAAATATATCTAAGAGCTTTGACCAATATCCAAACAACTTACATTAAGCAAACTCACAATACGATAAACTGCCAGATAACCTTTAAGAAATATAACCATGTAATACAATACAAGCCCACGATAAAATAAGTAAAAGGTTAGAGAGATTCCTCCAAATAGTTAACCCAGGAAAGCTAAAGGGTGCGACGAGGACAAATGCGAAAGACCGAATTCAGCCGCTTCGAATACTCTTCAAGGAATCGAATTCAAAACCAAGCAGGACCCTAACACGTGGAACCGAATTCAGAAACCACGTGTTCAGTCGAGCACTGTACTCAGCGCCCCACTCTTTCTTCCAAGAAACCGAATTCGGAACCCAAGGAAAAGACCCGACACTTACAGCCAGCAGTCTCAAGCAACATCAGCTGACTGCCAGAAGGAAACAGGACAGGAACCACAGCAACAGGAAGCAAGCAAGTCCCAGGAATCCCAATCACGACTAGAATTACACTTAACCTATTTTAGCTGCAACTACACCATTGCAGCCGTTTATTCACCAACGACCGTCAACTATTACGGTAATTAGCTCCGTTGATCCTTGACCTAGGATCAACATTAAACTATCTATCAGAATCAGGCCTTAAAGCTCTTTCTGTTTTTGCATTCACAATGACCAAAATGTCATTGCAAATATCTTATAATTATAAATGCCACTTAAAACTATGGTTTATTTCCCGTAAGCTCAATCCAGAGCTTACAAATATAACTTAAACTTTAAGATTACACTTAACCTAATGTTCTTCTAGCTGTGACTCAACCTTACAGCCCTACACTATAGCCCAAATCCATGATTCCCTACAGTTCCTACGAATAAATTCGAGCTCCTACGAATAAATTCGAGTTCTTACGAATAAATTTGAGTTCTAAAAATATATATCAGCGTTATTTTAGTCTTCCTAATGAGCTTATAGAGCCACTCAGTCTGTCCGTACTCACGATAATTTTCAAATGGAATGACGGATATTGAACAAATTTGGCAAAAACAATACCTATGGTTATTTCTATTGATTATTATTTGACAATTATTTCTATTGATTATTATTTGACAATTATTTCTATTGATTATTATTTGACAATTATTTCGATTGAGTATTATTTGACAATTATTTCGAAATAATTATTATTTGACAATTATTTCTATTGATTATGATTTGACAATTATTTCTATTGATTATTATTTGACAATTATTTCTATTGATTATGATTTGACAATTATTTCTATTGATTATTATTTGACAATTATTTCTATTGATTATGATTTGACAATTATTTCTATTGATTATTATTTGACAATTATTTCTATTGATTATTATTTGACAATTATTTCTATTGATTATTATTTGACAATTGTTTCTATTGATTATTATTTGACAATTGTTTCTATTGATTATTATTTGACAATTGTTTCTATTGATTCTGGAATACATCCGTCCATTCCATTGCTTTTGAGATACCGCTCCCTTACTTTGACTTAAGATTTTGATAGTCCAATTAGAAAATAGGCATTAAAAATTTAAATTATTGCCTGATAGTATTAAATATGTCACATTGGTTCTAACAAACTTAATATTTTATAATAAGCCATTGAAAAACGGAAATATAACTTACGTTCAAAATTATTATACACAGGAATTTCCGGACGGACAGACAAAAATAGTATTAGCATACAAAGCATATATACTAATTTGAATAAAGCAAATAAAACTAGGAAGTTGCGGGATAAGAACGAAGTTTATCTATTTCGGATTAATATTAAATTTTACAGTCAAATATTATTAATCGAATTCCTATTCATTTTGATGGACACCCTACTTTGATTTCATTAAGATTTTTATAGTGAATAATAATCTACTTTGTTTTTATTTCGAATTTGATTAATCTATTATAATTTACTTTGATTTTTATAGTCAACAATAATAGTTTTCTGTTGATTTTATTAATTAATGTACTTTCAATTTCCATTCATTTTGATATTTTATATCAATATATTTACAATTTCTTAGCACTTCGACTTTCTCTTAATAATATTGATGTAATTTTACTTTGTATCCATATTGATAGTCAATATTAATCTATTTTTAATTTATTAGCTTTTTTCGACTTCCTTCATTCTGCTACTTTATACGTACACTTTTCACTGCTTTTTCAACGAAATATTCGAATGAAATAGGTACAAATATTGAATTTGGAGAACGTGAAATTGCCCTGTCTATCTGTAGACACGAAAGAGGTGTGCGATCTTGCATTGTTTAGTTATAGAAAAGGAGATTTAAACAAAGTCTGTCCCATAATTTTAAACCGGCCATTCATTTTACTTTGTCAAAACGAAAAGTTATCCCCAAGGGCGGGAGTAAATATATAGTTAAACGTATAGAAAAATTGCAAAATGACTAATGCATGGTGTGCAGAAGTTATTGAAGCCTAGACCTAAAACTTGATGGTCAAAAAATGAGAAATGAGGCTGGTATTATTAACAAAAAATATATTTTTCAATTATCTAATTATCATCTAACCGCCATTCGAAATAAGCTAGATTCCTTTGTGTGAATTTATTCACATTGTTGTTACCGCCAGGGTTTATTGACGGGCTCGTTATAATATAGAGATAGGAAGATTTGTTTGCGTTATTGGTTGGTGTTTGGTAGGTATAGAAAGGTATGTTTGATGTTTGGGTTTGGCATGGGTTACATACTCGGCCGCTAGTGGGCGTAAATCTCAACGTTATCGCAACATATAGTTTCTTGTAATCAATTTATTTCGTTTTTCAATTTGTAAAACCAGTTTTTCTTGACTCTTTTTAGAACTTTAGATACTACCAGGCACGTATCTAGAAATTTGGTCAAAAGGGGGCGGAACCAAAAATGATTTATAAATAATAAGATAAAAAAGAAAAATAATAATAAGAAAATAATAAGATAAGATAATAAGATAAGATAATAAGAAAAAGATAAGATAAAATAATAAGATAATAAGAAAAATAAGACATCGAAAAATTTTTGCAATTTTTGGAATAAATCCTCTCTTTTTCTCAGATTTAGGGGGGGCGCTGCGCCCCCCCGCCCCCCTACTGGATACGTGCTTGGATACTACGTATTTATTTCACATTACCGACACCTTCATTTGCATTGGAATTACCTTCCGATGTCACTAAGATATGAAAGTGCATGAAATGTTAAATACTGAAAAAATAGAATAAAGAGCCGAAATGATTTCATCCTCAGCCTTATTTGAGTTCAAAAATAAAACTGATAATTGGGAAATAAGGGTTGAGTTTTTCTTCAAATGAATAAATATAAATAAATGTAAGTTTGTGACCGGATGAAGTTTGCTTGCAAATTGATGTAGTTAAGGTTGGTTCTACGGATCTTCATTACGTTTCGCAAAATCCTCCTACCTCCATTACCACAAGGCGTACGAACCCAAATTTGAAATTGAAGATTCTTCGACTTTTTATCTAGTGAACCTAGTCCTTAGAATTTTTTTAAACGGAAATAAAATAGTATTTTTTGATTTTTGAAAATAAAAAGTTGAGTCATTTTCTGCAAAAGTTAATACATGCAAAATAGCCTGTGAGACAGATACATTACATCGGTAGGCGTTACTAATGGTGTAATTGAGAAAAGTAAGCTCTAGGTTCACTAGATATTTTTCTTCTCTTTCTTTTTGGTATCTTTACAAAATCCCCAAAAGTGACCCCAAAAGGTCAAATCACGATTTTCAGTTATTAGATGAAAGGATTGATATCATTGAGTAAGATGTCACTCTATTACCAACAGCAAATAGGAAAACCTGAAATGAAAAGTTTTGCGGCTGATTTGTGATTGCGTTTGCCAGTTATAATACCCATAATGTTACAATATGCTTAGCATAATGTGTTCGTAATAAAATAATGATCATAATGTTTTTGTAACAGGGTGGTTTTAAATTTTCAATATTCTGTGGTATAAAAAATTGATTCATTTTGTAACACGGAACAACGAGTAGGTATTATGGTGTATAATACAATACACTATACCTACTATAACATGAAATTATGGAGAGTTCATGTTTTATGTTGCTCTACGGCGCGAGAGTGGGCAGTATTTAGTAAAAGGTGAAAACCCGTAGAGCCAGCCTTAAAGCGTGTATATATTACGAGCTTCATCCTAAAACTTATGTAGTGCATAGGACTCAATCTCAATTCTCCTATTATCGATTGCCAACAAGACAACCAATCACCAATTTTGAAACAAATCTTGAGTAGCCCTCAAAAAAGTAAACAAAAGTTTTTTGCGATACTACTCCACATTATTTAGCCACAAACATTTTTGGGGCTAAATGTATTAAGGTATTAATTCTGACTAATTTTTGACATAAATGATAATTTTACAATGCCTTCAATTTTTATAGTCGTTACTTTCAGTCTATTATATATATCAGATTCATCAGTAAAAATACAAGTTGTAAAAAAACCGGTTTTTGAAAATGTGTCCGATTTTAGCGTTGGGCTAGCAGCCCTAATAAGGGCACAATGGACGCCGGACGTTTCATCATTTCATGCTCGACTGGGTAGAGCACACTGAGACTGAAATATTTTATGCGTTTGCGTACCCACTGAAGTAGTACACATTGTGTCGAATTTATAATTCGCAATAGGAAGGTACAGGGGTAGTGAGTAAGGACTCTAATATATAAGCGATAGTCGATAAGGAAAAATTAAATATTGTATTGTGAGGTAACACACAAATAAAACACAAAACACTCAAAAATAAATACCTTCAACCTTACAGAGTTTCGGATATTCCCATTCCCCGCCTCACTTTGTTGAACGTCCGGGAAATACGGGATATTGAGGGAAATATGGAAAAAGGGCCAAAAAATTTGAATTTTGAGCAAATTTTACTTTGTTTACCACATTTCCCACACTTTCCATTTCCCAGATCATTTTGATACCAACATTTTCCAGTGGGAAATTTCCCTTAGTGATATTTCCCAGTCGAAACCTTTACATACATACAAGGAAGGTCATCTAAAACTACACCCTAAATTCAAAACAAGTTTAAGGGTTTTCCGATTTTTAGGATTTGAAAATCTGTTTTGAGTTTTTCCCCTTTAAATATGCTAATAATACCAAAACATTGGAAAAACAATGCAATGTGCTTACAGAAAAACAACGGAAAACAACTTCATCTAAGGTAATTTTAATTTTAAAGAATTATTTATTTTCCATTTTTAATTGAAATATACATCCCAGAAATTTCATCAATGGTATTTGGTATTGCTACTCAATATAATTGAAATTGAAAACCTGCAACAACAGATTTCTCAATGAGAAGCCTTGGAGAAGCCAATGAAGAAGGAAGGCTAAGAAAAGTTTTCTAAAAATTGTAATGGATGACAATGAAGTGGTTGACTTATAACACTATTAGGATTAGTTGTATAGGCAGGTAGGTAGGTACATTAAGGTAATTACCACCTAACACCTAAGATATAAATTATTCAAATTTTTCAGCTTTTGAAGGTAAATGTCACATAAATATGACTAAGATACTTTATTTTCTATTTGTATATACGTGGATACCAAAATTCCTGTGGTATTAGTGAGACAGTGCATTTGACAATTAAACAAATAAGCCACTCAGTAATTATTATAAATGAAATGATATTTTTCTTGAATTCTTTATTTTAAATACTGGTTTCGCGTACTTCTGCTACAAGCTGAGTCGCTTTATCGAGAGCCTATAAATAAAATAAATTATTAAATTTTACGATAGAGGGAAGTAAATTAATTTGTAATATAGGGCTATACCTACCTTGATCATATTAGATGCAGATTTTAATTGAGTAGCGACTGTCTGAGATTCTTGCATGACTTTATCCTTTTTATCGTACAATTTACCCAACTAAAATTACATAATTAAATCATCCCAATAAGTATCTTTCAATTCAATTCACCATCCCATCTTGCTGGACTATTACTATTTCTTTATATTATTTACTAGTTAAATGATTGAGTTTTGAAAGGAAGTAATGGGACTTACTTAAGGTTCTATAAACTCTCGTTAAATATGTAAATATCATTTATTGGGTTATCAGTTTTCCTTCCGTTCCACAAGTTTAAATATTTTTTACCATGAAACCCATAGACCAAGCCGAAATAATAGAAAGCAATGTACTAACTTAAAAAAATGGAACTTACTAGGATGCTCTGCAGATTTTCAGTTAAAGGTTTGACCATGGCCTTGACCAATGCTTGTGGAATATAGTCTCTGAAATCCTTTTTGATGATAGTGAAATAATAGTCCACAAGTTTACGAACAATTCGGCATTGATCTTCTTCGCTTACAACTTCGGTAAGCTTGTTGGCTTGTTCTTCTTCCGTTATGGACATGTCTAAAGAATTTCCAGTTACAAATAAACCGTTGAATCGTTTTTCCAAATCAAAATCTTTGATTTCATCAGGAGAATCCTTGTCACCGCGCATCATTTTTTTGATTTCGTCATAAAATTCTGGACGACTTGTGCAAATGTAACTTGATTTAATCTCCACGTGTTCTTTAAGAATTCTCTCCCCTTCCGACAGTCCTTCAGCGACAACATTCCTAACTACTGATGAAATATTGTTTTTCAACACAGTATATCTTTCCATGTAGGGTTTAATATTCGGATCGGCAAAGCAATCATTTATTATATCTTCCAAAGACTTCGCAACATTAGCAGCACATTCCAGTGCCGGGTCTTCCAATCTAAGAATTTGTTTTTTCACCAATGTCTCAAACGCTTCCTGAAAAAAATTATCAAGGCTTAATATACATCAGTTTTCATTACTTAAATCCAAATGTGAATTGGGAAAATTAAAAACAGTTGGGCTAAATGAATAAGGAAGCTGAACAAGTTTGATTCTTTATAAACAAAATAATTGGGATGATTTAAATTTTTAATCAAATTCTTTAATTAAGCAGGCAAACCTCGGGAATAAATAGTTTTGATTGAATTCCTTTGGAATTTTTGATGGCCAGTGTTATAGTTTCATCTGAAACATCAGCATTCGGAAGAATTGCATTCATATCCATTTTGAGTTTTTCTTTAAAGGCGTCATTAATGCGAGCCCCGCCTGCCAGTTTATTGGTACACACAAACTCCGATTTTCCAATGACGGCAGCACAATAAATTTTACTGAACTCTGCCAAAATTTTTATTAGCCGTTCGCTTTCTTGATAGTCGTCGTTTTTCCACTTCATCAGTATAACTTTGTTTTCCTTCATCAAGGTTTTCATTCTTTTCTAAGATATCAAATTAACATATTATTATCTGTTATTTAAAACAAAACATTTGGTCATTGGTCATTCCCAATGCCAGAATCGAATTTTTTTATTAACTCTAAAAAATTGTAGTTATAATAATATTGTGCTTTGTAGTTATTTCGGGCCATAAATATAAAATTGCACAGAAAGAGCATTTCGATATAATATTTGGCTATGCTACGAAGCAGTAACAACATCTTTAAATTGCACATTTAAAGATCTCCTGCGTATTACAGTCCAAAAACATAAATTCAATCCCGCATTAGTTTGTAGCAGTTTTTATTTCGGTTACCTCCACGTCGGGTAAACAGGAACAAATATGATTCATCAAAAGTCTATTCAAGCTTTTGGCTAAATACGGTATTCCGTTTTGAGCGGCTAAAGTTGGATATTTTCTAGCCAGATAAGCTTCTTCTTCGGTTATTTTCTCAGAAAACGGTTTGTTGTCTTGGACATCTTGTTGAGATCTGTTCATGACTCCAATGATCCCTAATTTGACGGGAAGAACAAGGCCTGACAGGACATCCACAGCATCAGTCCCTTGTGACATCAAATCCAGTTTTGTTATCACCGCTAAAGTTCTTGATCCTTCCGGATCAACTTGCTTTGCGTACTTCAAACTTTCAGATGTTGCAATGTCCATGTTAGCAGGACTGACGGCTAAAATTATAGAGTTAGGATTTTCTATGTACTCTATTACCAGATCTTTTATTTGGTCTTCGATATCCTCAGGTTGATCTCCAATTGGATTCTAAAGATATACGATCCTCACTTTCAACATATCCTTAGTTTGTAGCAGAAATGCCATAATTGCATTAGAATTAGATATCATATTAATACCTTCACTAGTCCAGGTAGATCTACTAAAGTTAGGTTAAAAACATCCTTCGAGTGGATTTTCAAAGAAATAGCTTCTCGGACAATCCCTTTGTTGTTTCCTGCTATGCGGTCAGTTTGCTTTTCAATCTCTTCTCTTACTACATCAAAGTCCGTGAATTTTTCGTCTGGTGAGTGGAGAAACACGCAGTAATCTTGTTCATCTAAAATAACATTCATGAATTCATGAATGACTGTTTAGCTTCATTATAACATGAATGGCCAATTTTTCTGATTTTAGACCACAATTCACACATTAAAAGCATTAATGTTTCACCCAAATGTACTCTTTAGAATTGACAACTATATCCAAGAATATAATATAAATAAAAGGACGAATATCAAAGGCGTGTAATACCATGTCATACACATACCTTCCTCAGTCAATTGAATCAATTGAAGAACTATGGGGCATCTTGTTGCAACACCAGTTCCCTTTGGTAAAAAAGAACGTTGGACTAAGCTTTCTAGAACCGAACTTTTCCCAGAGCTCTGAAATGAAAACAAGTAATAAATAAGATTGAGGTTGAAAGTTAACTTTCCGCTGACTGAAATCTCAAGAGTATTTCCCTTTCCTTTAAAACAATTTTATAAATAATTATGTTTTATATCATAATATAATTCTATGAGTTTCTTTTATCGCTTCCTACTTCCTATTTACTTTACTGGTATTCTTTAAAACGACATAATGGATACGTATGAAAATTGTGATTTTCCTGTTCTTAAATGATTTCACGAAATCTCACTTCACTTTACTTTACTTTCACGAACTTCAAATTCCAAATTACTTATAAAATTGTCTGAAACTTACTTGGGATCCAACGACGACAATTTGCGGAAACTGAAGAATCGCAAGCCCAGAACTTCCAGTGATGCTAAAAACATCTTGAATTTTATTAAAAATTGGAATCAAAGAATCCATTTTCTCAGGTTGTGGCTGATTGCTACTATTAGGTAGACAAAGTAGATTTGGCTATTGGAAGTTGTAAATTAGGACTTGAGAGACGAGGAGAATAGTAGAACAATCCAACCAATAAGTATGAAATGGCTCGACGCTTTGGCGTGAAGTAAACTTTATGGTGTTATCTTGGCGGATGTATGTTCATGCCATTATGATTGTTGGTAAATAAAAAACGACCTGAGGATGACTAATGCATCGTACACAAGAATTGTTATACATTAAACGTTGTTTAACTATTTACAAGTAAGTCAGAGTCTCTGAGAGAACATAAAACGATATAATATTGTCCAAGTCTATGAATCACTCATAATGACAACCAATTCTACTCATATCGTCAAATCAGGGAAGAAAATAGATATGTATACGTACGGCATTTGCAATTTATGCATTTTCATAAACATTGCAAAGGTAGCTAACAAATTTTTTAAAAACATTTATTTTTTATTTAGGAAAATTCCACAGTTAAAAGATAGGTACCCAGGACTATTAGCACAGCTTTATATATTGTATATGCAGCTGTCACTTTTTTTTACAAAAGTTTTGTTCTTTCAAACAATTGTAAATACCTTCAAGAAGGAATAATGACTTAATGACGAACAAAATATTCCGACTAAATGGGGTTTCGCTACCTAAATAATAATAATCTTATCAAACATTGCTTGAAACATTTTCATCAACGCATTTGTATATTTATGATGTCTGATGTGGATGTGAGTGATTTGATTGCTTATTGATATCCGGAGGTTATTGAGTCTATTTACAATACATTGCAAAACATGTTATAAGAGTCTCAAATTACAATTATTCTTCACTCTACGGGTGATAAATATTTATTTTATTGTCGATTGTGTATTAGACTAGTCTTTGTCCAAACCAGAATAACGTAAGTCAAAATGAAAATAATGTGCATAAAGGATGGAATGAACGATTTTATATATTATGATAAGAATAATCAGCAAAAGACAGAACTCAAGTGCTACCTAAACGTTTTGGAACTGAAGAGTCAGAGTCACTTCGTAGGTCATAAAATGACTCTCGGTGGCTTGTATTGGTCTGCAGATTGATGAGTCAAAATAAAGCACATAACAGAAACCCGACTAAGTTGGTGTGGTGCGTACCCGAAACGATTTATACATTAGTATACCGACGGGTACATATGTACCGGAATGTATGTAATTAATATCATTGAGTTCTCAGTTCTCGCTGTTTGGATATTATGCTTTATCTGTCTCCCTTCCTGAAGTAAAAAATGCTTGCATGCATCGTTAACAACGTAATAAATGTAACAACTTAAGCCTTTAATAATTAAACTAAATTAATTAATGACATGTTATCTAATACAATTATCTATGTCCATATATGGAAGCTAGCAATAAAAACACAATCTTGCAATCTCTATACAGACTTGGAATAACTTTTACCCAGCTATATACTTAATAAGATAAACAACAAATATAATATATAAAAAGGTAAGTGTAAATAAATGAATACACAAAAATACTTTCTGATTACTTTTTTTGGATGAAGAATTGTAGAGAACAATATTTACTTTAACAAGCAGTAATAAAAATATTGGCCAGTAATAATTTAATTTTGATACAAAAAAGTCAGAGAAATAATATCAATCAGAAAATTAAAATCCTCGAACATTTTAAACTAATTGATTGTAATAGTTATGATGGAGTGACGTTCTTTACTCTCTGTAAAACACAGAAACAAAGTAATTTGTATTTAATGACGAATAGAACTGATTTCGACGAAATTGTTTATGTAGTGATAAATTAGCTTCAGAGAGTTTTTGAAAAAATTAACTTACCAATTTACAAGTCGCTTGATGAACTGGTAGGTTATGCGCCGAATACCATTTGTCGCAAAGGTCACATAGTTTCTGCTTTTTGGGTCCATGAGCGTTCTTCAGATGCTGCAACGCACAGCTTCTTGTGGGGAACATTTTATTACATATTCCACATAAGTACTTGCGCTATAATAATAGAAACCATTAATAGCACTTCCTTGAAAATTGAATATTTAAAATAATTAAAATAGTTGAAATGTTGCTTACTATATTTCTTCGTTGTTTGGACCGCATTTAAATAGACGACATTTGACTTCTGTGTACTAAGGTCTTCGCCCACGCCCAACCCGATTGCCAAAACTTTGAAGAAGATCTCCACTGTTCTCTGGGGAAGAATTTAATCCGTCTAGTGTTTGGTGTCCAATTGTCTTCTGATTAGGCTATGTACAGCGCCATTTCTTTCATAACTTTTTTCTTGAATCAATAAATAAAATACATATAAAAAGGTTTAGTAAAAGTTACCCCTTTACAGCTCTCACGATGACGAGCGAAGTTATTCACAGTAGACCACTGATCACAAAAGTCGCATCGTTTTTTCGGTTTGGGTCCATGGACGTACTTCAAATGCTGCACTGCATTGCCTCTTGTCGGGAACGTTTTATTACATTTCCCACATGCGTATTTACGCTAAAAATATTGAAACCATTAGTACTTACAAAAAAATTTAATATTTAAAATCATTGCAATGGTTGAAATGGTTACTATTTCCTTCTTGTTTGGACCGCATTTAATTAGAAGACATTTGACATCCGTGTATTTCGGTCTTCGCCCAACCCGATTGCCAAAACTTTGAAAGGGTTCCCCACTGTTCTCTGGTGAAGAAATTGGTCCGTCGCATGTTTGGTGCACAGTTGTCTCCTGAATAGGCTGCGTACAGCGCCAATGTTCCTTTCAAAACTTTTTTCTTAAATCAATAAATAAAATGCATACAAAAAAGATTTAGTAAATGTTACCCCTTTACAGCTCTCACGATGACGTGCGAGGTTATTCACAGTAAACCTTTGATCACAAAGTTCGCAGGGTTTTTTCCTTTTGGCTCCATGGACGTACTTGAGATGATTTACTGCATTACTTCTTACGTTGAACGCTTTTTTACATTTCCCACATGCGTACTTCCGCTAAAGTATTTAAAACTTTTGTAATTAACTGTATCAAAAATTATCATTTGAAATAAAGCAAAAATATACAATCCCTACAATTTCCTTTTTGTTTGGACCGCATTTAATCAGAAGACATTTGATATCAGTGTGCACAACTCTTCTCACCGGATTGACCATGTTAGATAAGTCACATATTCGGTATTTCTTCTTGGAGTGTAATGAATCATTGACATCGCTATTCTTATTTTCGCATCTTTTTTCATTCGCTAATGAACAATTTTCATCATTTTTGAAATCATTTAACTCATTTTCACTCTTTTCATGTTCACCATGTTCATTTCCAGATTCTGTCGTTTTTTTATCAGTTGAAGTATCCACTTTAATTCCCATTGTTGACATATTTACCACTATATCTGAACAATGAGGGGTAATGGGACTGTAAAAATAAAAATGCCAAAACTAAATATTTCTCTCAAAATATATTCGTAGACTGAATTTTGATTTAAAACCATCTCGCCAATAAAACTTTTACAATTAAAATACAATTTTACTTATACTACTACAAGGGACAAGCCCAAGTGTCAACAGTTTAAGTCATATTATAGAGTATCTTATCAAAAATGTACCTTCTTTCGGAAATATGTGACCTTAGGTTATGATATTGATTTTGGCGATCCGGTAATGTCGCAGTAACATCATCATAACTAGTTTCTTTCTGAGGAACTTCTTCATCTTGATCCGTATTAATAAATGACTTTAATCTCCCCAAAGTTCCGACAATTGGGAGATTTAATCCTGCATAATAAAAATTCGTCGTTAATGAAAACCTCTTTGTCAATATTTTTAATTAATAAACTATATAATTACTAGCTGGTTCAACTTTAAGCTTAAAGCGTAGTGTTAGCCAAATGTGTCTGGGAATTTGGGAAATATGCATTTCCATAATTGTGCAATTAATATGTAGTTGTGTAAATTGCAAACGTTGCTGACACTTACGTTTCAGTCTAACAATTGGTAGAGAACTGTTGGCTATTTCAGCGTTTGATAGTGATACAGCTTTACGAGAGTTTTCACTTGTCAATTCCGTGGATGGAGAAATATTTACAAATTCATTAAAGTCTTGGCCTACATTTTCTGAATCTTCAACTTGAATGGTTTCATTAGTTGCAAGGTTGACGTTTAAATGTTGAATATTATCTGTACCAGAAGATTGGGTAAATGGTGATTGAACTTCGATATTAATATTATTTTCTTCATATTTAATATCAATACTATCAGGAGAAAAAAGAAATTCTGGCTTGGTCGAAGGAAATAAAACGTCGATATTTCTGTTATCTGAATTGAATTTCTGAAACTTCTGAACTTCTGAAAATGCTGAAATGTCAAATTCTTGAATTTTACTAGCTCTACTATTACCATCAGTAATTTGACGGCGGTTCAGAATTTCAAGAGAAAACGTAAAACTTCGTTCAATTACATTCCTTTGACAATTTTCTAGTTGTTCGATGAAGCCTGACAGCTCTACAGCTGAGTCCAAACAGTTTTGACAAAAAGGAAGTATTTGATGGACAGCCAGTGGGTTGTACTTGAACTCTGTAGAAATTTTGCCTTTTTCAGAAACAATTGCTGAATGAAGATATTTACTACATCTTTCAAATAATTTGTGAGAATCATAATTTGATATATTCGTACAAGACTTATCAAAACAAAACAAACAATTTTGTAGTTCAGAGTGCTGAATGTGCTCTTCCTTGATATTATATAAAGACATTTGAGATTTATTTGCTGTTTAGTTTCTAATATTTAAAAATAACTGTAATTAGCTGAAAAGCCAGAAATATTTGAATAAATTGAAAATCTTTGAAGGTTATTATGATATTCGTAATCCAACAAATTATAGCGCGCAAAAGAATAAGTTCGGCTTTGTGACTATTATTGTGAGTTGTGATATTTTTCATTTTTCTCATGAAGCCCTTAAGGGTAACATGTAGTTGTGTATTTGCGTGTGTTTTCCAACTACATGAAATCAAGGACAACTCACCTAATTTTCAATCAAAACGGGACATAATTGATATTCGATACCACAATACTAACCGTTATGTTAATAAAAAATGTAGTTTTTACACACTATGTGTATACACTTAATAGTTAACATATATTGGTAAAGGACAATTGTAGCTACAAAATGTTGGCTAGCATAGTTTATACAGTTTAAAAAATAAAGATTTGACAAAATTGTGATAGCTAGGAAAGAAGAACATCAAAAAAGATAATTTAGAAATTGTGACTAAATGAAAGATAATTGTAATCTCTTTGGCGTCCACCTCAGAATTGGATGAAAAGTTTCACAGAAAACCAATTTTTACTGCTAGTGGAGATGAAGAAAGGTTTAGAGTGTTACGATCAAAAGAAAATATTTTATGAATATTTTAGTAGAAGGAAAGAATATTAAAACATTTTGGGGTAATGTGACAATCGATTTTTAAACTTTGGTCTAGACTCTAGAGGGTTCTATTTTTAGTATAAAAATCAAAATATACCCTTAGCACCCTGCAGAACGCCGAACGCTCAAACTTGTTACCATTTTGATCTTTAAAGGTCAGTGTCTATTTTTGAAAAAATAAATTATTTTTTTGGAGGGATAACTTTAGAATTTTTGTGAAGTAACAAAAAGGCTTTTTAAAGCATTTTTCAGATAAGGAAGTGTATTGTCGCTTTGTTAACCTTTCGAAACATTAAAAAGTGCCGATTCGAGTGTACCAAATGAAAAAATGACTTTTCCGTCCTCTTCATGTAGAGTTTATCCGCCGTTTCTAAAAGAAGCCCAAAGAAAAGAAATAAACGTTCGCCACAGACGCTCAACTATTATCTCAAGAATCCGTGATAACTTTCATATATTTCAAATTGACACTTTTATATAAACCTGTATCTATGTACAGAAAAGTTACGACGAATTTTATAAGTACAAAGCCCTCAACAAAAAATTGTGTTTACTCCCTGCAAATGTTTTATTAATAGAGTTTAGATTTATGTTTAAATTAAATTAGACAAGTGCTAGGCGCATTCCTTTGATGGGTTAATTATTTATAATGCTAAAAGCATTTTAATGGATATTTCATAATCAATAATGGTGCACGGAATATTTATTATTATAAAAGAAACGTAGATTATAATCGGTCTTTATGAAAATAAAAAAGGTTTAAGGCTATATCTCTTGTATTTGTTAATACTATTTGAAAAATATATATTGGCAGTAGGTAGCGGATTAAAATGGATTCATGCTCTTGTTGCTGATAACTCACAAGGTTTACAAAAGTGTCATTCTTAAACATGAAAAGGGAATTCCAAAGTACAGAAAAAATTATGCAGAAAAGGTTAATAGAAACTGGCAAATGGGCAATTTATGAATCAATTTTGGCAGGTTTTTTGCCTTTGCCTAGAGACGCCATTTTTGAAGCCCCTTATATTCTAACATTACAGTTTATTTATTCGGTTTTATTTATTTTTAGTTACCTATTTTGGCTCGCTTATACATCAGCCGCAAAAAGTTCGTTTGGCATGTGGTTTGATCAGGGTACCTACGAATTCAATATTGTATTTTGGAGTTACGCAAACATTATTGGGACACTCCTCGTGAGACTTAACGCAGTAGCCCGATTCTGCAATAATGGCACAGCAGACCTTTGGAGAAACTTGTTTGAATTTTCTATACACCATCAAGATTTAATCAGATTCAAAAAAATAAAATTTAAATCGCAAAAAATTTACATTATTTTAAACGTTATCGGGATCTTCATTCTGATAACCGATATAGTTTTAAACTTTATTTACCAAACATATTCCTATAGCGAAGATCCAATTTTTGTGTTGATTGCCGACGAAATTGGAAATTTTGTGCAGTACTTCCACTTGGGAAATATTTTGTGGATTAAAACCCAAATTATATATTTCCAGTTTTTATTTGAGGATCTTTCGATTCAAATATTAGAAAACTCAACGAAACGTCGACGCGACGTTCATCTCCAAAACTTTTTAAATTTCTACAATGAATTGGCAAATTTAGTGGAAAAGTTTACAAATCATTTTTGTTTAGATTTAAACGTAGAAATCTGTTTAAATGTGGTTAATCTTGTTTGTGCTGCGTTTACTTGGTTTTATACATTTAGAAATCCGAGTTGGAAAAATCTAGAGCTTTTAGATTTCATATCAGTGACATATCCATTCCTCTTATTGTGGTTGTACTTGATGACTCTCAGTTCGGATGCAAATCAAATGACAGAGAGTGCAATTCTGTCAATGAATAATTTGCAACAATTTGCAACGCAGAATATTTGGATTAGTAAGCCTCTGAAATACAAAGTAAGTCATTATTTTTTTAGGGTTTAATTATTCTATACATTTATCATTGTAACCAATCAGGCACATTGGATTGGATGGAGCCATGCGCACATTTATTTCCAATGCAAGGCCAACTCATCTGGTTCTAGTACATAATTAGCCGAAATATTATATATTCATGTGAATGTGAAGATTTTTTGAATTTTGAATACTTTGCATTATTTCAGATGCTGATGCTTTCCTTCAGGTACACTAACTATCCACCTGCAATTCGGTTAAAATTCTGGGACGGTATTCTGAACTTTTGTGGTAAATTTGCGATATCGCAAGAGTTGCTATGTCTACTTGCGATGTCAAAATAAATCCATATTCTCATGTCAGTTAGCAGCGTCCTAGCAAGTTTGCGACGTTGTAGCAGTTTTTGATAAGTTGTCCTAGGTAACGGTACTTATCGGCATGGATGTTCCAACTCCAAGGTATGGAGTAGTGTGGGAAGGGTGTTAGGCATTGATTGAGGTACTACTTTACGAGTGACTGTAGTCATGGAAATTACAGTTGCCTAATGTCTTGCACTTCAATATGCATGGCACTTGACAGTCGTACTACGGAGTCCGAGACCGGAGATTATCAAATTGCAATTGATATTGTCAAAGTAACCATAGGGATCACAAGTGTCTCCAATCTCCAAGTGCCTTCAACAATGTGATCGCAAAGTTGCGGTAGCTCTCAGTTTGCGCTAACTTTGCGACAGATGTTTGCTATGCTGTGGCAAAATTATGGGATGAGAATCGTGTTTTGTAGCAGCGCTATGGAATTTCCCTATTCCTACGACAACGATAGCAAAGTTAAATCTACGACAATGATGAGAATATGGACAATAGCAACTCCTGTGGTAACTCAATATTTGCTTGCGATTTCCCCTTGCTAAGGGGTTCAGAATGTCGTCCCTGTATTTTGAATCGTCAATTAATAACTTCGGTATTACAAATTTCCGTTTCCCATTCATATCGATTTTATACTTTTAAAAAAGACATTCATGTATAAAAATTATAAATTAATTTAGCATCTATTGACAACATTTACATACTGACAGCAATAAATTGCACTAACTATATTATTATTACATGACATGTATGTATTACAATTGCTAACAATTTATAAAATATTTTTTGCAGATTTTGAGCGTTGTACTCACTTATGTTATAGTTTTGCAACAGTTCATGATTAATGAAGACAAACATAGAGTGACCATGTGATTGTGATCAATATAATAATAGAAGCACAAATCTTTCATTTCGTAGCCAATCTCTTTCAAACTTTTTCTACAGATCCATCATACTACCATAACTAACTGAGTCGACTTTCATTATGATCGCTTAAATATATAGAAGATGTAATTTTTGAAATTCCGATTTTAACATGGAAAGTGGAGGAGTGAAAGGCACTATTTTGAACATACATTTCCTTCGTGATGTCCTCCTACAGTTTTCGGGACACCTCTACGTGCGTGCCTTATATCCTTATCTCTTCTTTCATTTTATCTCGAGAACGTACACTTCGTCCTAGGTAGGATTTTTTGCTATAATTATATGTGTTGTCCTCTATCATCTCCAATTCCTAATTTATCCAAAAATTCCATTTCCATTTCTACATACATTTTCATTTCTCTCTCAAACATCCAAGTAACAATTGGATTCTAACTTTTCGCTTAATAACAAAATATATCTTTAACAAAATATCTATTATTGTAAAACAAACACATTGTCAAAATTACAAAGTAAATATTTGACATGCATAATAATATCTCCTTTTCTTAACAATCAAACACTACTATTGATAAATTAATAAACAAATTAATAATAATAAATTAATTTTCCTATATAACGAATGCAATCAAATAATCAATAAAATTGCTGTGAAATGAATAAAAGATGTACGCAGTTCCTCTGGACAGCAGTCTATCTTTAATAATTCTGGTTGGCAATTAAAATTACTTGTAATATGGGCAGTCCTGAGGAAAACCAGAAAAGCGAATTTATCCTGCAAATCAGCTTCAGAATTGGCTACTGATAGAAAAAACTTATTAAGGACCTGAGACAGAAAGAATGATTTCCCCCAGACTATAAAAATTAATTTTGCCTTTCAGTTTGGTAATGTGGCGTTTAAAGTCAAAACTTATCTTTATTTCGTTTCTAAGCCAAGAGTAATATAATATTTTTATAACCATTTTTGTAAAAAATAAATTAGCTTATATTTCTAATTGTCGACTATTTTTCTTTGCCATTTATTTCAAAATTAAAGGTCAAGGCCCCAGTTGGTTATCTCATTTTCACCGCTTTTACTTAATACCAATCACTTCGTACATACTTAATTTAATTTCAAAGCTTAATTGTCATATTTAGCTCAGCCAATACTTAGCCAATTTGGGTGGTCTCCCACCAAAGATTAAAATTAGTTATACTAATGTGTTCAATTGTTTCAGATTTATTTCTACTCTGAATTCGGCTCCGCTTTTGTGAATAGACTCATGTCGTCTAAACCGAGTTTATGGCACCTACTAATATTATTTGTACTGGTTTGTGTGAATAAATCAACCGAAGCCAGTACTTATAAGTGGCGAAAAATGGCGGATGAAACTCTGCATAAATTGTTCAATAGTGATAATTACAATCCAAAAATTAGACCAGCAACATCGGAAGATATTGACCTTACTATAGTCACGGTTGATATTGACGTCGGAGATATTGAGTACATTGACGATTTGACAATGCACTACGGTCTGGATATCTATCTCCATCAGCGCTGGGTTGACCATCGTCTCACATACAACTTCACAGGAGGAGATAAAACGGATTCCACAAATTACTTGACAGTAATGGACAGAAGCAAAATTTGGGAACCGGATTTATATTTTCCAAATTCGGTGAAGGGAGATCCCCGACATACTTTATCACCAGAAAGAGGAATTCGGATATTTCCGAATGGGGAAATCAGGACAAGTTATCGCATCTCCCTCAGACTGTCTTGTCCAATGGACTTGAGAATGTATCCATTTGACCATCCGACTTGTCCTCTTCACATTGAACCTTATTTTTTGAAATACAACGAGCTTAACGTAAGATGGGAAAAGGATACTCCGGTCACCGTCAACAAGGATTTATATCTGTCCAAGTTCATTTTGAAAAATTACTCAACATCTCACTGCACAAGGCTGACTTCTACAGGTTATTACAGTTGTCTGAAGCTGGAATTCCGCTGCGAGCGACAAATCTCTTACTACATACTCCAGATGTATATTCCCTGCTTCGCACTTGTCGTCGTTTCATGGACAACCTTCTGGTTCGATGAAACTGCCCGTGATGCAAGAATCACTATAGGAGTAACTACAATTCTAGCAACTATTCTCCAGATTTACTCCATCAATCAGGCTTTACCCCAAGTCGCCTTTATCAAAGCCTTGGATGTTTTCACTGGAACTTGCGAACTTTTTGTTGTTGCCGCCCTTTTGGAATTCACAATCGTAAACAGAAAATACCAATGGCAACTTAAAACGAAGACAACAAATCAAGAAACTAAAGTGGAACCCTTTGAATCAGAATTACGAAAGAAATCAAAGTCAAGGGCATGCAAAGTTTGCAGATGCATTCGCAAAACCAAAGGAAAGTCAATTTCTGCAGCTCGTGCAATTGACAAAGCAGCACGTTTCATATTCCCCTTTTTATTTTTGGCATTCAATATTGTATATTGGTATACTTGTATATACCATTTTGGCGAATATTAAATGCAGTTTTCTATAGTTATGTACCTCCCTACATGTAAGTAAAAAATACGTATCTATAAATCTACGGATGTACACAGGTTTGTGTAGTAAGTTAAAATAAAAATTCACTTTGAGGTTATCTCTAATCATTTAGTTTCACCTCTCATTTCTCACAGTGGCATAAACTTCAATTGTGATCATAAATTTGGTCGAAGTGATCTATGTATATCTGTCTGACTCTAGATTTGAGTTTGTTTTAAAATCAATTAGTTTTTATCAGCTTGTTAGTTCTTATGCCTATCAGAAAATTCAATTATGGGAATATGTCACCTTAGGAATCCTTACCAGGGAACAAAAAAGGACCCTTTTAGCTTGTTTTGGTTTTTTATAAAAAAGGTTTTCAAAAAAGCAGTCATTTTTTGAAATTCCTTTTTTCTACCTTTTTGATGTATCAACTTGCCCCATTTACTCCCACTTTACCTGTAAATAAGGCAAAAATGGTTAAAAAGACTGCTTTAAAAAAAGAGTAATTCCTTTTTCAGTTTTTTGTAAAAAGGAGTACCTTTTTTGTTCCCTGATCCTCTCTAAATAAATATGCTAATTGCAGCAGTACAGAAATGGAAATTACTAGTTGAACACGCAATAATACAGCTTTCACAGAACTTCCAATTTACTAATTCATACATATTTTCCAATTCCATTTACAACAAAAATAAACTAATAAAAACTCGGTATGTCAAATGACAAAATCGTTTTAATTTGAGTTGTTGTTGACTCGACAATTTTATCAGTATTTATATGTACAGATTCCGGTCCGTTACATAGAAATAAACAACAGAATGGGCTTAAAGGTTAGAATTCTTTTAAAAGTTGCACTATCCGGACCACAATTTACTGCCGCTCCTTAGAGGGTGGTAGAAAATGTTGTTGGTTTCATTAGTTTCTAAGTTTTGAAGCTACCCTGTATGGATGTGAAGTGCAGGGGCCTATTTTAGTGTGGCCGGTCATCACAACTTCTGTAACATGCACAGTCGCAACTGCAGATAGTTTGAACCTTTGCGGCAGTAATAACTGAAGAGCTTTGCTTGGTTTTATTGTCCCTCGCATTATTATAGGCCAAATCCATTCGAGGAAGAACATTGCAACTGATATAAGTAGCAGCCACCCACACAAAATAAAAATTGTATGGATTTTCATGGTGAGGCTGATTGGTTCAGGTGTTTTGTGCTTTATAATTGCATAATCATGGCCGTACATGAGGAATTCTGAATAATCCATTTGGTCTCTCCAGTAAACCAAAAATCCTTTCTCGAGCATTATTTGGAAAAATTCATGGAAACGGTATCGATAGCAATAATCAAACCTGTATGAGAATGGGAGTTGGATATCCGTTTCTTTGGTTGTCATGCAAATTCCTTCAGCAGATAAATCTGCTGCTATGAATGGTATCATGTATTGGCTACTGTGCTTATCAGTGATGTCGAATAACTTCATTGAATAGTTAGTAAGAAGTTGCATACTGACCTCTGAGGAAAGGAGTCCCAATTTAGTGTATTCTTGAGCTGAACTTTCATTCTCCCAATTGTAAATATAAATACTGGAATTCATTTTGTCCAACAATTTATATTTATGAAAAATTTCAGTTTTCTGCTGATTTAAATTGGATCGGGTGTTTCTTTGCAATAAAAGCTTGTAATTATTTTGTACTAATTCTTTAAAGTCCAGAAATTGTCTCGCTTCAGGAGGCACAATAATTTCGCTCGTTATGTACGTCTCATACATAGTAGTAAGTATGAAGGCCATTAATACTATTATTACTAAATGTAAATTCTTTTTTCTATTAGTGAATTCAAACTGATTTAACAGAGTGGCTATCACAGACATATAAACAAGCTGTAACTTTTTGTTAATTGAAGATTTTGTGATTGGAGAAAATACAATCAAAAAAGAAATTGGAAAAAGAGTTAAAATTAGAAGCCATGAATAAAAATCAAATGTATTTTGTACTAAAATCATTAAGGAGACATCCAGGAATCGGGTTTTTGACTCGCAATAATATGGAATTGCATCTCCGAAGTATTCAATAAATATCGTAGACTTATAACGGTAAGAGTACAGTTCCCTTTCCACGTAATTATTCAGCATGTAAATGAAACCACAATTTTGTGTCGAAGTGAAAAGACTCTTCCGTATTGCATAAACTGCAGTGAAGTTTAATTTCCCAGCCATTGTACTAATTGCCATGTATGTAGATTGGCATAGTCCTCCTTTCATTAAAGAATATACACTCTCCTTGCACTGATTAAAATGATAAACCATATCATCATTGAACCATTTAGTAATACCTGCCACAGGAATTCCATGCAGATGTCCATTTAAACTCCACCAAATTCTTTCCCATTCCTCAATTTCCGCTTCAATCTTCTCTATGTAAAACTCCTCACTCTCCGCCCAATATTTGTAGAGGTGGCCAGTGTAAACGGAATGAGTTTTTGCATTTTTTACGACTAATATAAAGAGAGGAGAAACTAAATCTGCTCTGAGATACAATAGCCAACCACGATGCATCATTTTGAAATGCACTTCGTCGTAAACAATTATTATTGTAGAAGGGCGACGGTTTATTTCCTTGCCTAAAAAGGTGCTTAAGCTTTCAAGCGTGTTGAATGGATTCACGAGAATATTTACGCTGCAAATATTATTGGACAAATCTTTTGGGTGGTTTTCATGCCGACCGAAGACAGTTGTGTTGTAATCTGATGTCGTAAAAGTCCATGGCTGCGAATTTTGATTAGATAACAAAAACTCAGAATCCCATTGCGATTTGTTAAATGTTACCATATTGAAGTCACAATCTTTATAAAACGACAAATTTCGAAAACAGTATACAGTTTTGATGTAATGAAACGTTATCACTGCACCAAGAAAATAATGAAATGTCATCAGAGCCATTTTAAAAAGTTAATCGAATATTAAATAAATATTACAGGAAATAAGGAAAATCGCCGTAGATTATTTGGATGGGCAATATTTATATTATAATAATTAGCACTGTTAAACTTATGTTAGACTCCAATTAATACTGTAATTATAATTATTTCAATTTTGTTTGAGATATTAATGTATTTCAGAAAATTTTATATTTCTGTAAGCCGTTTGCAAATTGTTAACCTCTTTGCAAAACAAGAAATACCAGTAGTCCTTTCTGTTTGGTTCCAGTATCATAGAAATGAAGGTTGCTCTACACTGTCACAAATGTTTGTATTTATTTGTTTCTACGTTACGTAAGAAGTTGACAAGACCTCCTATTGATATTCGTCAAGTTCATTTACGACACAGAAGATATTTTTAGCAGGGTAAAATTTTCTTTCGACATGAATTAGATTTAGGTAAGTAGACATTATTCTAGACCGACAAAAAAATGGAGCCAATAGACATAGAACCCATTTTGCACACTTTATTGTTGGTGTATCGTTGGATTGGAATAAATATCAACCATATCACATCTTACATATTTTAAAGATTTAGTATTCGCTATCAAATGTAAATGGGCTTAGACATTCATTTCCATCATTTATAATTCCTTATTAATATAAGCAAGCAATTAATTTTTTTTCCGTCTTAAACTCAATCAAATTTACGTAATTTAAGATTTACTTATTTTACTAAAGTTTTCCTTTTTGAAGACCTTGAAAAGTATTTTCTTGGTAAAATGGTACGCAATGGGCTGATAGAATGGAGCACATAATAATTACAAGATTTCGCAACCTTATTTGTATTCATAACCCAATAATGTTTGATCAAATGCTGTTCGCAATGTTTCCGCCAATTTCTACATTCCCAATCGTTAATCTCTCATTGTATGCACAGTTAACTAATTATTTTTGTAATATATACTAAGGTTAGGGAGGCTTCAGATTATTTGACTTTATCCCAATCTGCCAATCATTAACCCTTTCTAAATTGGTAACGAAATTACTTTCATTAAAGTTAAATTGCTTTACATATATAATTGCGTTTGTACCATCTGCGAATATATTAGCTAGGCAATATTGGTGGGCATGTGGTATTCATTTATGTAAATGACATAATATTATTATAGCAGTTGGTATTATACGTAATTTACTTAAGGATTCTGCTTCTTTTCGGATGCATAAAAGGAGTACGTAGAATATAAAAGGCTAGAAGTACGCAAAGTTCCTATTATTTATATCTCTAAAATATTAAATAATTTACAACTTTGACCAAAATGTCGTTATCAAAAGAAATATTATTTTTAGCACTTCTTCAAACGCTAATCACAGCTTGCATTACAAGCAATAATACAGGTATTATTAAAACATTCTATTTCTTATTGTGTAATAAATTGCTATTGGTCATCATTCAAATGCAAAGAATGTGGAGTATTATTTGCACGGAATTATAATCTTAAAAATCACATGGGACTTATACATGGTATTCGGGAATCATTTATTTGTTTTCAATGTGGAGATCCTTTTAATTGCTTGAAAGATTTAGAAGACCATATGATTCTAATACATAAAGAAGAAAACGATATGGATAAAGTGTCGTCTAGTCTGAAGAATCAAGGGAAAGTGGATTCTAATTCTGATAGCATTTCTGGTCAGCAAGAAAATCAAGTAATTGTTAACACTGCAAAAAGCAATGGTGAAGATCAAAAATCCATTTTGAAGAGATACAAGGAGATGATGATGAAGAGGGTGCTAAAATGTAGTTGCGGAAAAGCTTACAGTAACATTTCATGCTTAAAAATGCATGAAAAAACTCACATATTTCAAGAACCTGTAAAATGTGACTTGTGTGGTCAAACTTTTAACAAGCATTACCAAATGTAGGCACACAAAAAACGATATCACGAAAAAGCAACCCAAGCTACTTTTAAATGCATTTCGTGCGAAGGAAAATTTGCCTCAAGGCTTGCGTTACAAAATCACCAAAAGCATAAAACAACCAATAAAAATAAGTCATTTGTTTGTGACAAATGTAGATGCAGTTGTTTTAACTCGAAGTGTTTGTTAGTGCATAGAAGTACAGTACAGGGTCATCACTTATATAATTCCCCCCCACCACAGCCCAACACAGCCTAGGTGTTAAAATGATCTACATACCATCTTTTAGAGAATCTTTTTGCGAATCTAAGTGACCCTAACACCATGCAAATCGGTTAAGAAAACCCGGGTAAAAAAATTTTTGAAAATAAAAAGTTGAAAAATTCCGGATCTTCAACTTTCAGTATTTATATTATGGCCCGAAACAGACATTTTAAAATAATGCACTTATAGCTATTAACAGATTCACTTTTGTGAACTTTTTAAATTATTTTGTTTAAATCTGGTGGCATTTTATTGGGCTAAATTTAAATTTATAATTTAATTTCTTTTAAAACACGAAAATATAGCAAAATCTTAGAAAAATATTAAATACCTCAATTTTTTAATTTTTCTTTTGACTTAATAATTCGTATGTCCACCTTTCGCATTTCTCACAGCAGCTATACGTTTTGGATAAGATCTGAGCAAATCCAAAAACAGATTTGTGTCATTTTCCATGTCCTTTAAAACCGTAACCAGTTCCGTCATCAAATCAGCTTTGCTGAAGTTGTTAGAAGGAAACTTCCTAATCATGTTTTCCTCGACCTTTGTCTTCATGATTGACCCAAGATGTTCACAGGCATTTAGATCAGGGGAATTTCCAGGCCATTCGCGATTTCCAAAGAAGTCAATTTTTTCTTTTTTCAAAAACTCTTGGGTCAAGAGAGATTTCATGCACGGGGCTCGGTCATGCAGAAATGTAACATCTCCGACACTGACAACATTCGAAGGGTTTCTTAAGAAAGGAAGAACATGGTTTTTTAATATGACATCTCTGAAATATTTCCCATCCCAAGATTGTTCTTCAGGCTTTATCACGAATAGTAATTTTTTAGCAGTGAAGCATAGAAACACTCCAATGCAGTCAGGTTTTGTGGGCATTTCTATTATTCTTTCTTGATCTTCTATTTCATCAATGGTCCTTCCCCAGATCCTATCATTCATAAAATTAGGTCGTCTAACCGTGTAAACGAAGAATTCGTCCGAGCATGCCAAATGCTGATAGTCCTGGATATCCCAATTCTGTAAGTAATTGCAAAACCACATCCTGTCTTCAACTGAACACGATGTCTTCTTAGGTTTTTTAATTACGTGCCATGGTTTTTGTCCATCTTTAATCCTAAAGTTCCGTATTGTGTTAGCACACACGAATTTTCCCCTTTTAATTCGAATTTCTTTTCGCACAAATGCTAGGCTATGCTTTCGTTTATTTGATGATTTAAGGATTACATCCTTGCTTCCTTGACTAAGAATTTCCGGTCGTCCTACACTTTTTGGCTTATGACAGTTGTAGCTTTTATTCCAGTTTTTCTGAACCCATTTTTCAGATCTCTTTAATTTAGCAGCTACCCACTTCCGAGTTATGAAATTAGCCCCAGCTATTCTTGCGTCATGATAAGTTATAGCACGGATTCTATCAACAAATCGTATTTTTTCTGTGTCACCAAGTAAGTTTGCCATTTTAATGTAATTTGCACTGCCACTAAACTATTTAAGCTTTAATTCCTCAATTAATAATAATTGTTAGTGAAATCCGATTTAAATAATCCGCGGCCAAGGAACTGATTTTTGTCACAAATATTCAGTTTCATGGCATTTTAAGAATTTTCAGCATTTCATTAATTTAGCTCAATAAATGCCAACAGATTTTAACAAAATGTTGTAATAAATTCGCAAAAGCGAAACTGTTACCCGCTTTAAGTGCATTATTTTAAAATGTCTGTTTCGGGCCATAATATAAAAACGGAAAGTTGAAGATCCGGAATTTTTCAACTTTTTATTTTCAAAAATTTTTTTACCCGGGTTTTCTTAACCAATTTTCATGGTGTCAGGGTCGCTTAGATTCGCAAAAAGATTCTCTACAAGATGGTATATAGATCATTTTAATACCTAGTCTGTGTTGGGCTGTGGTGGGGGGGAATTATATAAGTGATGACCCTGTACATGGAGATGCGAAAAGAAAACTTTTTAAATGCAAAGAATGTGGCATGTTGCTTGATTCAAATCATGCCCTTGAAATCCACAAAGAGTGTTTGCATGGTTCTCAAGAAATATTTATTTGCCCTTCCTGTGGAAAAAATTTTAATTCACGAATCTACATGAAACAGCACATACTCCGAGCCCACACAGATGAAAACAAAAGGAAGGAAATGATTATGGCATCAAAGCTGAAGAGCCAGGAGAAAAATTCACTAAAATGTGGCTGTGGCGCCACATTCGCTTCCATTGTCAGCTTAAGAGTATATGAGAACAAACACGAAACACAAGAACCTGTGGTATGTGACACTTGTGGTGAACATTTTAAAAAGTGTTACTTAATGTATGTCCACAAAAGTAGGGAACATTCTGAAATGCCCGAAATTACTTTTAAGTGCAGCTTCTGTGAAAAATTTTTTTTTGAAAAACGTGAGTGGCGAAGACATGAGATGTATTCTCATCCAACTGAACCTAAAACATTTATGTGTGAAAAATGTGGAAGTAGTTTCAGTTCCCCAATACGTTTGAGAGTTCATCAAAGAAAAATGCATAGCCATGAAGATATTGATAAAGAATTGTTCAGATGCAAAGAGTGTGGACTGTTACTTAAACACAGTGACAGTCTGAGTAAACACATTAGACGTATGCATGGCACGCCGAAAAAATTTATCTGTGAGCAGTGTGGAAAAGAAACAAAGAACATGACAAATATGAGGATCCATATGAGAGTACATGACCCAAATCGCATTGTGAAACAAAACCGCAAATCCGCATCTTCAACGGAAGTAAACTGAGATAAAAAGGCGAGACATATTTGTCTTATATATTTCATTTTCAGTGCCTATGCAATAATTATGAAAGTTAAATAATTTCAAAAAATGAGTACAATAAAAATTTAATTCAGTGTAGTAAAAATCTCTGTACAATTGTCATGTTCTTATGCTTACTATTTATGTTGCTCTTAATCACTAATATTATTTATTATGTAGACTTTTGTTATTGTGTGCATCTATTACATTTTTCCTACTCTATTACATATTACAAATCATTGTGTATCATAATTTCCACTTTCAGCACACAAAAATTTTGAACCTGTTAACTTTAGTTTGAAAACTGTGCTTACAAAAAATTAGCTGTTTCACTGATCCATTGGTAATGACCAGAGCCGTGATATTTAGGTAAAAACATTTTTTTATCTTTGGGAATTCAGTCCTTGGACTTCGGATGTCAACGTTTTGCAACTTTTCAAGCATTTTGATACCCACTTTATTTTACATATTTTCGGGTTTGGAACCAAAAAATATTTTCATACATATTTTGGGAATTAGAACATTTTTGTCCAATTTTGGCTTTCTGTGCCAATTAAGCCTATTTTAACACAACCTAGAAACTTATAAAGGAATTTGACACAATTTATAAAATAACTTAGAATTGGTAATATTTTCTGCCTTTATAAACATTTTTTAGTCATTTTTGTCTAAACATAATATTTGTGTTTTAGCACATGACGTTTTCGAATTTTTTGAACATATTTTCATACATATTTTCCTTGTTTGGGTACCTTTTCTACATATTTTGCTGTTTTTTGTACATATTTCTGTACATATTTTGCCATTTTTTTGAAAATTTTTACATACATATTTTCGGGAAATAAATAAATACATATTGCGGTTCTGGAAATATTATGACTAGATTAAAATGATTAGAATAAAATTAGGCCACACGCAATATTAATACAATCCTTAAAACATTAATTTTTAGTAAACAATACACTTATGAAACAGGTTTTGAGATCGGCAATAAATTATTAAAATTGCTATTTCAGAGTGATGATACAATCTTTAGTAAAATCAACGGCAAAATGCACTGTCTTGTAGTGTTTTTTTGCACTTGGGAATTGTGTGTAAATGTTTCCACATTCTCTGCATTTAAATTTTGTTTTTGAGTGAACAGTAAGTTTGTGATGCCACAGATTTTTATTAGAACCAGTAGCGTAATCGCATACGTTGCATTTGTATCGTTTCTCGCCCGTGTGCTTGGACATGTGGTTTTCGAGTCCTACTTTCAGTGCAAATCTTTGATTACAGATTGGACATTTGTGCGACATGGTGTGTACGTGCATGTGAGTTCGGAGTGTATTTTTAGTAGATAGTATTTTTCCGCATATTTCGCACTTGCATACATTATCTGTGGTCCTTATTTTGAAAAATGTTTTTAAACGAGGCTGTTTCTTTTCGGTTTGTTCTATTTCGCCACTCTCTTTATGTTTCTGCAAGTGTCTTAACAAACTAGACTTAATTTGGAATCTCGTTTTACATACAAGACATTGAAAGTCCTTGCTGTTTTTGTGCACTGCTCGGTGATAAAACAATCCACTTGAAAATGGAAACCTTTTGAAACAAATGTGGCATTGGTAAGGCTTCTCCCCAGTGTGCATGCGCTGATGACTTTTTAATACCGTTTTTAATGCAAATCGTTTATCACAGACTTTGCATGCAAAAGGTCTTTCCCCCGTGTGACGATACATGTGGGTTTTCAATCCTTGTTTTGAACAAAAATGCTTATTACAAATGGAACAATGTTTTTCCAATGCGTGCCTTTTCTCGTGAGCTGATAACGTCTTTGCTGATGGCAATACCAATTTGCAAATTTGACAAAGGAATTGATTCTGCATTTTCAAATTTTCAAACGTTTCCTGGTCACTGTTTCGATTTTCTTTATCTTTCCGCTCTCTTTCAGCGGATGTTTCCAATTTAATCCCCATTGTTGACATGTTGACTAGTATATCGGAACAATGCGTCACATTTGGATTTTTAGATTCACTGCAAAAATAAAAACGTGACTTTGTAAACCCCCTTTTAATGTTTAAGTATAGCAATGTACGTCACTTTTTATTTATAAAAACAGAATTATTAAGGGTTAAAAATATTTTTACTAATTTCAATTAATTTTCATTTTATGAAAATATCTCACATCAAGTCTAACAATTTAAGAGACAGAATCATGTTGTTATTAAAACATTTCAACATTAACGTAGTTTAATATAAATTCATTGCACAATCGAATAGGATCGTATATTCTACATTAAATATTCTGTAATTTAAATGCAATTGTACAAAATTATATATTCTATACGGGAAATTAATATTATGTAATATTCGGCTTTACCTGCTTTGCGAAGCTAGATTTTGATGGTCCAAAAACGCGGTCATGTCAACAGAAGTTGTTGCTTCCATTTTCAAATCATTTACAATTTGCTCGGATGCTTTTAAACTCGGAATCATTTCTTCTTTTGTAAGTTTTAGTCCTGTACAAAATCAAAAATAAATATTTTCTTAAATTTCAAATAAAAAATGCTTTCATTTCACCAACTTGTTTGTATTTAAAAACAATTTTCAGGAAGCAAAAACTTCTTAGCCCTTTCCTAGTCAAACTACTACTTACTTTTAAGTCGAACAATGGGTAGAGGGCTTTCGGCAATTTCTTTTTTTGATAAAGTGTCAGTTTTGCTTGAATTTTTATTTGTCAATCCAACATTTGTGAGTAGGTTTTCAGGTTGACTAGAGTGTCTGGGAAAGCCACGTTGGACTTCATTTTTTGGACTTACTATTTCAAGTCCTTCGTTGATATAATTAGCATTGAAATATTGATCAATTTCTGGTTCAGATTGGCCAACTTCAATAGTTTCAATTTCAATATTTTCTTGGTCAAGAATATTACCCGGAGAAACTATAATTTCTTGATAATGACTGGTTGGAATCAAATTGGCTACTCCTGAATCAAATTCATTAACTAAGTCTGGAAATGCAGAAATGTCAAATTCCCGAACTTTATTTGCTCTATGATTACAGCTGTCTTCCGGATCAACGCAAACGTTTCGACGGCGGTGAAGAATCGCCAAAGAAAACATGAAAGCAAGTTCAGTGATGCTTTTATGACAAACCTCCATTTGTTCGATTAACGTTGAAAGTTGAACAGCAGTGTTGAGGCATTTCTCACAAAACGGAAACTCTTCGGGTCCAGCTAATAGACTGGAGTCTGGAGGATTTATGTCAACTTCTGAAGCTATTGCTGAATGTAGATATTTACTACATCTTTCAAGCACCTTATGTGCTTCGTTTGGTATGTCCACCGCAATACATTTGTCGAAACAAAACAAACAAGATCTAGAGTTTTTAACTGTGTGAGTATTATAAGAACACATTTCAGATTTCAGCAAGCAGAAGCAAATGTAAAACTGAAGTAAATATGATATTTAATGATGACTGTCAACTGTAGTGACTGATTAGATTTGTTTTTGTTGCCTTTTCAATCTTCTAGGCACTTTTGTCTTCTTCGATTTTTGAATTTGAACATTTGGAGAGAATCATAAATCCTGAAGAGTTTAAATAATCGCGCTATTTTCTCGGTAAGGTTTATAGATTTTCTCAAAGTGCCCTAGTGTATCGTGTTCATGTTTATTGCTCATAATATTCAGTGATGATTTCATGCATAATTAATGTTTTCAATAATGTACCCCAACGCATACCTTCATGTGCTAAATTTAGTACATAGAGGTATGCGTTGGGGTACATTATCGAAAACATTAATTCATTGCATTTTAAGTTTAGGTAAAACTCGGTTAAAAAGTTTACTTTTGTAGCTTACAGTATAGATAGACAGACTTTCAACATAAATCTTAACTAGTGCGATTGATTTCTAAATAACTTTGGACATTACGTAACTACAATTACAAAACTGACGATATTAAGATACTTAGTGCTAAGTCTTATACGAACGGGCTATGGCTATATGACATCCTTAATATCTACTTATCAGAAATCGTAATATTTCTTGTACTACCAAATTGAATTCCTCTCTGGTTAATTGCTTACTAGCATTTACTTTTAGTTTCGACTGATCAAATACACATAAACTTCTTTTTTTAAAACTTCTCTTCTTGTATTATATTTTTAGAATTTAATATTTGAGAGTTTGAGACATCGAGAAATACCATTTAGCAGGACTGTGAATAATTTACACCTGTAACCATTGATACCTCTGCACACACCTGTCAAAACAGTTCGAACCAGCTTTATATGTGTGAACAAAAACGGATTACACGGATTGCTGGTATAATAATTCGGTCTCATTTTAATAAAGGTATTTAGTGAAGTTAAATGCCTTAGCATTATCATCCAATTATAATGTTTTAAAACTCGAAGACACTATTCAACAAATGTGTATACCAGTGTACGTAATTAAATAAAATTTTCCGAACCGAAGCGATAATAGAAAATTACATAAGAATTACAGAAATACTGACAATTTACACGTGGACTCATTCTGTTTTAAATTTTAGTTTAAATTAGTTTACTACTTGACAGCCATACTTAGATAACTAAGTAAATCAATAACCAATAGGATCACAATAGGATAGTGGCAACAATTATCAGCATCCAAGTTATTCTAAGCATTATATCACACGGACATTATGTTGCCAACAAAAATAATTCAGTCAATTCTTCTAATTTTTTACCTACAAGATGCGGGTCATTGTGAGACAGCTTCATTCGAGAGGCGAATAATGGCTGATCAAACTCTTCACAACTTGCTCGACGGAGAGAATTACAATCCAAAAATTCGACCATCAACATCTGACGATAACGACCAAACTTTGGTTTTGGTTGACGTCCACGTTGGGGATATCGAGTACATTGACGACTTGACAATGGAGTACGGTCTGGATATCTATCTCCGCCAACGCTGGTTTGACCATCGCTTGAAGTACAATTTCACGGGAAGTAAAAACGAATCGTTAAATTATCTGACGTTGACTGACCGAGGCAGAATTTGGGAACCGAATATGTATTTCCCGAATTCCGTCAGAGGATCTCTCCAACAAATTCTGTCGCCAGAACGAGGAATCCGGATTTTTCCGAATGGGCAAGTGAGGACAAGTTATCGCATCTCCCTCAGACTGGCTTGTCCAATGGACTTGAAATTGTATCCGTTTGACCATCCACATTGTCCTTTTCAATTTGCATCCTACTCTTTGAAAGACAACGAGCTTGAAGCACAATGGAGTAACGACTCCCCTCCAGTCACCGTCGAAAAGGATTTGTACCTGGCTAAATTTATTCTCAAGAATTACTCATCTTCTACTTGCACGCAAGCATTTTCCACCGAGCAATATACATGCCTGAAGCTGGAATTTCTCTGCGAGCGTCAAATCTCTTTCTACGTACTCCAGATGTTTTCCCCCTGCATCGTGCTTGTCGTCATTTCCTGGATTACTTTCTGGTTCGACGAGGCTGCCCGTGACGCTAGAGTCACTATAGGAGTCACTACTATTCTAACAACAATTTTCCAAGTTTATTCCATCAACCAGGCCACTCCCCAAGTTCCTTTCATCAAAGCCATAGATGTCTTCACTGGAACTTGCCAACTTTTTGTCGTCGCAGCTCTTCTGGAAACTACAATTGTCAACAGAAGATATCAGTTACAGTTAAAGAAAATTGCGAATCAAGTAACAAACGTCGAGTCGTTTGACCCAGAATTCCTGAAACTGGCCAACCATTTAGAATCCACTAAAAAGAAAACCAACACGAAATCCATAACTCCATCAGCTCAAGCAATCGACCAAATGGCTCGTTTTATATTCCCTTTTTCATTCTTGGTGTTCAATAGTCTATATTGGTATTTTTGTCTATATCATTTTGACGAATATTAAATATGCGCCCAGCTTGGGTTAAATATAACTGAAAGCAATATATTATTATGTAATTGTATAAAATGTACTATAATTACTTAAATGAGACAATATTAATATTAATGAAGCAAATATTTGAACCTACTTCATTTTTTTTAATTATTGCATGTTCTGAAGATGAAAAAAGTCGAGGTTGAAGTAAGGCAGCCGTTGCACATTTTAAAAATCGCGCCTTGAAATACACACGGCATCCCCTGAGCCGATTTCGAGGGACCTAACCTAATTAAAACAATAACATTGATAGGTACATTTGTGCAGCCACTGTCTTACTTCAACCTTTAATTAATTAATTAATTGGAAATAGTAATAATGTTTCATCTCATTCTTTTCAGAATCGATAAACATTTAATTGATTAAGGAATGTTGTGAATGAGAAAATAATATTTTATATTCAAGTTGTACTTGTAATTTTAGGAATTTTCTGAGATTCTGAGATGTAAGATAGAATTCTGGGACTTTGATGAGAAGCATGGAGCGTTTGAATTGTATATAACGGGTTTATGTATAAAATGTCAGAAAAAATCATAAAGCAATAAAACATGAACCAGGAAATAATCTAATTTCGCAATGTACAGTTTGTAATTGAAAATACAAGAGCTCTCCGTTTTACTAAGGCCCAGTCCAAGATATATATTATATTTAACTACTGCATGGCCACAGTGTTAAAGTATTGCATTTCACAGTCATAAAACATTCTCTAAGCAGGTCTAATTAATGCATAATTAATATTTTTCCCAATGGTAAAAGAAGTAATTTAACCAAAATGTATAATATTCACTATTTATTGATTATTGTGGTTGTGCTGCTAACAATTTATATATAGAAGAGTACACAAGGTGTAAATAAAAATACCAATAAAGGTGATTTTTTAAATATGCCCATGAAATATAAATAGTTTAATATTATTTAAGTTAATTAAAAAATTAATTTTATTTCTTAAAATGCTATTTTGATCATCAATTTTATGACTTAGTCCCATAACTTGCCTCTTTATAATAATTTATAATTAAACGATTTCAAAGAACTACTGTAATATTAATAACCAATGCCCAATTTCATTTACAGGAAGCTCTAAAAAAATAACCGAAAATGATATAGCAGTTAGCACAGAGAAGGTACAAATATTTGAACGGCACAATTTGACTTCAATTAATAACAAATTATTTCAGTTTTCGGAGGACCCTTAAAAATTTAAAATGTTTAATGCATTTCATGTACAATTTTATATTTGGATGTTTGTACAGCTGCCGTGGGAACAAGCAAAGGTGCGCTGCAAAGAAAGTGATTTAATGCTACTGGTGATTGAATCTTTAGCAGAGAGTGAATTTCTAAACACATACTTGCGTCTTAAACAGGAACGTAAGCAAATTAATTATTTTTAGCCTTCAAACAAATTAATTTTTCTGGTTTCAAATTTTATAATATTACAATTTGAATTTTTAAAGCTCTTGACAAAGCGAATAAAGAAGGTTTCTGGATTGGGGCACGTTTTGCTTCCACTGCCTACAATGCCTTGTCTTGGGATTCAATCAACCAGCCGATTTTGAATTTTAAGGGCAACCAACCTGGCGATATCATACAATGGGCTCCTATGGAACCATTTGATAATAGCAAAAATGGAAACAATACGTGCGTCGAAATAGAATCGAATTATGACAATCGCATAACATGGTCAGCATCTGATTGTGGACTTTCTAAGAACTTTATATGCATCAAGCCTTTGTAAGTAATTCAATTCATAATTGTAAAATACTAATGACTGGGTATTTATTTTTTTAAGTAATTGTCACAATTTTCCCTTATTAGATACAGAATAATTTTTAATCTTTTTTCATGGCTGTGTACTTTAATTTCCAGGCAAGATAGAACACCAGGTAAAAATGCAGTTATTGTAGTTCCAGTAGTGGAAAAGGGAAGTGTAAAATAAATTTATCAATTATTTCAAAAAAATATAATGCGACACAAATCAGTATGTATTCTAAAATAAAAATTCAAAAGTAAATCAAAACTCATGTTTAATAAAAATTCGTGCACTTAGCTTCAAACGTAAACTATCAGCACTAAATTCTCGGAAAATGCCTTGTCATCAAGTATGAATATTTTAAATGATTGCAAACATTAACACCTTGTCCTACTTACGTTATACGTTTCAATGTACCATGAGTTTTGGACAAAATCATGGACTGTGAGACTTACATGGCACAGTAGCTTATTTTATTCGAATAAAAATTATTTGATATACTAAGTCATGAGGGGATGATACATTGGTAATGATAATGATCAACAGGTCAACAGGTGACTCTACTACAGAGTAGTAATCAATAATTATATAAATAAACTTCACAATAATTTTACTGACGTCAGAAAGAAATTCTTAAAACTTGCCTATGGAACATGTATTGATTAGACTTCATGAAAGTGAACATAAGTTGAAACTGAAGAATATTCAACAAAAATTCGATTACAAGTTAAAGTGTCCGAATATCATTACATTACTGATGAGTTCGATTATCCTACCAAATACAATATTATGGTACAGTACTTAAAAGCGAATATTTTCTTATGTGCATGTAAACTATGTCAGAAAGAGAAATTTGTTGATTGAGGTGATGATTTAATGATATGCATTGTGCACGCGCACCATATATGCTGAGACAGACTTGTATTTACAAATTGTCCAAGGAAAAACATGCACAAGATATTACAGAATGTTTTTCACGTTTCAGATGTAGTCTTGACTTATTTAGTGACAAACCGTAAAGCATATCTTCTGCAATGGACAATTGTACAGTGAGTATGAATAGTGCAGTCTCATTGTTAATAAAAATGCAATGTAATTCAATTTAAATCTCGATAATCATCTACTACAGCTGCAATTTTAATGACAGTACGTGTTTCGTTAAGCCTTTGGGTTTAATTTGCTTAATATTTAATTATGATATCAACGTATATGTAAATGATCTAATCTGGGCGCTGAAATGTTTGTTTGGGCGATAAGAGTATGTACCTACTTACCTAACTATTCCATAGTTTGCATAATAATGCTCACTGAACTATTTAGCAGTGACAGTGACAATTGAAAATATTGACAGCGTACTTTTACCTTTGTAAAAGTAACCAAGCGAGTACTGCGTACACCTAATCTCTTGCACAATCTCATTATAGGTTATTTAGGTATGCCATTGAGTATGAAAGTTAGAGAACGACTACTTTAAATATACCATTTACTGGTTTTGCTACCTCAGTCGTATTTAGCCACTTACAATTTAGTTTATTCTGAAGTAGGACAAGTCATCATTTAACTCAGGGGCACAATTTGTTGGAAAAAGTGGCGCAGTTTAGAATTATTTTTCCTGTACATGGTCTGATTATAGGTAGTTAGATCACGATTATCAATTATAACAAATAAAGTCAATTATGTAGGTACTAGTCTCCAGAACTATCACGAACTGTAATTGACATGAATTTATGCTTAGATTGAATAATATAAATCTACCACATTAGATCAACCAATACATTACATTTTTTGCTATTACGTAAGAGAAGATATTGAACTTGATCCATTTTCATGGAAATAGGCACACAACATTCACAGTAATATAGTTCAAAGTTATACTCCATTATTATCATAAATTAACATCAATTATTCATATGGAATTACAATATAAAAAACGAACGTTAGTAAATTAATTTACTTAAATAATTTAATAATTCATTAGGTTAATTAATCAATGACATCTTAGACTTCAGCCCAATTTATTACAGTCACTTTTTAAAAAAACTTTCCCAGTCTGCCCTTCAGAGTATTAGTTAATACTGTATGCAGGAGGTTTTTGGATGTGAAATATTCTCAGATCTTAAATACAATCGTGACTAGGTACTTATAAACACTGTTACATGCCTCATTCACTACTATTAGTACATTGCAAATCTTTTTGAACGTTGCATGCCGGTTATAAAAAAGATAATGTTGGTGAAGTAACAAAAACACGTAAGAGTCTATCTATAATAATTGAAACATTGCACAAAAACTACAAATAGATAAGAAATGACTGCATAATAATTCTTCTGCCCCAAATATGACTTTTTGCTAGAATTATGCACAAAGCGGCGATGCAAAGAACGCATCCTCTCTCATCGTTTTCTGGACCAATATAAAAGAGGAGGGAATGCAGAATAGAGTTGTCAATGAATAAAAAGATCTCGGCGAGTAATCTTCTATTCCAAACACATCGTAAGGACGTATTTGCATTTTTGTGCATTAGTGTTACATAATTGTGATTACTGGGTTAGCAATACTTAGCATAATACATTAGCATACCTACCTCGTGCAGTTACTTAGCTTCGTGCATTTAATTTATTTTAATCTGAGTGTCTAAAAGTTACATCCATTCATCACAACATGTCAAAGTGATAAAATCAGATACAAAAAATTGTAACAAAAAATATTACCACAATCTAAAGAAAATTAAGATTATAATATTGAGTATTTAAATGTAATCCAAATTTCTAAGTCGTGTATAATTATACGAAGAGTAAAACCCTGAATTAAGTGACAAAAGAGTTCAATGTAAAAGTCCACAATATTATCTGTAACTAAAGTACCTTTATATGGTATGATTTAATATAATGGCTATGACATATATTATGATAATGTAATTATCATAACTTAAAAGACAAGAGAATTCCTTTCCTTCGCACACACGCACATTTTCGTGTTAATATTCAGCTCTTGTGCTGTCTTGTTTACTTGACTGATTTACCTACAAACACAGATTAGCGTTGCATTCGAAGTCAGTGAACAAGTCGACAATATTATGCACAATTATATCATTCTGCCCCTGCATGATCTTATTGTTGAATTTGTAGTAGTGAGTGAGTGGAGTGAGAGACGAGAGTGATTGTATTTTTTAGCACAGTTATCTAACAGATTCATAATTCGCTATAGTTATAAGAAAACAATTTGCAAATTATACACTTGGCTCAAGTTGGCCACAAAAAGCTGCACTCCGCCGACTCACTTGGACTCTGCTCAAGACATTTGTTTGTCTATCATAAGTTGCTGAACAACAACAAGTCAAATCAGGATAGTACATTCAATTTTTTTGATCAATATGTACAATTAGAGTGATACATGAGGAAGTACATTTTATGTGAAAGCGAACTGGATTGGAGTCAATGATAAGGTACTGATAAAAGTGAAAATTCTCAAGTTGCACCTCGTTATTTCTTATGTTTGACTTGACTTGAGATATTCTATCTCCTTTGGGACTTTGAAATTGAATTAGTACACAATTTTAGTTCATCTCGTGAAAAGGTTCATTGCAGTGCTTGTGATATAATCGCCTAATTAACATTATTTATGTGCCAAACGGAAATTTTTATTGAATAGTGTTTCTGATTAATCATATATTTATCTTTGGACTCTTGGAAAATGCAGAGTAATTATGCATAGGAATACTCTCGCTTAAAGGAAATCTTGTTGAGTGCTGCAGTGCGATGCCTGAACTTCATTTTGATAAACTATTTCAGACCACAGATGAGCTAGTCAAACCGGAGGAGTCACATGTTAATGGTATGCAATAAATCTTCACTTTTATGTAATAGCCTACTTAATTCCATAATTGAGTTATTTTATGTAATGAGATTAAATTTTGCTATTAGGTATTTAGCGTTTCTAGGTAAATTACCTTAAAATTAGACATTAACCTTAAATTTAAAGACCAAATCTAGTACACGTGGTATAATTTTGCGAATTTTATAATTTAAGGTAAAAAATTAGACATTAAATGTGACACTAAATTTTGATTTTCGTCTGACGCTATTTTGGAACTAATACGATTTTAAGGTTTTTTCTCAACGCAAAGTATCTATTATTTATAACTAATTTCGTTAATTTTGTGTAGAAAATCATCTAATTGATTTATTTAATTAAGTCGTAATTAATAAGGTATAATTTTTTACTTTTCTAAGGCCAAGTGCCTGAATGGGTCACAGGGACTTTTTTAAGAGTTGGTCCGGGTAAATTCGACCTTGGAAATGGATTCAGTCTCAACGTAAGTTTCAACATGCAGTAATCTGAAAATTAATTGATGTGCATTCTATAGCCATTATATTATGTAATAAACTATCTAATATTTATGTAAATATTTCATTTTGTTCTAGCACTGGCTGGATGGCTACTCCATTTTGTCCAAATTTGAAATTAAAGGGGATTGTGTCACGTTTCAAAAACGTTTCCTCCAGTCGGATGCCTATCGAAGAGCCATGATTGCCAAACGCCCGGTGATATGTGAGTTTGGAACTAAAGCATATCCTGACCCAACTAAAGGAATGCTTTCCAGATTTCTATCGTCAATCGTAAGTAAATTTAAGGCTACTGATTAAAAGTTTATAATTAAAAGCTATTCCGAAAAGTACTAGTACCTATCAACACTAGATACAGAATTTTTGATGATTATGAACGCCGTGTTTAATATTTACATTTTTATTTTAAAAGACTGTCAATAAGCATGTAGATATTTAATTAATTAGTTTAGGTAGGTTGGTTGCATTAATATTTAGGAATGTAATTAATATCATTTAAGTCCACTAATACGACTTGAATTATGAATTCGCATGTAACGAAAAAGTACACATTGATTTTTATTTATGATTTACTTTGAAATTGCCTAATGATTGTATTTTCGACACGTAATTCAAAATGGTTTTCAGTAATGATAATGGTATATCTTAATAACTTAGCATTAATTATCAAAATGTCACAATAACTGACCACAGTTAGATTAGAACAAGTTTGACATTGATTTCCATTTTAAAAAATGAGTTTAGGGAAGGTATACCTATCTAGGTAGGTTCAGACTCTATACAAGTACACCTATTGATATCGTCCTATACAATATAGATATTCCTTTCATTTTAAGCTGTATTCATTGATGTTACTAAATAAGTGATAATGAGAACGGTATGTTAATGAAGTTGTCTAAAAGTAATTACATAATATTTGCAGCTGCCGATTGAATTGACAGACAATGATCAATTGAATATATTCAAATTAGGCAAAGACCTATTTGCTACTTCTGAAACGAGTTTCTTTCGGCAAATCGAATCTTGTCATTTACAAACAGGAGAAAAATTCGATACCAACAAACTATTTGGCACAAATATCTGTACTGCCCATCCTTTGACAGACAAATATGGAGCAACTTACAATTTAGGTGCTACAGTTCTCACAGGACTGAAATACAATATCATAAAGATTCCTCCTCCAGCCAGTAACCAGACCACAAAAGAGTTATTCAAGAAATCCAAAATTATATGCACAATCAGCTCCAGTTGGAGTGGCTGCATGTCCTACACTCATGTAAGCCTAAAGAAGATTTATTTTCTATGGACAATTAATTTTATTTATTGTTTATTAATTAGAATTGTATTTCAATTACAGTCCTTTGGGATGTCAAAGAATTATATAATTTTCATCGAGCAGCCATTCGTGATGAATATTGCAAAAGCCTTCATTTCAGTTTTAAAAGGGCAGACTTATAAAGATTGGTTGGAATGGAGACCAGAACTGAAAAATCGTTTTTTCATAATTGACAAAGACACGGGGAAAGTTTTGAAAACGGAATTTATGTCTGTGGATCCGTTTTTCTTCTTCCACTTTATAAATTGTTACGAGGAGAATAATCAAATCGTTATAGACATCACGGCCTATCCAGATCCCAGCATGGTGGACAATATGAACTTGAGATTGCTCCGCGAGAGAAATTGCATTCTGGGAGAACAATCCAGTTGCCTTCGTTTTGTTGTTCCACTTGTAGATGTAAAAGATGTTCCTGAAGAAATCAATCTAGTCGAAGTGAAAAGTGGCGCCTCGGCTATTCGTCGAGGCAATCAAATTCTCTTACTCCCTGAGTTAATCTCGGAGAATCAAAAAGGTTTCGAATTTTCTACAATCAATCCCAAGTTTATGTCACAAAAATATTCCTTTTTCTACGCCACTGGAAACTGCGCACCTGGAAATTTTATGAATGCTCTTTGCAAATTCGACACAAACAACAAGGAAGTTGCCGTTTGGAGAGAAGGACCTTTCCACTTCCCTGGAGAGCCTCTTTTTATTCCCAACCCGACAGGAATTAGTGAAGATGATGGAATTGTAATTGCAGCAGTCACGGATACCCGAGGAGGCTCTAATGACTTTTTGGTCTTCCTAAATGCGAAAACATTGACGGAAGTTGGAAGGGCTCAGTTTCAGTCCCACATTCCGCAAGCCATTCACGGTCTATTTCTACCTAAATAAATTACATTGCATTCATCCTTGTCTAATAATTATTCAATTACAATACTATTTTGTATTTCCTACTTGCTTTATATAAAATGTTTTTGGAATATTATTTACATGTAATGCGTTAGTCGTTCCTGAAGTCAAAAGATTCTTCTGTATATGTTTATTTAATAGATTTTTATGTTACTTTGCTGTTTGTATTTAATTACCGGTGTTAATGAACATGTATAATTATGTGGCCTTAATTTTTGGTCTTTGTGGTAATATCAATACATTATTTTAATGCAAAATCGTAAATGCTTTGAAAGTATAATTTGAATACAACAGAATTGGAATTGTTTCAATGTTTACTCAAGGACACGTTCTTTAGTAGTTAGGAAAAGGTTACTATGTCCAAAAATTATGTGTATAATTTCTGAAAGTGGTGTAAACAATAAATCATCAAAAATGCAGTTCTTAATGACTTATTGCGCTAATATCAAGAAACATGGCATTTGAAATCGTTTTAAATAGATGAGATGTGCCATCAGGCAGGGCCGCAGCGAGGGGGGGGGGGTACCGGAGGGGTTCTCGATTTCTGGAGAAAAACAAAAAAAGTTTTGGCTGAAAACGAAAACAAATTGTGACATTTTTTCTTCGAAATCTTTTTCAGGCTGGGGCCCTGCACATCAGGTAAGAACCCAATTGAAATTTAATGTAAAATGAAATCCTAGAAGGCTCTAAGCATTTCTGACTCTACTAAATACACCTTACGAACTAATCTGTATTAGAAGGGTTATTTTTTATTAATTCAACAGTAATAGCATAAATGTGCCCATTTCTTCATTATTATAGGCACAAAACAGTAGTAAAAATTAAGTCCATAAAAACTAAGCCATTTTCAAATCGCATTAAAATGAATAAAACATTTTTCTGAGTCTTATACTTCCACTTATTTAATTACGTAGGATTTGAGTTCCTCCTGCACCACTTGGCATTTAAATTTTTAGCATGATTTTCAATCCACGGACGGTAATCTAAATATATTTTAATGTAACAGACATTTTAATCGAGATTTTCAGACAATAATAAATTCTAATTCTAACCGTAAAATGTCATATCATTTGATATACTTACAAATGACACTAGAATATAACGAAATCTGCTCCAGATCGAAAGCACCTTCTTCCGTGGTGTTTTCCGCGCCATGAGAAACTACTCCTATTTGAATCTGTCTTTTTGATGGTAGATTCATGAACAAAGGTCCTTCAACAGACATTATGTTACATTTTTAAATTGCATAAATTAGACAGTACGGCCATTAAACACGTATCGACAAATTTGATCAACGGTAGTATGCAATATATATATAACATAGTGACAAAACATTTGCTGCGCTATGCGCGAAACGTTTTTGCAATTTTGGAAAAAAAATCGCTTATTTTCAGATTTAAGGGGCATGGACCTTCCGTCCTCTACTGGATACGTGCCTGAAGGCCAAAGCCATTTTCGTAAATAAAGCTAGTAATACAATTAATTTCTAGTCCGCAAAAATCCTTGAGACGATTGGCCAATAAATATCTCACCGGCTTACATATTGAATTTTGGTAAAATTAGTCAAAAAATTGTAAAATAGAGAACAGCTTATCCGCACAGATCAATGAGATTGCATTTGTCTCAGTTTTAAATTGTCCTTTTCATTTTTAATCAAATTTTGCTTAAATTCCTTATTAATATTTAATTCTATTTTTGGGCATCTTGGAGTATTAAAAATGAAGGTATAAAAATGAAGGTATAAAAATAAAGCCCTGAGACCCAATAATGAAACTATTGAGATTGAAATTGAATAGAACCTGAATGTGACATGACAAGTTAATGAATGGATGTTTACCACCAGAGTCCCCCTGTACAATTGTTAAGGTTAAATGTTAATGAGTATATTTCCAACCAATTGTTAATTTTAAAATGTTTTAGTGTTTAAATAATTACTTGAGCTGATCCTCTGGCGTCAAATGGACCTGCACAAATGATGTAATTGTAATCTCTAGAAACATTTTTTTGACGACAATTTTCCTCCGAGTGGATTTCCATACGTAATTTTAGCAAAACATCAGGACGTATTGGAGGCTCTCTCTGACTTCGTCCCCATCCTGGAATATCATGAAAAGGACTAAACTTTGAATTTCGTAGCAAATATTTTGAAGAAGCCATTTAGTAAAATATTGAATGATGGATGTAGATTACCAGCGGTTGTTGCATTTCTTCCTTCAAAAAGATTTATGTTATCATTTGCTTTAGGAAGGCAGATAGGATTGAAAATTGGATCTGTCATATTCACAGGTGTTTCAAGCACCAACAATGCCATATCACCTCTGCCGAATATACTGATATTCCTGCGAATGTCATTAAACCATAGATGTAAACATCCCATCCTTTTTACCCAACATCCCCATCCCATCCACCATCCCATCCGGATGTTTGGATGGGCTGGAAGGGATGAAGACAATTCCTAGGTGTTGATGATGGTCTGGATGGGATGGGTAAAGTAGCTTGGATGGTCGTGATGGGCTGGATGGGATGGTTTAGCTTATTTGGATGTTGGTGATGGGCTGGATGGGATGGTTTACCTTATTTGGATGTTGATGATGGGCTGGATGGGATGGTTTACCTTATTTGGATGTTGATGATGGGCTGGATGGGATGGGTTTGGTTGTCATATCCTTTGGAGTGGATCGGATGTGCTTTAGGCATACAAAATGCGACGATACTTTCCAAGAAGCTTATTTTTAGAACTAAAGGGTTCGAAATAACCGACTGCAAGAAATGGCATGCTATTTTTCTAATTTGCGTTCACACAAATATAAATAATCTGGAAGTTATGATGGGTCGGATGGGATTTTTAAATTTTTTGGATGTTGGTGATGGGATGGTTTAGCTTGTTTGGATGTTAGTAATGGGCTGGATGGGATGGTTTAACTTATTTGGATGTTGGTGATGGGCTGGATGGGATGGTTTAGCCTAATGTTGATATTTTCTTGGATGTTTGGTGATGGGATGGATGGGATGGTGTCGGATGTCCCATCTTTTGGAGTGGATGGGATGTTTACCTACAACTTACATCTATGCATTAAACATTGCATTAAATTCAAAATTTACTTGGGCAACTTATTTTATTAATGAGCGTGCATTTAATACAACACATTCCGCACAGAGTGTTAATAATTTGATTTTTCCACCTCGCAGTACAGGTACTGTGGCTTGTTGCTAATATAATGGTTACCAGAATTAACACAATACCTTGCCGTGTTATTTTTGGAATTTAAAACCCATAATATTTCCGAGAAGCACAACTTTTCGCCAAAAAGACCAACCGGTGCCATTATAAATTTTTTGCTCAATTGTTTGAGCTAAAAACATTACGCTCTTTGACACCCTTTGGCCGAGCGTGCATTTGTCATGTAGTTACTTATTGACCAGCGTAATATGCATACCATAGAGTATAGGAAAAAACTTACGGCTGGAAAGGAACGTAATCTGGATGCTCAAGAAGAAAAGCTACTTTGTGCTCCTTTGCATCAGGGTCAACCAAACTAAATAAAAATTTCATTATTAGAGCACATTTATTTTAAAAACTAACTCATGCATTCAGTCAAACCTCACTAGCATTCAATTATCCTTATTATGCTATAATTATATTAAGTTATCTGGCTTGTGGATGCAAAAACTTACCTATGGCCTTTTACGACATGAAAAAGAACTGTAAAGCCGGTTTTTTGTCTCTTAAAGCAATGGGCCGCTGCGAAAAAATTATGTCCAATTTAACTTTTAATTTAAAAGTATTTATCAGTAGCGGCTGTAATGCGCTGTGCGCTTTGCGAGTAGATACTTTGCTTTTCTCTCCCTAAAAATGTCATACGTAGACGTAGGTACATCATCATCATGCGGTATTATAGTACCTATAATAATATACTAAGATGTGTATACAAATTCGAATTTAATTTATCGAAGAAAATGCTCAAATGTCATAATTAATATGGGCACGTATGTTTGAGGTGAGTAAAAAATTTAGGCCATTTTTGTCAGAAAAATGAATTTCAAATAGCAGAAAGATAGCATATGTACTCGCCCTAATATCGTGGTTTATAATATTTGGGCAAAAAAATCTATTTTTCTTAATCTCGGGACCTCCTTCAAGCACAGAGCCCTGTTCTTAGTCGTCACTGGTTCTTGTAAATAAATAAACAAATGAAACAGAAGAGCTGTACCTGTTAGGACCATTCGATCGTTAATCAACTGGAAATAGACAACAATTAAATTAACCCTAACTGCAAATAATTGTTTTATTTAGAAATGAGTTAGGGATTAAGTTTAATCGCACACTAATTTAATAAGAACAAGGGGATCCAAAATGGTAGCTTATTAACAGGGTTAAAGCCCTCACGATTGAATTCCCAATTGGTGGTTGAAGTAAGACAGTGGTTGCACATTTTAAAAACCATGAAATAACATAGGGCATACCATTCCAAGACCCGCTTTCGAGGGACCTAACCTAATTAAAGCAATAACATTGATAGATATTTGTGTAACCACAGCCTTACTTCAACCCAATTGGGAAAAATCTGTTAAAGTGCCAAGTCAAGATATCATTTGAACATAAGCTATTTAGCTGTCCAACAACGAGCGAGCACAGCACGGGCGTTGGTTGTTATTATTATTACCCTTTGAAACTCTTAATATTACTCACCGTTCCCGCACAAGTATGTTCCTTAATGCGTACAAGCCACTGCAAAAATATATTTACAATATAAATTGTTGACAAATCGCTTTACAAATTTAAAAATGATGTTTAAATAAAGCATACAGGAAATTCGTATGGTATTGCTTCTACGCCACCCACCAATCTCTCGGTTGGATCATTTCTCATTCCACATTCTAAATCAAATTGTACAAAATACGTAACATATTTTGTGGATAATTTTAATAACATATAGTCTGTTTAATATTTTAAGGTAAAACTCCATTTTATCATGGCTGCGACAAAATAACAAGCCACATCTCCTGATACAGCAGCATATCCACTGTATCATATTTACATGCATAAAGCGCCATTATTTTTTTGGTCATTCAACCTCCATAGTATAATTCAGGTAGAAAGAAACTTTATAAATAATTCATGTCTTAGCCAATGCATCGACATATCTATAAATTTGTCTTTGAATTTTGATATTTCCTTGACGCTTGTTAGACTTACCACATCCATTTTCAATATTCTCCACCGGAGGATTTTTGTCTGCCAAAACAATAACACGTCACACTTTGGAATATGTCATTATTTATTGAAAGATTCATTAAAGTATAAATATATGCTGCCCCAACCTCGAATTCTAGTATAGCTTGACACCAAAGGGTCCGATAAGGCGAAATGCTCAAACCTCATGGCGACCATCCACAAAAAATAAATATAGCACACCTTCCAAACTACAGTTACACAAATAACCATTTTTATTAGCTTTTAAATATTTTCATAAAAAGACAAAATTAAATTTCAAATTTAGAAATCAATTGCTGAGGTTCAATTCCTGAGATGTCTTTCCATATAAATATTCCTTCACTAATTTTTTGAAGTAAAATGCCAGAATTCTGATAAACTTTGATATTTTGTTACTCCTTTAGGGCAACATTCATTTCAACTATTTCTGACTCACGTCACGGAAATTAAAAAAAGGCTTTTAAAATGAATAAAGCCTAAGTTTTATATTTAATTAATTATTTGTGAACTTTTACTCCACTTAAACCGTACAAGAGAAACTAAAACATACAGCTATTATGATGCTTATTTAGTAAATATACGTCCATTGGAATAAAAAACAATAATTATTTATAAAAATAACGAGTTCCTGTTAAAGAAATGATTGAAGTGAGTTAATCCAATTTTTGCTAGTAAAATACTCTACTGATACCAAAACAATTACAAAAATTAAAATGTAAAAATTGAAAACAATTAATTTTTTTTCTATAGTGCCTTGAATTGAACTTGTGACTATATACTGCATAAAAAATTGTAATTGGAGCATTGACCTACTTCTGAGTGACAATCGAACAAATAAAAATATTAAGTCATAAAAATCAGGAAGCAATGCAATGTCTTCTACAATGATTTCCCATTGTTATAACATGTACTGTTAATTAAAACTAATGTAATTATAACCATAATCTTTATTGTCCAGTAAAAAAGATTATGTTTATACAGCTTGGAAAAGAATTGAGTGCACTCTTGTTTGTGATGGTAGAACAAGTGACCATGATTTTAGATTTCAGAACATGATTTTAGATCTACATAGGAATAAATATGAAACTTTTATATTTAAGAATATAGTAATCAATTTATTTTCGACAATTAGTTGACTTTTGACATTTTTTCTTGATGCAATATTTACTACGGTCGAAAAAAGTCAACGATCTTTGTATACAGTGTACCCATAAGAAGGCAATTAAGCTTGATATGGATTTTTTAATTTGATTCAGTGCATTTCGTATGAAGTGGACTAGGATTTTCCGAACTTCGTAGATATGAACCACAATGCATATTCCCCAACAGGCGGAAATTACAATAAATATGGCAATAAAATTAAAATTTAATCTCAGGGGTTTTGGTGTGTGTCTGGAGAATTTTTGACAGTCTTCAGCATTACAAAAGCTGCTGGAATGGGAGATAAACTCTTCCAAAACCGAATAAATTCCTGAATGTATTAAACAATTCATCCTTACGATGAAATTCTCTCCAAATGGGAAAGCATAAAATTTCCATTGAATGTTTTGTACGCCTATATCTGAATATTTGTCACCGTAATAAATTTGTTGTTTAGGGTAGAGATTTTTCGAAAAGTTCCAAGCGGAAGCCACGAAGAAATTTAGTAGATTATCTGACCAATCAACAAATACACTTTGCTCGCATTTTGAAAGTTGCATTTGAAAAGTATTAATTGGATATTTATCAGGGATTTTCAAATTCCAAGAAATGCTATCGTGAATCTTTTCTTTCATTGTCATCCTTGGTTTTGATGGGCGACTGTCTAAATTAAAGAAGTAATGCATGGCATAAAGAAACTTTTTATACCTTCTAATGGTTTTAGGTTTGACTGTACCGTTGGCGCATGCTGCACTTTTAATATTACTTTGGCATATTCTGAATAATCTTTAATGCTGGGCTTCTATTGGGGTGTAAACAGTTACATTTTTAACATGTGGAAAATCTTCAAATGAATTTAATACCTTCACCAGTCAATTGTGTAATTACGAGTCCTCGGTAAGCGTTTGTAAGAACAATTGACACTAACAAAAAAGTAGTCCAAAATACTTTAAAAATCATTGTTTTGTTTAATATACTTGGGATACTCAAATTTTCAACAATGAGGGAAAACAAAATTAGAAACGGATATTCTACAGAAATATTTTTCGAAAATTGTATTGCTATTTTAATAAAAATTACACAGCATAAAAACATGACTATAATTGATGCCCAAACATTCATTTTAAATGGTGACAGAAAACTGATAAAGGAAATTCGTTCAGTGAGAATAGTACAAGAGAGAAAATTGAATCCTACGGACTTAATTGTGAAATGTGGATATCTACAATCATAGTAGGCATTTATGTTATATTGGTACATTAACGGAATCCCTGGTACTGACTTGCAAGTCTTTGTAGTAGAAATTAAATGATCAAAATGAATTCGTCACATTGGGATATTGTTCCAAGAGAACTGACATTACTACAACAATATGCGACAATCCTTCGTTTTCTAAACCCATTCGGAGAGAAATTTTTCTTTAGGATATTGGCCTTCCACAATATCCACAATAACTTTTTAATCCCCTCCAATCCTGCAATATCGGTCTCCAAACTTCAAAAAGTAAATCCTCTTGATTTTGTACAATGATTTTTTGATGAACAGATTCCTAATCCAGAGTCATTGATTTTCCAACTAAATCCCTTGGGACAGTGTAAATAAACTTTTTGAATTCTTCCGATGATGGTATTGGCAATGAAAACAAAAACAGTAAATATATGTAACAAGCGAATTGTTTGCCGCAGGGTGGAGCAAAAATCGAAAATGAAGTCGAGTTATTCGAATACCAAAAACGGTTCTAAGAGCATTTATATTCTTTTGTATTAAACTATTAGAAATATTTTCCGTTTTCAAAATATGGGTCAAAGTAGTCCTGGTATTTGCAAGAATATGGCTATCGTCACTTAATATTACAACAGGGTCCCGCCAGTAATACCTAATTTTGGAAAAACCTAGGAAATAATCAGAAGACGATTGGGGATGCACAATGAAAGGAATTAAGCAGCTGTGACCCTTTTGAAATATAGAAAACAAAATGTTTCGGCAGGATGTAAAATTTTGTTGCCATTGTTGTCTTTGATTTGGGGGAAAAGATTCGTAAGAGAAACCATTTTTATTCAAGTGAAAGGGAAGTGTGACTCCATTAGATATCGTAATTGGATGAGGAAATTCGGATATCAAAGATTCGGTAAAACTATGACGTGCTGATGAACCATTGTAAAAGAATTGCTTTCTGAAATCATATTCAGAAATGTATATTATCACAACAAACCAACTGCAAGTTTTTGTCCTAATTCTTTGCTTCGGTTTTCTAATTTCCGATAGATCTAATATATTCAAGACAGTTATGTCTGTCTGTGGGTCTGTGTAAGTGCAAACCACGAAGATAATGTCTCCAGGTTTGACGCCGTTAATCCATTAAGTGCTTTAATGTCGTATAAGTTGCGTTATAAATAGTTGTTAGTTTTTGAATACCTAATAAAATATTCGTTGGCCATCAAGCATTCCCCAGTAAACAGTTTAGGGTTGAAGTAAGGCAGTTGGTTGCACAAATCCTATCAATATTATTGTTTTAATTAGGTTAGTTCCCTCTCGAAAGCTGGTCCTGGTATGCCCTGTGTATTTCATGGCGCGATTTTTAAAATGTGAAACCACTGTCTTACTTCAACGTTCAACCTTGTTTAGTGATAGTTAGTAGTAAGTGTAAACTCCTATAAAAATCATTTCATAAGAAACAAAGGAGAAGTTTTATTATTATAAAGATCCATTAATTTAAAGAAACACTATTAACTTTAAATTATTCAATGTATTATACCATCAAAATTTTATGGTCGAAGAAGTAGTATAATTTCATCTTTTTAATAATAATTAATGGAAAAGTATATTGTAGAATATAATATTATACAACTCACTATGTACAACCAAATTATTATTTGGTTGGTATAATACCATTTAACTAATTGTTGGCATAGAGCAACAGTAATGGATTGGATTTATTGTCAATCACGCTAGGCATATGCCTTGGCTAAAAGATAAGCCAAGTTGATCAAGTAATGTTTTCATGTAATTGTATAAAACCAATGGCTGCGCTGCGTTGGGCTTCCGAGTAGCATCAAAACTATTTAAACGACGCTCTTCTACACATACATACAATGTATTTAATGTAGTAAAAGTAGTAATGTAATAACTTCATTGTCTAATGTTGCACATACTTTTCAGTTTCCAACAAAGGATATAATTGTATTGCATAGATTCAAGAGTGTTGCGGTCAATCTTACTGACTGCAAATTACCTATAGAGTGTTTTATTTTGGTGATAAAAATTGAAGAAGTCGAAATGTAATTTTACTTTGCTTGTTCTTCTCAGCCGCAGTTTATCTTTCCAGAAAGAATTTTTTAGAAAAACGACTGCCAGCACCCATTTTGAAATGATATTGCCGCCGCTGGAAACCAATTAAAATTCAAGAAGTTGAAATGAACCAAAAAACGAAATTCGCACAATTAAAATGGGTTATTAATTCCATCAATATTATTGTTATCCAATAGCATATGCGCAGCAAATCAGCACCAGGGAACAAAAAAGCAACTCCTTTTTTACAAAATGGCAATGTAAGACTTTTTTTTGTCCCGTAATGAGTACCTCTTAAACAGGGAATGAAATGAATTTTGTTAGTATGCGTAAGCTTGGGTTTTTGGGAACATTTCGAACACCTGCGAATACGACCGATAAAATTAAAATTGACTAAAACAAATTATAGTACCTCCTGTGCAGGACGTACGTGTTGCATAGACCAAAATATTATTTTTTTAAAATATTTAGTTATTTTATTTTATCATGTATAAAACAAAGGAATTTGGAAAAGGCATTTTTAAGGGCTTTTCCTTTCACAAACCTTTTTCATGCCCTGTTCCTGAAACATTTGTAGTAATTGTGTTTTTGTATGTGATAGTGTGATACCCAAAGTTGTACATAACTACGATAAGGTAGTCGCGTATTTTGTGCAGCAACAACACTCGAATTTCATGATTAGATATCTGTTAATGCATCAATATTTTATCAATTTTGTTGTTGTGAGCATTTTATGTTGACTGAACTTTACACACCATAATAACACCAAGCGTCATTTTGCTATTCGTGGATAGAAATTGGTTCAAAAATAACCATATTTAAATATTATTCCATCTTCTTCATTGCAGTTTCATCCAAATATTTGTAATATTACTTGCCAAATAAAACAAGGAAAGATGAAAATCCAATTAGTATGTGCATTTGTTGTGCTTAGTTTTGTGTATTGCCATCTTTATCAAAAAGTAAGTTCGAGAAGGACAATTAATAGTAGAAACGTGATTGCAATGAGTAAAAATTTTTGCAATTGTTCATTTGACGTCAGACCCCAAATAAGGTAATTATAATTATTAATTAAACAAACAAATATCGTACTATTTTTAAAATTTTAATTTGAATAAGTAGCCGAGAAAAGGCGTCATCCCATTGCAGCAGAAAGGCTTCTTTGTTAGGGAGAAATAAAAAGATTTTGTCATTTGCATTATTTATTTCGAAAAACAAAACTTTAAATAAGGGCAAAACAGATTTCTATTTTAAAGGCATCTCAAAAAATCTTCTGGCAATGAGGAAATATTACAAAGGATGGAGTATGCGGATTTACGCACATCCTAATGAGATTTGGAATGAGTTCCTATGCAATCTAGAATGCATACAAACTGACTTCTTTTTGTGCAATGCGGAAAACTTGCCTGTGTTAGGTAAAAACAAACTACATTAAAAAAGTTATTTAAAAATAGAAAATTCTTAATAATTTATAGTGAAAAATTAAAATCTAAGTAACCATAATAATAAAATAAATTTAATTTTTAAGGTGACGTGTCTTCAGTATTTGGAGAGATGTGGAGATTTCTTTTATTGAATGATCCTACTGTTGATATCTTTGTCAGCCGAGATTTGGATTGCACTATTGGACAAAGAGAACGTGCTGCAGTAAAACAATGGGAGGATTCGAATAAAACTTTTCATGCTATGCGAGACTACCCTTTTGGCCACACTACACCAATTTTAGCTGGATTATGGGGAGCAAAAATTAAAAACATGAAATGGACAGAAAGAAATTTTCTATTAAACATTTTCCGGAATTCGGTAAAAACTTTTGTTTAAATGTCATTACTACATAACTATACCATTTCTAATATGAATGCTAAAATATGTTTAATTTAAAGAGCTGGAGAGATCCCGGGCATTTTGGTTTGGATCAAGAACTATTGAAACATTTTGTGTATCCTATCATCAATAATGATCTGATGGTCCATGACAGCTATAACTGCACATTATATAATGATTCGATTCCGTTTCCAACAGAACGAACAAGTCCAGTTGATTTTGTGGGAAATTATAACTTTTTAAACAGAACGATACTTATACCTTGCCCTTTAGAATGTAGACCATCCTATGGTACTAATTGGACATTCTGTTAACGTTGTTCAAAAAACCCAGAGTCGAGAATTTTTCGATACCTTTCGATACCCGGATTAACCTCTGAAACTTTTACTTATGATTTCCGAAGTAAAAGATGTTTAATCCTGCGTTCTTGTAAAATATTGAGTTTCCGAAGTGGGCATTACGAACCAGTTGATGCAAAAAGCATAGTGCGGTGGTGCATACTAAGTATAAGCAGGGGAATAACGAAATGGGCGAAGTATTAATAAATGTCATTTCATCAGTAAATAGTATTTCGTATAATTTATATGTATAAATATAAATTGTAATGTTAAATTCAACTTTATAAAGTACGTACTTTTATTAATTTAACGTTGTAGTTTAATTTAATATTAATTATTGAATTATTGTTTATTTAAATGTAAAAGTTATTGTACAAATGTTTGAATATACATAGAAGCCACTCAAAAATTGTGAATGGGTATTGATTTTGATCACACATAGAAAAACTAATAAAAAGGTTCAAATATTTGAGGATAAAACCTCAAATTCCTTTGTATAAAATCTCGGCTTTTAAATTACAATATCTGAGTTATAAAAAAATTAATCTTCGTAATAATGAAGATTTCTGGAAAACTCATCGTATACTACTATTTATTTGTTAATACATTTTTAATGCAAGATCAACCAATTTTCCTTTTGTTGATAACAGACTTATATTTTATAATTACGAGTTGATATTTTCAATTACCAATTATTTCTTTCCAAAATTGGACTCTTTCCTTAAAAGGATTTACAAGCTTTTCCGGAGGAAAATCAAGATTCCACCACGTTATTCCAGTCTTCTCTACCGTTGATGTATCTGCTGCTTCCCATTTCAGTCTTGTCCATGAAGCTCCTGGATTTCTGTTAGATAAAATGTTTCAACATCAAATATTTGCCGAAAATAGTTCTTCTTTTTAGAGTCACTAATAGAATTCCTTAAAAACTTTGATGAAATATTTCACCGGTAAAAGTTAATTAAGAATCATGGTAATTGAAAGGATGTAATAGAATTTTATGGACTGCTATGTATAAACTGAAACTATAGTTTTGAAATAGAATTAAATAGTTCTGACCCAGTTTTTGCAAAATTAACCCACAGAGATACAAAATATTTTGATGCGTTTTCCTCTTTTGACCCAGGAGCAAGTTTAGGTACCAGGAAGGATGGAAAAAAGTATTGTAATTCATCCGCGTGGGTGACAACTAAATTCAACAGGAAATTAGATTACTTGTTATTCGTAAATGGTAATTACATTCAGGTATAATAACGTAAACAAAACCAAATTTTACCTGGTTTTTTGTACCCAAATAGACCAGCTACTGAATGCTTTCCTTTGTATGAAAACAAGCCACTAAAGACATTATTCGTTTTGGAGTGGAGAGCTATAGCAGTTTCTATTCCCGTGATGAAGCCTCTATCAGATGCCATGTCTGTTAAATTCTGAAAAGAACCTTGTCCAATTTCCTGATCACCAAAATAGAACTTTTTGATCTTGGTAGATATATCATTCAGCTGAGTGGGAGAGTAACCGTCGTTGCTGTAATACAAAGCGATTGGAGAAATACGCAGAAAATCTTCATTCATTTCTTTTATTAACTTTGGTGAAAATATGATGGCTGTTGGTCAATAATTAAAGTTAATTAATAATAATATTACAAGTAAATCATTCCAAGCATGTGAAAGCAATTTAATAAAGCTATGTTTTAATTACTTGCCCTAAATTATTAAATGTAACCTACATAAAGTTTTAAGGATAATCGCTTCATCTTCGTTAACGGTAAAAATGGTTGACACATTGTTGTAGTTTCCCGATTTAATCATATTGATCGGAGAATCAGGGAGAAATATTTCTCGTGTATTTTTACCAGGTTTCTCCGTTGATGGAACGGCCGCTATCGGGTCACCGTTCCATTCCTATAAAAATTTGCACGTCCATATTTCATAGTACTTGCAAGAAAGACTTTTAAAATATGGCAACAATAGAAAAAATTTGTTTATATTTATTGCGGTTCTCTCTGATATTTAAAACCTAGTGAAAAAACCTTGAAAACTTGGTAATCAAGTTTGCAGTTAATGTTTGGAGAAGCTGAAAATTATAAAATAATACTTTAAAAGAAAAATTAAGTAAGAAAGGCAAAAAATAAGGAAGAAAGACGAAAAATAAAGAAGAAAGACGAAAAAATAAGCCAGAAAAAATAAGTATCAGGGATTTTTTTAGCCAATTAGTGGATTCTTGGATCCATCAGGTTTTCAGTGAGAAAACGTTTTTTTCACCAGTTTTTAAAACCTTGAATTATGTACTTATATTACTTACGCCTAACTGAATTGTGGCATTGTAAATGTCGGGGAAGTCCTTTTGCTTCAAACAAGTTATTAATTCACTCGAGTTTTGTGTACTGCAGCCAAGAATGCTTCCAAGGGCGAATGCATTTCTTTCCGGAATATTAGAATGCGCCCACGGATTATTTGCTGCTCCACTCTGCATAATTGCACTCGTAAACAGTCCTTTACTCAATGGAGAGATTACATGATAGTGAACACTCGCAGAACCCGCTGATTCTCCGAAAATTGTCACTTTTTCTGGATTGCCCCCAAAGCTTTTAATATTTTCTTGAACCCACTTCAGGGCTAATACTTGGTCTTTCAGTCCTAGATTTCCTTCCATCTCACCATCTCCCGTGTTTAAAAATCCTGGAAATAATTGTATGGTCAGTCGATTAATAAAGGATGATTTTCTTTTCTTTTGCTTGATTTAGTTTTATAATTCCATTATTTTTTCAACAGAATTTCAAGAAAATTAAAATATTGGAATAAGTTTGGCCATCAAATGTTTACCTAACATTCCCAGCCGATAATTAATTGTCACAAGCACAACGTCTTCGTCCATGAAAAAATCGGCCTTGTAACTATCTGAAGCACCACTTTGGAAAGACCCTCCGTGTATAAATACCATTACAGCTAATTCTCCAGTCATCTATTTAATACAGCAAAGAAATATTAAAAATGAATTCGATTGAGAATAAAAGTATCAATGTTACTATTTTACCTTTGGGGTGTACACATTTAGGAATAAACAATTTTCGCTTCCGATGAACGTTAATGCAGTTGTAAAAGGCATTGCTTGAGAGCACATTTCCCCAAACTTTGTTGCATCTCTTACACCTTGCCATTTTTCAGGAGTTTGCGCAAGCTATTTATAAAAATCAATTAATTATGCAATCCAATCTAAAAATTAATTGTGCAACTCGTCAAATTTAATTATTGATTTTTTTGCTACAATTGTTTTCGGAACCTTCAGTAGCAAAAAATATAGAGTTTATTTTAGTTATTTTAGTTAGTAGTTTATTTTTGGGGGCACTACATAAAATATTCACACACCAGATTATCCTTACTCATTCTATAAACTTACTTCAAACCGATTAGTAATTTTTCCATAAGGAATTCCTAAGAAAGCCGAATATTGTCTATCTTCTCGAGATTTTAAATAAATTCCTTGGAGTTCACCAGAAGATATTTCCACCTTAGGACCCGTGTCTTGACATATCACAACACTAAATACCAGACCAGTTACAATTGCAAATGTTAAACGTATATATTGCATTATCTTGCTTGCGTTATTTTACTACTTAAACAGATTTATGTGTGCACTCTTCAATCAACACAAAAATAATGGAATTCACTCTTTTATACCACGGAAATTAAAGGAATCTGCATCATAGACAAATTACCTGACCACACTCATCTATTGTTAGATAATGAATAAATTATTCCATGCGTACAAATTAGTACTTCATATTTCATATAGAATTTATACAAATTATACATAATACTTAGATGAGCATGTATTTTTTACTATAAGAAAAACCAACACGCAATGCGAATTAACTTGAATCAGCGAACCACATAATCATCATTATCTAAAAATGCGAGAGTTTCATCAAGTTACGTTCAGCTTGGAGTACCCGAAAGTATTATAATACTACTAACACATAGCACTAAGTAATACTCAAACAAGATGGTCTATAGTCATCTGTCTGTCAGTCAGTCAGCTGGAACTAAGACTATAAATCAAAAGAACAAAGGAAAATTCCACGTATATATTCATAAGATAACCGCAGCCTACTCTACTTCACATGGTTTTAAATACTTTGTTCCAGGATTATAGAAATAACACTTTATTTTAGAAAATAATCATCATTTATAAAGATAGCTATAAATATCTGCGTGTTATGTTTTCAAACAAAACAAAAAAAAACGTTTGTATGAATTTCCTGCTGGACTTAAGCAAAAAATTAAGCCAAATCATTGATGGTTATAGAAGATTGGATGAAACAACTATTTGTAGTTGCCAGTTGCCTACCTTGTCATGCTTAATATACGATACAGTATAATATGTAGCAGATGCATATTTACTACTAGTAGTTTCCAAATATTTATGAATAAATTCCGAAGAAACAAACAATGAGAATATTCAGAAATGCAATATTTCTCTTGTTCTAAATTACTGTTTATTTATTACGTATGTGTAACACTTATGAATATATTATGTACAATAGTAGAAAATACTAAACTCATAAACACAAGTTAAACCATTGTAATTGGTTACATTTTTGGCTGATTAATTCTACTAGTGAGAAAACCCAGCCACGTTGGCTTGGTGGAGCACTCAGTCGTCTGACTATTCAATGTGTGCTTCCACTGCCAGTTCGTTTCTTTGGCTGGGTGAAATGGCCGAGGGCTGTTTAAAGGCGAGTGTTTGAGTTGTAAATGTGGAATTAAGACAAAGGTTAAGCACGAACCCGCAATTACAAGGGCCGTCCTATTGATACCTCGTATGTCCTGTGTACGTAGCGTAGCTTTGGATAACCTGTCTTTGTTGGGCTAGTAGACTTCCGATAACAGTCCCACGACAGTGACTCGTAAATGACAGCCTTAGGCTTCTCGGGTATTAATTAACAACAATACCAGTGTTGAGGGAGTTGGCAATAGGCCCGTAGTTGAGGCCTGCGCCCAGTACTATCACTTTGTAGTGAGGCAGTTACACCCCATATAACATACATACTAGTGAGAAAGCTTGATTTGTTTGGTGACATATTTATTTGTAGTAGAGAGCAGTTAACTTAGGTGTTTTTATACATCGTAATCGTGTTTGTAGAGTTTGTCAGAAATAGCTAACTTCTAAAATAATATTAGCTTCCTTGTCCGCGGCTAGAGCATGAGTTCGTTGATAAACATTCATTCATAAATAACAACTTCCACTTCCCCCTGTTCTTGATATAAATGGATTGAAATGGAGAAACAGTTCCTTAAGCATTACATAAAACTACAAATTAATAAATATGGTCGGTTATTAAGAACATGAATAATTGCTCTACGTAGTATGTATTATGTATATCATTTAATGGTTAGCAGCGTCAAAAGCATGAGCATAGGTATTCAAATATATATTTTTTATATTAGTGAAGAAAACTTCAAAATCCATTATTCTCCACCCAGCTGTTGGTATTCATAAGCATTTCTTCATAGGAAATATATTATTTTAACCATAAACCATGATAATGATTGTGGGTTGAAAATTAGTTGAGTAATTAGAAAATGCAGCCAAAGCGCAAAGTAGCCATTAGCAATAGTTAGTAATTAATGAGAAAGTGTGCGGAGCTCTAGTTTTAATTCAAAATGATGATATTGCTGAGAAAATTGATTTTTGCTGGATTAGTTATAACTTTTATTTTTGCTATTGAATCTTCGACAACGTCTGTGTGTGAGTGTTCTCCTACTTGGAATGGATTGGCTTGTATTCTGGGCAGAAAGAGCCCCGAGATGCCAAAATGTACAGCAGTATTTGCTCAAACATCGCCAGTAAAATGTTCTGGGAAAAATATTTTTGTTACTGATGGTGATTACACAGGTAAACACTGCCAGCCTTGAAATATTATAAACAATAACGTTAATTTAACTGTTCATAATTAACAATGGGAGTTACATTTAACTAAATGTAGTCTAATTATTCATAGGATCACAACGGATGATAAATATCACTTGCACTTCTTCATATCCCATCGATCTGGATTTCGATGGGATGTTGGTAAGAAAAACTTCAACATTTTGGTTCCAAATTTTTCGTTTCAAGTACAAATTTTCTGGGTCACTTCTAATCTGAATTTCAAAGCTATTAATAAGAAATTATAGGTGTAAAAATTCATTGTTTCCCTATTTCTCTAAGCCTCATAGATCGATTGCTATATCTTATTATCGAGAAAAAATGAACAACACAATTAACGGAACGACTTCAACCTTAATAATTACCATGAACACCGAACCGGAAATAACTGGCCAATATAATATTTATGGAATCAGTGATCACAATTTACATACTTCATTCTACATTTTTGCAGAAAGTACGTTAGCTATAAAAATGAAAACAATCTTTAATTTATTTTCATATCCAATTTTAACACTGATATTTATCTATATGTATCCCAACATTTTGTTGTAGCTAAGGAATCTCCTGTATTATTAAACGATGGCCATCAATTAAATGCCAAGGAGAATGACAATAATATAATTTTTCCTTGTCGTTCTTTCAATCAGAACTTAAAGATTTCTCTACGAAAATTGAATAGCAATGTAAGAAATCATTTTAAAATTAAAATATTAAAGTTGTTAACTATAATAATAATATAGACTAAGTAATGCCTTTCAACACAGCGTTTGATAAGCATGGACCAGAATGCAATTTTCGATCCAACGGTAGGATTTATTTTCAACAAACATAGCAGTTCATTGAATCTAGAAGGAATATTCGAATGTTTTGTCGAAAATTCAGATGATAAAGTTGAAATTAATACCAAAACAGGTAAGCAAAGCACGTCAATTTATTTGAATAAATTAAAACATGTAATTGAATAATCAGAATAATGGATTAGTTAGTTAGAACGTTATAAACATTCATTTGTCATTAACTTCCTCTTAATGCTTATTAATATTTCGAAATCTCGTGTGGTGGATTTTTAGTCAGGGAATCTTGTAAGATACAAAGCAAACAAGTATAATAATTCTCAAAATTTTAATTCTTTTATTCTTAGCACCAAATCTGCAAGTTGCACCGGAAGATCAGGAACTACTAATAAATGTTACTGGTAAATGGGCAGCTTGTGTATCAAAACGTAAAAACAAACTGAATTTTCGACTTATTAACATGAGAGCAAGAAATCCGTCAGAAGCTAAAATGAAAAAGAAGTGTCTAGAAGGGGTACGTTTCAAAAATGTTTTATTTACTCTGTAATAAGAATGTACAAATAATTTTCAATGTATTTCAGTAGAGTCATAAGTAAGGATAGTAACGTCTTTTTGTATTTCAGGACAATGAATGTATTGGCAAAAGGGAAGGAAGCTTGAATGCATGTTCCTATGCACAGTACTGTAAAACTGTTGATTTCAAAGACGGCGGTGGTATTGTTTCCTGTTTCAGGCGAAATTCGAAAATTTTTGCAGATCCATTTGAATATTTGCTGGGGCTTGACCAAAAAACTTGTAAGACTTTCTATCTACCAAATAAAAACGTTTTAGAAAAATATTTATAAAATTCGCAGATGATATAGTCGAGTATAATTACATTTTGTGTACCATTATTGTTTTAATGTTTACTGGAACAGACTTAAATGTAGATATGCAGTTAACTGAAGAAGTATTGCCTCTTAAAGCTCTCCTTAGAATTAATACAAATGAGCAGAAAGTTTTTTACTCCAAAATGAATTATAAGTTTTCGTGTATTGCAATCAGCTACCTTTTTGCTCAACCGTTGATGTGGTCCCTTCAATTCAAAAACGGATCTATAAAAAGCATAAATATTCACGGTAACCACAACTATTATTTAATGTATATCACGCAGCTATTAAAAACAAGACATTGAATTTAGTTGAATAAAATAATAATTATTTAAAACATTTAGGTGAGGAATCTATAAAAGGAGTTCCATTATTTAACAACTACAAAAGCGAGCAAGAACTAATGCTTCCTGCTGATGCAAACCATTTGGTTTGCTCCGCTTACATCTGGAATTCAGAGAAAATACTAACGATGGCACTTCCAATCTCTGTTGAAGGTTTAATAAATCAGAAATGAAGTAAAATTACGTCATTAACTTTAAAATTTCACATTTTTCAGAAAGTTTGGCGCCGATTTTTAACAAAGTGCCAGTAGACGTGAAATTTATATTTAATTATACTCTACAAAGATTGGAATGCCACACAAATGCCAAACCCCCACCAAAAATAGAATGGCGGAAAAATAATGAGGTACAAAATTCTAAAAGATTTTAATTTTTGAGTCACAAATAATTGAATTGTATTCTCAATTTACTACAGCCGATAAAAAGCGATAAAATATCCGTGGCAAACAACTCTCTCCATTTCTATGACGTAGATTATAACGACGCGGGTATCTATTCATGTTTTGCTTCAAATGATTTGGGAAATGCTACAAAATTTTTCAAAGTTACAGTTGAAGGTTTTTGAATTCCGCTGATTTTTTGCATCAATGGTTGTTTATTTAATCACATAAATAATTTTGTTAACGCAGCGCAATCAGGAACAAATTATTTAATTACGGTGGGGGTACCAATCGTAATTTTATTTCTGGGTGTGGTAATTACAGTTCTACTCCTTAAATACTACCGCAGGAAGAAAGTCAGTGCTAGTTATTACTAATTAAATTTTAAACGAGTGACAGGTTTTAAAATGCATTTCAAATTATAGAGTGGTTTGACTAAAGAGGAAATTGAAGAATTTCTGTATGGAACAAGTCCTAAAGAAAGTGATGGGAATTGTGGTGATGAGTCGCACATTCAATCTATTCCATATCCAAAGGATTGCTATGAAATTGCTGATAGCAATTATGAAATCGGTGGGTTATAGATGAATGAATAAATGCTGAAATAAGTAATTCAAAATTAATATTTAGATAAGGATTATATTCTTGGATCGGGAAATTATGGAATGGTTTACCAAGGAAATGTATCAGGAAGAAAAGTAGCTATAAAAACCTTGAAAAAATATTCGGATATTTCCTATTTGCGATCATTACTTTCGGAGCTGAAAGTGATGATCTACTTGGAAGAACATCCAAATATTGTCAATCTGGTTGGTGCAGATACCAAGTCTCTCCATAAAGGCATCATATTCCATTAACTAATACATAATTACTATTATATTATGTAAAATGTATGTAAAACTGGGTTTTCATACCTTGTATAGCATGAAAATGGCTTTACTAAAATAGTTTTATCTATAAACAGGAATTGTATACGTTATGGTGGAATTGTGCCCCTTAGGAAGTATGCACAGTTTTTTGAAGAATAACCGCAGCATTTTTCGAAGTCTTTATATGGAAACACCTGACTATTTAAATTTTCCCCCTTCCGATTTAAATGTTCCCACTCCCGACTTAAATGAGTTAGACATGCTTTTATATATTTCTATTTGAAATCAAAATTGCTATGGAATAATGATATTGAATTCCGAAACAGAAATGCAAACTCAGAAGATGAATTCACCACAGCCGATTTAATTAATTGGTCACATCAAGTGGCTAAAGGAATGGAATACTTGGCCAGTAAAAATGTGCGTTGCATAATTTGACTGTTGTAAATTGGAAAGTTATAGCTTAATATTTATTGTGGATTTTTTCAGGTGATTCATGGAGATTTGGCTGTTAGAAATCTTTTGCTCTACGACAAAACGTCAGTTAAGATTTCTGATTTTGGGTTATCCAGAAAATTATACGAGTATTCAATTTACGTCAAAAAATCTCAGGTAAATAAACCATTGCACAAAAAATGTAATACTAAAACAGTTTATCCAATACTGTGACACTTGATCTCTGACAAACATTGACTCATTTTGAAATGTCACAGAACATGTCAGCTATCCAACGAACTCGTTTACGATAAACAGAACCAAAGTTGCGACAACTTTCCCTGACTAGGGATGACTGCGATCTACTGAATTGCACCCCTGAACGTTTTTGTTAGGGTATGAGCTATTGACTAACTTTGACCATTTTCTTAAATGTACAGGAGCCACTTCCTTGGCGTTATTTAGCGCTTGAGACTCTTAAAGATTTGTCGTTTTCCACTCAATCGGACGTCTGGTCATTTGGCATTACACTTTGGGAAATATTTTCACTTGCCGAAGTTCCTTATGTTGGATTATCGTGGGATAATGATTTCATTGATAAAATTGAGAACGGTCTCAGAATGTCTAAACCCAAATATGCAAACGAAGAGTTGTAAGTCATTCAGATTTATTTATCACATTTATGTCATTATTATGAAAATAATTATTTCAAAAAAATTTATTAAAATATTGTATCATGAAATAGGCACAAAGTTCTTTTGCATTGCTGGGAAAACGATCCCGGTAGTCGTCCTTCCTTTTCAGATTTAAGATCAACCATTGAAACTCTGCTCATAATATGAAAGTATTATTTAATTATAATGTTTGTAAATGCCAATATTTGCATTGCTCAATTTCATTTAGAAATATCGAACTAATGCATGTTCAATATTGAAACAGTAATTATTTAAATCTATTTAATAGTATTATTTAGTGCATTGTATGAAAATTTTTCACAAAAATTGAACAAATATATTATAATGTGCGAATAGTAACCCACCGCCAGCACACTTATAAAAAAGTAGGAATTTTTGAGTTTGCCGAGGTATTATTATTCTACTGGATTATACTGGTAAAGTTACTATAATTGTGCATATGGGAAGGGTTGTTATTGTTGAAATATCCATTTGCTATTGAATAAACAATTATATTATATGCTTCGCTATTGGCTTTAATGGTTATTTACAAAGTATTCAATCCTATATTCAGTGTTAATACTATTTGTACTTCAATAAACCTAAGTAAACATGTCTTATCACATCAGTGATCGCTGTATTGTGTGAGATTGGATTATTCATCCATATAATTGGACCCTCAGCATTGCATGATTCAATTTAGAATTAGAAAGGTAGACATCAAACAATTTGCAAAGTGTGAAGTCTCAAAAAGACGTTCACGTACTCGAAAGGCTCGGTTGCATAATATGTAAACTAAGACTCATTCAGCATATCTTAGATTGGCTCTTTAGGTAAAAATGCTCCTTGATTTAAGAAATTATCTACTACTAATTTCTATGCATCTCCAGTAATTCGTATGCAACTTCCCTAATTCCGTATGCATTTTCCAGTCCATGGTCGGTTCTTGAACTTACCTGCAATGTCAACCTGATTTTATAAAATAGGCAAACCGACCAGACTAGCTCTCATTCTTATTCTCAACATTGTTCCAAACAGACCATTACATTTAATATTTTCATTTCACATTTTTCATTATTCAATTTTAAGTTTTATCTTTGACTGCACTGTCGATTATTCCAGTCCAGTCACTTACTTAAAGTATTACTTTCAACTGAATTGTCATTCAATTCAGGCAAAGATTTACTTTAGTAGTTATTTTTATTTGAAGTTATACTTTTACAAGTACGGTGCTACAATTTGCCAGCCAGACCTTCCCAATTTGTACGAGTTTCTCCGAAGAAGGAAGACCAGACCAGCAACACGGATCCTCGCACAATAAAAAACAGGTTCCATTAAAAATATAAATATTACCCTTTATAGCTTTGCTTAACCAAAGCCAAGCTCATTATCTCTGCAATTACTTGCCGAGACATTCGCTTTACTTTGGTCAAGCAATCTAACCACTAAACGCGCATTTGCACTGATCTCCGTGCGTATTCTCCCTTCGCCCCAATTGGTACTAAAGATTAAATTGGTATTATTATTACTATTGGTATTTCTAAATTCTAAGTGTATTCGTAAATTATTGGCGTAAGAAGTGAAATTATACCCACTAAACACGGATTCCTTACTAGTTGTAAGCTCCGCAGGTTTGGTATTATATAATTGGTATTACATACAATAATATTAAATTGTGGTGTGTTGATAATATTACTCTAATATAATATTATATAATCTATAATCAATCTACCTTTCGAGAAATCAAAGAGTAACACTCATAAGAGCCAGTTCATCTAGGGTTTTGAGCCTAACCAATCCGAGTACATTTCTCCCTCGTTATTCTTGTTGTATTTTCTAAACTAAATTCTATTTTGTGTGCACTGTGTAAAATCATTTCATTCTCTCATAAACTAAGTTACAGATTCAGGGATACTGTATTAGAGAGTAGAAGTGCCATCAAAGAATCAGTAGAACTATTTTAGATAGCGATCTACAGTTTTTGTGGTTTATTATTCGCATACAATCAATATTACTCATTCTAAATTCAAAAATACACTCTACCACATCCCTACCCTATAGCTAAATCTCATTTAAACATTTTTATGTAATATAAATAATAGGGAACTTATCCTTCAATCCAACACTTAAAAGCTTTTTCAATAATTACGAATAATACTTGGTATACTTAGGTAATTTACTCTAATTAGTTGTCGCCCATTTTCTTGTGCTAACTTTCATAATAAATATTTTTTGAAATTTTTAATGGTGGAAAATGTATGGTAAAATAAAAAGTGTGAAGATGTGTATATCTATGTAAATGAGAGTAGCATATTGAAAGAGGCATTAATGCAATGATCAAATACAAATAATCACCCTACTGTTAGATTCTTTTGTACTTCGAATGAGGCAAGACAATTTCTTTAATGCTCATGTCATTCTATTCAGAATCCGGAATAAAACAAACATAAAAACTTGGTCGCTAAAATGGATTAACTAATAACGCTATTCATTAAGATAAAAGGATTTCACTCTTTATATTAAGCGCAGTTAACACTAAACAATAACTATTTTGGGCCGTCCGACCTTGAAAAGAAATATCGGCCACAATAATCCATTATCTGCATATCTATGCATAGTCGTTGCATTTTACATTACTACATTTGGATTAACACCAACTGGTCAATATCCGAGTCTGAAATACAGTCAGTTAGTTATACCAAATTGTAGGTAAAATGCGGAAGAAGCTGACTAGATTTTACTTATGCGTTACACTAATGCATTACACTAGTTCGACAATGAGTGACCTGTTTGAAAAACAATTACAAGACCTCATTGAATATAATTTGGCCAATCAGCATTTCCCAAAAACATTGAAAGTCCTATATTTTGGAACAACAATAAATGCTGTCGACTTAAAGTTTCTGAGGGAAAACAAAACTCCACGGATAATTGGATATAAAGAGCCAATGGAGATTGTTGTGGACAAAGATGCTCCATACGAAGGCAGAACATTTCGTCACTACAACACATTTAGTTACGTTGTAATTGCATTTGTTAATTATCCTTTATATTCGATTGACAAATTCGCAGAGGCATTTATTACAAATGTCAACCGCCGCTTGGATCGCGTGATAATTGTGACAGAGAAAGAATATTTTTTGCAGGAGATTACATCCTTAAAGGTAGCTAAAGGCCTTAAAATCAAATTTGGAATAAGTATGGACGGTGAAAATGGATTTTGGTGTGATCCCCTGGCTTATAATAATGGAGACATGAGGCAGATAGATTCAGTGAAGAATATTGAGACGAAAAAGAAAATGGGTGGCATTTTTAAGGGACGACATTTAAAAGTTGCAGGATGTCATGCTGTTCCTTTTATGTACATAGAAAGACAAAGTGAAGATCTAAGGGGCCAGGAGTACGGTGGAACCCATGTAAATATAATTAAAGAAGGAAGTAAAAGGTTCAATTACTCATTTGAATTTTCGTTTGATTCGAGTTATGGGGAATATTGGCCAGATAATGGATCATGGACTGGGATGTACGCCAAAGTATTGTATCCCAAATGGAATTATGACATAGCAATTGCAACTAGTTACATTTATTCTTTTAATTTCGGTGTCGAATATGCAAATTTAATAAGTCGCGCTGAAATCCTGTTTGTGACACGCCCGCCAACTTTAAAATTTGAGTGGTATTCCTTCCTCTTGCCATTTTCCTATGAGGTTTGGGTTTGTATTATCGTCATTTTTGTCCTTCTTGGTGTTGTGCAATTTACAGTTATGTATCTACTTCATGATCGGAGATTGAAATACATTGTTTGGCACTCTTCCATGTTCCTGCCTTACGTAATGGCAACAGAGCAAGGATTAGTCGACATTCCCAAAGGAGCGAGATACATGTCTCTAATTTGGCTACTTGGATGCCTGATATTAGGCACTGGATACAAATCGACACTAAGAAAAAATCTCTCATTTCCCAAACCCGAAATAATTCCTATGACATTTGAAGAACTGTCAAAACGATCCGATTATGGAATAACTTTACACTCTTTTGGTTCCGACGAAAAGGAATTTTTTCAAGGGAGATTCAGTCCTCTGTTTAATGTTCGCCACATAATTGAATATACATCTGATATAAACCATTGTCTAAGAAATGTATATAAACGTCCTCACGGAGTTTGTGCTGGGTGGAGTTCCGTTCTCAAATACGAAGTTATAAAGTTGAAAAATCTGGCTAATGCGCTCGTTTTTTCAAAAAACACGCCGAAATTTAACTTAATATCGTTTGCACTACAGAAGGATTCTACTTTTGTGGATTCCTTCCTGATAATTACGGCAACGGTGTTTGAATCGGGATTGATGTCAAAATGGGAGAGCGAGGAACTTTATAAAGTCAAAATGGAAGGAATTTCTAAAATTCAGAAAAACTCGTCCGTCTCCAATGCCAATCAGGCTGAAGCTACCTTAAGGCTTGGTGACAGATATCCTCTTACTATGCTCAATCTTTGGGCTGTTTTTGTTATACTGCCTGCTGGATTTGTATTAAGTATTTTAACAATTCTTGTTGAATGTTGTACACAATTGAAAAGCTATAAAATATATTCACTATATAATAATTAAAGATTTTTTAACAAATGCATTATTAAAAGTAGCTTGTATGTTTAGCACTCAGTCTTACATTTACAATTGTAAATAATTAAACTTAATGTGGAAATGGAAGTAAATAAAAACAGTGGAGACATATGTTAAGACATTTTGTTTTCGAATTAGAAAAACCAATTATTGTTTTAAATTCATTTTATTGCAAGGTTTTATTGTTGTACTTACAATTTAGTTAATAAACGATATAATATAGCTGTGGTCTCCCATAAAGGACATCAATAAACATCGGAAATAATAGTAAAATCTTTTTTTATTGAACAATCTTGTTTTTAATTGTCTCTAAAATTTTTGACATGTCTTAATAGTAAAAGTAAAAGAACTGAAACATCCATTACTGACATAATTGTCGTCGAATCAAAATTCCGTTCAGAATTTGTTTGTTACATAGTTACATTATTATAGGTCTCTGTCAATTTATCAATATATCTCAATGCACAACAGCGGTGAGTCAAATATTCACCAGAAACGAATAACAGTGTAGGCTCCTATAGTGAACGTGAAAGTTGCCTTTGTAACTACAAACAAACAATTAAGCAGTCCGACAATAGGTAAACATTGCTACAGATATTTAAACAATTAGTGCACAGAAGCGATTGATTAGTTACAAGTTTACATCAACTTCTCCAAAAGAATCGTAAGTAGTGGAATAATAAATGAGTAATTAAAAACAGGTACGTTCGTCGGTGTAATATATTTAAAAATTGGGAAAATAATTAAAGGAAAACTATGTTGTAGCACAGACATAGGATACAGATTGAAGATCAAGTTGTTTATTATTCCCAAACTCGTCATCCCAAAGACAAACTTAAACACAGACATGACTGGGAAAATAACATCTCTCAAAAACATACTAACAAGAGTGAATGTTGACATGGTTAACAAAATGGCATCACTTGAAACAAAATGATAACCGCAACAGCAAATGATGAGATGAAAACAAAATGGCAACACAGTAAACCAAAATGACGACCGCGAATGTTGAGATAACAAACAAGATGACATCTATGAGTATTGAAATTCATAATATAATAGACATTTTGAATAATAGGACCACTTAGGAGCCAATAGCATTGCTAATAACAACTTTGTACGTAATTAACATAATTTGACACTTCACTGCAGTTATTAAGTGACAGACAGGTACAGCTTTTGGCTTAGCGAAGTTATCTTTTTCGGCCATGGTAACTGCGTAAATAATTGCCATTATGGGATTTTTAGTAAACTATTAAAATTTTAGTATACAATTAGTTACTATTCGACTTGAATAAATTATAAAAATTATAAAATGCCAATACAGCAGGAGCAGATGGCAAAATGAATATACTGAAATAACTATATACATCATTTTGTACCAAACCCTTACATTATTTTGTAACATATACCCTTACATCATTTTGTAATTAACCCTAACATTATTTTGTAACTTATACCCTTACATCTATTTGTAATTAACCCTTACAACATTTTGTAACAAACCCTTACATCATTTTGTAACAAACCCTTACATCATTTTGTAATTAACCCTAACATCATTTTGTAATAACCCTAACATCATTCTGAAATAACCCTTACATCATTTTGTAATAACCCTTACATCATTTTGTACCAAACCCTTACATCATTTTGTAATTAACCCTTACAACATTTTGTAACAAACCCTTACATCATTTTGCAACAAACCATTACATCATTTTATACCTTAAAACATTTTGTAACAAACCGTAACATCATTTTAACCCTTGCATCATTTTGTAATTAACCCTTACACCATTTTGTAATTAACCCTTACATCATTTTGTAATTAACCCTTACATCATTTTGTAATTAACCCTTACATCATTTTGTAATTAACCCTAACATCATTTTGCAACAAACCATTACATCATTTTATACCTTAAAAAATTTTGTAACAAACCGTAACATCATTTTAACCCTTGCATCATTTTGTAATTAACTCTTACATCATTTTATAATTAACCCTTACATCATTTTGTAATTAACCCTAACATCATTTTGCAACAAACCATTACATCATTTTATACCTTAAAACATTTTGTAACAAACCGTAACATCATTTTAACCCTTGCATCATTTTGTAATTAACCCTAACATCATTTTGCAACAAACCATTACATCATTTTATACCTTAAAACATTTTGTAACAAACCGTAACATCATTTTAACCCTTGCATCATTTTGTAATTAACCCTTACATCATTTTGTAATTAACCCTAACATCATTTTGCAACAAACCATTACATCATTTTATACCTTAAAACATTTTGTAACAAACTGTAACATAATTTTAACCCTTGCATCATTTTGTAATAACCCTAACATCATTTTGTAATAACCCTTACATCATTTTGTAATAACCCTTACATCATTTAGTAATAATACCCTTACATCATTTTGTAATAACCCTTACATCATTTTGTAATTAACCTTTATACCATTTTCCAGCAAAACCTTACAACCTGACAGGACCATCAGGTTGTAAGGGTTATTTACACCCTACCTTTGATCTAATTCAATCTTCAAAAACTATGATGCACCACTTCATACCCGTCCCGTGGTCGTCAGTAAATTGTACTATGATTGGCGGTGCCAATCAACATGAATTAACTACATTCGGCAACCTAACACAATGTCTTAATGACTACTGGGAGAAAACCATTCCTATAGTCAATATATGACAGAACCTTATTATTAACATATTATACTTATAACCTATTATACTACATTACACCGACCTTATGACCCTATGCCTGACTATTGTCAACGGGTACTTTATTCATCAATCAACGACCTCTGATAGCTGGCACTACAAGATTCCCTCGGGTCCAATATGCTCTATCTTACGATTATGTTCGCACAGCAGGTCCTGTAAAAATTACATTAATGACAATGATGTTCTTAAATTTGATGCTGATATTGTTTATTGCTTTAGTATACCTGATTAAAAGGCTATGGTGACAAAATTATGCTGCTACACGGCCATTTGATCCTCCGTGAAATTCTTTTCGCACCTGCTACGCCAATTGAGAATTGAGATCAATTATTGTACATCCCCGTTAATTCTCCGTCCTCTAGTATCTTCAAACACATAACACAGGTACACATGAACAAGGAATGTCTTAAGATGATAAGACTCTAAATCTAAACCCTTACGACTCGGTCAGCTTCCTGACTTAGATTCTGTGTTTGCTTTTTTCTTTTATTTCAACATTCAATACATTATCCCTTTGCGTTCAGCTGATATACATCATAACTAAAATAGTTCTCACAGATTCCCATTGGTAACAATAATAATATAAATAATAGAACAACATACCTTGTAGATGTTTTCGATAATTTATTTTATCTATTTATTTATTTCTATTTTATACTAACCTTTTAGAAGGAATATTTATTAAACCGGACATTTAATGTTTGACAGTGGGTAGTGAGTAGTGTGTCATGTAGTATACCACGTAGCCCAAATATAAGTGTATAATAATTAATAAATAATTGCTATACACAGAGTAATTATTTATGTAATGCATAGGTCGTTTATAAATAAGTCGTCGTTTGAAACAGTACTCTCTGTAATGCCTATGCACTGAGATCAAAGTACATGAGAGATAATAATGCAATATTGGGGTCACTCCCTTTATAAATTTGCATTAAGAGCGTAGATAAACAGAACTGCACTAATCTCTGTATTTAGTGATTTAACTAAATTGTATGCATACATAACACAACACATTCATGACCTTGGTTACATAACTGGGGAGTTATAAATACATATATAATAAACGACACAGAACTCTACTACTACACAGTTTGCCTACTCCACATGCTCTGTCATACATATTTACGGAAATAAACTTCCAATCTATTTACAAGTACAACCCAAAGGTTTTATACAGAAGATTTTTTCACAAACCGAATTCTTTAACGCGACAATATTGTACGGGGGGAGAACCCGTACATAACAATCCAATTGTTCTGCTCACAAACTAACAAACTGTCTATCATAATCATTCATTCTCCATTCACTTGGCATAATATTAGTACTACTAATATAAGGAAAACTAGAATTTTCTTTATCAATTATGAAAACGTTAATTCAAGAAATTCCAAAATTATTAGTAGGAATGTAGAATGTTGCTTTAAAATGAGCCTTAATGATGTTTATCATAATATGGTCTCCATGCTGCCTATCATATTTACAGAATTCTTTATTTTTCCAAGAACCGATTAAATATATTAATTTTTAATTTTTTGTACACTTCACCTTAGTCTCGTCAACAAGCTTGAAGTAATTCAAGTTCCTTCCGTCATTATTATCCTAAAAATTATAAATTACAAAATATATAACCCTAAATCATGACACACCATGATACTAAACTTCAAAGATTTAATTATAGGGATTTTACAAAAGTTTCAAAATATCCAACGATTGAAAAATTCTACTAATAAATTTATTAATTTAATCAAACATCGGATAAAAAACAATTTATTTGCATACAGAATGCAAAACAAACATTTGATGTGAGCCAATTGGATGTGGTTTAAAATTTGTTGAGAGGTGTAGACAATATTGTAACTGTTGACTGTGTGGGAAAATTATTCTGCTAAAAATGATTTTCACTTTTCTAAAAATGATTTCCACTTTGCTAAAAATGATTTCCACTTTGCTAAAAAGGATTTCCATTTTGCTAAAAATGATTACCACTTTGCTAAAAATGATTTCTATTTTGCTAAAAATGATTTCCATTTTGCTAAAAACTGACACGTGCAAAGCGATAAAGTAAGGATTCTGATTAATTTTTGATTAACTTCTTTATTTAAAAATTATGGAAATGATTAAAATATATGTATTTTCAATGACTTTTCTGTTGATTTTCTTTAAATGCTTTTGGCAAGAGTAAACCTATAACAACTGAAAATTTTGTAAATTACATTCACATCATGTTCACTTACATATTAACATTATGTTACACAATCGCAAAACTAATATATATATATCTTTCAGAATACACTTTACTTAATTAATGCTTAACTAAACATTGATATGGAATCTTTTGACTATGGAAAAATGAATATAGCAACCAATACATTAAAAAATGTTCATGCTAATAATCTACATCGATGCAGTATTTATCTCTGTGTCCTAACGGCATGTCCCTTGTTGCAATTGCTGATTATTTGGATCCCAAAATATCTCTGAATCCAGGCATTTTCCAGAATTTCTGTTTATTAAATGAACATTCTCGTAGCGCCAATCTTGATCTTGGTCACCATTACATGACCATTGGATTAGTTTAGCTCCGTCACTTACGGATCCGTACTGAACGGCAATGCACTTTCTGGTGGAAATGTTTTTGAGTGAAAAGTGTCGACCTTTTTGTATGATCACCCATTTTTGATTAGCATTGGAGACACAAATGGACTGTACAATTTGATTGCCATTATCGTAGTGTCCATTAATGTTGTCGACACAATAATTCCCGTTTTTTTTTGAACAGTTGTGCCTTCGTCATCAGACCCAACAGGTGTAACAATCCATTGTTGAGGAGAGGCTGGTGCAAGTATTTCGACAATTTTTGGACCTACCACAATGTTTTTCAAAATTAACGCAATACATCACATACAATTAACATCACTTTAAATGACAATTATCCCTAACCATATTAACTTACGCTTTATTTTGACGTAACATAATTTATAGCTGGTAATACCAGCATGGAAATAAAATTTCAGAGTTTCAACTAAATCAAATCGAACGATTATAGGTGAAAAGTAAATACCTATCCGCAATTTTTAAAGCATCCTATTTTCTTGAAATTAAAATACAAGAAATAGAACATTTGACTTTTTTTCAATAATTTTAGTATTAAGAATATTCAGTAGTGTTCAGAAAGCGAGCAAATAGACTGTGTATGTATGAATGTGTACTGCGTAGGTACTGTAATTTATGTAATGGATTCAATTTTTCTACAATAATGATTAATATTAATATTAAGCATATTGCACTTTTTGTATCATTCATATTCATAATTATTCAGAGAAGTACATCTTCTCTGTATACTATACTATTTCCAGTTGTATGTTTGCATGTTTTTCTGTCTGTTCGGTTAATCTTTTGCACAACACCTTTTAGCCAAACAGATCAGATTTTCAGGATACAATCTGCAGGATAGCCGAGTTTGTAAATGGGCAAAATGGGTCGCACCCCCTGACTGGGGGAGGGGTTCAGAAATTAAAATTCGCTTAAAATGAATATGTAACTTTGCTTCTATCCATCGTACAATGTCGCGCGATAGCTCGATTGAAAGCTGATACGTCAAAACAGACACTACTAAATAAAATACAGTCATCCCCTGAAAGGGGAAGTGAGTGAAAATTTGATAGGATAATGAATTTATTTGCCATTATATTTCCGTTTTGCAATGGTTTATTATTATAATTATTAAGTAATTATATATAATATAATTATTAATATTATTAAGTTTCAGTTTCAGCAGAGTTCATGCAAAGAACAATTAAAGCAATGTGTTTTAATATTATATGTTAAATTTTTTGAAAAGGTAATGTTTTATGTTTTTACCACGCATAATGACGTGGTCCGTCTAAAACTACTAGACAAACCAATCAAATATAGAAGATTTAGACTGAGAATAGCGTTTTAATTCAATAGAACGCTAACCTTAAATTTTTTAACAATTTTTATTTGCAACTTTTAGAAACTTAGAAAAGGTTAAACCTTTTGTTTCATGGGTTCATATTTATCATGAAATGCTATAAGCTGAATTGCAAGCTATAAGCGACTAGAGGTTCGTGCCATATAGTGCTATATATGTACTAAGTATTACAGGTCACCAATACAATTTTCAGAATACACATGATTCTGGGGCACATGAGGATAAAATATTTTCTAGAAATAATTTGAACCGTTTTAATTTTTTGAAAATAAAAGGTTTGAGCAGGAATTTGCCTGAAAAATATTTTCAACTCAAATGTTTTTATCAATATAATACAATTTTTGGAAATAGCATAATATTATTTCATGAATTTGGTGTAAGCATATTGTCAAAATTGAGTATTGAGTCCCTATGTCAACATGAAACTATTAGTAATTTTAGTCATGTCAAGCCAAAATAATTTTGCTTGTAGCAAAAATCAATCAGTCCTACGAGTAACCGTCTACGACTACAATTTTCTCCCCTCCACTAATCCGATTTTACCGAAATAAATTTTTGTTGTTGTTTTTCGTTGTGTTAAATCTTTTGCAACCGCACCGAAGTTATTCTTTTAGTTTAAGATTAGACGGGTAGTCTAGTGCTAAAAGCAATATTTGAATGTTCTAAATAATATGTTATCAAATATTATTCTCAATTATGTTTGAATTGTCTCAAAAATATTCGAATTCACAAAAAATATTCTATTTTAATTCCATGTAAGGTTTAGGACTTACTATTTGTAGTAAGAGCTGACGATGATGACAACAGGCAGAGCCAAATTGCAAAGTAAGGTTTCATTGTTGAATTAAGTAATTATTTCAATTGGTACATACTCAATGAGCTGAATGGCATAAATTTCGCTGTAGAGATTTATTTTTATACCAGTCAAATGAGTGTATTAAACCTCTTGAAAATTGAGGCTAAAACCAGTTTACTATTTTTACGTAACCGTATCGTATCAACATGATTTTAAAAAAATGGATTACAAATATTAAAAACAAATCAAACTTTTACAAGCTGTGTATGAAATTTTTCGGTAAATCCATTGGTAGGCTTTACAATCTGGCATGTAAAAGAAGATAAAATGCATTGACAGAAATTTGGAATGATGGTTAGGACTAGGACAAAAAAGTTATCTCGTACTACGTTCTGTTTTCAAATGCTGATAAAATTAGACAGCATCAACCATTTATTCCATGCATGTAAAGAACACCATTGTAAATATTTATTTTTTTTTGTGTTTACCGTCCTCGCCGCTGCGTCCTTCCAAATTTCGGTCAATACATTTTATCTTCTTCTACTTGCAAAAGTTGTGTTTTAGTCTGCCAATGAATATTGAAATTTTTTTCATGGCTTGTGAAAACTGGGGTTTGTTAGCCATATTTGCAATTCATTTTTTTAATCATGTTGATACGTTAATTTAAAAATAGTTGACTGAATTGATTTTAGCCTCAATATTGAAGAGGATTAATTATAATAAACTCATATAACTCAAGCAAATGACTATATGATTATTTGGTTGCTCCCGAATAAATAATATAAGCTATCAAATAGAAAATTAACAAATAAAGCATTTGTGATCAGTGACTTGATTAGGGTTTTAGAATAAAGGAACATCCTTCCTGTCTCCTAGAATTTTCCATCTTCTTGACACCTTCATCTATCTAATAAAAATTTGGTATTATGTATTAGTATTGAGACTGAGAACCGATAGTACATCAAATGTGCAGGAACTTTCATACTAGCTTAAATGTCTGCCTTCACAGGTAGTCTATAAGTTCAGTTAACCTGCGGATGCAGCATCACGATGGAACACCAAGCCAGTCACCCACCCTACCCTTGCCCTAACTCAATCCCGGAAGTAAAACAATAATTTTTAATCCAGCCTCGTTGATATAAACACCGAATTCGTTTACCCCGAGTTTCCATATTCCATACGTTCACAGTTCTATCACGTTCCCGGAAGTAAAAATAATTTCTAACAATGTCGTTAGTCGTTAATGTAAACACTGAATTCATTAACCCATAGTTTCATTTCCGCATGTCGCGTGATGCACATTTCATTCGTCTATCAGTTCGGGAACATTTTAGTAACAGCTAAACATTCGAAGGCATCGCATCGCTCCATATAATATCAATTCTAACCTACTTGTAGCAGCTATATATCAGTATTATAAATCACAATATTTCATCTACTTGTGTAATAAATCTGACTAGAATTGAGGTACAAATTATTAATTGTCAATTACTAATGCGTTGCTACTCTGGAACAGACCCACATAGAAGAATGTGATCTTGCTATAATATCCAAACCGTATGTCAAATTGTACAGAAATGGGACGACAGGTATAATTCCCAACGAGACAGACCAATTCGTACTCATGGTTCTGTCCTCATATATTGACCATTCTCTGTGAATAAACGGACTTTTGGACATACGGTTGGAGGTTTGGTCAAGATCTAATTCTTTTGCAACAAATGGAGTAGTAATGGGCAATAAATAATCTGTACATCGATTTCCAGTGATATTTATAAAGCATGAGTATGAAATTGCGTGATGAGCAGAGCAGTTCTCTTTGTATGACTTAAACGCATAATTTGTAACGTTATTTGACCGCTTATACACATATAATGGTCAACATATGCGGATAGGTTCATGAATCCGAACTGCTTTGTCTCCTTGGGAAGTGCACCCATCTTCCTATTTTTGTACAGTTTAGCATACGGTTTGGAAATTATCACAAGATTACAGTTTTCTGTGTGGAGCTGTACCATGGTAGATTCGCAGTAGCAACTGCCAATAAATAATTTGCACAACATTTCTAATAACATTTATGATAGATGAAGATGAAATGATATAATGATGTAATATGCATATTTAGCTGGCATACAGGTAGGTTAGAATTGATATTATATTCATTCTGATCTGTTACTATTACAGTAACAGGTCATATGCATTTACAATAAAGACATATCAAACGTGTACCTTGCGCATGCGTAAATGAGTCAATAAGTTTATTATGAAGTCAATGAATTGTATGTTTAGACTTTAATAATGGCCATTACCTTTTATAGGTTCACATCCTTAACTTCCGGGAACGTGATAGGATAGTGAACATCCTTCTATCCAGTGAATATATACGCTACAACATGTCTGCAAGTTTAATGATTATGCATAGAAATTTTCAGGCTAAGATTGTAAAACGGTTAAGGCAGTTATATATATCAATTCAGGATATTCGATATATTTGCTTGTAGACTAGTGTGGAGAATGAAATTTTGGAGATGTCAAAGTCAATTTCTAATTTCTTAGTTGATATTCAGCAATACTATCAAACATTATCCATCAGTTATTTGGAGTTATTTTAATGTCAGGCAGGTGATAGGAGGGGGTAAGCAATTAAGCAATATGCGATGAGCAATATTAATGACTATTACAAACAAGGCATATATATTTTAAGAAATAAAACCTTAATATTATTTTGTGTGAGTTTAGTTTTTGATTTGCATACATAATTCTATAGTATATTACTTTATATCATTGACTAGATATTTAACATTTACATATTTCTACCTGTAACTTAACTGGTATAGGCAAATGTCAGTGCTAGCTTTAAAAGAAAGGGTCTTCAGAGATAAAAACAACAGTGGTTAAAAGATTAAGAAAACCTCGCAGTCACTTTTTAATTAATCTGTACGTAGCTTACTTCACACTTATCAAATATAAACTTATCTATGTAATAAATAGGTTTCACTTATAGTGTAATAAAACGCACATAACTTATGCAGCGAGTTGGGCCAGAATTCAAGGAAAGAGAAGTCAAGCATCTAGTTCGGGGCACTTTTCTATGGCACCCTACAGCCAAAATATGGCTTGGCAGTGCAGATTTCTTTCTCTGCCATCAAAGCATTCAAACTGAGTTTCGACGGGTCGAAAGTCCGAGGGTTTGAGTCAATCCTTGATTGGGTTTTAAAATGAAAAGTTTAGGTTTTTCACAACTTTAATATTCGATTTACGTGAGAGAGTGGAAGATAAGATTAGAACATTTTTCAATGTGGACTTGAGAGCCATATGGAAAACATGGCTTACTAAATATAATCATGTCCAAATTTCTGATACACATTTGATCTTTTTAACTTCAATATTTCCAGAGGGACATGGGAAATGCTAGACTCTAAACCATGATGGGCGTTTTAGTTTCACTACAGGAAATGTAAATAATGGCTATTGTAGGTAGGAATATTAAAACACTTTATTCGACGAAGACCTTGGATGACAAACTGGACGCTACTTATAATATACAAGTTGTAAGTATACTGGATGAACACAGCTAACACAAATAAGTACAAACTCGAATCCCAAGTTACCTCGAAATCGAATGCCACGTTTGTCTTGTCATATATAAAGGTTATTCTAAATGCATTATATACATTATAGTTGTTGTAAAAGTCACTTCGTCTTTCCAGGAATAGACCTATAACCTTCGATTGCAACAAGAAGAGGAGGTATACTATATTACGCTTCACACTGTCTTATGAGAAATTGGTATTAGTCACTTTATTGACTAAATCGAAGTTCGAGGTGGATTGACGGCGTCTTCTGTCTCATCGCTAACTTATACATCTATGATTTATATAGAAGCTGGACCTTTTTGTTAAAAATGAATTGCAAAGGATATTACAATTTAATTTCTGTAGTTTTGGTTTTGTCTATTCTTAATAGTACTACCCACGCTATCCGAATTTGGTCATTTTACAAAAATTGCGACTTCAATTTGATCACATTTCCTAATTCTGTTTGGGGTACCAAGTTTTTGCTGTCCAACCAAAACTTACAGCCATGGACAGTCACCTCAATCAGATATAACCATAATCGTTTCGGTCGACATCGTAACAACCCTCGTGATTTGTCCAATAATGTGTGCAGTGTCAACATTATCATGGAGCCAGACTATAGGTTTGCATTGTTCTCTGATTATTTTGGAAAAGAAACCAATCGTTTCCCTTCGACATTCCTAATTGTATATGAAAGGAGTAAAGTTATAACTCAAAAATGGCAAGTTTGGAAACATCTCAAGTTTGAACTGTCCAGTCCGCTTTTCGTATTGATTATCGATAATTCGACTCATCATTCAGTGATGACTGGACATCTGTACAAACGAAGAAGATTCGTTGCCGATAGAGAAATCGAGAATGAAGATTGGGAAAGAGTTTGGTACTCTCTTAATGGACATCTGCATGGAAGCCGATTCGGAGGAATCGATATGGAGTTTGATGGCGTCCACGCTACTCCAATGCCCAGATGTAAAAATTCTGTCTATTCTGCGATGAAAAAAAGACAGAAACTTTGTTTGCGTACGTACAGAGCTGTCGAGGCTATGGCCGATGGATTAAATTTCACTGCAATTTATGCGAGGCGTGACATTTTTGTATCAGAACAACTTGATGGGCGGATTGAGGTGTTCGCCTATCGAGACCCGAGCACCTACCCTTACAATTATCTTGAAACGATGTCCTTTGAATACTTTGAAGAATTAATGCCCTTCTACTGCGTACCATCCCCAAATTACCGCGACGTCCTGTTGTCGGTTTTAACTCAGAATACATTCGATGATTATTGTTGGCTCCTCATCTTCTCTCTTTTCCCAATCTCATTTTTAGTTTTATCTTTAGGGTCGATGAATTCCTCCTCAAAATTAAAATGGATTTTGATCTCCTTGGTTGCTGTTCTTTTAGACCAGGGAGTTGTTTATAACAGAAGGAGAAGTTTTTTCTTGGTAGTAGCAACCACGGGATTTGTAATTACTACTCTCTATGCAACTTGGATAACTAGCGAAATCATTGCACCCCCAGACAAGAAAATATTCAATGACTTCAAAGAACTCGTCGAAAATAATTACAAGCTGTTGTATCAGAAAGATAGGAGGAGAAATTTAGATAACAATAGAACTGACATATTCGTTAAATATAAAATATTGGAAAGGATGAGCTCGAGTGTTTATATTTTTGACTGGGAAAGGGACAACACAAGAAAGGAAGATTATATTCCACGAACTCCAAAAAAAATTATTTATGATTCGGTGACTAATTTTTCTACGAAAATATTCAGCCTCGCCGATAAACCTTATGGCCAATTCGTTGTTCCACAAATACCAATAGAATCCTCTTCTGGCGGATTTTGCACGCCGACAAAAGAAAGTGCAGGTTCTCACGCATTATCTTACTTTTTTTTGCATGTTACCGTCACAATTTGCGAGCCTATTTCCAACGATTGATGGAGGAAGGGCTTTTAGTTATTTGGAAGGAACAAGAGGAGGAAGGTTACTATCTACCATATAAAAAATTAAATGCAATGAAGAATTATGACGACAGTCAGCCTATAGGCATCAACTTACAAATGAAGGTCCATACTATCTTTATTTTGGGTGGACATTTATTTCTTGGATCCCTTCTCCTATTTTACGTGGAGCAATTTTGTATTAAAATATTTCCTTCGTTTACTATCCAAAATGGTCGCCGATGTATCTTTGATTTGTTTCAAATATCGGTAAAGAAACTCAAATATTTAGTGACATTGATATGCACAAGAGTCGTTCACAATAACATTCACAAAATGAATGTGAGGTGATTCACATAAATGGGTCTAACAGGGTTCGTACACAATACAAAACTACTCAACCGAGTACGTAAGTTAGCCGAAAGACTTGGCTGCGAACAGAACAAGGTTAGCTAGAGAATCTCTTATTTCAATGAATATAGTATTTTACTTCGAGATAGTTAAATTTAAACAAATCTGGAAACAGTGGTCAATAGGCATGGAAATTGAACCCTACTACGGTGCATGAAGACTACCTTCGACAGGTTGCTAAATTAATTAAAGTTGTAGAGTATATCTCCATGTTATGTCAGCCTATCTGTATTCAAATAATTTGCTTATAAGTGTTTAAATGTACCTGGGTACCTTTGAGCACCTGCCGGTGCCGATGATGAAAAGTATCTCAATCTCAGATTATCACGGTAACATGTTCATGTTCTGAGTCGCAATTGCAACACAAGCAAAGCATAGCCTCTCGTGTTTTTCATGGGTACAAGCAAGGAGCTTTAACTGGTTTAGGTATCCCTTGGTTTCTGTTTTTTCATAAGGAGGGTTCAGTTAGAGTTAGGCACATTGCGTGAATATCTATAAGGGACGTTTTTCGTCCCTTATCTGATTGTTGCCAATGACAACTGGTAGGATTTGTCCCTTATAGATATTCACGCAAAGTGCCTAGCTGAACCCTCCTGTTGAAACTGTTGACACTCCTTGGGTACAAGTATACATTATAATAGAACTAAATGTTGTAAATGCTAGCAACTAACACTTTGTTAATGGAAAATGAAACAGAAGACAAATAAATCAGTGAATGTTTATACCGGTTTTATTTGGCAACATAAAACATGTCTACTATGTATGGTTACATTAATGTCTTACAGCTTGTTTGTACACTGCCAATGTTTTGGCTGACTTGCAATTCTGCAGTCAAAATTTTCTCTGCATCCTTTTCATTCCTATTTAACCTCGCCTTATTATTGATCAACAAGTTAATTTGGTGCCTCATTTGACATAGCAAAATAATTTCTGCTTGTTGACATAGTTTCATCTCATTACAGGATTTAATGAGCCATAATAGAGAGATGTAGCTTTTTATCGTAAACTTAAAATCAAAATATATGAAACCCAAATTGTTTATTTGTTACTTTCAATAGGTATAATAATTTACTATTTACATTGCTAAAAGATTTAAAAATTGAGATAAAAATTGTAATCACTATTAACAAAAAGTTAAGCGTAAATGCTTTGTTTAATAATAAAAAATAATAATTTCTGAAGAGCCTTATTTAGGAGTATATGCAAGTAATATTTTCATTAATTCTCCTGTTGATTTTATAAAACGGACTATGTAAAGCAACTTGATGCATACAAGGATTTTATTACGTAGTTGCCAAGCCATGGAATAGTAAAAGTTCTAATTATAAGTCGTGCATGAATCCACCTCGGTGCAAAATGTTTAATGCAGGTGTTTAAAAATCGTTTGTTACAGAGGTCGAAAGTGGACCACAATAATAATATTTAGTAGGACATGTTTACTGTACAATCGTTAATATTAATAGTGGGATTGAATGCAAATTTGACTAACAAACAAGGCGTAGTAAGTAAGTGCAGGTGTATAGCGTGTTGATTTCTTTTCACGGGTACTGTTGAAGTATCGGGTGTATAGAAGCAGCAGGTTTCCGTCCCAATCTCCGTTGCAATCTCGAATTAGTCCACTCAAAAAAGTTCAGTTACCTTTTCTCTCCCTGCACCGAATTCTCGCCTGCCTGCACGCAAATTAATCAACTCAACGGCGGAGTGTAATCGTGAGAGCGAGAGTAAAATAAATCAGTCGTCCGGCCAGCACATGCAAAGAATCCCGGCCTGAGTGGCCTCCACATCGTCATCCTGTATTTTGAACGTTATTGATTTATATTTCACACTGCGTACACCGAATTTTCTGTTGTCTACATGGGAGCAAAAATTATGCAAGCAAATAAAAATAAACAACTCTCAGATTCACTTCAAACTGAACAGGAATTGGCCATACGAAAGGTAACTTTCTTTTTCACTAACAAACTAATAAAATATCTTTCATTCCTTTCATATATTTTTCAGCATTTTGAATCTACATTCCAACTCCTTCAAGTGTCGGGACTACTCAACGAAAATACTGCAGCTAATATTAAACGTGTACGTTTTTTATGAATATTTTCCTAATCCGTTAAAATAATGCTTGATATCTTTCAGGAGTCATTTTTCTCTATTTCGAGTTATTTTTAGATTAAAAAATATCTAAACTATTTTAAATAATATGAAAGATTATTTTAAAACATAAGATTTTATAATTTTAAAATTTATTAAAAGGTTATGTTGGAGACTTTTCAAAAATTTGAGCTTGGTCGCCAATCACAGGAGGCTAACCCTGCTTTAGGTAATTTTTTATTTATGTGGCTATTTTTATTTTTAGGTATGAAAATATTTAATGTCTCTGAGATTTGATTGTTATTTTATTTTAGTATCGCTAGATCTGCCCAAAATGCCGGAGACAAGTTCTGGTGGATCTGGAGATACAAGTCCTGTAGCCGTGAAAGGGCGAATGAGTGCTTACGCTTTCTTTGTGAAAATTTGTCGAGAGGAATATGAAAAGCTGAATTTAGACAAGAGCTTTGACTGTTCGGAGTGTGCTAGAAAATGTCCAGAGAGATGGAAAATGATGGCTGAAGTAGAGAAAAAGCGTTTCCAGGACATGGCAGATATTTATACGGGCTACAAGGAGGAAGAGAAATCCAAAACTCAAGCCAGACGTGAACCCCCGAAAAACCCTAGAGTATATTTAATTATTAAACTTACTTTTTGAAAATATGGTTGAAGTAAGTCAGTGGTTGCACATTTTAAAATCGTACCCTGAAATACACAGGGCATACCAGGACCCGCTTCCGAGGGACCTAACGTAATTAAAACAATAACATTGATAGATATTTGTACAACTAATGCCTTACTTCAACCGAGAAATCTGCATTTTATTTTGTACTGAACACATTTTCTTATTTCAGTGCATGTTCTACTGGTTCTGTGAGGAATGGAGACCAATAATTAAGAAGTCTCATCCTGAGTATGGACTCGGAGAGATTTCCCATACTTTAGGACGTTTGTGGCGTGAAGCGGACAACGAACTGAAAATGAAATATGATATAATGGCCGAAGATGACAAAAAGAGATACGAAAGGGAAATTACTGAATATAAAAAAGACTTGGGAATTGAATCCGAAGAAGAGAGCGATGAATAAATCTCACTTCATCTTTATTTTTATCCATCCTAATATTTTTATTTACTTTAATCTTCACTTTTGAGATCCAAAGATTAATTCACAACTGTGAACAAGTGAACAATACGAATTTAAAAATCTCCTCAACGATTTAGCCTTAATATATAAAATATTTTTGGGAAATTATTTTGGCCGAAAGAAATAAGATTAGGCACGCAACGTCACACTTCCCTTTGCAGTTAAGCTATTTACGACTTTGCACTAAATGTAGGTTTTCATGTCGCAATAATAGTAATCCAAAGTTTAAGTAGTTCATTGATGTTTTTAATTTAATTGCTTTCTAAACTCGCATTTTCAACCCATTCATATATTTATATATTCTGCAAATTTCATTCCATTACATTCTCTCATTTCTCCTTTGTTTACGGCCGATGAGGATTGCAAGCACTTCTGTATAACTTTGTAATGAACAGGATAATATTGATTTCGATTCGTTTTAATTACTTGCTCTCTTCGTTATTCCGTCGAATCAGAATATGTCGTGGGTAGTCATAATTCTCTTTTGTAGCTGTATTCTTATATGATGTGATTATAGTGTTGTAAATTACACATTTTTAAATGGTAATCTAAAATTAAATAAAGTTTGCAAATCCGTTTGAACATTAATTGTGCTAAATTTTACTAGACTCTCAAATTGTTTATGACCATTAATTATAATTTAAGTTAATAAGTTTAACCACATCCTATTGCGTAATATTACAAAATGCATTATGGTCGGTTAAGTACAAATAATTTGTGGTGATCTTAGCGTCCAAAACAAAGACAGACAGAAAAAGAATACCTTTAGGATATCTAAAATGGTAAGGAAGTAAGGAACATGTATTAAAAATTTACGACTTCAACAAAGTTTGAAAGTTTCGGAGGCATGGGGCAACTTATATATTGTAGCCTATCTTAGAAGACCAGGTGGTAATATTAATATTAACGAGGTGAATGTATCTGTAAAACTTAACAAAATCGTTCATTTCAAAATTGATAAATTGGTTTTTCAATGCCTTGCGGTACAACAGTCGGTCGTCCTCCCTGGTTGATTATGCATTTGAATATTTTGAAATGATTTAAACAGTTCTGTGCTTAGTCTCAATAGACCAAATAGACTATTATCAACCTTTCTTGAGTGTAACTGACAACTGAGTTTGTAGAGTGTAAAGCTGTCAAAAATGCAGTCCGCTCTCCCAAATCTTTTCTGAAAATCGGACTGTAAAGATATTCCAATTATTCAGAATTGGTTTAAATGAATCCATTTATCATTGGAGTTGGTCGAGGAAGGGGAAAACCACCGCCTACTTCTCTGCCAATTGGAAATAAATTCCCGAGGTTCAAAATACCTGGGCCCATCGGGTTAGGAAGAAGTTCCATCAGAAGATTAGGCACTACTGCTGTGGACCAACCTGGAAGATCTCTTGGTTCTCCTAAAGCAAAAGATCCACACTATCGAGATGTTGAACAGGCTATTGCTGTTGATGACAAAAATCTTGCTGATTGTCAAACTGATGAAGATGGTTCGAGGAAGCAGATCAAAAGTAGCGGAAAAACAAAGAAAAAGAAATTTAGTCGGAAAAAGGAACCGAAACCTACAAAGACGCCTGGAAATGAACGACGTGAAAGAAAGCAAGTGAAATCAGAGTTAAAGCCAAAAGATCTTGCCAATAATAAACCGAAACCTGAAGGGTTGAAGAAAACTGACGGTAACTATTTATTTTTGATTTCAATTTGAATAACTATTAAAATACGATCATTTATTTCGTACTACTTTTGTTATAGTTGCAGTACCAGGTACAATTCGATTTGGAAAAAGTTCAGGACAAAGATTTGTTGATTCCCCTACTCAATACGTAACTGAATGGCTTGAGTCTCCTGAATTCGAATATCCGCGCTTCCATCTCGAATATCAAGAAGAAGCTGAACTGTTGAAGGGTCAACCAAAAGTCAAAATGGACGGAAAAATTAAGAGGAAGAAACGTAAAAACAGGAAAAAACGTAAGCATCGAAAGGCGAGGAAGTCAGTTAATGAAAAAGGAGAAAGCAGTTCAAACAAATCAGAGACAAAAGATAAAGAAAAACCATTGAAGTTGATACAAATGATCAAGAAAGACAAAATTAAATCGATACTTAGAGACTATCATTCTGCCCATTCTTCAACTGGATCGGAAATTGACGAAATTGAAAAGCTCAAATCTATGAGTACCGAATACAGAGTTGCCAGACGTGCATCAACAATCGAAGAAAAAAAGAGAGATTTTAGCTGTACTTTTCCTACTTATACTCAAATAATTAGCAAATTATGAACATTTAGTTCAATATTTAATAACTAATTTTTTATTGCAGTTGCCATAATCAAGAACATAGGAAAGGGAATGTCTGGGGTGGTTTACCAAGTCCGAGACAAATTGTAAATAACGTTTTTAATTTGTTTAGTTAAAAATAGAATGTCAATTAGATTTTTCTATTAGATATTCCACCTTTAGTATCACCCTAATAGTTTTTAACAAATCTGTATGAATTTATGATGAAATACTAACTGAAATAGCCTTGAAATATAACTTTTAGAGGAAATGATTATGCCATGAAGGCCCTTTCAAAAGTGAAGAAAATAAATCCGGAGGAAGAAATCAAAATGTCACAATATTTACGGCATTTGAAATGTGAAAATTTCAAGTAAAACTTATTTGTTATTTTACTCATAATTTCTTATTTTCCATTACTAATTTACCGTATTTCGGTTTTGATTGGTGTTTTTTCTTCTAGCTGTGCCCAAATGCTCAACTATTACGTGGACGAATTTTATACTTATATTCAATTCCCTTTATATGGACCAACATTGAAAAAGAGAATAGTGAGTGATTTTCCATTATTTTTAGCTACATTGAAAAAGAGAATAGTTAGTGATTTTCCATTACTTATGGTTACATTTTAATAACTGAGCTTTATTTTATTTTTTCAGTGCATTAAAAATGAATCTGAAAAGATCGTAGCTCGAAGCTTTCAAGTGCAGCAAATCAAGGAAATTCTTTCACAATTATTAACCGCTCTGAACTTTCTTCATGACCATCACATTGTTCACTTGGATTTGAAATTGGATAATGTCATCTTCACTCACGGCGATTGGTATGAAGAAAAAGATCCGGGCTCTGACATCCCTTTGGTTAAGATGGTTAACACAGAAATTCGGTTAATAGATTTCGGACTTGCAGTATCTCATCCGGAACATGCACATTTTTTCAGCCACGTCTGCTGCTTCCTTTATCGCCCACCAGAATCTATTTTGGGTACCAAAATCACTTATGCAGTGGACATTTGGGGTTGCGGGCTATTGGGCGTCGCTATGTATTTAGGATGTAACCTTTTCCACCGCCGTGAAAATTATGGCGATGTTGAACTTCTCGCCCAGATGGAAATTGTAATGGGGTCCTTCCCGCCAAAGTAGGTCTTTTATACGTACTTAAAATTTCAATATATAATTATTGTATTAATTATGTAAGTTTATATTTTAAGATTGATATTTGTATTACATTTAGGTTGCTTGGTGCAAAAAATGCAGCTCAATACTTTAAGCAGGGTAGAATAATAAAGCCCATATACATTAAATGGAAATCCTTTAAGTATTCTCGTCCCTTAAACGTAATGCATTTTTATAAAACTATAGCTACAAATTTTACTTGCTCTTTATTCTAAACATTTTAATCATTTATCAGGATCTGAAGAAAATTAATTCGTCCGAGACCGATACATTATTTTCCCTTTTGGAAAAGATGCTAAAACTGGACAGTAACGAGAGACCAAAAAGTGAACAACTGTTACAGATGATTCAATTGGATAGTTAGGCAGTATTTTTCTATTCCATAACATAGTTAAGAAATTGAGGAAAATTAAATCCCTTTTATCATCGAAATTTAATTGGTCACCAAAAATGTAATTTATACTTGAAAACTTAAGTAAAGTATATTATAACAAATCAAATATTTCAAAGTACAATTTCAATTTCAGCACATTATTCAACTGCAGGGGATTGTTTTCAGTTTTTTAATACCATTTCATTATTGTCATTACGATAAGATGTAAGACTCAAACTGCGACGCATTTCTATATTAGAACTTCGTCGTCGCTCATAGTTTGCATTCATACAGGATAATATAATACCACTTTTGTACTTCTCAATGACATCAAATGTCATGCTATCAGTATCACATATCATGGTATGAAATTACATATTATATTCGTCCTTCAACCTTCGACTTTGACTGGACAGTGAAATTAATTATTATCTGCAGTAAGTAGTAATATGGAGCAAACAGCATAGCATAGCAGTAGAAATTTACTACCATTGGCATAAACTCCAGCACTCAAGCAAGAACGGTCTTTGCGTCTCCTCCAGCGGCAGAAGAGCAGAACAAACTCGGGGAATCTCCATGCTAAATAAAGTGATGGAATATTGAAGAAGTGGCAGAGTTGGTTTGAATATTGCGGTTAGTTGATAGCGGGTCAGTTGGAAATTGAGAGACTTAAACAATTCGTAAGCACGTGCGGTAAAGGGAAGGGCGAAAGAAAATTACATAATTTGAATAATGACATAAATAATGTCACTGTCTAAACTCAACGAAAATAAGTGGCCGATAATAATCATCGGCACTCCGGTCCTCATCTTTGGCGTCTGGTACTGGAGAAAATCAAAGCAAGATACAGTCGGCCGGTCGAAAACTGACGAGAAAGACCCGGAAAACCAGAAGGTAAACATAGTAAACAATGCATTAGAATCAGCTATTATACATTCAAAAATTATTACACAGTGCAAATATAAGTCAAATATTGTGAAATCATCCACATTATATCAACTGTTTGACAATCGCAAATGTTTTCCATTTTTTTCATTTTTAAGTTTGTAAATCCGTTAATTGCATTTTATTTCAGAGTAATTAATTATTGAATGATTGTTACATCTTGTATTGATTATTTTCAACTTATAAAGGTAGGGCCAGTGGACTACAAAAAGTTGAAGGAAGAGGGCAACGAAAATTTCAAAAGTGGGAAGTATGACGTGGCGCTGGAATTGTACGCTAAGGCTATTTTAGACTGTCCAGTGGGGGATGACTTGGCGGCTTTGTATCAAAACCGAGCCGCTGTTTTCGAGAAGCAAGGTGAACATGCAAATGTCATCAAAGAGTGTACCAAAGCTTTGGAGATCAACAACAAGTATGTCAAAGCACTCCACAGGCGATCACGGGCTTACAAACAGACAGGATTCCTGGAAGAGTCCCTTGAAGACATCACAGCTGTCTGCATTCTGGAAATGTTCCAAGTTGGCGCTTCTATTCAGCATGCAGACGAAGTCCTCAAAGAATTAGGTATGTCATATTATTTTTTTACAGTAATTATTTTTTTATTATTTCCAAAAATACATGTGTCAGCTGATGTATCACTAAAAGTAGTTTATTTGGGAAATGAATAATTTTTGTTGTAGATTGACAATTTATCGTAATAATTAAAAAATTATAAAATGGTGTGTAGTGACAGATGTTTCACGGCAAGAACAGTTAAGATTAAGGGTTACTTATCCCCACTGTTTACGGAAATTATAACAGCTTTTTCTGTTGAGCACAAAACGTATATTGTACTGAACGTGTCGTGCTTATTAGCATATAAACGTCTAGAACTATATAGAATAAGTACTAATACTTATATTAATTGAAATTGACAATTAGGGAAGTGCGAAGCGGACAAATTGATGAAACAGAAAAAGCCGAGCAGACCGTCAGAACATTCAGTGTCTGCGTTCCTTAGGTCATTTTACAATGATCCTGTGACAAAGTTATTAACAGATGAGCTAGAGGAAGACGAGAGTTACTACGCGAGCTACTACGGGCGGGCAGTCAAAAATCTAATTGAGAGAGACTACGACGCTCTGCTTGTGAACTGTGAGAAAGAAATCGAAAAGTCTGAATCGCCGGACAAGAAAGTCAAGGCCCATCATTTGTTGGCCACTTTCAAATTCCTCTACGGTGACGAGACTTGCGTCGAACATTTTGACTTCGTAGCGGCCAATGGGGACGACATGGTCATTATTATTTTTATTTTGAATATTTTTATTATTTCTATCACCATTGTTATAATACTTATTTATTGTAAATATTATAATTTCATTATTGTTTTATTTTTTTGTCAATTTTAATTTTACCGTCAAATTATTTTTAATGTCAAAATTATTTTTATCGTCAGTTATTGATATTAGTCGTCAAATAATTTATGTTGTCATTGTAGTTAGAATAGTCATCCTGTTCTTAATTTTAATTACGATTTTGATATTTTATGGTAGGAGAAAGCCAGTGCCCTAATCAAACGGGCTTCTTACTTTGCACTATCGGATGCAGGTGACTTTATGAAATCTTTCGAGGAGGCTGCCCAGTTAACACCCACCAATGCAGACGTCTATCATCACAAAGGACAGGTAAATAAATACAGTATGGAATAAAATCCATCACTACAACTTTCAAATTATGTGATTAGGTTCTCCTGACAAAAGGACTGATGGAAGAGGCAATGGCTGAGATAGAAAAAGCTGCTGAGATGTGTCCAGACTTCCCGTTGGCCACTGCGACGAAATGGTTTATCACTTACAGAGTGGCCTTCATGAACAACAACTCGGAGCTGATGAGTTCCTCCATGAGAAGTTTCCAAAAATGTCTTAGACGATTTCCAAAGTCCCCAGATGTCTTTAACCTCTACGGACAAGTATCTCAGTCAATTATTTTGTATTTAAGTATAAAAGCAAAAGGAATTATTATGTCATATGCTCGTAATTATTTCTAGATTTTAATGGAGAATCGTCTTTTCCGTGAGGCAGAGGAGCAATTCGATAAAGTAATCGAGTTAGAGCCAAATAACACCGCTGTCTATGTTCACAAAGGTAATTGTAACAATAATTAATTGATATACACATCACAGCAAGAAAGACAATAAAGATAATGTAAAATTAAGTATTAAATTTATAATAAATGTGTAATTGTTAAAATGATTTGAATGTAGCCATGGCTCAATTCAGTATGACTAATGACCATGAAAAGGCACTGAAAATCCTCAGAGACAGTCTCAAGATCGATGACAGAAACGAATTCGTATGGGAAACCATCGGCACTTTGGAACTACAAATGTAATTTTTACTCTATGACATTTTGGTTCTAAAGTATACTGGCTTCAATGTGTTAAAAGACCAAATAGATTTTTAAAGCTCCAATCTGTTTTATATTTTGCTTAACATCCTTCTTTTTTAAAATCCTGTAGAGTTAGTAGGCGAGATTGCTAATAATATTAAATGTTATACAGAGGGAACTTAGAGGCGACAGTAGAGGCGATCGGGAAGGCGCTGGAGTTGGCCAAATCTCATCAGGAGTTGATGATGTTGTCGTCGCTGAAGAAGGCAGCCGAAGTTCAGTGTCGAGTTAAGCAAAAGTTAGGAATAGAAATCCCCGCCGTTAATTCCATCGGTGGGCCAGGCGCTGTGCCTTTAACCCCATTTTAATTCATTTACGTTCATTGTACAACTTCTCAACTTGTGATTTCATTAAAGTCGTAGTCATTCTTTTAATACAAACAAAAAGCTGTTTTGGAGTTCTAAAAATGGTCTATTGGCATGACATCATGCTGTTGTTTTGGCAGATATCATCTTTTTTTTTGATAGAAGATAACCGACCTTAGTTTTTCATCTGTATGCAGTATTATGCAGTGGGTTTTGTCATTTCTTGCCAAATTGTAAAAATTATTAGGCGCATTAAGTATTTATTCCAATTCGTCATGCCCTAGCAAGTTTGTTCGCACTTAAACCGAATGGCAGTTATTGTTGATCTTGTTTAAATTCCAAGATATTCCACGTAGCTTTTTGCACAAGTACGTTTTGTTACATTCAGATGCTACTACTATAACCAAAGTAATGTACATACCTTATTGTAAGTATGAAACCATCATGCTATATAGATTGAATTAAAAAAGTTGAAGTTAAAATTTCCTAGTACACAGACCGATATTTATATACCTACGATGATGATGTATAATACTAGATAATACATACATACATTACTATATAATGATACTGTGCAAGCCCTTCTCTTTCTTGCTTGAATTATTGTGTTTCAAGTTTCAACTAATATGATAGCTTTAAAGTATCTCATTGTTTTCGCAAACGTTTCAAGTGTCTCTTTTACTAGAATGAATATAGTGTTAAATGGATATTGTAAAATTGTAAGGAAGCAGCAGAAAATACTATGTATGACTGAAAGTTATAAAATGTATATTTTAATAATTTTAAAATGATCTTATAGTAAAATGATATTCCAAATAATTGCTAGCGTAAAAATAGAAACGAAAATAATAATTCGCAGACAGAAACTACGAAAAAGAAATAATGGCTGGGTACACACTTTCGGGATTTCCTTGTCACAACAACTATATAATGCAATGGAAGTCAATATATTAGGAATTGAGAGTATCTAGGTATCATTTATTGATTATTATAAGACATGACGTGGAAAATATTTTGATTTTGTTAAAACCTTGAATGTCTGCCACCGAATTCTATCACGCCGTGCTTGCATTTCTTATGAATGATATTACTATAATAGCTTACATAGTCTCATTTCCAGTTTACCTGAAACTTGTTTGGAAAAGAGAGCAATACATTGTCAAAGCGAAATGGGCGGTCCCACCGGATGGCAATCAAATTAGTAAATGACCTTTGACCAGTTTGAAAAAAAAGCCTGTGGATTCACGAGTGGACGGAGAAATTGTTTTCGGTTGGGTTGGGCGCAACAATCAAAAATAAATTGGGCGAAGGCGAAAATTTTTGGTATTACAGGAAATGTTTTTTCAATGTATTATAGGCATGTGCAGGCAAATAAATTAAGATGATCATTTGTAGATTTTTACAGACAACATCATGTTCATTGTGTGCATCATCACCACCTCCAAGAAGGTGAACGTTGTGGATTTCTTCATGATGAAAAATGGCCCTATTGTATATCGCATTGTTCGACAACTTTGGACCAATCTACGGACAGTTGGATCGGCTTCTCTCTTACGTTCCTGAATAAAATTCAGGGATTTTGTGTTGACCAATGCCATAGTTGGAATGAACAAAACTTCAATTATGTGCACCATGACTGCCGTGAGAGGAAAAACAATATAGCCTCCAAATGGAATGACAAGATACATTTTAACAGTAACAAAATTGAGAAAGATGTTAAGCAAACCAGCAACAAGCAAAATGGGCGGTCCTAAAGGGTAAACAAGCAAATAATTTATATCAAGATTGATGAGTTTTAGTACTGTGTAGATATGCATGGCAGCTAAAGGTTGTCTTCGAAAAAATATCTTTGTTTTAAAGTATGCCAATCCTTTTGATTTTTTTGCGGTGATCAATTCCAACCAGAAGATAACAATAACGGCATAAATAATACCACAATAAATAATAAACAGAACTGGGAACCATAAATTAATGACAAGGATTGTGAGGAAAGGTAGTACTATTAGTCTGGCTAATAATGAATCCAAATTGGTGACTTGAAGCAGGTGAATTATTGGGTTGAATGGAATGGTGACGAAGGAAATTGACAGGAGGACTGATGACGATATTCCCATTGCCGTGATGAGTTTCATCAATTTTGCCAAAATTTCATACTTCTCAAAGCTCCATTTTTCCCATCGACTTTTGTACTTTCCTGTAGAATAAATGATATTCAATTTATAATGCAATGCTTAAGTCAGCCTTATATTGTAGGTGTTAACGGCAATAAGTAAATTCAGGCATTAAGCTTAATGCCTAGGCAATAACCTTAATGCCTAAAAATGCCCGGCATTAAGCTTAATGCCTAGTCTTTAAGCTTAAAGCCTAGGCATTAAGCCTAATGCCTGAATTTTACTCGGCATTAAGCTTAATGCCTGGTCTTATTGCCTGATTTGATTGGAAATCATTGTAAACAGCAAAAACTTAAGTCTAGTACACATAGTCGATGTGTATTTATGGAAAATGTAAATGTACATGGTTAGGGTTAGCCATTTAAAACAATGTGGGATTTTTACATGTATTTTAATTTCATAAATTTTATTAAAAGCTCTATGTTAACACTTCCTCCAATCGGATTTTCCAATAGAGTTGCATTGGAGATGCCAGGATTTTTGATCTCAATGTGAAGAAATAACTCCACGAGATAATGACAGAATTAGGACACAGGCAAATCTATAAGTTTATTTTATAGTTTATTGTAATGAAATATGAATCGATCCGATTAACTTAAAGTTACTGACGTAAATCATAATATTAGTGACATGGTAGAGGTGATTACGTGGGTGGCGATGGGCTAATTATGATGCCACTCCTCATGTCATTGGCCAGGCCTGAGAATGGATAAAGATGACAATTTTTGACTGTTGATATTTTTCCTTTGGAGACACTTTAAATCATGCATTTATTACGAAACCACTCGGCAAGACTCAAGACAAAATTCATGAAATTAAAATACATGTAAAAATCCAATATTGTTTTAAATGACTAACCCTAACCGTGTACATTTGCATTTTACATAAATACACATCGAATGTGTATATCAGACTTAAGTTTTTGTTGTTTACATTGATTTCCACCCAAATCAGGCAATAAGACCAGGCATTAAGCTTAATGCCGAGTAAAATTCAGGCATTAGGCTTAATGCCTAGGCTTTAAGCTTAAAGACTAGGCATTAAGCTTAATGCCGGGCATTTTTAGGCATTAAGCTTATTGCCTAGGCATTAAGCTTAATGCCTGAATTTACTTATTGCCGTTAACATAGGTATAGATTATAATTACAGCTCTTGCCTGAACAAAGTTCAGCATTGAGGATAAAATATCAAAATGTAAATGCATTTTGGGTGCTACTACAACAGACTGTGCTGAGCTTTCTTTTTTGCGTACGATTATGATATAAATTATTGAAATGTGTAAGTCTTTATACTTACTTAAGAGTATTATGTCCAGTTTGTGCACAGAGTTGATTGTAGAGCAGCAGTGGCTTCTGTTGGAGAATAAAATCAAGTTGGAATACTGCGACAGGGACATTGTTAGTCCAATTATGATGAATGTAATAACTTTCTCTGCAGTAAAAGAAGGTGTGAATATTTGCATTAGCAGACTTGCTATTATAAATGCATTGAGCAAGACTCCGGCGATAAAAAAGAACGCCCAAACCGACAATTGCCTTTTGTTCAAGTTCAGATTTACATTTTTGGTCTGTGGACACCAAGTGAACAGTGAGGCATAAAATTTGTCTCCAAAAATATGGAAAAAACTATCATAGGACAGAACCAAAACAGATGAGGCCATTTTGGAGACTGATAAATTGGATGACGTGTATATTGACTTTATAATGTCAAACAAACTCAGAGCATTGTATTGAGCAGAGCATTGAATTGAGATTGTTTTTCACTTTTGCATAGGAAAGACTTACTAAATAAACGAATTGTCCCTTCCCATGTAAGCTTTAAATAAAAATTCTACTACAGTCTGTATGTATAAATTGTTCATTTAATTTAAAAGCACTTTATAATAAATTATTATTATTCTACTTCCCATCAGAAATCAGAAGACTAAAGCATGGAATAATATTATTAGCATGTATAGATATTGTGTTATGCTAGTTGTGGGTGTAAGAAATTGACCTTATAATGCACAAACTAAACAATAACATCGGATATGTAAATACTTACAATAACAAAACTGGCCAAACAATTTTCAATAAGGAATTACATAGAAATGGACGTTCTCCGTATTTATTACTTTACTAACTTATTTAGATATTTGAAGTATGAGAACGTTGAGCGAATAGATTTAAATAATAGCCATACCAAGTAATATTCTACATTGACGTCAAACACTATGTATACAACTGTGCAACATTTTTACAGAGTGTATATCGATATTTTAGTTTATAAAATGGCCTCGATTGGTGTGCTTCGTTCGTTAGATACATTTTTCTATGTTTTTGATAACCAATTTCATGCACAATTCTTCAATTGGTGTCCCCGCACTAAAACGTTACATCTAAACACAAAGAAAATCAAATTATCAATTTGGACCTTGTTTTTTATTTTTAGTATTTGTTTAAATACATTTATAACAATCAGTTTGTTGACACAAAAATTCAAGCCGTTTCTATCGGTCGAACAAATTGTTATATATACAATCTCTATCACAATACTCTCCATGTCCCAAATCGCCAACTTATTTCTGTTTGCCAATAGACGTCATTACTGCAATACCTTCAACTGTGCTTTTCGACTGGATGCATCGCTTTTCCGTAAAATTAAACACATACAAATAATTTACAAATATATCATAACCGAACGACATTGTATCATTGTATGCTGTCCAGGATTTTTTCTAGGCTATTATGGAATCATATGCAAAGCATAATAAATAATATTATACAAAACTTTCCCCAAAAATAATATTGAATATTACCGTAAATATCGATATAATTCCGCGCGGAATTATTGTTTCAAGGCTCAAAAAAAAGGGTGAATAGTCGAAATAATTCCGCAGCTGCGGAATTATTTTTCATAGTCAATTTTTATTTAATTTTCAATGCAAAAGTTAAAAATGAAAAAAAGTTTAATAATAAATGGATTTATATTTCATCCATTCGTGTAAAGTTTCTTCCATTGCAGGAATTTTTAATTTTCGTCCTCCTTCTTTTAGTATTTTTCTCTCACTTGCTTCTGTGCATACAAAAATATCCTCCACAAAATGATATAGAAATGACATTTTCAAAATTTAAATTTGTTATAAATTTATTATTATAAACTGTTACCATCTTCAGCTAAAGTTTCAAACTCCAGCCTTTTCCGTTTCCATTCACTTAGAGTTTTTCGATGAACATTTAACTGTTTGCTGACCTTAGTCATAGTCATCAAGCTTTCGTCACATAATTTAATAGCCCTGATCTTAAAAGCCAAATTTCTTCACACATAGGAAGATGGCCTTTTTGGAGTCAAAAATACTCGTTCTTCCTCCGCTTCTGCCATTTCAGAGTGAATGCAGACTGCAACTAAACTACCATCATGCTGTACTCTGAGAACCTTTCACTCAAGTCGATGTTCTTAATTCCTTAGTACATATGCACTTATTTATTTTATCTTATAATTAAATTTGCCTTTTACCTACACTAACTAACATGAATACACAGGTAAAGGTACGCGGAATTATTTCGATACGCGGAATTATTTGCTAGAACGGTCTAAAAAGCTAAGTAAAATCGAAATAATTCCGCGTACGCGGAATTATTTCAGTAGGCGGAACTATATCGATATTTACGGTATCATAACTATATTCAAAGCTCGTCTCGTTCTTCAGTACTACTATTATAGATCCTAAATCATAACAATACAGACGTTGGTGTAATTATTTTGTGAACACATTCTAAATGAATTGAAATATTATAAGGCTTTGCCGTTTTATAATCATGGAGAAAGGTCCGCTTTACTGTAAAATGGACAAAAATAATACTTACTATCCATCACGCGATGTAAATCAAACGTTAAGCTTTAAAAAATTACATCGCCATTTGTTTTTCATTTTCCATCTAGCAGCACCGTATATCAAGCAATAATACTACAACTAAAGTTGTTGGAGAAGTAGCTTTAAAAAAAGTCATGACAAACCTTAAGATTAATATCAAACCGTACATCTTAGTGATGTTAGGTTCCAGAAATTGAAGATATTATCACGACGATACTTCATTTATGTTTAATGTGTAATCACAATCAGATTGTCTCGCTATGATATTTTGTACTATACTACGCTACTCTTCCTTTCTCGTGTTTGAGGATAGGAGCATATGATACTATCTACAACACTTCTTTGTTTGGCATGCCTGAGTATTAGGCTGATTGGCTGATAACAAATGAACATTAAATTATTAACAAATCCCACGCCTGTAAGCTTACAACTATATAACAAAGTTTTAATCTACGACTACAAAGAAAAATACTGTGGAGCTTAAATGATAAATATATAGGACATAACTAAACTATTGCTTCCATCAGTTCGACTTGAACTATTCCACAAGTTTTAAAAGTTTTAACTTAGTTTTAAGCGACTGCTGCTGTTTTAATAATGCTGGAATAATCCACGCAGAATGAATGTATTACTTTACTTATTCTTAGAATTCCTCCCATTTTGCTAAGGAAAATAGTGCAATAAATAAAACCTAAGTAAAAATTTCAAATATCACGTAAGTAATACCATAAATCGTAGGTTAGAAATATACAACCAGAAAGTCAGAGTATATATACAGATATAGACTATGAGTATAACTATTAGTAAGGTTTGATTATAGACGATCTAAGATACTTTTAAGGTGGTAGATGGCCACTATTCTGTGACACTATACAGACCCCCTCTTTAGTATAAATTGATTATAAAATATCATAGATGATATTTAATGATCATTTAATAATATTTTGTCATGAATAATTTTCTATCTGGCAATTAAAGCAGTTAATGATTCTAAATGAATAATTATCTTACGTTTCAAATTATCACTTATTGTGGTTCTGAATCATTAGAGATGATTATTGTAATTTGAGCATCTTATAAGAGATTACAAATGACTTCAAAGTATTGAAAATGATAATAAATGATCATCAATGGTTAAAAATAATCACAAATGATCAAATGATCATCCATGGTCATAAATGACATATTTATACTAAATAAAGGTGAGTCAAATAAATAAATGTCGTACACATAATATTGTTTTCGCTACTTTTAGTGAGTATTCAAACGTAAATATTAATTGCAAATAATAGAATATTATAACTTATTTTAGTATGTACGTCTTTTGTGAAACATTAACTGTAATAACTTACCATTTTTAGGGGATTATGACAAATTAACCCTCGTCCACTCCGAATAGCTCATTTTTGAAAAGTTTTTAACAATTTTCATCATTTTTGTCATATCATAGAACGTTTTATTTCTTCCTGTTTCGAAATTTGCCCACAAACATCCGTGGTAAGATAGCTTAGGACAAGCTTTGTACTACAGTTGTATTTCTTGGTATTGGGAATTTTCACATCTAAAGTTTTACATCCTGGGGTAGTGAAGTTTTACAACCAGCCACCGCAGTTTTACAACCAGCCACTGCAGTTTTACAACCACACACTGCAGTTTTACAACCAGCCACTGCAGTTTTACAACCAGCCACTGCAGTTATACATCCACAAACGGCAGTTTTACAACCTTACAAATGTAACGAACTCAAAGTTTGGTAAAACCTAAATAAATGCTTAATAATTATATTAAGACGAAGTTTGGTTAATAGCCGAAGGAATGGTGCATTATGGTAAATGCTCCATTCAAATGTAAAAGGTAGGTAGATATTATGATTGTATTTACATACAATGAATGTAAACTTAATAGTGCATAAAAGTAAATCACAATCATGTTGCTGTACAGCTTACTGCTACTGTACAGAAATCAGAACTGCTCCTATGGACTAAAGTCAATAGCGCGTATGGCTAAGCCCCAAGAGCAGTGCTCCTGTGGACTAGCCAATAGCGCTACTGGGGCCCCTGCTCTTCTGGACTACCACAGACATAGATGATAGGTTGAAAAAGACCATGGCGACATACAATACAGTGAACATGGCAATTTACTGCCGCTCAATTGCTAAAAAATCACCACATAAACAAAGGAAAAAAGAAATTCCCAGCAAAAAATTCAACAACTAGTGAAATGTCCCCTGCTAAAGAGTCAGGCTACATATCGGAGAAAGAATACATAAAACGTCGTAAATTATAAGATTGATTTAACGTTTACATATTACTTATCCTTATTTGACATTGACCATGTTTAACCTTTTTCATTGACTGTTTTCTTTACTTTAAATGCATTAAATAACCTTTCAGCAATATACCATATCACTTCGTCTTAATATAATTATTAAGCATTTATTTAGGTTTTACCAAACTTTGAGTTCGTTACATTTGTAAGGTTGTAAAACTGCCGTTTGTGGATGTATAACTGCAGTGGCTGGTTGTAAAACTGCAGTGGCTGGTTGTAAAACTGCAGTGTGTGGTTGTAAAACTGCAGTGGCTGGTTGTAAAACTGCGGTGGCTGGTTGTAAAACTTCACTACCCCAGGATGTAAAACTTTAGATGGGAAAATTCCTGGATCCGTATTTCTTTATTAATATTCGGATGGTTAACGGTATAATGTTAACACAATATACTTTTCCTTTAATAGTTTCCTAGTTTCCTAGTTTAATTTTCAATATTGCTGAAAAAGAATTATTTTTAAATTGTTTGTGTAAAATTAAAATAATATTTATGCGACCCAAAATAGAGTTTTGTCCATTGTCCTTTCAAGCAGAGAACTATTTTGGAATGGCAGATGGAATGGATAATTATTTTGCAGTGCACGAGTCATTATTCACAAAAACAGTTTCAGGCATTAAAGCATTATGGTGTTGGTGATGTTATGTTTTAACATAGTCGATTTTTCGCTGCAAAATACCTTAATGTATGTATATGATTTGGAGCCTACAAAACACAGCCACTAAAAACAGTTATTAGAACAAGTAGGGAGTAAAGGGAATACGGAACCGATTCAAGTATTAAATATTTAAAACGGGAAACCATTTTAGAAGACATTTTATAATACATAATAAGTAGGCTATTTACACAGCTATGTTAAAAAAACGCATAAGAAAATAAAAACGGCATTTTAAAATTCAAAGTAAAAAATTATCCAGTATATGCAATTAATATTAGAAATATAACATTGTATTTCATCATTGTGATATAAACTATGAATAAGTATGTATCTAAATGTAATTTTGTCATTTTTGAAAACAATTACAACATTTTATTCACAATTTTTTCTAAATTCCCTGCTGATTTTGTCATTTAAGGCAGAAGCTTTCGTAGACTAAATTAGGGTTGTAATGGTTTATTGTGCAACGTTTAAATTACAATGTTATACTATTATTAAGACCGGTCGGAGTATAGTCATCATGAGTCTTGAATATTACATTAAGGTGATGAAACATTTATGCATTTATATAGCTGAAAATAATTCATTTAAGGTCAAAACAATATTTCCGTAACCTTTTTAATACATTACAATGTTCACAATATCAAAGGGATGGAGACATTTTGTCGCTGTAAACAAAGTTCTCTAGCAAAATAAGTCGTAATATACTTTAGTTCTTCGCATACTCTTTGAAACAAACAAAGACAGAATAATAACATTTTATTTAAGTAGTTAGTTTTTACTGTGGATCATTTGAACTAACGTTCGCTTCGTTTCTTGACTCCCCAATATGATAAACAAGGAGATGTGGAATGCCACAAAACTATTCGTGGCTCTATTTTCCACTATTGGTGCCATCCCTTTCCATTTTCAGATCTCATCGTCTCAGAAAACCGTTTTTGTGATCAGAAAAGGTTGGAAATTCTATTTTTCAAGATTTCTCGCAGCGAACGTGGCATTGATTATGGGATGGATTGCATTTCAACATATCAAATTGATATTTGTTCCAAACCCGAATTATAAACCACACATGGTCATTGTCAACGTGTGCATCCTTTCATGTTTACTCATGGCAAACACGAGCAATGCATCATTGTACAGGGACATATCCGAAATGCCGAGGATTGTTAACCAAGTGGTTCAATGCGATATAGATTTAGAAGGTAATTTAAATTATTAAACCATGTCGGACCCATGTTACATAATAACTTGTAAAAACCAAATGTTATTGCAGCAATATCGGGTCTGTCCACTCCAGGCGAAGCGAAACTTAAATTTACCTAACCATATACCATACGATCCAAACTTATTTCTCATTTAAAAAAAATATTTCTCAGCATTTGATTAATTTTTCCGATATAAAAATGTTTATCAGAATTCATATAATTTTTTAGAAATATTCAAAAGAGAACGAGCGAAAAATAAATCCTCAACATTGATGTACGTTATAATCGGACTCGGGTTGCAATTGATGAATTTGTTTATGATTCCTCTGGGGATCCTGATGGCTCTGTTCACTGCATTAGATGACAATGCTCTTCTGCGGGAAGAAGTTGTTCTGGCTCTGAATTATCCTGCAGAATATGCCAAGCACCCATTCGTAAGAATATTCCTCGGTCTGTACGTCCTCATCATCGGCATTGGAGTTCTAGCCCCCATCATCTTCTATCTCATGTATTCAATCATTTACATGCAAATCATAAATTTCTGGCTGGACTTCATATCTCAATCCAAGGTAGTCGGGAGAAAACAGCAGACGGCTTACAACTTGCTTCAAATCATCGTGAAGGAGGTGAATTCCTGTGCAGACTTGCTGATATCTTGTCTCCTTTTCGTGGGCCAACTCATCAGCACGACAAGTTTCTACGGAACACTCAAAATGTATGGAGTCATCCAAATGCCAATATTCCTGCTCCTTCCCGGCCTTGCAATTCTGTTGACCAGTTTGGAGTCTGTTATGATTCCTCATGCAGCCTTAATGGAAACCAAATCTACCAATTTGGTTGAGAAATGGTCCAACAACCGAAACCTGGAAGTCAGAAAATTTGCTCTTGGATGTCGGTCTGTTGGTGTTGAAGCTCACCCTTTCTTCACCATTAGAAAATGTACAATGTTCACATTTATTTCAATCATGATTGATAATACCATTTCACTACTGTTGTCCTTTTAATTGTAATATAAATTTTACCACATTATCATTCGAGGCTTATGAATTGTTTGTTTGGCATTTACTTGTAAATATAGATTATATTATGTACATCCTTATTGTAGATAGTAGTATGCGTATCGATTAAACAGTAGAATACAAGACCAAGAGATATGATTTTGAAAGTGCATTTATTTAAACATTTTTGTATGGGATAAATAACGAAAAACGTCACCATGAAAAGAGCCCTTGTAAAAAAAGTGTACAGTATAGAATAAGAAACAGATTATTTGTTGGGTGGAGGAAGGATGGGTCCAGAAATGGGTTGGTAAGGTTTGTCGTTGGGGTAGTGGACCTTGATTGGTTGGATTGGCTGATACTGGAGTTGAACTTTTGTTTGTCCAGCTGCAGTTTGAGGTTTGTCGGTTTGGGCCTCGTAAGTTTGCTCGGGCTTCTTGAGCAGAATGTTGATTTTGCTGTCTCCACCCTTGGCGGGTTTGAATCCAGCCTTGATGAGCTCGGCGATGTTGTAATTGGGGACTTCGATATCGTAGACTTGTTGCTTTCCACCGGCGCTGTTCAGCCACAAAATGTGTTCAGAGCGGAGAGTAAGGGCATCCTTACTAACACCAGAGCAATCAAATTTCAAATTTCCATCAGCTCCACCAACTTGTTTGCATTCGGTCATCAAAGTCCCTCCGCCTCCACCGGATGAAGATCCACTATCTCCTCCGCTTGAAGATCCGCTGTTTCCACCGCTTGAAGCTCCGCTGTTTCCACTGTTTGATGATCCACCTCCACCGTTTGAAGATCCATAATTTCCGTCACTTGGTGCCCCACTGTTTGATGGTCCAGCCCCAGAACCTCCGCTTGAAGATCCAGATCCATAATTTCCACCGCTGGATGGAGCACCGCTGGAAGGAGCAGCACCACTGGATCCTCCACCACCAGATGAAGATCCACCTCCGTATGAGGCACCACCACTAGATCCTCCTCCACTGGATGAAGATCCACCGCTGCCACCACCACCACCGGAATATGAAGAGGCGGATTGCGAAGTTTGACCGTACTGCGGTTTCCCCAGGGTGCAGGCAATGCTGCAGATTACGACTAAGACCTGCAAAAAATAGAATTGTAAAAGCTAGTCTTTTAAATGAAGTTAATGAAATATTACCTTAAAAGTGTTCATTTTGCTGATTGGTAGAAGTGAATGGGAGAATGAGTTGTGAGTGAATGATGATTTCTGTGGAGATCTGTTCGCCTTTTAAAGCGCCAGACCCAGTTCTCTTTTTTCAGAATATTTTAAAATGTTACCTTTCCTAATGGAAAACGAAACTGTCCTTTCGTTTTCGTTGCATTTGCATCCAAAGTGTTGTTACCGAAAAGGTTAATTGCATAACATCCTAACAGTCAGTTAGATTAGCATTTTTACTTACAGTCTGGCTCAAATGCGGCATATTTTCTTTGCAAATGCATCGCATTATTGGAGATTTTGAAAATAGAGCAAGGTTAAGATAGTTAAGAAAGTCCAGTTAAGAGAATCCCAACGTTTTTAATTTAAAGTAATTATGAATGAAATCAGAAGATGCAATAGAATAAGGTATAATTAACTGTTTGCATAAATGCATCTCAAAATTCTCTCAAAAGTCTATATGCAATGCAAATGTTAATTAGTATGCGTTACTCATTCATAAATACTTTTCGTTATGAAATGACAGAAACTAAATGGCTAATTAAGTTTTACAAGCTTGTACAGGATAGTTAGACTTAATTACTTGTTTACAAACATGTCACATGCTACCTCACAACTGGAGACGTCTTCAAATGATTTTCAACATTCTTCCTAACATACGCGCATCTCAATTGATATTTTTGTTTGTTGCAACTCCATGTCTAGTGACGGTCTATCATAATAAAATCTAGGTCATTTTTATATTCGAAAAACGTATCTATTTGGTACTTCCAAGTACGAACTTTAATTTTAAGACTCAATTTGTGTGTATTCGCCGTTTCCACGTAATACTAATCATTATACAGTTACCAACTTGCCATAGCCATAAAATGGAAATTCTAGCATTATCTAGTTTTTGCTTGTTGCGGATGACAATTAAATATACTTGAAAACGCATTTGCATTTTAATTATCAAATAAGCACTCTCGCCGTATATTACGTATGTATATTGGCAATATAGGAAATAACCAACAGAACTCAAAGTTGTATTAGTTGGACACAGACTTACAAATCGGAGTTATAATAAAGTGAGTACACATTGTGAAATGTATTTTTAAAAAGGGCTTCGAATTTTCTATAATAAATATTTTTGGTAGCCAATAAATAGTAGGAAGTTGGGACCTCAAAAATTTAATTACAAAATTTCCCTAAATAACTTACCAAGACGTTTCTTTGATTTTCAGCCTGCTAAGGCATTTATATTTTAAAATATTGAATACACTTTAGTATAACATATAGCTACCAATTTTAGGCCAAATTTAAGAACTATTGTTTAAATACAATTTTAAAACTTCAAAGAATACTTTTATTCTATGTTTTAGCTACGGAGAATAGTTTGACTGATTTAATAGACAATGTCTCCATGCCTGCATTTAAGTAATAATTCTAAAGTTAATATCAAAATGGAAGCTACGATACCACAAGCAGCTGTGAAAATAAGTACACCTAATTCATTTAACCCAAGGCTCCTGTCCCCCATTTGTGATTTCGGATGAAATTTACACTGGCCGAAGGTGTTTTTACTGTTTATTTTCGTATAGCGATGCAACATCCCTCCTTCCATAATTTTTAATAAACTGCTGAATCAATTTTAAAAGTTTTTATAAATATTAAGTGATTGCATTTAGCACGAAAAAACATTCCACGCAGTAAAAGTTGCAAGTTACATCTCGGCCATAATCACCCACCTTACATTTAAAATTGATCTGTACCGAGATTTCTGTTGCACAAAATATCCACCAGCTTGTGTCTCAGTCCTGGATAATATTGAAGATATCTTCGAACAAATTGACTCTTTCTGTGAATCTATTGCAGGCAAGTCATTATCTTCACTCTGAAAAAGTGCATATCCTCCATTCATCAGCATCATATAATTTTCTGGCCTATTAATTGATATTTTCGGAGTTATCACATGCTGACCTAGCTCAATGTCCCCATTAGGTCTAGTCTGAATCAAAAAACATTTTTATGATGGTTATCATATTTTACCTTTTTCTAACAATACTAATAAGACATAGTATTTTAATACAGACTTAAATGATAGCTAACCTGATTGTAGTTGGAGAAATAAGATCTTAAATTCTCTGTTCCCATTAAAAATATGAAATTATGAGTAATTAAGTCTTCCAAAGATCTGATGTAATTGTACTTCACACGAAAAGTAACAATCAGTCTTGAAGAATAAAATGTTGTCGTCATCAAGGATAACCCTAGAGCTGAAATAAATACAATTCCACAAGCCGTTCTCTCAGGTTTGCGGAAACCTGTGTTGGAATTTAGAATTGTATATTAAAAAGTCATGAAAAGTTTTTAAATGAGGTTTGTGTTAATTCATTTCTAACTTTTGAGACATAATATCTGAAAAATGATTGCCAGCAAATCGTAAATGGAGATTTCTTCTTTCCTTACTAATACAATAGAAGTGGCTGTAATGGTAATTAAGACCCAGAGCGAGGCTATTGACAGCCATACCTCCTCATCAAATACAGATCCAAAGATGTTCTTGTTACTGAATTCTGGTTGTATAAAAAATACCGTTTGCCTGAAATTGTCAATAAAGTAAAGAATTATTTTTATAATCCAAAGGGTTGAAGTAAGACAGTTGTGGCACATTTTAAAAATGGCGCTATGAAATACACAGGGCATACAAGGACCCGCTTTCGAGGGACCTAACGTAATTAAAACAAGGGATATATTTAATGGATCCCTGAAAAAATTAAAAGTCCCTGAAAAACAATTGAAACGTCAATTGCTGACTTTGTCCCTTCGTTTAATTAATGGGTCCTTATGAAATTATTTAAAAAGTCCCTGCAAATGCTGAAATGGTACATGGACAAATAGTTGTGTTACTTACATAAAATAGTGAAAGTTAGGTTGTGTCTATGTCATTACCGGTGTAATCATTATCATGGTAATTCTATACAATAAGTACTAGTATATCAATTTTGTAAGTAAATCATTAAGCCATAAGTATCCAAAACAAATCATTCATTCATTGACGAATTAGGGCCTTCCTAGCCCTTAGTTGCCCGCATTTGGAACAGAACATATACACATTCTGGAAGTTGGTGTAAGATCTTAAGTGTTTTAATTTCTTTTTTCGCTTCAAATAATTTTTTTGAAAGGTGGAATTGAACACTTGTTGGAAAAATAAAAATATAACCCCTTCATCGAAAACTAAATTTTGGGAACCAAGTAAGGTAGAGGTTACACAAATACCTCTTAATGTCATTATTTTAATTAGATTCTTCTTAGCTCTCGTATTTTTCCAACAAAGTCCAATCTAACCTTTTTGAGCAAAATTTTGAAATATCGCTGGGTCTGTCTCGGAGCTATTTATGTTAGTTGAGAAGTAATAGAACTGAAGACACGTCAATATTTTAATTGTGCAGTGAGTTGGAGATAAATGAGAGGTATTAGATATAATAAACTCTACCTGTGTGAATTTATGTTGACAACACCTCACTAATTGGTCCATGTACCATTTCAGCATTTTTAGGGACTTATTAAATAATTCCATAGGGACCCATTAAATAAACGAAGGGACATAGTCAGCAATTGACCTTCTCAATTATTTTTCAGGGACTTTTAAATTATTTTAGGGACACATTAAATAGCAAATAAAACAATAAATTTGATAGGTATTTGTTCAACCACTGCCTTACTTCAATCCAAATTACCTAATACAATTAAAACTTAACGAAACTTACCTAATAACGATAAATGGATGTAAGGCAGCCAAAGTTTTTACTCTGTGCACAAGAATGTTATAATTTCCCATGACAAGATCAGATTCTTTTCTTGATAAGTAATCTGCTATCCCTCCAGGAGTGTCATCAGCATTTTTTGTCATTTCTAATTCGGTAATGGTTAAGATGTAACTATTTAAACAAGACACAAATCAATATTACGTATAGATATAAGATCACGGTAAGGCATAGGATAATTTTAATGATTAGATATTGATAGGTACCTAAAATTCAAAATGTATTGCATATCAAGAAAAATCTTTCCGGTCAATCCGCCAGTCAATATGAATTTGCCATTGTCCTCTTTGTAAGTAAAAGAACTGTATGTTGAGTTAACGAACTATTTAGGACAACATTATAAATTTTTATACTCTCTATAATGCTAAAAATGAATATAGAAAATTGGTTTGCAGTTAAAATATAACCTGAGCTATTACCCGTAGTTGAAAAGGTATATTACCCTTAGCAGAAGAATCTATGGGTTGCACGGAAAATGGCGAAATATTATGAAATTGATAATTTTCAAAATAAAAAAACTCTGAAAAGTTCACATGGTTTATTAAGCTCCATTTCTGGTTAAATAATAATGTAGAATTTATGTTAACAATAAATAAAGCTATATTTAATGATACTAATGAGAATGCTTTCATTGTTTCATTGTAATCCCACACAACTTGTTGATCAGAGAAAAACAAACAGAAAGTACTAAATGCTGTATTAAACTATAAAAAAATTCCAAACGTAAATGTAATAATTACAATTAACTTATATGTAAATATTATTCATATCCAGACATCCAGACAACTGTATGTTAACTATTTGATTATCCAGTACCAAATGTTGAATTATTACATCATAGCTACATGGCCTACAATTTAATTCGATTTGTTTCGAACTATTTGAGAGCAATTGAGGTCAAATTCAAAGACAATGTAAAAAGAATAGGTTTATCAAGTCATAAAGTTAAAGTATAGTATAAATCGATTTAGAAAAGCTCTTTTTCTTGGATATCATGATTGCATTGTTCCGAATGCTTCCTTCTCAATACAACTTTGATAATATTCACCACTCACAATGCAATAAAGTACCTTTCACTTTCTGCTACAGAAAGTCCACTTAGGGAATGAAGGTTGAAGCCTAAAAGTGTCAATTCAATCTCTCTGAAGCATGCAATTTTAATAAGCTTTCAACTTATACAACATAGTTACCCAGGAAAAACAGTCTAAGGGAAACAATAGGTAACCCAACAGGGAAAATTCAGCCGAACCCTGGTGGGAAATGGCAGACCATCCCATGCCGGAACCCATTCTGGGAATACGAGCATTTCCCTCTGGTATTCTCTGCCTGAAAAAAACGTTTTTGCACTACTATATTCCCACACAAGTCCCTAACGGGTAATATATGGGTGCCAGGATGGGTATTTTATGTATTCCCACACTAATCCCTATCGGGTAATTCATGGGTGCCAGGAAGGGTATTTTCTGTGTTCCCATACGTATCCCTAATGAAATATGCTTGGGCCTCAGATAAAAATATGGTCGTTATTTTAATGTTAAACCTATTGTATCCCCACAAGTATTTACCCCACTTAAAAACCCACGTGACATTCAAAATCAATTTTACAAATACAACAACAAATTTCATTTTATTGACAGAAAAACGTACCAATTTTATTCCTGTATCAGATTATCGGGCATATATTTATATTTTAACATGTCAACCCAATCCAACCTACACTAATATTCTAATATTATAAATAATACTAACAATGACAATAACTAGCTTACTAAGTGCATTACAAATTTTAGTATTTACTATAAACTTTTTTATCTTATTTTAAAAAATGTACCATCGGAAAGCATAGAAATGTTTTTGACTCAATATGAGATGGCAAAATAACACACTTGTACAGCAAATCGCAAATTTTAAGACGTTTAACAGGCAAAAAATTTTCAGACACTACGGAAACTAGCAACAATTCACTCTTAAAAGGATAGTTTTTGAGACGAGATTTTTTAGAAAATTCTTGCACTTCAACATAGGGTTCATCAGTAATATTTACAAATATTTTACGTACCAGAACTATATTACCATCAATTGAAATGAAACAATTATTCCCCTTGTTGCTTGATATCAAAAACTTATCAGTGTAATATTTTTGGCAAATATTACTTTTTACTTTGATAGGTCCCAACTTACACAAAGTGGGTTTGCTTAAACCATTGAGTTCTATTTCGTGCACTCTTTTTACCACTTGCTCTAAGTGTAATTTTTGACCTCTGACAAGTTTTTTTATATGCTGTAAAAAATTTTCAAAGGGGAAGGCACTGATATTATCCAAACTTCCAAAGTTTTTTGCATCATCCGCTATATGTATTAAAGAATGTAAATTATAAACTAGCATTATTTGGCCATAGTATGTCTTCATTTGTAACACAAATTTTAGTAGCAACTTTTTGGCTATACCATTCCAATGATCTGTGTCACATTTGTTAGATAATAAAATCATAGTAGCCGAGTGGAGTAATAAGAAGTGCTTGTACAATTTTTTGGTAAAATATTCTGTAATATACAAGGCCCAGTATAGAGCAAGAACTGACGGAACTCTGTCGCCTTGTATCGGTTTATATCTGTTAGTGACCTAGGTTTTCTAGAAAACTCTTCAGGAATGAATTTAGAAACCATTACTAAATAGTGGGACATTATTTTAACTTTTGCTGCTGGGAGTCTTGTTTTTAAAGGACCTGACAACCATATATGCAGTAGCTTTCTCATTACACCCAAACAGATCAAATGCATATAGTCTAATACAACTTGGGAAACCAGCCCTACCTGTAACCGTGAAAAAGGTGATTCAGAAAGATGATGGTCACAATCCACCATATCAGAAAATGAATTATTTGTTCTTAAAGTAGAATTTAAATTTGTAAAAATGACTCTACCATCATATTCTCCCTCATCCACACATCGTTCGCAACCGTGGTAAGCTCCGTGACCCTTAATACATTTAATAAAGCTCCGCGCTGGAGCGTCTGCCACAATAGAACTAATTCTTACAAAATATTTAAAATCGTTTATAATAAACCCCGACTCCAAAACTTTCATTTCCGTAATAAACGGATCTAAATACTCTGACAAGCAACTAGGCTTGCTCTCACCACAATAGAGTGCTGCTAGTAGAGGTCGTGGTTGTATTGCTTGATCAAGCTTGAACAATATTGGCCACATCTGAATGTTACTGCTTTTGCATATAGGGATTCCATCGGTACTAATGGTTAATGTGAGAAGAGAATTTTCTGGATAATTGCGAGATATAATTTTTACAATAGGAAAGTGACACGTTTTTGTACCTTTCTTAACTTCTAATTCTAACTGACTTCTAACACCAAAATAATAAAATCTACCACCGCCAATTTTACAAGTCTGAACAGATCGAGGTGTTTGAAGAAGAGTTTGGGCACATTTTGGTAAATTTTCAGACGAATTTATAAATGGCCTAACGGTTACCAATAAATCTGAAAGGGCGGCTAAGGTAATGTTATGTCTGATACTCCAATTGGCTAATGATTTTGATAAACTGTAACTTTGCTCTAAGTTGCCACCTTCAACACTACCGCACCCAGTACTTAAACTATTATTGTAACCTACACAAGTCACATTTAATTCCTTCTGGCCACAAATGCTAGATATCCCTAAATTATCACTAATACCACTACCACCATTACAATTTACTATAGAATTACTGGAAGCAATGTCAATTACTTCATAATTAATAGAACTACCGCCATTTACTACAGAATCACTAGAACTACAACTTAAAATAGGAATAGGATCTGCACGTTTAAAGTCATAACTATTGCCACAATCTTGTACACTAATTTGCAAAGGAGCAGAGACATTTAATTCGTCTAATGTTTTTGCTACTTCTTCATTAATCCTCCTTCGTTTGCTTCGGTAGGATGTCATGGCTTTCCCGTTGACGACGACCTCCTTCTAGATCCCGCGCATTTTGCAAAAATGTTAAAATGCCTTGTTTTATTTCATAATCAGTGGCTGCAGCTGCTACTGCGTTTCTTCGGGTGGCTTCTATTAAATAATCAGTTATCAGTTATTGCAATTTTAAACAAGTGTTTATAATGTCTATTGTTATTAATTGTTAGTTAGAGTAATGGTAATGATACCTGAAATGGCTTCAATGGTGAGTGAAAATTTCATGAAAGCTGATTTTTTGTTTGGTCCTCGACCTGTAAAGTTGATGTTTTTGGAAATGTCTACTGACAGTAAACTTCGCAATATTTTTCCGACAATTTTTGATGCATTTTTACCCCCTTTAGACCCCAACAATGTTATCTGGAAGTTTAAATTTCCTTTATCAAGATTATAGACTTTTTAAAAAAAGGTTAACCTAAAAATAAATGTTTAAATTAGTTTACCAATGCTTCTTTATGAACAGGCTGTGCTATCCATCCTTCTAAAGCTTCCAAGTCAGTAATTGAAGCTAAGGGCAAAAGAAATGGAACTGCAGTCGCGTTGGAAGTAATTTGGCCGGATCCACGGAGTTGTAAAATATCTTGGATGTCCGATTTTATTTCTTCCAACTTTTTTACAATAGTTGTCTCAAACTCTGAAATAGCATTTTATCCTTTTGCATTGAATTATTAAAGAATATTAATAAGTTACTATAATTTACAACCATTACCTTTTTGTCTTTTAACTAACGAATCCACCGTTGACGAAAGCTGCTTGATAGTTTCTTCGGAAACAAGTACAAATGTCCCAGCATTATCATTTGGTATGAGACCCTGACTATGTCTAATGTTGCTGACATCCGGGTTGTCAAAATTTAAGTCATTAGCGTCATTGATTTCTAAAAGTAATATTTTTAGTTCAAACTGTGGATATTTTTTATAAAATGCCACCAATGATATGTTTAAAAAACAAATATTCTACAAACCATTGCAAGAAAAAATATCACCAAATTGCGACAGATTTTCATCGATTATTGACAAAGATGAGATGCTAGATCCACTTTTTGATTCCTCACTTGTAGATTTTGGCTCACTGTCCTTCCTTTTAGTTGCTGCAGTGGCTTTTCGTTTTTTCTTGGTTTTTTTTGTTGTAGTAGCCTCGTCATTTGTCTCTAGGGTTGATTTTTCAGCTGCTTCCTTTTCCAGTTGTTTTCCTTCATCATATCCAACTGTTAAATAAATTAACAAGAAACCAATTTTCAAAAGTAACGCCTATACTATCCTTGAGGTTAATCGTTAATTTGTGAATAATATATATTTCAACTGTTCAGGAAAACTACAAACTTACCTGATTTATGCACAATCCGTATTTTGTATGACGGCCACTTTGGATTATGATCTTTACACAATCTAATAATGTCCCTGGCTGGAACTGGTGGCCATTTGCAAGTTTTATTGTTATTGTTAATCCAAGTTTTTGGTACTAATGAAACTGTATCCTCTTCAATGAAATGAACTACTGAAAACATTACTAATTCAGAAAACACAGTACAAAATGTAAAATGATATGCCGCGTCAATAGTCAGTTACAGTTGTGAAAAACAAACAACTTGGCAATAAAATACCAATCCGCTGTTGACATCGGAGCACAAAATGTAAAATGACAGTCGACGCGCAATGAAGGTTGAACTTGTAGAGAGTGCAGAAGTGTTGTGGGAAACTTCCCTGCTATTACCCATTATAGCGTTATCAGCACAGCAGCAGCCATATTGAAAAGTTCCCTATGTATTCCCAGTATGATTATCTTTGGTAATTTCTCTGTATTTGATCGAATACTCCACATACTTCCCTAAAAGACTAAGTTGGGTTTTCCAACGGGAAATGATATTTAAAAAGGAGATCAAATGCAATATGGGAAATAAAAATTATCCCGGATGTAACCCTCTATGGTTACTTGTTGTTTCCAGTGTAGGAAAAGTAATGAATTTCCACCATTAATATTCTCAAATTCCCACAGAATTTTCCCTCTGATCGAAGTTTCCCAGTGATTTCCCGAGTTCCCGTACAAATCCCGCTATAAACCCATCTTTCTGTTTTTCCTGGGTAGTGCACTTACAAATATTATTGCGTCCAACTTTCTAACAAAAACTTGGCTCTGTGCCTTTACGAAAGGTACCTAATATTTTTTAAAAACATTATAGTCTAAGAAAACACTTACTTTCACAATTAGTTTTGTTTGTAAATTCGAATGGTGAATTCGCAGTAATTCATGTAATGCCTTCCAGGGAACAAAAATGTACTCCTTTTTTACAAAAAGTTAAAAAGCAGTCCTTATACTTTTTTGCTTTATTTACATGTAAATTGGAAGTAAATGAGGCCTGCTGCTACATCAAGAAAGGTAAAAACGCAAAAAAGGATGGTTTAAAAAAACTTAATTCTACATTTTTTATAAAAAATGTAAAATAGGTCCTTTTTTGCTCCCTGATACCTGCACATGACACCAATGAACAATTATCGAAGACCTAATTCATAATTATCTTGACACTTATTCATGCGGTAAGAATTTCATATCATTCTTCCAAAATGTCAACCATTCTTTAACAAATCCAATTAGCACTGTTCCAATTTTTATTAGATGGAAAAAGATAGCAATATTTTAATTGACACTTTTCAAAAATCCGATTCTGTCTTAAATGACTAACCCTGTAGTATGTAATTATTATTTCACTACATCAACCCTGCAAATTCAAAATACTTTTGGAGATATTTTTTGATAAAAAATATGTTAATAATTATGCCTAAAGCGTATAGTTATACAATATTTAAGTAGTAGTTCTAAACACAACAGTGAAATTGATAAAACTGTACCACAGGCAACTACAAAAAATAGTATGCCCAATTCACCAAACCCAAGACTTCTTCCCCATGTTTCTGTGTGCAGTTGAAATTTGCACTGGCTGTAAGTATTTTCAGTGTGCAATTTCCAGTACCGATGTTTCAAACCGTTCTCAATAACTTTTAGCAAACTACAAAACATCAAAGCTGGCATTATTATTGAATTTCATTGAATGGCGTGCAGAAAGACAGTTTTTCTGAAGACTTCACAAATGCAAGCATATTTTATATCGTATTTCATTTGGAAGTTATACTATGCTAAGAAGATATATTTAATTACCTTAGGTTTAGCAATGAGCTAAAACGATATTGCTTTTGCACAAAAAATCCGATTGCATGTGCATCAGTCCTAGATAATAAAGTCGATATTTTCTGGCATACATGTCGAGAGCCTTTTTCGGGTAATTGAATATCTTCAGTCTGAAAAAGTGCATATCCTCCGCTCATTAGCATCTTTATATCTTCATCTCCATTTAGTGATAGTTTTGGAGTTATTAAATGTTGACCTATTTGAATGTCTCCATTAGGCCTTGTCTAAATAATTATGCCAAATCATTTTCTTGACAAAGATTCTTAATATTAGGATAATCAGTAGTTACTGAATACCGTAGTAGTAACAGTTAAATTACCTGATTGTAATTGGAAAAGTAAGATATCAAACTTGCAGGTGACATTAAAAATTTGAAATTATGAGCAACGAGATCTTCTAAAGATTTTATGTAGTTGTGTTGAACACTAAAAGTTACAATCAATCTAGCGGAATAAAATGCCATGGTCATTAAAGTAAATCCTAGTGCCGAAAGAAATACAATTCCACAGGCAGTTTTCTCGGGTGAGCGATAACCTTTAAAAATAATAATCCTGATATCTTTTGACTTTTATAAATGAACGTTATTTGTTTTAAATTTTTACATATTTTGTACGTATTTTCAATACGGTAATTAAATCCACACACTAACTTTTAAGAAATAAAATATGAAAAAAGATTGCAATTAGGTCGTAAATAGAGATTTCTTCGTCTTTTAACTTCACAATAAAAATGGCAGAGGTAGCAATTAGTGCCCAGAGTATGGCTATGGACAACCACACATCGTCATCAAATACAGGACCAAAAATATTTCTTTTCTTGCTGAACTCGGGCTGTATAAAAAATACTGTTTGCCTAAAATTTCAAAAGAATTCAAAACAATATTTGAGATCACGAAAGTGTTATTTTGAAAAAATTAACAAACTTTTTCTGTTCAATAATATTTCACTGCATGATTTTAACTTATTTTAAATAGTTAAATATATACGATTAAATAATTTCAGTATCTTTCACGGCATACCTTAGCGTATTAATAGGATGGAGTGGCGACAAAGACTTTACTCTATTCAAGAGAATGTAATAATTGCCGATGATAATATCAGATTCGTTTCGCTTTAAAAAATCTGCTATTCCGCCAGCAGTGCCATCAGGATTTTTCGACATTGCTAATTCGGAAAGATTGAACGTGTAACTGTAAATTTGAATATAAATTCCCGATTATTATATAACAATTATATAGTTCTTAATTTCTAAATACAAAATAGCAATCTAATAGCAAATAATTTTTATGCTTACTGTTTAATTAAGCACATAATATTGTTATTAAAATGTCAAACATACTTGTCTTACTTGTACTTTTGCTTACCTAAAATTTAGTAAATATTGCATATCAAGAAAAACTTGTCCAGCAATTCCTCCAGTTATTATATACTGACCAGATACTTCTTGATATGTTAAAGGAGTGTAATGCGTAGTATAAAAGGGCTATTTCCAGATTAATTAAAATTAAAATATTTTATTGTTAGTGTTAAATCCCAAGAAAATCAGAGAATTAATGTTTTAACTGCTTCTAAATCAGGCATCGAAAATATATTCAACAATCTGGTTGCTGTGTTGACGTAGGTTTTCGGGGGGAAAATTTAGTAATAGTAGTAATAGTAGTAAATTTCGGGAAAAAGTTGGTCAAAATTTGGAAATTTTGTAAAGTGGCCATTTTAATTTAGGAGGATTGGTCTATTTTTCTAGAAATTTCTATTTTTGATGCCTTTCTTAAATTAAAAGAAATTGTGTAATTTAGTGTAATATAGATTAAAACCTAACCTGACTAACTACTCTAAGATGGAAAGTAAATTTCTTCTGTTCTAAAATTTGTGATTGTGACACGACACGGTTGAATTTTAGTGATGACACGACAAGATCGTTCTTTGCTCTTGTGTCTTCACCTTGAAGCTTTTTAATATGTGAATTTCCGATTATGTTGCCAACTTCGCTTACTAAATTCTTACAGATTAATTGAGTAGAATTTATATTTATTAGGATGAGAGTAATGCTAATTTTGACATTTAGTTGTAAGAATTCCATCATCGTAACTGACAAATACTGACAACAATCATAGATTATTAACTATATATTGTCTGGATGGATGTCAATAAATATTAATGTAAAACTATTTACCATTATCTATATACAGGTAGCATTAAAATTAGTATAGAAATCTAAAAACCTAAACCATTTGTTTGTCAGCAATGGCTGGCCTTACCAACTGAAGTACCTACTTAGTACTAAAAAGAAGTGTCTACGTATAACTAGCCAATATTTACAATTTAATATAAAATAAATTGATTACTCAACAGAAATTCAATTTACTAAATTGAACAGGAGTTAAGGGCATGGAAGCATAAAATGTTGGTAGTTACTAATACGAAAATATTTATTAAGTTCACTTCACAAACATTTGCAATCACAAGGTGTACCATTTTATGGCTCGCTACCCGTGGACCCTGTAATTTCTGTAAGCATTTTTAAGTGGATTGATAGCATGGCATAGTCATTTAATAATGTGAAATTTAGTAATTACAAATTTCCAAAAAAACACAGAAATCAAGCGGTAAACTGCCTTATTGCTTCAATATTTGGGAAAACATTTCCTATATTATATTAGGAATTAAAAATAGATGTAAATAACTATTTTATATAATTTAAAAGCCAAGTACGTATCCAGCCAGAAAAGGATGATTTTTTGGTCAAAAAAGATTAAAAATCAAAACTTTTTGCGCTTCGCGCAAATATGTCGTGATTTTACTAATAATCGGTCAAAATTCCTGGATACGTGCTTGTTAAAACCTATAATTAGCAATTTCTAAAATGTAAAGTGTAATTTGTAATTACCAATATCTACCAGAAAATTTAAACTATTTGAGTAAAACATGAAATGAAATAATATCATGTATACGAGACACACATCAACTATTAGAATTTTTTCCTAAAAATATGAAGTTAATCATATTTATAAATATGCATCATGAATCTCAAGCACAGATAAATCTGCTGCTGGGTTCCAAAAATGCATTTCTGTCTTGGTTATATTCTGAATTTATTTCGTTCAAGTTCAAAGGAAACTGCGTCTTTGGTTCATAGAAAATCTTTTACGGATTTTCATGTTTTCATTTCCGAAATTCGAAATTAGTCAAGGTGAAGCTGAAATCTGAAAATGTAAAAGACTTTTATTAATAACAGGATCATTTTTATTGTTTCTCCACAACATTCATTATGCACCACCGTTGATATTTCATATCGCCGTTACTCCCGCCAATAGTTGTACCCAGCAATAAGCAGACTGCGGCAACGAAATATAAAATTCAATTCCCCGGAAATATTGTGTTTTGTTTGGATTGAATTTTCTCCAGTTTAATTAATCCCCTCCAGGAAACGAAAACCGAATAGATTTTTTTATTTGTTTCTAGTTTGTAATTCCATCTGTCATTTAGAAGGTGCTGGTGGAAAAAAGTCCCGAAAGATTGGGGCGTTTTAATCGAAAAATAACTCTTGACAGCTTAAGAGTTTGGATATTAATGTTTGAGGGACCGATTATAAATCAAGGTTGGTTTGTTGGAGTAATAATAGTTATTATAATCAATAATCAGATGTTCATAATTATGGTCAGGAAAGGGGACACTTAGACTTACAAAGAATGTTTAAATTTTTGAATAGATTGAGATTTATAGAAGTTTGTTAATATAATATTGATATTGTAGAAGTAAAGTAATATTTTTCTTCATTTTTGCAGCGTTTTAGCGATTGATCTTTGAGCAAAGTAAATATGCAAAGAGAGTCATATGGAGCTACGAAGTCTATAAGTTTTGCTCTGGGGGAAGGTCCCGCAAATGCCTTGGCACTGTCAAAAGATAATAGCCATGTAGTTGTTGCTGGGAGAAATGGTATCATCAAAATCTCAATTTAGAAGAAATGAATCAATTAATTATCTTTATTTTGTTCAATTCTAATAAATATTTGTCTCCACAGTGTTTAAAATACTATCTATTGAAGAGGATGCTTTTATCGAAAAAGTGAATCTTAGAGTTGGAAAAAATCTTAATCTCAATTATTCGTGCAATGACGTCGTGTGGAGTCATTTAGACGAAAACCTAATTGCTACAGGAGCTACAAATGGGGCCGTAGTATTGTGGAACCTTTCAAAAAACACAAGAGCTAAGCAAGAACATGTTTTTGCTGACCATCAGCGCACTGTCCACAGGGTTTGTCTAAATCTATTTATCTAATAATACGGTAACAAAGCTTACTTTGATTGGTTAAAAAGTGAAGTACACTCCTTTATTGCTATTCTAGAATAATAATGTTAAAAGGAAAGGATATTTGATATTATATAAGTCACCCACGATAATTTTCAGTAAAATAATTCTTTATGAAATGCGAAATTTACTGTACAAATTGTACAATAAATTGTCATTGATAATAATATATGACATTGAACCCTAGCCTATCTATTTTTAACTTTACAATCTACAGAGAGGTCTTCAATTGTAGAATTTGGGTGATTATAAAATCATTGTTTTTACGCTGGCAAGAAAAATGTTTTGTCATTAAATTTCGGTGTCGGTCTTTTCCCATTGAAATATAATACATTACATTTAAAATTTTTTAGGTTGTTTTCCATCCAACGGATTCCAATATGCTTTTATCCGGCAGCCAAGATGGAACGGTGAAATGCTTTGATTTGCGAGCGAAAGAAGCCAAATTGACATTTAAAAGGTGCTGGATTACTACTTGCCCTTTAAAACGTTATAATCCGATTCAACATTTAGTGCCATAATATTACTGTCTTGTACTTAGTATTTCAGGTTTGGGATAAAGGGGGATAGTATGTAAATAATGTTTTATTTTGCTTGAAGTGTCAATAAGTTCGTCATTAACAAATCATTAAAAATTGATCAATAAGGGAATTTGCAGTTTTGTGTGTTGGATTTCAAAGTAAAACTGTAGAATGAGAGCATAATATTATTATGCAGGAATCGAATTAAAATTAAATGGGGATTATTATTGAGGTCGTCACTTAAGTTAATATTGGTTAACAATGGATCCTCTCTGTGATTTTCTATTTAATGGAATAGTAATGTATTGGAACAGATGTGGTTAATTTTTTTTATTTGAACAATTATAGTAATTCTGAAAGTGTCCGTGATATTCAGTTTGTGCCGAAAAACATTTTTTCTGTAACTTCCGTGAGCGAAAATGGATCAGTTCAGCTATGGGACATTCGAAAAGGTGGTGAACGCCCTTTATTAACGTTTACAGCTCATTCTGGTCCTGTATTCAGTAAGTTTATCTTTTTAGCTCATCATTTTATCATTTCCATTGTTCAATACTCGAAATTGTATTTGGCTCAAACTCAAAAGTCATTTACTTTATTCAAAAGGTTGTGACTGGCATCCTGATTCAGCTTCTGTCTTGGCAACGGGGGGTCGTGACCGCGCAATTAAAGTCTGGACCATAACCAAGTAATATATATACTAATATGCCATTGGGATCTAATAACCCTTTAAAAATGTATTATTAGAATTATTTTAAAAGTCTTGTCCACTGATTATAATTTCAACAGTGTTGCCACATTAGAACACACTATACAGACCGTAGCATCCGTTGGGAGAATAAAATGGCGACCTCAAAGACGCAACCATATTGGCAGTACATCTTTGGTAGTTGACGCTTCAGTTTGTGTGTGGGATGTTCGAAGACCTTTTGTTCCTTTTGCAGCTTTCGAAAAACACAAGTAAGAATGACTCTCATGAGAAAATGGTGATCATGTTTTAGTTTCATGCTAATAATAAGATATTTTGTTTCAGAGATGTTGCAACTGGAATAGCTTGGAAAAATAGTCCTCATGTATTTCTCTCAACATCTAAGGTACGTTCCCATAGAATGTCAAATTATGAAAATGATTTGACACCCACTGGTTAGGTATTTACCTTGGAAATAATTTTACCAGTGTTATACCACCAGAGTATAACATTGGTATTCCATTCCCCAGTAGACAACAATAAAACAATTTTTGTGTTTGCAAACTCAGCGATAGAAAGCGGACTGAATTTCCAAAACCCAATTCATTATTTTGTTTAAGTAGCAAATCAATTTCATTATTATCTGTTATTAGTTATTATTTATTTATTATTATTAGTAATAATTAAATTTCTTTTCTTGTATATAATTGTAGGATTGTACTGTTTGGCAACATGTTTTTAGAGATGCCACACGTCCAGCCACAAAAGCAATTCCTCAGGCTCTAGCTCTAAATATCCGTCACGGTGAAATAGCACAAGCTGTGACTACCTATCGAACTGAGTCATCGTCCGAAACGCTTCGATTCCCTTTATTCAAGTGAGAATGAAATTATAGAATACAATACATCAAATGACTTCTGTAACTTTTATGGTTAACAAGTTAGAAATGCCCTAGAGGATTATACCAATTAATTCAAATAATCATTATCATTTATAGTTTCCATTTGTATCGTTTTAGTAAATGAAATGAGTATATAATTTGGTTTTTCTGTAACAGCCGCAAAACAGCTACTCTAGACGAACAATTTCACATGGCCCAAAGTCACTTTTTTACGTATGAAGCAGGAAAATTGATTCGAGATGGATTTCGGGTAGAATGTGCTGAAAAGTAGGTTATTTTTTCAATATTTATATTCAAACTATTCATAATCTACAATTTTTATCATTCTTATTAATTTTCAGTTACATCTTATGGGGTAAAAGTCCAGGAGAGATGTGTGAAAAAAATGCACGCGTTGCCCAATCCTTAAATTTGGCTCCGGTATGTCTATATCGCTATTTTCACAGTTCATTCTTAGTTTTGTTATGTTATAATTACGACATACACTTAACTCATGCTTCATTGTTTTTTATTTATCAGATTTCTTGAAATTTTCCTACATTTAAAGGCAACTACATATAAAAGAATCTATTTTAAATATAATTGAAACTAGATTCTTTTAAAAAATCAAAAATCATTTTTATAACAAGCCCTATTAATTTTGTCTCTTTTTTATGAGTTTAATTTTAGTCTCTGAATGTGTTTAATATTCCAATTAAATTTCAAACTCCATATAAAGAAAGAGAGCAAATGATTTTTACTCTTTTAAGTCACAGTGTCATATTAGGTCTTTATTCAAATTATTGATTAATTGTAGTAATATTCCTGTAGGTATATACTGGCGTCTTTATTTTTTAGAATAATACATCTTAGAGCTCTTTTGAAAAGCCACATTAAATTCTGATTCAAAGAACTTGTTATTAATATAGGTTGCTTTGGTGTGGGAGATCGCAAAATTATTTTGTGTGTCGCTGACGACAGACGTCAGTATGAACTGCTCAAAAAATATGGACCAAATTCCAACCCCTCCGAAAGACGACTGTCGTGAGGATAATAATATATCCGATGAGGAAGTGAATAATAATTCTAGTTCAGAGACGGAAAAACATGATCTTCTAGCAGAAATTGCATCTGGTCTTCACATTTCTCAGAATCTTTTCATGTCTCCTGGTCCAACGTATGACTTTCAAGTACAGAAGGTAAATAAGCTGCTTTCAGCAATAAAAGTTATCTAACATTTATACATTAGACTCAAATTGGCCTATTAAGCTTTACATTGGAATGAATAGGACTGGCAAATACTACCGGCTGAAGCATTTCAGTTAAGACATGAAATTAGGGAAGGCTCATCCCCACCCATTCACTTGGAAGACTGTTCCCCCAGAGATGTCGAAGAGACTGTTGAGACGGTAGCCATTGAAAACCGAACGAGTCAACTTAAAATATCTCATATTGATCCAGTACCGGATTTCGATTTGTCTGTCCACTTGATGAAAGCTTTAGATTATCATGCCAAACAAGGTAACGCTTAATTATGTTGGAAATTGTGTTTTCTACAAATTGGCAATTTCGTATTGAAAATAATAAAAATAATTATATTGCAATTTATACTAATTACGACACTTGATTTATTTTATTCTATATAGGAGATGTGCAAACTGCGCTATGTGTCTGGCTCGTCTTGTCTTCTGTACACAAACTACCTGTAGACCGCTTAGTACTAGAGTCTTGGTGTTTGGGATATGTGGAGCTGTTGCAACGGAATCGTTTATATGCCCAGGCTGCATTGGTAACAATATTAAAATAACATTTTGTATAGTTTTTTATATAAACTTCGTTCACTTGCTGATTATTAATAGAAGATAATAACTTTCTCGTTTTCTGTATTGAAAGACAAAAGAAAAATACGGTTTCTATTCGCAATTCACTAATGGAGACTTTTAAACTCACTTTTAGTTTCTTCATTGAATCACTAGAATCTTCAAGTACATTAGCTAGTGTTAAATTATTTTCCTTAAATTGGGAAAAATAGAATTGATGAGACAATAATTAATTGTAGTAATTTCTACAGTCTACATCATACAAAATATTAAACATCGTTTCTATGTTTTCGTTTGTTTTGCTTGAATAATTAAAATTTTAGAACATTTTAATTACATTAACAGATCCTCTTAATTTTTTGCAGGTAATTAAGCGTTGCGGTGTTCTCAGTCATTTGTCCCAACAAAGTACATCATACTTGATATGCTGTGGACAGTGTGGAAAGCCATTGACTCAAAAATCTGGAAATTACTGTGAAAAGTAAGAATGGATTTGGCTGGAAATAAGTAGAATAGAATTTTAAACCTTTTCTGCTTGTTCTTTTAGAGGTTTATCATTGTAATATTCCAATCCAATAATTATATTCGCTAATCGTTAATTTTTTTGGCTCAAGGCTATCTTAATTTGAGGCAGTTAATAAAATTATTATATTCCTATTAGCATCTGTGTAATATATATATTTTTGGATATTGATTGGCATTGATTTTCTGAAGCTTTCCAAATTTTATCTAGCCTAATTAATATTTACTTGGCTGTTTTTGAAATGCTATTTTTATGACAAACCTCATAACATCGACATCGTATCGTGTTAATTTTGAGTTATGAATGTGTGAATTTAGGTGTCGGAAAACTGTGGCCAGATGTGGGATATGCCACGGAGCAGTGTCTGGTTTGATGTCATGGTGTCAAGGGTGTGGACACGGGGGTCACGTGGTACATCTTCGATGGTGGTTCTCCAAGCACAAAGAATGTCCTGTCGGATGTGGTCATCTCTGCCACGCCTGACTATTATACAGGAATACTATCCAAAGTTGTGATGCTGTCAATCAAGAACACCTTTTTGATACTTATTAAATGTAAAGCATTTTAATTCCTAAAGTGAGTATACATAGTAATATATAATTTACTTTAAAATTTAAAGACAGATAAATTCAATTTTGTTGTTTACTTTAAATTAAATAGTAAATCCATATTATTAGCAGATCGAAATGAATTTATATAATTCCAAACATCTGCGAGCAATTGGTTTCAGTGGAAGCTTATTACGAATCTAAAGAGACTTGAGGTATCTTAATGCATATGTCGTAGGCCATGAGAGGACATGGGGTTCACTGTGACAGCCTTTGACATCAGAAAGATTCAGAAAATCGTATTAGGTAGGTTACAGTCATACCATAACAGGGGAAGCGGGTAAAAGCCCAAAAATTGAGATAAATTCCGTTCTATTCGTTCTAAAAAATCATGTGATACCTCGTTCGAAATCAGAATGGTTTAGGGAACACTATTAAATAGCTTACAGTCATCCGCTAACAGGGGAAGTGGGTGAAAGCCGAAAAAACCATAAATTGACATAAATTTCGTTCTATTCATCCCACTAAATAGTGCAATACCTCGTTCAGTTCTTTTATTATTTCAGTATTCCATAGAAAGAAATGACAAGGCAAAAATATCCAATCACCAATTAGTCGTTATTTTTACAGAATAATTTCGTTAGAGGCTAGAAAGTAACCAATAATAGTTTCTTATCTACAAACTATTGTTATTGGTATCTAACTGTGCACAATAAAGGTCTAAAATGTTATATAGAATCAATAATTTGGAATGGTAAGATTTTATTGACATTCTGAACAATCATTTCACATGTTATATTTAATCTTTGACATCTAAACTGGTATTATAGCGAAACAATTGATGAAAACCAACATACTTGGATACAAATAAAAATAAACAGAGCATAGGTAGAACGGAAGTTGTTCAGGTGCTTGATAGAATTATAGTGCGTGTATAATGTACATGAAAATACGGAATTTTAGAAGCAGAGCGTAATTGCCAACCAAAGATTAATTTTTTAATTTTTCAAAACTTTTTACCATTTACTGAAAGCATCTTTTATTCCCAAGTTTTAAAGAATACAATTATTATTCTATGAAAGTTAATTAATTTTCCGTGATTTTTTATTAGAATACTCAGAGTAGTATATCTTTCGTATGTATTTTATTTTTGTTGCAACAAAATTTAAGATGCCTGATTAGATATTTTTACAGACAGCATCATATTCATTGTATGCAGCATCACAACTTCTAGAAAAGTAAAAGTTGTCGACTTTTTCATGATGAAAAATGGTCCAATTGCCAACCGCAATGTTCTGCAGCTTCTGAATATCCTCCGAATCATTGGATCGCTTTCTTTCTTACGTTCTTGAATAAATTCCTGGGATTTGGTGTTGACCAATGCCAAGAGTGGAATGATCATCACTTCAAATACGGGGACCATGACTGCCATCAGAGGACAAACGATGTAACCTTGAATTGGCATTATGTGGTACATTTTAATAGTAATGAAATTGACCAAGATATTTAGTAATCCAGCGACCAACAAAATTGCAGGTCCGAAAGGATACACTAGTAAATAGTTTACATCGAGATTTATGACTTTTAAAGCTGTGTAGATGTGCAGGGCCGCTAAGGGATGATTTCGGAAGTACGCCTTTGTTTTGAAATAAGCCAAGCTTTTCGATTTGCGAGCCGTGATCAATTTCAACCAGAATATTACTAGCGATGCATAAATAACTTCAATATAAACGAATAAAAGAACAGGAAACCATAGATGAATGACCAAAATTGTAAGGAAAGGTATCGCTATTATTCTGGCCACCTGAGTGTCTATTTGTAGTACTTGAAACAGATAAAGAATCGGGCTGAATGGAACTGTGATGAGGGTAATTGACACGAGGATAGCTGTTGATATTGTCATTGTAGTTATTAAATTCAATAACAGTTTCAGAATTTTGAATTCTGGAAAGTCCCACGCTTCCCACGGATCTTTATACTTTCCTGGATATATATAAAAATGTTTATTATTGTTGAAATGTAAATGTATTATGCTAATAATTAAAAGAAAATATTTGTACTATTACTGAACAGTGTGGCATCCAGTTGCACCAAGTTGTTAACAGTACAGCAAAAATGTCTTTTAAAGGCAAACAAAATACAATTGATAAATTGTGACAAAGATAATATAAGTTCTGCTATTAGGAAGACAACGACTTGTTCGACAGAGAGAGATGGTGCAAATATTTGTACTATTAGTGATCCCAAAATAAATAAATTAATAAAAACGCCAACGGCAAAAAATACGGCCCAAATTGACAGTTTGATTTTATTTGAATTGATATGAAACGTTTTAGTATTTGAATTCCAAACGAAATTCGAAGCGTGGAATTTGTCGTAAAAAATATAGAAAAAATTATTTAAGCTCTCAAGCAGCAGAACAGTTGATGACATTTTTTAAACTGAGAATTTAGGGGAACAATCCATAAAAACTCCAACACAATATTAAGAAGTATACATTGTTATTATTTCGGTAGCATACTTATGGTGTAACGACAATAGTAGCCAGAAAAAACTATAATTTCATAAAACACCCAATGTAAAACAACAACTGTGAGTTTTCAAGCCATGACATACTCAAATTAGCTTTAAAATGGACATTTTTTCTTAATACGACTATTTTACTTGCTTTAGAATACACAAGCGAAAATACTATTGATATGATACTCATTATCTTAAACGCTATAAGGCATCTAAAAATTGTAGAATTCACTATGTACATAATAACTTAATAACTGCGACTGTGAAAATTTGTTCAACTGTCAATATTTGGTAGTCGAGTGCCAATTAGAAGGCTTAAATAATAGTCAAAATGCAGCCAGCTCAATCATGTCCTCAATATTTAATTCAGAAGTGATTTTCAAAATTGTACACCAATAAATTGCAAGAAAACACAAAAATGAAATAATTGCCTAATATACGGAACTTAGCACAAATTAATTTTTCCTGGAAAATATACTCAACTCAATTAACTTGTAAGAACTGCCAGCAAAGAAATGCTTCGACCATACAATAAAACATTAACTACAGTCCAACATATCGTATTAAGCGAATTAATTCTCCGTATTGAAATAGTGCTTCCCCTGGGTAACTATTTCGATTTTTATCGTTTTCCAGAGCAAAATAAAGTAAAGTAATAATTATTTAAATAATTTTCCGTATCGAAATAATTCACCACCCTGGTTAACTATATCGATTTTCATCGTCCTCAGGTGCTAAAAACTGGCCAATAATAACAACCAGGAGAATTAATTCGATTAATATGGTAGTACATAAATTAAAAAATACAATTATTTGTAGGTATATTTGTAAAACCAAAATTAAGATGTCCCCTGAGGAATATTTACTGATAGCATCATGTTCATTGTGTGCATCATTACAACTTCCAGGAAAGTGAAGACTGTTGATTTCTTCATGATAAAAAATGGCCCCATTACCAATCTTAATGGTCGGCAGCTTCTGACTATTTTTCGAATTTCCTGATCCTCGTGTCTCTTGGTTGCGTGAATAAATTCCAAAGCTTTGGTGTTGACCAAAGTCATAGCTGGGATGACTAACACTTCCGTTGTGAGGACCATACCTGCCATCAAAGGGAAAAAGATGTAGCCGCTAAGAGCAATTGTGTGGTACATTTTAACAGTGACGAAATTAACGATGATGTTCAGCAATCCCGCAACAAGAAGACTTGCCGGGTTAAAGTAGAACATCACTCGGTCATTTAAATTGACATTTATAATTTCTAATGCCCTGTAGATGTGCATGGCTACCAACGGATGATTTCGAAAGTACATCTTTGTATTGAAATAGGACATATTATTTGATTTCCTTGCTGTGATTAATTGCAGCCAAAATATAACAATGATTGAATAAATTAAAGCACAATAAATTATCAGTAGAACAGGAAACCATAAATGAATAAAGAAAACAGCCAGAAAAGGAAACAAAATCAGTCTGGTCAATAGAGAATCTAATTGTAGATATTTCAATAAATGAAGAATCGGGCTGAATGAAGCTGTGACGAATGTGATTGACACGAGAGCAGACGTTGATATTCCCAAGGAAGTGATTAGTTTAAACAATATTGCCATAATTTTGTATTCTTGGTGCCATGGTTCCCATCGATCTTTGTACTTTCCTGGAAATGATCAATTTTATTTTTTCATTAACTAATTTGCTTTATACTACAATTTTTGTAAATAAAATTCGTGAATATTTATTGTAAGCTATGTAAAATAATAAAATAAAATAATTTTTGATATTACTGAAATATGTTGCATCCATGATAAAGGAAGCGTTGCAAGTTGAACAAAACTGGTTTATGTTGGCGAATAATACAATATTGGCAAACTGAGACAGATATAACACTATTATGAACAATGTGAATACAATAACTTGTTCAACTAAAAGAAATGGCCTAAATATTTGCATTATTATCGTTGTTGATAAAAATAAATTTATCGAAATGCCAACAGTGAAAAACATTGTCCAGATAGACAATCGGATTTTATTTGAATTTTGGTGAAAAGTTTTCGTTTTTGAGTTCCAAGTAAAAATCGAAGCACAAAATATCTCTCTATAAAAAGTAAGAGAGCATGTAAGTGTTCGTCCTCCAAAAATGTACCTGGGATGTCGCAAGACATTGTAGAAAACAATGTGAGACGGTTTACCCTTGGCGGAGCCAGGCATAAGCAGTGTAGTGCTTATGCCTGCTTGCCTTCTACTACCCTACTCTACTCACTCGCGGCTGCTGGCTGGCTGGACTGAGATGAGAAGACAAGCACTCTGCTTGCCTTCTCATCCTTGGCGGAGCCAGGCATAAGCAGTGTATGTAGTGCTTATGCCTGCTTGCCGTGCTTCTGCCTTCTACTACCCTACTCACTCGCGGCTGCTGGCTGGCTGGACTGAGATGAGAAGACAAGCACTCTGCTTGCCGTCTCATTTCTTTCGTTCGTGCAATCCATCCTTGCACCAACTTTTGATTCTTGCGGCAGTTATATTTTCTGCCAAAAACTATTTACGTTTCATCGTGTCTACGACTGCATCGTGGTAGCTGTCGTCAGTGGCTGTTGTCATTTCTGCCGGTCATTGGTTATCTGCCTGTCATTGGTCATCTGCCTGTCATTGGTCATCTGCCTGTTATTGGTCATCTCTGCCTGTCTTTGTCATCTGGACCAAACTAAGTAAGGGTATTTTTTTAAATTGACCCTTTCAGAGAAACTCATTTGGGCGGAAAATAGTAGGAATTTACATTGAAAGGGTAGGGATTTTTTAGAAAACTGTCTGTAACTTCGGACCTAAAAGAGTAAAAAAAGTGGCATATGTCAGCGAGTGGAAGTTGCCAAATTTTATCAGCAGAAGCACGACTTTCTACGATGTCTATAACTCAAATTATTGTCATTTTACTAAAACACCTTTTTTCATATGGGGGGGAGAATATTGGAATACATTGGAATTAATAAGATAGGAAGCTGCACATAATGAATAATAGAAAATTGGCTATTCTCCCCCATGTGAAAAAAGTGTTTTAGTAAAATGACAATAATTTGAGTTATAGACATCGTAGAAAGTCGTGCTTTACTGATAAAATTTGACAACTTCCACTCGCTGACATATGCCACTTTAATACTCTTTTAGATCCGAAGTTACAGACAGTTTTCTAAAAAATCCCTATTCTTTCAATGTAAATTCCTACTATTTTCCGCCCAATTGAGTTTCTCTGAAAGGGTCGATTCTGCTTCCACCATATAAGGGGGAGGCAAAGATGAAACACTTTTACCTAATCAAGATTTCCTGTATTCTATTCTTATTACTTCGTACTGACGCAACCATTAGTTCTGACAGTGATTCAAATTCTGAGTACATTTTTGCCCCTCTCTGATTGGTCCAAATTTTTTGTAATCAGCCAAAGAAATTGCAGATTTCATTTACATAAATCTATATGATTTCCATAGTGAAACTGTGAATAGCGAATATTATGCACTCATGATACATAAATCTATATGATTTCCAAAATGTATTTTAAGGGGTAGAATTTAATGAAAAACAAATACCGTGAATATTGAATGTTATGCACTCATGATAAAGAAATGGATATTAGGATGAATACGAAATCCGAATCTCATTGCAACCTCATTCGCATGAGCATAGTCGAGTTGTTGGAAGTATACCTGTGGATAAAAATTATGCATGGAATAAGTCTTATGCATATGATATGCATTATCAGAAATTATTTGGAATATTCAGTAAAATAAAACATTTTATGTCTTAAAATGTACTCTTTCGTATCTCTGTTCTCCGTTTACAAAGACTATACCTTTCAAATAATTTCTGATAATGTATAACAAATAAGATTTATTCCAAAGGTTTAATTCACAAACACTTCCAACAACTCAACTATGTTCATGTGAATGACGTTGTAATGAGATTCGGATTTAGTATTCATCCGTCATCCCAACCCAATATTATTTCTTTATCAAGAGTCCATATTATTCGCTATTCACGGTATTTGCTTCATCAAATTCTACCCCTTAAGATTCATTTTGGAAATCATATAGATTTATGTAAATGAAATCTGCAATTTCATTGGCTGATTACAAAAAATTTGGACCAATCAGAGAGGGGCAAAAATGTAGTCAGAATTTGAATCACTATCAGAACTAATGGTTACGACAGTAATAAGAGAATCAAGAATCTGAGTAAAATGTTTTGAAAATACTTTGGATACGAGCAAGGAGCTTGGACGGTTAATAAGGAGAGCCAAGTAGAGAATTGCCCGTAAGGGATTTTGAAGATCTATAAGGGACATTTTGTCCCTAATTTTGTGTAAATATCTGGTTGCTATGCTGTTGGAAACGTATTAAATTATTAGAGGATAGCAAGTGAGACATCAATGTTTATAGCAGCTTGATAAAGACAGGGGTAGGGGACGTTTTCCAAAAAACGTCCCTTATAAATCTTCAAATTCGCTTATGGTAAAATTCCCTACTCGGCTCTCCTGATAAAGCGCTACTATACTATGGCAACGTCCATGCTCCTTGGATACGAGGTATTTTAATTCAAAATCCCTCCCCTTCTCCTTGGAATAAATTGACACAAAACTGTATACCTTACAGTGTTACAGTGATACATATGATAATCACTATTCACTATAGAAGAATATTTTAGTTGGCCAATTTATTCTGAAAAGAAGGGGAGGGGAAAATGAGGGAAAAGACCCCAGACTAGGGCGTGACATGGCTTTCACACGTTAAAATCACTTTTAGCACACACCAGATCTAACCGTGTGGTAATTTAGTATGGAAGGGATTGGCGACCAAGTCACTCCGGTAACAAAGTCAACAGTTACAATTTTTATTCGGAAAAGATGGGGAGGGGAAAATGAGGGAAAAGACCCCAGACTATAGATTACCCAAATGGGAACGTTTCATAGACTAAAACATGTCCTGTACAATAAGACTGCTAATGCTATTGAGATATAGCTGCAACTTCCTTATTGGTTCTTACCCTTGGCTATTGTTTGTTACCCTTGGTTATTGGTTGTTACCCTAACACGTGAGTATATAAACTGTGGGCTTATTTAAGCTAGGTTTTAAGTTTCCCATTCACTTCACGCGGAAAAAGGACCATTCAGTTTTACTTATTCTGCCTAAAATTCCAAATCCCCTCACCTGGGGCTTATTTAAGCTAGGTTTTGAGTTTCCCATTCACTTCATGACCATTCAGTTACTTATTCTGCCTAAAATTCCAAATCCCCTCACTTGGGGCAAAGGCAATGTTTTATTTGTGAATGTTCCTTTGCGCGTGAAGTGAAAAGGAAGTGAAACCCAAAAACCTAGCTTTATGAATGTTCCTTTGCGCGTGAAGTGAAAAGGAAGTGAAACTCAAAACCTAGCTTTATGAATGTTCCTTTGCGCGTGAAGTGAAAGGGAAGCTAGCTTTACTGCTCGAATTATCAATTCGCCACCTTTTTCAAATAATAATCGCAGTGAAAATTGCTTCTGATTGGTGGATGCATTTTTTAAATTTGCCAATGATTTTCATAAATCCTCCCCAGGGGAAATATTTATTTCAACACTGAACTTTGAACTACAGACATGTGATAGGAAAATACGGACTAACACTTTTAGCATCATCGCAAAATAATACACTGTACCAACTCTATGATGTAATTAAAATTATATTGGAAAATTGGCCAATGATTTTCATAAATCCTCCCCAGGGGAAATATTTATTTCAACACTGAACTTTGAACTACAGACATGTGATATGATAGGAAAATACGGACTAAAACTTTTAGCCAATCATTGCATTTAAAATGCCTCATAACATTTTTTTGTATTTTTAGGCCTAATAATGAGTAATAAACGTCGGGTAAGTAATCCTAATCAGGGCTCCACACCCACTTTGAGCCAATTCGTTATTCCTAAACGCAGTTTACAGCTAAGTGGGTCAGCTTCCAAAACTCCTGAGGATAAACATAAACTTGGCATAATGTTATGTGTCTACTGAAACTTTTTAATTTCTTCCTAGGACATCACAGACTTTTATCTTTTATGATATTAATTTCTAAAGTCCTGATCGCTAACCAACAGTTATTTCCCCGTCCGTAGGACGGGCTGCGTTTCTCGTATCTCCATAAACGAAGAAAAAGCTGTCAAAACACTGAAGTATAGCAGTTGATGCCATTTTCTAAAGTAAAGCGTTTAGAAATTGAGCTCAGCAACCTTCCATTTAACATTGATATTCCAAGTATTGAGAGTTTTATAAAGGAGTTATAAAATCCGTTCATCAGACGATATAATTTTATATAATGTTAGCACCGTTTGTATATAACAATTCCATAGACTGTCAAATTAGTTATTTATTTCATATACAGGTTCTATGATTTAATTTCTGGAACAAGGTTTAGGTTTGAACCGATGAATAATTCGAATTCTATTCTTATATACCTCGAAAAATATAGAAAGGGTGTCAAGTTGACATATTAGATAATAAAGTCAATTTCCAGATACTTGTGCAAAAAATAAACATATATTGTAGGTGTCTGCTATTTGCAATTTTAATTAACCACTTATTGCCATTTGCCAGTTATCACAAACGTTTAATGTAAAAAATGTTATTACTGCGTATGGCCATTTTCAATGTGTTAGTTTGAAAGCTATGCAATTATTCAAGACTTGTATTTGACATAACTCATATATTCGAGGAAAACGAATTCAGGTTAATTTCACGCAATTTGGCTTTGCAATAAGTTAAATGTTATTGATTTACCTATGTAGCTAGTATTCTTTATTTTTTAGGAATTGCTATAACAGGAATAGTTGTAGGACACATTTTCGTGATAATTTCGCAGTTAAAGATGACATATCGGGTGATCTGATATGTACACAAGCTAGTCGACGGTGATATTCAAAAGTTTTAAATGTATTTCAAACTGTCAAAAATTATTTAATATGGTCAATTGGCATTTTTCTAAAGGATTTTGAGGCGAATAAGTTAAAAAGTAAAATTTACTGCTTTTACTAAATTACACACTAGGGAATTACGATATGATGCCGTGGTATATTTTTTCCTTCTTTTACATCGATATATCGTCGAAATTGAATCATAATAGCTCAAAATGTGAACGACCATCTAAACACTGGCGTATAAAATGTAGAAAGAGATATTAATTACTTTAAGCAATCTTTATTAATGAAAGACACAAAAATGTAGATGAACATATTATTTTTGGATTCATTATTTTTTTATTTACAGCATAATATTTTACATTAAAATATTTAGTTGTGGGATTGTATCTTTTGTATCAAATTTGGGTGTCAGATTTCCAAAAATAAAATTAGGATGATTGATGAGATATATTTACAGACACCAACATATTCATCGTGTAAATCATCACAACTTCTAGAAAACTAAAGGTTGTTGACTTTTTCATGATGAAAAATGGTCCAATTGCCAACCGCAATGTTCTGCAGCTTCTGAACATCCTCCGAATCATTGGATCGCTTTCTTTCTTACGTTCTTGAATAAATTCCTGGGATTTGGTGTTGACTAAGGCTAAGGCTGGAATGAGCATCACCTCAATAATGAGGACCATAATTGACATCAAAGGACAAACGAAGTAGCCTTGAATTGGCATTATGTGGTACATTTTAATTGTAACGAAATTGACCAAGATATTTAGTAATCCAGCAACCAAGAAAATTGCTGGCCCGAAAGGATACACTAGTAAATAGTTTACATCTAGATTTATGACTTTTAAAGCTGTATAGATGTACAGGGCCACTAAAGGATGCTTTCGGAAGTATGCCTTTGTTTTGAAATAAGCCAAGCTTTTTGATTTGCGTGCCGTGATTACTTTCAACCAGAATATTACTATTAATGCATAAATTAATGCAATGTAGATGATTAACAGAACAGGAAACCATAGATGAATGATTAAAATTATAAGGATAGGCATAGTTACTAATCTGGCCGTCTGAGAGTCTATTTGTAGTACTTGAAACAAATAGACAATTGGGCTGAAAGAAGCTGTGACGAAGGTAATTGACACGAGGATAGCTGTTGATATTGCCATTGTAGTTAATAAATTCAATAACAGTTTCAGAATTTTGAATTCTGGAAAGTGCCACGATTCCCACGGATCTTTATACTTTCCTGGAGATACATAAAAATGTTTCTTATTGAAATGTAAATGTATTAATTAATAGAAACTATTTATGTTTTAAATTATTACTGAACAGTGCGATATCCAGTTGTACGCAGCTATTGACAGTACAGCAAAAATGTCTTTTAAAGGCAAACAAAATACAATTAAAAAACTGCGACAGAGATAATATTAGCACTGTTACTAGGAAGAAAACAACTTGTTCGACAGAAAGAGATGCTGTAAATATTTGTAATATTAATGATCCCGAAATAAATAAATTTAAAAATACGCCAACGACAAAAAAGAAGGCCCAAATTGACAGTTTGAGTTTATTTGAACTTATATGAAACGTTTTAGTATTTGACTCCCAAATAAAAGCCGAAGCGTGGAATTTGTCGTAAAAAATATAAAAAAAACTATCTATACTCTGAAGCAGAACAGTTGATGTCATTTTTTAAACTGACAAATCTAGGGAAACAATCCATGAAAACCCCTACGCAATATTATAAAGTATACATTGTTATTTATTTCGGTACCATAATTATGGTCTAAAGACAATAATAGTGGACTGACCAAGAAAACCTATAATTATATAAAACACCCAATTTAAAAAAGAATTTTTCGGTGCACAGTTATAAAAGTTACATTGGTTGTCGCCTGATAATTTATTAAGATGACATTAAAGAAGAGTGACTGTGATTACCACAACTGTGAATTTTTAAGCATTGAAATATGGACTTACATCAACGACATTTATTCTGGTAAGATTGTTTTACTTGCTTTAGAAAACACGTCTGAAAATACTATTATTACTAAGATGCTTATTATTTTAAAAGCTATATGGCCAAGGGCGTATCTAAAATTGTATTTAGAGGGTTCTAATTTCTAAATTTAGTATTCCATAAATCAAACAAATTAAGCCCTTATTACTAATTTATTTGATTCAATTTGATAAGTACGATACTTATATTCGGATTTAACGGCAACTTAAATTCAATTTTACATCCCTAAGTTCTTTTAAAGGAAACAGAAAACATTAAGTAGAAGGAATTCACTGTTTCTTACCGATTATAGGTTAATCAAAATAAAAATTTAAAAACACTTATTTAATTTAGACAGCGATAAGGTGACAAATTGATGCATTTAGTTCCTAGTGGGTACTAAATGTACTTTTGAACTTAAATTCACAAAACTTACCTAGAAACTGAGCCTGGGAGGACTTAAAATCCACAAATTAATTACGGAATTCATTAAATTAATGGCGAGATTAATTGCTTGTTTCCTTAACGTCAACAGGGGGTACTTAAGCACCCCCTAAATACGTCCTTGTATATGATGGCTATAAAAATTGGTTGAACCATCAATTATTTGGTAGTCGAGTACCAATTAGAAGGCGTCTATCGTCTTCAATAATAGTCTATAAATACAGCCAGCTCAACCCATATATATAGAAACTATAACACTATAAGGAATTTCTATATGACGCATTGTCTATACCTTCAATGTTAAAAAATTTTCATTCTTGTGATTGGAGGGAGTCATGAGCGAGGTCTCCTCCGCAATCTTTTAAAATGAAGTGCAATTTATTTACATACAGTGACTAAAACCGGTGACTAAAACCCCATCTTCATATGGAAGCATTTAATTTTTTTGCGATTTGGGACTAGCCGTGTCATATGATTTTTATTGTAGTTTTCTCAATGTTTAATATAGTATTATAGTTTCTATAATAGTCTAGGGGTTCACTGACTGATATTTAAAACTAACCGCACAGCAAGGTACCTTATTTTTGGGAAAAACAATAAAACACTTAGCCGAATGTTTGTAGGCTTCCCCGCTGCAGTGTCTAACTATCCGTCTCTTTGACGAGGCGGTTTCCCTTGTCGGTTTGTAACTCTATGCTGTGGGGCTGCTGATGAAGTGTGAAAATATATAAGCCTGGTGGAGACAGAATTTACTCCTCCGGAGACAGTTTTTGTACCTGAGACTCTTAACTCATTCACTGTTTCACAACGTGAAACGCAAAGTCGAATGAGTATAAATATCTTAACTAGTTTCTATATATGGCTCAACCAAATAATTGCCTAATTTACGGAAATCGACGCAAATCAAACAATTTTTTATGGAAAATATATTCAACTCAGTTAACTTCTAATAACGGACAGCAAAGAAATGCTTGGATTGATAATACAATACAGCAATAACTAAAGACTAAGTTAATATATCATTAAAAATGGAATTATTTGTAGGAACTTTTAATGCTATTTTCAGAATCATCATGACTTTTAGTTTCGTGAATAAACTCCAGAACCACCCTTAAGAGTTACCACTTAACTTATTTAGAGTGCCCCGAGATAACTTAATAGAATAAAGCCCTGAATTATAACGTATGACAAAATTCTTGAGTAATGACCTAATAAATGTATTAGTTTCATTTCCGTATATGTCTATATTTTTGGCGTGTATAAAAGGCAAGACAAGAGAATTGAAATATCAATTATTGCCTGCATAGGTTGAGGAAACAAATACATTCCTGCTTTTGTTCTCCTCTACATAAATTATGGGTTTCCTTCAGGCTGTGACACGCCTTCTGTTCTCAGTTGGCCTCCTTTCCTCCTTAACTATTTTTGTATCTAGCGAAATCTCAAATTTTGAGACCGAAGTTATAAAATTGATTAAGGAGTACGGTCACAAAATCCCAGAAGATTGTTTTCTGACGGATCCGATTTTTCTACAGAAGAAGGATCGTGCAACAGGAGAAATAAGATACACTCTTCCCGATGGCAAAGAATTTGAATACGTGACGACAAGGAATGACACAAATAGAGAAATAGTCGTCTTCACTTCAGAGGAAGATGAACTAGTTTTCAAAAAGCACAAGCGAGTCTATGTTGCCTTGAAAAAAAATTCCATGCCTAATGATAGAAAGAATCCTGAATATTTTGCAGCCTCCGTTTACATTCGGTACATTAAAAAGCATTTATAAAAACTGTATCAAAATATTTTGATATCACATTTTGGTGAAACATTTTTTTAGTGATGCGGGTGACAAGGATGCTGAGCCACTTGAGATTGAAGGCCGTAAATACAAAATCGAATGGGATCTTTGGGATGAACATTTAATTCCCGGAGGAACTACTTTGAATCTCAATTCCCATTTCTGTACGTCCAGTATCATTATTCCTTGTCTCTTCGCTGATGATCCTCCAAAAGCAGGCGTGAATGGAATTGTCAAACCACCCCAACGTTACATCCCAAAGAAAACTTATTTCCAAGAAACCAAAGAAATCACTGCTGACCACTTTGTCGTTCCTGGCGGTGATCCAGATGATGTTTATGACTTGTACAGAGATCTGGAAAGCGAGAGGAACATGCAGGGTCGTGCAGTCGAAGGTGGCGATGCTGCTCATGAAGGACATCCTGGGTAAGTCTAAATCTAAGTATAAAATCTACATACATAAATTACAGCACCAGCAAATTGACCCGGGTATGGTAGCGACGGCATTACAATACTCTCCCTACCTGACGGTGATAGATTTATATCAATAAATATTTTAACCATTTCAACTTATTTTAAACTTGCAGCGCAGCGGGAGCCCTTACTACTGGTAATCTTAAACCTAAATACATTAATAGCTTTATTCTGTATCAATAATTAATCCATTTATGTCTCATTAATATAGGCCATCAAAATGCCTTGTGTGCTGCTCTGGGTGCCAAGGGAGGAAAAGCTTGTGGACAACGTAGAAAACGGAGTAAGTGATGAGTATGAATCAAAATTTGAAGGAATTATAATTGAATGACTCATTAACCGCAATAATTCTGGCAGGTGGTGAATTCTCCACTGCATTGGATTATCCTGGATGGAAGACTCAGTATATTAAGCCAGTCAAAGGCAGTTACGCTGAAGCTCATGAAGAGCTTCCATTCTTTGGTTTTGGAAATTGTCCAGCAAAGACATGGAAACCTACAGATATGGATCATCTTAAAGATGCTGACGATGCTCTCGACTTTTATTTGATGGTACTAAGAACCGAATGTGTGGCTGTCATCAAAGCTCAATTGGAGAAGATGATGGAGTTGAAAGTTATCAACTATAAACCAGAAGACAAAACCTTCCATTTTGATATAGAATACAAGAAAGCGTAAGATTCACAAAGCGCATTGGAATATATTTTATCTGCTTCAGATTTACATGAAAATATTTGATTTTCAGGAGAAACCCGAAATTGAATTTCCATGAACAGGTGCTTGGAGGAACAGGTGCAGGATTGACTTTGTTCAGTCAGACACTCGTCCAACTTATCAAGAATCCGATAGAGAAGCCTGAGACTCCTGATGGCAGAAGACTCACAAGAGCAACCAACACAGCCATTGATTTGGTTTTGAGGTTGGTAGATCAAACGCGTAACTTATTCCGTCTGCATTTGGTGGCATGTACACGTCACGCTATCATCGCTGCTAGGATGGGATTCTCCAAAATCGCTCAAGATAAACAAAACATTGAGAACCAATGTTCTGACTGCGATGCCGATTTGGCTATCAACTTCAACGACAGATTAGCCGTGATGACTCTTCTTCAATTCCTGAAATACGGTCTGCATGATGTGGATACTAAGTCATCTGTCAGTATTCACGAGAGCTACATTGAGTTCTTCAAGGCTAATGTCAAAATCAATGAATTAAAAGTCAACATGTTTTCATAGAGTTCTGAATATTAGTTGTGACCAATTTGTATTTATTCCATGTTATTCCTATGTCCTTTGCCTGCCCACTATTATTTGTTGTGTCCCATTAAAATTCTTTTTTAGTTTCTATTTGCATACGATTAAACTTATTCCATCGTCTCAGTCTCAGTCATGGTAAATACAATTCATCCTGTAATACAGTACGGGGCAGCTAAAAGTGACCATGGGGATTACATGGCCCCTATGGGAAATTATGAAAAAAACATCGTTCATAACCTCATTTTTTCATTTCTGCCTAGGAATCGTAATCCCTATGGTCACTTTTAACAGCACCGTACTGTAGATTGGATGTCTTCATTCTGCTGCTCATCAGTCTCAATGCCTGTGCTACTTGTATATTGTAGCTCTATGTGATTTTGGGTACATTTATATGGGTGTGGCCGGTGGTAGGTGTTTGATGGTGATTGGTCGTTTCGTTTAGATACAATCTTACAGGTCATTAGCAGAAGTTCAACTACTAAGAATAGCCCAATGATTGGGTATTCATTAATTAACTGCAAACGATGGTAAGGTCGACGTCCAAATTACTCAATGAATAAAAATCTATCCAAAATGATTTCCGCGTTTATTTATTGCTTTGAGCTAAAAATAGACATGCATTGTAAAATCAATTACGGACAACAGACTCTTTACATACTAAGGCGTAACCTTAAAATTTTCCATTATGCCACGTACATCACTTCACTTCATTAATAATGGGTGCAGTTTTTCCTTCGGACTTTGTATTACTATATGAGTCACAATATTTGGGATACAGCCATAACATCATCAATATGCATGTCAAATGAAATCTCTCCATCGGATTTTGGAAATCAATCCCTTTTACAAATCTCAATCTACAAATCTTACGAGGGATCAAATATCAATCAATGTTTCGAAAATTTAAATGGAAAACAGATTTAGTCAGCAATTTCTTACCTATTTGGCGAATGACCAAATTGACATCTCTTTCATTTGCTCATTCCATCAAAATCTAAAACCATACTCATTTACTAAATTCACAAGGATTCAAATCCCTAAAACTTAAAAACAGGATGCATATATGTTTGCTTTCAGCTCCACTTTTACTAAAACCAGAGATTTTTCTATCGGGATGTATGAGGATGTAGTAGTAGCGGGAGGTAGTACTACTAGGAGATATTACTGGCATGAGGTACTACTAGCGAGAGGTATGCTAGCGGGCGAGCACGTATACAGAACTGGATTGTGGGGGCTAACATTTCATATAGATATCTTAAAGGAAAAATTTTGACAATTTTGGACGAAAATCAGTCAAAAATGGCCTAAAACTGCTAGCAATCGCGCGGATCGGGAATATTTTTGCTATTTTGAGATAAAATTCCTTTTTTCTTGGATTTCGGTAAAGCCCACCGGTCAATACGTCCTTGCTAGCCGGGCGTATTAGTAGCGAAAGGTAGTACTAGAGGGAGATATTACTAACGGGAGGTAGTACTAGAGGGAGATATTACTACTAACGGGAGGTATAACTAGAGGGAGATATTACTAACGGGAGGTAGAGAGGGAGATACTACTAACGGGAGGTAGTACTAGAGGGAGGTAGTACTAGAGGGTGATATTACTACTAACGGGAGGTATAACTAGAGGGAGATATTACTACTAACGGGAGGTATAACTAGAGGGAGATATTACTAACGGGAGGTAGAGAGGGAGATATTACTAACGAGAGGTAGAGAGGGAGATATTACTAACGGGAGGTAGAGAGGGAGATATTACTAACGGGAGGTAGAGAGGGAGATATTACTAACGGGAGGTAGAGAGGGAGATATTACTAACGAGAGGTAGAGAGGGAGATATTACTAACGGGAGATAGTATGTATTAGTGATAGGTATTAGAAGCACGTATTCAGAGGGGGGCTGAGGAGGCTCTGGCCCCCCTAAATTTCCAGAAAAAGACGATCTTTGTGTCAAGAAAGGTTAAAAATACAAAACATTTTCGCACGAATATTATGTCTTCATTTAACCAATATATTTTGGGGTGCCCTTTGGTAAAATTCCTGGGTGCGCGCTCGACAGTGGAGGCAGTACAAATTGGAAGATATTATCACAGAGGAGGTATTATGTTGTTGTTGTTACCAACCGGTTCCATCAGAGCCGTTACACCCCGACAAGACAAAAAAAAGGCTCAATTCAAGGGTGAGGCGCCCTACATACTGCATCCTTAAATTAGGTTAGGTTTGTACAAGGTGTCGAGTGTGCCGTAAATGCCGCATGCCGTAAATGCCGTAAATTGAATTTACGGCATTTGGTATTTGGTGGCATGCAGTAAATGCCGTAAATGCCGTAAATTATTTTTTAAGTTTTTAGCTGTTTATACACATAAATTGATGTGGGAAGTGAGAAATAACACGTTTTAAGTGCTTTTATACATCAAAATTGTGTATTAACATGATTTTATGCCACTCATAGTGGCTAAAAAGCTTTGAAAAGGGAAAACTCATTTGATAACTTATGACAGTTATCATTTATTATAAAATGATCAAAATTATATTTTTTGTTCTTCCATTAGTTAAAAATTACCATTAAACTGTCAATTACGTGTATTATGTATTTTACGGCATTTTCGGCTTTTACGGCATTTACGGCATGCGGCATCTGAAAAGAATTTACGGCATGCCGACTTTATACTCTGGGTTTGTAGGATGGAATCGTTTATTATTTAGTTTTGCCAGAGCTGCAGGGAGGGATGACAGGGGGCCCTAGCTCACTACGATATGGAAGAAAAGAATTTTTTCCTTCAAATCGAAAAATTTTCACACTTCGCGCAAAAATGATATATATTTTCACCTACCTATATCTCATTGGGTCCCTCCCGAAATCTTTTTCTGGCTGCGGCCTTGAGTTTTGCCTCCCTCTGACAAAAAGGAAGTGGATAAAAACTGAAAATTGTCTTCAGGGCCGAATAAAGAGGGGCCGAGGGGGGGGGGAGCCTGCCACCTCAAAGGAAATCAAAGAAAAATAAATTTTTGCTTTAAAACAGGTTTGCGGTGGATGAAATAGGACGAATGGTGTAATTTGGACAAAACTAATATCGTCCATGAACAAAACTAATATCGTCCATGAACAAAACTAATATCGTCCATGAACAAAACTAATATCGTCCATGAACAAAACTAATATCGTCCATGAACAAAACTAATATCGTCCATGAACAAAACTAATTTCATCCATTACTATTTTCATTTCGTCCGAACAATATAGGACCCTGCTTTTGAGAATTATTTATTTCAACTTCAAATTTGTCGGTTGTAAAAATTAATTATTTTACATATAATCAGCGTGATTCCGAAAACATAGCCCCAGAGATAATTTTTCTCTTCACGGCCCTGAATAAAAAATAATTTTAGAGTGAAGCTTGGGGAGCAATGATATGAATGTATTCGGAACATTTCCGTGTATGTATATATTTTTGATGGGTATATAAGGTAGGACGAGAGAATAAAAATGTCTATTATTGGCTGCCATTTGGGAGAAGAGAAACATACTAATTGACTGCTCTCGTTCCTACATACCTACTATGGGTTCTCTTCAGGCTGCCACAAGCCTTCTGCTCTCAGTTGGTCTTCTGTCGTCTTTCATAATTTTTGTATCCGGAGAAGTTTCAACTTTTGAGAAGGAAGCCATAAAATTAATTAAGGAGTACGGTCACAAAATCCCAGAAGATTGTTTTCTAACAGATCCGATTTTCACTCAAAAGAAGGATCGTGCAACAGGAGAAATAAGATACACTCTGCCCAATGGTAAAGAATTTGAATACGTGACGACGAGGAATGACACAAATAGAGAAATAGTCGTCTTCACTTCAGAGGAAGACGAATTAGTTTTCAAAAAGCGGAAGCGAGTCTATGTTGCATTGAAGAAAAATTCAATGCCTGCTGATAGAAGAAATCCTGAATACTTTGCTGCCTCAGCTTACATTCGGTACAGTGAGATAGATTTTCAGTAAAAAATACATAATTGAACGATTATCATGCCTTTATCGCAATTTACATTTTAGTGATGCGGGTGACCTAGATGATGAGCCACTTGAGATTGAAGGGCGTAAATACAAAATCGAATGGGATCTTTGGGATGAACATTTAATTCCCGGGGGAACTACATTATTGCTCAATTCCCATTTCTGTACGTCCAGTATCATTATTCCCTGTCTCTTCGCTGATGATCCTCCAAAAGCAGGTGTGAATGGAATTGTCAAACCACCCCAACGTTACATCCCCAAGAAAACTTATTTCCAAGAAACCAAAGAAATCACCGCTGACCACTTTGTCGTTACCAGTGGAGATCCAGATGACGTTTATGACTTGTACAGAGATTTAGAAAGCGAGAGAAACATGCAGGGCCGTGCTGTTAGTGGTGGCGATGCTGCTCATGAAGGACATCCTGGGTAATTTTATAATTAAACGATGTTTTTTAGAGAATTGACTTCAAAAATTATAACCATGTTAAATAATTCTAAATTGCAGAGCAACTGGTTCTATTGATGCAGGTAAAATCAATAACCTAAAGACGTAATTTTTTAATAATATTATTCTAATGATGCATTGCATATAAAATAGGACATCAAAATGCCTTGTGTGCTGCTCTGGGTGCTAAGGGAGGAAAAGCTTGTGGCCAACGTAGGAAACGAAGTAAGTGATGAGTGAATCCGATCAATTGAATTTCATTGACAGTTTTTATTAATTTGCAATAATAATTCCGGCAGGCGGTGAATTCTCCACTGCATTGGACTTTCCTGGATGGAAAACTCAATACATTAAGCCAGTCAAAGGGAGCTATGCTGAAGCTCATGAAGATGTTTCATTCTTTGGTTTTGGAAATTGTCCAGCAAAGCCATGGCAGCCTTCTGATTTAGACAACATCAAGGACGCCGAAGCAGCATTAGACTTTTATTTGATCGTACTAAGAACCGAATGTGTGGCTGTCATCAAAGCTCAATTGGAGAAGATGTTGGAGTTGAAAGTTATCAACTTTAAACCAGAAGACAAAACCTTCCATTTTGATATAGAATACAAGAAAGCGTATGGTTAAAGCATTGCAATATAATTAATTTCAATGATTTCAGATTTACATGAATTGATTTGATTTTTCAGGAAAAACCCGAAATTGAATTTCCATGAACAGGTGCTTGGAGGAACAGCTGCAGGATTGACCGTATTCAGTCAGGCACTCGTGCAACGTATCAAAAATCCGATCGCGAAGCCTGAATCACCTGATGGCAAAAGAATCACAAGATCAGCCAACACAGCCATTGATTTGGTTTTGAGGTTGGTGGATCAAACGCGTAACTTATTCCGTCTGCATTTGGTGGCAGCTACACGTCACGCTATCATCGCTGCTAGGATGGGATTCTCCAAATTCGCTCAAGATAAACAAAACATTGAGAACCAATGTACTGACTGCGATGCAGATTTAGAAATCAACTTCAACGACAGATTAGCCGCGATGACGCTTCTTCAGTTCCTCAAATACGGTCTACACGAGGTGGATGCCAAGAAATCTGTCAGTATCCACGACAGCTACATTGAGTTCTACAAGGCTAATGTCAAAATCAATGAATTAAAAGTCAACATGTTTTCATAGAGTCATTTCGTTTTGTGATAAAAGATTTCCCATCGGTCTTCTGTCTTTCCCTGCTTTTATTATTTTCACCAAATAAAGTCGACTCTTTCTAGTATTTATTTGCATAGCTACCTCACAAATTCTCATTTCATCACAAATTATCTTAATCTAATATATCTAATGATCTAATATAATTATATCAGATTTTCAATTTATTCATCTTTATTCTTCTACTCTTTTCATTCTGATGTTCAGGCTTTTTACAGCTGTTTTAAATGTCGCTCTTATTTATTATTTCACAGTATAATGTATATGGGCGTTGTCAGTGCTGGCTGTCAAGCTGTGACTGGTTTTCCAAATATCACCCAATAGGTCATTGAAAGAATTCCAGTTACAATAAAACATCTATTTTAGCACTTTGAAGAACATTGTATTCCACGTTACAAAAAACGGTCGATGACCATACCATCAGACAGAAAAAAAAATTATCAAAATGACTTCCGTGGTTCTTCATTGCTTTGGCTAAAAATAGAATAGAATACAATTAAAATCAATACGCCCTACACTAGTGCTGGTTAAGTGTTGATGAATGAATGACTTTCAATTGACCCTTATAGACATTGTAGAACGTCATGAGAAAGCTCGTTCGAAAGATTATTCGTATGTCACGTCAATATCAAGTCATCTGGATGAAAAGGTCAAAGGTCATTTGAAAAATGGAATAAAAACGTCATTTAACGTGGCAAGCCCTATGGTTATTTCCGCTACTTTTTTACATCCATTTGACATGGTTTATTATTACTATTACTCTAAAAATATTTTCAGGTGTGTTAACGTAATTTGGTTTTATCTAATAAGAGGTATTTAGATATTCAGAAAATCAGAATACCTAAATTCATTCGTAACGTTTACGGACTTCATAGGCTCACCGTTGGTACCATTTTATCGTTAGCACATGGATAAAAATTAAAGTTGTCGCTTTCTTCATGATAAAAACGGCCCTATTACAAACCCCATTGTCTTCATGCTTCTAACACGACGTTCCGAATAATTATATCTTCTGCTTTCGCGAATAAAAATAATAGTGCTGAATAAAACTGCAACCTGTGTAATGCATAGATGTTGACATACCCATTGCAGTTAAAAAATTTATTAACATTTTTAAAATTTTGAATTCTTGAAAGTTCTGCGATTCCTAATTATTTTGTACTATCATGGAGATGCAAATACAATTTTTATGCAGCATTTTTAGTACGATTTCTAAAAAAATATTTGGCGTAACTATAGTATTGGCGAAGAAAGTGCCCAGGTACCAAATTCTTTTTTAATAGAGAACAAAACTATGTTGAAAAATTGTGTCAAGAATAATACTATAATAAAATATTACATTAAAACTACTGAAGGATAACTTGTTCGGCGGAAAGAAAGGTAGTATATATTAGCATCAATATCGATAGAGTTTCGCAAGCAAACAAATAAACAGAACATCAAAGGAGGTAAAGAGTTCCCAATACAATTTTATTTGAATGTATTATATGAATATAATTATATGAATATTAATTTGTGACTTCCAACTAAAATGGTCTAAATACAAAAGCATAGCAGATGATGCCACTTCTCAAAGTAGACAGTTAGGCAGTCGAATAAAGCAATAAAATATTACACCTTATTTTTTTTACAATGTAAAACATCCTAGATATGATTGCTACTTATAACACGTGTTCTACTGAAATACTAGTTACTAGACTGAGTTGGCAAAAACAGTAATTACATTTGCAAGTATAATGCTATGCTATTCTACAACCGAGGTTATTTGGTACAAAAATTCCCAGCAGACCGATTTTTATAAAATAGAAAAATTATGATATACACTTATAGCTACTACAACTAGATAAATATATTATTTCCTGAACTTAACTTAAAATGAAGGTTAGAAATCGATTTATTTAAATGTTTTGTTGTTCAGAAGTTTCAATTGTACTTACCATAGATAATGCTTTCAATAAGAACATCCCTAACAATAATTATATAAATTAATGCAATGGTGCTGTTATTACAATATATTCTACGAACGAAGAAATTTTTTTGACATTATAAAAAACAAAGTAATTGTATATAATAGTCGACTCAAAGTTGAAGTTGCTTCTACTTTTCACAGTTTCAATTTAAAATTCAATATTCATCGATTTTATAAATTTTACAGAGATAGAAAGCGAATACTTGTACATCTCGTGCAATATCTGTACTTAAATTGTAAGAAAACATGTAATTTAAATGGGAAAGTAAGTTTTTATCTTTTAATCTCAGTAGATTAGTACAGGAAGAGTCATTTAAAAACTCCAATGTACTATTAAACATTTAAGAGCTACCTATTTACCAAATCCAATCTACAAACGTTTAAAATACAAAAGGACAAAGTTCAACTTGCAAATACTCAATCAAATGATTGATTGTAGTGATGAGACTTGTCAATTGTTTGGTTAATAAAATGTGGGTTTAATATTTAATTTTATTAGATTTATCTTATTGGATTGTCTTTGTCATTCCACTAGTCTGTCAAAAGACAGTACATATCTTTGTAACAAAAATAGCTCATTTTATAATACTATTTTAAACAGTAAATGGTATTATACGCACTTCGGAACAACTAGTATCACTTGTACTTACAAATAACACAAATATATACAGTAAAATATATTAAATAGTTTACATCGTCCCTTAAGGATGCAAAAGACCTTTTTTTGTTTTGTTTTTTAGTTTAGACACTTTTTGTTTGGCAGTGAAAATGACCTTAATAAAATTTACGTACATTGAATGGAGACCCTTTCCCCTGCCCAATGAAAAGTGGATTAAGGTCTTTTGCATCCTTAAGGGATATGATTTATATGATCATAATGTAGTGCCTATTAGCATACTATTATTATTCCTTATATCAGTTTATAATTCATCACATTTCATATTCCAATAGTATATTAGTAATATTTACGGACAAAACAATATTCATGGTATGTGCCATTACTACCTGAAGGAAAGTAAAGGTCGTCGACTTCTTCATAATAAAAAATGGTCCTGCTACAAACCCCATTGTCCTTATGCTTTTAGCGACTCTCCGAATGACGGGGTGACAGTGTCTCCTAGTCTCATGGATAAACTCCAGGGATTTTGTGTGGATCAAGGTGAGAGATGGAATGACCAGTGCTTCAGTTAAGAGAACTATGCTCGCCATTACAGGGAAAAAGAAATAGCTACTGAATGGAATTTTATTGTACATATGGACAGCAAAGAAATTCATCAAGATGTTTATCAATCCCGCTACCAACAAAGCTACAGGAGCGATGGTATTTACTAAGATATAATTCAAATATATATTGCTTATTGCCAATGCCTGGTAAATATTTAAGGCAGCTAATGGATGGCTTCTAAAGTATATTTTTGTTTTGAAATAGGACAGGTTTTTCGACTTTCTAGCTGTTATTAATTTCAACCAAAATGTAATGATAATTGCAAAGAGTAAGCCACAATATATACTAGGCAGAACAGAGGCCCATACATGGATTATAAAGATGGTAGAGAAGGGAAACACTATTAGTCTAACCAAAAGTGAGTCTATTTCTAAAAGTCGAAATATATAAATTAAAGGGCTGAATGGAACTGAGACGAGTGTAATTGACACAAGAATAGATGTTGACAGCGCCATTTTTGTTAAGAAGTTCAATAACATTTCCAAAATCTTGTACTCTTGAAAATGCCAAGATTCCCAACGATCTTTGTATCTTCCTTGAAATACATTAAATAAATTCGATAAAAATGTAAAAAATGTGGTATTTATTTATAGTTCGTTAAAATAATATTAATAGTCACTACGGAATAGAACCATAATATATTTTGAACAAATTTTAATACCTAAAGTATAATTTTTAAAATCTCACTTACGTAGCATTGTTGCATCCAGGATGAAGACGCCGTTGATAACATAGCAAAATTGACTTCTAATGGGAAATATAAAAATATTGAAAAACTGGGACAACGACAAAAATAGCATTGAAGTAATAAAGGCAACGACTTGTTCGACAGAAAGAAATGGCCTGTATATTTGTATTAATAGAGTTACACAAATAAACAAATTAAAGATAATACTAATGAAAAAAAATATTGCCCATGTAGACAATTGTACTTTATTTTCATTTACGTGAAGCGTTTTACTTCGTGACTTCCAAGTGAAAAAGGAAGCATAAAACGTATCGCCGAAAATGTTAAAAAAGTGGTCCAAAGACCTGACCATAACGGACGAAGTCATTTTTCAAACTGACAATTCGAATGAAGTAGCCGTCTTTATTCTTTATAGTACATACACTGCTATATTACGACAGTTCCTTGATAGATTGCTGTTTCGATACTTGCAACAAGAGAATTACTGTAATATTTGGGTAGATCTTGAAGGACAACAATTCGGGAATGTTTTATCAGTATAATCAGCCATGTATCCAGAAAATTGGTTGAGCGACCCAACAATAAATAATCACAAACACTTACTAATGTTATTCCATGTGAAATCGATATGATTTTCGATCAAGTGGTTAGTTTTCTGAGTATTATATACAGGCGTTTAAAGCTGTAGTCACATGGTAATGATGAAAATAGTACTCGGAAAACTAATCGGAAAATTTCTGCGAAAATCATTTCTATTTCACTAGGAATAAAATCAGTGAGTAGCTTATGCGAAGCTAGAAGTGCAATTTTTTATTTCTTTAAGAAAAATTCACTTTTTCTCAGCATTAGGGGGTGTTTCGCCTTCGTCCCCTTGCACCCCCTGGATATGTGCCTTAGTTGATGTCATTACGTTAATGCAAACCAAAATAAAAGACCACAGATGTGAAGGACAATAAAAAACTAGATTTTAGCTTTTCATTACGGGAGAGTGCTTGATACCTACTAATAGGACTAAAATTGCTACTTTTAGAAATCCTTAGTGCTTTAAATATAAACAACCTAATTTCGTTTGCCATTTTTAGCAATATTAAGTTGTTTTTGTTTTTCATACCATTAATCAATACTAAAAATATGCTGTCATAAAAATAAGTTGCAATTCCAATCGAAAAATAAGAGACAATTTAATTTATTATACTTTTGGCATTCAATTTGAACATTCATTAATATAAATATGAGCTGAGCACATTTTGATCAGCAGTCATTCGGTTAAATGATTCGTACCATTGACAGACAATATCATGTTCATTGTATGTGTCATCACTACCTGAAGAAAAGTAAACGTGGTCGATTTCTTCATGACAAAAAATGGTCCCATTACAAATCCCAATGGGCTCATGCTTTTTACGATTCTCCGAATGAAAGGATTGCAGTGGCTCCTTCTTTCGTGAATAAATTCCAGGGATTTAGTGTTGACCAAAGTCAGAGCTGGGATGACCAACACTTCAGTAACGGAGACCATGACTGCCATCAAGGGAAAAACAATATAGGCACTGAGTGGAGTAATATCGTACATTTTGACCGTAAGGAAATTAGCAAAGATATTCAGCAATCCGGCCACTAGAATAATTGCAGGACCGGCAATATGTAACACGATATAATTAGCATAACCATTAAATACTGTCAATGCCCTGTAGATACGTAAAGCAATCAATGGGTGCCTACGAAAATACAATTTTGTTTTTATACGAGCTACACTTTTGGATTTTCTTGTTGTGATTAGTTTTAGCCAAAATATTACAATAACTGCATAAAACAAACCACAATAGATATTCAAAAGAGTGGGAGCCCATAAATGAATGACAAACACGGTAAAAAAAGGTACGGCTAGTAATCTTAATAAAATTGAGTCTAATTGTAAAAGTCGAAATAAATAAACCACAGGGCTGAATGGAACTGAGACGAGTGTAATTGACACCAAGAGAGATAATGATACTGCCATGATTGTTAAAAGGTTCAATATCATCTCCAGAATTTTGTATCCTTTAAAATTCCACGACTCCCATCGATCTTTATACTTTTCTGGACATAAATTAAAAAAGACATTCTAAGGGTGGTTAATAGTGGGGTAACTTCTTGAGCATACACTTTGTGTGTATTATTTAGGATTAGAGCGTAGCCCGTATTTATTATAGTACCAAAAGTCATCAAAATTTCCAAAAAGTGGCGGAAACTGTGACTCGTGGTTCCCAAATATTAAAAAAAACTTAATACGTTTTGAATTATATAGCGTTAGGGGAAAACACGAATTCCCGCCAACGTTATAATTCAAAACTTATTAGAAATTTAAAATTTTTCTGAACCACAAGTCCGAAATGTTCACCTTCTGTAACTTTTAGGAAATTTTGAGTTTTAAGTAAATACGGTCTACAATCTAATCCTAAGTAATTCACACAAAGTGTATATGCTTAAGTAAATCCGCTATTAACCAACCTTAATGACAAATTTAACAATTTTTCAACAATGCTTTCTAATTATTACCACTAAATAATACAGTAGCACTAATGATGCGTCTTACGTAACAGGTAACAGTGTTGCGTCCAGGATGAATATGCCGTTAAAAACAGAGCAAAATTGGTTTCTAATAGGGAACAAAATAATATTAAAAAACTGGGACAAAGATAATATTATAATTAAGGCAGTGAAGGCGGTGACTTGTTCGACAGAAAGAAATGGTGTAAATATTTGCATTAATAGAGTACCAGAAACAAACAAATTTAACATAACACTGTCGACGAAAAAGAAGGCCCAAACTGATAGTTTAATTTTATTTGAATTTGGATATAGTCTTTTAGTTTGTGAATTCCAATTGAAAACGGAACCGTGAAATGTGTCTCCAAAAATATAGAAAAACTTGTCTAAAGACCGAAGCATATCAGACGAAGTCATTTTGTACACTAATAAATTGAATATAACGGAGCAGAGCACTGATATTAATGTGTATTAATTTGCTACCATTACTGAAAATACTTGGATTATAACAGGAAGTATTGCAACTGATAATTTTCCAAAGCAGCAAATTTAGGGAGAAAATGTCTTTGAAGTAACAAAGGTATAATAATCAAATATATAAACCATGAACAAATTATCAATGTCTCCAAAAGAACTATGCACTACAATTTGGCCGATTGTAAGCGCTATGGTCCAATTTAAGTACGAAATCTTAGTAGAACTGTAAAATTGACAACGCCATACCAATCGAGGTAGTATACTTATAATAATTATATAATTTCACTATAATTATATATTGAAACATATTCTTAACGTATAATCGTTATTCCGTGTACAGTATACATACCAATGAACAAAAGGTACTCCTTTTTTCAAAAAAGGTAAAATGTACTCCTTTTTTCAAAAAAGGTAAAATGTACTCCTTTTTTCAAAAAAGGTAAAATGTACTACTTTTTCTAAAAAAAGCAGTCCTTTTTAGCTTTTTTATCTTATTTACATGTAAAGTAAATATGGCACGCTGCTACATCAAAAATGGCAAAAAAGGACGGCTTTTAAAAAATCTTATTCCGATCTTTTTTATAAAAAAAGCAAAACATTTTTGTAGAGTAAAGATGAAACAACTCATTTAGTTGGTTTAGAGGGAGGGGGCATGCGCATTTTGCTTTCGTGCTTTCAAGGAACGTGCATATATTACGTTTATGTATAGTTGATGGGAGGAGGCGATGTCCAAAAGAGTTACAGCTTGCTCTTGCGCTAAACTTGGGAGAGGGGGTTTTACGTTACGTAATATATGTAGGTTCCCTAAGCTCTCCTACCAAGACATAGATAATCAGGTATTAGTGCGATTATATTATAGAAGGCGGTGGCGGTTGATCCCCCATTTTTCATCGGTTGAGCCACCTTAGCCGAGGTTTACCGGCGGAGGCTGATAAATATCATTTTACGTATATAAATTAAAGTATATAAACGCGAAGTTTGGACATGTGTAGTGAAATATTCCTTATGTTTTTAAGTATGTTGCATACCAACGCACCATAGATGTAAACAACCATCCCATCCGAATGTTTGGATGGACTGGAAGGACAATTACTTTGATGTCGGTAATGGGCTGGATTGGATGGAGGCAATTTCTTAAATGTTGATGATGGGCTGGATGGGATGGGTACAGTAGCCTGGATGGTCATTATAGGCTGGAAGGAATTTGGTTGTCACATTCTTTGGAGTGAATCGAACAACTCGAATAATCTAATAACAAACAATGGACCACATACTATCTAAGAAGCTTATTTTTACGACTACAAGGATTGAAATAGCTGACCGTAAGAAATGACATGTTATTTTTTTAATTCGCATTCAAACAAATATAAATAAATGTTCGAATTAAGCAACCTGTACGTAGATACTTGTTACGAAATATTCTTTAAGCTTCTAAGCTTTGATATCGAGTATGTTTGGTGTGCTGGATGAGAACCGATACCTTCCCATCCGGATGTCATGATGGGTTGGATGGGATGTTTATCAAAAGATATTCATCAACTACCTACCTATCTATATCATACCAATAGTATATAGCTGAGGTGGAATTGCACAATAAATAAAGGGATGAATGAAATTCGTGTTAGCACGCCGCGCAGGGAATTTATGAAATTTTCTGCGGTTGAAATCTTCGGCCTGTCATTGGCTAATATGCAGTCGCAGTCGAATATTACATGTTTCAGCATTTTTCTAGCACATCTTATGTGCTAGGTTTCACCTAGTTTTTTATAAAAACCTTTTTTTATTTCCATCGAAAATCAAATAAACTTTTAAACATTAACTGTTTGAAAAATAATTCCGCGTATCGTAATAATTATTTCGACATTTTTGGCCTCTTCAGGAATTATTTTATGCGCTTGAAACAATAGACATTATATCTGTTATATTATCCAAGGTATTTATTACAAATTGTAATTATGGAAATAGCTAAATAGCCACTGATGTTTTATAAACTTACCTAATGGCATGTAAATGCTATAATAAACTCAAATTATGGGGTAAATCCAGACTCGGATGTAGCTATTTGCTCGGAAGCAATGAATAAAACAAAAGTTGTCATAATATACGACTTGTAATTGCATAGTGACATTGTCATGCTAACATCGGCGTTGAACCTCTTAGCGAGCCCCGCCGGATGTTACTACATGACTACATTTATGGAAATAAGAGCATCTTGTAAGTCGTTTCTATGTTACTTGTGTCAATTGTTAATAGTGAATAATTGGGATAATCAGTGGACTTTTGGCAAGTTGGCAGATGTAAAAGTTGCAGTTCTGAGGCATGCGCAGTATGTTTGCTAAACTGCAATTTCGATATTTTTTGATTTCACTTTTCAAATTCATTTGAGTCAATTTATTTGAAATCATGTAAGACGATTATCTCCATGACTACAAGCAACTATTACTTTGGCTTACCACTCATGTTGTGCTTGTGAATAACTTTGGTGTTGTAGTCATAACAACAAGTGGGATTTGACCAAGTGCACAAATATTTGCACATGCCTTTTAGCTTGGCAGTCGCGCAAAGTCTTGGCAGATGCTCTCCACCAATCACAGTTCGTAATTAACTGCCAAACCCCACCTTCCGCTTGGCACTTTGGAAAAATTTGCCAAACCGCTCAACTGCCAAAGTGCCAAATTTTCACTGATTTACCCAAATGATATACTTGCAATTATCGTAAAAATGAAAAATAATTCATGGAAATGTTTACAAATGTGGGATTCTACAAGAAAACCGGCGCAGCCTACTAGACTTAGTTAGCTAGAAAATGGATTTAAAGCCAATCAAGCTTAAAGGACTGCGTTGACTTTCAATATTTATTAAAATTCGTAGGAGTGTTTTAAAAATATGGGACGAGTGTCATTTTTTGGACAGAAAACGGTTCTACTTTTTGATGGATTAAAACAGTTTTCGTATTTTTTTCGCTGCGCCGGTTTTCTTGTAGAATCCCACAAATTAGCGTCCGCCTTTATTCATCTTCAAGAAATGAATATAAGTAATAAGTAAGGTTGACATTAAAAATCAGGCCATGCAGACCAAAAATGCTTGGTTTGCTAAAAATACGAAAATGGCCGCCATTCTTTCCTCCAACACTTAAAAATTAATAAAAGTTGTTAAAAGAGCAATTAAGATTGTTTATAGGTCCAAATTTCAATTTTATTATATTTTATGGATATATTTATAATATTGTATACAACGAGGAAAATAAATTAAAGCTATACTATGGGAATATTCACTAGTAACATTAAATTCATCGTATGTATCATCACCACTTGAAGAAAAGTAAAGGTAGTCGACCTCTTCATGGTGAAAAATGGCCCCATTACCAATCCCAATGGACGACAGGTCCTGATCATTTTCCGAATGATCGGATTGTAGTAATGTCTCATGCTACGCTGAATAAATTCCTGGGATTTTGTGTTGACCAAGGCCAAGGCTGGAATGACCAGAACTTCAAGTATGAGGACCATAACTGCCATCAGAGGATAAACGATGTAGCCTTGAATTGACATTATGTGGTACATTTTAATAGTAACAAAATTAACCAAGATGTTTAACAATCCAGCAACCAACAAAATAGACGGTCCTAATTGATTCACCAGCAAATAATTTATATCGAAATTTAAAACTCCCAACGCTTTATAAATACGCAGAGTAACTAAAGGATGGTTTCGGAAATACGTTTTCGTTTTGAAATATTTCAAACTCTTTGATTTCCTTGCAGTGATTAATTGTAGCCAAAATATAACAATAATTGCATATACGAAAGCACAGTAAGTCAATAGGAGAACAGGGAACCATAAATGAACTACCAAAATCGTAATAAAAGGTACAGCTATTACTCTACTTATCAAGGAATCTAACTGTAAAACTTGAAAAAGATAAAGAACCGGGCTGAAGGAAACCGTGACGAATGAAATTGACACAAAGACCGCTGTGGATATCCCCATAGCAGTTATTACTTTCATTAACATTGCCAAGATTTCATATTTCTGAAAGTCCCAAAACTCCCACCGACTTCGATACTTTCCTGTAAATGCACAAAACCAAAAAATTCCATGAAATACAAAATTAAGTTAAACCAATTATTTGAATTGTTAAATAAAATTACTTAGTAGCGTTAAATCCATATTAAAAGCGGAGTTCAGTGTATAGCAGAAATGTTTTCTTTTGACGAATAAAACGACGTTGAAGAACTCAGACAAACTGAGCACGACTACCATCATTGCAAATGTAATAATTTTATCGGCCGATAGAAATGGCGTAAATATTTGCATAATCAGAGTTCCTGAAATAAATGCATTGAGCAAAACTCCTACTATGAAAAAGAAGAACCAGATCGCCAATTCTTTTATTCTTGAATTAAGATGGAACGTTTTGGTTTGTGAACACCACGTTAAAAATGATGCGTGAAATTTATCTCCGAAAATGTAGAAATAATTATCAAACGACTTAAGCATAACAGTAGAGGCCATTTTGAAGTGAAATTGAGATGTGTTTTTGCTGTGACTATTGTTTTCGTAGTGAGTGGACCTTCCGGGCTACATGAAAACAGAAAGGTAGAGAAATTATTATTTTTTATAGAAACCACTTATGTGCAGTTATCAATTATTATATACTGGTATACCAATTTTAAAATTATTGTACTTACAATGAAAGTAAAGTCCTTAATTTTACATTTATGTATAATTTAGAACAGCATTTTATAGCAGTAATAAAGGATATTGAGCATAATAATTAGGATATCATTAGACAGGGATTATCATATCAATATTAAAAATATAATAATATATAGGAGATTCACTATTAACCAGAAAAGTGGATTGGTAAAATATTATTAAATAAAACGCAGATAAATTCTGAATGCGCAAATATTATTAGTACTTAGTACTTAGTACATATTTAATAGATCACTAATTTATGAGTTAAATACTGTGTATTGTATTATAATAGCTATGTGCAAAGAAATATATATTAAAGCCCAAAGACTCTTGCCCAAAAAACCAGCTATTTTAATTTTTTGGGGCATTGTATAATTGTATCAGTATTGTAATTTTTAGTGAATGAATGACAAATAAATGCGGACCAGCTCTTTCAAATATTTTAGGATACTTCTAAAAGTTTAATCGACCATTTTCGAAATACGTTTTAATTTTTTTATTGCATCCACATTCGAAAATTTTTGAATATCTTCAAGCGTTGAAAAGAATTGCGTCACAACTTCTGTAGCTATATATACAAAAGACTTAAATAGGTACCTTGGTCAATTTCTTAAAAAAACATTGTTTCATTTTTATTAATCTTGAGCACCCATTTAATTTAACGAAACAAATAATCTTAGCATCCCTGTCTTCAACCCATTACTTCGGTGTCAAAAGTCATGTATTCGATCAAGCAAGCACACAGGGTCAATTTAGTGAACGAAAAGGGAAACCGAATTTTAAAAAACACTGGAAATTCGGACCAGTTAAGAGGTTACAAAAAATATTTAAACTCGGTTTTCTGTTGTCCGAATCCAAAAAACTTTCTTGACAATGTTTACTACAATGTTTGAGGGTTACAAGTTACAATTTTTAATGAAATTTTAATCACACCATTTATGTAACCCATCGCCCCGTGCAGTACCTTGTTTATTTAGAAGTCGATTTCGGAGAGGGTAAGGACTAAGGAAGCGGCGCTCTTTTTTGTCTAAACTAGGGAAAAATGGCCTAAAAATCACATAAAATCACGCAAAGCTCGAAACTTTTTGGTATTATGGGAAAATATTACTCTTTTCTTACATTTTTGGGAGGGGGAATTTGCCCCCTATGCCCCCCCCCCCAATCTTAATGGCCAATAGACATGGACTTATATTATTATACAATAATACAATGCTAGATATAGAATTAGACAATTATGAGTCATAATTATAATGCTGTCCTTATGACGTACTTGTTACTTTGTTGGGCGTATGGAGACTATTGGAGAATGGAGACCTCCTTGCTTTAACTTCGCGGCAGATGTACAAACATAATAGTGAGTGGGCCAAAGGCATTTCGCTTCTGTGCTTTGCTAGTTGTTTTGATTTTGTTCTCTCGTCGCTTGCTTATCATTTGCTCGGATAGTTTTGTTATCGATGAACCAATAATTACTGCTGACTGTCGTTTAAAATAAATGATTTAAATATATATTCAACATGAGTAGATCTCCTGCTCCAAATTACAGTGGTGATCCTGGCTCGCCGATAATTATCCAGGATAACTTTCATTATCGTCCCAGCCAAAGTAATAACTTCCAGAATTTGCCCTCAGCTAGTGCTGTTCATCCACTGAATCCTAATCCACCCCCAATCTACCCAGCAGGTAAATCAAAACTAGATTTAACAAAAGTATTTTTACTTAATTATTCATTTCTGATACCACAATTAATAATCACAGTTATCCATCATCCTTTCGCATTAATTAACAATTCAGTCATTGTCATTGGTCATCACGTCATCAGTGTTGGTTTGTGGTTTCATCTTGTTTATTGTAATTGAATTGCCAATTTTCAGTTCAACAAAATTGGCGGTGGCAGTCACAAAATCCCTACCCTTATTTAACGGGTTTTCAAGCACCACCACAAAGTACGTGGATGGCAAATGGAATTCCGCAGCTAAATGGAAGGGATATCGAACCAACTGAAACCACTCAAAATCCCGTTGGTAATCATGGTCAGTTAAATATTTTGACGTGCATATTTTTTGTAAGGAAATTAAAAGTTTTTATTATTTTTCTAAGGATCCTCCAATTCACGGAACGATAGTCCTCATGGAGTTACGGGGGGAACTGGTCGAAATCAGCAAAATGGTAAGATAATACAAAATAAAATCACGATGTTTATGTTCTTCAATTTAAATGTCATTGTTTTGTAAATGTATGTATAGCAAATGTACATATAGCTATTTTTAATCTTTAATTTTAACATTTTTAGGTCCCGATAAAATGTATCTACATTTCGAGCTAGAAGACAGTCCACACTTGCTGCTCCATTTTAAAATTAGTGACAAGGAAATATTTAACATTCCATTAACTTCCGATTTAAAAAAAATTCGTGGATGGGTTACAATTCCTCGTAAGAAATGGGCAAATGGCTCGATTACGAAAGTCGAGTTAATGAAGAGAGCAAAATTTTGTGTTCTTATTGTGAATAAATTTGGGAACAAAGGATTAAGATGCTTGTTAGACGACATTAACATAAGATTGGTAATTCCCATCTGTGACTTATCCTTGTCTCACGTAGTCAATGTCATTTGTCTTTTCTAAAATTATTGTTTAATGTTTTATTTCAGGTTAGAAATAGTAAAAACACGGTATATATTCGGATGATTGTTTTATATTTAACGTATTTGATGATTGGCGTTGAAAGGGCTAATTTCCAATCCTCGCTACTTTGTGAACAATTCGAATCTATTTTCACGCGAGGAGGTTTATTCAGAGATTTGGTGACAGAGGTAAGATATTATTTGCATTTAAATGTAATCAGAACCATAATTGACAGAAAATAGTTCTTTGACATTGTGATATTGTTTGTCGTCGAGTTTGGTTTTAAATAAATGAATAGGGGTATATCTACCCAACCAACATGTAACACATATTATTGCATTACTGACGTATAGCCTGTTTATGTAAAATGGTATCCACCAAATAATGCTGATTTAAGGATGCAAGGTTAGTAAATGCAATTTTTTATGCGTACCATAACAAGTATTAATTATTTCAGGCCACACCTCCAAAACAAAATGAACTATATTCTTTGCGGTGGCGATTGGGTCAGTATTTTTCTCCTCAGTCGTTGCAGACTATAGATTCAAGAGATTTTTGGCGCAAACTGAGAGGTAGCCTTTTTTTATTTCCCCAAGTTTAAAGCTTTTTGTCCAGGGACTACGGGCTTTTTACATTAATTGTTTCTAAGATGCAATTTATTATTTTACTCTATTTCTGGCATATTTTTCGTTAATATAAGTTATTTAAGTTAAGTTATTTAATCGACAAATTAGTTTCTCTTTTGTCATTGTAGTCCAACAATACCCAGATTACCAGGTTCCGAATGAATATAGTAGCAGTCAAACAATCCAAAATGGTAGCCATCAAGTAGATGTCCACGACTTCAATCTAAAAATTGAAAATTTTGATATGAACGAAAGGGATTTAGATATGCAGGAAATTTCGGTTGAAACCATTGGTAAGTTTGCTTCTCTACATCGCTTCATTAATGTTTTATCAAAATTTAATGCAATACAAATTAAGAACATTTAATTTATCTTCCAGGCGACAGCTGTGACAGCATTATTGTCACAGAGAACTTAATCAAAGTCGATTGGATAATAGAATTTCCAATGCAAGAAGAAACGAAAAAGCGGCTTACCGACATATATTCTGTGAAAAAACCATTCAATAGACTAATTGCCACGTCCCTGTATGGAAAATATGTTGAGTTCAACATCGAACATTTCTCTAGAAATGTAACAAGCTTACTTCTAACTACTGAGAAGGAAAAGTTTGTTAATGTTGCAAAAGAAGCATTTTTCATCGAAAGTGTATTTGGAAACAATCAAGTTGGGATCGTGGCGGAGTTATTAACAGAACGATTGGTAATTAGAATTTATGAGAAGTTTTTGAATTTATTTATTAATGTAATTATTATTAATGTAATTATTAATTCGTATTCGGGTAATATATAATATTCGGGTAATATTCGGGTAACATTTATTTTGTGTCCAACATTCTAAAGTAATTCAATCTGTAAAAATCATAATGATAAATATTTTCTATTATTAGACCGGCGGGAAAAATCTATTTCGAAATGGAGGACATCCTTCTGTATCGTTACATGAGCGATTGGTTGCTGCTCTTATTATCCATGTGATTATCTGCGCGGAAGCAGTGCAGTCTATGAATGTGTTTAAACCAAAAATGTCAAGAGCATATAGCAAAGCCTTTTCTACAAATGCTTTCGTGATTGGTTTCCGAGATTTAGTATCAATTCTAAAAAATGTAAATACCGTAAGAAAAAATAGTTCATGGATAGTAATCACTAACCCAAAAAGCCATTCCATTGTTGTATGTTCAAACAGGCAACTCTGTTCAAAAATATCGTAAACAATCACATTGTTACTACAACGATCTATGTTAAATGCTGTTACAAGAAAATTTTTAGGTTAGCTCATCAGTTGCAATATTTTGCTTCTAATTTTGGTTAAGGTATGGCTTATAAACAGATTTAAAACTTGAGAAAGTAGACAAATTAGTTCTTTACAATTATTCAATTTCAAATCGTATAAATAATAAGATGATGCAAAAGCCGACCTGAACATACGTCCATGGAATTGGTTAGTAGTTAGTGGATAGACAAGATGAACTAAAAAATTTCCCCCTTGAGTTTTATTGAAAGGAATGTTAATTAAATATTTACAATGCAACCATAATGATGTTCATTTAGCACGAAAATAGACGAATATTGTATTGGATGAGGCAGATGTGGAATAGTTGTCTTGTTGACGAATATCTTTCTAAAATAGACGGGAATTATTTCTGGCATTGCAGAGGAATCCGATATTTGCGTAAGTTATTCACAGTTTAGCATTTATTTGACTTTTTGTAATGCTCGAATATATTTTTTCGTATGTAGCACTTCCTGCACATTTACATTTGAAAAGGAGAGTAGAAGTAGAAGTTGAAGATGGTAAGGGAGAAGAAGTATCCATCATTGCTCAAATTGACAAGAGTCAGCAGAGGGAGGAAGTAGCCACTGTTGTTCTCTATTCAAGCGAGGATGAAGTAGAGACTGACACCGATATAGCTGCTAAAAATCCAACCACAGTCTCAATAAATTCAGCCAGCATTCCAATTAAAAACTTGGAAAATAGAAATGGTAACAACCCAAAAATTCGATTCACCCCCGAATTGTCAACACTTAATTGTCAACACTATAACCTATTCTAACCTAACCTAACCTAACCTAACCTAACCATGTATAATTCTGTTGACAAAAAGGTGTTGACAAAAAGGTGTTGACAATTTGGGGTGGTCCCAAAAAATTCATGGCGTTAAAAAATACCTTTTAAATATTTAACTGTAACTATATAATAAATAATAATTTCTATCAACTGTCTAATAATGTTTCAATTGTGATTTTAGCTCCTTTGAATACCCCGGCTTCTATTTACGACATCGATGAAAGTGTCAGTGTTGAAAATCGTCCAACTGTGCCAGAAAGTCAACTAGTTGACAGAAAACCTTCAAACCCTCAAAGTAAATTAACTTTTCAAATTGTATTTTAAATTTTATAAATTCATTGAATTGAAGAGTCCATTATAAAAAATCACCTGTTTGATCATTTAAAATAATTAATCATTGCATATTACAGGACTCAGTTTAGAACTCAGACGCAGAATAGATCACATTATTGAATGCCATGATTGGTTGTCAAAATGGTTTGTGACAGAAGATCGGAATTACAGAACTATTTTTCAAATTAAGTACAGTCGCCGAACACTCAATCCTTGCCCCAGTCTTTTTTGGGCGTTGGACAAGTTTCGTGAGCAAGTTTTAGATTTATTCTTTCCAGTTGAAGAGAAGAAATTTTATGATGCTGCAAAAGAAGCCTTTTTAATTCAGGCAGAATTCGGATTTAATGGTACTCGTCAGATTGCCGAATTTCTAGTCAGTCAACTACTGGTAAGCAATTTTTTATGTAAAAGCTTTAATTTGTTTAACTTTCAAGTTTTTAATTCAGTTTAATTTTTTCACTGTTAATTGTGATACTGTGAGAAGACTTGATACTGATAATTTTATCCTTTGTAAATAGGATAGTTAATGTGTCAATTATCTATTTTTGCCTTTCTAGAGAGGATTTGACTTTTGCAAGTCTTACGAATCAAAAGTGTCGTCGCGGTTCATTTCGTTAGTATTGATCCACATTATTATTGGTGTTGAAACCGTCTGTCCAGGTGTTCTGCCTGACATTGATAAGAAACCGTTTATCAGAGCCTTTAAAAATCAACAGGCGGTTTCACGATTTGTAAAACGCTTCCAGGACATTGTATTTCCGGTAATTTAATCTTATAGTATTCTTCCATACATTTCACTCTGCAATATTCTATACATTTCATGAGTATTTATTTTTTAATTGGTCCTTCTATCTGTAACATATTCCGTATTACGTTCCCAAGATAAGTATTTTTTAATTTAAATACTTTTAGTACAATCTTTGTATTCTATTGTATACTAAAATAGTATGTAAATGTCAAAAAGATGATAAATTGTTGATTTATATTTTATATTTGTAGGTATCTGTTCAATGTATGGTACAAGTTATAATTGACACTTGGATCCCTTACATCTCTGTTGATAGCAGTGCTGATAAAATAAATTCTCGTGCGTTGCCCACAAGGAATGGGTTTATGGAAGGCTTTATAGTAAATAAAATGATCCGGGTAAATAAATCGTCCATTTTAAATATATTTCAATGTGATTTGCTTGTAAAAACTTTGCAAATAAAAAACACTTTATCAGAATAGAAGGTTTTAAACAGAAATTAATTCTAATTAACATGTCAAGCGATTGAATTCATTGTTTGTGCACACTTTTTTGTTACAGTATATCGAAGAAATAAATTCGTACGACAAGGAAGAGTTTTCAACAATTCGGTTCACTATTTTCCAATTAAATACGTTATAGTTTTTATGATTATATTCAAGATATAAAGTGACCCTTTTTGTAAATTTCAGAAGCAATAAGGAAAAGACTCAAGATAACTCCAGCGCGAGTATCGATGGCATGGAAATTGGAAATTTTCAAAATGTTGCCCCAGAAATGATGAATTTAGTAGAAGAAAATACTCAAATTGATGCGTCTTCTTCGGTTAACATGTTGACTACCTCACCCACATCCGTGGCAGATGACAAGGAAGATGAAATTATCAAGGATGTTGGAAAACCCCAAGGTGACTACATGTTGTGGTGCAAATTATGATCTTTTGCATTTAAAAATTATGAATTAGTTTTACCAGCAGCTCAAATCCCTATTGGTTAAAGAAGTCATACTCTACCTGATGTCTTTTATTTATTACTATATTTTTATCATTAGTTTTGTCAAATGCAGAGCTTCCTTCTGACGTTGGGAATGTATATGTTGAAAATATAGTTGATGTCCCGGGTTGCAGTAACCAAAATGTAGCAGCTGCTCAAGTTATCCAAACAACAGATATAGAACCCGACTTAAAGGACGAGGTCAACTGCAATATAACGGCTAAAAGTACTACGACTGAATTAATAAATTCAGAAAGCATTTCGGAAAGAGAATTAGACCCTGTAAGCAGTGGAAGTGAAGTTGTTATTAAACAAGAGTCTGTGGACAGAGGTAAATATTTTGTTGTAAGCCTTTTAAGGTACGTTTTATTATAATGAGACTTCCAAGCAAGGACATAAACAATTTAATGTTTCAATTCAAATAGTGTTTGGTCGTAAGAATATATCTTTGCCTGTTAACAAAGAGGCCAGCGTGCAGAAAGACAAGTCTCAGATGGTACTCAGACGACAATCACAAGGTATCGTCAACCCTAACGGTGCAGTCACAGTCCATTTACTTTACATTGGGAATGTTCTGCTAAATCTTTGTACAAAATTAATTACTCGTCATTGATAACTTTCAATCAATTTTAAATTTTTTTATCCTTAGGATGCAAAATAAACTATTATGCTGCATTTCGTCAAAATAGACATCACTGGTTGTCTAAATGGTTTATCCCAGACAATGGGAGAAAAAACTTTACCTTGAGTCGCAGTCGCAATCTTGAGAAAGAACTGAATGCGTTTCATAGAACGATTTTTGATTTATTCGTTTCTATTGAAGAGAAGTATTTCTATGATGCTGCCAAAAAAGCATTATTAATTCAGAAAGAATTTGGATCTAACGGCGCTCGTCAGATTGCTGAATTTTTAGTTGGTGTATTACTGGTGAGAAATTACTTTATTTCCGATTTTAAATTAGTCAACCCTTGAAAGCTCATTTAAAAATATTCAAATTATTATTTAGGGTGGATTCGAATTCTGCAAGTCTGATGCATCAAAATTGTATTCCCAACTGATATCATTAACTATGATTCACATCATTATAGCTGTTGAAAGTCTCTGCCCTGGATTTGTACCTGATATTGATGAGAAACTATTCATTAAGTCATTTAAAAATCAACAGGCGATCTCAAGCTTTGTAGAAATTCTACAGAGCACCAACTATGACGTACAATTTAATACTATTATATGTCTTGTCTTAATCTTGTAATTTATTTTATAAGGTCATATCAAAAAGATAGACAAATTCCATAACTCTAAAACGTTTTCATTTTCAAGTATTTTTTACTAATGTATTTTTTGTAGATCGGAATTCAAAGCAGGGTGCAATTTTTAATCTTCACTTGGATTCCGCACCTTTGTCCGGATATCGACGAAACCCAATTCGCTGAGCTACATGCTGAAGGATCGTTCAAAAACAACTGCTTTAAAGAAGCTGCCCATATACTTTCCCTTATTAAGGTAAATTAACTGTGATAACACAAATGTGAGCAATAAGAAGGTCACGTGTATCAGGCAAGTAAAATTGGAACGAATGTTATAGCCGAAAAAGTGGTTAGAAGTCGAAATATTTGGTTTGAAATCGAAATAATTGGTTTGAAGTCGAAAGTTATTGGTTAGAAGTCGAAACTTATGTCACAAACCTTTTATACATGGAGAAATGAGTAGTTTAGATATATACACTATACACAGACAGACAGACCGAAAATCCCCTTCCGCAAATAAGAAATGACATACCCTAACAGAAAGCTCGGCTGAGTAAAGAATATCGTGTACGTGCACATGTTGGCGGAGGAATATAGGAACCAAAAAAAATAAATATTGACCATTAAGTAGCTGGACTGCTTTAAAGGAATGATTATCTGTATGTCTGTCCGTTTGTCTGTTAGCATTATAACTCAAGAACGGTTTGAGTTAATCAGTTCCAACTTTCTGAACGCAATCTAGGGATAAATACTGAGGTCAAGTTTGAATAATGGTAACACCGGAAACACCCTCTGCCTGTGGGTAGGGTTCAAAAACTAAAAATTGGTGTAATTTTAGTTATCGACATTGTAAAACGTCATGAGAGCTTGTTCAAAAGGTTACTCGTTAGGCCAGGTGAAGGTCAAGCTGTACTGATCAAAAGGTTATTAGAAAAATGAACTAAAAGCGTCATATATATATAAATTCTGGTTATCTCCGCTACTTTTTTACATGCATTTGACATGATTTGTTACTTTTTACAGTATCTAAAATGGAAGCTGAAAGAGAACAAGCTATTGTTCATCCAGGAGCATTCAACCACGAGGTAAGCTATTTGTCAATTAAGCATCATTACTCAATAATTGCAGATATATTAGGTGAAATGTTTTGTAAATTGCAGAGGTCAAAAGAGAAAGTCGCCGGATAACAGGAGTGAGAATAATGAAGACTACTTGGAAGGAGAAAACGCGAGTTCTCACAAATCGTCCAAACCGAAATGAATAATAGGAAGAAGATGGACAATCTTACCGGTAATCATTACTTTAAACGTGAAGTCTTATGCACTGCAGATGCTAAAGCAATTGAATTAATTAAGAATAACAAAAATATTATTACATGTGGTTTATTGTAGTTTAGATTGAAAACTTTCTTCATTAAAAGAATTAAATATTATGTTTTAAGTGTAGTCCTGTTTAAATGATGGTATTGTATAAAATTGAAGTTATTAGATTATTGGCTATGCTTTTTGTCACAAATACAATAATTGATTAGCTAAAATTATGCTAGAAAATGTGAAAGTATTATAATAACGCCAATAAAATGGAAAATTATTTTGATTTCATTAACATTACAGTATTATTTCATTTGGATTGCAATTTATAGTTTTAATCAATTTATCTCTATATTATAACCACAGACTTTATAAAGCAATAAAACGTCCGTGTGGTATAGAGTCAAAATGGATATTACATATAAAATTAACTACACCTACACCCTACACCTGGTTTGCATCTTTGTAGGGACTAATACGGTTAACCGGGGCTACTTTTGTTTTTCATGTGGTAACTTTGGCCATTTTAGAAAAATGGGTTGTGTTATTCTCTAAAATATTGGTAGAGTAATTTCCCAAATGCTTTAACTGCCCCCCTTTTACTTAAAAAGTGTTTTTATAACAAATGAAAATTCAATTTCAATTGTAGGATAAAATTGCGTAGTGTCACATATTCCATAATTTGAGGAAAATATCCAAATAGTTTTTTCCTGGCTAATTTAATTTCGATATTGGATGTCGTTTTGATATTTAAGCATTCATTTTTTGAGTATTTATGATGTATTTCTTAGAAACAAACTCGATTTAACTGGAGAAAACTAGAATACACTTTAAATACTTGATACTTGGTACTCAAAAGACATGGTTTTCCAATTATCATAATACTAGATGAGCATGAAATGAGCTAAATATATGATTTGATTTTTTTGGTACAATTTACATCTTGAACATTTTGACAATGTGGTATGCTTTTAAAAGGAAATGTTGCTATTTGACCAAAGACGATTGGCATAATAATATATCAGTTTAACCGGAGTCTCTGAAATCGAACGACTACATATAAAAACCTTATATTTGTTTAAGAATTAAAAGATCGGGACACATTTCTATGCTAAGTCTACCGTCTACTTAGATAAACACATTAATAATTTACACGCTTTTCAAATGTTAATCCATATGTACATAGAAGTTCAAAATTTATAGCTTCTAGAATCATTCAAGCATTTTTGTCAGTCGAATAACGAATTCACTCTAGATCAGACGTACACATGGTAGTCTGCATTTTAAGCATAATTGATTGTCAGTTAGTTCTTATCCTTAAATAAACCGTAACAAACGGGTGTAGAGTGAATATCAGATGAGATATAACTATAGTTATAATCAGGTAAAAAACTAATTTAATGTTTTACGGTCAAAATGTTTTTAATTTATATTCTAAACAACCGAACATTAGTTTCAACGTGTAAATGCGTTTATATCTCTCTCGTTGTTTACTAACGTTTCTTCAGCCTCCAAATTGTGGCAACTCTGGAAGTTCAAATTCAGTTAAAATATCTATAACTTAAAAATGCATACTTGCAATTTTTATTATTTTGAAATTATTCGCATAAAGGTACTGTTACTTGCAGTGAGTTAAGTAGAAACTGCAAAATAATACTGAATGCATCTAAACAATATTTTAAGTTTAATTAATATAATGGTGAATTATCTTCTGTACTTAGCAAAATGTTAATTGTAAAACCTTTGATCCAATAAAAGTCACGCCAACAGTTTTAGTCAGTCACTTGTAGATAGTGGATCTACATCAGCTGGAAAACTATTCTTGTATATAGACAAGATATGTATTAACTACAGCTATCCATTTAATAAGGAAGGTATATGAGGCTGGCTGTGGGGAAGAGAGTAGGCTTTACTCTCTCGGGAGTAACTATGACTCTCTTAAGGTAGCCAAATGCCTCGTCATCTAATTAGTGACGCGCATGAATGGATTAACGAGATTCCTACTGTCCCTATCTACTACATGTAAAGTGTAGGGACGAGTGGAGAAGCTCAACCATAGGGACAAGACCAGACTGTTTCGAACTTCCTGTCTTGCCTGCCAGGTAAGAGCCCAGGCTCAGCAAAGAGGTAATACAAGAAACTCTACAAGACTTGCTCTATTCGCTCGGTAGTCTCCAGACTAGCACATGCAACAAGGGCAAGGATTTCGAACTAAACCGTCGTACTCCCTCATTTAGCTACCAAAATCCTAAACGAGGTTTCTCCAGTAACTATACCTATACTTAAAATCGGTTAAAAAACAAACTTAATACGCTTTTCGGTCAAAATGGTTATTTAGTAGTCTCGTGAAGGTCAAATGAGTGAAAGTTTATGAATATTTAGTAGTCTCGTGAAGGTCAAATGAGTGAAAGTTTATGAATATTTAGTAGTCTCGTGAAGGTCAAATGAGTGAAAGTTTATGAATATTTAGTAGTCTCGTGAAGGTCAAATGAGTTTAGCAAAATGCTAATTATGAAATGACTGAGTGACCCAATAAAAAGTCACGTCAACAGTTTTTGTCAGTCATAAGTCGATAGTTGAACTACGTCAGCATGTTTATGATTATTTTGTATTCTCGTGAAGGTCAAATGCCAAAGGAAACAATGAAAATATTCGTATTCTTGTAAAGGCTCTCGTAAAACATTGACTATTCTCGTGAAAGTCAAATGCTACAAACAAAGCTCTTTCTTTTTCCAATCTCTCTGGAACTTGTCTGGCCAGCTGGTGAGAGATTGTATTAGCCAATTGCTCTTTTGCGCCGCTGTTTTCTTTTCCCTTTTTTTCACTAACAAGATCAGCGGTTTTCTTTTGACTCTGGATCTTGTGTAGCCAATTCGTTGTAGATTGTATTTCCTAGTTATTTGTCTTGAGAATATCTTGGATTCTGACCGGCAAATTGGTGAGAGGTAGATTCAAACAATTGTGACTTCGCACGCTTTTCTTTCATTTTTTGATGATAATCTCTGTTTGCCGCTCTATTCTTTTCCCTGTTTAATTCAGCAACATCTTCAGCGTTTTCTTTTTCTGTTAAATCTGGACCTTGTATGGTCATTTTAATGTTGGCTCGCAATTGCTTCTTGTTTTTCTTTTTGACTGGTTAATTAGTGCGAGTTGGTATGAATAAATTTTTGCTTACTACGTTCTTTCGTTTTTTGATAATAAGTTCTGTTAGCTTCGCTCTTCTTTTACCTTTCTACTTGTGTAGAATCCTCTGCCCTTTTGTTTTCTCTTGTCTCTGAATCTTGAATGGCATGGTGATTATGACTTGCTATTTGTTCTGTAGCACCTCCTTTGCACGATTGGAGTGCAGTCATCATTTGTAGTCCTACTAACCCTTGGAATAAATTCTTTATGACTAGTTCAATAGAAACCAAGATATTAATTAAATATTTACACGTAAGTAGTCAATCATATTAAATTATGATATGCATCGTCAATACGTAAATATTAAATTACCTTTTTTATGTTATGAACAGTCAGCAGTAAAGGAAAGTTTTTCGTTACTATTATCGTAATATGCTGCTTCTCGTGACGTCGTGGTATGGGCCAAACTGATATTTAGCATTCACTGAATTCATATTTCAAAATTAATTATTTACACGTAAGCTGTCAATCATATTATTATATATTATATTCATATTTCAAAATTAATTATTTACACGTAAGCTGTCAATCATATTATATTATATTATTATGATATGCATTGTCTATACGTAAATATTAAATTACATTTTTTACGTTATGATATGAAGTGTCAACAGTAAAGGAAAGTTAGATTTTACTTATGAACAGTCAACAGTAAACAATCAACTTTGAAATGAAAAATAACATTTGTTGTATTCATTTGTGAACAGTTAATCTTATTCTTGTAAAACAGTCAGTATGAGTTTCTTTTAGTATTCTCGTTAATAGTATTCTCCTGAAGATCAAATTCCAAACAAACAAAAAAAAACAACGAGGTCGCAGTTTGTCGTATACCGCTCTACGCCAAATTATGTCATATGTTGTGATGCTGGCTGCACTGAACTGAAACTGACTAGTGAAAGATATGCTGCTTCGCGTTGCATTGTGTGTTTTGTGTGTTGTAGTTGTAGGTGTATCTATTCTATGCTTAGGTGTATCTATTCTATGTTGCTTCGCGTTGCATTGTGTGTTGTGTGTACTGACTGAAAATGAATTTTCGTCGGACGGACGGAGGGACGGACAGACATGATGGGCATTTTTATAGACTATCAGAATATCTGATATTCAATAAACCATGTCCAAATGGATGTAAAAAAGTGGTGTAAAATTGCAAAAAAAAGTTTGAACTGATTATCTGACGTTACATGACGTTTTTAGTGAATTTTTTCATTGACCTTTGACCTATTGACACGTGTGACTTGACATTGACATGGCCTAACGACTAAACTTTTCGAAGAGCTATCTCATGACGTTCTACAATGTCGATAACTAAAGTTACGCCAATTTTTAATTTTTGGACCACGCCCACAGTCAGGGGGTGTGTCCGATTGATTTCATTTTCAAACTTGACCCGCATTTCATCCCTACATGACGCATAGTAAGTTTGAGCTAATTATCTCAAACCGTTTTTGAGTCATCGACGTTTTTAGTGAATTTTTTCATTGACCTTTTGACACGCGTGACTTAACATTGACATGTCTACAATGTCGATAACTAAAGTTACACCAATTTTTAATTTTTGGACCACGCCCACTGGCAGGGGGTGTGTCCGATTTTGTCCATTTTCGAACTCGACCTCGCATTTCATCTCTACATCACGTACAGTAAGTTTGAGTTGATTATTTCAAACCGTTTTTGAGTTATCGTGCTAACAGACAGACAGACGGACGGACAGACAGACAGATCAGGATCAGGCATTCCTATAAAGCGGTGTTGCACACCACTTAATAAATAAGTTGTTTTAGTTAGTATTAACTACTGATTCTCTTCAAGTCCTATTTACTAGTGCACCCCTAATTAGTACATATACATACTAGCTAACAAAGTTCGTGACCAGCCCGAAAACTGGAAGTACCGCCACCTGCCTAGTTGCCTATATATTGAAGTGAATACTAGTTAACCTTACACCTTAGCTAGTAACCGTCAATTAAAGGGGAGTACCGTATAAGAGCACATTATTACAAGTGAATATTTGACACTGGGCGCAAGAAGTTAGGGCATCCAAATTTTGAAGACACGTAGTTTAGTTAGTGCTTAATATCATACTTAAATTTGGGAAATGGTGTTTTTTTCGTTTAGCAGATATTCGGTTGAAACCACTGTCTCTTTTAACGTGTAGTTAGATACAAAAATTAACTTTCATGTACTTTTCTTTAAAAAACGCACTGGGCGCAAGAACTTAAAGAGCCCAAAATCTCAGGATATTTAGAACAACCGTTTTTGAACACATTAAATGAGTCTCAAAAATGGTGTTTTTCTTGTTCATGAGATATAATTTTTTTTAAAAAAAGACCACAATTTGTAATGGGTGATACCACAGTTCTGACATTTTGCCCTAAAAAATACTAATGCATAGAGTACATATGCGTTGCTATATGCACTTCGTTTGCTTGTAGTGGTACTACATTACCAGTACACGAAACACGTCAAGGTTGCTATGCTCCATTGCATACCAGGTAACCAGGTTGGGTCTTTCAGCGGACAAGTTCCACCACCCCAAGACTCCTCTAGTGTTTCAAGGCTGCCAATTAACAGGTATGGCACTCACATGACTTTTGTACGGGGGATTTTTCAATAAATGTAGTGTCACTTTGTATGGTATGTGATATGTGATATTTTTTGTATGTTAACGTGGTAACTGTAGAAACCTAAACAGCAAAGTGATGCAAATGTTATACCGCCCAAGTACAGGGTGGCCAAAGATGAATGACATACACTTTGGCCGTAAATAACTTTCGAACGGTATGACTTATTCAGACGAGATAGATACCGATGGAAAGACTAAACGATTACTTAGAAGTGAACTAAATATCAATAATAACAAAACACTAGAACTGGGTAAAATGTAGCTTGGACAAAAATAGGTGAATTCGTACTTCCGTAAATGACTAAATGCAACTTTAATCTTTAATAACGTTTCAAGTATTAGGTTCAGGTCAACGAAGTTGACGGCAAATAAAAGAACATACGATTTTGAGTAAAATCCAGTCCATGTTTTTAATTGTAAAAATAAAACACCTTTGACCTTCTTCCTGAAAATGACCCCGCTAAAAAGTTTCAACTTTTCAGATTCAAGGTCCCTTAAAAAAGGATGGCCTAACATTCCCCAGACAGTTCAGATTCAAAAACAAATCAAATAGACACACTGACAGTGAGATTCCACGATTATTCGTTATTTTACATTCGTATTTAACCACGTCCATTAGGATTTATGAGGGACTGTGAGATTCTATAAGCTGCCTTATTCAGACGAGCTAAAAACTGTCCAAAATCGGCTCTCAGCTTTTCATATTGCATTCCTTACAAAATTCAGATTTTATTCTGTTTCCCAAAAAATCCGAATTGAACGTTACTCTTTTTTGTGGGTCACTTTGCAGATGAAGGTGTTTTTATTTTTACACTTAAAGCATTTAGGGTTTAGAAGAACTCATTTCTAATCTAACCTAACCTCGTTACCTGGACCTAATAATTGAAACGTTATTAAAGATCAAAGTGGCATTTAATCATTTACGGGAGTACGAAATCATCTATTTTTTGTCCAAGCTAGTTTTTACCTAGTTCTAATGATTTTTTTGATATTTAGTTCACTTCTAAGTAATCGCTTGGTCTTTCAATATGTATCTATCTCCTCTGAATATGTCATACCCACGTCATACCGTTCAAACGTTATTTAGGGCCAAAGTGTATGTCATTTATCTTTGCCCACCCTGTAGAAACTGTCATGGCCAGGCTATTTAGACATGTAGATGAAGTGAATGCTCTTAGCTCTGGCAGTGACGGTGACACTGATGACAGTGAAGCTGACGCTTCCCATACATATTCAATTTCCGAAACACATTTATAAACCGCCAAATTCACGCTATCTATTTTTTTGCTATCCCATACAAAAGTCATGTGTCTGCCATACAAATACCTATTTTCCCGTGTTTCAACGAATATTTCCAATTATGCCTTTTATTAGCCAGATAGCCGTTAGCGAAAAAATTCTCGAAAACTTTCGAAAATACTCGAAAACTTTCGAAAATACTCGAGAAGATTCGAAAATACTCGAAAACTTTCGAAAATACTCGAGAAGATTCGAAAATACTCGAAAACTTTCGAAAATACTCGAGAAGATTCGAAAATACTCAAAAACTTTCGAAAATACTCGAGAAGATTCAAAAATACTCTAAAACTTTCGAAAATACTCGAAAACTTCTGAAAATACTCGAGAAGATTCGAAAATACATGAAAACTTTCGAAAATACTCGAGAAGATAAAAATACTCGAAAACTTTCGAAAATACTCGAAAACTTTCGAAAATACTCGAAAACTTTCGAAAATACTCGAAAACTTTCGAAAATACTCGAGAAGATTCGAAAATACATGAAAACTTTCGAAAATACTGGAAAACTTTCGAAAATACTCGAAAACTTTCGAAAATACTCGAAAACTTTCGAAAATACTCGAGAAGATTCGAAAATACTCGAAAACTTTCGAAAATACTCGAAAACTTTCGAAAATACTCGAAAACTTTCGAAAATACTCGAGAAGATTCGAAAATACTCGAGAAGATTCGAAAATACATGAAAACTTTCGAAAATACTCGAAAACTTTCGAAAATACTCGAAAACTTTCGAAAATACTCGAAAACTTTCGAAAATACTAGAGAATATTCGAAAATTCATAAAAACTTTCGAAAATACTCGAGAAGATTCGAAAATGCTCGCTTTGGGAATACTCGAAAAGCAGGGTTATTATAATTGTCCGGAAGAAATAAAAATTGTCCTGGGTAAAATTAGTTTTGTCTATGGACGAAATTAATTGTGTCCACTTTTGTCCTGGACGAAATTAATTGTGTCCACTTTTGTCCTGGGCGAAATTAATTATGTCCACTTTTGTCCTGGACGAAATTAATTTTATTCTGGAAGAAATTGATGTTGTCCAATTTTAATCATCCATCATATTTCATCCACCGCAATCCTGTCGAAAAGTGACTTAGCTAAAGTGCTTCGTTGCTCGCGGCAGCACAGGAAAACAATTTAGATTGTTAACCAGTTTTCCATTCTATTAACATTAAGAGCATCATTCTTCTAAGGCCCGCCAAGGGTTGTGAGACACCCTGTTCTAAAGGGCCACTCTATTAAGGATTAAACCTTGTTAACGGTCCACCTGGCTTGATGTACCCATGGCACATCCTACCTCTAAACTCTTACTCTAATCACCTTGGAATTATTAGCGGAGGAGTATCATATTATGGATTATGGAGGATCTTAGACAAATAATTCTACAAATTATTTGCATAATATTCAGTTACTAAGCAATTTTCGCCAAGAATCTCAGGCCCACCCATGTCGCATTTGATTTTCATGGGATTTTTTCAAAATTCAATTGACCTAGGCCAATGTGTCCAGCGAAACCCGGTACTCCCCTTTAAGCCCTAATTGACACCCAAAAAGCACTGGTGACTGTCATCCCCTGAACTACGTAGCTCATAAACCCACCCAACAATATGATATATGAATTAAGTGAAAAAGATCTTTTGGGAGAACGAGTGATTGTGGAATTGGCAAATGTCTCATCTAGCAGTAGAGGAAGTGGTGATCTTCCGTTATGTCCCCTGGAGGCAGGGACAGCAGAGATAATAGTGGTCGTCGAAGCACGTATGGACCACCTACGAGGACGGAGTACCGGCTCATCGTGGAAGATCTATAAAGCAGGGTGTTTTGCAGAATTGGAGTTGTTAGTTCTGTAGATGAGGCCGCCCGAACCAATGTAATAATTCAAAAAAACTATCCTTTCTAGCATATGTATGTGTCGTAGACTGCGAGGGATAGGAGACTGGAAGGGATATAATGTACCTAAGAATAAATTCGAGTACCTACGAATAAAACGAATAAATTCGAGTACCTTCAAATAATTTCTTCAAAATGGGCAGGGTGCTGCTATATTAGCAAAAAAATTATCTTTTTTTTAATTATCATTGAAATTATAATTATCATAATTGAAATAAGCTAGATTCCTTCGTGTGAATGTTTTCACATTGTTGTTACATTTCAGGGTTTATGAACGGGCTCGTTTAATACAATGAAATATTGAAACTTTAGTTCGTTCTTAGCTACTAAATTAGCCGAATATGAACTAAATAAGTTGAACAACTTTCAGAAAGTTTTAACTGCTTACAATACTCAAACAATTATTAATTATCTAATTAATTGTAAATCAATCCCATTCAGATCAGATAAATCCTCTCAGTTACAGTTGTCTTGCGTTTGAAATTTGTAGCGAAGAATTATACAATTAAAATACATGAAAACTCTTGTCTGACACTTAATTAAACTCTTGTCACACATTAATGTCGTTAAAGCATTAATTATAATTAATTGACTTAAACTAAAAACCAATAGAAAGCGAATGTTTTAATCAAATTATTCTGCTAGAATATTTTTGGAGAACTTAAAATGATTTTTTGGGAATATATTTACAGACAACATCATGTTCATCGTATGCATCATTACCACCTCCAGGAAAGTGAACGTTGTCGATTTCTTCATGACGAAAAATGGCCCTATAGTATAACCCATTGTTCGACAACTTCGGACTATTCTACGTACAATCGGATGACCATCTCTCCTACGTTCCTGAATAAATTCCTGGGATTTCGTGTTGACCAACGCCATAGTTGGAATGGACAAAACTTCAATTATGTGCACCATAACTGCCCCGAGAGGAAAAACAATATAACCAACAAAAGGAATGACATGATACATTTTAACAGCAACGAAATTAAGAACGATGTTAAGCAAACCGGCAACAAGTAAAATGGGAGGTGCCAAAGGGTAAACAAGCAAATAATTTACATGGAAGTTGATGACACTTAGTGCTTTGTAGATGGACAGAGCTGCTAAAGAATTGTTTCGGAAGTATATTCTTGTTTTGAGAAACGAGAATTCTTTTGAACGCTTGGCCGTGATCCATTTCAAAGAGGAAATAACAACAATTGCATAAATAATATCACAGTAAATAATAAACAGAACTGGGAACCATAAATGAATGACTAGGATTGTGAAGAAAGGTAGCGCTATTAGTCTGACTAATAATGAATCCATGTTGGTGACTTGAAGCAGGTGAACTATCGGGTTGAATGGAACGGTGACGAATGAAATTGACAGAAGGATTGATGTGGATATTCCCATTGTCGTGATGAGTCCTAATAGTTTTTTCAAAACTTCATATTTCTGATTACTCAATAATGTCCATTGATTCCTGTACTTCCCTGCAGAATGAATTAGGAAAAATATGATATCATATTATTACTGCCGGCCGGATATATAAATAAGATTTTTATATATTTAATTAACAATATGACGATGATAAAGGTTTTTGATATCATTATTGTTTGTCTTTCAAACTTTTTTAAAAATAAATGCTTTCCGATACATTTTTAAGTTTGTTAACTTTTTTTACTTTAATATTAAATGATTGGAATACGTCAAATGTTATACCAAAGAGAGTTACGTCCAGTTTGAGCATAGAGTTGATTGTAGAGCAGAAGTGACTTCCTCTGGTGAGTAAAACCAAATTGAAGTACTGCGACAGGGATAGAACTAGTCCAACTATGATCAAGGGCGTATCTAGAAAATGGATCTAGGGGGTGCTAATTTCTAAAAATGAGTATTACATAAATCAAGCAATTAGAACCGTCATTACAAGCACGTATACAGAACTGAGTTTCGGAAAGGGCTAATCCCATAGATATGTAAATAATATTTATTCGAGCGTAGCGCGAAAATTTATAGATTTTTTTGACGGAAATGAGTCAAAAAAGGCCTAAAATAGGAAATAATCGCGCGGAGCGCGAAATTTTTTGTGATTGTGAGAAAAAATGCCTCTTTTTGTTGATTTTGGTAAAGCCCATCCCTCAATACGTCCTTGCATCATTATATTAGTAAAAAAAGAAGAAATATACGCGCAAAGCGCGAAAAAATTTATGATTTTAAATCTTTGTCAAAAAAATCCACTTTATATCAAGATTAAGGGGCTGGGGGCCTTCTAAATATGTGATTTATCTGTCATCACCCACCCAGTTCGGCCGATTTAGTTTTAGATGTTTTAAACAAAAAACCTCATTTCAGAAGTGGTCAATTGCTAAGCACATTTCCATTTTGTAACAATATAATATAAAGTAATGTAATCTCAGATCCTAAGGTTCATTACAGGGAAAAAAGGATTCGAAAATGTTCAAACATATTCGAAAATAAAATATATGTTATTGTGTCATATGAAAAAGAAAATATGTTTCCTCCAATTTGGAATTAAATACTTGGTGAAAACGCGATAATATCTAGTGTGTTTTCAAAATATTTAGGGGGTGCTTAAGCACCCTAGCACCCCCCCTAAATACGTCCTTGACTATGATGAATGTAGTAACTTTTTCTGGAGGGAAAGAAGGTGTGAATATTTGCATTAGCAGACTTGCTATTATAAATGCATTGAGCAAGACTCCAACTATAAAAAATAATGCCCAAATCGACAATTGCCTTTTGTTCAAATTCGGATGCAGAGTTTTGGTCTGTGGACACCAAATGAACGGCGAAGAATAAAATCTGTCTCCAAAAATATGGAAAAAACTATCAAATGGCTGAAGCAAAACAGTAGAGGCCATTTTTGAAGTTGCGACTGCTTTTCTATCAGACGCTGTACAGATTCAATATCACATTCGAAACTGATTCCAATAGAGAACCGAATGCGAACAGGAACAGTAGACAATTCGATAGAAATGGATAGATTAATACATTTAATAGCTTTTTGTTGTTCGTTTTCGTACACCGAATACCCAAGTGTTGCCCTTGTAATCTCAACTTTAATGAAAAGTATTTTTCTATGTTTATGTATGAACAGCGCCAATTCTATCTGGGACTCTATATTCAAGTCATTCGTCCGGGTCCGGCCCTGTTGCAAGGTATCGATGTCACTTTGCAAGTATATAAAAACATAAGTACAGCATTTCGTTTATTGGTAAATACTCAGACTCAGAATAACACAACCGAAGGAATAAGAAAAGTGAACTTACAATATTACAAAGTTCTCATAAAACAAAGCTTTAAAACTAACTGGCTCACTAAATTATTCTTAAGTGATATGTAGTTGAAGTAACGTCATTAGAGCTTTGCTGTAATGATTGCAAAGTTGATCAATCTATATTATGTAATTATTCCTGAATATTTCTATATAAAAATTAAATGTTCATATTTGATTGTAAACAGTATTCTGCCTTTCATCGCACTTAGACAGAACACTAAAATAAAAATCGCAGTTTAAAAAAATGTGGCTGCTTTTCGGAGCTATGTGTTGGAAGGATATAATGTTATAACACGCATTATTACTGTAAAAGGATGCATTTGGAATTTCTATTCTTCAACATTGCTCGTCAGCACTACTTCATATCTAAATTCAGTAGGTAGTAGTATAGTACATCTTATGGTTGTAACTATAAAGCTTCCTGTCTCAATTCTGCTTAAAATGGATTTTTCAAAAAACATAGGCGAGATCTGCAAGGCCAACTCATCTTTATCCTTCATTCCAAGATTAAGATTATTACATACTTCACACATGCCAACTGAATTTATAAATACTTTCCAGAAATATTCAAGCATTTGAGATCTAATCAAGGTTCATATTTTACGTCATCATCGTAATTCATGACGATAACAAAACTGGATTAATATTGCTGTGATGGAGAATGTCAAATTCATAATGGTTTCTCATTACAACTTCCGTTCTTTTGGAATCGCACATTGTCGTTACTCTTGATAGTATAAAAAGCAAATGCATGATGGATAATTAAGAAATCATACAGTATTAAAATTAAAAAAGGTACCTATGACTATAAAGCCATGAATACTCGACCTTCGTTTATTTTTATTGGATAAAGTACTTAATGATGTATTTTAGTGCAATGTGATGATCTTTGGCACAGCATTAATAATAAAAGTTTAATTTTTAAAATAATTCGCTGAGCAAACAAGAAAATATGATAAAACATGTCATATCTCTTGTTGTCTCCTTCACCATAGACATTAATTAGAATATTCTTTGAGCAATTCTTTCGTTCAGAATCTCAGTGCATTTACAAAATAAAGATTCTACTTAATTGCTATAAAATTAAATTTAAAATACCTTAAAGTATCTCAATATATACAACTTTATTACAAGAAAATGAACTTGTTAACTAAAAAATTCATTCTATTCTCCGTTTTACTTAATTGTTCTCCAATTGAGTGCGAATATAGACGGAATCCAAATATCCCGACTGAATTTTCATCTGGTATAATCCGAGACACTCCACATTCCCAGCCGATATTTTATAACAGCTACTTCCCCTTATTTTTCAAATTCCTTGTGCCAAATGAATTTGCAGTTTTGAAGAACGTGTCCGAATTCTACATGGATAATTGTCAGCATGAAGAACATTTGTACTACAATCCAAGTAGAGTGATGTGTTCGACGGAAGTCGTTAATAATAACGGAATGGCGATTTCAGGAATTAACAATCTTGTACGAAATATTGTGTCTACATTCACCATGAAAGCCACAGAATTAAATGTCGGTGAGAAAAAAGATATAATTGGCATCAACAAAAAGCATTGCCATGATATTCAGAAGCATTTCTCATACTTAAAACTATCGCACGTGGAAACTGAAGATTATCTTCGAAAGATAAAAAGCTGCATGGAAATATTCAAAAATTCTTTCAAACTTAATCAAATTACTGCTAACGTGGCGGCTAAGAATTTTACAGATATTATTTTGGGGATGGACAAGACGTTGGAATTCGTTAATTTTGACGCAAACGTCCGTGGCAAGAATTTCGAGATGTTTGCAGCTCGCTCCAGTGTATTTCAACTGTTAGCATTTTCTTTGTTCGTGGAAAACACTCGCTGGAAAAGTGCTCTTCAAAAATGCCAGTCTGGTTTTATCCCGCACGAATTGACATCGAAGGAGCTTTTGAAATTACTCTTAATTTTTGCCAACAATGACAACTACACTTTAAGCTTGCCTACAGATGGTTCCTTAGACATGTACTACAAACTCCCATTGGCTGACTGCTTTATCACTGAGAATTTGTCTCCAGACGAGAATGAAGACAACCCTGGAAATTCGTCGGAGAAACTTGTCATCGTATTATTTGTCCCACTTTTGGAATCCGGCTTGGAATACTCCTCTGTGAAATTACGAACCATTCCTTTCGTCAATTCATCCGATTCGAAAACCACAAAGATCTGTTTCCTTGACGACGTGGATTCCAAAGAATTCGTATATGAAAAACATAGCAAATTTGCAGTGGAAATGTCCTGCGAAGAAAGGAATTTGTGCCGAGTGCCAAGTGTCAACGAATGGCCCATCACTAAAGAAACTTGTGCTTCAGCAATTGTCAAAAATTCTAAGCAACTAATTCAAAGATTATGCTGGTCTGAATGCGAGGAAATGGATTCCAAAATATTTCCCATGTTTCGTCATTTCTCATCTAATTCTGTACTCGTCGTAGGAGGAAATGTCACTTCGGATGTAATTTTCATTCAATGCTCGGGAAAAACTGTCAATTTTCTTCATCCCATAAAATATGGAGTATTAAAGATCACTCTTCCTTGTGAATGTCAGTTAGTGTTCAAATCTGTCGACAGATTTATATCATCAGAGCCTTGCGATCAGGAATTCAATGTCACTCAACTTATACCGCATGATTGGATGCCACCCCATTCAAACAATTTACCTTTTCACCCAAAACAAACCCAAGTTACAGCATCCGATCCCCAATGTTCTAACCAATCTCACTCATGCGGTGCCAATTATTACTTTTTATATTTTCTGGTCATTATTTCTTTGATCATCAGTATTTTTCTCGGCCTTGCTGTTTTCAAATTATATGGTGCCTTAAAAATTGTTGCTAACTTGAGGATCAACTCAGAGCCTTTGCTTTGAAACTTCTATAAGATGTCACCTTTTCGTGAAAGTTATTTCAACAAGCTAAAATGTTTTCATGCATTACCTTAATTACCTATTCATAAGTTCTTAAATATTCGATTTTATATAATGTTATAGTATTTCGTTTTCATTTGGAATATAATAATCATACTCACACATTTATAGACATTGTAGAATACCATTGTTTTAAATAATTATACTACATTCATAATCTGTTATATCAAAGTTGACGAGCAATTCCTTTTCTGCTGACTAATTGTTCATGAGCCTTGAAAAATAAATCAGTATAATATTGTACTAAATATTTTCACCTGTACAACAGTTATTACTTTTATTATTTATTGACGGTCTCTTCGAGCTTAGGCCCATGGACCCAATCAGTTATTACTTCTAATATAAGAATAAGCATTGCCGCCTTCATCGTTATATATTTATTTTGACGGTGTAAACATCACATCATGTTATAATTTTCTCATTATAATAATTAGGTTACGACTTTGTTTCCATTGTCTACACTGTCTAGCGTCTCAATCGATATTATACATGACTTATACTATACTATGCAAGGTATGCATGTTAGTCCACGGGGAAAACGACAATATTCACGTTAAAAAGTTTTGACCTTACTTCTATATGTATCACTTATGAATAATTTAGTGAGCCAGTCAGTTCTAAAGCTTTGTATTTAAGAGAACTTTGTCGCATTTAGTTAAATTTTCTTGCTTCGGGTGTCTGTGTAATATTCTGAGTATTTACTACTGTATAATATAATTCAATAAACAAAATGCTTTATATTTCTATTTTCACGTGACATCAATACCTTGCAAACAGAGCCGGCCTTACCATATAAGCAACTCTCCAGTAAGGACCCCGCCCGCATCAACAACGGCATAGTGAAGGCGAATTTTCATGGTATCAAGAGAAGGCGGGAAAATGTTTTCGACTTTTAACTATTTTGAAGAGCCATTCTTTCCGCCTTCCTCAACATTTAGGCCCAGTACTCTGTACTCTAGACACATGCCTGGTGGCGATCCTGTCTACTCTACACACGTCTCAATAATATTTTTAGCTGGATTGTATCCATGAATCTAGTTACTTACTTCCAGTGTCTAATCTAAAACGAAATAAAAACAGGAATGCCTAAATTATAGACATCTTTAATAAATTTCTGTATTCTTATCTTTAAGCCTCACAAATAAGCATTTTAAAAGAAATGGCCTCGTTCGAAAATCGATTAGAAAAAAACTAGAAAATTATAACTAAATCATTAATATAGATTTTAAGTAGTTTTAATCGTTTTTAAAAATAGTCAGATTGTGCATCCAAAGAAGGGCAATTTCTGTCAAAACAAAATTGCAAATGAACGTAATTAGTTGCAACTTTTTTGGTTCATTTTTTGACACAAATTGTCTCAATTTTTGCAGATCGCATGATAACACTTAACGAATGTCTCTATGGCATCTTAAATGTAATGGATACTGACAATACAATCTATACTATTTGTGTAATGTAATATATAGCTTTGTCTTGATTAGGGCCACGCATGAATGACTAAAAAGAGCCCTGGAAAATCTAGAATCGATGCTGTTGATTGTGTTGATACATAAACATAGACAAATACTTTATTAAAGTTGACATTAAAAAGGACGACACTTGGGTATTCGGTATACGGAAAGGAAAAAAAAGCAACTACAAAAAGCTCTTACATGCTAAATGCATTTATCTAGTATCCATTTCTATGGATTTGTCAGTCGACGGTTGGACTCTCTATTGGAATCAGTTTCATATGTGATATTAAACTTTTGACAATACAACAAATACCTATACAAAAAATGGCCTCTACTGTTTTGCTTCAGCCAATTGATAGTTTTTTCCATATATTTGGAGACAGATTTCAAGCTTCGCCGTTCATTTGGTGTCCACAGACCAAAACTCTGCATCCGAATTTGATCAAAAGGCGATTGTCGATTTGGACATTATTTTTTATAGTTGGAGTCTTGCTCAATGCATTTATCATAGCAAGTCTACTAATGCAAATATTCACACCTTCTTTCCCAGCGGAGAAAGTTATTACATTCATCATAGTTGGAATAGTTCTATCCCTGTCGCAGTACTTCAACTTGGTTTTATTCTCCAGAAGAAATCAATGCTGTTCAACAATCAACTCTGTTATCAAGCTGGACGTAACACTGTTTGGTATTATTATAACATTTACTACCGTATTCCAATCATTTAATAATATTAAATGTCGGTAGCAAAAATAAAAGAGTGAACAGCCTCAAAAATGTATCCCAAAAAATGTATTAAAAATGTTTGAAAGACAAACAATAATGACAGAGGCGGCTTTCCCAATGGGCGGACTGGGCAGTTGCCCAGGGCCTCGCGCTTTGAGGGCCTCGCGCAGAGCTTTGACAAAGAAAAAAATTGAAGTTTTTTCTGTTGATTGCATTTCCGAAACACAGATTTTAGTTTAAGTTATACGTTTTGATAAATATATTTACAGACATAAAGATTTTACAGCTTTATCGCTGCACAATTTGTAATAATTCAAGGAAGAAAAGTATACTATTTCTCCAAAGTTATATAAATTGAAACGTTAAAAGTATATCTCTGAAATTTTTAATCTGATTTCATTGAAGAAAGTTGCATTTTGCAATTTACTAAAACCACAGAATTGCAGTAGTTGCAGACAATTAAGGTTTCAGTAATCGCTGTTTCTAAACGGGAAAGGAGTATAGTTTAAACGAAAAAAATTCAAATCTTAAAATGTCTCAATAGCGCTTGCATGCTCTTTGACAGAGGTTCATGCTGTTATTTTGGAAGAGTTTTACTTGTCTTTAGAAGGAATTATTTCATTAACATCCAAAATATAATAAAAATTCTTAACGATGATATTACTTTTATGAACAAATTCAGTTAAAAACGAAAACATTTTCTCGCTTCGCTCGAGAAAGTTCCTTAGTTTTAAATATTATAATAATAGTAAAAAAAACGCTTGACTATTGAACTGCAGCAAAACAATTATAATACAATATATTTAAGGACTCCACAGCAATAAAGGGTTTGTGTAGGTATGTCATTTTTAAAAATCTTTGAATCTTAATGCATTAGACCGCAGATAAAGTTTCACTTCCTTTTCACTCCATCGCTATTGCAATATTAGTTACTGTATAGACTTCTTTTCAGAAGGAAGTGAAACTTAACTACGGTTTAATATTTATAAATCATACTCTTCCGGGTACCATTTTTAGCTGGCTAAAATGATTTATAATAGCCATAAGTGAAATACATGAAAAAACAATTGTTTGAACATTCAACCTAATCAACGATGATTTCTGTAATTTTAGCATAACACATTAAACGGTTAGCATTCTGATTCCCGAACATATTTAAAAATTGAATTTTTGTGAATTATTAGTATAGGGCCTCGCGAGACCATTTTGCCCAGGGCCTCGCAAATCCTAGAGCCGCCACTGAATAATGATATCAAAAACCTTTATCATCGTCATATTTCTAGTTAATTATATAATAATCGTATTTATATATCCAACAGCAATAATATAGTATAATATTTTTCCTAATTGATTCTGCAGGGAAGTACAGGGATCGATGGGCATTATGGAGTAATCAGAAATATGAAATTTTGGGAAAAATATTACACCTCATCACGGCAATGGGAATATCCACATCAATCCTTCTGTCAATTTCATTCGTCACCATTCCATTCGGCCCGATAATTCACCTGCTTCAAGTCACAAACATGGATTCATTATTAGTCAGACTAATAGCGATACCTTTCTTCACAATCTTTCTCATCCATTTATGGTTCCCAGTTCTGTTCATGATTTATTCTGGCATTATTTATGCAATTATTGTTATTTCCTGGTTGGATTTGATCACGGCCAAGCGTTCAAAACAATTGTCGTTTCTCAAAACAAGAATATACTTCCGAAACAATTCTTTAGCTGCTCTATCCATATACAAAGCACTAAGGGTCATCACTTTTCATGTAAATTATTCCCTTGTGTACGCTTTAGGACCACCCATTTTACTTGTTGCTGGTCTGCTAAGCATCTTTCTTAATTTTGTTACTGTTAAAATGTATCACGTCATTTCATTTGGTGGCTATGTTGTTTTTCCTCTGATATCAGTTATGGTGCACATAATTGAAGTTTTGTTCATTCCAGCCATGGCGTTCGTTAACACGAAATCCTTGAAGTTTATTCAGGAACGTAGGAGAAATGGCCATCCGATTGTTCGTAGATTTGTCTTAAGTTGTCGACCAATAGGTTATACTATAGGGCCATTTTTCATCGTGAAGAAATCGACAACATTCACTTTCCTGGAGGTGGTAATGACGCATACGATGAACATGATGTTGTCTGTAAATATTCCCAAAAAATCATATTAGTTGATACACAAATACACTACATCGCAAAATAATTTAAACAAGCATTCGCTTCCGCTGGTTTTTAGTTTAATTAATCACAATTTATGGTTTAGCCACTTTTATTAGACAAAGAAGAAAAATGACGGAAAAGAGTTTTCAATTTCCGTGTACTTTAATGGTAAGTATAATTCCTCGCTACAGGTTTTTAATGAAAGACAACTGAAGCAGGGGATTCAAATTTTCTAGCTTGGAATGTCTGTCAGAAGAATTTGAAAGGTTTTATCTGATCAGAGTGGGATTGAATTATTAATTAATTGGGTAATTACAGTTATTAGTTAAATATTTTAAACCGTTTAAAATTTCTGAAAATATCTTTTCAACTAATTTAGCTCATATTCGGATCTTGCAGCTGAGAACACACTACAATTTCATTGTAGCAAATGCACCAGATTGAGTTATAATTAATACAATACAATTCATTAATTTTAAATGATCATTTACGTTATTGCAATTCAGATATATATTCACTTAATTAGGTCTATTATTGTCAAAAATGTTTATTTAGTTTCAAACTAAAATAGTGTGATTAAATAACAAAATCATTAGCAAATTATGTTACTCGATATAAATCAAGTAATAGTAAATATAAGATATGGTTAGAATTGGTATTGAATAATGATTTATTGAGTCATATGCATGCTTGTAGATCAATCACAGATAATACAATGGTTGATGGCTTTGACTAACTGCTCTTCACTCTTCAGATTAATTCGTCAAAGAAGGTTAGAATACTATCATGCAATCCGACCATTCAACCGATAACATCAATTTCAATAGATAGAAGTTATGTAGTTAAGATGTCGGTGACTCATCGGTTGACATCTGATATTGGAGTATGTACTTTCTCATTTCTCATAAACTTTAAAATGTTTCTCTCTACAAGAATCAGCAAAAATAGTCCTTTTAGAATGTTGATTAAATGTTCAGCGATTGTTAATAAGCAATTTGTTTTAGAAAAGGATGACCACGAGTTTCTATCTCGTTACACTCTACCTTATGTTATAATACAGGTATGACGACAATGTTTTGATTCCTTCTATCCAACAATTGGATTGACTTCATTGCAGCTACCCAAACCAGGGCAAATAGAAAAGAAGGCTTATTAAATAAAGTTAACTTCCATGTATGGATAAACATTTGAAAAGCATGTAAATTATTAATGTCTTTATCTAGGTAGACTTAGCATAGAAATGTAATTTTGTTTCCCGACCTCTTAATACTTGTAAGGTTGTTATAATATGTAGTCGTTCGGTTTCTGAGACTCCGGTTAAATTGCTATTTTAGCTAGTCGTCTATATAGCATATTATATTCCTATTGTAACATCTCCCTTTAAAAGCATAATGTAATTATTAAAATCGTTAGTTACATCTACATCTAGTAGTATAATAATTGGAAACCCATGTCTTTCGAGTATCGAGTGTTTATACTATATTCTAGTTTTTGCAGTTAAATCGAGTTTGTACCTAAGAAATACATCATAAATATATTCAAAAAAGGAAAAAACTTAAATATCAAAACGATATTTAATATCGAATTAAAATTAGCCAGGTGAAAAATATTTGGATACGAAATGAGCTGTTTGCAGAAAGAGCACAGGCCACGGTTTCAAGCCCTGGTTATACCTGGATACCTTGCAAAAAGTCCTCCTACCAAGCAATGCTCTGAGGAGTATCTTGGGGTACGACGTACTGAAGTTAGTGTGAGTGAGTATGGTCTGTAGTGTATACTCGTTATTAGCGGGATGTATCGTCATGACTGTCCTAAGACCTGCTCGTCTACCTATCTTTCAGTTTATAATATTTGGCGTTCTAAATTCTAAAACTGATAATATGGCTAAGTTAATTAGGATGGAGGGCGAAAGAAGCCTAGTCTAAATTAGACTACGCGGTGTTCACAACTTTCTAATGAAACGGTGTCAGTAGTCAGTACAATCAAAGTTATCTCTCATGATTCCTGACCTGACTAGACATGGGTTTGCTGAATGCTTAGCAGAATGCACCGAGTCTGTCGTTCAGGTTGTAACTTATAACCTCTTGTGTTGATTACAGTGTGGAAGTAAAGCAATGCTATATAAAATAAAGTATCTTTACTCTACATAAACATAAAGTGGGGCATGCGCATGGGATTCTTTCATTATTCTTGAATAAATGTTTGTATATATGTCCGTAATATTTTGTAATTAATGAGTAAGGGTAATATTTTGAAATTAATGAGCAAGGACTAGACTATGAGTCCAATCAACGGTCTATGAAATTCGGGCCAATGCGCAGTCGCTAGAAATTTACTGATTGCAACATTTTCTAGCACACTTTGTGTGCTAGGATTCAACTAGTATAATATAACAACGAGGAGCAGACTGATGAATGAGTCCTGTGCTCGGTTGGTCTCCGAACGGGGCTTTTTTGTGTCACTCTCGTTGTTATTTTTTATTCAGCTTCCTGAGTTCTACTTGGATTTTCTAGTGGAGTACATTTTCAGAAAGGCAAACGCATTGGCTAGGGGTTGGGTTGGGCAAATTTTCGATTATTGCCTCAGTTAATATAAATTTCACACTTTAAAGTTGACATCTGGATAGAAATTTGGATAAAATGTTGAACCAATGCTACTGCTAAATAACCAAAAAATCGAAAATTCTCCCACAACAAATCCTAGTTAATGTTTTTACCTTTCAAAAACTTTAATTCATTAGAAAATCGGAGTAAAACTCGAATGTTGAATCAAAAGTGGCAAAAAATTTTAACTGAGTTTCCCAAAACTGGGTCATATATTATGTGCCTTAATATCTTTACTGTACAGTTATGCTACCTAACTGTGACTATATTGAATTTAAACTACAGTAATAGTAATGTATAATTGTATAAAACGAAAGAGTGCTACTTTCTGGGTAACAAACTTAGGAATAATTTATTAAATAATCAAATCGAACATGGCTCATTTTAAAGTATCTTTTCTACACGGAAAATATTTTGTCACTAGGCGGTCACAGGGCCCAGGCCCTGCAGTACATGGGGCTAGTGCATCTACAAACAATTTTGTAAAAAATTATGGTTTCTAGTCGACCAATTACACCGGCATTCAATTGGGTTCATCACTAATATAATGTACCGGTCACAGGATCCAAGTCCTGTTATAAATAAAGCCAGTGTGTATTCCGGGGCAATATTGTACGATGGGAAGAATGTATTTGATACAGTCAAAAAATATTCCAAAACTTCGCCTTAGTACGTTCTATGGTCAACCTTTTGTTTAGAAAGAGAATTTGGCTATTGGCAAATCACTCACCACATTTTTGACTCGGACACTTTTAATCACCATTATAGAGGAAATCCAAATGAAATCGACCAATGAATAAAACCGATATTTTATATTAACGTAAAAATAGTCTCAAAAAATCAGAAATGTCTAAAACTATCACAATATGTGGTTAGAAAATTTTCCAAAATTCTCCGTTCCCCTGTTCAGGGGGGTGAAACTGTACCCAAAATGCAGAAAATTATGGGTGACTAAATAATGAGACGAGTATATCTCTGTAACGGAAAATAGTATCATTAAGGAATATTTTTTAGAAATACAAGATGATGTTGTAGATTAGTACAGTAGCAAACTTTTTTCAATACTACCAGTATTTTTTGAATAAACTGAAACTTTTCAAAAAATTTTCAATTGAGAATAACAAAAAAGCGCCAAAATATCCCACGCAAGTTAGACTCCTATCAGAAGCGCAGGATTCCGATGAATCACACGCAATTTTTTCCGCCGTGGGATCTTTTGGCGCTTTTGAGATATTGAGGTCCAAAGTTTGTCAAAAAATGACAATTTTTAATCAAAATACGTACAGGGTTTCATTAACAGGCATAAAAGTGAAACTGACTGATAAAATTTTAAATCGTAATAATAAGCATCAAATACTTAATATAATTTTAGATGAATACCAACTACCTATATTAAACATATATGGCTATATATTAAGCATATATGGCTATATAATAAGCATATATGGCTATATAATAAGCATATATGGCTATATAATAAGCATATATGGCTATATAATAAGCATATATGGCTATATATTAAGCATATATGGCTATATAATAAGCATATATGGCTATATAATAAGCATATATGGCTATATTATAAGCATATATGGCTATATAATAAGCATATATGGCTATATATTAATCATATATGGCTATATAATAAGCATATATGGCTATATAATAGATATGTATGGCTATATAATAGGCATGTATGGCTATATAATAAGCATATATGGCTATATAATAAGAATGGTTGGCTATATAATAAGCATATATGGCTATATAATAAGCATATATGGCTATATAATAAGCATATATGGCTATATTATAAGCATATATGGCTATATAATAAGCATATATGGCTATATATTAAGCATATATGGCTATATAATAACATATATGGCTATATAATAAGCATATATGGCTGTATAATAAGCATATATGGCTATATAATAAGCATATATGGCTACATAATAAGCATATATGGCTATATAATAAGCATATATGGCTACATAATAAGCATATATGGCTATATAATAAGCATATATGGCTACATAATAAGCATATATGGCTATATAATAAGCAAATATGGCTGTGTACTAAGTATGCTTGTTTTATTGAATTGAGCCTTTTTTACAGTGCCGCTGCGTTTACCAGCACAGCTTAACGAAACACTGAAACTTTTCTAACCAGAATATAGACTGCAGTGCTCGGCGCGCAGTCAAAATTCTTAAAGTCGAGTGGTCGATTTGGTATGGATTTCCTCTATAGCTTCTATAGCTTCTGTTACGGCTTGCTGTAGGTTTACTTATAGTTTGCTCCTGTACTCGAAAAAGAGTAAAATTTGAACGTGAGTGCGTGCTTGGACGTGTCCAGTGGGGGAGGGGGTGCAGCGCCACTCTCAAAGTAACGTTATACCTTATACCCCAGGTTAAAAATGTGACCCTAGTGGGTGGCCAGAGTATGTTACCGATTGCCAGTATGCTATTTAATATAAAAATATTGACTGAGGCACCGAAAATCTCCTGCAACCTGCATGGTTGCTGTGGAAATCGGCCCTCGCCCCGCCAACCCAAGTAATAGGAGCTTACTTGTTCTCAACCAATAGAATGTCAAGATCCATTCGGGAGCGTGGCTAAATGGCGGAGCTAAAGTGTGGTAATTAGCCAGTGAGCGGGGCCGATTACCCTGGAAATTGTAATTTTAAATTTTTTCGATGCCTATTGACCCTATCTAGTAGTAAGATGAAATTTTAGGATATTTTTTGACTGTTGGAGTAACTCATTGAGCATACTATTATACCATTAATGTATATCATATATTTTATACATTGTGATGGTCGACATTATATTCATAGGATTCCAAAAAGGTACCTCAAGAAAATCGGGTAAGAACTTTAGACAGAATTCCAAGAGTTGTAAAGCAATTTTTACATGTATTTGTATTTTGATCATCATCAGAGATTTCTAAATCTGAGGTACCGCGAGCTTAAAGTCCTGGTGCATACAAACGTAAATGATCTTTGGACTATCGTATTCCTCATTAACTTTTTTTGGGAAAGTGCTGAAGGATCCGAGATTACTGATCCAACACCCATGAAGTAAATTCAATAAAGATTCATCGGAACTTATTCTAGAGGTTATATTTTAAAAATTTCATAATTTTGGCTTTGATTAGAAGACACACGGATCACAAAATGCAAATACAGAAATATGTATCAATTTCAAGTATCAAACGATAATATCTTCAAGTCAAAGACAAAAATGTGAAGTTTTCAAAGTATAAACTCTAGAATAAGTTTTGAAGAATCTTTTTTACACTTACTAAATGGGTATAGGACCCGTAATCTCAGATCCATTAGGACCCAAAAAAGTACGAATTTTCGCCATTCCCATTTACCCTCTATGATAATTTTTGCTGGTTACCTCGCAGCGTCCCCATTTGTGGCAAAAACAGTCTTTTGAAATCTGCACCACTGCCTTAAACGGTGCAAAATTTGCTTTACAGAATCGAAAACTGACTCACTTTTTTGAGAATCTAATTTTTATTAAACCAATTCAAAATTCAAAACATCAATGTAATTGAATTTTCCCGCACATGAAGTAATAGAAACCTTGAGCGCACTGAAAGCTGGACAATTTTTTGTACAGAATGCATGCATTGTTCCTGTTATGAAATTGTTTGTGCCTTGTAAGTCGTAGGAGACTATAGACCGCGCAGTGCATACTTGTGTACTGCCACCAATTGTTCTGCTTTGGACGTGTTGGAATTTGCCTCATTATGTGCATTATTATGTGCTTGGCTGCGTGTTAGAATTACGGCAAATCAACACACGGAAGTACAAACATACAAACGGAATTGTCACGTGACTGACTTTTGCCGTTTATCTAATAGTAGTGATTAGTTTCTGACATTTTTGTTATTATACGTAGGTTATGTATACATCCAATTTTATTGCTTAATAGTTTTGGTACTATATTATAAGAACACGTAAGCCACTACATTTAATAATTTACATGTTAATCTTTACGGATACCTCTTATCGAAAGTAAACTTTTATATCCGACTTTCGAATTAAATGTTTACCTTATAAATATAGGCAGGAATATTTCTATTAAATCTTATATGTGAAGGGAGAGTACTTTTGATTAAGAGATATGTACAATAGACTATGAACTATGTTAGTTTCATATTATAAAGGCAATACGCACTTCACACAATTGTTCAGTCTGCAAAATGGCCTCTACTGTTTTGGTTCTGCCATTTCAAAGCTTTTTCCGTATTTTTGGAGACAAATTTTACGCCTCACTGTTCACTTGGTGTACGCAGGCTAAAACTTTAAATCTAAATTTGAACAAAAGGCAATTGTCGGTTTGGGCATTCTTTTTTATCGTTGGAGTCTTGCTCAATGCGTTCATCATAGCAAGTCTGCTAATGCAAATATTCACACCTTCTTTCCCTGTTGAAAAAGTTATTACATTCATCATAGTGGGACTCACTTTTTCCCTGTCGCAGTATTATAACTTGGTTTTACTCTCCAACAGAAGTCACTGCTGCTCTACAATCAACTCTGTGCTCAAGTTGGACGTAAAACTCCTAAGTAAGTAACACTAATACACATTTCAATCATTTATATTTTAATCGTACACAAAATAAAGCTCCTCCACAGAAATAAAAACTTAAAATATTATGAAAAATATTTTTTAAATTGTGTTGAATTTCAAACTTTTTGATGCGAATACAAATGAATTGCTATTTATTTAGCTTTATTTACAGTTTGATTTTTTTGGTTAGCCCGATGCTGAATGTTGTATAGGCGGAGATTATATATTTTTATTTGAATATCCAGGAAAGTATAAAAGTCGATGGGAAAATTGGAGCTTTGAAAATTATGACGTTTTGGTAAAACTAATGAAACTAATAACGGCAATGGGGATATCGTCATCAGTTCTCCTGTCAATTTCATTCGTCACCATTCCATTCGGCCCGATAATTCACCTGCTTCAAGTCACCAATTTGGATTCATTATTAGTCAGACTAATGGCGCTGCCTTTCTTCACAATCCTAGTCATCCATATGTGGTTCCCAGTTCTGTTTATTATCTATTGTGGTATTATTTATGCAATTATTGTTATCTTCTGGCTGGAATTGATCACCGCAAAAAAATCCAAAGGATTGGCATACTTCAAAACAAAGATGTATTTGCGAAGACAACCTTTAGCTGCCCTGCATATCTACACAGTACTAAAAGTCATAAATCTCGATGTAAATTATTTGCTTGTTTACCCTTTAGGACCGCCCATTTTGCTTGTTGCAGGTTTACTTAACATCTTCGTTAATTTTGTTACTGTTAAAATGTATCTCATCATTCCATTTGGTGGCTATGTTGTTTTTCCTCTAATAGCAGTTATGGTGCACATAATTGAAGTTTTGTTCATTCCAGCCATGGCGTTAGTCAACACAAAATCTCAGGAATTTATTCAGGAACGTAAGAGAGATGACCATCCGATTGTTCGTAGACTGGTTCGAAGTTGTCGAACAATGCGTTATACTATAGGGCCATTTTTCATCATGAAGAAATCGACAGCGTTCACCTTCTTGGAGGTGGTAATGATGCACACAATGAACATGATGTTGTCTGTAAATATCCACAAAAAGCTATCTTAAACTTTACACCTGCACATTCCTACTATTTTATATTATTATATTATGTATATCTGTGATTATATAAGTTCAATAAAAAGTTTATTTGGTTTTATTAATGATATACAGCTTACATACTTTGCTACCACATAGATTTGATACAGCTAATGTGAAAGACATGAACCATAATTTTCAATGCACCCGAAATGTAGAAAGAAAATTCTCTGGGTCATATATAGGTACTAAACTGTAGCAATATTAAATATATGAGTTTGAATTCCTAGAAATGAATTAATTGTACTATTGGCTAGCTATAGGCTTTAGGCAACATTCTATTTAGCTCTTATGAAAGCTGAATGTATTCAGTATTTGTTAGTTCGATGAACACAAAAATTTCTGTTCTGAATGCTTTAGAAACCGATCGGACGGAAATGGTGTTAATATTTTATTAATTTTAGCTTATACATCAACTGTTTATACGTACTTTAAGTTAAGAAATATATTTTCCTACCATCCTAACAGCATAAAGGGTAGAGAAATACAGGAAACTTAACGGCAGTATTTTTTATTATTAAGAAATATCAGTAAAGGGAGGAAACTAATAATTCTTTGGAGTTACCTATACTGGATAAATAACAAAAAATAATTAAAGATCCCATCAAAACTAATGGAAAAGCATTCTAGGAAAATTTTAGGCTTATGGCTATAGGATTATGATTTGGATATTAAGCTCAATTAAATGTGTCAGCATGAATATATCTTGACCAAAAATAATAATAAGATGCCATGCCAATATAAATATCATCTACAGTATGAATATAATTATTTTGATTATCTATTGTAGTCTGTCTTCTTTTTTATTATTATCACTATTACAGATGTATGGAGTTGTATTTAATTCAATTAGATATAACAGAAACAAAGTCAAAGGATTTCCATCAACTTTGAAAATTAAATCTTATCATGAAATGATATCTTATTGCTCTATTTATAAATTGGAGAAATAATTCCAGAAAATGTTCAGGACATTGAAGACAGCTTGGGAATTTTCACTGAAATCATCATGTTCAACGTGTAGGCAGCCACAACTTCCAGAAAAGTAAATGTGGTTGACTTCTTCATAATGAAGAACGGGCCTATTGCCAATCGCATTGTGCGGCAGCTTCTGAACATTCTTCTAATGAGTGGGTTGTAATGACTCTTTTTTTCTTGAAGGAATTCAATGGATTTTATGTTGACTAAAGCGAGCGTTGGAATTACTATTATCTCAATTATGAGGACCATAACTGCCATGAGAGGGGCGACGATATAGCCACCAATGGGCATTATAGGGTACATTTTAACTGTAACGAAATTAACCAAGATAGTTAGTAATCCAGCAACGAAAAGAATTGTCGGGCCGAAAGGATATACCAACAAATAGTTTACGTCCAGATTTAAAAGTCTCAAGGCTCTATAGACATGCAAAGCTTCTGAGGGATGTTTTCGAAAATAAATTTTTGTTTTTAAATAAGCCAAGTTTTTTGATCTTCTAGCAGTGATTAATTGCAACCAAAAGATTACAATCGCAGAATAAATTATAGCACAGTAAAGAATAAAGAGAACTGGGAACCATAAATGTATGACCATTAGAATGATAATGGGTATAGCTATCAGTCGAGGTATTATTGATTCCCACCCCACAACTTGAAACAAATAAAGGACTGGGCTGAAGGGAATTGTGACCAATGTAATGGAGACAAACGAAGCTGTTGCTATTCCCATTATATTCATTAGTTTCAATAATATTTGTAAAATCTTGTATTCTCGGAATGTCCAAGCTTCCCACCGACTTTTATATTTCCCTGAAAAACCAGAAATTTGAATACTATAATTTTTTATTATAATTTTAAATCTTGTGAAATACTGTTCAATAAATAATATTTATTAATGCACTATTGTGCTAGGATAGTGTCTCATTCTATTCCAAAATATCACAAAAATAACAGAACTAGAATAATGATATTGATTTTAGACATTAAATTATTATTTGACTTCATTACTGAAAAGATCCCCGTCCAATCTTAAGATGCTGTTGGTGGTTGAACAGAAATGACTTCTGTTGGTGAATAAAATTGTGTTAAAGAATTGAGACAAAGATAATATAAGCACAAATATTATGAAAAAGATAATTTGCTCAACGGAAAGAAATGGCATAAATATTTGCAACAACAGAGTTCCTGATAGAAATGCATTGAAGGCAACACCAACTGCAAAAATGATTAATCGAAATATGAACCCGACTAGACTTTTGTTTTTATGAAATGTTTTAGAGCGTGAACACCAATTAAAGGCAGATGAATGGAACTTGTCGCTAAAAATATAGAAAAAGTTATCAAAACACGGGGCCAGGTAGGTTGAAGACATTTTAAAAACTAAAAGCTGAATTATTTGCTTTGATAGTGTTGCTAACTTTATAATAAATAATCGACTATTCCTGCTAGCTCGACTCTGTCACGTACATTTTAAAAGTTCTGGCGAATTGGAGCAATTAGATTACTGTTGTACATATAAATTACATATTAACTTCCACCAAACTAATATTTTCTCTCCAAACCTTTCAACGTTTAAATAAGGTTGATTAAATTGAGCTAAGAAACTATAACTACAGATATTCCGTGTTAGTTGAAATATTTAGTTCGCCATACCGATATAAATGGTTCACCATTAGAGTAATAATTATGAATAAAAGTATAATAAAAGTCTATTGGTTCACCAGGGCAGGGTACCAGATAATACTAAAGAATAGAATAGAGTTCTTATTTTTCTTGGAACTTGATGAGCAGCCAGCGAAGGGGATATATAATAGCGTAATAGAATAAATAAAATTAGTAGTCGGTTAAGTAGCGGAGCTCTTTTATAGAAATGACCGGTCTGTCCGTCTGTTCGGCTGTCTGTTTCGACTCAAGAACGGTTCAATATAATCAGTCAAGCTTTCTGTACGTAATCTAGGGATACAAAATGAGGTCAAGTTTATGTATAGGTAAAATCGGAAACATTCCCTGCCTGTGGGCGGGGTTTAAAAACTAACTACTTTTTTACATCCATTTGACATGTTTATTATATTATTAGAAAGGCTTTTGGTCGTAACCAGCCGACCATTTCCGCTACGAATCTTCAAAGATGTTAATTATTGTATATTTTCAATAAATCATACTTGCACACTGATTAATTAATTTTTATTACTAATTAATTAATTACACGAATTAGTTTTTTTATTTCATTCATACTTATTCTTATAATGCATACGCCGTGGAGCCCCTATTTAAAATTCTGTTTTTGGCCTGTTTTCAATCCACGATTTAATTTCTGGGATTGATAACACGTTGTTGAACAACGACTTCAAGTTTGGAAATTTGGCTATTAAATCAAAATTTGAGTTTACCATTGCAGAATCGACAAGGCTTACTAATTGTAAATCTGCCCAAGTTAGTGTTTTTCCCACCAAGTAATTCCCTTCATTGGCTCCAGCAATTGCGTCCAATTTTGAAAAATATTTAGGTCCTAAAATTTCATTGACCATCTTCTCTGCCAGTTCCAACTTTTGCTTAGGATCTTTTACATAAAAATTGGGGCGGAATTCTACCAAAATCAATGCCAAAAATGGTTTTAATACTCAATACTATCATTATATTATCGGTTAGAAAATTAAGGATTCCGTTAATAATACGCCAGATAATCACCTTTCCAAAATTCCATGACAGTGTCAACATGTTCGTCAACTTTAGCAGCTTCGAATTCGTCCACCCCTCTCAAATTAAACTTTCTGGCTAGAAACCGAGCGATTGTTAAAGACTGAGCTAGTCTCTTACCATCAAATTCCAGAATTGGGACTTGGCCCCATTGACATTCTGGAATAAAAAAAAACATGCACTAATTAATCTTTAGGATTGACATTGACAACGGAATAAATTAAGCGAAAATAAACTTTTACCTCTTTTTATTTCCGGAGGTATGATTTGTGGTACGACCGGAAGGCCTCTTTCATATTGAAATGGTATTCGAGAGTCTTCGTATTTTACTTTAGCAAAAGCAAAAATGAAACGTATGGGTTCACACAAACCGCGAGCGTCAAAATATATCAATTTGTATTCACACATTATTCTAATTGCAAATAATTTTCAAGTTAGGACGAATACTAGGAATGAGGGTATATCGATCGAGACTACACTCAAGCCAAATTAATTTCATATCATTTAATACCTATTATTATTCTTATCTTGTTTTTTGTTAAATTTATTTACAGCAACTACTAATTATTAAAACCTAATTCATATCATAACAAATTGCAAAATTTATCTAATTTTTACACTTACTAATTTTATTATTGTAGGTGTTGATATCACCTGCACGGGCCTGCAGATAAGGGTGACAGTTATTTGAAATGCTTCTAAAATTATACATCACAATCACTGCGTAAGCAAATGGATTAGAGTGCATTGTTCATCTACACTTGCATCTTGCATCGCACATGTATGTAATACAGATTATAAAAGTGGCCATCAAACTCGGACGCAAAACTAGGAATAAATATATTATACTAGCGCGGGGTACCGCTTGAGCATCAGTTTATATCCGTATATATATACCATAACATATAAGGATATACCAAATTATAATTACATTAAATTAACATGGGTAAATATTTGTTAAACAGTATACAGATAGCCTTAACATAACAATATACAGAAAGAATAGTCACGGGGACGACTAAACGTGTTATATAAAGGCTTTCAAGTTGATAACTTCATGAATGTAAAGCGGGTTTAGGAATGTTGACAGACAGCATCATGTTCATCGTATGCATCATCACGACTTCCAAGAAAGTGAACGTTGTCGACTTCTTCATGATGAAAAAGGGTCCCATGGCTAGTCGCATTGTCCTGCAGCTTTGGACAGCCCTACGGATGGCAGGATCGTTTTCTCTTTTACGCTCTTGAATAAATTCAAGGGATTTGGTGTTAACCAGAGCCAGAGTTGGGATGAGGATTATTTCAATGACAAGGACCATAACTGCCATCACAGGATTAACAATATAGGCACCGAAGGGCATTAGGCCGTACAATTTAACAGTAGCAAAATTAACTAAGATGTTTAGTAGGCCTCCAACGAATAGAATTGTCGGGCCGAAGGGATACACCAACAAGTAGTTGATGTCGAGGTTTAAGATCCTTAAGGCTCTGTAGATGTGCAGGGTCACTGAGGGATGCTTTCGAAAATAAATCTTTGTTTTGAAATATGCCAAGCTTCTGGATTTTTTGGCAGTGATCAATTGCAACCAAAAGATAACGACCGCAGCGTAAACTATAAGAAAGTAAACAATAAGCAGAACAGGGAACCACAAGTGGATGAATATTAGCATGATAATAGGTATGGCTATCAGTTGGGCTATCAAGAAGTGCAAGGGCAAAAGTTGAAGCAAATAAACAACCGGGCTGAATGGAACTGTGACTAATGTAATGGAAACAAGGAAAGACGTTGCAATGCTCATGATTGTTAACAACTTCAAAAGTATTTGCAAACTCCGGTATTCATGGAAGCTCCAAGACTCCCATCGAGATTTATACTTCCCTGGAATATCATAAAATAGAAGAATACTGTGCTATAACATTTATTTTAATTATATCATCAGGTAAAATACTTTACCATAATTAATTATCAATGTAAATAGTTCATTACAATTAATAATAAAAGCTAATCAGATTTATAATAAACAAAATATACTAAATTATTGTTTCTTACTGTATAGAGCCGCATCTAATCCAAAGATGCTGTTAACCGTTGAGCAGAAATGACTTCTGTTGGTGAATAAAATAATGTTGAAGAATTGAGACAATGATAATATTAGCACTAGTAATATATAACCAACAATTAGTTCTACTGGAAGATACGGAGTGAATATTTGCAATAATAGAACTCCTAACATACTTGCATTGACGATAAAAACAATTATGAAAATGGTAGAGCGAAATAAATGTCCAATTATACTTTTGTTTTTATGAAAAGTTTTAGTGCGTGGACACCAATTAAACACTGAGGCATGAAATTTGTCACCAAAAATGTAGAAAAAATTGTCAAAAGACTGAAGCAAGTAGATGGATGCCATTTTACAAACTAAAATTCAAAGCAGAGCTACTTCAATGTTATTGGAACTTGTACTTATACAATGCTTTTAACTTTTGTTTACTAAATCTTGAAAATTCTTAGCTTTGAAATAAATTAATAACTAAATTATTCATAGGTATTTATGCTGAAAGGATATTTCCCCAGAATTGTAGACATCATAAGCAACTTAACTATATAAAGGCATTGTAGACGTAAACACATTTACTTTAATAGCATTATTAAGCTTGGCCTACCTATTTATTGTTTCGTCGCTGAATTAGATTTTGTTTATGGATAATACATGGTCCACATTCCACATAACCATTTACAAGACCAATATTCAGTATACAATAAACAAGATACGAAAGGAAATACTTATAATATGATGGCATAGTTCTTATGTAGTACAATTCTTCACATAGATAGGATCCACCTTAAATGAAGGACTAAATTATTTAGTAGTAATCAAGTTGAAATGTTATTTTCTAGACTTATATACAACTCTAAAAGTCTTAAACATAAGAAGTGAAGGTAATCTAATTCTCTGTAGACATTCAATAGGAAAATTAAACAATCGATGATGATATGATGTTTTAAACCGACTTTCAATGTAGAGGCACTAAATGCCAAATTAACATTTTTTAAAACAATTTAGGCAAAATGTAACAAAATAAAGGTATAAATAAATAAAGGTATGTAACAAAATGAGTACTTTAATTATTTTAATTACGATAATGTTAGTCATTATTATTAACACTTCATTAAAGTAAATTTATTGTTGATTAATATGTGCAATGAAATATTATTAAATGGCTATGGTAGATTTTGATTACTTTTTTAATTTTTAAGTTATGCGATTCCGTATTCCTGAATATCCCAAGAACCTTTATGGCCGACTTGCAATGCGAGCTGGAAAAGAATGTCAGTATGTATGTCTGAGTCTGTGTATGTGTGAATCTATATTGTGAGAATACAAACATCTCCACAAAGGATGTAGACCAGGGAACCAAAAAGGACCTTTTTTGCCTTTTTTATAAAAAAGGTAGGAGTAAGATTTTTAAAAAGCAGTCCCTTTTTGCCTTTTTTTATGTAGCAGCGTGCCCCATTTATTTCCACTTTACATGTAAATAAGGTAAAAAAAGTTAAAAATGACTGATTTTTTAGAAAAAGTACTACTTTTTTACCTTTTTTGTAAAAACGGAGTACAGTTTTTGTTCCCTGATGTAGAACCAGAGTTAGGAATGATAATTATGGCGAATAATTTAGAATAGATAGGTAGTCAAAGAGGACGAAAAGGACTAAAAGGTAAACACACGGCTAGTATCGAAGCTAGCACATCTCGCAATCCGGGCAAGTATTCTGACCGTTAAACTACATATACGCATATGAAATTAGGTAAGAATTAGGAAGTCATACGAAAGTGAATACAGATATTCACATTATCTTTCTTATAACATGAACACCAATTTAAACAATGAAGGTGTATTAGTATCATTTAAGATCAAACTTCTTTGGAACAATGAAGATGGAGAATAAAGGATTAGAGATAAGGAATATAATAGCCCCTTCATGGTCGACTGAGCACGTCGAAGGATATTCCTATACGCCGTGCTCAGTCGACCATAAAGGGGCTTATCTCTAATCCTTTATTCTCGACCTTCATTGTTAAAAAGAAGTTTGATTTTAGTAATACGTAATAAATTTTTCTACATGTTTAATTTCCAAACATCTGCTTAGCATTATTTCTTAAGAATTTTGACAGATAGCATCATGTTCATTGAGTATATCATCACAACCTCCAAAAACGTGAATGTAGTTGATTTCTTCATGATAAAAAATGGTCCCATTGCCAATCGCATTGTTCGGCAGCTTCCGACCATTTTTCTAATGATTGGGCTGCAATGTTTCTTACTTTCCTGAATGAAATCCCCTGACTTTGTGTTGACTAAAGCGAGGGTTGGAATTGCTATTATTTCAATTATGAGGACCATAGCTGCCATCAAAGGGGCAACGATGTAGCCTTCAATTGGCATTATGTGGTACATTTTAACAGTAACGAAATTAACCAAGATATTTAGTAGACCAGCGACGAACAGAATGGTAGGGCCGAAAGGATATACCAACAAATAGTTGATGTCGAGATTTATTATCCTTAAGGCTCTGTAGATGTGCAGGGCAGTTGAGGGATGCTGTCGAAAATAAATCTTGGTTTTGAAATATGCCAAGCTTCTGGATTTTTTTGCTGTGATCAATTGCAACCAAAAGACAACAACCACAGCATAAATTATACCAAAATAAATTATTAACAGAACGGGGAACCAGAGGTGGATGACAATTAGTGTAATGACAGGTATAGCAATCAGTCGAGACATCAGTGAGTGGAAACTAAATACTTGAAGCAAATAAAGGACTGGGCTGAATGGAATTGTGACGAATGTGATAGATACTAAGAAGGATGTTGCAATGCCCATCGCAGTTATCAGTTGCAGCAAGAGAAGCAAAATTCGGTATTCATGGAAGGTCCAAATCTCCCACCGACTTTTGTATTTTCCTAAAAACAAAAAAAAATTGAAACCACAAGTTCTTACCATCTGCTCCCATATTTAATTTATTTTACACGTACAAAATATTAAATTATTAGGACTATATATATTTTTGAAATATTACTAAACAGCTGCCTATCCAATTCAAAGGTATTGTTGGCTGTGGAGCAGAAGTGACTTCTGTTGGTGAATAAAATCATGTTGAAGAATTGTGACAAAGATAATATTAGCACTGTTATTGTGAACATGATAATTTGTTGGGCGGAAAGAAATGGTGTAAATATTTGCATTAGCAGAGTTCCAGTTAGAAATGCATTGAAGAGAACACCAGCTGTGAAAATGATGAAGCGAAATGCCAGTCCGAGTATACTTTTATTTCGATGAAATGTTTTATTGCGTGGACACCAATGAAACACAGAAGCATGAAAGGATCCCTTGGGTTAAGAGCCTGAGTTGGGCCTAGACAGCACGGTTTTAGGCATTATTTAGGACACAAACTGGGCCTGCCATTTCCAATGACCAAACGATCAGCTTTGAATTGTCACAGTAACAAAATTCCTATGATAGCATTACGTACACTATGCAATTATAGAGCATCAGACGGCCATGACGTCATCAGTTACATTTTTGGATGGAAAGATACACAACTATGAGAACTTAGTCTAGATAGATTTTATTACTGTTATCAAATGATATTGATAATTCCCTATTGGACACAGTACTAGTAATTAAAACTATTTAACAAAAATAACGAAAACAAAAGATTCACAATTAGCATGATACGAGTATCAGTATGAAATTATGGATTGTTGTAAAGATATTATTAATAAAACTTCTTAGATTGTTGGTCTTTGCTATTTCTATATACCATAAAATATAGCCTAAAATGACGCCAATCTGGACGAGTCCCATTACAATTACAACCGTAGTTGAAACACGACTGACTGTCGGGCATCCGCCCAAAGCTAACTGTAGCTATTTTTTAAAATGTTGTGCAAAAGTATCTTAAAATTAACGCACTTCGGGAAAATATTCATAATATACATGGTTTAATGGCATTACCCCCGTCGAAATCGACATCTAAATACAATACTGTATAGTGTCTTTTGGGCTAAATATGGCGGTTTGAATGAGTAATGTTATGACAAAAAAGCTGAAAAGCAGCTGGTAATGCTTATATAAAGACATATTTTTTGAATGAACTAGAACCCCTTTAAATAGAAGGCAGCTTTTTCCAGCAAGTTTAAGTAGCTAGATAGAGATGTTAATTTGTGATTCTAAAAGTAGACTAAACGTAAAGCAATGCCACTTTAGCCTCCCCCGTCTGTGCCGTCGTGTCTTGTGTGTAACTGATTTACAATCTGGAGTTGTTGTGTATTTATAATTGCGAATCTACTTGCTGTTTTCTTCCAACAGACAGTAGTGCAAGTTTTGATTGGCTTCACATCACAATCAGGACCAATACAGCTACAATGGACTTTAGCGGAGGTGACAGAGTTAAAGGAGCAATTTGGCGGTAATTCACACATACAGCTAAGTTAGAGCTACAGCTAGAGTCTAACTACTAAGGAATGTTGACCGAGTATATTGATGTTGTGGCACAAAAGGGTTTAAGAGTACAAATGGATTTTTAATTCCATCCAGGTCAATATTGTGTAAATATTGAAACACACAAATAAATATTGATTTATTTCTACTAAGGTTGAAAGGTCGATTTATTTTTAATTCTGCATTCGGAAAGGTTAAGTTTCAGTCTGATTATTCTCCTTTTTCTCTCGTTCGGGAACTCGTTTCTTAAGCAGATGTTGTCCGACCTAAAACACATAACATAATATATATTTTGTCCAGTAAATGCTAAAAGTAATTTCCGGTATATACAATACTTATTTTAATGTGTATTTTATTGTTGGTGCACTTGACATCACTGACAGCCAAAAATGCTTGCTCACCATTGTGGTAGTATTATTTTCGGTGCTGGGTCTAAATTAGGTAACAGAGCACCTTGTTAAGGATGTCAAGCAGGAAATCGAGTTAAACGAATCATCTGTATTGATGATTATTTTCTTTAACTGAATCATCCAAAGTTTGAATACTGGCAAATCGCTTTTTAAGAGCATTGGCAATCGTGGATTGGCGATCATTGAGAGTTTTTGAGTTTCAGTCTGATTATTCTCCCGTTCGGGAACTCGTTTCTTATGCAGATGTTGTCCGACCTAAAACACATAACATAATATATATTTTGTCCAGTAAATGCTAAAAGTAATTTCCGGTATATACATTATTTATTTTAATGTGTATTTTATTGTTGGTGCACTTGTCATCACTGACAGCCAAAAATGCTTGGGCTCACCATGGTGGTAGTATTATTTTCGGTGCTGGGTCGAGATTTGGTAATAGAGCATCTTGTTAAGGATTTCAAGCAGGAAAACTCGAGTTAAACGAAACATCTGTATCGATGATTGTATTTTCTTTATCTGAATCATCCAAAGTTTGAATACTGGCAAATCGCTTTTTAAGAGCATTGGCAATCGTAGATAATCCAGGACTCGTAACAAAAAAAAATTAAATTAAAACCTCGAAGTATGCAGTCCTTATCAATAATTTTTTTAAAACTAAAAATTGAATAGACTTACCCTTATCTTAGTCCATATTCCCAATTGTAGTACTTCTTCCTTTCCTTTATTCCTCCAACTCCTTCAACAGAAATCAACACCTACCAGCCTAGACCTATTGTAGAGCGCCAAGGGTACCTACCTTTATGGAGAAGTGCAGCTGCTAATTCAGATTAGCAGCTAAAGCACTTTAGCTTTAATTTAACCAAAAGGGCTAAATTCTTTTAGTACTAAAAATATAGGACATAACATATAATTAGCTCATTCACTTACATTGTGTGAGCTAAAATAAAAAATTTAAAATTATAATAAAAATCAAGTATTAGTAATAGCAGTATGCAACCAATACTTGAACATAAACCAAAAAAACGGAAAATGGTCCTAGACCATGATATAGGTAGGCACACTCGACACCATTGCCAGTAGCTTGCACTATGGACAGACATCACATCTATCCATGGTACAAGCCCGGGGTATCTCGGAGTTCTTCAGGCGTATGGGGGATATCCTCAACGAGCAACGGCAATGATCATCATCTTAGTTGACCGTTCGTTTTGGCAATGGAACCACCAGAACGAAAAGCCCTTCTAAGATGATTGCTCAACCCTACACTGCCTCCCCCGTACCCAATCAACTATATGATGAATTAATAATTCAAGGCAGTGTTACTTAAAATTAACTAATTATATTAAATAAACAATTCAACAATTTAATAGGTACATAGGCATAATATTTTTAAATCCAATACCACAAATGAATACGCGAAATCTCTGAAACAACTCAAAAAACCATGAGTTGGTTAAATATGATAATATTATACCCATGGTATAATATTATCACATATAACCGTATTATAACACATAATGCCGCCCTTGCATTCAGCCTATATGCGACAAACTCCTAATGTTTATTACACATAGTTTCCAGGGCAGGCGAGGTAGTTTCGTATAAATCTACCCTACGTGGACGCATGCAATAGGTCTTCAGCCCCACCCCCCCCACCCACATTGCAGCCCTTTGTAGTAGATATTTCCCCATTCCCAAATTCCTGAAAGTATAATAAAAGTAATTTTCATTTTTTATCAAATCTAAAACTATTCTTTAAAAATCCTTTTTTAAAAATGTAATACACTAATACCATACATGTTCGTATTTATGTTCATAAGTCCTTCTAATCTTCCTCCGAATCATCTGAATTCTCGGTCATAAACCGATCGGCAGCATTTAATATGTTGCTACACAGACTTTTCTTCTTTTTTAGTACAGTTTCTTGGTTATGACGAGCAAATCCAAGGTACCATATAACACAAGCAACGTGCGAGCAACATCCTACTACTCTACTTCCTACTTGGCATAGGCAATAATATCCAACAATTGAATCTTCTCCTTCCTTACTTGGATCAAATTCAATCCAAAGTTGATGCTGTTTATTATTGGTAAACCGGCTTTCTATCTTTGCTCGGATCAAGTTGGTAATTTCACGATGCATGTAGATTTTATAAATTGCATCTGCCTCAATGTGCTGCCTAGCATATTCCGCTGCCATATGTACTTGATACACACCTACAATAATACTACTTTTAGTAACCCAATTTTGTCTATTTTGAAGACCAATTAATACATTAAAAATCCTACATTTACCTAGTGTAATATACTTCAAGTTCTCCTCAGATAGTCTTGGAAATTCGGATATACTTTCTTCGACCCAGTCTACTCTTTTCTTTTCTAATTGCAAACTCTCGATTCTTTCTTTCATTTTGTTTATTTGTCCTAGTCTTTCTAGAGCCAACTTTGCAATGTTAACATGTGTCTCATTTTCGGTTAGAATAGGAGGCGAATATTTATTCATTAATGCACAATATATGCGGACCAAGGATCCTAATTTCGGAAAGTAGGTAACTGGAATGATCGCGTCAAAGAACTTGAACTTTTTAAGACGTCCATTCACAGATTCTACAACCCATCTTGTCATTGTAACTATTCGGGACTCATTTGCCTCTTGAGTCGAAAACTGTTTTTGTCCCTTTTTTAGAAGGTGAGGCATGTGGGTCTTGTAACCTAATTCTTCCAGTTCGCCTATGACGTCCCTGAATCCTCTATCTAATATCAACTGATCATTTGCCCTAAAAAAGGACGAAAATCCATACGGTTTATCAATCATGTAGCTCAATATGTTTGCATCATTATTATTGTTGTCGGCGTAAAATAAACCCTCCGCTTCCAAAATATATCCATCCGGGAAAACAATGACCATCGGTTTAAGGAGGTTTCGATGCTTGTGATTTGAGTAGGTCATTTTTTGGAGTTTATGATCACTAGCTTTTTGGACATATAAATAAGTGCCATCTAAAACAACTGATAGGCTTTCCTCCTCTGACTGTAGTAGAATAGATGCCATTTGTGTTTGATGCTGTTTTGCTTGCTCTCTAGTAATGTGACTGTAGCCCAAATTCTTCGGAACAAAATGAGATTCTAAAACATTTCGTACAGTTTCAAAAATGGCACTAACTTTAGGTAAGCTATCAAGTTCAAACAGGAAACTTAGGAATTCATGACTCAGATTTAAGCGAATTTTAACCAGAAAGAGCCCGAGAGCGTTTCTTGTACTTCGGTTTGAAGAGTTACGCAAATGAACACAAATGTGCATGTGTAAATCATCAAAGTTGATCCTCGAAAATCCCGTGAGAGTTTTGTAATCAAAGTCTGTTAAATGTGACCCCAGGTCGAAATCGATTTTAGCAAATGATGGACTACTTCCTTCTGCAGCAATTGCAATAAAAAATTCCTTGATTTGTGAAGACGAAAGAAGAATGGAATCTTTATTTGCAATCAATTCGGTTACAACGTTTTCTTTGAATAATCCGTTTTGTTCTAAGTGGGATCTGCAACATCGATTCGTGAAGGGAATCATTATTTGCCGTCTTTGCCAAATATTAACGATAGCTGACTTTGGAATACGGCATCTTCCGTTTTTGACCTTTTTGCACAGGAAACATTTGCTCATCGTCCCTATACATGCATTAACTTCCAATTTTATTAATGGTTTTCCTAGTGAAAAACACGTAGATTCAGAAATTGAGCTATGCGACGATTGAGATGAATCCGAATCGTTACTACTTGTTATTGAGGTAAATGGCGAAACAGAGAGCTGAGAATCGATTGAAAAATTCTGACTAAAATCCAAGGAATTCATATCATCACCATCAAAAGCACTAGTACTAGCCTGAGAACCTATTTCCATTTCCTGACTAAAGTCAATTGAATTCACAGAAGACGCATCAAGTATTGAATTCTCAAAAACAGTGTTATCTTGGAAATCTACATCCATTTCCTGACTAAAGTCCATTGAATTCACTGAAGTATCAGGTATAAATTCCTCAAAAATTGTGCTAGCCTGTGAGTCTGCAAGGTTGCATCGAGATTTTAAGGACTCGTAGTCTTCTCGCCTTAAAGTAATAACACAATTGGAGCAGGCATAGTCGTTGGGGTTAATAGTTTTCCCTATATAATTACTGAAGCAATTGACAAAGACTTTCAGAGATTCGATGTTCAATTTTTTATATCCCTTATTGCCTTTCATGCGTCCATAACACAAGTCACAGTAGTAATTTCCCCGGATTTCTTAATATCAATAAATAACGTTTTACATTCAAAAAGCATTCGTCGCAAAATAAACTATAAAATGGAAGTGAATAATAATTACTTCTTGGAGCCATTTTCGAAATACCCGGTGTCGTTAATCAAGATTTAAGTTATCTCCAGATTTCCAAGCAAATAATCAAGCCAATGTTGTTACCGAATGAAATTACGCCAATCCAATTCACCAAATCCTTTCCAACACGTTCCAAGATGTAACCGTATGAAATTATTCCAAATCCAATGTACCAAATCCTTTCCAACACGTTCCAAGTTGTAACCGTATGAAATTAAGCCCATCCAATGTACCAAATCCTTTCCAACACGTTCCAAGTTGTTACCGTATGAAATTATTCCAAATCCAATGTACCAAATCCTTTCCAAAAGCGTTCCAAGTTGTAATCGTATGAAATTCTCCCAATCCAATGTACCAAATCCTTTCCAAAAGCGTTCCGAATTGTAACCGTAAATATAAAATTGAAGTTAATTCAAAGTTCGAAATAAGAAGCTGTAACAGCGTCAAAAACCGAAAGAAGGTTCCAACCACAAGCAAATTCAATGATTGAGTTAAGGGAAGCGTATGAATCTGAAAGAGGGAAAACTCCAGGAAAACTCGATAACTTTGTTTATAATAAAATAACCATGGAAATAATTTTAAATGAAGCAGAATAGACAATTTATTGTACAAAAGTAGTTTGTAAAGCTCTTTCTTGTTCTATCTGTTCTTGCTACTCATCACTTATCACCTTTGAATCTAAATATCTCCGAACTGAATATTACTTATTGGGACTGTGTGTAGACCAATGTGTTATAACCCCATAAGGAATTGTTTTAAGTTTTCTTCTATCGACCGGGTTGAATTTTGGCAACGGTACCTCGATGCCGTTGTTGACGGTAAACATTGTTGCCAATTCATCTTTTATCACCGGCAACAAAGGCAACACTCTCATTTGGTTATATAATAAACTTATCCTATATAACAAACCGAACCTAAATGAAATAAACAAATTCGACAGTTATCTATTATTAGGTTAGGTTCGTTACATTCAAAACTGTTGGAAAGTAACCTTATAATTTGTTTATTTCATTTAGGTCAGGCTAGGTTTGTTGTATCCGTAAAATATGGACCGGCAGGACTATATTAATTTATTATACGATAAGTGGTAAAGTCATTGATGAGGGTGTTGCCAGTGGAAAAGATGAATTGGCACCAATGTTTACCGTTAACAACGCCAACACCGGCAACGAGGTACTACTGTCTAAAATCGGTCCTCGACTGTGAACAAACTAATTTTTGATACTGTTTTGATGCTGTTTACTCTGACACTTTGGACACCCATTCCAGCACATTGGAAACTCAATCCAACACAACTGTCATGTTTTCAAGATGTTTTTTTGCATATTCAAACTAGTTTGTGTAAGATTGAAATCGATTTTTGAAAAATCAGTGTTACATAAATTAACTAGGGAAGAGAGAAGAGTCATGTCTCATTCGCGGCCCCACTTTAAGTTGACTGAGAGTTTGGCCCTACCTAAGGGATTTTGGCTTAATCAATAGAGTCATCTAGACCTGTAGACACCGTCAAAACAAATACTAGGAGAATATCATAAAAAAATTGATCATATAATTATATTCTAGCGCTTCAGCATATTGGACTGACTGACAAGGTGACAAGTACAGGCAGTTTATTCACTGATCGAACTAGTTACAGTTTTTTTAGATAAGAAGATTTGGTTTAGAAGAATGAAAGATTGTATACTATATAGATAAGACTATATAGTTGGAGTTGAGTTAGTAGGGAGCATAATGTTTAGCTGGTGTAACTGATAAACAAATTCAAGTCAGGCATGAAAGATCTTCGGAATACATCCAGCATTTGACTAAAGAAAATATTACGAAGCTTCTTCACCGAACTGCATGGTGAACATGCATGCAATTATATATTGTATAAAAATCAGATTTCTCACATCATTCCCGGACTCTATAAATATAAAAATACAAATTATAATTTATCGACGAGACCCAAACGCACCTCGATTTCGTAGTTTACAAATGTACTACATGCTCTATCACCTGCACTGCTGGTAGATTGAGATACGTTGGCCAACAATATGAGAATTAAAAATCTAATTAGGAAGTAGGCTTCAAATGTAGGTTCCCACAAGATCGAGTTAGCTTGACAGAGTTAGCATGTCTCTGCACTCTGCACACATCTATCTGTCTGCATTTTGTGCCAACCCTACCCAAACTACCCATGCTAAATACCTATGTTTGCATTAAATAATATTATATTTGTTGCTATTAGCGAATAGTCCGTCATTACCATTACCAATAAGAGTAGATACCCTATAAGTAGGTCGTATATAGGAATATATCCTATATACGTATACCTAGATACACTAAAATATAATACCACTTATGACCCTTAAAAATGCAGCTGAGTTATAGTTATTTTATAGGTATATTATTTTTGAAAATTAATAATTTTCAAAGTAGAGAGAGCACCATCGTAATTTTTTTATCAACCATAGTTAACATGTTTATCTATATGAAAAAAATTTAAAATTCAATAAAAAGCTTTGCGAAAGGGTATTTTTAAACTGTGAAAGTTTAAAAATGTCCCTTGCAATGATATTTATATGGGAGACAGACTTTGGTTGCGGCCGCAATTACTCCGCAACCAAAGAGAGCACCATCGTAATTTCTTCTGTAAAGCTCCGTTACAGTGTGGACCTACGATGATTAAAATTGCAACTTTTAATTTTCATGCGTTCATGGAAAATTTTTAGGCCGCAGCAAGTCAACTGTCCCAAAGGATCCTTTGTCACCAAAAATGTAGAAAAATTGATCAATAGACTTTAGCAGGTAGGTAGAGGCCATTGCACAGACTAAAATTCGATTTAGTTGATCTGCCGCTTCGATAAAACTGAAATGTAATGGAATTGTGTCAATGTAATGATCGACTTTTAATGTCTGCTCAATTCAGCCACAATAACCAGTAAGAAAATATTGCAGAGTTAATAGCTTATTAGGGGGCTAATGGAGAAAATGTTTTCTAGACCATGACACTCAGGCTTTACAGAATATGTTTAAACAGTTTTGACTTATTTTGAAATGATGATTTTAGACTAAGAATAAAAAACGCCTTTCCCCTTTTGTTATTTTTTCTTGGTATAAATTCTTCCTCTAAACATTCGTTAAAACGATGACAAATACAGTCCAAATGATATAGAAGTGAAGTGAGTTTTCTGACACGAACTACAGTTGTCTGTTGAACTCATTGTGCTGCAAGAAGAAAATGTATTGAATGTTGTCCCGGAATTTTCTACTACAGCTACACTTAGTAAAGCTGTAAAAGTCGTATACACAAGGCAGGCATCGAGAATTTGTCAATTTCTAGATAAACTCTCCTAGAGGGGTAGTATCTAAAAAGGTTTCCAAAAGGAGTCTGGCTTTTCAAATGTCAGGGAAATTTTTTCTCAAAATCTTCTCGAGTTTCGCACAATATTATTTTTTGATCTTAATAATTTCTTCGTTCACCTTGTTCAAAGCAACCTTGCAGCTCTGAAATTGTTATACTTCGACCCACGCAGCCGAGAATTAATGCCGGAAATTATTCTGGATGCCTGTTTGCATGGGAGCTTTTACTTGTGAATAAATTACTTACATTAAATCTAAAATCTAAAGTTAAAAACAAATTTAGCTAATGGTTGCTAAAGTATAAGTAGTGCAGACAAGTAGTTTAAACAAATAACCCCCAATTTGTCAACACTAAAATGTCAACAGGGCAAAAAACCGAAAACACCTTTTGTCAACACCATTTTATTTTTTGTCAACAGCAACTATCTTTTTTGTCAACACAACTATTATTGATGCTATACCTTAAAAATTAATTCTGACTTTAATGGTAAAAATAAGTAATGGCTATTAGTACTTGTACTAGATTAAATCAAAGTCAAATAAGCCAAATAATCAATACAAAGAAAAGTATACAGAATATTTTAAGATTTTATAGTTTGTTTGCAATGATATAAATCCACTTAGAGAGTCATTTTGGTTAACTTTCGAATATTTTTTAAAGTTTTAGGATGAGGATCTTTTTTGTTAAGAAAGGTTTGCTTCACAATTATCCGTTCGTGGACAAATAATTATAAATCATGTTTTGCATACACTTATTATACATATGCACATGTGCATGTGTTGACAAAAAGCTTACTATGTGTTGACAAAAAGTGATTTCTAAAAATAATTTGTTGACAAAATGGTGTTGACAAAAAGGGGTAGGCCCGTTTAAACATGTACACAATTGTACATAAGGTAAGAATCTAAAGAATGTGCTTAAACATTCGGGAAAGTAAGTCACTTAAACTCTGCAGTGGTAAATATGATTGTGTTAGTGCTAAATGAAGTTGATGTCTGAAGTGTGGATAATACCTAAGCGTATATGGAATGGAAGGTATTACTAATACTGCTTTGGTATACTTAAATATGTGGACTACTTACTATAAGAATATTTTTACAAGGTCTGGCTGAAAAATACTTTTATAGTTATTAGCTCATCTTTTAGCAAAATATCCCTATATTAGAAAACTTTTGGAGTTTGTTATACTATATAATATATCGACTATAGTTATACAATATCGATTAAACTCTGTATAAATAATCAGTAATGTAACTGACGATAAGTCATATCAACTTATTTTAATATTAATTAAATAAGCGTTGCTCATTTGCTTCAATCGTTGCTAATAATGCTAATAATAATTTATTTTGAAGCCGTTGGAAGTCCAATAACAGTACAACTTTATAGTATGAATGATGACGTTAAATTGATGTGCAAAGATATTATAATAGGTTTTTATTATGATTTTTAGCTTTGCATTCATATATATTTTAAAATTATTTATAATCTTTCTTTCTTGGGAATTTTTACTGAAAGCATCATGTTCATAGTGTGCATCATGACGACTTCCAGAAAAGTGAATGTGGTTGATTTCTTCATGATAAAAAATGGTCCCATTTCAAATCGCAATGTTCGACAGCTTGTGACCATTTTTCTAATAATTGGGCTGTTATGCTTCTTACTTTCCTGGATGAAATCCCCTGATTTCGTATTGAGTAAAGCGAGGGTTGGAATTGCTATTATTTCAATTATGAGGACCAAAACTGCCATCAAAGGGACAACGATGTAGCCTTCAATGGGCATTATGTAGTACAATTTAACAGTAGCAAAATTAACCAAGATACTCAGTAGGCCAGCAACGAACAGCATTGGGGGCCGAAAGGATACATCAACAAGTAATTGATGTCGAGATTTAAGATCCTTAAGGCTCTGTAGATGTGCAGAGTCACTGAGGGATGCTTTCGAAAATAAATCTTCGTTTTGAAATATGCTAAGCTTCTGGATTTTTTGGCAGTGATCAATTGCAACCAAAAGACAACAACTACGCAATAAATTATAGCACAGCAAATCATAAACAGAACAGGGAACCACAAGTGGATGACAAATATTGTAATGAAGGGTATGGCAATCAGTCGGAACATCAGTGAGTGGAAACCAAATACTTGAAACAAAAAAAGAACTGGGCTAAATGGAATTGTGACGAATGTGATTGATACGAAGAAAGATGTTGCAATGCCCATCGCAGTTATCAGTTTCAATAGGATTAACAAAACCCGGTACTCTTGAAACGTCCAAGACTCCCAACGGCATTTGTATTTCCCTAGAAACAAAGTTAATGATTAATATTATATTCACTTTCAAACATTTCAAGAAAGGTGATAGCATAATGTGATTGCAGAAAGTTTGTAAGGCTTTCCTATTGTTGGAACTGCTAGAAATATTATTTAGTTGTATTAGTTAGCAGTGCGTAATATAGGTTAGGGCAGCAAGTGCCACCTATTATATAATTTGTATTTTCCACTAGATGTAACTAGTGTTTTGTTAAGCTACATTGTTGAGTGAGCCAATAGCAGATAAGCTTTGGCCGTTAGAAAATAAGAGTCGATCAAGGAGCGTTTTTTCTCTAGAATCTAAGAATACTTGTTCGACCGTGCTCTTGATCGGAGGTCTTTTTCTTTGTGCTGCGAGAAGAGAATTTTTGGGCTTCTTCAGTATCAAAATTGAATTAAATAAATAGTGTGACTGTCTTTTGTGTGAATGCAATTTCACCTAGTTTTGTGTCACAATTATTTTGACCTCATATCATGTCATCTATCCTCCCTGGTCCTAGCGTTTGAACTTAATTTGTCTGTTGGTTACAACATTCTGGCGCCCCTGGTTAGGACTGCAGGGGAAGGTGATAAGTGACAAGATCGTCAACTAGAAGACAGTGCTCGGTTTTTGAAGATTTGTCGTCAACGGAAGGTTGAAGAATTGGACACTTCAAGTCAAGAGGCAGCTGTCGTTCTACGTTGAGTGAGTGGTGCAAGTATTCCGATATTTGACATTGTTTCATTGTTTGTTGAAGTCCGTTGTGTCCACCAGAACTGTCGTTTGTCATTTGGTGAGGGGATTTTCACAATGGAAAAAGTAAAATTAGATCGTGACCTTTTGAGGGCGAAGTTTACCGCTTTGGGGTTAACCATCGTGGACGAGTTGGCGAAGGAAGACCACGTGCTTCGGGACCTGAAGGCCAAATTCGCCCAGATGGAAAGAAAATTTTTGCAGATTGATCTTTTAAATAATACCATTCTTGCAAGTATGAAGACAGATCCAGATTTTGATCAGGATGAATATGAAATTCAATTTAACCAGGCCGAAGACGATCGTGACCGAATGGATCGATGTCGTGTGCTGCTGGAAGGTGAACTGAACGCGAGCAAATCTACTGAGGAGGTGGATGCAGGAAGTTCAGTAAGTCAAGTAGGATCACCCAATTTGAAAAGAAAATTCAAGCTGCCGAAACTTGAATGGAAGAAGTTTGCGGGTGACCCTAAGGAATGGCTAGGATTTTGGGGCCAATTCCAGAAGATAGACGACGACAAGAGTATAGATGGTGCCGATAAGTTCCAATATTTGCTTCAGGCCGTTGAGAAGGGTTCCAGAGCCGGTGAGTTGGTGGAAAGTTTCCCCCCAAGTGCAACGTGTTACCCGAAGGCCGTAGAGAGCCTGAAGAATCGTTTTGGACGAGAAGACATCTTGGTTGAAGTCTATGTACGTGAACTGTTGCGGTTAGTGCTTCAAAATGCCTTAAATACCAAGCAGAAAATAATTTTATCCAGTCTGTATGATAAACTGGAGACGTATTTGAGGGCTCTTGAAAGTTTAAGTGTCACTAGTGACAAATATGCTGCTATGCTGTATCCCTTGGTGGAATCGTGCTTACCTGAAGACGTCATGAGAGCCTGGGAAAGAAGTCGAGCGCAGCTTACTAGTGTCTATGGAGTTAGTGGAAATCAATTTAACCAGTTGACAGTGTTAATGTCGTTTCTCCGTACCGAAGTGGAAGGAGAAGAAAGAATTTCCATGGCTCGCAAAGGATTTGGCCTAGAAAAGGATGACAAATCAAAGAAAGTAAGAGTGAAAACTGAAGAGATTTTTTCTGATGTCCCTACAGCAGCTGGACTATTTTCTGGTAATAGTGATACAAAGAAAAAGAGTTCCTGTGTGTTTTGTGACAAAAATCATTCAAGTTATAATTGTTATAGTGCGAAACAAATGTCTTACGATGATAAACGTAAGCTTGTTTGCAAGAATAAATGCTGTTTACGCTGTTTGAAGCTTGGACATATGAGTAAGAACTGTAAGTCTACTTATAAGTGTAGAAAGTGTGATGACTTACATGCTGATGTCATGTGTAACTGTGAATCGAGTGCCAAGGATGGGGAAAATAATAGTACCGGAAAGGAGACTGAAGAAACCAACTTGGCCAATCAAACGTGTACTGCTGAAGTTTTGATGCAGACTTTGATGGTGAGGTTACTCCATGAAGGAAAAGAAGTCGTTGTGCGTGCAGTGATGGATTCGGGGTCTCAACGGTCTTACATAAGGGAAGATGCGGCGAGGGAACTCGGATATCCATGCCAAGGTGAAGAGAAAATTGCACACAATCTTTTCGGAGGAGCTGTATCAAAGGTCAGAGTGCATAAGAAGTACCAGATCAGAGTAAGTAGTATGGATAGAAAATATCGTTGTACTTTTGCTGTTCTGGATGAAAATGAGATCTGTGGAAATTTGCCGAAAGCGACGAATGGACCATGGATGCAAGAATTAAAGAAATTGTGTATTCCTCTTGCTGATTGTGTGAGTGACTGTCCAGACATAAAGTTGTTATTGGGAGTCGACGTCTGCAAGAAGTTAGAAACGGGCAAAAAATATGATTTTGCTTGTGGACCCTCAGCGGTGGAGACCCACCTCGGATGGACCTTGTGTGGAAAAGCCCCTGGAGGAAAAGCTGACAGTACGTTGCTAGTGACCAACATGTTCGTGAAGGATGCTGATTTACAGGATTTGTGGAAGTTGGACACTATTGGTATTACGGATCCAGCAGAGAGTAAGACCAGAGAAGAGCTGCAGCAGGCAGCAATGGATTACTTCCTGGAGACAGTTACCCGTGAGTCAGATGGTCGCTACGAAGTGTCTTTGCCGTGGATCAGCGGTCATGGAGAACTAGCAAGTAATAGATTCTTGGCGGAGAAGCGGTTGCAGTCTGCCACCAAGAAAATTCAAGCTGAACGAATGATTTCAGCATATCAGAAGATTTTTGATACATGGGAAGAGGAAGGCATCATCGAGACAGTGCCCCCGGAGGAAGTAAGTGCGTTTGGTCATTACTTGCCACATCGGGCTGTTCTGAAGCCTAACAGTGAAACGACCCCAGTTCGTCCAGTTTTTGACGCTTCAGCGAAAGAAAAGTTTTCAGTGTCGCTGAACGATTGTCTGGAGAAAGGGCCGAACCTGTTGGAATTAATCCCAGATGTTTTAACCCGCTTTCGTTTGGAGAAAGTAGGAGTAGTTGCGGATGTGAAGAAAGCTTTTCTCCAGATCGGAATTCGAGAAATAGATAGAGACTTTCTTCGATTTTTATGGTGGGAGGATTCGAACTTGTGTGAGAAAGTGAAAGTGTTTCGGCATCGTCGTGTCGTTTTTGGGGTGTCATCCAGTCCGTTTTTACTGGGTGCAACAATTAACTTTCACTTAGATCAAGCACCTCCTACATTACAGTGTACCGCAGAAAAGTTGAAGACGTCCTTTTATGTGGACAATTGTGTGACGAGCTGTAGCAGTCAACAAGAAGTTCAAGTTTTTCAGAAGGAGGCGATTGAATTGATGTCAACAGCAAAGTTTGACTTAAGACGTTGGATCACTAGTTTGGACTGTGAGCAGAAATCTTGCCCTGTGTTGGGATTTACTTGGAATCTGGAGGATGACACACTCAGTTGTGATGCAAGAGGATTATGTCCAGAAGTAAAGTTGCCAGTCACTAAGAGGAAGATTCTTTCTGCTGCTCATGGAGTGTTCGACCCAATTGGATTTTCATGTCCTGTGACGTTATTCCCGAAGAGACTTTTGCAAGAAATTTGGAAGTTGAAAATCGGATGGGATAAGGAACTGCCGGAGGAGTTCTCAACTAAGTTTGTGAAGTGGTTGGAGATGCTGCCGCTGTTGAAGGAAGTTAAAATCCCCCGATGGCTCTTCGGATCAGATATTGGTGAAGAAAGTAAAAGTCTTCACGTTTTCGTAGATGCAAGCAAGGAGGCTTATGCAGCATGTGTTTTCATGCGAGGTAAAAGTGAGAAGGGAGTTTCTGTTCAGCTGGTCTTAGCGAAGACTAGGGTTGCTCCAGTGAAAAGTGTCTCCATTCCCCGCATGGAACTTTTGGCTTGCTGTATCGGTGCTCGTTTGGCTTTCTCCGTGAAGAAGATTTTGGGCCGAATGGACTTTCCCACTCACTATTGGACAGATTCAGCTAATGCATTGTGCTGGATAAGAAAGGATGAGCAGTGGGCTACATTCGTGGCCAATCGTGTTAAAGAGATCCGGACATTGAGTGACTACAAAATGTGGAGCCATATTCCCGGAAGCCTAAATCCAGCGGACCTACCCTCAAGAGGTTGTAACCCGAAGCAGTTATTGGAGTCTGCATGGTGGGAGGGACCTGACTGGCTGAGAGGACCGGAGGAAATGTGGCCAAAAAGTAAGTTTGTTCCGGATGAAGATATTGTGAGTGCTGAGAAGAGAAAAACTGTAGCAGCTCATTTAGTAATTCCAGCAGATGGTTGTCTTTCGGGAGAATTGTTGAAGAGTTTCTCCAATTATCGAAGAATCCTAAAGACTGTTGGATATATGCGTCGGTTCATCATCAACTGTAAGAAAAATGTTCGAGACAGAAAGTTGGGCCTATTAGACGTTCAAGACTTAGAAGAGGCTGAGATGTCTCTAGTAAAGTTAATTCAGATGGAGTCTTTTGGAGGAAAAGAGGATGTCGCGAAGGGGATCCGTGTTTCCAAAGATGAGGCTGGAGTCTTCCGTGTGAAGACAAAGATACAGCTAAGAAAAGATTCCGAAGATTTCAAGCATCCTATAGTTCTCCCTGCGGAGCATGGATTAGTGAAGCTCTTGATTAAAGCTAAGCATATCGAGATGTGCCATGCAGGTGTACAGACTGTTCAGTGTACCCTGCGAGAAAAATTCTGGATTATTCGTGCGAAGAAGACCATTCGTGATGTCATACGAAAATGTGTCCGCTGTCGCCGATTTGATGCCCAGAAGTTGGAAACTGTTCCAGCACCCTTGCCTGTTGACAGAATCAGAGATGCGGCTGTATTTGAAGTCACAGGAGTTGACTTGGCTGGACCGTTGATATTGAAAGGAGGGACAAAGACTTGGATTGTCTTATTTACCTGTGCGGTTTATAGAGCCGTACATTTGGAGCTCGTGACGTCTCTTTCCACGGAGGCATTTCTCCAGGCGTTACGAAGATTTGTTTCGAGAAGAGGACGGCCCACTACCATTTTTAGTGATAATGGTACCAATTTTGTGGGGGCCGTTAATCTGTTTCGGGGATTGGACTGGAAAGTTGTGGAAGAGACTGCAGCGATCCAGAGAATCCAGTGGAAGTTCATACCCCCCACTGGGGCTTGGTGGGGCGGTTTTTGGGAGCGGCTGGTCCAGTCAGTGAAGAGATTATTACGTAGAGTTCTTGGAAGGGCTGCCCTTACTTATGAAGAACTTCTGACTATACTTTGTGACTGTGAGAGTGTGATAAACAGTCGGCCCCTGACATATGTTTCAGAAGATGTTGAGGATCTCGTGCCTTTAACGCCATCGATGTTTCTTCAAGAGGTGAGAGAGTTTCGAGTGGCAGATGTGGACGCGTTGGATGGAAAAGGCCTCAACCGAAGAGCTACCTACCAGCAGAGACTGAGGGATGATCTGCGAAAGCGTTTCAGGACGGAGTATCTTGGATTGCTAGTAGGAGCTGAGAAAAAGAAAAGGATTGACACCATAGTTCCCGGAGAAATTGTCTTGATTGGGGATGACCATTCAAAACGGATTGATTGGACTCTGGCGATGGTGAAAGAGGTGTATCCCGGACGTGACGGAGTAATTCGTGTGGCTCGTTTGAAGACGTCTAAAGGGGAAGTAACTCGTCCTGTGCAACGACTTTACCCTTTGGAGGTTTCTGTTGAAGACAGAAAGGAAATGGTGGGAGCGGATCACGAAGACTCGACTGAGAAACCCGAATTTGTGACCAAAGTGGCCGCAAGGTGAAGACGCCAAAGAGATATGGCATTGCATAAAATTTATTATTTGTATGTATGATTTTGATGAACTTACGTGTCTGGTAAACGCTTATGCGTGTTTAGTTAAGTTCTTTTTATGTAACATGTTCCTAGATTAATTAGATTAAGTTCTGAAGTATGTTAAGAACTTAATGGTGGGAGTAATGTTGGAACTGCTAGAAATATTATTTAGTTGTATTAGTTAGCAGTGCGTAATATAGGTTAGGGCAGCAAGTGCCACCTATTATATAATTTGTATTTTCCACTAGATGTAACTAGTGTTTTGTTAAGCTACATTGTTGAGTGAGCCAATAGCAGATAAGCTTTGGCCGTTAGAAAATAAGAGTCGATCAAGGAGCGTTTTTTCTCTAGAATCTAAGAATACTTGTTCGACCGTGCTCTTGATCGGAGGTCTTTTTCTTTGTGCTGCGAGAAGAGAATTTTTGGGCTTCTTCAGTATCAAAATTGAATTAAATAAATAGTGTGACTGTCTTTTGTGTGAATGCAATTTCACCTAGTTTTGTGTCACAATTATTTTGACCTCATATCATGTCATCTATCCTCCCTGGTCCTAGCGTTTGAACTTAATTTGTCTGTTGGTTACAACACCTATACTTTAAATCATAAACTATATTTATTAACGTTTAAACTAAGGCATTATGGGGAACCAGCAAATTATTAAATTGGTAGAAATATTGAAATAGCATTTTAAAACAAACTGTAAAGTTGTGAATCCAGTCGAATGACATTGTTGACTATTGAACAGAAATGGTTTCTGTTGGGGAATAAAACGAGGTTGAAGAATTGTGACAAAGATAATATTAGCACTGTTATTATGAATAAAACAATTTGTTCGACTGAAAGAAATGGAGTGAATATTTGCGTTAGCAGAGTTCCAGTTAGAAATGCATTGAAGAGAACACCAACTGTGAAAATGGTGAAGCGCAATAAAAATCCTATTCTACTTTTATTTTGATGAAATGTTCTAGTGCGTGGACACCAATTGAGTATTGAGGCATGAAATTTGTCACCGAAAATGTCAAAGAAATTATCAAAAAACTGAAGCAAGTACGTTGTTGCCATTGCTTTACAACAAACTAAAAAATAGAATTTCTATTTAGGATTTGACCTGGAGTGCTGGGATATGTAATTGAATGATCGATTTTTAAAGTTTGGTAATTTATGATCGTCAAAAGTTAGTCAATATGATGTATTGAGAAGGGATTTGTAGAAGACGTCTCTATTTCTCTAAGTTAGCAGATAAAATAAGAATTTAAAAATACTATCCATCGCAGACAAGGCAAGCCCCATTTTATAACTAAATATATATTTCTAGGCTGATATATGTCTAGGTAGCCAAAATCATTGCATAAACTTAACTAAACTATTTAAGACTTAATTTAGTAAAGCGGTAAAATGTGTAGTCCATCGAAGAGCGAAGACATGGGATTTCTGATTGAAGTTATTGATATCTACTTCTTGAGTTTGGCAATAAAAATTACAAACATACCGACCTGTATACAGAAATCAGTGTACAAAATTTACCACTTTTTAGGCTTTTTTACCATCACAGTGGTAAAAATGCACTTAATGGTAAAAATGCATTTAATGGTAAAAATGGTAAATGTTAGCGATTGATTAGACAGATTAGTAGATACACGAGATTAACTAAAATAACAATTTTTAAAAACTTTATTTTCTATGAAACATCTCCAATTATAATTCGATTGATTCTCCTCAATTAATCAAATTAATCCTATTTACTTAATTGTTCCCCGAGAGTTATAAATTAATTGGTTCTAAAACCAAAATTGCCTTTGGAATCGCCAAATCAAAATTGATATGAAGGCAAATTTAATTGTAATTAGTTTCTCAAACGGCAAATAAGGACTATTAATGCCCACATTGGTCGAATCCAACTGTAATCGGTGGAAACTAATCAATTTGTAACAAAAATCATCATCTGCTATCTGCTAAGCTATTTCATACTTTGGCACCGAATTTTATTCAAAATTTAAACACGAAATTTAAACGAAACAATTTTTACCATTTTTTATCATTTTTACCATTTACCACAACTTTTTAGGTAGTGGTATTGGTATTTAACGTTAAATACCATTAAAAACCACTTACCACTGGTAAGTGGTATTTTGTACACTGACAGAAATACTCAATTTCGTATGAGCTGTTGGTTTAAACCTTCATTTTGTACTCAAGTATCGAGAGTTTTCCTATTTACAGAGTCACCTTCGCGTCTCCGTCTTAAAGTTCTTCGTCTTTCTTTTTATCTTACGACGAAAAGTTTTTACATAAATGAGGAGGAGTACTGAAAATATTTTGATGTGTGTAAATTATTTAAACACTAATGGATATGAAAGGTGCAGTCTGCCCGGCTATAAATTGTACCTAATGCTTACTTTTATTTACTTATACTTACAATATGCATAAGAAAACATTCTTTTACTTTAAGACGTTTTAAGTTACGACACATCTGCTATACTTAAATACAACAAAAATTCGCCCACTTAACTCTGCTTTGAAAATGTTTTGACTAATATTGTTGCGGGTTTTCTTAGTAAAAGTATAAGCCATATCAGATTATGAATTTGCTGCAAAACGATTTGGAATCCACCAGGGAACAAAAAAGGTACTTTTTTACAAAAAGTAGATAACGTATTACTTTAAAAGGAAACTTTTTTGACTTTTCTTCATGTAAACTGGGAATAAATGGGGTAAATTGGTACATCAAAAAAGGTAAAAATGGAAAAATGGACTTATTTTTTAAAAACTTACTTCTACCTTTTTTACAAAAAAGGCAAAAAAGGTTCTTTTTTGTTCCCTGGAATACACATTCAACAATTATATTTCTACCACAACAAATATTAAACCCAACTTACTACCAATGCTAACTTCATTAAAGGTAGCATTTGTACGTGTCGATATTGTTATAATTATTGACAATTACCAAAAAATCATATATTGCAACTGAGAAATCATCAATCAATTCAAACTCTGAAGATCTCTGATGACAGAGTTCTACTATACTATACGGCCACAATTGTGAAGAAATATTGCGGAATAGTTCCTATAGTCTCACAGTCTCACTGAATACAAAGGCTACAAAAGCCCAACAGCTATAATCTTCGTCTTTCATGAAAAACAAAAACTGAGACAAGATTGATGTAAGTGTAAGCCAAACCTGTATATGACTGCCATGACTATTTCTTAGTTTGGTGTATACTCATAAGAATTATAATGTAAGTAAGTACCATATGCAATGTATATATTTATTTTTCGCTTATCATGCTTTAACTTTGAGTTGAAATTTAAAGAAGGAAAAGCATTTACTTAAATACGTACTCCATAATATCCGAAGGCCGTATAGGAGAAGCGAGGGACGCAGAGACTAGGCTTTGAACAGAGTAGCCAAGCAACGGAAGGCAAACACAAACACAAGGCTGCAGCAGTTTCCGGTCTCTGGCTATGTTTATTCCTACACATTTTATTTCATTTTAGTATTTAGTAAAGAGATACAAAATTAAGAAAAAGGTTGCATAATCAAACAAAAAATGGCAATAGAACATCACCGCACTTATTGGTACGATAATGACATTCGTTTTGACATTTTGACAAGATATCTAAAGCAGTGTTCGGGTGAGAAGATTTTTGTGATCTTGGATCCAATAGAAGATACAAAAGGAAATACTGGAGACTTGGGTAAACTAGTTGTGACTAACTTGAGGTTGAAATGGCAGTCTCTGAAATTCCCCAAAACAAATCTGTCAATAGGATACAATTGCATCACGTCCATTACAGTAAGATCATCAGTGTCAAATCTGCGTGGAGTGACAGAATATCTTCACATCTTTGCCAAAACAAGAGCATCGCGTTATGAATTCATCTTCACCAATGCAGTGGCAGAAAACAATGCATTTTTCCCGATGGTGATTCGTGTGCATCGATCCTACGTGGAAACTCGACTGTATAGGGAAATTAAAATGAGAAGTGCAATGATCGTGACTGATAAAAAATTAAAAATGCTCCCTCAAGAACAAATTATAGAACAGACTAATGGAGTGTGGAATTTATCAAGCGACCAAGGAAATTTGGGATCTTTTTTCATCACTAACGTCCGAGTCGTTTGGCATGCTTCTTCAAATGAATTGTTCAATATCTCAATCCCATTTCTACAGATAGCGGTAATAAAACTTCGAGATTCAAAATTCGGTAAAGCATTAGTCATACAGACTGGGGAATTTGCTGGGAAATATATTCTGGGATTTCGGATCGATCCTAAAGAGAGATTGGCTCAAATTCACAAAACCCTAACAACGATTCATAAAACGTCTTTAAGATATCCCGTTTTGGGGGTTGAGCTGAATAAGAATGATATCGATGTAGAATGCGAAGACAATTCCCAAACAAATGGAATAATGGAGGATATTGAAGAAGTAGATGATAATTCTGAATTCACTTCCGATGCCTATGCTGCCTACTTCCAGGATGGCTACTCACAAAATACTGATAAGGAGAGTGAGGTCATTTACTGCGAAGAACTGGGACTGGCCATTGAGAAACCCAAAGATGGATTTACGATCAAACAACTCTGGGAAGTCATCCCTTCCTCTTGACGTAAATCTACCCCGACTAACTCAAAGACTAGACAGGTACTTGTGTAGTATTCACCTGACCCAAATTCACCTTCACTCGAATGTACAGGGTAAATAATAATGTTTATACAAATTTGCTTCCATTTCAGAATGAAAAGGACATTGCTTTAATGGATGCTTTGACAAAGAATACGAAATGTTTGAAGGGCGTCACTTAAGGCAGAAAATCTACACAATCAATGAAAATCAATCATACAAAATGTTAAGATCTTTCAAAAAGGAAGAACCCCAACCCAAATGCTCAACACCATTTTGACAACACTTTTTTGTCAACCACAATATGTTTTATTAACATACATACATTTTAGGATCCGAATTCTACAAATACTAAATCACAGACAAATAAGGTAGGAAACTTTTTTATATCTTTCATTTATAATTTGTAAAATTTTCAAATCGTTTATTTTTGGTAATTTTACAGATAGCATCAAGTTCATCGTGTAATAAAGTCGTCACCACTTCCAGAAAGTGAACATTTTTGACCTTTTCATGAAGAAAAATGGATCTATTGTCAATCGCAAACTGTCCTGCAGCTTTTGGAGCTCGGGCGGATGACAGAATGGTCTCTTTTTTATTGCTGAATAAATTCAAAGGATTTCCTGTTTACCAAAGCTAGAGCTGGAATGAATATAATGTCAATTACGAGGACCATAAATTCCATCGGAGGGGTGACGACGTAGCCACGAATGGGTACTATTCCTGTCCAACCATAAACAAGGAGAGCTACTTGTACTTGAGTTTAAGTACATTTTATGCAAGATGATTTTGAGTAGAGTGTTTTGCCTCTAATGGCAGTATGCATAATGGTGAGTCACAGGTTACTCCTAACCCTGAGTTAAAAATAGTCTAAAACTTGACCTTAGTACAACCTAGGGTCAATTTTTTTGTATTTAAATAGCACTGTAACTATTGGCAACTTACCATGGTCGTCCACCGGGGTCACATTTTTGGACTCGGAGTATAGGGTTACGTACCCAGCCACGTTGGCTTGGTGGAGTACTCAGTCGTCTGACAAATCAATGTGTGCTTCCACTGCCAGTTCGGTTCTTTGGCTGGGTGAAATGGCTGAGGGCTGTTTAAAGGCGAGTGTTTGAGTTGTAAATGTGGAATTAAGACTAAGGTTAAGCACAAACCCGCAATTACAAGGGTCGTCCTATTGATACCACGTATGTGATCCTGTGTACGTAGAGTAGCTTTGGATAACCTGTCTTTGTTGGGCTAGTAGACTTCCGATAACAGTCCCACAACAGTGACTCGTTCGTAAATGACAGCCTTTGGCTTCTCGGGTATTAATTAACAACAATACCAGTGTTAAGGGAGTTGGCAATGGGCCCGTATTTGAGGCCTGCGTCCAGTACTATCACTTTGTAGTGAGGCAGTACACCCCATATAACATACATAGGGTTACGTTACTCTAACCCTTCATTATGTATACTGCCCTTAGAGTCTAGTACCACTAGAAATAAATATTTAATGAAAATGTAAATTGTAACTGTAACATCAGAAAATGATCTTAATTTTGTGCATTTCACATAAAGCTAGGAAATAGTGTATGATTATATTGTGTATTAGTTTTAATATTGGTTGCAGACATTTAGATCAAATTGTAGTGCAGCATTATGAATAGTAATTGAAAATTAAACTAAATTAAAGATCTCCAAAAACTTTGCCACCAAGCAATAAACTGACTTGTAATTTATTGAAAACTACTTTTTCTCAGTTATAAATGTACGTAGAAATAAGATTATATAACAGGTAGTGATTTAATAGTGGATGGTGTAGTTAAAAGCATCTTAAAATAAATAATATTCCCTAGAAAGTTTCATTTGGTTAATATTCGCATAATTCACTGAATTGTTTTGTGTTTATTCAGTTTATATGGGAAATTATTTATTAATTTTTTAACCGACGATTCTTCCAGATCCTGAGAGGCAGATGTGTTCCGTTTTAGTTTCATCTACCAAGGCACATCTTATAGGATAGTAAGTCTATGAAATTAATATCATGTATTAAAGAAATGAATATTATTATATCATTATTTTTGTTAAATAATTTGTGATATTTACAGAAGGAACGACTTGAGGGATTGTGAACTTGTACGTGTATTTGTGTCTCGTCTCCGGGTATAAGGGACAACCATTCGGTGTTATGTCTTTGCACGTTGGCTCCTCTGGAATCTCGTAGGCTCGTCCCATGTACACTGTGTTGCATTTTATAGAAGAAGAATTGCTCGTTCTGACTGGAAATTACAAAATAATTATAATTGCAAGTTTTTATTACTCTATTAATAATCTCAAAATCTTTTACAATGAAAAATGTGTAAAAGTAGTTTAAACCACAAAAGTTTAATGTGATCTTACAAGGAGAGAAATCAATCTCCACGGTGTATTCCTTTCCTTTGTAAAGCGTGCATGGAAATGCAGTGCAATCCGTGATCCGAGTCTCATAGAATGTTCCAGCTGAAAAAATTCAAGTAGGTTACATAATTATACTATATTTATATTTTTACATGAGAAATACTACATGGTTATAATTAAGTTGTTATTTGTACGGCATTTATTTTCAGCAGGGACAGCTCCTCCCATCGCAGATGAGGTGACAGCTGCTAAAATTAACAGTTTAAAAGCAAACATTGTCAATATCGATGGTCAAATTTGATAGAAAAGGTGATTAAGATTTTTTTGCAAGACTAAATCGGTAATACTGATTCAATGTGAAGTGATAAAGCAAATGAAGAAGACAACGGAGGCAAAAACTTTTTAGATCACCTTGTGCTTCTTGCAAAAATAAATAGAAATTATCTTAATATATTTATTGCGATCAATGTAGCTTTTTCTCAGTGAATTTCAAGATAATATTATTATGTTCTCAATTTATTATTTGGTATTCATGATTTGGCTCTGTGTATTCGTTAATTTTGTTGCAACCAAGAAGGCATAAATTTAGACTAATATCTAGGTTTTTAGCTCACTGCTAATACAATAAGATAATTCAATCATTTGATGTTCGACAGTTATATAAAATATGTTTCTTAATTTTGTGCTGATTTATATAATAATATAAAGAACGATATTATTTTGAGAAAGGGTGAACAATTTTTGTGTTTATCCTTCAATTAATACAACTAGATCTCCGTGAGGATGCATAATTCCCATTACCTGAGTTTAATAGACATTGGTATCCCATTATGTTGTCTTAGTCAATATCTGTACTTGAAATTGAATGCAGCATGCAACTTCATTTCATGAATGGCATACAAGATAGGGTTAAACTAGGGCAAACTAAAACTAAAACTATAAGGTAACTAAAATTATTGTTTACTTCTATCACACCTTTCCGATGACCCGTAGTCCAACTTATTTAATAGTATATTAAATCTTAAAGAACTAATTTTTAGATCGTAATTATAAACTATATTATACTTATTATTGTGAGAGCTAATTTATACAAATACCCTAATACTAGTCAACCTTTCAAATATTTATTTATAACATGATATTTTAATTTTTAAATGAAATGTACAATCACTGCTACAGGTATCTGTATAGTTAAATGCACATTAGCTAATTATTATTCACATTGTTGTATTATAGCCTGTTTATTGATATAATTATCCAATGTAACTACATTAATCATGCAATATTTGCTATTGTAAATTCCTTGATGTAGTTGATACAGGAATACTCCCATCAAACACCAAACAAAACAAAAGTGAGGGATGTTTTTTGCGATAAATTTTGGCGACAGAATGTCGGCTTCATAATAATGTCTCAAAAAAGAATAATTGCATAAATAGCTTCTCTCCATCGATTAAATAGTATTATTAAAGTGTTTGTCAATAATATTTAGAAAAGAATGCAGACGAAACAAAACAGCAAGTATTTTTCCTTATCAAAGAACAACAGACATGCAAAAGCAGAAGTTGCATGCATGTAATTGTATCAATTAATACTTTTTTATGCTGCTCTAACCAAAGCATCTTTTTAGTCACAAATAAAATTGTAACTCTGTAATAATAAGTCTGGTAAATAATAGTGTTGGCAAGTGAAAGTTGGCATTATCTAAATTCTAATTAAGTACCTATGTACATCACGCTACATTGTTTTTATTATTGCACTTTGGGGATAACGTTAATTAACTGCTGAGTAGGTATAAAATGTTCTCAAACATTGTCTAGTCAAAAGGTGAAACAGTTCTCACAAGCATTGTTCGACTAGATTTCAGTAAAATATTAAAATTGTTGAAATTTGAATGTAATTCTTCTAAATATTGTTTACAAACTATTTTGGGTTCCGAAATTTGAACTTAAAAATATACAGAATATAAAATTTATCCTTTGTGCTATTTCTTTGGGACTTGAGATTTTAATCATAAGCAATTAACAAAATTAATTGAAATGATGCTGTTGGTTCTATTTATTGTTCTATTGGCGTTCGTAATTTATATTCTACGAAAAAAATCGAAAACGTTTCCTCCAGGTTTGAGAGATCATTTCTAGTTTTACAATTATACACCACTTGTAGTTTGCTTTACAAAAAACATGTATAATATAAAACACATATATAAACAATATAGATAATAAATTATCAACATTTTACATTAAACCACTTCACAGGATAATATTATTATTATGATGCTTAAAGCTAGGTTTTGAGTGTCACTTTCCCTTTCATTTCACGCGAAAAAAGACCATTCGGCACTTAATCTGCCCGAATTCCCTCACCTTGGGCAACGGTAATGTTTTATTTATGAATGCTCTTTTGCGCGTGAAGTGAAAAGGAAGTTACACTCAAAACCTAGCTTAAGGGGTAATTACGTGTATAAATCAGGGAACTAAAAAGGACTCTTTTTATTAAAAAAGTAAAACAGTACTACTTTTTTGAAAGGAGTCCTTTTTACATTTTTTTACCTTATTTACATGTAAAGTGGAAGTAAGTGCATGGGGAACGCTGATACATCAAATAAGGTAAAAAGGCATAAAAGGACTGCTTTTTTAAAAACTTACTCCTGCCCTTTTTACAAAAAAGGCAAAAAAGGTTCTTCTCCTTGAATCTGGAGCACAGCCGCAGCCTTAACAAACATGGAAATAGTTATCTTATATCTTAATGCTTGTATCGCTTGAATTGTTCTTCAATATCTCTGATAGATTATGGTAACTTTTAAGGACCGTTCAGTTGGCCGATTGTGGGAAATCTTCTTCAACTTGGAGACGAGCCTTACCGGACAATAACAAAGATGAGAGACACTTACGGAGACCTTATTGGACTTCAATTTGGCAGTCAACAGTAAAATATTTAATTGCAATTACACCGATTCAAAAGAATTATTTTAACATGTAGGTCAGTTTCGTCATTCGAATTGTTTTAATTGAATAGGTCAGTTTTCATAAATGATCTGAAGTTAATGAAAGAAGCATTTAATTTAAATGCTCTGAGTACGCGTCCGTTAATGAGACATGCACTACATCCTGAAACCGGAAAACCAGGAGGTAATTTAATTTCTATAAATAAAAACAAAATTCTAGAAAGCTCTTCAATGTTTCAAATATTTTGAAATAAATTTGTAAAAAATATTTTAAAAGTTTTGCACGTTATTTGCAATTTTATGATACTATACTTACTATAGAAGAAATTAATTTTTTCACTTTCTTCATGGAAACTAATCTAAGTCAACCAATACTGTTTATAGGCCTCATTTACACATCTGGGACGCAGTGGGTGGAACAACGTCGTTTTGTGCTAAGAAAACTTCGAGACTTTGGCTTTGGCAAGAACTCAATGGAAACTCTAATTATGGAAGATGTTTTGGAATTAATTGGCAGAATTCGTGGAATTATTGGACAACCCGTCTCCACTCATGGACTTTTTAATGTTGCTGTTATCAACTCGTTATGGAGAATTGTTGCAGGAGAACAGTACAACCAAGATGATCCAAAAATTATCAGTTTACTTCAATTGGTTAACAAGTTTGACACAAATTTATTTTATTTCAGATGTATTGAAATTTTAATTTTTCCATTTTCGCTGTAACTTTGCAAATTTTCAAATGCACATAATTTATTAATTTTAATAGCAACATGAAGTCTAGCAAAGTACTGAATATAATGTTACCGTACCCAATTTTGAGCTACTTGGCCCCAAACTTGTCAGGCTATAACGAGTTAATGAAAAATATCATTCCAATTCACAATTTTATTCAAGAGTCCATTAATGAACACAAAGAAACTTACCAGGAAGGAGAAAGAAGGGACTTGATTGATTGCTATATAGAAGAGATTAACAAAGCTCCACCTCAATCCAGCTTCCATGGAATGACTGGAGGTTCAAAATAATTTTGTTTTAAAATATTCCAAATTTTGATTAATAAATTGTAATTAGATATTATTTTTATTCAGAGTACAATATGATGATGGGAGTCTTTGATTTATTTTTTGGTGGGTCGGAAACGACAAGCACAACCCTGACGTGGACTTGTTTCATCCTTGCACATTTTCCAGATGTACAAGACAAACTTTATGAAAAGATCAAAGAAGTAATAGGAACAAGTAAAGTCCCATCCCTGACTGATAAGCCAAAGTGAGTTACATATTGTTATATTTAAAATGATTGAATTTTTGACTTAAAACCTCATACAAAAGTGAAAATGTTAAAGGATGGTCTTTTAAAAGGAAAATTTGTTAGCAGATTTCAAGATGAAAGTTTTGGATGATATTTTTGTCTGTAATTTGGTAGGATGCCTTATGTTGAGGCTTTTGTAATGGAAGTCTTGCGATTCAGCTCTCTGGGTCCCTTGGCGGGAGTCCACTCCGCTTCCGAAGATATAAATTTCCATGGATATATAATTCCTAAAGACACTTACGTATTCAGCAACATATTTGCAGTGATGCAGGATCCACTAATTTGGGGAGACCCCGAAAAGTTTCGGCCAGAGCGATTTCTGACTTTGGATGAGAATACCGTTTTGAGGCACGAGGCCCTCATTCCATTTGGGGTTGGGAAGAGAATGTGCCCGGCAGAAAGTTTGGCGAAGGACCAACTATTTCTTTTCACGGCTTGTTTATTCCAGAGATTAAAAGTGAGATTTCCCTCGGGGAGTCCCATTCCTAATGTGAATGACACTGTATACGCCCATTTTGCTGTAGCACCCAAACAACATTTCATTATATTTTCCGAGAGAAATTAAATGTTTTTAACATTTAAACCAACTTTTAAAAGCAAATTAAAATAACTACTTTAAGCACTTTACTATGTAATGCAAATAAACAACTTCAAGGGAAAAATTTATTTCATCCTAAGGTCGATCATTGGTAATGTGCATAACGCTCTTATGGTAACGCTGGTAACGCTGGTAACGCATAACGCTCTTGTGGTAACGCTGGTAACTCATAACGCTCATAAAGGTACCTTTCTTGTGCATATTATTATGATATTACAACAAACAGGGAATTCAACTTTGGTTTAGCATCAGCAGCATCTTTTGAAATTAAACCAATTACGTTGATGCCTAAACATTTTTGAAATTTAAAAGCTAGCGGTATTAGAAATTATTTTATTTTGGAATGCGATAGCCTTGGCTCTGCTGAGTGCGGAGTGACAGTTACGCTACGCTGTGGAGGGGTTGCTATGCTGATGTAATGCAACTAGATTTGATACAAGAGTTATTGCTACGTACACTCTATCGATTGCTCAGAGAAAGACGCTTTATATGTTCGCGGCTGGTTTAATACATTCTTGGAAATTCGAAGTGAAAGAGTGCAAACACAGTTATACATCTGTCACAAATACGGGTGGAAGTAAATCAAGTTATTCAATCAATTAAATTGGATATTGCATTACTAAGAAGAATGGCTCAAAAAGATTGTGGTCCAGAAAATGGTTCGGGAAGTTCAGGACTCTCAAAAACTTTTCTCAAATTTGATTCGAAGTCTATTAATGGGGGTGTCACAATTCGTGTTACTTGTGTCAACTGTCATTCACAGGTAAGTGTATATAAATATATTTTTCAAGTCTAGATATTTTTCTGCTTATGTTGTAGTGAGCTAGTAATCAAAACACTATTCGGAGAGGTAGCTTAAAAAATTTATGATATCCCTGATTCAGGGCACGGAGTTGTTAATTGAACAAGGAAATGTTGAAGTTGAAGCACCAACTAATGTGCTTGCAAATGATATTACTGGAAACACTGCAGAAATTGAGCAAAACTGTAATATTAAAAACAAATCTGATGTGGAATTTGGAAAACCGCCTAAGTTGACGACTAAAATGTCAGTGGCTTTTCCTGAAGACCATAAACCCGTGGAGACTAAAAATGTTGCAGAGGGCAGCAAGGCCCAGGAAGAAAATTCATTGAATATCGCCAAATCCGTAAGACAACATTTTATCTAAATTTTTCATGTTAGTTGTGTAAATCAAAATTTGGACTTGGCTTGGGTTGGGGTAGATCCAATTTTACGCAGAATTTCAGAATTTCTATATAGATTTTTTATTTTCAGGAAGCAGGACCAAAATTATTGGGGACAGGAGGGAAGAGGAAGAATAAAATTGAAAAGGTGCCTTCTGATGATGTGCGTTTTTCACCGGCTGACATGTACGTCCTTGATCGTCTCCGACGCTCCCTCACTCGCTTGCACAAACCTGAGCTCTTTGTTCCTACTTACGAAACTTTAAGTGGTTTAAAGAGGAAGAAGTGCAAGGCTCAAATTCGAAAATATATTGACTACAAGAACTCAGACTCCGAAGACGAGATTTGATGGAGACTATCGGCAATAATGGATTGATGTTATGTTATTAACAATTTGATAACTTACTATTATGTAGTAGAGGATATTTCATTTAATTTAACTATTTATTTGTAGTAGATACTTATATGAACACTTTTGGGGGATGGTGATGGTACTAAATTTAATAAAATGTGTTTTAAATTGATTTTATGCACTTAAATCGACGAGTTAGTGGTGTTTATTTTTCCTGTCGTAAATCTGACGGACTTAAAAACCAAAAGATATAATCCTAGTTAAAAATGTTTCAGTTTTATAACCCGTTCGAACAAAATAAATCACTAAATACCGGTAATCCAGTAATGTAACTTAAAAGTTAACCTATAATCTTTTAATCAGCCTCAAAGGGGAACCGCCCAAAGTGTTTTAGTTAGATTTGTTATTTTCCTGTCATGGCAAATATCTAAATCTAAGTAACTTTTTACTCGCATTAAAAATCATGACCCATTGGTAGATTCCAATTTATATTTAAACAATAGAAGCATCCATAATAGCATTTATGTAAGATTTCATGATGCATTTACTTTAATATATTCTAAAACGTCAGAAGGTATTTAGCTTTTCGGTTAAAAGAGTGACTGCATGGTATCTCCAAAATATTTTCATTTCAGTATACCTTGCTGAAATCGTAAAATCTGCCATACGAATAAAACAAATGGTTTATTAGCAGAGCTATACAATGACAGATAACTAAGTCAAAAGAGTGATTTGTTTCCTCAACGATACTAAATAATAATATAGTTATTGCTCAGTTTTAGAAAATTTCTTAGATCAATGAGTCCTAACAATGACATTCCAAAAAAAATCAAAAGTTGCATGCGTGCATTTTTTGCAGCGTCATTGATAGATGGTTGTCATGCTGTTGGTTTACATTCACCAAAAAGGAAAGTAGTCTAGTTTGGATATTACTAATAGAATCAGGTTTCTTTTTACAGTGTTCTCTACATTCACTTCCTCCTATATGTTCTATTACACAAAGTCCTATAAAACAACATTGCGAAAAAGTGCTTACGTTAATATTTCAATTTGTGAATTCAATCCTGATGGAATTTTTTAAACAGTGTAGTTTTTAGTAGTTTTGAACAAAGAATGGGTTAGCAAATTGTGTTAAAGTGTCAATGAGACAAAAGGAGTAAAGCAATTAGTTGCGTCGTCTATGAAACGTTACATACTAACTAGAGATTTTAATTCAACAACATATTAAATGATGGCTACGCTGCTGTTTCTATTTGTTATTCTACTGATATCTTTAATTTATATTCTACGAAAAAGGGAGAAAACATTTCCACCAGGTTCGAATAAAATACCATATTAAACATTTTTAAATGAATTTATATTTTACCTCTGGGGAAATTAAAGTAACTGAAACAGAAATTATTACTAATATCTGAACATCTTCTGATTTCTGCCATTTGTATCAAATGATTATTTATTTAAATATTGTAATAATTTCTTCGGATTCTGAATGGATTATTGCAATTATCAAGGACCGTTTAGTTGGCCAATTGTGGGTAACCTGCTACAGCTAGGAGATGAACCTTACCGGACAATAACGAAGATGAGGGTCACTTATGGGGACATTATAGGAATCCAATTTGGCAGTCAACGGTAAATTTATTATGCATTTCTGATACATCTGATTGTATTGTTAATGGTGTCAATTTTTTTAAATTTAGGTCAGTTTTCTTAAACGACTTGAAATTAATTAAAGAAGCATTTAATTTAAACGCTTTGAATTTTCGTCCGCTAATGAGACACGTCTTGCACCCCGAAACAGGAGAAAGACGAGGTAGGGAATAATTTGAAGATATTTGTGGCAGATATTGTTAGCACGTGGTACTCAGTATCATTAAAATTCTTATCGACTGGGTTGTATTGTCGGGATGTAATTTTTTCAACTAAATAATATTTCACCATCAAAATAGTTTAACGATAAGTAAATATGAAATGATAATTTTCGTAGGGATAATTAACACATCTGGAACTGAATGGATCGAGCAGCGTCGTTTTGTTATGAGAAATCTTCAGGACTTTGGCTTTGGCAAAAGCTCAATGGAAATGCTAATTATGGAAGACATTTTGGAATTTATAGACAGAATTCGTAAAATTAAAGAACAGCCGGTTTCTAATCAAGGTCTATTTAATGTCGCTGTCATTAACTCGCTATGGAGAATTGTGGCTGGAGAACAATATAGTTATTACAGAGAAGTCAAAGTCTATTATAACTTCTTGCCTGTAATTGCACGCTACCTCGCAACACAACCTTAGTATTGCTAAGATAGAGAGTCGTCACAATAATACTCGAAGGACCAACCTTAAATAGATACAGACCCTACCTAAGGATTTTTCGTTCTCAATGCTTTTCTACCCAATAATAAAAAGTGCACTAATTCCGTGATCTTCATTCACACAAAAACCAGTTACACTTTATTTCATACAAAAAACACAATTAATTAATTCACAAAAGAACCAAAAACACTTTTCTTCCTGGGTCTCACTTCCCAATTAGAATGTCTCTTATTCTAATTCTTATTGTCAACTAATAAGCTTCCTGGCCATCGAACAATACAAACGCTATTTTTCTAATAGACCCTTTGCTCGTTCTCGAAAATGGCTTGAGAAGAAAGAAGCAAACTTCCACCCCCGAGAAGCCTTTCACAAAATAGCAAGTCACATCTGCTAAACTTCAATCAACCATTTATTCAAAACGTACGAAGAACTTCCCACTTAGCAAGTCACTCTGCTAAGCCATTTCTTCAAAACGTATGAAAAACTTCACAAACACTTTTAGCCGAAACTTTAGCTAGCTTTTAGTTAGCCATTTCAAAACGGCTAAACGTACCAAAGCTTCCACAGAAAAATTTAGTCAAATTTTTAGTTAGCTTTTAGTTAGTCGTTTTCAAAATGACTAAATGTACCCAAGCCTCCACCAGAAACTTCTGAGAACGAGACTTCACGAGCAACCTTCAGAAAGAGACTTGGAACTTCCCAGGAGAGACTACCACAGCAACTTCCCGAACGAAACTGAGCTCCGTTTCACAAGGAGCTCATACTTATACCCCAGTGCGGACGTTCAAGCACAGGGGTCAACTACTCCAGTTACACACACTCAACACATTCAATTATACATAAGGGGTCGGTGCCGACGTACTAGCAACCTCCCTACTACCCCACTTTTCCAATATCATAACATAGCATACACAATTCAATCGCATTCAATTATACATAAGGGGTCGGTGCCGACGTACTAGCAACCGCCCTACTACCCTACAATCTAACAATATGACATACACAAATCAATCATATGGCATTTTAACAATTCAATTTTTCCTTAAACTTAATCACATGACATTTACAACTTACACTTAATCATGACATTTTAACAATTTAATATTACTTAAGGAGAAGAAAATCACATGACATCTTTCTTAAGATCAATCACATGACATCTTTCTTAAGATTAATCACATGACATCTTTCTTAAGATTAATCACATGACATCTTTTTACCCTATCTTCTAAGACACATATTCTAAGACATTAGTTCAGACAAATATTTTTAACCTTTTTCTCCTAATGGCTAAGTGTACCCCAGCCTCCATCGGAGAATTCTCAGACAAATATTCTCAGACAAAACTTTAGTTAGTCATTTTTACTAATGGCTAAGTTTGCCCAAGCCTCCATCGGAGAATTCTCCAACGGACAATTCTCAGACAAAATATTAGTTAGTAAATAGTAAAAATGGCTAAGTTGGCTAAAGTGCCCAAGCCTCCGTCGGAGGAAATATTACAGATATTTAAACCTACCGCACACTACACATGCTATACTTGCCGCTCACATTCAAATTTATTTACATTTCTCTCTTGTTTGCATGTGATCGGCAATATACTTCTATATCTTAGTGTAATCGACAACAATAGTCAAGATGATCCAAGGCTCACCAATCTTCTTAAATTGCTTTCCAAGTTTGATACTTAAATATTCTTAAATTATAACATCTTATGTCTGTTTATTGGTCAATCATAATTTCTATTTTTAGCAATGTAACTTCTGGAACAGTGTTGAATATTATTTTACCGTACCCATTTTTGAGCTATTGGGCTCCAAACTTGTCAGGACACAATAAGTACATGAAAAATCTCATTCCAATTTACAATTTCATTCAAGAATCTATCATTGATCATAAAAAAACGTACCAAGAGGGAGAAAGAAGGGACTTGATTGATTGCTATTTAGAAGAGATTAATAAAGCTTCTCCTCAATCCAGCTTCCATGGAACTCCAGGAGGTGCAAATCTTTAAAAATATAAAATTCCATGATTTTAGTTAAGAAAATGGCCTTCACAAGTCATTATAGTCAATAACCAAATTATCCACATACTTAATTCTGCCAGGGAACAAAAAAGCACTCCTTTTTCAAAAAAGTTAAAAAGGACTACCTTTTAATTTTTTTAAAGTAGTCCTTTCTACCGTTTTTGCCTGATTTTCGTGTAATGTGTAAGTAAATGGGGCGGGTTGATACGCCAAAAAAAGGTACTGCAAAAAAGGACTGCTTTTTTAACAACTTACCCTTAACTTTTTTATAAAAAAGGTGAAAGGTAAAAGGGTCTTTTTTTGTTCCCTGATTGATTTCTGTTTTTATCCATTTTTTATACAGAGCACAATTTGATGATTGGATTGTACGATTTATTTTTGGCTGGGTCGGAAACGACTAGCACAACTCTGACATGGACTTGTTTTATCCTGGCACATTTTCCAAAAGTGCAGGACAAACTTTATGGAAAAATCAAAGAAGCAATCGGGACCACTAAAATCCCATCTCTGGATGATAAGCCGAAGTGAGTACCTGCATCAGCCTTATAACTACTATCGACATCCAACATGTTAATATGAGCTCTTCCGACGATAAAGGTGCAATATGGAGTCATATTTATTATGTTGTATAATCCATAGTTACGAAAACAACAATTTCGATAAAAAGGAAAGATCAGGGTTATGATTTACATCTGGTGGGGAGCGATGTTTTGGCCGCTTTATAAGTTTTTTGTATGCCATTCCAATTTTAAAAATAAGAATAATGACTGGCATAAAAAAATCCTTTTCGTTGGCTGACATCCAAAGATTAAACAATGGTAGAAAGCGTAAAATAAAAATAGGGGAAAATGCCGATAGCCGTAGGAAGTTCATGCGAAATTGCGGGCTTGAATATACAGCCCGAAATGGAAAAGTACACCAAGAAAAATTACGCCACCCCGAGGTAAGAAAATAACTATCACAATTTTATTACTCCAAATTTTAGAATGCCTCGCGCCTTAAACTGAGTAATTGATTTAATAGGCAAAAGCATGTAATGAAAGATGTCAAAAACCAGGATGTATAATATCGCAAGAGGAAAAACAAGCAATGAATGATGAATTTTGGAAAGTCTGTGATGACAACTATAGTAGGCAGTCAAACATTATTTTGTCCCTGGTGGAATGGTCTGTCCCAGCGCAAAGGACTATGGACATTGATGCAAGCAGAAAAACAGCTACCTATTATTATGCCTTAATCAACCAACATGGAATCAAGCTACCTTGCTGCGCTACAACTTTCAAAGATGTGTTTTCAATTTCTAAAAAAAGACTGGAGATTTTACTGAACAAAAAGAAGATGGGCAATTTGCCTGTTGAGGATGGAAGAGGCCGTCATTTAAACCGGAGTAATAGACACAAAGAGGCGAATATTTTGATTATTAAAGAGCACATTGCCTCCTTCCCTACTTATCTTTCTCATTACTGTCGTGCCGTAAGTCAATGTAATTTAATTGAGTCCGAATGTTTAGTTATGAATTTATGTTAATACAGAATGGGAATCCGGAACGATGTTACCTACAACCTGATTTGAACGCATCAAAGATGTTTCGTTTCTTTGTGGAAAGATACGGCGAATATTACATTGATTTCGAACACGTTTATAAGGATACTCTAAGAGAAACTAATCTCCGATTTGGAACTCCGAAGAATGATACGTGTAACGTTTGCGACCGGCTGGCTACAAGAATGTCAAATTATGAGGAAAATGACCTCGAAGGTATCCGAAACACAGAGCTGGAATTAGAAAATCATCATTTTGAGGCGGAGGCTGGGTACGGAGAGATGAAAAGAGACTCTCAAAGAGCAAAAGATGACCCTAATTTTGTAGTTTTGTGCATAGATTTGCAACAAATTATGTTATCACCCCGTCTAAGTCATCAAGAGATGTACTACCTCCGAAAATTCTCATCTTATAATGTGGCCATAACATCACCGTCAAATGATCAGTCTACCATGTTCTTCTGGAATGAAAATCAGGGTAATCGCGGACAAAACGATATAGGATCATGCCTTTTAACTTACATTTTAGCCAACTTTCAAAAACTACAACAAGGGCAAAGGAGAATTTTGAATGTATGGTCAGACAGGTGCAAAGGCCAGAATAATAATTATTCAACTGTTTGTCTTTTGAAATATGTATTGGATAATGGATATTTCACCGAAGTAATTGTTTGACTAGATTTTCCCTTTATGTATATTACCTGTAGCTATCAAATAGTAGTAGTAGTCAATATTTAATGCCTTATGTTTTAGGTCAATCAAAAATTCTTGGTATCTGGTCATTCATTTTTGTGTTGTGATCGTCATTTTGCCGCAATTGAAAGACACCAAAAAACTGCAATAATTCACACACCGGAGGATTGGATTGAAGTCATTAGGTCGACTAGGATAGAAAATCCATTTAATGTTACAATAATGAATTTTTCGAGTTTTAAAGATATAGCTGCAATCATACAGTTCATCCCAAAACCCCGAACTTTCAAAGTTAGTCAATACCACTGGATACAGATGAATATTACTCATCCTGCATCGATTATGACAAAGAACAATCACAATGTTAATTCGCTTTGGGTAGTTCACAATATTCTTAATCCTTTCTCTGGAAGTACAAGAATGGTAAACAGAAGACCTTGGGATCCTCATTGGATTTTGGGATTGGAACTGCCTCGTGCTTACAATGAGGAACTTCCAATCTCGCAAGAAAAAAGAAATGATCTGCTCCGTATGATTGATTATCTTCCTAATGCAAAAAAACCCTTCTTCTTGCAATTGTTAAACTAAACTTTAAAAATGTGTGGCATAATGTTCTATTATTATCATCATTGTCACGTACACATGCGGTAGGTTATGTTCATATAGGTTGTTGTGTAGTTTTCATAGCCGAATAAAATGTTGATTGTAAATTTCTGTCACAGTTGACTTCAACAATTGATTTTCTTGCAACTACATGACCAAATCCTACCCCTAATGTTCCTAAAAATCAAAATCAATTAAACTGTAACTATGGATTATACAACAAAATAAATATGACTCCGTATTGCACCTTTATCGTCGGAGGAGCTCATATGTTCTGATATAATTTCCAAAAGTTAGTATCTGGGAGTAGAAAAAAATTTAAAATAATTTCCAACGAATAGTGGGATTAAATTAATATTTTGAAATGGTTTTTGGTAGGATGCCTTATGTAGAGGCTTTTGTAATGGAAGTCATGCGATTCGGATCTATGATTCCCTTTGGGGTAGTCCACGCAGCGACCGAAGATATAAGTTTCCATGGATATGTAATTCCTAAAGGCACTTATGTATTTGGCAACCAATTTGCAGTAATGCAGGATCCACTAATTTGGGGGGACCCCGAAAAGTTTCGACCAGAGCGATTTCTGACTTCGGATGAGAAGACCGTTTTGAGAAACGAGGCCCTCATTCCATTCTCGATTGGGAAAAGAATGTGTCCGGCAGAAAGTATGGCGAAGGACCAATTATTTCTTTTCACGGCTTGTTTATTCCAGAGATTGAAAGTGAGATTCCCCTCGGGGAGTCCCATTCCTAATGTGAATGACACTGTATATGCCCATTTCGTTGTGGCACCAAAATCTCATCGTGTTATATTTTCAGACAGAAATTAATTGTGCTTGAAATGAAAATTAAGGTATGACTTTTAAAAGTTTTAAATAAAACTTATTGTATTCAGTTGTAAACCAGGAATTTACTTTTATTTCCTATTACGAATCTTATTACTTACTTTCTTATAGTAATTATCTAGTTTTCCCTGAGGAGGCAAAATTGGATTAGAGAATGAAAGCCATGATAATACAGGGTGTCCGCAAAACATATGAAAATTTTACGTTACGCAGCTAAAAATTTCACATGTTTTGCGGACACCCTGTATAGTAATGTATAAATATTAAAATATGTAAAATATTTTAAATTAGATGTATAGAGACAGTTATAAACCCGGCTCAGCATAATTATGCACTTTCAAATTTTATTCTCAGAATATTAAGTATCAATTTTTAACTAAACCTTTCTATAAAATGTAGTAAACTTTGGTGAACAAAATTCCAATTGAAATGATAATATTTTAAAAATTGAAAATAATTATTGATGTCTATTGTGAAGTTCGCATCCAGAATCCAGTTAGAGTTTAAGTCAATGGTTTATTTGCAGCACGTTACCCTGGTATGTTTTTGACCACAGGAGTTAGAGTAAACTGCTTTGTAATTTGCTGGGCACATGTTAGCCCAACTTTTCGGTTGACATTTAGAAGTAAAGCATTTAGGTGCTCTCACTTCCCTTGCATCCGAGTCTGAGTCATCTTTGAAATCTGAAATAAAAAAAGAATCAAATTGATAAGCAATTTTATGTAATGTTACCACAATAATTATTTTTTAAATTTTAAATCAGATATTTGTTTGTGCAGAAACAATGAACAAGCAAGTGATATTTTTATTGATATAAAATAATTGAAAATTCTTATTATTATCAAATTTTACTTTTATTGTCACCCGTATACAGTTATTATATTTATGTATAAAAATCAGTAATTTTGTATTGAATATAATCGTTGGTAGTAATTTATTACCATTAAAGTCAGTTAAGTCGTCCTCCTCAACGTTTGACGTCGCACGGACCACCAAAAATTGACTGCAAACAGCAATCACCACCAAGAGAGCCAAGAATTTGTTCATTTTGTCTGGAGAATTACTTTCAAGTACTTTTTTGAGTTTCTCAAAGTTTGCAGCTGTTGTGTAGTTAAAGATACTAGTAGGATCCTAAGATGCTCTGCTAGATAAAAGTAGTAATACAAAACTGCAATGATTCTTACCTCTTTATATACTTAGTAAAAGTCGGAATTGATTTCCTTGCAGCAAATCAGTTATCATCAACTTTTGTCATTTCCTTATTATTTGCTTTTATTTTGAAAAAAATCTGGAAATTGTTTGTTATTTTTAGATGTTGACCATTTTATGCAACGAAAGCTTAGCTCCATAAAAATATAATAGCCATAAACAAATATTATCCAACAACCATTCGCATTTGCGGTCTCACCATCTATGCAGTTTAGTGTTTTACCAGAGTTAAAAGGTCTTCAGCATTTGTGACTTGGCATAGGCTATTAGTAATTGGATTTGGATGCATATTACTCGAACAACGATCAATCTATAAATAACAGTAAAACAGGCCTAAACTCAATATTACGTTCTATTTAATTTAAAAGAATTATTTCCTGTTTATTGTTTCTTTGAATCTTGGTAAAAACAGTTCTCGGACATTAAATTGGTCACATTTAAATATAATGCTAATAATATATAATAAAATGTACTTACTAAAAGGTGCGAATCTCTTCTGCTGTTGGTTTTCTGTGGTTGCTGGCAGTTGGTCAATATATTATGCACAATTTCGTCTAAGATATGAGCACCCAGTAAATGTATGAATGCAACTGATGTATAAAATGCTGCGATAATAATTGAATGATAAAAAAATTAAATTTCTAATTCAAAGACTCCAGAATTGGTTTTCATACAAGCAAAATTAGCAGAATATTTTTTATTTCTCATTGAAAATATTAATATTCTCCTAAAATGGCCCATTTTTCCTAGCAAAGAGTAAAATCGTAATGCGAAACATTAATTTTTCTATTGCACAATAATAATACTTACGATCAATTGAAACGATTTAAAATTATATTATAAATTCTATAAATTACTTTATCTGTAGAATTTTATAAGCACAGCTTGTATACCTACTTTTAATGTACTGTAGTTCAATAATACATTCACTGTTATTTATAAATGTGCAAAAAAAGTCGTAGGTGGTAGTGTAGTATCATAATAGTACTTAATTATGAACTAAAATACTATGCAGTAGATTAATGTAATATTATTAAATAAAAAACTACAATTGATATGAAATATTATATTAAAAAGTATTTGCTTTTCATAGCAAAATTATTTTCCGGCATTGATGTGGGAGGTGGGCGTTTAAGTCAATCAAGGGCAGCATTTTACCATGACATGTCTTTCACCACAGTAGTCGGAGGAGACTAATCTGAAAGTTGCAGGACACTTGTTAGCCCAACTTGTCGGTTGACATTTAGTCAGAATGCATTTTTTTGGAGCTCTCCCTTGTCTTCCACCCGAGTCTACTACATCCGAGTCTGAAAATAAAATAATGTAATTAATTGATCGGCATTGAAACAAGAGTACATACAAAATACTTTCCAAGTGTTAGGACTCTTTGCTTTTGGGGAAATAATAGGCGTAAGATTTTATTAATAAAATTGTGCGAATTATTTTTAGATTTCATAAAAAATACTGTAAAACTTGTTGCATAGTAAAAACATTTTCTACTTCGCTCTAAATATTTTAATCCGCTGAAGTAGCTAATAATGGTCTGTTTTTATTTTACCAGCAACCAAATCCATTTTATTCCCAACTATTTGACTCAAACATTTCAATGTATTAAATTCAGTAATTGTATTCAATATTATTATTAGATAACTTTGTAGTATTTATTACCACCCCCGTCAGTGGCATCGTAGACTGTCCTTCCATGAACCTCCAAAAATTGACTGCAAACAGCAATCAGCACCAAAAGAGTCAAAACTTTGTTCATTTTGATTGTTTCTTTCAACTATTTTTAGTCAGTTCTTTTGTTTAAAATTTTCAGGTCACTGTGTTTTATAATTATTAGATTAGAATTCCTATCTAAGATTTACTTGCAACTAAAAATGGTTATACAGTACTTTTAAATAGTTTTACTTACCGGTAAATAGATCTCTTGGCTTGTTTTTGCTTTGTAACTTTTATGTTGATAAAGTACGTGCCGAAAATATGTGTAAAAGAGCAAGGGCAATAATCATGAACAAATATTTTGGAAATCCTTTCACCGACTTTGAATAATCAATTAACTTTAGTAGTAAATGGTATTCAAAGCCTGTAAATGAATTAGGTGGGCTAATTGAGTGCATATTGATGCATGGGAAAGGGACACTTTTAATAGCGTTATCAAAAAATAAGTTCATGATATTTAGGTTCTATTTTTATTGTTTCGGAATCCTGTAGAAAAACAAATTTATTTTATTCCGTTTTTTTGAATTAGAATAAGAACAATTTTCAGTTAAGTATATTATAAGAACGTGGAGAAATATGTATCTATATTTGCTGTTCTTGATTTTGAACTGGGAGAAATCTACCTAAACGCTACTTGTAGTAAGCTGGATAAAAAGGAATACAATTTTAAAGATGAGTCTAACGGTCGTTTGGATGAAGTGAAACTGGTAGAGAGAGGAGGAAAACAACAAGTAAATTGTTATTCACATGAAGAGCAGAGGAGTAAGTAGTGGTCCAAGGAACAACACAGATGCAAGTATTAAAGATTAGAGGTAAGTACAGGTATTTATAATATTGCATGACCCATTTACTTTCATACACTTAGGCTGACCCTCTACACCCATTCATTCAATTCATCAAACCAAACAATCGAGATTCAAAGACTAATTATTCAGTTAAGTCTCTGAAAGCCTGGTTTGGCTATTACTAAATGGCAAATGGAACAATAGTTCAAGGTATAATAATTAGCACAAAAGTTCATGTACAATCTAAATCTCATCTTTACATAGACGAAAATCTATATACTAATTTTATGCTTGACATTTCCAAAACTACATGGCAAGGAAAATATTAACTGCAACTTGACTTCTTTTGATATATCAGTCAGCTTTGATATTGCATGTGATATAAAAACATTTCAATTCAGGCTTGGCTTTTTATATTATGACTTGGCGGCATGAATGAGGAGCTCACAGGTGGGTTTCATTGGGGCACTTGTTTCTGTTTGCAAAAAATATATCCAATTTTGTTGTGACTGCCCGCAACCCCTTATGAGAAAGCCTGTTTCATATCCCAATAAAATTATGCTTTTCAATTACGTCATTCAGTTTCACGCTCCGTTTTTTAATCTTATACAGCATTATATTATTTAGCGTCTAAAAGAATATATTAAGAGAATGATTTCGTTTAATGAATCTTAATCAACCAGAAACAAACTGAAACAATATGCGTTCCAAAATGTGAAACAATATGATGTTGTTTAATGCTTGTATTGATAGGTAAATGAATCGTGAGCAACTGAACTATTTTTACTTATTGAAGATAGACAGAAGTTGAATGCATAAATTATAATACATTTTTGTTGCGTTTCTGCTAGTTGTTGTTTAGACTTTGTTTACACTCGTAGAAATGCAGTTTTATGCATGGTAGGTAGCTACGTTTTACAGGACTGGTCTTTTATTCAGGGTTTCCTTGCCCAACCATTCTACTTTTTAGTAATGTTGTGCTTTTGGCCGCTTTTATGTTCTCTCCCCTGGCCAGAGGTAAAAATGGTCAGATAACTATTTCACAAATTTCACATTTGACCCAGAATTCGTACGAACCTGCCCAATTACGGACTTAAAAACATGCACATAAAACTTTATGCCAAAAATGTGGGTTTTTTTTACTTTTTGACTGTCTAGACTGCAAATGATGTTCACCATGGTCCAATATATTTTATTTTTCATGAGAATGGAAGTTGTCATTGCATTCAGCTGTAAGTAAAGTAAATAAAAACATAATGGTATATTTGTAACCCTAAATACATTAGATTATATAATAACAATAAAATATTATGTTGACCATAGACAACTTTTTATTGCCCCTTGGAACGACATACCATTTGTTGTTCACATGTTATACATAGATAAGCTCACATATTATTCAGCAAAGTCAAAAGCTAAATTTCTTGTTGCCAAGTAGTCCTTCTCGCAAACACGTGCATACAAGATTTTATTACAATATTGAAATGTTGATGTGATATTTGTATTCAATCTATTCGAAACTAATTAGCTACATATTACTTATTTTGGAATTACGGATTTTAATAAATATAAGTAACGAGTAACGAAGATACATATATTTAGATTTGGTACAATATTTTATTTTGCTGACGACGGAACTAAACTTATATAATATTGTGTTGTGGTATTCAACTTGAAAGGGATATTAATACTTACTTATATTCTTATCTTAATGCAGAAATAAAAAATTAAATCAAATGATGTCGACGCTACTATTTCTACTCGCTATTCCAGCAGTATATTTAATTTACATTTTGCTGAAAAGAAAGAAAACATTTCCACCAGGTTTGACCACTTTAAAGCATAACATTATTTATTCTATTTTTACAACTAATAATCCCTTAATGTTTTACTGATAACGATAGCGTTTGTTTTTAAACGTGAATACCCAAGATTCGTCTAAACAGGTTAGTTGATGCGGGAGTTGGCAAATTAAAAGTTCACTTTTTTCACCTCCATATTCACCTGCCTGTAATCACCATGGTAATTAGCAATGGCAGTCCTTTATCCTATACAAGCAGTGGAGGACAAATTATAGGATTTGTCCTCCAGAAGTGACAAAAGTGAATTTTTAATTTGTCAACTACCGGACCGACTAACCTGTTACCATATAGACGAATCTTGGTGAATACCTATAAAACATTGAAATTATTATTTTAACCTTTACTTACAGTATATTGGAATTCTTATAATGCGTTTTGTCTTTGATGGATCATTGTTGTGAAGGACCATTTAGTTGGCCTGTTGTGGGGAATCTGCTACAACTTGGGGATGAGCCTTACAGGACAATAACAAAGATGAGGGACATTTATGGGGATATAATTGGAATTCAATTTGGCAGTAAACAGTAAAACAATTATATTAATTAATTACAATTAATTGCAATTATAAGTCTAAAGGTAATATTTTTACATGTAACAATATTTTATTTTGAATTTGATGCAAAGAATGACTTACTTTTAATTTGCAGGTCAATTTTCATTAACGATTTGAAACTAATTAAGGAAGCCTTTGGTTTAAATGCTTTGAGTTCGCGTCCATCCTTGAAACACTTCTTGCACCCTGAGACTGGAAAAAGGAGAGGTATTTACTTGAATATGTCTTCATTTTACCAATATATTTTGGGGGCTCCCCTTGGTCGGATTCCTGGATACGTGCTTGCTATATATAGTGCAGCTTTGTACCTCGTACTATAAGTCATCTCAGTCCCGAGAAAGGTATCGAAATACCCGGGTTTTTTAGGAAAAAACCCTCGACCCCGGGTTTATTGGGTTTTTTGGGTTTAAGGGTTTTTTATATAACTATAGGTATAAATACAAGCCTATACTATACCATATATGAAAACTACAGCTGACAACAACAACCGTGTCAACTACTATTACTTACGTCAATGTAAAGAAAAATTAAAGCATAAAAGTTTAATTTTATTATGTTGTAACGTAGCAAATGTAGTATTTTTGTGAACACCTATATTATTATTACTGTTTGATAACAACTAGTGAAATATTAAGCATTATAATATTTTACTGATTATGACGTTATGAAATTATTCCTTTGTTAATTTCAAGCTTTAATTGCAAAGCATTACAGTAATGAATATGTAAGTGATAAATTGAAATTATGTGTACAACAATATTATAAACATAATCTTCACAATGCAATGACTTAAGTATACATAAAACTAATATTATTATAGTCCAAAATTATATATATAACCCAAAAAACCCCAACCCATAAAAAACCCGACCCACAACCCTGGTCCCGAGACCGTTTCAAAAATCCTGCCAATCTAAGACATACCTAATACAATCCTCATAAATCCTCCTAGTCACATGATTTTTAATTAAATCCTCCCAAAGTACTCTCGAAACTCGAGATAAGTCCTCTCATAAGTCCTCCTAGACACATGATTGTTAATCAAGTCCTCCCAAAGTACTTCCGCAATTCAGCATCGGGGTAAGTCCTCTTCAAAATCTAAAGTCCCCCCTGACTCAAACACATCAGAGATAAGTCCTTCCAAATATGCAGAAAGGGAAAAGCCCTCGCTAGTCATCCCAGTCACATTACCGTCAATGAAGCCTTCCTAAAATCCATAAGTGATAATTAAGTCCTCTCGCGGTCACAGAGGTATTGAAAATTAACCTCTTATTTGTGCCACCGTATGGTGATTAATGAATCGATCAATATTTTTTTAATTGTTTGGCAATGTACAATTTAAATGCATAACTTTTATAGGCCTCATTTACACGGTTGGATCCGAATGGGTAGAACAACGTCGTTTTGTGCTACGAAATCTTCGGGACTTTGGCTTTGGCAAGAGCTCAATGGAAATGATAATTATGGAAGATGTTTTGGAATTAATTGGCAGAATTCGTGGAATTGTTGGACAACCTGTCTCCACTCACCCATTATTCAGTGCGGCAGTTGTTAACTCGTTATGGAGAATTGTTGCAGGAGAACGATACAACCAGGATGATCCAAAAATTGCCATTCTTCTTCAATTGATTAACAAGTTTGGCACAAATTGAATTTTGCGCATTTTATTTTAATCTTAATACTACATCTTGTGTCATTTACATCTGTATTGCCTAATATTTGGAATTAATTACTAAATGTGTATAATTATATTAATAGCAATATGACGTTTGACAAAGTACTCAATATCATTTTACCGTATCCGTTTTTGAGCTACTTGGCCCCAAACTTGTCAGGACATAATAAGTACATGAAAAATCTCATCCCAGTTCACAATTTTATTCAAGAGTCCATTAATGATCACAAAGAAACTTACCAGGAAGGAGAAAGAAGGGACTTGATTGATTGCTATATAGAAGAGATTAACAAAGCTCCATCTCAATCCAGCTTCCATGGAACGTCTGGAGGTACCAAATATATTTGTCTTTAAAAATTCTCCATTTTTTTTACCAAAATTCAAATTATGTATAAAATGGTGACAGATCAGAATATGATGATGGGAATCTACGAATTATTTTTCGGTGGATCGGAAACGACAGGCGCAACTCTCACGTGGATTTGTTTCATCCTTGCACATTTTCTAGATGTACAAGATAAACTTTATGAAAAGATCAAAGAAGCAATAGGAACAAGTAAAATCCCATCCCTGACTGATAAGCCAAAGTGAGTATCGTTATGATTCACCGTTATTCGTTTTTGGAATGACTTTGATGTCCCAGATTTCGATGGATTTTATTTTTTTATGTTATAATAAACACAACATGCATACTATTATTATTTATATTATTTTATATTATTTTATATAAGTTTATATAAATTTATATCAGTTAATATAATGTTATATAGTTTTATATAAGTTTATGTAATGTTATATAGTTTTATGTAAGTTTATATAATGTGATATACTTTTATATACTTTTATATTATTTTATATTTATGTAAATTATTTTACATTATTTTATTTTATTTTATATTATTTTATTTTGTTTTATTTTATAATATTTTATTTTATTTTATATTATATTATATTATTTTATATTATTTTATATTATAAACACATATGTAGACATATACTACATGTATGTACACATATATAAACATATTTTATGGACTTAGAAAGTAGAATTGCACTGAATTTAAATATCATTCAATTCTTATAATTTTGTAGCTTGCCTTATGTCGAGGCCTTCGTGATGGAAGTCATGCGATTCAGCACTTTGGCCCCGTTCGGTGTAGTCCACTCAGCGTCTGAAGAGATTAATTTCCATGGATATATAATACCGAAAGGCACTTACGTATTTGGCAACCAATTTGCAGTAATGCAAGATCCACTAATTTGGGGAGATCCCGAAAATTTTCGTCCAGAGCGATTTCTGACTTCGGATGAGAAGACCGTTTTGAATCACGAAGCCCTGATTCCATTCTCGATTGGAAAAAGAATATGTCCAGCAGAAACGATGGCGAAGGACCAACTATTCCTTTTCACGGCTAGTTTATTCCAGAGATTGAAAGTGAGATTTCCCTCGGGGATTCCCATTCCTAAAGTGAACGAAAGTGTGTATGCACATTTCGTAGTAGCACCTAAATCTCATCGTGTTATATTTTCAGAGAGGAATTAGGTGGGGCCAAATTGAAAATTAATTACATTCATTATGGATACGTTATCCAGGATAACATGTTGAGAATTGTAATTACATTTTGCCTTTGGTCTTTGAAGATTCAAATACAACCTTTCATAAAGTACTATTTTCGTAAGTGACCATATTTCTCTTAATCCATTTTATGTGTAAAATAGCTTCAAGCCATAGGAATTGCAATGGTTGGTTGAATTTTTACACACAAACAATTGAATTAAGGTTGATTCGATCCCTAATTAAGAAATAATATATGTAAATATTTATACACTACAAATTTCCTTAAGCATAATGTCAAAACATTCTAAATCCACTTTTGTATTCTTATGATTTTTAGTCTTAGCTTTTGAATAATTCATTGTTAATTAACAGTTAGTGCTCATCCCAGTTGACACTTATTATCGTATTAAATTCTTGGCCTTACTCTTTCACGTCTTCTTATTTTGCTTTCATATGCATTACAATAAGACATTAATATTATGACCTTTTAGTATTGAATATATTCAACCAATACGACAATACTGTAAATGAATCGAATAAGTCGAAACGAGTCGAAAAAGGCCTTTCCTTTACAGAACAATGGAATTGGTTCGGTGCGAAGTCCCAGACCACACAAATCGCATGGTTGCATTAAACCATGGATGCCAATTTGAATATTACAAAAAAGGAACGTCACTCTGGTCTGGGTTAACGTTGTAACCATGGCAGCATATGGGTATCTACCCATGGTAATCCAGCCATGGTAATGTATCTGTACCCTATCCATGTAATATGCCCATGGCAACATTTCTACTCGCTCGGAGGAAAGAGAACCTTTGCTTCGAGAGAGAGAACTGGATTCCATTCTGGACTGTGCTCAAGTCAACATCTCCGTGGATGTTCCAGCTGCTCCTGCAGATAGTCTTACTTTATCTTTATTGGTTTCCTTGTTTTCTATAATTGGATATTTCTGATGTCTAACTATTTTGACTGTTATTCTACAATTTGGTGAGATCATTCCAATCTGTTATAATTTAGTAGTTACTCTCTATTGTCCAAATTGTCACATGAAAGATATTCAATTTGATTCCTTTTGATTGGCCATTAATTTCTACGTGCTAAATAAATTCATTTTATTTTCTGTCTGTATAATATACGGCTCAGTGGTAGTGGTTTATTATTACTAGCACAAATAATAGCATAATCAATCTAATAGGAAATTCATAAATACTCTGGTGTGGATTTACCCACCAGAGAACCTGCAATCTAATTTAATACGTTTAATAGGATAGGTAAAGAAACATCCCCATTTTAAACGTTATATGGCGACCGTGTGATTCAATTTCAAGTATCATTTGTTTTTGATTGAAACTTGTAGAATTTTCAGATTTGCTATTATTATTGAAAATATTTTTCTTGTGTTTTCACTATGACTGATTTAAAATCATTTGGATTATTTATTTTGAATTCTTTCATGACAAATTGTGACAAGCTATTTCCCTACTGTTCGTATCTGGTACTTTTGCTACTATTTATATTGCTCATATACACTATTTACTCGATTATTCATCGATGTATTTATGGGTCAGCTGATCAGATTCGCAAAAAGGCATTAGCTAGAGATCTTTTATTTGCTAAATTACGTGCAGAATTTCCTAATATGCATGACCAGGAACTGAATATTTTATTAGAACGACGGTTAGTTGAGGTAGAGCGAAATAATTTTCATTATCCATCATTATATGATACTGACATTCCTGAAACCATTCCGGTTTCTCCTAGGGTTTCACAATCTAGTAAAGTCAAGTTTCGTCAAGATAGTGATAGGAATTTTGAAAGTCAACTTACTACTCACATTCGTAAATGTTCTACTCAGATAAAGGACTTTCAGGATCAATTAGATTTGGCACTTTCTTCACTTCAGACGTCCACATCTGATTTTAGAAAGGAAATTACGGATAATATAGCATCTTTCTCTCGTGATTTGAATAAAAAATTCAAAGAGTTTGTAGAAACTCAAGAGTCACAATTCCACATTTCAGTATCTGACGGGACAATTGTTCCATTAGCCGACTACATGATTGATCGTTTCAATCATCAGGCAGATCAGATTAGTACGGTTGAGGACAAGTTGCATTCTTTTTCGAAGCATTTTGAAAAGAAAATTTCCATTTCCTCATCTTCTAACACCAATTTAGAAATCAGAATCGCTGCCTTGGAAAAGCAGCTTACATGTCAATCAGACTTAGTACAACAGCTGGGTATGGATTTGGCGCATCTTAGAAAATTGTCTCAAGTTGCCCATATTCCTGATCCACCAGCTAAAACAGGCAATGAACAAGCATTTCTCATTCCGCCTAACATTCCAGGCGTGCAGACAGCCGATCTGGCTAGCCACGCCATTCCTCCAACTTCTAGGACGACGCCAGTACATACATACTCATCGACTTTTACGCCCAATCAAAGTCATTCTGACTATCATTCACCTATGCAAACTAATCCGAGTCCTACTACAGGAAATCAGGCTGAAAGACATATAAGTCATTCACCACCAGTTCAGCATAATAATATAGCCACTGGACTCCCTCATGTGACAGTCTATGCAAATAATGCTGTTATCCCTATTCCTAAGTTTGACCCTAAGCTGGATACTGCCGACAATTTAATTAAGGAATTACATTTGTATGTTAGACAAAAGCGTATTCCGGAGGCAGACATTGTCCTTCATTTAGCTGCAGTGTTTGATAAGAGTGAACAGAAGATATGGTGGAAACGTACAAAATTATTAGTTTCTACGTGGGATGAATTTGTTGTACATTTTAGGCAAATGTATGGTTCAGTTTCCGAACATAATGCGTGCATAGAAAAATTATATTCACGTAGACAACTACCTACAGAGACATTTTCGACATTTGCATTAGAGATGGACTTACAATATCAGAAAGTTCATTTGGGTCAGCCCATAGATCAGCGTAACCTAATTGCATTTATCTCAGAACGAGCATTACCTGATCTAAAGGCACATCTATTAGCATGTCATGCTACTACAATCTACGACTTGATACATTTTGCTTCTAAAATAGCTCCGTCTCCGACTGCTACCAAAGATAAGGATAGTAATAAATGGAAACAATCAGGCAAAAGTTCAAGTTATGGTAATGGTAAAGGCCAAGGCTATTCCAAGTCTAACGAAAACTCACAATCAAATTATCAGAAGTCTGCCTCAGCGGAAACTGATAAGCCTCCTGTGAGTGAGTCAAGGGCAAAGGAATCTGCTCAACCTAATTCCAATATAGCAAAGCATACTAACTCCGACTCTAGGTCAGGAAAGAAAAAATATCCATGCAAAGTGTGTGGTGACTCTAATCCTGATCACCATTCTTCGCAATGTCCTAAAAAGTCTCATACGACTAAAACTGCTACTTCCGCATCAGCAAAGCAGCCAATAACTGCTACATTGCATGAGGATACGGAAAACCGACAGAACGAGTGATGGTCCATGGGATTGTCATCACTCATCCATCAGTCACAACCAATCCCACCAAACTAGTACCTATCATACCTTTAGTTGTAAATAATCATAATTATGATGCACTGATAGATACTGGTTCAACCTTGTCATGTATTTCTCCTAAATTAGTCTCTAAAACTTCAAAACTTCGACCATGGACAGAAGGTCCAATAGTCATGCTAGATGGTTCAGAGGTTCAGCCTCAGGGGTCAATTGCGATTCGCTTTGGTTTAGGTAATAAAACTTTTCGCAGGAAATTCTGTGTGGTAGAATCATCCACAGATTTTCTTTTGGGAATGGATTTTCTCCATGACATTGGCATAATGCTCGATCTAGGCACTCTAAAATGGGGCTTTAGAGATACATGGCATATGCAACAGTTCGATTTGATTGCTCATTTATCTAGTAATTTTCCGATCCGAGCTCTACAATCCCTCAAGGATTACGAGGTAGATGAGATTAGAAAATTACTAGACAAGTTCCCCGATGTGGTGGACGCACCTTTAGGCCGAACTAATGTGACAACTCACAAAATTGAACTTACTGAAGAAAAACCTAAGCGCCAGCGACCATATCCTACCTCACCGAAAAAGCATGCAGCTATTAATAACGAAGTTGATAAAATGTTAGCATTAGGAGTTATACAACCTTCCACATCGGATTTTGCATCTCCGGTTCTTTTACGTGAAAAGCCTAATGGAGAATGGAGGTTTATAGTAGACTTTCGTTACATCAATAAGTATACGAAGCATGAAACTTTTCCGATTCCACTCATTTACAGCCTTCTTCAAAAACTGTATATGGCTAAATACCTATCAGTGATTGATGCAGAAAAGGGCTATTGGCAAGTCTTGCTAGACAAAAATAGTAGGAAGTATACTGCTTTCATGACAGAAAGAGGACTTTTCGAATTTACTGTGATGCCTTTTGGTCTTCGAAATGCTAGTGCCACCTACCAACGTCTTATGCATGAAGTCTTGTCAGGGTTAGATGACTTTGTACTTGTCTATCAAGATGATATTTTGATTTACTCCAAATCCTACAAGGATCATCTTTCTCATATTGAAACGGTTTTGTCACGTCTTAGCCAGGCTGGCATTACAATTAATCCTGCCAAATGTGTTTTTGGAAAAACACGTGTGAAATTTTTAGGTCACATTGTGTCAGAAAATGGGATTGAAATGAATCCGGAAAAAGTAAGTGCAATACTTGACATTCCGTAACCTAGTTCACGCCGAGCGCTACGTAAGTTCTTAGGTTGCGTTGGCTTTTACCGAAACTTTGTAGAAAATATGGCTGCAGTGTGTCAACCATTGTATGCACTTTGTTCTCCTAATAAAAAGTTTCGTTGGACTGATGTGGAAGAACAGGCATTCATCAATTTAAAATCTGCGGTAGCTACTAATCTAGTATTAGCATACCCAGATTACAACAAACCATTCATAGTCAGATGCGATGGGAGTGGAACTGGTTTTGGTGCTGTTTTAGCACAAATAGATGATTCTGGTAATGAGCGGGTTATTTGCTTTGCAAGCAAAACCATGGAACCAGCTCAACAAAACTACACAAGTAGTGAGAAAGAATTATATGCAATAATATATTCACTGGAGAAATTCCGTGAATACATAGATGGTCAGGAGTTTGTACTGCAAACAGACCACAAGGCATTAGTCTGGCTAGACAAAATGCGCAATACCTCACATAGATTGATGCGATGGGCCATTATGTTGCAAGAATGGAGCCCCTGCATACAATATATAAAAGGTAGAGACAACACAGTGGCCGACTTTCTTTCTAGAAATTCTTTTCCGGATGATTCTTTCAACGATGAATATCGTGACATCATGTTTCCTCCTAATCACACTTGCAATGTCGTTCTCACCTGTTCCATGACCAAACAGAAAATTCTACTAGGTCAAAAGTCTGATCCAGAAATTCAGGCCATGATTGTGGACACTCATCCAGGTTTTACTGTGCGACAGGGTATATTATATAAGCAACATGACAGCTTATTATTGCCTGTCATTCCACTTTCACTGCGTGAGGAAATAGTGCGTCATTTTCACGACACTCCTCAATCGGGTCATTTGGGTGCAGAAAAGACATTGCATAGACTAAAATCACGTATCTTTTTCAAAGGTATGCGTGAGTATGTTGAAAATTATGTACGAACATGTGATTCTTGTCAAAGAATCAAATATGACAATCAAAAACCAGCGGGGTTGATGAAATCTTCACCAATTACTTCCCCCTGGCATACTTTGTACATTGACCTGATGGGACCTTACATTCCATCATCACCAGGTCGATTTAGATACATTTTGGTGATTGTAGACTCATTCACAAAATGGGTTGAATTATATCCCATCCGAGTCGCATCATCACAATGTCTGTCAAAAATTCTGGAGAATGACATCTTTTGCCGTTATGGCATGCCCAAAGTTCTTGTTTCAGATAATGCATCAAATATGAAATCTAACCTTCTAGACTTTATGTGTCGTCAGTGGCACATTACTCATGTCTATACTTCTGTGTATACTCCACAATCAAATTTGGCTGAGCGTGTCAATCGCACACTCAAACCCATGATACGGAGTTTTGTTGAAGGTTGTCCTCATAGTAAATGGAGTGCTTATCTGCCATTCTTCAAGTTGGCAATAAACTCCGCGTTTCAAGATTCTACGGGTTTTTCTCCATTCAAACTAATGATGAATAGAGAGCCGTCACTGCCATTCGACAATGCTCTCAAAGATGACATACCACCGGAAGAACTCTTACAAGTGCCTTCACCAACAAGTGAATACTTATTTAATCGTAATGAAATTTATACTAATATGTTGCAACTTGTTGAATCTCATTTGCAGAAAGCTAAGCTTAAGCAGAAAAAGTATTATGATGCCAGGCACCGAGACGATTCTTTCCAGGTTGGGGACCTAGTCGTGATGAAGGACATGACTTTATCGTCCAGAGACAAGGGGATCGTAGCTGGCTTGACACCGCTATACGACAACCGAATAGCTAGAATTTGCTCTGTTTCCCCTGACGGTCTTTCTTATGATGTGGAGTTCGAGGACGGAACAATACGGAAACATTTGCATATCCAGTTCCTCCGCAGATACCGTTACAGAGATCCGTCGATGCTGAAATTTTCGTCGCCGAATCCTGCCTCTCTCGAACCAAAGGATGAGTCGCATATTATATCACCAATTATTGTGCCAGATTTACAACCGAATTTAAATTCTAATGGTATTTCTTGTGATACAGGTGATGACTCTGGACCGGGTTTATCTGCTAATTCTCAGATTCCTACATCCATTCCTCCTCCATCACCGACAACCACCAACACACAGTCAACACCAACACCTTTGGTAATCCCACACCCGGCTGTGTTTAGACAACGTCGTTCAACTCGTCTTCGTCACAAACCACGAGTTGACTATCGACAATAATTGAAAATATGTATATAATAATTATTTTTAGTTTTGTGGTAAATTTTTCAAGGTTACCTTATTATACTGAATTTTATTATACTATAATATATGCATTACCAAGGCAACTCTGTTGATTTGTTATGATACAACACTAATAAGGCATTAATAGATTTGTGTTTCCTTTTTATGGAATTGTTGAAGTATGCATAATTCAATTGTCAATTCGGGCACGAACAAATCCCAGGTTATTCAAAAGAATAGCTTTGCACACTGGGATGGCGGCAGAATGACAATAGCCTAAAATCCTTTTCTTACCGAACGAATCTCTGGCTATTCCCTGAATGCCTTGCACAAAAAGAGAGGGCGGTGGAAACTAGATTGGCATTTTAGAAATTCCAAAAGGTTTTTCTATGAAAATAGTATTTTACTATACTACTTCTAATTATGCCTAAACTTTTCCTGAAATACATACACACACTTCTTGTCCTTATAATCTAGCTATCTATAAAACATTTCACCATTGTTAATTCATTTTCTTTTGTTTTAACTACCATGCTTAAATTGCTGCGATGTATAACAGGTTACATTCTACCACATTGCTACTGTACATAAATTATTATATCTTCTCTTTTCGAGTTTATGGTACTAACCATATTCCTATCCAACTTCCTAACCTAAATTAGGCTATCTGAGAAATAGTTTTAAACCTGCTCTAGCTATCACCCTTGTAATTGTTTTTCTTAATTCATATTATAAAGGGCTTTAGCACTATAAAGCCCAATTTTCACACGGGGGTTGTAACCATGGCAGCATATGGGTATCTACCCATGGTAATCCAGCCATGGTAATGTATCTGTACCCTATCCATGTAATATGCCCATGGCAACATTTCTACTCGCTCGGAGGAAAGAGAACCTTTGCTTCGAGAGAGAGAACTGGATTCCATTCTGGACTGTGCTCAAGTCAACATCTCCGTGGATGTTCCAGCTGCTCCTGCAGATAGTCTTACTTTATCTTTATTGGTTTCCTTGTTTTCTATAATTGGATATTTCTGATGTCTAACTATTTTGACTGTTATTCTACAATTTGGTGAGATCATTCCAATCTGTTATAATTTAGTAGTTACTCTCTATTGTCCAAATTGTCACATGAAAGATATTCAATTTGATTCCTTTTGATTGGCCATTAATTTCTACGTGCTAAATAAATTCATTTTATTTTCTGTCTGTATAATATACGGCTCAGTGGTAGTGGTTTATTATTACTAGCACAAATAATAGCATAATCAATCTAATAGGAAATTCATAAATACTCTGGTGTGGATTTACCCACCAGAGAACCTGCAATCTATAAATTAATACGTTTAATCGGATAGGCAAAGAAACATCCCCATTTTAAACGTTATAACGTTACCATTTACTTGGTATAATGTGCACAATCTCCAACAGCAAATCACTGCCAACAGCCAACAGATGACCTTATTATAGACGTGTAGATAGACGGAATAGATAAAAAATCTAATGACGACAAAAGCCTTTCTTTGTCGTTCATCAAATGAAAACTGAAACAAATTAAAATAGGTAGAGAATAATACGCCAAACGGTGGATGGTACTTTCTTCTAATTTGTCAAAGCAAGCCTGGAGAAAAATTGGTTCATAGGCAAATACCTGAAAAAATTTCAGAGGATTCATATTGCCCGAAACTAAAGTGGAAGAATGGAGTTGGTGAGATTAAATTTCGTTAAAATGACGGAATAAATGTAATTGTGCATGAAATTTATCATTGCGACGTCAATGGAACTTACGCTTTTCAGGCTTGCCGTCTTATAAATGCCTACTGTAAAGATTGTGAAGGTAATGATATTTTCAAGACAAGCACGTATCCAGAGGGGGGGCCCGGGCCCCCCCTAATTGCCCAGATATAGGCAATTTTTTTGTTAAAAAGGTTAAAAATCCAAAAAATTTTCTCGCTTCGCGCGAATATGCCTTACATTTATCAATATATTTCGGTGCCCCCCCTAGGTCAAATTCCTGGATACGTGCTTGTTTCAAGATATTGCCAATATCTCTTAATTCACAATGTTTTATCATGTATTGGTACAAGCTGATGTTCTCAGAAAATATGTCTATGTACAGGTCTCCGCAAAATGTGTGAAATTTTTAGTTTTTTATGAAAAATTTCCAATGTTTGGCGGACACCTTGTACAGGGTTCTTTTGAAAACATATTTTATACAAGAATTGTCTTTGTTAGCATATCACCTTCTGCTTCTAAAAATGGAACTGTTTGGACTTTCTTTCTAGCTGAAAATGTTAACATTGACCGATAACATAAGTTACTTGCTAGCTCTTCGTTGTTGGGAAGACGGAGATCAAGATTGGGCGGTACTAGCCACGGAGAATAAAATCTCACCAGAAACTAAGGAAATTGTTCTCTCCTATGTGGAATCCTTTGGATTCGACAGGAAGCTTTACAGGGAAATAACCTATAAAAATTGTTAATTGGGATGTCATTTAAAAGTCTTTTATTGTATACTTTATTAACCATGTCTAAGGTCAAACTAATTAACAATGGAGGCTGCTAAATGGCTCACCTAATTATATTCTTACAAGCACGCTAAATACTTTTCAATTTTAAACCAATTTGTCCAAAAATCCTCTTTTTCTGGAAATTTGGCAGCCTGGCTCCTCTAAATACGTCCCTGGGTTGAAACTATTTCAGTGTATAATAAACTTAATAAAAATACTTCAGTTATAAAATTCTATAATGGTAAGTAGGTACAAAGCTGAATAAACACCATTTATGGTATTTCTGCACAAAAGTAAATTATTTTTATTCATAAATTGGAAGAAACAACAATATTTAGGTATGTGATAATAGTTTTTGATTAACTTGTTTTCTTAACAGAATTTAATTAAATCAAATTTTAGTTAGTGTAAAATATTACTTTAAAAGTGACTTATTTTGTTCCATTTTGACTTCCGTATTCAGAATCCAGACGAAAGTTTAGGTCAATTAACTTTTTCTGCAGCATAATACATTGATATATTTTTTGCTGTTTTTGCAGTTGTTCTTTTTATTTCTTGCATAGTATTGTGAGGGACATCTGTCAGCATGATCTCTCGGCACACATTTCCACGACTCACATTTTAACTCTCTTACTTCTCTTGCGTCCAAGTCTGTAATAATAATAGTACATTAAACAATAGAATCTATTACCCAAAAATGTTCATTTTTAATACAGATTTAATTTTTCAGGAGTGAAATAATAATTATATACTATAGGGTGTCCGCGAAACATGTGAAATTTTTACGTATCTAAAACTACTTAGTTTAGCGGACACCCTGTATATTTGTCTGTAGTATAAAAACATGAAATTAAGGAATAGATATTCAGAAACACAATATATTATATTGTCAATTACCATCGGTATCGTAGAAGGATTTAGCGTGGACCTCCATAAATTGACTGCACACAGCAATCAATATCAAAAGAGCCAAGATTTTGTTCATTTTTAATCGAATTACTTGCAACTTGCAACTGCTTGACTTTTATAGACAAACTGAGTAATGTTACAGTAATGTATATTAGATTATCTAAGATATCCTAAAATGATAATACAAATCTGTAACTCTGCACACCTTTATATACTTCTGAATTTTCCTTAATAGTTTAAACAGATATCTAGATTATTATTTTTTCCTTATGATTTGTTTTTCTATTAAATATGCCGGAAAAGTGTCATTTTGAATGCCAGTATTTATTAATATGCACATAAAGCTTAGCTGCGTGAAGATTTTAACCATAAATCATGTAAATGGAATAAATGTCAGTGCCCTAGGATTTAGATGTATAGTATGCTTAAATGATTTTTAAGCCGGTGAATGGGAACGTTCAGGAGTCAGGACAATCTAGTGCATGATGCTGAGAAAATGGAGCAGTCCATAAATAAAATGCTTTCGGTTAACTATTAATATTAATATTGCATATTGGTCATTCTATTACTCTATTTCGTGTTTTTAGAACATGCAGGAAAACCACTTCATCCTGTTTTTTTCTTTAATCCCAACAAACTGAATGCAGTTCTCTGATACTCAAATTTATACTGTATTATATTACTATGATATAATTTATATTATCTGTAAATATGTAATATTTGCTAAGGGGTCATTCTACCATGGCAAAGGAAGAATATATTACTAATTTATTTATGTCTCGTTTCGAAATATCCAAACTGCATGGTTTTGAGATGCATAAGATAAAAATGTCAAAGTTTTTAAGACATGAATGCCTACATATGGGCATACTGGACTATTTTTGGCCATTTTCTTTTCCTTAGCACCTGTCTTAATTATTCATTTCACTTTTAATTTTTTTAAAAAGGCTTGATGTCTGTTAATCGCTTGGCAATAGGGGGAAAAGTTGAAGTGGAAATACTATAAAGGTATCGGGCTATAGATATAATTTCCTTCTTATATAGTTTTCCTTTTATTGATATAATGTTCATCTTATATAGTTTCTTTTGGCATGGAATAACCTAGCAAGTTTCTCCAACATCAATTAGCGGAGCGAAAGCTAATCCAAATAAGCTACCTATATGAAGGTGTAGCTTTCCCCCCCTTTTAATCACCCCTCTATAATTAATTTTTATAGCTCATGCTTGCATTTTCTGCAATCCAAAGCACATCAGCTACAATGCAAAATGGAACATTTACCATTCTGACTTAAATATTTCCATATTGACACTAAACGTATTGCATTTTCAGTAATAAAAAATTAACTGCGTGTATAAAAGACCCAATTGGTACTAACATACGTGTTAGTATTACTTAGCAACTACCTGGTAACAAAAAGCAAAAGCGCTGGATTTGAAACCTAGAGTTATACACTTTAAATTATAAGAATAAGAAAAGTTGAAGCTGAGACCCAGCGCTAAGCAATTGAAGATCAGTATTTAACATAGCGAAATAAAATTAAAATTGTGAAGGATAAAATTTAGAAGAATTATCTTTTCATTCCAACATTCTATTCCACCCTGTAACATAAAATGAAGTAAAGTGAATTTTCATGCTAGGTCATCATCCAAAATATTTATCACAGACAGTGACAGATACACAGTGTCTGGTAGCATAATGTATGTTAAAAAGGTAAACATCAATTTATATAGATAGAGTGGTTTATTTTAAGCCACAGGTGTATGCCAATTTTATTACTTATCTTACGTATAATAGACTCATCGTGAATCCTTATCATCATTTAACTCGAGAATAACAATTTAATTATTCCAATAAACGAAACTTCCTCCTTTTAATTTGATTTTCTTATTTTTTAGATTTTTTGTGATATATTTGTGCATAAAAAATATAGATTGTCTCGTTGGGATCCTGTAAATGCAATGATGAGTAATTTATACTATTTATACTGCAGTCCGAGTTCAAAGCTCTCATCATAAAGCAGAGACACCAAACCGTTACTGCTTTAACGTGATGGCTAAAGTCACTCAACTCAGCAGAAGTCAAAGGCAAGGTGAGTATTTTCCCACAGGTTAGAATCCAGTTTCTTGGCCCAGGTTTCCTTCACATTTCCAGACAAAACTCTTCATTATGATTTTCAGCGGAATTCTTAGATGTTTTACTTATTTGCTGAAATTCTTATATTCCCATATTATTATCTGTGATTTTGTTTCAAAAACGGAAAAATGCAGTGACAAAATATCTTTACCCAGTATAAGGATTGGATTTTGATTTTTCTATAATAGGTCATATTTGAGGAATAAAATGTGTATAGGCAAGTGCGTTAAAAATTTAATCTCGACATTTTCAACTACAACGTTTTGTCTTTTTTGCTTGATGTAAAATAGTTTCTATAGAAAAAAAACGTAAACAGTAAAAGAAATGAAGTTCCAAAAGAAAGTTGTATGGAGATCGAATTCCAGCTTCTTGCACATGGTTCTCCTTGCTCTGCAAAGTGAATAATTTTTTATAACGATTTTGACACAAAACCGAAAAAATATAAGTACGGAAAATGATAGAAAGCTTACGTAAAATGCGCACTGTGTACATATTAATGTACAATCCAATTACGAACATGGAAATCTCAGACCCAGTGATAAACATTTTGATAATCTTCGGTATTTTAAAGTTCAGACCCTGTTCCAAAAAAACTTGTTTAACTAAACATGTCTCAAAATTATTAATTACCACATAACTCATCATTGTGTCCAGAATTAGTGTAATTTTAACACAAATTATCGAACATATTGAATTCCTGTTTAAATATTGCAATTCAAAATTAGCTCAAAGTAACTTGATATTTTCATAAATTATTGTAGTAAGACTTCTCAATTACAGTTGCAATAATTTCAGCATGAACTTTTTCAATTATTACTAATCAGGAGAATATTTACTACCCTCAATTCAAAAGTGAAATTCTCCAAATAAATATTGCACAGTAGAGTTTTGTTACTAAGTAAAAATTAAAGAAGTAAAAAAGTATTAAAGTATTAAAAGAATAAAAATGTAATTACCTCCAGGAAATAGTAAGAATACATCATGAAATGAACAGAGTAGTTAAGAAAAGCTGCAACTCTAGAAATGGGTTCAGCCTCCGCAAAGCAATAAAATGTTGCCCAAAATACTACTGAGTGGTGATAGCTGTGGGGAAAAAATTGTTTTTATTATGAATGTCTTAACATTTAAACCTGTATTGCATATAAATAGTTTTATGATATAAAATAATAATAATAAACTGAATTTGCATAACCAATGGAGGAATGTCAGAGGTCTCTTCCTCAAAACAAGAAATACAGTGTCTCCGAAGTGTAAGAATTTGGAAAACATGAACATGAAGCCCCAAAATGCTGCTGGTTGGTTTAATCCGTCTCTATAAAAACCATTTATGATTACCAAATTACACTTTTCGATATTTCAATTAAATGATTTCAGGAAATCATGTAATACCTAATGCAGAGAGAACGGTGAAGTCCATTTGGACTTGAGATGACGTCATAAAGTTCAGGAACTCCTCTTACGATGGCCGTCAAAGATAAAGTGGCTAGAAATCCGTTCCATAAAAGTAGAGATTTTCGCAGTTTGAGAGGAGGATGGAAATGCATCCATTGCTTAGCTGCCCAAACAAATAGTAAATATGTGAGGCTGATGTAGATTGATGTACTCCATCGACGATTGTAAACCCAGATCCGAATATCCGTCAAATTTATTTTTTCGAACCACAGCGGCTCATATCGCACTGGGTCTTCTAGTTCCCAAGGAACTAAATATGGCTCCAGTTCCATTGCAGCCGATTCTTATTAAATTTTAAAGCTTAATAGGATATTTAATCCTGACAAGGAAATTTCTGTCTTTTAGAACGAATAATAATATTGACAGATGTTAATGTGATTATATGGCACTATGTTGCTATACTTAGAAGTTTGAATTGACTTTGTGGCTGACGTTGACTTACTAACTGCAAAGCAAGAATGAATTTCCCTGACGTTGGGTATTTGAAAGCAAAGAATAGAAATACAGACTTCGCTGTGTCTGCAAGAGTTTAAAGAACTTCTCGATCGAACTCGGAACAGGAAAACCGGTTCCATTTCCTTTGACAACGCAAATGTGTGTGAACTACTTTGATCTACTAGACACCTTCATCATCACTCTATAGTATAATCGTCTTGTTCGAGTTGCGGAGGGAAAAATTAAGTTTGTTCATATCATCGTGAGTTAATTTACCGCTCTGATAACGCAGATAAAGCAGACCTCAATCTTAAATGTTACCTAAATGTGGTAAATCCCAATAAGTCCGAATATTTCATAACAAAGCAGTTCATGCGTTTTGTATGAAAATATTTCCAGCTTTCGGTTCGCTTAAGGTTCCTATTATTTCATGTGCGGGAAAATTTAAAATTTGGCCATATACATTGTTGAAATTATGATACAAGACAATACACTTGCCAAGTACCTCCTCCCTGTTCGGTGATACGGAAAGTTTTCTAAAATAAAATTTCTAAATTACAATAAGCTATGCATCCGAAATACTTTCTTTTCATCGTACAATATTGCCCCCGGAGTACACACTAGCTTTATTTATGACAGGACCTAGGTCCTGTGACCGGCTAATAAAGATTTAATTCCTTAAAACATCACAGTTTAGTTTTGATGAAAAGCTCTAGTTGAATAATAATATTAAAACGTGACATTTCATACGAAGAGTGAGAGCCCATTTTCAGTGTAATTTGGTGAGAAATAATTTGCATGATATGATTTTCTGATAGTTTTCTATGATTTTCTTTTAAATTTCCCGGTTTCCGAGTTATCTATTTCAGACATCATTCTACCTTTGGCTAAACTAAACATGAGTGGGGATAAATCTAACTGCTTAGAGAGAAATAGGGAATGGAAGTCTCATGCTTTTAAATATGAGTAACGACAACGACATAATGTAATATTATTATGTGTAAATGCAAAATCCTTCAATGATCATAAAGTCATAAACCTAATTAGATAATGCAACGTATCTTTTTGGTATGCCGTATGAATTCTCTATTGACGATACCGTACATATTGACACAAACCAGTTCCTATTGTTAAAATATATATCAATATCCTCACAATCCTCAGTATTTCTTTCAAGACAGGGGTCAGTGGCCGCCTTCGAGATGTTCTACAGTTCTACCATATGAAAATCGAGACCACCCCAAATTGTCAACACCTTTTTGTCAACAGAATAATACATAATAAATACTTTTAATATGAACTTATTATTATACGCACTGGTTCGTATTGATCCTTATCGACCGGTCTCTCCACTGCTTAGTCCTGATGGTGGCACATTACAACTTATAAATAAAATTTTATGACCTGCATAATACAAGATATAAGCAACTACCTACATATATATTTGACATACATGAAGTAACTGTGCTATGCACATATGTCAATTAAAACTTAAATAAACTATATTATTTAAAGTACTCATCAGAGGCACAATGGTCTAGGGGTATGATTCCTGCTTTGGGTGCAGGAGGTCCCGGGTTCAAATCCCGGTTGTGCCCTCATCTTTTGCAGAATTTACATTTTCAACGCTTTTAATACTCTACTAAATGTAAATTTACCATAAAACTTCAATTATTACATTTTTGCACTTCTTAAACAAGATATTTTAAAGAACTCTATGTTTCACATCTTTGAATGAATGAATTAATGGGTATTTACCCATAAGTATAATATTCCCGAAGTGTAAAATGACCTATAGGAATTACACCTATCAGTTAGACCTAAAACCCATAAAAGCCTAAAACATTTACACCTAAGAGGAATTAAATGTAAATAATTAACTAAATTGATGAGGTTAAAAAATACACTAGTTTTTCAAAATGTTGGCCTAGCTTTCCCCAAATGAAATTTAATACAAAAGCTACTCAGAAAATACAATGAAAATTACATAAAACATGTATAATATTATCATGCATGGATGCATGATATTGGTTTTGGGTTGGTTCGGTTAGTTGAAATAATAACGGGCAAACTTAGAATACTTCTTAACTTGAAATTGAATAAGGATTGCTAAGTTTTAATCAATCATTATCATCTAATTATCGTCTATTTCATAACCTTAAACTCATTTTCAGTTGAAAATAATAAATTTTTTACAAGTTTCTTCGCTTTACGATTTCTGAGAGTATGTCTTAGATACAAGGTACAATTGAGTACATAAATCTCTTATTATTGACCAAAAATATATTCATGGCCCGTGGGGGGATCGAACCCGCGACCTTCGCGTTATTAGCACGACGCTCTAACCACCTGAGCTAACGGGCCATTGATATATTTAATTGAATATAAATGTTATTTAAAGGCAGTACGTATATAAAACGCATGGAGAAAATTTTTAATTTTGTCTGGCCCTTATAGAATTAGTTATTAAGTGGCGGAGCTGCTTTATTAGAACGCCCAGTTTGTATGTCCGTCCGTCTGTTTGTCTGTCTGTGAACACGATAACTCATGCAAGAACGCCGATCGGTTTGAGTTCAGTACTATACGTAATCTAATTCAAACTTGCAACAAGTAATCTACGGATGAAAAATGACGAGTTTGAAAATGGATAACATATGACACACCTCCTGTATATGGGTGAGGTTTAAAAAGCAAAATTTGGTGTAAATTTAGTTCTGCAAATCGTAGAACGTAATGTATAACAGACCTCGTTCGAACGGTTATTCGTTAGGTCAGGTTTTGTCTGGAAAGGGCACAAGTTTAAAGGCCTTGTGAAAAATGTGTCGCAAATATAATAAACAAAACATCGCTACTCCAATTTCCGCTACTTTTTTGCATGCATTTGACATGGTTCATTATATATTATGACGATGATCTGAGTCTGAACGAATAACAGAACAACGCAGAGAGAACAGCAGTTTAGTGTAACTATAACACGTATGCGTTTGATAGAGGATTACCAATCTTTATTGCATGCAATAAAACGTAATACAAGAATTGGGGAATACGTATTATTAGTTATCAGTAAAAAAGTAAAAGGTCTCATTGGTTTTTGATGTTGTGCGACAACAGTAGTTATTATTAATACTTATCCAACTAAGAAAAGAAATGTACATAAATTATTTCACACAATATTTAAGTTCTAATTTTTTTCTGGCGTTTTGGAAACAAGTATTTATAATCCGATGATGCAGCCAATTGTATCCTTTCTGGGTATTGTAAAAGTAGTACAAACTAATGGCAATTTTCAACGAATTATATAATTGTAGATAGTTTTTACTAAAACTTTACGACGACAGTTTTTAGTCACACATGGTTCTTTTTAACCACAAAGGTAAATTTTAACGAGGACATTTCTACCAAAAATATATCACATTAATTATAAGGTTGTCCATAACAAGGCTTATTGGATGTATTCAGGACTCTATTAGCATAGTTGGTGTTTATTTAATCATATTGATTTTTAACTGCAAAGAAGGTATCGGATATTGACTTAGGACTAGGAGAGAAGGAGGAAAAGTTACATATCAAAGCAAAATATCCCTCATTAAATCAAGTCTACAGTATCGATCTAAAAACCATAAATAGTATTCCTTATAATACACTACACTATTATAACACAATATTTATTTTTTCATACAAAAACATTAAAGATTTATCTTCACTTTGTTAATGATAACACATTTTATGCATGCCCCTTTATAAATTGTGCAAAATTCACACAACAGCTTGTTACTTCCGTTTTTTAATGGCAGATATTTAATTATAATCATCAGAGGCACAATGGTCTAGGGGTATGATTCCTGCTTTGGGTGCAGGAGGTCCCGGGTTCAAATCCCGGTTGTGCCCTATATTTTGCATTTTGTTACATATCGTATGCTTCCAGTACGCTATATTTCATTTCTATATCGATTTATATGACACCCCAGCACCAGCTAGCTATTCATACCAGTCCTGTTCCGTCTATGCATGCACCTTTTTATTTGATAGATATTAAATCATCGGCAAGATAATCTTTATAAAATGTATTACATGAAATTACTATCACGAAATAAAAACTGATTGAAGAAAAATCTTTGTATTTTCTGATAATACAATTTCAATCGTTATGTTATAAAGGAGAGTATCTGATAAGATGGGCAACGTTGGCTATAAACCATTGAAATCCTAGGAAATTACCTGGGCTGGTATTTCTGCTATAATATGGTACAATTGGTACCTTAGTTACTATTTTATGTACTCATTTTTCAGAGTCACTTGCATTGCACTTCCACAAGTCGGACTCAAATACAAGAAGTATAAGTCGATGACACAATGACGATTGATGACTGTTACAATTGTGCAGTGAATATATTATGTGGAATGTTAAATCAATAATTTTTTGGCAACATTTTCATCTATTTTCTGAAATAATATCAGATTATAAAATATTTAGCTACAGATTGAACATAACCATACATTGAACATAGTTTATCGTTTCATAATTGTTAACGTATAATTGTGGTATTTCAAGGATTGAGTTGGGTTTCAAGAGAGTTTCCAAGTTTCTGAAAATATTATAAACAGTTTTATAATATAATATAATAGTTATGCACCGATTCAATCATTAACAGTTATAATGTACTTTGAAACAATCAAAAATACCATGAAAGACACTATAAAAGCGCTATTGACTCCAGATATTTCATGAATCTGAAACGACATGCAAGTTTTTTCATCTGGAACGTCCATGCCCGTTAACACCCGTCTAACTTGGCTGCATGACTGCTATATTTAAAACATTGTTATTAAAATTCATGATAATATTGTAGGTACAGATGAACAATAATAATATACTAACAGGATCATGTTCAAGATTTATTTTAAATCTTAAGTTATCTGCTACTTTTCCAGGGTGTAACCCTTTGGCGTAAACCTGTAATGATTCATCTGTGTATTCGAACGTCATTTTATAAACCCTTTGATCGAAGTAGAAGAAATACTCTTCGTCAAATCTTCCAGACCGTTCACTTGCTAAACAGATTCTTCCAAAACGTGTCAAAACATTTCTAGGATGGCTATTTTTGGCATGAGTTTCCAAATCCTGTTTGGCAACTAACCTCCCACACGAGGTGACAAAGCACTTTGTCGGTCTACAAGTTTACAAATATACGTTAATACTCTGGTTTTTAGATAGCTTATTTAAAATGTAAATAATTCTACTTGTCTTGTTAATTACCTAAATCCACATCTCCGCTCGTGCTTTTTTAACTCCAACGATTTCCCTTTTAACTTTACTGTGCACCCGAATTCTGAATGAGCGCACTTGCAAATTAAAAAAGCTCTAAACGATTTCATCTTGCCTGTAAGATTAAGTTCAGGATCCCTACAAACTGGACATCTGCTAAGACCTCCATTATATTTGCAGTTTCTGCAAAGAATATGACCATTTTTGCATTCAAAAGAAGGATCTTGGCACTGTGATATACAAACTGGACACTCTAGAAACTCTTCCTGAAATATTTCTTCAATCGCGGATAACGATTTTAGCCTCTTTGCAAAACTCGACATTTTTCTACTATTTTCTGCATATGAAAATTGCTGTTTGGTAACGTTTTTGAAAACGCTTATGAAAAGAAGAATATTTTAAATGAGGTGCTGAAAATATCACGTGTTTTAGACGCTAAGACAAATAATAGAATCATTTGTGAATTCTTAAACTGAATAAGTATGCAGTGATTAATACTTTATTATTAAACAATTCAATATCATTTGTTTACATATGCAAAAGTAAGTATTACTTGATCTAATCCGTCTAGCAAAGCTAACTTTCCTTGGTCTTACAGGAGGAAAGTTAACCTGAATAGTGACCTAAATAGTCAGATTTAGCCCCTAATTGTTGTAACAAATCCAGAGCACTTTTATCCTGTGCACAGGAACATAAATCACATGTTAAATCACATTTGCCATGTTAAAAATAACCTCCTCAACGGCCGATTTCGCTTCAGGTCGAGTGGTATTTGGTGCAAATGGAAAAGCGATAGGCCGACCATCGACAAGAATTTGATGGATTTGCAGGTGTGGACAAGATTTATGAGTTTGGTCCACAGTGCTGGCCCCGACCGCTAAGATTTTGAACTGCGTAAGGCTCCAACATTTCTCTGTTTTCAGTTGCTGCCTGCTGCACACAAAAAATTATTGATTTTAAATTGAGAATTGTTATAAAGAATTTTACTTGCCATTGCAATTGGCGAAGATTGGAGTAGAGGAGCATTTCCTGGTTTGCATGTCTGATGAGCATGTATGAGATGATTAATCATTAATTTTAATTTGATTGACCTTATTTTTGACTCTTCTTGTGTTACTTTTGTACATCTCGTGTTCATGGCCCACATTTATCTTTGTACATCATAGCCTCGTCCAAGTTGACTTTCCAGTGATTGCACTGTAAAAGTCGTCGGTGATAGGCCTGAAGATCTAAGAGAATGACATCGTAGAAAACTTGTCTGACCGTCAACAAAATTGCATTCCATAACTTCATCGGGATCTTCAATTTCCTGTCATAACAAATTCAATGAGTTTCTATAATTGACAATTAATTCCAAATTATTTCTTACAGCAAACGGAAAACTCTTGGGTTTTGTGCTGAGACAGATGACAAAAAATAGATGCTTGTTAGTCTCCATTGCAGTGAGGACTTTCGGCATTATTTCCTTCTTAGAAGAAACCGGGTTTTCTTTATTTCTGCTGCATTTCCCCAACATTTTGTTACAACTTCCAGCTTCTTCATCGCCTTGTTCAACCTACATGCAAACAAAAACGAATGGAGGACTGAAGAATAATGTTGAAAATTGCATACGAACATACAATAGATTTCTTTCTTCGTTTTTCCTCCTTGTACACAGTCACAGCCACGTCATCCATAGTATTGCGCATGAAGTCACCTTCAAAGATTGGTAACTCTTCCTGGGATTTCATTTGGTCTTTAATCACTTGTGTGTGGATTGTGGATATCCTATGCAACATTACAAATAAATCAAAATTCCAAAGATAAATCTGTTAATCAATTACTTGCGCTGTAACGTTTAACAATTCCTTCCCAAATGCTCTTGTCCAGAATTATTTTGTTCCAGTATTTCGTTTTCGTGGCGTTTTGGTTTCGGTGGTTTTTGCTGAGGAGAATGGCGATAAAAAATATAGTCGTCTCCTTCAAAGGGTGGACAAGCCCAGATGTGTCCCACTGTAAAACCCAATCCTTTGGTATACTGCAAATACCCTAAAATAATTTCGTTCCTCAGCTCCTTCGGCCTGAAAATGAGGACGGAATCGAGGTAGGCAATGTAGACACGATGTATTCTTGAATGCGCATTCCAAACAGACACACGTCCACCCTATCAATCTCATAATTTCACAATTTTCTTTAAAAAGGTCTGATAATACCAAAATCATAAAATCATATAATAATATTCTTACCATTACTAGCTTATTACTGCCTAGCTTCCTCATTTATCTTCCCTGTATTCAGTTTATACATCCGCTAATCCATAGACGGTGACACAGCAGTAGAAAACCCCATTTCAAACAAACCCCGGACAATTTTTGTCGAAAGGATGCTGCAATGCAGCAACCAACTATCCCCTTGCTTTTAACCTTCCTCAGAAAAGACATTGGACGATCTGTCCTTACTTGGACAAAAATCAATATCCTTTCCAAGGAAGGTAGCAAGAGGGTTCAGACGACTGCGCTCCAGAGTTTATTATTTCATCAAGTATATAAATTCCAATTATGCTATGTATATGATCCAAGAGGGCATTACACAGGGCACCTAACTAATCGACTCTGGAGATAACAACCGTTTGACATTTAATCTTCTGCCCACATGCAATGTCCTCTTGATCCGCAGCAGGAGTCGACCCTGCAACTTCTCTTAAAGAGACGCTTTTCATTAAGCTATACGGACCAAATTACCAATGAATATTAAATGCAATTTTGCCAATAATTATGACTTATGAGAATATAATATATACAATGTATAAGTTAATATCCCAATGGACTACTATTACACGATTCTTTGAATGCTGTTCATACTATTGGTATAGGTAAATGTAGATTCGTAAATTGACAAAAATTACACGAATTTACTGAAATAAAGATACTTAAAACTAATTAACAACATATAGTTGGTGGTTAGGTTAGGATATTAAGAGTTATGTAAGACAATTAATCCAAATGTTTTTGATATCTTATTCTCCATTTTCCAGAAAAGAGTCGTTTTCTGAAGCTAGGCCTCCTTTTTCTTGTAACCGACGTTCAAGAATCTCCGCTGCGTCCAAGATATTATCAGCGAGACCTCTGATTTGGCTTAGTAGGAATTCTTCGTTGTATCTCGCGTAACCCAAGTACCACACCACTGATACAATGTGGCTGCAACAACCCACGGTCCTCGATCCGACACGACATTTAAAAAAATAAGACACAATAGCATCCTCTCCAATTTTGTTACCATCAAATTGAATCCACAAATTATGCACCTTTCCTTTCGTGTACCTGGACTCTATTTTTGCTTTGATGAGATTGCTCATTTCTTTGTGAACAAATATAACGTAATCAGAGTCTGCTTTTAAGTGCCGTCACGTATACAGAACTGCCTGTTTGAGTTGGTATGACCCTAAACTAATCCCTTTAATGTCTTCTGGAGTTAAAACCGGAAAATCTAAAACATTTCCTTTGCCAGCAGGTTCCCAGCAACTTATTTTACGCTCGAGATTCCATTCCGTTTCTATCTTATGCTGAAGCTCATTTTCCAATCCCATTCTAAGCATAACCTTGTCAGCCATTTTCATGTTATCGTCCGTGTCTCGAAAGATTGGTTTAGAAAAGTTGTTGGTGAATGCGCATATAATTTCGTAGAGGGATCCCAATATTCCCATATAAGAGTTTGAAATTACGTCCGCCACCATCTTCTATTGTTTAGTTTGACCATTTTTGGCTTCATTTAGCCACCTGTGCATCGTAATTTTTCTTGAATGGTTGGCTTCTAGTGTCTTAAATTGAGTTTGTTTCTTTTCCAACAAACTGGGCATAAATGTCTTGTAACCGTTGTCATTAAGCATCTTAATAAATAAATACCGCAGTTAATTGTCATAAGAGTTATAAACAGTATTTTACTAAAGCAGGGCTTGTCATTTTTACCTTAATAGAGTCTCTAAAACCTCTATCTAATATCAAGACGTCATCTTTTTCAAAGAATGTGGAGAACCCTTTCTCAGATAGAACCAAAGCGTTTAGTATATTAGCATCATTATTGTTGCCGTCAGCAAAATACAATCCCTCACAAACTAGGATATATCCGTCTGGAAACATGATAAGCATTGGCTTTAGCAAATTGCGATGTTTGTGCATAGAGAATGTCTTTTTCTGTAGCTCATGGTCACTTGGCTTTTGAATGTAGAGATAGGTACCGTCAGCCATAACACACAAAGAAGATTCTGGAATCTCAAAGATCTTATGCAAAAATCTCGATTGGTGACTTTTTGCCTCATCTCTACTAATGTGATTGTATCCTAAATGTTTTGGAACATAGAGTTTCTGTAGGGTGGCTCTAACAGCTTCAAAAGTCTCGCTAACCCGAGACTGAGATTTAATGCCAAATAATATTGCCAGAGCAGCCTGGGATATATTAGTCTTAAGCTTCATCAAAAAGAGTCCTAAGGCGTTCCTTTTAGTTCTGTTAATACTGTCTCGTAGATCTTGTTTGATTACTTCAAAGACTTTATCAAAGTTGTCCTTTGACAGGCCTGTTAAAACTTTATAGTCTTCGTTTTTAAGATGCGAATTTTCATCAAAGCTAACAGACGATCTTGCATGAATTAAAGGATCGGCGAAGGTAAGAAATAATTGTTTGACCTGCTGGCCTGTCATTACTATGGACTGCTTTGACTGCTGTTGAACTATTTTACACATTGCTGCTTCAGTGAACAACATATTCTCATCCAAATGATCTGGACAACACCGATTTCCCAAAGGAATTAATACGCGTTTTTTGTACCATACATCCTTAATTGCAGTTTTCGGAATTCTAGTTCTAGCAGTACTACCACTTCTATAGCAAATAAAGCATAAAGCTTCTGTTGCGGCACAAGATGGGATTGGAACTTCAATCCTTGGTTTCTTCCTATTTTCTGGAAAAGCAAATCGCATTGAGTCAGTAATCGAACTTGAAGAATTACTGGAAAGCATTGAGGAAATACTTGACATTTGGGAGAAATCTTGACTATTATTTGATTCTAAATCCATTAGGCTGTCGTCGTTACTTCCAAATATACTGTCATCATATATAGTAGATACGTGTGAGTCAGCAATAACGTGACTATCCAAACAATTCATTTCTTTTATCTCACGCACGCGCACTCGATGGTTGATACTGTCCTCAGTTGTGTCAACGATGCTGTCATCATAAACAGTCGTGGCTTGAGAATCAACTGTCGACTGGCTGTCCGGGTAAATGATTATTGGAAGGTTTAAGATTACCATGTTTCGTGGCTGAGGAATGTTGAGGGGCACGATGTCTTCAGCTAAAGCATTACGATTTAATGAGTTGATATTTATGTATTCGTTATTATACAACCTGAAGTAGCATGATGAGTTGCAAATATAGCCATCATTGCAGTTGAAAGATTTTTCTACAGAATTATGACGAAGAAATTCTTGATATCGTAAGATGATCTCTTTACAGGTTTTTGACCCAGCCCATCTTAATCCTGTTGTGGTTTTTCGACGTTCACAAATTAGGCAGTATTTAAGTGCACCTGGCACTAAAAGTTGAACTCAATTAATCATTAAGTAGTTTAGCTATCAATGGAATTAGGTTTATATTTCAATCAATTATCTGCAATCTGCAATCTGCAATAAACCCAGGCAATATATATATCATTCGAAAGGTATTAATAAGGTCTATAAGCCGTGCAAATTTCAGCACCCTACAATGACCTTTGACCGAGTTATTCACCTTTCAATTTTAATACCCGAATTCGGGTTTTAAAGAATAACCAGTCCATAAAAACGTTTTATAATGTCATTTTAGACTCTAACAAGCCGTTTTATTAACAAATTGTACAAAATAAAGCACTGGCCTTTTTTATTCTTTATTCTACCAATGGGCAAAGTCCAGAATTGTCGATATACTTCACCAATCAGTTCTTCAGAGAAGAGCACTTTACATCAATTAATTTTAAGTATAACGAAAAGTACGTACAACTAACTTATATCTGAATAATGTATAACGAAAAATCTGTACAACTAAATATCTGAATACTGGTATAAATATCTTCTGAATCTTTCTTGGTTTGAAACCACACAATTTCCAATTGAATTTCAAAGAAGCCGAAGGATGCAGTGAATTTCGTTAGATAGATAAGATACCTACAACGATATTATTATGATAATGACCGAGGAAAGTCTGGATGATGTTTAGTCTATGTTATAACATTCATTCAAACCCAACTACACAACTAAATAATAATAGCACACACATAGCAACTGGTAAAGTGATTTTGTCTATTCATTTCTTAAGTAAAATTCCTCTTTCGAGGAATTTATTAACTTTTTAATTTTTAGAACATTTTTATTCAAAAACTAAAAATACCTCAAACTCAAAAATTATGTCATAAATTTAAAATAACTTAAAGATCCTATAGTAAAATTTTCAGGTCGGTAAAGTTGTGTGCTCATAACGTTTTTGCGTTTCAATGTCTTTCCCCGTGCATTTAGATAGGAAAAAGGTCTTTTACAAAATCGGCTGCATCTCAGAAACTAAAGATACCTCAAACTCAAAAGTCATATATGATCTTCTCAATATTGTCATCTATGAGTTCTGAAAGTTTGAGGTCGCTAAAGTTGTGTGCTCTATGAGAATTATTGAAGAGAAAATAGCCAAGTGAAGTGCCCTTATCCGGAAACCCTCCTTTGGTAATAATATAAAAATAAGGTCTTTACGTCATTACAGAGTTGTTTGTAACATTTCATACTATAATTCTTCTTTGGAGTTGGGTCAAGTAAATGCTGACTAGACAAAAGAAAAAACTTGAAGTACACGGATATAGTAATTATAGACAATAAAGATTGTAAAATGTAGCACAGATAACATAATATTATTATCTTGGTTACACATTTCCTACCTTATTAGATTGAATTGAGTTTGATGGAAAAATGGCAGATCGAAAATAACACATCCTTGTAATTTGCTTGTGATAGGGGTTAAGTTTCATAAAAACTTTGCTCTGCTTGTTTGAATATATTCAACCGTGGGAAGATAACTTCAAATATTAGTTCATTTTTCAAGCGGTCATTACATTTCTTTCAGTATGCATAATAAATGCATAAATTGTCCTTAATAAATAGTTGATAACCAAGGTGCAGGATTGGAATAAAAGTTATTGATAATCATTTTAGCCAACCGATCTAAAGGAACTGACTCGTACTTCCTCCAGTCAAAAGAAATTTTTGGGATAACTATTTGCAGTGACTATTTTTGGCACTGAAGCTTTGCAAAATGCAAAATATAGGGCACAACCGGGATTTGAACCCGGGACCTCCTGCACCCAAAGCAGGAATCATACCCCTAGACCATTGTGCCTCTGATGATCATAATTAAATTTTAAACATTAAAAAATGGGTTATAATGTTTTCTCGTTTAAAGCATTCTTTTCCTTTCCATTTGTCAAAGGATCATGCACAAAATGTGTAAGCGTTTTGTGAAGTTTTAGACATGCTAACTTTCATATAGTTTTTCCATAGAATCATTAAAGTACAAATAAATTGCAAATCTGATTCACTCACACACCTTCCGCTCTGGGAAAACTGCCACCTAAATCCGTTTTAACCTGTTTAATGCTGTTTTCGTTTATTTCTCAAAATGGTGTTTCAGCTTTGACATTTGAAGAAAAATAATTTTTGTAGCCCCCTTAATTGAAAACATTATTATGCCCTTTAGATTACTGAGCATTTCTCATTTATCGTGAAATCGCTTTTGACCGTTCATAGTATAGAACAGTCTATTGTAGTATTACTGTTTATTGTATGCAATAAAGATATAATAAATAACATTATATACATGCATCTTTCCTATGTGGTTTAATGCTGTTTATCGGGCAGATTTTTAAGCGAATTTAAGCACAGTGCAAGCAGTTTCATACGAGCTCGTACCCCAATCGAAAAAAGGTATCGATCTTTAATTGAAAAAGTATATGGCCACAATCGGAACAACCGCGCACAAACAGAATAAAAATAACCGAACAAAAATAATTCTTTTAGGCAGTTTTTTATGGACATAATTTTTTAATTTTTGGGGCAGTAAAAAAACAAATTCGATAGGCAGCAGAACCAATATTATTGGCAGTAACACAAACAATGTTATTTATTTCTCATATTCAATCAAAAGTAAGTTCAAAAAGAAATTCAAGCATGATTATTTGTCAATATTTAAGTTTAGTTTTATTACCTGCTTCGGTTTATTTGCTCCCCCTTAAACTTAAATTAAAAACTCAATACTTAAACTCCCCCTTAGTTTCAGTATTGCTTTCAAATTGGGGTGGAAGTATAAAACAGCAGCATATAGGCTATATATAGGCTAGCATATATCTGATACACATGATAAGACGATCATATTATTATGTAAAGCAGGTACATTCCGATAAGTTCGTTACCTTTAGCTAAATTCATTATCGGAAGGAATACCCACAAACAATATTCTTAAGCTTCCAAACCATAATATTTATGTGGATTAGTATATCTATTCTACAAAAATACTATGTAAAATACAGTTTTGTATTACTGTCATTTGCATTGGTTCTACTGTCTAATGCATTTGTTTTGACAGCCACAAAACAATAACGGTTATACTGCCAATTAAAAAAAGCCCCAAACCATATATTTACTGCCCAAAGAAATACTTTGAAAGCCCCGTAAAAAGGTATCCTCGAAATAAAATAATGGCGTCATGTATAAGCACATGTTTCGTCGTTTGTTTCTGTTTATGTTGCAGGAAAATAATCTTTGTTGTGTAGGATAAACACGTTCCAAAAGAGCCATAAAAGAGTTAAGCGATAAACACATTGACTCATTTTTAAAAGGATGTTACATGTTTAAAGTTACATTAGTGGTGTAATTATATAGAATGTATGCCAACCTGTATGGATGACATCGGCACATTTTGCAAATCTCCCGTCGAGATGAACATTAAAGTAATAAAATATTTTAAACTTATTTCTATTTACCCTCATCAGAGGCACAATGGTCTAGGGGTATGATTCCTGCTTTGGGTGCAGGAGGTCCCGGGTTCAAATCCCGGTTGTGCCCTATATTTTGCAGAATTTTCAAAAAGAGCACCATCATTTGCCTTGCACAAAGAAACTACGTGGTAATTATTATTTTGACTTGTTTCCGGGGAACTTAATTACATATTATTAGCATCCGGCTGGTACTTATTCCCCTGGATAAATAGGAGAAATTAAATCATCTAATTTAAACCACAAGGGAAAAAACATTAAATATATTTCCACAGTTTCACATACACGTCAACGTAGTAAACAGGACATGTAGAATATTGACAAAGCAAGAAAATCTCACTGCAATATTTTTGTTTGTTCTTATATATCACGATAAAGGTTTTCGCATGGAAATCAATCAAATGCAAATTACAACTATCCTGTTTCAGATAAATTCTTAACTGTATTCTATGAATCTTATGATATTTTATTAAAAATTAAACCTACATCTAACGGAATGTAGAATTATTACAAAATACATAAAATGATGTATAAGATAAGTTAAGATGTAATTATATTGTTCCTTGTCTTATAATATTAGCAAGATTTTGTAGATAGTTAGGCATGGGTACATTTTATTAGGCAAATGAACATGAACAGAAGGGATTAAATGTAAGCCGTTATGTCAAGCAATAAACATTTATCTGGGTTTCCACAATGTAATTGTGGATCTACTGTTTCACATATTTAAAATGTACATAAATATAAGTACTCTGACTTATAATTATTTTAACAGTTATGATTTAAATAACATTTATATTCAAATAAATGTATCAATGGCCCGTTAGCTCAGGTGGTTAGAGCGTCGTGCTAATAACGCGAAGGTCGCGGGTTCGATCCCCCCACGGGCCATAAATATATTTTTGGTCAATAATAAGAGATATTTATGTACTCACTTGTACCCAAGCCATACTGTCGGAAATCATTTAGCGAATAAACTTGCAAACAATTTATTATTTTCATTCTATAGGTTGTAATAAATATTCAATTGAAGCGCAATAAAGGAAGACTTACAATTTTATATAATACTAGCCGGTCACAGGGCCCAGGACTTGTTATAAATAAAGCTAGTGTGTACTTCGGGGCAATATTGTGAGATGGATAGAATGTATTTCAGAAAATTCTTCCCCTCACCCACCTGGTGCGTGAGGGGAAGCAGTTTATTTGCTTAGTCGGATAAAACAGAATAACACTTGGCAGCATAGATGTAAGTTGTAGGTAAACATCCCATCCAGTGAAAAAGATGGAACATCCAACCTCATCCATCCCATCATCACCAAACACCTAAGGAAAGATCAACATCCTATCCAGCCCATCACCAATATCCAAATAAAGTAAACCACCTAATACAGTCATCACAAACACATCCCTTCCAGCCCATCCAAACACCTGGATGGGGATGTTGGGTAAAATGGATGGGATGCTTACATCTCTTGGCAGTATGCATAATGATGACTCAGAGATACGTGGATGTAACTTTATACCCCAAGTAAAAAATGTGACCGTAATGGGTGACCAGAGTAAGTACCGATAGTCACAATAAAATTCCAGCACAAAAATATTGGCCCTTGGTCGTAATAAGCTGAAGTTTTAGAAAATTTTTTTACTCCGGTTTGGAATAACTAATTACATATAATACCATTAATGTATAGTGTCAATGCAAGGAAAATGTCAACTTCCATGACTATGACCAACGAAAATGGCATCACATTAAAGAAATATTCTATGCTCCACCCGCCTAAACTTGTTAAGGGCTACTTATGCTCTTCATATTCCTATCATCACGATTTGTGTCGTCATATCAGTTGATTTTAAATCTACTAAACATGTTTCCAATGAGACATGACGTCACGAAGCATGATAATGAAGGAATAGGATGAGTCTAAAGTAGCATTTAGTCACCTGCGAAAATTAGGAAAACTGGGAAATGTATGGAAATCAAAAGATGTTATATTAAAAGTCTTAATTTTATGATAATAAATCTCTTTAACACATAGGTGGCACATTCAAAACATACACATTGGAAATAAAAAAAACAGTTTACCACCAGTTTACCACATCATCCCGCTATGAATATTTTCTATTTAAGAATGGACTTAGCTTTTCTATTTAAGACGTAAAACATTTTTAACCTCCTAATATTAGCTTAAAACCATTTTGCGAATTGAAAAAATATAGTTCCAATATGAATAACCAAATTTTAAATTTTCCTGCGTATAAAATAAGTTCACTGCACGGTATATTAAATTGAAAGAAAGAGTTTCAAATATCACGTCCCACAACAGTGACAACAGTGACACAACGCGCAAGCGTGTATGCATAAAACCAAGTTCCACTTGGATGGAATTTAGCATCTTACAAACATCCGTACATACAAACATTCGTACATCCAAAAAATATTTTGATGACGTTTATATTATAGAGTGATGCTTAATATTTTGCTCTTTTTAAATTAGAATTAGGGTAATTCTTGTACTCTAAAAATAGTGACAAAACTTTAAAAGGGGAAAGAATTTGGCAAACCGGGTCAATTAATAAATACGTTGTAATAATGTTCAATTTCTTTATGTATTTAGTACACCTACGATTCTACACATTATAATTGCTGATAAAAAATTCACTGATTAAATAATATTATTTGTCAACAGTTCCATGTACTATTATTGTACTTCCGGACAATTTTTAACAATCATTTGGAGGTTTAATGCGGAAATACTAACATACCTTCGTGTTAATGCGGAAATATCCATTGATGAGAATATCCAGAAATTTAGAGTGGTTAACTTTAACTAGAATAAATATTTCCGCAAAGGACGAAGAAAATTTTGTCCAAGATGAGTAAAAGATGGCCAAGATTGATATTTTGAGCAAAACTTACAATTTCGGAAAGATTTCCCTGATTTATTTTCTTTAAAAAGTAAGCAGTCAAATATTTAAGGGGTACTTTAACACCATATCACATCACACCACTAAATACGTGCCTTGCGGAAATAATAGGCTAGGTATTCAATTTTCATGATAGATGCGGAAATTGCCTATATCCGCTTTGCGTTTGATACAGGAAATCGTCAAAATTCACCAAAGTGGAAGTAGGTAAATGCTATATATTTCCGTGTCAAAAGCTGATATAATAGACTGCCTCCTCCACATGCTCCATCAAACTGAAAGTAGAACAATTATTTGATAGAAATGTAAATACAGTGCTCAAGCTATTATTTAAAGTGGTCCGGCAGACCGGTAAGATCGTTGAGTTCAATAACTATGCATAAATTCCTACTAAATATTTTTTAGATTCTTATTATCTACTGATTTGCTCGACGACGATTAGTCAGCGTAATAGTTTCGGATATTTCCCATATTTTGGACACTGGGCAAAGTCAAACAAATGGTGTGGAAAATAGAGACATGTCATATAGGGAAATATTAATATTGATTATCTCACACAGAATTTCGTCATTTCGCTAATTATGACGATTGAATGCGTATTATCATAGTTTTTAATTTACAAATCTACTTGGACATTTGATAAAAATGAATTTCAAAAGATTTTATAACTTCCTTTCTTCAGTTTTGATTTTGTCGATTCTTAAATCATCCAACGGCGTCAGAAATTTGGCATTTTACAGAAATTGCGATTTCAATTTGATCAAATTTCGTAGTTCTGTCTGGACTACGAGATTTATATTGTCCAATCAAAATTTACAGCCATGGACAGTGGCGTCATTTAACTACGACATAAATCTCTTCGGTCGACATTATAATAAACCACGTGATTTGTCTAACAATGTGTGCAGTGTCAACATTGTCATGGAACCATACGATTCAGGTTTCCTTTTACTAACTCGACTTTTTGGGCAAGAAATTAATCGTCTCACTTCTACATTTTTAATTGTCCATGAAAGAAGAAAATTCCATTACCATTTTCAAGAATGGGAATGGCAATCATATCTCAGGAGGGAGCTGTCCAGTCCACTTTTTGTATTGCTCATCGACAATGCAACTCATGATTCAGTTTTTACTGGACATTTATACAAACAAAAAAAATTCATTGCAAATAGAGAAATCCATGATGAAGATTGGGAAAGAGTTTGGTACTCCCTGAATGGGCATCTGAATGGAGCCGGAATTGGAGGAGTTGATGTGCGTTTTACATCAAACGTTATTTTTACACTGCCAAAGGCCAAAAAGTCTGTCTATTTAACGATGAAAAAAGGTGGCCACATTCATCGTCATGCAATCAGAGCCTTGGAAGTAATGGCCGACGGATTAAATTTCACTGCACTTTATGCAAAACGTCAAGCAATTTTAAGGAAACAGCTTTGTGGAGAGATTTATACGTTGCAATACTGGCCCGATGTTTACGATTGGGCGCAAACGAAATTTATTGAATATTACGAAGACCTGATTCCCTACTACTGCGAGGTGTCGCCTAATTTCCACGATGTACATTTGTCGGTGTTGATTCAGAATACATTCGATGATTATTGTTGGCTCCTCATCTTCTCTCTCTTCCCATTCTCATTTTTAATTTTAGTTTTCGGGTCGAAGAATTTCTCCCCAGCGAAGAAACTAGAATGGATTCTGATCTCCTTGGCAGCTGTTCTTTCAGACCAGGGAGTTGTTTATAATAGAAGGAGGAGTCTCTTCTTAGTAGTAGCAACCACGGGATTCGCAATCACTACTCTCTATCAAACTTGGATAACAAGCGAAATCATTGCACCCCCAGACAAGAAAATATTTAATGACTTCAAGGAACTCGTCGAAAATAATTACAAACTACTGATGCTAAGAGACGAACGAATCCGTATGGATGATAATAAAACTGAAATATTCATTAAATATAAAATATTAGAAAAAATGAATTCAAGTGTTTATATCTATGATCTGGAAAAAGAAAACCCGAATATTCCGTTTTCTAGCAAAATTACTTGGCAACTGATGACAAACTTTTCAATGAAAATATTCGGACTTGCCGATAAATTATATGGAAAATATTACGTGCCAAGGGTAACAAAAGATTTATCGTTAAAAGGAGACTGCATGATGACCAAAGACACTGCCGGAACTATTCCTTTATCTTATGGATTCCGTGGCTGCTACCGTCACAACTTCCGCGCGTATTTTCAAAGAATGATGGAGAAAGGACTAATAGATAATTGGAAGGAACAAGAGGAGTATGTGAACTATCTATCTGATAAACATTTCATTTCAAAAATCGAGTATCGAGACAGCCGGCCAGTTGCTATCAACTTACAAATGAAAATTCGCAAGATTTTTATTTTGTGTGGATTCTTCCTTCTTTTTCTTTTCATTTCATTTTATATGGAATTACTTTGCAAAATAATTCCTTCCTTGTCTGTCAAATATTGTTACCAATTATGTTTATCTGTATTACAAATGGGGGTAAATTCATTGAAATATGTAGGAACCATGCTGCACGCATTATACCAGGTCATAATACAACTTCGAAAGGTGTTAAAAATAGTATGGAAGAAATGTATCTAAATGTTATTGTACATGCATGAGTAAATCTGTTTATAAATGGTCCAATTTCCAACTAAGCCTCCAGAATATTAGTCAGCCCTAATCATAAAACCTACTACCATGCTTTTACTCCTGACTTTGCGGTCTTTTCTTATGGGTTTTTATAGTCCGAATCAAAAATGACAAAAATTACTTATTTAAATTGGGCCCAAATATAGTGATCAATAAATATACTATTGGGTTTCAAGGTTAAACATAAATGTGACAAATATGTTCACTTACATCACGATAACTAATCACATTAAAAGGAACTATTAAGGCAGAAGGAACGTTCTATAGATATATTCGGTCTGGTCGGTCACACAGTATCACCGATAGAAATGACTTTTCCTAGTGAAGGTTAAAAACAGAAGCCATCTCCCTCGGTGATACCGTGCCAGATATTTTGAATAATAATGCCTTTGTATGGCCATGGCCTATATAGTTCGACATGAAAGCTGAGTTATGGACTGTTGGTTGGTAGTCTTAAATTATTTAAGAGGAAACTTGAGACGAAAACTCTACTATGATGGACAATAAATTCCAAATAGCATAAAATATACACAATCAAGCACGTATCCAGTAGGGGGGCGGGGGGGCGCAGCGCCCCCTCTAAATCTGAGAAAAAGAGAAGATTTTTTCCAAAAATTGCAAAAATTTTTCGCGCTTCGCGCGAATATATCTTATTTTTAACATTATTTTTGGTTCCGCCCCCCCTTGACCAAATTTCTAGATACGTGCCTGTACACAATAATATATGCAAAGAACTTTTGGGCTACAATTTCCAGCATTTAAATTAGTTCCTGATTTCTTTTAAATTGCCACAAAGTTTTTTTAGAGCCCTGGATTATGGTAAGGAAAAAGAAAGACTTCGGAAACAGTGATATTCTGGGGAATAGAGAATTGGCTTGGCCATTCTGTCATTTTCCTAAAAATTGATGGTAAATTATGCAATTTCAAAGTTGGGCAAGTCATCATCTTAATCATCTAATAGGTCGACAAAAATAAAACTGTCAGCTTAAATTCATAAAAACTAATAATGTTTTTTAAACTTAAAATCCACCAATATTTCTGCCTTTTAGAGAAATTAGCAGGTTATTATTTGCAGGCACTTATCCAGAAATTTGGACAAGAGGGGGGGGGGCAACCAAAAATAATTTTTAAAAAATTTTTGGTCGTTTTTGGAAAAAATCCTCACTTTTCCTCAGATTGGGGCTCTGCGCCCCCCTACTGGATACGTGCTTGATTAATTGTATTTTAAGCAGTTTTTCATGAAGCACATAAGTAAGTAAACCTACAAGAAAGACCAAATCTACACTTTACGGACACGGTATGCCTAGAGAAAAGTGTTTTGAGTTTGTCGTTCGTGACAACCTGACAGCTTGCCCAAGTAGTCCGACAATCTACTAGTAGTCTGAGTAGCAGGGTTACCACTTACATTTTTTCCCGAGATAACCCTAGTTTGGAAGTTCAAATTCCAAAAAGAAAATGATTATTTAAAACTTTAAATTTATTTATTTAAATTTTATGTTGAATCGTTATTTTATAATAAATTTGAGTTACTGTGGGAAGTTGGGAAGCTCCTCTTATCATGAAGTTTGCTTTTTAGGCCCTTGTGGATATGGTGCCGGTGCAGCAGTATTGCCAGTATTAAGGTGATATTCAAAAAATATGCCATTCCATGTACGTTTGTCCTATGAAAAACATATATCTGCATATCATTAATTTTCTATTTCAGCAAACTGAAAATCTGGCAACCTTGCTGAGCAGCAATAATAACGATTCTCAGTATATTTTACTTATACATTTACTGCAAGCTAAAATACACTTCAAGAAAATGAATTTCAACAAAAATTACCATTTATTTTCTTTAGTTTTAGTTTTATTTACACCAAAGGTCACCAACGGAATTCGAAATTTATCATTTTACAAACACTGCGATTTCAATTTAATCGTGTTTAATAATTCCGTCTGGACTACGAGATTTTTATTGTCCAATCAAAATTTACAGCCGTGGACAGTGTTTTTAGACAACTACGACAAATTCAATCGAGAAGCCAACAACCCACGAGATTTATCCAATAATTTGTGCAGTGTCAATATTCTTATGGAACCAGATGATTCTTTCATCAGTGTAACTAAATATTTTGGGGTAGATACCAATCGCCGCTCTTCAACATTCATAATTATCTGCGAAAGAACGAAAGAAATAGCCTACATTTCTGAGTGGCAATTATTTTCAAGGAGCGAATTGTCCAGTCCGCTTTTTTTATTGGTCATTGAAAATGAAACTCATCATTCGGTGATGACTGGCCATCTGTACAAACAAAGAATATTCACTGCAGATACAGAAATCGAGGATGAAGATTGGGAAAGAGTTTGGTATTCTCTTAATGGACATCTGCATGGTCTCCCAATAGGAGGAGTTCATAAGGATTTTCCTTTACCCTATGCAGCTCCATGGCGTAGATGTAAAGAATCTGTATATTTTGCAATAAAAAAGGGTCGAAGGTTTTGTCCAAACACATTTAGAGCAGTGGAATTATTGTCGGACAAATTAAATTTTACTGCAATTTATGCCAGGCATCAAAATATTTTTGAGGAGCAGGACTTTTGCGGAATAATTTTTACATTGCAATATTATGAGAAGCCCTTTTCTTATGACTGCTTCGTATTGACATTTACTGAATTCTTTCAAGAGATTATTCCCTTCTACTGCGAAGCCTCTCCGACTTTTCACTCGGTGCATCTGTCCGTGTTGATTCAGAATACATTTGATCTTCCCTGCTGGATACTCATCTTCTCTCTTTTCCCATTCTCATTTTTAATTTTAGTTTTCGGGTTGAAGAATTCCTCCCCAGCCAAGAAACTAGAATGGATTCTGATCTCCTTGGCAGCTGTTCTTTTAGACCAGGAAGTTGTTTATAACAGAAGGAGGAGTCTTTTCTTAATAGTAGCCACCACGGGATTCGTAATCACTACTCTCTATGCAACTTGGATAACAAGTGAAATAATTGCACCCCCAGACAAGAAAATATTCAATGACTTCAAGGAACTCGTTAAAAATGATTTCAAATTACTGGGAATAAAGGACGATCGAATGAATCTGGGAATTGACAAATCTGATTTATTTGTTAAATATAAAATGTTGGGAAAAATGAATTCTAGTGTTTATTTATATCATCAGGAAATAGAAAAGTCAAATAATGTAACTACGTTGGAACTGATAACCAACTATTCAATGAAATTATTTGGTCTTGGTACTAAATTATATGGGCAATTTTATGTACCAAGAATACCTAAAGAATTATCAACTAGTGGACATTGCATGACGACCAAAGACATTGCCGACACAAAACGAAATTCTTATAGATTTCGTGGCTGCCACCGCCACAATTTCCATACGTATGTGCAACGGATGCAGGAGACAGGGCTTTCACTTATTTGGAAGGAGCAAGATGAGTTTATTGGATATCTGCCATCGAAACAAATTTATTCAAAAATAAAATATAATGACAACCAGCCTTCAGGAATAAACTTGCGAATGAAAATTCGCATGATTTTTATGCTGTACTTATATTTACTTTTTGGGTTACTGGTATTATTTTATGTGGAGCTATTTTTTCATAAAATACTTTCTCGCTTTTCTATTCAAAGCTGTTTTCATTTTCTCCTGTCCGTATTACACATAGTGATAAACAAACTGAACCATTTAAGAACTATTTTGTACTTATCCTTACATGATCTAATGCAATTTTGACGTGTAAATCAATAGTGATCAATAAAATACTTTAAAATTTGATTGAAACCAAATAATTGAGTACAAGTCTGCCAAGCTTTAGCAATCCAAAAGTAAAATCGTTTTGCAGATTCTGACTCAGACCAATGATAAATATAAAAACCCAATTATCTATAAGAATGAACACAGACCATAAATATAAAAATAGCTACTCATGTTTATTAGTATTGGTATGAGGGGACCGAGGTCGCGGTAGTAGTACTATGGGTGTGAAATGATTAGCTTTGCAGGAAGAGCACAGTCCAAAAGTTAGAATTTTGAAATCCTTATTATTTCAAACGGTTTTGCAGATGATATTGACCCACTCCAAAGATTCATGAGAAAAAATTTCTTGGACGATGTTCTTTTAACAATTTCTGTACTAACGTGTTACAAATGAAACGGTAATGCATGCCTGACATGATCATATATTTACATACAGTTTGGTCACAGTCATTTTGGATTAAATTAAACGTTTCATGCAGTCAGGGTGCTAGAGAATGAAATATGTGCTTGTTAATATTATTGCATACTTAAGGCCAATGCTCAATCTGTAAACAGGCAGGAATCATTAAAATGTTTGGAATGGAACCTAATTATAACTATTGCATAAAGATGTAGATGCAAATTGTGCAGGGGGAAATGTAAGATTGGCAAAAATCTGGAGGGTGTTCTTAAACAATTTCCTATAATATGTTCCAACTGTAGTTAGACAAAAAAAGAAATTGACACCTGAACATAAATAATCTGTACTCTACTTTCGTGCATTCACATAACATATTCTGGCGAAAAAAGCTATATTTGGTATAATCTTTTCGCGATGTCTGTTGAGACGAAGTGTAGGTGCACAATAAAAGATACGATGATAACACAATATTATTATTAATTGCAATAGAGAATAGGCAGACTATGCCGTACTTTATTTTAGCTTTACTGGCAGAAATAGTCAATAGACAAAATTAAGAAAATGATTGATTTAATAGAATTTAATCAAAAATAAATGAAAAATGTCTCGCCACTGAGGCGAAGACAAGTCACCACGACGAAAGTTGGCCAAAGAGTCCCGATCCTGCGTTCCATTGCATAGGAAATCCCTTAGATTTCCTATGCACTCATATAATACTATTTGTCATGCATAGGGATATGGGTCATTAGTGCATGCATCCAGGTATCTCCAGATAATTTTGTAGTGTGGGTGGGGTCTAAATTGGAACCAACCGTGCGCAATCCAATGGGATTGCGACACACTGGAAAGGACGCCGAATCTCGCCCAACCTCATATGTAAATGCAAGGACAACTGAGATGACTGTTCATTGCACTCAGCTGTCTTTGCATTTCTATATATAGAATCATAAATAAAGTAGGATCCGTTGTGTTTGTGTCTGTTGCTATTGCATAGACGGGTACAATGTACAATGGTTTGTAGGGCAATCTAAATAAGTCATAAAAGGGTCATAAAAGAGTTTAAAGTATTTAATTCGTTATCTCCCTCTTAAGCGCTGATGTTACGCGTTTAAAGATCATACCGTTTTATTTATCCCGAATGCTTTATGTGTACATGTATGGATAATGTTTATTATATTTTGTACTTCCGTTGAGTTGAACATTTAAAGTAATCAATTATTTTGAACTTATTTCTATTTACCCTCATCAAAGGCACAATGGTCTAGGGGTATGATTCCTGCTTTGGGTGCAGGAGGTCCCGGGTTCAAATCCCGGTTGTGCCCTCATCTTTTGCCAAATTTCCAAAAGAGCAAAATTAATTTCTTTATCCAAAGAAATTATCAGTCAAAGTTTATTTTGATAAATTTTTATAGAATCATACCTGAAGTAACTACATTACAACTAAAAGGGGAATAAAACAAAGCTACTACTATATAGGACGTTAAAAAGTCATAAAGGTAAATACAGGAGGTCAAATCACAACGTGATTTGGTATTAAAGATTTTGTAGGAAGGTAGTGTGAGGTAAGTATACACTGGCTTTATTTCAATGCGATTTGCATCCTTTCCTATTGAACGATCCTACTTACTTTATCTTAATGATTTGAATGCAGTCAATCTCCACCAACCGTAAGAGTTCTGGTTTTGTTTGAAAAATTGAAAACTGTTTTTGTTTTAATTATCTCAAAGTGTTTCATATACTTAATATATTCATATCTTACGTCCATATACATTTTATTGGGTATATCAAAATGAAAGTATAAGGGATTGAATATAAATATATTGTTATGCCAAGCCATAAATACTTATCTGGACCTCCACCATGTAATAGTGGATAACATTTCCCCCATTCAAAAAGTAATGTAAAAAAATCTCTTAATTTTCATGAGTTACGATTTAAATGACATATAACTGGCCCGTTAGCTCAGGTGGTTAGAGCGTCGTGCTAATAACGCGAAGGTCGCGGGTTCGATCCCCTCACGGGCCATGAATATATTTTTGATGTAAAACTATATTTTGACATGATACCTATCTGTATTTCTTGTTGCAGTTAACATTAATTATAAGTACGCTATAATTTTTCATAATTGAAGGTTAATAGATGAATCACTAGTAACTAATGATTCCATTGGCAATAGCTCAAATCTGGCCGAAGTTTTTAAAATATAAATAATGATTTACAGCTGTTAATACATTATCCAATTTTTTAGAACTTTGCCGTAGTCTTATCAGATTGCTTATTCTGTAAAAGTAAGTGCCTATCCCCTATCGTAATATTTATAATCCTCAATATCGTCCCTTAAGGAAAGGTTTCAGGCTCAATGCACTTCTCGTTTTGTGCACGAAATAGCCTCAATGCACTTTTCGTTTTGTGGGCGAAGTGCCTTAAAGCATCCAACGAAAAGTGCATTGCGGCTAAATCAAATGGTTCCTTAAGGGACAGTATGAATTAAGATTAAATTTTCGGAGTTAGGGATATAAAGTGAACATCCGGTAGAGCTATTCACAAATTTTTCTTTGCTTTTGGATAAGAAAGTAGCTGAGGACTAGCTTTGTTACTACAAATGCATTTCTTCATTAAATATTATAAATATGTGTAGCTTGGGTGTGCAAAGAACAGCTTTACAGGAAGAGGCCAAAAATTAGAATTTCGAATCGATTTATTACAACTTGGATTTCCTACAAAGGGATCCCTTACTTACTAATAAGGCACCGGTAATATATTTGTGTTCAAAAACATGATTGTCATTTTTAAATAGGATGAGACACTTTTAGGATTTAAAAATTCAAAATACTTGTATCCTATTAGTTTGGGACGACTTTATTTATTTCATGTAGATAGAAAATTATTTCATGCACAGAAGAAAGAGAGCTAGCCCATAATATTACAATAAATAGCCACTAAAATAAAATTAAAAACATAATGTTGTCTACTTTCTTCATCTCTATAGTCTTTACATAAATATTAAATTAAAATTATTTCTCAAAATCTCAAAAACTAATAAATACAAATAGAAATACCACAAAGTTATAAAGGTAGGCAAATGTAGGTTTCTTCAAAAATTATCCGAACTTTCTTGTCCTCGATTAATTGCAATCTGTGCAAAATAAATAAATACGATTATTTTCTTAAAATATATTTTAAACTGATTTCAAAGAATTGGTTTGGTATATTGATGTTACTTACGAAGAGCCCACCCACAACAGTTGCAGCAAAAATATTTAGATTCCACATCATTTGTGTTTTCTGCTGAGGGAATCAGTTTAATCCCAAAAGTCTCAATGTCAACTGAGATGTCGGAGCCGTTTGTGCTGGAAGCGGAAAACAGTTCTCCTTTGTTGCAGTCTGCATTGAATTTGTCAGATTATTAATTTCTAGTTTTTTTTTGAATAATTTAGGTAATCAAATTAGAAATTGTAATACAATTCTGTGTTTAGAAAATTCGGTTTAGGAATTTTACTTAAGCTGAATTACAGAACTTACACCAGTATCTTCCGCAGCAGTAGCAGCAATAGTACCTCGGATCATAGTCTTTGTAGGGCACGTTTTTAGATTCAGGAACCGAAGAGTAAGCAAGTGCAGCACTAAGGACTACAAAAATGATGCTTAGTTGTCCAATGTTTTTCATTTTTATCAGGAATTGTGTTTAGATATTGTAAGTTGGTAGTTAATAATTATTTGGGAAAATGTCAAAAATGATAAATGTAGTAGGACTTGGCTGTTCAATATTCGATTTCAATAATACCAGCTCCACAACTGCATTTAAGTTTATATAGGACTGGAACAGGTATGAATTGCGTGGTAACCAAAGATTATCTGTTTACAAACAGTTTCGTTTAATTACGCGTTTAATTACAGGTTTCGTAGAAATGTTTTGCATGTACAACAATTCGACGACAGAACAGCCTGAAAAACATCGCAATGTTTTCGGAAATTTATCTACGCACATCCGGGATAAATTAGTATTACGTGTGCTTGTATATTTCTGCTAAGTGATGAAAACATTTAAGCAAACATTCTGATTAGCAGGAATTAAATTACACGAAAATGCCTTAAAACATAAGAATATGGCAAACAAGTTTGTTCTGATATAATAACTAGTAATTCATGTTTAAATGTAAAGACAGGGCAATGTGAACACCTTTGGGTTGGCGTCTGGCCTACATATCATGAGTTATATATATCTATGTATAGTAAAGTATACTCAAGTAGGGTAGGTAGGTAGATGTTTATTGATCGATTTGTGCATTTATCAATCACATATAAATTTTTTGTAATGCATTCAAGTAGGGTAATAATAATAATAATAATAATAATTCTGATAAACAGATAATACTAAGCATATCGGTTTATGCAAATAATACGTATCGGTGAATTGGATAATTACATCTCATTACCTTCTATCCTTCAGTATCACTGATTCAATGTAGTATGCTGTCCAAGTAGCTGCGGAGGAGATTCTATATGTTTAAAGAGCTAAAAAACACTAGATAGTAATACGCAGAAGCAGAGGAACCTAGGCTTATGTATATACCGTAGGCAGTAGCCTGTCAATCGTCATTGTTGATTCAATAGCACGCGGAGGAGGTTCGTTTTTCCTGTCTTTGGATTTGACTGGATCTTGGTCGTGATTGTCTGTTTGGATTTCTTTTAAATCGTCGTTGAAGGTTGACCCATAGGTGAGTGGGGTAATTACATTTGTGGGAGCAGAGGTCAATTTTTGAAAACGGGCAATATTTTTATCTTTTATTTAAAATCAAATACTATTGTATTTTATTATCCTTTGTCATTCGTAGAATGGGCAAAAACAAACCGCCACCTACCGTTAATACGGAGAATATAAACATAGTACAGGAACACTCCAGAAGGGAGCTCACGGAGCCAAGCTCGATTAGTGAAAGTTCCTTTTCTTCTCTGTCGCGAACAGTTGAAGCTAATGCCAAAGCAATTGAATCGCTTTCTACTTTACCGGAGGTCATTAATGCACTTTCAAAAACATTAGGGTCAATAACCGAAAAGCTTGATATGCCCGATCAATTCGAACCTGAAAGAATTTCAGAAAATGAAGATGGGTCAGAAATAAGAAACCTCTTGAATGAAATCAATAACACTGACAATAACAGTGCAGAAATTGATAATGAAGAAATATTTAAATTATTGGCAGATAATGACAAAAATGAAGAATATGATGAGGAAATTAATTCTGCAGTCGCAGGGAAGTTCACATCAATATTTACCCAAGATTTTAACAAAGAATATCGAGAAGGTCTTAAGCAAAAATTTAAAATTCCAATAAACATCAAAGCTGTGGCCGTGCCAAAAGTAAATGCAGAAATTTGGAATAGTTTACCATCCAAAGCCAGAGTCAGTGATGTTCGTTTGCAATCTGTTCAAACTACAATTTCAAAAGCAAGTGTAGCCTTATCAAAAATTGCACATTCATTGGCAGTTAACAGTTTTGGCATGCCAAAAGAATTGAAGGCAGAAATAATGAAACTATCAGTTGAAGGTGCAAAGTGTCTAGCGGTTGGACAACACGATATAAATAATTTGCGCAAACTTGAAATAAAGCAACACATCAGCACAGAATATTCCTCCATTTGCTCATTAAAAACCGGAGTGACAGAATTTTTGTTCGGCGATAATTTATCGGAAACGCTCAAAGCAACAAAGTCAACCTCAGGAATAGTAAAACAGCTAAGCAAGTCTTTCAACCGGTATACTCCGTATAATAGAAGTTTCAACCAGTCTGGCAGTGCTTTAAACTGGAAAAGCCCGTCTCTTCGATTCCGGGGAGGCGGGAATCAACGGGGCAGTTTCAACCCCAGGGGCATGAGACCGAACAGATTCCAGCAAAGACCGTTTCAATCTCCCCACCAAAAATTCAATCAACAGTAGAGGTACGTTGTTACGCTGGGCGGCTAAGATATTATGTAGAACAGTGGAAAAGTATTACGGACAATGAGCTTATTTTAGAATCGATCCAGGGATATAGAATCCCTTTTGTCTCACATCCTTATCAATTGGTAGAGCCTAGGACAAAGATATTTGATGAAAAGGAAAAGCTAGCTATTAATAACTGTGTTTTAAAATTATTAGAAATGGGGGCTATAGACTCTGTAACTAACTCTACCGGTCAGTTTATTTCAAATATATTTTTAGTACCCAAACCTGATGGTACTTCAAGATTTATTATAAATCTTAAAATGTTGAATGAATTCATTGATTGTCCTCATTTCAAAATGGAGGACTATCGCACTGTATCAAAGCTAATCACAAAAAATTGCTACATGGCAGTAGTAGACCTTAAAGATGCGTATTATTTCATTCCGATTGATATTGCAGACCGCAAATACCTACGTTTTCGATGGAACAATAATTTATACGAGTTTACTTGCCTTCCTTTTGGTCTTTGCACAGCACCATATATTTATACAAAGTTAATGAAACCAGTAGCCACATACTTAAGATCTAAAGGGTTTTTATCGGTTTATTACATTGATGACTGGTTTCTATTAGGAAGATCATATTTAGAGTGTCTTCATAATGTCACAGAGTCAAAAGAGTTTTTCAATTTCCTTGGATTAATGGTCAATGACAAAAAGTCAGATCTTGTACCCAAAAAAGAGGTCAAATATCTCGGCTTTATTTTTAGTTCAGTAAAGTTGACAATTTCTTTGCCCGCAAAGAAAAGAGAAAAGTTATTAAAATGTTGCCTTGATGTAGGTATGGATCATACTATATCGATTGAATCTGTTGCAAAATTAATAGGCAACTTAATTTCGGCATGTCCGGCAATACCATACGGACAATTGTATACTAGACAATTAGAGTCAGAAAAGTCGATAGCACTTTTAAAATTTTCCAATGATTACAGCAAAGAAATAATATTAAGTGAAAAATCGGTTGAAGATATTCAATGGTGGATAAAATGTATTCCAACCGCAATATGCACTATTAAAACTGACATATTTGATTTAACTATTGAAACTGACGCATCATTGACAGGTTGGGGAGCAAATTGCAATAATGTTGTAAGTAGAGGTCATTGGAATACAGAGCAGCAAAATATGCATATAAATGTACTAGAATTGTATGCAATATATTATGCGTTAAGGTCTTTAGCTAGCAAGGGCAGTAATATTCTTTTGCGTGTTGATAGTACCACGGCTGTATCTTATATAAACAAATACGGTGGATGCAGATCGCATCAGTGTCATAATATAGCAAAATTAATCTGGCAATGGTGTGAAGCTAGACAAAAAACAATCTATGCTTCTTATATTTCTACGTCAAATAATGTAGTTGCAGATAGAGAATCGAGAGAAAAAATTAACAGTAATGATTATAAACTAAATACTTTATGCTTTGATAAATTGTCTCAGGAATTTGGGCAGCCAACTATTGATTTGTTTGCCACGTTTGAGAGTAAGCAATGTATTAGATACGTGTCTTGGTTTCCGAATCCTGATTGTGTCGCGGTAGATGCTTTCACAATAAAATGGGTGGAATATTTCTATGCATTCCCACCATTTTGTTTGATCCCCAGAGTTCTTAAAAAGATAGTGGATGATGAGGCAAAGGGTATAGTAGTAGTACCTCATTGGCCATCTCAGGCATGGTACCCTTATTTTGTTCAATTGAAAATCAGTAATGTTTTGGTATTTGAACCACGAGAAGATCTGTTGTTTTCTCCTTATAATTATAGGCCTCATCCTCTACACAAAACACTAACTCTGATGGCAGCAGTCTTATCAGGAAAAGCATAGAACATTTTAATTTACCAGAGAACGTATCTAACCTTCTTATGGCATCATGTGCGTCCTCAACTTGGAGTCAATATGAATCGGTGATGAAAAAATATACTCAATTTTCCTTGTCAGTTTCTATGAATCCATGGGAGCCTGATCTAAAGGTCATTCTTAGTTTTCTTACCAAGCTTCATGAGGATGGTATGAGTTATAATTCACTTAATGTAGCAAGATCAGCCCTATCAACATTACTTCCTCCAATAGGAGGTGTCCCAGTCGGACAAAATGTTCTAGTCTCGAGACTACTTAAAGCAGTTGGAAGATTGAAGCCTCCAGTAGGGAAATATAGTTACACATGGGATGCTAATTTAGTCCTAGAATACTTGAATAAATGGGAACATAACTCATGTTTATCTATCAAAGATTTGGGAATTAAATTAGCAGCTCTTATGGCTCTAACTACAGCTCAAAGAGTGCAGACGCTGGCAGCCATTGATATTTCAAATATTACTTTTGAAGATTCAGTAAAAATAATTATCTCAAAGACATTAAAATGTTCAAACCCTAAATCAGGCAAAACTGTTCTTACTTTATGTCCGTTTCCTGTTAATGAAAAATTATGTGTTGTAAAATGCTTGAAAGAGTATATTTTTAGGACAGGTAAATTAAGGAGCTCAAATGATCTATTTATCTCAGCTTTGTCGCCATTTAAGGCTGTGTCTTCACAAACAATAAGTCGGTGGCTTTGTATAGTTTTAGATAAGGCAGGAATAAATACCAATGTTTATAAGGGACATAGTTTTCGTCACTCCTCTACGTCTAAAGCTTATACAGCAGGACTCTCAATTGATTCGATTTATAAAAGTGCCGGATGGAGTAACAACTCCCGTGTTTTTGCCAAGTATTATAATAAGCCAATAGATACTCAGGCAGATTTTTGTAAAATAATTTTACAGAATTGTCTTTAGAATAGAAAAAATGAACTCTATCATTGTTAGCTTTTAATTGATTCAAATTCAAATTGTGAATTAACGATGTGCAATTAAATAAATACTTGTTTACATTGGAAAAAGAACCTCCGCTCACTTCGAATAACTCTTTGAACAACTACATTGAATCAGTGATACTGAAGGATAGAAGGTAATGAGATGTAATTGATGATTATCCGAGCCCTGCCCGAAGGGCAGGGTGATGGATAATTCATAATTATATGAATTACCTGAGATCCGGAGGTATCACTATCCCACCCACCCTAACCCATTTTATGTGTGGTTATTCTCAGTTTTTCTTTGAATAAATGACGATTGACAGGCTACTGCCTACGGTATATACATAAGCCTAGGTTCCTCTGCTTCTGCGTATTACTATCTAGTGTTTTTTAGCTCTTTAAACATATAGAATCTCCTCCGCAGCTACTTGGACAGCATACTACATTGAATCAGTGATACCTCCGGATCTCAGGTAATTCATATAATTATGAATTATCCATCACCCTGCCCTTCGGGCAGGGCTCGGATAATCATCAATTTTGAATCAAAACTCGATGTGACATATAAAGTGTTTGTTTGTTTGTTCAGGATTAATAACTACCAAAACGCTTCCTCGAACATAACCAAACAATATTTGAATGTTAAAAAATGTCAAGTGTTAATTAAAATGGGGAATGTGATTTTGGGTGCCGTGTCTTGGCGTATATTTATACTCATTTTGATCACAATCATTTTGAATCGAAATAAATTTTATTTATCTAGTCAGTGATGTAAAAACTTACAATATGATTCCTTAAATGTTACTACAAATAACTGCCAATAAGCTTCCTCGGACATAACCGAAGAATATGATGAATGTTAAATATCAAATGTTAAAACAGGTAAGTTGAAAATATGGAAGGTGTCCTTAATCACTTTCCTACAAATGTTTTCCAACTGTAGTTATACAACAAGAGAAAATGACGCATATATTATCAGATGCGATTATTCTATATTTTCTTCATTCGTGCATTCCCATCTTTACTACTACATAAACGTACCGTCGACTGTTGTATGTTTCTCCGTGTCGTTTTGTAATTGACCGTAATATGTAAGTCAGGACCGTCTTGTAATGAGTAGACTACCAGTACTGATTTTGCTTCATATTTCCACCCGCTTAGGTATCAAAAATTGGTCTACTAAATAGTCAACGGTCTATTGATGCAATTCCTATGCACAGTCGCTACAAATTTACTTATTTCAACATTTTTCTAGCAGACTGTGCTACGTCCGCAGCTAGTAACATATGAACATATAAATAAAGTATGATTCGTTGTGTCTGCGTCTGTTGCTATACTTGCTATTGCATAAACGGGTACAATGCAATGGTTTGTAGTGTAATCTAAATAACTCATAACACGGTCATAAAAGGGTTTAATTCGTTATCTTCCTCTCAAGCGCCGGTACGCGTTTAAAGATCATACCGTTTTATATATCCCGAATGCTTATGTGTACATGTGTGTATAATATTTATTATATTTTGTACTTCCGCTGAGTTGAACATTTAAAGTAATAAATTATTTTGAACTTATTTCTATTTACCCTCATCAAAGGCACAATGGTCTAGGGGTATGATTCCTGCTTTGGGTGCAGGAGGTCCCGGGTTCAAATCCCGGTTGTGCCCTATATTTTGCCAAATTTCCAAAAGAACAAATTGAGGAAATTATCAGCGAAATTTATTTTGATGATTTTTTGTAGATAGAATCAATCCTGGGGAAATTACATTCTTAATGAAGCGAATACAGACAATCTCCATCCACCTTTAGAGTGTGGTTTGATTGAAAAATTGAAGACCGTTTTTGTTTTAATTTATCTCAAAGAGTGTTTTACGTTCGTATACATTTTATTGGGTATATCAACATGAACGTAAGGGATTAAGTTATGCCAAGCCATAAATATTTATCTGGACATCCACCATGTAGTAGTGGATAACATTTCACCCATTCAAAAAATAATTTAAAAAAGATATCTCTCAATTTCATGAGTAACAATTTAAATGATATAGTATATAATTGGCCCGTTAGCTCAGGTGGTTAGAGCGTCGTGCTAATAACGCGAAGGTCGCGGGTTCGATCCCCTCACGGGCCATGAATATATTTTTGATGTAAAACCTATTTTGACCTACTAGAATAAAGATAAGATATAAATAGGAATAAAGATAAAAGTGCTAGCATTTTTTTTAAATTTTGAACTTTTCATGGATTTTCTCATTTTGAAAATTTCATGGCCTAGGAAAATAAAGAAATGATTTCAGTAATTGATTCTGAAATATGAAATAATATTATGATACTTTTCACACATATTGGGAGGTATACAGTTTGACAAAATTAAGAAGCTTGTTTTCCCTGATGAACTGCAGTCTGTGACGCCAATCAAATTAATGAGATTGTTATTGTTTTCTAAAAAAAATATGCTATGCTATTTTATGCTATCTTAAATTACACTTTTGTTGCTTACCAATGATTCAGTTCCTACACTCAGCAATTATTTCCAAACACTTTCAACGCTTAATTTTAATTGGGTAATTTGTGTATGCCAATAAATTGTTTTGGTGTAAACTAACAGTTAAAAAGTAATTCTAACATTCAATTGACATGCAATAATTGTTAATTTTTAAAAATTAGTTTGTCTATATTAATTTAGGTACCATAAAACTCAATAAAAAAATGTTGTATTGTTTGTTTGAAAGACGAAAGTAAACATTATCACACGTATGTAAACCTCTCCGATTGTTTTATAAATGGAACAATGAATTGTTTGTGTAGAAAAAAATGATCTAACAGGGGACAGTTAAAAATATTGGCCAACTTAAATAGTATAAAATGGGTGCTTCATTCCACTCCTTCATCCACTTCCAGCTTATCCTTGCCTGCCTACCTTTACTGTAAGTCTCTTGTTGCAGTTAACATTACAATTTTAATTCTTATCTATAGTACACTAGCATTGTATTAGGCCGTATAATATGGCCTGCGCTGATACACTATAAGAGAAATGAGCGGCAGAGAGAGAGGAGGAGCAAATCAAACAACGACGACGAAACCCAACTGACTCAGAACACTCTTCTTCGGGCTTAGGCCCCGACCACTACTCTTCGGCTCTAGCTCCTGCAACGACAATCTTGTTGTGGTCTGCCTGTCGTGCTTCGCCATTCCTTCAAATCTTATTTTCAATTACCTTTGATTATTAATTATTATTCTTTCAGTTACTACTACTACTTATCATTTCTTATTGAATCTATTTGAGTGCAAATATCTGGCTAAATAATAATTGAACTGTGAGATAAACTATTATTGCGTTGAACTGGCATTACTGTATCGTGGCACTATAGAATTCATCCCCCGAGAACCGGCAATCATACTTGCACCGCATCCGTTGACTTTATATTATTGTTTAGTGACTGGTTTGCAAATAGTAGCCTACCCTTCTCACTAACAGTGGCGCCAACGTGCTTTAACAGTTTTGCCAAAATTTCGACGTAAATTTGAAGACTTCTCATGCAAAAATCCTGACCGGCTGTTTCTACTACATTTTGGCTACCCTTACCTTCAACAATTACCTGCACTGTATTCGGCTTTCTACTCTTGTTTGGTAAAACAGTATCGTTCCTTTTCACATATTATTCAATATAATATTATGCAACTTATCACTATTGCAGACATTTTTACTGAAAATTTTTTAAGATCTGGCTTTATTAAAATACAGCCATCTCAATTACCAGCCACCTACACTGAACATAAAATTTGTCTAGGCGTAGAAATTCTGTTCAATCGGCGATTGTTTTTACAGAATTTCAGCGAATTGTCTACCACTCTAATTTATTGTTCCATGAACGGTTACAAATTTTTTTCACTTACCTTATTAGAGTACCTGCAAACAAGAGTGAACGAAAACTAAAAATTAACTTAACCTATTCTAATATCATTTTATTAAAAACTTTTAGACAATTCATTTTTGTGTATTGATTCGCCCCGGACATCGTTACAGCCGAAGAATTTGGCTGTTCCTTCTACAACCGGCGGCCATCTTTCTTACTTCCATGCCTCACTCTACAAGGACTTTTCTAGAACGAGAAACAAGTTCATTCCCATCGGATTACCTATTCTACATAATTTCAATATCTTCAACTACCCAGCTTGGTATGCATATTGCGTTTATCACTATTTTACCTATACTAATTTTTATGGATGATATTGTCCTATTTCCTGAAACATACCTATTCCACACATCCTATTACTACGTTTCTTTTACATTACTTGAATAATTCAAATCAACTTAATTATTCATTCAAATTATCTTTACGACTTTGAGTCGCCAGTCATTATCATTTTTCAACAGCCACACAGAAACATTTTAATAGTACTATTTAGGCGTTTCTTGTATGGCTGACAGAAACAGAAGAGCACAATCTCGTAACCAAATTAGGGAAAGACAAGAGCTAGAGTTAAAACAAGGCAAGCACAGGCACGACAAAATTTACCTACTCCTACAGTACATTCTAATCCTGATCTAGACGCTACCTTAGAAAAAGTAGACGACAGACTTACCGAACCTTACTCAAAATCTTATAATACTCAACATTCTGATAATTATTTCACTAATTCTCCTAACACTAATCAAATCATGGTCTATCCTGATATTCCCCAAGAAATTCTAAATGATATTCCTGAGGAAAGCCGTGACCTTTTACAGAGATGCATTCAATAAACCATACAATTAGCACTGGATGCAAATGCTGCTCGTGGTAACCGTATTGTTGGTATCCCACAAGCAAATGCAGTCATCCCTGCACAACAGCAACTAAATAATTTACCTCAAGATTTACATAACATGTCAATTATTGTCAATGTTCCTAATATTAATATGAAAATTCTTTTTTATAATTCTAAGTCTAGAACTGCAAACCACTGTCTGGTTGATGTCGAAACTTATTTTCGAGCACAGCATTATGACCGTGACCATTGGTTTAACTTAATCTCAAGCATTTTAGCAAAAGATAATAAGCAATGGTACGACCTCATTAAGCACAGCATTGGAACTTAAAAGGAATTCCGTGAGACATAAAGAAATATTTATAATTTCATTTACATTAATTTATTAATATAATATGTAAACATTTTTCAGTCATAATTATCATAAAATTCTAATACTGTTAACTACTACAAATCTTTCACATTAATGAAATAAGTAAATCTGTTGATTGACTTTACTAGAACAATGAAACCTTATTTACATTTCTACAGATTATTGTAGTCGTTCTATTCCTGAACGTATTAAAGATTTTCTTTAAGTTTATCATCTACTAGCCTAGCCTATCAGAAATAATAGAATATTTTAGTCTGATTTTCTCTCACGATAAAATGTACGCGATTAAGAGTGGTATTTTGTATATTATGTATATTAAAAATCCTGTAGCAATTAACAATTCTCACAGGTAGTGCAGCTAGCGCAATGCTTCTCGCACAATGTATAGAAAATCCTATAACGGCTCAGTCCTTCATAGGTAGTGCAGTGACGAAATATCACTCGCACATTATAATATAAAAATCCTACAGCGAAAATATTTCCTCGTAGGTAGTGCAGCTGGCGACAGGCCTCTCGCACAAATAGGGATAGGAATAACCTTCTGACCTCCCAAGATAATAGTAATTTTTGGCATGGAATGAACAAATTGTGATTTCCTAAGTACACCTTTGTACGAATGCCAAGAGTTTTTAGGTTTCTCACAACCACTGTCCACGAAAATGAAAATTAATTTAAAATTTTATCTGGTCCACTCCTACCAACCAATACGAAAACATTTATCGTAGTTATCCTAATAGTTAAATTCCATTATTCTCTTTTCTAAAATTAATAGCAACCTCATGCTAACTGTCATTACTATGACTCTTTGGGAAGTTCCCATAATTCCTTTCCTTATTTGTTATTGTCTTCGTCATGAAAATTCTGTAAATAATACTAAATTTCAAACAAATTTCAAATTGGCTAATGAAAAATATCTTGTCTCACAGTTATACTTAAGAATGTCTAAAAATATGAAAAGTGAAATCAAAAAACTGCAACCAGCTTTGGTGTCAAAATCCGAAGATGTCTAATCGTGACGTGTGCCGAATTATTTGGCATTTCCTAACTTCCACCAATTAACGAGATCTGACATTAAACTTTCACTAAACAGATAACTTTTGATAACCTAAAATTCGTATTATCATTCTATAACGTTCAATAAAAACCAATTTATTTTAATTATTCATAAGAATTCGGACAATTTAAAAATTTGCATTTAAAACATACTAATTTCCATTTTTCTTCTCCAGCTCCTCAAGCTAATTAAACACTAAAACTCTTCACCTCCATCTCAAACTATTTCGGTTCGTTCATCCTCAAAAATCGGATTCACGAAGTCGGAGGGGGAGAGTATTAGGCCGTATAATATGGCCTGCGCTGATACACTATAAGAGAAATGAGCGGCAGAGAGAGAGGAGGAGCAAATCAAACAACGACGACGAAACCCAACTGACTCAGAACACTCTTCTTCGGGCTTAGGCCCCGACCACTACTCTTCGGCTCTAGCTCCTGCAACGACAATCTTGTTGTGGTCTGCCTGTCGTGCTTCGCCATTCCTTCAAATCTTATTTCAATTACCTTTGATTATTAATTATTATTCTTTCAGTTACTACTACTACTTATCATTTCTTATTGAATCTATTTGAGTGCAAATATCTGGCTAAATAATAATTGAACTGTGAGATAAACTATTATTGCGTTGAACTGGCATTACTGTATCGTGGCACTATAGAATTCATCCCCCGAGAACCGGCAATCATACTTGCACCGCATCCGTTGACTTTATATTATTGTTTAGTGACTGGTTTGCAAATAGTAGCCTACCCTTCTCACTAACAATTGTATCCAAATAGGGGATTAATCACGAGTAATAGTTCCATGAGCCCGAAGCTGTTTTAGTTTTACATGGCTATTTTTGCAATTTAAACAATAAATCTAAAATTGAAGTCATTTTAGCCGTCCTACAAATTCTTTCAATATTACGTAGACCAAGTCAATACTTGTAGTTGTTACATTTCGAAGGCCATTCACACTTTCATTCTTGATTTGTTTCTACTCGTAAAAATTATTCCTTTGAGGTAGTCAAATTATAGACATAATACTTAAAATTTGCAGCAACATTTTTCGATTGTTTATTATGAATCAATTATAGAAGGTCAATTGTTAATTCTATGGTTTTAGTTGCGCGTGTAGCCTTACTGTGCGAATTGAAATCATTTTGTACTGCTACAGTAATTAAAAATGTGATTCGATATAAAATGAATGTGATTGTAGAACAGAATATTTAAATTACGATTTTCATACAACACAAATACTAACGTAGTAATATTTTAGGAATAGTAAAAATTTTGAAAATTTGTTGTAAAATCTTTGATGAAGTCAGAAATATTATGGCCCACAGCAGCGTGAACGTCAACAAAACGAGAGCAAGTTATTATGTGGCTATAACATTAACGATTAGCGTAACTAGTCGCTGTCGCTATGATAAATACGACCTTTTTTATATGTAAGACTATTTTCTACTAAGAATACCAGACCAGACCTAAAACAGGTTTTTCTGCGATTTTAGATACAATAATTTTGTCATTCTACGATTAGTATTCTAGGAAGAGTTACAAGTTTTCCAAAAAAATAAGAGCTGATTAGGTATTAGAGATCAAGGCACGTGACTTGGCAACGGGAACTCTTTAGCTCATGGAAGTTTCTATTTCTCGGTTTATCCACACGTTGCCATTTTGCCATTGTCTACCAGAATAATAATAGAAATGTCTCCAAACGATCGATATTTGAAATATGGCATAAACAATAGGGTGAATAAATCAGGAAATAATATATTTTACTACTGGAATAATTCTTTGTTCTTAGTTTGTCTTCCATTCTATTATTGATATTTAACTTAATTACTACCTGACCTACATAATATGTCGCATATGTTTACAGAGGTTTAATAAGTGTATACCTTTTTATTGAGTGTTTATGAGTATCTTTTAGAAAATGTTTCTGAATTTCAACAGCTTATATCCAAGAATATTCAGCAATGGACCAATTGAGCTCTAAAATGGACACAATTAAACTTGAAATGGGGAAACATGAGAAAAACTCTTGCAAAATTGAAAGCTGTATTGACAATGTGTCAACAATAAAAATGGAAGTAGAGAGCGAGAGTATCCTTTCGCTGATGGATGGCCAAAGTGACTCTGCATCTGCATCTAGAAATACTTACTTCTCTGTTGATTCACTAAATGCTAGACCTAAACCAACTATCGAGTTTCACGAAAAGACGTTGGAAGTCAAATTAAAAAAACTACCAAATAATATACAAACACTAGATTCGACTCTATTAGAAAACTGGGATTTTAAAATTCAAACACACAGTTGTCCTGAATGTGGGCGACTTTTTCCAAATGAAGAATTGATCAAAAATCACCAAGCCGCAGCTCATTCTGGAACAGTTAAATATTCTGTTGAATGTAACTTCTGTGAACGGAAATTTGTTCATCGATGGTTTTACGATAATCACTTGGATACTTGTCACGGTGGAATTGAGATTCTATTTTCATGTTTACCGTGCGACAAGCGATTCCAAACTCAGAGAGAATTGGATGACCATAAAGAATCTTCACACAGATTTCCTTTTCAATGCAAATATTGTCAAAAGACTTTTGAACGTTGGGCTGAAATTAAATTACTAAGAAAACATCTGATCGAGTTACATGGAAGTTCACCTGAAGCGGAGGCTGCAGGTGCATTTTGAAAATTAACATAATTTTACCAAACAAAATTGGATTTTTAATTTAATTTAGGATTAGATTAAAAATAATAATAATAAAATATGGTTTGTTTAGCCGTGAATGAAAAATATCTTGAAGAAACTGCAGCCTTGCGTAAATTAATCCCAAGTGAAAACCGACCTTGTTCTGAATGCGGGATGGATTTGAAAAATGAATTGGCTAGTGTCGTTCATGTACTTTTTGACCACCGTAATCAAAAAGGGTGCCCAGTCTGTAAAGAAGAATTTGCAAATAGTCAGGACATGGAAGAGCATATTGAAAGGTCTGGACATGATTTGAAATTTTGCACAATATGCCAAAAAGAATTGGGAAACATTCAAGAACTGCTTAGACATTTGATCAATTTTCACGCACAAAATATCAAGTATCCTTTCAGTTGCGAATGTTGCGGGAAGAATTACAGAACATTTATCAATCTCAAGATACATTACCGTAGACATTTTATAGATACAATCCCATCCACATCTGTAGTCACCTGCAAAAATTGTGGCAAAACATTTCTGAACAATCTAAAATTAAAAAGGCACATGACCACTAAGAGATGCAGGGTGGCAGACAATAAAATGATTGATACGAATTCTGAAAAAGTAAAATGCAATATTTGCAAAAAAATGTTTCTTCGAATAAATATGGATCGTCACAATGCTAAAGTCCACGAAATTTTCTCTGGCAAATACGCTTCGTTCAAATGTCAAGAATGCAATTTCTCGAGCGAAAGCCGCGGCGGACTTTTCATCCATCTCAGAACTCATTTTGATTACATTAATTCCGAATTTGTAGAAAAAGTTTATTACCAACGAAACGAAAAGGAATTCTTTCACCATTTTAAATGCACCAAATGTACAGGGAATAAAGTTTTCTATAAACGAAACGATATCTCTCTTCATCTATACACTGAACATGCAATCAGTTTACCTGGATTCAAAATCGATCATGGCAACCAAATTAAATGCAAACGTTGTAATAAAATTATTTACCAAAAACAACTCAGAAGACACATGTCTGAACATTTTCAAGAAGACCGCGTACTAACTTTCAAATGTATTCTTGGTTGTCAAGAAGAAATTGCCGGAGTTCAAGCTATGAGAAATCATTACATTACTTTCCATCCTGAGTCTGAACAGGCCGATAGGTCAAGTACGTTTAATTTTTAATTTTGTTAGCTCATTTCACGATTTCATTAATTTTAAATTCTACTTAATGAGTTTTCAATATTTCAATATTCATTATTTTTAACTTTTGTATTCCTATTTCATAAGCTTGAAAAATATTATTGCAGTAAATATTTTACGGAAGAAGTATTTATTACATTATTTCAAAAGTATTTTTTTATATTTTAGGTTAATTTATATTTGATTATTTATAACTTTCCGAACCATGATAACAGGTATAAATATTAAATTGTTTTATTAGCCAAAAATGAAGTCCGATTCATAGAGGATTCTAAAACCAATGAAATGCAACGGACGAGTAGCCAGACGGATATATTTTGCGTGTATTGCAGAATAATATTCTCTTCGATAAAGGAATCAGATGAGCATAATAAAACGGTTCACCAGGCACAGCCAGTATGTAAATTGTGTCTACACGTTTGCAAAAATGAAATTTTCTACAAAAAACACGAAGCAACACATAAAGATTTTCCGTGTGTTCCTTGCAATGCTACATTTTGCTCCATGTCAGCTTTCTGTAATCACTTACAGGACGCTCACAAACGGTATCCTTACATATGTGAAATTTGTGGGATTTACATTTCTACTTTGGACATTCTGCTGAAGCACTATGAAGGAAAACATGCTGGAGGGTGGAAAAGAAAACTAGCTGCTACTAGCAATTATTCTAAAGCTAAACTCTATTAGCCGCATTCCTTTCAAATAACTATTATAAACTACTTATTATTTTTATATTGATTTGCTACAATTTTTTTGTAGAAATTGGAAAATTAAGTAGATATATTGTACCAAAAATACATTTTCCTTGTCATTCAGTATGTAGCAAAAATATTCTCCTGAAAATGCAAATCTCGGTGTAAGGAAGATAGATACTTAAATTTTTATTTCAAATGTCAATAAGGGTCAAAGCAGACAAGGACGTATTTAGGGGGGTGCTATAGGGTCCCCCAAATTTTCCAAAAACACACTAGATAATTCTCAAAAATTGATAAAAACTAGTTTTATGCATAAGAAAAATCTGCTCTTATGTTTAAGCACCCCCTTAATTTGATTTCTAGATACGCCCTTGAAAGCAGAATTCTTAAAAATTTTTGGGATGCTATTTAATGGGTCAATGAAATAATTTAAATAGTCAATGAAATAATTTAAATAGTCAATGAATAATGATTTAATCGGTAAATGCTGAAGATTTAAATGGAGATAATTTGAAAAAGTCAATACGTAATTATTTAAAAAGTCAATGAAAACGCTGAATTGGTAAATTGTGTTAATTATTACATGATAGTCATTAAATTAGCAGTCACATACATTAATTGGTATTAAATAGTATTCATTAAAAAGTAGTCTTAGTAATTAGTTTGTGATCATAGTCATTAAATAGCAAAAAGGCATAAAATTCAGCAGGCAGCCAGTAGCATAATCAATCTCGAATCAATGCTTTTGTAGCCCCCTTTGGTCTTCCTCGCCGTCTCTTTGCGTTGAGGGGTATACGTTTAACAGCTGGAGAAAACCGAAATTGTTTGTGCATCGACGCAATTGCAACTATGTGCTTGCACATGTAATTCTTTTGATAATAGGGACATGTACATTTAGACTTTTAGTAGACACAAACAAACGGAAGGAAGGATTGTTATTTTGGTGAGTAACTTCATACTTACAAACAAATGGTTTATCTTCATTTTGAGGAATTTCACTGTGATCACGGCAATATTTGTCGATGTCACTTGTGTTAACTACATTGTCGTTATTTGTTCGCTTATGATATGCCAAAAAATTTCTCAACTGCACTGTAGTTGGAACAGAGTCCACAGATCCTTGTAGTTTTCTCAAAATTTCTTTAGGTTTACTTACATTATTGTCAAGTAGTCTCTTAATTTCCTCTTTTGCTTCACTGGTTAATTTTTTTTCAAAATGGAAATGAGCTTTGCCGTTTGTCCACAGAGTAATTGCATCACTATCGAACACCAATTTCTGTTTACAGGGGCACTTTTTATTTTCTTTACAATAAAAGTATACTACTTTTCCTCCACTAGTAAAATTCACGGATAATTTAGTCCATGCAGTAAGGACTTCGGCTGTAGCTACCTCTTCGTCTGAGTAATTCTTTAGTAAACCCCAATCCGGCTTTTCAGTAGTAGGTTTTTGAATTTTCTTCGGGGGACTGTTTTCGGTTTCCGAATTGGAACTATAAATTAATTGTGAAGCCATTGGAAGACTGTGGTTACTGGCCCAGGGAGTGGAAGATAGTGGAGAATTGTGTCGTTTACTTCCCTTCACTTTAACACCTAACATCAACCTTGCTCTTATCGGTCAACAAATTAACATAATTTTGCTATCTCAAACTCTCAGACGGCCGTCTCTTACTGCTTTTGGGTATGCGCTAAGGTTTCTATGTAACAGCAACTTCCATTTACCCATTCAGCGTTTTCATTGACTTTTTAAATAATTACGTATTGACTTTTTCAAATTATCTCCATTTAAATCTTCAGCATTTACCGATTAAATCATTATTCATTTACTATTTAAATTATTTCATTGACCCGTTAAATATATTCCAAATTTTTGTGTGATTAGAAGTTATACAATTTTATTGTAGCATACTACTCTACTATGTCATATATCCTAGTTTTTAAAAATCCAACTTACAAAATAGATAATTTGTTGTGGGGTTGAATTTATGTCGCATTTTAGAATTAAATGAAACTGCTGAACGACCTTAAGCTTTAAGCATAAATGTTAAAACCACTGTTGAAACACATCAGCAAGGAACAAAAAAGTATTCACATGTTTTACAAAAAAGGTAAAAAGTACTACTTTTAAAAAAACAGTCCTTTTTACCTCATTTACATGTAAAGTGGAAGTAAATGAAGCACGCTGCTACAACAAAAAAGGCAAAAAAGACTGCTTTTTTAGAATCTTAGTCCTATCTTTTTTATAAAAAAGGCAAAAAGGTAATAGGCAAAAAATGTCCTTTTTTGTTCCCTGCACATCATTAGATGTGACATGAAAGCACCTACCTATAAATACAAATTGATTACTAATAATTATTATTTGTTAATTAGGCTTGCCAAGTTTTAAAAATATGGCAAAATTTTAACACGAAAATAAAATCCACTGTTAAGCATACAAAATAGGCGAAAAGAATTTATTTAGCACCATCATGGCATCACTAAAAGTATAAAATAGTTTTAATATTTCATGTATTAAAAAGGGATAGAAATTATACAACAGCTTGAACTGATTACCTTCAACTGTTCTTGAGTGATCGAGCTAACAAACGGACAGACCGACAGAGGGAAAGATTAAGCATTTCTATAAAGCAGAATAAATAAGATTGCTACTCTTGTGCCTTTAAAGTAGGTTTACCCTCAGGAAAAACAGTCAGGCTGGGATGTATAACAAACTGAGTAAGCACAGTGATCTTGCGCGTAAAGGAGACAGTAAAAGATCATAGGTCAAAAGTAGACATAATATTTAAACATTGTAAGAGTAGTTGCCTCATAAATCGGATGTAATAACTGCTGACTTGGAATAAACTTGGTAATAATTTTGCATGATCACATCGTACGATGGGAGGATGAAAAAGAACAAATCCACTTATGCAGCAATTTTATAGTCACAGAGGTGCATTCATGAATGATAATTAAAGTTAATTAAAGTTAATGATAATTAAATGAATAACAATGATGACCATGCAAACTAATTATTGACTAATTTAATTAAACATATAATTATCACCTTTTGTATAACTTATAGAAAATAATTTTGTATAAATGGAGCACGATTGAGTAGCATTAGGCATTTTAGGTTGTCAACTGGAGTATATCTTGAAACTACATTTTTAGAGAATTAAATTTTAATCAAAGAAACTTACTTAACTGTCCATCTTTATTCGTTTCGTTTACTGGAGTATCCAAATGGAAACCCGTTTACTGAAAAGTGTCGCAGAGGAAACTCTGTTGCTGACTACTGCAGTACCCGAACTCTGGAGCTGAGCTGGAGTGGGCAATAATACAAACTAATAGGGAACAGTGAGATAGATATCAATCTGTATTGCTGGCGCCAATGATAAATATTAAGTTCGGATCCCGAAATGTTTTGAAGTTTGAATTTATCTTTGGAGAGATTGACGATGAAACTTCCTGGATTCGAAAATCTCAGTTATAATTTTTGTATTTATAAAGGTGATATTGAAATTATATTATAGTCACAATGTGAATTTAATTGAGATTAAAATTAGCAAAGGAACTGGAAAAATCTTTACCGGAAATGGAAAAGCAGGTGTAAGTTTTAAAGAGTTGACAGTTGAGTTGGTTGACAGGTATACTATCATTATTCATTATCGTATCAACTATTAGCTATCATGCATTAATATTGTATTATGAAAAAATTTTGTTTTTATTAATGGAAATTATTTAATTATACACTGGTCATTGATTTTTTATTATATTTTGCCAAATTTCAACTTTATTAAATTTTGTATTTTTCATTTGTTTAATGATTGACGTTTTGTTAAATTTTTAGATTCAAATGGACAAAATAAACTGCATCAACTGTGCGAAAGTCATCACCTCTGCCAAATATTTAAAATATGACATCAAAGTTGTAAGAGACAAATTTAAAATAATATTTGGGGGCGTGGCCAGCTCTAATTTGACGGAAACAAATCGATTATGCTGCGAATGCTTTTCTACTTTCAATTCATTATTCAACGCAAGATTAGAATTTAATAGCCGCACTGGTCCAGTTTCGAAAATAAACAAAATTAGATATGGAAAACCAAACATCAAAAGTATAGCCAGTTCCAGCCGGGTCGTAAATGGTTCATCAAAAGGGCTGTCATTGGCAGACGAGGCCGAAGAAAATCATTATATACTGCCATTTACTGACGACGAAGACAGCGAAGAGCGAGGCCATTTGTCAGACGAAGTAATATGCTTATCGTCCGAAGATTCTTCAAATGAAACTCCTGGACCACTTATCGAGTTTCAAGAAAAGTTTTTGCAACTCAAGATTAAAAAACTACCCACCAATCCGTCATTAATTTCGGTTCCAGTGGAGAGTAATGGAGACAACATACAATACTGCTGTTTTGAGTGTGGAAGATTCTTTTCATCGGACGAATTATTAAAAAATCATAATAATATAGTCCACACCGAAAAAATAGTGCCTTCTTTCAAGTGCAGTTTTTGTAAACGGAAATTTTTTCACCATTGGTTTTACAGGAATCATTTAGATACGTGTCATAATGGAATTGAGATCTTGTTTTCTTGTATATTGTGTGATAAGCGTTTTAAATCACAGAAGGAATTAAATGACCACAAGGCTACTCACAGACGTCCCTTCAAGTGCAAGTATTGCCCGCAGTCTTACGAACATGTTAATGAGATTAAACTTTTACGAGAACATTTGATTAAATTGCATGAAAATACGACCGAAGCAAAATCAGCAGGTAAATGATTTAAACGTAGTTATATAATATATATCGTCCATTTTAACATTTTTGTATTCTATTATTTTTTAAACGTCGTGCCAATTTAAATATAGTTTATTTTTGGAATTTAATTCAATTCTTTGCGTTTTCTGTGTTAAAATTTTTCCAATTTTTTATTTTCTTAATAAATGCTGTTGTATTTAGATATATTTTGCATTGCTCAAAATTTTTTTTTACCTTATTATCGTAATAAAGCAATTATCTTGTGTTATTTCAGCTTTCAATGAAAAGTACAGCAGGAAGGAAACGACTGCCCATAAAATGCTAAAAGAAAACGGAAATCAACAATGTTTTGAATGTGAGAAGATTTTTTCAAATCGACTTGGTTGTTTTGTGCATGAGATTTTCGACCACTACAATGAAAAAACGTGTCCAGGATGCAAATTGGACTTTATGTGCAGCGACGATATGAAAAAGCACTTGGAAGTATCTGGCCACGAATTGAATTATTGCACTTGTTGTGATAGAAAGTTTGGAAATGTCGAAAAGCTATTCACACACATGCACAGATTTCATGGGAAGACTACGAAGTATCTATTTCTTTGCGAATGCTGTGGTAAAGGCTATCGATTTTTTGACTGCCTTCTTAAACACTACAAAACCCATTTCAGAAATGCACTTCCCCCAGCGCACAGTTGTAAAGTATGTGGGAAGAAGTTTAGGAAGAATTTTAATCTAAAACTCCATATGGCTTCCAAGAGCCATAAAAAACCTACAAATTCTCATCCTCTTAATGGAAAAGCATTTCAGTGCAATATTTGCAAGAAAACGTTTTATGAACAATTTGATTTGGATAGTCACAATTCTAAAGTGCATGAAGTAGTTGATGTTTCCGTACTTCACAAATGCCCTGAGCCATTTTGTGGATTTACTAGCAAATCAAACATGGGAATTTTTTGTCATCGAAGAACACATTTTGAGGCCAACAAAGCAAAAACTAAAATTTTGAAGAAAAAGAATGGCACAGAATATATTGAAGTTGTGAAGACGATTGTTGGCAAGTCATCCCGTGACCAATACAAATGTATTGAGTGCAGTGAAATATTTAAAACGTCAAAGCACGCATTGCTTCATCTTTACACTGAACATTCAATCGTTATATTTGGCTTCAAAGAATCGGATTATTTCAGCTGCAAATCTTGCAAAAAAATTTTCATAAGTAAAATGGCTCTACAAAAGCACATTTCCGTCGACCATCGAAAAGTGACTCTGATGCAATTTTCTTGTCACCTGTGCCAATCTGATGAGAAATTTAATGGAGTCGATGAGATAAGACATCACTTCAAAAGTGCTCATCCGGGCACCAATGAAGCTGTGTACTCAGGTAGAACAAATTTATTGCGTGACCTTAATTTAGATATTGTGTATGAATTTAAGAGATGTGTAAGCAAAATAATTTGAAATAGCAAAACGGATTGCAACAAGTGTTAACCTAATGAGAAAGGGGATTGTAAAAAACAACTTCTTTCCGATTTTCGATATACCGCCCCCTTTACTCAGGACACACCCCCCGAAGGTCGAAACGCTACTGGGAAATTACTCCGAAACTACTCGACCGATTTGAATGAAATTTTTTTTTAATTGAAGGAGACAATATATTGGAGGGTGGACTTTCAGCGTTTTTCAAAATTCGAACTTCTTCATGAAAAACGAATTTTAAAATTTCCAAAAACACGTTTTTTTTCAAGTTTATTGTTTTTAGGGGCAATCTTACTCTAATAGCTATACAAACCGCATATTTGCATATTTTATCAATTTGACCTCCAAAAATGTCAAAGGTCAACTTACTGAAAATGCTCCAATACACCTTGTGTGGCATATCAATCAGCATCTACACACTTAAAGGAAAACGATTATGATGTAATATGATCAAAAATTTGAATTGGTAAAAGGTTAAAAGTCATTTATTTTTAAAGTTGTTACTATGCCTTGTGTGACATATATCAAACAGCATCTACATACTTCAAACAGAACAATTATGATCATCATAATCGTTTTCCTTTAAGTGTGTAGATGCTGATTGATATGCCACACAAGGTGTATTGGAGCATTTTCAGTAAGTTGACCTTTGACATTTTTGGAGGTCAAATTGATAAAATATGCAAATATGCGGTTTGTATAGTTATTAGAGTAAGATTGCCCCTAAAAACAATAAACTTGAAAAAAAACGTGTTTTTGGAAATTTTGAAATTCGTTTTTCATGAAGAAGTTCGAATTTTGAAAAACGCTGAAAGTCCACCCTCCAAAATATTGTCTCCTTCAATTAAAAAAAAATTCATCCAAATCGGTCGAGTAGTTTCGGAGTAATTTCCCAGTAGCGTTTCGACCTTCGGGGGGTGTGTCCTGAGTAAAGGGGGCGGTATATCGAAAATCGGAAAGAAGTTGTTTTTTACAATCCTCTTTCTCATTAGGTTAACACTTGTTGCAATCCGATTTGCAATTTCAAATTATTTTGCTTACACATCTCTTAAATTCATACACTATTTACAAAATACCATTTAGTACTATTGACAAAACTAATTTGGCGAATGTTAATTTTTTGTAGCTAAAAACGAAGAACGATCTCAGGAAGACGCCAAAACTAATCAAAAGCAGCTGACGCGTAGTCAAACGGATATTTACTGTGTTTACTGCCAAATAATATTCAAATCGATATTGGAGACGGACTACCATAACGAAACGGTACACAAGGCCCAGCCGGTGTGTAAATTATGTCAGCACATATGCAATGATCAAGTGGCGTACAAAAACCATGAAGCTACACACACAGAGTTTCCTTGCGAGCCCTGCAATTCTAACTTCTCTTCGATGCAAGATTTTTGTACCCATTTGCAAGAAACACATGTACGTTATCCATACATATGTGAAATTTGTGGGACTTACATTTCAACTTTGGCTGTTCTTATGAAGCACTATCATCTTAAGCATGAACGGAAAATGGGAAAAGAGGCTTTACCTCCTGAAGAGCCTGAGGTTGTAATTCTTTGATGTAAACATGAGATATTCAATGCACTTATGCATTGGAGAAATAGTATGCAATGATGAATAATACAGTACTAGTTATATTTAATTCAATCTAGTAATTATTAAGTCTGATTAGCTTTTATTAAATTATTTCAATTACTAGTATCATAAAATGTACTGGTTTCTGTTTTACTCAACAACAGAACCTTTGAATCTCAGCTCAAGAGCTTTGAAAAGTTACCTTAGAAATCTGAAACTATGATGATCATTAATTGTTTGGCTCAAATAGATTTGTACTATCTAACTAAATATTATCGATCCTTAGATATGTATTTGATTAGATGATAAGCCTATATGTAGTAAATACTAATTATTATAAATTATTGGCAAATAGTAAGTATTCAATTTTAAATTATTATTATACTGGCAAAATATGTATTATATTGGTTTACATTTGTTCACAAAATTAAAACCATTTAATGTTAACATAGACTATTTATTATTGCCAATTGCGAATGTAACTTAATAATCGAAGTAGTACACTTATATACAGATACAGCAATAATAATAATGTTTTATAGCAATACTTTTTGATATTTGTTTTATAATGGTTGTTATAATAATCTTACATAAGAGTTTGCTTTGTGGAGTAAAATTTTTAGACATAATTAACCAAATGTGCCATAATATTATCGAGTTTGTCTGAAGTCCAGCTTCCTAGTTTGTAATTCACAATGTATTATTAAAGTAAGTGCACAATGTTGATCTTGGGATGCCCGAGTGTAAAAAATGATTTTGTACAGAAAATATTAAGTACTAATTATTGTAAAATAGAACAACTTCTAACATAGTCTAGTAAAACAATAAGTCTGATTACCTCATTATGATAATTTATTGTTCAAATATTTATGAAATTAAGTACTAACTACAAAGGGCCTTTAAAATGATTACTGCATGTCTTAAAACACTCTTTTTGTCACAAATATGTATAGTATGCAGCGTGAATAAGTTGTCATACAAGTCATATAAGTTATCAATTGTATGTGCATTAATTTATTTGTATTAATGCACTGGTGTTGTATAGCCGTATAGCTAAGTATAGTGTTTCTACAACAGGAAGTAGTGCAGGCAAGTGACTGCATTACTTATAGCCTTTGTCATGCAACACCTAAACTAAGTCAATATATTCGCTTTGCATACTGCACTAAATTATCCTACACACAAAATAGCAATAATCTCAAGCAATAAAAACTGTGAATTTGTTTACCTATGCAAAATATATTACCCAAATTTATTGATGTTTAATGTTTAATTATATAATATTATATCATTTATTTGCTGAATTGTCGAAGTTGTAGATCTCCATTACTTCTGAGGATAAGAAATTGAACACGCTTAAAATGGGGCAAAAACAAACTAGACTTAAAAATAGAATCGAAATATTAATAAAGACCTCTTTACTATCTCACTACTTCTCAGTCGTATTCGTTGAAATAATTTTGCCTCTAAGTACGTCTAATAAAATTTGCTTTTTTGATTTTAATTTTTAACCTCTAGGCCATTTTTAACTTTAGGTCGCAATAAGATCTAACTTCTATTAGTATACGTGTTAAATGTTTTATGTATAATGTCTAAGCGTCATTTTATAATGCATAATTTATGTATTGTGGAAAATACCTGGATTCTTCTTACTGCAACTGCATATACCTAGAACTTGAGGTTCATTGATTCTTTGTCTTTAAAGGAAATGACATTTCATTAGACTGAAGAATAAAACAAAGTAGGTTAATAATAAGATGACAGCACAGTAATGAAAAATAGTATGAGAACAAGGTCCAAGAATGAAAAATTATGTGAGTACAAATTTGCAATGGAAAACACGTTGAAGGCTGAACTTGTCATATATGCCAAAAAATAGTCCAAGTGGTTTTCCTGTATCTTTCAGAAACCCGTATATATTCAGTCTTTACCGTAATACTACTAATATGTCTCTTTATGTACTTAACTACTGTCGAAGGAAAAGTAAATAGAGCCCTGGGAGCCCGAATTTCCATAAGCGAATTTTGAAAGGTTTTCAGAAAAACGCAAAATTTTATTGGCAACTGTCTTGGCAACTACCTCTATTATCCTAGACAACCGCATAATGTCACTGTTGAATACTGTTTATTTCCATATTTATTTCGCATAAAACAACTTCAAAAATGATAACAATGAAATTCGCGTGCCAAATAACTTACAAAGAAATCCCAGGGCTCTATTTACTTTTCCTTTTACAGTAACTTGATTCTAGAAACTATTTAAATATATAAAAATAGTAGTAGTTGATTTAGAAGGAACGCTTATAAATTTCCGTTGTTCCATCAACAGGAAAGTTATCACAAGGAAAAAAAGTAATTAATCTACTTAGATGGCAAACAAAATACAGGCATATTGTTCAATGTTAGTAATATTTGATACCGTTTTAAGGAAAACTGTCAAAATTAGCACTACTTATAATATATAAGGGGATCGAATCGCAGCTTTAATATCAGTCGCAATTTGAAGTTTATCTTTTCAATTTTTATTTAATCGACACTTATAGATAGTTTGAAGACGATATTTATTGACTTTGGAGAAAAAAAGTCAAGTAATTATTCAAAAATGAACAAGTTCGTAGCTCTTTTGGTGGTGATTGCTGTTTGCAGCCAATTATTGGAGGTCCAAGTTTCAGCTTATGCGGTCGACGCCAATGATCTTGACACCAACGACGTTGAGGGTAATTAAAAATAAAATTAAGTCATTTTCTGTAATTTCGATACATTTTGCATTTTGCATTTTACACATGCAATACGATTAAAATATTAAACATGAAAAATAAGAACTACTAATCTAAATTCATTAAAAACTACTTCTTTTCTATAAAATATGAAAAAGTAAAATAATTTTTTAAGTCGAGAAGTTCAGAATTTCTATTTTTAGGTTAGATTAGTAAATATTTTCTCGTTTATTAGACGCCTCCCAACTTTTGATTGAAAATAGTTCCAGTACAATTGTTTTCTGTAAATAAAGATTATTCAGATTCGTATGCGAGGGATGTAAGACAGCCAAGCTGCTTTTGGTCTCCTTGTCAACCAAGAAGTTGGGCTACTCAGTGTCCAGCAACTTTCAAAGAAATTGGCCGAAATCCTTACAAATATGCCTGTCCCCCCAGCCATGTCAGTGTACAGTGTTGCCAGTAACTGTCTTTAACCCCCGTCGAATTAAGGATACCAACTTCATTATTATCATTATGGACATTGATAATTCCTTCAATAATTTGCTTATAATAGTAATATTATGCTTAACGCATGAACACAACTTTCAAAAACCTGTGATGTTCAAAATGAATAAAAGCATATGACTGACACAGTAATATATCATTGAAAGAATTAATTTATACATAAATTCAAAGTTGGTGTAGTTCTTTTGTCACACGCACAATTACCACAGGCCAACTACGATTTAACATTTAATAAATAGGAAATAAAATCTGCTTAATTATGAATTTAGCAGGAACTTCTATAATTTGTCCGTTTGCATCGAATCGATTTATGTATTCAAAATTAAAATGCTAAAAAAATTCCAGGAATTACAATGTGGTTCATTATTACAGACATTTCAGCAGTTTGGCATACTACTTTAAAACATGTCCTTAACTTAGAATTCAGCTAATTAAATTCCTGTAGATGCTTTTTCTCCTATAAGTAGTTACTTAAATGTATAGGTAGTTAATTAATAGCTACACACAAACACAAGTAATTACAATAAGCGTACCTATATTCTTAATTAATTTCTAAGGAAAAAACATTTTCATATTTATCCGGGAAGTACAATGAGTTATAAAAATTCCCAGAGGAGAATTTTGTACGTCACAAGGAATGTATACACTGTGCAGATGGTAGACGAAACGAAACATATTTAGGATATTCAACAGTGTCACATTAGTATAAGATAATATTTATTACATTTTCCTTGATATTTCCCTCCCAACACCCACACTCCATTTAATGATGGCTTTGAATGTGAAAGAGTCTTTCGGATTTGAAAAATATCAGGTTGAATTTTAAAATTTGACTAAGCTGATAAAATTAGGTCTACTACCTCAGATCACTTAATCCTTGCATTATTTATGTACACTAATTCCTCTCCGAAAATATAATGCGATGAGGTTTGGGTGCTACAACAAAATGGGCAAATACACTTTCGTCCACTTTAGGAATGACACTCCCCGAGGGGAATCTCACTTTTAGTCTTTGGAATAAACAAGCGGTAAAAAGAAATAGTTGGTCCTTTGCCATCGTTTCCGCGGGACATATTCTTTTCCCAATGGAGAATGGAATGAGTGCTTCGTGTTTCAAAACGGTCTTCTCATCTGAAGACAGAAATCGTTCGGGACGAAAATTTTCAGGGTCTCCCCAAATTAGTGGATCTTGCATCACTGCAAATTGATTGCCAAATACGTAAGTGCCTTTAGGAATTATATAGCCCTGCAAATTTACATCCTCGGATGCTGCGTGTAGCAACCCAAAGGGGATCATAGAACTGAATCGCATGACTTCCATTACGAAGGCCTCCACATATGGAATTCTATCAACATATTACAATTATTACAAAAACTGTAATTTATTATACTTGGCAACTTAGTTAATGTAATAAATCTCTATACTTGCCATATAATAAAAATACAGATGAAATCCATCAAGATCTTGAATTTTGGATAGGATTATAAACAGAAAATCGTACTCACTTTGTTTTATCATCAAGAGATGGGACTTTAGTGGTTCCAATTGCTTCCGTGATCTTTACATAAAGTTTTTCTTGTATGTCTGTAAAATGAGCTAGGATGAAACAAGTCCACGTAAGAGTTGTGGTTATTGTTTCTGAGCCACCCAAAAATAAGTCGTATAGCGCCATCATCATATTGTGATCTGTGAATTAAGGTCGAGGTTCCTTTCATTAATTAATAATTTTGATAGCAGAAATTGAAACGAAGTTATTAAACGGGAAGTTATTATTGAACATATCAACAATTTTCCTAAATCAGCTCCGAATTTTGTTTTTAAAAGGAGACTATAGAGTAAGTACCTCCTGTTGTTCCATAAAAGCTTGATTGAGGTGGAGCTTTGTTAATCTCTTCTATGTAGCAATCAATCAAGTCCCTCTTCTCTCCCTCTTGGTAAGTTTCCTTGTGCTGGTTTATAGACTCTTGAATGAAATTGTGAATTGGAATGAGGTTTTTCATGTACTTATTGTGTCCCGACAAGTTTGGGGCCCAATAGCTCAAAAATGGGTACGGTACAATAATATTTCCCACCGTTCCAGATGTTAAATTACTAAAAAATATTCAATTAAAATCATTACGTGAATGAACATCGTTGGGAGACTAATACAATGAAGATGTAATTAATATGTACTAATTAATGTCCATTTCTATCTAACTTAGACATCAATTGAAGTAGATGGTTGATTTTTGGATCATCTTGGGTATATCGTTCTCCTGCAACAATTTTCCACAAAGAATTAATGACAGCAACACTGAATAGTCCATGATTCGAGACTGGTTGTTCCTCCAGCTTTCGAATTTTTTCAATTAATTCCAGCACGTCTTCCATCATCAGAACTTCCATTGAACTTTTTCCGAAGCCAAAGTCTCGAAGATTTCTGAGTACGAAACGACGTTGCTCCACCCACTCCGATCCATACGTGTGAATAATACCTTTTTATAATCAAAGTATGAATTAGTTAATTTCTCATGCAAAGACGTAATATGCTTACTACCACAGATGACATACTACTGAGTATCGAAATTTCGATTTGTGAAATGGTCATGTAATATTTTTAAAGATTATACTGAATGGCTTGAAACACATAATTCAGTTCAGATCAGCGTATATTTACCTCGCCTTTCTCCAGTTTCAGGATGTAAGAAATGTCTCATTGGTGGACGAAAAGTCAGTGCGTTTAAACTAAATGCTTCTTTGATTAATTTCAAACTGTTCAGGAAAATGGACCTAAATTTTTGAAATAAATTATATTAATCACATTTACATATATGAAAAAAATATTCTAAATTGTAATTATCTGTATCACCTCTGAGTGCCGAATTGTATTCCAATAATGTCCCCATAAGTGTCCCTCATTTTTGTTATTGTCCGGTACGGTTCATCTCCAAGTTGTAGTAGGTTTCCAACCAGTGGTAATCCAACTGGCCCTGAAAATTTAATTATTTTAATACATTACTTTTTCAATAACATTATATACTTATATATAGATTTGACAACCTACAATGCCTAAATGGTATACAAATTACTGTAATACAATCGGATGAAAATTACTAAATGCACCCACCTATCTGTACTGAATTAGTTTGGATAAAATTATGATTAAGTTATAGGTTTTTAGGGTGGATATTTCAACATTTGAGAAAGGGAGTCACATCAAAATATATATTAGTAATAAATACTATAAGACCACGAAGCAAAAAAGTTTGTATTTATAACCTTTTCGGCAAAAACTTATCTCTTTTTCTTGAGTGCATAATTTTAAATACTCATAAAATAGTTTAATAATCAAACCTGGTGGAAAAGTTTTCGAATGTTTCCTTCTAATATAAATATAAGCTAACACTGGAAGAATCAGCAGAAACATTGCGGTGATCATCATTTTTCGTCTGAGATTTCTACTGTCCTAATTGAATAATACTCTTATGATTTGGTAAAAATAGTTTTATTCGACGGGTAACAAAATATTAGGGTAACACCGGGACGGGTGTAAACTCTGCGCACTGTGCACGTGTATTAGTATTGTGTACTTATTTATTATTTACAGCTCGCAGTTCATCTCTGATTGATTTAGCCGGGCTCAATGCTCAAAAGGGTGACATATCTGTTCCTATAGGAATTGTGTTAAATGATAAAAAATTGTTTGTGGCATGATTTAACATATCTAGTGTACACATAATATTATTCATTTATTCTGTAATCATTATAATATTAAATTAACTATAGTAATAGGTTCAGAGAAATATTACAAATGAACTACAGATAACATTCAAGATAAAATAGTAGTATATTACCGTAATAATCGAAATAATTCCGCGCGGAATTATTGTTTCAAGCACATAAAAAAATTCCTGAAAAGACCAAAAATGTCGAAATAATTCCGCGGGCGCGGAATTATTTCGATACGCGGAATTATTTTTCATTAAGTCAATATTTATTTTATTTTCAATACATGGGATAAAATGTTTTATAAAAAATGTATTTAGAGGTCATCATCTGAAGACAGGGAAATATATTTATCGGATCGATTAAATCGAGGTCCATGTCTTCTTTGTCCGAAGGCAATAAAATATCGTCCTCATGAATTAAGGGCTGTTCTATTTGCATGTACTGCCGCTGTAGCATTTCACGCCCTTCTTTACAATCCTTGCCTGGTTTGAAGGCCGCATTAAAATGTCCTGGCTTCCATCCGTGACATTTAGAATTCCACAAGAGAAGAAGGATTTTTTAATAACGCCTGCTGTTAAGGAATCCCAGGGTTCGACGATCCAATTGCAGACTACACTCAAAGAAGGTGGCTTTGAATTACAACCTTTAGTAGTTTCAAAGTTTGCAGGAGTACATACCCACACATTGTATTGTTTCCTGATGGAATCTTTGAACGGCTTGTTCCAGCTGACATCTGCTGGCTGGATGTATTTAGTACATCCTCCTGGGATGACAGCAGAGTCGACATTTACTCTTAGTAATTTTTTTAGGTACAGGTACGCGGAATTATTTCGATACGCGGAACTATTACCATTAACAACCAAAAAGGCGAAGTAAAATCGAAATAATTCCGCGTATGCGGAATTATTTCAGTACGCGGAATTATATCGATTATTACGGTATGTGTTTAATGGTTTACAGACATTCAGAATGTCGAAATTGGCATGCATGTGATAATGCGATGCGATGTAGCCCCCAACGCGTGATTATTGAGGCTCTTCGCCCTCACTACAAATATAATACGGAATGAAAAACTTACTTATAATGAACCTGAGAAATGACGTCGATTAAAGTGTGGTCATCATCTTTCTAGCTACTCTCGTTGGTGGCTAAGCTGGCTAAATTCATTTTTATCCAATACCCAATATTAAATAAAACATGTTAAGTGAGGTGTCTACTAAATTTGGCAGTCAAAATCTTCAGTTAAAATAAAAATTAAAAAGTAGTTGTATTTGTTAAGGAACTAAAATTCGAGTGGCCAGGACTCAGGGCACATTTTATGTAGTTACGTGTAACTGAAACAACCGCCACTGAACAAGTTCACATTTTCAATGCAGTCCACAGACTACTTAAAATAAAGATATATGTTTTGTAGGGTGTAATTTTACTTCATAATTACGAGGAGAATACATATGATAAATATTAGATGCAAATATATAAGTAATGTATGCGAGATATAAATTCAGCAGTTTTTGCAAGATATGCTTTATATTAAAATGATTAGGCTAGGTTACTGTTATGCAAAATTATAGAATGGGAAACAAAATCGGCATTTCATTCAAATAATTCATGGCATTCTCATATTCAGTATAATAGAAAAGGTGTCTGAAAGTACATTAATAATTATTTGTGACAGATTGAATGGTAGGCTCCATAGTGCTATTATATAATAACTGATAAAATAAAAAACGAGGCAAATTAAACAAATTATAGGCTATAGTCCTCGTCTGTTGTGAACCTTGCCAATATGATATTATTCAATGATAAGTATGTATGTACAAAATGCAGTTTAACCATTTCCTGATGAAAGGTCGAAAGTCGAATTAAGTTGAATACCTGGAGATATTGAGATTCACAGTGGAGTTGAGATAATGCTCAAGGAATTTGACCAAATAAAGTAAAAGCGTGGAAAATATAGGTAGTTATTATTTACTAAGCCAGATAAAGAATGCACATTTTGAGTCATAGCTCGTCCTAGAAAAATGCTGAATCACAGATAGTGTATGTAATCTGAGTAAACTTTTAAAAGTCCACATAGATATAATTATTAGGAATTTTAATGGCCTCAACAGAGAAATATTTCTATTACTGCATATTTTTTTGGATGTTGATTGTTACTGCCCACTACTTACTTACCAGGGACGGAACTAAGTATAAGTAAAGTATGGGCGAGTTGGATTACTATGCCAAACATTTCCTGACTTTGTTTGAAATTTGCTTCCATTGTAAATTGTAAAAGTAATCTAAAAAATATTCGCACCTATATGTCAAATTGTGTTCATGTTCTATGCAGGGAACAAAAAAGGGCATTTTTGCCTTTGTTTATAAAAAAGGTAGGAGCAAGTTCTTTTGTTGAATTCCTTTGAAATAGCCAATATGCAGACCTTGGAAGTTTTATTTTGGTAGTGGCTCAAGTTGAGAATTTTTTATTTCTGTACCATGAGCAAAAAATTCATCGTTTGGTCAAGGGAATAAGGTACTAAATAATATCAAGTTGGCAAGGTGCCCATGCCTCTGCTTGTTACTGTGACACGTGCATTGTACGTAGTAGACTATGTGCGTCGAAATATCTTTTTAAATGAGGTACATTGGAAAACAAAATGTGTATTCCAGTAAGCTGTAATCTATTGCCACGTCACCTTTGGTCAACAATCATGTTGTACAACCGGAAAACCCTTCTATTTGCCAACATATTACAAACACTTTAACAAACAGGTTTAACGTCAATTGATGTAAATGATGCTTAATATTATCAGGAGGCAGCCTGATAACCAGATTATATACTCTATATTAACCTTTGGTTATTAAATGAACTGTACATCCGCCATTTTTAGCCAAGTGGAAAACGCCACGCATTAATTTACATTCAATTTCAAATAATCAACTGAAAAGCTTTTTATATAAACGATTTTCAGCATTGTTTCATTCCAATTACTTTAAAATTTAGTGAGAAAAGGTTAAATCAATTATAGACATTAGAATAGGCATCTAAAATGGGGGCTGGAGATAAAAATTTGGATTTTTCCTGGAGAAATAATAAAAAGTCAATTAAAGCCAAATTGGGATACATTCTAAATACAGAAAACGCCTACCATGACGTCACACTTCTTGTAGGTAAAGAACAACGGCCAATTAAAGCACATAAATTAATTTTGATAATTTCCTCAAGAGTATTTGAAGAAATATTGGAACAAGAAACGCCCGACTCATTGAATGGGTCTATTACTGTACATCTACCCGATGTGCATCCCGCAGCACTTCATTGTCTTCTAAAGGTAACATTTCAATATTATTTTTTTAATTGCCTTCTTTTATCATTGATTTTACTACGCGCCCACCTTGACGTTTTTAATTAATTGTTTTTTTTGAAAATTTAGTTCATTTATACGGATAAACTGGAGGTAACACTAGAAGACGCTATGTCTGTTCTTTATGCTGCGAAGAAATTTGACATTCCTGACTTATCGGATCGTTGTATTGAACTTTTAAAAGCTAATATAACGGAGAAGAATGTAATTGGAGTGTACGAAAGTGCACAAATAAATGGAGAAGACGAATTACGAGATTGTGCATTGCAGTTCATTCTTAGGTATAAATTACATTATATTAATTGCAGGATTGTTTTTTAAATTTACAATTTTTTATACTGAAAGTATAAGAATTTGAAGAAATGTTTTGTAATTCAATTTTAATATTTGTTTTGCAGAAAAGCTGATATCCTTATAAATTCCCCTGAGTTTCTGAAATTGAAATATGAAGTGCTATGTACGATATTAGAACGAGACGAACTATTTGTGGAAGAATTAAAAATTTTCAAATTTATTATGAGGTGAGCGAATGATTATTAACACTATTTATAAAGTTGGTTGAAGTAAGACGTCGTTGCACATTTTAAAAATCGCGCCATGAAATACACAGGGCACACGGAGGTATTTGTGCAACCACTGCCTTATGTCAACCAAAAAGTTAATAAGTAAGCATTATGATGGGTACGGGGATTTATGAAGTATTAATTTTGTATATTTTTGAGTAATTTTTGCCAGAGATATCAAATAACAAATATTATATATATATTTATCTTATATAGGTGGGCTAAGGAGGAATGCAAAAGGTTTGACATGGACGATACTGGCGAGAACCATCGATATGTCTTGAAGAAGGCAATTTATTTGATCAGGTTTCCATTACTGAATGTGGAGCAGTTTTCGACGCACGTAGTCCCCACGGGAATTCTTTCGTCCAGCGAAATGGTTGAACTGTATCAATTTTACACGATGCCTCCGGGGCTCAGGTCCCAAATCAGTGTAACCAACCAGGCTACTATGCTCTTCAACAATCGTCCAAGAGTACAACCCACCTACCACACCTTCCAACAAAAATCGCCGCAGTCGTCACCCGGAAATAGTTTATCGCAACCAATGGGCCACTTATCAGTTTCAGAGGCCAGTGGATATTCAAATAACTACTCCGATCCTGCAAACCTTGTTAAACACAACGTTGAGAGCATTTTGCAAGACAGAGGTAAAAAATACAGCCCTTCAGTCAACTTCCCTACGAATTACAACAATTATTCTCCTAGATTTCAATGAAATCCAATCTTTTGATAATTTTGGTTAGACTTTAAATGAAAGGAATTACTATTTGCAAATTCTATGCGAATTTCTCACTTCCAGAATTACAAAAAATGGTTGGTAATCTTCGAAGTAATATTGGTGCCAAGGCTTGTATTGAGGGGGGCATTGGGGGCAAATGCCCCCCCCCCGAAATCGAAATCCGAGAAAAGAGTAAAGTTTTTCTCAAAATACCAAAAAATTTTATTTTGTCATTTTTAGGCTTTTTTGACTCATTGTAGACAAAATAAGCCAAAATTTTACGCGCTTCGCGCGAATATGCCTAATACATTTAAGTGTATGACGTCATTGCCCATCTCCAAAATCGACTTTTAAATATGGTACTGATTGGTGCCGATGTTTTGTAGATAATAACAATGTATGCCATTGGCGAGAAAATAAGACAATTGGTAATTAATATTAAAAATATTTTTCAGGTTTTTGGGTTTTATGTCTTTTCTAAAATTCTGTGAATTAAATTATAAAAATAAGATGATTGAATTTTAATTGTTAATAAATTACATGTTACGATGTATTGTGACTTGAAAAGGTATTACAAGATGTTAATTATTTATCTGTCATCTTCGTCAAAGATAGCCAAGTTTTTGTCGATTTGGATCAATTGGATGTGTAATGAAATCATGTAGTTTTGCAATAATAAATGTGTTAGAATTGGTCCGCTAATTTTGCACATATTTAATTTCAATTAATCAATTACCATGCAAATCCAATCGATTACGTTAACTACAACAGTCATATGACTTCTAAATACTGAATTCATAATAATTCGCATGAAAATCATCTTCCAAAATAGTGTCAAACTTAATTGTAAATATTAGTCAATTACTACTAAATTCAGCATAAATAATTTACCATGTAAATCAAATTTGTTACAATAACTACAACAGTCATATTATGACTTCTAAATACTCAATTCATAAAGCGCATGAACACCATCTTCCAAAATTGTAACTTAATTCTAAATATTATGTAATTACTGCGAAGTTCATCATGAATAATTCATCTGCTAAAAATAAACATAGAAATGCTGCGATAACAAATAATAAACTAGAGATTTCTATCCAAAACAAAGAAAAATAACATATCATCAAAACGACTGAAAAATGAAACTAAGAGCGCTTACATTTTAAAATCAAAGCAAGAATGAAATAATTATCCCGGGCGTCCTTTGGGGTGATGTGTGGGCGGATTCATTTGGGGAGAAGCGGAAGGCTCATCTGGATTGGGTTCGATGGAAAGACGCTCAACAGATCTTTGAATCCTACGTAGATCTTGATTTTCGAAACGACTGGCACGTTGTGGTCCACGAGCAGGAGAATAATTTGGAGTTGGGTAAGAGAAGAAAGGCGTCGGAGGGTTCGGGTAACTGTTGAAGTTTCCCGGTTGAGTTGATTGAAAAGCAGGATCCATTGGGCTTTGTCCTATTTGACCAGAAGGTTTGTGACGAGGCGGAGTACCGTATGGCATCATTGGATAATATGGCATCTGATTTTGGTGCTGACAGGTACATTTTCCCGTTTGCGGCCATTGATAAGGGAATGGTTGTTGTCTAGCCATGGGTGGGGGATAGGGATAGAATCCTGGACCGAATGGTGGAGCAAAAGGCATGTAGGGATTCCAGCCCTGGATTAACAAAGAAATAATTACTATTCATTTCAAAAAATAGATTTCCATACAGTTTATAATTTCGATAACTTTATCGTTTGTTTACACTTACTTGATAATTTTGATTCTGTGTCTGGGAACCATGCGGTAAATTCTGAGGGAATCGCATATTAGAAATCATGCCAACATTAGAATTCGGACCAGACGATTCGTTGTCATTTACAGAGCCGTTGCTTTCCATACCAAATTTTTCGTCGTCCTCTAGGACTGATTTCTTTAAAAAATAATATAATAGAATAATAATCAGCATCATAATTTACAACATAGGAACACATAGGGAATGTTAGTTCTTTATTCTTACTGACAGTCAACATAAAATGTAGCCGATAATTATAAAACCCAGCAGATACAATTTCCCTAGATTCCAAGTAGCTATTAATACCCGGGAAAATAAGTACGTTGCATTTTTAATATTTAAGAAGTAACAGGAAGAAGAAAACCGAATTTTCGATTTCTTCCTCGCTGATTTTATTACACAGACAACTTTCTTAGTCAAAAAATTAAAATATAAGCAAATATGTTGGCTACATTTTACTTTGGCTTTCGGGCAAAAAACAGCCTTTGTTTTACTGGTTTACATTTTTATTAAATTCCTATACTTACAGCGATTGGAAAAGATATACGATGAGGCGTACAGGTGATCCAAGTCATGATCTGATGCTGCCTTCGGCAAATTTCCCGTTCTTCTGTCTGCCTGGTAGGGTAGTGACTGCCAGGAGAAGCCATTGATGAATGCATCAGAGATCCGATGATGTTATAAGCATGTCGGCTGACAGTTTTCAGGGGACAGTGGATATGTCCAGTTCGTGTCTGGAAAGTAACAGATTGTAAAATAATATTTATTTATATAACATAATATTTCACTATTTTAAATACTAAATAACTTATATGCATTACAATTACTGCAATAATAAAGCGATGTACTTAGATATTAATAATAATTAGCATAATGTAACCATACCTTATGGTGATGAAGACAAGCCAATCGAGTAAGCTTTTTATAATCATCACTATCCAATATTTCTGCCACTTTTTCAACATTAGCTACGTTAGATTCTCCAATATCTTTAGCATAAACAGCAGCAGCCATTTTGAGGACAAGATACTCCAACGGGAAAACTTGAAACCCATACTCATCCCCTCCTGTAAAATTTGCAAGATTTAGATTACTGTATGATGTGCTAATAATATCACTATACAGATAATATGTACAACACTTCATATTATGTTCATAATATTCCAGATATAATTATATAGGTAGCATAGTAATTCGTAAATAGTTTACCTCTGGCTTCGAAAAGAAAATTCAAGCAATGAGTCACACGAGAGTGTTCTCCTGTCCGGCAAAATAGAAGAGCATTTTGATTTTTTCCTCTGCCATACCGATACTGAAAAAATTATTTTGGCCATCAAAATTACACAAAATAATAATTTTAAGACATTGAATTGAATCAATTTATAAGAATCCCAAGCTGCAAGCTGTATTGGGCCAACGGTGTCAAAAAAATAGATTTGTTGGCACGACGTTGGTTAAATAATGGGGACTTTATCTGCATGAGTAAGATACTATCCCATTATTGGGCCCCTAAATTTTTCCCGTCAATGGGCCTCATATTTTGGCCCAATGTTGGCTTAATGCCATAACAGTCAATACGTTTTTAGACCGAGCTTCCCCGTTACAGGCCCCAAGGCTTCTAAATTGTATTGGGCCTGAATTGTTGGGCCAGCAAAGGCCTACAGCCATGAAAAAATTAACGCAAACTCCCTTTGTCGGCCCTTTATCGGCCCAAAGCACAAAGCTGTGCAGTCTACGTGAAAGTGAGTTCTGCTTCATCAGGACAACCATGCAACCGCCATTCAGAATTTACGAACCGCAGAGAAAGAAGCCACGCTGATTTAAAATGGAGCTTAGAAGACATAGAAACGTGGAATTTGCAGTTATGGAGTTTACCACTGACGGACTGCTGGAACTAGAAGTTGTTCCTCGATTTTGGATTTCTACAAAAGATAATATTTCGTATTGTGCTTGGCCCGGGGGTCCTAATGCCAGATACTTTGCAAGAAAACAAGAAAATCTGTCTCCAACTTGGAAATTATACCCGTGCGCAGTTAAGAGGATTAAAGGTAAGTACAAGCACCATACACACATTAATTATTATTAGAACTGTCTGTAATACATGTACAAAACACATTTCAAAGACTGTTTAAAATCGTAGAAATGATATTGGCTTTAGCATTGATTTTTTATTTTTTAGATTCCTACGAAAAAGCCGATAAGAGTTGTGAAAAACTATTAAAATCCCAGCAAACAGAAGTTGATACTTCAGACTCGGACAAAACAAAAGGCCAAAGTAATCAGCCCCGGAAGCGAAAAGTACAACCCATTCGTAAAGCTATACTTCCTGATGCTCAAATAATTACTCCAGTTGAACTTCCTGAAGTTGCGGCAAACGAATACTTCAATTTTGACGTTCCTAATGGTAATTATTAATGCTGAAATCAAAATTCTATTATATATATTTCAACAGAATTTTAATTTCATTTTTAGTGGTATTCGTAGATGCTAGTGATGAACCATATCCTTACAGCGACTTATTGGAGCTAAATCCCATTCCTTCAAGTAATAATTATCGTTGTGGATCGCCAGTAGGCCTACCTCCCCCGCAACCCAATGTTGTAGAAACTACATCTCTTAGTCATCACGGCAACTTTGGAAGTTCTTATACCGTGCCACCAGTTTTGCCGCTTACCGAGGCACATGAATCAACCTCAAAGACAAATATCCGGTCCGATGCATTGAATACTAATTCAAATAACGTCAGCGACTGCAAAAGTATGTCTGAAGATAAATTTCATTGGTTGATATAAATATAAATTAAATAGAATAAATTTATTATCATTTAAATGGTGTGTGGGTATTAGTTTAAAACCATTCGTAAATATTTCAGCGTTTGAGGGTCAAGTCTTATGGCATCTAAATGCTATCCGAGAGGAGATCAAAGATTTATCGTTGAAAATCGACTCGATTACTGTGGAAAAAGTACTACAAGCGGATGAAAATGATGAGATTCCTTCACTCCCTTGCAAAACTGAAGAAGAATTGAAGGAACTTACTCAATGGCTAGAAGAAAATCGAAATAAAAAGACTTTGGTAAATTGCAGTCACAAATTATACATTTTACAAACTTTTCACTTTTGCCATTACAAAATTACAAAATATTTTAAAGATTAAACTGTTGCGATTTACCGGAGGAGAGAATTGGAAGGAGTTGACAAACAGGATTTTGAAAAGAACAGTATCAGGAGAATTGGAGAAATCTCTTTCATTATCAGGACGGCACGGAAAAATATCTTTTTCCGGTCATCCACTTTTAATTTGCGCTACCCGTAAGTTTTATCTAAATAATTACTGCTAAGATAAAAATACTGCTTTTGCTAATATTTCCGGTCGCGAATTTTCACGCATATACTCTTTCAAACAGGTGCGGTTCGACTTGTTTTTGGAGATATCACTGATAAAAAAATTGAAGATTACATTGGAAGTTGGTTTCGAAATTCAAAGGACCGAAACGGAGGACGAGAGCGACGCCGGAATCCTGCACTGTCAGCCATCACAAGCGAAGGAAGTCAACAATGTCCTCCAAGCGCACAAAGCGCAGAAAATTAAATAAGTTAGTTAGGTCACAATTAAGTGCTTTAAAAAATACCACCAGATCACCGCAGCAGATAAATGAGGTAGAATTAGTTTCCCATGCTTTTGTTCCCAATTTTCAAAATTACGATTCAGAGTTTGTCCAAAACGACTTTTCTACCGATGAAAGTTATTTATTCTATAGTTCATCTGAATCTGATCTGGAGGATGATTTTTTTGAAAATAACCAAAATGTAAGTAGTCAATTAAGAAATTGGGCTATCACTCATAACATCACCTATAGTGCAATTAATAGTTTAGTTAAAATAGTTAATCCACATTTAAAATGTGCAAAGCCAAAAACTGACGCACGTACTCTTTTAAAAACTCCTCAAAATATTAAAATTGAATCCATGGGGCAGGGATTGTTTTATTATTTTGGATTGCAGCAATTTATTATAAATAGGTATATGTGTGGAATGTCGCCTGGTAATGAAAAATTGACCCTAACCATTGGGATCGATGGACTTCCTATTTCAAAAAGCTCTAAGAAACAATTTTGGCCTATTATAGGCATTTTGGACCAATGTAAAGTAAAAACTCCATTTTTGATTGCATTATATTTTGGCTCAGAAAAACCACCGTTAGTAAATTACATGGACAAATTTATATCCGAAATTTTATATTTAGATGAATTTGGTCTAATTGTTAATAGTAAACGTTTATCTGTAAAGTTGAGGTGTATTATTGCAGATGCTCCTGCAAGGAGTTATTTAAAAGCATGTAAGAGTCACAATGCGTACCATGGGTGCGAACGATGTGAAGTTGAAGGTGATTACTTTGAAAATCGAGTCGTTTTTGATTATTTTAATTCAAGGTTGCGAACAGATAAAAGTTTTCTTGACCAAAGCGATGAAGATCACCATGTTGGCACGACTCCATTGATAAAACTTAATTTTGGATTAGTATCACAGATTCCCATTGAATATATGCATTTGGTGTGCCTTGGTGTAATGCGAAAATTAATAAGGTTTTGGTTAAAGGGTCCCTTAGCATGTAGGTTAAGAGGTATTGTCTTAAATAGTATTAATACTAAACTCAATGATTTAAAGCGATTTATTCCTGCGGAATTTGCAAGGAAAACACGATCACTTGAAGAAATTGACCATTTTAAAGCCACGGAGTTTAGGTTATTTTTACTTTATATTGGTCCATATATTTTAAGGAATGCGATCCCTAATCTATTCCCATTTTCTTTTACTCAATTGCTCTATCTATGTTTTGTCATCTAATAGAGCTACAGATAATAATTGGAATGACGTGGCAAATAAGTTGTTGAGATCTTTTGTTGATAATGCTAAAAAGTTGTATGGGAAAACCTTTATCATTTATAATGTACACAATTTGATACATTTATCCAGTGATTGTTTAAACTTAGGAAAGTTAGATGATTTTAGCGCTTTCCCATTTGAAAATTTTATGCAAACTTTGAAACGTTTTTTACGATCTAAAAATACTCCACTGCAGCAGGTAGTAAAAAGAGCTTATGAAAAAGAGTCTTTACTTTCGTTAGATCAGTCGTCAACTACTGACAGTTTAAAAATTGGTAATCATGGGGGGAAAAGGTCTTTTGCTTACAGAAATGTAATTGTTTCAAATCAGAGTCCAGATAATTGTTTTTTAACTGTCAGTGGTGAAATAATATTCATTGTTGATATATTGGAAATAGGAAATGATGTGCATGTATTGTATAAAAAAAATTTAAATATAAATGGGCTTAAGTTCTACCCGCATGCGATAGTTTAAAATTATCGATTGGTATTATATCCGGTGTCTCCCCACAGCTTCAAATGTGTATAAAAAATTTAAAATGTAAATGCATTTTATTCCCTGAAGATGATAACTCATATTTCTGCATTCCATTTTGCACTGAAATAGAAGATTGAAGTTTTGTCTCCTAATTTCTAGATCAAATTATGGTAATGGCGTTGATAAGTTGTTATATTCAATTGATTAATTTAGTTACTATTTTGATACTATTTCAAATGCAAAATATGGTGCCTAGTAATAACTACTTAGTGTTGGTCATGTTATTATGTCAAATTATGTATTGCAATGCTAATTTTCACTGTAAATAAATACATGCATTCTATTTCAAGTTGTTCTGATGGCTTTTTATAATGATTTTCCCGCTATTGTAGTTTAAATACCTGCATATATCTTACTAGGCATGATACTGGGGATAACTTGGCATTCTGTAGGGAATATTCCGGCAATACATCGGGGAATTTCATGCACTGGGTATAGGTGGGCATTCAAGTGGTCATATATTGGCGTTGTATTTTACCCATGCTGGCATATACTTGGGAATTGCTACACCTCGGCCAGCCTAAATTTAAGTCCGGCATTACATCGGGTGTATAATGGACATCTGGTGGGGTTTGGTCGACATTATTCACTGGCACAGCGCAGTCCCGGCGGACAAAACAGGCAGTGGGCCAACATTTTTGCCGGGCAGTGGGCCTAGATTTTCCCAGTACACTTTTGCAGCTTGGGATTGCGATACATGAAGTTTTAAACTCTAAATATAGTATTACTAATCAAATAATGTATATTGATGGCAAAAATAAAAATACAAACCTTTTTACGAAACAAATTGAGAATCCAGACAGTGTCTCCATAGTTGTTATTCTCCTTCATCGGTTTGGGTAGCTCGAGTAGAGTATTCAAAGTCTGTATAGCTCTTTCAGGTAGGTCTTTGCCTAAAGCGAAATAATAATGATGAGATTCAGAGACATAAATGATTGCAATAATTAATTACGCTGCTTATATAATTAAAACAAAATAGATAATGTTTTTACCGTGGTTGATCATGAGGGCGCAATTGTCAATTATCCCTTCTTTCAATGAAAACGCAGTCAGAGCTATTTCTCCAGGAATAACGACGCCCATATCCCTTCCTCCTCCGATGGCACAGAAGTTAATGAGAACCACGACGATTTCTTCAGGTGGGGCAGAGTTGAGGAATTCATCCACTTGGGCTTTGTAGTATGATTCCTCTCTCATCAACCTGTTGAAAACTGTCTTCTCATCGCCATCTTCAAGTACATTGCTGATAAACATAACAATTAATTAAAACTTATTGTTAAAATGCAAGTCTTAAGGTGTACCTATATAAAATGTTAGCCTTAATGAATAAAAGGACGTGAAATAATAAAAACTATGAAAATAAATAACGAGATTTAATGAAATATTATTAGCTTACCTTTCCTTACAAAAATGTTCCGTATATTTCAAATCTGACATCTTTTCTACTAAAAGATAAAAATTAAGTCGGTTGTCAAACAGTTTTATACTCGTTTATTAACCAACAGTGTAAAGTGTAAAGTCCAGGAGATCAAATAAGTAGATGTGGACAGCCCGACAGCCAAATGCAACATGAACTGAGAAAATCCTGTAAAGCCAATAAGAACAAAAAATATAAATTGTGTTTAGTGCTCCTTTGTTCTTCTGGAGATTCTTTATTCTCCTTCCTGCACTATGCAAGAGACATTTTTGGTTAGGAGGGAAAAACGGTCACAGTGCTTTGGTTGTAGAGTTTCGAATAATGCATGGGCACCAATCACTTCACTACTGTTACTCTTGACTGCGTATAGTGGCAATTAGCAAAAACGAGAAAACAGTGTCGAAAATTTTAGTGTGCTTTGTATAACAATTCTTACTGGTTATAAAAGTTATAATTAGAGCCTCTTAATTATATATTTACCTGTTGCATGTAATTAGAAATTAGAATATTTAGTTAAGCTACTTAGAATAATACAAAATAAAAAAATTGCAATGTAACTTTTTCATTGAGTAATTGCAAACTTAAATCAAATTAAAAATCAAAAACTATATTGTATGCATAAAGCTGTAAAAGTCGGAATAAAATTAAGATTTTCCAATTACTTCTAGATTATAATTTAGAAATTCCATAAAAGTGCAATGTTATGTAAAATTTTAATTGTTATATGTTGCAATGAACAAGAGTTTAGTTGAATGGGATGAAGTCCCAAGGTTTTTGAATACTAGTGGAGTCTAAATCTCGATCCCTCTCCACTTCTCAACTTTAATAACTCAACTCAACTCTCAAAAGTACAATTTGCTTTGCTTACCTGATTGGGCTTGACAAAGTGGAGGAATCCCCGAGTGTGTCCAGAAGTCTCCGGTGCCAGACTAATACCCGGGTTATGTATATGCACTTCTGAATGTATGTGTATGTGAAGCAAGTTTAAGTTGTGTGAATGTATTTAAAATAGTCAAGTGCGAAGTGAATGAACTGTGTGAAAGAGCACAGTTTGAACTATTGAGGACAAGAACTCTGTCTCCTGGTCATAATCGGAATGAAGCGTATTGACGAATGTCTGTAGTATAAATAATTTGTGTTTTTGTGCTGTGTGGGTGGATTTGGATAGGTAGGTATATACACAGGTAACTAATAGTTTACTATATATATTAATTAGGAATAGATACTAGTAGGAAGGTAGGTAAGTAGATGAGCATGGCGACATGCAGATCGCTTACAGCTTAGCATAAGGAAAGGAGATAAGAGACCTGGCTCCTGCAATGTAAGAAGTAGTAGTAGTCATTATGACGTTTGAGGGAATTGTATACCGAGTACTAGAATATGTGTTCGTTGATTATTTTTCATTGATTTTGATACAACCAAATAAATGAGTCCGATTACAAGTAAACTTTCATTGATACTTCTTTATTAACTTTGTAATATTTGACTCCATTCAGTTGCTAGCGTTTATTTTGCCGTAAATAAATAAAATATTATGCCGTTGTATTGTCTTGTCAATGTTGTGGGCAAATAAACTAAATACAAAATTGTATCTTCTCAAAAACCCTATTACCTTAATTGAAACCAATCTCAATAATAAAATCTATATTCACGGAGAATTAAAACCACATCTTTTAATTAAGGTTTTATAAGACTTTGTAAAGTTACAAGATTACATTTTATCTACTTAAGTTACAACCTAGATAAATAAAAATGTTTCTACAGAGTCAATAGTATCGTTAGGCCAGATAGTAAACAGAATAATTGCACAGCCACTGTGATTGGTGCTGAGCTATTGCCTGGAGTGGTCGTCCTTTGAGTAGATGCGGGTTGTGTACTTGCCGATGGGTCAGTAGAGCCGGGTGGGTTAGTTGTCGGGGGGTTGGTAGAACCGGGTGGGTTAGTTGTCGGGGGGTTGGTAGAACCGGTTAGCCCAGTTGTCGTTGGGGGAGTAGAACCGGGTGGGCCTGTTGTCGATGGGGGAGTAGAACCGGGTGGGGCAGTTGTCGATGGGGGAGTAGAACCGGGAGGGGCTGTTGTCGACGGGGGAATAGTAGTCAATTGGGTAGTTGTCGTCGGAGGAGGTTCAGTCGGTCTTGGGGCCATTTCGAAGAAAATGTTGTCAACCAATATATAGCCACCGTCTTCTGGCGCAGTTAATGTGATGTTAATGACCTGATAATAAATCAATCCAATTATACACCTTGCTGAGTATAAAATGGTATTTATAGATAACGATATAATATTATACCTACTTAAATATGTTCAAAGTATAAATTATAGTGTCCTAAACTGTAGTTTGCTGAAGTTTATTTTACCTTTGCATTTGGATGGTCCTCCACTGGTACGACTTGTTCAAACCAAGTCTTACTTCCATCAGAAATTGTAGCAATGACAGTGGAATCAGAAGAGTTGATCGAATCTTTTCCACTGACAATGATTTGTGAATTTCCTTGGAAATAACTTTTGATGGACATTTTGGAAATAATTAAGTTTTCTCCATCGACCAAAAAACTACATGCGACTGGCTTGCATTGTGTCCAGAAGCCTTCAAAAGCTGGGTAGATATCTTGTTCAGGCTCAGTTTTACTACATCCATAAGCCCAATTGTCCATGTAATCTTCAGAATAGTGGCAATTGTAAGTTAGCCAGTAAGGTGCGGAAGATCCCAAGTCTATCAGGTGTGTATTTGAAGCTAATTCGTATTCGATGAATATGCTGTCAACCAATATGAAGCCACCCTCTTCTGGAGCAGTTAATGTAATGTTAAAGATCTGAAATTAAAAATGACTTTAAATAATTGATCATAACGACCAAGGACGTATTGAGTGGGGCTGAAGCACCACCCCCTCCGAAATCCAAGGAAAAAGACATTTTTTCTCAGAATAGAAGAAATTTTGCGATCCACACGATTAATTGCCATTTTTGACTCATTTTCGGCAAAAAATGTCAAAACTTAGGAAATATTAGCCCCCGAAACTCAGTTCTGTCTGTATACGTGCTTAATAACAACTAGAAAACCTCATTTGATTGTATTGTTTTATAATCTGAGTTGGGGAAGACCTTATCCAATATTTACAAAAATTTTTTTCTGCCCTGACAATCTTTAAAACTGTAGTTGTAGTAGCCCCACTTACGCTATTACATTTTCAACATTTACCTAATTTAAATGCAAATGCAAGATTTTCGTGACATTTTCTTCTGATTGCTCAATAGTTAACTTTCTTAACTATTTACTACTACTGATTGTTTGAAAATTGGCCAAGTAATATGCATGATTAACAATTGAGAGTAGAGAAATCCTTTGGAAACTTATAATTCTAAATCCTTTTCAATACTAAAATTCTAGTAAACTTGTAATTAGTGGACTTTCAAAAAATCCAGGTATTTATTTTGAGTTTAGTTAACACATAATATTTACCTAGATTTCAATATTTTTAGTTTTACGAAATTCGAAGCGTATAAGTACATTTAAATGTTGGACGGTATTTAATTTTCTACTACATGGTTGTCTGTCTACTAATTTACGTTTAATTGTTAAATATCACCTTCGATCCTGGATGACTCCCTACTGGTATATTTGTTTCAATCCACGTTTTACTTGTATCAGAAATTGTAGAGACGACAGTGGAATCAGAAGAGTTGATCGAATCTTTTCCACTGACAATGATCTGTGAATCTCCTTGGAAATAACTTTTGATGGTCATTTTGGAAATTTTTAAATATTCTCCATCAACCAAAATATTACACTCGACTGGCTTGCATTGAGTCCAGAAACCTTGGAACTCTGGGTAAATATCTTGTTCTGGTTCAGTCTTACTACATCCAAAAGCCCAATTGTCCATATAATCCTCAGAATAATGACAACTGTAAGTTAACCAATTGGGGTTGAAAGACGCCAAGTCTAGTAGGAATTCTTCTCCAGAAATTTCGATCGCCAGTGCATTTAAGCACAAGAGAAGAAGGATTTTAGAAATTGATTTCATTGTGGTAATAATTAATAGAGCTGCAACTGAAAATCTTCTGTGCCAACTCTATGGCCATTAATTGAAACAGAGGTCGATTATAATGAAACTCTTTCATTTTGACATCGATCAATGCTGATTAATTGATTGCTGATGTTAAAAGGATTGAGATATGATAAATTTTTAAATTATGACACGCTATTAGTCATTTTAATTATGATCTTACTTTTATTCATATACACTCCCTTTCCCTTATCAACACCATCCTTTGAATTTTATCTTCATTGTATTCACTAATTATTTTAATAACACTTCAACTTTAAATGTATTAAAATCAATTTCCCTACATTGTTACACCTCACACGAACTTCAGGGATGTTGCAATGAGGCAATTTTGCCATACACTTCAAAAGTACTTCCGAATCAACCATATTATTATGTTGTATCATTTAAGTAATTTTTAAGAGAGTGGAATTAATTTGTAAAAACCTACAAGAAGTGGCAAGTAAGTAGAAAGTTAGAAGAATACTCCACAAAGTCGAAAATCGAAAATATTAGCTATTTTAATGCTGACAAATGAATTAATTGATTCTTTTTTGGAGTAAATATATATACCTATATCACATATCGACACTTACCTACTCGAAATTTTTTCATGATTTATTTGTCAAAATAATGAACCTTTGCATACACACCCTTTATTCAACCGATCCCCTTATTGATTTGATATTGATGCAGATACTCGGATAGATAAAATGCTTTATATGAATTAACTAATTATGCATGTAGACACTTATAATATTGTTATACTCCAATGCTGGATTTCCAACATGTACATACTATTTGTTGAAAGAATCAGGAATTTTATCTTGCTAAGCCTAGATTATTTTTAAATCGAATTGATTGACACTTACTAATACAGTTATTATGCCCAATCAATTAATTACGCTTTAAATACAATTCAACGTTTGTTCTGAAACACGGACGCTACGCTGTGCAACTCAAATGGAGTAGTTAAATGCAATTCAAAATAATTAAATTAATATCAATAACATTTGTCGAACAAGTTACTATTTATATACCCAATGACTATGTAGTCATTTTGGTTTTCTGGCCAGATTATGGGAAAAGAAGGCTGAGCTTATACATGCATTCAATTTAACGTTTACGCATTACATTATTTCACTTATAATGCTTTTTTTTCAAAATGTCTCTTTTTAACCGAGTGCATTATCACGTACAAATGCTAGCAAGATTTTTTTGAGATAATTTTATCTATTTATATTTGCAAAGTTGGTAAACGACTTAATAAGAAATTATGCAATTATAGTCTTAGTACAGGTGTGACATATTTATACTGTATTTTCACCATCAACTTCTGAACTGTTTCATGATACTTGATTCAAACAGATTGAAATTCTTCTAGAAGGGGTTTAAATTTCGTAATTATTATTAGCAATACAATAGATAGAATTTCCTCAAAGTCCTGAGTTTCTATTTTTTTAGATTGGACTAGCTACATCTTATTTATTCAGAAAGATGATGTGAGTTACATGTACAGTTGATAGCTTATAATTATGTGATACCAACTGTTATCAATATTAGACAGAATCTAGAAGTATTATTAAAAGACTATTGTGGGTTTTCACAAGAATTCATAGCTGCATGTTCGTATGTTTGTATTATCTTTGTAATTGCTTGATTCAAAAGCTCTTAGTAGGACATTGACATTGAGTTATCTTTACTCCTGACTTTTTAGTATTCTGCAGGGCTAATTAGTGACAGGCTATCTTGGAAATAGACAAGCAAAGTACTAAATTGTTTTTAAGAGGACGTGAAAGGTGCAAGTACGTCAGTTGAATGTAACTTCATTGTGAAATTTTTGAAATGTTTTAACCGAGTGCATTATCACGTACAAATGCAAGCAAGATTTTAATACTGCAGTAGTGTCTGCATCCCCTTGACTTTCAGTCATTAATAATACAATCATGAACTTGAAATGGTCAAAATGACCATTATTTGCTAGCTCCAGGCTTCAAATACATAGCCATAACCCATATCTACAGTATTATGCTGAAGGACATACTAATAACTATATTTATGTATACTATACAGTAGGAGTAGTGTCGAAGTATTAATTCAACGACCTTGGCTCATCGTTTGTGTTTGTAAAGCAAACTCATTCCATTTACTTTCAGTCAGTAAGTAATTTATTTTATATACACACATAGAGATAAGTTATCACTTTGGATGTTTAGCTTATACAAGAGTTTTGTTGGAATATATCGCACAATCGCCGTTCGTGTACATATCATTAGAATATTATGCTATATAACTTTTTGATTTGTCTGTCTTCTTCAGCCTTCCAACAAGTGTTATAAACGTGAATTGCACTCTGCAATTCTTCCGATATAGCAGTATAGATATAACTCATAATTATTATCGTGTTTCTCTCATGTATCTGCATGTAGAATGTGTTTAACTTTTATAAGTGTAGGTATTCCGTGAATACTTGTTGCATAAAACAATCACTAAGTTATAATATGTAACTACTGTTACATACTACGTCTACACAATTCAAGCTGTGCACGTGAAATAACGTCCTTCGATAAAAAGTGTTTAATAACACGATAATTAGAGTGATTTTCATAACAAGTGGCTTTTGTTTTAACCATGGGTGACAAAAGTGGTTCAGTTGTTAAATCATTCAAAGAAATTAGGTTTCTAGTCAACACTTAATAGTTGTTAAAAATAAATTTCCTAAATAAGTTCCTAAACAATAAGTACAAAGATGAAGCCGAAAGTATTTTACCCGTTGCTATTATCTTTCATCGTACTATTTCAAGCCGTTCATACCGAAAAGATTTTAGTGCTGTCGTTTTTCTCAACTAAAAGTCACAAAATCACGTATATGAGACTGATAGAAGAATTAGCAAATCGAGGTCATGAAGTCACAATTCTGTCACCAGTCAAACCCATGAAGGAAATCAAGAACATCAAAGAGATATACACGTTAGATGTAGAGAAAATCATGGAAGAGCAAAATGTCAACGTCTTTGAAATGAAACAGAGCGGGAAGACAATCGATCCACTTTTAATGGTGAGACTAGTTGGACACATTTGCGGATTGTCTTACGATCTCCCCCAGGTTAAGGCAATACTCAAGGAGAAGTTCGATCTTATCTTCATCCAGCCTCTATTCAATGAATGTGCGATGGGAATCGTTTACAGACTCCAGGCTCCTCTTGTCTTGTTCTTCCCAACTTCCGTACCCGGATTTATGATATCCAAAGTAGGAGGAGACTTTCCTCCGTCTTTCAGCCCAAATCCTTTCATGGGATATTCTGATGACATGACATTCCCTCAGAGAATCATTAATTATGGTATACTGCTACTTGTTGAATCCGTCATGCGATTCTACTACGATCCCACCATGACTGCAGTTTATCAACAGAAGCTAGGACAAGACATTCCACCCGTCAGGGAGCTTCTTAGAAATACTTCCCTCATTTTGTCAAATGGACATTTTAGTTTGACCAAACCCAAACCTTATCTCCCTGATGTTGTTGATGTTGGAGGAATCCATTCCCGACCAGCTAAACCACTTCCTAAGGTAAATAATTGTAAAAACAAAGTTAAATAATGCATTATTGTGTTGATTTAATGAATTTATTAAAATAAAATTTAAATAAACAATAAGAGTTTAACAAATCATTACAGATTTTAAGTTATCATGTAATTATTATTTTATTAATCCAAAATAAACATTAATTTTGTTAGGACTTGGAAGATTTTGTCTCCAAAAGTGGTAAAGATGGATTTATTCTCTTCAGCATGGGTTCAGCTATCAAAGGTGACCAAATGCCCGAGAAAAAAAGAAAAATGTTCTTAAATGCATTCTCAAAACTAAAACAGCAAGTTCTTTGGAAATGGGAATCTGAAACGATGCCTGATCTACCGAAGAACGTTAAATTAAGCAAATGGCTTCCCCAACAAGATCTTCTGGGTCATCCGAATATCAAAATGTTTATCACGCACTGTGGAGGAGGAAGCACGGAAGAAGCAATTTACCACGGGGTCCCTCTTCTTGGGTTACCAATGATGGCAGATCAACCTATGAATGCCCAAAAGGCAAGCGTTCATGGGTTTATTGTCACTTTGGAATGGAACGATTTGACTGAAGAGCAATTGACAGGAGGAATCAATGAACTATTAAAAAATCCCAAGTAAATCCTTAAACATAGTCTACTATTTATTTTTGTAGGGTACTAAATTCTTTTAAAATTATATTTATAAGGTACTACAATAATGCACAAGAGCTATCAAAGATTTTCAAGGATCAACCTGATGACCCACTTAAACGAGGAATTTATTGGGTAGAATATGTCATGCGCCATAAAGGTGGGTTGCCAATTAGTTTTGGACTTTTAATACATACCTGGGAAAACGTATTACAAGTTATATGTCAATTTTCTGTGCAATGTATTCCTAATCTTTCATGTCAATTTTAGGTGCACCACATTTGCGCTCGGCTTCCAGAAAACTCAACTTTTTCCAGTACCACTCGTGGGATGTGATAGCAGTCTACGTATCAGTTCTACTAGGACTCATTTACATAATTGTGACAGTTATTAAATTTATTTGCAGAAAAATTTGTGGCTTTAAAAAGATGGACAAACCGTTAAAGCTCAAGAAAAATTAATATTTCTATTTAAATTTAATATGACAAATTAGTCTATAAATAATTTATGATAAATTGCCATTTTATTTATGTAAATATAAAGTACTAGTATTTAACTAAAACTAGATTAGTATAACGCAACGCTAAAATAAATCGGAATTTTCTTACTATTAGGACCTACTTAGTTCTATAATTTTTCGCCATAGGAGCGTTAATCATATCGGTTTACAATGTAAAGAAAAAAACAGATGTAACAAGATTTATATAGAAAAGACAATCACTAATTTACAAAAGACGACGACTTATGGTTCCTTTATTTGTCATGCTTAAATAGTAATAATAGTTATAATAATTTTTTACTGACAGTCTTACAAACATAAATATTCCTTGTAAGATACTTAGGGAGTTTTTCTTCTGGGTAGTATCTGTACTATACTAGCATTGAATGAAATGGAAATTGTTCTGAAATACATTTCTACAGATATAATAGTATTGTCATCTACGCTTATATTTTCATATAGGACTAATAGGACTTACCCGTTTTTTGCTATATGTTACACTACAGTATTTTTATTTTTTATGGTAATGTGATTATTGAAATCCAAAAATGGTTAGCTACATTATATACGCAAATAATATCATTACTTATTACTGATATATACCATTAATATACTCCTATATTTGATGTTACCGCATTTGGATACATAAGTATATTATTCTTAAAGGTTATAGCAAATACTCACTGCTATTAAAAACTTTAATGACATTGAAATACTGACATAGCACATTATCTACTTGTATATTTCAGAATGATAACAAAAACCAGGTGTATGCAATAAAATATACAAATATATAGGTAAGTAGGTATATAGCAACGCAATGAAAACTTGGATAAATCTGAATAAGCAATTGTCACGAGTTCATCTTCACTATTATGCTACTTTCATGTAACATCAGCGTATCACTTAAGCTTTGTTTGACTTCCAAAAATTACAGTAGGTGCTCGTCCAATAGTATCACAATGCATGGAGTTACATCTCAGAGTTTCACAATTACATCTGCATCTGCCTATATTTATATTATACTCCAATGTATTTCTGCAACTCATAAGTGCCTTGTTAATGCTCAATGAATATCGATATAATTTATAATGGTATATTTAGTACCTATATGCATAATATTATAAGTACAATATTAGCTAAACCTGTCTGTGCAACATTATAATATCCTAAACTCCTACGGTAGGGAATATTAGCGTTATGGCTTTTTCTTATATAATAGAATTTTTGCAACCTTATTGCCAGGCATCGAAAATCTCTTGCAACTTGGTTGCTTAGGAAATCGGCTTTCGCCCCGCTTACACTACGCCCCGTCCCCAAAGTAGGAGGAGCTTACGTGTTTGGTGTGAGAATTAGCCAGAAATTGCCTGTTACACTGGAAATTAAAATTTTTTCGATGCCTGCGTATTGCATTTGTAGGATTCCTTGCAATCAAAATAAATTCTACTGTAGTTGATATACTCTATGAATATCATGACAGAAACTATACACCATTTTATCCCTGAATGATTTTTTTGCACAAAAACATTTGATTACACGTTACCTATGATATAAGTGCAACATTATATAAAGTGTATTATTATCTACGTCAACAACTGTCCTTCACTCAATTGATATTGCAAACACACTGCTTGTACTTCACTGCAGTGAGATTTAATTAATTGTTTGATAACTTCCTTTAATTTGTCAAAATATTTGAAAAACAAAGCAGACTTGTCTGGTTCCTGTGTTCGTGCATGACAGTTGGAATAATTCGTTCCAGTTTTAACTAATCCAAAATGAAGTCCCGATTATTTGTGTCGGTGCTGCTATCGTTCTGCGTGTTGTTTCAATCTACTTGTGCGGATAGGATTCTAGTAATAACATTTGTGTCGACTAAAAGTCACAAGATTACGTACATGAGATTAATAGAAGAATTAGCAAACCGAGGCCATGACATTACAGTTCTGTCACCAATTAAACCAAATAAGGAAGTCAAAAACATCAAAGAGATCTACACACTGGATTTGGAGGCAATATTCGAAAAAGACCATTTCAATGCGTTTGAAATGAAAGAGAAACAACAAACAAATAATCCTCTCGTCATGATTAAGATGGCTACAGAAGTTTGTAAACAGTCGTATGACCTTCCCCAGGTTAAAGCCATTATGAAAGAGAAATTCGATCTCATTTTTATGCAACCATTTTTCAACGATTGTCTAATGGGACTCGTCTACAGAATGCAAACGCCTTTGGTTTTATTTTCTCCGACTTCCGTTGCTAGTTTCATGGCATCCGCAATCGGGAACGACTTTCCGCCGTCATTCACACCAAATCCCTTCTTGGGCTATCCCGATGAAATGACTTTCTATCAAAGATTCATTAACTACGGAATTACACTCTTCGTTGATGCTGTACTCCAATTATACTACGAACCCATCGCAACCGCAATTTATCGAGAGAAACTGGGAAATGATATTCCCTCATCCAGGGAAATCATGGGAAATGCATCCCTCATTTTGTCAAACGGTCATTTCAGCTTGAATAAGCCTAAACCATATCTCCCGGATATAATTGATGTTGGAGGTATCCACTCACATCCTGCTAAACCTCTTCCTAAAGTAAGTTAATAAATAATTCAGTTGAAGTAAGGCAGTGGTTGCACATTTTAAAAATCACGCCATGAAATACTCAGAGCCTACCAGGATCCGCCGCAGGGACCTAACCTAAATAAACGAATAACATTGATATGTATTTGTGCAACCTGTGCCTTACTTCAACCAATAATTCGATATTTAATGTTATCTTTTGAAAAACAACTACTTCCTGACTTAATACAAATAAATGCATTGAATCTTGAATACATTTTCAGGATGTGGAAGAATTTGTAACCAAAAGCGGTAAAGACGGTTTTATTCTCTTCAGCATGGGTTCGGCTATCAAAGGTGATCAAATGCCAGAGAAAACCCGGAAGATGTTCTTAAACGCATTCTCAAAATTGAAACAACAAGTCCTCTGGAAATGGGAGTCGGAAACGATGCCTGATCTTCCTAAAAATGTGAAATTGAGCAAATGGCTTCCCCAACAAGATCTCTTGGGTCATCCGAATATCAAAATGTTTATCACGCACTGTGGGGGAGGAAGCACGGAGGAAGCAATTTACCATGGCGTACCTCTCCTTGGTATTCCTATGTTGGGAGATCAACCGATGAATGCTGCTAATGCCAAAGTACATGGATTTGTTGTCGCGTTGGAATGGAACACTTTGACAGAAGAGCAGCTGTCCAATGGAATTAATGAAATTTTGACTGATCCCAAGTATGTAAAATGCACATTACTAAATTCATTAAAATCTTATTGTCATCACGTATAGATTACAGTTTGTATTAAAATGTATCAAAATTTCCAGGTACCGAAATAACGTGAAACGTTTATCGAAAATCTTCAAAGATCAACCAAATGATCCTCTTGAAAGAGGAGTCTACTGGGTGGAATATGTTCTGAGACATAAAGGTAAATTTGAACATTTCTACTTTAACTCAACACAAAAAGACAAACTTTTAAATTTTTTGCATACCTTATCAATCGTCATTTCTCTAAAAATGTTGTACCACTGTTAATTATACTTCTATGAAACAATTTAATAATATCTGCATAATCATTGATATTTATATAGGTGCACCTCATCTACGTTCTGCCTCTCGAAAACTTAACTATTTCCAATACCATTCCTGGGACGTGATAGCAGCTTATGTAGCAATTATACTGGGACTCGTTTATTTAATTGTTTCAATTGTTAAATTTCTTGTTAGAAAAGTATGTGGTTCTAGCAAAAGTGCTAAGACATTAAAACTTAAGAAAAATTGATTTATGATGATCAGCAAATTATATCCTACTTAGTAGTTTATTAAATGTATTGATAGTGCATTACTTTTAACTTATGTTAAATTAAGCAATCAGTTTGGCCTTACGATTGTAATTTGAAGTGTTAAAATTATCAACTACGAATATTATCTTTTTTCCCTAAACTATCTTGTTACTGCTGCTGATTTCTAAATAAGCTAAAAACTAAAAGTTGATAACAATTCATATGAGTACTATTACTACGACTTCCTAGCTCCTTGGAAATTACATAATTTTATATTATATATTATTACTCTGCTCTTAAGAATTATTATTAAAATTGCATCGTATATTTTAATACCTTTACCAGACCAGTGAATAAATAATAGATGTGGAACATCTACATTAATATTATATGTTTTTGTATCTTGTTTTATGTTGGATTTACTATTATTTACTATAAATTTGGTAATTTTGGTATGTCTTGTCCATTAAATGTCTAAAAGTATTATAAAAATTGGTGAGAAATAACTGAAATAAGGAAGCTTGAGGTTTGTGAATATGGGAGAAGTTCTTAGTGTCCTACTTATTACTTATTTTTAATTCCAATATTTATTCATTCATAAATTAATGAAAATTGATGACAGAACAAAATAAAGACAGAAAAAATACATGTTTTAATTTAGACAAACCCGTATGTTAAAACGTAAAATACCATATTATATTTATGTATACATGATAGCTTATTATAATAAAAGCTGACCGAAGTGAAAACACTACTATGGATTAAAATTTCAATTAGGAGGATTTAATCTACATTATTGTTGAATTTCAATTAGTAAATTTGTTACGGCATTGTGAACTTTTAGTTCTGACAATCAACATTCCATGGGAAATCGCAATTACCTATGTCAGGATTGAAAAGCAGATTGTCCGGACACTGAATATGTCCCACGACTATCCAATTGTCACAAGCATAATAAAAACGGCAGTCCTCCACATCCTCAAAATTACCATTTGGTGCTGGACATACAAAATCGATTGGCGTTGGTCTTGGGACCACTTCGAAGAAGATGTTGTCAACCAAAATAAAACCACCGTCTTCTGGTGCACTTAACGTGATGTTAATGACCTAATTAAATATCAAATCAGTTTACGTTAGATTTTTTATGGTTAAGAGAATAAAAAAAATTAAAATGTATATTTGTTACATAAAAACCTATTACTTTTTTATTATTTTTTAACTTGTTATTTTTTAATTTACCTTAGCATTTGGATGGTCTTCTACTGGTACGACTCGCTCAAACCAAGTCTTACTTCTATCAGAAATTGTAGCAATGACAGTGGAATCAGAAGAGTTGATCGCATCTTTTCCACTGACAATGATTTGTGAATCTCCTTGGAAATAACTTTTGATGGTCATTTTGGAAATCATGAAATATTCTCCATCGACCAAAAAATTACATGCGACTGGCTTGCATTGTGTCCAGAAGCCTTCAAAAGCTGGATAAATATCTTGTTCTGGCTCAGTTTTACACCCAAAAGCCCAATTGTCAATGTAATCCTCCGAATAGTGACAGTTATAAGTTAACCATTTGGGAGTAGTAGTTGCCAAGTCTAACAAGTGGGTGCTTGAAACTATTTCATATTCTATGAAAATGTTGTCAACCAATATGTAGCCATCCTCTTCTGGTGCAGTTAATGCAATGTTAAAGATCTAAAACATAAGTCCAATTTATATCATTTGGTTATAAAAAGGATATTGTACAATAATATTATACTTAAAACGTATCTTAATATTTTCTAAAATATTTACTAAAATTTATTCATTTTAAATATTTTACCTTTGCTTCTGGATAATCTTCAACGTGTACAACTTCCTCAAACCAAGTTTTACTTGAATCAGAAATTGTAGCGATGACAGTGGAATCAGTAGGGCTGATTCCACTAACAATGATTTGAGAATCTCCTTGGAAATAACTTTTGATGGTCATTTTGGAAATTACCAAGTTTTCTCCATCCACCAAAAAATTACAAGAAGCTGGTTTGCATTGAGTCCAGAAACCTTTATAAGCTGGGTAAATGTCTTGTTCTGGTTCCGTCTTTCTACATCCATAAGCCCAATTGTCAATGTAATCCTCAGAATAATGACAACTGTAAGTTAACCAGTATGGCGTGGGGGATGTCAAATCTAATAAAAATCTTTCTCCGGAAATTTCTATCGCTAAGAGTGCGTTGAAGCACAAGAAAAAGAGGATTTTTGATTCCATGGTTAATTTTAAAAATTAACCAAGCGTTACCTGAATAACTTGAGTCACCTCTGGGAACATAAATTGGGAAAGAGGTGGCATACCAGTTACGGGATGGTATATTCATTTGAAGTTTGCAATATTTCTCTTCTTATCATTTGTCAGTGTCATCTAATGTATTTTATCTGCATAGTTTAATTGTAATCACTATTTTAGTAGCACTTCAACCCAGGTATCATTTACACGTGGCCATATACCAGCATTGTCATAATATTATACCTACTTATAATTTACTAATTTTACTTTAATGTATAGGTACAGACATTTCTGATTGTTTTACGAATGAAGAAATAAAATTAAAACTAAATTAATTGATGCATGAATATAGTTCTTCTATTTACATTTTAACATAACGGTTGATATCTTTTTGTTACATTTATCATCTCTCTCATCCTTGATGCAAATTAGCTAAAGGCTATTGGACATGTGAGGTCCATTCAATAATATTTCTTCCGGTGTATAATTTTAATCATTTACGTGCCGTTTGCACGTATCTGCATGTAATATCTGTTTCATTTAACTTTAGCATATTTGTAAATACTTGTATGTAGGTAGCTTTGTTAAACGTTATTTCGTTCGTAATTACAGTAATTACAATCTCAGTCTAGATCGATGTCTAAATGTCTTCATGTTAGTTATTCAGAGAAGTTTATCTTCTCTGTATGCGAATACTTTTCTGTATGTCTGTCTGTTAATCCCTGTGCATGATAATTTTCGAACGGTTTGAGTTAGAGAGTTCAAATTTTTAGGGTACAACTTAAAACTAAATAGAAAGGCGGAGATCGTAAATGGGCAAAATCGGTCACACCCCCTGACTGGTCGAGGGGTTTAAAATTTAACAATTGCTAAAAGTCGATGTACATTTTATTCTATTCATCGTAGAGCGTCGTACAACAGTTAGTTCGACATCTGACATGTTTTGTGACACTATCAATTACATTTTAATCTTCCCCTGACAGGAGAAGTGGGTAAAAACCTTAAAAATAATTGAAAATCGATGTAATTTCCATTTTATTGATCGTACCATATCGAGAATTAGCTTGTTAGACAGCTAAAAGGTTCTGTGACACTTACAGTTACCCCTTAGGTCATAAATATAAACTGTCTGTTATATCCGTTTTACAATGGTTTATTTAAATTCCTTTTGCTTTAATTATGCTTGATAAAAATGGCCTATTAATTAAAATACTTGAAAACAATCCGTAATTCAATCAACCATGTACTGGAGATTTTCTTTGAAGACTGAAAACATTTGAAATCCATTTTTATTTTTTGGTACTGATGGATACTTACAGACGTGGCTACAAATTGTCCATACTAAAATTAACATTCACATTCTTCTAACGCATATTTAAATAAGACACTGGTAAGTCCAGAAACTCAAAGACAATTAAATTGAAGGTTGACAAAAAACACTTGAATGTAGAATGTTAGATGCTTCAATGGCATTTATATATACATAATTATGTTTTAGTTACATAACTCTATCAATGCAGACAGACGTACATCGTATGACCTAGGTTTTCTTTATACCAGCACAAAAAATCTTTTATTATAATAACTATAATTATTAGTAAAACGTACTTCCTTGTCTCCTCATTCATACACGCATCATGGCAATGGGCAATGGCACTCTTATCATAGTACTACACTACAGTGAGTAATCATAATAAAATGTACTTCAAGTATTTATATATTGGTAGCTATTGTCACTCTTGCAGATACACAAATTATACGCTGTGATAAAATTATCTAATCATGTTTTATCTATTTAAAATTGTTCCTCTGACACAATTCTAAACCAAGTGCAGACATAACTCTTTTAATGCAATAACCAAACATTTTTAAGTGACATAAGTGCTTTGTTTTGATACGAAATACATTCAATACACTTTAAACATTGTTTCAATGGACCTGTTAGCACCTGAAATAATTACCGAATGTTAAACACAATTAACAGTGACAATAACAATATCCAAGATGAAGACGCAAGTGTATTCATTTGTGGTGCTAGCTTTTGCTCTGTTATTACAGGCAGTTAGTGCAGAGAAGATTTTATTAGTGTCATTTTTCGGAAGTAAAAGTCACAAGATCACTTACATGAGATTGGTCGAGGAACTTGCAAACCGAGGACATGAAATAACAATTATTTCTCCGATTAAGGCAGCAAAAGAAATCAAAAATGTCAGGGAGATATTTACAATTGATATCGAAAAGGCATTTGGAAAATTCAATGTGTTCGAAATGAAGGAGAATGAGGAACAAATGAACCCATTCATGCTAATTAACGAATTCGGAGATCTTTGTAGAATGTCCTATGCCATTCCTGAGGTTATGAATATTCTAAAAGAAAAGTTTGATTTGGTTTTCTTCCAACCATTGTTTAATGACTGCGTCTTAGGATTCATTTACAGACTTCAAGCCCCAACTGTGTTATTCTTCCCTACAACTGCTCCAAGTTTTCTTTTGAACAAAATGGGAGGTGACCATCCCCCTTCGGCAACCGCAAATTTATTTCTGGGCTATTCCGACGAAATGACATTTCCCCAGAGATTCATCAATTTCGGAGTCACTGTATTCATGGAGAGCGTATTGAGATTCTACTACGAACCAGCCATGACTGCAATTTATAGGGAGATATTGGGGAATGACATCCCAACGGTCAGAGAAATCCTAGGAAATGCATCTCTTGCTTTGTCCAATGGACATTTCAGCATCAGCAGACCCAAACCATATCTTCCGGATGTTATCGACGTAGGAGGAATCCACTCAAGACCGGCTAAACCTCTTCCTAAGGTATAGTCGCCAAATATTTTGTTTATCAAGGTTATCATTTATTTTAAGCCGTCAAAACGATTGGCGAGTGTGTGCCTTAGTCTTTTTTATATTATTTGTTCTCTACGATGTTGAATATTTTTTTAATTGTTTGTGCAGGACTTGGAAGAATTTGTCAGCAAAAGTGGTAAAGACGGTTTTATCCTATTCAGTATGGGATCAGCTATCAAAGGTGATCAAATGCCAGAGAAAATTAGGAAGACATTCTTAAACACATTCTCAAAACTGAAGCAACAAGTCCTTTGGAAATGGGAATCTGAAACGATGCCTGATCTCCCCAAGAATGTCAAATTGAGTAAATGGCTTCCCCAACAAGATCTTCTGGGTCATCCGAATATCAAAATGTTTATCACTCACTGTGGAGGGGGAAGCACGGAAGAAGCCATTTATCATGGAGTCCCTCTTCTTGGATTGCCTATGTACGGGGATCAGCCGATGAATGCCAGACAGGCTGAGATGCACGGATTCATACACATATTAGAATGGAATGAAGTGACAGAGGAGAAACTTACCAATGGAATCAACGAAGTTTTAAGCAACCAAAAGTAAATTCATTAAAATAGTAGTCATGGTAGTAATTAAAATAATAGTCAATTCTTTTTTCAATACTGCTAAATAAATTTTAACTTTCAGATATCGAGACAACGTTAAAAGGCTATCGAAAATCTTCAGAGATCAACCAGACGATCCCCTTACACGAGGAGTCTACTGGGTAGAGTACGTCATGCGTCACAAAGGTAAACATTTTAATAATTATAACTGCATTGATATTCATACATTTTAAACATGTATCGTGGGAGCCAATCCAGTTTTATAAAATAAACAGTAGACAACATTAACGTACAATTAATAATTTACAAATTAGAAAAAAAGGACGGACATTTACAATTTGTTCACTAGAGTTTTCGTTCCTATTATACATTTACGATTGTTAGCTGTAAAAGTATAAATTATGTTAAGTATTTATAATGGAAATATAATTAAGTAATTGGATTAACATTAATTATTATTTTTAGGAGCACCTCATCTACGTTCTGCCTCTCGAAAATTAAATTACATCCAATATCATTCTTGGGATGTGATAGCAGCTTACTTGGCAATTATTCTGGGAGCCCTTTACCTTATTGTTTCAACAATCAGATGTATTCTTAGGAAAGTATGTGGTTCTAGCAAAAATGTACAATCACTGAAACTTAAAAAGAGAAAATAAAAATTGTGAATATAAGTTTCCGCAAGTAGTAAAATAATCCGGAAAATATTCTATTTGATTATAAGATAAAGTTTTTCTTGTAGATAATTTATTAGTCGTAGTAGTAGTATTTATTAACGGATTTCAATCTTCATCCATCACATAATATTATGCACAAAAATCATTACAATATTTCCAATATATAGATGCCAATAATTATAGAATATCTTAAAAGTACATTACCAGTCCATATAAATACAATCACATCCCACCATACATGTCCCCCCACAGTACCAGTAAAACACATAAATACAAAATAGGGATTACTACCTCCCATATCCGCGGACAGGTCGCAGTACCCAAGGTAATACACAATTTCTCACATATTAGCCATACAGTCCACACCACAGTTAGAAGCGGGCATAAAGCTCCGTGACTAGGTTTTTACTCCTAATAAACTCTTACACTAACAATGACATTTGCTTCTGAATGTCCCTGAGTATTTGTAGTTACACATAACACCTATTACTGACAGATCCATGAACAGAATAATATGAAATATGTACAGGATAAGGTAATGTATAAGTAGTTGTACTAAACCTTTTACAGATGTTACGCCTGCACTCATGTACAAGCGGATTCCCAGAATTAGCTTTACGAGTATACAGAATGGTGATATGCCAATTAGTATTTAGTAGTGGACTGTGTCAGAGTGATTGGGCCTTACTTGACGATGATATTTAGTGTCACACTGCTTGATATCGGCTGAGAGTTGGAACATTAACATAGAGTCAGGACAGTCAGGGCCAACACGGGAAAGACTAGTAAGAAAAGTCCTACTGATCTGGTGGAGTCGTAGATACAGAGTAGTACACAGGTCTTGATAAGGTCGTCTTATCTGTTGATCTACATATCGCCAGAGCTTCGAGCCGCTGCCAGACCCGATTAGCATCCATGGCCTACCTCCCTCTACGTCCAAGAAATTCCATCTACAGCACAGAAAATGTTGACTCAGCCGGGCTTCTGCACTCAAAAAACACCGATTTCGGGCATTTAGCCCCACTTTCGCGCACTGAATGTTGTCACAGTAGCAGAGACCCCCTCACCCTGAGCACAGCACCACTTTTTGGGTCGAAAAGAGCCCAAAATTAAGCCGAAAATTTAAAAAATACGCAGAGCATGACAAGGACATGACTGCTTGCTTAGACAGCTAATCTGGGAATAATTTATTAGTCATTCTTTGTTAATGATATAAATAGTGTAAGCATAATTAGATTAACCAAATTACAGTTATCGAAATCAGTATTAATTAAAATGTCAGTAAATGTAGTAGAAGATTTGATTCTACTGCCTATGCATTTATGCACGCTCACGCCAGGCGCATTCTCGTACTAATTATCAGGAATTATAATGTATACCTACTGAAGTTCAAGTAATCATCACATGCCATTTCAACAGATGCATATGCATGCAATGGGAAGGTGCAATCGTAACATTACAGTCACTATATTATAAACCTACCCATTATGCGCTTGCAAGGCCCGCGATTGCAACTAGTGGACAGTTTATATGTTTAGCCGATTAAAATGCTTTTAAGCCCAAAAAGATAATATTTTTGCTGAAATTGTGAATCATAAGCTCATATAACTGAAAATGTCTTGAATACATCTCCCTTGAATTCATAGATGAGGATTTTGGAAAATGTTTGGCTAACTTTCTATTCAGCTTGGACTTTTTTTAGATTACCATAATATCCATTTGTAATTTTTTCCTTCACGAATAAATCCGTACATAAATTCCTCAGATGCTGTTGGAAATTCACGAATTGAACTGTAGACAAGATTCCATCAGATATTAACTAAGTCTATTGCTTCTAAATTCTATAAATTTGCCTACCTATACTTGCCACCGGCCAGTCATTATCGGTTCGATAAAATTATCTCGCTTGAAGCCGATACTATATCATTAAGTTAATACTATATATTTATGTAGCAATGCAAAAGCTTGGTTTATGCTAGGGAACAAACAAGCAGTCCTTTTTACCTTTTTGCCTTATTTACATGTAAAGTGGAAGTAAATGGGACACGCTGCTACATTAAAAAAGGTAAAATTATAAAAAACGACTGTTTTTTAGAAACTTACCTTTTTTATAAAAAAGGCAAAAAAGGTAAAAGGGCAACAAAGTTAAAAGGCAAAAAATGTAAAAGGAAAAAAGGATCCTTTTTTGTTCCCTGGTTTATGCTTAATGTTATAATATGTATGATGTTGATTATATAGTTGGTAATACAATGTGTAGATAATGGGAATTGAATGTGGAGGCATGGTATGATATTGAGAATATCCATCATAAGGGAAAAGAAACACATCTGGTTTGTATTTCATTGAATAATTTCAGTTAGATTGTGGCTGAACAGTAGCAGCACAAGTGAGCTTGACTCTAGCATCCTTCTTTGGAAACAGCATAGGACTTGAAACTGGAGATATAATGAATAAGCAAGAGTTTTCCGTGTTGATAATCTTATCTACATTGTTCCAAGTGATTTTTGCAGAAAGGATTTTATTAGTGTCATTTTTCTCAAGCAAAAGTAATAAAATCACTTACATGCCAATTGTTGAAGAATTGGCAAAACGAGGTCATGAAATTACAATTATTTCTCCAATTAAGGCTATGAAAACTATCCAAAATGTCAGGGAGATACTTACTGTGGATTTGGAAAGTGGGACTTTGGGAAACTTCAACCTCAATCTTTTCGAAATCAAGGAAACCAAGAAAACAATGAATCCATTTTTGCTAATTGACGAATTTAGAAGTCTTTGCAGCCAGTCTTACGACATTCCTGAGGTCAAGGCCATTTTAAAAGAAAAATTTGATTTGATCTTCTTTCAACCATTGTTTAATGACTGCGTTTTAGGACTTCTTTACAGACTGCAGGCACCAATTGTGTTATTTTTTCCCACAACTGCTCCAAGTTTTATTTTGAACAAAATAGGAGGCGACCATCCTCCTTCGGTCACGTCCAACTTATTTCTGGGCTATTCCGACGAAATGACATTTATCCAGAGATTTCTCAATTTTGGATTCACTGTCGTTATGGAAAGTGCATTGAGATTCTACTACGAACCAGCCATGGCTGACATTTATCGTGAAAGATTGGGAAATGACATCCCGTCTGTCAGGGAAATTCTTGGAAATGCATCTCTTGCTTTGTCCAATGGCCATTTCAGCATCAGCAGACCTAAACCATATCTTCCGGATGTTATCGACGTAGGAGGAATCCACTCAAGACCGGCTAAACCTCTTCCAAATGTGTGTAAATGTCCAAGATAGTTATATTGCTAAATTGGTTTGTCAAGAAATACGATTTTAGATTTTATTATTTGTTTTCTATTTGCTGAAGGGAAGTTTTAAATTAATTTTGTTTTTAGGAATTTGTCACTAAAATTAATTGGGACTGACATAAAGAGGTTTATAAACATCTCGTGAATTTTGAAAGGAATTTAATGTAAAAAATTATTGCTACTCAGGACTTGGAGGAATTTGTCACCAAAAGTGGGAAAGACGGTTTTATCCTCTTCAGCATGGGTTCGGCTATCAAAGGTGACCAAATGCCAGAAGAAAGGCGTAAAATGTTCCTGAATGTCTTCTCTAAACTGAAGCAACAAGTTCTCTGGAAATGGGAGTCGGAAACGATGCCTGATCTTCCTAAAAATGTCAAATTGAGCAAATGGCTTCCCCAACAAGATCTGCTGGGTCATCCGAATATCAAAATGTTTATCACGCACTGTGGGGGAGGAAGCACGGAAGAAGTAATTTACCACGGAGTTCCTCTTCTTGGGTTGCCAATGTTTGGAGATCAACCGATGAACGCTAAACAATCTGAAATGCATGAAATCATAGTTAAAATGGAATGGAGCGACCTCGACGAAGTGAAACTATTTAAAGGAATCAACCAAATTTTAGACAATCCAAAGTATTTAGCATTTAAAAAAACTACAAAAGGATATAAAAATAATCATGTTTAAATTTATACGCAGAGATATTATAGTTAACTGTGGAAAATAATGACTAATTATATAAAAATTAATGTTTTAGGTATCGGAATAATGTGAAGAGGCTATCAACTATCTTCAGAGATCAACCAGACGAGCCACTTAAACGAGGTGTATATTGGGTAGAGTATGTCTTACGTCACAAAGGTATTAATCACCAGATATAACATTTTATTATTATTACTAATTATTAAGCAAAGCACAATTTAAATCATTTTATCTGTTTAGATGCCGTTTTTTATTATTATGTAGCGGATAATTCATAATTTGAGTCAATGTAAATTGCTTTGTTGATAGTGAATTAATTATTATTTGTGTAGGCGCATCCCATTTACGCTCTGCCTCTAGAAAACTGAACTATATCCAATACCATTCCTGGGACGTGATTGCAGCTTATTTGGCAATTGTACTGGGGGTCTTTTATCTTATTGGTTCAATCATCAAATTTATTATTAAGAAAGCCTGTGGTTCCAGGAAAAATGTACAATCGTTGAAACTCAAAAAAAGGCAATAAAAATTTCACTTTTCGTGGATAACATACATAGAAAACGTGAGCGCCGAAATGCTCATTAGTTCAGCCTATATTATAGTTGAACGTTCATAAGAATAACTTTCATTATAGGTTACAGATGAGATGAAAATTGGAAATAAGTATAAATTTATTTATCTTGCAATTGTTTTACACGTGTATGATGCCCCACATTGGAATTTAGAGTGATCGGACGTACAAAACATTTTTATCCTTCGGAAAACCTTTCAAAGTATTATAATATTTCCTTATTAATAACCAGAGTTCTTCGGTTAAGGTTTTGTTTATTGTTCGGAAATTCCAAATCCCAGGAGAATGGCAAAACGTAATTAAAATTTGCTCATTCGATTAGCAAAAAGATTCGAAATGGTTTTAGAATATTTCATCTGTGGGGTGGCAGACAAATATAAATTATAGAAATGACCCTGTATATATGTACGTCACAGTTTATATCGAATCCTAGTACTATAGTGTGTAAACTTCACTGGCTTGTTTGTTTGCTTAAAAATAAGGAATCAATTAGAAAGACTAGAAAGATTTTATGATGGACTGTTTAATGTCTCTTTCTTAATTAATTTTGTTATCTCTTGATATTCTTAAATTAGTTCTTGATGGCATTTGTACAATCCTTTGGAAACCCATAATACATGATAAATGGTTTGTTACTTTGTAGAGATAGTAATAATGTGGCTTCTGGCTTATTCATATATATATGTGGTAGTCCAAAAGAGCAGGGGTGCCAGTAGCGCCAATGGCTAGTCCACAGGAGCACTGCTCTTGGGGCTTAGCCATAGGAGCTATCGACTTTAGTCCATAGGAGCAGTTCTGATTTCTTTGCATTAACAGTACGTATTTATTAAAAAATATTATTATTAACCATTATATAATTAGTCAGTAGGTTAATATTGCATGAAAATACTTTGGATTCAGTAAAATTAATAAGTAACCATTAAATTGACAAGTATTTTAATGTACATTGCAACTAATTTTCGTGGAACACATTCGTACTTGCATGTAAGACTAGTTGTGGGACTAGAATATGCGCATGCAGAAAAAATAAAGTACCTTGTAGTGCCAAGTGTCATGTAGGCAACACGAAGTAATAATGTTCACTGCGATTAATCTCCTTCACTCTGATTCACTTGTCAATTTAATGGTTACTTATTAATTATACTGAATCCAAAGTATTTTCATGCAATATTAACCTACTGACTAATTATATAAAATGGATTTAGGAAAAGGGTAGATTGGAAATGCTGTATCTGCCTGTGTTATTCCAATTTTCATGCAGTTGTCTCATTTCTAGCTGACATATCCTTACCACCACTTTTCACTTATTGGTTGTAAAAAAGAGTGGAGGGAACGAATGAATAATGCATTGCAGAAGCCTGCTGCAATGACAACAAACCTGCTGGGAGTGAATTGCACTCCGTATACCAACCAATGCATTGTTCATCCTTCCCTCTCCGCGACTTCCAAAGGCAGCTCTTAACCAATGGACGAAAACTGCTTGTTAGGATAAATCAAGGATCAAGACAGAAATGAAACGTGACGTCACAATTTCAATTTCCCATCTCTCTTTAATATATCTATGTTATATAATGACTAATAATAATATTTTTAATAAATACGTACTGTTAATGCAAAGAAATCAGAACTGCTCTTATGGACTAAAGTCGATAGCTCCTATGGCTAAGCCCCAAGAGCAGTGCTCCTGTGGACTAGCCATTAGCGCTATTGGCACCCCTGCTCTTCTGGACTACCACATATATATTATAAGAAATTATATAAGATTTTAAAATAACCAAAAACTCATTAGCTTTAGTTGAGTTGAAAATTGTCTTAAGCCAAAAAAGCTGTTACATTTTTTCATACATGTCCTAAATTACTAATTACTATTACTAGACAAGAGAAACAAACACATGTAAAGTCATCATTGTTCTAATTTTAAAACTATATTGTAAGGATTATCACCAAGAAGAACAGATAAAATTTCATTGAGAAACTGCTAACGTTAAAAAAAGGGATCATTATGAATACTTTTAATTATCGCTAAGCTCTCTAACTTTCGTAAATACAATTAATTGGCAGAGTCTGTGATTCTCTTTTCTAATAATCTAAGTTACATTGCGTGTCCCACATACATTATTTTTCATCCATCTATATTGACCTTTTAATGGAGTCTCCAACATCATCACAAAGTCTTCTTCTCAAGTTCCTCTGCTATAATATTATAGTTAACGAACTGCATCGTATATTCACATAGTTGTAATGACCATGACCATGGGTTAAGAGATAATTATTATTTTATAGCTAATGTTTGTTTGGGATATCAGAATTACCACATCCTATGAAACAAACAGGACGGGCGCTGGCCGGAGGTGGTGGACAGGAATTAGCCAATGGGAAAAGCAGGTAAAATCAGGTAAAATATTCAGTAAAAACCTTGGCTACGAGTATAAAAGCAACCGCTAAACGGAGAGCATCACCAGAGAGAGAGAATCCTAAGTTCTACACTTTACTTTGAATTACTTCGAATTGGGCATTTAATTTAACAACAAATCTCCTACCCGACCCTCACAATATATAACATAAAACCTTTAATTGGATTTGACATCTATCAAACCATCTACATTAGTAACTAACATTTCAAGTCTTTTCTTAGGCATAATAATTAATCAGATAAATCAAAGGAAAAAAAGATAAAATGAACATCTCTAATTTATTGATAAATATTTTTTTCTTGATTGCACTTTTTCTCATCCTTACAGTAGATATATCTGAAGGTATGTCATTTTGATTAACTTGCCAATTAATACTAACACATAAGCTTATAGCTAAAAAATACTTTTTGTCTCGAAGGGGCTTGCTGGGTAGATAGAAGCGGAAGGAGCCACTGCGATTTACCGAAATGTAAGTATGACAGGAACGGAAAAATGATATCTTGTGTTGGTTGAACTTCAAGAGGTAGATTAATTCAAGAAAAATCAGAACTCGTGAGTCATAACCAAGAACAAAAAGTTTTAATCTCTAATTCCAAGCAAGAATTTCGGAATTTTATAGAATTTTATCCTGACTCAGATACTCAGATTTGTGTATTTTAAATAAAGTATCATGTACAATAATATGTTTTCTAAAAATAAAAATCTGCAACCTGTTATTTTCAGTGAGATAAAATAATTATGTGACGATTAGATAATAAATGCTAAAATAAAACTCTAATCTCTATATTGTAATCACAATCTCAGATTAAGCAATAAATAATTTACCTACAGATGTCTAGAACAACTTACACAGGAAGCTTGTTTATTAAGATTTGTCACTTTAAACCCTGACTGATAAAGTATTATAGTATACAATATTATAGTATAAATATTATTGTTGTTGTTGTTCGAGATAGCCCAGGAGTTCTAAAATTGGAATCCATATAAGTGCAATATATATTTATTTATGACGCTCCTTTCGGGCGTTTTGCCAATAGAGCCATAAAGATTTTACAGTCACATTAGGTATATATATTCAACAAATGATTTAAATAATACGAGCTTATTATATTATATTTTACAATACTAGGTATCATTGTGTTCTATTGTTCTATATAGCATAATATTTTATTAGTGTGCATATAGCTATAACATATAATACAATAAATAGTATATAATTCGCATATAACATTAAATTCAGCATATATTATTCTAAATAGTCATAGAAGTACATACTAGTGTCTATATATTTATCGATTTATATCGATTTCATAAGAATTTCGCAATAGCACTCCAGCCTACTTTATTTAAGTTATTGTTTGTAGGTTTCAGCATAATATTTGGCAACTTAAGGCTATACATCAAAATTGCTGAGAGAATTATCCCTTGAAGCAGTCTCCTAGAATGGATCTTTTCGCAAATAGTATTTTAATGTTTTCAGAGTCTCCAGGAATTCACCTATCCCGTAAAGGTTCTACGTAGACGATTTCTCAATTTTCACGGAAAGCATCATGTTGAATGTGTAAGTAGTTACCACTTGCAGGAAATTGAACACTGTTGACTTTTTGAGGACAAAGAATGGCCCTGCAGAAAATCCCAAAGGTCTGTAGCTTCGGACACATCTCCGTATATATGGATTGGTGTCTTTCTTCTTTTCACAGATAAATTCTAGGGATTTGCTATTGACCAATGCCACAGATGGGATGAACAGCATTTCAAGTATGAAGACCGTAACTGCCATCAGAGGTGCCACAATGTAGGCATAGAAGGGCAGTAAATGATACATTTTCACACTAAAGAAATTAACCAAGATGTTCAGTAAACCCGCAACAAACAAAATAGGTGGCAGTAAAAAGTGCATTACAAAATTATTTGCATCGTTATTTATAAACATCAGTGCTCTGTAGGCATGCATTGAAACAACAGGATGGTTTCGAAAGTAAGATTTTGTTTTCCAATAAGCTAATGCTCTTGTTTTCTTTGCGGTGATCAATTGCAACCAAAAAACGACAACCAATACATAAGTCAGGAAAATATAGAATGTTAGCAGAACAGGAAACCATAAATCAATTACCAGAAGGGTTAAGAAAGGTATTGCTATTAGTCTGACCAGAAGTGTGTCTATTTGCATGAGTTGAAATGAATAAACTATTGGGCTAAACGGAATTGTGACTAGTGACACTGACACAAACGCAGCAGTCAATATTGACATTGCATTTACTAGTTTGCAGAACAGTAGCAAAATTTGAAATTGTTTGAAGCCCCATGCCTCCCATCGACTTTTATGTCTTCCTGGAAAATCATAAAAAATAAATTAGCCTTTTTGAAAATTATTAAATTTTTTTATTAATAATTATAAATAAATAATCAATTAATTAAATAATTATTTAATAAATATTTGAAAATGTAAGTATTACTTATCAGAGTTGAGTCCAAGGCAAAAATTTGATTGATTTTTCTGCAGCATTGACCTCTATTTATGAATAAAAATATATTGCAGTACTCCGACAGGGATAATATTAATACTGTTATTATAAACATAACTACTTGTTCGACGGATAGAAACGGGGAAAATATTTGTACTAACAGACTCACAGAAAATAGACAGTTAAACAAAAAACCAGCAAAAAACATGATAAAACAAGATGACAGTTCGATTTTACTTGAATTTAAGCAAAGCGTTTTGGTTTCTGAACACCATTTGAAAGTTGCTGCATGGAATTTACTACCGAAAACATAAAAAAAGTTGTCCAGAGACAAAAGAATTTCAGTGGAGTCCATCGTGCGAATTAAAAGACTGACTTCTTCTAAGTAAACATTTTTATATTTAGCAAATGCTTACATACCTTCGAAAGGCAATGTTAAATGTGTAGGGAAACTCCAATAGTGCTAAATATTTTAAATTAATCTTATTTAGTGCTTAAAGCTGTTTTTAGATTCATGTGCCACTATCGATGAGAAAGTGAGAAGTCTAACTTCTAAGAGGATTCTGCTAATGCATTGGTCTTTATACAGTCTTTATGCTGCCCAACATACTTTAAACTTTGTATTGCTACTCTAAATATACTGTGCATGAATTTTTAATGACTGAATTATTTCCACTAAACTAAACATGGTTCTTCTGTTCTCTTTTTCTTATCAAATTCCGGTAAATAAATAATATAGCAACAAGACGTCTAGCCAATAAAAATACAAGCTTCAAGGTACATTGCTTTGTATCCGCTCCATATAAATGCCTAGCCTGTACATATTATGAGGAAACCACTCAGGTTAATATGAAAATTAAACCTACTAAACACATACACTGTTTTCTTTGTCATCATATTAGATAGTTCATACAGTTCGATTTATTCAAGTGACAACATAGGCCTATCAATTACACGAATTGAAATAAGTAGGAAGTTACGTATAATAGCCACCTCTTTAGATGCCTAAAAAGACGATGCTCGGCTATGCCTGTACATTACCTTGAGTAGAAACCAACAACTTATAATCTTATTGTGTCTTTAACAATAGTCAATATACTAAAAATTATGTGATCATGCTGTCAACTTTATATAATATAAAGTTGACAGCATGATCAATCAGTATATAATAAAAATATTTATTCTTATGTTCTATGTATCCATGTCTCTTGGACTTTGCGTCTTTTTGTTGCAATGCGCAAACGCATAACAATGAGAGCCCGCCACGGGTTAAAAGTATTTCGAAATAAACCAATACACATGATTATGCTGGATGCCTATCTTTCGAAATCGAGTCACTCATGCTGGGGCTACTAGTATTATTATAATAGGGATGTTAGCACTTACTCGTATATAAGTAACCTGCACGTATACTACTGAAACGAGTTTTGGCGAGGGCTGAAATTTCATTTCAATTTACACACTTTAGATATTTGCGCTCAGTGCCAATAATTTTGGCCTTTTTAAGAAAAGTTAATAGAAAAAAATAAAAACTACATAAAATCACGGAAAATGCAAACATATTTTGAAATTTTGAGAGAATAACTTGATTTTTCTTAAACTTTAGGTAATAGTTACATTATGATGCAATCTAAGAATGAAAGAATAAAAACTCATCCAATAATATGCGGCGTATAGATCTTTTCAAAACAGTTTCTTTGACTCTTGTTACATTTGATGTTAATTATAATTTTATTTCATACCTAAGTATCATTATGTATAATTATAATTTGTATTTGTTATCTAAAGCAATACTAAACAATCTTATCTAAATGTACCGAAGGAGAGAAGTTATATAAAGAAACGATGACAAATTAAGAAGTATAGTAATAACATTGTTATATTATTATGTTATACTCTATAGAGTAACTTAGTACATGATAAGAAGTTGGATATTCTCAATGTTAGTGCAGCTATATGGACCTGCACAATAATACAACAAAATATTATGAGTCATACACTTTTCTATGTAAACACTAAGTACGGACAGAGAGTATTTATAAATTGAATTCTTGGAATTGTTCTAGTTGTTGGACTCTAAAGGTCAAAATTCAATCTCCGTTTAGGCTTAAAACGTGTCCCTTTTAATACTGCAGGTCTAAATTTAACATAGGAATTTGATATGCGAGTTTTCTTAACATAGTTTAAGTATTTTGATTGCATTAGGCTCCTTTAGTCTTCATTTGGATGTGGTTGCTCCCTGTTATAAAACTACAGGACTCAGTTTTCATTCAAAATTTCGGAAAATTGCTAAGAAAAGAGATTCGAAAAATGAAATCAAAAGTATTGTTATTGTTGTTGCTAATAACTACAGCATTGTTTTTGCAAACAGTTTATGCAGAAAACATTCTGGTCTTATCATTCTTTAGTAGCAAGAGTCACAAGATCACCTACATGATATTAATCGAAGAACTTGCAAAGCGAGGTCATCAAGTTACAATTGTATCTCCTATAAAACCGATAAAGGAAATCGAGAATGTCAAACAGATCGTCACAATTGACATAGAAAAAGTATTCAGTGAGAATTTCAATGCATTTGAGATGAAACAGTCGAAACAATCAAACAATCCGTTCTTGATGGTGGATTTATTCGGAGATGTTTGCAGAACTTCTTACACCCTCCCACAAGTCAAGGAAATTCTGAAACAAAAATTCGACCTCGTTTTCATGCAACCATTATTTAATGATTGTGCCTTGGGAATCGTGTACAGACTTAAAGCCCCCCTCGTATTATTCTCCCCTACAACAGCGCCTGGCTTCTTGTTGTCTAAAATTGGCGGAGATTTGCCCCCTTCAGTCACACCCAACCTTTTCTTAGGATATTCCGATGAAATGACATTTCCTCAGAGATTTATCAATTTTGGAATGACTGTATTCACAGAAGCCATTTTAAAGTTTTATTACGAGCCCTATATGGCTGCAATTTACAGGGAGGCATTAGGGGATGATATTCCATCGGTTAGAGACATTCTTGCAAATACATCTCTCATTTTGTCTAATGGACATTTCAGTTTGAGCAAACCAAAAGCTTATCTACCGGATGTTGTTGATGTTGGAGGGATTCATTCACGACCTGCTAGACCTCTTCCGAAGGTAATTATGAATTTATATTTATTTAAAATTATTTTAATTGATTTAGTAAATATTAAAATAAACGGTGCCAAAATTAATTGGAATGGACATAAAAATGTTTATAAAAATCACATGCATTTTGCAAGGAGTTTAATGGAAATAATTTGTTACTATTTAGGACTTGGAAGAATTCGTTACAAAAAGTGGTAAAGACGGTTTCATCCTCTTTAGTATGGGTTCAGCTATCAAAGGTGATCAAATGCCAGAGAAAACTAGAAAAATGTTTTTAAACATCTTCTCAAAACTGAAGCAACAAGTCTTATGGAAATGGGAATCGGAAACGATGCCCGATCTCCCCAAAAATGTCAAATTGAGCAAATGGCTTCCCCAACAAGATCTTCTGGGTCATCCGAATATCAAAATGTTTATCACGCACTGCGGGGGAGGAAGCACGGAAGAAGCAATTTATCATGGAGTCCCTCTTCTTGGGTTGCCAATGTTTGGAGATCAACCGATGAATGCAGAACAGGCCGAGAAACATGGATTTATTATTACTCTAGATTGGAATGATTTAAATGAACAGAAGACGTTTGATACAATAGAAGAAATTTTAAACAATCCTAAGTTAGAATTCCTCTTGTCGTTATTATTATTATCAATTTAGCCTAATTATTATTAATTATGAGTTAACTTTTCATTTTTAGATATCGTAACAACGTCCAAAGGCTTTCTGCAATTTTTAAGGATCAACCGGATAACCCTCTTCAGCGAGGTGTTTATTGGGTGCAGTATATTATGCGTCATAAAGGTAATTATTATTGAAAAGTGACTTCTTAGTTCTTACATGCTTATAACGAAGAAAGTAGATTAAAAACTTCCCTGTGATTATTGATTATCTGGTTTTACCTCCAATGCACTTCTAGCCCATAAGAATTGTTTTTTTTGAGTTTTTTGAGAAAACAAGCTCAACTTAATATATTTTTGTAATTTTTAATGTAAATATTTACTTAATTAGGTGCGACTCACCTGCGTTCTTCAGCTCGGAAGCTAAACTACATACAATATCATTCATGGGACGTGATAGTTGCCTACTTATTAATCCTTCTGCTGATCGTTTATTTCACCGTTTCAATTATTCGAATTATTATTTCAATATTGCTTCCAAGTTCCAACAAAGTTATAGCCAAGAAAAAATTCTTCGATTTTAAAAGCAAAGCAAAGTTAGTAAAAGAGAAGGTCAGGAAGAGGGATTAATACTTCTATTCTGTTACAATATATTGACAAATGTTCAATTTTTTTTAGCATAGCGTTAATCCAAAACGAGTAGGGCAACTTATTAATTATTGTTTAAATTTAATGCATGGAAATTATATGTTATTATATATTTTTATTAAATTCTTATACCGAAATTGTATACTACCGTTTCATTCTTAATAATTTGTAAACAACTTTGTTTAAATAATTATAAATGCATGCATTTTTATTTATTACAGTAAAAGCTTTCTAACTAATAGTTGTAATAAACTCAGAAAAATAATGTCAGTAATGACTTTGATAAATATTGAGCTTTATATCACCAATTATTCGCCCGATTACAATGTTGCAAGACAAGAGCTCATCATAATGTTACTTAATAAAGCATAACAGAGTTTCGCACTTTTTACATAATTCCACTGCCACAGTTAAAAATCTGAAGATTGAAACTCATTTACTTAGATATTGAAGGACACTGTCAGTTCTTAATTTACCTGACTATATTCTGAAGCAAAGAAATCCATTTTGTTAGTTATACAAGCGACAGGCAACAGCACAAAGCACTTGTAAATTAAATCTGTAATTATCTGTATCTATCTCAATTTCAATGTTGTATATTTTCAACTAATTTCAACAGCCAAGAAATTAAGCAGCTTCAAATATTTAAATATAGAGAAGCAGGATGCTAGATTTAGATCGTGGACTAGGGCAATCATCCGTGTTCATACATTTGCTCTAATTATTACTTTATCTCTGGTGAACTGCGACATGAAGAAAATCTCTCTCATGTCATGAATAAGCAATTAGTGAGTCCATTGCATGGAATGGAAACAAAGATTTACATTTTCATGTTGTCAAGATAATAAACGATACAACTTACTAGTTAGAAATTGTGAATACTTTTGACAAACAAAAACGCATTAGGTAAAAATAAATACTTAATGTACTAACAAAATACATGCTCAAATAGATCTTAATTTTAATTGTCTCAGTTTAAGAAACAGGATATTGATAATCTTAATTAAATATTTATTTAATGTTGTACTGATAATAAATGATATAAAAAGGAAATTTTTTTCTCAATCGACATACTACAATTTACAGAAGTAAAACAAAAATCACGCCAAGGAATAGTTGAAAACTCCCGAGAAAAATGAAGGCCTTTTTGATTCTGGGACTCGTACTGGCTTTGGTTTACCTCACTCAAGCTGGTTTGCCGACACCCTTAGTTCCTGGTAGCGAAGGCCAAGTACAAGAACCTTCTCAACCAGACCCAAAACAAACAGAACGGGAAGGAAAAGCTCTGGTGCTCGCATCTAGATTGGGATTCAGAAGTCGATTGGGATTGGTGGGATTGAGGAGGTACCCATACTACGGATTCAGATACGCATCCATTTATCCCCGCTACCGCTACCGTTATGTCGCCGCTATCTAAAACTCCAGACATTCGGAATAATATGTTTGGAATTTCCCTGTTGATTAATAATTATCTACTGTCTTTTCTCAATGAAATTCTAATGTTTTGTTTTTAACTGTAATATAAAGATTAAAAAAATTTACATGCATTATTAAAAGTAAGAAATATGCTGCAGAGTACTTAATTAGCATAACCATAATTATATTTTTGAGCTATCTGTACCATCCTACTTTTTATGCATTACATACTGGCTTAATATTATTTCCGTATGTGTTTTGTGCTGTTGCATCATTCATTCAGTATTTAATTTTGCAATGTAATTTGTAATTAAAGATTTAGAACTAACAAAATGGCGTAAGAAATAAACATTTGAAGTTTGAATGTTTCTAATAAGAATATTTGTTTAGCAATTGAGTATATTTACTTCCATGATTTGTATAGTTTAATCACATTAATTATTATCTATACAATACCTAAAATCATTAAAAAACCATGAACTTATTATAACGGATAAAGATGGTAACATAAAACCAGTCCATGGCCATTGTATCTAAAACCTTTTCTTCCGTTCTTTTTTAGCATTTATTTTCGAAGAGGTAATAAGTCGCCTTTTTGTCAACAGTTTATCTTTTTACTGCACTCATACTAGACTTTATTTAAACTCGATACAATTAAATTGTCTGACTTCAGACAACAGTTCCTGTGCATACCAAGGAACAAAAAAGGCACCGCTTTTTTACAAAAAAGGAACCCCTTTTTTTTTACAAAAGGCAATCCTTTTTTACAAAAAATGGAACCCCTTTTTTACAAAAAATGCACCCCTTTTTTATAAAAGGCACTCCTTTTTTACAAAAAAGGCACCCCTTTTTTACAAAAGGCACCCCTTTTTTACAAAAGGCACCCCTTTTATACAAAAGGCACTCCTTTTTTACAAAAGGCACTCCTTTTTTATAAAAAAGGTAAAAAGTACTACTACTTCTTTAAAAAAAGTCCTTTTTACCTTTTCTATCTTATTTACATGTAAAGTGGAAGTAAATGAGGCACGCTGATACACAGAAAAGGTAAAATAGCAAAAAGGACTGCTTTCTAAAAATCTTACTTCTACCTTTTTTATAAAAAAGGTCCTTTTTTGTTCCCTGGTGCATACTTGGGCTTAAGAATTTGAGAATAAAGCTGTGCTTTAATTTGATTTTCAAAACATATCTATCAAGAAATTTAAATTAGGGCTTGTAAACCCGGTTCTGGACGGTTCTGAAAACCGGGTAAAAACCCGGGTTTCGGGTACCCGGTAACCGGGTTTTGTCAGTGACCAACCCGGGTTTTCACTAATTAAACACTAAATTCAGATACTAGGTTTTATGCGTGTTTCAAATATTAAAACTGGAAATAATATCAAAGAATATATTCTCTTAGTAAGTAGTTCATCGTAAAATTCAATTTCTCATTGTGTGCAACAGAAACGTTTTATATCAGACCTCAACGACTACTTGAATTTTGTTAGATAGCAAAAATTGTTTAATTATCCATTCAATTAATTTTACACTTACAATTTTTCGGAATTATTTTGGTAACTAATAAAAGCGTACCTTGATATAGAAATTTGGGCATTCGAAGGCACGCCTGCACTTACATTGTCCAGATTGATTAAAAATCTAATGAGTTATCCATGATAAGTCGCTAGGAAAACATATAATATTATGTTCCATTACACCCTGTCTTTATATAAACTGACTTAAAATACTGAAATTGATGACTAATGTATACTAATGTCTGATGTATTTCATTAAAGAAAGATTGTGTTTAGTTAAAAAATATCATTCTAAATTGGCGGTGTACATCATAATTACACGAAAAAAATAAACATGTTCAAAACCCGGTTCCGAACCCGGTTCCGAGCCTTCAAAACCCGGTTTTACCCGAAACCCGGGTTTTGAATTTCCGTCCGGGTTTACAAGCCCTAATTTAAATGTTTTCGCTCATTTAATCGATATAATAATTTGTACATTTTCCAGTTCTCTAAATTGAAGAAAGCAGTACCTTAAAAACTCGCAGATTAAAGCGATAAAAGAGATAAGCAATCCAAGGGCCAAAAGAAGGAGTTGGGATTGAATATGTTTAATTTTCATTTTGCTAGGACCTGAAACATTTTCAGCTTGTTTTAAAGTAATTTCAGGTGGTGGTGGTACTTGCTTAATGACTCGGACATTTTCATAAATAGAGAAATCGACCCAGTTTACTAAAAACCAATTAATTAAACCGGCTTCAAACAATTGGTTTAATATCTGCAATGTTGGAATCTGAAATGGTCCATTTTTAACTAGCCACGGTTTATTAATGGAAATCCCATCAGTTGATATTTTGTAACTCTTTGGAGAATTCAGTACAGTGATAATTTTTGCTATAATCAAATTGACTTCGTGTTGAGCAAAGAAAACTTTGTTGTCCCAAATAATTGATTTGTAAACAGTCCAAATATATTCCGGGACAACTGAGTCGTGAAGTTTCTTTTGAATCACTTCGTAAATCCGATTTATAGTAGCTTGTCGTGGACAATTATTATTTTGAACTCCACACGTAGCCAAATTATGTTTGAGAATATGTTCTTCCGCCCAAGATTTTGATATTTCGTTTTTCACTTCCCATTCGATTGCAAAAATGGAAACATTATTTTCTATGAGTTCTGCGAACGTTTTGTAGCCACTATTAGTAGTAGGAATCATTAAGACACTGATAAGGTTTCCACGGTAAGTTTCAGAAATCAAAATGCAGTAGAAAAGCCAAATCGAAAAAATGATTTTGAACCATAATTTATTTCCAGATGGAAGATTGTACGTTTCTGAACATTGATCTAGCAGCGGACGAATAATTGTAGAAATATAAGATTCCAATTTGACTTTTTCTTTGGTCTTACGAATTTTGATTCTAGAAAGAAGTTTCAGAGATAAAATAACTACAACAGCTGATATGATTGTCGCTCCAGTAACAAGCCATCCTATTGGGTCAATCAGAACCGAATTTCCGAACGTAGCATTATTATTAGAAATAAAACTCAATCTTGTTTCGATTCCCGTATAAAATGAACGATGTTGACTTTGGAGATGGAAAAGGTCATCCGGGTATGCATCAATTATCACGTCCAACTTTGATAGGTCTTCTTCGTAAATTGTGAATGTTATATTTAATTTATCAGAGATGTATTTCAAAACGTACAACGGTGGACCTGGACTTAAAATATTTCTATTGGCAAATCCCTCTGCAGCATTAACCAATGTGCCAAAATCTGTAAAGTTTGACAACAAAAGACCAGCCTTTAAGGGTAGCTTGTTAAAGTTTTTATGTAGACGTATGTCAATCGTTGAAGGATTATAATCAGTCCAATATGACAATCCTTGATGAAAACAATGATGACACAATTTGAAAATTCTGCATGCGCTGATAAGAAATGCATATTGAATGCTAGTCGCTATTTTGAATTGAGAATTCAAAGGATAATACTGCAGAAGCGATTGACCGGTTATTATCAAGATGAACGAGGATTTATCTCCAAAAACATTTTCAACTCTGTTGTTTTTGTAAACCGAAAAGTCCCATTCTAACATGACAATTATAGTTTTGTGCTCCACATAATGTCGGGAATGATAATTACCCTTGGTACTAATAGGTAAACTTGTCGCGGAATTCTCCCCTTGATTACTATTAACTGCTATCATTTTCAGTCCCCAACTGGTTTTTACATGAAGTCTTTGAAGAAGTGCTCCTAAATCATTATTTTCTTTTAATTTGTCCAAGGTGGAGAGAAATGTAATTGTTCCACTAATTTTCTCAAGTGAAAGTAATAATTTATGGATTAGTTGATTGCAACTTGACTTTCTACCTTTGTCAAATTTTTCAAAATTGCTGTCTAAATCTGTCGTGGAAACAAAATTTTCTAAAAATGCCAAAATGGTTAAAAATATAACAAAATTAGCTGTCCACTGAGCCATGTTGAATTCCTGTTTCAGAATTTTGAATATGAAGTGGTTAATGCACTCGAATGAACAAAAATATCTTTTTACAACAGATTATAGTACAATCAGCAACCACACAACACGCAACGACATTAAAATTGCATTATTAATCAGAATTCTTTGTTCATGCATTTATATATTGCTCTATGTTGGGCAATTCAAGGAAATACCATAAATGATTAAATTCCATGGAATTTAATCATCGAATTAAAAATATCTAGGAAATTCTAATTATCAATGCCACTGTTATTTTTAGATGCAAAGCTAGGTTAACGCTTTTTCATTTTTAACTTGTTGTACTACGTCCTATATAAAACTGAAGCCTTTTAATAATGCAGCACTTTGTAAAAGTTGCTAACAAAACTTTACAGCCCGGATATTAACCATTTTAACCATGTTTTAACCATTTTGAGACGGAATACTGTTATGATATTTATCATGTATAGTTAGCAAGAATTATTTTTAATGTACTCAATAAGCAAAGATTTCCTTAGTTAAAACATCGTGAAAACAATTTTTCAATTATATACTTGTAATTGAGAAATACATGCAAACCGTTATATACGTACTTATTAAATTATTCTTATTGTTGCGAAGTTACTAATTGTTCCAGGAAATTATTTAGTAGTTAACTTTCTGTGGATATTTACCATTTTCCAATAAAATAAAATGCCATAATAGTATTGCGGCTATTTAGACAATTGATGTGTACTAACCAGTAGTTTCACATTCAAATTTAATTTTTTGTTTCCAAACCTATTTGTAATGAGTTCTCCAATGTTAAATATTTATGTACTACTATACTTATTAAATTTGGCCAAGTTTCGCAATCACTAAGTGTGCAAAATAATAGCTACAATAAATAATGAACTGCACAAAACTTTTCTTGTTATATAATTTCTTGCGAAATTACGAAGTAGTACACATAAAAGCAAATTGCTATATAATTACTAAATACAAAAGCATACATAGCAAACAGTTTAAAAATTTTGCTAATAATGTTCAAAATAATGTTTCATTTTGCTAAATGCAACTTCTTTTCATAGTATAAAACTTTCTCAGAATGAATTATGAGTTGATCGAACAACGTAAATTAGAATTCAGTTATGAAATCACGCAAGGTAATCATTTTATTCTCTACCCTACAACTACACATACATACAATGACAAAAATAATACTTTCTTAGAAGTGCATGCTCCATTCGTATATTATAATATAAAGCGTATTATCTGTTTTTCAATTAATAGATTCTACTATATATAATAATTACGATTATAGTTGACCATCTTTTAAGCGATGCTATTGCTATATCCGAATTCAACGAAATATGAAAATTCCTACATGAGCAGTCCGTTAAAACGAAGGCTAGTAATATCAATCTGGATTTTTCTGTTTTCAACCAAAAGATAAATAATAGACCAACTAGATACCAAAACACTTTAGCTGAATAAGGATGAGATTTAACAGACAATGTCAGTGATTTAAAAGACATTGTTATTTTTAAAGGGATATAATGCTTTTAAGTAATTATACTTCGTGTTATTACGTGTTTACAAACATTTTCTCGCACGGCAAAACAACTTTTGGTAAACCAAAAGAATTTATTGCATCAACATTCGATATCTCGCAAAAACGGCTCCAAAGGTTCTGTCTAATCAAACGCGGAAATGTCAGATAAAACCATTATCCCATGGTTCTGCATCCAAGATACGTACGTGTACCTACTGAAAGGTAGCAATACTATTATTATTCGTTTTATGTCAACAGTCTGCTTCTGTAAATTTAATAATATTACTTAAATATAGTTCTAAGTATTTTAAGTCAAAAAATTATTGTTTGCATTGTCTTGATTGAAATATTCAAAATCTGTGTTTGGTTTGCCAAATATTGTGAATAAAATTTATCAAAAATTCGTGAAACATTAAATCAATTATATTATAATCAAGATTTACCTAGTTGTGCTCATTTGCACAATTTTGCAGACATTCTGGAAGATTTGGAAATTAGAGCATCAAGCCAGACAGTTAAATGGTAGGTGTCAATGATATCATCTTTCTCTAATCTTTATGTAATATTTTCCACATTACATAAATCATGAACTTTATTTCTTGTGCAATAATCAATGGATTTTCGGAATTTTTCTGCAGTTTAAGATCAAGAGCAATCAACGTGCACGTCAATTTATCTTAAATTGAAGTTTTCTCATTTCCGAAGTAATGATACACTAAGAGTTATGATCGTAAGACATTCAGATATCTGCATTAAGCAAATATTCTGAGAATGCAGGTTTTTGTTCGACTTTTTATAGTAATAGACCAGCCAGGAATTAGTGATATACCTTGTAGCTATATAGAAGAGATGATTATTGTTAGGCACGGTCATGGTCATGGAAGATACGAATCTAGCAATAATGCATAACAAATAAGGAGTTCTTGCCAAACCAGTTTAGGGTCCAGCACTTGTTGTAGACCAGCCAGATGACTTTTCCTACTCAGTTCTGAGAATATCTCCGTAATAAATACTACCTAGCCTTCATTGAGCTTAAAAGTGAATTTTGTTGCAAAGACAAAGACCTGGAGAATTAATTTTTTATTATCAGTATAAACAATATCCGAATAATTAAACAGATAATATTGTCAAAATGGAAGATGAATTTAGCAGTGGATTTATTTTTAGTATGGTGACCGTTCTTTGTGTTTGTGTGTTTGGACTAATTGGCAATGTGCTTAGTGCACTCACTCTATTGCAAAAGGAAATGAGATCTTCAACAACTTATCTGCTACTTGGACTTACGCTATCAGATATTTTGCTTCTCATTTTAAGCTTTTTGAGAACTTTCAATAATCTTCATCCGCTAAATCTGGACAGGACGGAAAGTCTAAAAACTTTCATTTTTCTTTGGGATTGGACATGTAAGTACAAATATATTCACTTTATACGTTTCATATTTTGGTCCATTTTCCAATCACAAGGCGCTTTACCCTTTATGGTTATACTTTGTGGTTCCTTTTTATGTAAATCATAGACAATGATAAACGTTTGATGTATTATTATATGAAGTATAAATTCCATACTAAAGTTGCTCCGTATAATTAAATGTATTTCAAAGGTCACCTTTTATCTTTTTAAGAGATACGCGTGGAGGTGGGAAAAAAGTTACATGTTATACGTATATTAATGATGAAGTCAGGGACATGTATAATTACGTGGTGTTCATACATAAGACATTTTATAGTTGGGTTTCAATTCATTGCAGATAAGGGAAAACGACTTCAATTTCAATCGGAAATATATACTTAAGATTAATTACAACCGTTTTGGGTTTCAAATATTAAAAATGTTTATTTTTACTTTAAGGCACGGGAGGGACAAAATACTACACGATTGCGATATCTTTAGAACGTTATATCGTCATTTGCCATCCTTTTAAAGGAATTAGATGGATCAGTGACAAGCGTTCCAAAATGTACACGTTGTCAGTATTCCTTTTCAATATCATTTTGGCACTCGGGAGCTATTACTACTCCAATTACCTGCATTCTTTTGGATTTGAAGTCTACGCTGCAGTCGTACTCCATTTTACACCTTTTCTGATTGTTTTAGTCCTTAATATTCTCATCTATTTCGGGGTAACATATGTAAATTGCAACCTTAAAATTAAAGCTTTGCTAACACTGCAAAAATAATTTAAATTTGCTATTGAATTTAGATACAAGACTTCAAAAAATCTCGGAAAGAATTAACTTCCGCGGACGCCAGTATTGTATCTGTGACCAGAATGCTGCTGTGTGTAGTTACTGTCTTCGGAATTTGTTATTCATTTGAATTCACAAGAAGAATACTCAATTATGCCGGTTACTTTAATTATGACAAGTACAAATACTACGACTACATAATTAATCATTTGGCTGACTTTTTTTACGTTTTGAATTCTTCGGTTAATTTTATAATTTATATTTTAATGGGAACTAAGTTCCGAAACCAGTTCTTCAAATTGGTCAAAAACACTTATAATAGCTTCACACTTAAGTCATGCCGAAAAAAAGATGGCATTTTTGCTTCGACTGCTACAGTAAATGTTGCAGAGGATACGGTATCTTCGACTATTTGAGAGGTGATTTGAAAAACGGAAAAAGTGTATATTTAGAAGGGGTTTGGTGACCGAAGCAGGTAAGTACGAGACTTCCAATTCAAAATTTCTAAATGATGTAGCATGAGTGGGAGACTTTAAACTCAAATTCCGAAACTTAGTAAACGCACGGGTTTAGAGTTAAATTCATAACTTTAAGGGTTTCTTATTTATCAATAAACAGAAAATTTTAAATAAAACGTTTTTGTAAATAATAACTGTTCGAAATTTATTTCAAAATTTTATTTTCTAGGTTTTTTGAAATGTTTTGAAATTCCAAGCACCCTGTTATTATCCCGTCCGTAGGACGGGTAACCTTACTAGTCATATAGTAACATACTATTTCATGCAGAAAATATTGTCTCATGATTTTCCTGTACTACATTCAACTTAATTATATTATTCCCCTTTACCTATCTCAACTAATTAAACATTTAGGTATAGATACACAATCACATATAATTAAACAAGGTAAACACACAATTCAAATATAACCTTTTAAAAGCAAAAGTAATTACCTCTAATGAATATGTAACACATACAAAAGTTTCTGGCATGTAGTTTCCTACTTAATTATGTATCTTGATTTAAATTAACTATTGACTGTTGCAAGATTGTTGAAGTTCACAAAATGCATGCTTGTTGTAGATACAAGTAAACTAATGATGGAGAAATTGTCCTAATTGCTACTCCATTATTAATAATGCATCTTGAGATAAACTAATTTTGTTTGACCTATAGAATTGGTATGAAGCGGGTTAGTGACATTGTACCATTATGTATTTCAGTTTTAATATGTTTTTAATGCAGATTCCATGTAAAGATCCGGATGTATTCAAGTAAATAGATACCCACTACAAAATATTATAGCAAACCTGTAGTTACACCATGCAAGTACATTATAGACAATCAATACTATGATGAAGATCATGTATGGATGCAATTTCCTTGTTTTACACGACATCCATCGTTTAGTACTAATCACAGTGGATAAGAAATTGATAATTTTGAACACTTGGTACTTAGAAATTGTATAAATACAAAAATATCTTCCACAACTACCACAGTCAACTGAACAGCTAAGTAGAAACAATCCAAAGGAATTTCATCTTTTTGAATTTTAAAATCAAAGAAAAATGAAGGTTCTTGTTGCTCTTGGACTCGTTTTGGCTTTGGTCCAAGTAAACGGAGCTGAAGACAAACGGGAATTGCTCGTCGCCTCTTCCGATCCCTCTGAAATCCCAGATGTGGCTGCTGGTGGTCTTAGTGGTTATGTAATTTCTGCCCGAGAAAGACGTGATGCTGGAGAGGAGCCTAAACCAGAGGAAACTGAAGTTCCAGAGCCAACAGAAGAAGACAAAGCTAAGGATGGAGAGCGTGAAGGAAAAGCCTACATCTTAAGCTCTGGACTTTCTGGCTACTACGGACTTCGCAGTGGACTCCGCAGCGGACTTTTCAGCTACAGCTACCCAAGTTATTCATACAGATATGGTCTCCCTAGCTACAGCTACGCTGGACTCAGTGGTCTTGGATCCTATGCTGTTGTTGCTGCCCGGGAAAGACGTGACGCTGGAGAGGCACCCAAACCAGAGGAAACTGAAGTTCCAGAGCCAACTGAAGAAGAAAAGGCTAAGGATGGAGAGCGTGAAGGAAAAGCCTACATCGTAAGCTCTGGACTATCTGACTACTATGGCCTCCGCAGCGGACTTTTCAGCTACAGCTACCCCAGCTACGGATACAGTTACTCTTCTTTCCCCAGATATTCTGGTATCAGCAGTCTGGGATCTCTTCGAGTTGTTGCGCGGGAAAGACGTGACGCTGGAGAAGAACCCAAACCTGAGGAAACCGCAGTTCCAGAGCCAACTGAAGAAGAAAAGGCTAAGGATGGAGAGCGCCAAGGAAAAGCCTACATCGTAAGCTCTGGACTCTCTGACTTCTACGGACTTCGCAGTGGACTCCGCAGCGGTCTTTTCAGCTACAGCTACCCGAGATACTCATACAGCTATGGTCTCCCTAGCTACAGCTATTCTGGACTCAGTGGTCTTGGATCCTATGCTGTTGTTTCTGCCCGGGAAAGACGTGATGCTGGAGAGGCACCCAAACCAGAGGAAACTGAAGTTCCAGAGCCAACTGAAGAAGAAAAAGCTAAGGATGGAGAGCGTGAAGGAAAAGCCTACATTGTAAGCTCTGGACTTTCTGATTTCTATGGCCTCCGCAGTGGACTCCGCAGCGGACTCTTCAGCTACAGCTACCCGAGATATTCCTACAGCTATGGTCTCCCTAGCTACAGAATTGCTTCTGTCCCAAGTTACCGGTATGTAACCGTCTAAACACAAAACCTACCGATTTATTTGTACTTAATGTTCTTAGTAGGGATTCATTAATATTATTAATGATTTCTGCTCAAGTTAATCATCTTTTACACCTTGAAAATTTATACAACAGTGTGCTAAAAGTTATAGATATAACCATTCAGCAAAAAATAAAAAAAATTATAAGCATCTTATAAAATCTTAAAACACGCATTTTTGTTGTTACAATTCTTTACATCCAACTCATTTTGTTTCATACGCTTAACCAACTGCTTCAATTTCTCATTACGTTTACTACGGTAGTAGGTACTTAGCGTTTTAGTGTCAAGAGAAAAAACCTTAAAAACGTAAGTTTCAAAATAGCGTCAGGCGTTAATTCAGACACTAAAATCAAAATTTAGTGCCACATTTAGTGTCTAATTGCTTACCTTAAATTATAAAATTCGAAAAATTGTACCATGTGGTCTTTAGGAGATTCGGCCCTTAAAATTTAAGATTAGCGTTCAATTTTAGGGTAATTTATCTAGAAACGCTAAGTACTTAATGAGTAGTAAAAAATGAGCAATAAGTATTTTCAAAACCTTAATTTGCAAAGGTAGGTAACTATTTTCCACAAAATTAAATACCAGTGGTCTAAATGTAATTTAAGCATCGCAGATATAAGGAGTAAATTACATACAATAGGAAAAGGGCTAGGAATTTTCTTAGTCAGTTCAGCAGCACTTTACCATTGCCACCAATAAGGCCAACGACCAATAAAATACAAACGGTTACAGATTAATCAAGAAAACAGTTAATAGTATTTTTAGGTAATGTTTCGAAATATTTATTTTGTCAGCATTCAAAATTTTCATCACACATTTGGTCGTCTAAGGTACACATTTTACATAAAGGGAATGAAGGTGTCTGGTAAAATAAAATGGATTTCCACGTAGTGTCATAATAGTCATAAATAATAACACTACCTGAATGATTACCACCTACATTAAACAGACGAAATGTTACAATATCTACACAGATTTCTAACTTAGTTAAAGAAGTAAAGTAGACATTCAATTTAGTATGTTCATTTTCTTCTTCGAATCTCATTATTTTTTCACACTGTAAAAGACCAGGAAGGCTTCCTGATTCCAAAATGTAACCTGAAGGAAGATTCACCTCCATCACCACCACATTGGAATCCGTTACCACCGCCAAAGCAGAACAAATGTGTACTACAAATTTTCCAGGGTATTCTTCAGATTGTTTTAACTAGAAAAAATTGACCCACGCAGAATTTATTTCAATATATGTTAATACTCATATTTGCTTTATCATAATTAAAATTTTAAACATCAAAAAACGTCGGAACTCGTCCAATTATTTATTTTTTGAAATACGCTGTAAAGATTATAAATATCTTGCAAAGCATTATCCAGGAAAAAGACTTTTTTGTAGAAAACTGACAATATAGTGGCTTAGTACTTGTTATATTGTATTTTTTACCTTACGGAATGTTTATCAATAATATTTTCTAGTCATTTTTTAAAACTTACTTGAGCTGTTACACTGAAAGGTGAATTTTCAGAATTTTCGGTAACATAAAGATTCCAACTGAGTTGAGCCATAGCCATTCCTTTTCCAGAAGTTGTAACAGCAACATCCTTGGTATTCTGGGGCAAAATGTATTCTTGAACCACCATTTCGTTTTCTCTGGTTATGTTGAAATGTTGCAGCTCATGTAAATATTCTAGACTGACAAGTAATTCGAAGTTTGCTGAAGATTTGGTCAATGTGGCGAATTTCGCTAGTGCGGCTAGCCCTATTACCGTATCTTGTGTTGATATGAACCCGCCATTTGAATTTCTCTGAGCCAAGAGCCATTTGACAATTGGGACACTTTCTACAATGTTATGTCTCATCACGTAAGTCAGTAAAGAGTATGCAGTCATTTCAACGGAAAGTGGCGGGTGTTCCAGATTTGAAATATTTGTCAGACCTTTCGGATTATTTATTTCCTTAACGACCGTTCGGTTTGGCATACTCCAGTAAGTATGTTCATTCAGACTGTCATGTCGGGCGAGATTTTTAACTCTTTTAAATGCAAAATCCCTCTTGTTATGTCCAGCGACGTGAAATGTGTAACAAATAAGGATAACGGTGAAAGGATCCTCTACATCTATTATAGCATCCGACAGATATTCTAGAGCCAATTTCACAACGGAATTATATTTCGACGAAGCTCCTAATTTTCTAACCTCGAGAAATGACAGAAGGACATACGCAGTGAGGGAAATTCCAGAATTGGCTCTTCCTTGTACAGTAGAACGAATGAATGGACCTTTTTCTATAAATTCACCATTCGGTTTTTGTAATCTGACTAAATACTCCAAACTGTCTTTGATTGTTTTCTGATCGATTGTGATATATTTTCTTGCATAAATAAAGGATCGTACCACAAAAGCAGTTAGCCAAGTTGACCCTGAAGAATCAGAAACTCCACAGACAGAAAACGACCCATCTGAATTTCTGTAGGTTAATTCTCTTTGGTAACCCATTTCCAGGAAATTTGTTACTGTGTCTTCAATTGACAGTGGTAATGGCCCTGACGCTTTGAAATAGTCTAACATGATGATATGTGGTACAAAATTGAGCATATTTTGTTCTCCACAACCAAATGGCAATGAAATTAATTTGTCCAAGTTCGCCATTGTTGTACCGAATAAATCTCCTACTACAGAAAATTTGACACTAGTGGCGTAGGCATTTTTTTCGTCGGGGAGTATTCTTGAAAAGTTTATACTTACAGGATTTTCAGATCTGACATCTAAAAGCACCGCCTTGTTTAGTTCCTGTTTAACACCTTGAGGTACGACTTTTAATGACTTTGAGACAGAATCACCTGCTATAAAAGTCTTGGCTTCTATTTCCAATTTTATTTCGCCTATTGTAAACAAGTTAATTGTGAAAGTCGCAGGAATAACTTGGCGGGGAAGAATTTTAAAATTCTTTGCAAGTGAAGTTTTAATATCTTCGCTTTCTCGTGTGCTTTCGATAAATTTAAATTCTTTTTTTACATTTTTAAAAACAATTACGCCAGATATTTCCTCGTCCATGTAGTTGTATACTAAGATTTTCAGAGCAAAAACCGAACCAACACTCACCGAGTAGGGCAAATCGAAGGAAATAAAAAATGGCCTAAATGTTTCAATAAAACGGGGAGTAAGACTGACTCCTATCCCCAGATCAGGATTTAACGAGAATCCAGTTAACATCCAAGATCCAATTGCATTATCTGGAACTTTTTTGTAAATTTCCATTGATTTGTTAGCTGCCTCTATCGTTTCCCAAATCCAAGACTCTGGAAATTTTTCTTCAAATTTGAACGCTTCTGTGTCTACTGTCCGAGCTGGGCTACCCAAATCGTCGAATTGAGCTCCCTTATTAAGGTACATGCCATTTTTGAAAGGTTTAAAGGACGTTTGTTCGAAATAGCAATTCGTAAACATGACAATTCCCACATCATCAAAAATTCTCAATGCTAATGAAGCCCTCAATATTTTATGCCGAATAATCCCTTCCTTAAAGTATTCCAAGATGTCTTCAATTCGGTTAGAAACAATATTTCTGTCATGCTTCCATAACTGTGGCGATTGGTCAACTCCTCGTAAAGCTATCACGGAATTGGGATTTGTTTCCAAAGAAATTGTGATATTGTCTCCTGTCTCCACTTTCGATTTGTACAATTTGATATTCAGAAAGTTTGACAAGGTCGTCCTGACCTTGTAGCTTGTAGATGCGACAACAATTTCATTGTTGGCGCCAACCATGGCAAATACCACAATAGTATTTGTAGGGCCGCCAAGCTTTTCTTTGTCTGCTTTTGTCGTAATACAAACGTCATTTTTCTCGATTGAAAATTCTTCTCGTCCTGACTCCACAATTTGGCCTTGGCTAACTAGTAAATAATTAACTGATTTTATTAATTTGCTAGATTTGATTTTTATGTGATCACCTTCAATTACAACATTAATATAAGTTTTAGTTGCAGAAGAAACTTTCTCCGGGACTGGGAACGTTTTTTTCACATCTTTGTAGGATGCTGTCATGGAATCTACTATCAGATGCTCATTTGACGGAGGAACCACCGATAAAGTAACCAATCCCGTTTCAGGAATGGGTGCCTTGAAAATGGAATTAGCGTCATCGTATGAAAACCCATGGGAAACTTCAAATGCGTCTGGTCGATCATCAGAAATAGGAATTCCATCTAGCGTGGTAATTTTGAAAACGAAATTTAGGGGGAATCCGGGCTGAAAAAATTTTGGCGTGTCAATCATTTCAATTGTATAAGGACTCGGGTACATTTGAACTTTTTCTGATGCATTTTCTTGTATTCCAGTATAATTTTCCGTCACAGTAGCTTCCACGTAGAAAATCTTTTCTGTTCCCTTTGTCATAATACGCGCCTTATTAGGAATTTCCAAATCCACGAAGACAGACCCAGTAATGGGCATTGTGATTTGTTTAATTGTTGTCAGAGTAGGCTTTGGAGGATTTTTAAATTGTGGAAACCTTTGCATGATTTTAGTCATTGACAACATCCCTTTTGTAGATCGAGCACTTCGTGATCTAATTTCTTTTGCCATGCCATCATATATGTTAGGATAGCCATAGTTGTGTGATATCAATAGAGTCTTTAATTGTATCTTGACTTGACCGTTGACTTCCTTTTCATAGGAACGGATGGCCTTGATTTCTGCTGCGATATTCGCTGTTCCATTGACAATATATAATGGAAGCTTAATTTGCACTTTAAATTGTGGTAAGACATAGGCCACAACAGAAAACGACAACTCTTTAACTTCTTCCCTAATTTTAGCACTTATTTTCCATTCTCCTAAATTAGGCTCGCTGGATAATTCCATATAGTCTGAAAACAAACCGGTAGAAGTACGTTCATTTTTATACAGTCTAATCACATTCATCTGCGAATCTATTATTTTTATTTCAAGTGAATCCACTTTGACTGGACGTAGTAGACGACTTAGAATTAAAATTCTGAATTTCACAGTTTCTCCAGGTTTGTAAACTCGTTTGTCTATTTGAATTAAAAGGGACAAGAATTTTGAAGCAATAAAAAGTGTTTTCGTTTGATTAAACAAATCTTCCGTTGAATTCCAATCCGCATCTTTTGGTTTCACTTTGACATTCATAGAACAAGTCTCTGTAGGTATATCTTTTACGTCTATTCCGATCAACTCCGTTTTTCCTCCCAAAATTTCTCTGTCCTCCGCCGTGTAATCCACTAAGCCACATTTAATTTCTAAACGAACTACAATATTCTCTTTTAGGTCTTCTGTAAAAACTGTCACATTGTGTTTAGTATTTGGTTGTATAATTTTCGGGGTGAAAATCGCAAATAGCGATTTTTTGTTAAATTTACCATTTGCTAATGAAATGGAAATAATTACCAAGAGAAGAGCAAATCCTAAATGATTCGATTTTAATACCATTATAATGAAGTGCAATATTACTCGTCACACATGCAGTCAGCCGTTAAGGCTAATTTTACAAAAGGCATAATATTAACTATTCCAAGTTTGGAGTCGGAATATACTAAAGCATAACATTTTTGATTTATGCATTGTTTTCAAGTAAAAACAAGACAACTGGAAATCATTTAGCTATATAAAACCACTGACGTCTTTTAAGTTATTAACTAGGTAATCAATTATGGATTTATTGCTTATCTCTTCATCTAATTTACAATATTCTGTTACTTTGCAGCAGGGAACAAAAAAGGAACTCCTTTTTTGTAAAAAAGTACTACTTTTAATTAAAAAGCAGTGCTTTTTACCTTTTTTATCTTATTTATATGTAAGGTGTAAGTAAATGGGGCACGCTGATACACCAAGAAAGGTAAAAATGCAAAACAGGACTGCTTTTTTAAAAAACTTACTCCTACCTTTTTTATAAAAAAAGACAAAAAAGGTAAAAGGTAATAAAGGTTCTTTTTTGTCCCCTGTCGTACAGTACCAATATTTGCGAAGAGCATCTGCATGCGTATTAAGTACAGTAGACTAAAGTTTAGTTAGTTTTACATCTTTAAAAGTTTCATGGTCAATAAAATTTAATTCCTTATTGTTTGAACCATTATGGCTGTAAATATGAAATTATCTGCAATTGAAACTAACGCTTAGAAAAACACCACATTCAATCCAAAAGTATGTAATGTCAGTAACCTCGTTATTCTTCTGCGGCTTATTTGATTAACCAGTGCTTTATTGCAATGACATTAAGTTTGGAAACAATATAAAAGAGGTAGGTTTGCATGTCATAATTGAAAATTATTCATTTACAACTCTACAAAACTTATTTGACTACAAAGAACAATCTTTTTGATGACTTGGCTCAATTTGTAAATATTATTTTAAGATTTGGAGGACGTTTGGAGGACTACAGAGAGGAGGATTTCGGTTTTACTTAAATAGAAGTATGGGTTTCAGGTGCGTGTTTAACATATTAGTTGTAACAAAATAGTTTCTTTTATATTGCTTTGTTATTCAACAAATTAATAAGCTTAAATTGTCAGCATTCAAATTTCTCATCGCACAATTGATCAACCGAGGCACACATTTTACATAAAGGAAAATAAGGAGGTTGGTAAAATGAGGCGGTTTTCCAATTTATGTTGTAATAATCGTAAATAATAATGCCAACTGAATGATTATTACCGACATTAAAAAGACGGAATGCTTCAATATCTACACATAACTCCGAATTGGTTAAAGAAGTGAAATAGATATTCAATTTAGTATGTTCATTTTCTTCTTCGAATCTCATAATTTTGTCAGACTGTAAAAGTTTAGGAAGACTTCCCGACTCTAAAATGTAACCGGAAGGAAGATTCACTTCCATCACCACCATATTGGACTCTGTTCCCGCAGCTATGGCTAAAGCAGAACAAATGTGCATCATGTATTTTCCAGGGTATTCTTCAGATTGTTTGAACTACAAGAAATAGTTACTTCTTTATTGTCACAAATAAGAACACATTGTAAAATTTAACGCTATGTCTGTGTTGAGCATTTTTATATACTAAAATTTAATACCAGAAATTGCAAAAATTTAGTTATAAAATTAAAATGTAAAAGAAGACCGTCCCTGCAATTTAATTGTTTACAAATTTGAGTAAATTTAGGTATTTAATTTCAGTAGATACGTATAAATTTTTGAAAACATACCTCTGTTTTAATATTAAAAGGCGAAATCCCCGAATTTTTCGTTATGTAAAAATTGCAACTGATTTGAGCCATTGCCATTCCTTTTCCAGAAGCAATAACAGTAGCGTCTCTTGTATCTGTAGGCAAAATATATTCCTGAACCACCATTTCGTTTTCTTTGCTTATGGCGAAATTTTGAATTCCATTTGAGTGATTTAGGCTGACAAGCAATTGGAAATTAACCGCAGATTTAGTCATTGTTGCGAATTTGGATAATGCCCAAAGCGCAACCACAGATGTGAAACCTCCGTTTGCATTTCTCTGGGCCAAGAGCCATTTGACAATGGGGACACATTCAGTATCTAGATTTCTCATTATATAAGTCATCAGAGCATAAGCAGTCATTTCAACTGAAATTGGAGGTTGTTCCAGATGTGAAATATTTGACAGACCAATTGGAATGAGTTCACCCACATTTTTGTTAGATACACCCCAAGAAGTATATTGATTTTGGCTGTCGTGTCTGGCGAGTTTTTTAACCTTTTCAAATGCATAATCTTTCTTTTTATGTCCGGCGATATGAAATGTGTAACAAATAAGGACAACTGTAAAAGGATCTTCTTCATCTATAATGGCATCCGAAAGATATTTTAGGGCATTGTTAACCACGAAATTGTATTTGGAAGAAGGTCCTAACTTTCTAGCTTCGAGGAATGACAAAACAACATAAGCTGTGCGTGTGATTCCAGAGTTAACACTTTCCTGAATATCGGAGCGAATTAGTGGACCCCTCTCTTTGAACATCCCGTTTGACTTTTGTAATCTCGCTAAATATTCCAGACCATCTTTGATTGTTTTCTGATCGATTGTGATGTATTTCCTTGCATAAATAAAGGACCGCACGACGAAAGCAGTCAGCCAAGTTGAACCTGAAGAATCTGAAATCCCACAAACAGAAAACGATCCATCTGAATTTCTGTAGGTCAATTCTCTTTGGTATCCCATTTCCAAGAAATTTGTCGCTGAATCTTCAATCGATTGTGTTAATCCACCAGAAGTCTTCAAATAGTCCAAGATCACAATATTTGGAACAAAGTTGAACATATTTTGCTCTCCACAACCAAACGGTGGTTGAAACAGATTGTGGGAGTTGCTTATTATTGTACCGAATAAGTCTCCTACGACGGAGAATTTAATCTCACTGGGATTAATTTCTTCGGGGAGCATGGCAGGTAGACTTATATTGACAGGAGTTTCAGATCTAACATCTAAAAGCACTGCTTTGTTTAGTTCTTGTTTAATACCTTGAGGTACAACCTTTAGAGCTTTTGACAGTGAATCCCCTGCTATGAATGTTTTGGCTTCGATTTCCAACTTTATTTCGCCTATTGTAAAAATTTTAACTGCAAAAGTCACTGAAACCACTTGGAGGGGAAGAATTTTAAAACTTTTTTCCAAAGAAGTTTTAATATCTTCGCTTTCTCGAGCGCCTTCGACAAATTTAAATTCCTTTTTTGCATTTTTAAATATAATTACGCCAGATAATTCTAGGTACATGTAATTATGCAATAAGATTTTTAGAGCAAATACCGAACCAACACTCACTGAGTACGGCAAATCGAAGGAAATAAAAAATGGCCGAATTGTTTCTAGTGTCTGTGGTTTTAAATTAACACCAATTCCCAGTTCCTGATTCAAAGAATATCCCCTGAAAACCCATGAAGTCATAGATTTTGGGACTTTTTTGTAAATTTCCACTGTTGAATTTTCTGCGTAAATTATATCCCACATCCAAGATTCCGGAAATCTTTCCCGTACCAATTTGAGTTTTGATTGTAGGGCTTCATGTGTACTTATTTTGGTACTATGGGTTGTATCTTTAAAAGGATGAACCAATGTAGGGTTTAAAGATGACTCTTCGAAATAACAATTTGTAAACATTACAATTCCCACCTCATCAAAAATTCTGGATGCCCAAGATCCTAAAATTTTGTGTCGGCTAATTCTTTCCTTGAAGCTTCCTAAAACATCTTCAATTCGATTAAAGTCGATGATGCTGTCATCCTTCAGCGACAGCACGGATTGGTCAAATCCACGTAAAACCACAACAGAGTTAGGATTTGTTTCCAGCGAAATTGTGATATTTTCTCCTGCTTCAACTTTACTTTCGTTTACTTTTATTTTAAGATAATTAGTTAGCCTAGTTTTGACCTTGTAGCTCGTGGAGTCAAAGACAATTTCATCATTGGCGCCAACCACGGCAAAAGCTACTATAGTGTTTGTAGGCCCGTTGAATTTTTCTTTATTTAACTTTGTTGCTATACATGCATCTTTCTTTTCACTTGAAAAATCCTTCCTTCCAGCTTCGACGATTTGACCTTGATTTACTATTAAATAATTCACTGACTTCATCGGTCTGTTACAGGTTATTCTAATGTGATCTCCATCAATAACGACACTAATATATGTTTTAGTCGCAGAAGAAACTTTCTCTGGGACTGGAAACATCTTCTTTACATCTTTGTAGGATGCTGTCATAGATTTTACCAACAAATTTTCATTAGACGGAGTAATAACTGATAAAATAACTAATCCGGTCGCTGGAATTGATGATTGGAAAATCGAGTCCGCATCGTCATAAGAAAATCCGTGGGAAACCTCAAAAGCATCTGGTTGATCATCTGAAACAGGAATTCCATCCAGTGTGGTAATCTTGAAAATGAAATTTAGTAAAAATCCAGGTACGTAGTATTTTGGCGTGTCTACTATCTCAATTTTATAAGGGCTAGCGTACATTTGAACATTTTCAGATACCTTTTCTTGTATTCCGGTGTAATTTTCAGTTACTGTGGCTTCCACATAGAAAATTTTTTCAGTTACCTTCGTCATAATACGCGCCTCGTTAGGAATTTCCAAATTCACAAAAACAGACCCATTAATTGGCACTGTGATTTGTTTAATTATTTTTGGAGTGGGCTTTGCAGGATGTTTTGGCTGTAACGGTGGCTCTATTAATTTTACCCTCCCTTTAAATAAGCTACCATCTTTTGATCTGTTTGTTTTTACCGTCAAGTTATCGACGTTGCTATCGGGGTAATTTCTAGGCATTAGAGTCCTAAATTGCACTGTAACATGGCCGATGACTTCTTTTCCGTATGATTGAACAGCTCTGATTTCTGCTACGATATTTGAAGTTGTATTTATAATATACGGTGGAAGGTTAACTTGAACTCGAAATTTTGGTAATACATACTGGACGACAGAAAACGGAAGCTCTTCATCCTCGTCTTGTAATGACGCACTTATCTTCCATTCTCCGAAATTAAGTTCTTTAGATAATGTAAAGTCGTCCGAAAATAAACCTTTAGAAATACTGACATTTTGGTACAGTTTAATAAGATTAGATTGTGAGTCGAATATTTTTATTTCCAGGCTATCAGTTTTTGCTGGATGTAATCGACGATTAAGAAGTAGAATCCGGAATTTAACAATTTCTCCAGGTTTGTAAATAGGTTTGTCAACCTGAATTAAAATCGATATGGATTTCAAAGCAGTTGAAAGCTTTTTAGTTTGATTATATAGCTCGTCTGTTGAATTCCATTCACTATATTTCGGCTTAACTCTGACGTTCAAAGAGCAAGTCTCTGTTGGTATATCTTTTATATCTACTCCAATCAACTCCGTTTGCCCACGGGAAATTTCTTTTTCTTCAGCCGAGTAATTTGAAAAGCCACAAGTAATTTCCAGTCGGATGATAATATTTTCTTTTAGGTCTTCTGTAAAAATGGTCACATTATGTTTCGTCCCTGGTTGTATAATTTTTGGAGAAAAAATTGTAAATAACGATTTCCTGTACAGTTTTCCATTTGTGGATGTAATTAAAGTCATTACCCAGAACAAAGAAAATACCAATTTTACTAATCTCATGATGTTCGATACGTTCAGTACTATTTTGTGTACCGACTATTTAGTCTAATTTTATATTTGGCTATGCTGTTATTATATTATGGAATTTCGTTTGATGTTTGTTTACTCGTATTGCACGCGGAATGTTTTAAGAATCCAATAATCTTTATTTGATTAATCCATTGTTTTCCAGGATTTAATTTTAGTTCAAACAATTGTCGTATAAAATATTTTCTGTTTATGAATCATTATCTCCCAACAACAGGAGATTGAAAATACATAATTGCATCTGAAACTATATCTTCGTAACAACATAACATGCCGATTAAACGTGCCACCAAATAAATAATTTTTGTATATTATATCGTTGGAAATAGTGAGTTTCTGTAAAGGTAACTTAATTGAAACTAAGAATGAGGTTGAGTGCCACATGGACTTTTTAAATAATTACATAGGGGTCCATTAATTAAACCAAGGGACGTAATCAGCAATTGACCGTTTCAATTATTTTTCAGGGACTTTTAAATTTTTTCAGGGATCCAATAAATACTAGCACCCAAAAGCTAAAGCTATTTTATGCTACCGTCTTTAAGTCAAAGCTGTGACTAGATAAGTCATATATGGAATATGATATTAAATTTTAAATGTAAATAGATTTATATTTATTCGTGAAAAATGTAAATCAATGTAGCAAACTGATTCCATCAAGCATTAAATAATGTATAGCTATAATATATATATATGTCCGTCAAAAAGCGCAAAGTCTGGGAACTACTTTGTATATTTAGAATTTGTATATCATTTCTAAAGCACCATTTACAGGTAAAAAATATAACTTCGTTTGGACTTTGCGTTCTGACTTAATATTGATCTTTTTGTTGTTTGAGTAAAACGTGGATATAAATAACTGTAAATAAATAATTCCGAATGATTTACTTTATGCTGACTGAACCATAAATAGGTGAATCTTAATATAGACAATAAATAGAGTTATAGTGAGATACTAAATATAACTTTAGATACGTTTAGCTTAACCTTACGTTATGTTGTTGTTTTCACTTCCAGAAAAATATCATTTTAATTTAATACCTGTAAATAATTTAATCATTCAATGTAGAAGCTACATAGGGAGAATGTGGCAGAATTGAACTTACATTAAACCATAATATACAGAAGTCGTAACTAGTTCAATGATTCTTTAGTCTGTAAAATGGCCTCTACTTACTTGCTTCAGTCTTTAGATAGTTTTTTCTATATTTTCGGTGACAAATTTCAAGCTTCAATGTTCAATTGGTGTCCACGCACGAAAACTTTACATCAAAATAAAAGTATAATCGGACTATTATTTCGATCCACCATTTTCTTAACTGAAATTCTCTTCAATGTCATTTTGTTAGGAATTCTAATAATGCAAATATACGCTCCGTCACTTTCAGTTGAACAATTAATTGGTTTCATATTACTGATTCTTATATTATCGTTGTCTCAATTCTTCAACATGATTTTATTCTTCAACAAAAGCCACTTCTGCTCATCAATCAACAATACCTTTGCATTGGATGCAACTCTTTTCAGTAAGCATTCATTTGACATTTGTGCTAACTTTTTTTAATAAAAATGTAATTAATATGAAACCCAAACTTTAACAGGAAAGTATAGAAATCGGTGGGAATCGTGGATCTTTCAAGAATACCAGGCTATGCAAACAATAATGAAAATGCTAACTGCCATGGGAATAACAACATCTGTCCTTGCATATCCATTACATTGGTCACAATACCATTTAGCCCAATAGGTTATTTGCTTCATGTCCTTGGTTGGCACTCGCTGATGTGCAAACTGATAGCCATACCCATCATCACGCTAATATTTATCCACTTGTGGTTCCCTGTTCTGTTGATGGTTTACTATTCTATGGTTTATTGCGTCGTTGTTGTATTTTGGTTGCAATTGATAACTGCCAGAAAATCGAGAAGCTTGGCTTATTTAAAAACAAAGATTGATTTTCGAAATCATCCCTCAACTGCCTTGCACATCTACAGAGCCTTGAGTCTCCTAAATCTGGACATCAACTATTTGCTGGCGTATCCCTTCGGCCCGACAGTTTTGTTCGCTGGTGGCCTAATAAACGTCTTAGTTAATTTTGCTACTGTTAAATTGTACAGCATAATGCCTTTCGGTGCCTATGTCGTCAATCCTGTGATGGCAGTTATGGTCCTTATCATTGAAATAATACTCATCCCAGACCTGGCCCGAGTCAACACCAAATCACTTTAATTTATTCAAGAACGTAAAAAGGCTAACGATCCCGTCATCCGTAGGGCTTTCCAAAGCTGCCGGACAATGCGACTGGCCATGGGGCCATTTTTCATTATGAAGAAGTCGACAACCTTCACTTACTTGGAAGTTGTGATGACACATACGATGAATATGATACTATCTGTGAAAATTTCCAAACCGGCCAAGTTGCTTGCGTGAATTATCCACCACTTCACAATTCATGAAATGCTGTGGGGATTCTTTCCTTTTTTAGCAAAATGGAATGATTTTTAAGCTAAATATCATCTAAACGAAACAAAAATAAATTATGAATGGGCGTTTAAAGTAATTGAATAAATTGGACAGCAAGGTAGTACTGTTTTTGAAATATTATACTAAATGTTATGTAGTATAAATCTAAAGTATATACTTGTGTAACTGCCTAAATAATAATTACTGATTTAAATGCTTTATGCAGACATAAATATTATCCCTCAAATATTTCACAATGAGTGACATGCTTTTTTTGCTTTATCAGTATTTTTGTTGGTTGTGTAGATGGTTGTCAAATAATCGGGAAATTAATAACAATGACTTATTATGGGCTATGTTAATTTGTTAATGTCAATACATATTATTAAAATAAATGATACTGTTATGCTGAATTCTAAAATGTTTATTGGTCTTGAGGTTTAAGTCACATTTTTTAGATTTCGGTTTTAATTCCAACGAAATCTCTTTTCCATATAAAGTACCTATGCAAATAATTTATTCACTTAAACAGTACCGTATTTAGAATCGGCACTTAAACAGTACCGTATTTAGAATCGGCTGTAAAGAATCCGATATTCATGGCAATTTCGTCTTAATTTCATATTGGAGTCACATTTATAATATTGTGGAAACAATTGAATAGCCTTATAAAAGACAAAGCAGTGGAACTATATTATTGGGTAAGTGGGTAGCCAAAGACGTTCAGGACCGGAGATAGACACTATATACATTGTATTAATACCCATATCAGTTACTGTAGCTATTATAATACATACATAGCAAAATATTCGCTATTGCTATTATATTTGTATAATGGTGCAGACAATGTCAGCCAAAACATTTTTGATTACAAAATCGTTCATTAGTTAATGGTGCAACTGACATCGATAATCTAGAAAACAACTAATCATGCACAAAATAGTGTGGGTTAATACTAATTATATATTACACTCCCAAATATTTCAAATTGTAAAAGAATATTAAGGTCTCTTCAAAGTCTGTGGGTCAAGGCTCATAGAGATTAAATAAATTTAATCATTGACACAGATTAACTTATTTATCCACCATTCTAGGCTGCAATAACTATAATATTATATATAAAACTTACATAGACACATTAAACGTAAAAATTTATCTGTCGATCGTTTATCGTCTAAAGGAAACACTGCATACGAAGATTATGTAGTAGATTTAAGGCTTGCTTAACTAAATCAAATTTTCGGACTCATTTCAAACGATATAATATATCAAGGTATTATGCATTTTCAGGCTGGTATCGTAAATACGCAATATGCATTTTCAGGCTGGTACCAAAAATGCAAACCGATGCAAAGCTTAAGCCTTAAGCCTACACATTGCTGCTTATACCTGCATATTGCATACCTATTTGCGATACCAGCCTGAAAATGCATATTGCGTGTTTTCGGTGTCAGCTCTAAGCTACATATTGCGTATTTGATACCTTAAGGGACGATATGTATGTTGAATTTGTCAAACCTTGGTTCTTGACCCAAGAATCAATGGCATGGAAGGTTCCGTTTTTGATGAACCTCCTAATTAAGACATCCAGTAAAAACATATTTTATAAAAAACATCATTTTAACTAGGGCACTTTTAGTAAAATTAATGCAAAAATGTCTTTTACTAAATTTGGCCTATTTTGGTGCAATTCAGTCCAATTGGTCCAATTCATTCCAATTCGGTCCAATTTAGTCCAATTCGGTCCAATTTAGTCCAATTCGGTCCAATTTAGTCAAATTTAGTCCAATTCGGTTTAATTTAGTCCAATTCGATCCAAATAAGTCCAATCGGTCCAATTCAGTCCAATTCGGTTCAATTGAATCCAATTCGGTCCAAATAAGTCCAATTTAGACCAAAATTCGGGATAGAAATGGGATAAAAGTTGGGTATTGAGTAGGAATTAACACGCCCCATATTATACAGCTCTGATTTAAAATTATTAATGATAAAACTTTCTAAAGTCGCTCTACATGCCTCGCGAAATGCTTTCTTCTGTTTTAAAAGAACAATTTTGACTCTATGTGTATCCTCCGATTTTAGATGGATTTTAGAAATAGTCGTATATTCGGTTACACGGGATCAGAGTATATATAGCCAATACTGTAAAATCTATGACGCAGCGATAAAATGTGTAAAAAAATAATACTGCAATTCGACGTATTCCTTCCTACCCCCTACACTGCCATCATATGTAGCCGAACAGGTTAATTATTATTCACAGCTAACAACATCAACATGCAGTGTACTATGACTAGTAAGCAAGCCTTAATTGGTGGAGTTTATCATATCTCAGAATAGAATAAACTTTTGAATGCCAAAACAAATACTTGACATGCAGCTTAATGTAATCTCTTGCAAAGCATAAATTCAACAATTCTCGGTTGATACTTGCATTTGGAGACCCACAACGCCCCGTCACATATGACAATATTTATCATTGATTAAAAGTTGACGAATATGGCTCGGCAAATAGTTTTTTGTTTTCTATTTTTTGGTTACTGTTATTGCTCTACAAACGAGTGGACTATATATTCCGGTGTAGATCTAACCGGTGATTCGGTAACCGTGAGATCAAATCAACCAGATTTGCGTCCTCTGGCACCCACAATTCTTTCAAACAGCAGTTCGTGGTGTGTTCGTGGATAGTAAGTTGCTTTTCGAAATAACTCTGTCAAATTTTACCTGAATAATCTGAAATGGATAAATAAATTGATGATTATTAAACTGAACAGCTGGACTGGATATATCAGTAGAAACTATACGACGGCGTGGACTGCCAATTGGAGCGACAATGCTTTTCGTTGTGGTAATTCTACTACAATGAGAACCATAGCATCACTGCGCTATTTGGGACCACCGGATACAGATACCGAAAGTATTTCCTTGTACACCTCAACAGACTTAGATGGAACGGAATTAGTGATTGACACAGACACATATGCTAAAATTCCATTTACTCCCGAATCAGTTTTATCTACTGCATGGTCTAATTGGACGTTGTACAACGGAAGTAATTTCGACGGACCAGCAATTTGTTACATATCAACGAGCAAATACCACGTTGTAAATCTGGACTCAACAATTGCTGAGAACATTAAATCTGTTAGAAAAGGCTGCGACCGAAAAATAGACACTTATCTTTACGCCGATAAGTTTGGTACACCAACAAAACTCAACTGATGCATTTACTTATTTGCGGAATTTTTCAGACGCAGGGTTTCCTTTTAAATCCTTTCCAAAATCTAACTTTATTTTCAGTATTTTGTTAAAATTCGCTTGCTGTTGACAAAATACTTATATAGAATAAGGTATAATCTTTTCATAAAAATAATTTTCAAAAGTAGTAATAAATGGAAATAAAAGTTACTGTTTCTGCAACTTTAAAAACTGATTTCAATTTATGACAGTGATAAATATTAGTAGTCATACAGTGCAAGGGAGAAAGCTTACCAAAATATTGTGAAGTATTTGATTGACTACGCCAGTAATTAGTTATTAGCAAAACTGATATTGATACCTGATGATACTAATTAAATGATTCTTCAATTCAATTACGAAACTCATCAGAATGGTATTTTATACTCTCTTAGCATTTGTACACTCAATTACTCATCATAGCTCTTTCAAGCGCGGGGCCCTTTTAGGCGCGGAGGCCTATAGGCATTTCCATTATTTCCCATATGGTAGGACTGGCTCTGATGAGTACAAACTACCCCAATGTTTGCGTCTGGCAATTAACGATGTATTGTTATGCATGGTGTGTATCCTGACAATCCTGAAGTGACCTCTACTCATCATGTCACCATGCCTTAGCTGTGCAAGCTCGCATCTGAACGCTGTGGTTGAATAATTTATTATGCGGGGCTCGAGTGCCACTTTGGTCTGCTCTTAACGCTCATAGCTCAGAGAAAGTATTACAAATTAATTATTTTAACTAGACTTTTTCGAAACTCTAATGTACATTATATTATGTGCTTCAGGACTTGTGAGTCTAACATTCCATATCCATGCGAATTCCATATACATCCCATGTTTCCTCAACATGCCCCAAAAACTTGTGGGAAAAGTTGGTCAGTTTTCAGAATAATTTTTCAAGGCTTCTTGTCTTCTACCTAACCGCGAGTTCGAACAAACAACTTCTGGATGTTAGTTTATTTGACCGACGCAGAATAGATGATGTTTACATCAACCAGAGGCGAATTATCATAAGGGAAGATCGGGCTACCGTCCCCAGGGGCCCCACGCTTACTCGACAATAATGGCCACGCTACGTTTACAATAAATAGTGTTCTGAAAAATTTATTGATTCTTTAGAGGGAAAAGTTTTTATGCTTTGCTCATGCTTTGCAACATTACACATTCGTTGTTACTAATTATAATTAGACGGACCATCCTCCAAAAATTAATTAGTTGCATATTGGTAAAGAGTAAGGTCTTTAATTCAATTTTTAAAAACAATGAAATCGGACACTTTTGTTTTAAATATAATTAAATATAATTAATGATTGTGCTGTTTAGATTTAATTATAATATATCAAGACATAACAAGACAACACATCGGTGACCCATCAAAGTTGCTCAGAAATTTAGGAATACGCCTATAAATGATGAAAGTACTTACTTACTTTTGATAACATGGATGTATAGACATTAGATTGTGTGCCCTTTAAGTACTTTTTACTAAAATGTAACTGATTTAGAAAATTTCTAAAGCAGAATTGTAGAAACAGACAAAGGTCTCCGTTTTGAGGTTCCCCCCGGAGAGCCCTTGTTTCGCCTCTGACATCAACACCTGGAACACAAGATCAAGGGTAGATGGTAGAATTAATTATTAATTTTTTGGTTAAAAGTTACAAATGCCCATTTCTCTAAATTCTATTTATTTTTATAAGGTGACAATTTTATAAGGTAATTTTGGGGTCTCGTAAATAGAATCCTGGGAAAAGTGAGTGACAGGCTAAGTTGAAAATGGAAAACGGACTGGATCCTGAGATTTTATCAGTGATATCAGCGCGTCTCAGTAATCATGCCCTTACAACCAATGACGAGCAGGTAGAAGTGGTCAGCCTTGAGTCTCTGAAAATATAAATGATCATAATATTTAATCATTTCATAATCAATATTTTGATCACCATATTTCCAACCAAATAGCGATCATTAGAAGATTTAATAATACTGAGATACTTAATTACTTTAATTACTTTGTGCTTGTTTCTTAAATTTAATAGAAACGAAAAAAGAGATGTAATGATACCAAGATTGCCATCGTTGATATGTTATTGGAGAAAGATTTTGTAGCTGCTTCCCAGATGTTTCTAGGAATTGGATCACTGGAATTAGAAAATAATGGACACCAAAACCTATTCAAAATAATTAGTAACCCTATGGAGAATAATGCGGTTAGAAATTAAATACTATTATATAGATTACCTAAAAATTAGTTCTTTTTTTGAAAAAATGAGCAAATAACGATTTCGATACTTAGAAAGAACTGAATTACTTTAGAAATTGATTTACGTTTAATTTATAGATAATTAAAGGCGTGCTTGGCTATTTGAATCTGGCTGATGTTAAAAACTGCCGTTTAATTAACAAAAGGTGGAATTCTGTTGCTGGACATATATTTAGAAATCGATCAAGGATTGTATTTGGCTCCAATGTGGTCATAAATGAAAATGAAGTGATTCGTAGTCCTGAAAATTTTCTTAAAACTTATCGCCGATCATCTGCAAAGCAAAATTTTGTTTCGTTTCAATTTAAATATGACATTAATTTTCATCTTTCCGACTTGAACAATTTCTTTGCACACCTGAAGAAAAACATAAAAGAATTGGCTTTTTACAGAGTAAAATTGTTTGACGAAGACGGTCTGGAATTGGAAAGTTATGATATCAGTGATTGGTTAGCGGGCTCATCCATAACAAAATTAACTATTTGTTGTTATGGATCCACAAAGTTAATCTTTGCTCTAGATAAACTTCAATCGGTTAGTGACTTAGATCTGGATGAATGTGTAGTAAAGGTTCCTACAGGGTGTCGTATTTCTCCTATTTCCTTTGCCTTCAGTGATGTGACTTGGGAAATCGAAAACGATGATAACGAAATTTGTTTACACAATTTTATAGATTTCTACAAAACTAAAGTAATTTTAATAGAATCTTTTCATAACCCCAAGCTAGTATTTGATATCAGTGCATGTGCCGATTTAAAAACTCTTGTATTATGTTATGACGTTAAGATCGTCAACTGGAACAGAGCCAAAGCCTCAGTCGACTCCTTTGTTATGGAGGGAATTCCTTTCCTTGAGAAAACTGAAATGAAAATTAACGAATTGTGTTTTGAAGACTCTTCGATTGATTTATTCGCTCTGCCGTGGGCAATAGAAAAACTCCATTTGTCCTGCGGAATACCCATTTTATGCAGTCAGCCAATAACGCTCCCTAATTTGAACTTCCTGGAAATCAACAACAGAAACCAACTTGAAATGCTAATTAATTTTGCCAATTGTACCAATTTAATTGATATCCATATCGATGCTATATTTTCTGCAAATGATGATGCCATTTTGAAAGTTGGTTGGATTCCGAAAAGCGTTAAGAAACTTAAAATGGGAAAAGTTAAGGTTTTCGGTACCATTATGAATTTAGAAACTCTTGTGTTAACAAGGTGTTCTCTGCTTGATGTAATCCAAATATTAAAAATAATTAAGCCTAAAACTTTGGCTTTCAAATCGCATAAAGCTATTGGAGCAAATGACAGTGTCCTGGAATTTTTGAAACATTTCGAAGACCTTGTTTTGTACATGGGTCATTGGGACTGGGGCACAGAGTCGAACAAATACAATTCCAGTGAAATAGTAAACTATGTTGACAGAAAGGCTTCTTGTTACGTTTTTGAAAATAATCGAGGAAGAGGTATCGAGAAAAAAGTGTTTGATACTATGTTTTAGGCTAGCCATTTTTGTGATTCTAATTTTAAAGTAATAATAGGCGAATATTATTGTAAATAAATCTAATAGTGAATACTAATATTATTGCAAAGCCAATTGGGCATAACAATATAGCAGAAGACGAAATATTATAAGGCCAGCTAATCTCATATATGGGTACAAGGTAATTTAAATACCATGGCTACCTAACAAGGTATGCTTATAGTGGAGACTGATATTCACTCAGAACCACTTATGGGGGAAACGTACAGGCGTTCCCATGCCATTGAGTAATACTCTATGGCTCCTTCTTCTTTGATCCCCATTAGTGGTTCTGAGAAATTTTTTAAAAAACTATAAGCATACCTTGTTAGGTCGCCAAGTCGCCATGGTATTTAAATTACCTTGTATGGGAAGGTATTAAAAAAACTATATGACATACGATTGACAATAGACTTTAAATACCCTGTGTTTATATCCAAATGTGACATTTTAACACTTTTATAATGCTTTATTATACTTAACCTATGTATAAATTGTCAAAATCATAAACATTTGTAAAAGCTGTTAAACCTAAATGGAAATGTTGAATTAAACTTGTAATTATTATCTCATTCGGTGTTCAACTAAATTGTTACTCATATTTTAACTACAAACTGTCAGACTAATTACTTTTTAATACTAAAATTATGTAATGCGAATTAAATGTTGGTAATAATTTGTATTAATAGCCCCCATGATTGTTTAATGCATTTTACAATATTTAATATTAATTAAGTTGTATCGTTAGTCGTTAGGTAAATAAATGCTTGATAATTGAATAGTAAATTATTACAAGCACATTTCTAAATGATAATGGTAATTGCACATTTAATTATGGATTTTGAAACGGGAGTTAATCTAAGTTTGAAGTTTCACTACAATTATTGTGATTATTTATTTTAGATTGTCCGGGTATTTGACGGCAGGTGATAATTTTGTAAGCTCTTCGTAACTAGTAACTAAAGAGAAGTACGATTTGATAGTATTTTATGGTTGTCAAGTATTTTTTTAAATAGAGTAAATACAATAGTAAAAGAAAAAAATATTTATTTTGATCCGTATGCGCATCATTGATGGGTAAACGCGAGGACTTATTTTGGGAATCGAGCACTTGTGAGACGTTTGCGGTTGACGGTTGCAGATTACTATTAGATGATTTAATTATCACCTATATGAAGTTTATTATATAGGAGGCATTTATTAACAATCCTGTGGCGGAGAGAACTTTATTTTTGCATTCCTAAGTTCTTGAGAGGACTTTAAAGAATATTTTTGTATGTGTACTATGCAAATTATGTATGAACCTCGGATCCAATAGCATCGCTGAACTTAAACTCGAGTGTGTAGACGTGTGTTCATTGACTTGACCAATCCTTGTTACGAAACGGTCTCAATGGGAAGTGTGGAAAAAAAGGGTTAAAGTTAAACCTTAGAATTTTTTGTTCTAAAGATCAAAAAGAACTAATATTTTTTAGTGTACTCTTCTCGGTCAAATTCCTGAGATTGCCCCTGAGAGGTATAACATCAATGCATACAAAATTGCATGGAGAGGTAAAAATTTAAAATAAGAGTAATAATAAAAACTGTTGAGAGTGTGCTGTCTGAAAAGTTAACTAGCTTACATGTTAAGTCTCAATTTTGCAAAACCTTTGCTGGGTGATTGAGAACACAAGTTCTTGAGAATCGGTAGGAGGTGAATTTCTTGAAGATGTGAGAGTAAAAAAGTCTAAGTCAAAGATGAGCCTACTTTAGATAAGGGCGAAATGAGACTAGTGTGGTCAGAGAGAACGTATAACTCTAAAGTAATTTTATTTACAAGAGAAGAGAGGTGTGTAGTGTTCCAGAGAACAGCAGAAATGCTAGTGATTAAAGTTCAGGTAAGTCACACATATTTATCATGATGAGTTGACACAGATTACCTTCATACATTCAAGTGCCATCCGGCTTCCAGAAAATAATTATTCAATTAGTTCTCTGCGAGTCGGGTTTGGCTCATACATTCATATTTAGTGCAAGAGTTCACTACTTAATTTAAATATGATTGGAAATAGTCATACGATCGTACAACCTTAAGGGAAACCAGCACAAAAGTTCAAGAAGCATTTACATCCTTTCTAAATCGTAAATGCATATTACATATTGACTTTATGCTGGAGATTTCCACATTCTCCCACTAATTAAGTCTGATAAATTTAAGTCTTAATTACAAGATACAGCATAAAGTTAATAACAATGAAAATTATAACAATAATCAAATCATAATTATAAATGAAATGAAACATAAATTCAAAATGCCTTCATAATATCTAAATACATTATAATCATTTGACACAACATTATTCACTTATGATGATAGGTGAGTCGGTCAGGGATTTTAGGGAGACGTCCACTTCTTCTGACAATCTGCGGCTGAGATGTGTCCGGAGAGTTATGGTCGTCGGGTAATGAAGTAGTTGAGTGGGGATGCTGCAGAGTTGATCGCTCCTCCGACTAAACTTCTAAAGGGTATAGTCGTTGGATGGGGCGGATGAGTTCTCCTTTTGCAGTCTTGAGTCTCACCACTCGAACTTTTCCGTCAGATCCTGGGTACACGTCGACCACCTTCCCCATAATCCAATCAAGACGTTTGTGTAGGTCGTCGCCGATGAGTACGACGTTCCCCGGAGTAATTGTATCCAGCTTTCGTTTGTTGAAATGAGGCTGGATGAGCATTCCCAGGTACTCGCTCCGGAATCTGCTTCGCAAGTCATTCCTCAACTTGTGACAGTATCTGAGGCGTCTGTTGAGACCATGACTGTCCAGGACATCCATGTCGGCGACTCCGGTCTCCCTCACGTCTTGCAGGAACATGGCTGGAGTTAGTGGAGTTAGGTCCTCCGGGTCTTCTGAGATGTAGGTGAGAGGTCTCGCATTTAGGATACTTTCCACATCGCACAGGATCGTCGAGAGTTCCTCGTAGAGTAGAGACGCTTTCCCCAACACCGGCCGAAGAATCCGCTTCACCATTTGGACCAGCCGCTCCCACCAACCGCCGTGCCACGCCCCAGTAGCTGGAATGAACCGCCATTGAATCTTCTGGACCGCCGCCTGCTTTGTAACAATGTCCCAGTTGAGGTTGGAGAAAAGATTGTCCGCTCCGACAAAGTTGGTGCCGTTGTCACTGTATATGGTGGCGGGACGGCCTCTTCTAGCGATGAACCGGCGGAGAGTCTGCAGAAAAGCCTCAGTCGAAAGAGATTTGGTCAGCTCCAGGTGGACTGCCCGATAAACCGCACACGTGTAGAGTACGATCCAGACTTTCTTCCCTCCTTTCAGGTAAAGTGGGCCGGTCAAGTCAACTCCGGTGACCTCAAAGACAGCTGCATCTCGAACTCTATCAAGGGGTAGGGCCGTGGGCTCTGAGTCCAGATGTTTGGCGCTGAATCTTCGGCATCGCACACAGGAATGAATGACCTCCGTAATTGTTCTCCGAGAGCGGAGAATCCAGAATTGTTCCCTCAAGGCAGACTGCACGAACTGTGCACCAGCATGGCTCATCTGTAAATGGGTTGCTCTGATGAGTAGTTTCACGAGAGGATGTTTGGGCGGTAGAACTGCTGGGCTCCTAAAATTGCGCTCGTCCTCTCTTTGCAGAATCTTTGTTTTCAGCCGCAAAATCCCATCTGCATCTCGAAAAGTTCGGACGCATTTGAAGATGTCCGGGTTGTCTGCCAGGGCTTCCTGTTGCATCAGATAGACGAGAGACCTCTCAGCTTTTTCCAACTCTTCGACAGACAGAATGACCGTGGGTTGGTTGGCGGGGTTGTCTCGTCTCGCTCCGAATCGACGTAGGTAGGCCACGACACGAACGATGCTTTTGTACTCCGACATGTAGTACATCAGAATTTGGGAGAATTTCTCAGCATCTGCAGTCGTGGTGTGGGCCGCAACTGTTCTCCTCCGCTCCGAGTTAACGATTTCTTCGTCTGGGCAGAAAGAGTGCTTGGGCCAAGAATCTTCGGACTTTCGTAGCCAATCTGGTCCCTCCCACCATGTGGACTCCAGAAGCTGTTCAGTGGTGCAGCCTCGAGAAGGAAGATCAGCGGGGTTGAGATGGCCAGGGATATGTCTCCAGGCTTCATGGTCACTCAGCTCTCGTATCTCCTTAACTCTGTTAGCCACAAACGTTGCCCACTGCTCGCTCTTACGGATCCAGGAAAGGGCGTTGGCGGAGTCCGTCCAGAATGTAGTTTGTATTTCAGGGTAGGTGATGGATTTCTTTATGGAGTCAGCTAGGCGCGCTCCGATGCAACAGGCCATCAGCTCCAGTCGAGGGATTGAGACAGTCTTCACTGGGGCCACTCTCGTCTTGGCGGAGACCAGTTGTAGAACGACGTCCTCCGCTCCTTCGCCTCTGATAAAGATGCAGGTGCTGTAGGCGGATTTGCTGGCGTCAACGAAGACATGTAGTTCCCAGGAATTTCTTGGACAGTCCGTCCCAAACAACCATCGGGGAATCTGTACTTCAGAGAGGCGAGGTAGAGAACGGTACCATTTTCTGAAGCAACGGGTGATTTCCTCAGGCAGCTCTTCATCCCATCCAGCTTTGAGCTCCCAGATGCGCTGTAGTAGTAACTTCGGCAGAAGTGTGACAGGGCAGGTGAACCCGACAGGATCGAAGACACGATGTGCAGCGGACAGGATTTTCCTCTTTGTGACGATTTCCGTGGGCTCTAGACTATTTCCGATCAATGGGCAGGATAATGTGTCCTTTTGGAGTCCCCAGGATAATCCAAGCACTAGTAAGTTTTCGTCCTCTCCTGCAGCTTTCGAGTTCGATGTCCATCCTCGCAAGTCGAACTTTGCCGAGGCCATGAGAGTAGTAGACTCCTCCCGGAAAACATCCATCTCATTTTGGGTAGCGAAACTGGCGATAGAGTTGTCCACATAGAAGGACGTCTTAAGCAGCTGCCCAGTTTGCTGTAGGTGTGGCGGAGCGGAGTCCAAATGATGGTTGATGGTGGCCCCTAACAGGAAGGGGCTAGATGAGACGCCAAAGAGAACTCGCTTGTGTCTGTACTCCACCATCTTTCCGCAATTTTCAAGAGGGTCCTCCCACCACAGGAACCGAAGAAAATCTCGGTCCTCTTTCTTGATCCCCATTTGGAGAAACGCTCGTTTGATGTCTGACACCAGTCCAAATCGGTTTAACCGGAATCGGATGATAACGTCTGGTACCAGCTCTAGAAGATTTGGGCCCTTCTCCAAACAGTCGTTGAGAGACGGAGAAAATTTCTCATGGGCCGATGCATCGAAGACGGGGCGAATTGGAGTTGTTTCACTCGTCTGCTTCACCACTGCTCGATGCGGAAGAAAGTGCCCGAAAAGTGAGATTTCCTCCGGAGGTACCTTCTCAATGACGTCGTCGGAGAGCCACTCTTTGAAGATATTGTCGTAGGCTGACATCAGTCCTTCGGCTTTTAATTTCTTCGTCGAATTCAGCAGCCTGTTCTCCGCGATCTGTCGATTGCTCCTCAGGTGGCCGTGGTCAGAGATCCAAGGCAGGGAGACTTCGTAGCGGCCGTCGGGCTGTCTAGTCACCGTCTCCTTGAAGTATTTCATGGCGGATTGTTGAAGTTCCTCCCACGTCTGCTTTTCCGCCGTATCTGTGATACCGATCGCATCCAGTTTCCAGAGATTTTGGAGGTCGACATCGGAAATAAGAGCGGAGGTGACAATGTTCGCGGCAGCTAAGGGTTTTGGGCATTTTCCAGTTTTCCCCAATAGAGTCCATCCCAGGAAAGTCTCAATAGCGACTGGTCCACTGGCAAGATCCTGTTTTCTCCCGGTAAAAAGTTTGCCGGCGACGTCTCCTCCGATCAGCAGACGGATTTCGGGTAGGTCAGCTCCAACATCAGTCAGCGTGATCCCCGTTCTGCTCAACTCCTTCATCCACGGGCCACTTCGTACTCGAGGGATAGTCCCACAGATCTTCTCCTGGTTTAGAGTGACGAAGTTGCAGTGATAACTTCGGTCCATACTACTCAGCCAGACACGAAATTTCTGGCGGGTCTTCTCCTCGGTGACATGACCTCCGAAAAGACTGTTGCGGATTTTCTCCTCACCGATGCTGGAGTAGCCCAAAGTGTCAGCTGCGAATTTGTCCAGGTAGGATCGCTGGGAACCGGTGTCGATCAGAGCACGGACGATCCTTTCCTCCGAGCCGTTGTAGATCCTCACCAAGAGAGTTTGCAGAAAGACTTCCTCCGTGCATGTCTGATTGGCAAGAGTATTGCTAGGATCGTCTGTTTTGTTGCTGGTCGCGGCTGGCTCCGTCATCTTAGCTGTAGTGGTCGTCCTCATCGATTGCAGATCTGGGCACATTACAACGTAATGTTTCTTGGAGCACAGCGTACAGGCAACGAAAACTCGACATTTTCCAGAGTGACTCGGAAGGAAACAGCAGGAGCAAGCATTCTTTTCGGCGATAATTTTCTTCTTCTCGTCCAGGGACATCTTAGAAGCCGAAAAACAGTCCTTGCCTTCGTGTCGTTTTCCACAGAAGATGCAGGGATCTTTTTTCTTTTTCTCCGTGGATTTAGTCGGCTCACCATTGAAGAGTCCAGCTGCCGTCGGGGCATCCCGAGAATTTTCTCCTTTGGGCTGCTTCGACTGCTGCTCTTTCTTGGGCTTTTCGTCCACGGCAAATCCTTTTCTGGCCATGGCGATGCGCTCCTCTCCTTCCACCTCGTTGCGTAGAAAGGTCATCAGGAGAGTGAGTTGGTTTGGCTGTGTTGTGGATGGAGGAGATACACCAACCTGGCTTCCATCGGCAGCGGCGGCGGTTGCAGAGTCGCTCGGCGCTTCCAGTGGGATTGCGTTGATTCTTCTCCTCTCCCATGTTCTCAGCACGTCCTCGGGTAGGCAGGATTCAACCAGCGGGTACAGCATGGCAGCGTACTTGTCCGAGGTGAGTCCCAAAGTCTCCAGAGCCCGGAGTGACGTTTCCAGTCTGTCATAGAGGCTTGACAGAACGATTTTCTGCTGGTGGGCTGCTCTCTGAAGGACGAGTTGTAGCAGCTCACGCACGTACACTTCCACCAGAATGTCCTCTCTCCCGAACCGGCTCCTTAGGCTCTCGATGGCCTTTGGGTAGCAGCTTGCACTCGGGGGGAAACTTCCGACGAGTTCTCCTGCTCTGGATTTCTTCTCCACAGCTTGCAGGAGATACTGGAACTTGTCGGCTGCATTCATGGTGGAGTCGGAGTCAATCTTCTCGAACTGCCCCCAGAAACCGAGCCAGTCCTTCGGGTCGCCGGAGAACTTCTTCCATTCAATCTTGGGAAGTTTCATCCTCCGGTCTGTACTTCCTCGATGGTTGGCTGCTGAATGGCTGCTGCAACTGTCGTATTGACTGTCGTCCTTCGCCATGAGTGTTTCAGCAGCTGCTCGAAGAAGACCCAACCGGTCCTGGAATTTTTCGGCATTGGCGTGTTCAGCGGCGACTTCTTGGGCTGTATCCACAGCTTCCGGAAGGAGCACCTTGTCCAGGATGGTAGCCATGATCCGCTCGTCGAGTTCCGAGAGGGCGGCTCCTTTTCGGCTGAGGTTCCGGATGAGACCATCTGCCACGATTTTGTCAGGCTCTGATTTAAGGAGTTCTTCTTCAAAGTCGGTGCAGTTCTTCTCGAAATCCAGCCGGATAGGAGTCCGCTTCATCCTCAGCATCAGAAGATGTTGCTCGATGTCCGCCAAAGTATGAGCCATCTTCGAAACTTTTCACTTTTTCTTTCAAAAAATTGTAGATTCTTCCTCCTAACCAGGGGCGCCAGATCTCAATTTTGCAAAACCTTTGCTGGGTGATTGAGAACACAAGTTCTTGAGAATCGGTAGGAGGTGAATTTCTTGAAGATGTGAGAGTAAAAAAGTCTAAGTCAAAGATGAGCCTACTTTAGATAAGGGCGAAATGAGACTAGTGTGGTCAGAGAGAACGTATAACTCTAAAGTAATTTTATTTACAAGAGAAGAGAGGTGTGTAGTGTTCCAGAGAACAGCAGAAATGCTAGTGATTAAAGTTCAGGTAAGTCACACATATTTATCACGATGAGTTGACACAGATTACCTTCATACATTCAAGTGCCATCCGGCTTCCAGAAAATAATTATTCAATTAGTTCTCTGCGAGTCGGGTTTGGCTCATACATTCATATTTAGTGCAAGAGTTCACTACTTAATTTAAATATGATTGGAAATAGTCATACGATCGTACAACCTTAAGGGAAACCAGCACAAAAGTTCAAGAAGCATTTACATCCTTTCTAAATCGTAAATGCATATTACATATTGACTTTATGCTGGAGATTTCCACATTAAGAATGACAATGGCAAGTATTTGCGTCCAAGGTTACAACAGTTTTTTTTAATTTCCTACCCCTTTGGTACCTAAAAAGGATAACCGTAAAGTAAAAAATCCATAGGAGAGAGTCGTTTGGTTCTTAGAGCATAAGTAAACTGGTCCTCCTGCAAAAACAATTGGTCTTCCGGAAAAAGTAAACTGGTCTTATTGTAAAACTATTTGGCCTTCCAGACAAAGTAAACTGGTTTTATTGTAAAACCAATTGGCCTTCCAGAAAAAGTAAACTGGTTTTATTGTAAAACCAATTGGTCTTCCAAAAAATGTAAACTGGTCTTATTGTAAAACCAACCGGTCTTATTGTAAAACCAACCGGTCTTATTGTAAAACCAACCGGTCTTATTGTAAAACCAACCGGTCTTATTGTAAAACCAACCGGTCTTATTGTAAAACCAACCGGTCTTATTGTAAAACCAACCGGTCTTATTGTAAAACCAACCGGTCTTATTGTAAAACCAACCGGTCTTATTGTAAAACCAACCGGTCTTATTGTAAAACCAACCGGTCTTATTGTAAAACCAACCGGTCTTATTGTAAAACCAACCGGTCTTATTGTAAAACCAACCGGTCTTATTGTAAAACCAACCGGTCTTATTGTAAAACCAACCGGTCTTATTGTAAAACCAACCGGTCTTATTGTAAAACCAACCGGTCTTATTGTAAAACCAACCGGTCTTATTGTAAAACCAACCGGTCTTATTGTAAAACCAACCGGTCTTATTGTAAAACCAACCGGTCTTATTGTAAAACCAACCGGTCTTATTGTAAAACCAACCGGTCTTATTGTAAAACCAACTGGTCTTCCAGAAATAGTAAACTGGTTTTATTGTAAAACCAACGGGTCTTATGAGTCTGACTTTATGCAAAATAGTAATGGGAAAAATGGAATTCGTATGGCACACACCTTAATTTTGTATGGGATTTTGAAAAAAAGTTTATCTAACTTTGTTATGATATGGAATTGTTATGGAATTTATGAATACGTATGGCAGAACTGAATAGGTATGGTATAGTTATTCAACAGGGTCGACAAATGAATCCATCACAAAAGGCTCATCTTTGTCCGTGGGAATTAGTTTGCACCAATTTTACTTTCCAAACAACCAAACACTGCACGTGGAGTAACTTCCTGATTAATTTCTAATAAGTCAGTTATAAACTTTTTTTGCTTATCCGTCAAACCCATTTTACCGTCATCATGATAGTGATTAAGTTCATTCGCATAATATATTTTGCTAACGTCGGGTGTTGTAACACATTTCGAACTGGCAGGGCAACTTCTACCACCTCGCACCTTCCACACAAACATAATATTCTGTACTGCAAGTTTTATATTTAAATGTTTGCTTCACCTTCCAGGATAATAAAGTTTCAGCCTCTATATAAATTTCTGTCCAAGTCTGTGGAACTCTTGCCTTCTTTTTTTCATTTTCTTTGTCACTATCGTCACCGTCAGTGTCACAGTCACTATCCGTTTTGTATTGCAAACTAACAAATTTACTTGACCCGGCCATGGTCCTTGTGTTCACTGAAAGGCAACTTGTAACGAAATACATGAAACACAAATACAGCAGACAAGAATCACAGATAACATGCTAATTACGAGATAACGTCAGAACCTAGAGCAATGACTTCCCTTCACTTCTCTGCATAACTATGCATTCCTCCTGGCTATTACAGTTTCTACTTGCGTCTAATTACATATTATTTATGTATGTCTCCCATACATATACATACTTCCATACACATTCAAACATTAGGCTCTTTTGAACACCATACCAGGTAAGACTAAATGTCAATAATTCCGCCATACAGAATTAAGGTGTGTGCCATACGACTTAAAACGCACCCAAATAGTAATTCGTATATGATATAAACGTTACATGATTGTTATTAGTCATTGTTAATTTGTCTTCAAAAATTGTAGCTGAGGTTTCTATTGTAAGCCCCTGCATAAAGCCTTCTGTATTATCGACGACAGCATCATATCAGTTGTGGTTGACAATTCTTTGGTTTTTCAATGGGCTTGCAAAATTTTTCTATCCTGTTAACATGCAATTTTTCTTTAATTTATTTAATAAACTGCAAATAACTTATAATATAATACAATAATCAATGATAAACTGTATCTAAGCATAATATTAAATCCCAAAGTACAGCTACGTATTGTCGCGTAGTATGTATAATGTGAGACTTGCAAGTCTCGAGGATAGGTTATGCAGTGTTGATTGTGTAAGAAGGTATTAGCTCGTGCTTAGCTCAGTTGGAAGAGCATCGGTCGCATTAATTGCGAAGGGCGGGGGTTCGAGTACCTCAGCCGAGCTTTACTTTTTACACATCAACTCGACAGTATTAATATTAAATAAATACCTGCTCTTATCAGGCAAATGTGAATGTTCAATGATGATTCTGCTCCTGATCATTTACTGACATAAATTAAATAATCGTAAAATTAGCGTCTATTCGTACTATACTATGTATATTAAAGGCTTAGCGATAACTGGATGTATCGATGTAAATAACCAGACGTAAATCTTACCTATTTTTGCTAAGAATTTTTTTTTTGATATTTTATAAGTAAGAGTTTGGTTTTTCAAATGTCCATCAGAATCCATACCTATTCAGTCTTGTCATACTTATTCATAAATTCCATACAAAGCTAGACAAACTAATTTTTAAAATCTCATACAAAATTAAGGTGTGTGCCATACGAATTCCTATTTTTCAGTTTTTAAACAGGTTGTTACAACCATTTTTATTGGTTGATGATGGAATATTAGCAAACACTGTATAAAGGATTTATAAGCGTCAGGTGGTTGTCGATGTTTTAGATGTCGACTAATTTTACGTGTTGACTTTCGGGAACTCCTTTATTGGTCACCTCAGCAATCAGCACTACCTCAATTTCAGATAACATCGTCGCTTGAAGTAAACGCATCTCTAGTCTCTAGTACCTATATTATTGCTATCTATCTATCTACCTGACTACAGCCTAATACCTATATTATGACTTTCCTATAAATTTCATAACTATAGCTAATTAGGCTTAGGCATAGTAGGTGTATGTAAAGTATGTAGGTGATAAATATTGGAAACCAAGTCTGGAAGATTAAAACCCAATTTATTTGCAATTGTTGTAAGATAAAGTTTTTTTGCTACTACACAAAATTTACTTGTGTTTACTTGGACTTCCGGTTGTTGTACAAATACCTAATACTATCCTATTCCGGATCTTTTAGACACAAAAGGCACTCCCCACATCTCACTCACTACTCATCCCTCGCAACGCAACCCCCGTAAAGAGTGGCAAAAAATATTATCTAGTTGTTTTGATTTAGAATAGGTTATCAGCCCCCCTGGATGAGGAATGACGATACAGGGGTGTTCCTTTTTGTGTGACCGGACAATAATCCAAATAATCGCTAATACCAGGGTTACCAGATTTTCTTCAACGAATTTAAGTATCCTGGCTAGCAATAGCCATTTACCAACCCGCGCCCTTCGGGCGCGTCTTACAAATGCTTACAAATGTCATACAGCCGTATTTGGCGCAATCATATGAGCGCAGCTAACAAATTTACGTTTTTTTTGTTGCACAGAAGTAAAAATAAGTAAATTACTTATCTAATAATATTACGTATAAAATAAATGTTCTTGCATACTACTTTATAAATGAAGAAGGAAATCAAGAGAAAATACCAATTCGCGCGAAGCGCGAGAAATTTTTGAAATTCAACTTCAAAACTGATCAATACAGACTTAACGAATTTTGAGTAATTTAGCTTCAACGGTTTAGTGACATGGTTGAGGAAAAGAGGTTGTTATTTATACCCCACTGATAAGTTACTAATAAATTTCCTTCGAAATTGGATGACAATTTTGACTATTAAACTGGATTTAAAGACAAAAATACTTAAATTCGCGCGAAGCGCGAGAAATTTTCTAGTAGTAAACGTATCTGAACGATAAAAAAGTGTGTTCTAATATTAAATGGCATTAAGTCATTTCACTGTTTTCGTTTTTAGCTGATTTAAGTATATTTAAGTATTTTAAAATACTTGCAAGTATTTTAAGTATAGGGCCCAATTTAAGTATAATACTTGCCATTTAAGTATACCTGGTAACCCTGGCTAATACACTTAGATATTTATTATTTTGCTGGGACCTGAATCGGCTGAGATGGCAGCATCGGGACAAATAAAAAAGAAGCTGAAGACTCCCGAGCTTTTAGAATTGATGTTATCAATCTTGGCCTTATAATTAACCAACGACGAAAAGCTGAAATTGGTTAGTCTTACGATGTGTAATATATATTGTATATGTGTGAGTAATGTATTTATGTAATATTTGTGTAATAGAATATATGCGAAATGACTTATGCAATTATAATTTTAGTATGAAAAGGGACACAAAAGACGATCAACTGACACCAAGAGTGCCGTCTTTGATATATTATTGGAGAAAGATTTTGTAGCTGCTTCCAGGATGATTCAGGCAATGAGGACAGTAAAATTCGAAAACGATGGAAGTCAAAACCCACTCAAAATAGTTATGAATCCAATGCAGAATGTTACGGTTAGTCAGATTTTTATAATTTACATTATATGCCTAAAAAATTGCAAAAAGATGATATTGTAATAATTAGGGTGGTCAATAGCGCGATAGCTTGCGCATACACTTTGTATGTATTTGTATTAACTAGTTGAATCCTAGCACACAAAATGTGCTAGAAAATGTTGCAATCAGTAAATTTCTAGCGACTGCGCATTGGCCCGAATTCCACTAATTAATTACAAAATATTACGGACATAGAAACATACAAACATTTATTCAAGAATAATGAAAGAATCCCATGCGCATGCCCCACTTTATGCTTATGTAGAGTAAAGATTAGGATTAGGGTATAGTGCCCGTACTTATTCACTAAAAGTCTTCATTGCCAAAAAGTGCTGTACGGTGAATAGCTCGGACTTAGTGGCTCCGAAATATTAAAAATAAATGTAAAACGTTTTGAATTATAGCGTTTGAGGGAAAACACCATTTTCCCCCAACGCTATAATTCAAAACTTTTTAGAAAATTCAAATTTTCCTGAGCCACAAGTCTGAGGTGTTCACCTTGCGCCACTTTTTGAAAATTTTGAAGACTTTTGGTGAATAATTACGGGCTATACTCTAATTCTAAGTAATACACACGAGTGTATACATGTTCAAGTTGACCCGCTATTAACGACCTTAATGGTTTGGTTTATCTTTATTTAAATAATTGACTTAAGCTAAAATTGCAGATAATAAAGAACGTACTTGGTTTTCTGGATGGACGGGATGTGAAAAACTGCGGCCTAATTAACAAAAAATGGAATACTGTTGCTGTACCACTGCTTGGAAAACTATCAACAATTAGGCTTGGGTATCCACATCCCGACAACAGTCTTACAAATTATCTTGAAACTTTTACCGGATCTACTATTGCACAAAGTTTTGATTCGTTTAGGTTTGCAAAGTTAGGCATTAATCTATCCGACCTGAAGAGTTTCTTTGAATCCCACAAGAAAATCATTAAAAAATTGGTTTTTTGCGAAGTAGATATAATAGATGAGAAATGTCAAATATTAAAAAATTATAACATTAGTGACTGTTTGGCTGACTCACCTTTAAAAACTTTAGAAATTATTTGTGATAAAGCCTCCACAATTATGACAATATCTCTAGACAAACTACCTTTGGTTACTGACATAGAGCTGAATAATTGTGTAGTTAAGGTACCGACGGGAAGTTGTATTTTCCCTATTAGATTTTAAATCCGTGATGTGAAATGGCAACTTGAAAACGGAATCGATTATATTTACGATGAAATCCCTTTGAATCGTTTTATAGATTTCCACAAAACTAAAGTTGTAGAAATATTTGCTTTTAGTAGCTCGAAAGTAATATTTGACATTAGTTTTTGTGTTCATTTAAATAAACTAACACTGTTCCATGACGTTACGATTGTCAATTGGAAAATAGCTAAAACTAAAGTCGACGTATTAGAAATAAAAGAAATTCCTTTACTTGAGAAAACCGAGATGAAAATTGCCGAGTTACATTTCTTAGACTCTCTTTCTTCAATTGACCTATCCATTTTGCCATGGGAAATAGAAAAACTATATTTGGGGGAATGGGTAATGTCGATTAATTTTTGTTGCAATCAACCAATTACTTTTCCTAATTTGAAATTTCTAAAAGTGCAAATTAATGATAGAAACCAACTTGAAATGCTAACTACTTTTGTCACATGTCCTAATTTAAATGAAATATACGTTTCTTGCTGTGATCGTGAGTATGGTGACGTATTATTGAATGCTAATTGGCTACCTAAAAGCGTCAAGAAAATTAAACTGTGGAATGTTAAAATTTTCGGTGGTATTGTAAATGTGGAGACTCTGGTGTTGGAAATGTATTCTCTCTTAGACGCAACTCAAATTTTGAAAGTGATCAAACCAAAGCTTTTGGTTTTGCAATGGAAGCAGAATTATGAAGCAAATGAGGGTGTACTTAAATTCTTGAAAGAATGCAAAGATATAGTTTTGTACATGGGTCCATTTTATTGGAATTGGAACGAGAACCCTGATTTTGAGACCAGTAAACTGGCAAACTATGTTGACAAAAGGTCTGTATATTATGTTTTTGAAAATAATCGAGGAAAGGGTATTATGCATGAGTTTCATGAAAAATACCTTTAGTTAAAGTTGACAAACAATTTATTGTAAATGATTTTGTGGTTACAATTTACAATCTAGAATTCTTTGTAAATTCACTTTATGACGGATGCATTATGATATTCTTAAAATTATCATTTTCATCCTGTAGTGACGTTATTGTTTTAATAATTTTAACTCAAATCCTTCTTCATGATTAAACTGTAAATAAATAATATAGTGAAACAAGAATTAGTGACTATAATTTTGTGAAACATTTTAGTTTAATTTCTGACCATTTCAAAATTATTCTATTAGTAATCGTAATTTATTAAATTCTAAAATGTAGACTTATAAAATTATTGTATTGGTTTAATATAATCTTCATTTTAAATATGGTATAGTAATTAACACTTATCCAATCCAAAAGAAATAATTATTCAAACGTGAAGCATATATTTTTCATGTCACCAAACAGCAGTTAAAATTGCTCAAATCTAAAATGTAAATATTGCTAAAAATAATTTTACTTGAATGACGATTATGGTAATTCATAATCATACTATCAGACAAAAATTAACATACTATCACATGACGACACACTGAGCTTTTATAACATTTAATTGTAAAGTTAGGTTATCTCTTTTATATTATAAACACAGAAGAGATAATAAACCAATCTATCTGTGTATGTATGTCTGGTAGGAGAGCCTATAGGGAACCTGCATATATTACGTAACCCCCTCCCCAATGTGTAACGCAAGTGCTGGCTGTACACACAACACAGAATAAAGGCCCTCCATTTTTAATCTATGCTGGCTGTAGCACGTTTTGGGTACCTCCTCCCCCCAACAACTGCACACGTAATATATGCAGGTTTCTTAAAAAGCAATTCTTGTTTTTTACTGTCCCATTTATTTATAAGTACCAGTTTGCAAACCTTTTTTTGTAGAATTAAATAACAGTACTGATTTAACATATAATAACTTAAGAGAAATAACGATGATTTTTTTGGAATTGTTTTTATTACTGTGATTGCTGAAATTCTGAAATTCTACTGAAATTCTACTGTAATTCTCTTGAGTGCCGAGTGCAAGGTTCGCCTCTTAGCTGGGTTCACTAAAAATAATTTGATTGATTTTTAGAAACTTATTTCCAGCAGATTTGAATTTGTCATTAACATAATATGTAGATTAAAGTAACATAAATTGTGAGTTCGTCAAATGGGACGCTTTAGTAGTACGCAATGCTATTCTGGATTTTGGGTTTGTACTTAAGGAACAAAGAATAGTTGCAAAATGGTAAAAGAAAAAGGATTACTTTCTTATAACTGTTATGACTCATATACAACCTTCACTTAGTGCATGACGATAATTAATATATTGGCTACAATTTTATTACTTGTTACTTGCTATTTTTCATTAATTATCAAGTAGAGAGCTATTACATAGCTATATTTGAATAACTAAAAAGTAAAAGGTATGCTTTGTTTAAAACAAATAGGAGGGGAAGCTAGAAGGCCAAAGAACTAACAGCAGAGAATGCTATATGAATATTATCTAAAATTTTACATAGAAGACGAACGTTGGCAAAGATTAAATTATGCATTCAGTCAGGAAGACAGATTCTTATTCGAGTTGGTATTGTAATGTAATGCAAATGGCAAATTGTAATTAAATAGTTTCTATCAGCACGGGTTTTATTCAGACTAGAAAACGTTTGTCTTGGATATTACGATATTAGTCATCACTTTCATAATTTCGGTCTTATAAAGTGAAATATTATGTTAAAAATTAGTGATAATTGGTACTATGCCCGGTTTCGCTAAAATGTAATGCAACATGCAACCTTTTGCTACTCTGCTCTGATTCAGCTTTAATTTTTTATGTTCCTTGGTCTGAAATGAACTGAACCTAATGAACGCGTGGCTCAGAGCGGCACTAAAAGCGGCAGAGAAGTGGAGGTATGTCAGATCTCAGATGTAAATGTAAATCATAATCACTGCATGTTCGTTTTTAGATTTCTCAAAAACAAAAAGAAATGGGTTAAATAGAAGCCTACAAAAACGTGGTCAGCAATTAATTAAATTATCAATGATTTACAATTATATTATATTGTCATTAACGTTTACTTTTACTATTTTTGCAGAGAATAATTAAGTGCTCCCTCCTCCATTCAACACAAGTTAGAAATAAAAGTTGGAGTGAAGACATGGAAAATTTCTGTGGTTCTCAGTTTTGGGTAAGTATTGGCAATTTTACAATAAAACATTTTAAATGGTAAAAATATTATTATACTGTCACAATAATGTTAACAAGACGTTTAAAATATTAAATATTTTTTGGTGGAAATATATTTTAATATGAGGACAAGTAATCGGCAGTAATTGCATAATATATTCGATTTAAATTATTAAACCATTTTGAAAATATTATCCCGATATAATTTTTTGATAACGAAGCTGTAGATTTAGAACTTTGTGCATACTATTTCTATAACGCATATATTTTCTGAAATGGACAGAACTGGAGCACAACTTGGAATACTACTGATCCTGATTTTACTCCATGCTTTGAAAATACCGTCATTTTGTCGATTCCATGTCTGTTTTTATGGCTGTCATTTATTTTTGATAAAATTTTCATCAGCGCCAACGCCAACCATTCAAGAGAAATTCCATGGTCATGGTTGAATGTTAGCAAAATAATTGGCGTTGTTTTACTGATTGTCATAGAAGTTACCTATTCAATTTTTGGTGTATTCGGAAATTTTCACATCTCTCCCGTTTACTATTACTCTCCAATAGTAAAGATTTTAAGTCTGGTAAGAAAAAAAGCATGATTTATTCATACTTTGTATTTTTAACTGATAAATAGGTAAATAAAGATAGATAAAATAGGCAAAGAATTTATAATGATGTTAATTATAAAATATTTATTTTCTAATATTTAGGTACTTTGTTTACACCTTCAAATGACTCAAAGAGTCAAAGGCTTGCATTCTTCAGGCACACAGTTTCTCTTCTGGTTACTGTTATCCATTTATGAAGTAGTGGCACTACGGACAACTCTAAAAAACGTGGAAAGTCCCCTGATGATCCTTTTAGCAGTGATATGCAGCACTTTAGTGTTTCTACAATTCTTCCTCAACTTCTTTTCTGACTCCTGTAGAACGAGTGAAAATCTGAAGCTGACTGTTCATCCTGAAGATGTAGAACTTACTTCTCCTATGTTGGAAAACACCAAGACCAGTCTCTTGAACGGAGTATGACCACTATACCTAAGAATCTTATTTAAGTAAATTGATTTACCATATTTACAAAACTATACTTCTTGTTATGTTTTTAGGACAGAAAATGTTTTCCAGACTTGAAATCTTCGTTTCCATCTCAGTTAGCTTTCAGTTGGGTTGGGAATTTAATTTCGCGAGGCTACAGGACCACAATAGAGTTTTCGGATTTATGGAATCTTCATCCTTGTGACAGAGCAGAAACTCTCATGGCTGTCTATGAAAAATATTCCAGTAGAGATTCTGGAAATCCGACACCGTCGGGCATTTACAAAAACATCCTTAAACCTTTGGCAGCTTTATTTGGACTAGCCTACCTATGGCTTACATTTTTGGGCACGTTTGTTATATTACTCAGCTTTGTCCTTCCTCAGATTTTGAGGTATTTAAAAAATTAAACCCTAAATTACAATTAAATAGTATTATATATTATTATAAGTCTTTTATAATATTATTTAAAATTTTAAAACAATATTAATATTAATTCACAAAATTAATAATAATGGTAGTTAAGATGTGGATTTTACTACAATGAATATTGGGAAAGCTTCGATTAATACTAATATTAGTATTATTTAATATTGATAATATAAAATATTTTTTGGTTATTCAGTTCTAAATTATATATTTTAGTTTGCTTATAGATTTTATTGAAGACGGAAATGACAGTTTTGTATGGAGGGGATATTTTTATACGGCGTTAATGACTACTGTGGCCGTTTCACACTGCATTATTTATCACAGGCAGTACTATTTGAGACAGAGGGTAGTCGTATTTGTAAAATCGGTACTGAGTTGTGCTATTTACCGAAAAGCTTTAAAAATATCCAATGCTGCACGAAAAGGTAAGTATTTTAGGTTTTATAAATCATTTAATATAAATTAGTAAATAATTTATTTTATATAAATTGAAAGTCCATATGTTGTGCTTATTTAGCAAAGACAACGGGAGAAATTGTGAATCTGCTGAGCGTAGACGTTGGGAAAGTGACGGATTTTGTAGTGTATTTTAATAAACTTTGGGACACTCCTCTGCAAATGGGCGCAGCGATTTATTTTCTGTACATGGAATTAGGCGTGGCCGTATTTGCCGGAGTGGCTGTGTTAATTATATTGATTCCTACGAATGGGATAGTAACTAAGAAGATGCAACTATTGCAAACTGCTCAGATGGAAGAGAAAGACAAAAGAATAAAACTGATGAATGAAATAATTTCGGGCATGAAAATTCTAAAGCTGTATGCTTGGGAGCCCTCATTTGAAAAAAAGGTTCAAGGAATTCGCAATAAAGAGATTTATATTCTCAAGAAAAAAGCGATTCTGAAAAGCATCGTCAATTTTGTGTGGGGCGGCTTTCCTGTTCTTGTAAGTTTTGTATATATTCTTTAGAAAGTATATTTAAGTCTAAACCACTAACAATATTATTTAGAAAGTTATCACTTAAATATTTAATAATTATTAACTTATTTTGTCTTAAGGTTGCAGTAACAACTTTTGCTACGCATGTATTGCTAGGCAATGAATTGAATGCAAAAAAGGTTTTCGTGTCTCTGGCCTTATTTGATTTACTGAATGAACCTGCGATTAATTTTCCATCTTTCTTATCAAAAAGTGTGGATCTTTATGTAAGTCTTCGGCGTTTGAACGATTTTATGAATTCGGAAGAACTTGACCCGAGTGAAATCGAGCATGATTCTAAAGAAGGCGACGCAGTTGTGATAGAAGATGGAGATTTCTGTTGGGAGTCGGAAAGAAGGACTCTGAGAGATGTGAATGTGAGAGTTGGTGAAGGAAGTCTGGTGGCTGTGGTTGGAGTTGTCGGTTGTGGAAAGTCTTCGTTGATCTCTGCCGTTTTAGGGGAAATGAAAAAAGTGCGTGGACGAGTGAAGGTGAATGGGAAAATCGCCTACGTCTCCCAACAACCGTGGATCCAGAATAATACTCTTCAAGATAATATCTACTTCGGCCATTCTCCAGACATCCTTAAATATAACCGAATTCTCGAGTCTTGTGCTCTCTTACCTGATATGGAGGTTCTTCCCGGAGGAGACCAGACGGAAATTGGTGAGAAGGGCATTAATCTCAGTGGCGGACAGAAACAAAGAGTGGCTCTCGCCAGAGCTGCTTACAGCAATGCAGATTTGTATCTTTTCGACGATCCTCTAAGTGCTGTCGACTCTCACGTTGCTAAACATATCTTTGAAAAGCTCATAGGACCTTCTGGACTCTTAAAGAACAAAACGAGAGTTTTAGTAACACATGGACTCACATATCTTCCACAGGTTGATCAGATTATTGTAATGACAGACGGACAAATCTCGGAGTGTGGAACTTATCAGGAATTATTGAATAAAAAGGTAGACTGGAATTGAAATATCTCCGTATTAATAGAACAAATTATAGTAAAATTATTGCATCCAGCAAATAAGTCTTAATTTTAGCAATTTAAAGATATATTTCTGTAGGGAGCTTTCTCGGACTTCCTTATTAATTACGTGACTCAGAATGAGGAGGCTCCAGACCTGACAATTTTAGAAGATTTGAAGAAAGTGTGCGACGTAGAACCTATTTTGAGAAAAAGACTGAGTACAACAGATGCAGATGAGACTGAAGAGGGTGCAACTGTTAAAATTACCAGAATTGCAGCAAATAAAATAATTGAAGAGGAAAAGGCAGAAGTAGGCAGCATTAAACATCCGGTTGTTGTCAATTACATGAAAGCTATGAAATTGACTGCGTGTGTCGCACTTGTTATGTTGGAAATTTTCTATCAAGGTTAGATATGTTTGAATAGATATGATTTCTACATGAATGCCTGATAACGTTAATTAAATGGTTTTGAAAGCTATTGAGGCTTATGAGATAATTTTTGTATATAATAATTATACTAATTTTTTAAATAAAATTGTCGAATAGCAACTTATTAACATTTTCTTTAATTTTTTAGGGATCGCAATTGGTGCTAATATTTGGCTGTCAGTGTGGACTTCTGCGAATGCCGCGGCAGGCGAAGACGAGACGACGAGAAATACATATCTCGGTATCTACGGGGCTTTTGGATTGTGTCAGTGCTTGATTTACTTTTTAATGGTCCTGACACTGAATTGGTTCACTTTGGTTGCTGCCAGAAAATTGCACAATGATATGCTTAGTAGAATACTTGGAGCGCCGATGTCATTTTTTGAAACAACTCCTCTTGGGAGAATCGTCAACAGGTTTTCCTCAGACATTCAAAACGTAGACACAGATTTACCATGGCACTTGCTTGGAGTTTTAGATTGTTTATTCGTGGTAAATATATTATATTTTATGGTCCCTTTTTAAAAGCTATTAAAGAATCTTTTATTTCTAGTTTATTTCTGGTTTCCTGGAGTTAAATCACAATATCAGGTTTTTTATTTTTAAGGTTTTAGCGGTTTTACTAGTTATCAGCTGGAGCACTCCATTATTTCTGGTTATAGTGGCAGTTCTTGCTGTCGTCTTCACCCTTATACAGGTTGTAGTTTCATTTCATTTATTTTATTCCTATTTATATAAGAATAAAAGTAATTTAAAATCATTATTTGTTTAGAGGTATTTTATGGCAACGGCGCGTCAACTATTTCGAATTGAATCGATTACAAAGTCTCCAGTTTTTTCTCATCTAACGGAAACCTTACACGGTGTGTCCACTATTAGAGCTTTTGCAGTGCAGGACAGATTCATTGAAGAAAATTCCACCAAAATTGACAATAGTGTTTGCACTTCCGTTCACTTGTTCAGTTCCCGAAGGAAAGCAATTCTTTTATTTTAAATTATATTTTTTACACTTTTTGTATATGAATTAAAAGGAATTCAATACCGAGAGTTACATATATAAATGAATCATTGTTACATTTTCTAATTTCAACAGGTGGTTAGGCTTACGTTTGGACATTTTGGGCTGTGTTGTTATCCTTTTTGCTGCTTTGTTAAGTGTAATAGGAAGAAACTCTATAACCGCCAGCATTGTAGGATTATCTGTATCTTATTCCTTGAAAATTTCGCATGTAATAAAAGAAAGAAAAATTATCTAAACAATTTATTTTAAATTGTCATTAAAATGTTGTATTCGACCTTTTTTATGTATACAGTACTTATCCTGGTTTATAATGTGCTGCGCTAATTTAGAAACAAGTTTTGTGTCTACAGAAAGAATTTTCGAGTATACTAAAGCGGTCCAGGTAATTTCAATAATTACAATCTTGCTAAAATAAAAAATCAGCAAAACAATCAACGAAAACAACTAAATCATAATGTGTCTAATTTTTTTTTACAGGAAGCGAAATGGGAGAATAAAAATCATAAACCTAAAACTGGTTGGCCTGATAAAGGAGCGATTCAATTTGATGGATACGAGACTCGCTACAGGGAAAATTTAGACCCAGTTTTAAGAAATATGACTTGTAGGATTGAGGCTGGGGAAAAAGTTGGCATAGTTGGGTAAGAAACTTACTCTTAACGTCTTAACTACATAATAATTCCAATAATATTTTTTAATTCTAAAACACTCAACAGGAGAACGGGAGCGGGGAAATCCTCAATGACCTTGGCACTCTTTAGAATTATTGAAGCTACCGGTGGTCAAATTATAATTGATGGGGAAAATATCCTTAATTTGGGTCTGCATGACATTCGTGGACGCATAACTATTATTCCTCAGGTATATTTTACAAAATTGTAACGCTTACATAAATTTTACCCTATAATTTTACGTAAGTATGTACATATATCTAATGGCTATTTGTTGAAATAGGATCCTGTTTTGTTTTCTGGCTCTGTCCGATTTAATTTGGATCCAATTTCCAATTATGACGATAACAGTCTTTGGAAAGCATTAGAGCTTGCTCATTTAAAAGTTTTCGTACAGAGTTTAGCTGATGGATTGGAATATGAAGTTACCGAAGGAGGAGGCAACTTGAGGTTACTTTTGTTAAAATATAGACTATATTTTAAGTTTTTTCGTATGCGTAGATTTATAAGAGATTAAAAGTAATGGTGATCTGTCTTGTACAAAAGTGTTGGACAACGTCAACTGATTTGCTTAGCAAGAGCTATTCTGCGCAAATCAAAAATTCTCGTTTTAGACGAAGCAACGGCTTCTGTAGATTTGGAAACAGATGATTTGATTCAAGAAACTATTCGGAAAGAATTCAGTTCATGTACTGTGATAACCATAGCACATAGAATTAACACAATTATGGATTCCAACAGGTATTCAATATATTCGTAAATTTTTGTAATTTAATTTATAATTATTATAACTATATATTGATTAAAATAAAAATATTTAAACAATTTACAAAATTTAAAGACAAAGCATTAGTGTGGAATTGTTCTAAGAATCAAAAAAGTCCACCTTAGATATTTACTACTAATAACATTGTGAACAATTGTTTGGAGTATTCATGTGTATATATTGTTGCTATATAGAGATATTTTATTTTTTGCCATTTTCAGGGTAATGGTACTCGACACCGGTGAAATACGGGAATTTGACTCCCCAGAGAAACTAATTGCAAATAAATCGTCTTTGTTTTACCAGTTTGTCAAGGATGCAGGATTAGTAAATTAATGATTTGTTGCTGTTGAATATTTTGGTCACGGAGAAAAAGAACTTCATGTTTCTAAGATTATTATAATGTCTATAAACTTGATTTGATATAATTATGCCAGAAAAGATATCAACGACAGTACACGAAAGAAAACCTATATTCATTATCATTCCGTTGCGATATTAATTATCCATTTTCTTTTCTCTTATATTGTAGCCATGCAGTAGCTAATACACCCGTGATAATTTATTTAGTGTTTTAGTTTAGATTCTAGATGCAATTTATTTGTGTTTGTAAAAATTAACTTTATTAATCAGATGTTAAAAGGCCTTACAAAATTATCCCATCCAGTAACAAAAGTTGGACGAAGTTACTTAGTAATTTTTACAGTGCGTTGAATAAAATATTTTTTGAAAAGATTGATTATTGTATTCGATAATTTTCGCAAGTTTGTCATAATGTCATTATGTCATACTATGCGATAAAAAAAGAATCCAGAGAAGAATAAATCAATTGATGCACTTGAATTCTGGTAAAAATTATTATTTAAAAAATTATTCTAATCCCATCCACTCCACTGCCCATAAATGATGTATTACTATTCAATATTTTTACCCAACTATCGATATTTACATAAAACAATGAACTACAACCTAATCTGGCTTAATTAGCTTATTTCGAAAAAAAATGTTGACACGGAAATCTTTTGAAATTGGAGATTGGATACCAACAAGGCCGTATTGAGGGGGGGGGCATTAAGAAAAGGAAAATTTTTTCTCAAAATGCCAAAAAAATTTGCGCGATTATGCCTACTATATATTGTTCTATAATATTATTGCCCCCTCCGAAATCGACTTCTAAATACGGTACTGGATACCAATACTTACTGGTGGCCTAGTTAATAATAATAATAATTATCCTTCCGGCGCGGCAGTAGTGGGATGGCCTAACCCAAACTGACCACGTGATTGCATATCATTCAACGCATTCAGATTCAAACGTTCAACGAAAAATAATCTATTTTTAGACGCGAAAGACGATCGACAATCGATTATCTGTTCCACAGTCAGTGTGTTATTAGGCAATTCCTTAATGCGTGGTCGTACTGTCGTAGTGTAACCGTAACTCGTATGTCGTAAAGAGTGAGTGACACTAAAGTATCAAGGGTGACAGGGTTTTTTGTAAGCTATTAGTTCTTAATTCTGCCGTGGGTTCTGTTCTGTTCAGCTTCGGATTGGAAGAAAAACTGTTCTATCGGTTCTATCTAAAAGTGAAATGGCAATGTCATCTCAGTGTCAGTCATCTGTACAAATGGAAAGTGGACCGAGGGCGAAGGACCACCGGATTTTATCGTTGATGTTAGCGCGTCTTAATAGCCTTGGCCTTATAACCAACGACGAAAAGTTAAAATTGGTTAGTTACTCCTATTTTCTTGAATTTCTATTTTTTTGATTATTGACATTTGAGATCTTTGGCGATGCCGCCAATCAGGCACGTATTCATAGGGGGAAGCTGGGGGTGCGCGAGCGCCATTTATTTTAGACCATTTTTGACCTATTTACGTCAAAAAATGTCACTTTTATATAATAGTATAACTGCCTAATCACTAATTAAGTGATGACATAAAAATTAAAATAATGCAATTTGTTTAATTTGTTTATCACTTAGGGTCGAATGAAACAACCCTCTGAAGCCAAGATCGCTATTTTTGACATGTTATTGGAAAAACCCCTTGTATCTGCTTCCAAGATGTTTGTGGCAATTAGATCGATGAAATTGGAAAATGACGGTAGCCAAAGCTTACTCGAAATGATGAACAACCCAATGCAGACTTATACGGTAAATATTATGCAGATAATATCAAAACTATTAAAAATAATAATAAAGTATTGAGATTTTATTTTCATTGGATTTTCAAATCATCAAATACAGATGTAGCGAGATTAAACATACATTATTTTATTCATTTAATTGAAATTACAGGTAATTAAGGCTGTGCTTGACTTTCTGGATCTGCCGGAAGTAAAAAACTGCCGTTTAATTAACAAAAGGTGGAATTCTGTTGCTGGTCCATTACTTGGAAAGCGATCAACGGTTTCTGTTGGTTCTGGGGTGGACATCAACACTAAAGAAATCAATAGCTCTGCTAAATTCCTTGAAACTTATGCTGCATCTTCTATAAAGCATAGTTTTGATTGTTTTCAGCTAGAAAATGGCTTTGATTGGAATGTTTCAGACCTAAAGATTTTCTTTGCTCAACAGAAGAAAAAGTTGAAAGAATTGGCTTTGCATGGAGTAAAGTTAATTGATGAAAACGGACTGCCATTGACAAATTATGACATTAATGATTGGTTGGTGGGTTCACCATTAAGAAAATTAGAAATTGATTGTTGTAAATCTACAGTGCTGACACTTAATCTGGATAATCTCCATTCCGTTAGGGATATAAATCTAGCTAATTGTGTTGTTAATGTTAAGGTTCCGACGCGATGTCTTCTTTCCCCAGTTATATTTCATGTCGGTGATGTCACATGGCAACTCGAGAATGGTTCAAGGATTGAGGAATTCTTTTTGAATAACTTTATAGATTTTCACAAAACTAAAGTTATAAAAATGGATCATGGCCCGAAGGTGATATTTGACATTAGCAAATGTCTTCATTTAAGGAAGCTCATATTGCGTAATAAGTGCACAATTGTAAACTGGAGTAGAGCTAAAACTACAGTCAATTTCATGGTTATGGAGGGAATACCTTTTCTTGATAAGACGGAGATGAAAATTAACGGGTTAATTTTCGAAGACTCTTCCATTGACCTATTCGCTCTGCCATGGGCGATCGAAAAGCTTTACTTGGGAGGTGGAACAACTGTTTCATGCAGTCAGCCAATTACGTTGCCTAATTTGAAAGAAATTTCCTGTGGAATTCAAGCTGAACTGCTCACAACTTTTGCCAACTGCGCCAATTTGGTTGACATCTACTTTAATGGTTCTGAAAATGAAGAATTGAACGTCAATTGGATACCGAAAAGTGTCAAGAGAATTAAAATGGAAAAAGTAAAGATTGTCGGTGGAATTTTGAACTTGGAAACTCTGGTGACTGGTGGCTCACTCTCTGACGCTGTTCAAATGTTGAAATCTGTCAAACCCAAAGTTATGGTTTTGTGTTGGCAGAAGAATTTTGAAACAAATGACAGCGTCTTAGAATTCTTAAAACAATTTAAGGACATGATTTTGTACATGGGTCCATTTTTTTGGGACGAAGACTTGTACAAGTTTGAGACGAGTAAACTAGCAAATTATGTTGACAAAAAGGCACAGCATTATGTCTTTAAAAATAATCGTGGAAAAAGTATCGATGACAATGACAATGGGTTTCTTTCTATGTACCTGTTTCACCAGTTTAGATCACACACTTTGTATTAACTAGTTAATTGAAATAAAGCTAGTAACTAAATTTATTTTATTATGTAATTTTGTGTAGTATACAAAGTAGTGCACTGAACACGATATATAATTTGGTTGCAAATTCAATTTAATTATGAGCACTTTTATCATGACATTACCTATATAATTATTAATAAGAGATTCAGCTCTTATTTTTTGTAGCGCTTCTTTCTATGTATATGTTTCATCTATTTAGATCATACACTTTGTATTAACTAATTATTGATTGTAAGAAAAGGGCAGTAAGTAAATTTATTATATTATTTTAAAGTAATTTTGTGGTATATACAAAGCACATACACAAGTACACTTATAAAGTTTGATTGCAGATCACATTCAATTTATGACCTTTTTTATTATGACAGTACCTATACGATAATTTTTTGTGGCGCTTTTTTATGTATCTGTTTCATCTATGTAAATCACACACTTTGTATTAACAATAAATTGATTGTAAGAAAAAGACAGTAAGTAAAATTATTATATTATTATAAAGTAATTTTGTGTAGTATACAAAGCACAAACACAAGTGCACTATATAATTTGGTTGCAGATCCAATCCAATTCAATTTATGACCTTTTTTATCATCTCATTATTACCTAATACAATTATTTTTGTAGCGCTTGCTTTTAGCTTTAAACTGTAAATCATTAAAGTCAAAAAGCTACTTCACTTTTTAGACGACAATATGAAAAACATTTTTTGTCTCTTTATTTGTTTCAATTACATTATTAGTTAAAAAGCCTTTGCGACTTGAAAAATTTCATAATTATTACATGTAAATGACCAAATTTTTAAATTTTCCCGCACATGAAATAATGGGATCATTAATATTTCAACTGGAAGTCAGAGTCGGCGTTGCTGCTCCTTCGTGCCACCTTTTCTTTCTTCCGTCATTTGTAGGGAATTTCGACCTGATTTCGACGAACACATTGAATAATTTTGCTGTAGTGTAGATTGTAGAATCAATAAGCAAGTAAAAATAACATTCAATCATCAATATTACGCCTTTTTGTCTTTTGTATTGGTTGGGTTCACCAGCACTAGAAAACGAGTACTACTGTAGCACTGGGTTGGGATTTTATCGATAAAATATGGATACTGGATTAAACGACTCCAATGCTGAGATTTTGTCACTGATGTTATCGCGTCTCTATAATCGTGGCATTTTAAGCGACGACGACGACAAAAAGTTGAACTTGATTCGTCAGGTAATCTATTTCACATTTACATTTCAAACTTTTGTAAATGTAATGATATAGAGGTTTCCCACAATTAGTGACCGCTGACCGGTCACTACCAATACCTGTCTGTGTTGTCCTGGAATTATGGGAAACGTCTATTAGTAGTTTTTAATGGTTGAATTAAAAAACCAGAGCTAATTAACTTTACTTCTTTATTAATATTATAGCGACAAAAGGGACGATTGAAATACACCAAGATTGCCATTTTTGATATGTTATTGGAGAAAGACCTTGTAGCTGCTTCCAAGATATTTCTGGAAATTAGATCGGTGAAAGTGGAAAATGAGGAAAGTCAAAAGCCAATCACAATGATAAAAAACCCAATGCAGATTTTTACAGTTAATATTGTTCACATTTTATTAGATTTTATTTCACAATGATAATAAATATATAAAGTATAAAATAGATTCAGGTTATTTTAGTTTACTTAATTCAAAATTACAGGTAATTAAGAACGTACTTGGATTTCTGAATCTGTCGGATGTGAAAAACTGCCGTCAAATTAACAAAAACTGGAATGCCGTTGCTGGACCTATGCTCAAAAAGCGATCCAAAATTGTATTCGCAATTGATGAAAAAGCAAATGCCATTAATTGTATCCGTAGTCCCGCAAAGTATTTTGAAATTTTTGCTGCACCTTCAGTGGTACGAAGTTTTGATTCGTTTCAATTTGAAAGTACCATTAAATATCATCCTTCCGACTTGATAAATTTCTTTGAACATCAGAAGAAAAATATAAAAGAGTTAACTTTCTGTGGAGTGTATTTGATTAACGAAAACTTGCAAGTACTAAGCCATTATGACATTGGAGACTGGCTGGTAGACTTACCTTTAACAAAATTTCACGTTTATGGTGGAGGACTGGCACTTTCTCTGGACAAATTACAATCGGTTAGTGATATAGAGTTGTCTGCCGGTTTAGTGAAGGTTCCGACAGGATGTCGTGTTTCTCCTATTTCATTTGTTATCGGAGACTTACTGTGGCAACTAGAAAACGGAACAAACGATATTGATGAAATCCGCTTGAATGACTTTATCGATTTTCACAACGCGAAAATTATTAAACTCAAATTATACGATGGTCATATAAATGTAATATTCGACATCAGTGATTGTGTTGATGTAAAGACTCTCAAATTGTTTTATGAGGTTTCGGTCACCAATTGGAATAGAGCTAAAGCTACAGTTGATTTCTTGGCTATGACAGGAATTCCTTTTCTTGAAAAAACAGAAATGAAAATTAACAAATTTCGTTTTTCAGACGGTTTAATTGATTTATTTTGTTTGCCGTGGTCAATTGAAGAACTTTATTTGCCGGGACATCAAACATCAACTGATGTTTTATGTAGTGCGCCAATTAAATTGCCTAACTTGAGGAAACTTTCTTGCAAAAACACACTAGGTGACGCTGAACTTTTTACTCATTTTACGAATTGCACCAATTTGGTGGACATCCACGTTACTGGTGCAGGTGACAATGTCGAATTGGATATCGCTTGTATACCGAAAAGCGTGAAAAGAATTAAATTGAAAGCAATTAAGATCGTCGATTCCGATTTATGTGGACGAGAAATAGATACTCTTGTATTGACTCGTTGCTCTCTCTTTAACGCAGCTCAAATTCTGAAAACAATTAAAGCTAAGGTTTTGCTTTTGTATTGGGATGTGAATTTTGAATCAAATGACAGTGTCCTCCGACTTTTGAAAGATTTAAAAAACTTAGTCTTGTACATGGGTCCATTTAAATGGGACGACGCACCAGGCGGAGAATTAAATCCTAATTATAAAACTAGCAAACTGTCAACCTACGTTGACAAAAAGTCTGATTATTATGTCTTCGAAAATGGTTTTGGAAAAGGCATCGACGAAAGATTTTTTGATACTATGTATTATTTTTAATCTCACACACATCCTTTGAATTGATTTAACGGAAAGTTGTAATTGATTGCATGAAGGTTAAATATTATAAAATAATGTAGAAATAAATTATATTATACGCATATATAATATAATTGAATTTATGGCTTTTACACGTACTACAGATTGTTATCCTGTTCCAAATTATGTATTAAGATGGATGTTATTAAACTGCAAATCATTAAGTTAATAAATTTTGTTATTAACAACTTTGTAGCTCTAATTTTTTCTTAACATTTGTATTTTTTAAAGTCAAAATCATCAATATATACTACTGATCAATTTAGTTAAAGATTCTATTGCATAATATTTTTTTCATTTTAACTTATTTATTTACGTATTTAAAAATATTTAGGTAAAATTACCTAAATAGAAAAAAATGGATCAGTATTCAAGAAGTGCCAAGATATTTTTGACATTTTAGATTAGTTTCCTCATTAATTTCAATTATTTCTGGCCATTTATGCACTTTCTTTACTTTTGCTTATTTAGTTTCTCAAATCTTCTCGTTTTATCAAAATGAATTAATCCTTCTTATCAAAAAATATATCATGCCATATACAATAAGTTATGATTGTTTTTGTTTATTACCTCATTTGTATTCAGATATGACCTTGACCTTAATCTTTGTGTAAGCTAATAATAAGCTTAGATAATTTCAAAATACATTAACAGTCATTAGTCATTTCATTAGAAAGATAACGACGTGGGTATAAAATCTCAAAATTCATGGGCAAGTAACATTGCATTTTCAACAAGCAAAGAAAAAACAGCCAGAAGTCACCCAACCATCAAAATGAAGGTTTTCTTGGTTCTAGGACTCATTTTGACTTTGGGCCATCTCAATCAAGCAGTTAAACTCCTGACTGAGGATGAGGGGGTCGTTGCTACTGATGGAAACATAGATGTGGACGCAGTTGCAGGGGAAACTGTTAAAACAACCAATGAAGATGCCTCGTTGCCTAAAGTTTCATCAAGCAGAGAAGGAAAACAATTATTCCTGACTTATGGATCTTTGAGAAATCGCCTCAGCAGTCGCTACAACCTGGTGAGTCCTGTCTACGGATTTGCCACATACAGAACCTTTCCAACATACAGATATGTCCTCAGAGTCTAAACTCTACTAATTGGCCTTCTCGTCAGTTCGCATATTTTACTAAGAACTATAATATTATTGACGTCGATTTCATAATTTTTCTCATTTTTGTATTAATAGTTCACTATTTTGTGGATGCTAGAAAATATTTGTAATTTGACAAGTTCGGGATAAAATTCATTTTATGAAAATTAAATAATTGAATTACATTATTGCATGTTTATTTGTTTGTTTGCTGATCATTTCCCATGCCACACATACATTACTTTTTTTGCTACTATTAATATAGTAGCAAAATACTACTACTACTACTTGTAAAATACTACTTGAAAACATTCATACTTTTGCATAGAATGGAATACATAGACTATTTATAGTAGTATAAAAGCGAAGTGACACATTCGCATTTAATTCCTTCTGTATGTATGTTAGGCATCAACATTTTTTGGCAACCTGGTTAGTGTAAAATGTAGCCAGTATTTTATAACTCTTGAATCTGGTTTTATGGCTTGCTTTTATACCACTAACAAAAAAGCCTACAAAAAACTTTTTTATGCATCCTAGCTAGCAATAATAAGTCGAATAAGTCTCTGTCAAATATTACTATACCCCAAAACAATGAGTCCCTTTAGAGCTCTGTACAATGGACAGTCAATATTAATCATATAGTAGTAATTTGATGTTTATTGCGTTGTTAACAACATCTTGTAAATCAAATCATCATCTTACAAATGTGAATATAAATATAAATAAATTAAATTATAAATAAATAAATAATAATTATGACGATTCTCATTGACACAGTTATAAACAATTTCTACACAATCTCCGTCGTTCCTGTTTATCACGATAATTTTTTTGTTCGTACAAATGATTTGTCGTATTGGAAATACCGATAATAAAGCATAAACTTGTACAATACTTACAGAATAATAATATTACAAAGCAAGTGCGTGAAGTACAATGTTCAAGTAACTTTTACAGAAGCTTAATTGGTACTTTGGGACAATTCTCTTACCAAGGTCATGAACAGCAATGCAAAAAGTCACATGAAACGAATTCAGTATATTTACATGGTTTATAATATATCTGCGTTATATTAATTCTATGTAATTATATCCAGTCTTCTGCTAAGTATACCATTTGCCCTTGTATTCGAATCACCACAGACACACTTTAACTATATAGCAACAGGAACGCATATTAAACTTCAAATCTCATGTTCTAATTTACATTACTTACATAATACAAACCATCAAACTGTTATCGCATACAGCCCGTGAATATTCATCAACCACTGATATCCTTACAGATTCAAGTTCAAAGATAAATATTGGCAGTGGACTTGAATATCAATGAAGTCCAAGTATTAAAAATAATAAAGTGACAGTGGAATTTATTTGATTGACCATTAAAAAATAAATATAAAAAAATTACGAAATAAATGTGGATTATCTTGTAAATATTTATTAAGATATAAAATAGAGACATTAAAAATGGAAAAGAAATTGTGCATTCTTTTAGCACTTGGCATATTTATTGAAGTTTGTTCGGCTTCCAGAATTCTATTTGTTCTTCCACTATCATCAAGAAGTGAAACCAATTTGTATTTCCCAATTGCCAAAGAGCTATCGTTAAAAGGACATGAAATAACGTACATAGCTCCTTATGTACCGACAGATCCGAGCTTACCAAAGACTTTCCAGGCCATAAGCCCTATAGGACCTTTGCAAGATTCAGATTTCTTCATTGCGAGCCAAGACCCGATTGAAGAAAGAAGAGCAGCGAAGAGCATTTTACATTTGTTGAAATTTGACGCATCTTTTATCTTCAGATATTGCCACAAGGTGTACCAGAACAAAGATTTTCAAAAGATTCTGAACGAGTCGTACGATTTGATGTTCATGAGCGGATTCTTCAACAACTGCTTCGATGGATTGGCTCACAAGTTTCAGATTCCTTTCATCCAAATGACTTCTCTGCCCGCACCTCACTGGGTTACTGATTTAACAGGACTTCGACAACCGACGTCATTTGTTCCTGTCCCTCTCTTGGATTTCTCCGACCAAATGGAATTCTCTCACAGATTTGCCAATACTCTGATAGTTTGGATGTTTACTCTCCTCGACAAATACGTATCTCAACCAGAATACTCTAAAATTTACAGACAGTATCTGGGAAATGATTATCCTGACTGCTTAGCCATTGAGAGTAACGTTAGTTTAATCCTTTCTAATAGTAATTTTGTCCTCAACTTTCCAAGACCATTGTTGACTGGGTCTACAGTTGAAGTAGGAGGACTTCAATGCAGACCCCCTCAAAAATTACCTAAGGTAGCTCCACAATTAAAATAATAATGATATTCTAATTTTTTCAATTTATTAAAACATCATTAGAATACTAAAATAAATTAACTTTTGATATTTTTTAAAATTCATTCGTACTGACAGAAATTTCCAGATTTCGATAATATAATCAAAATATTTTTCAATTTATTTATTTTAATGAACGACGAATATTGAATGAATATGTATAATGTAAAAAATGTTGTTACCAATTAAGTTAGCTGATTTACATGATTAAACTATGTTTCAGGACCTGGAGAAGTTTATTAGTGAAGCTAAGGATGGTGTAATATTGCTTAGCTTTGGGTCAATCATAAAACCAGCCAAGTTTCCGGAGAAAACCAGGAAGGTTTTTGTGAATGTGTTTTCCAGGTTAAAACAAAGGATTTTGTGGAAATGGGACGAAGACAGTATGAAAGACTTGCCACCAAATGTAAAATTAAGTAAATGGGTCCCCCAACAAGATGTTTTAGGTAAAATTCGTAAATTTTATCCGTACCTTAATTTTTAATGCTATAAAATTTTATGTAAATTTTATAAAATAAAATTTTAGGTCATCCAAATATCAGATTATTCATTAGTCACGGAGGTCTTTTAAGCACACAAGAATCCACATACCACGGAAAACCCGTTCTTGGAATTCCCGTTTTTGTTGATCAGGATATAAACATGGGACAAGCAAAAAAACTTGGCTACGCCATTTCGTTAGAAATTTTAGATATAACAGAAGAAACTTTGGAGGCTGCCATAAACGAAATGCTCTCTAATCCAAAGTTTGTGACATTTATTATAATTATGTGCTTTAAAAAGGAAAATTAAAATGATTAATATATTTGAAATATTGTTGAATAAAACAGAATAATATATCTAATTTATTTAGGATAGATTTCAATTCTATTTAGCTAAATGAGCTACTTTTTATTTGTAGATATTCAGAGAAAGCGAAGGAATTATCAAAAATCTTTCGTGATCAACCACAGACACCTCTAGATACTGCCGTTTACTGGGTTGAATACGTTTTAAGATATAATGGTGCTACTCATTTGAGATCATCCGCAAGACATCTCAATTATTTCCAGTATCATTCCTATGATGTGATAGCTCTTATATTAGCACTCATTGGAGGAGCACTCTTCTTTTGTCTTTGGATTATCAAGAAAATTGTAACCTGTTTTAAAAGTCAACCAGCAATTACTAAGGGGAAAAAGAGAAACTAAAATTTTTAGCTTTTAAGTATATAATAAAATAATGCATTGAGAAATATTTTGATTGAAAATAAACGAACGACAAGCATATACTTTACTTAGATGTTTGTACATCTTATTTTGTAAAAAAAATAATGAGAGTTCCAAAAATGGACTTGAAAACGAGCTCCCTCCCGTCCCTTAGGATATATGATGCATAAAACAATATTCAGTTTCGGTTAAAACACCAAAACTGAGCTTGAGAGTGAATGTATTCATATTCAAGTGCAATATTGTCATATAATTCGAAAGAATTAGAAACGACTGGATGAATCTTGGAATTTTCACATCAAATTGAATACGCATATGAGTTTGATGACTATTTATAGTTTTATTTAATTGGAGTGACTTTATAAATATCAAGAATTATCGAGTATCACTTTGTATTGAATTAAATCATATTCTTTAACTTCCAAGTTTGATTAGAAACCAAATGTGATTACAGAAACTCTAAGGGATATTTCTTTTCAAGAGAAAAAGAACTGTTTCGCTCATCTTTTGTAGAATTAGTAACTTCAAAATCTTTCTGAAATTTGACAATTGGATAAGCAGATGAGGAAGGTGTAGAATGTTCGTACGAAGCCATACTGCTCTCTTTTATGTTTTCAGCATGGAATTGCAATTGAATGACGGCATAAGTTGCAAACACTCCCAATCCCTATAAAATTAACGTTTGGGGTGAAAAATGTTTTAATGTTATTTAGTTTAAGCTCAAATAGACTTACCGCAATAATAAACCCATAGGTGACTGTGAAGAAGGAACTAAATCCAATTCCGACTTGATCAGAGGAAGACTTCCTGATTAAAATTTTCATCATCTTTCTGTTTGCAACTGATTCATCTATATCCTTCCCATTTTCAATATCAACTACCTCGTTCATTTTGTATTCAGTCAACCAATCAGATATGGAATCCATCTGATAAACAAATAAAATTATCAACTGATTACTAATTATTTACAAATTAATTTTTTAAAACTTGGACGCAAAAAATCCATGGCCTCAATTTTGATTAGTTCAAAAAGAAGCGTGAGGAGATAGGACTTTTTTTCATCCATTTTTTTATAAAGCTAGTGTATATACACCTTTCTCCCGAAGTCACTATTTCATAGGCGTAAAGGCGTAATAAAAATGTCAATAGCTACATTATGGCATTGTATAAGTCTACCAGAATCAGAATATCGTAAAATATAAGCCTATACTTACCTTACGATTTCCTTCAGCACAAACAAAAAGGATCATAAAAACTTGCATCAGAGATATTATGTAATGAAGTTTGCTTAAGATGTCGAAATTTGTTTCACCAATTATCACAACATCAAATGCGTTATGAATGTGTTCACAAAAGGAACCAGCAATAAAAAGAACCAATAGGGGACCGATGAATCCATTCATGTGTTTTATTTGTTGAAGTACAGAATGATATTCTGAATAAACCTGAAAATAAATAGAATAAATTTTGAATAGTAATAAAAACACTGAAAACAGTTTTTAAGTTTCGTTTGTCAGCATTCCATTTGATAAACACAATATGATAATATTCTGTGGGTTAAGGGTCTAGTAGCGGGGTAACTTGAGCATACACTTTGTGCGTTGCGTATCAATTATAGGATAGGATTAGAGTGTAGTGTAGCCTGCATTTATTTAGCAGTCTTCAAAATTTCCAAAAAGTTGCGGAAAGCGAATATCTGGAACCATAGCTTCCTATATAAAGAGAAGGCTAGCCAAGTCAGAGTCAAATCACGACGGCAAAAGCATAGCTTTAGTACAACCGGGAAACCGTTGAGGGCAGCAGATAACATTTCATTATCTATTCATTTTAACAACTGTTTTATGGAGAGTAAAACATTAACGAAATTGTTGTCAAAATTTTGTGACTGATTACTATTAAGTCCTAACACGTAATGGTAAGGAAAAAAAGAGAGTGTGCTGTTCCCAAGTGTGATTCTCGATTAGGCGATAATTTATTAAGTTTTCATGAATTTCCTTCCGACCTAATCCAAAGAAATCTATGGTTAAAAAATATATCCAGAGGAAAACCAGAAAATCCCTTGGAGCCTTGGGTGCCCGAAAGTGACAGGTAATTAAATATCTTAAATAAATTCTTCCTTTAATGCTAATATAGATAATGAATATAAGATACAAGGAGTATTAACTGCTGGATTTGCAATTACACTTAAGGGATGTTGTGTGCAGCAAACATTTCAAGCCCGTCGATTTCCGAACGGACACTAAAAGAAAATGTCTACTAAAAAATGCAGTCCCTACAATATTTGATTACCCTTCATACATGAAAATAAGTGAGAAGAAGACACGGCCACCACCAAAACGACGAATAGAACTGAACAACAATTTTGAAGATCATAAAAGAAGGAGGGTAGAAAATATTTCTTCTGGCGCTTCTCAACCACACGTAAGAGAATCACCCGCGTTCACTGAAGACGCCTTAAATGAAATAATTGATTTTCCTTCCCCACCGTTGACTTCAACTGCACCAGAAACAGCAAAACCAGTTTACATGTGGAAAATTAAAAGTCAGATCCCGCAATCCTGGACTAAGTGGCGAAAAGATCAGAAAAGATATTCTTCCAAAATATCAAGACTCAAGAAGAAGATATGTGAACTAGAAAACAAATGTACATCATTTAAAAACCAAGCTGCTAATAAGTATGCCGAAAAAATCAAAAGCATTGAGGAGCATGCCAAAGAAGGTAATGTTAAAGCAAACATGTTATTAGAACAAATCGACGCATATGGCAAAAAAGCTCATCGTTGGGCTGAACAACATATCAAATTGTGCGTTTTATGGTGGTCAAAATCTCCCAAGGGTTATAAAATGGCCAGAAGACTTCAGCTATTTTCTTTGCCATGTATAAGCACACTAAAAAAATTTATCGGTCCAGCATCTTATGACCAAGGGTTTACCGAACTTGTTAAGCTACGATTACAAGAAGAACGAAAATCCCTTAACTCTACTGAAGTCTATGCATCTATTTTATTCGATGAAATGACCATTAAACCTAATGTTCAATACGTTAAACAAGCAGCAAAAATAGTGGGAACAGCTACAGTAGGAAAATTCGGCAAGAACTCTTTCACAGCCGCTAACAGATTGTTATGCTTCGTTCTTAAAGGCCTATCTACTGATTATCGCATACCAGTAGGATATTATTTGTCCAAGCAACTTGAAGGAGAACAATTAAAAGATTTAATAGTGAAAATAATAAGTGAGGTCGAAAAAATTGGATTTTTAATAGTCAGAATTGTTTGTGACGACTCTACTGTCAACGTAAAAGCAATGACACTATTATGTAATAACCAGTTAAGTGCCCAGACCAAACACCCTATTGATAGCAGTAGACCATTGTTTATTTCGTTTGATCCTTGTCATATCTTGAAAAATTTAAGAACACAACTTTTATGTACGAAACGGGAAATGGTCAACAACAAGCGCTCTATCAGTGGAAATCCCATTCGGAAACTGTATTCACTACAACAAGATATGGTAATTAAGCCAGTTAGATTTCTGACTCGCAAGGTAGTTTACCCTACAAACTTTGAAAAGATGAATGTTGGTCGAGCCCTGCGAATATTTGCAAGCGAACTCATATCGACATTAAAACTGTTTCAGAAGAAAAAGAAGCCTGGATTTGAAAACATTGATGAGACGATTAAGTTCATGGAAATGATTAACAAGTGGTTTACAGTAATCATATCTATATTTTTATTTTTTAAATATATCGTGAACCCATTTATAGTTGGTTTATTTTAATGTTTCTTAAAGTCAATTAAGTATGCTCTATTTGACAATTATGTAGATACACAATGTAGCGAACACTACTCATCACTGGCATAGTCGAAACAAAGACAAATCTCCATTTTGGATTATAGGAGACGAAAGACTGAAATGGCTCGAAGAAGTATTTCTCCCCTACTTTGATAAATGGCAATGTAGTACAAAGCTAAGAAAAGAATTTATTACAAAGGAGACCTATAAGGCCTTGCAAATAACTTCCAATTCAACAATAAAGTGCATAAGGTGAACTAAAATATTTTTTAGTCGTTTAACTGCAGTTGTAAAAGGTGAAGTACAAACTAACATAGCGTAATTTTAAAATGATATAGGTACTTGTTAAATAAAGGATTTCACATGGTCTTGACTCGAAAATTCACAACCGACGACATAGAACGCCTTTTTTCGGGAGTGAGAAGCTGGCAGGGATCGAACGACCAAACTGAATCTGTAGGGGTACTGCGTTCAATTGAACGGGTATTAAAACTTGGAATTTTGTGTGGGTCTATGCATGGAAATTGTTCTGCAGAGAATTCAGAAAATATATTTTCTTCAAATATATTACAAAATTTGCGAAACTCTAATGAAGAAGCCGTTAATGAAAACCTCTTCTCCGGGCCAGTAATTCGTTTTGCAAAGTTAATATCAAATTGCAAACGTAAGATGTTTCCTGTACACATATTGTGAATTAATTCATACACAATGAGAAGGGAAATACTAGTAAAGTTTCTTTCTATTTCAGCTTTAAAATCTGTTGACATTTCTACCGCAGGAGTAACAATAATAGCTGGCTTTTGCATAAAAGTTGTTCGCGAAAAGGTTGGATGCAATCTTTCAACTGAATTTATGGAAGACAAGGACAAAGAAAATGCATGCAATGAGTTCATCAAACTACAAGATCGAGGTGGACTTTGTTACCCTTCCCCATTGTTTTGTGGTTTTTTGAAAGCAATTTTCGACACTTTCGGTTCTATTGGGACAAAAATTGTGTCCACTGATAAAATAAAATCTAAATTAATTCAATTTCTAACGCCTTACATACCAGAAAATCAATTGATATGTGGATGTGGGAACAGTACTCACTCCAGTGAAGTGAAAGCTATAGTTTTGGGTTATATTATTAAAATATTTTTCATGAATTATTGCAATAGTGCTAATGATAAAAGTGAATCTGTGAAATTTCATAGCAAAACATTGTCAAAAAAGGTAAAGAAATTATAATAAAAAATAAAGTTCATGAAAATGTATGTAATTGCATGGAATTATGGGCTTAGTACGGTTATGCTACCTATCGCCCTCTAGTTGTCAAATGTTTAACTAAACGTCTATTTTTGCCCACTCGCTACTACATGGGAAAAGTATCAACTTGGCTAGCCTTCTCTTTATATAGGAAGCTATGCTGGAACTTGTGGCTCCGAAACGTTAAAAAAATTAATACGGTTTGGGTTATACCGTTATATGATGATTTCCCGCCAACACAATAATTCAAAATTGATTAGAAATTTCAAATTTTTCCGAGTCACATGTTTGAGATGTTCACCTTCCGTCACTTTTTGGAAATTTTGAAGACTTTTGATAAATAAATACGGGCTACATCTAATCCTAAATAATACACACACACAAAGCGTATATTCAAGTTACCTCACTATTAAGCAACCTTAATGGGAAGCTGTTGTTAGGATTGGTACTGGTACTTATAACTATGACTATAATATTATACTAAATATCCATTTTTTAAAAATTGTTATTGACTGAACTACACTTTTAATTCAAGTATATCGTATCCAATTAATGCGCGAGTAGTGAGTATATCAGTTTACGTTACTGTAAATAAATCTAGACCAATAACCTACTAATAATAGTATTATGATTACATTTCTGCAGTTTTAAGCTATAATAAGAGTAACGTATAAATCATTCAATTTAAAGTCATAATAAATAGGTTTCAAATTAGATCGATATTATCCTAGCTTATGTTTCTGGTCCTAAAAAATACATTTTTAACACAATAACAAATACTCAAGCAGTAAATATAGCCATTTCCATTTGGGTTAATCTTTTCATAAAATAATTTTCAACACATTTGTACTGCTCATTTTAAGCCAATTTAATTTTAGACAATTGTAATTAGAGATATTAACTTCGTTTTTATCTTGAAAACGAATAGGCATTTCTTAACCTCGTTTGTTAATGGAAGTTATCACATTTGTTAATCTGACTAAAAAGTTAAAATTTCCACACGTTATTTAAAGAAGGTAATTACCTCTGACACGTTTTGCGATCCCCCGAGGAGTTTCGTGAATTTTTTCGCGATGCCATTAAAGACTATGGCACTAGTTAACAGAGTCAACATAAATACACACCGTACTAATCCCTTGTAGCACTTAATAGCAAAGTACATTACTTGAAGTAGCATCGTTCCAAATCCAAATGGCATTTGTGTGGTTCTATAGAAAAGTGCACTGGAAAAGTATTTCAACTCGGAGCTTGCTATCCAGGAATTCCAGCCTCGTTGATATATTTGATATACGATAATGTCATATTGGTGAATGATCCACAGAATTGTCACGATGATAGATAAAACTGTAATAGTCTTTAAATAATTACATTAAAGACATTTCGAGCAAATCAGATATCTCCCTTAGACCACGTAATCTGCCTCGTGACAATGATTTGAAATGGCTCGAGTGGAATGGGTTATCGGGATGAAAAAATTAATCATCAGTAACACTAAAGGTAGGGTAAATAGTATTTTCGCCCACCCGCAGTCTCGCCGGTATTACAAACCAAAGTCACCCAAATGAGACGGACCATCAAGTCCAGTGAACAAAAAACGCACTCTTTTTTTACAAAAAAGTACTTTTATAAGAAAGCAGTCCTTTTTACCTTTTTTGCCTTCTTTACATGTAAATTGTAAGTAAATGGGGCACGCTGATACGCCAAAAAAGGTAAGGACTGTTTTTTAAAAACTTACTCCTACCATTTTATAAGAATAAGGTAAAAAAAGATTCTTTTTTGTTCCCTGATCTTGTCTGAAATCTACACATTGACTAAATCATACATACCTTTTTAGTTTTAACAGCATTCTGCTGGGAAGCGTCCAAAAATTTTTCAAAAGGTTTTTTATTAAACCAAAACACGTAAAAGCCAACCAATGGATATAAATTATAATAAATAAGAGTTATTTGCTGGAACAGAGACGAAGGATCTTTAGCAACATCCCCAGGTCGTATGTAAGCTACTAATTCAAAAATTCCTAGAGCTATAACCAATCCATTGAAGATTACTGTAAATATCTGTAAAACAATCAGAGTAAACTATTTATTTATATGATTATAAAATCGTTATTTAAAAAGCACGCAAGTAATTTTTGTAGCTGTTAATTTGTATGCGTGTCTGTAGTTCAAATTTTAAATCAATTTCTTTCAATCTACATAATAATTCCCACAATTAGGCTTTCGTGCGCAATAATTGTATTTCGCTTTTTGTATAATTCATAAAATGATATTATGAGTCCTTGAGGTTATCATAAATATGTACAGAAACTAATAAACTGTTCCCTTTCTCTTTCCAAATTAAAAAATAGAAGTAAGATCAAAACTATCAACGTAAAGATAATCAATTTGCAATGGTAATTGTAATAGAGCACTCAACTATCGCAAGATCGTTATAAGTGCTGATTTGTATTTGATGAGCATAATAGTATATAAACCTGCTTTGCATTATAATTATTAAGGTGTTACATTGTAAAGATATAAATATATAGGTATGAATAAAATCTTGTTTATAGTATTTACCTTTTGTATAATATTTGTATAGATTTTATAGGATCCATCCTCTCCCTTAGCAATGGTAAAGGGAGTAATGCAGAAGTAGTAGGATATCTTAAATAGAAATATTAGGTGTAAAAACTCATTTTCAGTGCACAATTTATTTGAAATTGATTGAAATAATTCTCCCATTTTTACTATAATACAAAATGTACAAATTAACAATAACTTTTTGTAGCTGAGTAACTGTAACTAGTTGAATAACCTATTTAAAGTTTGTATGACTCTCATCCTTTTCAAACAAATGCTGCATGCACTCATCTGACTAATTCTTCATAAGGTGGGTCACGGTATTCCTCTAAACTTTTACTTTTTACTAAACAAGGTCTGTACCTAAAGCCATGACTCTTTGATACAAACAAACTACCTGTATATTATTATACTGTCTCAAGCTGTTTATGGACTGAGGAGTGAATACCTAATTAGCATGCAGTATATTTATTAAGATACGTACATCATCTTTATTTATATTTTTTAGCACGTAATGTTGCAGAGTACAATACGAGAGTATATAGTTCTATTTACTGTACAATATCACACTTGAAATATATTATTTGATATAGGAAAGTGGTTTTTCTGATGACCTCTAATATGGCATTTCATCCTATAGTTCCCACTTCCTTTCCAATCTCCGAAAGACTTCCAAAAATATCTTAGTTGAACATTGACTGGCTTTAGCATGCAGAGATAAGCACATTATTCCGGAAATAGATTGTATGTAAATAGATAGTGTGTAAGTTTTCATAACTTTATATACTATTTGTGACAATAATGTATTGTCGGAAAACGATGATATTGTAGACACTAAGTAAAAAATATTGTCTTAAATAAAAATAGGTGTAAGCTTTAGAATGCTTTTAAAACTAGGGCATTAGAACATTGCGGTGAAAGACAGATAAACATAGGAAAGATTAAAACGATTTTCCATTTTCTGTCCATAGCATAAACAACATTATTTGTAATAACTTATATAATCAAAACTTTTGGTAATACCTGAACTTACTACGTTAGACCGGACACCACATAATATACATACCCTAACTCTATGTTATATGTGGGTATAATATTACTTTAGCTTAGTTCAATTCACAAGGATTCTTAAAACGGAGGCTATCTACCACAATGAATGACAATGACAACTACTCCAAAGAATGTAACATGTGCAGAAAAATAGACTACTGAACATTAAAAATATCTAACCCGTTGGGTTTTAACAATTTACTTGTATTGCACACCTAACGCTAGTATAAAGTTTTCGCGCATTACAAATATATTGGAATTGCCGGGTACACTACTGATGAAATAAACGGTAATAGCATTATCTTTTCGACTTTAACTAAATAGGGCGCAATTTAATGTCTACACTAAGCAAAATTGATTTTATTACTCGGTCGGAACAAATAGCTCCAGACAGACTGGAATGGTTTATATGCGACCAACCTTGCGAGTTTATGTGTATAGTTATAATATTATATACATAACTATTGTTTTGTAAAACTGTCACCGTTAACAACTGGGCTGGGAAGTCTATTAGACAGGAATACCACTATCTCCTTTTAGGCAATACTTACATTTCTATTCTGTACTTCACTTTTATTGGTGTGGAATTCAGTTACCTACATTTACATCTAAATTGTACTATTTAGCTGGACTCTTAAAAAATGAATGTCAGAAAATATTATTTAGTCTTATTCGTGTTTGCTTTGTCTGTTCTGAAGACCAGCAACGGAATCCGAAATTTATCATTTTACAGAAATTGCGATTTTAATTTAATCATATTTAATAATTCTATGTGGGAAACGAGCTTTTTGTTGTCGAATCAAAATATGCAGCCATGGACAGTTGCTTCACCCGAATTCGACAGAAATAATTTCGGTCGAGATGAGAACAATCCAAGAGATCTTTCAAGAAATTTGTGCAGTGTCAACATACTTATGGAGCCAGATATTTCAGTCTACTTTTTACTAACTGCAGTTTTTGGAAAAGAAGTCAATCGACAGTCTTCGACATTCATAATTGTCTACGAAAGGAAGAAAATGGAAACCCATCATCAAGAGTGGCAAATGTCTCTCAGTCAAGAGATATTCACTCCGCTGTTTCTATTGGCGATCGACAATGAGACTCATCATTCGGTGATGACTGGACATCTCTACAAAAGAAGTTTCGACGTCTATACGAAAATCGAGGATGAAAATTGGGAAAGTGTTTGGTACACTCTGAATGGACATCTGTATGGCATCCCAATTGGAGGGATTAATATGCAATTTCCATTTGAACGCGCCAGACTTTGGCTTAGGTGTAAAAGGTCTGTCTACTCAGATATGAAAAAAGGTCATCGTCGTCATTGCGACGCCACTTACAGGGCAGTCGAGAGAATGGCCGATGCATTAAATTTCTCTGCAATTTATGCAAGACATGAAATTATTTTAAAACAAGAACAGATTTGTGGAAAGATTTATATGTTAGGAATTCGTGTAAAAACTTACTCCCACAAATGGTATCAAACAACTTTCATTGAATATTACGAAGAGATGATTCCGTACTACTGCGAGGCCTCTCCGAATTTCCATGACGTGCATTTATCGGTTTTGATTCAGAATACATTTGATCTTCCCTGCTGGCTCCTCATCTTCTCTCTTTTCCCACTTTCCTTTTTAGTTTTAGTTTTCGGGTCGAAGAATTCCTCCCCAGCCAAGAAACTAGAATGGATTCTGATCTCCTTGGTAGCTGTTCTTTTAGACCAGGGAGTTATTTACAACAGAAGGAGGAGTCTCTTCTTGGTAGTGGCAACCACTGGATTTGCAATCACTACTCTCTATGCAACTTGGATAACAAGCGAAATCATTGCACCTCCAGACAAGAAAATATTCCAGGACTTCAAGGAACTTGTGGAAAATAATTACAAGATGTTGTGGCAGATAGACGATAGAAGAGGTATAAATGATAAACCGACTGAATTATTCGTGAAGTATGAAATGTTGAAAACGATGAAATCAAGCGTGTATATTTATGACTGGCAAGTACAAAATTCAAATGGTGTAAACCATCATCAACTAATTTTTGAATTGCTAACTAGTTATTCCATGAAAATATTTAGCGTGGCTAATAAACAATTTGGACAATATTCTGCACCAAGAATACCAAAATTGTTAGCATCTGATGGACATTGTATGACCACAAAAGAACCTGCTTACACAGAACCATTTTCTTACCTGTTCGATGGCTGCTACCGTCACAATTTTCAATCGTATTTCCAACGAATGCGCGAGAAAGGGCTTTTAGCTATTTGGAAGGAACAAGAGGAGTATGGCAAATATCTGGCAGGTAAACAATTCATTTCAAAAATGGAGTATGAAGACGGCCGACCCATCGGTATCAACTTGAAAATGAAAATTCACACGATTTTTATTTTAAGCGGATATCTTCTTCTTGGATCTTTAATCACATTTTACCTTGAGCTGTTTTGTGATAAAATATTAGTTCCTTCGTTTTCCATCCGAAATTGTTGGAACATATTTTCTTGGTTGAAATAACGATAAACTAAATATTTAAAAATCCGTGCTGCGCCCACTCTGTCAGACATAACGAAAGGAATGGAAGCAGTATAAGCAGTAACGTTACCAGTAAGTCAATAAAATAAGTATACACGAACTAATTACGCCGAATGATGTATTCAAATAAATGCCTTCTGCTGCACTACTTGCATTTTTAAGGGTGAGAATCACAAATCAGAAACTTAAATAAGTGGAGAAAGAGATCTTTGTGTTTTTTGGTGCGTTTAATTGTTTGAAAGAGTATAATATTATTACAGTCATAATAGTCACTCCTTATTGAAAATCTGAATACAATGCTATTATGCTATCTTATTATTCAAATAGTACCGAATAAATGATAATATTATTTTATTATAACCACTGACTGAGAAGATAAAGTAATAAATGTACCATGTACCTACCTACCTACCTATCTATGGCTGCTAGGATATTACATAAAATTACAAATTCCACTGCTATGGGTAGCATATGAGAAATTTTTCAAAGTAAGGATGGTGTTAACCGAATTGGACTGAATTTGACTGCATTTGACCGAGTTGGACCAAATTGGACTAAATTGGACTGAATTTTTTTGCATGAAAAACTAAATTTGCTTAAAGTGCCCTTCTTTAAAAGGTGTTATTTTATAAAAATGTTTTTTACTGGTACATAGGGCTAGTTATTTTATAATATACTTGTAAAGGATGTAGTAAGAGTAAAGAATAATTTTTCTGTTTTTTATATACTCCTAATGTTTTGGACGTTGTGGCAGGAGTGGAAGTTGCTTTATTGCATAACTAGAGTGAGTTGTAGATAGTGCAGTCATATTGCTGTTACCGTTCTTGAAATGCTCAGCATAAAATTGCAGTTGGATAACGCCATATGTTGCAATAACTCCCAGTCCCTTTAAAATCAATACGGTTAATATGAACTATGAACATAAAAAATTAAATCTTAAAAGTAGTTCAAATATTTACCGCAATAATGAAGCCGTAGGTAACTGTGAAGCAATGATTAACTCCTATTCCTACTTGATTAGTGGATGATTTCCATATTAAAATCTCCACCATCTTTTTGTTTGTGTTAGATTCTTCCCAATCATCAGTATTCTTGCAATTTTCAATGTCAGATACCTCGTTCATTTTGTATTCAACCAACCAATCTTTTATGGAATTCATCTGCATTACATAAGCAAATACTCCACTAATAACTAATTACAGATCAATTTTTTAAAAACTTAAACTAAAAAAATCCATGGCCACAATTTTGCTTTGTTCAACATGAAGCGTGAGGGGATAGAAGCTTTTTTCGTCCATTTTTTTATAACGCTAATGTATATACACCGTTTCCCGGAGTTACTATTTCATAAGCGTAATAAAAATTTCAATAGCTACATATTATGGCATTATATAAGTCTACCAGAATCAGAATATCGTAAAATATTAAAATTCTTACCTTCCGATTTCCTTCAGCGCAAACTAAAAGAATTATAAAAACCTGCGCCAGAGATACCATATAGTGGATTTTGCTAAGGAGGGTGAAATCCATTTTCCCAATTATCATTACATCAAATCCATCGTGAATATGCTCACAAAAGGAACCAGCCATGTAAAGGGCAATTAGGGGACCGATGAATCCATTCATGTGTTTTATTTGCTCAAGAACAGAATGATACTCTGAATAAACCTGAAAATAGAATTAGGTTTAAAAACAGTTTTTATACTATTGTCTGTAATTTTGTAATTAATAACTAAAATTACCTCTGACACGTTTTGCGACCTGCTGAGGAGCTTCGTAAACTTTTTCGCAATGCCATTAACGACTATGGCGCTAGTAACCAGAGTCAACTCAAATATACATCTTACTAAAAGCTTGTAGCACTTACTGGCAAAGTAAAAAAACCGAAGCAGTTTTGTTCCCAATGACATTCCTGACAAGGAAGCTTCACTAGGAAAATAATTCAACCCTGAGCTTTGAATCCAGAATTCGAAACCTTGATGACTTAGTTGGTATACAATTATATCGTATTGATGAACAATCCACAGAATTGTCACGGTTGTAGATACAACTGTAATGTTCTTAAAAAAATATATTTTAATTTAAAAATTTAAATTATAATCTGAGAAAATTCTGATATCTTATTATGAAAGTAATTCCAGATAAAATCTGCTTTATAGGAATGCCTGATCTGTCTCTCTGTCTTTCCATCCATCCGTCCGGCTGTTAGCAATAACTCAAAAACGGTTTTAGATAATCAGTTCAAACTTTCTGAACATAATCTAGGGATAAAACCTGAGGTCCAGTTTGAATATAGAAAATTTCGGACATACCCCTGCCTCTGTGGGCGTGGTTAAAAATTAAAAGTTGGTGTAAATATTGTTATCGACATAGTAGAACGTCATAAGATAGTTTGTTAAAAAGGTTAAGGTTATTCGTTAGGTCAAGTCAAGGTCAAGTCATACGGGTAAAAGTTACCCCGTTTAGTTCCTAAAATGAGTTTCTTCTGTAACTGGTAATTTTTATTAACGCAGATTTTTCATGGAATCCATAATGCATAATTGTGACTTTTTATACCTTTTTACTTTTTGCTACATTCTGCTGAGAAGCGTCCAGAAAGTTTTCCAAATATTTTATATTCATCCAAAACACGTAGAAGCTAACAAATGGAAACGCATTATAGTAAATAAGGGTCATTTGGTGGAACAGAGACAACGGATTTTTTGCAACTTTATGAAGTTCTATGTGAAATATCGGTTCAAAGATGCACAAAGCTATTACCAATCCGTTTAAGATGATCGTAAATATCTATAAGACAAAACGTTTAGAGTATTGAAAGAATTAGATAACATGTGTAAATTATTTTTGAAAATTAATATCTATTACAAGAAGAAAAATGTTATACTATAAAGTACAATTTTTACCTTTTGTATTCTATTGGTATGAACTCTAAACATTCCATCCTCTTGCTTTGCAATGGTAAACGGAGTGATGCAAAAGTAGTACGATAACTTAAACAAAAATATCAGATGTAAAAACTCATTTGCAACTGACAATTTTTTCGAAAGGGATTGAATTATGTGGAATTTTCCCATTTCTAGCTGTACTATTTACTTATTGCAATTCGAGATATTGACAAATTTTTATAGTAAAGTCTCCTTTACTTCAAACTAGTAGGCTATCAGCTTGTTGTTCTCTATAAGCACCATAATTAGTAGTCTAGTATATTATTAAACTTCAGTTGTCTAAACTCTCCTTTTCCATTAAATATTCATGTAATCCATATTATACATAAAATCAAACCAACAGTAGCGGAAGTGGTGAGGGGCAACCGTCATACCATTCTGAGTATCATGTATTTACTACTTCTCTAATGCTCGGTGTTAGTAATGTTTTTGTTTTGCTTCTGTTTGCTTCGTGACCAGGGCTGCAAAAAGTTTGAATTTCCTCAGTAACCTGACCATAATTCCCCCTCAAAATGGCCGCCGCCCCCTTTTTCCTCATTTTTTTCTCATTTCCCCTCATTTGGGGGAGTGGTTTACATATAAACACTAATACAATGTTAAAAGGGTCTTGGGTAACGTGGCTATATTTTTTCAGCCCTGCTTAGTGATGCAAGTATTTTGATATTTAACATGATATCTTATTAATTAATAGTCCCAGGCTGATATTTTTAATATATATTATATATAGGAAAAAAACTAGTATAACTACAAAGTAGAGTATTTAAATTATGCAACGAGAGTAGTGGGATTAAATATCGAGGAAAATAATTTTAGTATTAAAGTCCCAGCCTTTTCGCTAAACTTAATGGCTAACAATGTTTATGTTATACGATAAGTAGTCTGTAAGAACTATAAACTATACTCACGTTTTTCAATAGCATCCTATATATTAGTATGTAACTCAAGAAATTAATTTTATGGGAAATTGGTACCATTAATGAATGAATCAAGGAATAAGTCATGCACCCGTCATCGAATAGACAAAAGTTGCAGGGGTGACCGCTAAGCATTTGTTATTAATAATTGCACATTCTGCACATTGTTAAGCACAGTCTGGTGACTTACTGATTTCTAACCACAATAATCTAAAACTAATAATTTATTTTTGTTCCGTAATACAGTCTATGAATTATAGCAAAAAGAACCTTGTCCTTGATGTGCCTATTGTAGAGTAGGCCTGCTAACAGAACATTCTATGAAATAAAGATTTCAATGTTTAACTAGTCAATTATTTATTTAGCAGCAATATTTACTTTAATGATTTGCAGTTTAATTGGTAATCTTAAAATTTGAGTAAAGTCATATATTAATTTGAATTAGATTTACAAAAAAATACTATTTATAATAATAATTAGGGAGATTAAAACTTACAAAGAAATGACATAGCATAATAATCATAATATATTTACTCAATCAATCAATCAATCAATCAGTCAATCAATCAATTATTTATGTGCTGGAAAGTAGACATAAACTATCTAAAAACAATACTTATTATCAAACATATTTTTGTGGATACCTTTTCCGCCTTTTCTTGGATATGGAAAGAAATAATAAGTAGCTTTTTTGTCAACGAAGGTTGCTAGCTTACTGGTTTCAAACTTTGGGTGTCCCTCTAGCTTGACCTCTTCTTTGGCCCAATAAAATGGACCCATGTACACGGGAGCTGCGAGCATTAGTAAGAATTGCAGAATACTATCATTTGCTTCAAAATTCTTCCTCCAATACAAAATCAAAGTTTTGGGTACAATACCATTCCCTGGTACTCCTAAAATTTGAACAACGTCTGAAAGAGAGCAATCTGTCAACACAAGTGTTTCCAATTCCAAAGAGCCGATGATCTTAACTTTTCCCATTTTAATTCTCTTGACGCTTTTTGGTATCAATTTGGTATCCAATGTGGCATCTTCATCTGGGGAATTATTAAAGCAAATGTCAACTAAATTGGCGCAATGGGCAAAATTAGTAAGCAGTCCATTGTCACCAACTGGGATTTCGCAGGAAATCTCGCTCAAATTAGGGAAGTCAATTGGTTGACTGCATAAAGCAGTTGTTCCATAGGCCAAATAAAGTTTTTCGATTGCCAAGGGAAGGGCAAAGAGATCAATTGAGGAGTCTTCAAAAGTTAACTTTTTAATTTTCATATCTGTTTTCTCAAGGAATGGGATTCCCTCCAGAGAAAAGGAGTCGACTGTAGATTTAGCCTTATTCCAGTTGATGATGGTGACATCACATAAAGATAGACTTTTTAAATCAGGACATTCACTAATGTCAAACATTAGCTTGGAGTCGCACAATGCATGAACTGCTATAACTTCAGCTCTTTGAAAATCGATGACATCATTTAAACAAAATTCGCCCATATTTGCTCCATTTTCCAGTTGCCAAGTCACACCACAGATATCCAATGAAACTGGAGAGATACGACGACCCATTGGAACCTTGACTATACAGTTATCCAGATCTATATCATTAACCGAATGAAGATTATCCAGAGAAAGTATCAGTTCTGTATACTCATTAACAGTATCAGAATCAGAATTATCGCCACAATATATCTGCAATTTCGTTAACGGTAAGCCAACAAGCCAATCACTAATGTCGTAATTTGCCACTGCCTGTTTGTTTTCATCAATCAACTTTACTCCGTCAAAAGCCAATTCTTTTAGGTTTTGCTTCTGTTGTGCAAAGAAAATGTTCAAGTCGGATATTAACCATTCACTGCCACATTCAAATCGAAATGAATCAAAATTTTGTGTTATCGAAGGCGCAGGATATTCACGTTCATCTAGTTCATCATAAAATTCATCTCCACTCCAGTCTTTATCGTCAATATCATCGTCATCCTCTAAAGCACCTTCGTCACCTTCAATAATTTCCATGGCATCTTCATTCTCAATAACTGCATCTTCCATGTTATCTCCATTCTCAATGTCATCTTCGTCTTCCATATCTTCTTCGTCTTCCATATCTTCTTCGTCTTCAATATCTCCTTCGTTTTCAACCAAATAGTAATCTTCATTATCTTCGGCTGCTTTAGAGCTAAATACAATCCTTGACTGTTCTCCAAGCAATGGTCCAGCAACAGAATTCCACCGTTTGTTAACTAGCCGGCAATTTTTCACATCCGACAGATTCAGAAAACAAAGCACTCGTTTAATTATCTGCAATTTAAACATTAAAATAAATAAAATATGCTGTGGTAGCTCCGGTAGGTGTAAGTGAGTCAATTGAAATCTGAAACTAGAACATGCAAAGGTGAACTATTACGAAGACAAAACCCAAAACATAGACATTATAGACCTAATTGTCCCTGGGGATTGAATAATTTCCATCCCCCTCACTAAGTGTAAAATGTCGTGTGTCTCTATATGAAGGGCAGATAATCATTTACCAGATCTTATAAGATAGATCTACATCCAAATATAACCAAATCATCATTATAAACACATTTCTTGTAAACAGTTGCACTTTCTTTATAAAATCGGAATTTTACATTATTACTTACCGCATTGGTCTGCATTGCGTTGTTTATTATGTTGCAGTTACATGGGTTTTGGTCGTTTGGGCTCCCTTCATTTTCTTTGTCCAATAGCATATCAAAGAGAGCAATCTTGGTTTGATTGGATAGTTCTTTTCGTCCCTATGTTGTAAGTATAAACAATAAGGTATTAATAATGAGTTGGTAAATAACAAACAATTTCTAATTATTTTTAATCACTAAATAAATATGATTTACATTCATAAATGGGCTGGATAATTTATGAACGGGCAATGTTGGATAGAAATAAAAAACCTACATAGAATACTTTTTCGGTACTGTCTATACCACCAGTCACTAGTACCATATCATTTTTTTTAGCAAATAATAAAATATTTAGCTGCTAAACAAATCACAAAAGGGAGGCCGAAAAAAAGAATACAGAAAGAAATTCTGCTTTAAAACCAATTTTATTGTCATTTGTTCATTTCAGCTAATCATAACCTTTCAGAATTTCCAAGTTTCCTTTATTTATTCCGGGGCTAAACAGTTAAGCTAGGTTTTGAGCATCACTTTCCCTTTCACTTCACGCAGAAAAATGACAATTCAGTAGTTAGAATATCTACAACTATGATCATTCGAACTTGTCGCCTTACGTTGTTCGGCAGTATATACTCAGCGTTGTAACTAACACTTCAGTAACTTAATCTGCCTAAAATTCCAAATCCCCTCACCTGGGGCCGGGACAAAGGCAATGTTTTATTAATGAATGTTCCTTTGCGCGTGAAGTGAAAAGGAAGTGACACTGAAAAACTGAAAACCTAGCTTTATACGGCATAGGGAAAAGAAAACAAGACAAGTCCCTATTCCATGACATCGGGTGAACCTTTTGGGAAAAAATTCCGAAATTAAAAATTACAATTTTTGCCCCTTTCACCTTTTCTGACCTAACGTAATAAAAGTAAACAATTTTTAATTAGGTTAAGTCAGAAAAGAGGCAAAAATATTTACCAGCAACACAGACAACACCGGCAACTAGGTACCGCTGCCTAAACTCCTTCAGTTCACATACGGTACGACTGTACGACGCACCTAAAGTTGGTGTTGACACACCTGAAAATTTTCCACCCCAAATATTCAGTTGAAGTGGTCGTTTATTTTTTCGTCAGTTTCGGTTGTGTACTGTAAAGGGCGCATATTGCGGATGGCGACATTTTTTGGATTTAGAATTGGAAAAATATATCCTTCGGGTTTCCAAGCCTCAGAAAATGCTATCACCCCAAATGTCGAATCTACAATTTTCCAAGTATCAGAAAATGTTGGCACCCGAATTGTACATTTTTCCAAGACCCAGAAAATTTTTCCGTGATATCCAGCCACATAAAATGAATCAGTATTTATTTTTCAACAAAATATAATCCATGTCAGGGACATAGTTGCCCGTGCCACTGATGACTGATGCCCGGAAATAATCACAGTCGTCACTTACCTATCAAATTATTGTACTGTATTTACTTTACTGTTTTCCAACCAGACTATTTACTTTACTGTCTAAAGACTCAAAACTAAGTTATTAATTTTTAATTAATTACCTCTTCGGTTAAAAGACCAAGATTACGGAGACGTGCTAACATCAATGATAAAATCTCGGTGTCCTTCACGTTCTTCAACTCCCTTTCCATTTTTTTATTATCTGCAATTTACAAATAACAATGCACTAAAAAGAAAATTAACAAACAAGCATATGGCAAAGACTCAAAAAATGATAAGTATATCGTCAATCGAAAGTGTCGTCCGTACATCGGTAATTGTTGGGTGTTTACTGCTTTGGTACTGCTACTGCTGTGACTTGATTGAACTCGAACACAACTTTTGACTTTGACCTTCAACCTTTTCTTCGACTTCGACTGGAATTCGACACACGAGCACCAGTGAGCACCAGCAGGGACGAGGACCAACAACCAAATCTTCCCGACCAAGTGAAAGGTAGTTTAGCTTCCCTCCCAGCCCACTCAACTCAACCGTACTTCCCGTCAGCCAAGGAAGAAGGAAGATGAGTAAGTTCTAATCTCATCTGACGTTACCCAAGGAAATCTCTCACAGAGCTCACCCAGAGCTCGCTCATCAGAATTTTTAACCTTTTTGACAAAAAATCGCATTTTTCTGGAAATTTATGAAAGGCCTGGCCCCCCAGCCTTCCCTCTGGATACGTGCCTGCGCTCTTACAATTTTTTCTGAAATCACTTCAAAATTATGACTAAATACACTTTGGAGACAAATTGACCTAATATCATTTGTGGGTGAGACATGAGACTGACTCTCCTTCAATTTCGGTTTCCCTTTGCTAAAAATCTTTGCTAAAAGTGCCATTATTACATATCCCTAGAATGCCCGCAGTGGTCCATCCATGGATTTTGGGTCTTTTTTCTATCCTAGCTTCGAGCAGATATGCCTTACAACCTCATATATTTTTGTATTTGTCAAGAATTGGTTTCTCTCGTTATGTAGAAAATTTCCTTAAAATCAGTTGATATTTAAGGCAAAATAAAATAAAAAAACTGAAAAGTGGGACCATTTTTCTACGTTAATGCCCAAGTTGGAATCCATGGACAGGGATGGTTTCAAAATCCCTGAGTCCATGGGTGGACCACGGACCACCTCATGTAACAGTGCTGCTGGTGAGGCATATTACTATTTATGAAACCGTGCTCCGGTTTCATAAAAAAATCCAAAAAAAAGTCCAAAAATTCCCAAGCAATCCACACGTAAACAACCAATCACAACATTCACAACGCACAGCAATGTGTGGACTATTTGAGCATTAACAATGATTTTATGTCCTGGGAAGACTAGGGATATACATATGGAAGAACCCCTAATTGTCAACACCTTTTTGTCAACCCTCTTTTGTCAACAACATTTTTTACGGTTTTTTTGTCAACACCTTTTCGTCAACACCAAGACTCTTTTTGTCAACACGTTATAAGGAAATGTACTCCTTATAAATGTGGGCAGTTTACGTTATACAGTTCATGTAAGATATTGTGTTGTGTTGTAACATTCCTCTCCTAATCTAAGCTACTGCCTGGGTTGATTACCATTTTATGCATTATCAGATATTTAGATTGCTGATAATGAATGCAAGAGGGAATAGTCATTCTCAGAGTGGCTTTACACATTAGCGGACAAATTATAATAAGTATAAATTATTTTACTGCCACATTTAACTATTTTTTGACTCAACTCTTAAGCTCGGAGGCTTAATTGTCACGTAAATTAATATGACTTACTAAATTATTATCTTATAAATACTTTCACATTTTCATGTTTGTATTACTCACTCTATATTACTCACTAGTGCAATGAATAAAACATTCTGTTGACAAAACAGGAAAAGTGGTGTTGACAAAAAGGAAAAGCGTGTTGACAAAAAGTACTTTTGATGTGTTGGGATTTTAGTGTTGACAATTAGAGGGTGAATCATACATATATAGCAACATAGGACATTATTATAGTGAACAATTCAAAATTAAATCGTTAAATTAACTAATTCGATATTTATTCAACTAAAACCATTTTATAATTATTATAACCACCGTATTAGATAAAGCAATAAATTTACCAACCTATGTATGTATTGATCTATGTGTGGTAGGGATAGCCAATATGCATATTACATAAAAAATTACTACACTCTGTTTTATCATCATTAATTAGCATGATTTGAAATTCAATCAAAATTTTAATGCGTATATCAATCTTTCGAAATTCAATATCCACTACGCATGACTATTGACTACCTTTCGAAATTGAGTCATGCATGCTGGGGGTTACTATTACTATCTCTTCTCTTATAATCTCAGACTTAGAGCAATAAATTTACCAACCTAACTATGTATCTATCTATGTCTCTATGTATGTCTGGTAGGAGAGCCTAGGGAACCTGCACATATTACGTAACACAAAACCGCCTCCCCCATGTGTAACGCAGATGCTCACTATATAACACTTTTGGGTGCCTCCTCCTCCCATCAACTGCATACGTAAAATCTACAAGCTCCTTACAAGCAAAAATGTAAAATACGCATGCTCACTTCCAGTGTACAAAATTTACCACTTTTTAACCTTTTTTACCATCACAGTGGTAAAAATGCAGTTAATGGTAAAAATGCATTTAATGGTAAAAATGGTAAATTTTAGTGATTAATTAGACAGCTGAGTACAGATACAGTAGACTTCCTAAAATATAAGATTTAAAACTTTTTTTCTATGAAATATTTCCAATAAGCCCCTTAATCAATTTGTAGAGGGCTGACTTCGATATCGCTTGCAGGTTGTGTCCAAAACCAAAGATGCCAAATCTGGGATGCTGTAATGTAGTGTGTGCTTTTCGCGAACTTAATTTTGTGTAAAAACACGATTTTATTTATGTAAAATAATAGGCACACATGCACAACAAATACACAATAAACAAATGATGATTAAATTACAGGTAAGTAATTAGGTAGCACTTAATAGATTTAATTGGGCAAATTAAATCTTCGAAGAACTGACACAAACGAACGTGCTTCTTCATTGGGGTTCCGCGTGCTACTGAAGAATGCTACGCCAAAAACTTACTTTATGTACTACATCTAATAGGTAGGTAGATAGGGCTACACACTAATAGATAGGTAGGTACTAGATTGACATACATAATATTGTGCTACATACTATGCTAAGCTAGGCACTATACATAGATAGGTAGTCATCAATGCATTACATGCGTACGGCTAGAACCTACACTACTTAACATTAAGATAGGTATAGGAGGCTGGCTGTGGGAAAGAGAGTAGGCTTTACTCCTTCGGGAGTAACTATGACTCTCTTAAGGTAGCCAAATGCCTCGTCATCTAATTAGTGAAGCGCATGAATGGATTAACGAGATTCCCACTGTCCCTATCTACTACATGTAAATGTGTAGAGACGAGTGAGAAGCTCAAGCACAAGCTAGAGACAAGAATGTTTCGAACTAACACGTCCTGTCTCCCTGTAGAGATTCCAACTCAACAAAGGGGCAAGACAAGACTGTTTCGAACTTACGTCTTGCTCCCTCGTGTAGATACCAAAATGCAATAACGAGGTTTCTCCACAATTAAATTAATCATATTTATTTGATTATATCCTAAAGTTATAAAAAATGAAGAAAGATTGTATTTGGTATCGCCCATTTAAAATTGATGCTAATTTAATTGCAATTAATTTCTCAATAGGCAAATAACGGCTATTAGTGAATCCAATTCTGATTGTTGAACACTGCTTATCAATTTGTGACAACAATGATCATCTGCTAAGCTATTTCATACTTTGGCACCGAATTTTATTCAAAATTCAAACACGAAATTTAAATGAAACTATTTTTTACCATTTTTACCATTTATACCACTTACCACTACTTTTTAGGTAGTGGTATTTAACGTTAAATACCATTAAAAACCACTTACCACTGGTAAGTGGTAAATGGTATTTTGTACTCTGCTCACTTCCCCTAAATCACAGAAATGAGTTGTTTCATAATATTTAATATTATCATGATATTATACCATCAAAGCAATAATAGTTTACATTACATAAGTTGTTTATTGATGATTTAATGAAAATTAGGGGACATTTTAATGATTGTAATGTGCACATTAATTGGCATTTCAAAACATCTAATACAAATTGATTCTGCTATATCGACAAACTTTTTTTAGCATCTTTTAGTAGAGCTGGCTTTACCTTTTACTGCCCCCTTGAATTCTTTGTGCCACTTTGCACACCTTTTGTGTAGAATTAAATATAACAGTATTGGTTAAGCTTAGTGAAATGCCAATGATTTTTTTGGAATTGTTTTAGTTACTGTGATGGGTGGCCCGCTAAATTTCTCTTAAGAGCTAGGTTCCCCCCTTGGTGGATTCACTAGTTATTATATAATCATAGACTGAGAAAAATTTCCCTACCTATATATATATGGTTGGTAGTGAAGATTTGAATTTCACCGCGTTGATTCAAGGAGTAATTTATTACTATATAATAGCTTTCGAAATCGAGTCGCGTATGCTGGGAGATAATAGTAATATATACAAACTATATATTTGATAAACCCTTCAATTGTTTCAAGGTAGATGTAAGGGCACTCAAGATACTATCCACATTCTTTTGGGTGGCATTAGAACCTAGTATTCCAAATCGAAGAACTTTTCCCATAGTTGGACCCAAACCAGTTCCCATATCGATGTAATGGCTGTGCAAAAACATAAAATTCTCAATTAATTTGGAATTTAAAATATTTCAAAAATCATTGTGGAATTCTACTTACTTCATTCTTAAGCATCTCATTACATCTTCAGAATGAATCTCAGACGGAGGGTGCACTATGGACATTCCAGTCAGCCGATCCATGGGATTGTCTACGTAGAATTTCAATCCTAATTCATTTACTCCATTTTCAAAACTTCGTGTTGCATAATAGTGCCTGATCCAGGAATTTTCAAGGCCTTCAGAGACCTTCATTGCTAATGCTTCTCGGAGGGAGTACAAAAGCAGGACTGGATAACTGACATGGGGTAATTGGGGCACATCTTTATGGATTTGGTAGAAATTTGTTGATTGCCACATTTTTAAGTCAGACACATAAGAGAAGGTCGTTGATTTACGACTCATTATCTTTTCCCTAGTGATGAAATATCATTTGTTAAGTCCACATGGTGGGCATAGACATTTAAATTATATGGCCAGTGACCAAGGTAGTCCATAGCAACATCTATATAGGTAGCCCATTCCCGTAATATTTCCAAAAAACATTCACTTTTTTCATCGATAATCGCTGTACGTTACCGTTACACTATGTAACTATGGTCCCCAATTCGGGGTCCCTTACTGAGTTATGAGTGTTGGGAATAAAATCGAAATTTTATTCCTAAGAATGAAAAATGTGAATTTTTTTTGGAAATATTACGGGAATGGGCTATCTATATAGATGTTGCTATAGACTGCCTTGGCCAGTGACACTTACATTGCCCGCGGTCCAAATGTTACACCGTACAATCCAACAGGACCTCCGAGTCCTTTTTGAGAATTGCAAAAGGCTGCATCGACCTTCCAAGCGTCGATGTGAACTGGAATGACTCCAAGAGTCGCTATTACATCCACTGCCAGAAGACATCCATACCTTAAAAAACAGAATCATGTCAGTAATAGTTATCTCACTGATTCTATAGGTAGATTTGGAAAAAAGACATTTTAACAAAACAGTTTTTTTTCTTTGGGATAATTTGGCACAAGGGCTGTGGATAGAATGGCAAATCGATGGGGATAGTTTGCCAAGTTACCCCGAGAGGTCAAATTTGTGACAAAAAACTTTTGCCAAAATGTCTTTTGCTAAATAGACCTACTACTACTTGTACTGCCCTCATATTTAGCAACTATAGCAGTATAGAACTCACAATTTATAATAGCTAATATAGATCACAACTCATTTGAACAAATTAAGATTTAAGATTATTCTGATTAGGATTATGTAAAAAGGAATATCATTGACAATTTACTTACTGATGACATAAATCACCAACCCCTTCAATGTTCTGTTCAACGCCTGTACTAGACTCACCATGAACCAAATACACAACTGTAGGCCTATGTATTTTAATAGCAGTTTCAAGTTCTTCGAGAGTAAACACAGTTCCTGGTGGTTTATGTATATTTTTTACTATTGCACCTGTAACACATCGTAAGTGGTAATCTACATTATAATTAATGAACTCGCATGCATGGTAATTAAATGAATGTAGGTCAATTAGGCAAAATTCATTTTGGCAAAAGCAAAAAGCCTTAAAAATCAACCCCTGTTGATAAATTGACAAATGACGTTTTTGACCGTTCGGAGAATTTGGCAAAAAGTATGTACGGATAATTTAGCAAAAAGCATTTAGAACCACAATCTTAGTTTTACTGTCGTATGTATCCAGTGTGGTGATCTAGCTAAACATTCGATTTGGTAATCTATGGAAATCGAAAATAGTCAAATGTAAATGCAGAAATGTCTTAGTTGGCTTCACTCAATAAACTTGAGTTTGGCTGTCAGGTACCTTCAGACAACGGCTGAGTCTTCACATACTAATGAGGAATGGCCTTACTAAAGTGGCCGAGTATTTTGAAGATATTTATATAGGTACTGGGCATTTTAATTATTATGCTTAAAGATGAACAACGAACGGAAAACGGTCTTCTTCGTATTCTAAATGGTGCCTTTCCAGCGCGAAAGAAGACTTTGTACGTCAAAATTAACAGCAGACTTCGAAATACTAGCAGAAACTACGGAAAGAAACGATTGCCATTTTCTAAATTCATCAAAATTAATGCCATGAATTTGAAATGATTTGAATTACCTATTATACTCATTACTTGTTATGCTTTTTTGGTTTTACATGACATACAATTGTATTGCTGACCTAATAAATGCTACTTTTGCCAATTTATCCACAGCGTTTTGCCATTTTATCTACAGGTCTTTTGCCATTTTATCCACAGGCACTTTGCCAATTTGATCATTAGTCATTTGCCGATTTGACTTTTGCCAAATTGATGGGCATCCTAATTAAATATGTCAGCCCTTAAGCTAGGTTTTAAGTGTCACTTCCTCTTTCACTTCACGCGGAAAAGGACCATTTAGTTACTCATTCTGTCTAAAATTCCAAATCACCTCACCAGGGGAAACGGCGATGTTTTGTTTCTTAGCGCGTGAAGTGAAAAGGAAGTGACAGTCAAAACCTAGCTTTAATACTTACCAAATCTTTCCGCCATTTGACTGCACCGTCTACCCCATATTCCGTTGAGAGGTACAAGAATCTCGTCCCCTGGTTCCAAAAGGTTGCTCAGAACTGTCTCCATCCCATTATGTCCACTCCCTAATGGTGCAAGTGTCCACTGATTCTTTGTTTGGAACATATACTGTAGACCTGCAGTAATATCTTGCAAAATCTTATGAAGGTAAATAAAAGGTCTCGTCAATGGTCCGTTTTAAACAATTATGGAAACAACTTTTGGTAGCTAGACAAAAATCGGGCATACTTACTTTTATTAGTCTCGGATCAAATAAACCCATTTGAGGATTTTGTAAAGCTGCCTGTACCTTCGGATAAGGATTTGTTGCTGCTCCACTTACTAAAACCGTGTGTGATGTTTCCATAGGAGATTTAAGCTCATCCGGTGGTGGATAAATGTGAATGGATCTCTGAGGCTTTACTAGAAGTGGAACTATCCCAAAATTGGTAAAGTTGTTGTTAAATTACTGTATAATAGTCTATAGTAGGAAATATGCAATTAGTACATGCTGAGTGCTTCTAATCTAATAATTGTTATAATTGCCAATTCTTTGTAAATCACAATAATTCACATCCTTGAAGAGAAGTTACTATTGTTTCTTCGGAAAGTTGAAGACAAATTATTTTTGTTATAATGAGTTGATTTTGAGTTATTACTAATTTATACAGGTTTTAATGCTAATATTTGCGACTTTTGGAGACATTATTTCTGAAAGCGTATGTATTGAAATTAAAATCGTATCAATAACTATTTCTCACCGTTTAAGTCAACAGAGCTCCTGTAGTAGTGGCTGCAAAATATTTTAAAAATATTTGGCAGCCTGGCCCAACCTTAGCAGGAAAATAAAAAAAAGTACCTATTAGAAAAACTCTTTCCGCTACTTTATAAAAACGTTTTGAACTTCATTACAATTAATTATTATGGCTTCATAAAGGAATCCAATTTTAATCGAGAAATTGCAATTTTATGGTTGGATTTAACATGAACTATTTTAATTTTTAATAGGGGAAATTACATTGACAAATAAAATGCATTTTTGCAAATGTAACCACCAAAATATCGATAAAAATATCTAACTGTATTTTAAACACTTAAATTAAACATAAACAATATGCGTCCATGAATGGTATATTTACTTTTAAATGTGTATTTGTTTATTCGTTCCATGGTAGCAGAGTAAACAGGATAGAGTCGGTATGCTATAATATTTGCATGCAATTAATTCAATTGATAGCTGAAGAGAGCTTATATATACCTGACAGTGACCCCAAAATCGTGGGGCGTTAGTTGCCAATGGATTAAAAAAGGGGAAAGGTTATCCAACATATTTTCCTCTGAATAATACCCCAAAGGCCTTATAGACCAGGAGTACAGCGCAACAAAGATTGAGGAAAGTTACGTAGATTGTCTGCCAAGTCCAATTATAACAAGCATACAATATTTTACCATTGTCGTAGTATATAGTTCCCAGGCCTATTAAAAAAATTAAAAATTCATTAAGTGATTTGTTTACATGTCCACATGCATGTTCATTTGCACATGCATGCAAATAATATTCTATTACATTTACAGACTGTAATTTGCAGTCTCATCTATTGTAGTAATGTAAATAAATTACCAGGTCGTAATAAGTGGTGTCGAGAAACACTTTTCTTAAGGCAAGTGAGATCTTGAATTATTGCTATTAAGTGAAACATGGAAGGACCACAATTATTAAGTAGCATAATTAATACAATGCATAATAATAATATGTAATTTTCGTCTATAACTAATATGCTAATGAAATAGTTTTGGACTACACAAATCAATGATACTCTATAAAGTTATTATATAGTTGGGTAAGAATGCAAGTGAAACAACAGCAAGTTCAAGAAAATAATCAGAAATTAAAAACTAATTATTAGTAATTAATTGTTGATAAATAAGTAATTTATTAATTTCGTATATACGGAGGCCGCAGTTGGTCGAAGTAGCACAATTTTGTGGCTTCGAAGTTGTAAGATGTCTCGAATGCTAAAAACGTCTAATGCTGCTGATATCCTTTACTGGAAAGTAGTTTTATATACTTGACTATGAATCTGCAACAGTGTCTGATAATAAAGCCTATACAATAATTGTAGTTATGCAATAAATAGTGGTTTGCCAAAGGTGTATCCATGTGGTTTTACGAAGATGAGGTTGGTAGTTCATACTTTACCCTGTCACCTTATATGGCTACTTCGAAAAGCATATAATAAAATTACAGCAAGTAAAAATTACTTCAGAGGTAAATATCAATCTTTATTATTTCGTACATACGTGATAGGAATTTTACCCATTTTAGATACACGTAACACATAGTATTTGTATCGCTTGTCTTTGTACTTAGTGCTTTTGTTCTGCAAGACCCATCAATTAAAATTGGATTACCTATACCCGTTAGAAGCTTTAGGAGAGTCATCTAAAAAATTTCAGCCACTCAAAATGGAATTTGTCATGTATTTGCAACTAGGAAAAATTGGTATTTCATTTCATAGCGCAAAACAATGTGGATGTACTATCTTTACTTTTGGTTAGCAGTTTGTGTTGTTTCAAACGAATTTACTAAAGAAATTTCTGTCTGATCAATGTTAAAGTCAAGAGGTGCGTAAGTATTATTCTCAACAACTAAAGGATCTAGTTGGGCTGGACTTGTTTGATCTTGACCATTTTGATTAGAAAAACTAAAGTTTATCAGTGTCTGATGTGGTTTGATTAGGCTGTATTGTTGTTGTAGTAATAGTCGATAGAGCTATCGGCTGGGCTTCCACAGACGACGGGGAAGTACTTTCTTGCTCATCGCTGATGGGATCAGTAGTTGTATAAGCCGACGGAGACCAGGAAAAACTTTCTAGCTCCTCGACAGGATCATTCATTTCGTTATTTTCTTGATCTATATTAGAATCTGGAATTGCATAATCCGAAGATGACGATGAAGTTCTTCTACGTGGATTGTTGATGGGATCTGGAATAGCATAAGCCGACGGAGACCAAGAAGAACTCTCTTGATTACCATTGAAAGAGCTTGGAATAGCATAACCCGAAGATGACCATAAAGTTCTTTCACCTTGATTGTTGACCGACTCTGGAATAGCATAAGCTGAAGGAGACCAAGAAGAACTCTCTCGTGGAGAATAATTTAAAGGCGCATCCTTGACATTTTCAAAATGGAATTGCAGTTGGATAACGGCATAGGTTGCAAAGACTGCCAGAAACTGGAAAATAATGTAAATAATATTTGTAAATTAATAAATTTCATCTCAGCTAAAAATGGAATTGATTCAAATCTTAAATAAATATCTCCTTTTCTACAGTGCAGAATAATCTTTAAAATGCATTCAATTTACCGCAATAAGAAAACGATAGGTTACTGTGAAGAAAGAGCCAACTCCTATTCCAACATTATCAGAGATAGATTTCCATTTTAAAATCTCGACCACCTTTTGATCCATTTTCGATTCATCCGTCTCTCTACAGTTGTCAGTATCAGATAGCTCCTTCATTTTGTATTCTGTTAACCAATCAACTAAGGAATTCATCTAAATAAAAGTTAACAATTATTTTAAGATGTTTAATTCGTAAATGTGGCCAATAATTTAAATTGTACATGTAAAGAATACGGTTTTATTTATTTACCTTGCGATTTCCCTCGGCACAGACAACAAGGATGATAAAAACCTGAGCCAGTGAAATGGTATAATGTATTTTGCTAAACAGGTTGAAATCTTTTCCCCCAATTATCACCACTTCAAATGAGTTATGAATGTGTACACAAAAAGAACCAGCAATGAAGAAGACTAGGAGAGGACCGAGATGAACTTGTTAATATACTTTACTTGTTCCAATACGCTGAGATATTGTGAATAAACCTACAAAATAATAAATATTACTTTCTAATAGCAATAAAAATTCGTAAAGTTATGAAAATTAACTAATTTAGTATTACCTCAAAAACATTTTGAGTTTTTTCAAGGAGTTGTGTGAATTTTCTTGCAATATCAATCACAACTATGGCGCAGGTGAGTATTGTCAGTTGAAATACACAACCTAATAAAGCCCTGTGACACTTAATGACATAGTAAAGTACTCGAAGTACTTTCGCTTCCATTGACAAGTCTAAGTATTGTACAAACCCGGAAAAGTAATTCAATTCTGAACTTTGTATCCAGGATTCATAGCCTTGATGGTATATTGCATACACTACAATATCATATTGATGAATAATCCATAGAATCGTCGCTATCGCAGACAAAACTGTGAAGGTCTTCCGAAATAAAGACAAATTTCATTTACACATTTTAATATTAATTTGGATAAATATTAAATATATTATTGAAAGTCTTAACTACCTTTTTACTCTTTTCTTCATCTACCTGAGACGCTTTCAGAAATTTTGTCATATGTTTTTGATTTATCCAAAATATGAAAACGAACACCAACGGATATACATTGCTTAAAACTATTTCGATTTTACGGAACAAAGAGGAAGGATCTTTTACTATGTTTCCTATCTGTATATTTATTATCAGATAAAAGATGCAGTGAGCAATAGCCAGTCCATTGAAGAGGAACGTAAACGCCTAAAAGGTAAAAATGCAAATAATAAAAAGTTTATAATAAATTTCCTAAGCATTATTTAACAATTTAAAAAATTAATCAATCAAAATACAATTATTATTGTTCTAACTCTAAGTAAAAATAAGTGATTTGATTTTTGAATTACTATCACCTTTTGTATTTTATTAGTATGAACTTTGTAGATCCCATTCTTCCCTTTCGCAATACAAAACGGAGTAACACAAAAGTAGTAGGATAATTTAAATAGAAAAATTAAGTGCACAAATCCATTATTTGTTGACAATTTATTAGAAACTGATTGAATGAATTTTCTCATTTTTAATGCTATCTTTACAGTACGGTGAGGAAACTTCTTTTGAATCAGAAGGATACAAAATTATTTTGGTGATGTATGCCGGCATTAACAAGTAGTGGATAGTCGATACTGTAATCTGCCATTTATTTGGCTTGGTATTTAGTTTGTAGGTAGTGACTTCCTAAATTTTCATGTCCAGTTTTTCTAACACTAGAATACTTGTCCAAGGTCATCATAACATTAATAACACAGTTTTGTATAAGTATATCTGAATCATTTTATACTGCATCAGACATCCATCAGCACAGTCTCCTTTCTCGCTTCCAAATAATGAATAATACTACTCTGTCTATGTGGACCAGTTTTTCCAGTCCAAAGTAGTGTTGGAGTAGTCTTACAATCTATGAATGTAAATTAGGTGTTGGGATTTCTATTCTATACATGTAGAAACTTATACTACTTTTAATTTTTGAAACCATATCAATATGATTTAGTCTAAAAATGTAAATCAATATATATTAAGATACGTAACGGTATCAAAATCGGTATGCATGGGCTTGGGCTAAATAAAATCTACAAATCCTAATAGAAGCTTTTGAATAGTGGTTGAAATGAATGATTGAGACAATCTTTTAACTATACATTGTCAAAGGAATCTTCCTCCGGGTATTGAGCTCCGGGAGCAGGAAATAATAGAGAATAAAAAAATACTTGGCTACTAAGTAACTAACATTATTTTTTACTGCATCATGAAATAATCACTATTATTTCAGTTTTGTGGTGAAAAATAGCGATTAGTATTTGTTTGATATGTAAAGACTACACAATTAACAAGTTTCAGTGGTAATAGATATTTGATTCGCCTAAAATAGAAAATTCTCACAGATCTGTCTTACTTCCTGGGGACATTTAATACCACTGCAATATTCGATGTCATTATTGTCATTAGATTTTTTCTTATACCGATTTATATAATCATGTATATTATAACATCACAGATGTCACTGAATTGACATACATTAACATGTGATATTTTTATGTTACTTCATGAAAAATAAAAGCACTATATTAATGTTGGCTTACATTCTGGATCAGACTTATATACTTAAGGTATAATAGAGAATACTAACATTATGAAATACAAAATATTATGTAATTACATTGACAGCAGTTGATGAATGCTTTATTTCACAAGCCTACACTGCACTTCACCAGTCTTCCATTCCAAATCTAAAAATTAAAGTTCAGTTATCATCAACGCAGTAAAAAATCAACTCATTGACAATGATAGCGATTTCAGGGTTTAAACTTGGCGTTTCGGTATACACCACAATTACAGATTCCCAGAATAAAGAATAGACTGGAACAGATATACAGTTTTGTTATAAGTACTAAAGGCCCCCAGTACTATTTCAAAATGATTAGGCAATGTTGCAATGCAGTGACAATGTCTAATTTTAAGCTAATGTTCACTCATATTGAACTTCCTTGTTTTATAAAATTTGTATCCAGGAATTTTTCAAAGGGGGGCAAGAAAAAAATATTTTCAAAAATTTGATGATTTTTATTTATTTTTAATTTTAATGAATTTAATGAATTGATTCATGATTTTTATCATGATATTTTTTAGCTTTTCCTCCTGTTTGGGTGGGACAACGCCCCCAGCCCCTTACTACATATGTATGTGCCTAAACAGTCTCTGGAAATTGATGTTTAACAACGTCAGTACATACATATTTCGTAATGCTGTCCTTTTTCCTGGAATAAATTTGCAATTGTTCATTGTAGTTAAAAACCCTGTGTAAAGAAATTACCAACGGACGTCTGTGGAGTGTTGATTAATAAACAGTAACAATCTTTAAGTGATCTGGACAAAGTCAATATAAAGTGGATCTGCTATATAGGGTTAAAATGAGAGTAATTTGAATATGTTGGTATATATATGATTGGTATACTGCAACGATGTCTTATGGTACTTAGATATACTATTACAAAACATTCTTGGGGGCATGACGAAAAAAATCAAAGACACCGTTTTAACAGCCTAAAAAAGTAATAAATGACAAAGCACTATACTTATATTATTTATACGGCATTTACTATTTAAGGCATGTCGTCAGTGTTTGATTTCATCGGCATTTGGATTGTTGGCAACCTGGTTGAAATGGCTAAAATAGCCTACAAGAATAAACCACAGTTTTGTAGGCCATGTTAATATCAAGGAACAAAAAAGGTACTCCTTTTTTACCTTATTTACATGTAAAAGGGAAGTAAATGGGGCACGCTACTACATCATAAAAGGTAAAAAGGCAAAAAATTACTGATTATTAAAATCTTACTTCCACCTTTTTTTATAAAAAAGGCATAAAGGTAATTTTTTGTTCCCTGGTTAATACCAAAACTTTTTAGCTATGTACTGTGAATAGAGCCATTATAAAATGATGGATTTAGATTTCAATACATATATTTGACGGCTAAATGAAAACACTGTTACATCCTCAATACAATTATGGAATAAATATTGTAATACCCAATTTTCCTGGGGATTTGCAACTGCATACACTATAGACTTTTATTTAATACTTATTTAAATATGTTTTGCACGCGTGTTTGAAGTTGAGCATATAAATGGTTTTACTGCTACCGAGCCACAAGGATTTTAATATATTAATCAATATCTCAAATGCATTCACCAAAGTTGGGAGGCTGAAGGTCATTTTACTTGATCGTTTGCCATACCCTTCTTCACATTATTAAACATCGCTACTTGTTAGGATCGAAGCTTTGCTTAGTATCCTTATGAATTTGTCGCCTTCACTCTGTCCGATCGTCTGGTCGTCTGGGTGTCTGGTCGTCCACTATTAATAAGGAGCAACTATATCTTTGCATTGGCATAAATTATTTCAAATCTGTTTTTTGCATATGGTAGCACATATATTCAGGAGCAACCAGTTATCATTAGAATTCAAATTTGATGCATCCCCTGGTTTGTGGAAAGTATATAAACACAGAAGGTAAGGCAGGGGTACAGAAGTAGTAATACAGCAGAAGAGACCGCGTAGTAGCATAGAGGACTGTGGATGATCTGTACTATCTAACAGACTACACACCGCGCTGGTATTAACATGCTCGGAAACTGCGGGTAGACAAATGCAATATAAAATAGCTTCTCTTTAGTGCAACGATTAGTTGAATACAATTTTCGTTTCATTGCAACAATATTATTGTCACTCCATTGTAAACCAAAAATTCAAATTGTCTAAAGGGGTTTTAACATTTTAACGTGAAAATTTTGTCAAATTCAAAGCATCCTTTGGTTTGTGGAAATCATAAAATACGGTAGGTGAGTAGTTAAATACATTTTGAAACATTTTAACGTGAAAATTGTCTAATATAAGTTAAAAGTAACAGTTGACATGTCGAATACATCCTTACTCATTATTATCCTTACTCTTACTCGTCTCTTTCCAGTCTTACAGTCACCTCCTTACTCTTACTCGATTCTTTCCAGTTTTACAGTCACCTGGTTCGGAATTGATTGAGTTCTGCATGTTGACACTCACCAAGTGAGGAATTGACTTAATTATTTGGATCAAACATTTTATCGTGGGATCTACAAAACGACAAATATCACTATTTAGGTATTGTTTAAATCACGTTACAAAATGATATATTCCATTCTTTCCAGCTTGACAGTCACCTGGTGTGGAGTATCATTTTAACGAGAAATCGACTAAATCGACAAAATATCACTAGTTAGGTATTGTCTTAATCACGTTACTATATCAAATTTGTATTGTAATCCAAAAAAGTATAAATCGAGTATAAAACTAATCGTGATGTGTTTTAGTTGTCACAGCTGACATGCCGAGAACAAAAAGGCAAAGTGCTGCTCAAAAGCAAAAATTAAAACAGAAATCAAATCGTGAATATAAAGCTAAGCTAGCACAGTCGGCCACAAAAACAGACGATGATCACGATGAAATTGTTGATTCTTCCAATGAAAGTATACAGACTCCAGCTATACTAGAAAGAAACTGCATTGATCAAATTGGTAAACAAAATGGGGAAGTAGAACAACGAGAAGATGATGCTACTGATACTTTTTCTGGAGCAAAAATTAGAGAGGAATCAGAACGACGACCACAAGCTGCTAATACTATTTTTCGTCGTCAAGCTAGACAAAACCGAGAAAAGGCGGAACGGGACCGTGTTGTCAAAAACATATCTCGTCGAAAGATCAGAGAGGATCCACAACGACGAGAAGAGGAACAAACCGTTGACACTGCTCTACGTCGTCGAGCTAGACAGAACCCAGAAAAGGCGGAACGGGACCGTTTTGTTAACAACACATCTCATCAAAAGATCAGAGTGGACCCTCAACGGCGACAAGAGGAACAAGCCGCTGACACTGCTCTACGTCGCCAAGCTAGACTGAACCCAGAAAAGGCGGAACGGGACCGTGTTGTCAAAAACATATCTCATCAAAAGATCAGAGAAGACCCACAACGCCGACAAGAGGAACAAACCGTTGACACTGCTCTACGTCGGCAAGCTAGACAGAACCCAGAAAAAGCGGAACGTGACCGTGTTGTCAAATACATATCTCATCAAAAGATCAGAGAGGACGCACAACGCAGACAGGAGGAACAAACTGTTGACACAGCTCTACGTCGTCAAGCTCGACAGAACCCAGAAAAAGCGGACCGAGATCGTTTTGTCAAAAACATGTCTCAACAAAAGATCAGAGAGGATCCACTACGACGACAAAAGGATCAGGCTGTTAATAATGCTTCTCGAAGTTTGGCAAGACAGGATCCAATTTACCGTACACCAGAGAAAATAAAGGACTGTGAAAGAAAACGTAAACTGATGACTGACTCTGACCATAAAAAAGATGTCCAACTGAAAAATGCGGAACTCCAAAGAAAAAAACGAAGACTTTTCCAACCATCGTACGAGGATAACTTGGATAAATACAAACAAAAGATTTGTCAGTCACCTTCGTTTATTTGTTCCTGTTGTGGTAGCCTTTGGTATAAAGAATCAACATCGTCTATCACTAAGGAAGTTCTTCAACAGAAAGGATTTAATGATGAAGACATTGAACGCATTTTACATGTACCTCAAGAAAAACATTTATTGTGTTCCACCTGTCGAAGGAACGTAAATCAAAAACGTGTTCCCAGACTCTGCCTCTCGAAAGGGTTGGATTTTCCGGTTATTCCGGACGAATTACAGGTATATTTAGAATCTGTTTTTTCTATTGCAATGATTTTATAATATTTTTAACGGGAATCAATTCATGCATAATAACTGCATTATTATTATTACTTTATAGAATTTATCGCCCCTTGAAGAGAGATTAGTGGCTCTAAGAATCCCATTCATGCAAATACGACCACTGGGTTTCGACAAACAATCAGCCCTTCGAGGCAATGTTGTCAACGTTGAAAATGACTTGGATATATGCGCACAAGTACTTCCGAGGTCGTTTAAGGAAACATCAACAGTTCAAGTTCGATTTATGAGAAGAATGAACTACGAGCGTCCTTACATGCACGAAATAATTCGTCCATATAAAGTTTACATGGCTGCCAAATACCTTATGACGACAGAATTGTATCAATTAGAAAACGTGGTTTTGTCAGAGAATTGGTCAGGATGTACTGAAGGTAAAACCATACGCTCAATATGTATGCATTATTATTATGTTTTGTGATACATTGTGAAATTATAATTATATTTTCTATAGAAGAAACAATGGATTTTATTGCACCGGAAGAGGAATCGGACGAAAATATTGAAGCAACACAGCAAGGTAAAACTACTTTAACAATATAAATTATTGAAGTTCATTTTTATTTTGGATGCGAATTATAAATGATTTCCCTAGAATCGACTATAAATTCTACATGTGCGGAGAATGGAGTGGCACAAACTGTACCAACTAATGATGATGATTTAATAGCTGGTAAGTTACAAATATATAAAATAAATAAATATAATATAAATAAACAGCTCAAAATTTTTAAACTATATGGTTGCAATTAATTTCTGTTCAACATTTCACGTCAAAATATTTCAATTAATTTAATATTTTAGAGGAACTTGCCGCATTTGATCTACCAGAAAACGTACAAAACATCGGGGCAGAAGAAACTTTAGTGTTTAATGAAAGAGGTATTCGTGCAATACAGATTGCTCCAGGCGAAGCTCATACACCAAAACATCTACATTTTGACCCGAAAGCAGAAGAAATGTCCTTTCCTACTATATATTGCGGAAAAGTCCGTAATTTCGATAAGCGTGACCGAATTACGTATACCGACATTGCTAAATCTGAACTTCGTAGATATGACCGACGAGCATGTGCCCCAACCAAAATCTTGTATTCCTTCAAACGCTCTTTTAATGAAAAAGTTGGCAACGCAATACAAATATGTCTCAGACAGAAAACCAATAACGACATGCAATTGACAGCTTCCTCCGCAAGAAAACCAGAAGTTCTGGAGCAGCTTTTGCGTCAAGATGATGGATATGCAGTTTTCAAAAATTTACGGTCCTCACCATCTTATTGGAAAGAAAAATCAAAAAAGGTTCTTGCTATGGTGCGACAAATAGGAAAGTGCACATTTTTCATTACTCTGTCTGCAGCAGAGACGAAGTGGAAGGAATTAATAATAATGCTTATGGAAATTGTTAAAAAAAAGAAGATTACTGAATACGATGTGACACAACTGTCATCCGACGAAATACTGCAATTGCTAAGAAGTGATCCTGTCACTTGTATGAGGCATTTTGACCACAGATACCGAGCATTATTAAGCCTAATTCTTAAACATGAATGTGGAATGTTTGCCCCCTATGCTTTGCAAGACTACTTCAGTCGTTTAGAATTTCAGATGAGGGGGTCTCCACATTCCCATGGTTTATACTGGATCAAGGATGCCCCAATCTATGACAAAGACAATGTTGATTCTAAAAAGGCTTGTGTTGAATTTATCGATAAATCATTGAATTTATCATTACCTGTGAGCGGTGTGAAGAAGGAGTTATGAATACATTAATAGGCTATCAAATCCATAAACATTCACAAACCTGTGTGAAAAAACTTAAGAGGGGTAAAAAATGTCGTTTTGGATTTCCAAAGCCGCCGATGAAAGAAACAATGATTCTTGACCCTTTGGAAAAAGATTTGGATGAAGAAATAAAGATAAAAGCAAATGACCTTTTCCTTATTCTTCAAAAAAGATTAGATTCATTGGGCAGAGAATTTCAAGAAAACATAGAATATGAGACATTTTTGCAATCTTTGGATACAAACCACAATGATTACATTTTGGCTGTCCGGTCTTCCATTAAACGGACTACAGTATTTTTGAAGCGTGATACGAGTTCCATTTTTGTCAACCCTTACAATCGGAAACTTCTAGAAGCATGGGGTGCTAATATTGACGTACAATTTGTAGTCGACACGTACGCTTGTGCCAAATATTGTGTAAGCTATATTTTAAAATCTGAAGGAGGTGTGTCAAAACTATTACAGGCTGCTTCAGTTGACGCTCGAAGAAAGGACTCTACTGTACAAAATAAATTGAAGCAGTTTGCAAGTATTTTAATTAATGGATCCGAAATTTCAGCCCAAGAAGCAGTAGCATTTTTACTAGGAATCCCAAATACTTACTGTAGTAAGCAAGATGTTTTTATTAACACTGGACTTCCAGATGAAAGAGTCAAGATTTTGAAGCCCCAATGTGATTTAGACAAACTTGAAGACGATTCAGAAGACATATTTGCTAAAGGACTTTTATATTACTATACTAAACGTCCTGAAGAACTTGAAAATATATGCCTCGCGGAATTTGCTTCAATGTACGATGTTTCCAAAACGAAAAGAGGATTAACGAATACTGCCACTGAAGGAAATTTTGACAATGAAAGAGAAGAGGGTGAAATAAATAATTTTTTAAAATTTTAACGTCAATCGAATCGTCTCATAATATTGGATTTGTGTATAAACAAAAAATAGTTTTCAATGCCAACATTTTTACTAATTTCATGTGTAAATATTTGTATTATAGCGAACGCTCATTGTGCTGAAGATGTGCCAGATGTTGAAACAGTTGAAAAATTGAAATACTTCAAACTCATGGACTCAAATGGCTTTGCAAAAGAAAGAAGAAATAGGAAAATAATTAGATTTCGTCATTATAGCAAAACCGAAGACCCACTAAATTATAACCGTGAAAGGTTAATGCTTTTCGTTCCCTGGCGGGATGAAGAAAAAGATTTACTTGAGAGAGACCCCAATCAAAACTTAGAGCTTACTAACAAAATCATTTTTCAAAATGCGTCACCTTTTTTTGCACTCCGAGATGTCGATGACAATGCGTTACGTGCAATAGCGGATGAAATAGAAAATGAAATCATGGATGAAAATGATGACAATAACAAGGCGTTAGTCGATGAAGATCTCGAAGGCCTAGTAATGGAAGATTTGGGAGGTGAAAATTTAGTGCAAGAATTATTTTCTGCCAATAAAAGAGTGCAACAATTTCTTCCTCCACGTATGATTGAAGAAAAAGAATATCTGAAGATCATGAGGACATTAAATGAAAAGCAACGCCGATTTGTTCTGAATGCATTACATTTATTGAAGACATCAGATACTCCATTTTATCATTTCCTAAGTGGCGGAGCTGGAGTTGGAAAAAGTCATGCAATTACAGCTTTAGTACAGAGTTTCTTAAGATATACAGCCCAATTTCCTACCACTAATCCAAACGAGATTTGTAATTTAGTTTCAGCACCAACTGGTAAAGCAGCGTTCAATGTCTTTGGAATGACACTACACAGCACATTTCATTTACCAGCTAACCAGTCAAGCAATGAAAAGAATATGTGCGACCTTAATGCGGATGATGCTAGCACATTAAAGGCAAAGTTAATTGGAACAAAGTTATTTATTATCGATGAGATTTCAATGGTCAGCGTTCGGCAGTTTTATCAAATTGATCAACGACTAAATCAAATATTTCATCCGCAACAACCATTTGGAGGTAGATCTATTATAGTTGTTGGTCATTTCCGCCAATTACCGCCAGTTTTAGCATTTCCTGTGTTTACAATCCCAAAGCAGTCCCCTTTGGGATTGTGTGTTGGTAACTATTTATGGAACAAAATTGAACTGTACGAAATCGATGAAATTATGCGCCAGAAAGGGGAATTTGAATTCTGTAAAGCCCTAAATAATATGGCTGAAGGTTGTATGGACCTAGAAGATATAGCCCTGTTGAGGTCCAGAGAAATTAGTGCCTACAACCAACCTCCTCCGGATGCAATAAGATTATTTGAAAGTAATGCTGCATGCCAAAAGTATAACTCGGTGGTTTATGAAACGCTTAATACTGAATGGACAATATCTACTGCATATGACAAAATAGAAGGTGGTGTAGTTTTATCTTGCTGTAAATACAAAAATATGTTTATTTTTTAATTTGTAGATTTTAACGTGTAACGATTCAAGTGTAGTTTTTAAAGTTATGAAAAGAAATCTTTTTTATTTGTTTTTAAAGTTTTAATGTTAAACGATTTTATTCAATTTTGAAGACATTTGAATTCAATTTTACGAATTTGCAGGTTATGGAAGTGAGGCACAAAAGAAAAAGCAACAAGAATTTGCCAGAACTCTAGAAAGGGATAAAACGGATGGATTACCATATGAAACCCGACTTCAAGTAGGAGCTGAGTACTTTGTCACCACAAACATAGATGTTCAAGATGGGCTATTTAATGGTTCAACTGGTAATTTGAAAATGATTGAATATGGTTATACTGCCAAGAATGTTCGTGTCCCAACATGTGTATGGATGGATTTCCGAAATCCTTTAATTGGCAGTGCCAGTAGAGCAAAGACAAAATCCTATCAATTACGTAAAAACATTGATCCGAAATGGGTTTCAATCAGAAGAATCTCTCGAAATCTTAGTCGTAATCGAAATCATGGAGGTCTACAAATTATAAGGACGCAAATACCTTTAGTGGGTGCAAACGCAATGACAATAACAAAGTCACAAGGGTCTTCTATTCCCACCGTAGTTGTTGACGTCAGTCCTGGATCAAGAAGAAAACTTAGAAGAGAATGGCTTTATGTTGCCTGCAGTAGAGCAATGTCTTTAGCTGGTCTATTCATTGATGGAAAATTTGAACCCCCTAACGCGCCTCGTCAAAATGATCCAGTGAGTTTAGAAATGGAAAGACTAAGGACTAAACCAGTAAAGTTTTCTCTGAAATTTTTACAAGACTATGATGATAAATTTGAAAAAATTTTCTTTCATAATATCCAGTCCTTTATTGCACATCATTTGGACATTACGGGAGATCAGTGTGCCATGAGTAGCAACATTCTTGCTTTTGTGGAACCCCATATAGTTTCAACTGACCACTTCAATATTCCAACATACCACTGTGTTCATAGAACTGATTCGGAGCACGGAAGAAACTCTGAAGGCGCGCTTATTTTTTCAAAAACCTTGATGCTTCCACATTCGTTTACAACAATAACGGATATTAGTGAAAAAAGAGGACACTGCATTTTTGTAAAGTGGAAAGCATCTGGTGTAAATCTTATTATGACTTATAAATCTCCTAAGTATTCAAAGACAAAGTTTGTATCTAGACTGGATGGCTTGTTATCTACGATAGATGAGAAAGTCGTCTTATTTGGCGATGTAAACATAAATATCCATGATCAGAATGAATGTATTTTAAATGTTTTCCGTAAATACAATTTAAAAAGTAACCTGGATACAGCCAACTCTACTACAGATGGAGGGAGTCACATTGATATTTGCTTTTCTAACCTTGGTGACTTAACAGCTTGGTGTTATGAAGGATATTATAGCTACTACAAGGCAATTTGTATTGTGTGGCCGAAGTCTGGATTACAATGATGAGTCAATTAACTCTATTGAAAATGTAATTTCTACATACAAATAATAATAATGCAGCTAATTTACTAATAATTTAATATATTATAACGTGAATACTGTTTTATTACATATAAAGTTAATAAAATTTTATTTATTGTAATGTTTCCACGCAAGCATGTGGTTCATCGATATTTCCATATCATCTGCCAGGTGGATATCAAATTTGCATTTTAATTATGACTGATTGTGGCTGAATACATGTGCTACCATATGCAAAAAAGCAGAATTGAAATAATTTACGTCGTTTCAAAAATATGCGTGCATATTATTATCGAAGGACAAACAGACCACCACAAAATTTTTTTAAATCTCCCACTTCGATCCTGCGTATACGCCTGTTTGCCAACAGTTTATTATCTTTTTGTATTGCATAATATGATATCTAAGCAGAGAGCTAAAACATACAGAAAGTGGTTTGCACACATGAATGCACAGACCATAAACAAACCTTGAAAATGAAAAGATATTCTGTAAATGTATTAGGCAGTGCAATCGAAAGGTTGTTTGCATCCAGTTCTACGATTTATAATCTTTCAGTCTTTACTCGGATCTAACTCAGGACCTTGCAGAGTATTATTAGTCTGCTGTTTTGCAGAGTGAATAATTAAATATCTAGTGGTAAGTGATTTGATTTCATAATTTGAATATTATTTGATGATAATTTTATATCACGATAAAATTGCCAACTTACACGAATAATTTTAATTAATTATAATTTTGATATAATTATGACTAAAGAGCTTTTAAATACAATTAATTTCAGTTGTACAAAATCGTGAAAATGTCCAGTGACGGTATGGATATCAAAGCCAGTGCTTTGGAGTTAGTAGGAAATACTCCTTTGGTGGCATTAGATCGAATTTGGCCAGGTCCGGGAAGAATTCTGGCAAAATGTGAGTTCATGAACCCTGGAGCGTCTATCAAGGACAGATCTTCCTTGCACATGATTGAAACAGCAATAAAATCAGGGAAATTGGCTCCGAATGGAAAAGTCTTAGAAGTTACTAGCGGAAATCAAGGATGTGGTCTTGCGATGGTGTGCGCTGTCTTAGGGCACCCCCTGACGGTGTCCATGTCCAAAGGAAACAGTCCTCAAAGGGCCACAATGATGCGGGCATTAGGAGCAAACGTCGTTCTTGTCGACCAGGTAGAAGGTTCACCCGGGAATGTCACTTTGGCCGATGTAACTGCCGCTGAAACCCGGGGATTGGACATGGTGAAAGAATCCGGTGCTTACTACGTGGATCAGTTTAATAATGACAACAACAGCCATGCTCACGAGACAAATACAGGCCCCGAAATCTGGAGACAGACGGGCGGAAGAGTCGACGCTTTTCTCGCAACTGTGGGAACTGCTGGAACTTTTATGGGCGTATCCAGGTTTCTGAAATCCAAGAATGAAAATATTAAATGCTTTGCCGTAGAGCCCGAAGGGGCAGAAGTTATTCGAGGATGCCCAGTTACCAAACCATTGCATCTTCTCCAAGGATCTGGCTACGGCGCTGTGCCCAGGTTATTCAAATTTGATACTTTAGAAGAACCGCTGACAGTCTCAGACAAAGAAGCTGTCGAGTATAAAAGACTTCTCGGAAAGAAAGAAGGACTTTATTTGGGATACACTTCTGGGGCCAACGTTGCTGCTGCTGTCAAACTTCTCAAGTAATGACATTCTATTTTATCTATTTATTCAACTACTATAATATTGATTATCAAGTATAGCTCCCTGAAGATTTCTTCATTTAAAATAAATTTATAGTTATGATATGAATTAGTAGAGCATCCGAATTAATAAAAAATACATTATCTTTGAACACAGATCCGGGAAGCTTCCTGAAGATGCTTGGGTTGTGACAGTTCTCAATGACGCTGGGTTGAAATATCCTGAGATTGAAAAATACAGTTTCGAGCAAGAAGGCTGAAAGAAGTGTCATTGCAGTGTCATGGTCCATTGTGACTCACCTGGGAACTGTCCATTGTTTTCTCTCTATAATCTAACTATATAAATATTATCAAAATTATATGCTTATTAAATTAGAAAAATAAAATAAAGATAACAATAATATATGCTCACCGACTCAATTTGCAACCGAGTTTTGATTCTTAACAATGGAATACATGAAATTGGATAATTGAATGCAAAATACTTGCTATTGTTATCGTCTATTTGCGTTAAGCGGCCACGGCCACATCTCATTCTAAATTGCAAACTAGGTACAATTTTTTAATTTTGAGCACTGATCTTGTCAGAATGATGAGTAAAGATGACACTGGCAAATAGTTGCATACTTCCAAGTCATTGGTGGAAATTTTTGATATTAGACCAATAAAATTAGATTTCCATGACGAAATATATGATTTTTACAAAGGATCCAAGAGGCAAGGTGTAACATTTAATGTAACAGTGCGTTTTACAATTACTCTGGATCAGGCACGTATCCAGAAATTTGGTCAGGGGGGGCGCAACCAAAAATAGTGTCAAAAATTTCAGATGGGGGGGGGGGTGGCGCTGGATACTCGCTTGTCTGGATAGTTAAATAGTACACCGCTATTCCATGTTTGGATATATATCGAAAATTTACGTGCATATACGTACAGCTCTATATTTCCAATGCGTTTGTCATTCCGACTATGATCATGTACTACACTAAAAAATCGGGTGAGATCTTTTGTCAAGTTTAAAAGAAGTACAAAAAATGATCGTCAACTGAGTTTTCCTGCGATATGAATATAAATCACCAGGAATCTGGACCTTAAGGTCCAACTGTAGAGATGTACTTAGCAGTTAGCATGTGTTTTCATACTCCAGAAAGTCATGAATTACTTACTTTTTCAATCTGGACATGTCTCAAAATTTAAAATGCAGACCCTGGAGGGCCACAAGGTTCAAACATGTCAAAATTTCGATCAAATTCACAGTGGCGTCAGTTAATTACACAGTGTCATTTTAGCTCATTGACTCTTCTCATTTCATGTGTTTGAATATGAGAATTTCAAAAATCCTAATTTCTCATCGTGGGTAGGACGTAGTAAGTCAAAATTGGTGTCAAACAAGCGAGCAAAGAATTTGACGGGGCGTGTAAGACGTCTTTATAGAATAATTTTCCATTGATAACCATTTTTAAAACTGAGCTGTAATAAGCTGTAATGTGAGACGTAAATTCCCACTCTAGACTCCAAAGTGTCGCCAGTTGTCCTACTTTCAATATTGACAATTTCAAAAAACGAAGCCTTACGTGCCCTTGGTGAAGTCAAGAATCGAGGACGGAAAACCAAAATTGGCTATTTAATGAAATGAGCCCAGAAATTGGAACCGCTTAGCTTGCATGGGTCGATTGACGACGAAATAGTTTTAGAGCATCTCGAAGTCTCGAAGGTTCGCGTACGCCCTCACAGGCAAATTGTTGAATTAGCGCTTCAACATAACCAAAACCAAACACGCCGCCGGATTCTGCTTGGATTGAATTGGAGTTCAGTTCCTTCATCCTCTGCCTTCTGCCACGCTGCAGTCACAACGAGTTTCTGTGTAGAAGCATCAAGCATTGTTCTGAGTGATCACGGTTCGGAAGGTAAGTTTTAATTTCCAGTATCAAAAAAATAACTAATGATAAATTAACTCAGTTTGTGCTCCAATTGAATTTATACAATTTTGAGTTGCAGACTAGAACTAATTCAAGATGAAGAGAAATAGCCAACAGACGATTTCGAGCAGGAAAAATCGCAAACGGCATTTCAATGCGCCATCACATGTTAGAAGGAAGTTAATGGCTGCCCCCTTATCTAAGGAACTGAGAGTTAAATATAATGTCAGATCTATGCCCGTTCGGAAGGACGATGAAGTTCAGGTATACTGCTATTTTAATGTGATAATTGGGAAATAAATATTTTGTATTTGTGCATAAAGTCAAACGTAAAATTGTCAAAAATAGAATCAGGAGTTTATAGTCAATTAGTCAGATTGCCTATATATATATTTAGTTTTCTATGATGAACTAACCCATTCACTGATTTGGAGCTTGTCTAATGCGTTGCTTCGAATTCATTCTTGAAAGGTCACAGGTTTTCTGTGGTCGTTCTTTGAATTCGTGTGACTTACATATCTTGCACCATTGACGAAAAATTGGAACTGAGAAATCTAATATAAATTGTATTTATTAAAACAATTATTTTATTTTAGTTATTTTGATAATAATTCTTTTAAATTAATATTCACAGGTAATGCGAGGCCATTTCAAAGGTCAGCAAGTGGGCAAAGTAACGCAGGTGTATCGTAAAAGATTCTCCTTGTACATTGAACGTATCCAGCGTGAAAAGGCTAATGGCACTACCGTACCCGTACCTATCCACCCTTCAAATGTTTGTCGTGAACACAATTTATTACATATCTAGGGTTTTGTAGTTAAACAACTTAACAACAATAAAATTATATTATTTATTTAAATTGTAATATAGGTCGCGATCGTCAAGCTGAAGATGGATAAGAATCGAAAGGAAATTATCGATCGCAGAGCAAAGGGAAGGATAGCCAAACAACAGAAAAACAAAGGCAAATATACGAAAGAGTCTGCAATGGACACTACAGCCCAGTCCACAGCTACCGCATCATCTTAGTAAACTTAACTTGTCTATTTTTGACATATGAACAATAAAAATTGATGCTAATTTATATGAAGACTACAAAAAACCATTTAAGTGTTATTTAACCTTTTAAATAGGGTTTTAGAGGAAACATGAAACTTTCACTTTATCATTCAAAACGTATGCGTTTTATTTTATTCCATTTCTTTGGTTTTATGCTTTACTACCGTATTTACATTCTGTCGTATGATCAATAAGTGCTCAAAACTGAGTTATACGTCATGGATCATTATGTAATAGTAATAATCCATTTTTATCAATTGATATTTAAATGACTTTGGTTACATTACCTAATTTTGGATCTCTATTGACAATTAACACTCCATTATAGATTACGTAACATTACGGTCTGCAAGTCAAAGACATCGATAAAGCTAGGGCCGGCTCTGGGAAATAGTATGAAAGAAATTAGGAAATAGTACGGAATAGACTAGGAAACAGTACGGAATAGACTAGGAAACAGTATGGAAGAAAGGAGGAAACAATACGGAATAGACTAGGAAATAGTCGAAATAGACCAGGAAATAGTCCCTACGGAAGAAATAGGGAAATATTGCAGACTAGGAAGTAATGCGGAAGAAACCAGGAAATAGTACATAACAAAATAAAGAAGGAAGAGAAAATACTATTTGTTGTATTTGAGTTTAGGCTTCTAAATCCAACCACACAAACATTCTATTTTATTTGATTTAACCTTTTTAAGCAGTCAAAAATCAGCCATCTCAAGATCAGAGGCAGAAATTTGAATGTATTCGAATAATTAGTCATCCAAAAGTCCTAATCATTATCTTCTCAAAATATGTGCCATTAAAAACATCCCCTGTCAAATTTTTATAGTCTGTTTGAAAATGTACGGATTTCCCATTATCTTTGTATCTGTATGGATTCTTTGTATTTCCGAAATAGGGAACTGCATTCCAGACTTGTCCCATTATAGTAATTGCGATTTCAATGTGATAAAATTTCCAAAATCAATTTGGGAGACAGAGTTTTTATTTGCGAACCAAAATTCCCAGCCTTGGACAGTGGCCAGGTATGATCACAACAAATATCGCTTAGGCCGAGACGAAGACCGTCCTCTAGATTTGTCAAAAAACACATGCATCGTAAATATTTTGATGGAACCTCACTATAAGTTACACGGGTTACTTGAATTTTTTGGGCAAGAAGTAAATCGTCGTACATCTACGTTTATAATTGTCTACGGAAATAAAAATGTGAAAAGAATGAGGGAAGAATGGCAATCAAGTGTCAGATTTGAGTTGGTTTGTCCACTTTTCGTATTAGTAATCCGTAGTAGGAGTAATCATTCAGTGTATACTGGGCATCTCTACAAGAACGAGATGCTAATCATGGAAAAAGAAATTTTGAAAGAAAATTGGGAAAGAGTTTGGTATTCTTTAAACGGACATCTACATGGTGCTGTAGTGGGAGGTATTTCCATTCGGATATTTTCCAATAATCCTGGGAAGATACCAAACGCCCATAAATCTGTCTACACTACATTGAAAGATGGCCTAAGACCCAGCGGACCTTCATACAGAGCAGTTGGAACAATGTCCGAACGATTGAATTTTACAGCTGTTTTTGCAAAACATAAAAATATATTATTCAGGATTAGAAGACGACCCTGTGGAATTATTTCCATGTCGTTGACTCGTAATGATATCTTTTGGTACGATTGGTCTGCAACATCATTTATTGAGGCTGTGAAAGAAGAAATTCCTGTCTACTGCGAGCCAAAAAATGAAATCATTGCAGTTTCTTTGTCTGTTTTAGTCCAGAATACTTTTGATGATCATTGCTGGAGTCTCATTTTGTCTCTATTTCCAATTTCCTTGCTAATTTTAACACTCGGAACAAATGTATCATTCAAGCAACGATTTCATTGGATTACAATATCTTTTGTATCTGTGCTTCTAGACCAGTCCGTTTTTATAAATAAAAGAAACAGTCTCTACTTGGTAGTAGTAACTGCAGGATTCGTAATTACCATTTTGTATGGAACTTGGATAACAAGCGAAATTGTTGCTCCTCCAGATATAAAACAATTTGAGGACTTTAACGAACTCTTCGAAAATAATTACAGGCTACTTTGGCAGATAGACAATCGGATTAATCTCAATGAGAACCAGACTGATTTCTTTAAGAAATATAAAATATTGGATAAATTGAATTCCAGTGTATTTATTTATGATTGGAAAATAGAGAAACCAGCTGAAACCTTGAAAAGAAATACTCCTGATGGAGTTCGAGTACAATTGGCGACTAATCATACCTTGAAAATATTTTCTTTTGCAACGAAGGCTAATACTAAATATTGGGTACCCATATTTCCAAAAACGAACTTGGCGAATTCGGTTTGCATGACTACCAAAAAATCTGTAACTGCAATCAAACCGGATGCTTCTAAATTTCAATTTTGCTACCGTTACAATTTTCAATCTTATCTCCGAAAGATGCAGGAGGAAGGGTTGTTAACTAATTGGGCCGAACAATATGCTTTTCAAAATAATCTGCCTCATAAACAGTCTTATTACAAAATGAAGTTTGATGAAGCTTTAGATCCTCCCATAAGTCTCAATATGAAAATTCAAGCTATTTTTATTTTGTGTGGCTACCTCATTCTTGGCTCCTCCCTCACCTTTTTCCTGGAATTCCTTTGGCATAAACTATTGTCTTTGTTTTCTTGGAAAATGCATTTTCGTATATTAATGTCATCAATTCAATTGTATTTCCTTTCGTTCTATAGAAAGCTAGCACACACCTTAATGTTTTTAGGCCGCCTGCTTCGTAGGGTAATGAGCGACACAAAAAAATTTTGGCAAAACTTGAAAAGAAAACTTGAATCGCCAAAAGCGAAACAAATGTTTTGATTATACGCACATAATATAGTTGCCCGTGACCTACATTAATGTCAGTCGTTCGTGTGTGAAAAATACAATTTCAATTATTGAATTTCAAATACGGCAATAATAATATCATTATCATACTCTCAATGGTGGCAAGTAGCGGGGTATCTTGAGCATACTCTTTGTGTGTATTAATTGGGATTAGAGTGTAGTCTGTATTTATTTTCCAAAAGTCTTCAAAATTTCCAAAAAGGGGCGGAATGTGAATATCTGAAAATTGATTTCCCGCTAATGCTATAATTCAAAACTTATAAAAAGTTTCAAATTTTCCGGAACCACAAGTCTGAGATGCTCACTTTCAGCCAATTTTTGGAAATTTTGACGACTTTTGGTAGATAAATAAGGGCTACACTCTAATCTTAAGTAATACATACAAAGTGTATGTTCATGTTACCCCGCTACTTGCCACCCCTTAATCGAATTTAGGAAACACCACCCCGCGATACAATTTGCGTTGTGTAATATGTAAATGTGCTTTCTGCAAACAAAATAATTTTCCCATTAAAATTTTGATGTACCTACAAACCTTAAAGTAAAAAATCACAATGTTCACTTAAATGAATAAATGTCGACCGTAATTATGTGCTCTATTCACAAAAAGAATCTCTTTACTAATTTTCATTCACAAAAATTTGCACTTAAAAATGCCAGCCCAAGAGCAGAAAAAAATTTACAATTATTCTCAAGATGTAATTAAAAATTTGTAAAGTGTTCAAATTAAGTATATTTAGTAAATTTTGGCTTTTTTACTTAAATGACTAAATAGATATGGACCAGTACATTATAGTGAGTTGAAGTTGAAAGTAGCCAAATGTATGTCCTGTGTTACAAATTGAATTGCTTGAATTCGTTGTCTCAACATTTGTCGTTCTCATTTATACTCCAATCAGCGAAGAGATCTTCCATATTCGGCATTTCTAAATAACCAAAGTCTAACTTTTCCAATGTGATTATTGCTTTTAGAATTCTGTCCAAAGTTGGTGATATCATATTTCGGCAGAAGCAATAATTTCCACGAGTACTGTAACAAACAAACCAAACATCTTGCAACCCAATTTTTGTTCTGTAGGCAGTTTTCATTGACGTCCTTATAGAGAATACACAAATTGACAAGCGGACTTTTACATCTTTAATGGGTGCAAGGGGCTACAAGGCTTTCAATCTTTTACACTAATTTCTGGCAATGTAAGTTTTAAAATGGGATAAAAAGTTTACACGAAATCAACTATTTGCTATCTAAACTGCGTCAATCAACATTTATAACTACTTTTTGCGTTATTCATTAAGGGTGGTTAATAGCGGGGTAACTTGGTTTGGTAGTTGACGTTTGGTAAACAAATAAGGCAATATACTCTAACTCAATTCAGCAATATAAAGCAATTCAAAGCCTAAGCAAAACATTACAGACGAAGTGCATGTATGCTCAAGTTACCCCGCTATTAACCACCTTTAAAGTTTACTTTACTTTAAAAATGAATGATAATGTCCGGCCGTTACCAAAAAATAAAGATATTCATAAAAATTAGCATTGGTACCCTAAATAAGAGATAGAAAGGTAATCTTACCTGTGGTCTATGTATTCTCCGATTCGAATGGGGTTTGTGTGTTTCTGTAAATAGACATCGGCCCAGCCAAGTTTACATTTGTAACCAATGGGATATCTAGGGTGTAGAACTGACAAAGCGAACAGTTGGTGTGAGAGGTCATGGGCACAAGCAGCTGTACAAATACAATAGTAAATTATACTGTTATTAACATTTTATTTACTAAAATTTGAGTTAAAGAACTTATGGTTAAAATATAAATCTGGTTCCATAAAAGATTCTATTCTGCAGGACATTAATATTTTTTATTTCATTGTCACTGTCCACTGTTTAAATATTAATCAGACTTAATCTAGGTTAAAATAAACAAACCTTAAAAACTTTTTCATCATTACCTTGTCAATGATTTGCCGAGACATAATAAAATTGATAGCCAAGTAAATTCTAACCTGTTTTGGCGATGTTTAGGTTCTCGCATTCCTTTGACCAAGCGTGATCCATAAGTCTGCTATTTGAATAAATGTCAACATGACCAATTGGTACTAATTTTCCCACTAAATCGGCTGTATGATACACATCCACGAATGATGCTTGATTTTTATTAAGACCTCCAGTTAAAAACAAAGGGAATGCGGGGTCCAAGCCTAAGAAACAATTGTTAATTGATCTTTGCTGTTTCAATTAGTTTTCCATGTGTTTATCTACAAACCTGTGATTCTGCCAACTACTTGGTTCATTCGTTCTTGTAGAATTTTTCCAGTTTCTCCCGAAATCTGAGCTCCAAAGCTAAATCCAATGAGATGAACGTCCTTCATCGACTTGATTAGGTTTTTAGCCATAAGAGACTGAATGAAATTAGCAACAACAGAAGACATACTCGTCAAACATGTACGCGATTTTAAATAGTTCATAACACCAAAACGCTCAGCAATGCTACTCCAGTCCACAGAAATTATATTTAGCTCCGACTCTGGAATTGCAATCGTGGAATTTTCATTTTGGTCGCACTTCCTCCAAACGTCTTCATTGTTGCTATGGCTTTCTTCGCAGAGTTGGGATTCAGGGAATTTATTATAGAATTCCTGAATGTACATCATTGTTTTGTAACCTGTATAGCAGCAGCAATACGTTTAACTTTTTATACAGCAAAATATGCACATAATTCTTGGAATAAGAATGCAAAAAATTAGGTTGAAGTAAGGCAGTGCAATGGTTGCACATTTTAAAAATCGCGCCATGAAATCAGGGCATACCAGGACTCGCTTTTGAGGGACCTAACCTAATTAAAACTACTACATTGATAGGTATTTGTGCGACCACTGCCTTACTTCAACCGAATTTTATATCAAATATTTTAAAAAATCGAAACTTGGGAATAATATTTTGAGCAAAAACATTTACCTCCGATTACATCCAAAGGGAAAGTGTGGTGAATGCTGTTTGAAAACCCGTGGATTAGAAATTTGAATTTACCGTTTGGTTTAAAATCAACTCCTTCGAAACTTTGCCTATCACCGATCACCAATCGCGAAACTTTTCCTATGAGATCTTTACCGTTCTTGGGTTTGAATGTGAATAATTTGTCGCTTCCCTCTTTGAATTTTATTTCCATATCTGGTAAGGAGTGAAAGAAAAATTTTACGTCATTTTCATCTAACTCGCATTTAAATAGATCAAAGGGTGAAAATCCGAGCAGTCCACCAACTTGCTGATGCTTTCTGTTTCCGGTTAGCAGCATTACGTAAGGAGTTGGGAATCTCATTTGTAGCTTCTGTTAGAATTTTATGCATATCAATTATACCACAAATAATTAATGAGTACAGTTAGCACTCTTAGTAAATGTATCGAGATTTGTGAAAAAAAGTTTGATACATGTCCCATAAAATTTTTCAATTTTATAATTTAAGGTAAGCAGGCACCTACCAAATGAGTTAACCGTTTCTTCTTCTGATGCTTTAGAGCCGAGTAGACAGAGTACTATTAGCGTACTGTAAATGAAACAAAAATGTTTCATTTTCACAGCTTTTGTAGTTGTTACAAGTAAAAGAAGATTTATGCCAGAATTTCTAACGTTATCCAAAGAAAGTTAAACAGCCACTATTAAAATAATCATTCTTTACTTTGTCCTTTATAAGATTTGGGTTTCAGGATTTGTAAATGTCTCGTAATCAGTTTAGTTTAGTTTATGTAAATGCATACATGAATTTTTTTTTTTTACAGAACATTTATTTTATACTGGATTGCACTTTGCACTGTCTTAAAATTGTTAATCAGCAAAAGTTTCGATGCACAGCAGATTGAATGGATATTTTGGATTTTTATAATTACCAAAATGCTTTTAGGCGTCCGAAACGCTTAAGATATGTTTGAATTAATAATAGTTGTTATTAATTAATAGTAAGTAATACCATTATTTTTATGCCTTCATCGGAAGGAAATGCAGTCGTATAAATGAACTGACGGAAAGAAGATTTCTATAAAGTTCAGATTTTTTGTGGAAAAAATATAAATGATAACTATACTGCTTAGCACATAGCAGATAATAAACCTACGAAAATACCTAACATCAGCCAATTATTATAAAATGTAGAAAGTGATCACTTTTTAAGTGATGCGTTCCGCAGGGTTTCTCTTTCTACTGTCCTACCATATTTATCGTTTTCGGTTATCTTTCCAGCCCCGATTCTTTCGTTCGATAGGTTAGATGATTTTTGTGGAATAAAGACAAAACTTTTAGCAATAAATTATAACTTTATTTGTGAACCTTATTGATGCCTGCAATTGCAATAAAGACAAAATTTTAATTGTAAACGTTACATTATACAATAATTCAATATTCTTTAATTTTAAGCAGCGTTTTAAACTCTGGAAGGTCAAAGTTCATTTTCATATTGCGAAATAAATGCTAACATGCATTGGGAATAAATAAACATGTTTATTGCATAAGAATTTAAATGTCCATTCATCAATTCATTAGAGTAGCACACCATACTATAGCGATAAGCAAAAATTATACATATTGTATGTTTCGTATTTATATATTATTATTATATGGTGTCACTTTGAACTTAATCTCTACCATTATATTATAAGCAACACTACATTCACCTATACATTTGCATCTTTATATGAAGTGCTAGGGTTTATAACTTAATGGGGGAATTTACTGTAAATTCAACTGCTTTTTTGTATCTACTATCCAAAACATCATCTTCAATACGTTGACGGGAAGAATAATTCTCTATAATATAGATTGCATACAATGATACAATCCACCTGAATTCCATCGATTGGAGATTATCACTTGTTGATCGTACAGAATTAGCGAAAATAATGCCTATTGCCTGCCCTGTCTACACCTAATGACTTCTTGGAAGTCTAAGCAAACTGGGCAGTGATAATCTTTTAAATGAGTTGATAAATTACAAATAAAAATATGTGATTATGTCTTGCATATAAATGTGCATTTTATTATTATCAACTAACAACTTCTCGTTACATGCAATCATGCAACCTAAAAGAACTTTGTTTACAGATGTGTACTATATATGCTATAAATAAAAACATGGAAACCCAAATATGGCTTGTATATAGTTACACTAACAATATCCGAGATAATACCACATTTTATATAGCAGAAACTGCATCAAAACTTAAATTTTGAACATGAATTAAAATCTTTAGACTACACATAAAATGTGAGGTTATTGGCATTATTGGGTACTAAAACTCTTATTCGCCACTTGGTCAAAAACGCTTTTATCTATTGCCTTACCTCTTTGATTTTCGAATACATAATATTCGGAAATTTTATCTACATAACTTTCCAAAGGGCTTCCTCCCTTCCAGTTTAAAGGTCCTACATAAATGGTTCGAGGCTGTCTATTAAAATATTCTAAAAGATCGAGAAATGGGAAAGCAGTGAAGGCTGTAGGTCTACGGCTAACTTTAGAGTTCAGAATGATTTCCTTGACTTGAATGTTATCAATGCAGTTACGGTTAACATTTTCAAAAGTGCAATCTAGGAACACAAGTTGGTCAAGCTGTAATGGCCCTTCGCCCATTTCTTCCCACGCAGCTTCCATTTCAATAAGTTTAAGTCGTCGGACGGTTTTGGGTATCCACGAAAAATTGATTGGTATGATGTCAATCACATAGCATCCATTAATATGTAGGTCAACTAATTTAGGACAATCTAAATTAGATAAAACTGAAAACCGCTCACGCTTGTGAAATTTAAGATACAAAAATCTCAGATTCGGCAAAGAAATTGGATGATCACATTTTACAGAACCAGAAGAGAACTTAATTAACTCGACAGTTAAACTTTCAATTGATTCTGGCAAACAAGTCAAATCAATATCAGAATTTGAAAAATTTAGTTTAACAATTTTCATTCCAGCCATTTCTAACAATGGCATTTTGACCAGATTTAATTCATTTACTTTCCATGACGAGTTGGACCAATTATTAACTTTAATGTCATTTAAAGTGAGACTATCAATACTGTCGTTTCCACTGAGATCTAAACTGAGCTTAGTACTCCCACCCATTAAGAAAACGCTTTTGCATTTGGAAAAATCAACAAAATCGGTGATGCGAATTTCATTCAATTCAACTTCATCCAAGACAAACTTGACTTCGTTTAGGATCAATTTGACTGGACTGATTTTAATTCCGCCAGTATTTTTAACATTGATAGAAACTTGAACCAATGAAATTTCTTTTAAGGTAACGAGAGCAGAGAGTGAAATCAATCGATCTGCTTTTAGTGTACCATAATCAAAATAAGTAATTGGATTCCAAATACCAAATTTTGAACTCAAAACTGACAGTTTGGAGTTGTATTTAGCATTTGGTTCTGTCATCAAGGATATCCATGGAGTTATATCGTACATTCCAATAAAATTTCTACGTTCATCATCCCCCAAAACCATGAACCCCAACTCCAGTACCGCTATATTATTTCCATTTTCAAAGAATTCCTTCAGCTCTTTAATTTTCCACGCTCCATCTCCAAATTTGAAAGCATCGAATACGATATTTGTTGTCTTTGAAAATTCTAAAAACTTGGGAATACAATCCCTACGTTCTCTTTCTTCTTTAGAGAAGACAATCTTCGATCGATGTCCCATAACTACCTTAGAGTTAACATTCCATTCCCGGGATACAAGCCGACAGTTTTTGATGTCTGCCAGACTCAGATATTTGTAGACACATTTTATAACCTAATAATAACAATCATGTTTTAGTTGACAATGAAAATGATCAGATGTTTAAAACTAACAGTCGATTTTAATTAATATACACGTACCGGACTAAGCTGCATAATATGGTTTACCATATCGCCTTTTAGTACTTTTCTATTTCTGTTTTCGCCTTGTTGTCCATCGATGCCTTTGATAGTAAACTCCATTTCGTTCAATCGATCGCCTTCTTTTGAAATACTAAACAGTCGTAGTATTCCTGTAGTAAAAACTAAATATATCACACGAACAACATACATGCCATTCCCAATTTTATTGCAGTTATCAATCACGAAATCACAATTTACCAAAAATTATTACCCAAAACTAGTTAAATATAAAAACATTATCAACTAACACAATTCTTAAGGCAACCACCAAATAATTCTCACAAAAATATCAACTAGAATTCAGACACTACAGAATAATACAATCAAGGATGGCGGGTAATGAATTGTTTTTTTGTCTTCACCTTGAGGTAAGTACAGTACTAGTACTAATTTCCGCAAGGTCAACACAAGAATACGTACTAATAGTACTAATAACGCTTATACGTACTAATAGTAAGTATTAGCATGTATAAATAAGGAGCAAGATTTTTTCTGAATAATTTTACTGCACTTACATCAGTCTGTTTCACGGCTTCCACGTCCAGGCTTCCAGCCCAGTTAAGCCAGCATCAACAATACATCACCAAAATGTAGAATGGGACTCGGGACGCTCTTCTGCACTCTGAGATCTAAACCTGTATTCTATCTAACCTTGTTAGACATGCTATAAACATAGTTTTCCAATTCAGATGCTGATTATGGGAAAAAAGTAGAGTACCTTATATAGGGAATATCATAACAAGATGTTTCTTTGATTTTTAAGTTTGACATAGCTTCGATATAAAGAATAACAACAAAGTATAAAATACAACATACATTTCATTTACATTCTAAATAAGCTATTGAAATACATGGTTAGTGTACGTATCACAAACTGTGTAATACCGACAATACCGAGGCTGCAGGTACTACCTGTTGCTTATATTTTATGAAAGTTATTAACCACTACATATGTCATTTTTATAAATCTAACCAGCTTTAGTATTGTACAGTGGTTCTATTCTAATAAAATATTTAATTCTATTCAATGTCAATAATTTCACTTAAAAATATCCATAATTTTCCGAATTGTGAAATAAAATTTTTATTTTTCAATTTTCAAATAATAGACAAAAAAGCAAAAATTGAATTAAGTGAAAATTATTTTATAATTATTGTGTGAACCAACAGGTGGTAGAAACGTATAGAGTATTTGGTGGAATTCAGGTCAGACCTTTTTTGTGCCCCCATATTCTGGGCGTAATTCACTTGCATCAATTTTGGAAAGCAATATTGGCTTCCATTCATCTTCGCCAAAGTAGATATTTAGTCTAAGAGCCTGATAATCTGTATACAAAGGTCTAAATATTTCCACAGCCCGGTTGAAATTCGAAGGTGCTACAATAAGGAGAAAAATTTGGTTTATATACTTTAAAATGCGAAACGCTAAAATTTATTGAAATTTCTTTAACCATTGATATAGATTCCCTCTCTCAGTACTCCAGGATAAACGTTCAGAAAAGTTTTTGTTAACCCAGTGGCGGCAGAGATGGCTAAAAATACAAAAATCGCTTTAGCATTCACACACAAACCATAAATAGCCAAACTTTAACAAAAAATATAATTACTGTAAAAGTCTGAAATGGAGCTCAAACTAAATCCATTTATATCACAGATTAAGATGTAATTTGGGCATCTGCTTCCACGAGAGCGCAAAGCGTTTTCGGCCTTTTCATAAAATTGCCAGATGTATTTCTTGTACTTTTCAACACCGTCACGTGGATATTCGTGTTGGAGCATGAACTTTGAAACATTCCATTTGGCTCCAGACATTTCCACCACTGAAACCCATTTTGAAAAAATTATAAATTGAGAATTAAAGACTTCGTAGCTTAAAAAGAGCTTAAGCGAGTGCATAAACAGAAAAAATTACCTGGACACCCATTTTTGTCCTTTGAATCCAAAGTGTAAGGAAATAGTTTCAATAAATCCGATGGAATTTCTGCTTTTCCCAGTTCAGCAATTTTATTGGTTCTTTTCCACTGCTTAGCCTTCAAGTTTTAACAGAATATTTTCAATTAAAGAGTAGTAAAACTACAATTTTATTCTATTGAAAGCAGAAATCAATCCGCAGAGAAGCTTATTAAAAAGTAATCAATTTCGTAACAAATTCTTTAATAATTACCCTTTTAAGCATTTGTTCCGCTGAAAAAATGTTCCATTTTGAGCCTGAAAAAAATTTTTTAGGGTTTGCCGTTAAAAACTGATTTCTAATAAGTATGATACAAATTGTAATCTTGTCAGAGTAGGTGATTGAAAAACATTAGCAAACGAAATGATATATAGGTAGTAAAATACTATTTCCGTACTCAAAAGCCATCCCAACAAGTATTCATCCGTCCTTTCGTAATCATCAATTAGCTCTGAATTAACCTTCAATCTAAACTGGAATTTAAAAAAATCAGATAAAAAAATCAAAAATCAAAAAAAATCAAAAAAAAAAAAAAATTTTGATAATCAGTTTTAAAAATTATTTTTTCTGTAGGTATTTACCTTGTTCAAGAGAAATCTTTCATTTTCCGACAAATTTGTAGTACTCTTTGGGACTTCAGTATTTTCAATTGGTGTTCCCTGGACTAAGACATTTAAAATTATGTATTAAATTTCCTGCCGTTTTATAGACTGAAATGAATATACTTAATTAGTAGTAAATAAATGTTAACCGAGAGCCAAAGTATAAAGTAACAATACATAAAAACGAAAAAAGCAGAGGCAAATATTAATTAGTTGTATATATTATAATGATTTCATATAATATATTATTTTTTCGGCTGTAGATGTTTATGGACATTAAGTAATTCAAATATTAATGCTTACTGATTTCGTCTACCGACGCAGAGTTTGATAAGTCAAGAAAAAATATTCCAAAAATCACACTTGTTATAAATTTCATTTTGTTGTGTTCATGAAAGCAGCTTTTGAAGATGTTAAGTGCACCAGAAGAATGGCAGAGATGACAGGGTTTCCTGAACTATATATAATAATAATGATGTGATGATGAGAGAAGACTATAAGGTATAATTGAGGTAAATATCTGTATTAATCCATGCAGCAAACCATTAAAAATAATATTTATGGCTGCAAAAAAATTCCAGCTTCAAACTCAACACATTATCTGTCTCAAGGGGATAATTAGTTCTTTCTCCTAGGTAGTTTTTGAAGAACACACAAGGAGTTTCCTTATTTTACACGTATACAATTATATACGCTAGCTTATATGATCATAATCCTAGAATAAATTGCAGTGCAGTAGTTATGTTATTTGTGTAACGAAGCATTTCGCTCTGCTCTTCGGCTGTAATCATACCATCAACTTCTACCTTACTCTCTACAAACATCTAATCTCTCAAGTAGTTCATTGCGTCGTTTTAATTTTATGGTTCTCAAGCATAATGTAAAGTATAGAGTTACAAATGGGGAGAAGCACTGGGAATAATCACGGCTGAGGTCAGTTTTTTTGATTAAAATTGCTTTTTAATATGTTTGTGTCTTAAAATTTGTTCTCTATCCTAATAACTCATATACAACTGTGGTTGCAAATCGGTTGGTTTTGAAACAAACCGAAGATTTCTATGCCATTGTAAATTTTCAAAATTAGTAATACAATTCAAATTAACTTTTGGAGTTCGCGTACGTCTTTATAAGTATTTTGAGAATTGGATTCCGTCGAAAATTTGTTTAATTTGGCTAAAATTACTCAAATTTTGGCAGCTTGTTATACATTTGAAAACTTGACTAACAACCACAGTGTGTTTTAAAACAAACGGGCTTCAATACAAAAATGCTAACATAGGTACCTATAAATGGTTTTGTTATTCTCCCTCATCAAATAAATAATTAGGTATTAATAATTACAATTGTAATTCGCAATTGTATAAATTATGCCATACAATAATAAATACTAGCAAATTGGCCGAAATTTTAAGATTTATATTCCAAAACCATTGTGTTGATGACTAAGATTATTTCTAGTTCCGCCAAATGCTTTTGCTAAGGAAATGGGTTTATTTTTCTGAGATTTCAGAGTTTTCATACAACTGACTGAAACGAGCTTATTTACCATTATGAACTGCGATTCGAATACCTATGTCAATATTATTAAAAGTAATCTTTTTAATGCGCAGTAATGTGAAAAGGAAAAGATACTCATCCGTTAGGAAGCTGTAAGTTTTCCATATTAAGACCTGGAAATACCCGTCAACTATATTGCACGTGTATTGGCTAATAAGGGGAATGTTGCTTTTGTTTTTTATTTTTCATTCCTTTCATGAGTACGTATAATTAATTACTACACATAATTTCCTCCCGCAGCTCAATTGCATCTTCTCCTTGTGTACTAATTAGAGCAAAATAATAACATGAAGAAAGAATGCAATTTCCCACGCACAGGTTTTCTTTAATTTCTCATTTTGTACAAATATTTCCTCCAAATTTCCTACAGTAGTAGATAGAACTTGACACAAATAAGATAGTAGTACAGATCCTATTATCTCAGCAAAAGTTACCGACAGAAATAATTGCTATTAACTCGCTTTTAAATAATAACTTTACACATTTTTAGGAGGTGGTTTACGACAGTGACGCAAAGAAGGATTATTCACTATGGCACAGTAACTAATTTTGATAATAATTTACCTTAGTGACGTCACGACAATCAAAATACATTTCAACGACGTACCTTACTTCCACTGAGGTTACATATTAATATTGTTGCTGTTGGCAATAGGCCCGTTTTTGAGGCCTGTGCCCTGCAGTCTTATCTATAATAATAAATCGTCCTTTAAGGAACGAACTAAAAATACGCAATGATCTACAGCTTAATTTTCCAAATATAACATACATTCATACATTAGTTTTAATGGCGGTTTTTCCTATCATACAGATAATACCTGAATTTACAGAATACAGAGTACAGAAGGAAAACCGACAACTAAATTCTCACATTTTGATATAATGTTATGCTGATGTCAGAAATTAAGAAATATTTTCAAAGGATAATACGATAAATTTCCTAAATAATGAATAATGGCCCAGATCTTAGCCTGTGGGTTATAAACTCGATAATACAAATAAAAACAAGCTGTCTACGAATGTTTTAAAGTTAAAGAACAACATGTTTTGTTTTAATCTGCATAACAAAATAACAATTTGAAAATTGATCAAAAGTAAAACTGATTTTACACAAATTGATGGGTTTAATCTGACTTTTTGAAGTGCGTTTAAAGCCATTTAATATCGAATATCAATATTGACTAATCCTCCATTTCCATCACTCTGGTCGTTTCTGTCTCGCAAATAGCGCATTCCTTGTTCTTTAACTTCATGCGTGTCTGCACAGCCTCCAGGTTCATAATATTGCCAAACAAGAGCTCCACTGTAGCCTTTGGTATAGCAGTAATTATAGAGTCCTTCTATACCTTCTCCCTGAGAACATGCTTCTGCAAATTCTCCAATGATTAAAGGTTTGTCCCAAGTGTCATATGCCCATCTGTCAACCTAATTAAAAATTTTGAACTGATTATCTGAAACCGTTCTTGAGTTATCGTTAGACAGACAGATTGATCATTCCTATAAAGCAGCTCTCCGCTACTTAATATTATTAATTATCCATCTTACCGTAAATGGCGAGTTTTCCATCCAGGCGCCTTGCCATGTGTAGGCGTGTAACTGATAAAAATCCAAAACGCCATTTGGTCTTCCACCCGCGTCAATGAGGCAACTGTCTTTGAAGTGATTTCTGTACCCAAAGTTGTCTGTGTTCAATTTCTCTCCAGTTCCAGTAGTGACAAGGGCTTTTAGATCTTCTGAATGGATGGCTGCAGAGACCCAGTTGATAAACCTCAAAAGTCTATAAAGAGGAACTTCGGCACCCGCCCATCCAGCTCCACTCCCAGCCAAGTGCATTGTGTCGAAACAAGGATTGGCATCTGCTTCGATCCGGATTAAACCATCAGGCTCATTGAAAATCTCCCATGCTCCCAACGATGGTTTCCCTTTTAATTCTCTTACTGTTGGCTAGAAATAATACATACATTTTCACTTGATTATTGATACAGTTAAGTAAATCACTTTTCTGAGCGAATTTTAATTAAAAAAACGTCAAAGCAAAAATATTTTTTACTAGTTTTTGTAAATATTTTCATATGCGAATTTCATATTACAGTATCAACTCCACATTCTAGTCGTGATAAAAGCTTTAAGTAAAGAATTAATTGATTTATTTTACCACAATGACATTGTCAATATAAGCCTGCATTCTGTTGTCATCCCAGACCAGGTTTTTGTACAAATCATTTCTCATTAAAGCTCCATTCCAGAGAACTAAAATGATGAAAACTTCATGGTCGTATGCATAATCAAGAAAACGTGCTAAATCGTTGATAAATGTTCCCGTCTTATCTGGAGATACTGGAAAACCCCATTCGTCCCAATTTGGAATGAAAAATCCTTCCACATGTACCCAAACACCTGAAAATAATTAAAACCTAATTCACTAAATCTATATTATCGTGTTTTACGAATGTCTCATTTATATTGCGCCCTTTATAGATTTAAATTGCACTGAAATACATACAATAATAATTATGTTAATTTTAGGGACGCCTATGTCATTGTGTGGAAAATTCTGAAATGGTGACTGTGGGATTTACAATGGAAAAAGTCGACGAAATTCCGAATATTTCACCCGTATGACAATTAAACTTACGTGCAGTATTGCCACCATTGGCTCGGATTCGGTTAATCCAGTCTTGGAAGACTCCCTCGCTCACAGCCGAATACTGTCCATCACCAAAGTCATAGCCATAAGCATTCCATGCAAAATTTGCACCAGAAAGAAAAACTTTATCGTTGCCATAATAAAAATTTGAGCCCCCGGCTCTAAGAAATTCGCCAAAAATTGGGACTGCCAAACTAGATAAACAAATTACAGACAAAATTAGACTTCTCATTGTTAAAACTGTAATTTTATGATTCGATAGCATAGAAATGTGTACAAATCAAGACGAGAATTGTCACTGCACTTATTTATTGCATTGTACATATTGAAAACACTGAAATTGTACAGGTAGCACACTCTAATTACATAACATTTAATCTTAACAAACAAATAAAAATAAATTTAAATTTAAGTAATTATAAAGAGCCTTATCAATCATGAAACATGTTTTTATGTTGATAATGAAAATCGCTGATTATATGCAGATTATTGTTGACTGACATTCACGAAGAGAAATACTTTAAGTTGAAGTTGAATCTTTATCTATATACTTGTTTTAACACAACACGTGTAAACAAATATATCATAAAAATAAAACATTATCTCTTTAATATATACACAATCTGAGGTGGAGCAATTTACCCACCTATTCATCGTTCTAATAGGAAAAACTTTCTGCAGTTGTAATTTCATGGCCACTTTTTAAAATGTAATTTTCGTATATTACTTTTGCGCCAATTGAGAGCAAGGTGAAAAACTTTGAATCTGATTTAGCACTTGCTGATATAAATTTAATAGTGACATTGTGTATTTGCCATGAGTATGACATGTTACAAATATTTCATTTAAGGAAACGAATAAAATTAATTGTTGTATAGTAAAAATTGTAATTTAGCTTGGAACCCTTTGAACTTTACTTCAGTCATACTATTTCCATTCAAAATGATTTTAATCAATCAAGCTGCAGTCAGAGTATAAAAATATTACATAATATTATGGTAGTAATAATTAATACGGAGAATTAAACATTGCATACAAAATAAATATATTACACGGTGCATTTAATGCAATAAAAATGAATTTTTGGGGTTTTCATTAGAGACAGCTGTGCACTATTAAATTGACTTGGTTATTATATATAAATTATTGTAACATTATTAGTTTATATTAATTCATTTGCATCTTTTGGGATTTGGTCTTCTTTGATGGGATCAATAAGTGGAGTGACTTGGTCACTCTTAACGCTGTCTGCATCTTTGTCCTTTTCTGGTATTTCTGTGTTTTCATCTTTGTCTTTTTCTGGTATTTCTGTGTTTTCATCGTTGTCTTTTTCTGGTATTTCTGTGTCTTCATCTTTGTCTTTTTCTGGTATTTCTGTGTCTTCATCTTTGTCTTTTTCTGGTATTTCTGTGTCTTCATCTTTTTCCAAATAGGTTATCCCAAATGCACTTCCTTCAAAAATATCGACGTCTCGATCATATGTAAATCCACTGCCGAGTTCGATATCCCGACAGCCAGAGTTATCATCATTGGAATTTCCGTCTTTGCACACAAAATTAACTCCCTTATTCCCGGTGCTACTGCCATTGTCCGAAGTAGTGGCCTCTCTACGAGTACGTTTTCGTTTAAGATTGACCAACAGATCGTCCCAGTATCCATTTGAATCTTCCTGTCGCTTTTCAAAGTATTTCATGATGGCCTTCTGAAAAAGGGGCTTATTTGGAGTCAGTTGCAACAAGCCCTCTTCATTCCTCTGAGTATCTTCTAGAAAGTCAAAATCGTGCGATGTGAGGATGTCCCATCTGTCGTCATACTGTCTGTCCTTTCTTGAGCCATGCCAATGGTGGTTGATGGTAACTGGGACGTAGCCGAACAGAAATTTGGACTCCATCTTTGAAATTTCAACCAATTTTTTATAAGTCCGTTGGGAGTTTTCAGAAATGACTTGAACAAACGCCGGATTCAATTTCGTCCCAATTGCATTCGAAACTGCGTTGACAAGTAAAACTGCAAAGTGAAGGTCACCTGATCCCATCAGGTCAAATTCGGGCAGCCCGCCCATCTTTTTAAAAGCGTCTAATGACATGGCCCACCCGTAGCCGGGATGCGGATACCACTCGTCTGATGTCTGCTGTTCTTCAAAGGCATTTCCGCGCAGAATGGAGTATCCAAATGAGTAGTCCGTTCTCAAAATTGTATTACGGGGCGGAGGCCCCAAGAATTTAGCTTGCTTGAAAACCTACATAAACATACACTTTAAATATTTCTCCAAAATAAATAATTATTAAGTTTCACTTCTACTTTCCATGAAAAATAAAATTCTTGAAGTATTTTTCAATATTTTAATACAGTTACAATATTTTCAAATATTTCATTTTAAATGCTTCATTTTTCAAAGAAAACTTTAAATAATAAATTAATGCCATTTCTAACCTGAACGACGACATATTTTTGCAGCTGTTCGATGGTCAATTCGATCCAATTAAGTTCCTGAAAGGAAATATCTGCGTCCAGCCAAGAAATCCATTTGGCATGAGGGGGAAGGCGTGATACAGCGATGTTGATTAAATTTTCTTTTAACCAATGAACTGATTTCGATTCAAGCTGAATATGGTAAGGATTGTCTGCGTTAGTAACTTGAAATGTTTGATTTAGTGACGGGAAAATGCACTCGACTGTAATCAATTGGGCCCCAGTCACTCTCATGTGTTCAACAAAATTATTATACAGAGTGTAGCGGCGTTGGAAGGAAGCTGGGTTAAACACTGTCGTTATCACAAAGAAATCCCGATATTTTTCTGTTGGGGGAGAATCCGGAATGTATTTTAATGTCGCTTCGTCGGGGACAAGATTAGCTTCCATCTCTTCTTCTATGAACATGTTTCTGGCGGATGAACTAGCCATGACACAGCATAGTAAAAATAAAACCGCATTGCCCCTATAAACAACAGATAACAAAATTCTTTATATTTTATGCAAATAATTTTTAGTCTTTTTACAATTAATTTAAAAATGCAGTAGCAAAATACTGTTCAATTTCGTTGAATAATGCATGTTTTTTCAAAATAGATTAATATCGTTGGTCAGCAATTTTTTACACCTATAGCTACGATGGAATATTTTAATTCACTAACCACTGTATGACTGTATCCATATTCTATCAAATAAAAAAGGTTACACTTACTTTGCGCTTATCTTTCTCCCTTTACTAGAGGATTTGGCCTCCATGGCATAAAAATGGTATCCTCTACATAAAATAAAGTGAATTAATATTTTATAAAAAAATATAAATATATAAAATTGTTTAAAGATTTAAAATCTTTAAACAACGTTAATTTTTTTAAACTTTAAATTCCTCCATATGGAGAATAATAATTGTATATTTTTTTACGATAGATTTATAATGAACGAAACATGTTTTTCTACTTACGGATTCCAAATCATTCAAAATTATTTAAATTGAAAATTTCAATCCTTTAAGAATAAAGAGGTGCAGATGAATTTCTTGTGCTCTCTTGGGAATGTGCCGTAAGAATGTTTCAAGAAGTTGTAAATGTTTTCTTTTTATACCTATATAACAAGATACAAGAAAGGGTTATGTATAATTCAGCGAAGAAATTACATTGTGTACTTTTCATCTAATTTACTACCACAACAGAGAAAAGAGTAATTTGGGAATGAAGGAACATAATATATCATATCTGAATATAAAATGTAGAACTTCGTGAAAATATTTAATCTCATATCCTTTTTACATAATATTGCCATACCTAACTATAAATCCATAAGTAACATTCGTGGGAATTGCCCGGCTAATCTACTTAGCTATTTCTTCGAAAGGTTGTCTTCTTTAGTTACAGAAGAAGGGAAGCCTCACAGCCGAGCCCGAGCCTTACAGTGTCACAAACACAATCATACTAATAAACGAAGTATGTATAGGTAGATACTGTTAGTTGTGTATTGGTATTTATAAATGAATGCTACCTGGACTATATTGTAGCAGTCCACCTATTCACACTCGACTCTAAATAAGGAAAAGCTTTTTCTTAAGAAAAAGGGATAATATCTATATTTAATTTCTGTAGCTTATGACTATTAGATCGATGTGTGCCCAGTAAAATGTTTAAATGGAAATACAATTTTTAAGAAGTTCAGTTGAAAAGAATTGCTGAAAATAATTTTATTTGTAAAAATTAGGGCACATACACCTAACAATTTACCTTAAGATAAAGTTTTGAATCTCATCAATCCCTTATGATTTACTATTGAAAGATGTATATTTGGCATCATGTAATATTGAGCAAGGCCTATATATAATTATATGGAAGCTGTTTATAAAGTTAGTAACCGTTAAAAATTTCTAAAAACACTTCAAAATGACGTTTCTGCACACTTCATGCAATTTATTTATTTGTTAGCCTTGTTTACTTTTTGTGGATGAAATCAATTAATGAATTGCATTTTGATATTTTGCATTAAACCTTGCACTTCCATTACTATACAGATTGAAAAATTTTCGCATCCCATTTTCTTGATTTTTTGAAAGGTATGACTTTGAAAACGTCCTTTTATTTCTGATGAGAATTGTGAATAGTAATTTATTTTGCACTGCTGTGACACTCATTGCCATATATTCTAGTTATTAAAAAATTACCAATTTTGATATTTTCTGAAAACCTACGACATTCCCATATATATGCTAATTATTCTTGCTAAAAGTTGTGCAGAAAAATATTTACGCAGATTTCATTGTTTTTGCTCTCTTGGATAAAATGCGTTCCATGCAATTTAAATATTAACGACAGTTACAGTTTTATTCAATCGAAGAATTAAGTGTAATTACAGGTAATTTATAGACACAAAGAATATTCGTTGCAGTAATAGAAATCGAGGATGAAAATTGGTAAGATTTTAGTACCAATTAAATGGAAATCTGCACCCAATTAGCATAATTTGTGTTCGACCGGGTCCAAAGTTTTCAAACTTTAATTATTATTAACATTGTTATTGGTAACATATTGACATTCATGGCAAGTTCAAGACACATATCAATGTCAGATTATTTCGATTGACATTTTTGTACTTTGGACAATGGAATTTAAAAACCTGATTGTTGTACTTAATCGCAAATGTGTAGTGGAATGAAAATTTAAAATATTGTATTGCATAATAGTAATACTAAAGTAAGCAAATATTACGAGACCCCTCCATTAATTAGATAGATGGATTTAATCCTTGACAACTTTTAGGATTATCGTCAGAACTTACTTTTTCTGCATAAGAGTGGATGTCGCTGTTATCTACACGTCTCCACCAACCATAATGTCCTTCAGAGCCACACGGCCCAACAGGACTTTTGTCGTCATTAGAAAGGCTCGTTTTCCAGGGTTCATCTATTGCTGACAAAAAATAAATATGCGTTTTACTAGAAGAAGCCCACTTAGACATTTCGGTCCAGAACTCTTTCATTAGCTCAACCGATGTTGGTATATTGGCGCCGTGTATTCCTGCACTCGGCCATCCTGTTTCGAAAATGACGTCAATTCCTGATTTCATTGCCTTTACATACTTGGCAGTGTCTGTCATCACATTCTCCAGGTGATTGATTGTCGATTTAATGGAAAATTTTCCCGGAGCCTTACTCGGATTAATAAAACAAATGACGTAGTCAATTTTCTGTAGAATTCTTATAAATTCATTTGTCAATTTATCGCAAATGCTGAGCCGAATTCCAAGCTTGACTGGAATATTTCTTGTAATGGAAATGTTTTTCCCCATAGAGAGTAATTCTGCAACTTTTTCTATTTTATCCGTTTGAAGGGGAGACTCTATGTAATTGCTAGTGATTGTAATCCCCCAGATTGTCCCCTTGTAGATTTTATTTGCCTTTTCGGTAACATCAAATGCGGTTTTCAGAGCGTTGATAATGACAGGGTCAGAGTGATGCTGCCAAATAGCAACTGATGCACTTAAAATGGTTGATGACGATTCCTTGTTTAATAGTGCAGCCTGCACTCCGGTAAATCCAACGGCATCACCATTTTCCCAAGTTGAATCCCCTGAAATGTTTAAATGCCAAACGTTGTTAATAAACAGTTTTACTACTAAATGTTAAGAAATGGAATGAGAACTTTGTGTACTTTTGCTTTTCTAATTTCGGTTTGATGTTTATGCGCATTTAGTTTATAGACTATTATTGCTAAACTTTAATTTTTGATTTCCTTCTTCACGTTTTTACTTTTTTATAGTTTATTTTCATCCACGAAAAGTATGGAAAAACCTATATAAAGCTGAAACATAATGTCTTTTCTGGTTGTGGTAGTTTATTCTATTATTTAATTATTTATTTCTGTCATGCCATTTATTAACTAACTTTTTTCCCTTTCAATGGAAAAAGAACAATATAATTTACTTGATTTAGTGCCCATTCCGTATGTTGAAATATTTCTGAATTTGGTCGAAATTAATTTAAGCATTATTCCAACTTCTTTTTGGCTATACGAATCCCAACTTGGAAATTGGGGCCCCTCTTTGTTCTTAACGTAAGGCGAGAAGACGACACCGACATAGTCTTTATGGGAAGCGATTTCATCGCTTGAGGCCGAGGGTAGTAGAGAAACAATCTGTATAAGAATGATCCAAGTTATAGCAACTTAAACCATTTGTACAGAAAGGAGTTGTGATTCCTCATAGAATGATAAAAACTAAAATAGTGGAAATTTATTATATCATAATTAATAAACATGTAAATTATATTGTTTCTCAGTGCCTTTTCAAAAAGTAGATATTTATATGGGACGCACACTATCAGTTTTTACAGCTTTGCACATTATAAGAGTAGAAACAAATTTTTCAACAAAATTTTTACCAGAATTATGGCGATTAACAAAATGAAGATGGACACCAGAGCTATTATAAAGCACTTTCCACGTAAATTATTTGGCATTGTGAAAAAAATTCTTTATGCAAACACCGCAAATTACGAACGAGTTATTTTTGTCTCACTTTCAGTAAAGTGTAACTTGGAGTGTCTTAATTTACTTGCAAAACTTGTCATTTTATTATTTTCCAAGACGTATGTTTATAATTAGTCATTAAATATATATACTACAATTCTTTACTTTAAATATAGTTGAACTTTTCAAGGAAGCTTTTGAAACCACAAGTCATGCAATGGATTATAATACTTAAAAATAACAATGCTAAATGCGACACTTCCTGTGCACGTAGATAATAATAAATATTATATGTATGATGATGATGAATGATGATAACTGTAATAGCATAAGAAAAATTATTTAACTGTTAAAATAATAGCTAAAAAAAGTTCGTTTCTTATTAGCTTTAATTACAACTTATTTCATACTTGTAATGCATTAATGTTTGACGATGTGGCGAAAAAAGGAATTTACGTCAACAATAATGCTGACAATATATTATAGGAAATTAAGCAGAAGCCTTAAAGAAAACCAAAATTAACATGTATCATGTCATTAGTAGATAACTATTTAAAACATTAATGACGATAAAGATATACACGTAAGTACTAATGGATATATCAATCATCGTTCACCATTTCCATTCTGACCTGGAGAACCGCAAAAACTTCTGTCTGTTCTTATTAATACGTTATATCATAGCTTCCTGTTATACGTACTAAAATACAGAATAAGCTTTATACACGCATAGTTATCGATATTGTTGGCTATACTTTCAGTGACAATCACTATCTTATCTAATGCGCCATTTAATCTCATTTCTAGTAATTGTAATTTCTTACGTTAAAAACTCTTACTTAGATTTACTGTGGGAAAGTAGGTCCTTTCCACTTCAAAAAATGTAGACAGCATCAGCCGCACTTACTGATGGTACAATCCAACGTATAATTTCCTACACTTAAACATTACATCGAGGAAAATGGTATGGAATGACCTCTATAAAGTTAAAAGGGTAGGGTATGTGAAGCTTTGCAAGGTATGATAAAATAGGAGCAGGGAACAAAAAGTACTCCATTTAAAAAAAATAGAATTACTTTTTCTAAAACAGCAGTCCTTTTAACTTTTTTACCTTATGTACATGTTAAGTGGAAGTAAATGGGGCACGATGATACATCAAAAAAGGTAAAAGGGCAAAAAAGGACTGCTTTAAAAAATTTAACTCCTACATTTTTTATAAAAAGGCAAAAAGGGTTCTTTTTTGTTGCCTGAATAGGTAGGAGACGACTATAGTAAAAAATATTTATATCGGATTACATCTATTTTTATTTTATTTACTTATTTATTTATACTATAATAGTGGTGGCGATTCAAGCCTATATAGGTATGTCATGTATTTTATGATTAATGCTAATACTGCAATTAGCGCGGTTGAAGGTATCAAAACACTTAAAATTTATCCTTATATAGACTCACTCAGAAATGGCAATGCTGAGCTCTTGCTACACAGTTTTTACTTAAACCCTTTGGATGATTGAAGCTTTGTGAATAAGTAAAGGTCAAAATAATATAGCTATTGCTATTAACTAACACGTGCTTCACTTAGGTGTAGGTGGTAGGTAGTAACGAGAGCAACCCTCTCAACATGTGAACGTGTATTCGAAAAACTATTACAGTAGGTGAACTCAAATTCTTTTGTTATTTGTTAAGCTTTAATCATTTAACAGTTTAACACCGTTTAAATTTGAAGACCCCTCTGCTGGAGTAAATAAACCTTTTAGTTTTAGTGTTATATAGCACCGCGAAATTTAATATTTAGTCAAATTGTAATTTCAACTTTTTCTATCGCAAAACTCAAAATGGTACTAAGATCAGAGGGTAAGAAACTGATTGAAAAAGTATTTTACGACGGAATTTTTAATATACTATGGGCAAATACCAGAACTAGATACTAGACCTATTGATCCACTAGATGAAGTGGACGGTGACGACGAAGCAGAACAATATTATGGACAAGATTGTAATCTTGGGGAAGAGCGAAGAAGAGATTTATTTAATTGGATAAATGGACGATGACCACATATGAGTGAACAAATAAAAATAATTAGTTAATTTACATCTGCATAAGAAGTTTTTCGAGTTCAAACTCTTGAGCTAATTTAAAATTTCATTTCGCCAGCTCAGCATCATTTTGAAGTTTTAATTTTTCCAATTCATGCTTCCTATCTTCGGCTACTTTTCGCTGTTCTAATTCTTCTTTCCATTTCAGTCTTTCAAAATCGAGATGCTCTTTTTTGGATTGAATGTCCAATTTCACTGAATTTCTTTTTTGGTTCCACGTCTTTTGATGGCTGAATTATTTTGGTTTGTTCAGGCTTTCAAGTTCAGGCTTTCAAGTTTCTCATATGTTGTTGTAAGTCGTTGATGTAAAAATTACGTCCATCAAAATTCATCTTGGTTTTTGAATCGCTCCACAAATCATTTGCATTAAAAAACAAAAAAGTAATACAAGTAATGAACTAACAATTTGACAGACTTTTGTTTCTTGGCGCTTCTGTCAAAGGATATAACGAATTTGTTATAGAAAAAACATGCCCTCCTAGGTGGTTAAAATGTTATGATAATGCGTTAAAATATAACTGTGTAAAAGAGTAGGAGAAGTGACGTCACGCCATAACACTTCGTTATCTTAACATAAATAACGAGCTTAACGCTATAACATGGCTATAACAAACGGAATTTGAATTCACCTAGTATTTTTAGTAACTCTTAGGTTAAAGCAAAAGTAAAGACAACGTCGGTAAATAAATGAAAGATGTATGGAATTCTTTTTAGTAATGGCAATTGCGTGCAATTTCCCATTTTATTAAGTTCACACATGGTAAGCTATAATGAGCGTGGCTCTGATGCAATAAAATGATTTCCTTAGGTCTTCGCAATTTTATAAATAAAAAATATTTGTTAATCGACACCAAAGTAATCCTCGTGTACCATTGAGAAAGTTCTCATGCCAGGTATATCTAAGTTAAATAATAAAAACGCTGAAGTAATGCACTTTCATGATTCACGCTACTTAAGCGTTGTAAATGAGTACCGTATTACTCTATTTAATAGACTGGATCAACTATATTGATTCAACCATGGATTCGAATCATAAGAAATCATAAGAGTTTACACATTTACAGATTTACTGTTAAGGTTAATTATGGAAAATGTAACTTACATGTAAATTATTTTGCACAATTTGAGAATGGATTAGATATTTGGGTTGAAGTAAGGCAAGTGGTTGCACATTTTAAAAATTGCGCCATGAAATACACTGGGCATACCAGGACCCACTTTTGAGGGACCATACCTAGTTAAAGCAATAACATTGATAGGTATTTGTCCAACCACTGCCTTATTTCAACCGATATGGGCAACACTATACTGCAGGACAAAATAATAACGGGGTGATGAATTGAATTATACGGTATTATTATTGCTTACCTACCTAATTTTGTTAACATTTGCATGAACTGACTAAACAGATCGACTTTATCCACATCATAAATTCATGAGTCGTATTATTGCAAAAATCATTTTCCTTACGACTTGTACAGTAATCATACCCATATTATAATCGTGAAGTGACACAGGCGCATTAAATTGATTTGGTATCTATCTATCTATCTATTAATCCATGCGTATCAAAATTGGTATGCATGTCAGGTATCAAATTTTTTGACTGAAATCCTAGTATAAAATAAAATTTAATATTACTACATTTTAAAAGTTGTATAAATTAAATAAATGTGAGGTCTTTTAAATAAAGTGTCAAAAACAAATGTTTGTGGTGTAGTTACAAGAACTGAAATTATATTGCTATGATGCACTTTATAAGCAGAACACTAAGGTCGTCCTAACTAATTAGTTCCTCTTAACTAACTAAGTTCGTCCTAACTAATTAAGTTCGTCTTAATTAACTAAGTTCGTCCTAACTAACTAAGTTCGTCCTAACTAAGGTCGGCGATTGTTAAAATAAAAAGTCTTTGTTTACACCATATGGTACAAAGCTGGATCTCCCTTAGGCAAATAATGTCAGCCTGGAAATGATAATATTGCAGATTACAGGAACGAACATTATGTTACTATATGTTATATTAAAATACACTCAAGCATTCATATATGGTCTTTACTTTTATTATCTATACTGTTATCCCTGTCCCTGAGTGCTTATTGTGGCTGTTATCATTTACGTATATCCGTTTACTACTACCGTGAAACCAAAATAAATAAGCTTATACTGTTAGAGACACAAAACATTTTGCAATTCAACTATTACTCTGTCGCCAGTATTCAATGCACACAGAAAGCAGCCAAGAAACCAAGTCCATATTGTTTATAAAAAACTGTAAGTTCACCTGTGACTACCAGTCACTTTTGTAAAAAATAAAAGTAGCACTTATTTGCATCAAAAAGTGTCAGTGTAGAATTTGTCCCGATCATCGCGGGGCATTGTGAAACTATTATTGTGTCGTGTCTCGTGCCCTAACCTTGGGCTTTGGTACTTTTGATTTTATCTATCGAGTTTGCAGAAAACGCTATAATTTTACAGCAATCGTCAATGCAATCGTTGGCCACGTTCATGTTGTAGTGGGTCATGTCGTATTTTCCTAAATTTTCGCAAAGTTAGTGCGGTGATTGTTACGAAATAACGAGTAATTATTGCACCATCCAAGATTGCGTAGACTTCCTCTTCCTTTTTTGTCATCATATGTCGTTTTCCTTCATCAAGTCAATATCCAGCAAGGTCTTTAAAGACTAGAAGCAAAAAAGGAATCCAGCCTTACTGTTTTGGTAAGCATATTATAAACATTATTTTGAATAATAAAATAAATCAACAGGTGCACACACGTGTGTCAGTCTGTCAGTGTGTACGACACGGTCTACAACGTACAAGTGACAAGTAAGAAAACTGCGTTTGTTAAATATTATCTGTAATGCAGTATTGTACGTCATTGTCATTTTAATATCGATATTTATGTATGCAGACTTACCGTTCTAAAAATAAATGCTCATTATCTGTCTTCTGTATAGGTGATTGCACAAAAGGCAAACCTGAAACAGATCCAGTTCCAGCCATCAGCACCAGCTGCCATTATTAGTCTTTTGCTAATGCACACTCAAGTAAGTACTAAGTACTCAAGTAAGGTAACACGTAAGCTATCAAATTAAGTCAGCAGAAAATCAATCACAATCATATCTCTCATTTCTGTCGAGTGACAATTATCTGTCTTCTGTAGGAACTGCATAAGGAAAACATAAGTGACAAGCTAGGATAGATTCCAGATCCAGAGCGAAAATAACACGGATGACGGATAACAGCCAAAGAAAATAAATAATACAGATACAGATTATACAGGTAAGATACACTACTTGATTAAAAGTGGTTTAAAAAGCAATTTCAGTATAGTTTAATGTTAACTGTAAAAAGTGTCAGCATTTTATGTTCATTTGGATATGACTAAAATATTTATATTTGTTATTTTTAGAATGTATTTACGAGTGTACTATTTGTATGTGTGCCTACTTATTTATAGAAGGAAATTCTAAGAAATTTATGTTAAGTTTCATTTTACCGTTAGAGATTAATATATTAGAATATGTACTTAAGCTAAGCTAAGCGAGTTCCGTGGACTTCGTGGTTCAGGGAGGGAAATAGAATTGTTGTTTGTTGCTTACTGTGCTTGATATTATGTGGCAATATTATGTTGTATGTTGTGTTTTTAGTATGACTACCGAGTGTATAAAAGCAAGAGAAGACTCGGTGGTCATTGGCATTCCGTTTTTAAGAGTTCGTTGTTTAATTTGATCTGAAGAGACAAGAGAGAATTCGTTGGCTTACATTTTTGTATTATTTTGCCCTGTTTTCTTTTAATTTAAAATAAATGTCTTTAATTTTCCTGCCACAATTTTAGTCTTTTACACATTTAATTCAGTCCTTATTTTTGCACACTCATTCACATCTCTCGAAAGCATAACTGACGGCGGGTAGCTATTAGTTTAGGTGGCTTTCAAAATTAACTAAACCAACTGTACAAGTCACCTGATTTTTTTGGCATTGTTAAATACTTGAATGAATCATTTAGATTCGTAAGTACTTTGTAGTATTAATAGTAACTTTTAAACGTTATTTGGTTTATTATTTTAATCAATTAATGCTATTTTCTACTTTTGATTTTGCTCCATTTGTCCAGGTTTGTTTTTGGGGAGAAGCCTATTTTGATTTTAAAAAATCTAGACTGTGCGTGGATAGTTGAAGATGGAATCAGCCGGGATTTCATTATGGAAAAGAATTGGGAATGAATGTTTTGTTAAAGGTAGTTATATGACTGCTGCAAAGTGGTACTCGAAGTGCATAGATTTTCCGGTGAGTGAGTGTCCAGATAAAATTGATGCGTTGTCCAACCGAGCAGCTTCGTACTTGAAATTGGCGTGGTTTTCTTTGGCTTTGAAAGACAGCGAAAGTGTTTTGAAAGAAAATCCCGTCCATGTGAAAGCAATTTATCGGAAATCAAAAGCACTTTGTGGTTTGAACAAGCCTCATGAAGCGATTAAATTTCTAAAGAGTCAGACTAGCCAATTTGAAGATGATATGGAAAAGAAGGAAATCTTGATGAACGAAATAAACACAGTGGACAGTGTAAAAGATCAAGTGAATGGGATTTACGACATGAATAAATTAATAGAGTTTAAAGAAGCGGAAATGCGACTAGAAAATATGTTGGAATATACCGGTCCTATAAAAGTTGGTGCAGTAGAAGGAAAAGGTCGGGGGGTGCTCGCGACTCGAAATATTTCTGCTGGAGAATTGATTTTAACGTCACGGGCTTTCATGATTGTTTTCCGAGACTCAGGCCGAGTGTTGGAAAAAAACGAATTGCTAAGTAAGATTTGTCTGCGATTGGAAGCTGAACCTGAGAGCAGAAAAGAAGTTTTCAAATTATTTGCTGGATCTGAATTGGGTTATCTGAACGAAGAAGATGCGATGAAAGATTCCGTTGAAATAATGGAGCGAGTCGGGGAAATAATAGTTCACAATAGTTTCTTCGGTGGTGTGATGTCAAGCAACGAAAAGCAATCCTCCGGACTTTGGATTCTCCCGTCTTACATAAATCACAGCTGTGGGGATTGCAATTCTTTGTGGGCTGACTTCGGAGATTTTTTCTTTGTTCGTGCCTTCAAGGATATCAAAGAAGGCGAAGAAATTCTCATTTCCTATACTACTTCAATGAATTGCTTCGAAGAACGGAAAACAATTCTCAGTTCCTTTAAATTTAATTGTGATTGCACTCTCTGCACTTACTCCCAGTCCCTACCACCAGAAAATAGAGCAACAATCGCAAAACTTATGCGAAAAATGGAAAGGATTAAGCAAAAAGATATTTTGGACGCTGTAGATGGAGAATGGCTTCAGAAATCAGTCAGTATGATCAACAAGTTAAGTCCACAATCTTGTCACAACTTTGAACTCATTCATTTCTATGAACATCTGGGTCTCTACTACTTACACATTGATATGGATAAAGCAATGCAATTCTGTGAAAAAGGTTTCGCTCTCACTGATGGAAATTTTTTGTGCCATGCTGCAGTAGACTTTGCCTTCAATCTTGTTTTGATCTTGTTGGTCAAAGGAGGAAAACAAAATATTAAGCTAGCAAAGAAGTGGGCCTTCAGAATGAAGAAAAATGTCATGATTTCTTATGCCAGTGTCGAAATTCTTCGGGCCAGAGGAGGAACTAAGCCTGGACAAAGTATTCTCGATTCATTGAAACAAAATGGCATTGTTTTGTGAATTGGTCATAAATATCTATAAAAAACTACCACAGTCTTTATCCCAACGTCTAACTAACAACAGCTAAATACTATATTATTTTTACCAATTGAGATTAAAGATTAATTAATATAAAATACTAATTAGAGGGCTGTTTACTAACATTCGGGTATTTCTAAGTTTACTTTTAGTTTGTAATTGTAATAGAGTAGACATTTCCAGTGGCATATTTCTATAATTCTATAATTTTCCATACTATAAAATCTCTAGTAAATTAATTATAATATACTTAATTATATTTATAAAATGCTCTTCTATTATAGCATAGTATTATATTCATTAGTTGTGTTTCCTTTGAAACTAATTAAATGATAGTTGGTACAAAATTCTACAGTATTACACCGTTCTCTTGTTATAGTTTATACATTTGTTGATTTTGTTAAGTTTTGTTAGTGTTATATTATATTATATCAATTCAGTATTTATATAATAATAAACTTACCTTATTGATAATAAGGAAAACATAAAAATAAAGTAAAATGTTAACAGTTAAAATGAATATGGATATTGGAGTTGTAGTGTTGTTTCTATGTTTTCTTTGACATGGTGAGATAGGTTTACTTTAATTGCATTTAATTTTAACCACGTATAAATACAAAAAAGTAGTATTTTAAAAGGCGTAAGGCTTCATAGTTGTCTATAGATTAGACGTCTGGTAAAATTGCTCATTACTCATTGCATTTTCCATAGGTACCTATGGCTACCTAAAGTTCCATTAGAGTAAATGAAATATTATACTTAGGAAGTGATTGTTATTCTACCGTGCTCTTAGCTAGTCATTAGGAAATAAAGCTAGATTACTATACATGCAAATGCAATCACATTATCATCCCACATGCAATTTTTTGTTTACTTATTTTAAACCTTGCATAAAACCCTCGCAGCCAATCTTGCACCGCAATCGGAGGATAGACTTGTGAAGATGAGGTTCTACATCCATTTTCTGACAAAAATGCAAAAATGTGTATTTAATTTTAATCTCCAAATAATAGACCTATATTTTCTGTGTATTTTCTGCAGTTTCTACCCAGAAGACCATAAATCTTAACTAAAAAAGTAGGTCAAAGTGTGCAAAAAACATGAAAGATCATCCGTAACTGAATTGGGGTACCCAAGTACTTCAGACATAGATAGTTGGGAATTGTAGCATTTATTACTTAATACTTACATAATACTAAAAACTTGTGTTGACAAAAAGTCTAAAAGGGTTGACAAAAAGGTGTTGACGCCCGAATGGGTCAAAGTTGTGTTGACAATTCGGGGCATTCCCCATAATACATATACCTACCGTTTTTATTGTCTTCCAAAATACTATACCCATTTAAAATACCCATTTCTAAACTCCGATTTCTTCTGTAGAGCTAACAGTATATCTAAGCCAGAGAAATTAATAATTGTGTTGTTGTTTAGCTCGATTCACGCTAACATTACTATTTAATATCACGATATATTTTCTGAATGATAACTTTTGAATAGATGAACGTAGCTCATATCAAGTCATTCACATTATTTTGAGCCTACATGTATTTTTGGACGTCATGGCCTAGTTCTAAGTATAAAGTTTCTTTCTATCTATAAAGTATGAAAACTAGTTCACTATCGGTGACGTGTGTCCAATGACACGTTAGCTTTTGAATTTTTTGCATGTGCAATGTATTCCCAAAACTGTGAACAATATCTGTCAAATAAGTTGAAAGAAAGTAATGAATGGAAAGTTGTTTGCATGTAGATTGTGTTTGTGTGAAATGAAACTGAAGTAGGTGTACCTTACAAAAGTTTTGCATAATCCCTATTTGATGAACTTTTAAAGCAGGGTTGCGTTTTGTCCGGACAAAACTATTACTGTCCAGGATGAAATTAGTTTTGTCCACTTTCTATCCAGGACAAAAGTGGACAAAACTAATTTCTTCCAGGACAAAACTAGTTTTGCCCTGGATAAAACCACTTTTATCCACTTTTGTCCACACCTTCCTATCCGGACACCACAACCCTGTTTTAAAGCATGTATAATGTACATAGAGTATTATGATTGGAAATGACGCACGAAGAAAGCAAACTGAGCCCGTCATTACATTCCGAATTGACAAATATTGTTTGATCGATATAAAATATAGGTAAGTAAAATTGCTTTGTGAAAATTAAATTCCATTGTTTTAATAAAGCCATCAGAAAGGCGATCAGGATTGCATGGCAGAGGGCAATTTATTTTAGTTTAAGCAACTGACATGATGACATAGATAACACGAAGAACTTTTCACTTGTAGATTAATCAGTCAGTAGGGAAAGTGTTATAATATTATTAATGTTGCATCTCTCTGCAGTGCAGGCATCTCATCTGGGTTAGATCTACATCTCCCTCGTGACTCGGGTGACGCTGTGCTAGAGAAAATCAATAACTTACCTTGGCTAACACGCACACAGTGGACGTAAACCGGGCGTTTGTTGAAGAAAAAGGTCACTCCACTCCCCTTTCTATCCTTTTGTGTACAATCCTGTAGATATCTATAGAATTGCCATAAAACACGAAGGCCGAGCGACGGAGCTGCCGGGCTGGATAAATATTATGGTTTTCTGCTCTCAACAGGTTATACGTGCTTTATTACCTTCTTTCAGTCTATTTCTGTGCAATATTTGGATCGCATTTAGAAATTGCGCATCTTTTGTAGTCATAAATAGATTGGACTACTGCGTCATTCACGCCTGACTTGGTAAATAAATACAACTATAAATTGCAGAATCCGTCCCAGTAGCAAACTCTAAGGGCCAAAGCTAATCAAAAAAATAATTGCTAATAGTATTCCACTACCTATCCACATCTGCCTGTTAATATTCTTTTATACTGAGAATTACTATTTTAGTGTTTGGTGAGTAATTTCAGTTTTTCTAAGCACTCATTTCATGCAAACGTTTTAAATGTTTAAAATTATATTAAAAATAGCACTATATAAAATTTTATACAAGCAAAAGCGCTTGTATTAACAATTGCATCGCTAAAAATTCTAAAAATTATAACATTTAAATTAATTCCATTTCATGCAATTCCCATCTGAGCATAACGAAATATTTTTGCAAGTCGAGAACCGATTTATTTATGCTTTAGTTGTAGTTTGTCTCACGTAGGTCCAGCTAATTTATTTTGATCTTTACAGAAAACTACAGACATTGAGGATATTGCATTAGTATACTTCTATTTATTAAATCGAGAAAGATGTCTTTTCGTCGACAGGATATTATAAGTTGTAATTCCAACAACTTGCAAAAGCACGTAAAGTGTATCATTACTATCGATCCAAAAATCACTGTCAAGGGAGGCGTCAAGATCGGTGATACCATTACTGGCCATGTTTTTCTTACTAATAGAAAAGTCGTATCATGCAAAGGTAAAACATTTAACTTATTATTTACTTTATTATTATTAATCATTTATAATTAATAAATATTATCATTTAACTTATTATTTATTTTATCATTATTAATTATTTTATAATTAACAAATATTATTATTTAACTTATTATTTATTTTATTATTATTAACTTATTTCTTATTATAGAAGATATTTTACCATGATCGCATTTAAGTTGTTTTAATTTAATTTAATTAATTACGAGGTTTGCACTTTAAGTTTTTTGTTATAATTGTATTGTAATTTTTTGCTACAGGTTTCTACATTAGACTGCTCTACAGCAGTACACATTCATTCAATGTGACTACGGTTAGCTACCTGATTACAAATGGCAAGACCCAAGATGGTAAATGACTAATTAACTATTATAAAAATATTTAATATTTAACTTGAAAATTTATTTTTAATTGCAACTTTTATCCTTTATTCTATAGGCATTCCAATGAATATCAAGTCCATTCCCACAGGAACTCACAGACTGCCATTTAGTTTAAAATTGCCCTGTGACTATTCCATGGTTCCTATTTATGAGACAAAAACCTATCCACAACATTATCACTTGCAAGTAATTATAGTGTTTTCATCATCAAGCTTGCCATTGCATTCAATGCCTATTACAGTCACGGAATATTTAAACATCCGACAAGTACCCGAATACAATTTGCCCATCCAGCATTGCATTAAAGGAAATACGTCAATTCTGGGGACGGATATGATGACCGTTTTGGTAACCTCTCCGAGGTCTGCTTACATTTCTGGCGAAGAACTACCGTTTGAATTGGAAGTCACCGAAGGACATAGAAAAATTAAAAAGATTACAGTCTCGTTTGTAAGGAGAGACTTTATGGAAATAACCCAGACAGAGCCTCTGAATTCCAAGAAATATGTAGAAGAATGCATTGTTTCCAAAACTATTTCAAAAATATCTGAATTCATGGAGGAAAATTTGGAACTTCCCTTGGGCTTGAAACAAGTCTACTCGATCTGTAAGAAATACGAACAGTTAAATGGATTTTACTCTCTTGAAGCAAGAACATATTTTCTGAAGGTATAAACTATTTATTTTGTATTTTTAATCAATTTTGACATTTTGTATAATCACTGAAATATTTAATATTATTCCAACAGTTTGTCATTGAATCGGTAGGAATGGGAAAAACTATTCATGGTATTATTCCAATTGTCATCGGGACTGTAGACGCTTCAGTAAACTCCGATGATCAAGATCTCAGCCCAAGCAGCTCGTCGTCATCAACTGAAGATACAAATAATGTGAGCAATATCTTCGGATCTTTCACATCTCTCTTGCTACCGACTTACTCAGAAATCATGGGATCAAACAGTCCTACCCTACGAAATGGAGATTCAACAACGTCCTTAGAAACATGTATGTTTTCATATATTACTATTTTTAATCAAAAAATTGGAAACTGAAGTTAAGTTAAACGTAACTAGGGTCACATTTAAATAATTTAAATATATAATTTAATTGTTCAAATATAGAAACTCAACAAATTAGTTATAATTTTAATTTAATTATATAATAAATATTTTACTTTTACAGTGCCTCCGACATTTGAGGAAGCTTTACAAAAAGGTCGTCACTCGGTACCTTTGTTACATTTTTAATTCTTTGCGGCATTCAAAACCGGAAGAGATTCGATTAATAAAAACGAAACAAAAAACATTGCCACATTTCTATTAACGGTCCAAAATGAACTCGCTTTTAATTGTATAATGTCTGTTAATTCAAAAGATTAAAATAAAAGCCAAATTCAACATACTGAATAAACATGAACTAATTACCTAATAATATACTGTAACAGCATTCCATGCAAAATAAAACATACCTATACAAAATCCTATACAAATATGTAAACCTAGCAAAGTTACTTAGCATTAAATGATTTATTACAGGAGCTTTCAGCTTTGGTAATTGCATACTATCCTATGGCTTTGGATTGCAATCAACCATGATTTTATGTAATTTTTACACATTTTCGCCATAAAGGACCAAAAAGGCATTCTTGGCTATTGATTTATGATTTTGGGAGTTGATAAAAATCAGAAGATTTCGTTTATACACAAACGTGTAGGAAAAGTACGAAAAATTGAATTAAAATTTATTTTTGTGCTCGATTTTCAAATAAAAGGTAATGTTAATTTGTACATTTGAGGATTCAAATTTTTTTGTCTACATATTTACATGAATTCATATCTTATAGCTATTGGAATTATCAAAATTGAATTTGTAGTATTATTTGTAAATATAATAAAAGTGTATAAAAGTTATAAAAGTTTTATAGTTATAATTAAGTGTCACAAAAGTCTAATTTTACTTAAGCTTTGAAAATATTCGGTCACAACGATTTTAGAATGGCTATTATCCACTCCATCCATATGAATGACTGGGTTGATAAGGTTTGGGTACATGGTAGTAATCTTGAGGTCTTGATTCGCCGTAGTCGTACCTGTGGTGATTATATTTACCTTTTGATTCATGTCCATATCCTGAATTGTGTCCATAACCATGTTTCCATTGGTTATAATGTGGACCGTCATGGTCTCCACCACCGTAGTGCCTGTAATTTCCATGATGTCCCCAGTCGTTTCCTTTTTTTGCATAATTAGTATAGTAGTATTGGGCGGATGACACGGCCACCAAGACGAAAGTCAAGAAGATAACAGTCGACTGAAAGTTACCAGAAAAATTAAATTAAAGATTTAATAAATAATAATTTATTATTATGAGTAATTAAATAGTGTTCATTTTAATTGAGTTTAAATGTGGATTATATGAAATCATAAGACTACATAATAAAATTAATATTATAATTATTGCAAAAAATCATCTTAGATAAAATATTATATTAGATTAATAATTTTGGCAAATAATTTTTTTGAAAATGTCTTTTTGATTAACTATTGCAGTTAATTCTATTAATTACAAAATAATTCTATTATTATCCTAGCTAACCGCTATATCTCGATAATGTTCATACAAAATATTCTATAGGAACAATTACTAGCAACTGATCCGAAGTAATTATTAATGTAAAGCCTTTTGAAACTCTAAAAATCTCTAACCTTATTCATTGTTACAGGATTTCAGGAGTTGTTCGTTAGAAGAGATTTGGATTTTTCAAACTAAATATCCTGGAGAAGATTCCATATGTATTTATATACCTACAAACATACCCCTTTAAGTACATTATGCGTAATGTATAGATGCTTAAAGGGATAGTGGAAAAACCTAGTCGTCGTAAATACTATCATAAAATGTTGCTTTGTGAGGTTCATTTTTTTAGATCAAATAATTATTATGTTGCTTATTTACATCGCAGGAAGTATTGTTGCATTTTATCGAGATGCGTATCGCTCCTGGTAAGAAGTGTTTTATTTTAGCCAGCCCACTGGCCAAAATGGTATAAAATGGTAAAATCAGAGTTCAACTAGCCGGTGGGTAGTGGCTAGGTGGCTAGGGGGCAAAAGTGGCTAGTGGGCGGGTAAATTGCTAGGTGGCTAGTGGGCAAAAGGGGCAAAAGTGGGCAAAAGTCAAAATGGGGCTAATATATACACTAAAGGATGTAAAAATTGGCGCAAAATTTTGAATATTAGGTACTTTTACCCCTTTTGCCCACTACCCACTTTGCCCCTTTTACCCGGGTGGGTGGGCAAATGTAGTTTTAGCCGTTTAAAACTGAACTCTGGGTAAAATGACTAGTGGCTAAAATACCTTACACTACTTAGTATAGTAAGAATTACCTTTGAGTTTAAAATGCATCCAAAATGAATTAGATCAACTCTATTATTAAGTTTGAAGAGGTTTGTGCAATGATATCCCTCTTAGTATTACATCTAATGACTTTGTTTTTATTGCATTTTTAACAATAGGAAAATTGTAAAATGTATTGCTATAATTTGCACCACATACTGAGCCTAAGATGCAAAAAATTGATGATAACATATTTTCCTCAACCATAAACTCAGAGAAGGTTGATTTCGTTTCGCATCACGTAGTCACGCTATCCAATATAGTATTTAGCATGCACTTTTCTTGATATTATGTATCATTCAATAGTTTTTACGATAGAATTCTCAGGTTCAGGACATAACTGTAGCTTATCTAATGTTTGTTAGCTGCTACTACAGAGTACTACGGACTGCAGACTCGTAAATGCATGCAGTAAACATAAACTGGGTGCGGTTTGTGGTTGAAGAAGACATAAATTGCAATAAATGTAATAATAACCTAGTTTATTACCCGTCGTAAAAATGTGCACTATGGAATATCTGTGAAGTTCTGCTCGCACGTCATCCGGTCATCTACTACGCTAATTAATCGCATCACTTACTCCAATTGTTTTTACTTTTCCATAGGTTTGTTGCTGACTTTCAATAAACGAAAGTGAGTATAGTAGACAGAACAAGGAAATGTTAAAACTGCATAACAATGTATTATGTAGCAAAAAACATCCAATAGACACACAGACAATAGATGAAATTACAATACGAAAGCAATTCTGAAAAAGCAAGCACGCTCTCTGAATTCTGAAAAAGTCGTCCAGACGTCGTAAAGATATATTTATAACGCCAATAACTGGTTTTAAGTATTAAAGCAATAATAATGATCCGGCCACTAAAGTAGCGGTTAAAATCACAGAGTTGAAAAAAATTTACCTACCTACCTATATATCTATAGTTGGTAGGGCAAATTTATATTTTACTGCATTGATCCAAGGAGTCATTGCAAAAAAATCCCCTTTTAATTTAAGTACGGATGTATAGATTTTTGGGACTAGTGCATTCCGTACTTAAACTTTAAATTGTTATAACTCAATAACGAAAGCTTGTACGTATATACTTGTTTTACCAATATTTCTTATCTTAATAAGATCTATCTGTTTGATTTTAAGTACATTTGTAGTTAAATAATGTATATCCCCGGTTAATTTTAGTACGTACGTACTAAAGCTAAATGGGGATATCACTAGTCCCAAAATTCGATACATCCGTACTTAAAGCTACATTTTATTTTTTTCAATGGGATCAAACTAATCATCAATAGGATTTTACAAAATGTCAGTAAATATTATACGTAGATATTTAAACAAATTTGACATACAATGTAACAAAATTTACGCTAAAAAATTACTTAACTAATCAACAATGATTTCATACATGATAAAAGCAGATATCTGACAAAATGGGCCACGTTGATTATAAACCATTGAAATCCACGGAAAATGCTTGGACTGCCATTTAAAATAAAATTTGAAATAATTATTTCAGTGAAGATTGTAGACGAGAAAAATTTTATATTGCGACGGCTTGTAATCACATTATACTTGTTTTTAAACATGATTTCATCAATCATTTATATTACAACTTTCTAAAAAAAATCATTGGGTGTAAATTTCTATGAAATATTGAAAAAAGATGCCTATCGACCATTTTAAAACAATATATCTGTTATCCGTAGCCAATTATCAAAAAGAGGCCAAAAGAAGTAATCATTGTTGCCATCCATGGCCCTGAGAAGGAAGATACCTGACAAGAGCAAAATCCAACTTTTTCTTGCGCCTCTGCTCTGCTGTTGGAAAGATATCGATTGCAAAAAGCTCCCTACGTACATCGTAGATGCCACGCAACCAAAGGGCATCTGATCAGAAGGATGCAGAAGGAAGAAAATATCTAGGTCATTCAGCTTCCTATTTTCCACCACGTAACAACGTACGTTATATTTCAGTCCATTTAACTCAATCACTTTCACTTGAATTACTTCTTTTCGTTTCTAGAACTTGTACTGCCTATATACATACTTAGTCTCCTTTATAATTACTTACTTTAAATTGATATTTTATAATTTTTTGACAGGAAAACAAAAACTGCTCAATTTGAACCCGTAGGTCTACGGTTTTAACAGTAAACGTACTTCTATAAAAACTTGGTGAGTAATTCAATGATAATTGTAATTTATATTTTTTGTATTGCATTTTGTACATTTTGTAACCAATAAAGTACCTAATTAATATTACTAAGCTATAATATGGTTTCAGAATGTTAGTATACCAGAAAAATTATATATTTAGTGTTAAAGCATTCTAACCTTACAAAATAATTGTCTTGTTCTTGTTTTAATATATAGGTAGTCAAAATATGGATATTTGTTCGCTGATCTCCTCTTGAAAAATAATGTCTCTTCATCGGGATACTATCGTTACACATACAGGCAATTTACACCAATACGTTAAAAGTTGTATTGCTTTTGATCCAAAAATTATTGCGAAGCGTCAAATCAAAATTGGAGACATAATTACAGGCCACGTTTTACTTACGAATAAGAAAGTTCTATCATGCAAAGGTACCCTTGTTTTGGCATAATTACCTGTACCTCAATAATTATTCACATAATATACTCATTAATGTGGGGTAATCTTTAGTCTATTAGTAATAAAAATATTTTTATATGATTTGATTAGAAAGTCATTTTTTAAAAGAATTTTTATATTATCTAATGACTTTGACCCCCAAATTTCTTTATTTTCTAAAACTTTTACTTTCATTAGAAAATAACGTAGCCTTTTTATTAAATTTAATTTTAAGCACATAGGTTATTGATATTTTTTTATTTGCAGGTATATCTATAAGAGTATTGTTCGATGCAGTGTACATTTGGAGAATTCTCTGGAGCAACGATCTCATAAAAAATGGAAAGACTCAAGATGGTTAGTATTGAAATAAATATTTTGGTTGAAGTAAGACAGTGGTTGCACATTTTAAAAATCGCGCCATGAAATACACAAGGCATATCAGGACCTGCTTTCGAGGAACCTAACCTAATTAAGACAATAAAATTGATAGGTATTTGTGCAACCACCACCTTACTTCAACCAATATTTTTATTTATTTATCAACAATGCCATAACTGACTACCTATTAAATATTGATTGTTTTTCGAAATTATAAATCACTTTAGGTGTTCCAATAAATGTGAACGCCATCCCAAAAGGGACTTATAGGTTTCCTTTTCGTCTGGAATTGCAACTAGCAGGTATGGCTCCAACATGCAGATTTGGGATTGGAGACCACAAATATGCATTAGAAATAATGGTTGCTTTTCAAACGGGAGTGCAAAGACTGTATTCAATGCCAATCACTATAAGCGAGTACTTGAACATCCGAGAACTGCCGGAATTCTACCACGCCCCCCTTCACTGCTGCGTTCAAGGATCTGCCTCACTTTTTGGATATGACGATTTAAGTAATTTCAAAGTAATAATAAATTCCCCAAGGAGTGCTTTTGTTGCAGGAGAAGATCTTCCCTTCACTTTAAGAATTATGGAAGGAAAAAATAAAATTAAAAAGATTACAGTCTCTCTTGTGATGAGATTGTTCTTTGCATTTTCCACTTCCCCTTGGAATGACTATGAAGACAAAACTATTTTATCTAAACCGATTTTAAATGTATCAGAAGTTATTGAAGACACAATAACTCTACCAAAGAATCTGAAACAGATATTCCGAATTTGCTGCAAATTAGATGACTATTTCTGTTTAGAAGCCAGGGAGTACTACCTCAAGGTAATTTTTAGTTCGCTAGCTTCAGGGAACAAAAAAGGTACCCCTTTTTTACAAAAAAGTAAAAAAAATGCTTAAAATTAAAAGTAAATTAAAAAGCAGCATTTTTTTCCTTTTTGGCTTATTTACATGTAAAGTGGGCACGTCAAAAATGGTAAAAAGGCAAAAAAGGCTGCATTTTTAAAAACTTACTTCTACCTTTTTTATAAAAAGGGTCCATTTTTGTTCCCTGGTTCCCTGGTACCTTTAAAATGGATGCTGATGCTTATTCTGCAAATTTCCGTAGATTTTGATAAGAAAATATTGTTTAGAATTTTGGACAACAAGAAATAATAAATGGGAATGTTGTTAGGTCTCTGTTCAACCAACGGGAATGAGAATGAAACTCCAGGAGTTGGTTTCAATTGCAATTGGCACTGTGGACTCTGATGATTGTGTCCATCAATCCCCCGAAACACCTTGTTGGCCGTCCAATGACGAATTACATGTTAATAAAGTAATGTTCACGTCATACGAGTCCGTTTTCTTACCGACGTACGAAGAAATCGATAAATCACAATTACAAAGCTCAAGCCGAGACAGATTGTCAGTGTCTTTAGAATCTTGTAAGATCAACTTATTCTTTTTCTAAATTGGCTACTAGATGATCAGATTTTTGAATATAATTCGTCATTTCGTTTGCCATTAAAACTGAAGTTTACAATTATTGCAAATTTTGAAAATCTAACAAGAAATACCGTTTTTTATTCCATTTATAGTGCCTCCCACATTACAAGAAGCATTAATGTGACTGAAAATCTGAAACTCCGGATCTTAGTGCCCTCTTAAACGTAATGCAATACATAATCCTAGTTGGCAATGCAGAAAGAAGATACTTTATAATACTAAAAGCAATTACAAAACTAAATCCATTATTTATATTTACTAGTTATTATAATTAGCAAAATATTTATGCGGCAGAAGTAATCTACTGTACTAGGATCTTGAATTATCGCATAAGCCTCTAACTTTTGGAGTATCTACTTAACTATAAATAATTAGTATAAAATATTCATGTTATTGATTACGGTTTGACTGGTGATCTGTGATCTTTGCAAAAGGAGAGCTGAATTTGTGATTGTGAGCATATTAAAGTAGAACACGTTTATGATCATACAAATTCGCGACTACAATTAATTTCCCATCGAACGTATAGAAAATATTAATACACCAACGACCCAAAGCAGTATTAAATGGAACATCTTTTGTCGTTTGGTATTTTACTCGTGATTACGTATTGTGTGCACTACGTGTACTGCTCTAGATAGATTTTGTGTCTTTTAAACTAGAAATACTTAGTGTTATTTCACTGCGAAAGGGAGTATATAATATAAATGTATACAATTCAAAAATAGAATTGTATTATGTAATAAAAGATTGTCATCAATTAATTGCGCCAGCAGCATCAGAAAGTACGCAATGCTATTAATATTGAAAGCTCAGTACCTCAATGACGCATAGCGGATTTAAATTAATTCTGTGTTAAAAAATTTCAAACACAGGTGCTTCAGTGCCTGTTGTACAAAACATTGGGAAACCCAAGTCGTACAAATACTTTAGCCAGCAGAAATAAATTTAAAATGAGTCAGAAGCTTGATCCGTAGTTTTAATAATGATCTTACCAACCTGGATTCAACTCATGGTGCTATGATTACTTACTAAGAGTGTAATTATGTAACTGGTATAAAAATCTTTGTACCCAAATTCTGTATGGGAAATTTTATTTGCAATTACTTGCATCACTTCAATTTTTTAAAATCCTCCTCTGTTACAATTAAAGCTTTTTAAATTTCAATTATTTATAATTTACCCTAGAGCTGTACGAGTGAGGGTGTGCTTTTGATAGAATGATTACAGTATACAAGCAGCGCAGCGGCATGCCTACTAAAGCATATCGTGGAAACGTAAATAGGAATTACAGACATTAATAGTTTTCCTTATTAACTTTGATGTGTTTGAAAAAGTTGATTTCCTATGTTTATGGGTAGTTAGGCATCGCTTATTTTAATAAGGTGGTAAAGCAAGGACAAAATATGTAACGAAACAAGGGCAAGTACACAGAAATAACTAGATACGTTGTTAATTTATTTAATTGGCTACAGAAGAGGCAGTGCAACATTTAAAAATATATATCGAGAAAAGCTAATCTTCTTCATAATAATATTATATATCAGTCCTCGGCTAAATATACCATTCGCAGAGGTAGCGTTTAGTCTTGGATTGACTCATATGGGAAGAACGAAATTCGTTTGATGTGGACAACGCTACAGAAATATACTCAAGTATTTAACGATTAAGGATACTACTAGCGGGGTAACTTAAGCATACACTTTGTGTGTATTACTTAGGATTAAAATGAAGCCGTATTTATTTACCAAAAATTTCCAAAAAGTGGCGGAAGGGGAACATCTGGAACTTGTTGCTCCGAAATATTAATCAAATTTGAAAATTCTAATAAGTTTTCAATTATAACGTTGGCGGAAAATCAAGTTTTCCCGCTAACTCTATAATTCAAAACGTATTAATATTTTTTAATATTTCGGAGCAACAAGTTCCAGATATTCATCTTCTGCCAATTTTTGGAAATATTGAAGACTTTTGGTAAATAAATACAGGCTACACTGTAATCCTAATTAATACACACAAAGTGTATGCTCAAGTTACCCCACTAGTAGTCACCCACAACTGGACAAAAATAAAATTTTAGGGCTATATTTTATTTTGGTCAGCATAATTTTTATAAAATTTTATTAAATGATGTTAAGTATTTGTATCTCGAATCTCACGTATCTTTAATTAACTCAAATCATAGTATTCGCGGTATCAATAATGTTTTAAATGCGCAACACCACTTCACGTTTATGTCATTTTTAGTTGTTGAACTCCTCTCTCAGTTAAGGATGCCACCGATCTTGCCCGATTTACAAACTCGATTTTATCTTTTACCTCAAGAAGCTGCCCTGAAAATCTGAGCAGTCTAGTTGAAACCATTCGAAAGTTATCGTGCACAAGGATTTCCGGACAGACAAACAGACAGAAATAGTATTAGCATACAAAGCGGATAAACTTATAGTTTCAGACTTACTACATAGCACAAAGTCATGCTTAGGTGAAAAAGCCCAAAGGTACCTTTTTAAAAGGGAATTGGTTTTTTATTTCTTTTATTTACTCTATATAATATTCAAGATAAAATTCTTGCTTCACTGAAATGAGACTTGTTAGCTGTATATTCTGGCTTACTTCTTAAATCAAAGAATTTATAAAAACTTGTGTAATCTTCCCATTCGTAATTAATACCGCTGCATTTTACACGCTTACTTCCTTAATCAAGTAAGCTCTATGCAGAAAATATAACTAATAAATGCTTTAATTGTTGTACTCCCAGATAACTAGGTATTTCCAGTAGGTAGGTTATTATCATCTTTATGCTGTGTGTTTTATTGCAAAATCTTTTTTATCTGTAGCAGGTATAATTCCTTAGTATATAAGGGGGGCATAAATACCTCTGAGATTTGAGGCGTATTTTTCTACTAGTTCTCAACCCCTCAGAAATAGGAATGAAAATGCACTGGGAATCTGCCAAGTGCTATCAAGTAGTATTATTGTTAGGATACAATATAATAATAATATGACTCAATCTTCTACTATTATTTTCAGTCAGTTTCACACGGAAAATATTTGAAAACTCGTCCGCCAGATTTTGTGGACAGTGCATAGTTAGTCTTAGTTGAGCTGATAGTTCATACTCATCAATTGGTAAAAATATTTTTCCTAGCATAACAACTTTGTAATTAGTAGCTAATTTCAACTTCGCCTATTCCTTGTTTTGCATGCGTACGCATGAGCCGCAGTCAGGTATAATTCTGTTATCTCCATGAAAATCTTTGACGGTTTTCTGTTGATGTACCCGTTTATGTCCATCGGTCTCTATACCGATGTGCACATACTGCCTGCTGTTAGGTGTGCACTTGTTAATTTCCGATGTCTATAAAAGACAACCTTGAATTAATTTCTAACATCACTTCTATCTATCATCACTAACAAAATATCGTTATCGTTGTTAAATTGTTTGGTTTATATAAAGCTTCGATACTTATCCATCATATCGCGACATCATGTCAGGTAAGAAAAAACTTCATTACCTTGATTTATGTGCGAACTGTTTTATGACAATATTCCCTAAAAGTCGTTTCAAGTTGTAAAATTCCATAATATATAATAATTTTTGATAATTTTTAGGAAAAAGGTTAAATGCTTGGATTACAGCAGCTGTGGATGAGGAAACGGCTGCACAGGCAATCATCCTGGCAAAATCCCTGTCCAGAGTGGTCACCGAAGCCTGCAAGGTGGTTTTAGTATCCGAAGATGTTCCAGATCATATTGGGTGGGTTTTTGTAGCTAAAAAAACTTTCCTTATTATAAAAGAGCAAATAGGTTAAGTAGATGCATGATTAGAAATTAAAATACTACTTTTAATGTGTATCAAATTATAAAAACATTAATTGTTTCAATGACATGTAGAAAATATGTAAACCAATTTGGATAAACCTGTCAGATTTACGGTAAATAGTCTACTAAATAATCACCGATGTGTCGATGAATTTCAGTAAAATTTGCTAGAAACATATTTCTGCTGATAATTATGTGATGATGATAATTTTTTGCAGGAAACTCCTATCCAATTTTTTCGATTCAGCAATTTCTGTTGATCTTTCATCTAAAAATTCGAAACTTCCAAAAATGGATCTTCTTGTTACCGAAGCTTGGAATGCTAGCAGATATGCAAAATGTGTCGTCCTCTTCCCAAATAAAATGGTAATATTTTCCTTTTCCTAAGTATCTGATATGAAGGCCCTTTATAGATAATATCTGTCAGTCCGCCCATCACCACATTGAATAACCTAACAAGCCGAGTCGCACCCAAATTAGATTAGTATGCACCTATGGGGGAAAGAGATTTTTGAGGATTTGGTAGATTCGCCGTTTATCTCAAGGATATTCCCGTCCTTATGGATAAACGTGCGTTCAGTTAGGAAGGAAACAGAAGTGACCTTGGTCTCCATCGTGAGATATACAAATGAAGAACTAAATGTGTGATCATGTTCAAGTGCAGTTAAGTTTCCTTCCACATACACTCTCCTTCCGTATCTTACTCACCGTACATACCTACACAGCAATAGAAATGTTCCAACCAAACTTCCCCTCCGTTTGCATATAGATTGGATATACCAGGGTATGTGAAATGTACATAATTTATACGTTAAGGGGTATTGTATATAGAAGGAATATTGTTGATACTGTTGTACTTTAGGTATAACTAAATACAACAGTAACTTAAGTTGTATTACATATTTATATGGGAAAATATGCGTGTGAACATTTGGTCTGGAGAGTTTGATGAGGTCACTCTGTAATGGACAAAATTAGTAGCTGATGTGCCGGTCATTATGTAGAACGTTATTATTACACAAAATTGACTAATGTCATCAACAATCAATCAATAGTTAGAGATATTCTTTAAGCCCAATTGTTTAATGACATTTTTAAATACCATTTAAAATATATACCTCAATACCCCAGTCGATATTACCTGGGGTGACCAAGATGAAGTGTAAGTAGTGTTGATGTGTTTCGATCGACAATTTGGACTTTATAGGGAAAAACTTTTAATAGTAATAATATGAAAGCATTTTTTGTTTTCATTTTATAGGTTGTAAAAAACTGCGATGAGCTGTTTGATATGAAGGAAGATTTTTTGACGGTTAAGACTGAAAATGCTGAAAAGAGTATTGATGTATCTGTCATGGTCATTAAACCAGGATTTGGAGAATTCAGATCCATCAGAAAGTTGGCTATAGATGGCGATTATTGTTGTCGTAAGTTTCGTACTCAATTTTCTTCAATAAATATTTCTACATTATAAATAAGGCATAGGTTCTGATATAAAGGGATACGCTATAACAAGTTTAAACTCTCATTTGATTTCCAAATGTCAACTCTAAATACTATTACGGAGGTTTAACGTTTAACTGTCTAATTAATGCTAGTCCCAAGTTCGTGGAGAAAGCTGTAGAAAGAGTTGTAATTGACAGGCTTGTATCTAAACGAAGTAGGGAGGCGCAGCACTATCAGCAGCCTAAATGGAGAAAAAAATTGGCGAAAATGCAGAATTTTTGACAATATTATTTGTTGCGCCCCCTTCAATAAATTTATTGATACGTCGCTGGTGATTGATACTAACATATTGCTTTCATTTATTAATCATTTAATGGAAACAATTACGTTTTACCATAATAATAATTTTATACTTACAAGCTTTTATTGATTTTATAGTGTCGGAGCTCTTATATGAATATTTTCTCAACAAAAAGGGAGACCTGCCTGAAATTTACAACTTTTATGTCAGTACCAAGTCCCCCAAGAGAATGTAAGACAAACATTAAAATTAATAATGAAATATTTTATCCTTGTAGCATAACACGATCATTTAACAATTTCTTTCAAATATTTACCCCCATGCTTTTATTTTCCTACTACTGTTTTCCTATACCTTTCATGGAAAACCCCTACACTCATTTTATAAAACTTGACATACATATTTAGATTTTCCACCAAAAATAAAAATCATTTTATCTATCGCAAAGTTACCGATCCGTTGGTAACGCCAATTCCATTTTTATGATTCCACAGGAAAATGTTGGACGTCAAAATTCTGGCTGGTATTGAAAATGCTGAAGTTAAAACTCAAAGAAATGGGTTTACCATAAAAGAAATGTTGCCGGAAATATTTCAGGTAATTTTATAATTAATGCTGCAATGCAAACTAAACAGTGTCAGTTATAAAGTCTGATTACTATTTTTAATTGCACATAAAATTTAAAATTTATTAAGTATTTAATAAAGATATTATTTCTTAGAGCGCGTACGAATTATGGAAATCTTGGGTATCTGAAATAGGCATGCAAAAGCAATCCGAAAAAACCGTCCCTGACAAAGCTGATAATAGTTATTATAAAGATTGCATTGCCAGTGTCGGACACAGCTGTCGATTTCCAGGAGCCAATAACGTCGACGAGTTTTGGGAATTGATAAGGAACGGAGGAGATGGAATCCGTTCAGTGCCTGTCGAAAGACTTTCCGAAGGTCAACTGAATGATATAAAACTCACAGAATCAAAAGCTGGATTTCTCAAATGTCCTATTGACGAATTTGATGCCAAGTTCTTCGGAATCAGTCCCAGAGAGGCGACTTTTATGGATCCATATCAGAGGCTTTTATCTGAAGTGGCTTGGGAAGCTTTAGAAAATGCGGCTATTGATCCACATTCTTTGAAAGGCAGTTCCACGGGAGTATTTACTGGAGTCTGGACTCATGATTGCGAAGGACTTACTTCAGAAAAATCAACAGCGCAAGATTTTCACCATTGCATCCTTGGAAACGCTTTTTCTGCAACATCTGCAAGAATATCCTACTTTCTCGGCCTTAACGGGCCTAATGTGGCTACAGAGAGCGGCTGTTCGTCTTCGATGGTGGCTCTTCATTTGGCTTGTGACAGTCTTAGGAAAAAAGAATCAAATTCGGGAAAAGCTATGCACAAATTGGTTAGGATGGATTCTATGCTTTCGGAAGATATTCGGGGTCGCGGAAAATGCAAAAAGCCCTCAGAAATAACTAACATATTACTTACAGGGTCAACAGGACATCTAGGGTCATATCTATTACATAATTTGTCCAAAAATGACAAATTAAATATTTATTGCCTAATTAGAGGAAAAACTTGTGAACAGGGCCACAAGAAATTAATGAGCAATTTAAAAAAATACGAGCTATTAGATGATGTTAATTTAAATAATGTCTCTATTGTAATTGGTGATATTGCAGTTGAAAATTTTGGTTTATCCATAGAAGAATATAATAAATTATCCACATCCATTGATATGGTAATTCACTTGGCAGCCAAGGCTAATCATGTTGAAAAGTACATGATTAGTAAAGGAAAAAATACGGACCTCCGCTCCGTCAATGTGTTAGGAACTATCAACATTTTGAAATTTTCCGCCAGTATAAAAACAAAGCGAGTTATATTTTCGTCGTCATTTTCAACCATAAATCGTTTCTCAGACGATGGATTCGTTTCGGAAGAGTTTCCTGATGACGAAAATGATGCAGACGATCTTACAATGGGTTACTCTGTTTCCAAATTTGTTTGTGAGAAATTACTGAGGCAAGCTAATGAAAGGGGAATTCCTTGCACTGTCATTCGCTACTCGAGTATTTTTGGTCACAGCGAGACTGGACTTTTTATGTCCAATACAAATTCTGTCGTCACTCAATTATTCATATCTCTTCGTTTAGGGATGATTGCCAATGTAAAGGGATGTTGGTACGGAATTCCAGTTGACGTGGCTAGTAAACTAACACTAGAAATAATTCTAAACGATAAAGTCGATCATGGGGTTTTCAATATCGTTCAACCTTCTCCGATGTACGTTAACGACTTTGTTACAATAGCTGAAAGATTAGGGTTGAATTTAGCAGTGGTAAGCATCCAGGAATATGATGAAAGAATTAAAAAAGATATGGAAAGCAACAGGTTTTTGACAATCTTTAAAGACAGTTATGGTTGGAGTAATGCGCTGTCCTACGCAGAGTTGTCTAAAAGCCATCCAAAACTACGCCAATTTTTAGAGAAGGGTATTAATACAAACAAAATCAGTGACAAATTTAAAAATTTAATACCAAACATAGATGAAAGAATCCCAAGCACTGAAAATGTTTTCTTCACTTACTTGCAATTCGCTAAACGATCAGGCATTTTAGAAAGATTTGGAATATCTGTGTAAGAACGGTGACATGTATGCAAATATTGCACGTAATAGAAAGCGGCTCTGTTCCTGGTTTCAATTCAGTTATAATTTACTGTGTAAATGTAACTAACTCTATCTAATTACTGTATATTTGGCTGAAACAACAAAGAGGATCGTGGTCGTGGTTCGAGCCATTTTCCGAACTTCTACAACAGAAGTTTCATTAAGGAATAAATAAGCCTCAATTGACTTTTTGTTGTAAATGGTCTTAATAGCAATGAAATTATTAGAGTACATTGAGAATATTCAAATGGATCAGTACTGTACTGTACCAAGACAAAGCAGTGAGTAAATAGGCCGAATAGTGCATTATAAGGCTAAAATTTACATAGCCGTGGATTGATTATATTTCATGTGTCAAACAAACAGTGGATTGAGGCTCATTTTTAAAGGGGCGATTTTTTTGTGGACTGCTTAGCTACAGCATTTTTTTAATTGTTGCAGGTTTGGGGTTTGCTTTCTGTCTTTGTATTTTTGAAATAGCTAAGCTTTTAATATGGAATCAAGTCAAATAGTTTGTATTACCTACTCAATGTTTAATAAATAATATGTACATTATTTTATTTTATGTATTTATCTGTATATATATATACCATTCATACTACAATTAGGAGAACTTGCATTCTGTCATGTATGCCTTTTGAACATACCGTGATTTTAATTACAGTGGTTTGTGAATAAAATTACTAGGTTCTCAGTATTATAAATACAACTAAGATATCTATTTATGTTACACCGGTTATACGTTTCTAAAAAATTATGATCATGATATGTATGTACATGCGAATTGACTATTTTAGCGTTCGCCAAGGTTTTCCAGATTTTTATCACATTTTGTAAGGATAAGTAATAAATATATAGATGAGTTAATAAGTAGTACTAGTGTTAGTTCCAATATAAAGTTACAATGTGTACGTCATTTCGTGTGATAATTTTGTACCTACTTCAAGGTTGATTGAAATATCATATTTATAATTCATTTTGAGAACAAAATAGAAGCTTCTGTGAAAAGTACAAGACTATTCTGGCCACTGATACTGGGAATAATTAATAGATAATAATTATTATGTGAAAATAGTTTTACGTAATTTAATTAAAAAAACTTATATATTGATAAATTTTCCTTTACAACTTACCCAAGAAAATAATCGTATGTTTTTATTCTGAAATGTATAATCATAAATAATTAATGTAATGCATTAAAACTGAAATCAGCTATAGTAAGTGGGAACGGCAAGGCCAAGAATAGCTGTGCAGATTCAAATGTAAGTAAATGTATGAAGCAAGAGCGATACAGCTATATAGCATTCATTAGCAATAATAAAAGTTGTAAATTGAATACATTGACATTACAACTAAATGACACTCGAAAGGCGATGATATTTTAGAAAACTATTTATTTTGTCATCAAAAGTTATTCTTGGCTCTAGGAGACTTTAGGGCTGGGCATTGCTGCAAATAATTGCTGCCACACGATTCTCTGTCTATATGGTTATCTCTACAGTGGTACAGCCTGTTAGTTACATTCCACTAGCTACACAGTTAATGCAGCCCCACTTAGGTAGTTATACAATTGTGTACTTACATAGGTCAGTATTGATGGTCAAGATTAGAACTGCACAAAACAAGATACAACTGAGAACGCACTGTGTATAGTTACAGGTAATTTATACAGACCGGGCATATGAAAAATGCCTAGGATATTTGTAGTTTCAAGAACCAAAATTTAGATTTTTAACAAACTTAACCTAATTGAAATCAATCAATGTTACATGAAAGTACATTTGGATGTCAACATAAGTTGTTTAATATTAGGTTAGGTTCGTTCACAAAATCAAAATTTTGGTTTCCGAAAATGCAAATACCCTATAGACAATTTGTGTACGTTCTGTCTGTATAAAATTCCTGTAACATAAATAGTGCAATGTTCTATTCGTCATCGTATAGCCTGTTCTGAGTGTTCTGGCAAAATTTCCCACGCTACTGTGAACTATAACTCCAATGTTATGAATCACTACTTTATTTGCATATCACTCATACTGCTATAAAGACATTCATGGTCTAAGTGTACACTTTGCATCAGAATTTGTTAAAGCTATATTTTTACTTGACCTATTCTAATAGCATTTTTGGATATTTAGCATCGTTTATTAGTGAATTCTTGACTTGTGAGTGGGCATAGTAAAGGATGGAAATGGTAAGCTAATAAGTTTATGGAATATATTTAATGGGTCATTGAAATAATTGAAAATGTCCTTAAATAAAAATTGAAACGTTATTCAGGGTTGCTGTGGATGAAATAGGATGGTTGGTTAAAATTGGATAAAAGCAATTTCGTTCTGGACAAAAGTGGACTAAATTAATTTCGTCCATTCAATTTCAATCAGGACGGTAGTTAATATTGTCTAATATAATATAGTGTATTAGTGTATTCATGGAAAATTATAGCGTTTACATTCTTTATTCTTTAGCCCAAGGGTAAATAACATGATCATCATTTTATGTCAAAAATTCTTTTATTCTAATCATGCATTGGTATTTTTATTTCAAGTGTACTTACTACACATAATTTGAGAACACACTCACACAAACGCAATAAATTATTCAATGCATTAAACCAATTTCGTGTAGTCTTTCTTGAATCTGGAAACCGTTTAGCTGTTAGTTCAGTATAAGTGAATGCTGAAAAGATGATAGTGTTTTTTGGCCTTTTACCTCTTTTACTCATTACAAGCTGGGGTGTGACTTTTTTGAACTTACCAGATTGTACAGTATCTCAATGTATGATGAACTAGGTGTTTTATAAAGTTTAAAATGTTATCTTTGCAGGGAACAAAAACAAGAATATTGGCGAGTGGTACATACTTACCTGAAATGAATCTTCCCAACTACCATAGCTTTCCAAATCCACAGAATCTAAATCTATTTAATCATTTTGAACTGTCTCTTAATGTCGCTAATGTTTCACAAAATCTCTTAAGTTCAGAAATGAGACCAATAGATGGAAGAGTTTCTGCTTCGAAAACATGGCCAGTACTTCCTAGTAATACAATCATGGAAACCCAACCTTTAGATTTGTTTTCAGCCAAACTTTCAGTAATACCGCGTGCACTTGGTGGGCCTGACATTTTAACCAAAAGTCCATCGGCTGCCTTTCCAAGCACCAGTCAAAAACGTTTTCCACCAAGAGATCTTGTTCCGCCCTCATTAGCTTCTCCGGAATCCTTTCCTTTTTCAAGCCATTCGAAATCTGGACAAGACTCGTGGCCCCATTCTATCCAGCGCCATTTAAGAGATTCCAATCCTCCTAATTACCAATTAGTTGGCAATGGTAGCGGAAGTAGCTTTAAAAGGAAGCTACAATGTCCAGATTACGGAAAAGTGTTTAGTCAACTGAAAACGTTCCGGTATCCCCGCTCAAGACACGAGGGCACTTATCCGTCCAAATATATTTGTCATATATGTGGAAAATCTTATAGTGACAAGTACTATTTAAGTAGTCATCTCAAAATTCATCGGAATGACAAAGAATACCAAGGCGAAATGTGTGAAAAGGCCTTTAACCAAAAAGTAGCTTCCAATATGTACATCAAGATCCACACTGAACACAAACCTCACAAATGCCACATTTGCGATAAGGTTTTCAGTCGGAAGGCGCTCCTAAAAAATCATCTACACTCCCATACAGGCGAAAAACCATATTCTTGTGAAATTTGTGCCAAACCGTTTTCAGACCATAGCAATATGTTGATACATCAGGTAAATTAATTATTAATTATTAAGTACCATTACAAATATTAATTATAATAGTTCACTACAGTCAGTAAACATTCAAATATAAATCTTAATTTGAAATATTTCAGAGAAAATAGAGCATGAATGCTTTTTTAACGTGTCTTTTGTGTATCTCTGCTAATTATTCACTATATTTACCATTTTTACCATTAAATGCATTTTTACCATTAAGTACGTTTTTACCACTGTGATGGTGAAAAAGGCAAAAAAGTGATAAATTTTGTACACTGAGTGGAATCCTATAGTTACAATAGCTGAGGTATAGGCTCACTGATGTTTCCGTCCAACTGACGGTTTTGATATCAGTACATCATAACTTTGATAACTACTAAATGGGTTAAAGTTTTTCAACGCCATCAATATTATATTCAATCAATCAATATTCAAATGAGCATAATTAGCCTAGATTAAAAATATTTTAAGCATCCGGAACTTTTCGTTAAAACGTGGCCTTGGGTGTGAGAATTCTAATTTATTAATAAAAAGTCTCTCATCTCAATCTCAATATAGTAATATCCTGTTACAAGTTACAAGTGTACTATGGTAATTCGTTGTCTTTTGATATACTTAATGAAGAATTATACTTGTCGAGTTTTCCTAAAGTGATGATAATTTTTGTTGATTCAAATCATTTAGAGCCAGCATTCGGGTCAACGTCCGTACAAATGCGACATATTATGGGGAAAATGGTTATCAAAATACCACCATCGCAATTGTCACACTGGGATCAAACCATACAAATGTGAAAAGTGCGGTGCGACGTTTAGCCAGCAGAGTAGCATGAGAATTCATTTCAGAAGATGCTCCGAAATTACTAGCGAATCCTCGGGAAGTATTGGCAAAAATTGCTCAGCCATTTCAAATTCAAGTAGCCCCCTAAAACTTACACCGCCCGTACCGCATGCAACAAGTTCACTTACTAGATCACTGCCCAGTACCCATCTCCGCTCCAATATTTTCTCGTCTCACGCTGTAGCTCCACAAATCCCCTCTTCATCTCAAAAGCGAGCAAAAAGTTTCCAAGCGTTTAAACATGAACATCCACGTTCTCCTAAATCATCTGCCAGTATTCTGAATTCCAGTCCTGCTGGAATGCCCGGTGACTCGATTCCATTAATCTCTGGTTTAAAATCTTCGCCATTTATTGTCAGTTCCCCTGAAAAGTTCCCCACCCCCAAAACTTTCTCTCCCTCTGTAGCTCAATTTTCTGCTCGGCATCAATCTGGAAAGCAACAAATCCAGAAGCCGCAGAAATATCAGCCCCAACAACCTCAACAGCATTCCTCGACTTTGGAAGCCTGGGCACCCACACTACTTCTTTCGCCTGGTCATCAAGACTCTTGTTATCCGCATTCTAACCATTCGTCTGACAATCAAAGTGATATAACTTGTATGAAAATGATTCATTATAAGGCGCCCAACAATACTACTTCAAATACCAATTCCGAATATCTGAGGTCTGCTTCTGAGCCTCTACGTCATGAACAAACTTTACATCAATATTATTTACTGCAGCAAAATCGACTTTCTGCTTTCTCACCACTCCAGTCGTCCAATTCTTATAATCCCTCTTCTTATTTTACTTCTGATTTTGTATGTCCAACATTCTCAAACTTTGTAATATAGATCAAACTGTTTTTTAAACTAGTCTTGTACCTATTCATAGTAAAATATCATTTGTGGAAAATCCCTCTGAGTCACAATTTCACAATCAGAGAGCCACTGGAGGTTCTTGGAATGGAAATAACAAGCCTTTGGAACTTCACATTAAAAGGGAAAGGGTTACATTTCTAGAATGTTAACTTAAAATACTTTTGTAACCATTATAATATGTATTTAACGTAGAGGTGAGACGATATTTCGTTGTCAGTAATAGCTCCGGAGGGCAAGAAATTATATTAAAATATCATTCATTGCAAACTCAAATTGTTAATTTTGTCGAAATAATATTTCTGCAAATTCAAAAGCAGTTGAAGAAGCTTTAAATTAGTAAGTTATTAGTCTATTTCGTATACGCTATATTTTGTACTTTTAGAAAATATTAAATATCGATGCATCGTTTTAATTTGGAAAATACTATTTCCATACTTGCCCTTTGTTTACATTTATTGCTACCTTAAAACTAAAACTAGCTGAACTTTGTTTGTCAATAAAGTTAATAATAATATTGTACACTAAGCTGCATTACAGTTTATATACTAATTGTACTTTAGAATTTGAACATCAACATTAAACTTTTTACTAATACAGATAATAATGATAACTTCTAGAAATACTTTCACCGAGTACTAGTTTGCTTTTTGTAGATCCATATCCATGTCTTTAGTCTAAGAGAGATAAGAATGTAATGCCGACATATTTTTATTGTGAATATTTTTAACTTTTCAAACTGACCATATTTTATTGGCTTCAGTATGCTCTATTTATTTTAAGTAAGTAAGCATAATATAAGCTGTGCGAGTAAAATCTTAGAATGATATCAAGAAAGTAAAATTGAGTGTGTCATAGAAATTATTGGTAGTTTATGAAATCCAGTAAGTAGTTGAAACCCCAATTTAAAACTACAGACTACTGCAAGTAAAGCAATAACATGGTAGTTTAATGATATTATTATGATATTATTATTGCAAATATGACAATAAAGCGTATGTAGCACCAACCAAACCTAAGTACCGTTTAGATAAAAAATAAGCCCAATGCGAGGATACAGATATTTTTGTTCTTAATCCCACTCTAAGCCCATATACCATCCGTATGTGTTTAAACTATAATCTATTAAAAGGGGGATTATATATTGACATTACAATTGAACAGGGTTGTGGGTCGGGTTTTTTATGGGTTGGGGTTTTTTGGGTTTTTTGGCAAAAAACCCACCCCGCTTTACTTAAAAAACCCGGGGTTTATTGGGTTTTTTGGGTTTTTTACAAAACATACAAAAATGTGCACTACAGCTCCACCTAGATACGCAATACATACTAATTTCTATTCAAAAATGTAAACAAATGCATAATCAGGTGGAAACAAATATAGCTTCTACTTTTAATTCTACGCGTAATTAATGTATCGTAATGTGAGGGCTATAATAATATATTAGTTTCATGTATACTTTAGTCATTGCATTGTGAAGATTATGTTTATAATATTGTTGTACACATATGCTCCATTTCATTTTATCACTTACATATTCATTACTGTAATGCTTTGCAATTAAAGCTTCAAATTAACGAAGGAATAATTTCATAAAGTCAATATAGTCAGTAAAATATTATAATGCTTAATATTTCACTAGTTGATATCAAACAGTAATAATAATATAGGTGTTCACAAAAATACTGCATTTGCTACGTTACAACATAATAAAATTAAACTTTTATGCTTTAATTTTTCTTTTCATTGATATAAGTACGACACGGACATAAGTACGACACGGTTGTTGTTGTTGTCAGCTGTAGTTTTCATATATGGTATAGTATAGGCTTGTATTTACACCTTTAGTTATATAAAAAACCCTTAAACCCAAAAAACCCTAAAAAACCCTAAAAAACCCAAAAAACCCGGGGTCGAGGGTTTTTTCCTAAAAAACCCGGGTTTTTCGATACCTTGCAATTGAATTGAAGCATGTCACATTTTGTTCCATTTAATATTGTATCTGGAACAAATTGAATAAATTGGTTGTAAATGGAGTCTGTTTGTCAAAGTATTACATCCATCAAGGACGACTTAAATGTTTTTAGAATTGTAGCTGACATATAAAAAATTTAAATCAGGAAATTCTGCTGCTGGGAATATTTCCTATTACTATTTTACTATGCAATAACTATGTATCTGAAAATTCAATACGAAATTTAATAAAAACACTTGTTAGTGATTAAATGCTAGAACTTACCAAGTAACCGTGTAAATTTATTTAGTTAGAGATAGCAGCAAAGAATGAATGTATGATGTGGAGCAATATATTATGTCGATACAAAGTACATAGTAAGTTGCAGTGATACAAAGTACAACAGTGCAAGCAGAAAGCGAGAGGGGAATTGAATTGTAAACATCAAAAAGGCAACTTTTTTCCTGCCCAATGTCCAATGAACAGAAGGCGGTGAAAATTTCTTGGTACTAAATCCGCTGACATTTACATATATAAAGATTAGGGATTATAACCTCCATAATTTCCCATATGGATTCCCAAATTACCAAAAAAAGTAATAACTTTTTGTGGTAATTTGGGAATCGTCCAGCCTATATTTCTATCATTAGCATTTTGTCAACTTATGTGTATGAACTAAATTTGTCTATCTAAAAATCCTATCTTCAGCAATGCACTCACATTTCATTGCAATTATAGGTATGCTGCAAACTGCCACATATCAACGAATATGCTTCCTTAAGACTTCCAACTGTAGTACTCTAAGACAATTTTTCTACAATTAATTCATGTGCACCAATCACGTAGCAATAACACCGAATATGTTTCCTTAAAGATATTACATATGAAATTGTTAACCATAAATTAAGTAGATTACCTAGTTTGAATGAAATTAAATTCTTACCTAGGTCGAACTCTCAAACAACGAACTCGCACCTATATATGCCCTCCACTTAATCGGTACAATACTTACAGAGTCAATAGATTTTAAAAAAGTCCTCCGTGTTCAGCGTTTGCATGGTGTGGAGATAAGAAGTAAAAGGAGTTGATGGAATAATCAGTAAAGATTATTTTTTTAAAAATTATTTTCCAGGTTACATTTTCATTATCATGACATTATTAGTGTCCATTGTCCAATAATTGTGATTAATGGTCTTTTAGTTATTTCAGTTATTCTGCGAACCGACAGAGGAAATTAGTAGATTAATTATGTAATAAAATACAAATACTGATTATACAGGTTATAAGTTTTAATCTTCGGATAGCTTATCAACAACTTTTATTTGATATCACAAGTACATAAATACTAGGATTTTAAGGAAAATTGTTAATTCACAGTAACTACTGAAACAATAATTCTCATTTCCGTAGTAATGAGTAATGGCTTTCAAATTTTCATACATCATTTTAATTTATATCTGTGTATTTTTGCAATATAATTCTAATGCAAATGCATCGATCATCCCAGGTAACTATAATTCAATTTGTTTTATTCCACAAATATTGCATTCGTATTTTGATATTTTGACTTCATAATAATAAATATACTGTTAGAAGTATCAATTCGCGACCTTTTTCAAACAATAACCGCAGTGAAAATCGCTTCTGATTGGTGGATGCATTTTTAAAATTGACCAATCAAAACACAGAATTCCATGGCAAAAATTATATGATTTTCATAAATCATTCCCAGGGGAAATATTTATTTCAACACTGAACTTTGAACTACAGACATGTGATAGGAAAATACGGACTAAACCAATTCTATGATGTAATTAAAATGATATTGGATTAACTTCAACTGTGAACTTGAAACTGTGAAAAGGTTACATTAGACGGTTATAGACTAACTAAATTACTTGCTGGACTGAAAATGTTATGATTATTTGTTTGTTCTGGTCCAGACTGCTTATAACAATTAAGTAATAGTCAAATTTGTAACCCATGCAACCAGTTGCTCTGTTCAGCAAGTAATTTAGTTAGTCTATAATAGTCTATTAGTAACCATTTTACAGTTTCAAGTTTACAGTTGAAGTTAATCCAATATCATTTTAATTACATCATAGAGTTGGTACAGTGTAGTAGTTTGCGATGATGCTAAAAGTGTTAGTCCGTATTTTCCTATCACATGTCTGTAGTTCAAAGTTCAGTGTTGAAATAAATATTTCCCCTGGGCATGATTTATGAAAATCCAGTGAAAATCATATAAAATTTTGCCATGGAATTCTGTGTTCTGATTGGTCAATTTTAAAAATGCATCCACCAATCAGAAGCGATTTTTACTGCTGTTATTATTTGAAAAAGGTCGCGAATTGATAATTCTAACTAATCCCCGATGATTTAATATTCAGTTGTAGATGATGACCCGGCAATCAAGAACGGAGAATGTGGAGGAACGGTAGAACTAGATAGGGGAACAATTATTTATCCGGGCGAAGGAGCAATTCAACCGGGTGAGCTGTGCGTATGGACAATTCATTTGAAAACGATGGACGGATTTCGGATGAATTTTACGCATCTAAATTTGCCTGGTGGAAATTCTAGCTGCCACCGTTCTGCCGTTGGGATACACGGACTTAGCAATTTGATTCCGCGCGATGACTTAGAAAGCTATAGGTACCTATATCTTAAATTATTTTCATTCATATAAAAAAATCCATTGATAATAGTCAAAATCAGTCAGATGCTACCTAAATTACATAGATAAAGACAGAATATTTTATTTCAAACAGGGGGATGAAATGACGCCCATAACACTACAACTAACTATTTTGTAAAATAATTTGAATCAAAATTCAATCTTTAAGTGAGTGTCAAGTGTCAGCGTAATATTTTTTCTGAAAACGCCAATTACCAAGGTTTCGACTGGGAAATACCAATAACAGGAAGTTTCTCATTTTCCACTGGGAAATATGGGCACAAAGTTAAAATTTTTGTTCATTTTTCCCCATATTATTTCCCATTGTCCAACAAAGTGGGTGGGAAAGCGAAACTATATGCAAAACTCTACCAATTACATATCGTCCTTTAAGGAACCATTTAGCCTAAATCCACTTTTCGATTTTTAGACGAAATAGCCTAAATCCACTATTCGTTTTTTAGACGAAATAGCCTAAATCAATTTTTCGTTTTGTGGACGAAATAGCCTAAACGCCATAGCCTAAATGCTGCGCCATGTATGTAGAGAGTGACTAGGCTATGGAGATGAAAAAATAGGCTATGGAGACGAAAAATGGATTTAGGCTATTTCGTCCACAAAACGAAAAATGGATTTAGGCTATTTCCTCCACAAAACGAAAAATGGATTTAGGCTATTTTCTCCACAAAACGAAAAATGGATTTAGGCTATTTCCTCCACAAAACGAAAAATAGATTTAGATTATTTCGTCCACAAAACGAAAAGTGGATTTAGGCTATTTCGTCTAAAAATCGAAAAGTGGATTTAGGCTAAATGGTTCCTTAAAGGACGATATGTAATTGGTAGAGTTAAAATACGATATTATGTTGCTGCTATACAAATGTATTCCTTAACCTAATATAATTTATTTTTATTTAATTATGTTTAGATTATGTAATGAAAACAACAATGTCGGGAACTATTTTCTGACTTCAAATATTGCTACTATCGTATTCTACACCAGTCCAAGTTTTCAACCTAACGGTTCATCTACAGGATTTTCAATTCATTGGGAAGGGTCAAGATTTCAGCCCATTCCCACAGAGCATACCTCCACATACTCAATTTCTCCCAGTGAGGTCGTATGGTACCCTTTTGAAGGGGAGTATCCTCCAAATGCTGGAATGACGTGGCAGGTCAAAGGAGTAAGATCATCTGACCCTGTTCCTAATCCCCTTGATATTGATGTCATATTTGTGGACCTGGAAAACTGTTCGCTTCAAGATAAATGTCTATGTGATGCTCTAATCATTTATGATGTCTCTCCTGTTGGGCAATTACACGAAATCGACAGGTGAGATAAAGCTTAACTGTTATTGTCGTCGCAGCTTCATAGTCCAAAACTTGAGTTACCTCTGTCTAGATAATAGAAATACAAAAAACATAGAATGGCAATGCTGTATCTGCCTGTGTTATTCCAATTTTCATGCAGTTGTCTCATTTCTCGCTGACATATCCTTACCAATACTTTTCACTTATTGGTTGTAAGAAAGAGTGGAGGGAACGAATGAATAATGCATTGCAGAAGCCTGCCGCCATGACAACAAACCTGCTGGGGGTGAATTGCACTCCGTATACCAACCAATGCATTGTTCATCCTTCCCTCTCCGCGACTTCCAAAGGCAGCTCTTAACCAATAGACGAAAACTGCTTGTTAGGATAAATCAAGGATCGAGACAGAAATGAAATTTGACGTCACAATTTCAATTGCCTATCTCTCTTTATTAATAAGAGGTTCCAGCTCTTATTCTTGTGAATACTTTATGTATCTGTCTGTCTGTGTACCTATTCTTCCATGTTAAACATGTACGGGCAATAACTTTTGATAGAATTCAAAAATTTGAATTCTGTCTTCGGATTATGAAACAAGACATAATTTGTAGGTCTGAGTTCGTCAATGGGCCAAATTGGTCACACCCCCTATTCATGGGGAGTGACTTAACTTCCATGACCGTTCCATTCCACTCCAGTGGTGCAATACGATGCGACATACCACTTCGCCGCCGACACGCCACGTGTTTTACTTGTTCCTCCCATTCCACGTTGACTTAAATTTCGTATATCCACTGCGTATTCTGCTTTACGTCTTGTTTTCCAACGCATTCATTCAATTTTATTCCACATTGACTATATCAATTTGTTGCAGATGTTTTTTCATTCTGCAATTACTTCATTACATTGACTTTTCAGAATTCAGATCGTGGAACTCACCTGTTGTCACTTATCATCGTACTACGTATTCCCTTTAATTTTCGATTAGCCAATTAATTCAACAGTATATTTTGAACTTATAGTCGAAACTCTGCGGACTACGTATTTTCTATCTACCGAATGGTACTACGTCCCTGTCACGCGTCGCTTTACAATTCCATCGTGTGTTCCAACGCATTCATTCAATTTTATTCCACATTGACTATATCAATTTGTTGCAGATGTTTTTTCAATCTGCAATTACTTCATTACATTGACTTTTCAGAATTCGGATCGTGGAACTCACTTGTTGTCACTTATCATCGTACTACGTATTCCCTTTAATTTTCGATTAGCCAATTAATTCAACAGTATATTTTGAACTTATAGTCGAAACTCTGCGGACTACGTATTTTCTATCTACCGAATGGTACTACGTCCCTGTCACGCGTCGCTTTACAATTCCATCGTGTGTTCCAACGCATTCATTCAATTTTATTCCACATTGACTATATCAATTTGTTGCAGATGTTTTTTCATTCTGCAATTACTTCATTACATTGACTTTTCAGAATTCAGATCGTGGAACTCACCTGTTGTCACTTATCATCGTACTACGTATATCCTTTAATTTTCGATTAGCCAATCAATTCAACAGTATATTTTGAACTTATAGTCGAAACTCTGATTGTGGACTGTGTATTTCGTATCTACCGCATGGTACCAGATTCCGATTATGCAACTTATCTTGTATCAACTACGATCACATTGACATTTTCGAATTCGGTTTGTGGAACTATAAGCTGTCACCTATCATTATCATGGTACAAGTATTTTATTTTGAACTCAATTGATGACACAAATTCAAATATATACAACAATTATCGTAAAATTAATTTCGTATTTATATTTCAAGTGATAACTTCTGACCAAAATAACCATTAGCTGTTATTTTGCTTTGCGATCCTCCCATGGTCGCCTTCCTCTGCCATTGTCCCCGAGTTCAACATTTCATGTTATACTCAGTGGAGGACACGATATCATTAGAGGGCAACCTTTAACTCCGTCTTTCTTCTCCATTTTTCATCACAAGTCATCGTGTACTTTACTTTGACTCAGCTACAATTCGTTAGCTGTCCATCGAACATTGTCACCAGTTACTTATACAACTAATACCCGGTCACCTCATGTCTATTCTCTTGAATTACTTCAGTCAGTCAACTCTTCGATTACCCACTGACAACAGTTTATCTCAATGGAGCACACGTATTCAAAATACATTTCAGGGCCGGTCTGTCGTGGGGGCTAAATGGGCAGCCGCCAGGGCCCCACTGTTTAACACATATTTTAACTGTTCTTGTTAACCTTTGACATTTAGAACCTCTTATTTCCTACACCTGTGTGTAACACAGTTTATTATATCTATGGTCTAGATAAATTAAAGCTACAGTTATATTAAATTCTAAATTGCATTAATTAAATATCAAACATGAACTAAACTACTATCCAAAGAATTGCAAATTATTTTTTTAACTTGTATTACTTTCTGCCATTGTACAGATTCTGTGGGGATAAAACTAGCGGACAGTATCAGAATGTAAATACCAATTTCATTGTTGCTTTCTACACGGATAGTATAAATACTCCTCAAAGTGGATATGGCTTCCAAGTTGTTTGGAGGCAAGGGACTATAGGTAGTACAACTGTTGGTACCACACCTCAATCGACTACACCTTGGGATACAACAACGGAAGAAAGAACTACCCCTGAGGCAACAACTGGAGACTGGTGGTATACAACTACACCTTGGGATACAACAACGGAAGAAAGAACGACTCCTGAGGCAACAACTGGAGACTGGTGGTATACAACTACACCTTGGGATACAACAACGGAAGAAAGAACGACTCCTGAGGCAACAACTGGAGACTGGTGGTATACAACTACACCTTGGGATACAACAACAGGAGAAAGAACTACCCCTGAGGCAACAACGGCAGATTGGACTTGGGATACAACATCGGAAGATTATTGGTGGACATCAACGGAAGATCCTTGGTGGAGTACTTATTATCCTCCTGCACCAAGTATTTAATTTTCGACGTCATAAATGCATACGCCGGAAATTTATTTATTTAAAAAGCCAAAAAGTTTACCTAACAATTTACTAAAAATTGGCAAAAACTTTACTTAAAATTTTACTATAAAATGCAAAAAATTAGTACAAAATGTCTGTGCAAAAAATTAGCTCCATCATTTCGATCACTTCACAAAAAAATACGGACACAATAATATTTTTAGTAAAATCATGTGGATGAAGTACAAATCAAAACCAGTTGCCATTTCGATTTTTCTGTCATTTTAATTTCATAACTTCAATACCAATTGAAAATCAATTCTTATTAATATGCATGGAAATTAAAACGTCTTCAGAGAAGATAGTGACAAAAATATTATTTCCTATTTACTTAATTGTAATTATTGTTTTGTAATTGTAATTGTAAATGTAATTATTGTTATTATGTGTAATTAATGGCTTTGAGTCCCATAAATATGTCATCTTGATCTTAACAAAAACGAATAAAATGTTTGTATTTTGGCACTCATATTAATATTATTAATAGTTACGTAAATGTTTTTATAACCAAAAATGCTCACTTAAAAGTTAAGTTTTTTATTGCCCAAAAATTTAAAAAGTTTATCAACACATAAATATTTTTGAAATCTTTATAACATGAATCGTCTAGATACAAAATCTCCACACTCTCAGATGAGTCCTGAAAAAGTTTATTTAAATGAAATTCCGGCGTCTGTAAATAAGTAGTTGTTGAATTCTGTTTAAATGAGAAAATCACAGTTTTTAGTTGAACCCTGCGGTGGGATCATCGAAAGGGATTATGGCACAATAGCGTACAAAAATGGAGAACGTTATGAAAACAATGCCCGTTGTATTTGGACAATTCTCGTCTCGCCGCCATACACAGAAATGGGTTTAACCCTTTTGGAAGCGGATTTGAATTGGGCAGCAATTTAGCGATTATATTTCTGTCTGTAGGTGTTAAGTTGTACTCATAAGAATGATGTGGTCAGAACTGCCCATTTGTAAGTTTGTTATCATAGCTCTTCTATATATACAAGGCTGTATTGAGGGGGGCATTGCGGGTAAATGCCCTTCCCCCGAAATCTGAGAAAAGTGAAATTTATTTCTCAAAATAGTAAAAAATTTAACGCTTGGCGCGACTTTATGTGATTTTTAGGCTATTTTTGACTCGTTCTAGACGAAATAAGCCAAAATTTTACGCGATTTTTCGAGCGATTATGCCTATTGCATATAGATGTATGACGTCATTGCCCCCTCCGAAATCGATTTCAAAATGCTATACAAAGTAATAATAAAAAATAATAACTGAAATTGAGCTAATAATTTTTAGGGGACAATCTTCCAACGGTTACTAGAACGTCAATTGACAATTTACTTTGGAAAACAACCTACACGAGTTTACGATTGTGATGAAATATAATATTATGTCACCATGGCCTTTTGGTAAACTTTCAATGTTTCAAAATTGGGAATAATTGGAATAATAAAACTTATTTCATCAGACAATTTTTCTATACAATTCATTCATTTGTACCGATCACGTAGCAATCACATCGAATTTGTTTCCTTAAGAAATTGCATATGAAATTGTTAATCATAAATTAAGTAGATTACCTAGTTTCAATGAAATTAAATTCGTATCAAGGTCAAACTCTCAAAAATCGAATTCCCATATCTGTACAACACTGACAGAGCTATAGAGTCAATAGATTTTAACAAACTTCTCAGCGCACGGTGTTTGCAGGTGTGAAGATAAGAAGTAAAGGGAGTTAATGGAATAATCAGTAAAGATTATTTTTTCGATTATTTTCCAGGCTACAATTTCATTATCATGACATTAGTGCTGGTCAGTTAATTGTGATTAATGATATTTCAGCCTTTTGAGTTATTCTGAGGACCGACGGAGGAATTTAATAGTTTAAATTATGTAATAAAATATATGGAGTACATAATATGTTGTAATCTTTGGATAGCTTATCAGCAACTTTTATTCGATATCACGTCGGCAAGTACATATATAAATACTAAGACTTTTAAGGAAAAAACTTTGTTAATTCCCAGTAAGTAGCTACTGAAACATTAATTCTCCAAGAATGGCTTTTAAATATGTATACAGCCTTTTAATTTATATCTGTGTACTTTTCCAATGTAATTCCAATGCGAATGCATCGATTATACCAGGTAATTGCAATTCACTTTATTTCACAAATACTGACTTCGAATACATGAATCCGTATTTTTTATATTCTGACTTCATAATACTAAATATATCATCCCCAATTAAATATTCAGTTGTAGATGAAGACCCGGTAATCAGGAACGGAGAATGTGGAGGAACAGTAGAACTAGATCGGGGAACCATTGTTTATCCGGGCGATGGAGCAATTCAACCGGGTGAGTTGTGCGTCTGGACAGTTCATTTGAAAACGATGGATGGATTTCGGATGAATTTTACGCATCTAAATCTGCCTGGTGGAAATTCTAGCTGCTACCGTTCTGCCGTTGGGATACACGGACTTAGCAATTTGATTCCTCGAGATGATTTAGAAAGCTATAGGTATATTTTAAATTATCGCCATTCATAAATACCCATTGACGTTTGAAGTAAGGCAGTGGTTGAACAAATACCTATCATGCTTTTGCTTTAATTAGGTTAGGTTTAGGTTAGGTCCATCTAAAGTTGGTCGTGGTATGCCTTGTGTATTTCATGGCACGATTTTGATTTTCTAAATGTGCAACCTCTGTCGTACTTTAAACTTCAACCCCATTAACAATAGACAAAATCAGATACTACCTAATTACTACCTGCTACATAGATAAAAACAAATTATTTTATGTCGAACAGGGATGAAATGCCGCCTATTAACCTATATTTTATTTATTTTGTAAAATCAATCTTTGATTAGGTGTCAAGTGTCAGTGTAATTAGTTGCTTGTCAATTACATATTATAGTGTGTTGTGTATAAATGTGTTCCTTAACCTAATATAATTTATTTTTATTCAATGATTTTTAGATTATGTAATGAGAACAACAATGTCGGGAACTATTTTCTTACTTCCAATATTGCTACTATCGTATTCTACGCCAGTTCAAGTTTTCAACCTAACGGTTCATCTACTGGATTTTCAATTCATTGGGAAGGGTCAAGATTTCAGCCCATTCCCACAGAGCATACTTCTACATACTCGATTTCTCCCAGTGGGGTCGTATGGTACCCTTTTGAAGGGGAGTATCCTCCAAATGCTGGAATGACGTGGCAGGTCAAAGGAGTAAGGTCATCTGACCCTGTTCCCAATCCCCTAGATATTGATGTTATATTTGTTGACCTGGAAAACTGTTCGCTTCAAGATAAGTGTCTATGTGATGCTCTTATCATTTATGATGTTTCTCCGGTTGGACAATTACATGAAATTGACAGGTGAGATAAAGCTTCTGTTATTGTCTCGTATGTATTTATTTTGTGTCACTTTATTTTGATTGATTGATTAGCTGCATAGTCCAAAACTTAAGTTACCTTAGTCTAGCTAAGCTATTGGAAAAAGAGACATCAAAAGCTACAGTTATATTAAATTCCAAATTAAGTATGTAAAATGAACTAAATGATTATCTCCGAAGGTATTGCAAAATATTTTTTAACTTGTATTATTATCTTCCATAATACAGATTCTGCGGGGATAAAACTAGCGGACAGTACCAGAATGTAAATACCGATTTCATTGTTGCTTTCTACACGGATAGTGTAAATACTCCACAAAGTGGTTATGGCTTCCAAGTTGTTTGGAGGCAAGGGACTGTAGGTAGTACAACTGTTGGTACCACACCTCAATCGACTACACTTGGGGAGTCAACAACGGGAAATTGGTGGACAACTACGGAAGATTGGACTACACCTCAGGGAACAACAGAAGAAGCGACTACACCTCAGGCAACAACGGAAGAATGGCGGACAACAACCGAAGATTGGTGGATAACAACCGAAGATTGGTGGATAACAACCGAAGATTGGTGGACGACAACGGAAGAAGGGACTACACCTCAGGCAACAACGGGAGATTATACTACAGGTTGGGATACAACATCAGAAGATTATTGGGAGACATCAACGGGAGATCCTTGGTCGACTACTTATCCTCCTGCACCAGGTATTTCATGTGATGTCATAAATAGTTGTTGAATCATGTTTAAATGAGAAAATCACAATTTTTAGTTGAACCCTGTGGTGGGATTATCGAAGGGGATTATGGAACAATATCCTACAAAAATGGAGAACGTTATGAAAACAACGTCCGCTGTATTTGGACAATTAGGCTCTCGCCGCCATACACAGAAATGGGTTTAACCCTTTTTGGAAGCGGATTTGAATTGGGCAGCGATTATATTTCTGTGTTTAGTTTTACTCATAAGAATGATGTGGTCAGAACTGCCCATTTGTAAGTTTGTTTTTATTGCTCTTCTATACAAAGCAATAATAAAAAATAACCGTTCTTAAAATAATTATTCTTAGGGGACAATCTTCCAACGGTTACCAAAACGTCAATTTGAATGGATCTGTTGCCATTGTCGTATTTTCTTCTGACTATTCTGTTCAAGGAACTGGATTTACTCTTGACTTTTATGCCCGAGGAAGCCGACAGCAAAATATTAGCTATTTTTATGATCAGCAGAATCATGATGTTATCCATGGCTCCTTAAGATATCCTGCCAACTCGACATATCAGAGTAATGAATTAGACACCTTTGTCATAACCAACGGATATGGATATGGTGACCCCAACGAATACGTCGGGCTGTACCTTTACTCTTATCACATATCCAATGCTACCCTCGAGGGATCCTGTCATGTTGGTAATCTGCTTTGTGCCTGTGACGGACTGCTGATTTTTGAATTGGATTCTCACAGCCTTCGTCCTCTTACGCCGGCGTTAGTTGCCTATTCATAATATATCAACTTCTATTTAATATGCCCTTTCGATTATTAGTATTAGTATTATTAATTTTATTCGTTCTCTGTAGACTTTGTGGGACAAGCGAAGAGCTGGCGTATTTCAGAACTTCACACACGTACGTTATCGTATTTTACACTAATGATTGGGCAAATTCTGATGGATTTTATCTTCAGTGGAATAAAAACCTTATTAGATAAAATGACCAACAACAACATCAATTTATAACAGAATATTGAAAGCATAAAGTTAATTAAAATACCTTCAAACTAATAAGTTGTAAAATGTATGAAATGTATATTGTAAAATTATCTGTTATTTTGATATCTGTTCATATTCATATTTATATATTTCTAAAACTTATAAATTGTAATATTGGAATGGAAAGCAGGAGTCCCAACGGCGCCCACTGCTATCGATTTGATGTATCAGTTGAACCATTTAGCCACTTAAGCAAAGCAATACAATTAACCGTTGTAGTCGAAATAATTTCAGTTCATATACTTCCTTATGACTATTTCTTCTATAGTGTCATTCCCACTTATGGTTTCCCTCAATATATAGAGTTGGATGGCAAAAGAGCCTTTTAAGGCATTGCGACATTCTGCTGACATTTAAATTGCCACCACCCATTTAATTGTAGTAGTGAATGCTGCTAACTTACCTTAATTGAGGGGCAGTGTATAAGAACATGGTATCTCAAATTGACTTCAAATAACAACTAAAATTTTAAAATATTTCCTATTTAAAACAAGTTGCTACCACTTTAGTTTCAAAATTTCAGTATGGAGATACCAGGTTCTTATATACGGCCCCTCAATTTACCAAATCGTGATAAAAATCAAATGAAATTGTTATCTTGCCTAAGTATAAACCGAAATGATTGGTCTTTATTCTTAGGTAAAGCATAAACTTTAGTTCTATAGGCAATAAAATCAATACAATAAAAAATATTAGTTTCTTTGCTTTTAAAACTATGTATTAATTAGAATATACATCATAAGACATGATAATATCAATTGAGAAATCCAAAACGAGTCTCAAGACTTCCATCTTGGTTCCTCTTGAAACGTAAAAGAAGAAGGCGCAATTGAGTCGGTTGGTTTGCAACGACCTGCTTACTTTTCCGAACTATAGATCCGGATGTTTCGCCAGATTACAGATGAACTCCCCAGAGCGAATATTATTCAGTTGTGCTAATGGAGGAAATGCCAATATTGCTGCCAGAGTGCAATAGAAAGACACCAGCGGGAGCAATATAGGGATGAGACTTGCTAGCTTTACGATTCCATAGTTGCAGAGGATCTGAATTCCCATTGAAATGAAAAGTATTCCAGGAACTACAATCAATCAGAGTCTGTTGACATGTCTGTTGATGGTCAACGTTATATTGTACAATTTGACAGCTTGTTTATCATTTCGCTTCAGATTCTGAATTGCTTGCAGCCTACGAGGATCAGTTGTCTCTGTGTAACTCAATTAGTGGAATCATTAATGAAATCCTAACTAGTATTAGTTCAGAAGTCTAAAATCTTTTCTTGGTTTATATATATGCTAGATGCCAATTATATGGCCAAACTATATGTGTTTAATAATGTATATTATTATAAGATTGTGACTTATTGTAGTGAATTTTCACTTTGCGATAGTTCGTATTAGTTTGATCAGCATTCAAAATTTCAAGCATTTTATTCAATTTCAGTTACATTACATTCATGTACAGATACTTATTGGTAAGTAGATGAATTTTCATTAGAATAATATTATGCTAACAACATGAGGAACATTTTTTACAAATTTTTTTCCAATTTTTATTTTCTTGGTTAAAAATATGAAATATGAAAAATGGATGAAAAATAATGTATCAAACATTTGGCTGTTGGATCACAAAACAACAGTTAAATAACAATTAGAGACTAAGCTTTGATACTTTTCAACAGAAAGGTGGAAAAACAGTCAAGAAATATTTATGAAAAAATGTTTAGTTTGCAGACACGTATGTGCGGAGTATTAAAATTTTGTACCATATGCGTACCATACCTGATATTATGAACTCTTTTGGTGAAATTGTGCCTTAATGAACTATTATGTGAAACATTTTTATGCAGAATATTTATAATATATTTAGTATTACCGATAAATATTGACAAATTATAATTTAAAATACAGAGTCGGGGTAAGCAATCAAAAATGTGATTGTTAAATCGAGTATTTTCATGTAGTATGCGAAAAAGTGCAAATACCTTAAATTGGGTTCAACTCCACAGCGGGTTCCAAATGGATACAGACTCAGTACTTTCTTCCGATGTAATAAATTGTCAGAATAATTTGTTTGATTATTACGAATATATTGAAGCGACTTTTCGTAAATTTTGGCGGCTGAAAGCATGTAAACACTGCTAAATGATGATGCTATTATTCCCATGGCTACGACAAAAACGTATGTGATGAGGGGAACGCGTCCATAGAGCCGGATCGAAGCGACAAGGGCAGACAAAATAAATAATCCGTTAATCGAAACCACAAGGGGAAGCAACAGACTCGTGCAGCTCTTGTTGAATTGTGAATTAAGGATACGTAGGTAATTGAAATATTTCAGTTCCGATCCCGATTTGTTGGCGCTGTATATAAAATATAAATCTATGACCTAAAAAGGCTTAAGAGTAAAATATTCAAATAATTGGCTAACTAATTAAAAAATGAATAAGAAATAAACGGCATATAAATAATTTCACTCTTATGTGAAGTTCTTATAATGTTAAACACCCAAACCGATACATTTTACCACGAAGGACCTCTAGGACATTATAAATACTCGTTGTAATTCGCAATTTTTAACAGTGACAATTTGCTTTAAATTTTGTTACCTCAGGACTTGAATCCAAAAAGGAAGTGTAATGCCATAAAGCAAAAAGTAGATGCCCTGTGTCATAAGTATTGTACAGGCAGAGATTTTAGAGAAGGATTCAAAAATGAATGACATCACATAAATTGGAATTGTTAGAGATGTCTTGGGGATTAAAGAAATCATGTGAATTTTATTGGAGTGCAACAACACATAGAGTAGGATCAGTAAAATTGACTCCGTTATTACGTCCTCCATATGAGCGGCACACATCTTTTCTAAACGAGCTTGGGTTTTCGATTTTGATTGAAGAGGCACTTTGCAAAATTCTGAATAAAAAATTTATTACGGGAACTTTATTTGAGTGAATAAGTAATTTATAAATATTGACAGCATTAGTCAAAGTTGGTATTGAGATTTATTGATTTATTTATATTTATTTGTAACGCAGTTCAAAAATAATTGCTATTTAAGCAAGGGTCCTTAAAAATGAATAAAAAATTTAAAGTAGAGAATTACTATTGTAATCAGAATTATTACACCAAAAGAAAAATAGATACTAGACTATTATATTATGGTGCATCTTAATTGCTCCATAATTAATATTTTTAATAGTTACTAAAGTTAGTTACAATTACAATACTGACTTTCAAGTTGAGAATCCACAATTAAAAGCTGTTCTGCAAAAGCAACCATTTCGTCCTTTTTCAGGAAAATATTGAAGTATATAGTAGTCGTCCAAATGTATACCATCAGGTAAATCAGTAACAGGAAAAATTTAGAGTAGTTTATTGTATCATTTTCAAGTTCCATGTAAACCCGAACGAAGAGGTAGATGCAATAGCAAAGCGACTGTAATCCAGCAAATCTCCAGAGGACGCGCTGAGACCGACTTTTTCCAATGCTAAGTTCGTTTTTGTTATAATCCCAATGAAAAGGGGTAACTTTGAATTTAGCTCCATAATTAATAACCCCGCCAAAATATTTTAATGCTTTCTTTGAAATCATGTTTTCTTTAAAATGAAATTTACTGTAAAATTGAAATTTAGATTATTCCTTCATATGCTAGTGAACTATGCAAACAATGCTACAGCAGTGAAAATAGATAAATACAACAAAAACAAGTGGTGAGAAATTTTTCATTTCACTTAAATATATAGCACCTCATTGGCTACCTACGCAAATAAAGTCAAGAAGTCTTATCTTGTACCTGCTGTCTTATTTACTTGATTATTCAAAGAATTCTATCGTCTAGCTATAGCACTCTATTATTAATACCTATTGACAATTGTCGATCATTCAAAAGATTATCAATTTAGGTTGTTGACAGTTGATCGAAAGATATACTATTATGTTATAACTGGTATTATAGATCACTATATATTAAATATTATTTTATCAATCTATATCGTTACGCATTCCTTGACATCCTATTATGTATAGCAATAATCAAGTAGTGTGTTGACATTTGAAGGTTTGTGATGAAACCCGTTTCTGTGGACTACAATCCGTCAAATCTAAAAAAGAACAAGTTGAGACTCCTTTTTCCAATGCCAAGTTAATTTCCATGATGATTCCAACAGAATGGTTTAACTTTAAATGTTGCCCTAAGATTAATTATCTGGCCACAATATTTTAATGCTTTTTTCGTAATCATGCTGTCACATTCGATTCGACTACTATTTGGAATTATTACATAGAAATTGCGTCTGCTTTAATTTTGGTTAGGCTCAGTGGTATTTGTGTTTAGTAGGAACAATGACAATGTTGGTATATGCTCCCAGCCTCTGATTTCATAATTCATTTTTAAGGAGAAAGGCTATAAATAAAAATATATAATATGTTTTGCTATTTTGAGAAAAAAAACTTTTTTCTTGGATTTCGGGGGGGGGGAGCTTCAGCCCGTAAAGCCCCCCTTAATACGTCTATGTCCTTGTAATTGAAGTTTTTAATTCCAGTTCCTGAGGATGACAATAGAGTTTTGAAGAAAGCTTGAACACTTTTAATAAATATAATAATATTTGAATTTATAGCCCTTTCCCTTATAAAGCCATTACCATTTTAATTTAATTATAATTAGTACGTTTACACAAAAAATTAGAAGCCTAGAAGCTACTATCTATGGCCTTGCCTAGGTATCTATCTTCTTCATTCATTCAAGAATTGCATTAGGAAACAATGTAATGTAAAAACAGCGCAAAACGGGACATAATAGTAATAAAAAAATCGGCCAAAAAATTAGCTTTGATCGATGTTGAATAGGGCATAGGGTGTCGTCAGTTGGAACTCATTGATTTGGGAGATATAGAATTTTAGTCAGAAAAAATGTCTTTTTCCTATTATTTAAGTCATTTTTTCTAGCTTTAAAATCCAATATCTCCAAAACCTGAAAACTAATTTTTCGGACGACATTTTGAATACTACCATGTTACGTTTTGCGCTGTTTATGTTTTTAACATTGTACTCCATGTCGTCCATGTATTGTACTGAAGACTGTGTAAGGTGTTTATGTGAAAGTGAACTATAGTTACCTTAAATATTTCCCGCTGTGAAACTCAATTAATAGATTCATAAATTGAATGATAATTAAAATTTGATCATTGATGAAGTTTTAATGGGCGGTAATTCTAAATAGAATCCAGATGCTGAAGTCGTAGCAGTCGTAGGTATTTTCTCGACCATTATGTCAGTCTGACTGCTTCATTAAAGTTAGATCTCATATCTTTTAATTATCCATCCTCTCTAATATGCCTAAAGTTATAAAATTATGACAATTTATCATTTGTACGAATTCCCCTGCGCAATCAGTAAATTATTTTTCAAACCCCTTGCAGGGTAGGGAGTGTCCCTGGACCGTTTTTATTTTAATGAAAATCGGTAAATATTGTTATGAGCAAGGACGTATTTAGGGGGGGTGCTAGGGTGCGTAAGCACCCCCTAAATATTTTGAAAACACACTAGATATTATCATGTTTTTACCAAACACATATTTAATTCCAAGTTGGGATAAACATAATTTCATTTTCTTATAACATTAATATGACATTACATTTCGTATCTTATTTTCGAGTATTTTGGAATCTGTTTCAGCTTCAGAATTTTTGAATCTGAGCATTTTTCGAATTTTTTCGAGTGTTTTCGAATCTGTTCGAGTGTTTTCAAATTTATTCGAGCGTTTTCGAATCTGCTCGAGCATTTTTGAATCCTTTTTCTCACTACAGCACACTTAGGACTGAGATTATCTAATGTTTACAGTAATAGAAATAAATGTAACTAAATGAGATTTTTCTGTTTAAAACGCCTAAAACTAAATCTGCCGAACTGAGTGGCTGATGACATGTAAATTACGTATTTAGAAGGGGCAACCCCCTTAGATCACTTATATTATGAACACCGTCTTAGATAAAGCAATAAATTTACCTACCTATGTATGTCACTATATGTGGTAGGTCGAACTCAGGCACGTAACCAGAAATTTGGTCAAATGGGGGCGCCACAAATGGTTATTAAAAAACGTAATATATTCGTGCGAACTGCCAAAAATGTGGTAAGAGTAGCGCTAACGGGGTTCATAGCTTTAAAGTTTTTAAAAAAAGTGACTGAAATGGCCAAAAAAATTTATTCCATATTTTTTTGTTTCAGACCATTTGGAGTCAATTTAGGGGTGGTCATTTTTTTGGTTGGGGAGATCCACCCCGCCCCCTCTTGAGGGTGGTTTCCGCAAATTATGTTATAATAAAAAACTTACCCCTTGATGGGGAAGTGAAAGTGGTAGAATCATAGTAATCAATAAACGGTAAGTTTATTGATTACTATGATATTTATTGATATTTATTATAACATCATTTGCGGAAACCCGCCCTCAAGAGGGGGCGGGGTGGATCTCCCCACCCAAAAAAATGACCACCCCCATATCGACTCCAAATGGTCTGAAAAAAAATATGGAATAAAATTTTTTGGCCTTTTCAGTCACTTTTTTTAAAAACTTAGAAAAAAAGCTATGAACCCCGTTAGCGCTACTCTTACCAAAAATCTTTACGGTGTAGGTCTTTTTGGAAAAACTTTTCTTTTGGGAGGTTGCTGCAGCCCCTCCACCCCCTCTACTGGTTACGTGCTTGAGCGAGCTAGGATAATACCAAAAAGCAAATGGAAATGTTTCGTAATCAGCAACCTCGACTCTCGACTGCGTGAAAATGAAAAGTGTTTTGCTAATGTCTTGGGCCTGGTTGGTGCACTGTGGTTAATACATACACATAATTTGTAATTAAGGTTATACGTGGCATTTTCAATTTAATCTGTGTGCTAGGTATTTCGTAATGATCGTAATCTAATGTGGCTTATTAAATAGCATTTGAAAACTTTTAATACAAATTGGTTATGCTATATCGAAAAACTTAATATTTTTTAGTAGAGCTGGGTTTACGTTTTTACTACCCTCTTGATTCTTTTGGCGGTTGACACACCTGTTTGTAGAATTAAAAAACAATACTGGTAAACTAATTTTTCTTTAAAAATATTTATTCGTAAGTTGTACTCATAGACTTTGTACGTTTTTCCAAAATCAAAGGGGGAATCTTATTTTTTTGATTTAAAACGGAGCTTTTTGGTGACTTTGTGGGATTGTTTTTCAAAAATGGAGTCTTTCATTTTTCCCTGCATTTGATTCTACGGTGTACAGTTATTATTTTGGTTTAGGAAATTCCTTTTTATCATGAAGTTGGGGCTGCAGCTAATTTATCCACCACTATAGACATTAAAGTATTTTAATTTAAATATACTTTGGTTTAGAGAGATAACATAATAACCTAATGGGATGTTTTCGAAATTATTTTTATTACTGTGAAGCGTGGCCTGCTGAATTTATCTTTAGTACTAGATTTGCCCCTTAGCTGGGTTCACTAGTCTACAGATAAAGGGGTTTTTATCAAAGAAGATTAAAAATCATAATTTTTTTCGCGCTTCGCGCATAAACATATTGTTTTATCCAATAGATTGTGGTGCTCTACTTTGTTTGATTCATGCAATACTCATTTTTGGAAATTAACACCCCCTAGATCCAATTTCTAGATACGCCCTTGGTTATGAGTGAAATGAAAGAACGTGCAGAGGGACACTGTGCGTGTATTATCTCTATATTATAACCACAGACTCAAAAAAACCACCTACTGATGTAACTTGGTTTAAATTTCGGAAGATGCTAAACGTAGTCCAGATTCTCCATATTAGTGTTCATTGTTTTATTTAATACTAGGCTACCCCGACTGTTGCTATTTAATTTCAAAAACTTTACGAGTCCACATTTTGTTTGAATTTCAAAATACTTTAACCCAGAGCATAGTTCATTTTTATGCAATATGTTAACCACATGCAAAATCGTACTCTTAACATGCCCATCAAATCCATTTTCTTTACATACTCACTATTTTCATTTGGCTGTCCCAATATCTCACAAGCATGGATGAAATATAAGTGTGTAAAAATATACATGTTCAATGAAATATGTGTAGAAATATATGTCTTCATAATAAAATGTCGGCTATGCTGAATGGTGACTGTTGGGTGAACTATCACGTCATTTTTACTTATTTTAAAAATTGAGAAACGATCCAGCTAATATTTTCTGGCTAAAACTGTCCTTTGACAAAATGTAAACAATTAAATGTATACAAATAGTATGTAAAAACACATTATATTAAAAATAATGGTTAATATTAAAGTATCAAATTTGTACATTTATGGAAATTAATTAATTAACTTACCAGTTCTGTTGGTGGGCATTGGGCAATAGATATCTCTAGACCAAAGATTACGTTCCGAGTCTCATAGTACCCCCAAAATGCACTAAATTATTTGTCCTACTAAAATATTAATTAAAAATTTTCATTTGATTGTTCCACCCAAAATCCTTCTACATCTTCTTTAGCGTTAAAACATAATCTTCGTCGAAAGTTTTCATGCAATTCTGAGGTTGACGCCAATGAGATAATGCTCATCTTTCATTTAGACACAATTTCCAAATTTTCTTTTATGGATTTCTTTCCTAGCTATCACAAACTGTTTATTTTTTTAAATTGGGAAACATACAACCCAACTTTTCCTGTATACAATTGTGCTTTGCTTGATTGTCAACATTAATTGTACACTTATAGTATGTAAAAATGCATTTAGAAAAATAATGGTTATTATTCGACTGCGAGTTGGCACCTTTATGAAAATTAATAGGCACCTTAATGGTGTTGTTAGTGATCACTACAAGCTACAACCCTCTAGGTCACAGTTTAAGTTACGGGTCTCAGAGTACCCCGAAAAGATTTATGAATTTTCTTTTATTAATTTTCTTCTTTCCTAGCCACCACAAATTGTTCAAATCGTTTTGGAAAATTAGGAAACTTACGAGCCAATATTTTCTGTCTACAATTGTCTTTAGACAAAATGTTAGCTATTAATTATATACAAATAGTATGTAAAAACACATTAATATTAAAAATAATGGTTAGCACTAAGGAGGTGTGGGGACCTTCAGCGAATATTGCTCAGAGAAATCGGCTAAACGTACAGTAATGAGGTTTGGTTTATTCAAGTTGAAGATCATAATTATAGAATTATGGAGATATATTGACAAAATATAATTTAAAATACAGAGTCTGGATAAGCAATCAAAAATGTGATTGTTAAATCGATTATTTTCATGTAGTATGCAAAAAAATGCGAATATCTTAAATTTGGTTCAACTCCACAGCAGATTCCAAATGGAGTCAGACTCAAAACTTTCTTCCGATGTAACAAATTTTCAGAATAATTTGTTTGATTATTCCGAACATATTGGAGAGCTTTTTCATAAATTTTGGCGGATGAAAGGATATAAACACTGCTAAATGACGATGCTGTAATTCCCATGACTACGACAAAAACGTAAATGATGAGGGGAACGTGTCCATAAAGCCGGATTGAAGCGACAAGGGCAGACAAAATAAATACTCCGTTAATTGAAACCATTAGGGGAAGCAACAGACTCGTGCAGCTCTTGTTGAATTGCGAATTCAGGATACGCAGATAATTGAAATACTTCAATTCCAATCGCGATTTGTTGACGCTGTAAAATATACGTTGAACCTTTAATAGTTGAATCTAAGGAAAGTAAAATATTCTAATAAATGCCTAACTAATTAAATAATGAATGAGAAAAAAATGGCGTATAAATAATGTGAGCCTAAAGCATAGTCGACTTCCTTACTCATTACCGTTCTTATCCTAACCTGACTCGATAGTATAGAGATGATGGTTCGATGCCATCCCGATTTGTATTTTTGTCCCCATCTGCATATTCCTGATTTCCTTATCGCCTACCTCTAGCTCGTCTCATCGGTGAGAGTTATCTTACTAACCGTACATAATTTCTGTCTTAGAAATGCATTTCTTATTTCTTATAATGCTAAACACCCAAACCGATACAATTTGCCACCCCAAAACCTAGGATATCACCTGGACTCGCCGGAATTCGCCGCTAGTTTACCAGAGTGACCAGAGTTTTAAAACTTGTTACCTCAGAATTTGAATCCAGAAAGGAAGTGTAGTGCCATAAAGCTGGAAGTAGATGCCCTGGGTTATAAGTATTGCACAGGCAGAGATTTTAGAGAAGGATTCAAAAATGAATGACATAACATAGATTGGAATTGTTAGAGATGTCTTGGGGATTAAAGAAATCATGTGAATTTTATTGGAGTGCAACAACACATAGAGTAGGATTAGTAAAATTGACTCCGTTATTACGTCCTCCAAATGAGCGACACATAGCTTTTCTAAACGAGCTTGGGTCTTCGATTTTGATTGCAGAGGCACTTTGCAAAATTCTGAATAAAAGATTAATTACGGGAACTTCATTTGAGTTAAGCATTACAAAAGCTAATAAGTTTTATTTTCAATATCCGTAACACAGTTTAGAAAAGGGCATGCAAAACCCATGGGTTTTTGCTTTTGGTAACCAAAACCCCGGGTTTTTAGGTTTCTGCCCAACAACCGGGGTTGATGCCAAAAAACCCAGGGTTTTTGCTGTATGCAACTTAAACACCCACCAAAAAACCCGATAGGGTTTTTCATGCCCTCCTTCAGAAGTAAATGTCATTTAACCAAGGGTCGTTATAAAATGTTCAGTAAAAATTCAGAATTTTACTAGACTAAAATTGTTCTTCGGTACAATCTTCATCATTCCACAATTTTATTGATATATATTATAATAGTTACTAAGGTTGGTTACGATACTGACTTTCAAGTTGAGAATCCATAATTAAAAGCTGTTTTGAAAACGCAACCATTTCGTCCTTTTTCTGAAAAATGTTGAAGTATACAGTAGTCGTCCAAATGTATGCCATCAGGTAAATCAGCAAAAGGCAAAATTCGGAGTAGTTTTTTGCATTGTTTTCAAGTTCTACGGAAACCCGAACGAAGAGATATATGCAGTAGAAAAGCGACTGCAGTCCAGCAAATCTCCAAAGCACACGCTGAGACCGACTTTTTCCAATGCTAAGTTCGTTTTTGTTATAATCCCAATGAAAAGGAGTAACTTTGAATTTAGCTCCATAATTAATAACCCTGCCAAAATATTTTAATGCTTTTTTTGAAATCATGTTATTTTGAAATGTAGTTTATTCTTTATACATAACAGTAAAATATGCAATCAATACTACAACATAGAATAATATGCTGACTATAGCAAATATATTATAACTGGAGAGAAACTTTTGATTACACTTAAATATATAGCATCATATATAAACTTCCTATGCAAATAATGTCAAGAAGTCTTATCTTGCACCTGCTGTCTTATTTACTTGAATACTAATAGAAATCTAGCCTCCAACTATAGCAATCTATTATTAATACCTGCTGACAAGTGTCAATCGTTTAAGAGATAGTCAATTTATGTTGTTGACAGTTTATTGAAAGGCATAATATTTATGTTGTAAAACTGATATTACAGATCACTAAGTTTAAATATCATTTTATCAATCTATATATTTAGGTATTCCTTGATATCCTATTGTGTATAGCAATAGCCAAGTAGACTACAGCGGCATTTGAAGGTTTTCGTTCGTGTTGGGTGATATATTATGATGTCATGTGTTTTGGATACCGATATCTTATTTTTACATTTATAATAATACTTATTAATAAATCGCTAGTACCTATATATACAGCAGATTTAAATACACAGTTTTAGTGGAGATATTAAAACATTGAATCTGGGTAGGCAATTAAAAATGTAATGACGTAGTCAATTATTTCCATGTTGTACGAAAAGAAGTGCATGTAACTCAAAGCTGGCACTAGCCCCACGCACAGTCCAAATGGAGATAAACTCTGAATTTGCTTTTGATATATCTTGTTCACCTTCTCAGAATAGTTTGCCTGATTTTTAAGAATAAATTCGAGTGAGAATTCGTAAATTTTAGCAGAAAAAAGTAGAAAAACTACACCTCCCAAGGCTACACTAATTATGCCGAAAAAGAAAAGTAAAGTGTATGTGATTAACGGAATTCGTCCATATAACCGAATCGAAGCGAAAATTCCAGACAAAGAATACATTCCATTCATTAACAAAAATACGGGTGGAAAAATCTTCATGTAGCTCTTGTTGAAGTTGGAGTTGAGTAATTGAAGACAACGAATGTACTTCAAAGTCAATGTCGTTTTCTTGACATTCAGGCTGCAAAATTAAATTTTACTTTACTAATATTTAGTGAAAAATACACAAAAGTGAATGTTTTAACAATATTATAAGTTAATACCTCAAAACTTGAATCCAGAAAGGGATTGTGATCAAATGAAGTTGGAAATATGTACAGTGTAAATACACAACTACTGGGCCTGCGATTTTTGCGAAAAATTCGAAAATAAATGCCATGAAATAAACTTCTATTGTCAAATATTTCTCAGGGAGTAAGGACAAAATATGAACCTTGTTAGTAGGCATTACCACAACAAACATTATCAACATAATTGGTGTAACAACCGCATTGTGAAAAATGGCAAACGACACATATTCCAAAATTGAGTGTGACGTCCATTTTGATTGAAGTGGCTTCTTCGGCATCTTGAAGACTTCTAAATTTTAAAATATCATGGGTTTAATTCTCGGTATTTTGCAAAAAAATCAGAATTATGCATTACTTAATTTTAAGATATCGTCCCTTAGAGTTTGGCTATGTCCTGCACCAAACGAAAATGGATAATAATATAAGCTTTTTTCTATACCAAACAAAAAATGGATATTGGAGTTTTCCTTTCTTAAAGAACGATATTATTATTTAATATTTTGCTGTATGATTTTAAGTAGATTTCAAAAAAATTATATTTGTGTATACTAACTTTGGAGTAGTGAATCCAGGATTAAAAGTTGCTTTGAATAAGTAACCATGTCGTATTTTTTTGTAAATAAATTAATGTAGGAAGCAGCAACCCAAATGTGTCCTATGAGGTTGAAAATCAAAAGTGAAAAGTCAGAGTAGTTTATTGTGTCGCTTTTAAGTTCTGTGTAAACCCGAAGGAAGTTATATATGCAATAGAAAATCAACATAATTCCAGCAACTCTCCAAAGCACTCGCTGAGACAGACTTTTTCCAATGCTAAGTTCGTTTTTATGATAATCCCAACAGAATGGCGTAACTTTAAATTTTGCTCCAAAATTAATCAGCTTGCCCCAATATTTCAAAGCATTTTTGGTAATCATTTTTGCTTGATACTCCGGGTATGTATATAATATTGTAAGTCTTTACTAACGCAGATTGATACTACTTGTATAGATGTATGCACTTATGTTTTCTATTATCCTGCTTTCGTAGACTAGACAGTGATTGGAATTTTATCTCCGATAATGTTCTTGAACACTTCAGCCTTAACTAACTTTACATTTCTTATCTTTTAGCTGTAAATTTGCTACATAAACATCTACGATGTGTACAATTAAGACATTTCATTATAAACCAATGCCTGCCAATCATATCAATTTTAAATGCTATTAAGATTCTTAATTAGATAGGTAAATCAAGGTTATATTGTCCAGAGTTTCCAAATATTTAATATACACAGCAAGTTCTATTAATAATCCCCACAATGGACTTTATCCTTATAATTAATTCACATCAAGTTTTTACGCTTTCCTTTGTACGGCTAGTGCGGAAGCCAATATTTAATCAATGTTTAATTTAAAGGCCCTTTAATGACGTATGATATCAAATCATAGCCAATTTATTTATTATCAAATTTTCTATTTTCAGGTACTTTCATTACAGAGTAGGTACTTAAAAATAACAAAGATAATTATTGATAATGATATTGATAAAGAAGGGTTTAATTTAATTACCAATATCCATATATAACCATAACCATAACACAACATGATTTTAAACAGCTACCTATATATTATTATTCCATGCTACATTTTGCTTTTAATTACTGTATCCCTTTCTTTATATATATTAACTTTAAGCAAAAACTGAGAAAAACTTATAAATTAATGTATACAATATTATGTGTATTTACTTTCACTTTTTTATTTATGATTAAATTTCAAGCAAAATTTCTGAAGTGAGATAAACATCTGTAGTATAAAACATAAAAGTTCCGTAGATTTACCTCACTACAATATAATTGGCATAATACAGCATTTTTACACTAATATTAAGCGAAAGCGTGAAAATTTATAAAAATTTACTAACGTCCATGTACAAAAGTGCTTTGAGTTTGTTATGGTCTAAATTTCTGCCCTATTATATAAAAATTTAAGTTTTTCTAAGGTACGTCTAAATCCACAGTATAAAATAGGTTTTAATAATATTATACATAATAATTATGTTATTTTCATACATCAGTAAATTATAATATTATGTCTAACTACATTAATTAGTAATTCGAGAGTACAATTTAAAACGCCGAATCTGGATACGCAATTAAGAATGTAATAACGAAATCAGTTATTTCCATATAGTATGCAAAAAAGTGAAAATATGTTAAAACAGGAATTACTCCTACGCAAATTCCAAACGGAAGCAAACTCAGAACTTGCTTCCGATGCAACCGATTCATCTTGTAAGAATAATTAGTCCGACTTTCATAAACAAATTTCAGAGACTTTTCGTAAACTTTGGCAGACACCATCAAAAAAACCCCGCAATATATAACTGATGAAATACCGATGATTACGAAAAGAAGATAAGATACTATTCCAACGCGTCCTAATAGACGAATTGATGCAATAATTGAATAAAAGATGAAAATTGCATTCATATAAATCATCGCTGGAGGCAAATTTTTTATGTAGCTCTTGTTGAACTGCGTATTCAGGATATGTAGATAATGGTAATACTTCAGTGGCATTCTCAACTTGTTGAAATTGTCGCTGTCAAATTTAAAAATAATTATCATTAATACCAGTTCAAGAAAATTGAAGAAAAGACAAATTTTGTTAACCATAATACTCTTATTTTTATTTACCTTAAGATTTGCACCCAGAATGGAGTTGTGATGACATGAAGCTGAAAATAGATACCCTGTGTAAACACGATTGTACCGGCAGAGGCTTTAGAGAAGAATTCAAAGATGAGTGATAACACTAGTATCGGTGTTGATAAATAGGGCTCGGGAATTAGAGAAATAAGGTGGAGTTTGCTGGAATGCATTACTACATACATTAGTATCAGTAAAATTGCCGTCAAGACTGCGTTTTGAAAAACGTTGATAGACAGGAATTCCAAAAAAGTTTGTGTCCGGTTTGAGCGACGAGACTTCTTAAAATGTTCTAGATGTAAAATATTTAGATATTATTTACAATTACTTAAAAAGTCATTCAGTTAATACAGCATGCTTTAAATTTATAATTATTGCTACTATGCAGATAGGTAGGCTAATTAGTAGATTGTAATTTTACAGTACGGGGAAGTTAAAAGTGACCATAGGGATTACGATACATAGGCAGATATGAAAAAATGAGCTTATGGATAATGCCTGTTTTATACTTCTCACTTTCACTTTCACGTTTAGTGACGTCAAAATGACGTCATTACATGGGAAACCAAATTGGAAACATATTTAGATAATTACAAATTAACAGTAGTGACGTCACAAAACGTGAAAGTGAAGTGAAAGTGAGAAGTATAAAACAGGTGTAATGGTTTTTACGTAATTTCCCATAAGGGGCATGTAATCACTATGGTCACTTTTAACTGTCCCTGCTGCATTTGCCATAGACTAAGCAAGTAGAAAAAAGTAGTATATTATATGTCTATTCGCAAAATAAAAAAGAATACTGAGTTGAATAAATCCGCCTACAAATACAGTTATAACTATAAATAGGTTAATTATCTTTTAAAAACCTACAACGTAAAAACTTATATCAGTATTACTATTTTATTTAAGATTCTATTTAAATCTATATTTGACATCCTTTGCTTAAACTTTTGACACTAACTTTCAAATTGAGAATCCATGATTAAAAGCTGTTTTGAGAAAGCAACCATGTCATCTTTTTTCTGAAAGAAGTTGAAGTAAATAACAGCAACCCAAAGGTATCCAATCAGGTAAAAAAACATAACCGACAGTTCAGAGTAATTTAACGTTTCGTTTTTAAGTTCCATGTAAATCCTTAGAAAGTGATACATACAATACAAAACAGATTGTAGTCCAGCAAATCTCCAAAGGACACGCTGAGACCAACTTTTCCCAATGGTGAGTTCGTTTTTATGGTAATCCCAACAGAAAGGGCTTATTTTAAGTTTTGCTCCCATGTTAATTAACATGCCATAATATTTTAATGTCTTTTTCGAAATCATAATTACCTACAATTAAGCTTGTTTATTGATAATAGCACTAAAATATGCAGCCGCTAAAATATCTAATAAGTGGGAACTACTAAATAGTCGTCCATTACGTTTTAAAACAAAGTATTAACTCGACTTGCTGCGTAAATAAAATTACAAATAATTTCTATCTTGCGACTATCGGAAATGAAACTCAGTGATGTCCAACATTTAGACATCTGTTATCAATATTTGCCAGTCTACTATTGTCAGTCATTTAAAAGATTGTAAAATGCCCAAGACAATTGATTGAAACTCTACACGAATTCGGATTACAGATAAAATTAAGTTAAATATTTATGTGTCGATAAATATTAATTAGGCATTATCAACATCATTTACACATAAACACTAGCCAAACCGTCAATCAAAACTTTAAAAGTATTTAGTAAACAAAACCGTCGTCTTCTTATTCTTATAGAGGACGTAAGAATTTTTAACCTGCCAACTGGCCGATTTCCCGGACGACTAACGTTACACAGTCGTAATCCCTACAGAAACCTTATCTCTGATACCGCTAGGGCCACAAAATATACTTTAAAAAATTTTGATACAATCCTCAGCTACAAAAGTTGTAAAAAATCCCGTTTCTCTTCTTGTTTGAATTTTAAGATTTCGCAATTTCATATCACAAACTTTCGTCTTTAACACAAAGATGAAAAGGAAAGTTTTTTCAGTCTTAGCGATGAGCCTCGTTTTTGGATGGTTGAAGTCTATTTCATTTATGACATGATTTGATTAAAATGCAGGTAAATATACTCAGCTAATCCATTTGTTATCAAAGTATGCAAGTTTTTTCAGTACAAAGCACAAAGGTAAGAAAATATATTATAGTAAAGCAGATAGAAAAATGAGTTTATTCAAATTCTTATATTCATATATAAATTCAATATAAATGCAATATTTGCAGATAAATCAGTGCAATGTACGTAAATGTGGTATAAAAAATGAGGAATACAATCTAAAACACGGAATCTGGATAAGCAATTAAAAATGTTATAGCGAAATCAGTTATTTCCATGTAGTATGCAAAAAAGTGCAAATATCGTAGAACGGGTATGACTCCCATAGAAATTCCAAATGGCAGCAAACTCTGAACTTGTTTTCGATGCAACAGATTCACCTTGTAAGAATAATTTGTATGAACTTTCAAAACAAAATTGAGAGAGCGTTCATAAGCTTTGGCAGCCGAAAGCAAGAAAACACCACCAAAAATGACGGATGTTGTACCGATGAGCACAAAGAAAACGTATGTGAGTAAAGGAATACGACCACTTAACCGAATCGAAGCAAGAACTGCGGTCAAAATAACCATCCCGTTCATTGACAAAAATAGTGGGAGCAACTGGACGATGAAGCTTTTGTTAAACTGTGAATTCAACACTTGTAGACAATGGAAATATTTCAGTGGCAATCGCGTTTTGTTGAAGTTGGCGCTGTAAAATATAAAAATTATTATAATGGTCATTTATTATCATAATGTCTAATAGATTATTCAATTTTAAAATTTAAATTTTCCCTCGTAAAAAAGATTTTGTGAATCGTGAGAACTTCAAACCGGACCACTCCAAATTGGCAAAACCTTTTTGTCAACAGAATTGTACTTGGTTATGTGAAGGTAGGTTAGGTTAGGTTATGGTGTTGACAATTTGCTGTTGACAATTCGGGGTTGAATCTATTAACTCATCGCCAAAAATTATATAAAATTAAATTTGTTTCCGAAAACGTACCTTAACACTTGCATCCAGAACGGAACTGTAATGACATGAAGTTGAAAATACATGCCCTGTGTAAACAATAATGTACAGCCAGCGGTTTTAGAAAAACATTCGAAAATGAATACCAACAGAAGAATTGGTGCTGTTAAAAGTTCCTCTGGGAGTAAAGAAATGATATTGATTTTATGGGAATGCAATATCATATAAAGTACTATTAATAAAATTGACACAGCTACAGCGTTTTGATAATGGCCGAGGGATATAATTTCTAACAGAGCTTGTGATGTCCATTTTGACTGCTTAGGCAGGTTGAAAATCTCTGAATGTAAACAATAAAAATGGTTATTTAAGACACGTTTAAAGTTGTAGCACTTGTATTAATGTAAAAGGAGGGTTGATATTGGTGGAACTAGGACGAAGAGATTACAGTAGACGAAAATGTTTCCCTGCAGGTAGGTAGAGGAATGGTTAAGGCAGTTTTTCAAGTGTTTTTGGGTAAACGGAAAAATTCAGTTATTGTACAATATGGTACCCTCCTTTATTAATATTGGTTGGTGTACTAACTTTCAAGTCGAGAATCTATAATTAAAAGCTGCTTTGGAAAAGTGATCATGTCGTCTTTTTTCTGAAATAAGTTGACATACACAATAGTGACCCAAATGTATCCAATCAGATAAAACAACAAAAGGGCCAATTCAGAATAATTTAATTTGTCGCTTTTAAGTTCCGTGTAAATTTGAAGGAAAAGATATATGCAATAGAGAAGCGACTGCAGTCCGGCAAATCTCCAAAGCACACGCTGGGACAGGCTGTTTCCAATGCTAAGTTCGTTTCTGTGATAATCCCAACAGAAAGGACTCACTTTACATTTTGCTCCAAAATTAATTAACATGCCCCAATATTTTAAAGCTTTTTTCGTTATCATTTTTTTAGTTCGAGATTTCGAAATGGAAATTATTTTAAGTATTCTAACACCACTATCTGTAGTATTTAGTAATGCCAGCAACTACTAAACAATTTTCAGTAAACATGCAGTTAATTAAATATTGACTTTACTTTCTACGCATTAAATTCGCGATTTCTTATCCGCGGTAGCTATCTGTTTCTTATTTGGTTGAAAACTTTAGAATTCCGCTGTCAAACTTTATTATTATCTGCCAAGAAGTGTCAACCAAGTAAATAAATGTAAATCATAAATATAGTTTGAAATGCGTATGTATATATTGTTGGATATATATCGACATCCTTTATATAAAAGCGTGTGGTATGGTAAGGTTACATCTTCGTAATGTTGCTCAAACTCTTTATTCTTAATTTATCACATAATCCGATAACCAATGTCCGGGCGTCATGCACGGTTTCAAATATCGTAAGACGCACTATGAGGTATATAAAGATGCTATTACGAGACCTTATCTCGTAGGTAATTGTACAGATAAATAGCTGGAAATAATTAATTCGAAATTCAATACATTAAATATACTTGAGTGAAGTGGAGATTTATTCATTTATTAAATTTGAACGTGCTTACTTTTACGTCAATGGATTTGGCTGACAGAGAATCAGAGAATGAAGTGTACAGTTTTAATTGATTCTAGTCACCGATAAGTATAAATGAGTCAGTAGCCTTATAAATTATTACTTCATTACTCATCACATTGAATTAATGCCATTCTTCTGCTCATAAATGTTGATGCTTTAATGTTAATAAGTGTTCTGTTGTTTTTGAAACAAAGTTAGATCAGTACATCAGAATTCCATTTCATTATCCACTGATAATTATACCTTGAAAAGGTTTGTTTTCATACTACCTTACATTAATTACATTTATCATATTGTGATTGCTGACATCAAATCCGATAAAAGAATGAATGATAATTTAATTAAGCAAATAATGTCATTTATATATATCTCTGCTACACATTATAAATAATAATAATAATAATATGATGAGTAATACTTATGCTAAAAATGTTTTACAGTGCCTTGCATAATTTGCCCTCAATAAATATTAAGTTTACTTTCTAAACCTCAAGTTCCCAACGGGTGCTCCAAAAACAAAAAAAAGTTAGGGATTTATAGAATAAAAAGGTTTATAGGGTATAAATTTAAGAGAGTTAATACATTTTTTATTAAAATGCAATTATAGATAGAATTTAATTACTTAAATGCCTTCTATTAATCCTCAGTGGTCTAAAAATAAATACATTTTAAATTAGTAATATTTTTGTACAACTCGTACACAAATTACATTTGCACAATGTTTCATGTTCCTCAAAACTTCTGACATTTTAATTGACAGTTAAAATAATTATTCAAAGTAAAATAACAAATTCCGGAACATTCCTAGTATACCGACGCTCAACGGAATAGACCGATATATAGCTCATTCGAAAGATCTCGTCGAGTACATCACGAATATGGTATTGGTTTTTGGGGCAACCCCCCAAATAAGAAAGTTATCGTTGGTTAAAGTTGAAAAAATGACTATTTCGATGCCTACGTTTTCAGAAAACGAAGAGTTAGAAGTTCTTCAGGACCAAGGTGTCGAGTGTGCCGTAAATGCCGCATGCCGTAAATGCCGTAAATAGAATTTACGGCATTTGGTATTTGGCGGCATGCCGTAAATGCCGTAAATTATTTTTTACGTTTTTAGCTGTTTTTATACATAAATTGATGTGGTAAGTGAGTAAAAACACGCTAAAAGTGATTTTATATATCAATATTGTGTATTAACATCATTATATGCCACTCCTTGTGGCTGAAAAGCTTTGAAAAGTGAAAACTCGTTTAATAACTTATGACAGTTGTCATTTATTATAAAATGATCAAAATTATATTTTTTGTTCTTCCAGTAGTTGAATATTACTATTAAACTGCCAATGCCGTGTATTATGTATTTTACGGCATTTACGGCATTTACGGCATTTACGGCATTTACGGCATGCGGCATCTGAAAATAATTTACGGCATGCCGACTTTATACTCTGTTCAGGACATCGTTGTTTTGCTGTTCATGTTGAATTTACTTGTAACTATGGCAACGTATCTAATAAGATTATTTAGGTTTGGTTTTGTAAAATTCTTAATTGCACTTTAACTTCTATTTTCGGTTTCTTCATTGTTCTAACTTCAATTTTCGTCATTTTTGATTTGGTTAGTGGCACGCGGTCACAATGTGCATTTTATAAACCTAACCTAATTAATATTAATTGAAATTGAACATGGCACGTGTCACAGTTAGCATTTTTTAAACCTAACCTAATTAAAACTGATGGAAATGGAATATGGGACGTGGTCACAATTAGCATTTTTTAAAACCTAACCTAATTAAAATTGATGAAAATTAAACATGGCACGTGGTCACAATTAGCTTTTATAAACCTTACCTAATTAAAATTAACGAAAATCGAACAATAGACATGGTCACAATTAGCATTTTTTTAAAACCTAACTTAATTAAAATTAATAGAAATCGAACATGGACGTGGTCACAATTAGCATTTTTTAAAACCTAACCTAATTAATACTAATGGAAACTGAACATGGCACGTGGTCACAGTTAGCATTTTTTAAACCTAACCTAAATAAAATTGATGGAAATCGAACATGGGACGTGGTCACAATTAGCATTTTTTTAAAACCTAACCTAATTAAAATTGATGAAAATTAAACATCGCACTTGGTCACAATTAGCAATTTTTAAACCTAACATAATTAAAATTGAAAGAAATCGAATAAGGGACGTGGTCACAATTAGCATTTTTTAAAAACTAACCAAATCAAAAATGACGAAAATTAAAGTTAGAACAATGAAGAAACCGAAAATAGAAGTTAAAGTGCAATTAAGAATTTTACAAAACCAAACCTAAATAATCTTATTAGCTACGTTGCCATAGTTACAAGTAAATTCAACATGAACAGCAAAACAACGATGTCCAGAAGAACTTGTAACTCTTCGTTTTCTGAAAACGTAGGCATCGAAATAGTCATTTTTTCAACTTTAACCAACGATAACTTTCTTATTTGGGGGGTTGCCCCAAAAACCAATACCATATTCGTGATGTACTCGACGAGATCTTTCGAATGAGCTATATATCAGTCTATTCCATGGAGCGTCGGTATACTAGGATTTAGCCCAAATTCCTTACTTAAGGTAAACTTTTTAAAAGATAACGAGAAAAATGAAGCTCTCAGTACAAATGATTTTAAGGTACTTAAATTCCTGTTGTCATTAAAAATCCCAGCAGTACAGTAATTGTGCCAGACCAGAACCTATTATACTGCATGGTTCCAGTCTCCACTGTGCCTAAAAATGGGATTCAAATATTTATTAGCAATTCTCAGTGTTTTAGCCATAAATTGCAGTTTCATAAGCTGTAGAGTAATTAAGGCATACAAAGCACCAGAACGACCTTTGGATTCAGACGGGAAGTATTTACTTTCTTGGGAAGTCGATGATAAACAAGAAAGAGTTACATTTCACGCAAATGTTCACACGACTGGATACGTCGGACTGGGAATCTCTCCAAATGGAGGGATGACAGGAGCTGACATTTTTATCGGGGGAGTTGATTCACAGAATAAACCTTACTTTTCGGTAAATTTCATTCCTTCATTTGAAGTTGCTTTTAGAAAAACGTAAAACCGACTAATATTAGAAGCGGGTTTCAATTTTCACAAAAATGGAAGTTTCTGCCTAAAAAAATAAAATGCTTTTTTAAAAATTAAATTAAATTAATTTAATTAAGGTAATTTTATTTAATTATTGGAATATTATATATTTACTTGATTATTATTATACTGAATTGTGTTTATACAAAGTGGCTACCTATCTATACATAGCTATAATCAGCTTTATCTCCAATGCATATAATTAATCTTCCATCTAATTAATATTAGCTACCGACAATATTTACAACGTGATATCATTCTGTTTGATAGGACCGACATGGAGTAGGGGAGACTATGCCCGAAGTAGACAGCCACAATGACTGGGATTTGATAACAGCTACAGAAGCTAATGGATGGACAAACTTGACCTTTAGTCGATTGTTAAATACTTGTGACTCTCATGATGTTCCCATCACAGTAAATCTTTATTATTGTTATATTTACACATTTTTTATTTGTTTCTCCATTCTCTTATTTGCGGAATATGTACCTTAATCATTGTTTTTAAGTACGAAGCAACGACACGGTTAATTTATTCATATGGAGCAAGTGACACTTTGGCGCATCACGGAGTTAACCGAGGAGCCGTCCCTACAAGTATTTTAGACAATGAACAAGACCCTACTGATCTAATATCAAGGTAACTTAGTATTTATAGCTAATTTGAAAACGCGGATGACATAAATTTAAAATATTTTAAAGCTCACTAAAAAGAATTTAAAAATAAAAAAGTTGTGATATTTTGAACATTGATTTTATATTGTAGTCATTACGTACATTAATTAATTTCAGATTCGAAACCTGGAATGTAACAATTAATATAGAAATGCCTAATGCTGATACATCCTATTGGTGCACGATTCATAAAAGAGAGTCGTTTGGAGGGCCTCGACATGTTGTTGGGGTAATACAATGCAATCATTTTCCAACTGTGTTCTAATTAAGCCCAAAAAGAATTTGTTATTGTAAACTTCTAAAGGATTCTTAATATTCAAGAACATATTCATAATTTTAAATTCAAAAGAAATATTATAGGCACATATCGTCCCTTAAGGAACCATTTAGCCTATCTACACTTTTCGTTTGGTGTACGGAATAGCCCATTCCATTTTTTGGTTTGGTGTATGAAGGCTTATACAACAAGTGGAGAAAGCTATTCCGTATTCCGTACACAAACGAAAAGTGGAGATAGGTAAGGTAAGTGCGGAGATAGGAATGGTTCCTTAAGGGACGATATATGCAAACATTTTATTAATTTTGTAAATCTGTGTACTATCTGAGCTTATTATTTTATTAGTTTGACGCATATTTGGAAGATAATACCCCAGCAAAGAAACATACCCATCATTTAATCTTACACAAATGCTATCCTCCACCTGAATCTACAGCAGAAGAAACATTTGATGAATTTACCCGACAGCCAGGCGAGGAATGTTATTCAGCAGAAGCAACTCGCCTTCCGAAACATTACTGTATGGAGTACATGTTCATTTGGGCTACAGGTGGAAAGGTAATATATTTCACTCACCTCTCCTTCACACCGAAAACTTAATTTCAAGAATTTTCAGTTTTTAATTAAATTTCGCTATATAAATTCGTCATTGTAAATTGGTAAATTATTTTTTGCAGACGACATTGTTTCCTGATGATATTGGCCATCCAATAGAAGAAACTACGGACGAATCTCCCTATTTCATGTTGGAAATTCATTACGATAATCCAGAGAAGTTGAGTGACGTTACTTTTCGTACTGGAGTGACAGTATATTACACTGATGACCTCAGGTAGATATTCCAAAATTACTTTTTGCATCAGACGCTATTGAAAAGATGAAAATTGCTTGTAATTTATATTATTTGAAAGGAAAAAGGAAGCTGGAATAATGACAATGGGCAATGATCTAGGGCCAAGCTTAACGATTCCTCCCAACGTTGACAATTTTGTTTTCTCAGGTCACTGCTCAGACCATTGTACAAAAAATTTACCGGAAGGAGGGATAACTGTATTTAATGTACTCCTCCATTCTCATTTATCTGGTTAGTTATTCCATGATTATATTAAATGCATGATACGCTTCACGCTACTATTTGCAACTGCTTTATAAAATCAAACTGAATTTGCGTATGAATTATAGGAAGACAAATGCGTTTGAGACACTTCCGAGGTAAACAGGAGCTACCTTGGATTTATAGTGATTCGTCTTACGATTTTAATTTTCAACAAAACAAAGCACTGAAGAAACATGTACAAATTTTGCCAAGGGATCATTTAATAACAGGTAAATTGTGTATTATTACTAGTTTAACTTAACTTTTTGAACCTGATACTCGTCTAGTGTCTATGTGAAAGAATATGTTACCAATACAATTGCCTTGCCTGTACAGTAATAAAATACATTTACATATTTTTTGTTATTAGAGTGTGTATATAGTTCACGATGGAATAATGGTTCCGCTGTCATAGGAGGATTTAAAACAACGGAAGAAATGTGTACATCTCACATTTGGTACTATCCCCGCTTTAAAAATCTCGACTATTGCGCCTCCGCCTACAACGAAGTACAGAATTTCAAAGATTTTGGAATCACAGATTATGAAATGTATGTGGCTATAAACTTCACGTCAATTTGCGGTGGAAGAATTGTAGGGGTTGGATAAAATTGGATAAAATTAATTTCCTCCAGGATTAAATTAGGAAAAAACTAATTTCTTCCAGATAAAATATCCAGTAGATAAAACTAATTTAATCTTGGACAGTAAACAATTTGTTCGGACAATATACAACCCTGCTTCGTGTGATATTTCAATTCAAACTTTAATTTCAAATAAACAACAATTTCTTAAAAATATTTTAGGCCTGAAAGTCCTAATGGACCGGTAAAAATACTGGCTCCGAAAGAAATGGAAGGAAAAACTTACATCGAAGCTATAAGTACCGTATTTAACTGGACAGAGGAATTTCGTCAAGATTTTCAATATAAAAGACGCTTCGGAAGCCAAGAGCAAGTTTGTGCTGTTCTTGCTGAAGGTCCAGAATTTGATGGTACCCTCTCTAAATACCCCGAAGATTTTATTGAATACGTACCGGAAGAAACTTGCCCAAGTTCGGCTTTCAAAATCACAAAAATTAATTCACTCCTGATAATTTCTTTTCTATTCTATAATTATTTGCTATTTTTATTTTAATTTTATGATACAAAATTTACATTTTCACCGACTATAAATAGTTTCTATAATATTAGAACCTATGTACAAATAATATATAATCAGTTTTACCTTGGTTAACTTTAAAAAGAGACGTACAATGAACTCGAAAACGCATCAACGTCATCAGACAGAAATATGAACGTAATTTCTATCCTATTGTTGTGCAAAACAGTGTGAATGAAAAAGTTAGGCAAATCTATTAAAAACTAAATGTAATCCATGACCCATGCGATGGTCAATGGTAGAGCTACCAAAATGCTGTTTAGTCTAAATAAGCTCTGCAGCTTTAAGCTTTGCTGATGAAATTGTTTTAAAAATAAAAGTATTCTATTTATACTTTGTTTGAAAAATTGTTTTGTTCTGAAATTTTGTTTTGTTTGTTTTGTTAAAAAGCTCTTCAAATTGTTCTCGATGGTTCCCATTCATGGAGTAAAGAAAACCTTCCAGATTGGTCTCTTTAATTCTATTTACTTCATGATTGTTGAGATTGTTCTCGTTGATTCTATTTACTTACTCAATTTTCGTCCAGATTATTCTCCTTATTATGTTACTTTGTGAAACGATACAGCGATTATGTCAAATTTCGCAAGTTTCGTGCAAATATCAAGAGAAATTATAGATTCGCATGATAAGATAATGGATAGAAAGTTTTCAAGTTTTTGGAATACTTTGCGGAAAGCTTTATTTGTCAAAAGTGTTATGAAACTGCAACTGTAAGAAATAAATTGAAGGTTTTGTTTGGATTAGTATCAGGTATGTGCCAGTATTATGCGATTTTCGGAACTGCATAATAATATGTATTATTATGTATGATTATATAAGTAGGAACGGAAAAAAGTTTATCGAACATTCCAAACGTAACTATTTAGATGGGTGATCATTTTATACAGCTAAACAGGAAATAATTTTTTATTTCTAATCAAACATTTTAACATTCCAGTTTTCCCATAAATCACCAACAGCGTGTTAAAAATTTTCTAAGTTTAAAAAACCTGAAGATGAAGGGTATTTGGTTCGCTCTATTTATTTGCATCTCTGTGAGGTCAGAAACAATTTTTCCAAATTTTCAGAGCGATTTTTATTTCAATTTTGTATCATTTAATGAAATTAGTGAACAAAGTAAGAGGGACTGGATTTTATCCGACAATGTCTTAAGAGATAAGCCCCACATAGTTACATTGTATGAAAATCGGAATCTTTCTTGGTGGAATCCTGGCGGCACCAGACAATTTGTTCGTCATACACTATTTCAGTGTTTCGTATATTTTAATCCCAGCATAAAGGCCATGTTCAGAACTGTTAGACACATGTCTGCTGCATTTATAGATCACACAAAATTTTTTGTAATTTATTTTGGAGATAATTTGGAGATAGAAATGCCAAAAAAGGAATTGGAAGATAAACATCATATTAATTACATCAAAAATTTTGCACGTTTTAGTGCAGATTTCTATTTCCTGCTGGTAAAAAGTAAATCTAAACGGAGTGCGAAACATTTTAAATTCTGTGCCCATTGTATTGTTAACTCTGAGGAGGATATAATCAAAGAAGTGAAAAATAGCGGGAAATTTTTGACCTTTGAAACCAATAAATTTGGTTCAGTCGACATGAATGGATTTGAAGTAGAAGTATATGACCCAGGCACATCAAAGATAAGGAGAGTTGGCTGTACAAGAAGAGCTCTGAGGCACATCCACTCCGGAAGAGTATGTTTTTCAAAATATTTTGTTATCGATGCATTATCCAGGATGTACAATTTCACCCCGATTTATTATCCCATGAAACTGTACGCAACATTCATGCACTTAAGCATGATCTTTCCATTCGCTGGACACAGTTTCAACCCTGATGCGACTTTTGTCGATTATTTTGTCGATAGACGAATGTCACAAATTATTTTATACTGTGAAAATGGTCATGAAGCATCTTATTGGAATTTATGGGGAGGGATTCCATTTTTAAAATTCTTATTCCAACCTTTTGATCAAACGACTTGGATAGCCATTTCATTAACTTATGTCATCACCCCATTTGCGATTTTTAAGGGAAAACTTGTATTCGAATTTCTGAAAACTGTTAGAATCATATTTAAACAGTCTCTAACAAAATTACCGAGTCCCTTGCTAATGCTCTTTATCATTGCAACAGTGATACTCTCTTCTGGCTATGAATCTGTCATCACCAGTAAAAATATTCGACCTTCTAGATACAAACCCATTCTAAATTTAAAAGAACTGATTGTGGATAGAAATTACAAAATTATTTATTTCCATCAAATTACAAATACAAATTGGCTAACCAGTGTGAGAAAATATTTTGGACCGGGATTCAAATCTTATGGAATCTACGACAGATTGGAAACAAGCTTTGTTGTTTATTACAATCACAACTATACAGAACCTCTGGATGCAGTATCGAGTCCTAATTCTAAATTTTCCATGATGGGAATTCCGCGATCTAAAATTAATCCGGCAATTAACTACATCGAGAAATACAATCCTAATAGATTTTGCCACGTGGTGAAAGAGGGGCCGATTGGATGTCTCGGAAGTTGGATGTTTGGATATCGATTCTCACGAAGATTTCCAAAAGCAATGATGCTACTAAGAGAAAATGGTCTTATGAAAATTTGGGATGATTTCCAAGACCTCATGGGAAATGCTAATGGCAGACATTTCAAAAAAAGAATTTATAAAAATAGTGATAAGCACAAGATTTTCGGGCTGACAATCATCTGCTCCTGTCTTCACATTGCATCCTGTCTCATTTTTGCTTTTGAGATAATTCTTCGCAGCACAAAGTCACTCTTATTTAAGCTAATTGTAGTTCTTTTCTGGAAAAATATTTCTCTCAGGGTCGTGCAATTTTATGGAGGATAAAGACAATTATTCACAAAACAGTTAACCCAGGCATTGAAAAAATTTTAATTTCCAGTGTAACGGGCCCCGCCCACTGGCTCATTTCCACACTTTAGTTCCGCCCACTAGCCACGCCCCGAGGCTGAGAAGCTGGCATAGTGTGGACGGGGCGAGGGCCGATTCCCACAGCAACCAGGTTGCAAGTGATTTTCGATGTCTGAGTTAACCATCATTATTTATTGTAGCTGGAATTTGTAGACAACATTTAATCGAATTAAACTTTGCTCTTTGTACCATACCATACAATTTTAACATTGTACAATTTTTGTAAGGATTTTGGCAATAACAATTGATTCCATCCAGTAAATCATTAAAGTAAATGTTGTCAACCAAATAGTTTTTTTATTTTCACGACTTTATTATTTTTCACAGTTCGTTGTATTTTGACTTGGTTTTATTTTTATTCTTAACCGAAGTTTGTTGAAAGTAAAAAAATGGGTAAATCTAATTACCCATTACATCGTCTTATATAAAGCAATAAATTTACCTATGTATGTATGTGTTGATCTATATGTGGTAGGAAGAGCCAATATGCATATTACATTAAAAAATTAACTACATTATGGGTTAGTATAATTAGCATAATTTGAAATTCAACCAAAATGATGATACATATATAAATCCTTCGAAATTCAGTATCTAATAAATACGTATGATTATTGCCCACCTTTTGAAATTGAGTCATGTATGCTGGGGTTTAATAGCTATAATAAAAAATGTAGATCAAACAAATTTACTTACTATGTCATTTGTTTGTCTGTCGCATGTCGTTTAGACGGGCATCGCAACCACGGCATCGCCACGTATGTTGTAGAGGGGATGAGATTAAAACAGAAAAACTCTACAGAGGCTATGCTATTTGGTGCCCCCTCTCTAAATTCGTTGTCAGGTGCCTGATGCGATCCAATGCGCATGATTATGCTCTGGATACCTACCTTTCAAAATGTAGTCAAACAAGGAAGTTCGATATGAGTGAACATTAGCTTATTCCAAAATTAAATAATGTTAATATGGCTCATCATTTCGAAATTCAGCAATAGTACTGGGGGCCTAGGCCTAGTAAATAATAATCACTACTAATGATAATCACGTTGTTCGAGTTGCGCAGTGAAAATTTCCGTAGTTCGGTATGTTTGTTTATATCACCGTGTGTTAATTTGAGGCTCTGTCTAACCTCTTCTTATAAGTGTTAAGTGGGACATGCGCATAGATAATTCCATATGTGTATCTGTGTCGATATTCGTGTAGGTTGTATGTATCAAGAGATTTCCGTGCCACTGTACAAGAAGTAGACGATAAACGGTAAAAGTTTGACTTGCGCGGTGACCAATTCCGTTTGTATGTTGTCATTCTGTGTACTATCATTTAAGTCTCCTATCACTTACAACAAGGCGCGATATATTTCATAACAGAATTAGTGCATGCATTCTGTATGCAAATTTTTCCAGCTCTCAGTGCTGAGTGCTCTCAGGGATCCCATTATTTCATGTGCGGAAAAATTTATAATTGGTCCATTTACATTGAATTATCATATTTCTCAATTTCGCAACCAATAGTTTAATTGAAAAAAGAAAGAGACAAAATGTGGTATAGATATTTGGAGGAAACTCTAAAATTTGATCTAAGTGGAATATTGTCCGAAAATACTTCACTTTTATAATATGTGCAACATTTTTTGTCTCCTTTTTACAATTAAGGACGCTCATCACAGTTAATTGCTAACGAAATCAACATAAATTCCAATATGTATTGCCGAAGTATGCCTTAATTGTTGTTCAAGCCGAAACTCCATGTTAACCTGCTCGGCTATTTCACTACCTTAGGGGAAGAAATTTGGCAGAGCAATAAATAAAAAGATAGTTCTAATTTACGTTGTGTTCACCTTTGCGCTCAGATATTCCATGATAAACATTTCGGGTCAACCTCGATTGAATTTAAAATTTGTTTTTACATCCGGTTTAATTGTTCCCAAAGTTGGTGATTGATTTTTATGGGGGTAACAATTTTGGAATCGTGGACTATCCACAAACAAAATGTGGTGGTTGGGTTTTTGATATCTCTAATTTAAAGGCTTAAAAAAGTTATTTCTAAAAAAGTGTGTCCGTTTTCGTTTCTGTAAAACAGCAGAGCACTAAGACAGGAATGGAACTCAAGAATAATGGTATCAGCTAGAAAAGTCCCAGATAAAAGTTTGAACTCTCTTTTGGGACCAAAAAATTACAATCAAAATTATTCAGTTGTCTAATTGACAGCTTGACGCTACATTGATGCTATTAAGGCTTACTTGACTTCAAAATGGTCCATTATCAATTAATGGCAGGCAGTATGTATAATGGTGGTTCGGTTCGGGTACCGTAAACCGCGAGTCAAACTTGTGATCATGTTAGGTGACCGGAGTAACTTGCCAGTACCCACAATTCTATTTCGAAATAAAAAGTTGACTCTAGATTCGTACTATGGCGAAGTTTTGGAATACTTTTTGACTATGAATGTAAAATTTTTACCTACCGTCCCACCAAATGAGAAACCGTAGGAAGATCAATCGGAATTAATATAAAAAATCTGTGTATCTGTTAGATTTTTATTTCATTCTAATCATCGTACAATTTGTGCCCCGGACTAAACACTAGCTTTATTTATAACAGGGCCTGGGCCCTGTGACCGCCTAGTATGCATATAATAATCGTCTAAGTTCGACTAAATGGGTCTAAGCTACGGTGTGAAACATAGGTTTAAGTTTGAGCACAGAGCTAAAATTGAAGTCCTAAGACATATGTGTGCAAACCTATAACAGAATAACAGGGAACAAAATATTACAAATTTACAAAATATTAAAACAGTACTACATTTTAAAAATAAGCAGTCCTTTCTACCTTTTTAGCCTTATTTACATGCAAAATGGAAGTAAACGGGGCACCCTGATACATCAAAAAAGGCAAAAAAGGACTGTTGTTTAAAAAACTTACTCCTACCTTTTCATAAAAAAGGCAAAAAAGGACCTTTTTTGTTCCCTGACCTATATCCGATGAAGACAATTCATTATAACATAATAGTAATGCTGACTTACGGAACTGGTTCGCTGATACATACTTCTAGGGTGAGACTAGTAATGTAAATAATGTTGTAATAATTAATAGTATAAAGTTCAGAATTTATTAATACAGTGGAAAATAGATGTAGGAAATGGATAGAGGAATGAAAAGTCATCTTAAATTATGATATCAAATATTACGTTTTAAGTAAAGTTCGAAACTCAATTCAAAACACCTGATTTTTATTTGTGAGTTTTTCGGTGTTTGTACCAAATGCTTCTATCGGAAAATGCTTTTGCACAAATTGAGCATGAGTAGGGCTTCTCTCCAGTATGGAGTCTTAAATGAGTTTTTAAAATAGCGTCAGTAGTAAAGGCTTTATCACAAAAGGTGCACTTGTGAGGTCTCTCCCCGGTGTGGCTTACATTATGTCGTTTCAAGTTGCTCCTTTGGCTGAAGCTGATTCCACAAACATCACAAGTAAATGGCCTTTCTCCCTTATGTATCCTTAAATGAACTTTGAAATTTCCCATCGCACCAAAACATTTTCCGCAGAATTCGCAAGAAAACGGTTTTTCTCCTGTGTGCGTTCTAGCATGCTCACTTAGCCTGCCAGATGTAAAAAACAATTTATCACAAAAGTCGCATTTATATGTTTTCCTATTGATCTTTTTTCCCTCGAGTTTACATTGGAATGCAGTTGTGCGACGGCGACCCTCACGACAATTTTTTTCATGGCGTAATAAATTATCTCTACAACCAAAACTGTTCCCACATACACTACATACGAATATTTTTCCTGAATGTTCTCTCTCCATATGACCTTTTATGTAATTTTTCCTAAACTTCTTTCCACAAACATCACAATCCACGAGATCTCTTTTACGGTACTTAAACTTTGACTTTGCATTACAGTAGTACTTATGCACTGTTAAACTATTTGCGTCTTTCTTAATTCTTCCACAGACTTCACATTGATGTGACACTTCACCATCATTTTTCTCATAGTGCTTTGCAATTGGGTTTCTTCTGACTGTCATTTTAATTCCATGTTTGCTAGACGCATGTTTCTTCAGAGATGGTACTGAATTAAATACAATCTTACATGTTTTGCATTCATAGAGAAGATCTTCCAATGGATGATTTTTGGCTGAGTGTATCAACAAGTCGCAACGATTGTAAAATAATTCTTTGCAAAACGAACATTTGCATCTGAGATTAGTGGCCAATTTCCGGTTGTGAAGAAACAGGGCCGATGAGTCGTCAAATTTATTTTCGCATTTATTACAAGTAAGGGGACCATTAGTAAATGCTGTGTGAAATTGCTTCTGGTGGCCAACCAGCTGTACCATTTGGGGAAAATACTTGTCCCCGCAAATGTCGCATTTGAATTTAGTTCGCTCCTCTTCTGTTTTATGCAACTCTTCGTGTCTTTTCAAATTGCTTATATTTCCAAACGATTTTCCACATGTGGCGCATGTAAATCTTCTATTCTTGCCATGTACCTCATCAATGTGCCTTTTTAATTTACTTGAGTTACCTTTCATTTGTTTTCCACAAATTTCACATGAGTGAACGTTGCTTTGTTGTGAGTGTACTTTGGATACATGATATATCAGACAGATATTATTTTTGAATATCTTGCCACAAGTTTGGCATTTACATTCCTTTGTATCGTGTACTTGTAGAAAATGAGTTCGCAAACTTGTTTGCGTCGGAAAATTTTTATCGCAGGTCTTGCAGCTAAATGGTTTCTCGCCATGGTATTTCATGTGCGTCTGCAACCCTTGTTTATTTTTATAAATCTTCTTGCACACCGGACATTTGATGGTACTTCCATGACATGCTTCGTGTATGGAAATATATTCCTTGCGATATTTTTTACCACAAACTTTGCAAGCAATTTTCTCGTGATCGGCGTGTAATAAAGTCTTGTGTTTTCTCAAGTACAGTTTTGATTTAAAATTTTTTGAGCACAATTCACAGGTGTAGACTTTTCCCTCGTGGATGTATTTATGTTTATTTAATGTTCTTATAAATTTGAATCTTCTTCCGCATTGCTCACAGCCAAAAGGCAAATCTTCCCTATGACTTTCTAGTAAATGATCCCTCAAAGTACGCACGGTGTAATAACTCTTGCCACATATCTTGCATTTGTAGGTATTTTTATCGGATGTACATTTATCTGCGTGACTTTCGGCATGTCTTTGATAATTAAAACGTTTACCACAAGTTGGGCAATTAAAAGGTTTCTCGTGATGTGCATTATGGGATAATCTGTGTCTTGTTACCAATCTTTCCTCGTCAAATGGTTTTCCACAAATGTCACAAAAGAAACCATCGACTTCAGGTTTGTTTTCCACTAAGATATAGAAAAGAGAATTTGTGGCCAACGGCGTTGAATTAGGCTGCACCGGTAGAATGGGTCGGAACAAATTTCTGTAAAGCAAAAATTTATCTACATATTTTACCTTGTGCAGAAATTATTTACTGTATTTTTTGTAATTACTGTGATGACTTTTCAGTCTGAACCAATGTAGACTTAGAATCCTTAGAATTCAAAGATTTGATGGTTGTTTTCAATTTAGCATCAGCCTTGATTGTTGCTACTCTTTTCTTCAGACCAGAATTTGTATTAGCTCTCTTTCTCTTAAGGCATGGCGTTAATACTTTTCCATTTGTGTCAAATTTAAGCCCTATAAAACACGAATAAATACGATCTTAGTCAATAATCTTAATATACTAGAAATAAACCCGTCCTACAGACGGGAAATTATCTACAGTCATAACGATAGTCCCAGCTTCAATCATTTAATCGAACAGGGAAACTTTCATGATAATATTATTGACAAAATTTAACCCCGTTATATTTAATAATCCCCGGTATTTCAATAACCCCTGGGACTTTCAATAACCTCCTGGTATTATCAATAACCCTTGTGGTAGTATTTTAATTAACTCCGATATTTTAAATAACCCCGATATTTTACATAACCCGGTATTGCAAATAACCCCGATTTTTACAAAACCCGGTATTGTAAATAACCTTGATATTTTACATAACCCATGCCTATTTTAACTAACCTCGGTGTTTTTAAATAACATCGTTATTTCAATTAGTCCAACTATTTTAATTGGCCTCGTTATTTAGACAACCACTTCATTTCAATTAAATAAATGGCATTATTTTAATCAAACCCGTTATTTAATTAGCTCTACTAATGTAATATCCGAATTATTTTATTTTAAGTCAACCTCGATTCACTACATTTACATTTACATTTATTTTATTATTTCATTCATTCTTAATCAGTTATTTTTAGCTATATTATTTAATTTAGGTTAACTTGAATCCGTTGCTTTAATTAAGTTGCTTAGACCCTATTATATAATTAGGTAAAATTACAGAACGTAACCTTTTTGTTAAAGATAACATACTTCCATATATCTGTCTTTATCAGTCAGAGGGACAAGTTATGAACTTTGTCTCAGATTCTGATGGCTACTCAAGTCCTCGATTACCATGGTGAGAACCAATCAGTGATTTTAAAACGAATCTTGAGGAGTCCTCAGAATCTGAGACGAGGTTCATAAAATGGTCCAGACGCCAGACTCATTTCTATACTCCTTGCAATCACAACGGAGCACTACAATCTGCATAGGGTTCTTCTACATGTAAAAGTTTCAAATAATTTTCAAAATTTTTGAAATCAAAGAATTGAAAAACCAGGCTCTAGAGCCTCTAAGTTTGGGTCATTAGTAGCTCCTCAAAAAGTTTCATAATGATGGGTGGAAAACTGGAGGAGGCGTTTTTCTCTATCCTTTCCATGTCTGACTTATAAAAATCATAAAACAATGTCTATGATATCGTGCGTTATGAAAATGATCATTTGAGATTTTGACTATGAGATGTATGTACATGCAGTAAAGATTCAAAGAAATCTAACGGTAATCTGTACTTGTGCAGCTAATATTATAGTGATTAAACACATATAAAAAGCTAATTTAGGACAATTTTTAGAACAGGACGTTCTTTTAACAAAACATTGGTACAACAATAAGTAATTACTTAGTACCTATACATCGGACAAAATTCTTAAACTTGCCTTTTTACTTTCGATTTTCTTAAAATACGATAATAGGGTAATGATTCATTAACAATTAACTTTTTGTCTTTCACTTACGTTCCAAAACAACGCGAGGCCACTGAATAGCAGAAGCAGTTGTTCCATTGTGTTCAGTCCTATTTTCGTATTCTGCATTCTCAAAAAAGTCTGTAGACGGCTGCTCATTCCCTGCAGACAATATTTTGTTATTTCACACAATAATTCTCATTAAATAATTTTTGCAAATATTTTTAAGATTGCTTTACTTTCTATGACGGCATTCAGACAAGAACTTGTATTACCTCTCTTAAGGCATGGAGTTAATACTTTTCCGTTTGCGTCAAACTTAATTCCTATAAAACATGAAATATTATCTTCTTAGTCAATATCTTAAAAGTATAGAGTAAAAAAATAAATACAAGACAGAACAGAACAGAGTATGGCACGGGTTGCAACTTAGACGTAGGTAGGCGTTCTTTTAACAAAACATTGGCAGGGCACAATAATAAAAAATAATTACCTAGTACCTATGCATCACACAAGGTTCAAGATAAAGAAAACAATTTAAATTTTAAATGGCAGCGAAGCCTAAAACTAATTTTCTGCATAGTTGTTCCATACTTTCTACTGTTCGTACGTATTTTGAATTATGGTAATAGGGAAATAGAATTTTAGGATTTAATTGAATTTTTGCCTTTTTACTTTGGATTTTGTATAAAATACGATAAGAGAATGATTCATTAAAATTAACTTTTAGTTGTTCACTTACGTTCCAAAACAACGTGAGGCCACTGAACAGCAGAAGCAACTGTTTCATTCCTATTTTGTTCAGTCCTATTTTCGTATTCTGCATTCTTAAAAGTGTCGGTAGAGGACTGCTCATTCCCTGTGGAAAATATTATTTGTTATTCCACACAATAATTCTCATTAAATATCTGTAATTTTTTAAAGATAGTTTTACAAATAGAATTACAAAAAATGCATTTTTCAAATATTTTTAAGGAAATGATGTAATTTAATGAAAATATTTTTGGAATAAGAAATGCAGATACAATTATTGCTTTACTTTCTACGATTTTAGGCGTTTCGTAAAGAGATGTTGCTAGATTAGGTTTATCAGTATTAACAAGTTCCAAATCCCCAGAGATTTTGGCGGTATTTATATGCTTATCAATTGGTTGAAAGATGTTATTCGGTGAATTTTCAAATTCGACAAATTCCTCTTCTGACTGTGAAATATAAAAATCCTCAGCGTCTTCATGAAATGAATCAACTTCTGACTGTTCAAACTCGTCAACTTCTTCTTTAATGTCAATGTCGTCCTCATTGTCTCCTATCTTGACATTAACAGAGATTTCATCTGCATTTTTTGAAGCTCTTCCTTTTACTTCAGCTTTAAAGTTTATCACCAATTCATTCAATTTTTCTTGAACGCTTTTCAATTCTTGGTATAATAGATGAATCTTGTGAGCAGTCTTGAAACATAATGCACAGAATGGTGATAACAATCCTTCCGACTGATTCCAATCAAACGAATCTCTTCTGGAAATTTCCTCCCACAGAAAGCTTTTACTGCAGTCAAAAATATCCTTGTAAATCTTTTTATCATCCCCGTGGATAATGGCATTAGTAGATGGGACGGGATCTAAACAGAACGAACATAGTCCATCGTGGTCCATTGCACCAATTTTCAGCTACTAGAAACACAAATTATGTCACCAGTAGTAAGTAGTCACCAAAATCAGTATCATGTTTGAAGGTGTCACGGTGTCATGTGTCCAGTTGTCAGTAAAATAGAAATTTCTAGATAAAAAAATAGACAAAAAATAGTAAGTTTGTCAATTTTGTCAATCACAAAATAAAACGTGAGGATCGGAGTAGTAGTAAAAAAACACTTTTGGTGCGTTTGGCGGCTAAAGTTCTTTGCCTTCTTGTGTGCTGGTTCTGGCTGTCTTTAGGTTAGCTGCATTGAATTAGATGTTAGTAAAAGTAAAGTTAGTATACATTATTATGTGCATTACATAAAAATGGAATTACCAAAACCGCGCATCTGATTTTTGATAATCCTTCAAAACTTTCCAAATCGTCTTGCTGTTTTTATTTTTCCATGCATGTGTACAGAATTATTATTAGAAATGGGGACAAACAGTTTATTTTATTTTTAATATCTAAAAAATGTTAAGTGCAAAATAAGTATATGTAATGAATATGCCCTATAATGTAATCTCTATATAATAAACACAGAAGGAAAAAAACTTACCAATCTATCTATGTAACTATGTATGTCTGGTAGGACAGCCTAGGGAACCTGCATATATTGCGTAACGCAAAACCCACTCCCCATGTGTAACGCAAATGCTGACTCCAACACTTTTGAGTAACTCCTCCTCCCATCAACTGCACACGTAATATATGCACATTCCCTAGAAACAAAAATGCGCATGTTCACTTCCTCTAAACTACCAAAATGAGTGGTTCCATATAATCCACCCTAATTTTCAGCAATTTCGAATGCGTGAAAAGTGCTCTGCTCTGTTGTGAGTGGTGAAATTGTAATTTTCCTTTTTGGCCACTATGATTTACAATCACCACCATTTTAGTTCATTCTGGTATTTGATTTATGACCTAAAGACACAAGCTAAGTGCGTCTGCTGTTTCTTCATTTAAAAGAAAAATTCTCAACTTCTTTTTGATATTTTGATCTGACTGAAATTGACAATGGAACTGATACGCGTTGTCATTTTTTTGGATTTGAACACCGGTGACTGAATTTGGTCATATATAGCGTCCTGAACACTGCCGTTGATTGGTACTTATTTAACATATTATATATTTCAAGCTTATCTGTTATGGCTGTTAGAAATTATTCATTTGGTTAGTTATTATTACTGTGACACTGTTGGGTAACTTTTCCTCCCATCAACTGCACACGTAATATATGCACGTTCCTTAAAAGCAAGATGCGCATGCACATGCATGGCACTTCCTCTTAATCACTGAAATGAGTCGTTTCAAAATATTATAACATCAAAACATAACAGAAATTTACATAATAAGGTGATTATTGGTGATTGAATGAAGATGATTAGCGAAAGGGGACATTTCAAAATATTAGGGGTATTAAATAGCATTTCAAAACCACTAATCGAAATTGGTTCTGCTCTATATATCGACAAATTTATGTTCCATTTTTCAATAGGAGCTGATATTACTTTTTACTGCCCCCTTTATTCCTTCGTGCCAGTACACCTTTTTGCAGAATTAAATAACTGAGGACCACTATTTATTCGTATAGTGTAAGTGTACTCATTGGATTTGTACATTTTTTTAAAATCCAGGGAATCTTATTTTTCTGATTTTAAATGTGAACTTTTTGGAGTGTTTATTAAAAATGGAGTCTTTCATTGTTGCCTGTATTTGGTGCTACGATCTACCTGCAGTTATTATTTTTGTTTAGGAGCTTCCTTTTGATCAGAAAGTTGGCATTTTTCCAACCGCTGTAGAAAATAAAAGTATATTTAAAATATTGTATTTACAAAGTTAACATAATAACTTAAGGGAAATACCGATGATATTTTCGGAATTATTTTTATTACTGTCATGGGTGGCCTGCTGAATTTCTCTTAAATGCTAGGTTCACTCCTTTTAGCTGGGTTCACTAGTAATATATAATTCGGTTTGCTAATTTGGAACCCACTATGTAACGATTCTAACAAACTAACAATGTAGTAACCTACAACGAAGGAAATTGTTCTGAATAAAATTATTATTATTATTATTTATTTGATTTGCGTGCATGACATGCGCGTTGAATTTGCTTCATTGATTTTTAATAATTATTTAATTTTTATTAATATTTCATTAAATTCACTTTTTAAGAAAAATTCCAAAATAATGTCTAAGGCAAGCCAAAAGCACTACACTGATTATGCCTGGCTCCGCCAAGGGTAAGCTGTCTCACAATTTCTTGAGATACCCCAGATACATGTTCGTTTACCAAACGGACTTACATGGGCTGTGTTTTTTTTATTATTACAAGACGTATTACATAAAGATTTTGAAGAAATATTATTATTAGATTCAGGCAATAAATTGTGCTATTTGCGGCTTCGGTAATAAAATGATCTTACAATTTAAATGAAATGCAGTACAATTCCCTTATTAAAAAATAACTTTAGTTGTCATAATTAAATTGTTCATTTGGGTAGTCCATTTTTAAGCATTAAGAGGTTTATATAACCACGTATCTAATGGGGACGACGGGCGTAGCGAAAAATGGAAGTTTCTTTCCCAATATCAGAAAAAATTTTTGCAGCAACTAATTTTTCTCCTCACCAAATTTCTGGATTAATGCCTAATAAAACATAAAAAGAAAGAAATAATGGGACAGTGTAACTGTTAAACTTTCATTTCGAAAGTTAAAACTGAATGGACGAGGTTAGTATTATACAATACATAATTGTCATTGAAGTCGTCAAGGGTATTTTGTGTAAAGAGGAGTGCTATTTTGTTTATTGAGTATAATATAACAGTTTCAATTGCAAAATTGACATACGGTTACGACAGGACAGAATGGACATTACCAAACAATAAAATTACATAAAAGGCTAATGATAATGGCATTTTTTGTGAACATGTTGGCATAAAAGCAACATTTTTCAAATATTAATTCCATTAATCTACCAAGTTTTGCTTTGACTTCGAATTCGAAGAAATTCATTAAAAATGAGAACGTAATTTTATATGTACACATTTAATAAATAAAATAGCAACCAATATTACCCAAAAATGTGGATTGTAACTTTATAATGTTTTCTTTCAATGTCAATTTAATATTCTATATTTTTAATTCCCAGTGAATTCAGCCTGACTTTTCTGATTGCCTTTGCCGTATCAACTGTCGTTGTAAATGGACACGAGGGCTATGATTACTCCGGTGGCAGACCGACGGTACCACAGAAGTAAGTTTCTGTATTTTCATTTTAGATTTTCATTCGAGGAAAGTTAACTATTTTCAATCATTGTAGGCCGCCCCGGCGCTGTATCAATGTAGGAGAGAATTGTGATGTCGATAGCCAATGTTGTACAAAAAAATGTGCCTGTAAGTCCACGGAAATACTTAAAATAAATAACTTCTTTGAAACTAAGAAATAGTAATAGTTATTTCAGGTACACTAGAAGATTTTGAGTTTCACGCTCACTTAATACGATTATTAATGGTTATAGCACCAACATTTTGGGGACACAGAAAATGTTCTATCACACTCTAATCCGAACCAATTGCAATCTGGACTGAATTCCAATTTAATACGCCTTTTTGATTGCACAATAAAAATACTAAGTAATAAAATGTAATTCTTGTTAAATAAATATACCATTCGTCAACGAAAATAAGTATGTATCCCATTATTATATATTTATTTGTCAGACCATTTACGATTAATAACAATAATAATTATTATATGAGCTCTCAGTCATAACATAAGACAGCAGAAAAACAATCTATGGTAAGCCACGTAAAACCATTTCATTTGTTCCATTGTTCAAATTCTGCATTCAATTGCCTTTTTTGAAGCAGGCAGGGTTGGCATTTATTTCACTTTTCAATGACTTTATCTTGAATGGAAATAAATTGAAATAAAGAAATTAATTGAAATTAATGAATTAAAATGAAATAAATAGGGATACATGGCATTTTTTCACTCTTGAAGTGAAATAAATGACTTAATTTCACCTTGAACAGGTGAAATAGTTGAAATAAACAACTTAATTTCACCTTGGTCAGATGAAATAAATGACTTTATTTCACTTTGTTGTATTTATATCATTAATTTCACTTTTCAACAAAACCTGAAGTGAAATATGTCGCGAAATAAAGTCATTTATTTCTTTCTTTATTTATTTCAAGCGAAATATTTCACTTGCCATCCCTGGAAGTTGGAAGCAGGTCAAAAAGTAATTACAAGTATCAACTCAAAGCATAAGCAATTTCTATCCTTTTTGTCAACACCAGAACACCACTTTCCTGTTTTGTGAATGTGTTTTACATTAAATATTTCTGGAACGACATTCTCATCTTCATTGCAAAGAAAAATCGTTTGCAAATATTGAGTTGCAACAGTATTTGCTAAATGCAGTATTCTCGTATATTTGTTGTAAGTTTCACGTTGTTACTTAGAAAGCACACGCATATGCTTTTAATACCATTTTATACTGATATGCATTAAAGGCCTATACTATGCTGAGTTAAAAACAATTATCACCCTAAAATATATATTAAACAATTAAAAATTATGAAAAGACGCATTTGATATAACAAACTTTACCAATTATCACACACGATTTGCAGCCATACAAAATCAATTCACTTTAAGAACCGTATAATCTGATAGTAATTTATCAATACCAATTAAGTACTATGTTGGAATTTAAACTGCGAGGTCAAATTTTGGCATAATAGGTTCCAAATTTCTTTCTAAGCGACTGATTTATTAGTCGCTGAGAAAACAAAGTTAAAATGTATTTATACCCAGGACGAGAGCTGACAGAAAGTTACCAAATCATGACTATTATTCCAAATGCTCTTACAGGCATGCCAGGACAAAAGTAGCTTTACCGACGATTGAATTCTCGAAGAGGAAGTAAATAGGCTTGAGGTATTTCAGTGTTTTCAGTATCATTTGGTTTTGTTGGTGCCAAGATGCAAGGCATCCATTAGAAAGAGTAGAATTCTGTCCGTAGAGCCTGTCAGAGATACCGAGATAATTGTTGGCGTCTGTGTTTCGCAAATCGTAGTAGGGATAAACGCCATAGCCCTTGTTAACGGGATTTTACAAAATGCAGACAGTTGCAACAGTTCAACAGTGCCACAGTAGCACTTACAGGGCCATTCATAAACCATAAACTACTGTAGCACTGTTGCAATCTGTATGCAACAGTAGCCAATTGTATGCAACAGTACTCCTCACAAACTCGCATTCATCCCACTACTTTCCTGCATGATTCCTCCCCTTTTGATCAAGCCTATGGTACCTGTACTTACTTTATCTACTGCAATGATTAAGTTGCAAAATTGATACAAACTTGGATTTTTATTTTATATTGAGCATAATGGGCAGGAACACATTGCGTTCCAATTATTATGGCAACTTTTGTTTACACTTTTGGATTGGAGATAACAGATACACTAACAACAAACAATAAATCATGCTTTAGTGTACAGTAAGCGTAAAATGTAAATAATGCGCACTGTTGATAATATGACAATAATAATAAATAATATCTGATAAAGTTGTTTTCTTCATTAAGGTAAAAGTTCAATTATCCACTACACATTTCAATTACATTTCATCTGTCCTACATTTACAGCTGCATACGTCCTAAACTCATCCATTGGCTAAATTTTCCACTTCAAACAATATTAAATCCTCGGATTATGTGCAAATACGGGCATGAATGGTTCAATTTTCAACTAAGCCTTCAGGGCCGGCATTCCGTATCTATGGTTCAATTTAGAATTGATCCGATAAAATATAAATGTTTTATTTACGTAGCGATAACTAATTTTGTAGGTTTGATTGAATTTCATTGATATTGAAGTTTCATTCAAGTTGAGAGAACTGCAATTACATTAATAATTATTAAACATTTATTAACTTTTATAATATAAATTATTGTGTTCTAAGGGTGATTCCTTCATGATTTAAATAATTTTATTTCTACATTCTACATTATAGTTAATAATATTTAGATTGCCAATTAGTTTTTGGCATAGTTAAATAATAATTAAATAATATTTACTATGGTAATGCACAAAAGGTACAATTTTGTATTTTAGACAGCATAATTAAACGTTTGTTTTGTTGTAAGTACATGTAAGTCTATAAGTTTACCCATGTAATAAATTGAGTGCTAATATGTCATTTTTATTTAACAATATAGAAAAGCGTGTTTACAATATGGCTAAACCATATGAAGAATTGGAGGACGGTCCACTTAAGGAGAAGCTTAAAACAACAGTCAACGGACTAGTGTGGCCAGATCCATTTGTCAAATTTGGATCTACAAAATGTTTTTTACCTCTTGCATTTGCAAATTATCTGGACGATATTGAAGGCTTTGAAGTTCGAGAAGACGATGTTTGGGTTGTCACATATCCAAAAGCAGGTAAAGGAAACAAATAAGCTTAATTTATCTAAACGAATAAAAAGGAACGACCGGTTGAAGTAAGGTAGTGGTTGCACAAATACTTATGTTATTGTTTTAATTATTTTAGGTAAGGTACTTCGAAAGAGGGTCCTTCCTTGTGTGCCTTGTGTAGTTCATTTTAAAAAAGTACATCCACTGTCTTACTTCAACCCATATCGAGTGTATCTTCCATTTGGAAAACCTCTTTGTGTTAATTTTATTAAATTTTGGAATTCTTTGTAGCGAGATAAGATATTTGTTATTTCAGGCACTACTTGGGCGCAGGAAATGACATGGCTGATTGTAAACGACTTGGATTACAATGGTGCAAAATTAAGTATCCTCCAACGCTCGCCATTTCTAGAGTAACGAAATTATTATATTTATACATGTCTTAGTTAATACTACAAAAACACATGAGAAGAATTGCACGATTACATCCACTACACATTTCAATTACATTTCATCGATTGTCCTACATTTACAGCTGCATACGTCCTAAACTCATCCATTGGCTTAATTTTCCACTTCAAACAATATTAAATCCTCGGATTATGTGCAAATACGGGCATGAATGGTTCAATTTTCAACTAAGCCTTCAGAGGCGGCATTCGGTATCTATGGTTCAATTTAGAATTGATCCGATAAAATATAATCCAAAGTTGAACCAGGTTTAACCCAAAATTACACCTCATCCTATAAGTGGTTAAGTTGTCGTGTCAATAACTTTCCACTTTGAGAGCATTGCTGTGACCGCTTATTCCACTTCGAACTGCATCTGTAAATAATACTGACAGGAAATTATTCAAAATATAGCAAAAATCAATTGAAAATTGCACAAAAAGTGGGGTTAGGTCTGGTAGAGGGCTAGTCTAACTTTTTTGCTCTCAAATCATAGTTTAACCTTTTTGGTAAAAGTTACAGAATACGAGTATTTACTAACTCGGATTAAAGTTGCATTGCTTTAACTCGAGATTATCTTTTCTCATGATAAACCGCTTATTCAAAGATAAATTTTGTTATTGATCGTAGTGATTTATTATGAACTTCAGATTATCTTTAACCCTGTTATTTTTGGGTTAACCTAGATCCCTGATCGGGCTCCAGGGGTGGCATTACGTAACTTCGTTAAGCCAGAAATAATCGGGTTATCTTCTAATCCAGACTTAAACCTATTCTATAACCGGAAATAAATTGGCTGAGACAACAAAAGATGAGAAAAAGTTAATTCATCTTCACTTTGACCTAAATTAGCGAATACGCATATTCTGTAACTTTAAACGTCAAGTTCAAACCACGAATTGAGCCAAAAAAGTTAATCCAGCCTCATAGGTGGATTAAGTCTGATAATAATGTTATTTTGCATTGTATTTTCTCATACTTTATAGACCAATTCCAAATCTCAGCGTAGGTAGTCCTGGACACTTTTATTTTGGAAGTAAACTTGAAGACTCATAAACTATATTTTTAAATCTGCAAACCACATTAGTCAAGCACGTATCCAGGAATTTGACCTAGGGGGGGGCCCAGCAAAATATAATGATAAATTCAAGTCATATTCGCGCGAAGCGCGACATTTTTTTGGATTTTTCACCTTTTTTGACAAAAAAATTGCCTTTTTCTGGATACTTAGGGGGGGCCCGGACCCCCCCGGCCCCCCCTCTGGATACGTGCTTGACATTAGTAATTTGACCCATCCACATGTAGGAGTAGCCATGGGGATCAAACTATTGTGGTTAAAAAAGTTAAACCATGGTTTAGTTTGAACCAAAGTTGAGCCATATTACTTTTTGCTACAGAATGAGGTTATATTTACGGTTAAACTCGGGTTAACTTTGGATTATATCTAAGCTGCTTATTTGAAAAGATACGTGATGCCACCCCAAATGTATTTAATCATTTTCTTTTGCACTTGATACAGGCATACAGCGTTAATTTCATCTATGCGGGGGAGTCAAAATGGTAGACCATTTGTACGTACCAGAAACGATGGTACAATAATAACAGAAACGACAATGGTAATGGCAAGGGAATTAAAACCGCCGAGGATAATCAAAAGCCACCTTCCTTTGAATTTGCTTCCAAAACAAATTACAAATGGAGAAAGGAAGCCAAAAATAATTTACGTAGCAAGAGAACCGAAAGATGTTTGCGTATCTTGGTACCATCATCGATTGACTTGGGAAAACTATTTAGGGACCCTTGAAGATAACGTGGATGAGTTTATTGCTGGAGTTTGTAAGTTCAATTCAATGCCATAAAGTCAACATTAATAAAAGCTTGATTAAAAGGGCGTAATTTACATAAATGCGCCGAAATTAAATTCTTAAAGGTTTATACGGTCCATATTTTCCTCATGTAAAAGAATTTTGGGAAATTAAAGATCAACCGAACATTCTTTTCCTCACTTACGAAGCAATGAAAAAAGTAGGTATCAATATTATATTAATTTCGTTGTATATGATTCAGTAAAATTACTTAAAACGAAAATGTTAGCAAAATTGTAATGTTTCAGGACTTGTCGTCGGTATTAGAAAAGGTTTCGACGTATTTGGGCAAAACATTATCTGACGATGATAGATTAAAGCTAGCTGACCATCTAAACTTCGAGAATATGAAAACGAACCCAGCTGCTAACAATTTTCAGTTTACCAAGGTCTACTGCCAAATGCATGGCACAGAGGGAAAAAGCCAATTCCTGCGGAAAGGTAAAATTGGTTCGTGGAAAGAGGAAGTGTCTCCAAAACAAGTCGAATTGCTAAATTCTTGGGTACTGGAAAATCAAATTGATGGATTGTATCCTATGTCTGCTACAAATTAATTCTTACTCATAACAAAAGATAAAAATAGAAGTAAAATTTAATTGCTGTTAAAGAATAAAATCCATTTTTAAAAGTTGACATTTTATATAATTTTTGTTTTCACTCACAGTTATGTAGTGAAGTAGGTATTAGGATTGTTCATTTGCTGGCTGAATTTAAGCAGTGGCATCTCATTGCCTCAGCTGTTTCCCTGTTTTCCCTAGGTTAGCAAATAAAACTTTTACCTTAATTTATTGGCCCCATGTCCTCCGCTCCCGTCAGTCATTAATTTTACCTCTTTTCTGACCTAACCTAGTTAAAAATAATGATACTTGTTAGACCTTAACAATAAAACGGTTTATTTCTTGCTGCATTAAGTTAGATCAGATTGGCAAGAGAGGCAAAAATTGGAACGGAGGTGATCTGAATTAAAGGATTTGTGCAATTACAAATGTTTCTTTTCAGGACGCCAACGAGATAATATTATTCTTATTTGTTATCTAGATACAATTTCTAAATTATATTTTCTTGATGATTTTCCTTCCTAGCCACCGCGTTATTGGTACTTTTACAGCAATGTTTTGGCACCTTACCGGTATTGTTGGTGAGCAGGCACGTATCTAGAAATTTGGTCAAGGGGGGGCGGAACCAAAAATAATGTCAAACATAAGACATATTCGCGCGAAGCGCGAAAAATTTTTGCAATTTTTCGAAAAAATCCTCTCTTTTTCACAGATTTAGGGGGGGCGCTGCGCCCCCCCCGCCCCCCTACTGGATACGTGCTTGTTGGTGAGTATTAGAAACATATAGGCCAAAAATAAAATTTCTAGTCTCAAAGCACCCCCAAAAGATTTTCTAAATATTTTTTTCTTCCATTAAATTATTTATTAAAAATTTTCTTTTCGAGTGTTCCACACTAAATTATTTTACATCTTTACAAGCAGTAAAATTTGATCTCCTGTGAAATTTATCCTCCAATTCTGAGGTGGACGCCAAAGAGGTAATTATCCTTATCTTTTATCTAGACACAATTTCTCAATTATATTTTCTTGATGATTTTCCTTCCTAGCCATCACATTTTTATCAAATCGTTTTAAAAAAAACTGTAAAATATGCAAGGCGACATTTTCCAGCTACAATTGTCCTTTATCAATACGTCATCTATTAATTGTATACGCAGTGTGTAAAAAATGCATTTTTTTAAATTAAAATAAAAGTTAGTGTTGGTATTGGTTACAGAAATTTGTTGGCACCTTACCGGTATTAGAGGTGAACATTAGAAACCTCTAGGCCAAAAATGAAGTTCCTAGTCTCACAGCACAGTGAAAAGAAAGTGACACTTTAAATAGAGTCATAGAGGTTATGATTGGAAAAAATTTTGGTCAATTTATTTCCGTGACAGAGTCTCGGATGACCGAAGGCCTGGCAATTTTTTGTACTGCAATGTACTTTGAATACTGTTGTCGGATGTCAGTATATTTGCAGACAATCGATTTCATTTTATTCGTAATCAGCGCATACGAAAACGGTTGAACACCGAGCATGAGCTTAAAAACAAATCATTTTAGTTATGCGCATGCACAGTGCCCGCGCTGGGCTATTCTCAGACAATTTATTTTATTCGTGATCAGCGCATTGGAAAAAGTCTAAACACCGAAAATCAGCGCTTTCAATGCATGCTTTTAGTATTATAAACTTTCAGGAGGAAGGGGCAGTTAATACTCTGCCCTCTCTAAAGGGGTATTATACTACGCTCCTTATCCTCAGTACCCTTAGTGATACCTACGCTACTGAACGATAAGCTTCATTCTCTACTCTCTACCCTGGTGACAATAACAATACAATGCACATGTAACATGTACTGATTTTAAATGTCTATTTGTTGATTTTTATTTATCCTTGGTTACCTATGGGGTTAAGTAGGGGCCCAGGCCACAGTAATTAAGAACTGGGCAATCAAATTAAAATATTCTTTATCATAGGGCCCAAATTCACGAATCTAAACTATAGGGTCCTTTACATAAAATTGTGAGAGCAAGGCAAAAATGGTTGTCTTTCTAAATGTTTTATTACATACTTAGAATGGTACCCTTATCAAAGTCATGATAAATATAGTGTCTTATTTTAGCGGGCTTTTTTACATTTTAGCCAGCCACCTGGATAAAATGGTCATAATGGACAAAAATGGACAAAAGTGGCTTTTTTGGCTTAAAATAAAGAATACTTAAAACATCGTTACTTTTGAACGTCATTCGATTCTGTGTGCACCATGAAATATATTTTCACGAACAATTGATTTTTTATGAATTTATTGATCAGTATATACAAAATAAAATAAGGCTTGAATTCAATTTTTAATATTACATTGCACCTAGACCCCCAATAATGGATCTAGATTGTACAGTTTGAGGTTTAACCAGCAGATTGTTGGTACTTGCTTCTTTAGATGTACTTCTAATTGAATGCTTGTAATAAATCATTGTTAAAGCTGAGCAAACAAGATTTCCACAAACTTTAGATATAACTACAACACATCTGGAATGTTTATTTCTAGATCGTATCAAACCATAATATAAGAATTAAATTGACATTTCATTCTTATATAGGTTTACAAAACGTTAATAAACATTTTATTTTACATAATTTACGCTCTTTTTTAGGGGTACATGGAATGAGTACATTATATTATTCCAACTCATAGTTTAAATATTTATTACATGTACCGTTTTACGCATTTGCAGACCCGCAGCCAGAAAAAATTTCAAAAAATGCCACAATAATTATAAAAGAAAAATTTTTGGATTTTAAAGAAAAAATCCTTTCTTTTATTGGCTGCGGCACAGGGCATTTGGGACCACTCATAAGTTTTAAGATGTGTTTTTAATTTCCCATATTGTATTCAAAATTTTGTAGAAAACTTTCCCATAGGCATACTTTACTAAGCCACCATTGTTGATTTTTGACCCACTTATCATTTCCTAATTACACCACAGTAGGCAACAGTGCAACTGTATGCAACAGTTCAACTGTATGCAACAGTTCAACTGTATGCAACAGTGCTACAGTTCAACTGTATGCAACAGTGCTTTGCCAAAAACCCCAAACCCACAAAAAACGCCACGCACAATCCTGTCGTTTGCACCTGACGGCTATCTCTGGATTATTTTTCAATTTCAATATTGCTTTTATTTATACAGTCTGAATAAAATTGGGGTTTAAAAATTTAATAAAAACAGAAGATTCTAATCCCAACCCCATCCTTTGTTCCATCCGCCACCTTTGTTCCAGCCTTCGCTGGGCCACTCGCCAAATCGCCAACCATTGCCATTGTCCCATCCGTGGTTAGGCCAACCGCTTTGTATCCAGCCATGACTACCCAGTCAACCAGATTTGTGATAACAGCGTGGTTTTTACAATACCTCCGTGAGTTTTGCGTGAGCGTTGTTCATGTGTTCAGTTTTAATGCCATTTACAAGTTATTTCGACTCATACTCGTAACATGTTGTAAATTACGACAAAGCAATGTGAAAACAATTAATGCAACTCTAAGAAAACCACATGTACGCACACAACGTGAAAGAAGCATGATAAACTCAAAGCTAACAGGGCATGTTGATTTTGTGTGATATTTAAACGTGACGTTCATTTGTTCACTCCTTCTTCGCGCGGGAGTAAATCCTTTCAGATTTTTATACATGCAGTTGTTGCACGTCTGCAGTGTTAAAACTGTCTGCTGCAGTTTGTGGATGTACATGGGGATCGGCTTCGCCCATCCACAGTCGGGTGCATTGCAGTCAAGGGATCCGCGGTTCACATCAAGCATTCCTATTATAGCGTTCTTTGAGTATTGTTACACGACCAACGGCCAATACGACGAACCGACAACGAAATGTCCAAACTAAAAGTTAAAAAGTTCGCCGTGATCGAATTTCTAGAAGAAAAGGGTGGTATGTCAGTTGTTCCATCGAAATGGTTATTTTGTCATAACAAAAAGTCATTTTGGCCACCAATATTTGTACAAAATATTTCGAAATTGGTGAGTGAGTGCTGTGATCCAACCAACAATTGGACATCACACGATATCAAAGTTTTATCCTACAGTGGTGAGTGATTTCAGAATTTGTTTGAACATTTACTGCAAACTATAAAGTAAAAAGTTCACAGTTCGTAAAAACTAAGTTTGTATTTTTGTTTTAAAGGTACTTATCTCGGGGCTAGAAGCAAAGCAAAAGAAGCTGAGGACACATCAAATTTTGAATCCACGGAATCTGAAAGCGGAATAAGAAATAACCGTCGATTACGGAGCCAACGAGTGGCCAAAAACAAAAATATTAGCGATTCGGAAGACTCATCTGACACTCAAATTGAAGGTTTGTAATAAAACTGTGTAGCAATTTGCCAGTTAATCAAATTCAACCCGTCTAAGCATTGCATTTGAACTTCAGATTACCAAGACCAATTTGTAGCATTTAATGCAGCTGACCTAGAAAAAGAAGTTGGAAAGGATGATGATTCTGACAAGTCACAGAGTTTACTAGATCAAAACGACCACCAATTTAGCTTCTTGAACACCGGCTTACATTTACCAACAGCTCCCAGTAATGTTCCGGATTGTAAGTTTTGCTCAACGGTAGTAATATCATTATTACATTTATTTTAAAATTTAGTATTTTTTACTGGTCAGTGACAGATGTAAACACCAACTTCCAAGTTCCTAAAGATGCTTCAAGTCACGCCATAACCTTTCCAAGCTCAGAAAATAACTCGGTCTCCGAGATAGGAGCCTTACGAAATCAACTAGGAAGTATTTATACATGACATATGATAACATTCATACCCTAAATTGCATTGCTACAAAGTATCTTGCGTTTATTTATCATTTTAATTTAGAATTTGCAAAGGATATATCAAAAAAATTGTCATCGATTGAAGAAGAGGTAAATGAAGTTTCCAGAATTTGTAAAAACTTAGCAGCTTCAAGTTCTACTTCAACTTTTTCCGAAGACTTTTCCCAATTACCAAAATTACCAATTGTCAATGAACAATCATATTTGACAATTCAGGTTACACTATTGAAGAAGTCTGCGTATGATCAACTGGTAGAATTTCATTGCAATAGCAATTATAAATAATGGGTAATGGTAACATTCAGATTTATATTACATGATTGATTCTTGTTTATGAATTTAAGGTACGCTATTTAAAACGGATTGGAGGAAAGTCAGAAAACGACGTTATTAGGAAAATAATGACGAAGCTGTTTGGTTATCCTCGGATTTTGAAAATTAATTACAGTGGTGCAAATGGAAAACTCAAGTTTGAAAAGTCAAAACTGTGGTCTTGCGTGATTGGTAAAGAAAAATATTTTCCGGTATAATTATTTGCACGTATAAGTATAGGACAAAAACTATTGTTACTTTACAGATGCAATAAGGTTAACTGAATTTTGTAAGGATTTGACTGATGAAAAAATTACTACAGTAATTATGAATTGGCTCCGCTTTTCAGCTAAGCGAGACTCTGCAACATCAAAAAACCAAAACACAAGTGACTCTACTTCGACAACCCAAAATAAAAGTGCCTCGCCTAAATCTAAACGAGTCAGAAGTGCGTGACCAGCTGAGAATTCATCATCCTAATCTTAGAAGAAAATACGTTTAAAAAATGTACTTAACATCAGACAGAACTAAACGACGTAGGAAAGCAAATGCCGCCAGCGATCTTATGAGTTCCTTCCGTATTGATCCCACTAATAGCTCACCAATAACATTTATGACAAATCAATTAGTTAATGTTCCGACCATTACTGGAAATACTGTTATAGATCATGAAGATTCGTTGTCAGAATTTTCATTTTCAAGTAACGGAATTTCTAGTAGTGATTTTGAAACCGCTACAGAGTTAAGTAGAAGTAGTACTGAAACAGAAAGTGAAGATAATGACACGGAGTATAGATTAAATGTTAAGTTAAAGGAATGGGCTGTAAGTCACAACATTACCCACTTAGCTATTAACGATTTGCTCAAACTTTTAAAAAATCTAAATTTTGAATTAGAACTTCCTAATGATGCGCGTACATTACTTAATACGCCCAGAAATAACATTTATTCACAAGTTGGTCGTGGAAAATATTATCATTTTGGAATTCGAAATCAATTGTTACTGGTTGTTAAAAGCGGAATTAGAATATATGTCCCATCTATTCCATCATTTTCTTGCTTTAAGAATAGCAGTACATTTTTAAGCCTGAAAATTGGAATAGATGGAATTCCTATTAGCAAAAGCAGTTCCAAATGCTTCTGGCCAATCTTAGGAATTCTAGATCAGTCTATACGCAGTTTCGTTTTTCCAATTGGGCTATATTATGGGGAATCTAAGCCGGAAAGCTTATCAGATTATTTGTCTGCTTTTGTAGACGAAATGCTAGATTTAGAATTACATGGATTTTTGTATGAAGGTACTACATATACTGTACGTTTATCCTGTATTATAGCGGATGCCCCAGCCCGTAGCTTTCTAAAATGCATTCGACCCTATAATGGATATTATGGCTGTGAAAAATGTGTACAAAAGGGGGAATTTGAAGGAAGAGTCATATTTCCAAATTTAGAGAGCATTTTACGCACAGATGACAATTTTAAAACTTTACGTTATGAAAATCATCATACAGGAGTCAGCCCTTTCAATAATCTTAATATTGGTATGATTAGTCAAATACCGTTGGACTACATGCATCTTATATGTTTAGGGAATATGAGAAAACTACTGTCAACTTGGTATAAGGGAAAAATTCCCCATAAAATTTCTAGTGGGCTTATCAATTTAATTTCAAATAGGTTATTAACTTATGTTCCATTTATACCCTCAGAGTTTGCTCGCAAGCCAAGAAGAATTCAAGAAGTGGACAGGTGGAAGGCCACAGAATTCCGAATGTTTTTATTGTATACAGGCATTATTGCTTTGAAAAATATAATTTCTCGTGAAAAATATTGTCATTTTCTTCTTTTACATGCTGCTATAAAAATCTTATCTTCAAAAGGAAATAATATGGTTTGGGTTTCCTATGCAAAAAAGTTCTTACTTGAATTTGTCAAGTTGATTCCAACTTTATATTCAAGAGAGTTTTTAGTATATAACGCTCATTCATTAGTTCATTTAGCAGATGAATGTACAATTTTTGGAAACTTGGACAATTTTTCAGCTTTTCCTTTTGAAAACTATATGCAAAAGCTGAAACGAATTCTTAGAGGTAAAAATATGTTCATTGAACAAGGTGTCAATAGAATAGCAGAAATGAGCCAACTTGGCGATTCTGTTTGTCGTGGGAAAAAGTGTCCTAAACCGACGGAAAATAAAATTAACGTAAATGATACAATTATCGGCGTTAGTAATACCAATAATTGTTTTCTGACTAAAACCGGTGAAATAATTTTAATTAGAAAAATAACTAAAATTACTGAACCTATTGCTTTTAAGTGTCAAAAGTTTCTAAGACAAAAAGACTTCTATACCAATCCAATAAAATCACGCCTATTAAAAACATTTGTAGTTAATTCATTGTCAAGCAATTTTCAATTGTCATATGAAGATTTATATTGTAAGTGTATGCGACTGCCTATGCCGGATTCAGATAAAATGTATTTGTGCATTCCATTGACATTGTAATTTCAATTAAAGTCCAGTATTTTAATTTTAACAATTACGGGTATTTTATAAATTGTTATATTATATATAACTTGCTTCCTATTAATTATATAATATAAAATAGAAACTTACTTTATATATTAAAATAATATATTTGTCAACATTGTAGTTTTGTTTCCAATAAAATAAGCATGTTTTTTTGAGCATTTATATTGATATTTTAGTATTAAATGGCAGTATCTGTAACATTATTTTAAGCATTTGCACTAATTTTTTGACGTAGTAAGTCGCAAATCTGAAACGTTGTATTCATGTTAATGAAGTCACAACCAACGCAGTGCAATTGTGTTCTTTTCGGCATGAGTACAACGTTGGTTTCGGCATGAATACAACGTTAGTTTCGGCATGAATACAACGTTAGTTTTGGCATGAATACAACGTTAGTTTCGGCATGAATACAACGTTGGTTTGCATTGCCAATATCATGCAACAGAGGCGGCCAAAGTATACGTTGAAACCATTGTGTAAAATTAACGTGAAAATCATGCCGTCTGGTTGACTGGGTAGGCCACCCATCAGTTTTCCATCCGACATTCCATCCATGAACTGGCCAACCTTTACTCCAGCCTCCATTTTGCTGCCATCGGTTGCTCCTCCAGCCCCATCCACCATCAGGACCCCATCCAAGTCGGATTTTAAAAATGCTGGAGCCAAGCGCCACAAAACTGGCGAGGACGAGAAGAACCTTTAAAAAATTGTCATTAATTTATTTTTAAAATTCCAACAGTGATTCCAAAAATGTTTACTTGGAAAGTAAGTGTTTTAGTTGTACCTACTAGTGCATTAATATTATATCAACCTTGACATTAATTTTAAAATTCATATTCTTGCTTTCTTAAGTAACATAAGCAAAATTTAATTGCAAAGTTTCTTAATTATTATTAATTCCTACTTTTCGTTTCTTTGGTACAGTTTACCATATTCATCAGACGAAATACAGACTACTATGAGCTTGTAAAGCAGATGCCATGAGGTACGGTAAATCGGCCTTCTGTCAAAATTGATATTACAAAGCAAAAATATTTCCAGAAAAACAACCTTTATGTCATGAACAACAATTATAGTGCTCCCATACCTTTTGAAAATATATATAATATATATTTTATATTTAACAAAAGAAAACAATTTGATAAACTCACCAATATTCCTTTGTTCATTGAAAATACTTCAGAGTTATTAATATTTATTATTGAATTAATAATGAAAATAATTTCGTGAATGTGGACTCTGTTACTTGAGTTGTACAAATACAAATGGTTAATTAATCTATTGGTCTTTATATATATACTCAAGGAGCCGTTGGGGAGGACCAAGAAAACTTTTGCTTAATTCTTACTTTTTTCCGCCATGCTCGTTTGTTTTTTGCTTACTTACTGTGCAGATATAAGTAAGTATTGTTAACTTAAAATCCCTTTAGAAGAATATGCAAATAAATTGTATTGGGATTGGGGCACTGTCTAGTCACTTTTAGTAAAGTATGTTGCATTTTTAAAGTAGAGAAGACATTTGAGACTTAAATTGTTGTATAAGTATACTATTGGCAATTGGTACGTCAGGAGGAAGGTGTAATTAGGTCAGTAAGATCTTTTCAGAGTCTTGCCCATGTACAATGTCGCCTTGTCTGCATCCGATCCATTAGCAGTCAAAATATTCTTATCTAGCCGACTCACTTTCTATTCCTCAAAACATTGTTTTTCACTTGACGGAAAACATCCATCAGCATAATTACATCAAATTTCATACTACTGAATATTTCTTAACAAATGAATAGCCAGTCACAATTTTTTAAATTTATTCTGTTTCTTCGTTTACTTGATTAGAAAATGATGTTGAGTAGGGCATATACTACTAGTAAGCAAGATAAGAACTTACCTAACTTGAACGCAATTAAATGTTGGTCAAGTTGATATCTGCACTTAGCCACCTACATAATACTAATTGCATAAGTTTTGCAATAGCTTTGTTGTTGTTCTTCGGGTAGCATTGAGTTTCAAACTTTTCTTGGCTCAATCTTATCGTTTGGGAATTTGCTTACTCTTACTCTCATTATATCTGGATTTAACCAAGTTATAATTGTTCTTTAAGTTTTTTGTCAGCTCTACAATCCTATGCTTCATAATTAACCACACAAACTGACTGACTCGGTATCAAACTAGAAATTTGTAGAAATAATAACGAATAGATTGATTTATTATTACATCATTAATGAGATACAATCAGATTTAGGGAATGTATGTCCTATGCTTTATGTGCTGCAACCTTTATAATATTTTGTACAATTCACATGTTATTCTATAGGTTCGGTAAAATGTAAAATACAGGTAACACTACATTCAAGTTACTAACAACTTCTATACAAAAATTTAGTACTCAACAATTTTAGTAACTTAAATGACCTGTTGAATCTGTGAGGGATATGAGTAAGTGTAAATCTATGCATAATCTATAATGTTGAGAAAAATGTCCTAAATTGTGATAATTTATTTCCCCTTTTCAACATTTAATATTCTAAGTTGCGCAGTTCTCCCTCCGTTCTATCTGCGTATTTATTATCCAAGTGTTATTAAATAACCGTCTAAAAGCTTTTTATATTTCTTTTCAGAAGTTAGCGCAAGTAGTAAGAGTAAGTGACTCCGTTTTTGAATGTCACGCATTTTGAATCAAACCAATGAAATACTGCAATTTTTCAACAGGTGAAATTCTTCTTCAATCGTGGTTCGAATGTCTTCTACTTCCAATAGGCTATCAAAGATGTTCTTGTTACCAGCAATTTTCATACGAAAGCCCCCACCATAAGTAAGAGTAGACATCATCACCGCTTGAAATCCAACAAACCATAATTAGATTATCATTAATTTATGATCATTTTATAAACGAATTTTTATTTGTACTAGGGAATAGAAAAGATACTCATTTTTTACAAAACAATAAAGAAGTATGCTACTTTTTTAAAAAATAGTCTTTTTTACCCTTTTACTTTTTTGTCATATTTTCATGAAAAGTGGAAGAAAATGGTGAACGCTGTTACATCAAAAAAGGTAAAAAAAGAAAAAAGGACTGCTTTTAAAAAATCTTACTATTATACCTTTTTATAAAAAAGGCAAAAAGGGTCCATTTTTGTTCCCTGATGTGTACAAAATGTCACTTACGGATGCAATCAAAACAAGAGCCAACAGAGAAATAAGTATCCACTCCTTCATGACCAAGCACAGAATATTTGTCCTTTGGCCCAGGGAAACTGGAGCAGAATGTTGTAGATATTAATTTTGGAAGGAAAAATCTGGTTAAAGCAGGGAAAAGTGCTCCAGCAAAGAATCCCATATAAAATGGCATCACAGGGATTAGACTTGCTTTAATCCTATCGAGATCCTTTTGAACCAGTTGAAGGCGTATTTTAGGGTCGGATACCCCAACTGGAAGTTTCAAACATATACAAGAGCTGGAATAAAACAAATAAAAATTGTAATGCAAGCAAAATATTTTGTAGCGAAGCTGCTTTATATGAATGTCTAATCTGTCTGTCTGTCCGTCTGTTAGCACGATAACTCAAAAACGGTTTGAGATAATCAACTCAAACTTACGTACATGATGTAGGGATGAAAAGCAAGGTCGAGTTCGAAAATGGACAAAATCGGACACATCCCCTACCTATGAGAGGGGTCCAAAAGTAAAAAAATTGGCGTAACTTTAGTTATCGACATTGGATAACTTCATATGACAGCTTGTTCGAAAGGTTATTCCTTAGGCCCTGTCAAGGTCAAGTCACACGTGTCACAAGGTCAAAGGTCTTTAAAAAAAATTACTAAAAACGTCATATAGCGTCAGATAATCAGTTCAAACTTTCTATGCGATTTCACACTACTTTTTTACATCCATTTGAATATGGTTTATTTAGAAATGTACTTACAAATGATTTGTTGGTATATCAGGATGATTAGGCATTGGAAATGGGACATTACAGTGAATATATTCTGGTACTCTTTCCATTTGTTTCATCATTGCTTTCCTAATTCCAGCAGTAAATGCGGAGAAAACGATGGTCGTTATTCCCACGTTGTGAATCTCTTTTATTTCTTTGAAAAGATCCATCGAAATATTTTCTGATAGGGAATAAAAATATTTATTTTTTAATTTCTTCCTGGGGTTTTTCCAGAAATTATTTTCTTGAATTTCAATTGAAAATTTTGCAGTTTGAAATGGAAGTAAAATAAACATTCTGAAATCCGTTAACAATTTTTGAATTCCACTTGGTTTCAAAGATGTTGATGGGATTGCCATGAATTGTTCCAGTCTCTTCCCACTATCAACTGATGGCATAATAAAATTCTTGATTATGGATAGTCCATCGCCAATACAATGATGCGTTCTTATTAACATTACGGAATGCACTTCGCCTGAACCAAATTCAACATTTCTTACGACTATAATTTCCCATGGGCTTCTTTTCTTAGTAAATGGCTTCGTCATCAAGTCAGATTCTAATTTCTTCAGGCGCTGTTGAGATACTTTGGCATTGTTGCTATCCTCCGGTGTTTCATAATAATAAACGTGTTGAGAAATTTTAAAATTGTCTTCCCACCTCCAGAACATAAATCCCATCCATTTGTATGGATATTGTTGCACCTTCTCATTTTTTAATTCCCCATCACCATTTCGAATATTAACTACCTTTTCCATAATGTGATTCCGTAAGGTGTCGATAATGAAATCGCCTTTGTACACTGTGGTGATTAGTATTGTTGCCAACGGGTTTGAATAAATGTAATCTACCGCAAAGACATTGTCCATGGGACTAATTAGTTTGTGTAAATCAGGACGAAACACGCTGAGGTGGGAAATTATGAATCTTAAAATTAATATTGGGGACAGCAAAATAACTAAACTCGGTAGAGCTATGGTCACAATAATTATCGCACAGGTTTTTAATATTTTCCTAGCAATTGAAATTAATTTCCAGTTGGTTTTAGTAGACATTGTATTTTTGCAATTGGCAGAGTGATCATAAAACTGAGTTCCTTCTTTCACTACAAATAGATGTGAATGAAGATGAGCAGCAGTAAGCTATCTTTATAATGCTGGAATATTAACCAACGCTATTTTGCTTCTAATTTTACAATTTCCGACTTCAGAATATGTAATAGATTTATTTATCTTGCATGAAGAGCAGGTTTATTTTCAAACAATCTGGTATTCTCATTGTAATAAGTCTGTATATCTGTAATTTACTTAATTATCTTCATTTCAACTGACGCAAATATATCTTAATTTATAGTATGAGAAAATTCATAAGTTCGTCGTATCACTAATATTATGTCGAAATGAATTAGAATGATATGAAAAACAACATCCTTCCTCAATATCGGTATGCATTTGTAGTAAATATAATTAAATCTATTGGCTGCTGTTTCAAGAGTCGTCAATTAACAGGGAACAAAAAGGGTCTTTTTTGCCTCTTTTATAAAAAGGTAGGAGTAAGATTTTTTAAAAGCAGTCGTTTTTTGCCTTTTTACCTTTTTTGTAGCAGCGTGCCCCATTTACTTCCACTTTACATGTAAATAAAAGGTAAAAATAAGGACTCCTTTTTTAGAAAAAGTAGTACTTTTTACATTTTTGGAAAAAAAGAGTACCTTTTTTGTTCCCTGTCAATTAATCATTACATTGGGAATTAATGGTGAATATTAAGATATCACAAAGTGCATTATTATAATTGTTATCCAAAACACAAATAGATTTTTATCGCCACTTGATTCCAGTACTGGAGTGTTCCTGCAGATCTCTCAACCAGGACTGCACAGTTCGCATGATAATTATGTAATACTGACTGACTCTATTCAAAACTGAAAAACTTTTTCTTCAACCTTTGTATTACATGTTTTACCACTCTAACCATTCCCACTGCAACTCACATTAACAGATAACTGACCAGTTAACCAAAGTGTCTTCAAACCTTGAATGTCTCAAAACAAGTTATTTGGATTTACAAATGTTCGTCCACATTGTTTGTGGGGTTTAGTTTTATTCTTATAAAGAATAAAAATATACAATCAATGCACGAATACGCGAAAAACAATTACCATAAATAACTTTCCATTTTATAATTTCAGGTTATTTTATTAATATTTTGTGAATTATACTTATGAGTGTCTTTGCAAGGGGGTAGTGAAACTCCTAAGGTGAAGGTTATTTTTCAATACAGCTATTATTCTGCAAAAAATGAAACTCGTATTCAATTGTCTTTTGAATGTCATCTACATCCAATTGGTGGTCAAGGATGGCCTCGTTTACAGAAATCTTCATACGGAGACCATCAGCGTAAGAAAGTGTTGAGACTAGTACAGCTTAAAATACAAAAAATGTTTATTATTTTTCGATCTGCTATTATTGTTATAATTAATTTACATTTTTTTGACTAAAAATAAATTGAAAGTAATTACCAATCAAAATAGTCTGTAAATAATATTTATGAATGAAAAGCAAGCAATTTAAAATGTTAAAAATTCCAAATTGTAAATATTTAAGATCGTTCTTTATATAGTTTTCATACAAATGTTATAATCTTTGGTTTAAAATATTCATTGAGCTATAAAATTATAAACCAAAAAAACCATAAGACTACTTAAAGTAAGTTTCAACTAAAAGCAACCCTCGAAATGAGCATCAACTACCAACCCAAGTTGTAAGGTGTATTAGACAAAAAATGTTTTTAACTTACGGGCATAGTCGAAACAAGGTCCATTGGAGAAATACAGATCCACTGATTCATTACCGAGAAGAGAATATTTGTGCCTTGGTCCAGGAAAACTGGACGCCATAACCGTAGGTACCAATTTTGATACTAATGCCCGTGGGAGCACGGAAATAACTGCTAAGAGTAATGAACGGCAATAATATGGGATGAATAGGAGGAGACTTGTTTTCAATTTATCGACATTTTCTTGTATCAGTCGAAGACGTATTGTTGGATCGGATTCTCCGACTGGAAGTCTCAAATACAAAGAAATGCTGTAATAAAATAAAATAGACATTTTTATTGATTTATTTACTACACTATTCAACAAACTCTGCCAAACTGTTGGTTGGTACAATAGAAATATGGGTTGAATGAAGTAAGACAACGGTTGGACATTTTAAAAATCCCGCCATGAAATACACAGGACCTGCTTTTGAGTCTTTTCCGCTTTTTGGAATACCAACCTAACTTAATTAAAATAATTACATTGATAAGTATTTGTACAACCACTGCCTTACTTCAACCGAATTATGAATAGAGTATAGATATAGATATATACTGTAAAGTAATGTTATTATTTTCTACTATTAGCACTTACAAGTAATTTACTAGTGCATCTGGATGTCCAGGTAAAGGAAACGGTAGAATGCAGTGAATATATTTTGGCACTTTTTTATTCTGGGTAATCATCGCTTTTCTAATTCCAGCAGTAAAAGCCGAAAATATAACAGCGGTTAATCCCACTTTGTGAGTGTAGTTAATTTCTTTTAAAAGTTTCATAGGAATCCTTTCCGTGAGAAAATGAATGTATTTATTCTCCAGCTTCCTCCCTGAATTTTTCCAGAAATTATTGTCTTGACTGTTGAGACTATTTCTTACAATTTCAAAAGGAAGGACACTTATCGTTTTTAAAATAGCCAAAATCTGTTCAAGTCCTCGCTTTTTCTGAACTTTTGTTGGAGTTGCCATGAACTGTTCTAATTTGACTGTAGGGTCTGTTAACATTAAGGGCATCACAAAAACTTTTATTAGTGAATATCCATCACCAATGGAATGATGCGTTCTGAGAATAAATTTAAAATGTTCTTCATCCGAGTCAGATTCAACATTTCTTATAATAAAAATTTCCCAAGGACTTCGTTTCTTTACGAATGGTTTGGTCATCAAGTCAGATTCTAATTTATTTATTTGTGCTTTGGACACTTTAGAATTGCTGTTTTCAGATTCCATTTCATAATAGTAAATGTGATTCGCAATGTCAAAGTTTTTCTCCCATCTCCAAAACATGAATCCCATCCATTGGTATGGATATTGTCTCAATTTCACATGTTTCACTTCCCCATCACTTTTCTTAACATCAACGACTCTTTCCAAGACGTGACTCCGGAGCGATTCGATATTGATATTGCCTTTGTGGAGTTCACAATTTAATGTCACCGCCATCGGATTTGTGTAAATATCATTTAATTCAAAAGACCCATCCATGGTATCCATTATTTGATACAATTCGGGACCAAGCACTTTTAAATACGACACCACTAATCTTAAAATTAGAATTGGAGACACCAGAGCAATTGTGAACAGTAGACTCAACCATGCTAAAATTACCATACCAAATTCAATTATTTTGTAAATAATCTTAAAGATTAATCCCGTGCTGCTTTTAGACATTTTAAACTGTAGTTTGAGACTTTGGATTGTTACTTCACGAACTCAAGAAATTGAATAGGAATAAATACAACCAGGTAGTATGCGCAACAAAATATTAATTTTTTTACATCATTAATTTTGTTTATGCCCTGCAAATAATTAGAAATAGACATGTTGGGAAAATTGTTGACTAGTCTTTGGAATTTCATGTTTCCACCAGCTGGATTCTGTATGAGAAAGACCATTAGGATTCATTTTAATACTTTGTTTCGCAATTATTTTAAGTAGTCGGCAAGTACATAGTATAGATACTTAGTATTAAGTATGTAGTTAACCTTCAAAAACTTCAGAATATCTAGCCGCATATAAAATCATATAAACTGATATTTAACAAGTTGGTCGATATGGTAACACACTCTGCCTTTAGTACTAGGTTAAGACATACTTGTTTGAGATATCGCCGAAAACTATTAAGGGAACTGAACAGGTATCCCCATACCATAGAGTTAATTTTGGCTACCCCACCTTTCAACCCCCATAAGTGGGTTTGGGTGATTTTTCAAACAAACAAGCATGACTTAAAACTTAGTACCAATGGCAGAGTGTGCGTTACCATACCATATCGACCAACACAACATATCAATTATTATATGTTGGGGCAGGTTTGCCACAACATACGTATTACTTTGATAGTTTTAATAACCACAGTCTGAGACAAAGCAATAAAAACCATCGCCAACCTGATTGTATAAAACGTATAAAACATATAAAACGTAAAAGACTTATATAGACTGTTTTCAGCAAGGTGTCATGAAAATCTCCGTCAATTCTAAATAGTTAGACTTATCTATGAAATTCATTTAAGTCGAGTGATAATGAAACACTAGCAGTGAAGAAAATAAACAACAGAAGGTTTTGCAATAAAGACGATTGTCCATGTCCTCGTATTTCCCTAAAAATATTAATTTCCACGTCTCTGTAGAGGTACATCAATTAAATAATAGGCTATTTAAACCCAGGAAGCTAGTAATAACAACCAAAATAAAAAAATTTCTATGCTGTAAATATTTTTGTAACCAGTTCGGTTGAGAAATGAGTCCAATGGTGTAAAATATTTTTATACTCTATCATCATTCCTGCGAATGAAAAAAATTGATTTATCACTTATTTTATGTTCTTTCCTAAACTGGCGTTGCACAATCATGCTATCCACTATCCGTTCACTTTATTTGAGAGTTGTGAATCATTTGAAATTCAGATATTAACGCGAATGACGCAGAAAACTCGGAAAAGAATCAGATTTCAGACGGAAGGTAAGGTACAGCGCACTAATATTAGTAAACAAATTGTCAAAGTAGGTAAGCAGTAAAATAAATTAACAGTCTAAAATTGAATTATTAAAACCGAGTATTAAATATAGTATTTCAAACTTTATTGCTGTCCATTTCCGGCGGATCTAGGGAAATAATTACTTCGAAATTCGAAATTGTAAAAAATTAGTTCAATTCATCTTAAATGTGTCTCGGATTACTACGTATGTACATGTAGGTATAAATTGATAAAGGTAGCTCATAATGAATAGAATAGAATAGAATATTTATTGCGTTTCCAACGAGCCGCAGCTCATCACACAAAGTCAGATGTAATTTTTTTAATGCTATTTAAGGACAATTTAGAATATTTTAATATAATTTAACATAAGACTTATTTCTACGCAAATATTTTCAGATTAATATAACGGTTAAGGATCCAAAGTAGATGTAATAATTCATACAGTAGTCAAAAATATAATGCTTATTAGAGTCCATTTTTTGTTTTCTTATATTACAAATATACATATTTATAATCATATTATTCATAATACGAATTCATAATGTTGATAGTATTAACAATTTTTTAAGCAGTAATTATTACAATTATTTTATTGCAATTAATATTTGTTCTTGGCCGTTGGAAAATTATAAAAGGCGACGCAGTCATAATACTGTCTTGAGTCATGAGGTTGAAAGCACGGATCACATTGCAGAAAAGGGACAGAATGTCACAGGTCACCTTCAATTCGCAGTTTTAACAGATTTCTTAGAAAACATTGAAAAATGTTCGATTTTCATCTTTTTATTATTTGCACAATTTCAATAAATACATACAAGAATCTTATTATCATAGTTCTTCAGCAATATTTATTATATATAAACTAGAATATTGCGTTTCATTAAATTTTCTTTTTACACTTATACCATTGACTGAAAAATTTGCCGAAAACAAGGAAATTAATAGGAGTTATTTCATATTCATGGTATCATGTTATTTTTGCCCTTAGTTTTAGATCAAATTAAATTTTCCTGAAGCTATCAGCGTAGAATGTTGCTCTGCTCAGTAAAGATGAATTGAACATATTTTTGACTATATCTTTCTATTAAATTTTCCTTATTAAAAATATGTTGGTTTCGTTAGTTTTCCTAGTAGAATAAAAAATGCAATTTTATTTCCTTTTCATAGTATTATTAACCTCTTGGTCTTAACAGTTTCTTAGATATTATCATTATACAAAGATGAATCTTGCAGTCGCAAGATAAGTAACTTATCCTGTTTAAAATACGTCCTGTTTTATTGTCATTTATAGATTGATAACACGAAGGAAGAGTCGGCTGTTATGGTATAAAACGTTTATAAGCATTTCAAATTAAAAGCAAATTAGTATTTAAAATAATTAAATTATAACTGTTGATAGTAAATCACAATGTTAAAAATACCCGCTTAATGTTTACTCAGTTTACTGATGTATGGTCAAATTTAACTTTGAAAAGAGGAATCAGTAATTTTTGTCATTTGTCAACAATGAAAACTGTCATGGAGAAAATCAAAGAAGAATATCAATCTTTGGTGAGGCAAAATGTGAAAATGTCTCTTGACAAACTGCTTAGAGTGGACGACTTTAGTTTTGAAGACAGATGTCGGGAATACAAGCCCCATGTGGAAATAAATTCCATCGTAGAAGCTGCTAAGAAATTTGGAGAAAAATATGGAATATGGATGAAAAGTGATCCATATGTTACAGCTGCCGCCTCGTATGTATTTCTGAATGGCAAATCATCTCGGGTTTTGGATATTTCGAAATTGTGGATGGTTGGTTACTATCTAAATGAAAATTGGGGGCGGGATGTGTTTGCACATCTTAGCATTAAAGAACAAATTAAAGTACAGGAGATTATTCAGCGAATGACACTTAAATGTAGTTCAATCAGTTTACCAAAGACAGAATTGCTACACAATGTTGAAAAGGCGTGCATGGAAGCATTGGAGACCATAAGGACGAACACTTCAAAATTATCAATACAACAAAAATGGTTTGACTCGTTTATTGCTCTTTGGACTTATTATATAAGAGTTACTCATACAGATGACAATTCAAAATGCTATACGGTAGAGGAATATTCCCAGTTGCGGTGTAATTATTGTGGTGCTAAATACACAAATAAATTGGTGGAATATGCATTGGATGAATTTGTCGATTGGGATTGGCTTCAAGAAGTAGAGCTCCATGGAAATGTCAAAAGTCTTTTATTTCACCTTGAAAATTTTTGTGGGCTTGCAAATGATTTCTTCTCGTTTGAAAAAGAAGTTATTGATATGGAAGCAGAATCAAATCTTCTTATGGTGGTCGCATTAAATAATCCTTCTTTCACTTTAATGGACACAATTAATGCATCTGCAGAAATAATTCAAACCCATTTGAAAAATTACGATGAGTCAAGGGCTAAGATTTTTAAAAAGATTTCCTTGATGTCAAATTCTAAAGTTGATATGCTTAAAAGATATTTAAATGAGTTGGATGCCGTTCTTCAATCTGTTTGGGGTTGGCAAATTTTATCCAAGAGATACAAACGGAAAAATTCAATATGGATTGAAACTGAATTGCGTGTCAAAACTGGACGTCCAGCCTCCATTGCAATGATGAATAAAACCGCCACATCTAGAAATTACTTAAATGGTAATTAGTCCTATTTAATTTTTCCACACGTTCCTAATCCCAACTCAACCTATTAGATTACTTTTCAGTCAAGATTCCTTCAAAGCTCTGCTTTGGAACCCACGAACTATAAATAATAAATAGCATTAAAAATTAGAAATGATATGGAATAGCAATTTGAGGACGATAATCATTCATGCTGTTGTGCATTCATTTACTTGTACTTACAATATGTAAAATTATCCATTTGTTTTTGTAATTGTTGAAAGGAATGTACAACCCAATACTACTCTCTCTCCCTAAATAAAAATAGTTTTGTGGATTTGTTTGCTTTGTACTAAAATTTATGCAACCGTACAGTTAGACGCATCTTTTTAGATTTTATCTTGACGATAAACGAGCTTGGAATTAATATTAGCATAACGTCCCTTAATGATGAATTAATCCAATTTACGTTAAGTGGATCAAGGTTAATTGCAGTGCCCAACGAAAAATGGAGGGAGGCTCTTTTAACTGCCAAACAAAAAGTGGATTAAGGTCTTTTCTATCCTTAAGGGACGATATACAGCTAAGGCTCACGTTTCTCGATTGTCAACCACGTTGTTAATTTTTGGTCAGGGAACAGATACTACTCGTTTTTATTCAGTCATTTTTTCTTACACATTAAATAGTTATCCATTTCTAATAATAATACACACAATATATAATCTTCAGTGTAAGTTAACCAACCCTTTTGCATAATTTGTTTTATAAATATTACGTATGTTATTAAAATTTACATTACATTCCGTTAATTTACTATCCTCCTGGCTTCTTAACAATTTCATATATCCCAAAACAAATTGCCTTCATTTTCATCAAGCGAAAGATTTGGTCATCTTTGACGTTTCAAAAGTCAAAAGAATATTTAGGGATTCCAAGCTTCATTCAAATCGCTTATAGTTCTGAGTTTATTTACAGCCAGAAGATTTCACACTATAATAAATGGTATGCGTTTTTTGTTTAAAAAATTGGTTGCTTATTACTGCAACCAGAATGAACTTCTTAAAATATTCTTCGATTGCCTCTTATGTATATTTTCCTATATTATATATTATTAATTTTTATTGTACCAGTAATATAATATTCCATTTCATTTTTATAGCATCTCATTTACAGTTAAACAATCTCGTATTTATTATTTACTATATATAAATGCCTGAATGAGGAATTTGAACATTCATATATACACTAGCCAGACGCAGGGCCCAAGCCCTGTAATAAACAAAGCTATATAGTGAGCTTACAAAGAGCAATATCTATTTTCTACATTACACTTTTTGCCAGAAACCCACTTAGATCGGTTTTATTGGCTTATGAACAAAATTGACACGAAGATCCTCTGATGCATTCAAACCGACACGGTTACCTACGGAATTATTTATGCTCATGCGCTACTTCGGTTTTATATTATAAGATGGATATCTATTAATTCAGTATCGTTAATCTCATTATTACCTATCAGACCAACTATACTGGACTAATGAGCTCATAAGGAGAGATATGGGAAGCTGCATTTTTATAATTTTTCGTTTTAGAAGTAAATAACTTAACTCACAACTTGTGCTGTTACATGTCCTACATAAAGACAACAAAAGTTGACAAAAAAAGGAGTTAGGTGTTGACGAAAAGGGATTTCGATAAAAACGTTTGTTGACAAATAGGCTGCTATGCTATTTATTTAGGTACATTTATTGACGAATAATATTCCCATAAGGAACAGGAAAGTTACTATTGATGTTTATTTTTCAAGCCAGTATTTTTCAAAAGGTGAAACTCCTTTTCAATTGTCCGTTGAATGTCGTCAACATCAAACTGATTATCTAGTACACTCTCATTCACCGAAATCTTCATACGGACACCATCAGCATAAGAAAGAGTCGTCATTATCACAGCTGAAATTTATAATATAGACATCGGTGTAGTACTTCTTATAGGTATCTGCGACACGAATATCAGGGAACAACAAAGGGCCTTTTTTGCCTTTTTATAAAAAAGTTAGGAGTAAGTTTTAAAAAAGCAGTTCTTTTCCCTTTTTACCCTTTTTGATGTAGCAGCGTGTATTAATACATTGTACACACCATACAGTGTTACATGTACTAATAAATATGGCAATTTTTAATTTATATTGGTGTTGAGGACCTGCTTCCACTTTTTCTAGCAATAAATTTTGAAAATAAAATAAAAACTAAACGTATGTGTAACTTACGAACATGATGCAAACAAGATCCAACGGAGAAATAAGCATCTACTGCTTCATGACCTAGAAGAGAGTATGTCTGCTTTGGTCCGGGGAAACTGGAACCGACAGCCGTTGGTATTAAAGTTTTTAATATATCTCTGCAGAATATAGGAAAAAGTGCAGCTAAATAGCCGAGATAGAATGGCACGAATGGTATTAGACTGCCCTTGTGGCTATCAAGATTTTCTTGTATTAGTCGAAGACGTGTTCTTGGATCAGATTCTCCTACTGGAAGCCTCAAGCCTACTGTTAAGCTGAAAATAGGTCAAACTATAATACTTCAGGAAGTAATTACATAATAAAGAATATTATAGCGTTTAAAATGTACTTACAAATGATTTGTTGGTGTATCAGGATGATCTGGCATGGGAACAGGCAACATGCAGTGGATATATTGAGGTACTTGTTTAGTCTGTTTCATCATTGCTTTCCTTATCCCAGCTGTAATTGCGGCAAATATCACGGTCGTTATTCCCACGTTGTGAATCTCTTTTATTTCTTTCAAAAGGTCCATCGAAATCTTTTCAGATAGGGAATAAAAATATTTATTTCCTAATTTCTTCCCTGGATTTTTCCAGAAATTATTGTCTTGAATTTCAATTAAATATTTCGCAGTCTGAAATGGAAGTGAAATAAGTATTTCGAAATTCTTCAACCATTTTTGAAACGTAGTTCGTTTTAAGGAATTCGATGGGGTTGCAATGAATCCTTCCAGTCTCTTCTCATTGTCCTTTGACATTATTAATAGGGGCATAAGAAAAGATTTGATGATCGATAGTCCATCGCCAATACAATGGTGAATTCTTAATAGTACAACGGAATGCACTTCTGCCGACCCAGTTTCAACATTCCTTACGACAAGAATTTCCCACGGACTTGTTTTCGTTGTGAATGGTTTAGTCATCAAGTCAGATTCTAATTCCTTCAGAAGCTGTTGAGAAACTTTGGAATTGTTGTTATCCTCCGGGGCTTCGTAGTAGTAAACGTGTTGAGAAATATCAAAGTTGTCTTCCCATCTCCAGAACATATATCCCATCCACTTGTACGGATATTGTAGCAATTTCACATTTTTTACTTCCCCGTCACCATTTCGGACATCAATCACCTTTTCCATAACGTGATTCCGAAATGTGTCGATAGTTATATCACCTTTGTAAACTGTGGTGGTTAACGTTGTTGCCAATGGATTTGAATTAATGTAATCTATGGCAAAGGCATTGTCCAAAGGGTTAATTATTATTTCATGCAAGTCGGGACGAAATACACTGAGGTGGGACACTACGAATCTTAGAACAAAAATCGGAGCCAATAAAACAACTACTAATGGAATGACTAAGACTGCACTAATTAATACACAGATTTCTAATATTTTATTAGCCATCGAAATTAATTTCCAACTCTTTTCAGCAGACATTCTTATTGGACTATACCTTGTAGATTGTAAAATTGAATTACGAAGAAGCTGCTTATTTTACCATTATATACTCATATGCACAACTGAAAATAATCAGATTGATTGATAATTAATAATTGACAATAGTAAATCACAGGGCCGTATTTTATTGTGTAATTGCACTTCAGCATTCCAATGTATTTGTAGAATGATCACGTTAAACGCATTGGATCCTAATAAGTAATCTTTTTCCTCGTGCTACCTAAAATTTGAATGTCTATTCTATATTTAGTTGGTAATTTTATTGATTGTGATGATTCAACATTGGTTGAATATATTTTAAAATATATTTACTATAAAAAAATGTACACGTTCTGTTATTATCACTAATAATTTGTCGTTATCATGAAAGTGTCAAGGCGTCACTTGTCAGGATACGAAGAGCATTTTAATCATTCTTCTATTTGGAATACAATCATAATATTATGATGAAATAAATTCATTCAGTTCATTTACCGATTCACCGATTAACTACTACTAGAGATATTAATGGAATTTTAATACATTCCGTCAAACTAAAATATGAGTTTCAGTTACAGTCTGTAACTTTAGTAGTAGAAGCCTGTAACTTACAGGCTTCTGTTACTATAGCAGATTTATCTGTACAAAATTCGTAATTACTACAAGTACGACCAAGGCCATGGTCTGACTCGTGTTAGTGAAGTTGTTTATTTTCTTTCTCACACTTCACATCAATTGCATTTCTGTTATTAGCAGATAATTGCACGTAGTTTATCAACGGGTTTTCATTCAAACCTTGGAGGCTAGAAGTTCAGGGCTGTCTCCAAATGTGAAACTCGATTAAGTCTAGATGTTAATTTTTTATTATCTTTTATTTATTGTTAAATTATTATGCATGACGAAAATATCAAAATGTGTATTGTTAAGTCATCTTCAACTAGAAATTGAATTTTTATATTGCTTCTTCTCTTCTATGGCTTTGTAGGTTGCTTAAAACGCTGGCACATTTAATCATTAACTACCACAGAAAATTAAAAATAAACCAGCCCCAGTCTGTCAAGGAGACAACCAAGCAGATTGTATTTGGAGATAAACTGTACCTACTTTGTTCTATCAATGTAAGAATGATTTACAAGTTTTTAAAATTATAAATAGATTTTCCTTTAATTCGTGAATGTTTCTGCAGGCACATAATTTGAACACACAGAAGTAAAGTAACTAAGTTGAACTTTATTTTCCAATCCAGTCACAATTTTTCAAAAGATGAAATTCCTTTTCAATTGTCATCTGAATCTCATCCACATCTAATTGGTTATCGAGGATGTTCTCGTTTAGAGAAATCTTCATACGAAGTCCACCAACGTAAGAAAGTGTTGACATTGCTACAGCTTGAAATTTAAAAAATTATTATTTCTGGACAATGCATATTTACCCTATTTTTCTATCGTAATATATCGTAGATGCTAAAATGTCTACTTCGAAAATACAGAAGTTGAATAACTTACGGACATGGTCTAAACAAGAACCAATGGAGAAATAAGCATCCACCGCTTCGTGACCAAGAATAGAATATTTGTTCTTTGGACCAGGAAAACTGGAGCCCACTGCTGTACATGTGAATTTTGTAATGAAAAATCTGGTTAATGCTGGAAAAAGACATGCAGCTAGTGAACCGAAATAGTATGGCATTAAAGGGGTGAGACTTGTTTTCCATTTATCCAAATTGTCTTGTATCAGTCTTAGGCGAGTTCTTGGATCGGATTCTCCTACTGGAAGTCTCAAATATGCCAACGAGCTGTAAAAAAGAGCTATGTGTGTTAATAATTCAGATTTCCGCTGAATTTAATTCATTTTGATATTTTACTTACAAATAATTAACTAGTTCATCTGGATGCCCGGGCATTGGAAACGGGAGGACACAGTGAATGCAATCCGGCACTTTTCCTTTCTGTTTAATCATCGCTTTTCTAATTCCAGCAGTAAATGCAGAATAAATCACAGCTGTTAATCCCACATGATGAATTTCTTTTACTTCGTTTAAAAGCTTCATAGGAATTCTATCCGAGAGAAAATAAACGTATTTATTCCCTAATTTTCTCTCCGGATTTCTCCAAAAATTCTTATCTTGGATGTCAAAACTATTTCTTACAATTTCATAAGGAAGGACACTAATCATTTTTAAATTAACCAAAATTTGTTCAAGTCCTCGTTTTTTCTGAACTTTTGATGGAGTTGCCATGAATTGTTCTAATTTGATTGTAGGGTCTTTTAACATTAAAGGCATGGAAAAATTCTTCATAAATGAATATCCATCACAAATGGAATGATGCAATCTAATTATAATTTTGGAATGTTCTTCATCCGAGTCAGATTCGACGTTTCTTATAACAAGAACTTCCCAAGGACTTCTCTTCTTTACGAATGGTTGGGTCATCAACTCCGATTCTAACTCGTTTATTTGCTTTTGAGACACTTTCGAACTGTTTCTGTTTTCAGAGTCCATTTCATAATAGTAAATGTGGTTCGCAATATCAAAGTTCTTCTCCCATCTCCAAAACATGAATCCCATCCATTGGTATGGGTATTGTCTCAATTTCACGTGTTTTATTTCCCCATCACTTTGCTTAACACTTACGACTCTTTCCAAGACAATTCTACGGAATGATTCGATATCAATATTGCCTTTGTGGAATGAAGAACACAGTGCATTCGCTATTGGATTTGTGTAAATATCATCGATTGCTAATATGTTATCAAAGGGACTGACAATTTTGTAAAGATCTGGTCCAAAAGTTTTGAGATGGGACACTACTAGTCTAAAAATTATAACTGGAGATAGCACAGCAATTGTGGACAATAGACCCACCCACGCTAAAATCACTATTCCTAATTCAATTATTTTGTTAATAGTCTTAAAGATTAATTCTGTGCTCTTTTCAATAGACATTTTAATTCACTATCAAAGGCTAAAGCTAACTTTTAATTTTTAAGCGGTTCCATGCTTCGCGAACCCTAGAATTTAAATGGAAATTAAAGTTCTCCTAATGACCATTTAACACTGAAATGTTAATTTTTTATGTTCTGATCTGAAAACATTTTTTATCAAGTGTATGTTGGGAAAATTTTAATGCGCAATTAACTATCGTTCTATGGAATTTCCACCTGCTGTTATAAAGCATGGGAAAAACCATTTGAATGCACATTTAAATGTTTTATCTGACAATTTTTATGATCGGCTGTCAGGAAGCATAATATTATATCAGCAAAGAAAAAAATTGAGAAGACCAGTATCAAAGAAAAATTAACCTTTAATACTGAATGCCATTTAATGTATATTTTCATTATATCTTTATGCAATGCTTATTGTACTATATTATATACGTTTTCTCCTTGTATCAGTCAACTAACTTTTGCGAGTTTTGTTTCAGTACCCCACCCAACTACGATTTTATTGTGAACTCATTTTGTAATTTTTTAAGCTAGACTTAAGTCAAAACCAAAGCCAAAGATTCCAAGGTTTACCATTGACCATAGAGTACGTATTTATCAAATGATCCGGGGTCAACAGATTCAACACGAATGGCTGTAGAATCGCTCCAAAATTTGCAGAAACCATGTCTTTAAATCCAAAATCAACTAAAATTGAGGTAAATTTTCGTTGATTTTAGACATATCGTCCTTTAAGGAACGAAAAAGCCAATATCCATTTTTCGTTTGGTGCAGGAATAGTATATAGAATATTAATAGGTATCTTCCACTAGAAATTGTATTTTTATATTGCTTCTTCTCTACTTACAACTTATGGCTTTAAGCTTGCATAAACCGCTGGCACATTTATTAATTATCTACCACCACATGAAAATAAAATTTAATAAATCAATCTGTCACGTAGCAGCCAAACATTATACCGTATTTAGTGATAAACCGTGCTATCGATTGATTTACAACAATAAATTGTCTTTTTAGATTATAAATTGATTTTGGTTTAATTCGAGATTGTTTCTACAGTTCTGCATACTCGGACATACAGTAAAATAACTAAGTTGAACTTTATTTTCCAATCCAGTCACAATTTTTCAAACGATGAAATTCCTTTTCAATGGTTATTTGAATCTCATTCACATCCAATTGATTATCGAGGATGTTCTCGTTTAGACAAATCTTCATACGAAGTCCATCAAGGTAAGAAAGTGTCGACAGGGTTATAGCTTAAAATTTAAAGAAAACTTATTATTTCTGTACAATCCATACCGAACAGATTTTTTATCGGAATAACATAGATGCTAGACTTCTGCCTAGAAAATACATAAGTAATAAGTTGTATAACTTACGGAAATTGTCTAAACACGCACCAATGGAGAAGTAAATATCCACCGCTTCGTGACCAAGAATAGAATATTTGTTCTTTGGTCCAGGAAAACTGGAGCCTAATGCTGTAGATGTGAATTTTGTAATGAAAAATCTAATTAATGCTGGAAAAAGACATGCAGCTAGTGAACCGAAATAATATGGCATTAAAGGGATAAGACTTGTTTTCCACTTATCCAAAGTGTCTTGTATCAGTCTTAGGCGAGTTATTGGATCGGATTCTCCGACCGGAAGTCTCAAATATGCCAACGAGCTGTATAAAAAAATGCATGTTAATATTACATATTTCCGTGGAATTTACTTCATTTTGAAAATAACGTCCTTTAAGGAACGAAAAAGCCAAAATCCATTTTGTTTGGTGCAGGAAAAAGTCAATATCCATTTTTTATTTGGTGGCGGAAAAAGCCTATATCCAAACGCTTGTTGTTAGTGGAGTTAGGCTATTTCCTGTACCAAACGAAAAATGGTTATTGGCTTTTTCGTTCCTTAAAGGACGATATGTGCTTACAAGTAATTAACTAGTTCATCTGGATGCCCGGGCAATGGAAACGGGAGGACACAGTGAATGGAATCAGGTACTTTTCCTTTCTGTTTGATCATCGCATTTCTAATTCCAGCAGTAAATGCAGAATAAATCACAGCTGTTAATCCCACATGATGAATTTCTTTTACTTCGTTTAAAAGCGTCATAGGAATTCTATCCGAGAGAAAATAAACGTATTTGTTCCCTAATTTTCTCCGTGAATTTCTCCAAAAATTCTTGTCTTGGATGTCAAAACTATTTCTTACAATTTCATAAGGAAGGGCACTAATCATTTTTAAATTGGCCAACATTTGTCCAAGTCCTCGTTTTTTCTGAAATTTTGATGGAGTTGGCATGAATTGTTCTAATTTGATTGTAGGGTCCATTGACATTAAAGGCATGGAAAAATTCTTAATAAATGAATATCCATCACAAATGGAATGGTGCCATTTAAATATCAATTTGAAATGTTCTCCATCCGAGTCAGATTCAACATTTCTTATAACAAGAACTTCCCAAGGACTTCTCTTCTTTACGAATGGTTGGGTCATCAACTCCGATTCTAACTCGTTTATTTGCTTTTGAGACACTTTCGAACTGTTTCTGTTTTCAGAGTCCATTTCATAATAGTAAATGTGGTTCGCAATATCAAAATTCTTCTCCAACCTCCAAAACATGAATCCCATCCATTGGTATGGGTATTGCCTCAATTTCACATGTTTTATTTCCCCATCACTTTGCTTAACACCAACGACTCTTTCCATGAAATGTCTACGGAATGATTCAATATCAATATTGCCTTTGTGGAGTGAAGAACACAGTGCATTCGCTATTGGATTTGTGTTAATATCATCAATTGCAAATATGTTATCAAAGGGACTGACAATTTTGTAAAGATCTGGTCCAAAAGTTTTAAGATGGGACACTACTAGTCTAAAAATTAAAACTGGAGATAGTACAGCAATTGTGGACAATAGACCCACCCACGCAAAAATCACTATTACTAATTCAATTATTTTGTTAATAATCGTAAAGATTAATCCCGTGCTCTTTTTAATAGACATTTTAGTTTACTATTAAAGCCTAAAGGTAACTTTTAAATTTTAAATTGTTGCTTGCTTCACCAACCCTAGAATTTAAATGAAAATTAAAGCTCTCCTAATGACCATTTAACACTGTAAAGTTAATTTTTTATGTTGTGATCTGAAAACATTTTTATGAGGTGTATGTTGGGGAAAAGGTTAACAATCGTTCTTTGGAATTTCCCCCTGCTGCTGTTAAAAAGCATGAGAAAAACCATTTGGATGTATATTTAAATGTCTTATCTGACAATTTTATATGGTTGGCCACAAAAGATGCCAGGAAGCATACTATATTAGTAAAGCATACTATATTTGTGTGATGGGCTACGGCCCGTCTATCTATCTATATTAGTAAAGAAAAAATTGGAAGACCAGCATCCAAGAAAGATTAACCTATACTCAATGCCAATTAATGTATTTAATTTTCACGATATCTTTACAGCGTACAATAGAATCGTTTTTCCTTGTATCAGTCAATTAACCTTTGGAGTTTTGTTTCAATACGTGAACATCCCAACTGCGATTTTAATGTGAGCTCATTTTGTAAACCTTGGAAATAATGAAAACTAGACGTACCTCAAATCCAAAGATTCAAAGGCCATAATATTATTCATTTGCAGACACAACTTTGAAATCAGATTTACCATAACATTTCTGTAAAGTAAAGTACCAACATCTACTACGTACTTCTTGTAACTGCACGGGAAACATAATAATGTGAGAAATGATTTAATCATAAATAATATTAATACCTTTGGAATATTTGCCTTCAAGCATTTGGAAGAATGTTGATGTGCGGAATGGTAGGCGTATAGAAAAATAGAAACTGGCGAAAAATAACAAATACAGTTACGCCTCTTGTCCTGTCATCATGAAGTATAAATTATGTTAACTTATTATCAGTCTCAGTTACAACAATGACAAAATTGGCATTCCGACGATATTAATTAAAGGTGATTGTAATTTTGTGCAGATAAAACAAATATCAAAAATTTCTATATAATATTATGTATTTACAATTGATTTTCTTTTTATTTGTGAATAATAAATGCTTTACAACAATTGTTTTGAGTATCGACACAAGCAGAAAAGTTAAACAATAACGTTTAATTATCAATCCGGCGATTATTTTTCAAAAATTGAAATTCCTTTTCAATTGTTTTTAGAATGTCATCTATATCCGATTGTTTATGAATGATATCCTCGTTCACAGATAGTTTTATACGGAGACCATCGCCGTAAGAGAGTGTTGACATAATCACCGCTTAAATTCAAAATTAAAATATGTTATATTTCTGGATATACCATTTCTTCTTAAAAATAAGAATAGATGCACTTGATACATTTTTTTAAATAAAGATAACATCGGGTCCTTTCTTTGTTAACATTATGTAAAATAGTTTTTTGTTTGATAAAAATTAACCTGCTACACTTAACAATGAAGTTTTGCCTATAGTTACAACCCCATTTTTGTTTTTCAATGGATTCAGAATATGCCATTCATAAAACAAAAAGTGGATTGAGATTTTATGTTCTAACTAATCAGATATGGACAGAAAATACTGTTTTGGAAAGTTTTGTGCTAAAAATGATAGTAATTAATTGACACTTACGGACACGGTCTAGACAACACCCAATGGAGAAATAAACTTCAACTGCTTCATGTCCAAGACAAGAATATTTCTTCTTCGGTCCAGGAAAACTGGACACTATAGCACTGGGTAGGAAATTTCTTAGGAAAAATTTTGTGAGTCCAGGAAAAAAGGATGCGGCCAATGAAAAGAAATAATATGGCATCAATGGAAGGAGACTAGATTTCAATTTATCAAGATTTTCTTGTATTAGCCTAAGGCGTATTCTTGGGTCAGATTCTCCGACTGGAACTTTCAAACCTATAAATGAGCTGTAATAAATATTTCTAGTTAATTATTGCAATTTTGCAATGAGAGTTTAATCCTATAAGTTCTGCATAATTTTTGATTTACAAATAAGTACAAATATTTTAACAAAAACGTCATTTTTACCTTTTTGCCTTATTAACATGTAGGGTGGGAGTAAATGGGGCAAGCTGCTCAAAAATCAAAAAGGTATAAAGGCAAAAAATACTGTTTTTAAAAGACTTACTTCTACCTTTTTTACAAAAAAGTTAAAAGGCAAAAAAGTTCCTTTTTTGTTCCCTGGTTTTGCATAATTTTTGATATGCACTTATAGATAATTAATTTTACTTACAAATAATTAATTAGTTCATCTGGATGTCCAGGCAAAGGAAATGGTACGGCGCAATGAATACAATCTGGTACTTTTCCATTCTGTTTAATCATCGCTTTTCTAATTCCAGCACCAAAGGCCGAAAATATCAGAGCGGTTAATCCCACTTCATGAGTGACTTTAATTTCATTAAAAAATGTCAAAGGAATTATTTCAGAGACAGAATAAATATATCTATTTTCCAGTTTTCTATTTTTCCAGAAATTGTTGTCTCGAACATCAAGAACAGCTCTTGCCATCTCATAAGGAAGGATACTAATCTTTTTTAAGTTTTCTAAAATCTGTTCAAGTCCTTGTTTTTTCTGAACTTTCGATGGAGTTGATATGAATTGTTCTAATTTAGTCGAAATATCTGTTGTTAAAGGCACCGTAAAAATTTTGGTCAGTGCGAAACCATCACAAATGGAATGGTGCAATCTAAATATAAATTTGCAATGTTCTTCATCCGAGTCAAATTCAACATTTTTTATAATAAGAATTTCCCAAGGACTTTTTTTCCTTGCGAATGGTTTAGTCATCAATTCCGATTCTAATTTATTTAGTTGCGTTTTGGACACTTTAGAATTACTGTTTTCTGATTCCATTTCATAATAGTAAATGTGATCCGAAATGTCAAAGTTCTTCTCCCATCTCCAGAAGTTGAATCCCAACCATTGGTGTGGGTATTGTCTCAATTTCACATGTTTCACTTCTCCGTCCCTCTTCCTAACACCAACGACTCTTTCAATGACAAGTCTACGGAAGGATTCAATATTAAAATTTCCTTTGTGGATTGCACAAGATAATAACACAGCCATTGGATTGGTGTAAATGTCGTCTACTGCAAAGATATTGTCCATGGGATTAACTATTTTATGCAAGTCGGGGCGAAACACTTTCAAATGGGACACCACCCATCTTAAGATGACAATGGGAGATAGCACAGCAATTGTGGACAGCACACCTGTCCACATTAAGATGGTTATTCCTAATTCGACTATTATGTTATAAATCGTTAAAATTAATCCCAAAAACGTTTTAGTAGACATTTTTAATATTTGCAGTCGCTATATGATATTTTTATAACTTAATTTACGAACCCTACAAATAGAATGGAACGAGAATAATGACTGCCAGTAATATAGTTGAGCCATAAAATATTATTTTAAGTGTTATACATATTAATATACTGTTTCTGTAACTAACATTTTATCTATGCCATCCGAAGGCTGAGAAGATTGCTGAATGTATAATTAAATATTCTCCGTGGGAATTTTCACCGACTGGAGACATTGGGTTTGAGAAAAACTACCTGAATTATTTAATATTATTACCTCTGTGGTATATTTATCTATTTGCATGTAGGTTGTAGATTTAGATGCCAGATAAGTACAAGCAAAAATATCAGCTTTGCAGAAATATTTTAATATCAATGATGCAGATAGCAATTTTCCCAATAAAGTTATTCCACCTTGCTAATTTTTCGCAAGGCAGTTAGAGCCAAAAGTTGCCCCGAAAACAGACCAAGGTGGGGTATCTATGTGTAAATCTAAACACATACACCTAAGCAGGGCTATTTTAGCAGGCAAGGAATAAGGAAAACTACTATGTACACTTCTCCCAAGGAAATCTCTCATCAGAGCTCCTTGTTGTCTATATAAACTGCATTTCTACTTTTTTGCACGAATTACAAAATCTATTGATATAAAATAATAATGCTATTATATAGTCACTGTCAGCCCAGTCAGCCGTAATACTATTGGTCTGGACTCTGGACACTGTCTGGCGATCTCTTATTGGCCTCATCTCATAAGACCGGTAGGACAGTTTGCCGTGCACAAAAAATTACCATGGAACTAAAATTCCTCTGTGGTATTAATTCGATAATTACAGTAAATGCTTATACATATACATTTTATTACTGTCTCAACCTGAGATTGCCTTTAGACACAGCAAAATAATTCAATAACGAAAACAGAAAAGTAAAGTAAAAATAGTATTATGAAGAATGAAATAGTATGACATTATATTTGAGATTTAAATAAATGGTTCTGTAAAATAGACGAAGATCCTTTTACAGCAACAATTGCCACTTCCTCCAAAATCTCAGAAGGAATTTTGAATCTTTTACAAAAATCTTCAAGAAAGGTAGAAATTGTTCCACCAGCTCCAATAAATAGTCCAATTACTTCAAATTGATAATTTATAGAATATTTACGCTTGAGGTCTGCAACACAATCTTCGTAAATACTTTTCTTTTCTAAATCCACTGTTATGGCCTGATCAGTAGTACCTTCAAAACGTATGGTGGGATCTAGAATGAGAGCTGATTGTTCCAAATGATTAATTACAAGAATATCAACTCTTCTATTTGAATCGTTAGTAGCTACTGTATGAACTTCCTCATATACATCTAGCCCTTTGTTGCGAAATGCATTTGCGATAATTGATCTGATCTGGTGATGTCTAGTGTTTCGATGTTGTAATCCAAATGGACAAAATCCAAGAATATGGGGTAGTGTTTCATTAGTTTCATTACATCTTCTGCAATGGGCCCCATCTTGGGATCGTCCAGGGATGGATCTACTGGCAGTCACATTTGGAATCATTTTCAAATAATGAGTCCATTCTGTACTAGTCAGACCTGTCTTGTAAAATAAGGATTTATTGATTTTCTCACATTGTTTAAATTGACTAACACCTCTGCCATGAAAATTTAAAGAACACCATGATGAAAATTTTCTGTTCCTTAAAATTTCTCGAATCTTTTGCGAAACTTGTCTCACGGAAAGATTAGGTATATCTATATTTTTCACTTCTTCAATGATATCCATCCTTTCGAGACATTTTTCTTGATGTTTGCTTAAGTCACGTAATTCCAATACATATTTGTTGTTGTATCTTAACAGAGTAAGACTGATATTGAAATTTTGGAGAGGAGCTTCCCATAAAGATCGTATAACGCCCAAACCTTTGTGTTTAGTACTTGCGTACATACAATTGTTAGGGAAATCACTTGGTAACATCAACATTTCCTTAACTGAGCTTCGAATGATTTTGTCAATATCTTCAAGGAAGCATTTAGACAGATTGCAGAGAGGAGTTGATTGAATGGAATATACAAATTTAGGCCAGATGAATGTGTTAACTATGCTAATAACATATTAATTATAAGGAAGGAATTATAAGTTATGTGTATACGTAATAAATTTGTACGCTAAAATTAATTAATCATTCGCTCTCTTATGTCACTGTATGAAAGAAACTACTGAATTAATTATAATCAATTTATCAGTTCGAAGTAATACTCGGTTTATTTGGGCTTTAGAAACTTCACCAGTTATTCGGTAAAAATTACTTGTGCATCAACACCTTGTTAAAGCTCAAAATCGGATGAATTCCACAAAATTTCAATGTTACAATAATAATTGGTTTAGAACCTGTTTGTAGATTAATATAATTTACTTTACATACTCATTTACATTCTTTATACAAGAACAAACTATGTTATCCACGGTTAATTTGCTCCTCATAAGTTCCAGAATTTTTTAAGAGCAGAAATTCGTTTTCGATTGTTTTTCTAATGTCATCAGCCTCCATCTCATTGCCAATAACACTCTTGTTCCAAGCAATTTTGATGTGGATACAATCAACATAGGAAAACGTGGTCATCATCACCGCTAGAACATAACAAAAGGTTAATTTTTATCTGTGATATATTTTTATGTGGTAAGCAAAAGGTCTTTACTTTCTTAATCATGTATTTATTTCTCACCAACCTACTGTAGAAGGAACAATAATTAAATACCTGGGAACTTGTCGGTTCCTACAGTTACTAGAAGTTTGACGTTGATTTTTATAGTCAAAATCCAAAGATGAACAAATCTTCTCAGGTATTTAATTATATTTCCTTCTACAATAAATTATGGCGGACTGTTTCCACATATTTTTAAGGATATTCTAAATCCCAGCATTTGCTGATCTCCAAAATGTCGTATTGTTTTCATGTATCAATGCATAAACGTATTAACACAAAAAATGACTTACGCGTGTCTGCAACACTGGATCCAATGGAGATATACATGTAGACTGAGTCCTGCTGGCCCATTAAACTATAATTGTGTTTTGGTCCAGGAAAGCTAGATACTACAGCCGAAGGCATAAGGCCCTTAAGGAAGAATCTGACCAATGCAGAAAAAAGTGCTCCGACGATAAAAGTACAATAATAATGTACTAAAGGAATCATACTGTCCTTAAACCTATATAGATCTTCTTGAATTATCTTAAGACGAGTTACCGGATCGGCCTCACCAACTGGCAGTCTGAGATATCCACTTGAGCTGGAAATTTTATAAAGTGTGATTAATTATTATCTTATTACTAAATATAAGAATATATTTTTTACAAGAAATAAACAAAAGCTTTAGCTTACAAATGATTTGTGAAGCAATCTGGATGATTTGGCATTGGCAATGGCGACGCACAGCGAATATATTTGGGAATTTTTTCACTCTTTTTCAACATTGCTTTTCTAATTCCAGTAGTAAAAGCAGAAAAAATGACGGCAGTTACTCCCACATTGTGAGTTTGTTTAATTTCTTTTAAAAGTTTTAGAGGAATTCTTTCTGAGTGCGAATAAATATATTTATTGTCTAATTTCTTGCCAGTATAGTTCCACGAATTATTTCCTAGAAGTTGTTCAATGATAATTTTAGATGTTTGGTATGGAAGTAAAACGATCATTCTGACGGTGCTAAAAAGTTGCTGAATTTTTTGTTTCTGTATTTTTGATGGGGTTGGGATTAAATCCTCAAATCTTTGACCTTCGGTTGTCGACAAAGGCCGAGAAAATTGTTTAACCATCGAAATTCCATCGCCAATGCTATGATGCATTCTCATTATATATACACAATGTCCTGCTTCCGAATCGTGTTCGACATTCCTTAAAATTAGCACTTCCCAAGGGCTTTTGTTCTTGACGTAAGGTTTTGTCATTAAATCAGATTCTATTTCTCGTAGCTTTTCTTTAGAAATCAGAGAGCCTTTACTGATTCCTGGGACTTCATATTCGTATACGTGTTCAGAAATATCAAAGTTGTCTTCCCATTTCCAAAACATAAATCCCATCCATTGGTACGGATATTGTCTCAATTTCACATGCTTCAATTCGCCATCACTTTTTGTAAGATCAGTTACTTTTCTCATCATGCCTTTTTGGAGGGATGCGATATCGATATTGTCTTTGTAAAAAACTAAGTGAAGAACAGTTGCCAATGGATTTTTATGAAGATCATCCACAGCTAAGGAAGTGCTCATTGCATCCACTAATGTATGCAAATCAGAACGGAAGAAACTAAGGCACTGCACAAACAGTCTAAAAATGAAAATTGGGGTTAGCCCTATTAGTACAAAAACTATAGCTATTAAAACAAAAATTGCGATACAAAGTTCTTTGGTCCAGTTAAAAGGAACCCAAATTAGTTGCCAAATACTTTTAGAAGACATTTTGAATTTATTTTGGAAGTGCAATATTTTTGCAGTGTGGAATCACATTAGTGTTATCTACTCCACCATTTCACCATGTACTACTCCACATTTAGCCTGGTGTTTCACATATAAACGAGAGTTGAATAGGTTTCGAGGGTTTTTGTACAGCCTGTACTTTTAACCACTTCTGCGTAAAAATTCTTTTATTGACCTTCCAATGTAATGTTAGGTTACACATTGTATTTACGAAGAATTAAAGAAATTGAGAAGGTTGGATTTACCGGCTTAAAAATAATACCCATTATGGTATAGAAGTTTAGGTCATTCTTAATTTTACGTCATACAGTTTGCGTATTAACAGCAGACGTTTCCATACACGTGGGCCCCGTGAAAAATATAAATACCGAGTCTTAATTAGTGGTCTTTATAATATTGGCCTTCATTTTAAAAATCTCACACATAAATTTTGTAATTTTCCCTTCTAGCATAGCACTGTACAAAGTTTATTCATTAATCTACAGTGCCGGCCACAGTGCTTTGCCAATTGTGGTGCCATGAATTCAGTAAAATCGAAACCACTTAGGTAATCGGCATGTTACATATGCATAAAGGTCAACACCCTACCTTAGAAGTCCTACTCTGTATTGAGAGGGGGTTGGGGCTAGAGTCACCAATCCAAGGAAAGGATGATTGCCAAAATGCCAAAAGTAATATAATATGTACTATAGTAAATGTAGCTTATAAATCAGCTCATACACCCACGAACCCTACCCCCTTCACCTAAACAGGGTTCTGGATACAGTACTGAATAGTGCCTGAGTGCCTCGAGATGAATTAAATTAAGTAAAATGCAGCTTAGTCTTTTAAGATTGTTATTGCAGTCTTCCGACATGTCATGCACTTTAAGGAGTCTTTTGGAGTTTGCCCAGGGCCTCGCACAAAGCAGTGCCGGTCTTAAAGCAGTAAAAAGATTTTGTTGGAAGTGATATGTTATTTACGTACAAAACTACTAATTATCATTACTTTAATGGCATGAGAAATTCCGGGATGGCTGCGCAAAAGTGTTCGTAATTATATTGGCTTTGCCATTTACTTACTAATTGACGTCAGAATGTTTTGGTCTAACATAATAATATTAACCTATACATAACAGGTAGAGGGTGGTAAAGTGTACAGGTACACTGTGTGAATATGGGAAAACCAAATAAAAAGGGGTTCAGCTTAGAAGAGATAAGAGACACGTCTTTAAACTTGTGCTCACTGAAACCGCATAAATCCCAACATAACAGAAAACCTTCAAGAGACTTACATAATAATATGTATAATCCTTATTTGCTTGTTAGATACAAATAATAATTAATATGAGACTGTATAGATCAATGACATGGTGTCTGGTGGAGTGAGCATGTGAGCATAAACATGATTCTAAAACCCATTTTAGAAATGAATGAAAGCAGGCTTTGCATAGTCAAATTTGAAGTTTGTTTATGATAAAAATTTTTATATTGTAGTGAAAGTTTGTTTTAACATTCGAAATATTTGTTTATTTTTTTATATTTGATGACAAGGCATTTTCACCCAATTATTTTCGATTCTCAACCCTTTTGACAAGAATTTTTTTGTCTCTCTTTTTTACAAAGCAATTGAAAGGATATAGAAGAGAGCCAGAGGCGATATGCAAATCAGGGAACAGAACGATAGGTGAACTATCGTTATTCTGTTTGACATTCTGTAATCACCTAGGGAAGAGTCAACACCTTGGGAACTTGAGTTGTGTGGCATAAGTGGTAACATGAAGAGACAAAGGACAGACAAATAATTACATAAGTTAAAGTATCAAATAAATAGTATTGAATTCTCTCTCACTAATCAATCTCTCAATCACACACCTTTATTAGTGCATACACGTTTCTATTACGCATACACACGGGCCAAGTTGAAGAACAGGAGTAGAACCTAGCAAACAGAAGAAGAGTAGACAAGCATCTCTCTTTTTACACAATAATACCCAAAAACTTACTTAAAAATTTACTAAGAAAACAGACGTTTAAAATGTTTAGAAGATTGCCCATTCCATAGTTGAATTAAAAGTCCTTCAGTGCAACGAATTTTAAATTTTTCAGGAACATAAATTCCTTTTCAATTGTGTTTGTATGTGTTCAACCTTGAGTTGTCTGCCAAGTTCACTTTTATTTACAGAAAGTGTCATCAGGAGAACATCACAATAAGATACTGATAATATAATCGTTGAAATAGAATTTTGTTTATCCTTTACTAAAATGATGACCATATTATTTATCAATTTTTAGCTTGCTTAACATTATTATTAAATACTGCTAACATTTGGGAAATAATATGTAAATATTGTTTAATAACTTACGTGCATGTGAAAAACAAGGTCCAGTCAGATTCTATTTCTGTGAGCCTATTAATAGGAACATTAGATCCCTCATTGATGCCTGGTACTTAATATTGGTAAAAATGTTGAGAAATGTCGAAATTGTCTTCCCATCTCCAGAGCATAAATCCCATCAATTGGTATGGATATTGCTTCAGTCGCAAATTTTTCTTACATCATAGTTACTTTTTGCACAACCTGCCTTTGGAGTTCTTTGATATTTATATCACTGTTGTGAAGACAACTACTTATTATAGTTGCCCCTGGGTTTCCATAAATATCGTCAACGGCAAAATTAGCACTCAATCCGTGGATTATTTTATGTAAATCAGAACGGAAATATCCTAGACATGACACAAATATTCGCAATATGAAAATAGGCGACCCGACTTTCCCTGCAATAACTATACTTAGAAAAATAATAAGCACACCCATCTCCATGAGTTTTTAAGAGACACACAAATCAGGCTCAAGATATTTATTGTTGGTATTGTTTTAACTAGGATTAAGCTTTCATGTACATTAAGTTTTATTTATCAAGTACAATTGTATGCTATATATATTTAATTGTAAAGTAATGATATAAAGCTCTGTTGAATTATGACATTGAAATGATCAAGTGCGTGGGATTACTAGGTTTTTATTATGTATTATTACTATTACGTCTTGTATGGGAATGTTGTATGTAAATAATTATAGTGTAAAGTAGTCAGCACTGACTGAAGGCAAGCCAGTTGCATTGCTTAATATTTTACATTCATAATTAGTTTTTACTTCAAAGTCATCAATCATTTCCAAATACTGTGATTTATAAGTATAGCTTCTTGGTACAACTAATTATACGGATATATAAATCAGTATATTATAAGTATTATTATTTCATTAGCAGATATACGAAATTATCTTCCTACTCTTATCGAAAAGCCCAAGACTAAGAGCAGTTAAGCGAAAATCTCAAGAAACGCATTGCAATGATCTCTATTATTTAATGCTCATGGTGAATGTATACGAAAATAATCTCTTTAATTTCACGGGGGTATCAACAGTACAAATAGTACTTTCTCAAACTGCAAAACAATTTTAACATTGAATTGATCAAGTAGAAGTCGTTAGTCATTCTGCATTTAATGTGAACGGCTAATTAAACCTAAACTATTAAAGTCACCCGTCCTGCGGACGGGGCAATAACAGGGCGCTATATGTGATGATTTAAATAATAAGTCAGCTTGGCTTAGTCAGGAGGTTGATTGTATGTATTGTAGCAGATTTTGCGATGGAATACGACTGTTAGTATTATAGTACTGTAGGCCACCAGTACTGCTAATAGATTTTAAAATATTTCCTTGTCAACATTTAATTTTGAAATAAGAGGGCAGCTCATTGTTTTATGTAATATGCATTGCATAAGCGCTTGCGCATTTTACATTTGGGGACACCCTACTACACGTACATATATTATAGACAGTTTTTGTTACTTTATCCAAAACGGTAGTTATAATTTAGAGATTAACTTCATACATGTTGTGCAATTAAAGAATAAATAAATTTTTAGTTTAAAGTAATAATACCTAAACGAGTACTTTTGAAATAAATATAGGTGTATATAAATATGCCTATTTTCTCTCCGGATTTTTCTGATTCTTTCTTGAATATTAAGATTTTTCCCTACAATTAACAATAACATAACATAATAATAATTTTAAAATTACGTTTTAAAAATTTTAATACTTGTATCTTAAATTTTAAGACGAAAATGTGATATGTTCAAAAAGACTTCCATAAAAAAGAGTTTCAATTTATCTTTTTATTTAAAGTCCGGGTTCATAGTTACGGACAGATTTTCGAATATCATATTCTCATTTAAATTACACATAAACTTTTTTTAGGAGAATCCCTAAGGATCTGAGATCATTGGTCCTACACCCATACATTAAATGTAAAAAAGATTCGTCGAAACCTATTCTATGCAAGATATAAAAAAAATTTCACATTTTTGTCTTCTACTTCAAGATATAAGGTTTAAAGATGATATCTTGAAGCAGAAGACAAAAATGTGAAATTTTTTTTATATCTTGCATAGAATAGGTTTCGACGAATCTTTTTTACATTTAAGGTATGGGTGTAGGACCAATGGTCTCAGATCCTTAAGGGTTCTCCTAAAAAAAGTACGAATTTCGTATGAAATCGAGATCCCATTTACCCTCCATGCAAATTTTGCTAGTTACCTAGCAACATCCCCACTTGTGGTTGAGACAGGTAAAGGGTTTCAAAAACTATACCCTTCCCTTAAGAGCAGAAATTCGCTTTCGATTGTTTTTCTGATGTCAGCTACCTCCATCTCGTTGTTAAGGACACTCTTGTTCCAAGCAATTTTGATGTTGACGGCATCAACATAGGAAATTGTTGTCATAATTACCGCTAGAACATACAAAATTAACTTTTAGCCAGTTTTTTAATTTTGCCGAGTTTTTAGTAACATATAGCGAAGCGGATCTGTAAATCTCAGGTTGTAAAGTTGTAAAGACGGAAGAAAAGGCTGACCATCCGTCCCGTTTTTAACGGGATCGTCACCTTTCCTGTCCCGGCTTCCCGAAAATGTCCTGTTTTCAGAAGCGCGTCACGTTTTTCAGAAAAATATTGAGTAGTATCTAATTTAATGACTACGAACGAAAAAGCAAATTTTGACTGGAAATACAAAATTTTTTGCGCTTCTTGCGATTGTTTGTAAAGCTTGAACAAGTTATACTTTTGGCTATTTTCAAAAGAAAGTCCTAACATTTTCATGGAATGCACAATTGTTTGGGAGCTTTAGGCCATTTTAGCGAAAAAGGCTTTCTAAATCAACGCTTATCGCGCGATTATGAGTGAATTGTAGACTATTTTTGGCAAAAAGAGCTTAAAATTAACGTGCTTCGCGCAATTATGTCATTTTTTGACTGTTTTCGGCAAAAAGAATTGAATATTAAAGCGCTTCGCGCCATTATGTGATTTTTTGATTATTTTCTACAAAAAGAGCTAACAAATAACACGCTTCGGGAAAATATTCCCAACGCATAAACATGGCTAAATGGCATTGCCCCTTTCGAAATCGACTTCTTCGACTGACGGCAAGCCATAAAATAAGCTCTCCTGTGTAATAGAGGACAGGGGACCGACTGTATACATTTTGGCAGCCCTTTTCCAATTTAAATTAGAAATAGGAAAAAGACACCATATTTCGCAGCTCAATATAAATTCGTAAATACTCAATTTTTTATTGTCAAAAAACGATAAAAATACTTAAAATCCTTTCGTTATGTCTAGCTTTCCCTTGAAACCATTTTGATGAATTGTTCTAGACGATTCTAGGAGAATTCATCTGCATCATACTTGTAACATAGTAAATCATAGAGGATTCTTAATTTTGGGCACATTTTTTTGCACTCCAACCAGTAACTTTATTCAAAATCTATTTTCTAGTTTACAAGCAATCGGTGTCTAGATATTTTGGCGGATGGCGAAAAGTTCAGTATAATGTCGCGAAACCACACATGCCCCTACTGACCATGCATTGTCTGTTTTATTATTAGGTTCTCCCAATATAAAAATTATTAACACAAAAATGGCTTACGTGCATGTGCAACACAGGATCCGATGGAGAGATACATATCGGTTGCGTTCTGCTGGCCCATTAAGCAATAATTGTATTTTGGTCCAGGAAAGCTGGATCCTAAAGCCGAAGGTATAAGGTCCTTAAAGAAGAATCTGACCAACGCAGAAGAGAGTGCTCCGAGGATAAAACTGAAATAGTAATGTACTAAAGGAATCATACTATTCTTCAACCTAGATATATCTTCTTGAATCATCCCAAGACGGGTAACTGGATCGGTTTCACCAACTGGCAGTCTGAAATATGCGCTTGAACTGAAATTAAATTTACAAATTGCGTTTTTGTTAATTACCACGGAAATTCTAAACGCCGAATCTATTGTTTTTGTTTAGATATTATTACTCTAATATTATATAGTAGGTTTATATATTTCTGGTCATTATTATTTAGTAGGAAATGACCAAACGTTTTAACTTACAAATGATTTGTAAAGTAATCTGGATGATTTGGCGTAGGGAGTGGCGAAGCACAGCGAATGTATTTCGGAACTTCTCCATTCTTTTTCAACAATGCTTTCCTAATTCCAGCAGTAAAAGCAGAAAAAATGACAGCAGTAATTCCCACATTGTGAGTTTGTTTAATTTCTTTTAAAAGTTTTAGCGGAATTTTTTCTGTCTGAGAATAAATATATTTATTGTCTAATTTCTTGCCAGTATAATTCCATGAATTGTTTCCTAGAAGTTGTTCAAGAATAATTTTGGATGTTTGGTATGGAAGTAAAACGATCAGTCTGACGGTGCTAAAAAATTGCTGGATTTTTTGTTTTTTCTTTGTTTTTGATGGAGTTGCGGTAAATTCTTCCAATCTTTTGCCTTCGCTTGTTGACATAGGCTGGAAAAATTGTTTAGTTATCGAAATTCCATCACCAATGCTATGATGCATTCTCATTATATACACACAATGTCCTGCTTCTGAATTGTGTTCGACATTTCTTAAAATTAGCACTTCCCAAGGGCTTTTGTTCTTGACGTAAGGTTTGGTCATTAAGTCAGATTCTATTTGTCGTAGCTTTTCGTTGGAAATCAGAGAGCCTTTACCGATTTCTGGGACTTCATATTCGTATACGTGTTCAGAAATGTCAAAGTTGTCTTCCCATTTCCAAAACATGAATCCCATCCATTGGTAAGGATATTGTCTCAATTTCACATGCTTCAATTCGCCATCACTTTTTGTAAGATCAGTTACTTTTCTCATCATGACTTTTTGGAGGGATAGAATATCGATATTGTCTTTGTAAAAAACTATATGGAGAGTAGTTGCCAATGGATTTTTATGAAGGTCGTCCACAGCGACGATAGTGCTCAGTGAATCCACTATTTTATGTAAATCAGAACGGAAGAAACTAATACACTTCACAAACAGCCTAAAAATGAAAATTGGGGTTAGCCCTATTAGTACAAAAACTATAGCTATTAAAACAAAAATTGTGATAAAAAGTTCTTTGGTCCAATTAAAAGGAATCCAAATTAGTTGCCAGATAAATTTAAAAGACATTTTAAATATATTTTGGAAGTGAAGGGTTGTATAATAGGTTTATCAACTCCGTTAATGCACCATTGACTGTAAATTAAAACTACTCCACAATTACCCAAGTGTTTCACAAAACTTCTAATTATCATTACTTTATTGCCATGAGAAATTCCGGAGTGGTTGTTCAATGGTGTTTGCGTCTTTAAATTCGCTTGCTATTTACTTAATTGATGTCAGAATATTTGGTCTACTCTACATTGTATACATTCATACATTTCATGTGCCTTTATATAATAGTATATAGGTAAAGGGTGCGGGTAGTATATACTGTACACTAAGTGATTAATGATTATGGGAAAACCAAGCAAAAAGGGATATACTAGCTTTGAAGAGGTAAAAGAAAAGTGCTTAGCGAGGTCACATAAATCGCAATATTGTAGAAAAGCTTTAAGATAATTACATAATATCGTCCTTTAAGGAACGAAAAAGCCAATATCCAATTTTTGTTTAGTAGCGGAAAAAGCCAAAGAGGTTGTAAAGTAGAGCCAAAACCGTAATGCCTTTCAATGGTACAAAAATCAATCCCTATTGTCTTCGATTATGCATTAGTAGGTATCGTAAAAATTTCGCGCCATTTTACGGCGGAGCTATTCATCAATGTTATAAAGAAAATATTCTTCACTTTAGCTCTATTCCCTTAATATTATTAGAACCTCTTTGGAAAAAGCCTATATCCATTTTTCGTTTGGTGCAGGAAATAGCCTAACTCCACTAACAAGCGTATGGATATAGGCTTTTTCCGCCACCTAACAAAAAATGGATAGTGGCTTTTTCGTGCACCAAACAAAAAATGGATATTGGCTTTTTCGTCCCTTAAAGGACGATATGTTTAATGTTTAATTGCTTGTTATATACAAATAATAATAAATATGAGTGTACGTTAATGATGCTGACTGCAAAGGACTACATTTTTAAACGTAAAACACAATTTATTTAACTCTTAAAACACTGACATTCATGGAATTTTTGATGAGAGGACGAATCTTGGGATGTGACTCTTTCACTGATCATGACAAGAATGATTTTTGTTACAACTAAATCCTATGACCTAACAACTTTGTTTAGTAATAATAAGGGTTTTTCACTTATTCGTTACAGGCTTATAGCTACTGGCCTTACATCTCCCAAAATCTAAATAAACACATATAAGGCGGGCAATAAATGAGCGCTTCTTTTTTGCAAGTCTTATCTTACAGTTACTATTAATAATAAGATAAAAAATGCCTTCCAAAACATGTGAAAGAAGTATGAATTTTGAATTTACGCTCTCATTTGGTCAATAAGTCAACCTATATGTTGCGTTTTCTTGTAGATGTAAATGAAGTAAGCCGAAAAACATGCCTTTCGGCGTGGTTTCGGTTTACTTGATTTTGACATTGGAAAAGGCCGGGAGCTTACATCATAAACGTTACTCGGCTTACAAGAGAAGTAAGCTCAGTAACATGTAAGCCGATGTAACTTGAGTAACGAATAAGTGAAAAACCCTATAATATTATTCTATTTTTCAATTACTTAGCTACTATTACATACTAGCCGGTCACAGGACCCAGGTCCTGTTATAAATAAAGCTAGAGTGTATTGCGGGGCAATATTGTACGATGGGTAGAATGTATTTCAGATAAATAAAATAAAATATTCCAAAACTTCGCCTTTTGTCTGATGGCGAAGTGAAGTGATCGATTGGCAAATTACTCCAGTCACCCATCATGATCACATTTTTGACTCGGATACTTTGAATCACCATTATACATACTGCCATCACGTATCCAGTGAGGAATTGGGTGCTGCGACCCCTCAAAGTAACTAACTTTATACCCCAAGTTAAAAATGTGAACCTAGTGGGTGGCCAGATGCCGATAACCAATATGCTATTTTAATACAAAAATATTGACCGTAGGTAGTGGTGAAGTTATAGAATATTTGAAATACACACTACAACAAACAATAAAATAGTGTACCACTTAATCTAACTATGATTATTTTCTATTAAAGAATGGGGTTCAAGGATTTATTGTGTGAATGGATGACTATATTGTACTATAAATAGTGGTTAAACATATTTCACATACTTAAAAATCTATTGCGTTCTTTTGGAGAAACGTTTTTAACCTGTGTTTTGCTGTCACCCATTTTCTCAAGTTTTGATTTTCTACATTTCAGGCATTCGAACTGTAAAGTTGGAATTCCTGAAAATAAGAATTATTTCACAGACTTCTGTTGAAGAAGATTAACACAAGAATCATTGAAGGAAACTCATTCTAATCTCATTCTCATCTCATTCAGTAGGTTCTCATTAAAAGTGGTAATAAATAATGCTTTTTTTGAAATTATTCCGTAAAAACTCTTTGGTTAACTGCATAATCATACTGTCAATTCAGAAGGAAAGTAACAAGCAATAGTTAAGATTAAGCATAACTATTTATAAACAATTATCATCACAATGATTAAAATATGTATAAAGCTTAGGGCTGTGGTAATAGTCATTATCTATTGCATGTGATATTTATTGCAAATAAAAGCGTATACAGGGTTTAATTTGTCTTCACCTGAAGATATGTTTGTTTACATTTTGTAATAGAATTACTATAAGAAAATTTGTATTTTGTGCATATCTTTCCCATTTTTGTATGTTTTGTAAAAAAACCAAAAAGGCGATTAAATCCACGGGTTTTATTTAGGTAAGGCGGCGATCCTGATCTGGTCAGGTCATCCACCATTTTAGGCATCTATATTTTGGCAATCTGGTTGGTGTGAAATCCTGGTATGTGCCTATATATACATAAGTAGATTGCCAGCCAATGACAATCATTTATGGCATGTTATAAAGTCCATGTAGATAATACAAACGTAATTAACCTTGACAATTAATTCTGCTTTAACATTTCAAAATAATTTACTAAGAAAACAGAACATTAAAATGTTTAGAAAATTCCATCGTTGAATTAAAAATCCTTCAGTGCAGCAGATTTTAAATTTCTCAGGCGCATAAATTCCTTTTCAATTGTGTTTTGCATGTGTTCAACTTCGAGTTGGCTGCCAAGTACACTTTTATTGACAGAAAGTTTCATTCGAAGACCATCGCAATAAGATAGTGTTGTTAATATTACCGCTGAAACAAAAAATGTGTTTTATTTTCTAAAATGATGACCAAATTATTTCTCAATTTTTAGTTTACTTAACATTGTTATTAATTACTGCTAAGGTTTGGAAAATAATATATAAATATTGTTTTATAACTTACGTGCATGTGAAAAACAAGGTCCAATGGAGAAATGTATGTCTACTGCTTCATAACCCAGAAGGGAATATTTGTGTTTTGGTCCAGGAAAACTGGTTCCCACAGCAGTAGGCATAACATTATTTGTAATTAATCTGGTCAACACCGGAAAAAGTGCTCCGACGACAAAACTGAAATAAAATGGAACTGAAGGCACTAAGGAATTCTTCAAACTATCGAGATTTTTTTGTATTGAATCAAGCCGAGTCACCGGATCGGCTTCTCCTATAGGAAGTCTGACACATGCCGTTGAGCTACAATAAAAACAGTACATTTTAATTATTTTTTTAAGTGAGTAATCTTCTTTTAAGGCTTCGATATGTTTTCAGGTTTATTTTTATTAAATCATTTGTTTTATCTCCAATTTTGCATAATTGTAATAAAGCATTCCTGTTTTTGATTGACTTACAAATGATTAGTTAAAAAATCTGGATGTCCCGGCATTGGAAATGGCAAATTACAAAGAATATTTTTTGAAATTTTTATATCACGTTTTAAGATTGCTTCTCTGATTCCTGCAGCAAATGCTGAGTAAATTACTGCCGTTATTCCAACGTTGTGAGTCTCTTTTATTTCTTTTAACAGCGACATTGAAATTGGTTCGGACTGGAAACAAAAGTATTCATTTGACAATTTTTTTGCATCACCTTTCCAGGAATTGTTTTCTTGAATTTGTTCCATATAAATCTTTGTAGTCTGAAATGGAAGTAACATAAACATTTTGACAAATTTCAAAAACCTATAAACTCCCGGTTCTTTCAAAGGTTTCGTCTTGATTGCGGTGAATTGATCTACTTTCCTCTCTCCAGTCGACGATAGCGGAATAGCAAAATTTTTCACAATTGACAATCCATCGCAAATACTATGATGAAATCTGAATATAGTCATGGATTGTATTTCATGTGATCCAGATTCCACGTTTTTCACTACTAGTATTTCCCATGGACTTTTATTCTTATGGAATGGTTTTACCAATAAGTCAGATTCTATTTCTGTGAGCCTATTAATAGGAACATTAGATCCTTCACTGATCCCTGGAACTTTATAATTGTAAATATGTTGAGAAATGTCGAAATTGTCTTCCCATCTCCAGAACATAAATCCCATCCATTGGTATGGATATTGCTTCAGTCTCACATTTTTTATTTCCCCGTCACTTTTTCTTACATCAGTTACTTTTTGCACGATCTGTCTTTGAAGTTCTTCGATATTTATATCACTGTTGTAAATATTGCTATTTATTATAGTTGCCCTTGGATTTTCATAAATATCGTCAACAGCAAAAGTAGCACTCAATCCGTCGATTATTTTATATAAATCAGAACGGAAATACCCAAGACATGACACAAATATTCGCAATATGAAAATTGGTAACCCGACAATCGCTGCAATAAATACACTTATTAGTAAAAAAATAATAATCACACCTATCTCTATGAGTTTTTTAAGAGACACACGAATCAGACTCAAGATATTTATTGTTGGCATTATTTTAACTAGGATTTAAAATTGTGTTTTCTAGCGTATTTACTATATCAAAGAATTGCGACTTGCGACCGTAGGCACCTGCTGATATGCTAGATAGGATAGGCAGTGCAAGTTATGTTATGATGTTGATAGTATTATATGTAGATGTTGTATATAAGTTGATATTGTATAAAATATAAGCTTTCGTGTACATGAAATGATTAAGTGCGTGGGATTAGTAGTTTTTTATTATTTATTACGTCTTGTATAGAAATGTTGTCGTTGATACTAGTAGTAAATAATAATTACATAAGGCATGTTGGCCTTTCATATTAGAATCACGTATTTTTTATTCCTTGGGAGCTCATATAAGAAGAAATTTATTTTCAACTAGGCCCCCAGTCTTAATGCTGAATTTCAAAACAATGTTCAATTTTTGAAATAAGCAAATCACTCATATTGAACTTTACTGTTTTTTGAAATATGAATTGTGTATGATCATGTGCATTGCAACAAAAAGCCGCATTTACCATGGCATAGATAGATAGATACATACCTAAATGCGACATACGTATAAACAGTTTTATTATAAACAGATTTTATTTTTATACTGGAAATCGTGTTACTTCACTGCGAAATTTATCCAAGTCGAAAAATCGTAATAAAATTCTCACCAATTAATTGCACCGGCGTCTGAAAGGATGACTCATTAATATTTCCAGCTTAGTACCTCAATGAATCGTACATGGTGGTAGAACTTTTTTTAAACTCGGGGATTTCTCATTCTTATACGGCGGATTTTGTTTAACGTAAATAGGAATTACTGACATCAATAGTTTTCCTTGTTTACTTCTATGTGTTTGAAAAAATTAATGAGCAGGTAGGCATCATTTTTATTTTATTTAAGAAATGGCAAATTATTTTATGAAGCAAGTACACAGAAATAACTAGATAAGTTGTTAATTTATTTAATTGGCTACAGAAGAGGCAGTACAACATTTATATAATATGTGTATATCGCGAAAAAGTACCCTTCATAATATGTATTAGTCCTCGGTTAAATGTATGTAGAAGTATATAGCAAATGGTACATTTAGTCCAGGATTGTCTCATATTATGGGAAATTCGTTTGATGTGAACAGCCAACGCTACATAAATATACTCAAGTATTTGACAGTTAACTAAACAAAAAACTTTGGAACTGGATTTTTTTTGGCCAGCATAACTTTTTAAATATAATTTGATTAAATGATGTTAGGTATTTGTATCTTCAAATAACACATTTTATAGATATTTGAACAAGTCTAATAAAACAAGTCTAGTAAATATTGTATTATTATTATACAATAATTATGTAGTAAGGAATTAAGTTTTAAACCGTTTTATTAATACTAGGCCCTGAATTTCAAAAGATTTGTGCGTCAATATTTAGTTTAATTGCGAAGTATTTTTATCCCAGAGCGTAGTTCATTGTTTTATGCAATATGCTTCTGCCTCGAATAAACGCTTGCGCATTTAGGCTTTCCCTACCAGACATATATAGATACATAGATAGGTTGTTAAATTTTTATCTCAGACTAGACTGTGGTTATATATTAGATTCTCAACCTCGCAGAGGCTCAAGAACACTTTTATGTACTGCAAGTCCGGAAGCAATCACAATAAGACAGTGTTATCTATATCACCGCTTAAATTGAAATTAAATTACCTAACGTAACCTTATTACTCAATGGGAATAATTAATAATACCAGAAAAATTACACATAGCTCAATGAAGTTATTCTAAACCAAAAGAACAAATTCTCAGATGCTTCTAAACAGGCATTTTAAACTATCTATATTTAAATCATGTTTAACATTCAGAACCTTGTTTGTAGTTAACTATTTACTAGGTCACTCTAAAATTGAATGCAAAATGCAACGGAAAATAATTTACGCTTTAATAAGCATTATTAAATGTTCGTGACAAATATTGTACTTTGATTATGCTGCAACCGACCTTTAAAAATAAAAAGAATCAAATACGCCAATATTACCATTTGTATAACACTAAGAAATGGTATTTTAATTACGTGAGAACCTTTTAAGGCTTAAAGATTATACAATAAAGTTACCGATGCTTAAATTCAGTATTTTCTGACTAATTGTTTCTCCTTTACTTATGAAGCCTTGCACTGTAGAATCCATTTAATTTAAAAAAAATCTTATCATTTTGTTTTAGTACCAGATGTCTAGACACACATCCTATCCAACACTTGTTCCCTGCATCAGACTCAGTCGGAGTCAGAAAAGTACGCAAATAAGTATCGTAACAAGTAAATAAGCAAGTCAGAGGAGAACTTGATGTTAAGAGTTTGTATAACTGTTTCGCTCTCACATTAATCTCTTTGTATTCGAAAGACAATGGATCATATGTTGCATTACAATGGACCTCCAACGCATTGATTTGCTCGACTCGAAGTTTGCGCTGAAGTTAAGCCTTTGTATTGCAACATATTTATTATGATCCATTGTCTTTCGAATACAAAGAGATTAATGTGAGGGCGAAACAGTTATACAGGTCTGGGATAGTTATACGGGTCTGATATCCCAAACACAATCACAATGCTATGACCATTATTTAATGTTCATAGTGAATGTATACAAAAATAATCTACTGAATTTCGAGGGGATATCAATAATACAACTAGACATTTGAACTGTTAAGCTGGATTGCCTGAAAATAAGAGTTAGTTTACAGATTTCTGTTGAACAAGACTAACACACACACTAACACAGGAATCTCTTTAGGAAAGTGTACTAATTAAAAGTGGTTATATTTAATGTTCTTAGCAGTGTAACTTTTAAAAAATTAATTATGGTAATGAATTTCCCTCAGACTCAGCCGATAGATTGAAAACGAATGGGAACCACCTACAAGAAAGAATACAGGAAGAACGTGAGTATGCCTAACCTGAAGTAAATGTACTACTGAGTGATTAACAAATTCCTTGGCAATGGTAAGATGAGATAAATACTTATTTCTTGGCATATAGTTCATAATGATTTTATTACCTGCATGAAAAATAAAACAAGCATTCCTGTTTTATGTTATTATGGTTATGTTTTATGGATATAGCACCAATAAATTTATTGCAACAGTGACTTCTGAGGGAATTAGTTCCCCTTTACATATATTCGCCACTCATGTATCACCCTCATAGTGTATAAAGTCTTCATTACCATGAAATATGCACTACTGTCTTAGAAGTTTAAATATTGCCCTTCGTGAGGTCTCTTCAACAAAAATTTCAATCCATAATTGCAGAATATCTGATCATAATAATTAAATTGTTCTTCTTTTTCTCATATAACATGTATGCAGTCAATTATACTAACTTGCTTTTTACTAGGTTACAGAATACTCTTCTGAATGATATTATACTCATGTATGGTGCCTTAATTAGTTATTTGTCATCGATTTCAGTTCGTGCAATTTAGAAGATTTATTTTGTAATTTGACTAAAGCTTGACTTGGTTTAATTGCAGGCAATGAAAAATTATTTAAGTACTCTGCCACAACCGTTGCTATCTCTCTCATCAAACATTTCATATTCAGACTTTCCGTCCCAATTACTTTATTAAGACTCATTTCTACAAGTTATAATAATTGTAAGAAAAGGTGCGATAAAGTAATACGCTATTGAAAAAACTGTAATAAATGTAATTAATGATAACAAAATAGTCAAATTGTACAATTTAATCCATTAACGACGTCTACATCTGTTTTACCAGTAATTGATCCAAAAGTAGATAATACAAATAATCTAGAGCCAAATATTCAGCCATGCACATTGCTACAAAAGTGTTCCATTTGTATTTTCTCAAATATTTTGTGGCTGTATAAGATTAATTTTTTCGATTGGACTATAAAAACTTATAAATGCACTAAAAAGGAATAAATAGTTAAAAATTGGATAATTTTGAACACATTGTATTCACTTGGAAGGGATTTGTGTCAAACATAATAAAAAGAGTCATAGAATCAATTACAATTAGAAAAGTATTTATGACGAACTTATGTTGAGCGTGAAATGGCTTGACTTATATCAACTCCGGTCAGGGAGGAAACCAACTGTGGCATTTTAAGAACAGTTTCCAAAACTTCAGTTGTCAATCTGGCAGCACCGATTTCTCCTCCAGTACTAATCATCGATATCTTTTTGGCCTGTGCCAACGGCCCTGCTACTTCCGCAGCCACCTATAACAAAAAATATATTTATGAATACCCAAACCATTAATAATAATATAATAATGTCACGAAATTATTTTATGCAATTGTTAAGCCTTTTTAATGACCTTGGGTAACACTTCAAGGAGCATTTCGATGACAGCAGCTTCCTTGTATAATTTGTATGCCTCCGCTTTTTGGGTTAATTGCTCCGCTTCGGCTTTCCCTTTGGCCTCCAGTGCAAATGCCTGTGCCTGCCCTTTAATGCTAATAGCCTCTGCTGCAGCCTCCGCTTCGAGAACAACCCGATTTCGATTGGCTTCCGCGATTTTTTCAAGCCTGAAATATTTTGAAAGTTAATAAATAATTTTTTTGGCCTTACTAACTGTAACAATCCCAAACAAATTAAAATATTTTCTTTCGATTTTTGGTTGAAGTAAGACAGTGGTTGCACATTTTAAAATCGCATCATGAAATACACAGGGCATACCTTGACCCGATTTCAAGGAACCTAACCTATTAAAACAATAACATTGATAGGTATTTGTGCAACCACTGCCTTACTTCAACCCAATTTTTTGAAAGATACTTTTGATTTTTGATGACAAAAAGAAAATCCTAAATAATATCGATTTATTTTACTTTATTATTCATGTTTCTAATTTTAATGCATATTGGCTTTTAATCGTAAATAATTCTCAAACGCTACCGGAATTTTTCAGCCTCGGCAGGTCTGCGTACAGTGGCATCTAATTCTTTCTGTCGTCGTTGTATTTCTTGATCTTGAACCGCAATTTCCTGTTCTCGCTCAACTACTTTAATCTGCATCTGTTCCTCTCGAATTTTTTGTTGCGTCTTTGCCGCCTAGAAAAGTGTAAACTTAAATTACAATATTTATGTCGCGTAATGCATATAAAAGTATTACAATTTTAATTCGTTGATTACCTGAATGTTATAAGCCATGTCGGCCTCAGCTCTCTAAAAATAAAATTTAAAAGAAACTAAATGCTAGTTAAATATAAAACGTTTAATGGAAGTATATTTACTGCAATTCGATTCCATCGCCAATTAAAATCCAAGCTTAGCTAATGAGGATTCTTACAACGTTATTTCATCCAAAAATACGAATTTTAGAATTCTCACCTTGTTGTTAACTTCTACATCATAGGCAGCTTTTTTCAGCTCGAAGTCTCTCTTTGCCTTGGCTACTTCTGTATCGTTGTGATATTTGGCTGCCATTCTCTGCTCTTCGGCAAGTGCCTTTTGTATTGCACCATCTCTCTTTGCTTCCGCTTCGCCAATTCTCGCATCCCTTTTAACTTCAGCAGTTCTTGCCATACCCAGAGCTTGTAGGTACCCCTAATTACATTTTAAAAATTGCATTTCATTAAATTTTTTATACTTCTGTAACTCAAGTGATGGAAAAAGGATCATTTTCTAATTAGATGCATACAGATAATTGTATTTTTTGCTTACACAATCATCTCGAACATCCCTTAAAGTGTAAGAAATAACGGTGATTCCTAAAACATTAAATTTAAAAATTCTCAATTGCTATTCCACAACGCAGTGGCATTGATATATTAAATAGGTATTATAATCACAATATTATTATGTTACCCATATTCATTAAATCAGCAGAAGCGACTTCATAGACATTTTTACTAAACTTCTTCCGGTCTTTGTATATTTCCTATAAATTAAGAATATTTATTTTAATGCCATGTGGAATTATTTATTACGATTATTACAACAACAATGATAATATGAAATATTGTTTTTACTACATTGCAATAATCTAGTTTAGAAAAAGTTTAAAACTATAGTAAATACAATTTAAAAGTCGATAAGAGTAAATTTGAGAATAATATTCAATAAGGATCGCTCGCTTGCCTCGACTGTCATTGACCCCATTATAGCTCTTTGGTGACCCTCCAAAGTTTCATGAGCAACATTTTCAATATCTTTAATAGTTTTTCCTAAAAACTGTTCACAAGCGTTTCTTAGCATTTCTTCGTTTTGCCCTTGAATTTTAACCTGGGCAATTCCAGTCACGGTAATTGGAACTCCTTGGCTAGTGTACACCTTATGAGATTCTACTTGAAGTGTCATCGTTTTCAGAGGTAACCTACGGCAGAATAAAGTTTCCTGAGTTATATCATCATTAATGCTAATGTTCATTTTAACTATGTACCTAATCTAACCAATAATATTTGTATTTGTATTGCACAAAGATTACACAGTTCGGAGACATTTTAAATTCAATTTTTTAAAAGCTTAAGTTCATAAGATATCCCAAATTTAAATCAAATAAATGTCAAAATTAAAAAATTTTCAATTTTATCAAAACTTTACTTGGAGGAAAAATTGAATAGTTCATAATAGTATTATTCCTTCTAGAATTGAGTTGCCAAAACATACTTCTTCATTAATTGAATTATAAAAATCATAAAAAATAATTTATAGCCATTCATGAATAAATGTTATGTATCTTCCTGCATCCTGCCACTCTCAATTGCATTAATAAAATTTTAAAATATAACATTGCTCAATAATGCGGGTGGGGTTGGTATACAATTAGGTCTTACACTTGGACTTGTTGAATGATTGGCCAAACAAACACTCGTCCTCCAGGAACTAGCTGGGGTTTTCCGTGGAAGCATCCTATTTAATCACATTAGGTAAGTACAAAATTATATTCCAGGCTGAAACATAATGAACTATTGTTTAATTTACTGTTTATTAGGAAAATGGGCGCATTTTAATGTATTATAAAAATACCTGATATCACCAGTGCTTGATTTGGACCGCATGAAACAAAACCCATTTCGATTGTATTTAAATGATGGGTATTTTTCAATAATACTTATTATATACTAGATGTAATATATCATGTATTATATCCTACTTCTTTCAGGTTTCAACAGCACAGCTGGTGGCTAATTCCTGTAAAAGTGGAGTAAAATTATTATCATCATTAATACATCTACTACTAACACCTATATCCATTACAATGCAAAATTTGAATTAAAAATGGCAAAGATTTACATACCTTTTTAGTATTGCTACTCAACACATGTTGAAGTCTGTAAACACAGAAGAGCAGCGAGTATAGCTAATATTAGCTCCGACTCTGATATGAATTGGCAGGCTAAAAATAAATGTTTGAAGGAATGGCAAAACTCGGGAATAAGCTTAAATCCAAAATAAACGTCCCAGTTTCTCTTCTTGCTGTGAGTTAACAACTATAACAATGTATATTGATTAGGATGCAAACTTTATCCTTTAAAGTAAAAATTATTGCTTATTAAGAAATATTCATTTCAAAATCTTAGAATCTGCTCAATTGCCAAATTAAAAATTACAGATTATTATTTCGTGTTTCAGTAAGACAGTCTCAAGTTATAGAAATGAAGCGCGTGGGCGTTTCTGTTTGTAAATGTGACCATGCACCTATAACAAAACAGTTGTATTGGTTGTAATGTAAACTGCAAACTCTGTTAACAGGAAAGACATGATCAAAAATCCAAACTACTACTTCATATAGATATTGCACCCACCATTGCATTATACGTATTTTATTATAGTATGTACTGAGGGCAATTCCAGCACAATTTGCAATGCAATGGCAGTGAAGTGTATATGGTTGGTATTACTCCATAATGCCTATTAACATACAAGTATAGTATTATTATATACCAAAATGAGTATTAAATTTATTTCCAGCGGTGTATATTAACAAGAAGAGCATATTATGTGAAAGTGTCATTGTATCATTAGCCTTAGCTAATTAGTACCCATTACAGGCTACTACGATTGAAAATATTATGACAAGTTTTCTCTGACAAGTCCAAATTAGTTGCAAATCCAATGGGACTAAAAGGCTAAAGATGGGCACCCAAAAATGATGCGAAAGTCAAATGGAGAATCATATTATTAGCAAAAGTCATCAAGAAATATATTTTTAAAATTAAAAATCTAAAGATGATACAAGAATATAATTCTTTTTAGTTAAGAATTGTTCAAGTCCAAATATTATGATTAGCGATGTTGATACAAATGTATTCTAGTCTTAAGGTCCCCAGTAACACAAAGTTTTTGTAACCTAACCAGCGTACAAAATATCATTTGCCACCTACCAGTGGTAAGTGGCCTTTGATGGCATTTAATGTTATTTACCATCACCTAAAAATTACCTAACCATTACATTAGCATATGATTGTTGAATAAAAATCCCGTATTATATAAGCTTACGGGCCTTGGCTGGTGTATGGTGCCCACCTTCGTCGTTAGAGTTGGAGAGTAAATGTACACAGGATAAGAAGGACAGAAGGAGTGTCCCTGGCGGGAGTAGAGAGCGCGGGAAGAACTCAGCGATTGGCGGAAAAGAACGTACGAGAACAAGAGAAAAGCCGAGGAGAAGGGACAGACAGAGACAGACGCGAACACGACGTGCGTGCGAGAGGACGGGAGACCTAATTCAGCATTGATTTGTTTTTGCCATTTTTAGAAATAATATTTTAAATTGTAATTGTCAGTTTTGCTTTAGACAACAGTAAATTGGTAATTGCTATTTACACGTTTTGAAATTAATCGACAATTAATTTCAAGCATTTTCGACAGATATCGGGCAGGATAGATAGACGACAGTTTCTACAAACTTAAATTGTAGTGGTCCTTCGTAGTGAGAGATAGACTTTGGACATCCGTAATTGTGAGTGGTAAAGAGCGACAACCCCACCCACAACATTTTGGTCTTCGAGCCACGGATCCAGTTCTACGGTATACAGTAAGAATAAAGTGAACAGTGACATTTGACAGGATGACCGACCCTCAAGAGACTAACGACAATCCACGGTTCCAAGCATGGCTAGATTGGAACAAGAAGAACTCGCCAATAATCACAAGACACACCGCTAGAGAGATGGAAGAAGACGGCCAACCACCGAATCTTCTTCCGGGAGTGCCGAACCCTACTCGTAAGAAAAGGACAACAAAAGCTCCTAGTCACGTGGCAAGTGTAAGGTCATCGGCTAGCAGCATTCAAAGACGAGTCCTCCAAGCAGAATTGGCAGCAGCCGCAGAATTAGCCAAAGCTGAAGAGGAACAAGACATGGCAGAACTAGAAGCCAAGAGACGAGCAATTGAAAGGAAGAAGCTCCTAGCTCAGAAAAAGTTGGAACTTGACAAAGCCGCCATAGAGGAAGAGGCAAACAATTCACAAGAATTGAGTGACGACGATGACAGCTTCAAATTTGTATCAGATCACTGGTCAGATGTTGAAGAAGACGACGTAAACAGACAGGAAGAGATAAAACAGACTTTATCTAATCCATCGCAAATGGATCAACTTCTTCAAGCCATGACAGAGCTGACGAAGAAAATGACACCGACTACAAGTAGCCATACTGGAGGAGACAAAATGGACAAGTTCATAGCTCGACAAGCCATGCCACGTGACCTGCCTATCTTCACTGGAAAACCAGAAGAATGGCCGATGTTCATTTGCCAATATGAAAATAGCACAAAACTGTGTGGCTACGGAAATGCTGAAAATATGGCAAGACTTCAAAAGTGTCTGAGAGATGAAGCACTCGACAGTGTACGGGAATCATTGACGGCTCCTGAAAATCTCAATGAAGTAATCGCCACACTCAAGACTACGTTCGGAGAACCCCAGCAGGTGATTCGTGCTTTAATTTTGAAAATCAAAAATATACCATCACCGACAGAGACTCAGCCAAAGACATTGGTTAAATTCTCCAATGCTGTTCGCAATTTAGTTTCAACGATGACGTCATTAAAATGCGAAAAGTACTTGAACAATCCATCATTGACTGATGATTTGATTGTAAAACTGCCTCCAAGCCTACGACTGAGATTGGGGACAGTTATGAAAAAGATCCTGACTTTACATTAAAAACATTTAGTGACTGGTTGAAAGAAATAGCCGAAGCCGCTAGTGTTGTTAGTTTCGCCAGCCAAGACGACAAGAGCTGCCGAGCTAATGTGACGAAAAGAAATGACAACCGACAAGGGAAGAATCAAATGGTTTTTTCTACAAATAGTGAAAGTGACTCCAAGAACCCGACATCCAATTCTGCTAAACTTGTTTGCAGTTTTGATGGAATGAATCACAGCATAGATAACTGTCATAAGATTCGGAAATTGACTGTGGACGACCGATGGGACTGGGCAACAGAAAGTAAAAATTGTTTTTGTTGTTTGGATGGCAAAGACCACCGAGTGGCTACTTGTGACAAAAGAAGACGTGTGGTGTGCAAGGTTGCAAAAGACTTCATCACGTATGGCTGCACCCAAGCCAACAAAAAAAACCAGAAGAACCACCCACACCTGACAAGCCAGTTCATGTAGGACACGTAGGATTTCATCAAGGATACAACGAGGTAATTCTCCGAATTGTTCCAGTTGTGCTGAAAGGACCAGCCGGTGAAATCGAGACATACGCATTATTCGATGAATGTGCAACGACTACTTTGATCGATGCAAACTTGGCCAAGAAAATCGGAGCTACAGGTCCAGTGCAGCCGTTCAAAATGCAATGGACAAATGCAGTTACGTCAACAAATCAAAATTCACAGACAGTGAAATTGGAAGTTCGTGTGCCAAGCGAACGAAGATATTATACATTGGACAGAGTGCGAACCGACGACAACTTGCATCTCCCACGACATACGGTAAATGCTAGTGCACTAAAAATGAAATATCATCATCTCCGGGACATTCCTGCAGGAGACTTAAAGGACGTGAAACCCATGATACTCATTGGACAAGAATATCAGCATCTGACTGTGGCACGAAAAATCGTGGAAGGCTCTCCAAATGCTCCAATAGCAACCTGGTCAAAACTTGGATGGGCAATTCACGGCAGATCTGGATTGTACCGAGGACGAGTCGACAAAGAATTTACCTGTCATGTTTATCACAACGAAGAGATGGAGAAAATTCACCAGCTAGTGGAGGAATCCTTTCGGACTGAAAACTTCGGTGTGAAGGTAAATGAAAATAGTTTACTCAGTAAAGAAGAAAAGCGAGTAAAGTTAATTACCGAGGCAACTACTAAGAAGACCGGCGACAGATGGGAAACGGGACTATTGTGGAAATCTGACGACATTCAGTTACCAGACAGTCTCAGTGTAGCTCGCAGACGGCTTGCTCAGATAGAGAAAAATTGGACGACAATGTTCAATTCGCAAAGTACTACTGTGACAAGATTGACCATTATATAGACAAAGGATACGCTACTAAGCTCTCTTCAGCGGAAGCAGTTCGCGGTGGCAAAAGAATATGGTACCTGCCGCACTTCGTAGTGTTCCACCCGAATAAACCTGACAAACCAAGAATTGTTTTTGACGCTGCTTCCAAGGCGAATGGAACCAGTCTCAACGACGGACTGCTAAAGGGTATGGATTTATTGCGACCTCTAGCATCTGTATTGTTTAAGTTCAGACAATACGAAATCGGATTTTGTGGAGACATCCGTGAAATGTTCCACCAGGTGGAAATTCGCGACGAAGATAAATCCTCACAAAGATTCATCTGGCGTGGAATGGATAGAAAGAAGCCCCCAGATGTCTACCAAATGAATGTGATGATCTTTGGAGCTATATCATCACCATACTCGGCTCAGGAGGTAAAAAACCGGAATGCGGGATCTTTTCAAAGAAGAATTTCCTGAAGCCTGCAAGACTATAAAGGAAAAACATTACATGGATGACTGTTTGGACAGCACATCGTCACCAGAGGAAGCTAGTAGAAGAATTCTGGATGTGATTGAGGTGCACCGGCGTGGCGGATTCGAGATATGTAATTGGGTGAGTAACTCGAAGAAAGTTTTAGACAGCTTACCCGAAAATCTCGTTTCAGAAAAAACAGAAAGACTTGACCAGAGACGGAGATACAATTTGCGAGCGAGTGCTTGGGCTGAAGTGGAACCCCAACGAAGATGTTTTTACATTTAGCACATCGTTCAGCAAAATCGACAAAGAAATATTAGAGGGCGAGAGGAGACCGACAAAGAGAGAAGTTCTCAAATTGACGATGTCGGTATTTGACCCTCTCGGATTTCTGGCTAATTTTACTGTCAAAGCAAGAATTCTACTACAGGATATATGGCGCTCAGAAATTGGATGGGATGACGAAATCTCTACTGACGTGCATATTAAGTGGGATAATTGGTTAGAAGACTTAAGAAAAATAGACGAATTCAAGATACCGAGATGCTATGGATTAGGAATTCCTGACGCGACTAGAATCCAACTCCATGTATTCTGCGACGCAAGCCAGAAGGCATTTGCAGCTGCTGGATATTTCAGAGTGATATCAGGACGTGGAATTGAGACAAGCTTGGTGTTTGCGAAAGCTAAAGTTGCTCCGCTACGACCAATGTCAATCCCCGCCTTGAACTCCAAGCAGCATTGATGGGTGCAAGACTTGCTAGCTCAATTCAGAAAGATCACGACAAAAAAATCGACGAGACCATATTTTGGTCTGATTCCCGAACGGTGTTATGTTGGCTTCGTTCGGACGCCCGAAAAATTCAAACAGTTCGTTAGTCTTCGAGTTGGAGAAATCGAAGAGCTTTCGGACATTAACCAGTGGCGGTGGCTACCCACAAGGAGAATGTGGCAGACGAAGCTACCAGGGATTCAGCACCACTTCATTTTTCAAATGACAGTCGGTGGAGTAAGAGGACCAAGAATTTCTACGAATGGAAGAAAGTAGCTGGCCTGCAGATAGTAAAGAATGTGACACGAAAAGGACTTGGTGATGAAGAGCTCGAAACAAAAGAGAATTTTTGCGCGGCAACCAAGATTGGTGACATTGATCGATTGGACCCAAGCAGATATTCGTCTTGGACTAAATTAATCAGAGTGACGGCGTACGTTTTGCGATTCTCAAGACAATGCCAAGAGAAAAATAAAAGAAAGAAAATCGAAGATTAAATCAATACAGGTGACTAAATGGCTGTCTCTTCAAGAAATAAGAGCAGCGCAATTTTATTGGCTTAAGCGAAGTCAAGACGAGTGCTTTCCTGACGAAATAAAAGATTTGAAGATTGAAGGACAAGTCAAGAAAAGCAGCCGACTTCTGAAATTATCTCCTGTTGTGAATCAAGCTGGATTGTTGACTATGAAAGGACGAACTGAAAAATCTCCAGACTTGAATGACGGAGCTAAACGGCCAATCATCCTTGACCCGAAGCACGACATAACGAAGCTGATCGTTTCACAGTATCATCGTATCGCAGGACATCAAGGCAAAGAACGTGTGGTCAACGACTTAAGACAAAAGTATTGGATCATCAATATGAGGGCAGCTGTAAACAAATCGTGGACAGATTGTATGCAGTGCCGAATTAAGATTGCAGTTCCGAGACCTCCGGAGATGGCACCTTTACCGGAATTTCGGGTGACAAGACAGACAAGAGCATTTGTAATCGTAGGACTCGATTATTTTGGACCGTACAATGTCACAATTGGACGTAGGCACGAGAAACGGTACGGCGCACTATTTACATGTTTGACGACCCGAGCTGTGCATGTTGAGATAGCTTCATCGCTCTCAACGGATTCAGTTATTATGGCTCTAAGACGGTTTATTGCGAGACGAGGGACTCCGAAAGAAATCCACTCCGACAACGGGACTAACTTTCGTGGAGCAGCTACAGAACTGAAGAAAGCACTAAACGAATTAGACCAAGAAATCATACAGGACGAGATGACCCAGAGGGAAATAGTTTGGCATTTCATACCGCCTTCAGCGCCATTTATGGGCGGGGCCTGGGAAAGACTTGTGCAGTCTATCAAGAAAGCTTTAAACGCCATTCTTACCGAACGTTCCCCAAAAGAGGAAACTTTCACGACTTTCATGGCTGAAGCAGAATTCACGGTGAACAGCAGGCCGCTGACACACGTTTCTGTAGACCCAGACGACAACGAAGCACTTACACCTAATCACTTTCTCCTAGGGAGTTCAGATGGAAGACCTCCTCCAGGAATTTTTGACGAAAAAGACTTGTGCTTGCGAAAACAGTGGCGAATTTCGCAAACGCTATCCGACATGTTCTGGAGAAGGTGGCTGACCGAATATCTTCCGAGTCTTAACCGGCGAGAGAAGTGGCATCAGAAGACTAGACAGCTTAAAGTGGGAGACTTAGTTTTATCGCGGACGGCGATATGATCCGGAACTATTGGCCAAGAGGAATTGTCACTGCTGTGTACCCAGGGAAGGACGACACTGTCCGAGTCGCAGATGTGAAGACGCAGAGTGGGACTTTCCGAAGACCTGTGGCTAAACTGTGTATTCTGGATTTGACGAAAGAGGTGGATGTACCAGCGGGTTCACCCACGGAGGGGGGTATGTCCCTGGCGGGAGTAGAGAGCGCGGAAGAACTCAGCGATTGGCGGAAAAGAACGTACGAGAACAAGAGAAAAGCCGAGGAGAAGGGACAGACAGAGACAGACGCGAACACGACGTGCGTGCGAGAGGACGGGAGACCTAATTCAGCATTGATTTGTTTTTGCCATTTTTAGAAATAATATTTTAAATTGTAATTGTCAGTTTTGCTTTAGACAACAGTAAATTGGTAATTGCTATTTACACGTTTTGAAATTAATCGACAATTAATTTCAAGCATTTTCGACAGATATCGGGCAGGATAGATAGACGACAGTTTCTACAAACTTAAATTGTAGTGGTCCTTCGTAGTGAGAGATAGACTTTGGACATCCGTAATTGTGAGTGGTAAAGAGCGACAACCCCACCCACAACAAGGAGTATTGAAAACTGACGTGAAGGTTAGAATTATTCCACTCGTACAGATTCACAGAACTGTAATGACGTTATTGCTTTTGGTTGAGAGGAAAGTGGCTAGTTAGTGGGGCATACTAAATATAGACATGTCAGATTTAGATATACAAATAGATACTGTCTACTTATATACATATAGTGCCTTTCCTAATAATTATGATGACGCAATAACTGAATGTTACATTTAAATTATATTATGTTATTATGCAGTGCACTATGTATAATATGTATTCATATAGGGAAATAAATGATTTTAGCGTCTTTGTGTTATAATAATAATACTATAATAGTATATAATATGTAAACTTGCACTTCCTCACTTACAGTATAACATTGCACAAATAAACACTCATACCTACCTATACACTTCACAATTATAACAATATTATATAATATGTATATATGCTATACAATATTATATAAATATTATATAGCAAAGGTCAGCATAATGGCTAGAGATAAAGTCTTGTCTTATGCCCAGAAACTAGGTCTACTTTTAGTTATATTCTTACAAGTATTCTATCATTAAATTTATCTTTTACTTGAATAATTTCAGTGTGAATGCTACTACAATTAATAAATAAGCATGGATATGAAATGATTCAATCCTATTTCCATAAATATAGCATACTATCCTGTCTGTTTCGAGTATACTTAGTCTTATAACCAGCACATTAACTTGTCTCATCTAGGGAACTTTCTAGCACTCCTTACAAATCCCCAAGCACTTGCTTGGAACATTGGAAGTCACCAGGCAGGGACTTTACATTTCTAAAATGCTCCCGAAGGCAGAAAATATTGACATTTACATAGGTAAAGCACCATTTCTACAATTCTGATGTCTAATGCCAAACAAATTATTTCAATGTGTATTGCATTTACACCTCCATAAACTAATATTAAGCACGTACCCAGGAATTTAACCAAGGCACATAGTTAAGGTAGGGAATATATTTAACGGGTCAATGAAATAATTTAAATAGTAAATGAATAATAATTTAATCGGTAAATGCTGAAGATTTAAATGGAGATAATTTGAAAAAGTCAATACGTAATTATTTAAAAAGTCAATGAAAACGCTGAATGGGTAAATGGAAGTTGCTTTTACATAGAAACCTTAGAGCATACCTAAAAGCAGTAAGAGACGGCCGTCTGAGAGTTTGAGATAGCAAAATTATGTTAATTTGTTGACCGATAAGAGCAAGGTTGATGTTAGGTGTTAAAGTGAAGGGAAGTAAACGACACAATTCTCCACTATCTTCCACTCCCTGGGCCAGTAACCACAGTCTTCCAATGGCTTCACAATTAATTTATAGTTCCAATTCGGAAACCGAAAATAGTCCCCCGAAGAAAATTCAAAAACCTACTACTGAAAAGCCGGATTGGGGTTTACTAAAGAATTAGTCAGACGAAGAGGTAGCTACAGCCGAAGTCCTTACTCCATGTACTAATTTATCCGTGAATTTTACTAGTGGAAGAAAAGTTGTATACTTTTATTGTAAAGAAAATAAAAAGTGCCCCTGTAGACAGAAACTGGTGTTCGATAATGGGCTAAAAGCAATCCCACCATACTGACCGAACCCTCATGTGATGAAAATAAATTTCTCTACTTCTTTGGTGCTCAAGGCTGTTCCATTACAACAGATGTAGGATTTGGGGAAGTTTTATTTCATTATTAATTTGTAGTATTATGTGCCCTCTGTTGGTAGTCTCTTTCCTTTTAGCGTAAGATAGATAAAACGAGTTTATTCTTGTTGTAATTGTGCTGCAGACTTGCTAGAGGAAGGACGCTCAACAGTTTTGTGCAATTCAATTGATTCTAGTATTATAGATAGGAAGTATTTTGTGCAATTAGATAATTTCAGTTTTTATCAGTCTAATTTGCAAGTTGTAACTAATTAACTATTCTTTCTCTAGTTGTAAATAAATGAGTGAAAATCGAGTAAAGCCGTAGAGTATCGATCTCGTTTATTTAGCCCTGACCAATCAGTCAAAATTATTCGGTCAGTCATCCATTGTGACACACTCAGTACATCCACATCAGACACATTTTCTGGATCGCGTTTTCATCCGGGTAGGAGGATTTCAGTGGTCCAAACAACAGATATGATTAAAAAATATTTGTTACCTAACCGTTTCGCCAAATGGACTAAATTTGATCACTTTCTAAATTCTGAATTTACTATGTGGCACACTATGTTTATAGTAAACGATTGGAAAAAGTCTAAATGTACATGTCCCTATTATCAAAAGAATTACATGTGCAAGCACATAGTTGCAATTGCGTCGATGCAAAAACAAATTCGGTTTTCTCCAGCTGTAAACGTATACCCCTCAACGCAAAGAGACGGCGAGGAAGACCAAAGGGGCTACAAAGCATTGATTCGAGATTGATTATGCTACTGGCTTTCTGCTGATTTTTATGCTTTTTTGCTATTTAATGACTATGATCACAAACTAATTGCTAAGACTACTTTTTAATGAATACTATTTAATGCCAATTAATGTATGTGACTCGGACTGCTAATTTAATGACTATCATGTAATAATTAACACAATTTACCAATTCAGCATTTTCATTGACTTTTTAAATAATTACGTATTGACTTTTTCAAATTATCTCCATTTAAATCTTCAGCATTTACCGATTAAATCATTATTCATTGACTATTTAAATTATTTCATTGACTATTTAAATTATTTCATTGACCCATTAAATAGCATCCTTAAGGTAGTGTAGGGACTGGTGACCATGTAGAACCAACTGCTTAAACAGGCAGTTCCCTACTTAAATATTTCCGATCGGTTTTTGACGTATACTGGTACGAACTGGAGCAATGATATAAATGTGGTAGTCCAGAAGAGCAGGGGTGCCAGTAGCGCTAATGGCTAGTCCACAGGAGCACTGCACTTGGGGCTTAGCCATAGGAGCTATCGACTTTAGTCCATAGGAGCAGTTCTGATTTCTGTACAGTAGCAGTAAGCTGTACAGCAACATGATTGTGCTCTACTGTCTTGTATATGGGCTATTCACTGCGCACAACTTAAGTGAGTCGCAACCGTAATAATTATGGCTATGTATGATATGAACTGAAGGAAGATCAAACAATTTTTATTTCTATATTACGATGGAATTCCCACAGTACTTTCAAGATTTTTTGGGCAAAGCTCGGTATACAAATAAATTTCCCAGTGATACTAATTACGAAAAAATACTAGCAATTGTTAAATCAGGGAGAGGAGAAACGCTTGAGGGTGTAAGTAGGTTTTTATTGTAGTAGTGAAAGTAGAATCTAATGTAGGACCTTGGTCAGCTGAAACAGACACAACTAAATGGCCACTAACTTCTATCAAATACATAAGTGCATTAAGGTTCTTCACTTCCTACAATGGCCAATCTATTTGTAAATGTAAGACTAGTTGTGGAACTAGAATATGCACATGCAGAAAAAATAAAATACCTTGTAGTACCAAGGCACCACTAATTGTATTAATGTTCACTGCGATTAATCTCCTTTACTCTGATTCACTTGTCAATTTAATGATGTTAGTTATTAATTTTACTGTGTCCTAAGTATTTTCATGTATTATTAACCTACTGACTAATTATATGATGACTAATAATAATATTTTTAATAAATGCGTACTGTTAATGCAAAGAAATCAGAACTGCTCCTATGGACTAAAGTCGATAGCTCCTATGGCTAAGCCCCAAGAGCAGTGCTCCTGTGGACTAGCCATTAGCGCTACTGGCACCCCTGCGCTTCTGGACTACCACATATACATCAGTAGAATTGTCTTATCGTAATTAACAATATATTATGTAAGTTACAATTTTCTTTCTGGCACGAAATGCACGGCCGTGCCAGTAGGCCTTACTGAACAATGTGCAAGGGGGGCACCAAAATATATTGGTAAAATCAAGACATATTCGCACGAAGGGCGAAAATGTTTTGGATTTTTAACCTTTTTGACAACTCTGGACACGAAATTGACGATTACGCACCTACATCTAACTGTACAACCAGTATTAACTGACATGCTTGGAAAATATTCAAGCGGTGGTGGATTGTCTTGATTGGTTTTGATGGAGTTGCGGTAAATTCTTCCAATCTTTTGCCTTCGCTTGTTGACATAGGCGGAAAAATGATGCCATACAGTAACCGCTAAGAAGGGAAAAGGTATTAGCTACCGATTTTAGGGTTTTTAGGATCAAAATAACCTAACTCGGCGAGACTCCTCACCATCCTTCAATATCCCAACCACAGTGTTGTCAATGTTAGTGTACCTGATGGTGGACATTATTTGTTGCTGTGCTTGGTGTAGTATTGATGCATTGTATCTTAATCTTAAGTGCTTAGTAAACGTGTTCCACCTTAAGTTCCTGCATGCGTGTTATACGCATACGTACACAATCCATATATTTATATGGTATTGGCCTTAGAACACTAACGCATATTGCCCCATTCATGACGATGCGTATGCAAATCATAGGGAATAATGCTGGCTATTAAAGTGACAGATTGGAAAAAGTACAAGAGTATCTCACATTGGACATGTATTAGAGACTGTCAAGTATGATATTGGCTTTAAAACACTAAAATACATTGTTACAAGTACTACATTTGGATATTTACATGATGATGCCAATGCAAAGCATAAGGAACAAGCAAAATATTTGCATGTAATGATAGTTAATTAAAATGAAGGAACCATGCAAATATGGAAAGTCTTCGACTTGGGCTTTTTAAATGTTTAGAGCACTAAAGAAAATAAATTAATGCTTATTTTTCAGATATTTCCTTTGGTATATTGCCTATTGCCCAATTTGAAAGCGGATACATATGTGCGAGTGCTACATGCAACATCGACTTTAGTAAATCGTCAGAATTGTATATTTAAACCGCCAAATTTTCAGTTGGACTTTGAAATTGCAGCAATTACGGCAATTCAACGTGTTTTTCCATTTTCAGCTATAAAGGGTTGCTATTTCCATTTTTGCCAATCAATTTGGAGAAAAGCGCAAGAGTTAGGCCTGGCAAATCGTTATAAAGAAAATAGAGAAGTGAAACAGTGGGTACGATTAATACTGGCTTTACCCCTTGTTCCACTTTATTTTTTGGATGAAGCATGGCTTTTTATCGCATCTGAAGCTCCTGATATATTGCAATGTACAAATATGCAAGATTACATTGTAGAAACGTATTTAGACGAATCTAAAGCAAGGTTTAAAAGGTAATTACATTGCTTCCTAACATTACTGTGTTATAGTAAAGTGCATTTGTTGTATGTATATTGCAAAAATTATTAATTCTTAAAATTTTTTGCAAGATCTATTTGGAACCATTATTATACTGATTCACATAGAACTACAAATGCGCTTGAAGGATGGCATTCTCAACTAGGACGAATGATACAACGTGCACACCCAAGTGTATGGTTGTTAATACATACATTGAAACAAAGTCAAGTTTATACTGCGGTAAAGATTGCACAGGCAATAGATGACAATTTACAACTACAAATAAACAAGAAATCTATCTCCAGGGATATTAGCATTAATTTATTAAATAGTGAACTAGCTGTTGGTAATATCCGTAATATCTCTTTAGAAAATTATATGGTAAAAATTATACGACTAGCTCCAGGGAAAAAAATGTAGATATTATTTAGAATATATTTTATGTCAAAAGCAGTCAAGTGTTTTTGGCAAAATGTCGTTTTGTAGTGACGTAGTTTTATAATGTCAGTTTTTGCAGTTCTGTAGTATTGAGTAGTATTGTAGTACTTTTAATGAAAAATGTAAGTGCTTTAATTTTTACGCAGTAATTTTATTGTAAATGATTAAAAAATATGTAGTTGAAAATTTTTATTTAATTTATGTATGTATTATAATTTAATTAATAGGGAACTTTGACTGGCTGATTACCATAATAATAATATAAACTAAAACATTATTTGCTTGTTAGTACTACTATACACCAGTAGTACATGTAGTACATTTAATAACTTTAAAACTGTAATATATACTACCGCTCCTTACCGCAATGTGTATTGACTATTGAAAATAATGTAACAACCTAGTAAAGCACACGATTTCGTGGCAACAATGTTGTGTTGGGCTTCTCTTTCCTTTTACCTGCTACCTGGCTAAGCCGCTCGAACAATGCAGGGATTAGTATAATTAGGTTTGTAAAGGGTTGCAAGGAACAATAGGAAAGAAAAGGTTTAGCTTGATTTGGACTTTACCGGAAAAATTGTTTAGATAACGAAATTCCATCACCAATGCTATGATGCATTCTCATTACATGCACACAATATCCTGCTACTGAATCGTGTTTGACATTTCTTAAAATTAGCACTTCCCAAGGACTTTTGTTCTTGACGTAAGGCTTGGTCATTAAGTCAGATTGAGATTCTATTTCTCGTAGCTTTTCCTTGGAAATCAGAGAGCCATTACTGATTCCTGGAACGGGTGTGTGTTGTTTTGCGAAAGCTTAAAGGAATAATCTTAAAATATTTCCTTCGTGCCGACCGCAGGTACTCGAACCTTAATTTTGTTATCTGAAAGTTGCACAGGGAGTTCCTTTGCTTGCCTACTACTCTGGTACGGCTTTGCTTATGCTTGTTTCTCTTTAACATGAAGTAACAACTAAATAGAACTAGCTTCAAGGTTTCAATGTAATGTACACATGTTATATGCAACCGTGTTAACTGTTCAGCATGATTACATGTATTCAGTGTAGTTTCTCGCATATAGCCATTGCAACGAATTATAACTTGTAAATTTTAAATATGTGAAGACTTACATTTCACATACCGTAAAATCCGAATTAATTCGCCCCGTTCAAAATAGTTGACCCCCTCCGGGTCAACTATTATATTTTCACGATAACAAGTTCATTCAAATAATAGTTGACCCTCCTCGAAATAATTGACCCCCCTATTTGTATAGGTATGAGAGTTAGTGGGATGACAAGAGTTGGAAAACCAAAGTTAGTGGAGGTAAATTGACTAGGTCCATAGCTTGTTTTCTTTTATAAAATTCCACTAAAAATACTAAAAATTTGTTGTACATTTTTTCGTTACAGACGATTTGGAGTTAATTTGGGGCTTGAGTGTATATTTATTTTATACCAAAAGGTGTATGCCAATTTGGGAGGCCTCCCTTGAGGGTGGTATTTTTTGGGTGGTGAGACCATCTTGTGTACATAACGAACCTAGTCTTTTTAGTGGACTTTTTGTAGACATCTTAAAAAAGCTTTGAACCCCATTAGTGCTACTCTAACCTTTAAAAATAGTAGTCCAGGAAAACCGAAAGGGTAACTGCCCCGACTTTTTCTTCAAACGACATAGGTAATAGATATAGACTATAACTGAATACACTTAAAACATAACACACACTTAATATGTGTTTTAGCAATTGTACTTATATTTCCCTCATTTGACATTGTCTTTTGTATTTATTTTAAAAATTTGGCATTCTAAGAAAATTTTTCTAAATTTACCTTGAAAAAATAGTTCACCCCTATCGTTTTAATTGACCCCTCCGGGGTCAACTATTTATTTTGAAACAATGGTTCACCCTGGTCAATTAATTCGGATTTTACGGTAAATTACTTACTTAGTAAAGTACTTTGTATTGCCAGTTTCCAAATGTACATAAATAATTAGACTGCCAATTAATTTTCAACATAGTTATTTGATTTACAATTTCAATGTAAAGACTTATTAATCAATTAAGTATTTCTCAAAAAAATTATTAATTAATCATTAATAATCGTCACATTCCTCTACATGTGAAGTAGACCAAAGCCAACATACACATGGACCTGAAGTAATAGAAACAATAGTTTTGCATTTTTAAATCAACTAAGAAATGCCATTGAAATTGACTCGTCACAGTTATAAAGAATCTTTACAGGTAAAATGCGAAAAAGCAGTTTTAAACATGGTTTAAATTAAGTATATGTACGTGGTTTTACATGATAAATATTTTTATAATAATCAAAAGGTAGGAAAATAGCTTGAGCAAGTTCCAGTTGAAATTTGTCCAGAAATGCCCCAACATTCCTCTAATACATTATATATCTAGTATAATTTACCGGACTGTACTAGAAGAACTTGAACTGGAACTGATAAAATTTTGAGAAAAGTTTGAGCAAGTTTATTTTTCTCCACATAAGCACTATAACTTAACTAAAAAATTCTTGGCAATTAGTATGTAGATTCGGATTTTAGGAAGTATTTTTTGATTACATTGGTGAAACATTTTTTGATAGCATTGGCAAAACATTTCTTAGTAGTTATTAATTTGTATTTAGCTCTAGTTTTTTGAAAATATTTGTTGTGGGTGGGGTTGTCGCTCTTTACCACTCACAATTACGGATGTCCAAAGTCAACTCTAACTACGAAGGACCACTACAATTTAAGTTTGTAGAAACTGTTGTCTATCTATCCTGTCCGATATCTATCTAGAATGCTTGAAATTAATTGTCGATTAATTTCAAAACGTATAAATAGTAATCACCAATTTACTGTGGTCTAAAGCAAAAACTGACAATTACAATTTAAAATATTATTTCTAAAAATGGCAAAACAAAATTAATTCTCAAGCAGGTCTGCCGTCCTCTCGCACGCACGTCGTCTTCGCGTCTGTCTCTGTCTTTCGCTCCTCTCTTGTTCTTGTACGTTCTTTCTCCCAATCGCTGAGTTCTTCCCGCGCTCTCTGCTCCCGCCAGGGACAATATTGTCATTAAATGACATTTAACGTATGCACTATTTATGTCATTGGTCGTTCATTAACAGAATAAAATACAGCATATCATGCTTGCACGCTTTACAACCAACACTACACTTTTCTATTATATGTTCCTGGGTAGCATATAATAACCTGAGTTACTAAATGCTAACATTTATTGGTGTAGGTGAGCTTTTACTTCACCCTATGAAGCACAGGGTAGAAAATAGTATTTCTTTCCTTGCGGTCGGTCCTTTTAACCCTTCCTTAGTTCTTGGAAAAAGGATTAAGGCGCAGATTAGCTCATCACCCCTGGAACTTCATAACATGACACTCGTGGGATATTCATATACGTGTTCAGATTCAGAAATGTCAAAGTGGTCTTCCCATTCCCAAAACATGAATCCCATCCATTGGTCCGTACATTGTCTCAATTATATATGCTTTAATTTGCCATCACTTTTTGTAAGATCAGTTACTTTTCTCATCATGCCTTTTTGGAGGGATAGAATATCAATATTATCTTTGTAAACAACTATATGGAGAGTAGTTGCCAATGTATTTTTATGAAGGTCGTCCACAGCGACGATAGTGCTCAGTGAATCCACTATTTTATGTAAATCATAACGGAAGTAACTAATACATTTCCCAAACAGCCTAAAAATGAAAATTGGGGTTAGACCTATTACAAAGAACCTAGAATACAGAGGAAAGGTAAATAATTATATTTTGTTGCTATTGGGAACGTGACATCATCTGCAGTACTTTTCGGGAAAGGAAGGAAAGATTTAAATGAAAGTGAAAAGTGCACATAAATGACTTGACTTATGATTGGCAGGGGATTACCTCTTCCCTCTTTGGATTTACTATGCTCTCCCAATTTCATCGCATCTCGTTTCCGTAACTACTACTTCGGCCATTCAATTCTCCAAATTATTTAGTGGATGTTGCACTACTTATATATGTGCATATGAATTTCGTACGCAAGATTTAACTTGTTTACAAATACAGTAATGACCAAATATAGAAGATTTGATCCTCTGTCGAATGTATTGCCATTTCCCCATTGTACTGCCAAGCAATTAAAAGAATATTTAACAGAGCAAACACTTTTACTTACTGTAAGAGAGGTAGTACTTTTTATATATTCACTTTCTATGGCAGTGATGCAGAACAATTGAGTCTTAACTTGGAAAAACCCGACACCTGAATTTCTGAAATCACTAATTAATTAATTTTCAAGTAGTCATGGAAAGTTACTTAGAATCCAGTGTTTCGTATTTGGTAAAATTTAAAGAGGGGAAATGTCTCCAGTAAGACAAGGTCGTAATACCTGGTTACGTCTGACACGTAAGACTAAAAGGGTAGGGCCTGCCGCCTGCCCCATCCTTTTATTGGGTCAATCCAAGGAGCATGGATGTTGCCATGGTATAGTGCCGTCCAAGCTTCTTGGGTCAATCTGTGATAAATTAGTTTTGATTTCTAACATGATGCACCCGAGCTCACCACCACCCATTCTAAAATGGGGCTTCTTAGTCAGGCCGAGTCTAACATCGTTCTAGTTCTGGCTGATGTCTGATGCCAAAAAGCGAAATTATATCCAGGGTTTGTTCAACTCAAGCACCTTTATCATACCATTCCCATTTAGAACAACGTTTACGTCCGTAGGATATACCGACTTTTTTAGAACAAACTAACGAAAATGTCCAAATTAACGATAGCAACCACTTTGGGTTGCATAAATACAAATAAATATACAAGGTCCCCAGTATCGCTGTACAGATATAGAAATGAATTTCGGGATTATTCCATAAAGACATTTTCAGTACATATACATTTGCGCAAAGCTCAAAATGTGGATTGTTTGAAGAAATTGAGTTAAAAGTAGCCTTTTAGAAATGGCATATACGCGACTATTTAAGTTGAAGCCTGAAGCCCCTGAAAGAGCCCTAAAGTATTTTGTGGGCAAGGCAAATCACAAATATTAAATACTTTGGTTAGGCTACGAGCAAAACATGGACAAGGCCGAGTATATTAGGGAATATAGTTAATTCAAGTATTCAAGAAAAAGAAGTGTTTTCTAAAAATACCTAATCATTGTATTTTATGCAAGTTTTGAGTCTTCCCCCTCTGAAATCGTCTTTTAAATTTTAAATACCGGTTCCTCTGAAGGATGACCTATTTTTTTCGCACGAAAATATAGGTTTACAGGTTGGTGAGGGAGATGGAGCTATTGTGACATGTAACAAAGGATGTAACACAAATAGAATTCTGTTTACGTATAAGCCAGTGATTGTGAATGCAGCCACTGATTACCCTAGGCTCGTCTGTACCCAGTTTTGATAAGTTAGGTTGAAATTGGCAGCTAAAAGAGAAAACTGCTAATGTCGTCACCTGAAGTGGAAGCAGCTGCCATAATAACATTTAAAGCATCTTGACTCTACCCTTTTACTGAATTGAGTTACAGCACTAATTCTTTTTTAAGTTTCTTCCCCATGGGAAATATATAAATTATAAAAATAATCGTCCCCCTGGGGAAACCCTGGTCAAACTCTATGACTACAATATTAATTTTGAAATTGGAAATTCAGTTGTCGGGTTTTTCCAAGTTAAGACTCAATTTATGTTGGACGTTTTCCACAATTCCAGGAAAACACAGGCAGGTATTGTAGTCATTTTAATACCCATCCATGTTAATTTAGTGACAGGTCACCAATTGTAGGAAACCTCTATTTATTTACTACATTTGCCGCATGTATACTTGCATAATGAGTTCCACACTTAGACTATTATTGTGTAAATGTATAAAGCACAACCGATATACATATAGGTAACTTTATTTTGTATTTACGTCGTAGTATTATTACCTTTTTATGTACATCACAAAGTCATTGATATAAAGGAAAGGTTGTCATTTCTTTATTTTTAGCCCCCTTATATCTGAGAAAAAGAGAAGTTTTTTCTCAAAAAGGCCAAAAATTGCAACATTTTTTTGCGCGAATGTCTTATTTCTGTCATTATTTTTGGACACTTGAACAAATTTCGAGATACATGCCTGCTAGACACACATCTCTGACTCAGTCGGAATCAGAAGTATGCAAAATAGGTATTATAACAATTAAATAAACAAAGTCAGAGGAGTATGTAATAGAAGTTATAAAGATGTTTAAGAGTTTGTACATGTCTGGGATTTATATCTTAAACACAAACCCATTGCTATGACCATTATTTTTTTGGGCGTAAAGATCTGCCTAGTGGTCTAAACAGCCGTTTCTCAGGTTGAGGTCTGGAGTTCGAATCTCTGGAGCGCCTCAGGTCTAAAAGGTAGCTAGTCTGGAGCTGGAAGAAGCTGTCATTGCCGTATATTCGTTATTAGCATTGATTTACCTATCATACACACAATACGACTATCTTTCAATGCCCTGTCTGTAGTGTATGAATTGTTCTGTTGGTCTGTATACTTGTTCCGAGTTCTACCTCTAACCCAAGTCTGGGCAATGGGATGCACATGAGGTGATAAGGTGGGTTGAAGTAGACTGCCATAAGTGATTTGTCTGTGGTCACTGGCGGTTGGCTTACATGTCCCGGTCCCTTTCTGCCTGCTCACCAGATCGAGTTGCGGGACAGTGTTGAGTCGTTCCGTCTCATGGTTCAGTACTCTTCACTAAGTCTCTTCGTGTAAGTCTGTACACTTGTTAAAGTTGTTACGGGAGTCACTGCAATTAAGCCCTCGCGGCTTGAGCGGTAGCATAGCTCTACTAATCAATAGTAGTAGCTGTTCTCTCCCCCTAACACACACGCACAAACATGACCATTATTTAATGTTCATAGTGAATGCATATGAAAATAATCTACTGAATTTCACGAGAACATCAAAAATGCAACTAGGTATTTGAACGGTTAAGTTGAAACGCATGAAAATAAGAATTACAGATTTCTGTTGAACAAGACTAACACAAGGATAATTGTTGAAAAGTGTACTCATTAACAGTGATAATCACTATCACTACTATGTATACTCCTGTTATTCGAGTTTCGCGGTAAAATTCGGTATGTATATCGTTATGTATGTACCATCGTGTGTTAATTTGCCGCTCTGATAACGCAGCTAAGCAGAACTCCGTATTACAAAACCTTCGTACCCGTGTGTGTACATCAACATAAAATGTTTAACATTATTATTATGCACGACAATTAAATAGGTATTTCATGTTCACTGCTGTGAGAATGGTGGTGAGGTCTTCGTTCTTTTAGACGATGTCACGCATAAAATATTTTGGTATTTTGATTTGCTTTTGTTTTTTGATGGCATTGCATATGGGAAAACAGAAACTGCTGCTAAATGTTGTATTTTTATATAGCAACTGGTGCTGCCACCCATCACTTTTTGATTTTATCACTGTTATCAACAAGGACTCACCGGTAAATTGAATTTTGAAGGGTGAAGGAGTAATAGATCAAATTCAATTTCAAAATTAAAACTCCAATCAGAAAATAGGAAAAAAGTGCTTCCGAAACATTTTATAATTTTGAATAAAAGTCGCCTCCGAAAATGCAAAAATAATAAGGGGTGGCTAACAATTCCGTTTGATATTATTATACACCATTAGACGATTCGCCTTTGCTCATCATACAATTTGCTCCATATACAATTATTCATTAGCTTCATTTATAACAGGGCTTGGGCCATGTCACCGGCTAGTAAATAAATAACAACTTTACAAAAAACATTAATTATAGTAGTGAATTTCCCTCAGACCCAGCCGATAGATCTAAAACGAATGGGAACCACATACAAAAAGAATGCAGGAAGAACGTGAGTACCTAACCTGAAGTAAATATACTACTGACTACTGGGTTGTATGCTGCTGATGCAGATGACAAACGGACTGTAGTTTTATGGAACACAATTTATTTAACTCTGAAAACACTGACAATTAATGGACATTACGAGAGGACGAATTTGACGTGTGACTCTTAGCCTGATTGTGATAAGAATGAATATTTCTACTTTTTTATGAAAACTAACATCTAATCAAATAACAACGTTTGTTTGTAATTTATACTATTTTCATGTTACTTAGTTACTAATACATATAGCCCCAAACAGGGTAATTTAACAAATTAATCGTACAGAGAATTTCTTGGCAATGGTAAGATGAGATAAATACTTTTAGTTCTTGGCATATAGCTCATAGTTTGTTACGTGAAAAATAAAACAAACATTCCTGTTTTATATTATTATGGTTATATTTTATGCATATAACACCAATAAATTTATTGCAACAGTGACTTCCGAGGAATGTGTTCCCCTTTTATATTCACCACTTATGTATCACCCTGATAGTGTACAAAATCTTCATTTCCATGAAATATGGATTGCTGTCTTGGATGTTTAAATATTGCCCTCAGTGAGGTCTCCTCAACAAAAATTTCAATCCATAATTACAGAAAATATGATCATAATAATTAATTTTTCTTCGTTTTCTCATATAGCATGTATGCTGTCAATTATATTAACTCCCTTTCTACTAGGTTACAGAATACTCTTTTGAATGATATTATACTTTTGCATGGTCCCTTAATTAGTTAATTTTATCTATATCTCTCTCATCAAACATTTCATATTCTGACTTTTCGAACCAATTACTTTATTAAGACTCATTTCTACAAGTTATAATAATTGTAAGAAAAGATGCGAGAAAGTAAAACGCTGCTGAAAAAACTTTAATAAACTTAATTAATGGTATCAAAATATTCAAATTGTACAATTTAATCCATTAACGACGTCTACATCTGTTTTACCAGTAATTGATCCAAAAGTAGATAATACAAATATCTATTTTATCTTGAGCCAAATATTCAGCCTGTACATATTGCTACAAAAGTGTTCCATTTGTATTTTCTCAAATATTTTGCGGCTGCATGAGATTAATTTTTTCGATCAGACTATAAAAACTTATAAATGCACTAAAAAGGAATAAATATTAAAAAATTGGATAATTTTGAACACATTGTATTCACTTGGAAGAGATTTGTGTTAAACATAATAAAAAGAGTCATAGAATCAATTACAATTAGAAAAGTATTTATGACGAACTTATGTTGAGCGTGAAATGGCCTGACTTATATCAACTCCAGTCAAGGAGGAAATCAACTGTGGCATTTTAAGAACAGTTTCCAAAACTTCAGTTGTCAATCTGGCAGCACCGATTTCTCCTCCAGTACTAATCATCGATATCTTTTTGGCCTGTGCCAACGGCCCTGCTACTTCCGCAGCCACCTATAACAAAAAGCATATCATTAATATTAATAATCTATCACGAAATTATTTTATGCAATTGTTAAGCCGTTTTAATGACCTTGGGTAACACTTCAAGGAGCATTTCGATGACAGCAGCTTCCTTGTATAATTTGTATGCCTCCGCTTTTTGGGTTAATTGCTCCGCTTCGGCTTTCCCTTTGGCCTCCAGTGCAAATGCCTGTGCCTGCCCTTTAATGCTAATAGCCTCTGCTGCAGCCTCCGCTTCGAGAACAACCCGATTTCGATTGGCTTCCGCGATTTTTTCAAGCCTGAAATATTTTAAAAGTTAATAAATGATTTTTTGGCCTTTCTAACTTTGTAACAAACGAATGAAAACATTTTCTTTCAATTTTTGGTTGAAGTAAGGTAGTAGTTGCACATTTTAAAAATCGCGCCACAGGACCTACCAAGACCCGATTTCAAGGAACCTAACCTATTAAAACAATAACATTGATAGGTATTTGTCCAACCACTGCCTTACTTCAACCCAATTTTTTGAACGATACTTTGATTTTTGATGACAAAAAGAAAATCCTAAATAATATCGATTTATTTTACCTTTTAATCGTAAATAATTCTGAAAACCCTACCGGAATTTTTCAGCTTCGGCAGGTCTGCGTACAGTGGCATCTAATTCTTTTTGCCGTCGTTGAATTTCTTGATCTTGAACCGCAATTTCCTGTTCTCGCTCAACTACTTTAATCTGCATCTGTTCTTCTCGAATTTTTTGTTGCGTCTTTGCCGCCTAGAAGAATGAAATCTTAAATTATAATATTTATGTCCCGTAATGCATATAAAAGTATTACAATTTTAATTCGTTGATTACCTGAATGTTATAAGCCATGTCGGCCTCAGCTCTCTAAAAATAAAATTTAAAAATAAATTAAACGCTAATTCAATATAAAAAGTTTCATGATAAAATAATCACTGCAATTCGATTCCATCTTCAATTAAAATCCAAAGTTAGCTAATAATGAGGAGGATGCTGACAACGTAAATGTTTCATCCACAAACACCAATTTTAGAATTCTCACCTTGTTGTTAACTTCTACATCATAGGCAGCTTTTTTCAGCTCGAAATCTCTTTTTGCCTTGGCTATTTCTATATCATTGACATATTTGGCTGCCATTCTCTCCTCTTCGGCAAGTGCCTTTTTTATTTCACCATCTCGCCTTGCTTCCGCTTCGCCAATTCTCGCATCCCTTTTAACTTCAGCAGTTCTTGCCATACCCAGAGCTTGTAGGTACCCCTAATTACATTTTAAAAATCACAATTCATTAAATCTTTTTAGTTTTACTTCTGTAACTCAAGTGATGGGAAAATGGATCATTTTCCCCATCACGTATGTAAATAGACGTTTAGATGTGAATAATTGTATTTTTAGCTTACACAATCATCTCGAACATCCTTTAAAGTGTAAGAAATAACGGTGATTCCTAAGATGTTGAATTCAAAAATACTCAATTGCTATTCTATAACTCACTGGCATGTATTAAATAATATGTACTAATAAAAAAATGTTACCCATATTCATTAAATCAGCGGAAGCGACATCATAGACAGTTACACTAAACTTCTTCCGGTCTTTGTATATCTCCTATACATTAATAATTATATTAATGTTATACATAAATATTAATATTTATTACGATTATTATAACAACAATAATAAAATAAAATCTTGCTCTTAATATATTATTACAAAGTATAAATGGCTTTTATAAAACTAGATCAGGGAACAAAAAAGGACCGTTTTTGTAAAAAAGGTAGGAGTAAGATTTTTAAAAGCAGCCCTTTTCTGCCTTTTTACCTTTTTTATGTAGCAGCGTGCCCCATTTACTTCCAACTTACATGTAAATAAGGTAAAAAGGACTTGTTTTTTAGAAAAAGTTGTACTTTTTACCATTTTGTAAAAAAGGAGTACCTTTTTTGTTTCCTGAATTCGATGTAAATACGCAGTAATAAGCCCGGTAGATAAAATGTAACAATAATATTCAATAAGGATCGCTTGCCTCGACAGTCATTGAACCCATTATAGCTCTTTGGTGACCCTCCAAAGTTTCATGAGCAACCTTTTCAATATCTTTAATAGTTTTTCCTAAAAACTGTTCACAAGCGTTTCTTAGCATTTCTTCGTTTTGCCCTTGAATTTTAACCTGGGCAATTCCAGTCACGGTAATTGGAACTCCTTGGCTAGTGTACACCTTATGAGATTCTACTTGAAGTGTCATCGTTTTCAGAGGTAACCTGGGGCAAAATAAGGTTTCCTGAGTTTTGTAATCATTAATACTAATATGGTTAGGATTTACCCTCTCCTTTACTCCATCCCCAACCCATCTTTTCAATTTTATCAGAAAATTACTTGAAGGAAAAATTAAATAGTTCATAATTATATTATCCTTTCTAGAATTGAGTTGCCAAACATACTAGGTCATTAGTTTAATTTTTTTGCAGATCTTAAAAATAATTTATAGCCATTCATAAATAAATATTAAGTACCTACTTGCAATTGCATCAATAAAATTTTAAAATACAACATTACTCAATTATGCGGGCGGGGTGGTATAGTATTAAGTCTTACTTTTGGACTTGTTGAATGATTGGCCAAACAAAAACTCGTCCTCCAGGAACTAGCTGAGGTTGTCCGTGGCAGCATCCTATTTAATCAGATAGGTAAGTACAAAAATGTATCCCTGGCTAAAACTACAAAATGAACTATTGTGTAATATTACTGCTCATTAGTATTAGGAAAATGGTCGAATTTCAATATATTATTATAAAAATACCTGATATCACCAGTACTTTATTTGGACCGCATGAAGCAAAACAACCCATTTCGATTTGTAATTAAATGATCGGTATTTTTCACTAATATTTACAATATATTATGTATAATATATAATAAATATCCTTCTTGTTTCAAGTTTCAATAGCTGGTGTCTAATTCCTATGAAATTGTAGTAAAACTATTATCATTATTAATGCATCTAATATGTACCATAAATACATGGAATTGTAAAGATATACATACCTTTTTGGTGTTTGCTGCTCAGCAAGTATTGAACTCTGTAAACACAACAGAAAGTAGCGAGTAAATTATCTCCGACTCTGATATGAATTGGCAGGCTAAAATTAAATGTTTGCAGGAATGGCAAAACTCGAGAATACGCTAAATAAACGTCCCAGTTTCTCTTCTTGCTGTAAGTTGACAACTATAACAGACAATGTATAATATAGGTTAGGTTGAAAACTTCACGCATCAACAAAATAATGTTTCGTATTAAGAAATAGTTCTCATTTAAAAATCTAAAAATCTGCTCAAAAGTCAATTTAAAAATTAGAGATAATTATTTCGTGTTAGGTTAGGTTAAGACAGTCTCAAGTTATAGAAAGGAAGTGCGTGAGTGTTTCTGTTTGTAAATGTGACCATGTACCTATAAAAAATGGTTGTACTGTAAACTGTAATCTCTTTGAACAGGAAAGACAGGATCAAAAATCAAAACTATTATTACACGTAGATATTGTACGCACCACATTATAGTATATACTGAGAGGGTAATCCCCGTACAATTTACAATGCAACAGTGCTGCGTATAACGTTGATATTGCTTCATAATGCCGATTAACATATTAGGATAATATTATTATTGTATACCAAAATGAGTATTGAATTTATTTCCAGCAGTGTATATTAACAAAAAATATTATGTGGAAGTATCATTGTATCATTAGCCTTAGCTTAATTAGTAGGCCAAACACATTTCCTTTACGCGCCACTACGACTGATAATATTATGATAAGTTTTTTTAGTAATAATGTAAATACATTTGGACTAAAAGTGTAAAGATGGGCGCACAAAAAAGCCTGCAAAGACACGAAAGTCAATTGGAGTTTTATTAATGTTATGAAACCACAAAAGTTGCAAAAATCATTAAGAACTATATTTTTAAAATTAAAAACCTACAGATGAAACTAGAGTTGCTTTAGTTTAGAATTGCTCAAGTCCAGTGATCAGCGATGTTAATATAAATATATTCTTGCCCAAAGTTCCCCCACTAAGACAAAGTGTTGTAACATAATCATTACATTTGCATAGTGAATGTTGAATAAAAATGCCGTATAAGCTTACGGGCCTTGGCTGTTGCATGCCCACCTCCGTCTTTGGAGAGTAAACGTATGCAGGATAAGAAGGAGTATTGAAAACTGACGTGTCGGTTAGAATTATTCCACTCGTACAGATTCACTGAATTTCAATGACGTTATTGCTTTTGGAAGAGAGGAAAGTATGGTTAGTTAGTGGTACATGCTATAGACATACATACAAGATATACATATACAAATAGATACTGTGCCTACTTACATACATATAGTAGTGCCTGTTTATCTTTCCTAATAATTGTGACGACGCTTATGTATACTAATTGAAAACGGACATGTTACATTTAACTTTTATCATGCTATGCTATGTATTATGTATATGTATTGATGTGGGTAAACAATAAATGATTTTAATGTCTTTGTAACGCAATAATAAGTATAGTAACATGTAAACTTGCACTTCTTCACAGAACTATAATATTGCACAACTAAATAATTACACTTATACCAATACACTAAACAATTATAACATGATACTAGACTACTACACTACTCTTACTACTGAAAGTTTTAAAGTATTATGAGTACTAGGCATATTATTATATAGCAAAAGGTCAGCATAATGGCTTGAGATAAAGATGAGACTTGTCTTATGCCCGGAAACTTTGCCTAAATAGTACTACTATTATTTATGTTATTACAAGTATTTTCTCATCTGTTACTTGAATAATTTGATTATGAATGTTATTATTAAACCATTGCAAAACGAAAATATAACACAAAGCAGTTTAATTGAAACCAAAACAACTTGACTTTTGACCTCCTAACCAGCTTAGGAGTGTCACAAAACTTGTCAGCTGTCGAACAAGCTTTTACACGACGTTGTAGGATTGCTACAACCAAAGCAAAGTTACGGAGATATTTGGTTATCTTTAGTTTTTTAATCCCTCCCCCGGTACTTGTGTGACCGTTTTTGCCCATTTACGAAAATGGTTTCTATTTAACTGTAGATTGTACCCTAAAAATTTGAACAGTCTACCTCAAACCGTTTGAAGGTTGTCGTGCATGGATTAACGAATAAAACGAACGGACAGACAGAAACAATATTCATATACAAAGCAGATAAACTGCGTGGATATGAAATGAGTAAAATTCCTATGTCCATGTACTATCCTGTCTGACTCGAGTATATTTAGTCTTACAACAAGCACAATAACTTGTCTATGTCTATGGGACTTTCTAGCACCTCTTACAAATTCCCAAGCACTTACTTACCAGGGACTTTCTAACACCCTTTTTTACATGTCTAAAATGTTCCCGAAGGCAGAAAATATTGACATTTACATAGGTAAAGCACCATTTCTACAAAGTAACTTGGAATTCTGATGTCAAACAAAAATTAAATGTTTCAATGAGTATTGCATTTATGTCTTCTTAAACTAAATAATATGCACGTGCAGATACTGTATAACTAGTAGTAACTGATATGCTTGAAAAATATTCAAGTGCTGGATTGTCTTGATAATAATACCCTACCCTGGTCTTATCTATTTCAATATATTGCTATATCATTAAAATATAGGCCGAATTTAAGCAGGGATACCTCGTTGGCGGTCACTAGTATTTTTGTCTCATTTCTGACCTAACCTATTAAAAATCACAACTTATTTTTGCGTCTTTTCAGACCTCACCTAAAAAAGATAAACTATTTTTAATTTGGTTAGGTTAAAAAAGACGCAAAAATATTGATCGGCAATACAGGCAACCAGGTAATGATTGTTATTTTATGATGATTTTGAATTAATTTTAATGATCGGGAACTTTTTGAAAATATAAAAAAGGATGCTAGAAATTCCCCGAGGATTTTCTAGCACCTGCAGATGCTAGAAAGTCCCCTAGGTCCTGTCTCTCAAAACACATGGATAGAAAATCCAAATGTATTTATTTATAATTGTAATTTAAACGTTGGTTAACCGCTGATTAAACAACAGGCGACCACGTACAAAAGATAAAAAGTTATAGGGAACATGCAATACATTTTTCAATAGGATGATCTAATAAGACGAGTTCATGTAAAAAGTAAAATGCAAAATAAATGGTAAAAATTGGAATTTCTCCTTAAAATTCTAGCTTCGACTAATTACAATTTTCCCACTGCTTTGTCATTTCGTTAGGTTTTCTGCTATATGTAAGTTTTAATATTATTATCATTATCAAGTAATAATTCTATATTTTATATTAAAGATTATCTAAAATATTATATAATAGTAATATCATTCCTTTATGCAACGATACTTTGCTAACAAGTGTGATTACAATGCGTTATGTGGACTTGAACTAATTAATGAAACGACTTTAAGGAAGACAAACCGAGGAGATGTTAGTTGACGTGTGCACTGACCTACATTTGTATAAAATTGAGATTGTGAATGTAACTCGAGTGTTATTTCTGGCATCTTCCGTGTAATGAATGACTGCCTCACCTTCTTATCTCTTCTACTGTTACTTTACCTGCCCTACCCACTCATTCCACTTCGAAAATTATCCTACCATATTTTTTTAGTGGAAACACTATTTCAAATTTCAAAAAGTTATTACATGATGTACCATTCGATAAATTAAAACGCTCTGACTTGAGATTATCAGAATTCAAGTAGTAAAATAAATCAGCAGAATAAATCATGCATTTGTTACTTTGGTGAGTTTGAAATGGTAATTTCTGCATGCAGCAGAGTCACTCTTTCGTTACTTTTTGCATGAAATTACAACATGAATCGAGAATTTCACGCCGCATTAGACCTAATCATTTTCGACTCGCTTTCTGACTTTTGCATTCATCTTTTCAGCATTCTTACGCTTCACGAGGAGTACCAATAACTTTCATTATCACCCTTTTCGCGATATTCACATAATAAATACAATCTCAACAACAAGGCCCGTCACATTTCTACATTCCATTCCTTACCATTACATACATTTTACAAATATTTCACAAATACAAAATGAAGTTTAGTATTTTGGCCCTTTTTGCTATTCTACTTTGGCAAAGTGAAGCAGCTAAAGTCATAAAGGATAAACCAATCAAGCCCCAAGGTAAACCTAAATCATATTTTATAATTCTAAACTAGGAAATTGGTAATAAAATCGTTTTGCCTTGTAACATTTAGAAAGTGTAAATTGATTTTTTAAATTGAAATACAAGAAATAATTAAAAATAGAATTAAAAATGATATGAGGGAGATTTATTATTTTCAGATGCTCCGAAGGAAGATTTACTGACAGCGGAGACGCAGCACGGAGGAAGAGGACGTGGCAATCGCCAGTCCTATTCGAATTCTTATCAATCACCTCCTCAATCCTATCATCAAGAGTACAACTCGGGTCCTCATTACTATGAAGGTTCTTAATCCATGTTTATATAAACACAATTAACACAATTAACGTCAGTAAGGGTTAAAAATGAAAATTATGAAATTTGAATGAAAATTGGTAAGTATTAAATGAGAAATTGATGTTCAAAAATACAAAGTTAAAAAAATATTTTAGATCAAATTAAATATAAAATTGCCATTAACTAAAGTTAACTAGCTAAGAAATGTTACAAATGACAACCAACAAAAATGACTTTTATGTAATTTACCTAATTAGCCCAATTGACGGTAGTAAAGGTTAAAAATGGAAATTTAAAGTCAAAAGTGGTAATTATTTCAATATTAAATGTGAAGTTAATGTTCATAAATGCAAAATTAAGGAAATAGTGACATTTTAAATTAAATTATTAAATTCTTATTAACTTGCTAAGTGTTACAATAACTGATTTAATTTAACTTTCTGTTTTATTTGGTTCAGTGACTTCCAAGCCAGTGTCCTACAGTACAGAGTACCACAGCCCACCCCAAAATTATCACAGAGAGTACAATAGTGGTCCTCAATCGTCATACTACGAGTCTCCAGCACAAAATACCCGTCACCGAGATTCTTACTCCAATGAAGAATCAGACGGAGACAGCTACTCTCACCAAGATTCCTATGGAGATGACGATCAGGGAGGAGACTCTTACGACGATTCCCACTAATCTATTTTATCTTTTCTGAATTGATTTTAACATCTCGAAGTATTTAGTACATATTTTCAAATTTGAAATTAAATAACAAACATTAATAAACATGCATAAAAGTAAGAAAAAACAATTTAGCGACATTGAACTCCTTTAATGCTTTAGATCCCCCATTTCACCCTAGATTTACTAGGATGTACTGATTTACATATAATGCCGCCCACTTAAAGATTAAAGTATATTGAATATTTTATTGCCTTAGTATATAAGAATTTTAGTTTTATTTACCTAGCGAGAAGCGTATGCTAGGTTTGTATTAAATTCTTTAAGCTAATTATCATTTCTTTTCTTGACTTTAATGTACTAGTTGAATCTATAACATAAAATTAAAGCATGTCTGTAGGAAAAAAATCAATTTCCACATCCGTTAGATACGATTACCAAAACAAACATCTGCTTGCTCCTTCCGTATTACTCACTGATGTGTAAAAACACGCCACAACAGTAGCGTTTGTCGCTAACTACTTTATAGCATAGGAAAGGACGATCTGTCTGCGTTTTCCGTAACTCAGCGTTCGTAGTTAACCGTAGTGTGAGTGCAACAAGGAAAACATGGTAAATTAAAGTAGAATTGATACATAATAATAAATTATGATGATAAGTTAGATATCACTAAATGGGTGTGTGTGCGAATTTAGTGTGCTTAAAATTAAATACAATGTTAAAGATTAAATTAAGTAGTAGGCATAATAGTGTCAGAGGAAATATTGACTAAAGTCATTAAAATTGTTTTAAATCGAATGGCTTTAGATCTTATAAATCGCTTGTAGTGGTAATTGGATGAAACTGGAACAGAATGTAGTGATGTGTACATCATCACTGCAAAAACAAAAGTTAGCATAAATAACTCGGCTACGTCTCACGTTAGCTTTTTTAAACATTTTATTACCATCATACTTCGTTGTTATGCGATGTCCTGTCATTATTTTCTTTTTCTATAACCACTGAATGATGTAACATTTATTTCAATTCGCCAAGTCAACAAAATTGCTTAAAATAAAATCTAGAGCGGTTACTAGTTTCTCGTTGATAAGCATAATTAATATCCTGTATTACCAATTTAAAGCTTTAAATGAATTGCTTTTTGAACTAATGGTACACATTCGCAAGCAGTTAGTGAACATATTCGCATATTAAGCTTGTAGTGCTCGTTTTACTCTCGGTTAAATATTAGCTAAGGAACCTATTTGTACAAAAATTCTAAACTAATTTCTTTAAAATATCACTCAAGGTAAATTAGTATTTTTCAATAGAAGTTACTTTAATCATTTTATTCACATATTTTCCTTGGGCAGAGTTGAGTTAAGTTTGTTCAGTATTTGCATTAATAATTATTTATTAAAACTTAATAAGCTTAAGCAAATTGTGATAATAAATTGCTTTTGCTCGTTGACAGATTTTTTAAGGTAGCAATGGTTTTAAAAATTGTGTCTGTGCTGGTTTTGTTTGGAGTCTTGGCAATTGGGGACAGATCTTTTGGAAAACGAATGCATAAAAGACAGATTTATCCTTACGGCCGTAATAACTATGCAAATAGTTACAACCAGGTAATTTAATGCTGAATATTTTTTGCTTTATTCTTACTACTATAAATAAGTAGTTCCAATGCATGAACTTTTGAATCAGTTTTTTATTAGCCAACTTGCACTTAAAGATTTACGTATATTTAGGTCAAACCAAGAAACGCCGTAGTACTTTTAAATAAAGATGGAGTCGTCGGAAACCAAGATGGACCCTACGGCGAGTTGTACTTTTCCCAACAAAGTCCTACGAGTACTGTACGAATTAACGGAACAATTAACAACCTGCCTGAAGGGATGCATGGAATGCATGTGCACACAGGTATTGAATTTTAACTGGTTTTTACTATGATCGATTTATATTTATTATTATTAATTGGTTATTTTATAATTGCATTGAAGATGGAGATTTACGGCAAGGATGCACCTCCCTGAGCACTCATTTCAATCCGTTTACTGTTCGTTATTCTTTTATATCATTTATAATTAGTTTTAAAGAGTCATGGAAGGAAATTTAATAACTTATTAAAATGTTTAGCTGAATCATGGAAACATTAGAGGCTCGCCTAGACATTTTGGAGATATGGGCAACATTTATTCAATTGGTGGAACTGCAAATGTTTTGCTCGTCGTTGAGGCAAACTACCTGACTTTATTTGGAGAGAATTCAATCATAGGCCGTGGTCTGGTAGTCCATCAAAAAATTGATGACTTGGGACTAGCAAACGACGAAGAGAGCAAAAAAACAGGAAATTCTGGAGCGAGGATTGCATGCGGAATTATCGGCGTCGCTAAATAAAATTATTACCTTTTACCAACAGCTTATTATCACATTTATTTTGCTTAAGAGACTAAATTACTAACTGAATACGAACAAAAACATAATTAAAGGTAAAGCACACTTTTTACATGGCTCAGATAAAATATTTTGCTAGAAAAGTGTTCTGAATTCATATTATTTATGTACTATTTATGTGTTTGATAAAATGTATAAACCTCTTTTAAACTTCATTTTTTGAAAACAAAAAGAGCAACGGTTTAATTAATGCTTCCCTTAGCAATTAATTATAATGTTGTATATCTGAAGGTGTGAATAAAATAGAAATCATTGGAAAATTAAAGGCCATGCCTCTCTATTCTGAAAATAATTACAATAATAGTTTTAATTTCTAAATTACGCACTCTATTGTACTTTTAATTATAACCCAGTGACAAACAACATGATAATTATAGCTTACGCGATAAAAGTTTCGTGTGCGTTATTTTTGTAACGTAAAGTAGTACAATGTACGTCTTTCGGTAACATCAAATTGGATTACCATAATAATGATCTCCAAGTATGTATATAAATAAGCTTATCATTATTCAGTAAGCCGATTGTAGTTGCTTAAATCAAGAAATTCGTCAACGGAAAATAATTTTAATCAAACATTATTTAAAAATCTTAAAATGAAAACCATAACGTACGGATTGGCGCTTGGCGTTTTTGTAATTTACACCGTAAGTGAAAATTAAAAATAATAAAATTAACGCAATATTAAAAAAATAATTCAAATTTTCAGACAATTGTCAGCGCAGAAGAGGAACATAAAAAGAGCTGCAAAGCAATCATTAGGGAACTGACAAACAAACAGCTAAAGGAGATAACGACTTGCACAAAGGAAATGAAATTTAAAAACGGAAAAGACAAGCAACAAAAAACCACGGTATAATATCTCAATACTAAAAATAAATTATTGTTTACAATTTTGAAAATTTTACTACTCCTAACCTATTTAAAAGATATATTTTTGCATATTATAAATTTTTTATATCGTATTACCAATAAAACAACGAAGAAAATTTATTATAACAATTTTTACAGTGTGTGCTGAAATGTGTGATGACAAAAGTGAACGTTGTAAGTCCAAAAACTAAAAAATAATAGCAAATAAATTTGAAATTGGTTTTAAATGTTTTTATTCTGTGATAATCCAATAAAAGTTGAGCAAAGAATACAAAGCAGATCCGAAAGCGATGGACGATTTTGTGAATACCGAATTTCCTGACAAAGATCTGCAGGATCGAGCAAGACCTTTATTTCAAAACTGTGTTGAGACAGTTGGTAGGTCATTACACCTACAATATCATTATATGAAAACCATAAAATAAAATATAAATCTAAATTCATTTGCAAAACTATACAGGAAAAGATCTAGACCCATCGGAAGAATTTTGCAAATCTTATGATCCGTACATAAAATGCCTTTCGACTGCAATTTATTCTGTAAATACAATTGAACAATAGTTAAAGCTCGTGTATATATTTTTGGTTGTTCTGATTTTTATATTTTCTAATGCATTTGACTTTTGAATTTTTACAGGTGTGTCCTGCTTAATGGCGAATACATTTACTCGATTATTATAAACTTGTATTTATAAGTGTCGAAATGTTAATCTTTATATCATTCAACTCCTGTTGTCGTTCCCATTGTGTTTCTTATTTCTTATCTTGAACTAGTACAAGTAAAAGAATTCTTTATTGCACATAAATATATTTACAATGAAGTAAAAATAAAACAGATTCTTGCCAATCACACACAAATACATCATATAAACGAATTTCTACCTTTGTTTACCTGTAGAAGAGTTAATGAATGCAATAAGAGTAGGAACAATAACTGACATTTGTTTTTTGTATTCCTCTGAAAATGGGTCGATACTGACTACTGACATGACAGGCATTTGTGCAGCACTGCATTAAATGTACACAGTGAATTTTAAACCTGCTTTTATCCAGCAGCTTAAAGACCTAGTTAACAATTATTTTAAGTTTATTTCATCCTGGAGTAATTGTGTTTGTTGTTGCCTTTTCTGTTGAAAATCAAAGATAGATTTTCATTGACCCAAAGACCGTATTTGTAGTATAAATTCTGACAAGCATTCATTCAGTACCGAAATATAGAAACTCCAAGCAAACTAAATTCCAGATACTGATAATTAATACCAAATATTAAAATGAGTTTTAGGTTCGTCCTAATTTTGGTAATTACTTTGATCATTCACGCCACAGATTCGATATCTAGGAATTCCAGGTGAGACTCCATGCATTCTTTATATAGTTTTTGATTCCTTAATTGTTGACCAGTATTTTTTATTAGGGTCAAACGAGACGGTGGCAATAAGAAATGCCAAAACAAAATTGTCGGCGGGGGAGAAGCCGAAAGTGGGGAATTTCCATGGGTTGTGTCCATTCATCAAGTTGGAGGAAAAAATCGCACACAATATTGCGCCGGGAGCATAATTGCACAAAATTATATACTCACTGCAGGTAAGAAAACTCATCAATACTTCATCTTATTCATTTTTATTTATGACTAACTCCCACTTAGTACGTTTATTTACTAGTCATTTTTATTTATTAAATAAAAATACTTTTCATCTGAAACATTTATTTGTAATTGTCATTTCTATCTCAGCTCGCTGTGCGTACAAGGCGAGGGATAAAGGGAAATGGGTGAAACGGTTGGAATCGGAAGTTTTCGTTGTTGCAGGAGATCACGATCTCCGAGTGGACGACAACGAACAAAAACTAAAAGTCACCAAATTTATTTTTCCTCCTGAATGGGACGAGAAGAAGAAAACAAATGACATTGCTCTTTTCAAGCTGGAGTCCCCCATCATTTACCACGACCAGGACAGACATCACATTCAAAGGGTAGTTTGGAATAAACAAGGAAAACCCAAGTCGGGTGGTAATTAAGTCTTTTTTGTCAATTTAACTTATTTCAAAACATTCTGTTTATGCAAATATCAGTTTGTGATTAAATTTTATTATTAGATCATGGCCACTTTATGGGATGGGGAACGATGCAGCAAAATCCTGAAAAAATTAAACCTGATATACTACAAGTGATTGACAATGTCACAGTGCAATTGAGTCCTTGTTCAGATACTTCAGAAAATGTCTTCTGTGCAGGTAGCAGCAATGGAAATATGTGCGACGGAGATGAAGGTAAAACTATTTTTCACAACGCTCATTTTTTGGTATCTAATTAAACCTGTAATAATAATTAGGTGGTCCTTTCATATGTGGCTTGAGACGGGATAAGCAACAGAAGAAAATCTGTGGCATTGCCTCTCGTCCTGAAATGCCTGATAATTGCCAGCTTACAGCTATTTATACAGATGTTAGTGCATTTGACAAATGGCTAGAAAAAACAACCAAAGAGTAAAAATCTCTGCTTCACGAGTCAAAAATCGCCCTCTTAATTTATGAAAGCTGTTTATAGAGCTAAGAATTGTACCAATAAAATTAAGTTTACTTAATTCTGTAGTTATGTATTGCCTTTGTCCGCTATGTTCGTCTGCTTTTCCTGGAATGTTTGAAAGCGCTTACCACATTTTTTCGCGAATAATATAACATTCAAAGCAATATGCATCCAATAGGGGACCTAAGTCTCTTCCGATTTCCCAAGTAAAAGAATGCATTTCGTTGACTAAAAGAAGTTGGCTGTAAACCTAGTCGACACAAAAGAAATGAATTTATGGGCTGAATTTGTGTTTATGCATCTAGGTATTAAATATATCAGTGTATTGTATAATATAGTCTACATTCCTCTGGATAAATGATAAAATTAAATATTCCTGACAACATGATTTTTGTGTTACAATAATTAGCCTATACTCTATACGATGTAAATAATATGTAATAAAAATATGTATGTGTCTAAAATGCCCGGAAAACGATCGTTTGTCTAATTTAGCGTACCTGGATTAAATATGCAATAAAATAAAATTTAATAAGATGCAATTTGAATTGGGTAGGTTTTTACAAGTTTTCATTTATTAAAAGTAGAAATAATTAGAAGTTTAACCATCCGCCAATATCACAAGAGAAAATAACTATAAAATCTGATTACCTTAATTCTATCGTTTACATACACAAAAATTACACAAAAATAATACAACTAATACATGTTCAATTCCATATCTTTAAATTAGATTTTTTACACGTTTTCATTTATTAAAGGTAGAAATTAATTACAAGTGTTAACATCCGCCGTAGTATAAGAGAAAACAACAATAAAGTGTAGTTAAATCTTAATTCTATCACTTACATACACACAAAAGTAATGCAAAAAACACAACATGTTCAATTCCATACCTTAAAACTTAATTAATTAATATAAGTAACAATGAAATCAATCCTTAGCTTGAGAGTTTAATTAACATCTACATCATTCCGACGAAGTAAACCTTTGATCATAGCCTTGTCATTCTTCAGCATTTCCCTCTTTTGGATGCGCAACTTTCCCTTCACCTGAAACCACAATGTAAAAATCAAAGTAAATGACACGCTTATGTACATGCTTAGAGATTTTATTACATCAAAGATTATTTTTAAAATATGAAATATTAATATAAAATATCGTACCTCTTTGTATAATGAAACCAAAGCCCGATTTTTCGGTTCAATGGTCAAGCCCTCTCGTATAATTTTCGCAGATTTGTCCAGCTTTCCTCTACGAATGAGTAGTTTTCCATACCTTCAAATTGCATTAAAAGAATATAATTTTAGCATTACAAAACCGAGTTATTTTAGGCTAAACTGATGGTTTATCTTTAACGTAGTAAATTCAGATTGAATGTTATAGCTTACCGGAAGTGCAATTTTGCATTTTGTGGCTTTGGCATATCTGGGATAAAAGCCATTCTGCAGACTTGGAGAGCCTTTTTGTCATTGTTGATAAGGATGTAACATTGTGCCAAATTAGCCAATAATTTCAGCTTCAGCATATTCCTCAGGCGATCTTCTTCGAAGGAGCCGTAGATGTAGTTATCCAGGACTTCGAGACCCATTAGGTACCTGAATAAAACAAGATTAATTATTTTAGATTCCTTTTCGTTGGTCTAGTCCATGGACAAAAGAAGTCATTCGTTTTTGACAAAGTATCAATTAGCAATTACCTAATAATGGCATCGTCATAAAGATGGGCGCTGTATTTAGCATTTCCAGCCTCCTTTAATTTCTCAACGTCCGCGATGATCTCGTTAAAAGATAATTCTTGCAGTTCTTCAAAACTCCTGTCGTATGCTCTTTTTGCCCCCTCCACATTTTTGATATCCAAAAGCTCAATAAAGAACATTGAAGACATTCCTGAAATATTTATTTTGGTTAGATTTTATCCCCCATTGTACAAAAGTTCAGAATTAATAGTTTAATATGATTATTAATTAACAAAATGAAGCTTACCAGTAGGAATTTTAGGTGGGCAGCCCAATTCGCCGAAGAAATAAGTTGGCGTGAAGATGAACTGTGCTACTTCGTTGTACTGCATCGACTCGACGGCCAACTGCATGCCGGGGAAGAAACTGTTATTCTCCAGCTTGAAGATTTGATGAGTTTTCCTCATGGTAGAAGCATCAAATGGCTCGTCCCCGTATTCCAGGAATCCGTTGTAGTGGAGGAAGATTTCGGTGTCCAGGGCAGGATAATTCCCGTCTCCTTGTCGAATGATTTTCTTGAAGACGCCTCTGTCCTCGGTGAGAGATGTCATCTGGTCCATGAGGTCCTTGTAGTCACTCAAGATGTCCGGAATATAGATTTCTGGGTTGAAGACAATGCTTCGGTGGCAGTTGAGGTAGTAGCGCTTCTTGTGGAACATCTCATCAGCACCGTCCACTTCATCCATGAGGAAAAAGTCCAAGTCCTCTTCGAATGTCATCACAGCTTTCCCATGCCGGTCCCTTTACAAAGAAAATAACCACAGAAATTAATATTTTAATCATAAATAAAGGAATGAAGTGGATAGGCTAATAAAAATAAAGAGGACTTACTCAAAGTGCCGGAATCCAAAAGACATGGTTGATCTCCTTCTAGCTTTCAAGAGTGGAGGAAGAAATTTGAAACTGTGCTGAACACCCAAAATGTGACTTGCAGGGTTCTTGGTTGACTTAGCGAAGCTTCCAGTCTCGAGGTTGAAGAGAGAATGAAGCTGAGTGCCCCGAGTTCCTCCTTTTATACCCCTGGATGACAAAGAACTTTCCATCGTACCAGGTGCAAAGTTCAAAGTTTCAAATTCATTTTCAAAAGTTTCTCGGCCTATGCAAATTATTCTAATTAGTTGTCCCTCGTGCGATCACACAGGCTTGGCCTTGCCTTGCATCAGGAAAAATTATGCAAATTAGCCCGATATTATAATAATAATATTTGCATATCGTCCCTTAAAGGAACGATATATTTTATTTAGGCTGATATTATAATATTAGCATATTGTGTAAATGCATATTGTGTAAATTAGGCTGTTATTATAATATTCATTAATACTGAGTGCAAGGTACAAAATGGTGAAAATACATTCGTGACCACCACATTTGAACATTAGGCTGACATTATAATATTATTTAGCATTTTATGCAAATTAGGCTGACGTTATAATACTATTTAGCTTTTTGTGCAAATTAGGCTGACGTTATAATACTATTTAGCATTTTATGCAAATTAGGCCGACATTATAATATTATTTAGCACTTTATGCAAATTAGGCTGACATTATAATATTATTTAGCATATTATGCAAATTAGGCTGACGCTATAATACTATTTAGCATTTTATGCAAATTAGGCTGACATTATAATATTATTTAGCATATTATGCAAATTAGGCTGACGTTATAATACTATTTAGCATTTTTTGTAAATTAGGCTAACATTATAATATTATTTAGCATTTTATGCAAATTAGGCTGACATTATAATATTATTTAGCATATTATGCAAATTAGGCTATTAGCATTTTTATTATAATTTATTAACACGACTATTGAAACGCATAATGTCATTAATTTTCGTGTTCAAAAGCTTAAATTCCGAAATCGATCCGTTTTTGATAGCAAAAAGGCAAATTTTTCATGCACTGATTAGTAGGACTGCATGCTCTTGTTGTTTAAATGCGCCATTATCTCTATATAATAAACACAGAAGGTAAAAAACTTACCAATCTATCTATATATGTATGTGTGGTAGGACAGCCTAGGGAACCTGCATATATTGCGTAACGCAAATTCCCCCATGTGCAACGCAAGTGCTGACTGCAACACTTTTGAGTACCTCCTCCTCTCATCAACTGCACACGTAATATATGCACATTCCCACAAAAATGCGCATGTTCACTTTGTCTAAACTGTCGAAATAAGTGCGAGTGGTTTATGCTAATCCACCCTAATTTTCAGCAATTTCGAATGCATGAAAAGTGCTCTGCTCTGTTGTGAGTGGTGAAATTGTAATTTTCCATTTTGACCGCTACGATTTCCATTCACCACCATTTTAGTTCATTCTGGTATTTGATTTATGAACTAAAGACACAAGCTAAGTGCATCTGCTGTTTCTTCATTAAATGGAAAACTTCTCGGCTGCTTTTTGATATTTTGATCTGACTGAAATTGACAATAACTGGAACTGATACGCGTTGTCATTTTTTTGATTTGAACTGTGGCAACTGGAATTTGGTCATATTATAGCGTCTTGAACACTGCCGCTGATTGGTACCTATTTAACCTATTATCTATTTCAAGCTTATCTGTTATAGCTGTTAGTAATTATTCATTTGGTTAGTTATTACTGTGACACTTTTGGGTAACTTTTCCTCCCATCAACTGCACACGTAATATATGTACGTTCCTTAAAAGCAAGATGCGTATGCATGCCACTTCCTCTTAATCACTGAAATGAGTCGTTTCAAAATATTATAACATCAAAACATAATAGAAATTTACATAAGGTGATTATTGGTGATTGAATGGAGATGATTAGCGAAAGAGGACATTTCAAAATATTAGGCGTATTAATTAGCATATTTCAAAACCACTAATCCAAATTGGTTCTGCTCTATATATCGACAAATTTATGTCCCATTTTTTAATAGAGCTGATATTACTTTTTACTGCCCCCTTTATTTCTTCGTGCCAGTTTGTACACCTTTTTGCAGAATTAAATAACTAAGGCCAGGGCCGCAGCCAGAAAAAAATTTCTTGGGGGGCCCGACAAATAATAATTGAAACTGGCCCCCCCTCGCTGCGGCCCTGCTGAGGACCACTATTTATTCGTATGGTGTACTCATTGGATTTGTACATTTTTCTAAAATCTAGGGAATCTTATTTTTCTGATTTTAAATGTGAACTTTTTGGAGTCTTTATTAAAAATGGAGTCTTTCATTATTGCCTGTATTTGGTGCTACGATTACGATCTACCTACAGTTATTATTTTTGTTTAGGAACTTCCTTTTGAACAGAAAGTTGGCATTTTTCCAACCGCTGTAGAAAATTAAAGTATATTTAAAATATTGTATTTACAAAGTTAACATAATAACTTAAGGGAAATACCGATGATATTTTCGGAATTGTTTTTATTACTGTGATGGGTGGCCTGCTGAATTTCTCTTGAGTGCTAGATTTGCCCCTTAGCTGGGTTCACTATAGGTACTAAACACAGAAAAAGATGCTTTTTTAATCCTCTGAGTGTGATATTAATTAGGTAGCTACATTTTTGCGCCGTACTTTGCAAATTAACAAGGTTTTTAATTCACTAATGTGAGAAACTGATACTAAGTTTGCTCTTAATTGCGATTAGAACTTTCGATAGTCGTAGTATTATATTGTACCCTGACTGAGACCTGAGAACACTATTGTTGTGATTCATTAGATTTTTTGCTATTGTGAATGAGTTATATTTCTAGAAGCAAGTCTTACATAAGCCTCGCTAAGCGAATTCTTTTTCTAGAATGAATAGATTAGCAGGAATAATCAAATTAATATTATTATTCAATTAAAATAGCAATTTTAGGTATAAAATATTGTAATTTATTCACGCTTTTTCCATTACAAATGTACAATCTGTAAATTCGTTGCACCTGTTTATTACAAAACTATTCTAAACACATTCCCTTTTCGTCCAAACTCCATTGCCAATTAATTTATGCACTATTGAAAACACTATCTAATATACTTAAGTACTTAATTTCAAACGTATTCTAAATAAGTATAATCTTAGACTTAAACTTGATCAGCAGCTCTTCAGGAGTAAAAGTTCCTTTTCCATTGTTTTACAAATATCATCAACATCGATCTGGCAATCAATAACTGCTGTATTAACAGAAATTTTCATCCAGAGACCATTAGGATGAGAAATTGCTGTTAACGCCACCGCTTAAAATTTCAAAATAAATTATTACTTTTAGATCTTAATAATATATCTTACCATTGTCCAAAGTAATGTTGTTCCTCATTTTCTATAATAATTAAGGACGAATATATTTAATTGCTTACGTGAATGTCCAAAACCATTTCCTGCAGAAACGTGATGACCAACAGTTTCACTACCCAACAAAGAATATTCATTTTTCACTCCTGGTAAATTGGAAACTAAAATTGTAGGTGTAACAAATTTTAGACAGAATCTATTTAAAACTGGAAAAAGAGCTCCAATAACACAACTAAAATAAAACGGCAGTAAATGCATCATTGTAGTTTTAAACTTATGAATATTTTCCTGTATTATCAAAAGTCGTGTAATTGGATCAGCAACGCCTGTTGGAAGTCCTATGCTTACACCAGTGCTGAAAAATAAATGCATTTTTGGTTGTTATTAAATATTCGAAAAGTAGCAGGTTTAGCCATCAGGGAACAAAAAAGACACTCCTTTATTACAAAAACGTAAAAAAAGTATTCCTTTTTTAAAAAGGAGTCTTTTTACCCTTTTAACCTTCTTTACATGTAAAGTGGAAGCCAATGGGGCACGCTGATACTTCAAAAAAGGTAAAAAGGCAAAAAATGACTGCTTTTTTAAAAGCTTACTTCTACCTTTTTTATGAAAAAGGTAAAAAGGCAAAACAGGACTGCTTTTTTAAAAACTGTCTTTTACCTTTTTTATAAAAAAGGTGAAAAATGTATTATTTTGTTCTCTGTTAGCCATCAGCAAGCAGTAAATACGATGTACACTTACAAATGATTTGAAAATGTTTCTGGATGTCCAGGCATTGGAACTGCCATCATGCAGTGAATAATCTCTGGTACTTTTCCGTTTTGTTTCATCATCGCTTCTCTAATTCCCGCAGTAAATGCAGAAAAAATCACAGCAGTTACTCCAACGTTGTGCATCTGTTTTATTTCTTTCAAAACTTCCATAGAAATTCTTTCGGACACGCAGTAGAAATAATTGTTTGTTCTTTTTCTTCCTGAATTACTCCAGATATTCTTTTCTTTAACTTTCATCATCATATCTGCAGCTTGATAAGGAAGTGCAATCATCATTTTTAAAACGGTAACAATCTGCCCAAGTCCAAGTTGCTTCTGAGATTTGGTCTGAGTTTCTATGAATCGTTCCACTTTATCCACATCGTCGAAGCACATAGGAATCCCAAAGTTGTTGATAAATGATATCCCATCTCCAATGCAATGATGAATTCTCAATAAAAATACAAAATGCTTTTGATTCGAAGATCCGGATATAAAATTTCTTATGATAAGCACTTCCCAGGGACTTCTCTTCAAGGTGAATGGTTTCGTCTGCAGTTCAGATTCTATCTCTTTTAGTTGTTGAAAATTGACTTCAGAATCTTCGAGGATATCTGGCGGTTCATAGTATTGAACATGTTGAGAAATGTCGAAATCCTTTTCCCATCTCCAGAACATAAAACCCATCCATTGGTATGGATATTGTTTCAATTTCTCATTTAATGGATTGTCAATTACTCTTTTCTGAAGATGAAGGCGGAGGGCTTCGATACTTAAATTGCCTTTGTGAAGAACGCAATACAAGATTGTTGACTTGGGATCTGTGTAAATGTCGTCCACGGCAAAGTTGCTACTTTTTACATCCACCAAACCATTTAAATCTGGACCAAGTACACCAAGGTAGGACACAATTAGCCTCGTAATGAATATTGGCGAAATCAATATTAGGGAGAAGAGTGTAACTATTAACACAACTACAGTAACACATAGTTTGTTAATTGTATTTAAAAGTTTCAACAAAACGTTAAGCATTTCAGCTACAGCTTTTGAGGTTAAATTATAAATAATTAATATGCCTCTAAATTAGCAGTGTAAATAGTTGTGGACTCTACCTGCGGCAGTTGGGTAATGCGAAAGGATGGAAGGAAGAGCCCTCATTATGGACATTTTAAAACTGAAATCTTAATACCATGTTTAGTTTGCTTTAAATAATGATAAGTAGTGGGATTTTCCATTCTGAGTGTGAGCTTAAAGTCATGATCACTGTTACGGCAAAAATCAGTTTGTAAAAATCTGCAGATTAGTTGGCAAAAATGGAAATTGGCAAATTGTACTTTGTCAACTATTAGCTCAAAAAATTGATCAAAGTAAATATTAAAGTACCGTCAAATAAATTATTATTAATTACGACCATCATAAGTCAAAGAAACAATCTCATAGTTATTCAAGTAAGAAAACTGTAAGCAAAACTCAACTATAGTGAATGTAATTGCCCTACGATAAGATGCGTATGCATATATCGTATATCGTTATTTATTTACAACATAAATTACAATTTCCAACACGACTAATACTGATAATGCATCACACATTCAAATACTGAGGAAAACATCACACCAATAATAGGAATTTTAATCATATTATATGCTTTTGCCAGGCTGATCGTACTCACTCACATTTTGCCAAACTCTCCGAATGGCCAAAAAGTGATTAAGAGATCAAATGCCAACATTTTTCGCTTTTGCCATTATCGCTGTTGCCAAATTGACCTACATTTTACCACAGGCTTACTAAAGCTGGTACAAGACAGTATTATAAACTAGGTCTTACTAAACAATTAAGAGACGTTGTCAGTTATCTGCGACGTGAGAAACTTATTTTATTTGTAATTCCGAAAAAGAAATTGATAGATTAAGCCTGAACTTATTACATGTTTTCCTGACAAGTTGTTGTTAAGGTTGGCATGTTAAATCAGTTTTATTAAGTTTTATTCCCATGAGGAAATCTTAGGAGTATTTATTTAGATGGGTGTTTTTTTTGTCTTTTACAGCAATCGTAATTCTGCATGCATCGTTGTTACTTATTGCGCATTTATGTAAATTACTTTGTATACAGACAAAATCATCATACATAAGGATGCATATTACATAGGTTCCCAGGTCATCCGGTAACTGATAAAATTCGACACAGTGCTATTACAGCAAATCATAAGAATTTCAAAGTCTGTGCTGAATTACACATATTTTATTGTTGACCATTCGCCAACACAAGCATTGATGCCGTAGTCATAGTGATAGTCAATATAGTACTCAGAAAACTAGCTGCAAGACGGATTTTGTCGTAATGAGTTCATTTCTATTTTAAATCAAGTGCATAAATATTTTTTATAATTGAATGTTTTACATAGGTACTCCTTTTGCCACATATATTTCCAGACGTTTATGAAAGTAAGACCTATCTATGTATCATTAGTATCATAAATACATATTATACAGTATAAAGACATCCAGTTTTAGCTGGAAAGGCTCAATAACTTTGTTTGGGTTGAACAGACCCTAAAGTTTGAGGAAGTAATGAAATTCCCTGTTAGTTTTAACGACCTTTGCAGAGTCGCATTGAGTAACTGAGCGTCAAACTTTCCATTAGCATTTAATAAATACATTTCCAATTATTATTTTCGAAAATTCTAGTAGTAGTTAAAAATGGAGTATTTAATTTTCACTATAATGTTGTATATACTGTCCTTAAGTTTGGAAACGGAATGCATTCTTACGAGAAGGTTAAACTATGACGCAGTTTTGTATGAAGAATTTTCTATAGACTCTAAATCTGTCCAGTTTAGTAGGACCAATAAAGAAATGTGGAAAAACTTGACTTCGTTGATGGAAAATAATGCAATGGAAGACGAGTCTATGCTTTGTACACGTGGAAAAGGCTCGTAAGTAACATTTTGGTCCTTCCAATCAATTAAATACAGACTTGATATACATTTAATTTTTCAAAAACAGTTGGTTTGGATTTCCTGGTGAGAATTACACTCCCAAAGGTTTGAGGTACCTGCTAATTGTCGGAGAGAATTGCTTCCCAGCAAAACAGGTTAGAGCTTCATTTCTCTCATTATTTACTGCTTTAACCTTGCAGTCAATAAAATTGTACAATTAAAATTAATTTTTGATATTTTGATAAATTAATGAATCATGCAATTTTATTGGATGATCCATTTATATTCCAATCGTGTATGTAGAGCCTTGTCTGCATTTTACTGACGTGGCAGTTTTTATCCTAACTACCAACAGGAAATAACTAGCAATTTTTAGAATTCTTTTCTAGGAAAATGAATAAAAACTGCCTTAACTAAGAAAGTTTCAATTTAGAATGTCCATCCTTTTAAATGATTTAAATAATTAACGCTGTACATTTTTTATATTAGTTAGTACCAAGGAACAAAAAGGTACTCCTATTTTACAAAAAAAGTAAAAAATAACTAGCTTTTTAAAAAAAAAACATTGCTTTTTAATTAAAAATAAGTCATTTTTAACTTTTTTGCCTTGTTTACATGTAAAGTGAAAGCAAATGGCCAGCTGCTACATTTAAAAAAGGTAAAAAGGCAGAATAGTACCGCTTAAAAAAAACTTACTGTGACCTTTTTTATAAAAAAGCTAGAAGGCAAAAAGGTCTTTTTTTGTTCCCTGGCAGGTACAAATGAATCTGGTATTCAATTTTCATTATTTATATTCACCATTTTCTTGCAATTTTTGTAGATTCGATCGTTAGAGCCTGTTGGAGACATAAGGAGGAGCATGATAAATTCCATCATTTTCTTTACATTACCTCATTTCACAGGAGAGCAGCAAATAATGTCGGATAAGGATGATAAGGCTTCATTTGATGCCCAGTCGCTAGTGATAATTGGAATGAAAGAATATCTTGTGGAAGGAGCTGGTCCAGATGGACCGATGAAAATCTGCTTAAAGCCGCAGAAGGAAATGGAGATTTGTATAATGAATGATCTAGATGCAAGTTTAGGAATGGCTGGGCCAAAATCATTCACGGCACAATCAGATTGCGGAGCTGATGATGACACTGTCAAGTTAGTATACATGGACACTTGTTACGACGAAGGAACGTACGGCATCACGCATGATGAAGGTTGAAGATTTCATTTAATTTTAATTTGATTTCAGGTTCATTTAATTTTAATTTCTTACGGCATGTCGACATTTTGTCCGAATAATAATATAAAAACTGTTTCAGATATGTCTCCAAAAAATATGCGGAAAATGTGTACCGAAACAGTGGAACAACCCATTAAAAATGATATGGGCTTGATTATGGAAGTGTTTGATGCAAGAGTGAGAAGACAACTTCAAGGAAGAGACCCAATTTCTTTACCATCAGAAGCAAATTTCAAAGTTATGTTGTTCAATACAATCATGGATGTTTTTGAAGACGCATGTGATGTCGATAAGGAATACATTGGAATATTTAAAACCGTTTTCTTAATGCGAATGCGTACTATTTGGGACCAGGATAAAGCCAGTATCGGCATCGAAGATGAAAAATGGAAAGAAACGATGACTTTCTTAGAAACATGTCACGCAGGGGATAAAGCTGGCGCGGTAAATTCATCACAGAATTTTACTATTACAAAGTGGGTTGAAGTAAGGCAGTGGTAGCACAAACACCTATTTAATGTAATTGTTTAATTAGGTTAGGTAAGTCCCTTGAAATATGGTCCTGGTATGGCCTGTGTATTTCATGGCGCGATTTTTAAAATGTACAACCTTTACCTTATTTCAACCACAAAGTGAAAAACTGGTTATGAATTTGGAAAAAATATTATTATTAGAGGTTTTATGCATTTAAATTTCAGTAACTGTTTACAAATATCGATTGTTGAGATGCTTTATGCTAAAAATATAACCTAGATACATAATATTTCGATTTTCTGTAAAAAAATATTGGTATTTAATATTAATAGGACAAAAATGATTGCTAATTTTCCTTAATTTTCTGCTTTCAAAGGAAAAATTATCTGATTGGATAATTATTTTAAAATTATATTCAGAGAACTATAAGTGCCACGCCGTGCGATGAGTACATTAATGCACCACGGGGTATGGCGGAAGGAGCGGCTTTAGAAGAAATGATGAATGGAGATGATTTCGATCCAATTATTGACCAAGTGTGGATGATATTTGAAATGGTGATTCCCTATTGCAACTCCCTAAATGAATACGACGATAATAAATGGGCAGAAATGCAAGGAATATTGAGGAGATACTTTTTGGGGCCACTCAAGAATCAGTGGTATGTAATTTAGTATTAGCTACAGAATTACTACAATTGGTTATATAAACTGTGAAGTTGTTGACCTTTCTAAGAAATGTTTAATGGGTTTAATATTACAGGAGATTTCCACACACTTGGAAGCAACTGTACCCTACAATGTTCCATGGTTTTGATATGGAGACGCAGAAAATGAAAATCATTTCATGTGTAAACAATCTATTAAAGAGAATCTCAGCTACAGATCCCATAGGACGAAATATGTGGGCATTAGAAAACGATCAAAATGAGCAGCCAATGATGAAGGCCAGAAAAATCCTGTAAAACTAGAGTAAATATTCAACGGTGACTATTCTAAAGTTTAATACATAAAATGCTTATTAAAAATCGTAGAGATACCTAAAACAATAGAAAAACGACACTCCATTACTTCCTGGTCCATTGACATTCTACTCATTAAAAATTATTTACGTTCTACGAAGTATGCTAGGATTAAGCATGAGCAGGGAAAAAAAAGGACATTGTTTACAAAAAAGGTGGAGTAAGATTTTTAAAAAGCATTCCATTTTTGCCTTCTTTTGGTGTAGCAGCGTGCCCCATTTACTTCCACTTTACATGTAAATAAGGTAAAAATGACTGCTTTTTTAGAAAAAGTAGTACTTTTCACCTTATTTTGTAAAAAATGAGTACCTTTTTTGTTCTCTGAATATGACTGACTTGGGTTATAAGTTATACGGTGTTGTGTATTGTATTAAGAGTATGTCGTAATTGGTGTTTTACTCACTGGAAATTGAATATGTTACGGTATTGGGGGCATGCCATAAATAGAAAACATTTACGGCATGCCGAATTTATACTCCGGTGTACGGTATGTAATAGTATCAATCATCTATTAGCTTATTTTTAAATTAATCAAAATAAGACATGTTGAAAATGTTTTTGATGCCTGTTAAAACAAAAATTTACTAAAACATTATCAACCTAAGTTGTTTATGACTAGAATGACTAATGACTAACTTAGACTTGTTTACATATAAGGTGAATAAAAACAATTTAATGGGTATTATTTAGTTGCATAGTAATTTGCAAAGAATATTTTATTTCCGCTTTGACCCATATATAAAAAAAATACAATTCTATTCATAGTTCCCTGCATTCATAAAAATAAATTAATTTACCACAAAAAATCGTTTTGTGGACATATGACGACAATATCAGTTTTAGAACAGTTTTCTAAAATCTGCTTCTAATTCATTGATTTCCGTATGATAATATTCAGCAATCTCTTTTAATACGGCTTGTTCTTTAGGCCCTGCAAGAGTAATGGCAAGTCCTTTTCGACCAAATCGACCACCTCGGCCAACTCTGATAAAAGTTAAAAACATTAAATAAATTCCTGATAGTTAACAAAAATCATAGAGAGATAATCAAGATGTGAAAGTAGAAAAAATTTATGACAATTGCAGAATCATCATTCTACTAAGAAAACTTTTGTCGAACCCATAGCTATCTAACGAGTGCTAAATGATGTACAGTTACCTTAGGTTTAAATATCGGATGTATTGAATATAATGTAATTTAAAAACATACCGATGAATGTAATCAACCTTATGCATTGGCAAATCATAATTAATCACGCAGTATAACTGCTGGACATCTACTCCACGTCCAATAACATCAGAGGTAATCAGGACTCGATTCTTGCCAGAACGAAATCCTTGTAAAATGTCCTCTCTTGCATTTTGACGCATATCGCCACTCTAAAAGTTAAAATAATCCCTTGATGATTATATTATTCCTACACAGCATTTAATAACACGAACGAGTATTTATGTGTGCATACCATAATGCCTAGGTCGACATCTAAGTCATGTAAACGGTTCTTAAGCCGTTTCACCATCGCCCGAGTGCTGCAAAAAATCACTACGTGTGACTTGGACAGAAAGGGATACATGTCCCTTATAGTCTCCACTTTTTCATCGTCATCATTCACATTTATGTAGAATTGCTTGATTCCTTCCAAAGTAAGGTCTTCATTGTTGATTAGAAAAGTTTTTGGACTTCTCATAAGCGAACTTGTCGCATCCACCACATCAGGTGGCATTGTAGCCGATGCTAATATGATTTGTGCATCTCCGCTGATATCTTTCGTTATCTGAAACATTAATAATCTTAATTAGTATTAAGTAAAATGATTTACACTTTAAGTATTCAATTGAGGTGTGGAAATTATGGAAATAATCATTACTGACAACATTTCTTTTGTTTAATGATGTTTGAAAAATTGTTTTATTTATATACAGCTTAGAAATTGACATTTGACTTGACTTTGACTGCTTCACTGTTTAAATAAAAGTAAATTGTAAACTAAACTGTAAATTAAAGTTTCTATTTAAATAGGTAATATATATAACAAAATGTTGATGAAATCTCTGTAAGCTGTAAAAGGAGTTATCGAATTAAAGATTTCAAGTATTCATCGAGGTCAAATAGCAATTTTTACATCATAAGTAAAAAATTAACATCGAAGTTAAATACTTCAGATTTGTTGGATTGGATTGCAAAGAGTTTTGTTACCTTAGCTAACTTCCTACATTGTTTCATGTCCGTCAACCATTTATCCGCCTCGTCTAAAGCAAATATGTTCACATCACAAAGTTGAATATACCCAAGACCTACCAGCCCTTCAATTCGACCAAGAGTTCCAACAACAATGTGGATATTTTCTTTTCCAAGATTACTTTTGTTTATTTCTAAAGTACGACTGTTTCCTCCAGTGCAGACGAGGATCTTGACTTTAGTGCATTGAGCCAAAGCAGTAAATACTTCGCCAATCTATATGACAAAACATTCAATCAAGAAAAAATTATAAAAATTCACGATCGTTTTTAACATATTTTACCTGTTGGGCTAACTCTCGTGTGGGGGCCAAAACAAGGCATTGAACGTTGGTTTTCTTGCTACCAGTATTTATAGCCTCGATTATTCCAATGCAAAAAGCAGCTGTTTTTCCCATTCCTGACTGAGCCTGCAGTATGACATCTCGTCCTTTCTTTATGAAAGGTATTGCTCCTTGTTGAATTTGCGATGGTCGTTCTAAACCGTAAGCGTGAATTCCCTTCAGAATGTCGTTTGATAATTTAAGATCCTCAAAGCGAATATTAGGCCTTGATTCCAGTCTCATGTCCGCAAATAAGGAGTCAATCTGCAAATGCATATAGTCAAAATCTATCCATTTAGATATCATATTGATTAAAAAATTATGCCATCGTATACACCTCTGGGGAATAAACTAATATTTCATTGTGAATGAATAGGATTCCCCGGAATAGGAATTATTTTGATTCAGAGAATTATTGTTCAACATAGACAGTCAAAAGAAATGCTCATCCATGTCACATTACCTACGGAATGTACGGACAACGGAACGGAATACTTCCAAAATGAAAACTTCAGATACGGAAATATGAAATAAAATTACCTCGTCTTCTGTAGGCAGAGGCAATGTGGGAGGTTTCCTTTGGAAAATGCCTTTAAAAGTCTTTTTCTTAGTTCCTCTTGTCATTTTACTTGACTTTTGGATCCTTTAGATTAGAATATCTAGAGACAAGGCATCCACAGACAGACCGATATCTGGAATCCAAAAAAGGCTGAAGGTAAAAATTCCAATTAGTCAAAATGTAGTCAAACTGAAGTTTTCTCAATTTTATTATTTGTGATTTGTGACTCGTCGTCATCAATTGAAGAATGAAGAAAGGACAAAGAAACTTGCCCCTCCACTAACTCCACTCCATTCAAATCCACAGCAAAACGTTCAGACCAGAGCGGCACTTCACAAGATTTCGATGCCTTTTGTTGTCCGAAGTTTGAGCTCATAGCCCCACTTACTTTGGAATCCAACCAAATTGCAATGTTATACACGCCCGCCAAATGGTAGGTAGCCGACCGCCTAAAGGTACATATTATGCGACAACGGAAAAGCGCATAATGCGATAGCCGAATGTTATTTGCCGAATCCGATTTAGGCTGAAAGGATATATAGCCGAATTCGAATGGGTTCATATCCGAATCCGAACAAAATAGCATCCGGATATCTTATATCCATGGTACTTATCTGAATCTCAATCTACCAAAATTTTTTAGAGGTGGGAATAGTTTACCTATCAGACCACCATGCCAGCATGTCCCAAAAACCAAATGGAAATGGTTTTAAGATTTCATACAGGTGTTCCTAAAGTACTTGGTGATATTTGCGAGTCCCTCCTTGCCACCAGAGAAGTATTTTTAGACTACAATATGCCTTTGAAGAAAACTTGGAAAATATTTTACCAGGTTCTGAAAAACGAAATCGGTATTTTGGCTAGATAGATATTGATTTTTAACTTCTCCATCATTTGTTGGGAAAAATATTTTTATCGTGTCATTATAACATTAACTTAAATTTTAAATTTTTTAAATATTTAACAGACAAATTCTACGAAAATTGTTCGATATCCTCCGTACGAGAACTGCATGAAAGATTCTCCGACCTTCCGTAACTGCGTAAGAAAAGATATAAAATAATTGTACGAGAATTAATCTTGCGTATATATATTTAATCTTAACTTTACACAGATTTAGTGGAAGATGAAAACCAAGTAACGGAACGAAAAGGCTATAGATACATACCTTAAAATATATAATATTCACTGTTTCAAATGTCATGATTTGTGATAACTAATATATACAGAAAAGTTAAAATATCGGGATTTATTTGTCTGAGTAATACTACACTTATTTAGAGTCTTATTAAATCATATAGGTAGTTCGAAACGCCAATAAGCAATGCAAGGCTAAAATGTGATCTAGTATCTAATGTGCAACAAAAATTAATAGTTAATATATTCATGGATTTATTATATTGACTAAATGCATATTACTTCAAATTCAAAAATATTGAATTTCAAAACGTGAATGTGTACTCCTGTGAAAAAGTATAGAAAATTCTGATATATTTTTTAAAGAATGGTACATTCACTTAGTTGTCTAATCTCCTGCATATCTAAACTATTACTTACTAAATACTAATCACTATATTATGGGAAGGGTAATCGAGTCTGCTGAACTAAAACAGATGTCCATGCCCAATGATATAGTAATTATTTCATTTCTACTACATTTCGAATTACAGTCAAAGTAAGTTATGAAGACGATAAAAAATTAGGAGTCAATACTCAATTAAATAAAATTATAATTAACTTTAATCCACAATAGCGTAGATCAAGAAAAACACAAACTTTAATTGACAGAAACAATAAGCAATAAAGGGTTACCACAAAAAATCGTTTCTTTATTGGCAGTTTAATAATCAAAAAGCTGCTCAAAGTTCACTCCTAGCTCTTGAATGTCCGAGTGATAAAAATTAGCAATTTTCGTCAATTTCTTCATGTCTCTGTCATCTACGAGAGTAATTGCCAGGCCCTTGCGTCCAAATCGACCTCCCCGGCCAACTCTGTTGAACAGAAAAGATAATAAATTATATAATTATTTCAAATAACTTGCTAACTACATTTTGCTAAATCATACTTTAGAAAATTTGAAAGTTAATCATTTTGTCATCTAATTCTCGCCTACACTCAAAGAGAAAGAGTATAACTTTTATTTCGTCGTTTCAAATGTTGTTTACAGTAAAACTTTTATCTTTCGAAATAGAACTTGGCAAAGAGTTATAATTTAAGAAGTAATGATGTTCGAGTACATCATAAACATACCGGTGAATGTACTCAGTTGTCTTCGATGGTAAATCATAATTAATGACAGCGTACAAATGCTGTACGTCAATTCCACGTCCAAGCAGATCTGAAGAGATAAGAACACGCTTCTTTCCATCTCTAAAATCATTCAAAGTCATCTCGCGCTCTTTTTGACTCATTTCTGCACACTAAACGGATAATTACATAAAATAGTACACAAATTAATATCTGTTGGAATGGGAAGCCTATTCGTATAAATAAATAAAAGGAGTATAATAAGTATAGTAAAACATAAAAATATGAATTTAATAAGCTATAAGTCTACATTCAGCTGACAGCTGATTAAAGTGTATATCGGCTTCAAATACAATTTAGTTCTGATTGGGAAGTTTCTTTGTGGATTTCATAATATTGTGATATTATACTAAAAGCTCAAAAACAAATAAATTTTAAAGGTGACAACAGTTTTATGAAAACTTTGTCCAACCCAACTCATACTTTAAGAGTAAACTTTAAAACTGCATAAATGATACAGCTTATTTGGGCCCGTGTATTCGTTATCACCGAAAGTGTCACCGACCCCCTCCGATTACGACCAAAATCGCTGAGCATATGTCTAAAATAGAGTAATTAACGAAATGGACCTTCAAAATTTTTTAAAAAATAAGAGGGGGCGTGGGGGGTAAGGGGAAGCTTTTCCATTGGGAAGAAAGATTGTGACCAAACGGTAAGTCATAAAATTCTTTAGTTTTTTTCTAAAATAGCATAGATAGGTGCTTCATCCTGGCAAGGTATAAATTTTATTCAATTCGAATATTTTGGCGCGAAAAAAAATCGGTGAACCTGAAATTAGCAATAATTCAAACATTGTGGGTTGAAAATGGCACATATCGACTAAATATTGAATATAAAAGATGCTAGATCATCTTAAATCTCTTTTCTAAGCAAGAACAAGGTTACATACCCAAAATTTATTAACCCCTGTCCGGGGAAGCGGGGGCGATATAAGTTTGGATATTTAATTTCTCAAAATCTATTACGCCTAAAGACTTTAAACCACCGCCAAACAACTCAGCATCATGTAATGCATCATGGCATGGTGGTATATTGTGTGTCACCCCACCCCCTGAGGGGTGTGTAGGGGAGGCTTAAGTTTAGAATTCCAATATCTCCAAAACTATTTGACTTACGGACTTGAAACTACAGCCAATCAACTCAGCATCATGTAATGCATCATGGCATGGTAGTATATTGTGTGTTTCCTAACCCCCTTGTGGGGGTGTAGGGGAGGCTTAAGTTTGGAAACCCAATATCTCCAAAACTATTCGACGTACGGACTTGAAACTACCGCCAATCAACTCAGCATCATGTAATGCATCATGGCATGGTAGTATATTGTGTGTCGCCCCACCCCCTGAGGAGGGTGTAGGAGAGGCTTAAGTTTGGAAACCCAATATCTCCAAAACTACTCAACGTACGGACTTGAAACTACCGCCAATCTACTCAGCATCATGTAATGCATCATGGCATGGTAGTATATTGTGTGTTTCCTCACCCCCTTGTGGGGGTGTAAGGGAGGCTTAAGTTTGGAAACCCAATATATCCAAAACTAATCAACGTAGGGACTTAAAACTACCGCCAATCAACTCAACATCATGTAATGCATCGTGGCATGGTAGCATATTGTGTGTCACCACACCTACCCTGCTAGCCTGCTACCATGTCATGATGCATTACATGATGCTGAGTTGATGGACGGTAGTTTCAAGTCCGTACGTTGAGTAGTTTTGGAGATATTGGGTTCCCCTTCACCCCCCACAGGGGGTGTGGTGACACACAATATACTACCATGCCATGATGCATTACATGATGCTGAGTGGATTGGCGGTAGCTTCAAGTCCGTACGTTGAGTAGTTTTGGAGATATTGGCTTTCCAAACTTAAGCCCCTCCTACACCCCCCTCAGGGGGTGGAGTTTTACACAATTTACTACCATGCCATGATGCATTACATGATGCTGAGTTGATTGGCGGTAGTTTCAAGTCCGTACGTCGAATAGTTTTGGAGATATTGGGTTTCCAAACTTAAGCCTCCCCTACACCCCCACAAGGGGGTTAGGAAACACACAATATACTACCATGCCATGATGCATTACATGATGCTGAGTTGATTGGCTGTAGTTTCAAGTCCGTAAGTCAAATAGTTTTGGAGATATTGGAATTCTAAACTTAAGCCTCCCCTACACACCCCTCAGGGGGTGGGGTGACACACAATATACCACCATGCCATGATGCATTACATGATGCTGAGTTGTTTGGCGGTGGTTTAAAGTCTTTAGGCGTAATAGATTTTGAGAAATTAAATATCCAAACTTATATCGCCCCCGCTTCCCCGGACAGGGGTTAATAAATTTTGGGTATGTAACCTTGTTCTTGCTTAGAAAAGAGATTTAAGATGATCTAGCATCTTTTATATTCAATATTTAGTCGATATGTGCCATTTTCAACCCACAATGTTTGAATTATTGCTAATTTCAGGTTCACCGATTTTTTTTCGCGCCAAAATATTCGAATTGAATAAAATTTATACCTTGCCAGGATGAAGCACCTATCTATGCTATTTTAGAAAAAAACTAAAGAATTTTATGACTTACCGTTTGGTCACAATCTTTCTTCCCAATGGAAAAGCTTCCCCTTACCCCCCACGCCCCCTCTTATTTTTTAAAAAATTTTGAAGGTCCATTTCGTTAATTACTCTATTTTAGACATATGCTCAGCGATTTTGGTCGTAATCGGAGGGGGTCGGTGACACTTTCGGTGAAAATGGAAGTAGGAGCTCATTTTGGAGAACGACTGTTTTTTAGTTACCGAAAAAAGAAAAACAATAATAATTAAAATTGAAGTGAATAATTAAAGTGTACCATGGTAGCTATGTCAATGTTCAGTTGGCCTAAAATTTTGCTGAGCCATTTAACCTTGCTCCGAGTACTGCAAAACACAATCGAGCGAGAGTCATTTTGTCCCAAATATGGATAAATATCCCGAAAAACTTCCAACTTGTTCTCTTCGTGACCAACGTTTACATAAAACTGTTTAATTCCCTCCAACGTCAGTTCTTCATTGTTGATTAAGAGTTTTACTGGATCTCTCATGATGTAACTTGCTTCTTTTAAAACAGGTGATGGCATTGTAGCACCAGCCAAGATGATTTGAGCTTTATTGCTGATCTCATTGAGTATCTGTGATAGTAAATATATTTCATTGCAAATTTGACAGCTGACATCATAATAATATTAAAACAGTATTGTCAACCTTGGATATGTCTCTTTCGAATGATCGGTCTGATAGCAGCAAATCAGCTTCATCCAGAGCAAAAGTGTTGATAGTAAGAGGCTGAATGTATCCACGCTTCATCAAGGAAGTCATTCGGCCTAAAGTCCCAACAACGATGTGAACAGCATTCTGTTTGAGTTCCAGTACATCGTCCTTCATAGACGTTCCACCAATGCAAACCATAATTTTGATGTTCGTAAAGTGGCCCAAAATAGCTAATACCTCTCCAATCTGTAATTTTGAAAGAATTTCAAAACATAGAAATAGTTGCAATATTTATTTAAAGCAATCTTTTTTACCTGTTCTGCTAATTCCCGGGTTGGAGCCGCGATGAGACTTTGGACGTACGGATTTGTAGTATCAATGCGCTCGAGGATTCCAACACAGAATGCAACAGTCTTTCCCATTCCAGATTGAGCCTGGAGGATGACATCTCGTCCTTTTATAATAAAAGGAATGGCTTCCTGCTGCGATTGTGTAGGCCACTCCAAACCATAAGCACAAATTCCTTGAAGAATATTATGGGATATCCCCAAATCCTCAAAACTCAAATTACTAACTTTCGGATGCTCAACTTTCGCAGGCTTCTTCACATTTTTAATCTTTCTACTCCGCTTTTGTGTCATTTTGTTTTATGCTCGAATTTCAACTGCTTGTTTTTAAATATAGAAATTGGTATTGGAATCCAAATTGTCTTGAGGAGACTGTCCCAGACCTGGCGAAGTCGTTTATCGCTCTCTCACACCACCACACTCTGAATCTGAACGGGAAGGAAGTGAGGAATCTAGCCAGTTGCCTTGGCGGGAATCTCTCTCTGTCTGTTGACTCTCTGATGTAGTAACATTATTTAGTTTTGCTTAAGGGCGGAAAACTAGCAAAACAAGCACAAGCACAGACTCTTCTCAACAAAGTTTTTGCTTTTGTGTCAATCAGTCATATTATTTCATTTTTAGCAGCATCAGCCGAAGCCGAATAAACTTATAACACATTATGTTACAACTGTAATAAATTCGTAGCTGATGTCCATTGGTTTTAAAAAGCTCAATTATTTCCTGAATTATTAGGAGTTTTAGAAAAGACATACTAACTAAAAAAAATGCCACTGCGATTAATGCTATTTCGGGCGAAATCGGGGCCATCATAGGTACCTTTTGTATCTCTCTGTAGTTTAGTACCTATATTTTAAGTTTGGAACAATAATTTATTAAAGTCTTTGGACAATGACCATGAAAGAATGAACGTTTTTCTTAAATTATTCTGTATTATATAATAAATGCTCAACTATTAAAATGATTTATCTGAATTCAAAATATATAATTTATGCTACCTATAGAGATTTACTAGACAAATAAAATTAGAATGATTATTGATTATGACACCAAGGAATTTTTTCGAACAGCCAAAAAAGACAAACTCTGTAATTAGCACTGTTATTAGAACTCCTTTTCCGTTAAGTTATATATTATGCATATTTGGTCTTTCAACATCTTTTTGTCAACACAAATATTGCAAGATTTTTTTCAACACCTTTTTGTCAACAGGTTATAAGGATATATAAGGTCTAAGATGATATTATATGTATAACTGTATAAGGTATTTTTTCTTGTTGACATTTCGGTGTTGACAATTAGGGAGCGAATCGCATAATGTATAAGTTATATTCGAAACATTGTTGATTGTCGCGACTAATGTCCGTATTATGATCCTCTCCTCGTCATCGTTTATGTAAGATCGTAAATACGCTGATTTCCACGAATTTTGGACAGGGCCGCAGACAAAAAAATTTCGGTGCATTTTTTGCGTTTTTACGCAAAGATTTCTTTATTTTCTCGATTTCCGGGTGACCTCACTACGCTACGGCCCTTTTTTTATACGTCTTGAGAAGCTCTCAGAATTTAAGGCGAAGACGGTCCTAAGATTCTTAAAGAGACTGACTGTAAAAAAATGTTAAGTAATGTTGTATGCACATCATCTAGGTATATATCTAATGCATTCAGAAAAAAATGACTCAATATACTTTTAAACATTTAAAAACAATTACAAACGTTTAATTTTTCATGAATAAATAAAGAACAGATTCAAGTTTGAACAATTTGAAATGAGACCTACTGTTTAATTTGTAAAATAGGTTTTACTTTCAATGATATTTTTGTGCTTTTCGACTTTTAGTTGCATGGGACTTGGAAGTCTTACTTTTTTCATGATGCATGCTTCGACCTTGAGTTTCAAAACTTCCTTTTAACTTTCGTCCAACTATTGCTGGTATTACAGGTAGTATAGGAACATCGGTCACTGCAATTAGTGGTATTGCAACTTCTCCCGGGTAGATTTTCGGTATTTTATCTTTTCTACTTCCTTTCTTCTGTGGAAACATTCTTCCCTCCAGAATATGCGCTTTTTTATTGAAAGTTCCAGCAAGTCCATCCGTATCATTTCCAGCCCGTTCCTTAGTCCGCTCATCCTTCAACATTTGCCTTAGCCTTTTCAGTTTCATTTTCACAGCCTGAAGCTTGGAAATGGCGGAATATTTTTTGGTTGTTATTTCAATCGACAAATCCTTAGTAGTCAAATCCACCATACTTCTTCCTTTGAATTTTCGCGATTTTCTTGGCTTAGATGAATGTTTTGATTTTTTTATTGGAACAGTTTTTACTACTTGATGATGGTCTATTTGTATTTGTCGGGATCCGTCGCCCATGTCAACATGCTGGACAAGTTCCGCGTGGGTAGACCTTTTATGTGTATGTGTGGTAAGCAAAGGAAGTCCTCCTTCAGCTGTCACTGTTTGGACTGAAGATTCAGAGTGAGGACTTGCCGCTGACAATGGGCTGACAAGGAAGCACAATCGCGTTGCCAATATTACCAAGTGAGTGATCATTTGAAAACCAATACAATATAAAGCCTTTTTTCAAGTATTTATCAAATCCAATTTTCTTAGACGATATATCTCAATAGTTTTTAAACCGCTAAATAATTACATGCACATTTCAGAAAATACAGGCCGTTGCACTATCACTTTGTTGCCGAACGAGTCCTAAAAATCTCCATTGTGTACTTGTCAACAATAAATAATGATTTTCATTGTTAAGGACATTAAATAGGTCAATTATTATTTGTTCTCTATAATGTGCAATGTAGGAGTGAATAAACCTTATAATGTCCATGTGCCAAATTTGGCGGAAGTAAAACTGAAAATATAATGTAGAAATACATCATCACTATGCCTAATGCCTAAAAGGACTTTTTCTGGTTTTATGCACTATAGAGCACATTATATTATATAGTAAAGGCTGCTACTGCTATATATAATTATGTAGTTTGTATAGGTAATTAAAGCATTTGGTTCGCAATGAGAGTTAAGACTATGCAATTGCTTTTTTTCCTTTTCAGCTGTATGAAGTAGACTTTTATTTCATAGCAAATAAATCAATAGAAAACAAATTTATGCTAACGGAATAAACAATGAAATATTTATAATTGTGTTTGTATACCCGAACATTTGTAACTACCTGAAATGAAATCGGATTATAGAAAGGATGTTGTAAACATCTAAATATATATACTTGTTATGCAAACCATTTTTGTGCCATTTTTCCATAAAAGTTAATCATCACAATATACACTCGTAGACTTTTGTTACGTGCATGCATATATGACTGTATTATGTATGTATCTAATGTATGTTTACATGAACGTGTCCCTCTGTCCCTAAACAAGGCACGTATTTAGAAGAGGCGGAGTGTGAAGAGCGGAGAACCCCTAAGTCAGAAAATGAGGAATTTTAAAAATAACTAATTGCCCAATCGACTATGAACGAATTCATGGGTGTATGATTGATTGAAAGGTGTTTAAAAGTTTTAAAAAGTTGACTTTAATTGCTTAAGGCTGACTCGGCTTACACCAGTTCCTAATTTTTATGCTCTTTTAAAAAATTATTTTGGTTTTAAAACTGTATTTTACATGGGTTGTACCAACGGTGTTTTTAAGGGGGAGTGGAGTGTTTGAGCAAAAATTACTCAGGGTAGGGAAGTCGGTTGAACGTAAATTAATGGGATTTTTAAGACAAGTGAGCATGAAAGTCCAATTTTTGAAAATTATTTTTTGAAGCATCGAAAATTAATTTTGATACCTTTGATTTTAATTAGGGAAATAAATACAAGAAAAATATATTGCTGAATTTCTCCTGAGTGCTAGGTTTTTGTTCCTTTGCTGGGTCCACTAGTTATAAATGAATATTATAAATAATTATTATGATTATGAAAAATATTACCGAAGTAGTTCACAGCTTTGATTTTCTGGAATTAAAAACATGGTATAATCATTTTGGTTAAATAGAGGAAGACGGTTTTCCTCGTATAAGTATGGCCAAGAGTAATCAAGTGGATAGCATTTTGGTTAAATATCAGCATAACCAGCAAGTATTTTCCATTCATATGGGTATTAGTGCATGTATGTATTTGGGGTAAATCCTTTTTCAGTTATTTTAGTATACAGTTGACTTTGATATTTACCCAGGAACATCAGTCGAGTTTCAAAATTTGTTTCATAATCGTCACAATTGTTAAATACCATTGAAAATTTCAGTCACTGAAAGCCAGAGGCACATTGCAATGTTACAAAGGCTAAAATTTCTGTTTTGTGTTCTATGCACTGTTGTCCACTTCGGCGTGGCTTCCTCGGCACTCGGTTCAGGACCAAATGGCGTAATCCAAATGCAGTAAGTCAATGGGTCACGTTTAAATGGGTACTTTCTTGTACATTGTACTTTCCTTCGTATATTATGTGGTAGGGGATAATATTATAAAATGACCATAGAATTTTTTTAAGTGAAAGGAATTAAAAAATAAGAAATCATTAATTATAAAGTAGATGTACTGTTTGAATCTATAAAATATTTAACTTTCGATTACATTATTTCAGGACTTTACGTTCCATACAGGATTCAGTAAGCCATGTCTTACAAAAACTTAAAATTATGGAAACAGACATTAAAAATGTCAAAACCACGGTAAGGATCAAATTTTAATTAGGCATTAAGTAATCACCTTATTGCAAAATGATTTTTATTCTTAGATTGTTTAGTGTGGTGTTTTAAGCCCATTTATGTATATATTTAGTTAAATGACAAAAATGTGCTTAATTTAGATTGGGACTATTGAGCGTACGAGTGTGGATACAAATCAATTGATGAAGGTTCTTGTAAACAAAAAAGTGAAAACATTGGAAACCGCACAAAGGGAGACAATAAAACAGATAAAAACAGTGGAAAGTAAATTACTAAGTCACTTGGTTACAGAGTTGGATAATGGGCATCGAGATGTTAAAGTTTTGCAGACAGAAAAGATATATGACGATGTATTAGCAAGGGAAAAGGACGATGCAAATCAATCGACGCAAATAATTCCGAACGAATCAATTGTACTTGAGATGGTCCAGAAGGACTCTAGACCGCATCCTTCAAAAAGACAAGTTCGAAGTGATAATTTTGCGAGAGGATGTGGATTAACCAATGCTAAACCGGTAGAGACAGCACTTAGAGACGACACTAGGAGATTGTCAGAGTTAATAACAGAGTTACGTACACTAACATCAGAAATCAGCAGGCGACCGCATCCTATAAGCTCTGAATCGAAAAAGATAATTGAAATCGACGATGAAAGACAATTGAATAGACCTGGACAGGAGGTAATAGAAAAAAAACAGCAGATATCACATCAGGAGGCAATTGAAAGAGAACATCAAGCAATGATTGCGCTGCTGAAACAAACTCCCTCCAAAAAAGTTCATTGATTGGCAAAAAAATATTTCCTGAATCTTTGCATAATGGCGTGTATGTCATTGTTTATTTTAAATGCATTAAATTAAATTATAATATTTGTTAAATTTATGCATGCCCATTATGAGGCTCTTATCCGATTAATTAGACAAAATAAGAGTATTAGTAAAGTAAGTAAGTGTCCATAAGTACTACAAGGTGTTGAAAGCCTGGCATTTATAAATCTTATAATAATACCAAATTGGTTGGGTAACCATTCAGAATGCGTAGAGTCATCCTTTCTGAGGCTTCAGAAATTCTAGAAGAACATTGTGCATTTTTCATGTTATATTGTCCCGTCTATGGTGCTTTGATACTAGTAAACCTTATAAGTGTAACCACATAAACGCTTACTGATTTCAATAAATATAACGATTCAGTTTAACAGAAAATGATTCAAAATACACCATCAGGTGCAAATTTAAATGAAATTATTGAGGGGTTCGCAAGTATTTATTCTTCGATGTGTGTACTATGCTATGAATGTTTACACGGTTTGCATTTAAAAAATCGACATGATTAAAAATACATTACACCTAATGCAAGTTAACTGTAATTACATAGATATTTTATAATTTCGTCTCATCTGTACGCTCTAACATAATCACAGAATGCTGTGAGATAAATGCAGTGAAATGATAAAATGCACAATAATGCGAAATAAATGTTTAACCAAATACTATCACAATCAGAGTTTAATAATGCCACTAATTGAAAATTCATGTTGCAAATTTCATAAATTCATACGTATATTTACATATCGACTTAAAGTAGTGAAAAGTAAATAGTTTTCTAAGGATTGAAAAGTGAAAATAGGGACAATTATAGCCATAAGTTTAACGCAGGGTCAATCAAAATCAATTTCAAAAAATGTCTATGTAGTTAGAATGCTGTTCCGGGAATATTAAACTGATATAACAATATAAAATCTCGATAATTCTTAGCGTAATTCCCAATTGACCCTAAAACGTCCTACGGACAAATTTTCACCAAGAGCTTGAAAGGCGGCAGGAGACAAATCAATATCTTCTCGCTTGCAGCCGTAGCATTTATCACGAATTCGTACAGTTACAGAACGACCGTTCCTAGGATTTCTTACAACTGCCGTTTTCTGGCACATCGGATCAACATTTGGATTGGGAGTAGTCCACCAACTGAAAGCAGTTGCAGCTACCATTTCAGAATTGCTATGCTGGGTTCCACACGCAGTTAGTCCCACACTCAAATCGTAATATGTAGCATCTCCGCTCACTGCATGAAAACAAAATAATATTTAATGTAAAAATTGTGAATAATAAATAATTAAAAATAAATGCTTACATGCTTCAGTGCCAATGTAGTTGATGGAAAGTACGAACGCTAGCAAAATAAAGCGAATCATTTTAAATTCGATTTCCAAAATACTCGTTGGTTATTAAGTAATGTTGATTGAAGTTGTTATGCTTTTGCTTGAAAATTATAACCGTTTATATACCAATTAAAAATTGATAGCATGTGAATTTCCAGGAAATCATTCAAAAGTAAATTCCATTGCAAATAAAAGATAACTCCGAATTTTTAAGAATTCATCTGCGCCTTTGTACTACACATTGTTTATTTAAATGATATACATAGCATGTTGTCAATGTTTTTATTTGCACACTTTGCTGCTTTTTGGGAAGAGTTTATTGCCATACCAATTCTAGGTAATATGGCAGATTATTATACAAATAATATTCATTGCAAATTAATTTCCTAGTAGATTGGTTTACTAAGGAGAATGGGGTTAAATGCTTTTACGAAAAGCCCGATAATAATTTACCAATGTTATTATGCTATTTACGGACATTAAATAAAAAATGACAAGAAGCCGTGATTTAAAAAAACATTTGTAAACAGATGTGCCATGACACTAATTGTGGTTTAACTACCAATTCCTTGTTAACTGATATGTAAATAGCTTACAAAAGCTAGTTATTTATGTTCTAATAAGCTAATGTGCATATTATTATGGAATACATATATTATTCAGAGATGCATGTTTAGTTCATAACGGTGGATACAAGATGCAAGTTGGCAATACAGTAAATTTAATACCATATAAACTATTTGGGGTTTGGGATTATGTGTTTTATTGACAAAACTTTGTCGTGTTACAAGCTATCATAAAGATATCACTATTTGTATAAAAAGATATGCATAATATTAAATAGCCTCATTTGTCGATATAAACAGTAATTTTGAAATTGTGCATGCATTGGATACCTGAAGATATTTTCATTAGATTTGGATTTTTTATTTAATGATCATAAAAATAAGATAATTATCATGTAATTATGACCAAAGTGATCCGTCTAGTCTGAGAGAGCCAATAATAATGCGTAGTTTCTCTAAATAACAAAAACATTGACTAATAATTACGCTTTATTAAAACAAGTTAAACCTTATCTCCTGAGTAATCCAACCAATTAGGAAGTGTTTTGCAATTAATATTATTGTATAATAATCTGCCATATTACCTAGAATTGTTATGGCAATAAACTCTTACGCAAAAAGCAGCAAAGTGTGCAAATGAAAGCATTGACAACATGCTATGTATTAGGGAATCCAAAACCGGACCCAAATTTCAAAACCGGTTTTCAGGTTTTTCGGTTTTTGAACTTTTAAAACCGGTTTTTCACCGGTTTTAAAAACCGAAAATTTGTTTTTTAAAACTCAATGATAATACTACCAAATTAATGTGTTTGCAGATAAAGACAGACAGAACACAATTTCATGAAGTGGAATTTTAACTTTTTAAAATTTTATTTTAATTTTTAAATGAGATATAAATCTCAAAGGTAGTTTTAGTATTATCGTTTAAATGGTGCTGATAGTACCAAATGTATTGCAATTGCAGGGGTCCCTGCTACAGAACCAATTCTATCGAGTCATTCTCCTGAGAAATAATCAAAATGTTGTAAATTTATGTACTAAAATTATTGGCCACTCCAAAAACGTTCTGAGAGTTTGAACTTAAATCTGTATGGTATATTTTTCTAACTCATTTCCAGTTTTCGATAATTCTCAAACGTAATGCAAATCATAGAATATCTCATAGATAGAATACAGCGTCATTGAAACAAATCAATTTTCCTCATATTTTTATACTTTCAAAATTTTTGAAAATTAGAGAAAATTGCTTTAAAATGATTGCAAGTAAAGTAAAAAATTTATTTTATTTCAAAAAATATATCGAAGATAGAACATTTTTACTGACATTTTTATATTGCGTTTGCGTTACTCTAAACCAAAAACTCTAAACGGAACTGGTGATTGCCCTTCTATTGCTTTACTGTTATTGTTATTGTAAATACTAGTGTATTGTGTTTTACTTTATTGGAGTCTACATAATTACACGCATCCAAACATTTAGGATTATATAATATAATTAGTGACTTTATAATTGTATCTCGATTTCGGTTTTTTGAATTTTCAGGCTTTATTGCTATTTTAACTGCATATAAGTTACAGTTCAATATCTTCTATCAACACCGGTTTTCAGAAAATTAAAACCGGTTTCCGGTTTTGAAAATTCCGGTTTTTCACCGGTTTTAAAACCGGTGTAAAACCGGCTTTGGATTCCCTACTATGTATATCATTTAAATAAACAATTTGTAGTACAAAGGCGCAGATAAATTCCTAAAAATTCGGAGTTATCTTTTATTTGCAATGGAATTTACTTTTGAATGATTTCCTGGAAATTCACATGCTATCGATTTTTAAATGGTATATAAACGGTTATAATTTTCAAGCAATAGCATAACAACTTCAATCAACATTACTTAATAACCAACGAGTAGTTTGGAAAAAGAATTTAAAATGATTCGCTTTATTTTGCTAGGGTTCGTACTTTCCTTCAACTACATTGGCACTGAAGCATGTAAGCATTTATTTTTAATTATTTATTATTCACAAATTTTACATCAAATATCAAATATATTTTGTTTTCATGCAGTGAGCGGAGATGCTACATATTACGATTTGAGTGTGGGACTAACTGCGTGTGGAACCCAGCATAGCAATTCTGAAATGGTAGCTGCAACTGCTTTCAGTTGGTGGACTACTCCCAATCCAAATGTTGATCCGATGTGCCAGAAAACGGCAGTTGTGAGAAATCCTAGGAACGGTCGTTCTGTAACTGTACGAATTCGTGATAAATGCTACGGCTGCAAGCGAGAAGATATTGATTTGTCTCCTGCCGCCTTTCAAGCTCTTGGTGAAAATTTGTCCGTAGGGCGTTTCAGGGTCAATTGGGAATTACGCTAAGAATTATAGAGATTTTATATTGATAAATATTCTTTCACTAACATTCTAAGATTCTGTAAGAAAGGGTTTTATAGTATGTTTTGTAGTAGATGTTTAGAATATTTTTTCCACAATTCGATTTCATTCCAGGTAGTTATAAATTTTCGGGAATACAACAAATATTTTATTGTTTATTCCACTTGCACAAAATAATTATATTGTTCATCACGTATTGGCTTGTGAAGTAATAGTGTACGTCATAAATAATGGTTTGGAACGTTTGCAATTTATTCATTTAAATTAACCGTTCTGTTATATTTTTGGTAACATTTTGTAAAATTTGGTAGTTTCCACAATTTGGGTTAAGATTTATTTATTTGCAAGTTTATTGCTTGGCAAAACTCTATACTATGGTGAAATAACAGCGTAAATGTGAATTATATTATAGAAAATATAGTTTTACATTTAAAAAATCCTTTCCAAATCCGCTTCCAATTCCAGAATGTCTGTGTGATAAAATTCGGCGATTTGTTTCAGTCTGGCCTGGTCCTTGGGGTCTGCGAGAGTAATTGCAAGGCCTTTACGTCCAAATCGACCACCTCGACCAACACTTAGTAAATCAAAAGTATAGTTAATTACATATCTAATCTAATTTTTTTACTTACAAGGTTATAACTTTGAAATAACTCCTAACCTCCCTGTTAAACATTAAATTTTTGACCATAAACATCAATATCATAGCATTTCGAAAAATCATGATGTGGTCTGACTATTTCTACTTCCACAGGGTAACTGTTTTATGGCATGGGGTATTCGGGTATTAAGTCACATGGTACCCCATGCCCATGCCATAATGCAATGTTTATCAGGAAAGTAAAAAACGATCTTTTTGCCTTTTTGTAAAAAAAAAGGTAGGAATAACTTTTTTTAAAAGCAGTCCTTTGTCCTTTTATGCTTTTTTACCTTTTTTGATGTAGCAGCGTTCCCCGCTTACTTTCACTTTACATGTAAATAAGGCAAAAAGGTAAAAAGGGCTTTTTTAAAGTAGCTCTTGCAAAAACGAGTACCTTTTTTGTCCCCTGATGTTTATCAACGTAAAAATAGTACTAGGTATACAGTTTTGAAATTACCGATGAATGTAATCAACTTGATTAATGGGCAAATCATAATTGATCACGCAGTACAATTGTTGCACATCAACTCCTCGTCCAATTACATCAGAAGTTATTAGAACACGAATCTTTCCAGTCCTAAAATCCCGCAAGGTCGTATCTCGATCCCTTTGACTCATTTCTCCAGTCTGAAACATTAATAGCCCATTAGTTCTAGTCTATAATCATACACTAGTCCTAAATATGTATTAAGAATCCAATCTGTAATAGAACAAGAGCAAAAAAAGCTATATTTACATTATAAATAATTAATATTTGGGTACTTCTCGTGCAATTCAAAATTTACGAAAAGTCAATTTCTAAATAGAGTCCAATTGTAAATAAACGAATGAAATTAAAACCGCAAATGTTTATTGTTGATAAATATAAATTATTTTGCTCAAATATCATTTAAACAGTTCCACATAAAATATTTGTACGATTACCATGATTGCTATTTCGATATTTAGTCCGAGCAAACTTCTGTGCAGCAGGGTGACCATTCGCCGGGTGCTACAAAAAATAACTACATGGGATTTGGACAAATGTGGGTACAAATCCCGCAGGGTTTCCAATTTAGCCTGTTCCCCATCGACATTTATGTAAAACTGTTTGATTCCTTCTAACGTAAGCTCTTCGTTATTGATCAAGAATTTTATTGGGTTCCTCATAAATGATCGTGTCACATCTAAAGCACCAGAAGGCATCGTTGCAGAAGCCAGGATTATTTGAGCATCTCCGCTGATGTCCGAAATTATCTGCACAAAATTATAAATTTACGTTATTATTATGTCTTGTACTAAAAACGTTCACTGAAATTAGTTTAAACTAAAATGAATACTACAAAATATAAAATAGTGATACTAATGCAAAATGATTCCAAAATCGTTTCAACCTGGAGATTTATTGGTATATAACTGCATGTTTATTAAATTCCCCCCTATTCTGATTATCCAGAAAATAATAATAATAATATGCGTTTACCAAGGAACAAAAAAGGCGCTCCTTTTTTACAATAAAGTAAAAAAGTTTTACTTTTTTTAAAAAGGGGTCCTTTTTACCTTTTTTACATTTTTTACCTTATTTACATGGAAGTAAATGGGGCACGCTGATACATTAAAAAAATAAAAAGACAAAAAAGGGACTGCTTTAAAGAAAAATTACTTCTACTTTTTATAAAAAGGCAAAAAGGTCCTTTTTTGTTCCCTGGCGTATACAGCCATTTGTTTCTACTACCTGAGAAATGTCGGTTGTGAATGTTCTATCCGTCACCATTTTGTCAGCCTCATCTAACGCCAATACGTTTATAGTGAGAAGTTGGATTGATTTGTGTCTTATTAAGGATAAAATTCGGCCCAGCGTCCCCACCACAATATGGACGGTAGATTCAAGTCCTTTTTTGTCTTCTCTTAAAGGAGATCCCCCAATGCATACCAAAATCTTTATTTTGGTGTATCTAGCTAAAGCAGTGAATACTTCGCCAATCTGCAAAATATAAATATGAATTTAAGTGTTTATCTATAAAGTTTCCTTAGCATAAAGACAAAGAATGTATATTAAGTGCCTAACCATGTTTACAATACTTTCCAAGTCCAGGCATTTACATTTACGAAAAAATTTATTTTTATGCAAAAATTATCTTCTTAGTGTGCCATTGGGTTTACCTGTTCTGCTAACTCACGGGTTGGAGCTAAGACCAGACTCTGTATATCGGAATTATTAATGTCTATGCGTTCGAGGATTCCAACGCAAAAGGCAGCAGTTTTTCCCATTCCAGACTGAGCCTGGAGGATGACATCTCGTCCATTTTTAATATGGGGAATGGCTCTCTGTTGAATTGGTGATGGCCTTTCCAAACCGTAGGCGTGAATGCCTTTCAGAATATCAGGAGATATTCCCAAGTCCTCAAAACGCATTTGTGGTCCAGGAGACCCCAAATCCAAGCCACTAAAAGACGATATAATCTGAAAAAGGTTATTTTATTGGTTTTAGAAAGATCTTGTAATGATTTTCGTAAATATATTTGTACATGTTGAAGTATCAAGTCAAAGAAATATGTTGATTTAACTTTGTAATGTGAATTGTCATGCAGGCACGTATTTAAGGAGGTGCTATTCTCTTGAGTATTTGAAAAACAGTTATTTGAGTGATTTTTATCAAAGTACCTAAATATGTGCATTTAGTGCGATTATATATTATGATTTTAGCCCTATTTCCGTCATTTTCACAAAATCATTTTCCTGGATACGTCATGTATTCAGGAAAATGATTTAAGCGTCTGTATTGACACTATAGACACGTATCATTACTGATCCAGGAATTTGAACTAGGGGGGACATTAAAAATATTAGCGCAAATATAAAATTTTTACATCTTTTTCGATTTTTACCCTTTTTTGACAAAACAACTCCTCTTTTTGGGATTAAGGGGGAGCCCGGCCCCAGCCCACCCTTTGGATACGTGCCTGGTGTCATTATAACTAAAATTTGCAAAGACTTACCAGATAATATAGGAATAAATAAGGGTTTTTACCCATTAAGTGGTTCACCGTAGTATATAATGTGGTATTTTGAATCTAGATCATGTACTAATTAAATCCACAATTACATACCTCTTCTTCTGCATTATTATACGACAGCGGGTTTTTGGGTGCCTGCCGTTTCATAACTTTCTTCTGTCTTTTTCTCGCCATTTTAAAGGTTTATTTCAACAAGATGGTAATGTATGATTTCTGGCGAATAACCAAATTCAAATTTTATCGTTCAATAAAAATATCCATAATTGGAAATTATTTATAAATATTTTAGTACAATGAAAAAAGGATTGGCATAAGATTAAAAGTAAAGTAAAATTTAAAAGCCATTACCTTTCAGCTTTTTAAAGTATGTACTGCTCGTGCTGCACTGGATACTAAAATTAAAATTTCATGGTCAACATTATACGATTATATACTACAACATAATATTGAAGTGTGTCGTGTGTCAGATCGATAAATCGATTAGAACGACTTATTATCATATCAACAGTGAGCTTAAATAGAGTAAATATGTATGAATCATTACTTTGACCTTGCATAAAGTATGTACAGAGTTTAAATAAATTGTTGCTGCCTACCCATATTTTGGATAGGTAAATCTAAGTTAATACAGAAATCAATTACCTTATTATTTTTACAATTCTAATTATCAAAAAAATATTTTGCCCAGCCAAGACTAGCAATATTTAAAAAAGTCTCTTTGTCTTGAGAATCTGAATAAACTTCGACAGAAATGAAATGTAAAGCAGTCAAGATAATTTAGAATGTTAAAAGTTGAATAGAGAGTCTAATAAAATAATATAATACAATAGAGTCTAATATAATTATGTAATAATTTGATAAAATGTATTGAAAATTACATCATAAATGGATTACTGTTGCTTATATCCTTTTATACCACTTGGCTTCAACTGGAAGGCAAAAGTTTATATTACCTGGGCAATATTTATTTTTTAATTGTGATTAGAACTTGTTTAATTGACTTATGTGATTATTGTGTTTGTGATGTTTAAAAATTATGTGTACACAAATATAGGTAAGAACACAGTGAAAAATATGATAACTTATTGCCTTCTACCAATTCTCTTTTGTTACTGGAAAATAATATTACCTATATAATATTACGTTTGTATATGATTGCATTCAAAGGAGTAGTTGCAACTTCATGCAACTTCAGCATGCAAATTCTACGATATACACAGCATGCATGCATTCGCAAAAAGTGAGTTACAGTTTAAGTTTCCATGCTGCTTATAATGTATTAGACCACTGCAGTCGGTGATAAAATTTGATATTATAAAAATTTTAGGTTATTTATTCAATTTAAATAGATTATGACTGAATTTTAAACTCCAGAATGAAGAAAATTAACCCAAAATCCTGTGAATTCTTATTTATGTTCAACCTATTTACATTTTCAAATAAGCTTAGTAAAAAATAAAAAAGAAGAAATGCTATTTACTACTGTACATTTAGTTTATACTATTAATATACAAAATGCCTACCCATAGGTAAGGGATATTTTCAAATTGTTATTAGCACAACTCGAGAATATTTTATTTCAGTAGTGTACTTGTTCTGTAATTAAATGCATTTTTCCAGTGAAAACAAATTACCTGTAACATTTGTATAGAATATAAAGGTACGGTATCATCTGCACCTACACATGTATGCCTGTTACTGTCTATATATATAATAGGTTACATGACTGGGACTGGACTAACAAATTACTGTCATGTGGCAATGAGTCAGATATGCATGACCTTTATAAAGATATACCATAGATGAATATCAAACAACCACAACTACTCACATCTCAACAGGAAATATGCATTCGAATTATTGCAACTCCCTTTTTAGTATAATACACATGCATTTTAAATTCATAGTTTAGACTCTGCGTTGGTTGTAAATAGCATTTAATGGCTATGTAAAAATAAAGTAGCTTTCCATGCTCGTGTGAATATTTCTGTTACATTTGCCGACTCGCTACATGCATTCTTGTTTGCTAAGTAAATGTGCTGGCTGACAAATTGATGGCATAGTTTTCCTCCTTTATCCATGTCAAAGTAAATTTAAAATTATTTGCATTAGTCTAACAAACAATTCAGAGAATGTCAATAATAACCGACTTCGTGTACATTAACACCCATGAAGGAATGCCTATTTGTTCAGAGGAAATTAATTATTGTGGCAGATAATGGAAGTTTGATGTGTGGGTAAGTTTAATAAGGTTTTAGTTTAGAGAAATATTTGTTTAATAAATAGTTTAAAGCATTTGATATTAATCAGCTTACAAATATGTACCGTAAGTAGGACAGAAGCTAAATAGTTAACAATTTGAGGCATATATAAAACTATAATGAAGTGATGAGTGATTCTGCATAACGACGACAAGAACAACTTGGTCTGATTATCAATTACACATTGTTCCTAAATTGCGTCTTCTGTAAAACATGTTCTCACTACATTTGTTCACATTTCCCAAGGCGAAATTTCCATCGTGAAATTTTCCAATCGAGATTCGAAATCTTGATTTAAAAATCAGGGGACATTATTATAATCTTCGCCGTAATGTGATGTTCTCATCAACTTAGGCGTCAGAGCACAATTTACATCACAACAAACTTGTTTCCTTAATTATTATTATAGAAATGATAATATTATAACCATTTCAAGCCTTCTTCCTAATATAATTATTGCAAGCACTAAGCTAAGCTAAGCTAGAATTTGTTCACTATATGATTAACATTAATTAATATGATTAAAAGCATATTTCACTCAATCATACTCATGCAATTAACTTGGAGCCTTATATTATCCTAATCAGAGATTATATACAGCGAATGGAAATCAATAGATCACTTAACTGGCACATTGTTTTTCGTTCACAACTCACTGCTCCGCCAGCCAAAGGCAAATTAATAGGATTAAAAACGAGCTGGAAAATATTGCTGATTATGGCTAATGGCTTAATATTAGCAGGTCCTTTGTATGACGTCCTTGGTCTACTAGGAGGATAAAAATATTTAATTAGAAAGGACAATAATATTGAAAGATATTTAACATTTAGTATTTTAACGAATATTGCACATTTCTATCTCTTTTTTCAGTATGGGTGTTTTGACCCCAAAGTATTAGAATGACTGGTCAGGATAAATATATATATCTGCATAATATTCTGTGCACAGGTAATTACTTTACATTTTAATCGCTATTACGTCTTTTGTACGCAAACTATATGATGAAGTAGTTACTGAACTATTTATTAAATCATGGAAAAATCCCTTTATTTGTGACCCAAACAATATCAAATGCAATATAAGCGCTATAGTAATCCTGCTTCAATTCTTCTTTTAGTAAAATTGTATCTCTGCCATAATCCTCGCGTTTACTGCATTAAACTATGACATAATGGCATCGCTACGCACATACTGGATAGCATAGTCATGCAGAGTTTTAATCATCACTTCTTTGAGATATATTTATCTTATGTTTACATTTACGTCCACACATGGGTTATCATCTAGTTCTGTTCTGTACGGCACCGACACCCGTGGAGTTTTGAACTCTCAAATTATCCAACGACCAGTACAAAATTTACCTTGGTTGATATCACAATAATAATTTAACATTTAAAAATGTCACATATTGAAATTGAATTGAATGATTGTGGCGACGACAAAACTGTTGACAGTAAAGAAGATCACGGAGGAATTGATAAATCAACTTTAGAATTGCCACTGTTTCCGGAACGGAATAGAGTCCCTTCATTCACAGAAGTACGTACTAGAACTATTATTTGCAACATCAATCATAAAAATCAATTCGTTATTCACAAAGTAGGTATATATAAAGTTTTAAGCTTTAAATTGATTCTTTTAATTTGTTAGTTAGATGGAGACAAAAGTGGAGGCATTGAATTAGAAGAATTTAAAACACTTTTTTCAAAGAATATTCCAATTGAAAAGATTCAAAAAAAATTCAACAGTTTGGATAAAGATAAAGATGGGAAACTAGATCGAAAAGAATACATGAAGGTAATTCAAATTATAAAAACTATTATGAAAATATGCAAAAAAACATTCAACGGATTGGACAAAGATAAAAATGGAATACTAGATCGAAAAGAATACTCGGAGGTAATTGCAACTATAAAAATAAATAGGACAACGAAGACATCTTTACATTTAATTATACATTGACTGTAGGTGAAAGCAGTTTCGCGTGCCCAAACTTTGCTTCTGCCAAAAGATGGTCGAATAGAACATGAATATAGTTGCAGACCACCGCCGATATTTATGATTGTTATTACAGCGATTGAGGTATGACCTAAATTGTAATAACAAACTAATAGAAATTGTATTAAAAATGTTTTATTATTCAGTTAGGGATGTTTGCGTATCATTATGTTGTATTCGTTAAACAAAAAGATCGGAATTTACACAAATATGGTCCTGCATTCGTGGATTCTGCACTGATTTTCAACCCTTCAAAACGCCATGAAATTTGGAGATACTTGTCCTACATGTTCGTCCACACTGGGTAGCATTTCATTTTTTAATTATGATAATTATTCGTATGGAGATAAATTTTTAGTAATGTTAATGTATTTATTGCATAAATATTTATGCTATTGGATAATCGTAAACGTTTAAATTCTTTAGGTACATGCATTTGCTGAATAACATGGTGATGCAAGTACTTTTAGGCTTTCTGCTTGAGTTGGTGCACAAATGGTGGAGACTACTAATAATCTATCTGTCTGGAGTTATTTTTGGCTCTCTGGTTACATACATTTTTAATCCGACCTACTACCTGGCTGGTGCTTCTGGTGGCGTATACGCGCTCATGTTTGCTCACATATCAACAGTTATTTTGGTGAGTTATTGATAACAGTTTTATCTGTAGGTATAATGCTACCGTTATACAATTGACAAATGTATAGAACTCAATTTTTTGAGTCACACATATGAAGAACTATTGGTTCTAAACATTTTCGTAGATTTACATGCTAGAAATTGTGCATTATCGGAGCCTCTGACCTTCCGACAAAAATATAAATAGTATTCTTTAAAAAATAGCTTTTTTAAATAATTTTTTGTTTATTTTGGATATTTTTATTTGTTTTAAGTATTATAGTAATTTATTAAAATAATAATTTTTTTTGAAACAGAATTGGCCCCAAATGGAAAGACCTCATGTCCGAGTCATTCTTTTTACCTTGTATGTTTCATACGATATTGGAGCTGCGGTCTACTATAATTATATATTGGAGGAAGACACGCATGTAAGTTGCTCATATCATTACAAATCAATGTTTAGCGTTGGCTACGTCACTCAACATTAAATATTAGAATAGTTAATTTTAATTAACAATTTCTGCCTTATAGATTGGTTATGCAGCACATATTGGTGGAGGCTTAGCAGGCCTCTTAACGGGTATCATCGTTTTAAAGAATCTGGAGCAAAAGAAATGGGAATCCATTGTTTGGTGGATAAGTCTTTGTTGTTTTTCGTCATTGACTGTTATTGCCATCGGTTGGAATATATTTGTCTAGGCTGTATGAAAGACAGAATAAACTCCAGGTTAATACAGCCTTGCTCACAAGTCAGAGTAACATGAAAGGAAGGACAATCATGATATTGATCTGTTTTGATGATTGGGTTTTTGCATTTTGTATTTATTTAATGAAGCGTTATTATAATCGTGATGACTGACAATTTTGTAATAATTTGATTTTTATTAAGTTGTGTAATTTCTAGTCGATTTTGTTTTTATTTGATTTAATCAAAAGAGTACCTTCAAAATTATTAAATGTATATGACTACAATATTCTATTATGTATATAACAAGATGCGTCAATTTTTTACTCCAGTTAACACATTTTATTAGTAAAATCAACACCATCACTAGGTAACATTTTCGGCGTATGTTCTTGCTCCTCTGTGGTGCAAATAGAGGTAGAATACGAATTGGGTGCAAAAATTGGGGAATGTCCGTCTATAACCCAACTAGTAATCGAGCCATCTTGATATAAAGGATGTACTATGTACAGCAGCCAGCATGCATCAGTTGCCTCTAAGAAGCGAAATAGTTATCTAAACATTTCCATCTTCGAATATTTGTAAATGGATTAAAGTTACATTTAAAAATACACTTCTAAGTCTTCAAGTATGTCTGTCCAGTTATCCCCGCACACGATAACTTTCGAACGGTCTAAGCTTGAGGGTTTAAGTTTTCAAGGTACAATCTGTAGTTGAATAGAAAGGCCGAGTTCGTAAATGGTCCAAATGGGTTTCACCCCCTAATTGGGGGAGGGGTCCATAAATTAATACTCGCCAAAAATTAATGTAATTTTGGTTCTATCCATCGTACAAAGTAGAGCAGCAGCTCGATTGAAATCTGACAGGACAACAGACATTTATAGGGTAAGACAATTTTACCGAACCAGTGTACATCAAAAACCGTTCGGAAATATTTAAGTATAGGACTGCGTTGTTAAGCAGTGTGGTTTTAAATGGCCGCCCGTCCCTACACTACTAGGTTTACTCTGTGTCATAACTCGGGGTTTATAAAATTAGGCAACGTTGTGGAATATTTTTACGGAAAATCCCAATCAATGCTACAGTTGTTTAACACACGGGCTCTAAAAATGATTTTTTGAAGTGGTTATATAACTTGAAGTAATATCCATAGAGATTTCTAAATTGCAAATCTGAACACTTGTGGCTATTCATTTTGGCTCAGTTCTCATAGTTGTGTATCTTAATAGAATCAAAAATGAGCTGGAAAATATCGCTGAATAGGGCTAATTACTATACTAGCCGGTTACAGGACCTAGGTCCTGTTATAATAAAGCTAGTGAGTATTCTGGAGCAAATTTCAATGTAAATGGCCAAATTTTAAATTTTACCGTATATGAAATTATATCGTCCTTTAAGAAACAAAAAAGTCAATAACCATTTTTTGTTTGGTGCACGAATAAGCCTATATTCATATGAAATAACAAAGCAGTTCTTGTTGAGATTGCCTTGAGATTGTCTCTTGTTGAGATTTATTGTCACATTTAGGTAAAGTTTCAGATTGGGTTCTGCTTCGTTATCTGAGCGGCAAAACATTCGGTGATACATACATATACCGATGTAAATACCGACATACCGAATTTCACCGCGCAACTCGAACAACAGGATTATACTATAAGTAGTGATAGATATTTTGTATGATGTCCTTGGTCTACTAACAGGATAAAAATATTCAATTAAAATGCATACAATAATATTGAAAGATATTTAACATTTTAGTATTTTGAAGCGTTTTGCACATTTCGAACTCTTTTTTCAGGATGAGGATGGGTATTGTAACCCCAAAGTATTAAGATGACTAGACTAGGGTATAGATAAATATATATTTATACATCTGCTTAATATTCTGTATGCAGTTAATTACTTTTCATTTTCTTCGCTATATAACGTTCTTTGTACGCAAACCATACGATGAAGTAGTCACTGAACTGTTTAGTAAATCATGGAAAAATTCCTTTATGTGACTCAAACAATTATCAATGCAATATAAGCACCATAATAATCCTGCTCCAATTCTTCTTTCAGTAAAAATTGTATATCTACTATAATCGTTACCTTTACTGCATTAAACTATGACATAATGGCATCGATAAGCGCACATACTGGGTAGCATAGTCATGCAGAGTTTTAATCAACACTTCTTTGAGATAAAATTTATCTTTTATGTTTAAATTTACGCCCACACATGGGATGAGGGGTTATCATCTAGTCCTGTTTGGCACCGAGACCAAGTTTTGAATTCAAATTATCCATCGACCAGTACAAAATTTACCTTGGTTGATATCACAATAATAATTTTACCGTTTAAAAACATGTCACATATGTTACATATTGTATTGAATGATTGCGGCGACGACAATGCTGTTGGCAGTAAAGAAGATCACGAGGGAATTGAAAATTCAACTTTAGAAGTGCAACTTTTTCCGACAGAACGGAATAGAGTCCTTTTCAGAAGTACGTACTAAAGCTATTATAATTTGCAACATCAATCATAAATCAATTCGTTATTTATAAGTAGATAATGTGTTATATATAGGAAATGGCAAATGAAGTATAAACATTTGTGAATTAGGAATTTAAAGCATTGAATTCAATTTATGATAGTTATTACAGCGATTGAGGTAAGACCTAAATTGTATTGTAATGACAAACTAAGAGAAATTGTTTTAAAAATGTTTTATTCTTCAGTTAGGGATGTTTGCTTATCATTATGTCGTATTCGTTAAACAAAAAGATAGGAATTTACACAAATATGGTCCTGAATTCGTGGATTCTGTACTGATTTTCAACCCTTCAAAACGCTATGAAATTTGAAGATACTTGTCCAACATGTTCGTCCACACTGGATAACATTTTATTTTTTAATTATGATAATTATTCTTATGGAGATAAATTACAGTAAATCGAGCTAAAAATTTTCTCTGAAGAAAAAATAATTTATGATTCAAGGTTACAGGTAGACATTTGGTGGTAAATGGCGACCCAAGAATAGCGACCATTTATTAATCGGTTGAAGTAAGGCAGTGGTTGACATTTTAAAAATCGTGCCATACCAGAATCCGCTTTCGAGGGTCCTAACCTTACCTTCTTAAAACAGTAACATTGATAGGTATTTGTATGTAACCACGGCCTTACTTCAAAGAGAAGATACAAAGCCTGTCCCTCAATCCGTCCTTGGGTACGACCATGGCCATGGCTTGACTCGTGTTGATGAAGTTGTTTATTTCCTTTCTCACGCTTCACTTATAATTGCATTTCTGTTATTAGCAGATAATTGCACGTAATTTATCAACGGGTTTTCAAACCTTGCAGGCTAGAAGCTCAGATGCTGTCTCCAAATGTGTATCTATAGTGTCAGGCAGATTTATGTAAACATAGAAAAAGCTTCGCTTTTCATAGGCCTATTCTTATAGCAAACTATGCTTCGCCTTGCTGCTTTACGCTAGGTCATTTACCTGCACATTTCCAGAATCATTGTATTTGTAGAACGATAGTAAGCATTAGAAGCGACCCAATAATAATAATATGTTAAATTCTATGGAAATGAAGCTGAGACTAGCGATGAAGGCAGATAAGCGATAAGAAATAGTTAGATAGATAGTGAAGCTTGAACTTTTGTTGGAGTCGGGAGCTGGAGAATTCGCTCCGACGTCCGATATTAAAAAGATTGGTCTTGAACTTCGAGTCAGCAACAAGCCTGGCTGACATTTTGTAGGTTTCCCAAAAAACGCTATTTTTACAATTCCCACAGAATTCTTGTCATCTCTAATCAACAAGATTGTATTTTTGATCCACCCATTATTGTCTCCCAATCTCTATCTGATTAATAATTATATCCCCATTTCTCACCTAGTGTTTGATATACCTATTGAATCAAATTATTTTGTAAACTACTTACTTACAACACAATAACTGTGCACTTTAAACACATTTTGTACATAAGTTTCCTTCACACTTGTTTTTTCACCTTACGTCAAATTTGGTTTTTCAAGTGTGTGTATAATCTCTACAAAGTTAATCTCAAAACATTAAATATAATTCTCCATTCCAATAAACTCAATTTATCCAGCATTCCAAAAATACATACACAGTGAATCATCTTCGAGTTTCTTTTCACATAACATCCAGACTCCATTTGATCATCTCCTAATCCCACTCACCATATTCGAACGGAACGGATATTGGTCACCACGCATCCATCAGATCATACCGTTAGTTACGCGCTCACTCACAATCCGAATTAGTGCGAAATAGTACGAAATATAAAGACGAAATAAGTTCAATTCCGTAAGATCATCCACAACAGATGATAGAACGGAAGACACAAACAAATAGAGAAGGAAGAATAAAAGTTAATTCCGTAAGACAAATAAGAGTTAATTCCGTAAGAAGATAACGGTCCTGAACCCCGCCTGAATCGGCTCGCCCGGAGAACCTGAACTAAGCACCCTCCCGCTTACGTCACCGTTTCCTTGGACAGATAACCAAGTACTTCCTGGCCGTGTTGCAGAATCCGCCACGTCTCTCTCTTCTATATAACAGGTATAAAGAGTAAACTATTCTATCTTACATATTATGTAATCTATCCTATCAATGAAAATAACCAAGTAATGAAATGAAATCTGTCCCTGTGCAAAATTTATCCGGCGGTCGTACTCACAACTAAGCAGTGCATTATTATATGATTTATGTAAAGCAATAATTCAATTGCAATTTAGGGCCACTGTCCGAGTAAATTAAATCTACCGTTTGAGTTACATTATTCACTTCCCCACCCCCTTTTGTCAAATTATACTTCATTACCTCACAATTCCTTAAATAATCATGTACAACATTCTGATTCAATTTTCTACTCTTTTAATCATTCTCTAGTAATCTGAACACGTCAGTTTTCATTCTAAATGTATCGCAACTCATTTCTTTGATCTTAAATTAACTTAAAACATTTCTTGAAACACTGGAAAGAGATTCAGACATATTATTCGATACGTAACGATCATTTTCTTTGTTCCCAGCCAATCCGCATTTCCTTTGTCTAAAAGTTAGTTGACCCCACATTCTCTTTTCGTCAAAAATACGTACCTACCTAATAAACATAAACCGTCACAGATTAGCCACTGCCAACTATAGCGACTATCAGTTGAGTCATCCTTATAGTCATTACGTTACATATATATACTGCATTTCAGTTAGGTACATTGTATCAAGTATATAATAGTTCATTGTAAAGCTACTTCTCCGTGAACTTTATTCATAACGTACATTTATCTACAGCAATGAAAATAACTTTTTATTATTTTTCTTGAAAATCTGGATACTTAAACTGAATGTTCACAAAGTCAAATCAACAGTTCCTTTCTATTCAAATGAATTTACTGCTACTTCTGTCTCAGTTCACTTAAGTTAACGATTTACATTACGTACTTTATTTTCCATACACAATCAAACTATTATTTTGAATATACCATGCCTATTCACTATTGATAACAACTGAACTGCTACAACATGCATTAGTTTCAAAGTATGAAAATTTACTTTTTATTTATGTAAGCATTTATGAATTTTTATAAAACTATTCTATAGCACGACTCAACTAACAATGTTAGTTCAGGTCACCGACATTTACTCTACACTTATCATATTACATTAATTTCAATATTTCTCCAGTAACTCACCATGGCCACCGCCACTAACACAAACCCACACTTGCAACAGCTATTCTCTAAACATAGTACCCTAACTTCAACTGATCTACTCCATGCCATCACAGTAATATGTCACAAATTATGTTCACCTAAAACGATAGTCGTAGACACCAAGCATTTCGATGCTGTCACTCAGGTCATTTCACATTTCAATAACATCATAGAATGCGTGCTTCACCAGCAACGTAACGAAAATTTAGACATATCCACACAACAGCAACCAATATCAGAAGAAAAGGTGGAAGTAAATGAAGAAATCATATCTCACCAACAAGAGCCAGTACATATCAAAGAAAATACTGTTATAACACCAATAATACCCAAACCCACTATTGCTGATGTACCGAAGACAAATCCAAACAATCGTCGATCGTTTTTCAAAACTAGAATCTTCCTTAATTCCAAGTTTAAGAAAAATCAACCTATCAGCAATGAAATCAATTCCCAATCCCAATTATACGACTTTAGCAATAATTCTCATACATTCTCAAATCCCATTGATTATGCACACACGAATTCTGTTAATATTCCTCATTCTCATAACGTCTCAGCAGCAGACCCTTTTTCATTTTCACAAGTTCCCCTGGTAACCAATTCACAAATTGACCCAGAAACTTTCGCACATGCACAAATCCCTCATCACGAAACCTTTAATCTTTATCACAATCAACCAAGCAACCTATTTGCAAACACTGAAACTGAATTTAATCCCACTACGCCACCTACCGACAACCACGTCGAAACACAAAACATTATTCCCTTTGCCATTCCACAACAGGAAGAAGCAAGCAATGTCCTTGAAGCTACAATCACCATCAATCCTATTTCTAACTGTCCCTGTACACACACAGAAGAAGTACTTATTTCAAGGAACAACTTTATTGTAAACTTAGAAGAATTTCCACCATTATCACTCACTCAACCTTCATTTAATCCCTCTTTACATGCTAGTCTCAATGACATTCCCTCAGACTTCGAATATATCCCCAATATATCAGATGTTGAAGAATCATATAGGAAAAAGAAATCTTGGTACCCTGTTCCCATAGAAGATACGCCCTTCTATACCCGTAAAGGCACTGTAAAGAAAGTCAAATTCAAAAATTTACATTTGAAAGTATTTTATGCTAACAAAGTTAAGGAATCAGCAATTAATGTTAGAACTATCAGCAGATTTAAAGATGAAAACATTCCATGTCAATCTTATCATTTCTTTAAATTTTCTCAATTTACATTTCCAATTGCTAACCAGGAGATAACGTTAGATTGTCATAATCATAACGATTTGCCTTACGACCTTTTCATTGGTTTAGATGCCCAAAAGTTAGCCTCAATCTCCAAAATACTTCAAAAGCATCACAGTAGCGAATCGACAATTTCTTTACATTCTCATTATCATCAATCAGACAGTGCAATAGGATCATCTACCAAAACTTCATCTTCAACAACATCTTGGTCACAGGAAAGAGTACAAGCATACATAAATTCCTCCTGACTTATCAAATAATCTTTAACCAACAAGTCAAATGCGATAATTACGTGAAATCCTTACCATCGACATGAACGACAAACACAAAGCATTAATGAAACTCTAATTATTCACCATGCATTCTTTTCAGCTTAAACAAGAAAAATCGACAAGTCATGTCAAACTACCAAAACAGAACTTTGCACGTTAATTCTAAGCATAAAATGTCATTCATGATACTAATCTTTGTTGTTCAAACCAACAGGCACTGTTCCGGCTCTCTAAACACACTATCAATTCTTTACCCATGGCAAGACCTAGTCCGGATGCAGCTGTTGGAGAAATTGCAAAAGATCATGCCAAACGTCTGTGCAGACACCCTTTATTTCACACTACCAACCAAAATATCGCAACTCCACTTGTAATCGCCACCAGACTCAACATACTACTCAAGCATTCGCCATTTCACTCACTTCACCCTATCACCTATCTTTCCCACCCATTCTTCACTTCAAAATAGTTGGCAACGGCCGTAATACTATTGTTTTAATACTACACCTCATCTTTACACTACATTCTACACTTTTACACCCTATTCCACCCTATAAAACCTTTTTTTGTTAAAATTTTGTTACCCAATTCAAACATGTATCATTTACATCATTTTCTCTGTTATAGTTAATAATTTACCCTTATCATGTATTCTCCCTTCACTAAATATTAATATTATATTATAACCTCTATCAATATCAATGGTAATATGTATTCCCTTCATCTGTAGCATTTAGTATTATTTTCTCCTCCCTTAGCAGTATTCTCCTATTCGTTTGTACAAATGGTATCTATCACCCACTCTTATATTCCCCTATATTATAAACCTATAAACCTAACCTAGTAAATCTGAGTCTTCATTTTATTGTCTTTTATTTATGTTAGATTACTACGCAGGATGAAAATCTCAAATTCAAAACTTGTATTGTTAATTTATCTTCCACTAGAAATTGTATATTTATATTATTGCTTCCTCTACTTTCTTTAACCATTCTGTCAAGAAAACAATCCAAACATATTGTATTTGATGATAAACCGTGCTTTAAGCACTGTTATATCGATGTAATAATGATTTACGACAATAAATTATTTTTTAAAATTATAAATTGATTTTGCTTTAATTCGTGAATGTTTCTACAGGCATACATAAAAGTAAAACAACAAAGTTGAAACTTAATTTCCAACCCGGCTACAATTTTTCAAAAGATGAAATTCTTTTTCAATTGTCGTCTGAATCTCATCCACATCCAATTGGTTTTCCAGGATGTTCTCGTTAAGAGCAATCTTCATACGAAGTCCATCAGCGTAAGAAAGTGTCGAAAGTATTACAGCTTGAAATTTTAAAAATTGTATTATTTCGGCACAGTGTATACTCCCATCCCACCCTATTTTTTTCTATCGTAATATATCGTAGATGCTAAAATGTCTACTTCGAAAATACAGAAGTTGAATAACTTACGGACATGGTCTAAACAAGAACCAATGGAGAAATAAATATCCACTGCTTCATGGCCAAGAATAGAACATTTGTTCTTTGGACCAGGAAAACAGGAGCCCACTGCTGTGGATGTGAATTTTGTAATGAAAAATCTGGTTAATGCTGGAAAAAGACATGAAGCTAGTGAACCGAAATAATATGGCATTAAAGGGATGAGACTTGTTTTCCATTTATCCAAATTGTCTTGTATCAGTCTTAGGCGGGTTATTGGATCGGATTCTCCGACCGGAAGTCTCAAATAACCCAACGAGCTGTATAAATTAGCTATGTATATGTTAATAATTCAGATTTCCACTGAGTTAAATTCATTTTGATATTTTACTTACAAATAATTAACTAGTTCATCTGGATGCCCGGGCAATGGAAACGGCAGGACGGAGTGAATATAATCCGGTACTTTTCCCTTCTGTGTAATCATCGCTTTTCTAATTCCAGCAGTAAATGCAGAATAAATCACAGCTGTTAATCCCACATGATGAATTTCTTTTACTTCGTTTAGAAGCTTCATAGGAATTCTATCCGAGAGAAAATAAAGGTATTTGTTTCCTAATTTTCTCTCCGGATTTCTCCAAAAATTCTTGTCTTGGATGTCAAAACTATTTCTTACAATTTCATAAGGAAGGACACTGATCATTTTTAATTTAGCCAAAATCTGTTCAAGCCCTCGTTTTTTCTGAACTTTTGATGGAGTTGCCATGAATTGCTCTAATTTGATTGTAGGGTCTAATGATATTAAAGGCATCCAAAAATTCTTAATAAATGAATATCCATCATAAATAGAATGGTGCCATCTAAATATAAATAAATGTTCTTCATCCGAGTCAGATTGGACATTTCTTATAACAAGAACTTCCCAGGGACTTCTTTTCTTTACAAATGGTTTGGTCATTAACTCCGATTCTACCTCTTTTATTTGCTTTTGAGACACTTTCGAACTTTTGCTGTTTTCAGATTCCATTTCATAATAGTAAACGTGGTCCGCAATATCAAAGTTCTTCTCCCATCTCCAGAACATGAATCCCATCCATTTGTATGGATATTGTCTCAATTTCACGTGTTTTATTTCCCCATCACTTTGCTTAACACCAACGACTCTTTCCATGAAATGTCTACGGAATGATTCAATATCAATATTGCCTTTGTGGAGTGAAGAACACACTGCATTCGCTATTGGATTTGTGTAAATATCATCTATTGCAAATATGTTATCAAAGGGACTGACAATTTTGTAAAGATCTGGTCCAAAAGTTTTGAGATGGGACACAACTAGTCTTAAAATTAAAACTGGAGATAGCACAGCAATTGTGGACAATAGACCCACCCATGCTAAAATCACTATTCCAAATTCAATTATTTTGTGAATAGTCTTTAAGATTAATCCCGTGGTTCTTTCAATAGACATTTTAACTTACTATTAAAGGCTAAAAATAGATTTTAAATTGTTGTTTGCTTCACCAACCCTAGAATTTGAATGGAAATATAAATATGTTCTGATCTGAAAACTTTTTTTACCAGGTGTATGTTGGGAAAATTGTAATGCGCAATTATTTATCGTTCTTTGAAATTTCCACCTGCTATTATAATGCATGAGAAAATCTATTTAGATTCATAATTGCATGTTCTATCTGGCAATTTTATATGGTCGGCAACAAGATGCCAGGAAGCATACTATATATCAGTAAAGATAAAAATAATTCAGAAGACTAGCAGCAAAGAAAAATTAACCTATAATGAATACCAATTAATGTATTCAATTTTTCCCAATGCCTTTACAATGTGTAATAGAATAAGATCGTTTTTCCTTGTATCAGTCAACTAACCTTTGGAGTTTTGTTTCACTAGTTCACTACCCCAACTACGATTTTATTACAAACGCAAACTTGGAAATAATGAAAAAACTAGACTTACGACAAATGCAAAGATTCAAAGTCCATAATTATTCAATATAGCTGTAGCTGTATTGCTAGCCAGGACTAGTTCCTTATACCTCGTCTCGCCTATTCTAATCAACTAGGCTATGAAGCATTCATAATAACTAATGCACTTTTTTTACTTATCCTATGCCCACACCATTTGACCCCAAACATCATGTAATTTATTTATACATTTTGAGCCAAATTCATTTTTTACAGAAGGCTGAAGGTTGATCTCATATTATTTTTTTTGCGATGTCAACACTGTAAATCTTGTTATCTCTCTACTTGACAGTAACGTAAAGTCAAATGAAAAACTTTGCTAAATTAACAAGTTGTTCATGTCCATACAGTATGTTACTTTTAGCAGTCCCGTTTAAACAGTTGCTCTAGTAGTCAAGCACGTATCCAGAGGGGGGTCCGGGGGGGCCCGGCCCCCCCTAAGCTTCCAGAAAAAGACGATTTTTTTGTCAAAAAGGTTAAAAATCCAAAAAATTTTCGCGCTTCGCGCGAATACGGCATCATTTTACTAATATATTTTAGTGTGCCCCCCCTAGGTCAAATTCCTGGATACGTGCTTGCTAGTAGTAACAACATCAACATTTCATAACAATAGCTTCACTCAGTACTGCACAGGGCCGCAGCGAGGGAGGGCACCCCCCCCCCCCCGAAATCGAGAAAAATAAAGAAATGTTTGTCTAAAATCGCAAAAAGTCGCTAAAATTTTTTCTTGGTACCCCTCCTGAAATTTTTTTCTGGCTGCGGCCCTGGTACTGCATACTGGTTGCGCAAACTTTCAAACCGTAAGGTTTGCGAATTTGCAAACAAATGCGAAGACTAGGCGGAAACTTTTTTGAACGGAATAGAAACATCCCATTGGTCAAAACGTTGGCTTTCTGCTCACAAAAATGGGGGCCAAAAAAGCAAGCTGTATTTTGCGATATCTTCTCAATCGGTCTACATTTGGGCATGTAACAACAGCAATGGGTATGGGTATATATATGTATTGAAAAGTTATGACAATCAATTTAGTTGATCTCTGCAAAGTGATTCCACCCATGCGCGGTAGATTTGTGATTTCGCACGTTTGCGAAGGCTCTGAGTGAAGCTAACATTTTATAACCAACATTAATCCACATTTTATATCATCTGCACATAGTTCTTTTCAAAAAATGTCAAAATCAACTAGAAAGTTAGAAAGGGCGGTATTCTCAAAAATCTGCCGTAACTTTCGAACAGCGGGATTTCGAGAAAAATCCCTGTATTTATTTCAAGTTTATAACATAAGGTCTACGGTCCACCATTAACCGATTCCTGTCCTGACGCCTACGTTACCTTCCGAATTAAAGTACTCCGACCTCGGACCTTTCTTCATTTCTTGCGTTTTAACTTTAACTCTAGTAGGTTAGTTAGGTTTGAGTTTGTTTCTTGTGTCGGGCGTACGGATGTCTGTCGGGTGCGTAGAGATTAGGACAAAACGAACTTACCTAACTTAGCTTAGGAGCTAAAATCGTGTTCAGTCATTGCGCTCATTGTTGTTCAGTAACGGAGATTGGTATTGGTGCTTGGTGGGAAATTCGAACCACCGTACGTACTACGTACGGCAGACCGACAACTCACCCCACTCGGTGTCATTCGCTGATTGCATAGCCTTGCGTTTCAGTCTCGAGTTTTGTATTTATTTACTTTTCACATTTTCTAACCAACTTTTCACGACTTTCAGTTTCTACTTTTGAAAATAATAGCCGATATCTGTATTTCAATTGACATCTAGTGAGCACAACGGTTTGTAGTGAATTTGATGTGAATTTAATGGCGGGATCCTTCGTACCATCAAGATATTCTGAATATCTTCATGGTACGAAGGATCCCGCCATCAAATTCACATATATTCACATCAAATTCACTACAAATCGTTGTGCTCACTTGATGTCAAGGGAAATACAGATATCGGCTATTTTTATTACAATGCATGAAATCTCATTTTCAGTTTTGTTCATTAGTCATTAGTAGTTGTTATAGAATAATAATGGATAATCCAATTGATAAGGCAACTATATTGGAAAATAATTGGTCCACCACAGCCAATACAGAATTCAGAACATATAAGTCGAGTAAGGTTATTTATTTAGTGTAGTATTTATCGTTTTATCTCATTATTATTGTTTTGAAAAGAATCTCATTTATCTGGTAGCTATCATGTAACCAGAGTGCATACGTGCTGAATTTTACTTCAAAGTAGTATAGTATGTTATATATTAAAAATGTATGACTTCCAACGCTGCATGTGAATGTTTCAATAACTATACCTCTTTATTTTTTAGTATCGACAGTGACTACACCCTCTGTTGTTCAGACAGATGAAGAAAGTTCATTCCATGATACAAGCACGACTGGAGATTCAGAAAAGTTTTTGGCAAAAATTGAAAACGGTGAGGTTTCAATGCAATGTAGCTCTACTTCCATTCGAAAAAAACAGCGGCTCTCGATCAAAGAGAGAAATCAAAAGTCCAGCATTGCACCTTCCACTGCCCTTGACTCGTCTTCTTCAGAGTATGATGATTATATCAGTGATAGTCAGGCTAAATATCGAAGCCGCAGAAAGTATGCTTGGAAAAGGATGAAATCTTTTCAAAAAGACGGCACGTCGGAAACTACACCTAATAGACCAAAGCGGCTTTCATCAATGGAGACTGAAGTATTTTCAGTAGTCAAAAATAACTCTGTGGAGGAAATTGGCCAATCTGAAGTAACCTCTATGCTATTTAATACAAAGAAAACAGAGAATTCCCCCTCAACCAAAATGGTTTATCTTGAAAAATGGTTAAATGAAGCTGCTGCGTGTTCTTCCAAAGATAGTTTTTCAGAAGAGAGCTGTAAAATTGGCTATTGTCGACCCGCTGCTAAGTCCTCAAGAACCTCATCATCGAAATTGGGATCTACTCAAAAACTGCAGGAACATATTTTGAAAAAAACCAAATCTCCCCCTTCATCGCCGAAATATTCTGTTTCCCGTCGATTCAAACACAGAGGGGTTCGAACAGGTTCTTTTGCGTCTAAAACTTCAATTAATCCATCAAAAATTTACAATGGGTTAATTTCTACATGGAGACGTAGCTGTGTTCAAGTTTCATCACCTTCTCAACAGGACAGTCTTTGTGGGAACTCTAAAGACTTGAAGTCTATAGCTGAAGAGGAAGTTGTGAAGGAAGATTTCGGCAAAGGCGATATGTCAATTTATTCAATAACAAAAATGGAGCTTTCGGATAAATCTGGTTGTCCGTGTCCAGAAGTGTCTTTTATCAATCAATCTGTACAAGATTTATCTATTAAGTTACCCGAAGAGAATTCTATCCCAGCTAATCAGTCTTCAGAAGAGACTTCTGAATCTGAAGGAGAGGAGGAGTTGAGCTACGAAGAAATAATGAGACGCCTTCAGGAGGAGATTGACAATTCGGATATTCCAAGTCGTCTAGTGCGGGACGCGAGCAAATTAAAAATGTGTTCCAAAAACGACCTACACCGATATCTCTTGATAGATTCAGGCCACGACATGACCAAAGAAGAAACGGATTTTTTCCATCAAAAAGTTACCGACTTTTGTGTCGAGTTTACAAATAAGTTGTGCGCAAATGCCAAACTTCCCGGAGGGGTATTCACTTATCAAGAACTTCGGAAAGCTCTTCTGGAGGAGGACCTTATTCAAGACAAAAACAGCGAACCGTACATGCAGATCAGCCAATTCTTCACCAGACAACAAATGGATGAAATACGAGGCGTTCTGATTCCAGAGAAAGACTCGGAGGTTTGGGATACTTACCTTCACTGGCAAAAGAAGGAAGTTGCTCCAGAAGAAAAGTAAATCTACATGTCATTGATTAATTTATGTTTTTCAAATGCTTTACAGATGTTTATTAATTCATCATGTATCCTATTCCTACCTTGTAGCGAAGAAAATTCTGCGAATGGAGAAAATTCTTCTGGAAAACCTACTTCATCGGGCGGCGGAGCTTTAAAGCAGAAATAGGACGCCTACAAAATTTATAGAGGTTAACTGCTATTTGTCCTGAATTAATTATTTTTGAATTTGTCGTGTTTTGCTCATTTTGTGACACTTCAATTTAAAATGTACATTTTAGTTCCTTTTTTTAGCTAATACCATATTTTGTATTAACTTCTATTTTCTATTAATAGATATAGTTAGTTGGCAGTGTGCAGCATAATTGAATTACTTGCATTGAATGTGTAACAAAGATTACTTTGGTTCCTTAATAAACTGACCAGACCAGGTCAACAGTAATGTTAGGGCTAGTATTGAATATTTATTGAGTATTTTTTTAAGAATTGCTTAGGACTTTTTACAAGGTATCGAAATAATGAAATGAATAATGAAATATAAAAAGATATTAATAGACGTATCGAAAAATTTATTAACAATTAGAATTTAAACATTAGAAAACAAATCATTAATTTCGTTTGTCATCATTAAAATTGGACTAAAGAAATTCTCAAAAATGAAAACCACACTCCCAAATAGACATCCGAAGAGGAACACATAAAATACAAAAATTATATTGGATGATAAAGACAACGGAATCATTGGATTATCTTCTAAATTGTTTCTAAAATCAATTGGCTTATTGTTATTCGTTTCACTTGAATTGGTTACCATTACTAATTTTCCACTATGGCCAGAATTTTTCAGTTTGATTTTTCGCATTTGGTTTTTAATTTTGTTATACAATCCAGAATGAAATAAAGATGTGATTCTGGATTTAATTTTTTGGTTGATCATGTTTTGCAATGTCCACATAATATTTTGGGGCAACACACATTCTGAACCTTTACTGTAATATAGTGGACCTCTTTTCTTGTGATATTCTGGAATGGGTTCTGGATTAATTTCTATAAAATCTTCAATACTTTCTTTTATATCAGCATATGCACTTTTGTCGCACTTAGACATACTTTGATGAAAATGGAAACCTTCGTCTGGAATCCCTTTTAGCATCAGTGCCACTTTGGTTACATTGAGATTTCCGTATAATTCGTATGGAGAACGTTCATTGGTCAACAAAAAATCGATAATTCGTATCCCAAATTGAAATTTGTCTAACTTCCGTAATGGGCGATAGTAAAAGGAAGCTCCTGCTCTCAAACCAAATTCCGTGATGAGGGGAGAGTAAATAGTAAAGTTAGAATCAATAAGTTGTTGAAAAGTCTGTAAAAATGAGATTTTCTTAGGAACTATCAAATCTGAAGTGGCATAACCTTTGTAGAAATTATTAAGAATGACTCTCATTAATAACCAAGAAGAAACACACAAAATAAAACAATCAACTCGTTTCCAAATTCTGCTCGGTTGGTCCAAGACAACAGAAAGTACCATGAAAAAAGGTGGAAATTTATCCTTCAAGTAAAATTTGAAAAGAATAGCAAGTATGAAGAAGATACTAATTAGGCCCATCCAAACTTTATTATCCCAAGGATGAATAAAAACTTTTGCGTCGAAACTATTGTACACTTGTACTCCATCACAAGTGACGAAATTATAGCAGTCCATGCCAATCGGGATAAACTCTGTTTTCCTATCAGTCCATTGACTTGGGCAAATTAGTGAAAGTGTATTGTTGGTATCACTAAAATGGTATTCTTCATAATTCATTCCATTCGCAGTCCAATTAACTGAATTTTCTAAAGCAATTGAGTAAATAATTTGAAAAAATGTCTCCGGAGATGACTGAATTGTCTTTGAAGTCACTTCTTTTGATTCCCCGCATAAAATGTAAGGCACGTTGGATTGTTGATTCATTGTGGCCAATAAATGTAAATCCAACTTGGTTTTCCATAAAGACACATTTTGTGGTAAAAAGTCAAGCCTCTGAAAACTGCGACGCTGCCCTCCGCACCAATAACAATGACTAGCAACACTGGGCGCGTCCAGGTCTATCAAAATCCATTTTAAATGTAAACAGTTGCAATAAGAGTCAGCATATTTCACTAAATTTACCATTTCTACTTCACTTGCCAAAGAGTTAGTAGAATGGGAGGAAATGAAATTTACAAAATAGCCAAAATTAATTTTTGCAAGTTTAATATCAAAAAATATTTCTTTGACATTTAGCATTGTCAAATTATAATGTAAATATACCAAACACGTTAAGAATTTTTGGTGGGCCAAATGACCCTTTTCTATGTGCCGTGACATTGTTTTGTTCTCAGACTCCGTATAAATTGATAAAGGATGATGTATTTTGGAAAATGTTTCCATCCTTATGCTTCCAGCCAAGATATTTATATGACACATCGAAAAGGCTTCGATCCAGTTAAATAGTTCGGTTGTCAATTCCATTTTAAAACTAATGATTTATTACTCTACGTTAATTTAAATCGTTAATATAGATTTTCCAAAATATGAGATTAACAACCAACAACGACCATGAAATGTTGAGTTAAAATGAATTGAAAATGGACACTGGTTCTAAATGATACAAGAGAGGTTCAAGTACATATTCAATATGCTTTCAAACTTGAAATCAATGACTGAAAGACCTGGGACAATGTATTTGACTTTGGTAATCACTTATTTATATCAATATTGTCACAAAATTAGATGGACAATTGATAATGTATGTCAATTTACATACTCATGTCTTGTATAAAAGTGGGCACTCAGCGTTTCAGGAGTAAACTTTATATCTATTATATTGAGGTTTTTGTGGACAATGCTAATTTAATTATTATCATTAATTTTTTATGTGGAGAACAGGAGAACCTGTTAAGTAAGGAGCGCATGACCTGAATAGGAATTTCTTTGAAGTATATATTATTGTAGTGTAGAGCATTTCTCTGTAGGGTGTGCATTAATTCAAAATATCGGGTGTCAACTTTAGCAGTAGGAACCGGATGAATCCGGTTTAAAATTGTTTGGTCACGAAGTAGCGGGACATGTATATAAGTAAACAAGTATTTATCGATTTGGCCATAACCTTCTCAGCACGAAGATTATTCATTCAATTATAAAATTTTTATTGCATTGTTCTACATAAGTCATTTGAACAGATTTTGTACTTGTCTAGGGCAGAAATTGCTGCACTGAAACCATTGTAGATTTTCAATTTCAGACTCTGTCAGACCCAGACCATGCATGCAACATGACATTTGCAAATTTTCTCTGCTTAAGTTTCGATACATTTTATATTCACATTGTAGATACTTTTTTCTTATATTTAGATAATAAGAATAACATAATAAGGGAAATGGAAAAACTCATGAAAAAAATCCTCTGGCTCGCTTTTGTTATATACACAGTTCACATTCCCTATTCACCCTATCATTAATTATACTAATAATTGTTGGCTAGATAATTTAATTTAACTATTTTTACTTTGTGGCAGGAAACAAAAGAGGCACTATTTTTTTTACAAAAAAGTAAAAAAATGTACTACTTTTTTTAAAGCAGTCCTTTTTTCATTTTCTACCGTATTTGACATGTAAAGTAGAAGTAAATGGGGCACGCTGCTACATCAAAAAAGGTGAAAAGGCAAAAAAGGACTGCTTTTTCAATAACTTACTCCTGCCTTTTTTATAAAAACGGCAAAAAAGGGTCCTTTTTTGTTCCCTGCTTTATGACAACCATGTGAAATTCCTGTTCGGGATGGCAAAAATAAATTCTAGTTCATGAAACTATAACGGCAACTTGTAACAAAAGCTCCTCGGAGTAAAGAGGGCAGTGTACACATTTTTGTTAGACGAAGAATTAGGTTATCAAACTATATCCTACAGTAACAATCAAACTAAAAATCAATAAATGACAAAGATTAAAAATTGGTGGGCAAATTGGTTTTCCTGTTATTTACGTTGCGTTAACGAGGCTTCACGTTTCCATTAAGAATTTTACAGCAACCTTTTTTCAGTTGGTGCTGTAAAAAACTATAGGAATTTTTCGGAAAGGAATTACTATGAACAGCTATTTCGGTTGATACAATATTAACCTTCCGTTTAATAATATGTCGAAATTTCATGCCATTATAGAATGTGCGCAACATATTCACAAAATATTTGAATTTGTTTATCACAATTTGAAAAGCAGACAACAAGAATTGTATACAATATTGGATAGATAACAAAGGTAAAGAAACTGCAATATTCTGTATTATAGAAAAAATTAGTTCCGCATAAAACGAGAGGAAAAAACAAAGAAGTAAATATCCACATAGAATAAATATTTTGTGAATTTTCATCCTTAGATTGACTCCCACCGGCCGGCTGTCTTTATAAGTTGTTTTTGAATTGAATATTTTATAAGACAAAGAAGGCATATTATCATCTTGTTCTTTCCAAATAGTTGGAAATCCCTTCTCCAAGATCCTTTGGAGATAAGTTTTTAAACGGTGACGGTGGCAATGACGAAATCTATGACAAACTTGGATCGTCTTTGCGGTTTCCTTGGTCACCATGCAATGTCCATCAGTTGATGCTAACTCAGGCATACTTGCCACAAGTTCTGAATGTGGTTTATTAATGAGGTCAAATAAATTCATGGTAAAGTTAGTCACTAACTTCAAAATAACTGGATCACCATAAGTGGCAGTTGGATTTTCAATTTCTCTGTTATAAATATACACACTTGAGTTCATCTTCTCCAAAATTTTGTATTTCACGAATAAATCAGTAATATTTGAATCAAAATTCATTCGTTTATCTTTTATCCCCAGAATCTTATAGCCATTTTCCACGAGTTCCTTAAAATCGTTGAATATTTTCCTATCTGGGGGTGCAATGATTTCGCTTGTTATCCAAGTTGCGTAGAGAGTAGTAATTACAAATCCCGTGGTCGCTACTACCAAGAAGTGACTCCTCCTTCTAATATAAACAACTCCCTGGTCTAACAGAACAGCTGCCAAGGAGATCAAAATCCATTCTAGTTTCTTGGCGTGGGAGGAATTTGTCGACCCGAAAACTAAAACTAAAAATGAGAGCGGGAAAAGAGAGAAGATGAGGAGCCAGCAATGATCATCGAATGTATTCTGTATCAACACTGACAAATGTACATCGTGGAAATTCGGGTAGGCCTCACAATAGTACGGTATCATCTCCTCGGAATATTCAATGACTTTTGTTTCTGTCCAATGGTAAGTATAGGTCAAATATTCCCCTAACATATAAATATGTCCACATAGGTCCCATTTTCTCAAAACTTTTAGTCGTCTAGCATAAATTGCGGTAAAATTAAATTTAGCTGACATTATTTCCACTGCTCTATATTTTGAGTGACATTGCCTCCGGCCTTTTTTTACAGCAGAATAGACTGAATCTTTACATCGTTTCATTGAATAAGCATAGTTGAAAAGAAAACGAGGTGTAATCCCTCCAATTCTGCTGCCATGCAGATGTCCATTTAGAGAATGCCAAACCCTTTCCCAGTTTTCATCTCCGATTTCTACATCTCGAACGAATTCGTCTTGTTTGTAGAGATATCCTGCCATCACTGAATGATGAGTCACATTATCAATGACCAATACAAAAAGTGGACTGGACAACTCCATCCTTAGATTGTATTGCCATTCACGGTCGTATAATGCAGCTTTCTTTCTTTCATAGACAATTATGAATGTAGATGAAAGACGATTGATTTCTTGCCCAAAAAATGTAGTTAGTAGATAGCGTACTGAAATGGCTGGCTCTATTAGAATATTCACACTACAGAAATTGTTAGACAAATCCCGTGGGTTGTTTTCATCTCGACCAAAGTGACGTTTGTCGTATTTAAATGAAGCTACTGTCCATGGCTGCGTATTTTGATTGGATAACAAAAACCTCGCAGCCCAGTCGGATTTTTTAAATGTTATTAAATTAAAATCGCAATTATTGTAAAATGACAAATTTCGAATGCCGTTGGTTGTTTGAAGGACAAACAAAACCGAAACTAAAGAAAAGTAGTTGAAAAATCTTTTGATGTTCATTTTGCTCAAGTGTCCAGCGCTCATGAAAATGTTTAAGTGAATGACAAAGAAAATCCTGTCCAGACATAATCAATAGCAGAGGGATATCGCGTCACCCGTGTTCACAGTCACCAATTCATAATACATTTCCAACTGGAGACCTAACGTCACAACATTACTTCATAGCCTCACAACATCGCTTCTGTTGTCAATTCAGGTTTGTTGAATGATAAAGAAACATAGAAACCTTCAATGCCAACTATTTCAGTTATTAATAGTAATCTGGTTTAGTTTTTATCAAGAGGACGCTTGGTCTTTTTGCACAAAGTATGTTCTATACTTTCAACTCAATGATAATAAACAAAATAAAGTATTGGGCATTGAAGGCCCGTAGTGCCCTATCTCATTGTATTTATGTATTAAAATATTTAATCACCTGTTCAAATTGGGATGTTCCTCTAATTGCAGGTATTTTTAGTTAATATAATGTTTTTAAATAACCAATCATACACCTGAATCACATTACATCTTCATTTCTGCACAGTAAATAGAAGAATTTCTAGTTTCATTTAAACTGGTTTTCTTACTTAATAATTTTGCGTTGTTTATCGATGATTCCCTTCAGAAATAATGCAATCGGAGATCGGATCTCTGATGCAATTATGTAATAGCTAGTTTTTTCTTTAAATATTTATGATACAGTCAAATTTTTTGCGAGGAGGAACATTTGGCATTTTGTTTGGCTGATATAACTTCAGTAATATTTACAAATAATTTTAAGATATAGGTGCAAATATCTGCTAAGGTTTATTTATTGCTGCAAGTTTTTTGTTGAAGTTGATAGTCTTATATAAGAGTAGAGAAATCCTTCCAGTTTTATGCTGCAAACCACTTTTACTTTTAGTCATGACCATGACCTCAGATGTCATAACTAGAAGTGGTTTTATTTTCCTAGAGGCTGAGTGCATGCAAATGCATTCGAGGGGTAGAACGAGTTTATATAATATTCAAGCAGAATGAGTTGAATTTATTCAAATACTAATTAACAAATTTTTTCAATTGGTCGATATCAAGATACTGACTAAGAAAAGTCTGAACCTTGTCGCTTTCTTCTTCTGAGAAGAGAACGAAATCTTTTGAACTTTGTCCCAAATACGGAAGCACAATGTTGATAGTGGTTATAACATTGGGTTCAGCTAAAGTTTAAAGAATTAATTATTAAAAAGAATGGCTTTAATATTAGAGATATTGAAAAGAATAACTGAAATAATATTTTGTAAAAAGATCTGTGAAATTACTTACCATTGAATACAACAAATTTTTGGAAGAGGTTTGGATAAAATTTTTCGATGATTGTGGCAAAGTGAATTATAGCACTCAAAGCTAAACAAAAAAAATCAATTTGTTTTAAAATTTAAAAAAATATCATATTTTGATAATTTTGTCTTACAATTGGCCTCGGCATAGTTTGTAGTAGCAAATCCCTTTCCGTCAACGATAAACAACATTTTGCTGCAATTGGAATTCAAGACAGCCAATCGAGATTTTTCCAGCAATTGTGCATTATATTGGTTGATTAGTTTAATAGCGTCTCGGACATACTCATGAGATTCAATAAAGTCTGCTAGTAACCATTTTCCTGCTTCGCCTAGGAAAACTATAATGGAATGTAAATTAATCTGTTAGTCCATAACCGAAATTAATTATCAAATTATACTCTAAATAGTGAATTACCAGGACATCCCTCTTTAGTTGTGCCATCAGTGATATTGTACGGGAAAAACTTCAATAGCTCAGAATCCACTTCCAATTTACCCAATTTTTCGATGTGGTTGGCAGAACGCCATAAGACAAGCTTTAAAAAACAATTAAATATAATGAATAGTTTTGCACTGAACAAAATTATCTAATTTTTTAGGTTTATGTGATTTTCAGTCCATTTTTTCTTTATAAGTTGCATAATATTTCGTTGTTTATGCCCAATAGCGAAAAGTTAGGTTGTACAACGTAAGAAGACTTACCTTCTTCAAAGATTTAGATGCAGCAGACACATTCCACTTGTGTCCTTTGTTATACATTTCAAAAATATTTAAAACCTTATCAATTGTTTAATATTACCATAAAAATAGCATTGATTTAGTACAAAAGTTTATCTTACTTGAAAGCAATCCAATGGCAAAATCCTTCGAGCGAAAATAATCATCAGTAAGAAGATTGGCATTTATGATTTGGAACTGAAATTATTGTGAAGTGCTATTAATGATTTTAATATTATTGGACTCCTCTAGACTCCATGCAAATCATGGAATTGACTATCTACTTGGACTCTAGTAATAAGCTTTACAGTGATTATTTGAAGTAATCTAAAGAGACGGAATTTTACATAGATCAGTCTATTTGCTTTTAGTTGAGTACAAAAGCATTTAAATTTCTTTTTCTTCATTATATTAATTAATCCAAGAACTTCATAAAAATTATTTATACCGAATTTTTTGTCAAACCAGCTTAACTTTTATAGAAAAACTGAAAAGTACCTTTTTGACTAGTTCACTACGTTTTCCATTAATTTCAGGAATTTTACCTTCCCGATCTTGAGTTGTTGGTCCATTTTTTCCTGTATAAACAAAAGTTTACATAAATCTGTATCGAACGCACAACGCAGCATAAATAATTTAACTAAATCAATATTGAGTTCAAAAAATATTGAAAAAAGTAAAAAAGAAAGATTGGTTAATTGTACCATTTTCAGCATAGAATTCTTGAGCAAAACACACCGAAAAAAGTCCCAAAATAAGTAGAAATGACTTCATTTCCAGAAATTTATTTATACGAACTAATACCTCTTCTACTCTTGGCTGAAAATGAATAAATGCAAATAGCATTGCGGAACTAGGGCTTTATATAATATTTGAGGATCCTAACCCAACGAGACTGTCCAACTGCGGAGACTTGTTTGAAACCGGTTGTTGCTCAGTCGGTAAAATTGTTCTCTGCTGGAGAAGTCGTGACGTGACGCCAATAGTTCTTTTTGCAATTTTTAAAAAGTTTTGTCGACGTAAATATAAATAAATGTTAATTTCAAGGCTGTTTACTTTATTTATATGCAAAATAGAACTTCAAAGACAAAGGTTATAATATGATACAGCCATGTAACATCTGTTCACGGGTTACTGTACTGTGTAGTAAAACACTATCTGGAATTAATCTCAAGAAGTTACTTAGTTTAGGTCAAGGGAAAAAGTGGTTAGGCTACTGTTTGGGAAAGCCTTTGCTGAAGTAAATTTCTGACGTTTTTATAAGTATGAACATGAATTGATTGCAAAATACATTTTGACCGATAGCGATTAATATCACAGATGTTTACTATTTAATAATTTAGTTGTTTCATACACAATACTTGCACTTGACGTAATTTAAAGCTTGATATAATTAAAATAGTTTAACCACATTTAGATTTTAAGTGAATGCTATTTGAATATTTACAAACCTTTGAAACTGTTTAATACACCACGAGATGGAAATATTATTAATATTTGTAGACTTTAGAATCTATCTTTAAGGACAAAGAAATTGTATTCTTTGCAGAATATAGAAGTCCAGGATGAAGATTGGGAAAGAGTTTGGTACTCTCTAAATGGAAATTTGCATGGCATCCAAATTAGAGGGATTTATATGGAATTTCGTGCTGCCCGTCCCATGGCCAGAATGCAAGCAACCTTTTCTATTACCATATTAGAAAGGGCGGTGAAAGCCAAGTTGAGTCATATTCAGGGCCGCAGCCAGAAAAAAATTTCGGGAGGGGCACCGATAAAAAATTAGCTCATCGATTTCGGGGGGGGCACGTGCCCCGGTGCCCCCCTCGCTGCGGCCTTGGTCATATTCTTATTTATTTCAAAGCTTTTATCGCCACAATTTTCAAGCCTATTTACGATGATGGAGAAAGGACTTTTAGCTATTTGGAGGGAACAGGAGGACTATCGTTTCTATCTGCCCTACAAAAAGTTCAATTCAAAATCAAAAACCAGGTACCAAGAAAGTAGATCAATTGGCATCAGCCTACAAATGAATATTCATACAATTTTTATTTTTATTGCATATATTCTTGGGTCACTCCTCTCAATTTTTATGGAAATGCTTTCGGATGAAGTAGCTACTTTATGTCCAGCCCAAAATTGTTTCCAACTTTTCTTATCTCTATGAAATGGCTGACTCTATAAGAATATCAACACTACAGAAATTATTGGACAGATCCCTTAGGTTGTTCTCATCTCCACCAAGTTTGTCGTATTTAATTTTTTTGTGACGATGAACGTTTGGCATTTTGTTTGGCTGATATAACTTGAGTAATATTTACAAATAATTTTAAGATATACCTGCTAAGGTTTATTTATTGCTACAGGTTTTTTGTTGAAGTTAGTCTTCTGTAAGATTATAGATATCCTTCCAGTTTTATGCGCAAACCACTTTTACTTTTAGTGATGACTGTGACCTGAGATATATCGAAGTGGTTTTATTTTCCTACAGGTTGAGTGCAAATGCATTCAAGGGAAAGAACGAGTTTTTTAAACAGAATGAATCTCATTTATTGAAACACTAATTAATAAACTTTTTCAACTGGTCGATATCAACATACTGACTAAGAAAAGGCAGAGCCTTGTCGCTTTCTTCTGGAAAGATAATGAAATCTTTTGAACTTTGTCCCAAATACGGAAGCAAAATGTTGACAACGGTTACTAAATTGGTGTTAGCTAAAACAATAAAGGTATAAAGCATTAATTGGTAAAAATAATGACTTTTTTTAACACTGAAAATAATAACTAAAATAATATTTTCCAAGTCCAAATACAATAATTTGTAAATGATCTATGAAGTTACTTACCATTTAATACAACAAATTTTTTGAAAAGATTTGGATAATAATTGTCGATAGTTGTGGCAAAGTGAATTAGACCACTCAAAGCTAAACAAAATTAAAAAAATCAATTTGTTTTAAAATTTTAAAAATATCATATTTTGATAATTTTGTCTTACAATTGGCCTCGGCAAAGTTTCTAATAGCATATCCCTTTGCATCACTGATAAATAAAGTTTGGCTGCAATTGGAATTCAAGACAGCTAAGCGAGATTTTTCCAGCAATTGTGCAGTAAATTGATTCATCAGTTTAATAGCATCTAGGACATACTCATGAGATTCAATAAAATCTGCTAGTAACCATTTTCCTGATTTGTTTATGAAAACTATATAATGGAAAATAAATAAATATTTTAGTCAATAACCAAATTAAATTATCAATATTTATACTCTCTAGGGAATTACCAGGGCATTCGTATTTAGTTGTGGCAGTAGTGATTTTATACGGGAAAAACTTTAATACCTCAGAATCCACTTCCAATTTACCCAATTTTTCGATATGGTTGACAGAACGCCATAAGACAAGCTTTGAAAAACAATTAAATATATTAATTACTTTCATATTTACTGAATGTAGGGAATAAAATTATCTGAAATCTGATTCCTTGGGTTGATGTGGTTTTTGAGTTCATTTTTCCTTTAGAAGTAATATATCATTGTGTATTGTGTATGCCCCTAGCGAAATATAACATTGTATAGGCTTTATAACGTAAGGAGACTTACCCTTTTCAAGGATTTAGATGCAGCAGACACATTCCATTTGTTTCCTTTGTTATGCATTTCAAAAATATTTAAAACCATATCAACTGTTTAATAATGCCATAAAATTAATATTTATTGGGCTAAAAGTTTATCTTACTTGAAAGCAATCCAATGGCAAAATCAGTAGAGCGAAAATAATCATCAGTAAGAAATTTGGTATTTATAATCTGGAACTGAAATTAATGTTCAGTGCTATTAATGATTTTAATATTTTTGGACTTCTCTAGATTCCATGAAGATTATGGAATTGACTATCCACTTGGATTCTAATTAGTGTTTTAGTTTTGATTATTTGAAGTATCTAACGAAACGGAATTTGACATAATATGTAGGTCAATCCATTTGCATAGTTGAGTAAAAAACAATTATATTTTTATTAATTTGTTCAAGAAGTTTGAGAAATTGGGTTAATGGTTAAGGGTGACAATATTGACAACTTTTATAGACAAAGGGAAAATTACCTCTTTCACTAGTTCGCTACGTTTTCCATTAATTTCAGGAGTTGTATGGAATTGTTGAGCAAAACACACCGAAAAAAGTCCCAAAATAAATAGAAATGACTTCATTTCCAGGAATTTATCTATACGAACGAATAATTTACAAAAAGCTCTTCTACTCTTGGTTGAAAATGAATAAATGCAAATAGCATTGCTGAACCAGCGCTTTATATATTACTAGCCGGTCACCGGCAGTGTTGTGCAGTGGTTAAAACCACTAGTGGTCATAATGGCCATAATGGTCAAAATGGCCTGGTCAAAATGAAATTGAAAAGTGGTCAAAATGGTCAAAATGTAATTTGGGGCACTGTGAAACTACATTAAAGCCAAGGAGGCTACGTAGTTCCGCAGATGTACGAATTGCTGTTTACATTTTACAAGTACTTTTTATGACCAGTATGACAATAATTTCATTTTGTAGCATTCGGTATTTAAAATTTCAGATTAAATTCATGACGGGCACATTAAATAATAAAAATTACATTCTCAGAAGTATATATTCTCGATTGTAAGGCAACATAATTCTTACATCGTACCTGTGATGTATCTAGAGAAATTTAAAATACCTATTTCTGACTCCGACGTAGGATTTCTGTAGTAGAAGGTTACATAAGTTAATATTTCGTAGCCAATTTAAGAGGACATGCAGTGCAGATATAACCATCCAGTCATAATATTCATTATTATTATCCTAAATATGCTTAAAGTTGAGTATTTATTTGACTGAATTATGCTAAAGATCGTATTTCTATTGAAAATATTTGATATTCTATATAGTTAGGTACGATTTGTTATTCAAAACATATGATAACAGTTTAAGTATTTAAAACAGGCGCGGGTCTAGTACGCATGTGCAAGTGATGACGCGCATTTTGACCATTTTGACCATTATGACCATTTTGACCATTTTGACCAGTGGCCTGGTCAAAATGCAAAAAAGTGGTCATTAGTACAACACTGGTCACCGGACCTAGGTCCTGTTATAATAAAGCTAGTGAGTGTTCTGGTTCAAATTTCAATGTAAATGGTCAAATTTTAAATTTTCCCGCACATAAAATAATAGGAACCTTAAGCACACTACTGAAAACAGGAAATATTTGCATACAGAATGTATGAACTGCATTGTTATGAAATATAGATTTGTTGAGATTTACCACATTTAGGTAAAGTTTAAGACTGGCTTCTACTTAGCTGCGTTATCAGAGCGGCAAATTAACACACGATTATATAAACAAATATACCTACAGAATTTTTCACTGCGCAACTCGAACAACACGATTATATAAATGATAATGATATATGTAGAATCCTAATCCTACGAGACTGTTCAATTACGGAGACTTGTTTGAAACCGGTTGCTTACTGAGTCGGAAAATTGTTCTCTGCTGGAGAAGGCATGCCAATATTTCTTTTTATAATTTTTATAAAAAGTTTTATTGACGTAAATAAAAATAACTATTATTTTCAAGGCTGTTTACTTTATTTATATACAAAATAGAATTCGACTGCGTAACTGAGACAAAGATTATAATATGATGCAGTCATGTAATACTTGTTCACATCACGGGTTACCGTTCTGTGTAGTAAAAGACCATCTGGAATTAATTTCAAAAAGTTACTCGTTCAGTTCCGATCAAGGAAAAAAGTTGTTAGGCTACTGTTTGAGAAAGCGTTTTCTGAACTAAATATGTGACGTGTTTTTAAATATAAGGACATGAATTGAATAGAAAATACATTTTAACCGATAGCAATAGTTATATTAATATCACAGGTGGAGGGATCCCCCGAATAAATTCCGCGATTACACTTTTTATCAAGAAAGGCTAAAAATTGAAAAAATTCCTGAATAACTGGTTTTTACAAACCATTATGATTTACGTTCCCTCTTAGTGGCTCTTAGAAACCGCGAAAGCACCTCCACGCCTTAATAATGCCTACTATTTTTTATATAACACAAATGAAAATATAAATAATTATGGAGATGTACAATGTAGTTGAAGATCTTATATTGTTTTCAAAATTTATTTTAAGTTCTTCTACAATATGTACGTTTTTATTTAGTTTTTTTGGTGTTTGCATTCGGAACTCTTTTTAACTGTAAATTTTTCTTGCAGAAATTCACGATGGTCAGATATAAGATTACAAGTGCTCCCATTATTAGCAACAAAACTACAGCCACCGTATCATAACAATGATATTGAAAGTAATTGAGAAGTCTAGCTGATGATCTTAGGTGAGGTGCACCATCGTGCCGTAAAATATATTCCACCCAATAAACTGCCGTTTGGAGTGGAGTTTGCGGTTGGTCCTTAAAAATAGTTGCTAATTCTTTGGCTCTCTTTAAATATCTGTAATATACAAATTAAATTTATAAATGACATGTTTATTGGGGGTAAATATAATACCAATAGAAATTTTTATAAATTGTAACTCTAGGTGTGTCAGGTTTCTTCTTTAGTAATACTGTATAAATCAACAATAAAAAACTAACTTTGAATTGGAGATCATTTCTCTAATGCTAACTTCCAACTTTTCTTCGGTGAGATCCGAAATTTCCAAGGTAAGCGCATATCCTAGTTTTTCTGCTTGAGCCATATTTATATCCTGATCAACAAAAATGGGAATTCCCAAAACAGGCTTGCCATGATATACAGATTCCTGCGTACTTAAAAGACCTCCATGTGTAATAAATAGGAGGACGCTCTGATGTCCTAGAAATATTCAAGTAATATTTAAATATAGAAACATTATTGAATGCGAAATCGTAAGCAATTAAGTCATTGTTGATGAGTTATACACCTAAAGATATAAATTGGATTGCAAAAGTGAAATTAATGAGATTACCTAATACATCTTGTTGAGGAATCCATTTACTTAGCATAACATTAGATGGCAAGTCATCCATCGTGTCTCCATCCCATTTCCACAAAACATTTTGATCTAATCTAGAAAATACATTAGTAAATATCTTCCGAGTTGCTTCTGGGAATTTCGAAGGTTTTATGATGGAGCCAAGGCTAAAATATATCACACCATGATGCGCTTCTAAAAAGAAATCTTGCAGCTCCTGTTTAAAAAAATCAGCCTTACTTATAAAATTAGAATTTAAAATAAGAAAACGTAATTAAAAAACATTAATTGACACTTTTACTGAAATTGTATTCTATAGTCATCTAGTGTATGTTTTTATTTACCTGGGGCAATTTTTCGGGTTGCCTGCAGTGTACTCCTCCAACTTCAACAATTGATCCCGGTAAGATTGGTCTTGGGAAATTCAGAACAAAATTACTGTTGGACATAATCAAACTGACATTTGCTTCAATGGCTGAGGATTCTGGATAATCCTTCCCCAAATATTGCCTGTAGATTTGAGTATGTTCAGATTGAAAGAAGACAGTGCCCATGAGTGTAAACAGCCAAACTGTCAGGGTATTAACAAATCGTTGTGAAAAATTCATTTCGTCCGAAAATTCTAAGAGGGGAATAGGCACAAATGAACTCGGTGGTCGAAATCCAGTCATGTCAGTAATCCAGTGAGGTGTGGGCATAGAAGTCATTAGGATGAATGGAACTCTTAATTTGTGGACAAGGCCGTTGAAGCAGTTGTTAAAGAATCCACTCATAAATATTAAATCGTAAGAGTCTTTTAAAATTCTTTGGAAATCTTTGTTTTGATATACTTTGTGACAATTATTCGATATAAAAGATATATTGACACTCATCAAATACGAGAACTTATTTTTTGTTTCTTTTCTATTTTCTAGGATGTTTTCGTTCTTAAAAAGATCCGTATCTTGGAGAGCATCTATTGGAGTCAATGATGTGAAATTCTCTAACTGTTTAGCTTCGGGTGGCACATATGGCGAAATATATGTAATTCTGTGCCCCCGTAAACACAATTCTTTAGCAATCGGAAAAAACAAATTCGTCTCACTTTTCAAAGACAATGGAAGAACAAATAAAATCTTGGAAGCAGAAACAACTTCCATAAACCCGAGTATTGTAATTGTTATAAGACAAATCGTTTTCCCCATTTTTCCAGACTAAAATAGTGGACTAAGATGTGTAACACACTGGAATTAATATTTTACATGTGCTATTTGTTTTAATCGGTCTAATTCTAAAAATAGAGTTTAAACAATTTGAATATACACTCAAAGACACTTTATTCCAATGTAAATTTTAACACTAATTTTTGAATGATAAAATGGACCTAACTATGCTTATGGAAATAAAATTTAGTAGATACGTTTGTGTATTCCCTTTAAATGTCTTTAAAAAATTGTCTTTATATATTTTTAGAATTATTTATTGCCACTAGCTTTTATTTAGGTACAAAAATAGAGTTATGTAGTAATGATTGTTTTGTTTCCCGCTCAGGAAAAAGGAAAGGCAGTCCTTCGCCTTAGCCCTAAAATAATGATTCCCAAAGGGCACTCACAACTTCATAAACTGACCCTGATAATCTAAGCTTGTTTCAGTTTATATTCCTATACATGCAAAGATAGGCTTTCTACATTCTTCACTCTGATTTCTTTGCTCTACTGACTTTCTACAACCAAATTACAATTTTATCTTGATTGGATATACAATTTTTTTAAGCTAATGAATAGTAATCTGACCTTTCGTGCAAAGTATGCTGAACTAAAATAGTTTAATCGAGTAAATATCTATAGACAGACTCCCGTCTGTACCAAATTCATTCAATGACTAAAAGTTTTCTGGCTGCCATTAAAACATATTCACTAAAATAAAAATCGTGCAAATTTTCGTTTGGAGATTTATACTTTTTGGCTGTCTATCATTTAGATCAAGTTATGAATAGGGACTTTGATGTGGCATTAATCGTACATTAAGTATTGTAACCTAATTTCAACTTACTATAAAACGCCAAACAGCAAAAACGGTAACAATAATACGATGGCAATGTGTAATAAATCAATAGGAAAAACTTTATTACTAAAATTTATTGTATCCACAATACTTATAATTCCATGAAATAGTGGAAAGAATTATGTTAGGTATTAGGTATAGATGCCCAAAGAGTTGATAAATTATTTGCATTCCATGAACAGATATTAGCACAACAGACAATCCACAAAATATTTGTGATCCATACATTATTGAGTTTGACACTTACGAATCTACGACCACCAACGACTTATCCGTACATGCACAAGTGGAAAATAGACAATATTTAATAATTTATGATTGACGTAATGCTAAAGGTTTTATACTTATATAAGAGCAATATTGATTTTATCAACCTTCAAATACCAAACGAAATAAAAGAGGTAGAGCGTCAAGACATCATATAATATTTACATTTTAAGGTGGAACAAGGAAAATGATACTCGTGTAAATGTGTTGGTAAAAAATGATTCGCGACAATGGTTTTTACATGAATATTAATTTAATATCATTTCTAATTTCTAAAATATATTCTCGTATGATAATCCATGTTCATACACACCTTTCCTAAATCCATAATTTTTATACTATTATAATATACTGTCTTATTCAATTTAACTTATTATATAACTTATAAGAAGCAAAGCGCAGTCCCTATGTATTTACTCTACTCCTACTTCTTTCACATATCTCTTCTACATGGTTTTTTAATGTACTTGTATGTTTGTCCATAATATTAATCAGGGCGTTCAATTTGACAATATTCATTATTATGGGAGGTTTTCAAGAAATATATGAATATATATGAGATTAGAGTTTATTTAAAATTCAATCGTCGTGTCTGCCTCACCAACTGCTAACTGCAATAAAGTCAAACAAATAGTGTGTAGTTGCATTGAAATTGGCATTGACTTTATTTTTCATTGTCTGTACAGTAACAAAAAATGAAATTACTTGTTTCATTGGAATTTGTGATAATTTTATATAGCTACTCTTTATGTGATGTCAGCAAAGTTGAAGAGAGTCATCCTGTAAAATTAGAAGGTTTTAATACCATATTTAATTATTTTTCTCAGTTTTGCATCGTTTATATTTATCACGATACTGTTGCTCCAGAAATTTTCCCTGTAAATTACAATATTTTACCAATCCAAATTATGAACATTGAAAATGTGAGGTCACCAAAAGCTGTAAGGGGTCATCTAGATTGGAAGAAATGGGAATTAATGTGTGCACGAATAACTATTCTACAAAAAAAGAAAACAAACAAATTTTATGAAATTTACTGCGATATTGATGATAATTTTTGTAGAGAGATTTTCGGATACGAAATTTTGATCCTGCCTGAAAATTTGTTATATAATTTACACCGAGCCTTACTTAATTACTTAACATTACTTGATCATGAATTCATCCTTTCCATTCCAAGGTATCCTATTTATTTTGAAGTACAAACTGACTGGAAAGGAAATTCTTTTCTTCATAGAGCTTCTCTTTACTGTAAAAATTGTTTTGTAAAGTGCAACAGAATCCGTTATACTGTAGCTTTGTTAATGGAAACTAACTTCACAATTTTGAAAACTGGAACACTAATAAATTTTGTAAAGTACATTTATATTCATAGGTTTAAAAAATTTCCTACAACTGGTTATTGTCGTCAAATTTTGGAAAATGGAACAAACGTATTAAGTTTTTATGAAGACAATAACTTTTGGAATAGTACATCTGCTATAATTGTGTCACCATTTAAATCGCTAAAGAATCAATCTATTGATTTTGAACAAGCTATTTATTCACTACTATTAAAATTCCCCTTCTCAAAAGGAAGAAAATTATATTCACACTCATTATATGTGAACACTGGAGAAGAAAACTGGAATTGGATCACCTGTTCAGGAATAGAAGAAGATGGTTATTGGCAAATGTACATTATGCCGTTCGACAAAATAACTTGGTTCATGATACTTTTGTCACTTGTATTAGTTTCTTTTGTATCCTTTTACAGCGTTTATATTATAACAAATATAAGTCACCAAAATTTTACTTCCAAGTCCAAAAATTTAGTTCAACTGTTAAATGTAGTTTTACAATATTTAACGGTTTTGTTAGAACAAGGGGTGAGTTTTAATTTAAAACGGAACAAAGTGAAATTAATTTTAACATTTGGCATTTGGATTGTGGTAGGAGTTATTTTAAGTAATGGTTATAAATCTATTATTGTTAGCCAGCTTTTTTCACCCAGAAAAATTGACAGTCATTATAAGCAATTTAAAGACCTGGACAATTTCACCATTTCCATTTTAAACAAGGATTTGATCGACTGGATTACACAATTGAAGTTCCAGGATTACTCCAATATTGTTAAATATAATTCACATTTTATTGGCGTACCTATATGTACCGATGCAAGATTAGAGTACATTCTCTTTGGCATGAATACATCAAATATTTTGCCCTGCAATAAATCTGATTGGACCGAAAAGGAAGTTTCCAGATATAAAGATTTATTTGGAAAACTTTCTAGCTACCATGTACCTCAACAATTTAAGCTATCCCGCATTTTCAAGGAATATACTATTGACAAAACGAAGTTGTATAGTGTCATCGTTTCTAATCGAAACAATTCAACCTTGCAATTTGTTTTAAAAATCCTTTCGCGATTTCCTTCAAAGTTTCTCACAGGGACATTAACAAGTTTGGCAGATCCCAAAGAGTTTCCACTTTTTATTAACAACTATAACTTTTTGAAAAACTGTAAATACAGTGCATTTGTAGGCTCTGACAAATGGCTCAATGTTTTTGAAAAATATTTATTTCGAAACATCGTTTACATCCGAAGAACTCAAAATATTTTTACGACCCAAAAACAAATATCAATTCCATACACTTTTAATAATTATTTATTGGTTCAAAGAATGCAAAGTATTATGAGTTCCGGAATATACAATCTATTTGAGAATTGGAATTTATATTTGGAAGAAAAACAAGTCCGACTACATTTAAAAATCCATTATAACTTTTCCGGATTCCCAAAAATTGAAAATTTCAACAAAAACCGGCCTTTAAATAGTTCAAATGTCATGTCCGTTTATTACATTTATGTATTTGCCATTATTTTTAGTTCTGTCATTTTTGGAATAGAACTTTCTTTTAATATTTGTCGAGATTTCGCTAAAAAAATTAAATATTTGTTGACACTACTGCTTCATAGTTTCAAATAATGTTCTTTAGTATCTACAAAATATCTCAGATTTACCATTGTAAACTTTTTAGAAAGTGCTTTTATTATTAAGATATTAATTACGTTTTGCATCATTAAATTCTTTCACGAGTCTATCTAACACTTTTTTGTTTGTTTTAGTGATCAAGGATGTATTTAGAAGGATGCCAGAAACACAATAGATATAAAAACTTAATAAAATGTTTATACATACGACAATTCTTGTCACATGTTCAAGCAATCCCTAAAATTGTGTTCTGGACAGTTCGTTGCTTGCTCACTTTTGAAATTTTGTGTGCACCACAATAACAAATGCATAAAACTTTTGAAGCATTTTTTCTTTATTACATCAATTTAATAATGCACCTGTTTCAAGGGTAGTTGTCTAAGTTTTAAAACCAAGCATGGCTTACATTTTTTTTAAAGAAGGATACATAAAAATGTAGCGCATTGCAATAACCGTGTAGTTAACTTATTATATTATAGCATAAATTACAATAACATTTCCAAATTAACAAAATTTGCCATATCATACAAAGAAAACCCTGAGTGTAAAAACTCAAAATTGGATGTCATGCGGAAATTGAGTTTTTATTCGCAGCTTGATTGTTGAGTGGCTTTTTAATTTACTAAATATAAATAGCTTTTCTTGAATTAAGAATTTTGTTAAAGCTATTTGTAAAAAACAATTTTAATTACTGGATTTTTTGGTACTCTAATGATAGGTGTAACATTCGTGGCACTAAATTTGACTAAAATCTTTTCATAAATGAAACCTCCAATTGCAACTAAGCAGCCAAATTGGAACATTAAGAAAACAAAAATTATGTTTGATGACAAAGACAATGGAACTGTAGGAGTGAATTTTATATCAATTTTTGATTTCTTCCTAGTTCTCCTGACAGTTTGACTTGAATTGCTTCTTAACTTCCCAGAGCGAACGACATACTTTTTTTGTTTGATTTTACGAGAATCGCTTTTGATTTTATAGTACAATCCTGAATGAAACAATATTTTGATTCTATTTTGTATTTGCAAGTTGACCATGTTTTGCAATGTCCACATAGTAATTTGGGGTAACACACATTCTAAGCCAATGTGGAATAGGCGTCGATCTCCTTTATTGTGATATTTTTTCATAGGCTTTGGATTCATTTCTGTGAAATCCTCAATATGTTCTTGTAGATCTGCATAGGCTATTTTTTCGCAAGTGGACATATTTTGATGAAAACCGATTTCTGGAATCTCTTCTAGCATTAATGCCACTTTGGTCAAATTGAGATTGCCATACATTTCCCTTAAAATTCGATGATTTTCATTATTATTCAAAAATTGTAACAATCGTATCCCAAATTGGAAACTGCTTAATTTCCTTAATGGGGGAAAATAAATGGTCATCCCTGACATTAAGCCGAATTCTGTGACGATGGGAGTGTAGACAGTAAAATTAAGATCAATTAGTTGTTGAAAAGTCATTAAAAATGTGATTTTCTTAGGAACTGTCAAATCTGAAGTGGCATATCCTTTGTAGAAATTATTAAGCACGACTCCCATTAATAGCCACGAAGAAACGTATAAAATAAAACAATCAACTCGTTTCCATATTCTGCTCGGTTGGTCCAAGACAATAGAAAGTATCATCAGAACAGGCGGAAACCCGATTTTATCTTTCAAGTAAATTTTGAAAAGAATATTAATCATGAAAAATGTAATAATTATGCCCATCCAAACTTGATTGTCCCAGGGATGAATAAACACTTTTCCGTCTAAATTATTATGCACTTGAACTCCATCACAAGTGACAAAATTGTAGCAGTCCATGCCAATCGGGATAAAGTCTGTGTTTGTATCTGTCCACTGACTTTCTGGACAAATTAGAGAAAGAGGAGAGATTCTCCTCAAAAAATAGTCAAAGTAATTCATTCCTTTTGCAGTCCAATTAGCTGAATTTTCTAAAGCAACTGAATAAATAGTTTGAAAAAAATTTCTAGGAGTTGACTCAAATGATTGAATTGTGCTTGAAGTCACTTCATTTGATTCGCCGCATATAATGTAAGGCACGTTGGATTGTTGATCCACTGTAGTCATTAAATGTAAATCCAACGTAGTTTTCCATAAAGATACATTTTGTGGTAAAAATCTAAGTCTCCGGAAACTATGACGCTGTCCTCCACACCAGTAACAATGGCTAGCAACATTGGGCACATCCAAGTCAACCAAAATCCATTTTAAATGGAAACAGTTACAATATTTTTCTGTATATCTCACCATTTCCTCTCCTTTAGCTAAAAAGGAATTCCGATGACTAGAATGGGAGGAAATGAAATTCACAAAGTAGCCATGGTAGATATTTGAAAATTCCACTGCTTTAAATGTGTCGTCAAGAATTGTTTCCGTTAAATTGTAATAGAAATATGCTAAGCACGTTAAGAACTTTTGGTGGTCCAAAAGGTGTCTTTTATTGTCTATGCGCATTTTTTTATATTCAGATTCCGTGTAAATTGTCAACGGATGGTGGAAACTAGAAAACATAATCTTCTCTATACTTATATTTCCAATGAGTGTATTTATGTGACATGCTGAAAACGTTTGCACCCAATTCAAGAGTTGAGTTGATAATTCCATTAGTATCAAGAAATATATTTTGGATTTAAATATATACCTAAACGCTATAGTTACTAAGGAAAGTATAAATCATGCACATACTTTCCTAGTTAATTATGAATAAACTAACAAAACGTTCACCTGTAAATTGGTTTATGTTTATTAGTTATACTTTTATTATTTGAATAATTTAGTCTGAATTATATATTTAGATAATAAACTATTAAAATTAGTTAACTTTCTTTACGTAAAGTTAATCACGTATTTGTTATACTGATTACGTCTTTACTATGACTATATTTGCTCCAAGCAAACCTGCCGTTACATTTTCAAAGACTACACACCTAAAATGTAATAAAAGTAGGCCTTTCCAATTCTAAATACTTAGTGAATATTATAAGACATTAAATGGCTTGAGGGTTCTTTGGCCAACATCGCAAATATCTAGTCAAGTAAATAAACTGTGATGACAAAATGACAAATGATATTTTATGAAGAATTTTACCCCAGTTTTAAACCAACATACTGTCAAAATGTCAAATGTGATTGACTTGCTTCGTTGGATGCGGTGAATGAATAAATGCCACGAATAAGTATTAAATAAATATTGTTATAAATATTTTTCATAAAATTTTATTTCTAATCAACTCCTTTTGAAATGTGAAATAAACTGATCAAATGGATATTTTTGGGTATACATAAGTATTTACCCGATGTTCTTTACTGTCGTTAAATGGTAAAGTAAATTGAACAAAACAAATAATAAGACATTGTCTGAAGTGGTCAAGTCTTGCACTTTATACAGGAATTATTTTTGTAAAAATTCAAAATTCTCCTGAAAGGAGTGACCTAAGTTGTAGCTTTACAATGATAAAATAAACATTTGTAGGAACTGAAAACTACATTTAATTAATTTATAATTTAAATATGAAAATTTTTCATCAAAAATAAAATTGAACTAAGAAATAGATACAAATAGTACAAACAAAAGTACAGATTTTGAAACTTTATAATTTTTTGTTAATTAACAAACGCCTAATTATTGTAGACACCTAGTTGTAAGTTAAACTACATTAGGGAAAAATAAAAAGCTCCCTTGGTTTAAGCAGAACCTAAAGCACTTGCTGAGTTAACAATAGAGTCTCATACTTGGTAAGCATAGCTCTAATAGATGTACAGAATATCTGAATGAAGACCATTTGTTGACCATTGTTTCCTTCTCTGCATCCAACACAATGCAACATGCGTTGTGTAAAAGTTGACATGATGCAGATGCATGATGACTTGAAAGGAAAACAATTTGCCCTTCGAAAAGTTCTGTCCTTTAGGTACTTAGGACAGTAATAAAATATCTCAATACTTTTGTGTTTAGGAATGCATTCTATTATCAGCAATGTGTGTACCCTTTTCCCTTGGGATTTATCTTCACCCAAATGGGACTTTGACTTGCAAATGAACTGTCTGCAATACAAATACTACTAAGGGTTGGTTGCCTTTCCATGACCATGGAAAAGGATTACATACGCGACAAGATAAACAGAGTTCTATTTTTAAATTTTCTTGAAGAATGTATTCCAATGGTAAGGCAGATGAAAATTAAGTATAAATACCAGAGATCTCCTATCTGTCAGCATCAATCAACTCACAGCTTCTCCAGCAGTAAAATAAACAAAACTTGCTCTCGCACTCCCAATAAAACAAACTTCAAAATGAAATCCGTAATTTAAAATTTTGATTTTTTCCCATGGCAAAATAAAATTACAAAAGTTGAAAAATAATCCGATTTTTGTTTTTAGGTTTTGGCTATGGTTCTTTTCGCCGCAGTTGCATCTGCCAACTACGAATCTGCTCCAATGCGCAGCTACGGATCCAGCCTTGTTTCCACTACACCAATCCCAATTGTCCGTTACAACCAGAACATCAGAGAAAACGGAGCTGACTCTGAGTAAGCAATTTTTATTTTCCCTTTTCAAATTTTCTCATGACTAAGGAAGTAAAATTAAATTTTTTCTAATTGTGTAGATTCGAAACCGGAAATGGAATCAAGGCCCAAGAAGATACCCAGGTTGTTACCGGAGCTGAACGTATCATCGATGATGGATATGGCAATCAGATCAAGACCAACCAAGAAATCAAGAAGAGCGGATCTTACAGCTACACCGCCCCTGACGGCCAAGTCATCACCACAAACTACGTTGCTGATGCTTCTGGATTCCACGTGACTGGCAGCCATCTCCCAGTCGCCCCGGAAATGCCCGCTGAACTTAAAGCTGCTTATGCCGAAGCTGCTTCCCGCCCAGTTGAGCGTCTTGCTGATTCCTACGGACCAGCCCCAATCAGATCCAGCTATGCTGCCCCAGCCCGTTCTTCTTATTAATTTAACACATTATGCTGAACAATAACTACTATCGACTGTATTAGCGAGATGTTGGAAATCTTTGTTATTTTTACTAGCAAAGGATTCGAATCTTTTATTTTTTATATGCATCGATTAACAATAGTTTAAAATGCTATATCACGTGTTATCTATCCAAAATTTGAGTTTCATTCGTAAAATCAAAATACAAATAAATGCAGGCGTTTATATTGTAAACTCTAAATGTTCATTTTTATCACTATCATCATTTAAGTTAACGACAAAGTATAACGTAGTTTTTAACACACATTTTAATTCAACATACAAGGTCACACTAGAAAGGACTTTTTGAGACATTCTATGGGAATGTTCAAATTTTTTTTACATTTAACGCAACTGTAGCCTTTAAGGTATTTATGTCATCTTGTCGCATTTGTATCAGTTTTCAGTGACTCTGACCGTTTTCGAAGTCATTTAAAAATTTATATACATCAAATGGAGAACCATTGATGAAAGAAATTTATTGATGGCAGTTCATTTTAATATGGTTTATTTTATTACCTTTGCGACTGACAAAGGTGGGAACTTCACCAGGAAAACAATTTTTAAAATAGAATCCGCTCTTTTCAGTTTTCAAATAATATCTTTGGCCACTAATATCCAAAATTTCGTGCAATACTGTTTCTAATATTTAAACTTACTGAATCGTAAAGCGATGATGCTAAATTAAACATCCATAAATGTGACTTTTCGACTATAAAAATAACCATAGCGCAAGTGCAATTAAATAAATATAACCCCATTACATAAATTAGGTTTGATGACAGTGGTAAAGCGACAACCGAATTTACTATATTGTCTTTTGAAGCCAAGATTTCCATTCCAAGGTTTTGACTCGAATTTCGTTTGAAATGGTTGTAATTTATACGAAAACGATCTTTGATTTTGGTATAAATTCCTGAGTGAAATAAAGAAGTCAACTTTGTTTTGATACCCAATTCTACCATATTTTGAAGTGTCCACATTGTATTTTGAGGCAACAGGCATTCTGACCCTGGTTTGTAATGGTATAAGCGCTTTACACTTTTCGTACCTTCCGTAATTGGCTTCGGTGTAAATTGAATAAAGTCGTCAATATTTTCCAGTAGATCGGCGTAAGCAATTTTATTACATGTTGATATATTATTCCGAAACCCTCGATCTGGCATCTTTCTGAGCCCTAAAGCCAATTTGGTCAAATTTACATTATCATGCAATCCTTTATAAGTTTCCCAATCAAATTGATTTAAGAAAGCTGTCATTCGAACTCCCAATTTAAGTGAAGATAAAACGCGATATGAAGGATCTAAAGAAATTCCACCGGACTGTTGATCGAATTCTGATATTCCTGGTGTGTAAATTGTAAAATTAAGATCGTAAAGTTCTTTAAAAGTCCTCAAGTAGATGATTTTCTTTGGCAGCGTTAAATCTGATGTAGCAATTCCTTTATAGAAATTACTAAGAATAACGCCCATCAAAAGCCATGGTGAAATCGAAAGAATAAAATAATCTACGCGAGTCCAAAGACGACTTGGCTGATCCAAAAGAATAGCAATAGTTTCAAAAAATAGTGACGATGACCACTTTCTTTCCAAATAAATCTTCAATAGTAAATTCACCATAATAAATGATGAAAAAATAAAAAACCAAACTTCATTGTCCCAGGGATGCAGAAAATCACCGGCACTTAAATTGTTTCCAATATGAATCCCATCACAGGTTACAAAATTATAGCAGTCTATTCCAAATGTGATAAAATCGGTATTTGTTTCTGTCCATTGACTTTCCGGACATATTAGAGGATGCGGGGAAATGTCTACCAAAACATAATCATAATAATCTACTCCTTTTGCTGTCCAATTAATAGAATTTTCTAATGCCATAGAATAAATTATTGGGAAAAAATCCTGAGATATTTGTAATTGTGTAAATGATTTAATTATGTATGAAGAGACTTCATTTGTTTGTCCACATATTATGTAGGGTACTTTTGAAATTTGTTTGGTTGTAGTGTCCAAATGCAGACCGATGGCTTTTTTCCACAAAAATACATTTTCTGGTAATAGAGAAAGTTTAATAAAGCTGTGGCGTTTTCCTCCACACCAATAGCAATGACTGTCCACATTTGTTTGATCCAAATAAACAAAAATCCAATGCTTTCGTAAACATTTACAATATAATTCATAATATTGTATCATTTCTTCTTTCACTGATATATGAGACTGAGGAAAACTGACCATACTTATGAAATAAACTTCCCAGTGAAAATTTTGTAAAATTGGGTGCGTTTCTTTAAAATTGACTTCGGTTAAATTGTAAAATATGTAGGCTAAACATAAAAGATATTTTTGTGATAGCAGCAGATGTTTGTTATTATTTTCTCTGTCATAGAGAATATGCTCTTCTCGAAGGTTTGAACTGTTAATTAGTATTAATGGAAATTGGTTAATTGAAGTTTTCAAGCCTTTTAAATTCTTGTTTTCCATGAATACGTACACATGACATCTGGAAAATGCGTCGAGCCATGAAGAAAGATGACTTAATGACTCCATGTTTACTTTTTCTACTTTTGCGGTTTTGATATTGAAACGAACTATTTAAAATCAAACAAAACTCAACGTTGTATGCATATTTAAAGGTATCGGTAGATCTTAACCAACCTAAATTTTTTAGGTAGTTTAAAGACGGACATTGGAAATCGAAAAACTTAATATTATGCTAAAAATGAAATTTAGTTAGCAAATTTAATTAATCTTGCTAAAAGAATAGGTGATTACCCAACGTTAGACTAAAACTTTGTCAATTGCAGTGGTCGAATAAAATATATAGACTTCATGTTTTATTTATTGATTAAATTTTAATTTAATCGTCGATGCAATTAGGGCCATTATTTCCTTGGTACATTAAATATGAATCATTTGAGTAATTTTCTGTCCACTTTATCTAAAAATACACTTAAAGCAGATTCAACGAATGACGCATGAATGGGAAAATGGTAAAAAATGTATGACAATAAGAGCCCTTACGCTTTCTCAATGATTCAATTTTAATACTACAATTAGTAATTTTGACATGCACTTTTCCCAAGCCGTTTATGGATTTGTATCTGAGATGGAAGGTTTGGAGGCATTTTAATGATATACTTTTTGTTCCAAGTATATACTTCGTTATCTCCGAAATTAAATTACATCATCCTAACATTGTTAGGTAGAAAAGAAATGTTGCATTATTATTCTCATTAAATCCTTAAATATATTGGATATTTTATTCAGTTAGTGCTTCTAAGTCTTGTATGTATGTTATATGGGGTGTACTGCCTCACTACAAAATGATAGTACTGGGCGCAGGCCTCATTCCGGGCCTATTGCCAACTCCCTCGACACTGGTATTGTTGTTAATTAATGACAAGCCTAAGGCTGTCATTTACTAGCCACTGTTGTGGGACTGTTATCGGAAGTCTACTAGCCCAGCAAAGACAGGTTATCCAAGCTACTGTCGAGTTATCAGCGACGTATCCATGTGATGGCCCTTGTAATTGCGGGTTCGTGCTTAACCTTTGTCTTAATTCCACATTTAGAAATCAAACACTCGCCTTTAAACAGCCCTCGGCCATTTCACCCAGCCAAAGAATCGAACTGGCAGTGGAAACACACATTGATTAGCCAGACGACTGAGTACTCCACCTAGCCAAAATGGCTGGGTTGCTTCTGAGTCTTATTAGTGACAATTATTTAAATTAGGAATTTGTAATTATGTTAGGAAGATCACTATCAACCAAATATTATTAATAGATATTATGTGAAATTATTAAATTACTACCTTATAAAGTTATAACTCATGGTTGACCCACTTTTCATGAAATTAGAAGCGAATAAAATTACTAAAATAAATAGAGTGCAGTGAGTATTGCTTAGATCATTTACAAACCAAATTGGGATCGGGAAAATTGGAATTCTATAAACCTTTGCATGCTTACTATTATAAGCTGAATAATAATAACCTAAATTTTAAATTTATTGGGCGTTACAGTCAATCGTGAAAAAGATGCTTAAACGGAAAAATAAAATCAAAGGTTGAGTTTTGATTTTCCAAAACCGTATAAGAATTTATTGGTCTACCTATTGTATTTATACATTGCATACTATAGCCTTTTGCATAGCCACAAACACAAAACGGTCATTTAATTGATAGATTGGTACCCTATAAGTATTATATTATTTACTAATTGTGAGAATGAAAGTAGCTAAAAATGCTATGTACGCAAAAATTTTCCCATAAAATTATTAAAATGTCACTAAATTAATAATTAAGTTTCTACCTTTAGGGAACAAAATTAGTTTCTAGTAGTTTGAAAATCTGGAACATTACTACACAAGTAAATTTTTTAAAACTTGAAGTGATTAACAAGAAGCTGTTGCGATTGACGTTTTAGTTTATTTTTGCCTTTCCATGAGCTAGGCATTGGAACTTGAACTTGAATGCACTTAGAACCACCTACAACAATGGTGGCTCTACTATTTTTAGTTAGTCCAAAACCAAATTGAAAACAATTTTCCGCAATAAAAATAACACTCCCAAAAAGACAATAGAAGAAGTATAGGTAAAAAACAAAAACCAAATTTGAATCCAGAGGTAAGGCCACAGTGGGATTATTATTCATAAGATTTTCAACGGAAACAAAGAATGCATGCGTTTTACTCGAATTCGTGCTTTTGTTGTTAAAGTACTTCTTCAAACGTTTTTGTTTGATACGGCGGATACTGTTCTTCATTTTGTGATAAATTCCTGAGTGAAATAAAGATGTCAACCTTGTTTTTATACCTAATTCTACCATATTTTGAAGTGTCCACATTGCATTTTGGGGCAATAGGCATTCTGACCCTCGTTTGTAATAGTACAAACGATTTCCTTTCTTGTGATACTCCCTAATTGGTTTTGGAGTGATCTGAAGAAAATCGTCAATGTTTTCCAGTAAATCTGCGTAGGCAATTTTGTCACATGTTGACATATTTTTCTGAAAACCTCGATCTGGCATTTTTCTGAGCCCCAAAGCCAACTTGGTCAAATTGACATTGTCATGTAAGCCTTTATAAGTTTCCCAGTCGAATCCTAAGAACGATGTCATTCGAACTCCCAATTTAAGTTTAGATATAAAGCGAAGTAATGGATCCATAGACATTACTCCGGCCTGCAAATCAAATTCTGATATTCCAGGTGTGTAAATTGTAAAATTAAGGTTATAGAGTTCTTCAAAAGATTTTAAATACGTAATTTTTTTGGGGACAGTTAAATCTGATGTAGCTATCCCTTTATAGAAATTACTAAGAATAACACCCATCAAAAGCCATGATGAAATCGAAAGAATAAAATAATCTACACGAGTCCAAAGACGACTTGGTTGATCCAAAAGAATAGCAACGATGTCAACAAACGGTGGTAGTGATACTTTGTCCTTTAAATAAACTTTAAATAGTAAATTCAACATGATAAATGATGAAACAATTCCAAACCATACTTCATTGTCCCAGGGATGCAGAAATTCACCCGCATTTAAATTGTTTCGAATGTAAAGCCCATCACAGGTTACAAAATTATAGCAGTCTATTCCAATTGTGATAAAATCTGTATTTGTTTCTGTCCATTTACTTTCAGGACATATTAAAGGGTGCGGAGGAATGTCAGTCAGTACATAATCATAATAATCCACTCCTTTTGCTGTCCAATTAATAGAATTTTCTAAAGCCATAGAATAAATTAGTGGGAAAAAGTTTTGTGATATTTGGAATTGTGTAAATGATTTAATTATATTTGAGGAGACTTGATTTGTTTGTCCACAGACTATGTAGGGCACGTTTGAAATTTTTTTGGTTGTAGTGTCCAAATGCATATCTATGGCCTTTTTCCAAAGAAATACATTTTCTGGTAGTGGAAGAAGATTATCAAAACTGTGACGGTTTCCACCACACCAATAGCAATGACTCTCAACATTTGGTTGATCTAAATAAACGAAAATCCATTTCATATTCAAGCACTTGGAATGGAATTCATAATATTGTATCATTTCTTCTTTCACCGAAGTTTGAGATTGAGGGAAACTGACCATACTTATGAAATAAACATTCCTGTTTAAATTTTCCAAAACTAGGTGCGATTGCTTAAAATTGACTTCCGTTAAATTGTAAAATACGTAGGCTAAACACAAAAGAAATTTTTGCGATAGCAGCAGGCGTTTGTTACTATTTGTTCTGTAATGGAATATACGATCGTCCCGAATGTTAGAACTGTTCATTAACATTAATGGAGATTTATTATTGCTTGGGAACTGCATCAAATTCGAATCGTCCATCAGTACGTGCACTTGACATGAGGCATACGTGTCTATCCACGAGGACAATTCGGTCGCTAATTCCATATTGAATAGTTTGATATTTTTGAGACATAGACCAATAGGTACAAAGCGTTTATGTAGAACTTGCGTTGATTTCCCTCACATCATTTATTTGTAAGATTGTAATTTGTAATTCACATTGTTCATGCACAGAAATATATTTCGAATTTTGAATAACGGATAATTGCATTATAACGATACATAGAAATGTAATTATCAAACACTTAAATGGACAAGTCACTGAATGAAACGGCAAAAATATATTAGATATGCTATAATAGTATGCATCATGTGTTTGGAGAGCTTTGATTAATGGGTGGGAAACTTTGTAAATAAAATATATCCCATTTTAATATTATATGAATTCTGAAGGCTTAACTAGATAATTCATTTTAAACACTTCACACGACTCTCAATCTGTGTAACAGAAATCTAGTTAAAGCGGAATAGCACTATAAATCGAAGCTAAATTCATTTCCATTTCGGTGTTAATGAGCTTAATCGTTTACTGCGTTTGTTGCTTGATTAATGTGAAGTACTAATTTTTGCATTACTGTCCGCGCTAGCATTAAACACCAATTAATGTATTTGAAAACGAAGCAAGTTATTTCACCATCTCTTCTTTTGACAGGTCATTTCAATCAATAAAAATGACAACAATGCCTATGTACTGTGTCCCATGTACCCAACACATTTTATCTTAGCAAATAAGCATGAGGAGTCACATGAATAGTATGCATGACCAGGGTTCAAGTTGACAGGGCTAAATTTTATAAGATGACAAAACGATTTAGTTTTCCCCATTTTAATTAAATTATTAACTATATAATTACAAGTTTTTATAAATTTAACGCAGATGTTATAGCATGCATTTCTTTGTCACTTGTGGTCTTTTACAGTATTTTTAACCATTGTTCATATGTACGGATATATTTATTGCTTGCAAATTACTAGAGACACAAAACCCCATGAAGCTCAAATGCACTGTATTGTCAACCTTGGTTATAGGTTTAAGCAAACTGAACAAATCAAATAGTACTAAATGCATATTCCAATTATTTCTGCAGCTACATCACAAAAGGTGCTATTTACTTTCAGTCATGCTACAGTAACAACTTAATTTCGACAATTTTCAATAGAGTTGTCACTCCGTTGATTACTGAATACTTCCTCCGTATTTACTTTTAGCACCTGTTCTTTATTATTTATTCATCAGTAACAATTGTTATATATCAAATATTTTCGTTACAATTCGTAGTAGAGTCCTGCGAGGTATACATGAGATGACATTTGGTAAACAAAAATGGAAGAGAAATGACATCCCAGGTGGGCATATACAATTACAATCTATTTATAAATATTATTATTATATGTACATTATGAGGCCTGTGATGGAATTACGAATGATATAATTACTATAACGTATATAGTGTGTATCTTTAGTGTAGCCAATAAATGCCGCTTGGTGTCCCATCTATATAAGGGGTTTATTATTATGTGGTTTTCAGTCTAGTTCTATGATGATAATGGAATCCTTTTTTACATAAAAATTTAAAAGGTTTTTTACAAAAAAGTAGTCCTTTTTATCTTATTTACATGTAAAGGAAGTAAATGGGGCACGCTGCTACATCAAACCGGACTGCTTTTTTAAAAACTTACTCCTACCTGTTTTATAAAATAGGCAAAAAGGTTCTTTTTTGTTCCCTAGTGTAAACCTTAAAGATTTTAGTTGTATTGAATCAAAACGATATTCTGTTCCCTTTTTTCAGAGTTTTCCGTCTGAAATTATTAATGCTGCAAGACTAAGTTCTAAGGATGACCAGCTTATGTACGTATGTATTATTTATTTACAACGCTAATTTAATTAGAAAATTATTATAGGTTGACAAATAATTGTTAGTATATGTACATGTGTTTTATCAAAGCAAAGGTTTACTCAGTCTGTGTATGATAGCTATGTCCATTGTATAACTCTATTTTCATGTTCATGTTCTGTAGTATACAATATTGACTGTACTTGACTATTGATTTGACTTGATTGCGTGATGTTGTTTGGTAGATTAATTATTCCTGCTTCGGCTGTCCGCGGAGCCGACTACTTAGATGGAATTACTTCTCTGGCAAATAGAGCAATCTTTGGAGTCTATTTCCTGCTAAACTTAATAATTTTAGGCTGCCTATCTACTTGATTCATGTATCACAATGGGTTAATGGAAATCTATTCATTTCACTTCTTTCTTTAAAAAATCTATTTCATTGATTATTTTCCCATTACTAGATGTTGTACAATTTGTAATTTGGAAGAAATGAGGCATTCACTACAGCTTTTACTTCCAGAACTGTTTCGAGTAGGTTGCTCTGGTTGTTTAAGATAAGTATGAATGACCTTCCATACATACGTGTCAAAACTATGTCTAATACATTTATTTTTGAATAATTTGGAATATGAAAGTATATTTCCTCCAATATTTAATCATGACTATAGTATAATAATATATAACATGTGTTTGCTTAACAAAATGTCTGAATATATAGATGTGTAGTTTGAATTGGAGTACAGAATATTGCATATACAGATTGAAGTCCGTATGTACAGATTCCGTCCTGTCAATCAAATTGTTGAACTTCGTGTTTTGTTTATCATTGATTGTTTTTTTCTTTTTTGACAATTATCAGTATTATTATTACACACGTGTATATGAAAGTATAATGTTTGCCATTCGAAGTAATTATAACATGGTCCATGTACAATAAAAAACAAATAATTAAAGTTAACGTAATATCCTGTCAATTTAATCTATAAATATAATATGTACATTCACATAATAATAAATACGCGACCGAGAGAATCAGTATCCGATAGAAATGATGATAAATACTTATAATATTATAACGTGCAATTAAAAGTTGTTGACTGCTGTTTCGCTGCAACTTGAAAGGAGCAATGGACAGCTCATTGGCAATAACCTATAGAACAATCTTTATTCTGGCACTTGTTCAATACAATTTATATCTTTAATATGTAACAGGTACATGTCCAATTAATTTTATTGCATGTGCGATAAAAAGAACAAGGAAACTATTGTTAATTGTAATGATGAATAATTATTTTGCTCTGTCATACGATTAAGTAGCATATTTTTATATATGCGTGCAGTGTAAGTTAATTTAACTTACATAATATTAATAATAATAATGCGCTATAACGTTAAGGAATCTGCCCGTTTTCGTTTTTAATCTGTCATTCAATTTTGTGGTGAGTGTCCATCTGCTGACCGTTTCTGTCAGTAGCTAGGGACATCTAAATTTTAAAAATGTCTAAAAACCATCTACTGAAAGGTAATTACAATCAAATATATTTTGTGCTCATTAAAAATAGTAAGATCATGTACACTAAATATTATTGTTTTAATTTCTGCAGCATTTTTAGTTTTTCTATCAGTTTCATCCGTTGCTGAGTGTAGCTTTTTCAAAAGTATTTCTCGCAGCATTTTACCTTATCCGAGTGCCTTCCGAAATAAATCTATTACAACTAATTACTATGGAACAAATGTAATTAACTCTATTATTCACGGATTTAATCATTAATTTTTAAATAAATTGAAAGAATTATTACCTGTAATTTAGAATACATTTTTAGGTTTCAGATCCGTATCGTTGGATGGAAGATGTAGAAAATCCAGAGAGCGCTGCCATGATAAAGAAATTTGTAGAAGAACAAAATAAAGTCACAAAGCCCTACTTGGAAAAATATTATTTCAGAGACCAACTAAGAGAACGGATGTCAGAGTTATGGGATTACCCAAAGATCAATGAAATGATGAAACATGGCGATTATTATTTTCAATTTGCCAACACGGGTTTGGAGAACCAAGAGTAATTTTGTAGAAAAGATTCTTATACTCAAATATTATACAAATTCAATAAATAATATTATTTTGCAAAAGTTTTAATAATATAATATTTTATAATTTCAGTATTCTTTATATACAAGATTCTTTAGAGGAGCCAACAAATCGTCGTGTTTTCTTGGATCCTAATACCCTTTCAGAAGATGGGGCATTGACACTGACTTCAACCAGAGCATTCTCTAAAAATGGAGAAATCTTTGCTTATGGACTGTCTAAAAGTGGTTCGGATTGGATCACAATTAAATTTCGGAATGTGTCATCCTTAATGGATCTGGAAGATGAACTAATTAAAGTCAAATTTACTGATATCGTTTGGAAGGGTGACGAAGGAATTTTCTATGGGGTTAGATATCATTTTTGGCATAAGTTTATTCATTTTATGTTTTACAAAGCTTACACAATTTTCTTTGTACAGCATTACCCCGAATTCGAAGGCGATCCAGTAGGTTCAGATTCTGGAATGAACAAGAATCAAAAAATTAGCTACCATGAAATAGGAACATCTCAAACTGAAGATCCAGTCATATATAAGTCGCTAGACAATCCATGCCGTATAATGTAAAATAATTATCACAATATTATATATTATGAGTGAGTGAGTGAGTAGCACAAAAATTTCTTAGACACAGTTTCATTCTCTACGCAGATTTTGTACAAATATTTATATTCAGAATAGCTTAGACTAGTAGTAAAATATTCTGCAGGTGCATGATGCAATTACTAATTGATTACATTGTTGAATTTCCAGTGCATCAGGAATGGTTATGGGTAAAGCTGGAAAAATATTAATCATCACGCCTAAAGCAGCGGACGGAGAAGGATCTTACGGTGATCAAGCCATTTATGGTGTAAGAATTGAGGATGAAAACCCTACCAACTGGACAGAATTTGACATAATATCAACTTATAATGCGAAATATAAGGTACGGTATACCTATAATAGATACTTTGCGTTTTAGTGTCAAGAAAAAAAACCGTAAGTTATTTTTTAAATCATAAGTTTCAAAATAGCGTTTAGACACTAATTCGGACACTAAAATTAAAATTTAGTGTTACATTTACTGTTTAATTTTTGACCTTAAATTATAAAATTCGCAAAATTATACCACGTGCTCTTTAGCAGATTTGGATTTTAAAATAGGTTAATGTTCAATTTTAAGTAATTTACCAAGAAACGCTAAGTACCTAATAATATAAATAAGATTTTTGTGAAGCGTAGGCTTCATATCCGAGCTTATCCGCTTAATATGGCACATATTATTCTACTATTAACCCAATTCAATCACATCAGTACCTTTTGAAATGGTTTGGAGCTTCATTATAATTGAAAATATCGAAATGCTACTCTTTGCTAAAATGGTATAAAGTTTTTGACTCTATATATTTCAATCACATTATTGACTGTTTTCCAATGTTCATGCATTTACTTATTAAACGTATTATTAAAGTTGTGGCCTACCATAATAGGACCTAACTCCCCTTTAAATTGTAGGATTGTCCAATATTTTGAAGGGTCAAGCCAATTAAATGTAGGCGATAGCTACAATTACAATAGTCATAATTATACCAAAAATGCATGGATTTTTTTGTATTTGTATGGTTAATAAGAGTTTGTTTATTTATTTTCAGTATGTTACAAACGAGAACGAATATTTCTACTTTCTTACAAACAAAAATGCATCGAAAAATCAAGTCGTGAAAATGAATTTTAATATTCCTGAAGCAGAGTGGGAAATTATAGTTCCTGAGGACGTCAACAATGTCATCGATTGGGTAGCTCCTATAAATGGGTGCGTTTCTTTCGATTTATTTGCAATTATAAATAACAATGGTAAATATAAAGTTTGTGTATTCATAGGAATTATCTCGTCGTGAATTATCTTGCGGAAGTAAAGAGCAAGTTAGAATTATGGAAATTAGATGGAACTTTTATTAAAGATTTGGAAATTGACATGGGAAGCATAGAATCATATTCAGGAAAACGGGATGATGAGCTACTCTTCATTAAATTCGTGTCGTTTCTCGTTCCTAATCGTATCTATATGCTCAATTTCACCGAGGCACTCGACACAGATATAGAGGTTTGTTTTTTGCCATATATATAAATTTAAATGCAAACTTATAACACTAAAAAATTTATTTTTAGTTGGAGATTTTTGACGAAGTGATCGTTGAAGGTTTTAATCCGGAAGATTTCATAGCATATCAGAGATTCTACCCTAGCAAAGATAGAACGGCCATTTCAATGTTTATTGTTCATCACAAAGTTGGTCTACTATTTGAAAAGATTTTTATCTATTTATGACAATTTGTTTAAAACGACAACAGCATGCGAATTTAATTATATCATAATTAACAGGACTTTGTTAAGAATGGACAAAATCCAGCTTTGATTTACGGCTACGGAGGATTTGACATTAATGTATTACCAACGTTTGATGTCCAAAGAATAGTTTTTATGCAGAATTTTGGGGGTGTTGTTGCTATGGTTAATCTACGTGGTGGAGGGTAAATTTACTTATATTAAAACTGATATTAAATAAAAATTAATTGTAAACTGTAATAATTAATTTTACTTAAAGTGAGTTTGGAATGGAATGGCACCAAGGAGGAAGTTTAAAAAACAAACAAAATGTTTTCGATGATTTCCAATCTGCAGCTGAGTATCTTATTTTTAACTACTATACAAACCCTGGCAAAATTATTATTGAAGGACGATCTAACGGAGGACTTTTAGTTGGAGCTTGTGTCAATCAAAGACCGGATTTATTTGGGGCTGCCATTGTATCTGTCGGGTAAAAGAATTTAATTTAACATTCCTCCATCATTCATCATTATTCCAATGTAATTTTTATGTATCAGAATAATGGACATGCTTCGTTATCATCGTTTCACAATTGGGCATTCTTGGATATCTGAATTTGGAAGTCCTGATGATTCCGAATACTTTCCGGTCATTTACAAATATTCACCGCTCCACAATATAAAACTCCCTGAAAATAAGACCGTGCAGTATCCTGCAGTTTTAGTAATAACTAGCAATGACGACGACCGAGTTGTTCCAGCACATTCTTACAAATACTCCGCCGAATTACAGTACACTATTGGGAGGAGTGGCCGTCAGGTATCTGAATTCTTATAAAAAATTGTTATTTTTTCTGAAGTTCATGTCCTAAATTTTGTAATTTTTTTATACTTAGACGAACCCATTGTTGCTTCGAGTAGAAACGGAAACTGGTCATGGAGCTAGAGAATCAACAAACAAACAAATCGAAGACCAAATTGACATTTTTTCATTTATTGGCAAAGCTTTGAACTTACCGTACGATGGAAAATACGATCCCAATCCAATTACTCCGCCAACTACAATTTCGAGTGCAAGAAGTAGTATTAGAAACGGCCTTTTATTTCAATTTGTTAATCTGTCTGTCATAATAACTATTTTTTTCCATTGGCATTAGTGTGAACTAAACTAATCAACCTTATTGTGGCTCGTAAAGATTTTAATACCCTCTCATAAGTCTCATAATAAAATAATTATTACTCTTTTAAACTTAAAACTACTTTGTTAATACTACATCGGCAAATGAATGACATGAAAGTTCGCATATTACAAATCTACTTTATTACTGCCAATAAACTTGACTCTTTTTTGGGTTTCGTTTATCGCTTGATTGATATTTATTTATATAAACAATATCTGATTTAAAAATGACATAATATTATAATGTAATTAACGTTCTTCCATGAATAAACCTATACTATATATTAATTAGGTAAGGTAGGTTTTACTGCTCTTTATTCATCATAAATATACTTAACGTAAGCACTAACACATGATGCGACGTTATTCACGTTATTATCAATCACTCTATTGTTTTTCAGGTAGAGTGCATAAGGCGTCAAACTTAGTTATGATTTCAAAACATCCATTGGAAACTACATAAGTATACACTTGAAATGCATTTGCCCCATCCAACAGAAAGGCATCGAGGGAGAGGCGATTGTTAGGGAGAATTAGGTAAATGACAATTAGTTAACAGTAATTAATTACGGTATTGCTAATATTTTATCAGGTGAGGGAATCCACCCGTTTTCACTCTTACTTGATATTCAATTGATAGTGCAAGTCCATTCCCAATTTGCTGGCCGTTCTGTACATAGCATAAAGGTTTTTAAAATGTTTAACAGCTATCTAAGGAAAGGTATAATATCAAAAATATTTTTCTCTATTAAAAGTACGATTTACGTATATTAATGTTTAATTCGTTGTTTTTACAGCATTTTTAGCTTTTCTATCAATTTCTTCGGTTGCGGAGTGTAGCTTCTTCCAAAGGAGTCCTCGCAGCATTCTACTTTACCCCACTGCCTTCCGTGATGAATCTGTAATTACTAATTACCATGGGACAAATGTAATTACCTGGATTTATTTAGCTTTACTAAATACATAATATTTTAAAATGAAGGAATACTAACCATTTAAAGTTATTATTATTATCTTGTAATTACAAACTACAAAGGTCGTGCAATTAATTTAGAATAATTTTATTAGGTTTCAGATCCGTATCGTTGGATGGAAGATGTAGAAAATCCAGAGAGTGCTGCCAGGATAAAGAAATTTGTAGAGGAACAAAATAACGCTACAAAGCCCTACGTTGAAAAATATTATTTCAGGGAGCAACTAAGAGAACGGATGTCAGGGTTATGGGATTACCCCAAAGCCAATGAAATTATGAAACATGGCAATCATTATTTCCAGTTCTCCAACACGGGTTTGGAGAATCAAAAGTAATTAAACAATTTTGTAGATACGTTTTAAAATCAGATTATACCACCCAATATAGAAAATATTTAGCGGAACTGCTTTGCACGTCTAAGTCTGACAAATATTTAATAATATTGACTATTTTTTACAATTCCAGCATTCTCTACATACAAGATTCTTTAGTAGAGCCAACAAATCGTCGTATTTTCTTAAATCCTAATACTCTTTCGGAAGATGGTACAATGGCCCTATCAACAGCAAGAGCATTCTCTAAAAATGGAGAAATATTTGCGTATGGATTGTCTAAAAGTGGATCTGATTGGGTCACAGTTAAATTTCGGAATGTGTCATCTTTAACAGATCTAGATGACGTATTAATAAAAGTCAAATTCACCGATATAGTTTGGAAGGGAGACGAAGGAATTTTCTATGGGGTAATGTAATTCAAGTTTTATATGTATTAATTTTTTAATGCCTTATTTATTTAATAATAATATGTGATTTTGGGAAAAAATGAAGAAAACTTAGATATCATCAATATTCATGCTTTAACGGATGTAATGCTAGAAAATTATGTATCAATATTATTACAACTTTTGACACCCTTCATAATTTTTTGGATTTTCAAAAACGTTATTTTATGTAGGCTTGAATTTATCTTGTATTTATTTTTTAGCATTACCCAGATTTCAATGGCGATCCAGTTGGTTCCGATCCAGGAACGAACATGGATCAAAAACTTAGCTACCACAAAATAGGAACATCTCAAGAAGACGATCCAGTAGTATTTGAATCTTTGGACAATCCAAACCGCATAATGTAAAAAAATATTATTTTGTACTAGATACTTCTCTATTGAACACAAAGCTTACAATTAGTAATTGTTTTAGAATTTTCCTGCATTACTGTGGTTGTTATTCATACTAATAGATTTATTTTTTGAATTTCAAGTGCGTCAGGAATGGCTGTGGCGACAGATGGGAAAGTATTGATCATCACACCTGAAGCAGCGGACGGAGATGGATCTTATGGAAACCAAGCCCTTTATGGTGTAAGAATTGAGAATGAGAATCCAACACAATGGACAAAGATTGACATTGTCACAACCTATGATGCGAAATATACGGTACAGTACCAATAAATTGATAAAGACAACAGCAAAGTGATTGGTCATAAATATATATGTTGACTAATGCACAGAAGTAGTACACAAGGTCACGAGTCTCGTTGATCAAGTTCATTAAAGTGGCACTCGCGTGCAGAACGTTTGTAGTAGTTAATCTTTGCATAATAATTGTCGTACACCTGAATAATTACAGCGTAGGGTTCGACAAGTAGCTTTTTATTATAAGTGAAGTATTGATGCTTTGTCATACATGACTTAATCTACGCGATAAAATTGCTGAGATTAAATTCCAATACATTATTATGTAATTTATTCTACGTACACGCCGTCTGAATATTTGCTTACTATCAGCATAATGTATCCTTTATAAATATTATGAAAACCCAAGAAACATTTATGAAAGGACAGAACATTGTGTTATCTGTTTTCAGTACATTGCAAATGATGACACCCATTTCTACTTTCTAACCAACAAAAATGCACCCAAAAATTGCATCGTGAAGATTAATATAGAAAATCCCGCAGCAGCTTGGGAAGTTATAGTTCCTGAAAATGCCAAAAATGTCATCGATTGGGCAGCTCCGATTAATGGGTAACATAAGATATCTATTATAGTCGATTTTCGATTATGAAAATTGGTATAATAGCATTTAAAGTTATACATGTGTATTAATAGGAATTATCTCGTCATAAATTATCTCGCTGAAGTACAAAGCAAGTTGGAATTATGGAAATTGGATGGAACTTTTGTCAAGAATTTGGATATCGACATGGGAAGCATAGAATCCCATTCAGGAGGTCGGAATGATCAGCTTCACTTCATTAAATTTGTGTCGTTTCTCGTTCCTAATCGTATCTATGTGCTCAATTTCACCGAGGCAGTCGACACAGAAATGAAGGTTTAATTTTCATTCTCCACTGGAATTAATAAATTTAAATTCCAATAATTAACTGACAATTGTATAATTTCAGTTGGATGTCTACCACGAAGTAACTATTCCTGGCTTTAACCCAGCAGATTTCACTGCATTCCAGAAATTTTACCCCAGCAAAGATGGGAAGGCCATTCCCATGTTTATTGTCCATCGCAAAGTTAGTTTAAGAACTTCTAGTTTGATGTTTAACAATTATTTTACAAAATTTTATTGTGATGAACTATGCCTTTCATTTAACAGGACTTGGTGCAGAATAAAGAAAATCCAGCTATGATTTATGGCTATGGAGGTTTTGACATTAACGTCTTACCAACATTCGCTGTCCAAAGAATAGTTTTCATGCAAAATTTTGGGGGTGTTGTTGCTATTACTAATCTCCGCGGTGGCGGGTAAAATTAAAGAATTTTTCCAACGTTTATTGGCCCTGAAATAATAATTAATTGTAATCGCTAATAAGTTGTTTTATTTTAGTGAATTTGGAATTGAATGGCATGAAGGAGGAAGTTTGAAAAACAAACAAAACGTTTTCGATGATTTTCAATCTGCAGCAGAATATCTAATCTCTAGCAACTACACTAACACTAAAAAGGTGATTATTGAAGGACGATCTAACGGAGGACTTTTAGTTGGGGCTTGTGTCAATCAACGACCAGATTTATATGGGGCTGCCATTGCTTCTGTCGGGTAAACTATTTCTTGCGTCGGATAATAACATTTAAAACATCATTTCAATTTATTTTTTGTACATCAGAGTAATGGACATGCTTCGTTATCATCGTTTTACAATTGGTCATTCCTGGGTAGCTGAATATGGAAGTGCTGATGATCCAGAATACTTTCCGGTCATTTACAAATATTCACCTCTCCACAAAATAAAGCTTCCTGTAAATGAGAATGTTCAATATCCTGCAGTTTTAGTAACAACAAGCGATCACGACGATCGAGTTGTTCCAGCTCATTCTTACAAATACTCGGCCGAATTGCAGTACACTGTTGGGAGGAGTGACCGTCAGGTATTTGAATGTGTAAAGCATCGTCAACATAAAATAGTATTTCCATTGTTTCTTGTAACGCTCTTTTTATTTCCAGACAAATCCCTTGCTGCTTAGAGTGGAAACCGAAGCGGGTCATGGAGCTGGAAAACCAACGAGTAAACAAATTGAAGAACAAGTCGACATTTTTTCGTTTATTGGCCAATCTTTGAATTTGCCTTACAATGGGGAATATCCTTCCACTTCAACTACTCAGCCAACTACTCCTTCGAGTGCGAGAAATGGTGGTAGAAACGATCTTATATTTCACATTTTGGGTCTATCCATTATAATAACTATAATTATGAATTGGCATTAGTCTTTTGTTTAGTAACTCAATTGATGTACTCACTAAATATTTTAGTAACGTGCTCGTAATAAAAATTGCAACTTCCAATACTCTAAAGGTTAAGGTTGACATTATATTATGAGATTTAACTTTTCTACACAAATATAATATGTATATGCTACGAAATTAAGTATATAGTAATGCATGGAGTGATTCTAAGAATGGCAATGAAAGTGTCATTTATCCAAACTTGTGAGACTTGTTAAAGAGTGTATAATTTCTATTCATCTCTAAGAATAGATTTCATGCTTTCAAAGCATAATTGACTTCTCTACTATAACAATAATAGAACCATTGCATCCATTTAATATCTATTGAATACAATACAAGCATTGGAATACTGCATGCACTTACCTATATATGTACACATCACATCAATTATCAGCTAATGTTTCAGACCCTGAATGCTTATAATAACCTCACACAAAAGAATTAAAAAATAGAGACAAAAAAAGTAGGGAGACAGACAAAAGACTTAGATTAGTACAGATAATGCACAAATTAAGTAATAATTTATTTAAAAAGTCGAGACAAGTTTTGTGAATACTCGAGTCATTTAGACGAACAAGGCTTTCGTACACATAATTTGTATAAGGTCAAGACGTGACGGCGCTCAACATAAGGCTATTTAGTTTTTGATGCATCACTTTAAATGTACAGTAACTTAGTAATAGCTCATTTTAAAATTGGATCACCCACTTGGCCCCATTCAGAGAGCTCCGCAGAGCCCGTGAGAATCGACATCCCCTTAAATTAAGTAATTGTCCTCCCCCTCTTTATCCTTCTTGAAATGAAATTTAGAGTTGGATACCCGACGATCTCCATTCCTGGCAATATGCCCAGTATAGTAATAAAGTTTATTTCGAGTTGTGATAAAAATAAATCTGGCGGAAAATATTAGTTTGAGATTTGCATTACGCCAGCACGCTACAGAAAACTTAATATTTCCTATTTTCAAGTGCAAATTTTCATTGTGAAAACTAAATCGTTTAGACTAAACTATTCATTAAAATAAATCATACTATATTGTGAAATTAACATTTCCTATCAAAAACGAAGGAAGACAAGCAATATTTCGTTGTCTATCAAGTCGAATAAGTACAAAGTTACTATATCATGCCAACGACAACCTGCAATTTTGATAAGCACACTGTAGTGATTTTAGTAATATAATTTGTAAAACTTACTATACAGGAGTTATTTTGCTTATGAATATAATCATGACTATGTAAAATATCTTTTGTGCACCGTGAACTTCAAATTTTTAAATTGGTGTGTGAATAGTACAGATCTGAGTAATAAGTTGTAATAAAATGTATAAAATACTCTTAAAGAAAGGTAATGAGACGGCATTATATTAAATAATACACACTAAGAGAATATAACAATTTATGCAGAAAGGAAACTGCTATAAATCGCATTTTTGTAGTGTTTTTAGTTTTCATATCCATTACTTCTATGGTGGAGTGCAGCATTTTCAAGAACAATTTACTCAGCACTTTTCACTACCCAGATGTATTCCGAAATGAATCTGTTGTTGATAATTACCATGGAATAAATGTAATTGGCTTAAACTATTCTCATTCTCGAATTACTACGTTATTCAAGGAAGTTTATCTTCCCTGCTTGTGAATACTAGTATTTCTGTATGTGTCCTAGAAATATTCACACTGTTTATTTATGTAACTGTTTGGAACTACGTACAAACAGACATGTTTTATTTATGATCTATTTTGTTTTCCAAGGTTTCAGATCCGTATCGTTGGATGGAAGAAACGGAAAATCCAAACAATGTTGCTCTGATAAAGAAATTTGTAAGCGAGCAAAATAAAATTACACAGTCCTATGTTCAGCAATACCATTTTCGAGACAGACTACAACAAAGGATGTCAGAACTATGGAACTATCCGAAAGATTATGAAATAGCAAAACATGGCAAACACTACTTTCAATTTTCTAACACGGGTTTGCAGAATCAATAGTGAGTACTAATTAGTCATCTAGCAGTATTTAATGATCATTGGTTATCTTCAGGTACCAGTCAATGTCGTTTTAAAAGAATTTATCTGCAAGCATATTTTATATTATAAAGCAAAAGTTTTTATTAAATAATTATGTACTATTGTAACTTTTAGTGTTCTCTATATCCAAGATTCCTTAGAGGAGCCAAAAAATCGTCGCATTTTTCTGGATTTTAATAAACTTTCTGAAGATGGCACAATGGCACTTACTATATTTAAATTCTCTAAAAATGGACTGATTTTTGCTTACGGGTTGTCTGAAAGCGGTTCGGATTGGCAAACCATTCATTTTCGAAATGTGTCTTCAGGCAACGATTACGAAGATAAATTAATCAAAGCCAAATTCACTGATATGGCTTGGAAGGACGACGAAGGAATTTTCTATGGGGTAAAAATTTGGTGTGGAACCAAAATATTGAAAGTCATTTGGTAGAATGATTGGCGGAATGCAAAAACAAAAGATCGAATACCGAATACCAAATGATAGAATGCAAAAACAAATGATCGAATACCGAATACCAAATGATAGAATGCAAAAACAAATGATCGAATACCGAATACCAAATGATAGAATGCAAAAACAAATGATCGAATACCGAATACCAAATGATAGAATGCAAAAACAAAAGATCGAATAATACCGAATACCAAATGATAGAATGCAAAAACAAAAGATCGAATAATACCGAATACCAAATGATAGAATGCAAAAACAAAATATCGAATGCCGAATGCTAAATGATAGAATGTGACATCTAAATGTTCGAATATCGAATTCAAAATAACAGATAGTTTTATTACAAACTAGAAATAAGCCCGTCCTAAGGACGGGGAATTATCAACACTACCCACTCATATAACACCAAATCCAATTATTTTACCATTTTCTGCACCAAACAAAAATTGAATTTTTTCCTGTACCAAACAAAAAATTTATTTAGGCTTATTCCTGTACCAAACAAAAAATGGATTTAGGCTTTTTCCTGTACCAATCTGAAAGTGGATTTTGGCTTATTCTATCCTTAAAGGACGATATATTCATATTAACAATAATATCGATCAATTGTGCTGTAAAATATTTTTGTGTATGAGCTGGCCACTTATGCATGTAATATCAGTTATGTAAGTTGCATTTAGTCTTTTTTAATAAGTAAGATATTGCTGAGCAATATCTATAAACTATAAATTTGTAAAGTATATAATTATATAAAACTGTAAAGCGTTGTGTCATCGTAATTTTTCACGTCGTAATTTGACAACGAACAACGAAAAAGTGAGATGCACTTTGAAATGTAGATCTGAATGTGGAAATGATACCCCTCCAAGAATTGTTACTTCCTCTTTGGCTTTACCCTATCGAAGGCTGACCACATTTACACAGCGCTAATTTACCCTTACATTTTTGCGATTTTACAAACTTTTTGGGTAATATAGTAATACAAACTTCCATTTTAAGAGGATCTAAATTATAAGAACATTCATAGCAACATCAATGGACAGACTAATCTTTCTATCCATAAACATCTACCATTCCCAGTCTTTATAGCCTACATCGTATTAATTCTACTAAGCATTCGATATTAGAACATTTATTTTTGCATTCTATCTTTGTGTATACGGTATTCGAACGTTTGTTTTTGTATTCTATCATTTGGTATTCGATATTTTGTTTTTGCATTCTATCATTTGGTATTCATTATTTTGTTTTTGCATTCCAACATTTGGTATTCGGTATTCGATATTTTGTTTATCCATTCTATCTTTATGTATTCTATCTTATTTTGCCTATTAAAGGTCATTCGAACAAATGACTTTCGTTATTTTAACCTACAACTAAAAATTTGGCCTGACTAAATAGTAATTTCATAATATCTGAATTTCATTTCAAGTTATTCAAGAGCAAATAAAAATGCAAAATTTTTCCCATTTTGTATTGGATCCCTCTGACAAATTTCTACGTAGTTTTTTTGAATGGTTATAATTATAGCCTTCTAATTCCAAAAATAGCAGTAATAAAGTAATTTTATTTGCAGCATTTTCCAGAATTTGAAGACGATCCCATTGGTCCAGATTCAGGGACCGCCAGCATTCAAAAAATTAGCTACCACAAAATTGGAACTTCTCAAGCTGACGACCCAATTGTATTTTCGTCCTTGGACAGTCCAGACCGATTAGTGTAAAATAAAAAAATAAATTGCTATAGCTATTGATATAGTACATGTTCTAGTAGAAGTATTAAACCGCCAGTTTCAATTAAAAGAAAAATTTTCGAATTTTAGATGTACGCAGGCAAATCTGGTAAATTAAATCTTTTAAAAACTTGTCCCAATTATTTGTATAACAAAAGGGTCTTAGTAGCATGGGCTCGACTGCCGTACTCTTAAGAAAAGATATAGGGTTTGGAGCGGATCGTGCCATTTACATCACCAGAGGGCAGTGTTGGCAAGTGGTTTAACCCACATGTGGTCAAATTGGACGAAATGGACAAAATGGTCTGGTCGAAATGGGACAAAAAGTGGTCAAAATGGACGAAATAACCTTTTGGGGCATACTGAGACATTTCCTCAATAGTCAACGACAAATAAAATTTCTTAAAGTAGCAGATAAAAATCAATAGAATGTGCCATTTTGTGCAGTGTACAAAATTTACCACTTTTTAGCCTTTTTTACCATCACAGTGGTAAAAATGTACTTAATGGTAAAAATGAATTTAATGGTAAAAATGGTAAATTTTAGCGATTGATTAGATAGCTGAGTACAGATACGCCAGACTTCCTAAAATATAAGGTTTACAACTTTATTTTCCATGAAATATTTCCAATTAGCCCCTTAATCAATTAAATTAATCATATTGTACACCAAAAGTTATAAAAAACTGAAGAAAGATAGATTGTGTTTGGTATCGCCCATTTAAAATTGATGCTAATTTAATTGCAATTAATTTCTCAATCATGAAGGGTTGGTGGCGATGTCGCCCCCATTGGTTGAATCCTACTCTGATTGATGAACACTTATCAATTTGTGACAACAATAATCATCTGCTAAGCTATTTCATACTTTGGCACCGAATTTTATTCAAAATTCAGACACGAAATTTAAATGAAACTACTTTTTACCATTTTTACCATTTATACCACTTACCACTACTTTTTAAGTAGTGGTATTTAACGTTAAATACCATTAAAAACCACTTACCACTGGTAAGTGGTAAATGGTATTTTGTACACTGATTTTGTGGTTTGCTGTTACTAGATTAATATTTAGTTGGTTGTAGGCAATATTTCATCTTCTAAATATTTTGATTTCTTAAGTCCAAAATAACTGGAGGCTGATTTTCGTCCATTTCATCCAGTGGCCCGGATGAAATGAGAAAAAGTGGACGAAATGCCAACACTGCTAGAGGGGTACTATAAGTATTTACCACTGACAAGTAGCCTGAATTCATACCACAATAATAAATTATGATAGCAATCTAATTCTAATATATAACCACAGACTGAGATAAAGCAATAAATTTACCTACCTATCTATCTATATATCTATGTCTGGTAGGAGAGCCTAGAGAACATGCATATATTACGTAACGCAAAATCCCCTCTCCATGTGTAACGCAAGTGCTGACTGTAACAGGCATCACCTCCTCCCATCAACTGCACACGTAATATCTGCACGTTCCTTGAAAGTAAAATGCGCATGCCCACTCCCTCCAAACGAAATGGGTTGTTTCATATTATTACAACATCAGAATACTTACATAAGATGATTAAATGTGGAAATGATTAGCTAAAGAAGACATTTCCTAATGATCGTAGGGCATATTAATTAGCATTTCAAAACTTCTAATCCAAATTAGTTCCGCTGTATCGGCAAATTTTTTTTTACCATTTTTCAGTGTAGAGATACTTTTTACTGCCCCATTGATTTGTTTGCGCCAGGTTAGACAACTGTTTTTGAATTATTGGGAGGGGGGTACCATTAATTCTATAAAATATTTATTCGTAAGTTGTACTCATTGGATTAGTACGTTTTTCCTGGAATCATATTTTTCTAACCGCTGTAGAAAATAAAGTAGATTTAAATTATTGCATTTACAAAGCTAGCATAATTACCTAAGGGAAACACCGATGATTTTTTCGGAATTGTTTTTACTAATGTGATGGGTAGACCGCCGCTGAACTTCTTTTTAGTGCTATGTTCGCCCCTTAATTGGGTTCACTAGTTATAGTACAAAAACATTTGTAAGATGTACAAGAGTTTGCAAGAAAAAGTGATTCTAAAATGAATTACCTTAGAGAAATTAAATTAAGAAAAATTAATTTTAAAATCTAAAATGTATTTAAAATGTATTTTGTAGTGTAATTTAATATTATGGAAGGATGTCAGGGTATGTTGGTGGTGCACACTTAAGTACCCTTCAACTGATAAAAATGGCACGAAAATAAACTAATACAATTTTCATTTTGTTACTTCAAAAAGGTATTGTTGCTGTAATTTAATTTTAACAGAGCACTTAACATGGCTGTGTCCGCCGATGAAAGGATATTGATCGTAATGCCTTCAGCTTTACATGGGGAAGGATCTTGGGGAGATAATTGCATTTATGGTATAAAGATTGAAGGAACAGATCCTGGAAATTGGAAACATTTTGAAATCGTCCCAACTTACGATGCGAAATTTAAGGTGAGAATTCTGAGAAAAGTGCCGATGGGAAAAATATTAATAACAATTCAAACATCAATAATTAAAAAATTAAATCGATTTCAGTATATAACCAATGATAATGAATATTTCTACTTCCTTACCGACAAAAATGCACCCAGAAGTCATGTAGTTGCCATCAATATAAATAATCCCACAGCAAACTGGACAATTGTAGTCCCCGAAGACGACAAAAATGTCATATATTGGGCAGCTCCTATAAACGAGTATACAACTTCTTTTATTCCATATTTGGCGACATGGACATGGAAAATTTAAATGATTAATTTGATTGTGAATCAACAGGAACTACCTTGTTATACATTACATGGATCAAGTTAAGACAAAACTGATATTGTGGCATTTAGACGGAAGGTTTATAAAAGACTTGCCCCTGGATATGGGCTGTATCTGGTCATTTTCCGGGAAACGAAACGATAAGTTATTGTTTATGCAGTTTGAGTCGTTTCTTGTTCCAAGCCGAATGTATGTTCTAAATTTTACTAATGCAGTTGAGACAGAACTACAGGTATTTAAATTAATATTAAGTTACGGGTGGTTACTAGTGGGCACATTAATCATACACTTTGAGTGTATCACTTACTTAGGAGTACAGTGTGACGGAATCTGAAGTATTCATTTCTGGAAATTTTGAAAACTTTGGGTAAATAAATATAGGCCATACTCAAATCCTAAGGGATACAAACAAAATGTATGATTAATGTGCCTTGCTTTTAACCACCCTTAAACATATATCATTTTACAATTTTATTAAATAAGCAGAATAAGACACATTTGTTGTTTAAAAAATTACATTCTAGTTACAAATCTATGACGAAATTTCCATCCCAGGATTTAAGTCGAAGGATTTCATTACTCGTCAGGTGTTTTATCCTAGCAACGATGGAACATCCATTCCTATGTTCATTATTCACCACAAAGTTAGTTTTTAGTTTATTTTGAGATTTACCGCTTTGACAACTAATGAAAATACTATTTTGGTTGAAAAGGATTTGGAGAAAAATAGACAAAATCCACATTTATAATTTACGGAATGCCGTAGACTTTTGCCTTCTGATCATGCGCGAGTTGGAGGAGGAGAGAGGGACGATGATATAGCAGGCAATGTGTACGTAGTAAGGAAGGTTGTAGGTTGGGAGATGCAGGCTATTGGGATTGGAAGAAATGCAATGCAGTGAATACACCGAGCCGAGCGAATAAATAACAGAACAGAACAAGAGATGGCAGCTGTATCATATCTCATGTGCACTTAAGGCCTCAGTTAGAGGTGTAAGCTCTATATGTTGTACAACTGGGTTGATGAAAAAATTATTTTTGTTATGGGGCGGGTTATGGGTGGGGAAGTGGAGACTACGTGGAGCTAATAAAAAACTTTTTTTACTTTGTGGGAGGGGGGTGGGTGGGGAAGTGGAGATTATATGGAGCTAATAAAAAACTTTTTTTACTTTGTGGGAGGGGGGTGGGTGGGGAAGTGGTACGTAGTAAGGAAGGTTGTAGGTTGGGAGATGAAGGCTATTGGGATTGGAAGAAATGCAATGCAGTGAATACACCGAGCCGAGCGAGTAAATAACAGAACAGAACAAGAGATGGCAGCTGTATCATATCTCATGTGCACTTAAGGCCTCAGTTAGAGGTGTAAGCTCTATATGTTGTACAACTGGGTTGATGAAAAAATTATTTTTGTTATAGGGGGGGTTATGGGTGGGGAAGTGGAGACTACGTGGAGCTAATAAAAAACTTTTTTTACTTTGTGGGAGGGGGGTGGGTGGGGAAGTGGAGATTATATGGAGCTAATAAAAAACTTTTTTTACTTTGTGGGAGGGGGGTGGGTGGGGAAGTGGAGATTATATGGAGCTAATAAAAATCTTTTTTTGCTTTGTGGGAGGGGGTGGGTGGGGAAGTGGAGATTACGTGGAGCTAATAAAAAACTTTTTTTACTTTGTGGGAGGGGGTTGGGTGGGGAAGTGGAGATTACGTGGAGCTAATAAAAAACTTTTTTTACTTTGTGGGAGGGGGGTGGGTGGGGAAGTGGAGATTATATGGAGCTAATAAAAAACTTTTTTTACTTTGTGGGAGGGGGGTGGGTGGGGAAGTGGAGATTACGTGGAGCTAATAAAAAACTTTTTTTACTTTGTGGGAGGGGGGTGGGTGGGGAAGTGGAGACTACGTGGAGCTAATAAAAAAACTTTTTTTGTTTTGTGGGAGGAGAATGGGTGGGGAAGTGGAGACTACGTGGAGCTAATAAAAAACTTTTTTTGCTTTGTGGGAGGAGAATGGGTGGGGAAGTGGAGATTACGTGGAGCTAATAAAAAAACTTTTTTTGCTTTGTGGGAGGGGGGTGGGTGGGGAAGTGGAGACTACGTGAAGCTAATAAAAAACTTTTTTGCTTTGTGGGAGGAGAATGGGTGGGGAAGTGGAGACTACGTGGAGCTAATAAAAAACTTTTTTTGCTTTGTGGGAGGGGGATGGGTGGGGAAGTGGAGACTACGTGAAGCTAATAAAAAACTTTTTTGCTTTGTGGGAGGAGAATGGGTGGGGAAGTGGAGACTACGTGGAGGTAATAAAAAACTTTTTTTGCTTTGTGGGAGGGGGATGGGTGGGGAAGTGGAGACTACGTGGACCTAATAAAAAACCTATTTTTCCTTTATGGGAGGGGGTGGGTGGGGAAGTGGAGACTACGTGGAGCTAATAAAATACTTTTTTTGCTTTGTGGGAGGAGAATAGGTGGGGAAGTGGAGACTACGCGGAGCTAATAAAAAAACTCTTTTTGCTTTGTGGGAGGAGAATGGGTGAGAAAGTGGAGACTACATGGAGCTAATAAAAAACTTTTTTTGCTTTGAGGGAGGGGGATGGGTGGGGAAGTGGAGACTACGTGGAGCTAATAAAAAACTTTTTTTGCTTTGTGGGAGGAGAATGCGTAGGGAAGAAGAGACTACGTGGAGCTAACAAAAAACTTTTTTAGCTTTGTGAGAGAGGAATGGGTTGTGAGGTGGAGACTATGTTGAGCTAATAAAAAACCTATTTTTCCTTTATGGGAGGGGGATGGGTGGGGAAGTGGAGACTACGTGGATCTAATAAAAAACCTTTTTTGCTTTGTGGGAGGGGGATGGGTTGGGTAGTGCAGATTACGTGGAGCTAATAAAATTTTTTTTTTGCTTTGTGGGAGGAGAATGGGTGGGGAAGTGGAGACTACGTGGAGCTAATAAACATATTTTTTGGGTTGTGGGAGGGACTTTTTGTTAGGGAAGTCAATGCGTTGGAAGGTGGAGATTAAGTGGAGCTTATAAAAACTATTTTGTTGGGGTGGCGGATAGGTTGGGAAGTAGGAGACTACATCAAAGATATTTATAATTGGTTAGGTAGATATGTTGGTTAGAAGTAAATGGATAATATTAATTTTTTGGTTTCCTGTTAACTTTAATCTTAATTTCTATTTTTGTGAATAAAGATTTTCGAACAATTGCTACCGTGACGAAGTCACGGGTCGAGAACGGGCTCGTCCTGTAATGATTTACGGCTATGGTGGATTAAGCATTAACGTGTTACCAGTATTTGAAGTCCAAAGAATAGTTTTTATGCAGAATTTTAAGGGTGTTGTTGGTTACACTACTCTCCGCGGTGGCGGGTAAAACTAAAAACACTTCAAATTTTCTTGTTTATTAGCATTGCAATAATATAGAACAATTGTGAACTCTAACAAGGTAACAAGTGGTTTTATTGCAGTGAATTTGGAATTAAATGGCATGAAGGAGGAAGATTAAAAAACAAACAAAACGTTTTCGATGATTTTCAATCCGCAGCCGAATATTTTATTATTAACAATTACACAAATCCTGGAAAAGTAATTATTGAAGGAACATCCAACGGAGGACTTCTAGTTGGAGCTTGTATCAATCAACGACCAGATTTATTCGGAGCTGCCATTCCTTCAGTTGGGTAAACTATTTCTTACGTCGTCGGGTAATCAAATTTAAAAATATTATTGCAGTGCAGTTTTTATGTATCAGAGTAATGGACATGCTTCGTTATCATCGTTTTACAATTGGACATGTTTACAAATCTGAATTTGGAAGTGCTGATGATCCCCAATATTTTCCGGTCATTTACAAATATTCACCGCTCCATAATATAAAGCTCCCTGAAAATGAGAATGTTCAATATCCTGCAGTTTTAGTAATAGCAAGTGATCACGACGACCGAGTTGTCCCAGCACATTCTTACAAATACTCGGCCGAATTGCAGTACACTGTTGGGAGAAGTGGCCGTCAGGTATCCTGATATGTTTTTTTACATACTTATATTGTTATCATATTTATATACCAATTAACCAAACTCAAGATTCGTCTATATGGTAACAGGTTAGTCGATCCGGTAGTTGACAAATTAAAAAGTTACTTTTGTCACTTCTGGAGGACAAATCCTATAATTTGTCCTCCACTGCTTGGATAGGATAAAGGACTGCCATTGCTAACTACCATGGTGATTACAGGCAGGTGAATATGGAGGTGAAAAAAGTGCACTTTTAATTTGCCAACTCCCGGACCAACTAACCTGTTTAGACGAATCTTGAACCAAACTTGTTTGGAATTTTGCTTCCAGACGAATCCTTTGTTACTAAGAGTGGCAACGGAAGCAGGTCATGGGCATGGGACACCAACAAGTAAACAAATCGAAATACAAGTCGACATTTTTTCGTTTATTGGCCAATCTTTGAATCTGCCTTACAATGATGAATATTCTCCTAATGTTGGAAGTGATACGAAAAGTTATGTTGTTGTTTTTTTAATTGCTATTTTCTTAGTAGTTCTATTGGCAGTTATCAATTGATAATATAATTAGATATACTAAAACTTGTAACTTAGTAATCTATAAATAATAAAACTAAGTGGTGTGCAACACCGCTTTATAGGAATGTCTGATCTGTCTGTTTGTCCGTCTGTTAGCACGATAACTCAAAAACGGTTTGACATAATCAATTCATACTTTCTGTGAGTAATGTAGGGATAAAAAGTGAGGTCGAGTTCGAAAATGAACAAAATCGGACACACAGCCTGTGGGCTTGGTCCAAAAATTAAAAACGAATGTTACTTTAGTTATCGACATTGTAGAACGTCATGTCATGAGATAACTTGGTTTATTGAATATCAGAGAATTCTGATATCTATAAAAACGCCCATCATGTATGTCCGTCCCTCCATCCGTCCGACGAAAATTCAGTTTCAGTCAGTTCAGCCAGCATTTACAATACACACAACACACAATGCAAGGCGAAGCAGCATAGAATAGATACACCTACAACTACAACACACAAAACACACAATGCAACGCGAAGCAGCATAGAATAGATACACATTCCTATCTTTCAGTAGTTTCAGACAATTCAGTTTCAGTTCAGTGCAGCCAGCATCATAACATATGACATACTCTGACGAAGAGCGGTATGCGACAAACTGCTACCTCGTTGTTGTTTTTTTGTTTGTTTGGAATTTGATCTTCAGGAGAATACTATTAACGAGAATACTAAAAGAAACTCATTCTGCCTGTTTTACAAGCTGCTGACTGTTCAGAGAAGTAGCATATTACGAGAATACTAAATGAATACTTTCCTTTACTGCTGACTGTTCATAGCGTAACAAAGGTAATTTAATATTTAACTGTTCACGTATAAATACAACAAATGTTATTTTTCATTTCAAAGTTGATTGTTTATGCCTGTTTTACAAGAATATGATATGTTATTTTTCATTTCAAATGTTTGTTTGGAATTTGATCTTCAGGAGAATACTATTAACGAGAATACTGAAAGAAACTCATTCTGCCTGTTTTACAAGCTGCTGACTGTTCATAACTAAAATCCAACTTTCCTTTACTGCTGACAGCACGACGTCACGAGAAGTAGCATATTACGAAAATACTAAAGGAATACTTTCCTTTACTGCTGACTGTTCATAACGTAAAAAAGGTAATTTAATATTTAACTGTTCACGTATAAATACAACAAATGTTATTTTTCATTTCAAAGTTGAGTTGATTATTTATGTCTGTTTTACAAGAAACTGCTGACAGCACGACGTCACGAGAAGTAGCATATTACGAGAATACTAAAGGAATACTTTCCTTTACTGCTGACTGTTCATAACGTGAAAAAGGTAATTATATATTTACATATTGACGATGCATAAAATATTATATATCTACATATTGACGATGCATAAAATATTATATATTTACATATTGACGATGCATAAAATATTATATATTTACATATTGACGATGCATAAAATAATATGATTAACTGTTCACGTGTAAATACTTAATTAATTCTAAAATATCAATTCAGAGAAGGACTACAAATGATGACTGCACCCCAATCGTGCAACGGAGGTGCTAAAGAACAAGTAGCAAGTCATAATCACCAGGCCATTCAAGATTCAGAGACAAGAGAAAACAAAAGGGCAGAGGATTCTGCACAAGTAAAAAGGGAAAAGAAAATAGAAGCTAACAGAGCTTATTATCAAAAAAAGGAAGAACGTAGTAAGCAAAAATTGATTAATACCAACTCGCATCACTTATCCAGTCAAAAAGAAAACCAAGAAGCAATTACGAGCCGCAATAAAATGACCATACAAAGTCCAGATTCAACAGAACAAGAAAGCGCAGAAGATGATGCTCAATTAAGACGGGAAAAGAAAAGAGCGACAAATAGAGCTTATTATCAAAAAATGAGAGAAAAGCGTGCGAAGTCACAATGATTCCTCTCAACAATTGACTAACAGTGCTTATTATCAAAAAACGAAAGAACGTAGTAAGCAAAAATTAATTGATACCAACTAGCACCAATTATCCAGTCAAAACGAAAACCAAGAAGCAATTACGAGCCGCAATGAAATGATACAAGGTCCACATTCAACAGAACAAGAAAGCGCATAAGATATATGTGTTTTTGTTATCAGATGTTTAACCCAATTTGAACTGCCGGAGGTGCCACAATTTGGGGGCTGAAGAAATATTAGTGAACAACTGGAGAGAAATAGTAGGAATTGCTCACGGAGAAGGAAAAACGCATTTACATTTTTACACTAATGTTCGGAGCTAAATGAGGGAGCACGACTGTTTAGCTCGAAATCCTTGCCCTTGTTGCATGTGCTAGTCTGGACACTACCGAGTGAATAGGGCAAGTCTTGTGGAGTTTCTCGTCTTGCCCCTTTGCTGAGTCTGGGCTCTAAGCTGGCAGGCAAGACGTGAAAGTTCGAAACAGTCTGGTCTTGTCCATATGGTTGAGCTTCTCCACTCTTCCCTACACTTTACATGTAGTAGATAGAGACAGTGGGAATCTCGTTAATCCATTCATGCGCGTCACTAATTAGATGACGAGGCATTTGGCTACCTTAAGAGAGTCATAGTTACTCCCGAAGGAGTAAAGCCTACTCTCTTTCCCACAGCCAGCCTCTTATACCTTTCTTACTAAATGGATAGCTCTAGTTAATACATACGTATCCTGTCTATATACAAGAATAGTTTTCCAGCTGACGTAGTTCCACTATCGACAAGTGACTGTGACTAAATCTGTTGGCGTGACTTTACTAAACTGACTAAACGGGTTACTTATTGTTTGGATGCATTCAGTATTATTTTGCAGTTTCTATTTAACTCACTGCAAGTAACTATACGCGAATAATTTCAAAATGTTAAAAATTGCAAGTATGTAGTTCTATAGTTATAGTTACAACCTCATATTAAATTTGTTTTTAACTGATTATAACTATAGTTATAGTTACAAACTCATATTAAATTAGTTTTTTAACTGATTATAACCATTGTTATAGTTACCAACCTCTGATATTCACTCTACACCCGTTTGTTACGGTTTATTGTATTTTTAGTTTTGCATTCAATCCAAAGTCTGGGTATTCGGATTATAGCGGAGCCCCACATTCACTGTTTAAGTCTAAATAGATGTTTGTCTTAACTCTTAACTACTATGATGAACAAATAACTTCGGACAATAAGATTGAAGGATAATAATAAAACCTAAAAGAGAATATAATAGGCAAGTTCGCGCTCCAGTGTAGAAATTGTGTTTTAATGATAAATTTAGTATTATTTCATTGGCGTCCACCTCAGAATTGCATGAAAACTTTCGACGAAGATCAGGTTATAACGATAAAGAAAATGTAGAAGGATTTTGACTGGAACATTCAAATGACAATTTTTGATTAATATTTTAGTACGAGAAAACATAATTTAGATCATTTTTAGAGTGATATGAGATTCTAAACGTAACCTTTGGCTTAGAGGGTTCCAGTAACCACCAACAGAACGAGTAAGGTGCCAATATGTTTTCATAAAGGTATCAACCCGTAGCCGAATAATAATCATTATTTTACTAACAAATGTATTTTTACATACTATTTGTATAAAATTAATAGTTGACATTCAGGCAAAGGACGATTATAGACAGAAAATGTTGGCTCACATATATCCCACTTAAAAAACACTTGAATCAATAAAAGAAAATTTGGAAATTGTGTCTAAATTAAAGATTAGTATTATCTCATTGGCGTCCACCCCAGAATTGCATGAAAACTTTGGACGAAGATCAAGTTATAACGCTAAAGAAGATGTAGAAGGATTTAGGGTGGAACATTCAAATGAAAATTTTTAATTAATATTTTAGTACAAGAAAAAATAATTTAGAGCATTTTTGGAGTAATATGAGACTCGAAACGTAACCTTTGGTCTAGAAGTATCTATTGCGCTCCAATAGAGCCGGTGAGTTGCCTATTATTTTCCATGAATATACAATTCGGTACTTTAATACTAAACATTATTGCTATTAGGTAATTTGTTTTTACATTATATTTGTATACATTTAATAGTTGACATTTTGTCAAAGGACAGTTGTAACCAGAAAGTGTTAATTTGTACGTTTTCTAATTTTTAAAATAAGTAAAATTGAAGTTGATAGTTAACCTAACAGTCACCTTTCAGCATTGCCAACATTTTATTATAAACACAAAGGCAGTTACTTCAAAATAGGTTATAATGGTAACAGGTTTAATTTGAGATAGTTTGTAACTTACTTAATCAGAATTTATAACAAGAAGAATTGCGACTAAGAGTAAGGAAAGCCTACTGAAGTTGAAAAATATTATTTGAGTTTTTGGTGGCGAAAACTAATCACTAAAAATGTGTTACTGCTGTGAAATTCACTTGAGTAATGTTGTATAATAGATATCAGTAGAACCATTTTGAACATAATCAATTAACTTATTGACGAATATCGGGTAATTTTATCAATGACGGCTAATGTTTGACCTGTGATTTTTTGTAAAGGACAGGGAACATTTGTTCTTGGTACCCTGATTTATGAGTGTCTTAACTACAATTTCATTCTTCTGCATCCAGTTCATCTGCATGGTGTTTGGGGCAAGGGAGAGCTAAATATAAAAAGTGAGTATGTAAAAAATGGATTTGATGGGCGTTATGAATTAGGATTAGTATTTTTGTTTTATAGCTCAAGTTATGTACCCACTAAATATTTCAGTAACGTGCTTGTAATAAAATTTGCAACTTCCAAAGCTCTGAAGGTAAGGTTGACATTATTAACGAATATAATATGTATAATGCTACGAAATGAAGTACTGCATGGAGTAATTCTAAGAAACGCAACCTTTATCCAAACCGGTGAGAGTTGTTAAAGAGCGTTTGGTTTCTATTTGTCTCTAAGAATAGATTGCATGACCTATCTAAACTTAATTGACTTCTTTCAACTTCTTTGTAAATGTAAGAGGACCATTGCTTATTTATTTATTCAATTTCTATTGGATACAAACATTGGAATAATGCATATACACTTAATATACACTTCAATTCTTAGCTAAATGTGGTTAATATGTTTAGAAAAATCCTCCATTGTCGTTTATTAGGGGAGCATTTTCATAGCCTTTACGTAGTATTTTCTGCAGAGAGTTTGGCTGTTTGAAGACATCTTTAGAAAACTAGATTAACGTAATTGCCTCTGCAGTGGATTCATAAATTACTCTTTAAACACATATTGATGAACCATAACTTTAAATGTAACTTAGTAACTCATTCTAAAAATTGTATCACCCATTTGGCTTGATGGGCAAGAGCACGTGAGGAACAATATCGTGAGAACAAGGACAATTTCTATTCCTGGCAAAGCGCCCAGTATAGTAGTAAAAACTAGTTCGAGTTGTAGTAAAAATAAATCCGCCCGAAAATATCAGTTTGAGATTTGCATTACGCCTGCAAGCTACAGAAAAATTCAGTATTTCCACTTAAGTTTTCATCAAGTGTATTTTTTGCACAAATTTTTACAATGAAAACTTACTCCTTCAGCTTTGATTATTGATATCAATTAAAACAATTTTAGATCAAAAAGGAAGGAAGAATCCAGTTATTACATTGGTTTGTAAATAGCACAAATCTGAGCAATAAGTTAAAATAAAATGTATGAAATACGCCAAGGTAATGAAATGTTTGCGTTTTATTGTATAACCTAATATTTTATTATAAATATTGTGCACTTACAAATAAAGGTGCTGTAAACCATAATTTTTGTAGTATTTTTAGCTTTCCTATCCATTTATTCTGTTGTGGAGTGCAACAGTGTAAAGAACAATTTATCCAGCACTTTTCATTACCCAGATGTTTTCCGAAATGAATCTGTAGTTGATAACCACCATGGAACAAATGTAATTTGCTTAACCTGTTCTCACATTTTTCAGAGTAGTTTATCTTCTCTGCATGTGAATACTACTTCTGTCTGAGACCTAGAAATACTTACACTATTGATGTAATTACTTGGAACTACGTATAAATAGGTACACAAAAGTATATGTTTCATGATCTATTTTCTTTTCCAAGGTTTCAGATCCGTATCGTTGGATGGAAGAAACGGAAAATCCAAATAGTGTTGCTCTGATAAAGAAATTTGTAAGCGAGCAAAATATAATTACACAATCCTATGTTCAGCAATATTATTTTCGAGACAAACTAAGACAACGGATGTCAGAACTATGGGACTATCCGAAAGATTATGAAATAGCAAAGCATGGCAAACACTACTTCCAGTTTTCTAACACGGGATTGCAGAATCAATAGTGAGCTTAATTGATATTGACAGTATTTAGTGATCATTAATTATCTTCAGTTTAGGTACCAAAATAGCAGTCAATGTTGTCTCAAAAGAATTTACACCATAAAAAGCAAAAGTTTTAAATACAATAATATATGTACTATATTGTAATTTTAGTGTTCTCTACATACAAGATTCCTTAGAAGAGCCGAAAAATCGCCGCGTTTTTCTAGATCCTAATAAACTTTCAGAAGATGGCACAATTGCCCTTACTATTGATCAATTCTCTAAAACTGGACTGATTTATGCTTACGGGTTGTCTAAAAGCGGTTCGGATTGGGAAACGATTCATTTTCGGAATGTGTCTTCAGGCAAAGATCTCGAAGATGAATTAATCAAAGTCAAATTCACGGATATAGTTTGGAAGGGCGACGAAGGAATTTTCTATGGGGTAAAAATTAGGCCTTAACTAAAGAGTAATTTCTCATGCCTTAATTATTTTCCGGTTACACAGGCGCAATTAAAACTGCAAATGGTTTCCTATTTGGTTTCATTCATATCACTCTGACTCTGGCAAATAATATTGCCTGCGTAGTTTTTATTGGATGATCATAATTATAGCATTCTCATTCCAAAAATAGTAGTATAAAGTAATTTTATTTTCAGCATTATCCAGAATTTGAAGGCGACCCCATTGGTTCAGATTCAGGGACGACTATCAATCAAAAACTTAGCTACCACAAAATTGGAACTTCTCAAGCTGACGACCCAATCGTATTTTCGTCCTTGGACAGTACAGACCAATTAGTGTAAAATAAATTACTAAACCGTTATGACTAGTAGCTATAATTGGTATAGTGTAATATCACTAAGCCACTGTTGGTGTGGGCACTCCTTACCGACTGTAAAGGGTTCGAATCCCACAATGTTTCGAGAAAAAATCCAAGCAAACTTGACTGGTAAAACTGGTCAAAGGATATTTCCGATTTAATTATAAACCCAAGTTTTAATTGTTGTAAACTTTATGTCTAACAACATTAAAATGTATTAAGAATGCCATATATGACTCTTCACTTCATGCACAGGTTTCCTTTTGCTTTTGGAAGCGTCGGTAATTCCACACCTCCGGTAATTCCCTTCTCTTGTAAAGTCACACCGCCTGTGTTTCCATAAAATCTAGTTTGATTTCTTTTGAAACAGGTCCACTTTATGAATTGGATATTCATATTTAGCTCGGCAGAGGGAGTTTTAAAACTTCAATGTCTGTCAGTCCTTACCCCCAATAACTTTCGGAGAACAATGTTCATTTATTACAATAAAAAGGTATTGTTAATGTTATTACTTTATTTGAACAGTGCATTAGACATGGCATTGTCCACTGAAGAGAGGATATTGATCGTTACGCCTACAGCTTTACATGGTGAAGGATCTTGGGGAGATAGATCCATTTATGGTATAAAGATTGAAGGAACAGATCCTGGAAATTGGAAACATTTTCAAATCGCCCCAACTTACGCGCGATATAAGGTGAAAGTTGAGATAAAAGTTCAAAGACAATATTAATAGTAAATTCCTCAATAACTATTTTAAAATTCAAATCGATTTCAGTACATAACCAATGATAATGAATATTTCTACTTCCTTACCAACAAAAACGCACCCAGAAGACATATAGTTGCCATCAATATAAATAATCCCACAGCAAAATGGACAATTATAGTCCCCGAAGATGCCCAAAATGTCATCTATTGGGCAGCTCCTATAAATGAGTACAATGTTATAACATTTCTTCCATTTTGGACGACATGGAAAATTTAAATGACGAATTCTATTGTGAATCAACAGGAACTACCTTGTTATAAATTACATGGATCAAGCTAAGAGTAAACTGACATTGTGGCATTTAGACGGAAGGTTTATAAAAGACTTACCCCTGGATATGGGCAGCGTCCAGTCATTTTCCGGGAGACGAAGCGATAAGTTATTGTTTATGCGATTTGAGTCGTTTCTTGTTCCCAGTCGAATGTATATTCTTAATTTCACTAATGCAGTTGAGACAGAACTACAGGTATTTATATTAATATTAAGTTAAAAAAATAGTATAATTTTAAAATTTCATTAATTGGCAGATTACGGCACATTTGTTGTTAAAAAATATATTCTAGCTACAAAACTATGACGAAATTTCCATCCCAGGATTTAATTCAAAGGATTTCATTACTAGTCAAGTGTTTTATCCTAGTAAAGATGGAACATCCATTCCTATGTTCATTATTCACCACAAAGTTAGTTTTTATTTGATTTTGAGATTTACCGCTTTGGCATCTAATCTAAATGAAAATATTATTTTGGTTGAAAAGGATTTGGAGAAAAATAGACAAAATCCTGTAATGATTTACGGCTATGGTGGATTTAACATTAATATACTGCCAGAATTTGTAGTCCAAAGAATAGTTTTTATGCAAAATTTTGGTGGGTTGGCTGCGTTCGCCAATCTCCGCGGCGGGAGGTGAATAAATAATATTTTAAAACATTTATGATTTTTGTATAATTTTATAAATTACAATAGAAATGTGACTTGGTTTTTATTTAAAAGTGAATTTGGGAATGAATGGCACGACGGAGGAAGTTTGAAAAATAAGCAAAACGTTTTCGATGATTTCCAATCCGCCGCCGAGTATTTTATTTTTAACAATTACACAACTCCTGGAAAAGTAATTATTGAAGGAGGATCAAATGGAGGACTTTTAGTTGGAGCTTGCGTCAATCAAAGACCAGATTTATTCGGGGCTGCCATTCCTCATGTCGGGTAAACTATTTCTTAGATTTAATTTCCGTTTGAAAATAATATATCATTTTTCGACTGTAATTTTTATGTATCAGAGTAATGGACATGCTTCGTTTTCATCGTTTTACAATTGGTCATTCCTGGGTAGCTGAATTTGGAAGTCCTGATGATCCCGAATACTTTCCAGTCATTTACAAATATTCACCGCTCCACAAAATAAAGCTTCCTGTAAACGAGACCGTGCAGTATCCTGCGGTTTTAGTAATGACTAGTGATCACGACGACCGAGTTGTTCCAGCACATTCGTACAAATACTCGGCCGAATTGCAGTATACTATAGGAAGGAGTGACCGCCAGGTATCCCGATATGTTTATTTGCCATTTTGACATACTCATATTATTATCATATTTTAGACTGCCCATCCGTCCCGTTTTTGGCAAAAAAACGTCCCGGCGTCTCGAAAATGTGCCGTTTTTAGGAAAAAAGTTGAACAATATTATCTAATATAATGTCTGGGAACGAAAAATGGAAAATTTTAACTGAAAATAACAAAATGTATTATTTGTAAAGCTTGAACAGGATATTATTGGCTATTTTCATCAAAAGGGTCTATAAATTTCATGGCTCGTGCAATTATTTGAAAATTTTAGGCCATTTATTGGAAAAGGTGTTTTAAAGCAACGCCCATCGCGCCATTATGAGTGAATTGTAGACTATTTTCGGCAAAAAAGAGCTTAAAATTAACGGGTTTCAGGCAAATACTAACAAATATTACATAGGATTTAATGGCATTGCCCCCTTCGAAATCGACGTCTAAATACAATACTGTTAAAAGTCCCATTTGCCTTTATGGTCAGATTATGATCATCATATTATTTATATACTTATTATGCAAAGCTTGTTTTGAATTTTACTTCCAGACGAACCCTTTGCTACTTAGAGTAGAAACGGAAGCAGGTCATGGAGATGGAAAACCAACAAGCAAACATATCGAAGAACAAGTCGACATTTTTTCATTTATTGGCCAATCTTTGAATTTGCCTTACAATGGGGAATATCCTCCAAGTGCTGTAAATAATACTAAACGAGATGTTGCAGATTTTTTACTTGATTTCTTCTTAATAGCCCTTTCGGTAATTATTATCAGTCGACATTATTAGTAGTTATATTACTTGTATCGTAGACATTTATAAATAATAAAGGTATCCAGACGTTTGTATCAACAAAGATGAAGTCCTCTACAGCAAATAGAATAATGTTATATTGCCATTTAAAAGATGTCTCCTCGCTTGCCTTGCTCTATTTAAGTCGATAAGATAGCATAGGATACATGAAATGGTTTACCTATTTAGACTCCTCATAATACCAATTCAGTATTTTCCGACTATATTATTAAATAAATAATAAAACCCACTATTTTATGGTCATTGATATATTTCCTTTACATATATTTTTATATGCACAGTTTTACAGAAATTTAGAAACGTAGAATGTACATGATTATGGAGATGCGAGTGGCAATAGTATTGTATCTTTCAACTAGTTTTCTATCCCAATACTTTTACATTCAATTTAAAGTCTGTGTATTAGTAGTAACTAGGCCCCCAGTACTAATGCTGAATTTCAAAATGATTAGGCATATTAACAATATTTAATTTTCGAAATTAGCTATGTTCACTCATATTGTACTTCCTTGTTTTATGAAATATGCATTGTGTACGGGCATGTGCATTGCAACAAAAAGCCGCAGTTACCATGGTAAGATAGATAGTTAGATAGAGACATGCGACATGCATATAAACAGCTTTATTATACAGAGATTATTATAGTGGCGCCTCACGTTCACAGTTTACTTCTAAATAGATGTTAATCTTAAGTACCTTCATAAAATGCTTTAAAATAGTAACCGCTTGAGTTGACATGAATCCATTTTCATAGTTTTATCTTTTAAATAGAACCTGACCCTACGCCGTAGTCGTAAGCAGTGAAAATGAAAACATTTATTATGCAATAAGGTATAATAAATCAGTATATATGTAAATACATTCATATTTATTTAGAATGGATTGAAACGATAGTAATGAGTTGAACAGATAATCCATTTTGTCCATATTATTACTTCTCCCCATATTTCTATTTCGATCCCCATTCCTCACAATTCATAACGAGATGCGGATATAAAGGGTGAACTTCAAGAATTTTGTCTAGACTCAATCTTAGGTACTTATAAGTAAGCTATATATACCTATACGGACATTTGGGGAAGAAAAGGATCCCTAAATAATGCCATAGCATTGTTGACTCACCGCCTTGTCGGCATAAAGATTATTATTAGTATGCTACTCACAAAAAACAATAGATGCTTAAATATAACCGTCTACGTTTGTTTAATCCGTCTGGCTTGATCTACGCTGGGTATTAAAAATGTGTAGTGGATTAGGTACCTGTGCATCATTGACTCCAGGAGTTTTAGGCACACGTCCTCAGTTTAGTTCCAAAATAGCTTGTCCAGTATTTGGTGGAAGGTGGAACTAAGGAACTGGGAAGTACCTGAACCCAAAATTGTAAGTGCGCCGGCACAGCATGTAAAGGATTAGCCTGGATAATGTTACACTAATAGCGTGTGAAGCCTGTGAAGTTATACTTCAAGCACATGGCACAACACACTTCTATCGGTTAGTCACTGCTTTAACAACCTTCACTTACAAATCGTATAAAAATGAAGAAAATGATTTCCAGGGTCACATTAACTATTCAAATCCTCCACTGGAAACATCTCACCTCCTCCTGCTCTTTGTTCGAGTCTCCACTCTTTGTTCGAGCAAGTCCTTTGTTCTGCAGCTGGCTTAAGTCTAGGAATAAAGTGTCTTTTCGTTCCAGTCAATCTTTTAAAAATTGGTGAGTTAACAATTTAATTAATTCATTTAATTATTTTTTTAAATTTTAATTTGTGATTTGCTGTGATTTGGTATATTCCTGTCATTTTTATAAAGAGTTATATTCTTTATTCTTTAGACTAGTTATAACTGTATTATGTTATACAGTAGTGTGTTGTTAGATCATATGGTTAGTGTTTGGAATCGATAGTTTATTTGTTGATATTTAATAATAAAATACAATTTTACTGACGATTTTTTTATTTGCAGTTAACATGGAAGCTTATCGCAAAGTTGTGCCAATTAAACAGAACACTGGGAAGCTGTCTGATGCCCCAGAAATCAGCATTAATCGTTTTTCCAGCAACAACGTAAAATCCAGTGATATTCTTGACGCGAAAGCATTTTTCCTGACCCATTGTGATTACGGTAAGACATTTTTAATTGAATTCTTTGGGGATTCTATAATTTTAGTTTTAAAGATATTATTAGCTATATTTCTATTTTTATTCAGGTCAATTTTGAATGGGACTCGGAGCTATATTATATCTTAGACACTAATATAGATTTGGTTTAAATATTTTAACAACGTGATTGTAAATCTGAATTCTTTATTTTTTTAGATATCCTGGCCAATATTTTCGAGTCGAGTTTTCTTCAACGTCTATCAGAAGATGATTCCAGATGTTTGTACCTGCACCAAATATCCTACCAGTTTTTGCTGTACTGGACTACCACCATTTCTGTGGAGGCAGGAGAAGAAACGTCTACTTTATTGCAGCAACTTCTGACTGAGGGAAAGATAAAGCTACTGGAAACAAATACCCCGATCAAGATCTACACGGAGTCTTCCTGTGTCACTGTCACTCCTCTTTCGGCTGGTCATCATGCTGGGAGTGTGATGCTACTTTTGGAAAAATCGGAGAATGGAGGTGAAATCAGCTGTAGAATATTGCATACTGGTTCCTGCCGTGTCAACAAACGAGATCTTCGACTTCTTGCACCTCTTCACGATCCTGTGACTGGAAAACCAAAGGAAATCAACAAGCTGTACCTCGACACTTCATTCTGCACTAAGAATATCACCGAACTGCCTTCCCGTCGTGTTGTCACCGAACAGCTGATTAATTGCTGCCAGATGAAGATAGAAAAGGATCCTGAATTGCGATTTGAAATCATGGATGATTTAGGTAATTATCATATAATTTTATTATTTATTTCTGCGAATTCCATTTGGTTTAAAATTTCAGAGTAATTTATAATGTTTAAATTCGATTTTGGATTTCAGTTCCATCTCGTTCTCCTATTGCTACCTGTGCCCACTTCCTTCGCTGTGTGTTTGAGAAATCTATGGAGCAGATTCATGTGACAGAAGCACTTGCCGCTTTCCTGAAAGAGATTCCTAAATTTCCAGATCTGTCTAACACGGAAGCTCTGACAACTTCTGACGAATCCATCCACCACTTCCATTGCTGCTGTGGTCAAACCAATGATAACGAACTTTGTACTGAAGAAGGAGAATGGGCCATCAGATTTGAAGTGAGTTGGATAAATTCAGACTAAAAGGCTTATCTGTTATTGCTTAGTCTTAATTTCAGATATTGTTGTCTTAGATTAATTAGTTTCATAACTTTATAAATATTTTATTTGTTCAGGTGAATGAAATCAGTCTACAAAGCAACTTTTCTAGTCGTGGATCTGATGACGCATTGAAGTTATTCACGGACGAAAAAAATTGGAAGGAGCACGGCTACGAGAAAACTGTCTACGACGAGGGAGTATCCAGTATTCGTGCCATTTATTGCCACAGTTTATCCCGATATGAACAAGCAAGACTAATGGACTACTTGAATGTTTCTGCCAACAATGTCTACCCATTATATTCTCCATTCGGAACTACAGTCAGAGAGGTAAATATTCTGAAATCTATTTGTACTAACATTTTGATTCAAATTCATTGTTTTATCAAAGTTTCTAATCAGCTATTCTCTTTTGTGTTTAATTTAGATGAGAGGACTTCTACAAGAAGCCTGCGATGTTGTAGCCAATAATGAAGAGCCAATAGAAATAGTAGATGACTACCCTAGCCATTTCTACGACCTAACCGGGAATCCTGATGACAACATTTCGCCAGCACAATGAAAAATTCGGAATTGAAAATAGATTCAATTCGTTAAAACTGTGTTTCATTTTGTATTATTATTATTAGATATAGCTAAGTAGTTGTAACTTGTAAATAGTCATAGCAGAATAGATTTTATGTCGTTATTATTTATATTTTAGATTATCGACTTCTACTGGTGTATATTCTGTTGTTTGTAATGAATTGTTATACTGTTTGGTTTGGTGATATAATGAATAATGTAAATAACATTATGTAATGAACTTTGTCATTTCAATACAAGTAGTATTCAATCAGTTATAATTGTAAGTTTCATCCTATAGAATTTTTACAATTAATAATTTGGCATGTATTGTAAATTCAAATATTTATAAGTAGAGATACAATATAACAATATATTCTTTTACATTTAAAGCATTTCATTGTCAGCGTTTTGTTTGAGATTGAATTTTTAACGTTGGTGACACAATAAATAAACAATGAACTGAAATAAATGAAATTTATTTATTCTGCGCATACCCTAAAAATATTTATCTAGTTAAAAGTGTACACGTAAAGTAGTAGGAACATAGTATACTGAGGACACGATGTATCTTTTTGTAAATACATACACATACAGCCATCATGTACTAGTTAAGTTGCATAAAATCAATATTAAACCTTTAAAGAGTAAATACTAAAATGCTTCATTTTTATTTACCACTAAACTATTTTACACATGCTTTGATTAATGAGACGTTACTGAATCTGGTTTATTAAGTAGAAGATGAATCCCCACATAAAATGATGCCATATTTTCTTGGGATCAATTTGTTTCAACTGATAAGAATGCAGAACAAATCGGGCGTTACTTGGCCTGGAAAAATTTCTTTAATGTCTTATCTTCAATATCTGGGATTATCTTTAAAACCCAGATTCACAATATCCAACTAATTACTTTTCAATGTTGGGTAAACCTAGCTTTAATAATTGGCTCAATTACATATGACAAACGTAAAGGCATGACGTTTTGCTCACATCCATCTCCAATTCTCCATCCTAATACATACAATGACGATCCATTTCCATTATCTTCACCATTTCTTATCAATATAATTGTGATGGAATTTTTTTCTTTTTATGTTACGAGTCCAAACATTTAGCACTAGTAATTAGTATTGCATACTGTGTCTAATGACTAATGACGAAGGTAAATAAATGATTTGGTTGGATGGCTTGTCAATTTAATCGAGTCATGGTTCCATCTAATGTTAAATTAATCCTTTTATTATTAATTTTCCACCATAAAATATCATAATCGTTCGTTCTGTCGATCTGGTGGGCATCATTTGAATTTTTATCAGATGTCTATTTAGCTGTGCAAGATAACATCAACTGCTATAAAAATAAATCTCCGTCATTCTGCAGTTACATTTCCATATGAAGTTTGTCATAATCTCCTTGGCCATGATGGCTTTGTTTGTTAGTGTTGATTCAAGTAAGTTAATTTATCGAAATTTTGAATTTTAAACGTTTTAAGAGAATGAACAATATATAAAGCCGATGTACTTAAAAATGTAGAACACTGCATTTGGAGTAAATGTCATGACAAATATTGGACTCCTAGTAAAGCTTGCCGGGAATTGGCACCAAGTCCACCATACACGCACTACCCTAGTGGAAGAATGTATGAAAGCGAAAGTGACGATATTTGTGGAGGAATAAAATATTGGGCAGCATCAGAATGCTGTGACGAACCAGTACCTTGGGATGTGAGTCAATATAACTATTTCTTTAACCTTCCCACATAGCATTTTATGATGATTAATTGTTGTAATATTTTCTAACATTCAGCTCCCAGTTGGAAAATAATTTCAGTGCTTCAAGCAACCCGACAACTTCATTCAATAAGTTTAATATTAAGGAGAATTTAATTAAATGTTGTAAAGCATTGCTAAAAATGATGTGAACAAGTTGCTTCGAAATAAATTTAATTATGTTACTTACTATAACACAACATTATAAATCATGAAAGTCAATAATAATCCCGTAATGAAAATAAATGCAATTGTTGTATTACGTATTTCAAATAAATACAAGAATATCATTGCAAACGGTTTTGATTTAGCAATAACGATTTTAATTCGTTAACATACGATTCGAAATTGATTGCATACACTTGCCAGATTTGATAATATTTACCTAAAAACTTTCCAAGAAGTTCATTCAAACGGCCATTTTTGGGTAAAGTTACTATTATTTTTTATTTTGTAACCTCTTTAGTCTACTGGAGAAAAGGGTATTTTTTCTGCTGCCAGAATTCGGTGTTTTTGGTAGTGACGATAATTTTGATAGTGTCGATCATTTTTTGTTTCTTTCGGCGGAAATAGAGGTATTCCCCCAATAGGACACAAACTGCAATAAACATTCCTAATAGGAGAAGATAAAAAGATCCCTGCATGTCCCCAATTCCCACAGTTCGATTTGCAGCGCCAGCAACTCCCATGGCTGAACATTTATCCTTTTGGGGCCAGTACGTATTTTTCCACTTCTTTAGGAGCCCACTTTGCAGCATTTCGGTTATTCTAAAATAACAATTTTAAATAATAAGCATCTTTAAACATCATTTTACAAAATTGGCTGAGAATATATTCAAAACATTGTATTTATTCACTCTTTGTTAAAAAGAGGAAGGTAAGGGCTGTCTCTGGGAACAACCAATGCTATTTTCTGCTCAAATATTTCTTCCGAACCTACAAAAATACAGTTGAAAGCATTACATTTCCTAATTATTTATTGCAACGTAGAAGTATTCAAAATTAAACAAGAATGATATTTAAAGAAACTTTGTCTTGAGTTATAAATTACCCAGTGCAAAATCGCAAACTCCGGTTTTCTTCAGATCTTCGGACATGGCAGTTAAAAGAACAATCCTCCAATCAATGTAGGCATGGCCTCTTTTTCTCACCAGATCCATTACCGTTTCATTGTAGGCACTGTGAATTATTGCTTTTTTGTAAAGTTTTTGCATCTTTGGATTTTGAGATATCTACAAAAATAATATGTAATTTATTTCCAAAAAAATTGTCTTTGAAATTTAAACGTAAATACAGAAATGGAATTTCTATTACTTTTAACAATCCATCAATACTGCTCTCTCCTAAAATGCCCCACGAGTTAACTCCACGGTAATGAAGCAAATCGTCAATCGTATTTACTGCATTTTCAACTTTTGGAAAGGTCAAGAATGCAACGAGATTCCCCGAATAGGTAGTTACTACTACCAAGACAAATAGCCACCAAAATCCAATTAAAAGGCGCCCACTGATTGCTTCTGGCAAATGAGTTCCGCCTAAATAATTAAATTCAAAAGTAAAAAATGTAAATGAATGACATTTTTTAATTAATTCTATCGGTTGGTATTTTTTTAATATCTCCTCAATTCTAATATATAACAGTCTGAGATAAAGCAACCCACCTATCTATATATCTATCTAGGTATGAATGTCTGGTAGGAGAACCTAGGGAACCTGCACATGTAACGCAAAACCGCTCCCCCCATGTGTAACGCAGATGCTGACGCTGACTGTAACACTTTTAGATGCCTCTTCCTCCCATCAACTGGACACGTAATATATGCACGTTCCTTAAAAGCAAAATGTGCATGCTCACTTCCTGTAAAAGCACCGAAATGAGTTGTTTCTTAATATTATCGTAATGTGCGCATTAATTGGCATTTCAAAACTTCTAATACAAATTGGTTTTGCTATATCGACAAACTTATTTGGCATTTTTTAGTAGAACTGGTTTTACTTTTTACTGCTCCCTTGATTTCTTTGTGGCACTTTGCACACCTTTTTGTAGAATTAAATACAACAGTATTGATTAACATAATTGAGGGGCCGTATAAAAGAACCTGGTATCTCCATACTAAAATTTTGAAACTAAAGTGGTAGTTATTGGTAACCAACGTGTTTTAAATTGGAAATAATTTAAAATTTTAGTTGTTATTTGAGGTCAACTTGATATACCAGGTTATTGTATACTGCTCCTCAATTAACCTTAGTGAAGTACCAATGATTTTTTTGGAATTGTTTTTAGTACTATGATTGTGATTGTGGCCTGCTAAATTTCTCTTGAGTGCTAGGTTCCCTCCTAAGCTGGGTTCACTAGTATCTTATATACTTACCTTGTTGAAGCAAAGCTCCGTATACATACCAAAAGCAATTTTTCATTTTGAACAGTCCCAAATCATTTGTTTTGCCATAAAATTTGTAATAGTAGCTGTAACGATGAATTACGTACAAACACGGAGCAACTACAAAAACTGTGCAAAAAATGCAGCCCCACACCTGCAATTACAAACCAAAAATTATTTTTTTAAAATTGAGAATTTTTTATTTTAAACAGATTAAAAGAAAACCTGGAACATTCTTCCCCAACTAACCTCTACACGAAATGGCTCAGCAAATAATAAAACCCGGGAGAGTTCTGAAGGTCTATTAACTATGAAAACATACGCTTCACGCTCCATCACTTCTGTGAAATTAACTACCTGAGCCCTTTCAGGAGTTACAGTAAAAGCAGCAGCAGCAATGACGACCTTAAAAATAGAAAAGTTAATTGTAGTTTGTAGCCAAGGAAGATAGATATAATAAGGTTAACCTTTTAGCTAATAAAATTACAAAAAATGTTTTTGGCGCCATTTAAGTTAACCTTTTTATCAATGACCATCTTCATCATTCCATTCCATTCTCCATCCGACTGAATAATTCCCCAACTCTCCCCAGTACGAGGTTCCAAAACCTTGAACGTAAAATTCAGATTTTCCGACATATGTCCCAAAACTTCGAACATTAACCCTGAGTAAACAACATCCGTCTCATTGTCCACGTTTCTCTTGATTATTTGCCAAGGTGGAAACTAAAAACGCCAGGGATTCAAAGGAAAATGATTAAAAGACCTTTTTTGAAATCATTATTTGGTTGAAGTAAGGTAGTCATGGTTCAAATATCTATCAATGTTATTGTTTTAATTAGGTTAGGTCCTTCGAAAGCGGGTCCTGGTATGCTCTGTATATTCCATGGCGCGATTTTTAAAATATGTAACCACTGCCTTACTTCAACCCATTATTTTTATTCCATTATACATGCATTGATGCAACGTTTATTGTTCGCCCTCGAAATCCTCCAGTTACATGTGGAAAAAGATCGTCTTTCATCCGCAGACCTGTAATTGGATTCCACCATCCAACTTGAAATACCCGCTTTCCAAACTTTCCGTTTTCTCCCGATTCCAACTGCCAAGTAGAAGCGTTTTTATCGCACATATTTAAAACTGTGTCTTCAAGTCGATCCTTAAATGTAAAAATTTACATCTAATTTATAATGCACATTTTTAGTGCTAAACAAAAAATATTCAATAAAATTCAAAATTGTTTCTTACTGTCATATTTTGAATTAGGCTAATGACTCTATCCGTTCGTGTTGGCTTGATGATATCCCACTCTTCATCTGAAACCTGGACGTACAAATTAAATTCATTTTCCGCAAGTGATTCTAGCGTTTCCATGAACAAGGATAATAACCCTTCAATGTGACAGATTAGCTGATCCTAACGACAAAATTCAAAATTGTTAAAACAGGTAAACAACAAATAAAATTTTATTGGAATATTCCTTTGATTTATACTTTTCGTATTTCGGCTTGAGATGATGATGAATTTGAAATAAATGCGATATTTACTCCATCGTCAATTACTTTTTTAATCACGTAATTCCATTCAAAATTATCAGGGTTGGAATCTCCGGACACCATTAACCACTGTTTGTTGTATGCCAACAACTTCATTCGTTTTGCCTAAAAAAAGTTATTATCAGCGTATTGCAACCGTAAGTGATGATACAGATATCTTATACAGATCAATCATTTATTTTATAACTTATTTATATAATTGGATTTTAAAACACTTACGACTTCCAGAACAGAATTAGCATTTTTAACTGAAGTTACAATGACAAAGTTAGCTGGAAAGCTGCCTTGATATTTTGTTAAAATTTCTTCCAGTTGGTTATGGCTAGAAAAAATTAATATAATTGACTATATTTATAATATGATTTGTAAAGCAACATAATGTGGAAAAAGAGTAAAGGGATTGTACTGTCATTATCATTATAGTTTTTGGGAAGACCTGAAGATAGCAATTGTAATATACACAGAAAAAATTTGCTTCGTTTTGGCGCTAACAGAATATGGAAAAGCGATAAATAACCAATGCTCAAATTTATGACATACATTTTTTCGACACTAAGTGTTACATAATATTATTATAGGCAGGTTATCAGAAATGGAAAAGTTCTAAGTCATTTGTAAGCACATCATTAAAACAATTTAGGTTATGGCTTTGTTAAAATTGGTAGTAAAATGGCTTAAAAACATTTGCTAAAAGAAAAATGGCTTAAAGAACATTCGCTAAAAGAAAAGTAGTCTAAATATGCTGACATTCTAAGGAGTGAATTCATGCCCTATTTAACATTTGGATTTGCAATAAATATCGAACTGGTTCTTACAATGATTTATACATACTCATGCTGTCAACAGTGAAAAGAGACACGGCAATGTCAGGAAAATCGGATCGTGGAGCAAAACCTTGCACGAGAGTTTCTAAAATCCCTGGGCCGGCTTGAATATCGTAGATGGCTACAACTTTGTTCCATTTGGGAAGAGTATTGTCTTTTCTGATGTCTATGAATAATTGAAGAAGGTCTGCATTCACCGCATACCACGTCAGAGGAACTGTAATTGCCGAAGTGGCGTCTAACCTTGCACATCCAGGCTCTATATGCCAAAACCACAAGAAAATCAATACTTAAACACGTAATATATTTAGTGGAGTTAGTTCATCAAATCAAGAAGAATTCGTATATAACATTTTCAAGTATGATTAATTACTAAACGGTAAAAGTTAGAGAGATGGTACTAACACAATCGATTAAAACCGGTTAGTCATGAATTTTATGTAATATCTTTTGAATAGGGTGTCCGATAGTCTAAAATGTTTCAAATCTTAGTAAAATGCTTCATTTTTTTTTACCGCTAAACTATTTTCCATATGCTAATAGGTTCAATATTGTCAATGAGACGTTAAGAATTTGTTTATTAAATATAATATGAATCCCCACATAAAATGTTGTAAAATTTTTTTTGTAATGTCAAATTAGTTGATGTTATAAAATATATAAACTATGGATTAAATTTCCATAATGAATTGATATTAATACGAAGGATTCATGATCATATTGTATTTCTAGATTCCTTTATAGGTTTAGAATATGCAAGGAACAAAAACCTTTTTGCTTTTACCTTTTTTGCATTTTTATAAAAAAAAGTAGGAATAAGATTTTAAAAAGCAGTTCTTTTTGCCCCTTTCCCTTTTATGGTGTAACAGCATGCCCCATTTACTTCCACTTTACATGTAAATAAGGTAAAAGGACTGCTTTTTTTAAAAAGTAGCACTTTTTTATTTTTTTTGTAAAAGTGGAGTACCTCATTTGTCCCCTGGGAATATGGATCTTCTTTAAGCCTGAGTCTGCATAGAAAGTTAAATAATTCGCTTCAACTGATAAGAATGCAGAACAAATCGGATATTACTTGGCCTGGATATATTTACTTAATGACTTATCTTCCATATCTACAGATATCTTTAAAACCCAGATTCAACAACATAATATCCAACTAATTACTTTTGAATGTTGGGTAAACCTTGTTTTAATAATTGGCTCATTTGCATATATGGAAACGTAGAGGTGGAACCTTTGACTCACTTCCATCTCTATCCTATAATACATGTAAGCCAACATACAGAAAATGTTTTTCTGCCCGGTAACCAAAATATTTTGAGCTTCCCTTTTCGGGCAGCCAAAAAGCTGCCTGCCCGGTAACTAGGTTAGGGCAGCCAAAAATCGTTGCCTGCCCGGTAACTACGTTAGGTCTTGGGTCCGAAAGTCAACATTTGTTACTATAAAATCTGTTCAGTCGGGCAGCGCTTCGCGCTGCCTGTCCGTTTTTATCAAATTACGAGAGCTGCCCGCCCGATTTTACAAAATTACTGCCCGCCGGGCGGGCAGCGCTTCGCGCTGCCTGCCCGGTAACCGAATATTTTTTTTGCCTGCCCGGTAACGAGGTTACCGAAAAATTACATTTTCTGTATGCCTGAGCCAACCCATTTCAATTATTTTTACCATTTTTTATAAATATAGTTGTGATGAGAATTTTTTTACCTTTTCAAGTTACGTAGTTCTAACATTTATCCTAGTAATTAGTATTACACCCTGTGTGATGATTAGATGACGAAAGTAATGACTTGGATGTTAAACGGGTCATGATTCTGTTCTATCTAATGTTAAAGTATTCCTGTTATTGAGACTTTTACACCTTGAAAAATCATAAATCGTTCGTTCTGGTAATCTGGTGGGCATCATTTGAATTTTAATCAAATGCCCATTTTTACCTGTGCAAGATAGCATCAACTGCTATAAAAATCAATCTCAGTCATCCTGCAGTCACATTTCCATTTACTTTTTTTATTAAGCTACAACATGAAGTTTGTCATAATCTGCTCCTTGGCCATTATGGCTTTGTTTGTTAGTGTTCATTCAAGTAAGTCTATTTATCGACATTTTTAATTTTAAACTTTTTAAGAGAATGAACCATATAAAGCGGATGTACTTAATGTAGAAAACTGCATTTGGACTAAATGTCATGACAAATATTGGACTCCTAGTAAAGCTTGTCGGGAATTGGCACCAGGCCCACCATACACGCACTACCCTAGTGGAAAAATGTATGAAAACCACGGTTACGTTAGTTGTGGGGGAATGAGTTATTGGGCAGAATCAGAATGCTGTGACGAACCGGCACCTTGGGATGTGAGTCAATATAAATATTTCTTTAATCTTCCCACTATCGCCATTTTAGAAGATTAATTATTGTAATTTTTTCTAACATTCAGCTCCCAGTTGGAAAATAATTTCAGTGCTGCAAGGAATCCTATACTTCGTTCAAGATTTAAGTTAAAGAGAATTTAATTAAATGTTGTAAAGCATTTCTAAAAATAATCTGAACAAGTTTCTTCGAAATAAATTTAATTATGTTAGTAACACAATTTGTATTACTTCAGAATATTTTGACCATTATTTTGTAGTGACGAACATAATATCTCAACTAGACTATGAAATTCTTCCGATCTTAATAACATTTCAAATCTAGGCTCATTAGACTATACTTTTGTACGATTGTGTTGGTATCATCTCTCTAGTTGTTATCATATTAATATTTCATCTCATTAAATGTGATTTTAAATATATAATCATCCATTAGGAAATATTATTTGTTCAGGGCAAGGTTTTGATTTTGATAAGTAGCGTCTGTCTGGTTTAAAATCGTCTCATTTTCCCCATTCTTTGAATAATTTGATTTAGCTTACCTGTAACTGCGATGTGTACAATAGTATTAAACTCAGATGTGACTTTTTCGTTAAGAGCATGGGATTCCGAACAACCAGCAAGAGAAAATAAAACTGCAATATCTTCGTAGTCTCTTAAATCCGAGCTGAGGTCCAATGGGATGATTGTGACATTTGAAACCCGAGTGGCATTCGCCGAGTAATTAGCGTTGAAAAGGATGTTCGTGTTATTGTTATTTATAATTGTATTTATAATTTCTTTCACATGCTTTCCTGCCTTCGTGATGTTTCTTACTGGAAGGGATTCCACATGTATTACGACACCTGCACCGTAAAAATAGTACATTTTTATCATGAAAATAGCTGTTGGAAACATAATTAATTATTCCACCATCCAAAATAGTTTTAAATAGTTAAAAATTAATTTCACCCCCTCATAAAATCATCATAAATAAATAAATATTATCATAAATATTTACATTTAGATGAAAGTGATAAATAAAAATTACCAAAATTGATGAATTTGTATTGAAAATCTGAATCTGCAGATAAAGAAGAGGGAACAATGTAAATCAGTAAACTTCCTGTAGCCAAAAACAAAAGTAATCCAAGTTTGTAGAACTCCATATTAAATTAGCAAACGACTTTGTTTGTTAATAGAGTCAAACTGTCTTCACAAAAACGTTAAATAGTATTTAGATAGTCATCTTGCTGAAAATTTACAATATTGGTCCAGGATATCTATCAAAATGTGCATTGGAGTAAAGTATTAATTGTAATAGTGTAAGTTTCGACATTGCTTGTCCAAAAGAAACCAAAGCCAATCTCAGGGCGTGCACTGATTGCGGAGCCACTTTTGCTTAGAGACGAAATAATACATTCACGATGTTGGAAGCTATTACAGTGTTTTTGATATAAAAGTCTAAAAGTATATCTAGGTTTATTATATTATGGTACAATACTTAATACAATGATTCAAGGCATAAAGTTCTCTGAGTCAACGTACGTCAGTATTACAGGGAATGGTTTCTTCTAAATTAAAAATTAAATTCGATTGACAATCAAGTTGTAGCCGTAGCATATGCAATGGTGCAATTTCATGGAAAAACAATAGGTTACTAAATTATACTTAATTTCCTTACTTTTTGTTATTCAAGCATTTGAATTGGAAGTAGTATTACAAATACAGTATATTAGACCAGACTGTCTGAACTCATAGATATAGAGCCTACTTCATTCCGTGATCTAATTTACCAAAGTTACAAATTCAATTTCCAATACACGATCACGTAAATAAATCATTATTTAACTCCAAGTCCAATGTTGAACAGAAGCAAGAACTGAAAAGCTCAATCTCAGTCATTCAATCCGCTTTGGTATCACCTAAATATTCCTATCTGTAGTTTCGGATATTCCCATTTGCCATTATGGAATTTCCAAGGAGGGGGAAATTGCAGGTAAATAGTATATAAAAACAATTTACTGCATGTCGACTTTATATCTGTACAGTGTAACACTATAAACGGATTCACATATTTAGGATTATTTGTAGTAACAGTAAGTTTAGCTAACAGATGTTCTTTCTTACTTATATATCACTATATACATAGTATTTCAATACACATTGATCTTCATTATTTTTATAAATATTAGTTAAATATCCTACAGAGTTTAAAGTAAGATAGCTTTATTTGCAGCCAACCAAACTAATGTTATCAGCATTCCGTTTTTAGGATAATTCTAAAATTACCAATCTAAAGATGTTCAAATAGGTGGTTTTCCAACCCATTACCGTAAATGCTATAATAAACGCCGCCGGCTATTAACGTGGTAAGATAAATTTTGACCCGGCGTTCGTTAAAGATTCGGCGTTTATTAAGAACCCGGCGTTTTTTAATTTAATGCAAATTGGAAATACCAATAATCGTTTTGAAAAAATAAAGCTGTAATTTATATCTAACGCGTTTTTGCATTGTTTGATCAACCGGGGTTTAGCGGTGGAAGCTTGAGGTTTGACCCCGCGTTTATTATAGCATTTATGGCATTACAAATCAAAGTGCAATTTAAGTGCAATTATCGAAAATCCAGTTTTCTTTATTTCTTTAACACTGAGTAAGATAGTTCAATAACAAAACGTATCAACAAAATGTACACTTAAAAAATCTGGTAGACAATATAGAGCAAAAATGCCCAGATGGAGGAGAAACAAAACTGTGTCACGTTTACAAGATGTTTCAATTAAAAAAAATATTTTATTATGTTCAATCTACGTCATTGACTATAATACATACTTAAATGTACTTGAAATAATATTATTGTTAAAGGTATCCATGAATGAAGCATTTAATTATAAAGGCAACAAATTCCTACAAGTTTCTTCAACAAAGTGTGAATTTTAATTAGAGTCACCTTTCATAGGATCGAGTAACTTTACAAAAGTGACTGTTTGTTTTAAATTTTGAAGTATTACAAAAGTAAGGACGACTGAAAGAAGTTCTTTTGTTAATATATAATAGCAATTCATTGAATAATTAAGTAGTAGTATATTTAGATAGAATCTTTAAAATGAGATAGACAGAAGATAAATTTAAAACTTTATTTATCTACAAAAATTTAACTACGTATTTAAGTTATACTTAAATATATATTAGGTACACTTCATTATTATTATTCTATATTGGACTATCTGACCAGATTTGTTAAAGGTCAAAATAATAAAGTTTCAAAAATCGTTATTTTCTACAGCATAAAATTGTGTGCATATTTAAAACATGCCTAATTAGTTATTTTGTGCAAAGCATTCACTATCAGTTGTACATACGATCAAAACATCGATTCTTCTTCATTAGTTCTTCAATATTGCTAGTGAATTCTCTTTCATATTTAATTGTGTCCGGATGTCTTTGTCAAAGACTCCTCTCCCTTGTCAATCAGTTCGTCACCCAATCGAAGTGTTTCTTCCTTCCTTCCATGGTATTCGAATGTGTCAGCAATCTTCGTTTCAATTGTTAATGTGAATCGACAACCTAACCTCAAAACTGTTTCCTTCACTAGCACAACTTTCTAGGAGATCCTCAATGTATCTTGGAACCCTTTCAGCTAAAATCTGCACTACCGCAATCATTTTCATAGTCAACGTTCCGGATGTTCCCCTCCCCTCACTGGTTTTATCATTTCCAACACTTTTCTGCTCATCTCAAATGCTTTTCAGTTTCGGTTGCTATTATTTCATTTAAGGGGACTATCCCTGCCTCATCCTTTAAGGGGTTCCTCTACCTTTTTTCGAAAGATAATCATGCCCTTTCAGTGCGTGGTCTTATTTCTCCAATATTCAATGAACAACTCCTATTGCAGTCGTTGTCAAGTAAAAGACCTCGCCGTCCTTTCGCCAGAATGCTTTTACTATCGTAAATTTCTGTCAGCATTTCCAGGTTCTCGGAATACTCTCCTCAATGCACTGTCTTTCCACAATTCTATGACAATGTACTTACATTGACATATAAGACTGTATTCAAGTTCTTTTAAGAATATCGAATTTTCATACGAAGATGTAATTCACACATAAATTGAACAAGAAGACAGTAAATAACGTTTGTTTCAGGATTCAAAAGAGTACGGAATGCCTGAAATTGCTGACTGAATTTTTGCTAATAAAACAGAGATGTCGACGAGAATTCATAATTGATAACCTGCGCGGATTATTGTACATTGGAAATTGGAAAAGTATGACCAAACATAGAAATTAGCAGTAGCTCGAGAAAATGGATAAAATCCACAGAAATGGCGGAAAATTTGAAAGATCATTCCCATGATAAACCCATGATATATCTTTCTAATTTTCAACCCCTCGACCTGTTGCAGAAGTCACTAGGTTAAAGGAAACCTGAAAATTTACTGCTCTAGTTTGAACGAACTATATTGATAAGATGCTTAATGATAAGGAAATTCGTTTACGAAGATGTATTTGATGCAGAAATGATATGGGAATATGCAACGAGAAATACATACACTTGGGTCTTTTTCCTAATGAACTCGAAATAAAAGAAACCATTTTAAGGCCTCATTTTTACATGTAAAAAAGCCCTGTATGGCGGCCGTTTTTGTCGAGTTCACTAGCATTGAGACCCAACTATAGCTAATCATAAAGCGTTGACATTTTCTCGGATGGATAGATCATTGGATAACTCAGGGAAGTTCCGAGAGTACTACGACTACAAATAATCTGTGTCTGAATGTGATAGGGTAAAGGAATGGATGGACACTGGAGATAAAGGTGTGGAAAGGAAGGGCACTTAGGTATATAAGAATAAGCCAAGTCCCTGGAAGTACAGACAGAAGTATACGATAAACAAAAGGGAAACTTTGGAGAGGAAGACGAAGATACTTTATTGAAAGCTAATGCAATAGGAATTGTTCATTGGAGACTGGAGAAGTACGGCGAGGCCCTGAAATGGTATGGAGATGCTGTTGAGAAAAGGGAGAGGATCCATGGGAAGGAAGGACTAGGGAAAGTCACCTGAAAAAGAATAACGTGGCAACTGGGAAGTGAGAAGCACTGAAGATGTACAGAGAAATCCTGGAAGTGAAAGAACGGGTGAGGGGAAAGGAACATCCATCCACGTTGACTACAATAACGAACTTGGAAGTTGTGCGGGAATGGACTGAAAGAGTTCGAAGGTGCACTGAGGATGTTCCAGGAAGTTCTGGAAGTGACTATTAGAACCTCAAAATTGGATCATCCATCCACATGAACAATTAAATTCTAGTTCGCTGACACATTTGAGTCCCTTCGAAGGAAGGAAGAAGCACTTTGATTGTTCAAAGAATAGTTCGACAAGATAGTGGAACTTCTCCGACCAAGACACCCGCATACCTTTTCCCACCCTGAAAACTCTAATACTAAAGCATACCTATCATTATACAATGACCCATACATTATTAACAAAAATTTTAAAATTGAGTGAAATAAAACATCATCAACTGGATCTTCATCAAATTTCAGAAAATTTGAGGGTTTGACGTCGGAATCATCGATCAAAGTAGTTTTTTCTAATGAATTGCTGCCTACCAATTTTATTTCAGGTTGGAGTTCTGAAATCAAAAAAATCAAAGCTGTTAAACCGAAGGAAATTAAAAGAGAAAAGGTCTTCAAATTTAAAAGAATTTTTTTACCTTCCAATTTTTCATAAATTTTTCGCAAGGGAAAGTTTTTCTCTATTCCGAATTCGACATCTGAACTTTTCGGTCGGGAAGTCTGGAAATCTAAAAAGTTAACATCTGAAAAGCTAAAAAATGTTGATTTCCTTCAAAATTATGACCATTGACTGATTTATGAAAGTGTTCAACATGCTTTCTTGCTAACCCGATTTTTCCCTTGATGCGGTAAATGTCCCAGGCGACATCATCCTCATTATTGCACATTGCTTCCGTTACCTGCTAATTATTTTCATAATATCGTCTTCTCTTCCCGAATTACAAATAAATATTGGTTGGTGGATTAGCCAAATTAGCTTAGCATATTTTGCATTTGGAGTTCTTGGTTAACGTCAAGCTACTGCGACCATGAGAGTTAGTCTTCTGTAAAACTTTAATACCATCATTGGTTTTATTATTAATCACCAAATGCAAACGCCTGATTATGATACTGCGGATATATAACACAAAATGTAAAAATAACTTAATCCTATAACTATTAAATTAAATCTTTCAATAAAGTCATAAGTCGTAATCACCGATTCAGGTACACCTATAAGCTAGTCTTAATTGTTTACGAACAGGTGTGTTTTTAAATCAACCGAGGAGGTTCAGTGCGGATGATAACACATTATGCAGAACAGTCGCTATAAAAGTTATTGATATTTTCGGCTAAATTTGCAGTCACCAAGCCTAACCTTGGTTATCTTCTACAAAACACCTATAATCTGTATTGTATTGTATTTTTATATTTTGTTAACCAGCTGCCGGCACGTATCTAGAGGGGACAGCAAGGATGTAGCTCCCCCTGAATGTGAGAAAATGAGGATCTGTTTTTCAAAAACGGCTAAACTTTGTAAACACATGCCTCGCGGAAAAATGCAATATATTTGATACTATTATTTGTTGAGCTCTTACAGGGAACAAAAAAGGTACTCCTTTTAAGGACTGCTTTTTAAAAACTCACTCCTACCATTTTTATAAAACAGGTAAAGGACGGTATGTACAGATAGGCTAGGCATGGGTACTTAGATATGATATAGCTGCCTATAGGAAAGTACTAAGTACTGATTTATCGTTCTAACGTTAAAATATTTTTATTTCTATTTGTTATCCGCATAAAATCTATACATACAAATTTTCGAAGATTGTAATTAGCTAGTTTAGTGTGACTTACCAGAAGAAGAATACTCGCAGTCGATTTGTTTTTGTTGAAAAGCACTTTTAAAAGAGCGAGACAGAAACTCTGCTTTCAAGCAACAAATTAGGAGAGGTATTTGGTGTAATTGGCTTCAATGCCAGAGTGTGACTGCCACCAATTTATGACAACGGTGAGTAAATATCTACTATTATAAGGATCATTTCACTTTGGGCGATTTGGTTCATCCTTATCGTTTATCTATCGTAATTGGGGCACCATAAACCCCACGAGTGCTTACTTTGCCGTTATTATAAGTCGGTCTTATATTTAATGGATCTCCATTATTTTATTTTACGTAAGTGTCTACGTAAATGCTGTTTTTAATAACCAAAAAAATATCAAGATCCATCTACTGAAATAGCATTTTTCAATATTCCCTCTAGGTAGAATTCTGTTAGAGCCCAAATTTTTATTTATCATGTCATTTTAAATGGTCAATGTTGGTTTAAGGGTAAAGAGTTGAGGCTATGTAGATATTGGCCATGGAAAGCGTGGAAAAGCCAGGAATTCTTTTGGACTATTCATCTGGCGGTTTGAATAATCTTTATACGAAGTTATGTAAGCCATAAAATGTTAAATCATTTGCTGATAGCAATATCCTGTTTACGCTTTTCATTTTTGACTGCAGTGAAAAATGTACCTGTCTACAAATACTTTCTATACAGATAATTTACATTATATGACGTGGATAATAAATATGTATGATTATGTCACGTAATATGTTTCCTTGATGCCAATATATGTCCTAATTACTTATCTTTTTGACAACCGTTGGATTGATGAATTTATATGTACTAGTATTCTCTGTACATGACATGCTGTGAATTACCAGAGAGATGAAATTGTATAAAAAAGATATTGGATACAATTACTCTCCGTATTAACCATTAATTATTTTTTGAGAGTATTTGCTAATTATTTTTCTGAAACATTGCAACTTGTTCTTTTACCAAGTATAACATTTGTATGCTTGACAAATAGAATGGCAAAACGACTGGAACAAACAGAAACAGAACTATTTATTTAACCCAAAAAGAGACAAGGGCTTAATCAGGTTTAAATTAAATTGGGTTACATTTTAGAGATAACCGCGGCATACTTTACGCCTTTTACATTTACTCAGATATACTTTTGTACATAAGTAATTACAGGTATGTAAATATTCTATATATGAAAGGCAGTCTTTGGTATTTACCTGTTTTTTTAATAACTATCATTTTGTTTGATATTCATTCTGATTTGCAAGTAGTTTGTTTTTCCATAGCATGCGCATGCTTTGTTATCCCTTGTCGACGTGTCAACCAGCTTACTTAAGCAAGAAACAAATTCATTTACGCTCATGAGTTTGTACCATGTAGATGTAACACAATGCAATAACTCCAATTAACAAATTATAGAATTTAAATATTCCATTTCCAAAATACTCTTTAAAATATATTTTTGACAACTTAAAAGTAGAATGAGTTAACTCTACACGACCAATAAATACATAATAATATGTACACATGGGACTCGAGTATAAATAATTGAAATTAAATTCATTAAATTCATTTAGGTAATCCTTGTAATAGTTATAGATTTATTTTCTTGATATTTCTTGATTATAACTACACTACTAGCATGGGCACTAATTGTAATTCAAAACATAAAACTTAATAATTAAAAGAATGAATAATGCAGAGTTCGCTGAGGAAAACAGCAATTCAGTGATATATATTACCTACTTGTATTTAGTACGATGTGTATGTAGTGCTTATCACGGTATCAATATTTCGGTAGATATCTTTTATATTTTTAAAAAGAAATCCAGACAGAACTTGGCTAGATAAACTTCAGAATTGGAGTCATTGTGATTTCACTAATCTATTTGAGTCAAGAGGATATTGTAAACAACAGTCCGATAATTTGTTGACCATACCATTTTAACCCAGTACATCCAAACTGTCGCCATCATAAAGTTTGTACTTCAGGATACAAAGCATGAATTCCCCGACTATTCTCATGCATAGAGAATTTAGCTACTTATGAAAGGACAACTAGACAGTTTTTATAATGTGGGGTAATCATTTCTTACCATAACAAACGACCAATGTCTACAATAAATTTAGTAACATGAGATTTTTATGGTGAAAATGAAATGTAATATAATTGTATACGGTCATCATTACAAATATTGGAATACCTATAATATAATTATACAGTATGCTATTATGCTGCATGTTGTGCATATAAAAAAGCATTCAGTCGTATAGTCGTTCAGGGATCAAAGTAACGACTGTAACCATAAGAATAATAACGGTCTCAATACATTAATAACTTAGAAGCGAGTAAATTTTTAATTTTTTAGCTACTCCTATACTCAGGATCATTCTCGAGAGCATATCATAAGATATGCCCAAGGGACCGAATTTTGAACCAGTTTAGCGAAGTAAAACTACAAAGTCTTCTTTGATCTTCTTAAATAGAGTTTGAAATAGGAAGTTTTATTATAAATATATAAAAATAGAATAGATTTTATTTTAGAGTTTTGTTTAATGATATAGAAATATTACAAAGTTAATAATCGAATACAAAGCTACTGACGCGTAATAAATACAAATAATATAATACACACATAAGCTATGTAGTAGGAACTATTAAAGTATTACACGATAAAATCTATAATCAATAAAACTTAAATTATCCATCATAATATCTTATCTTTCTTAAGTGCTTCAGAATTATCGCAACTTGTAAGCAACTACTTCACTTTTTCATAGTCGTTTTCGCTTATTGCCCCATACAAAGGTTTTAATATTAAACGTGATTTTAATTCAGATGATTCCATTTTAATTTTTATAACTCGATGGATTTCCAAAAATGACGATATTTAATTAGTGTTAGTCAGTGTTTTATTGAACAATCTATGTATTTATAGAATACAATGTGAAAGATTGTATAAATAAAATTATATTAAAACTGATAGAAATCTAAAAAGAATGGTTTTATATAAAGTTTTTTCAAATGACGTGAAATATGAAAATTGACTACATATTATTTATTTTGTCAAAGATACTTTTCCTCGTCTATTTATATCTTTTCTTCCAACTTGCAGACTAGGACTAGACTTGGGAGGTGGTGGAGTAGCTTCCGACTTCCGACCAATATCTGTATTTATCAACAAAGCCACAGCTGACAGGTAATAGTGTTACGAAACATGTAAACTCGGTTGTAAGTTGAAAACGAAACTGTCGCGTTCGTCATTTACGTCATCATGTCGTTTTTCAGACGATAGAATGTAGAGCAGATCAAAACGTTAGTCCAGCGAAAGGGTATCAAAGCATCTGTAAAAACAGAATACGCAAAGCTTAACATTGAACCATGCAGAAAATATGCAGTCTCACGAATCCACACAAAGCTATACCTCGTAAGAAGTCGTTGGCATTCGCGTGTAGTGAACGATTCCCATTTCTGCTTGCTTGAGTGAATCATTCTCATTCATAAACTTAGCAATGTCGAGTTGGCTTTTCTTAACTTTGACGTCAAAGCCTTTTGACTATATAAACACTCATAAAACTGTCGTAGCCTCAGTCTGTTAAAGCACTGTGAAGTCTTTGCAGCTCACATCGTCACTTGTCTTCTCTAACTGGTTCTCTCTCACTATTATAGTGTACCTCTGTCGTTTATTTGTTGCCACTTAGCTGTGTCAATAATTTATTCGTACTAAATCGCAGGAAGCCGACAAAACAAGGTAAACTACTTGCGAATGTATATTTTAAAGTAAATAGAATACAGTTGAAATTAAAGAAGATTAATGCATTCAGATACAATAACCGATGTCATCCCACTTAAGTAACTACTCAAGGTCGCTATATATACTTTATGGCCTTTCTTCCCATTGTCTCTAAGCCGTTGTTTTCCGAATCAAAATTTGTTATTTTTACTCTGGGTCCAAATTTTGCGATTATGTATGTTGAGAAGGTTTGGGCTTTGGGTTCGGAGTGCAAATAACAAATATTTATTCGAAAACATCCGCTTAGAGACAACCTGGTTAGAAAGGGGAGAAAATAACTATAGTGACCTTGGTAATTACTAATTACAATATACAATATAATAGCTAAATATAAATGTTACTATTAATAGACTTTGGATTGAGAATGTCGTCCCCAGTTACCAAGCGTCTTTGCCAGGATTTGAAGCAATTGCAACAAGAACCGATTGTTGGAGCAAATGCAATTCCCGTTTCAGGGAATTTAATGCGGTGGTATGGAATTGTTGTTGGATCAGGACATCTTTCTGGAATTCCCATTCGATTTTGCCTGGATTTTCCGAATGACTACCCGAATTCTCCTCCGAAAGCGTATTTCGAGTCTTTTATCAGTTATACAAGTGGATTGCAAGTGTATGACAAAAAGGGACGGGTAGAAGTATGTCTGAATATCTTCGGGAACTTCAGAGAGAGTCACTCAAGTTGGAAAACGGAGGCTTCTGGATGGTCATCGGCTTACACTGTGTCGACAATTTTGTTGTCGATGCAGTCGCTGGTGATGCAGGGAATGTTATCCAAGAAAATGGAGAGTGTTCAGAAAATGACAAAAAGTGCTCTGGATTTCAAATGTTACGAGACAGGGCATGTTGGATCTGATTCTACTAAATGGTTTCCTCAAGTTATCCAAGATCCTGATGTTGCCAGATCTATCATTGAATATCATCAGAAGAGAAATCCACGCTCTAACGGGATCCTTCAAACTTTTTATGTCTGCTATGCCAATACAGAATTTAATGGAAATAATTCTGTAATCGGCTACGGAGTTCAGATAGAAAATCTTACGAATGGAATTCTCACTTCTCCATGCGAATATTTAAGCAATAATTCATTTTTCCAAGGAAGAATTCGTTCCGGGTCCAGGAATCAACAATTTAGATACTGGCTTCCAATTCTACTTCGCTCAGAAGATTGGGATTGGAAAATTAAAAAACAATTGCTCCATACAGTAGAACTTATCTGCTCTAGAATTAATTACATTGGACCAATTCACCAAAAAGTGTTCAAAGTCTGCTCTTCATTAATGAATAGCTTAGTAGTCGAAATTATGAATAACAAGAGAAACTCAACAGCCAATGATAAATTCATCAATGGCTATTTTTCTATTTTTAGACTTTTGTATCAATATGCTCAGTGCGACAAACAGCTCATTTCTTTTAGTAACGAATCTTTAAAAACGTTTATCACAAATGAGAAAAGTAGACACAAATCTTACGTGCCAAATTTAGGAGAATTTTTGATGCATTTGACAATTTCCACAGAATTTCAGTGGGAAGACATTTCTAAAGTTTTTATGAATGAATGTGACGCTAGAAATGTTTTCTGGTATTGCGAAGGAAATAAATTCAATTATCCTCCTTATCCAGAGTTGTCAGATGTCAATTATGCTGGACACCGCTCCGAGAAAGTCTTTGAGGCTACAAAAGTTAGCCGAAATTTAGTAATGTTTCAAATTAAATTTGCCAACGTCACAAAATTCTTAGATTTAACCGAATTTAATTCTAATTATGGCCTTGCTCCGGAATTTCTTAGGGATGAATTAAAAGGCCTTTATTCTATAATTGTTGCCGTCAAAAACTGGAAAGATTTTTTTAAATTTATTGATATGCCACAAATGGATAACGATGAACGGGAGAAAGAGCTTGTTGAGGCTGTTAAACGATCTGCTAGTCAAGGTTACCATAACAACATTCAGGGAAAACACAATACAAACCATGTACTACCTAGATTCCGTAATGGTAATAATATGACCCATAGGAGACAAAAAGAAATCACTCTTTTTGACTTTGTTAAAGATAAGTTATAACCAAGCACATATCTAGCAAGGGGGCGGAAGGGAGACGCATCATTCCTCCTAAATCTGAGAAAAAAAGGTTTTATCCCAAAAAAGGCCAAAAATTGCAAAATTAGTCATTGTTTTTGGTTGCGCCCTCCTTGACCAAATTTCTGGATACGTGCCTGATTAAAACGGATATAAAATAAATAAATCTATCGATCACAGCTGTTAAAGTTTTCCTATGGAATGCTGACAATGGACTGATTCCCAGCAAACTATTTCCTAATCTTACGATACAAGAAAGTACAAAGACTGAAAATGTTACTGAAATAATGAAATTAACGTAAAATACTTAAATTAGGGATATTTGTTATTTGTAACAATTTTATTTATTAGCAATTTTGTTTCCTTTAACGTAAAATAAATAAAGGTACAGGGAAAATAGAAATTCTTGTCCTGATTTGTATATTTTTATAATGAATACGGAAATACGAATATTTGCTATCTTAAATATTCCACAGTCTTATTAATTGCTATTTAAATAAATGTACTAGAATTAAAATTACATAACGTGTAAATGAACTAGGAAATAATTATACCTTCGGTTTAAGGAAAATACGTTAAGTGCTACACGATAACGATATACATGTAATAGTAACATAGCATATAGAAAGTATAACAAAACATTTACATTGTAATAAACAAATTGCGGAAAAAATAAACAGTTAATGTTTGAACGGTAACTATAGTGCTTAATTAATTCACAATTGATTTAACATCAGAATTAAATTCTAATGAATTATACGGTAATATGTATGATCAGTAAAATGTAAATTATCCATGCTAACATCGTATTGGTTACAATCATTAAAGTTTAAATATGCCTTTAATGGTGGTGGTAATTTATCCATAGTTAATTTTAGATTGTATGGATTATAATTTTTAATCATGCTTTCCCTACTTAGACTTCGTAGACTAAGTTGATATTGGGGAACTATAGTTGCATAAACTTTATAGAGATATATCATTTTTTCATTTATATAGTAGTCGACCCAAGATCCCGTCCAGAGGACATAATCGCGAAAATCCGTCACTTTTACGAATTCCCAAATGTCAAAATTATGTGGCAGTCGAAATCCTGCAGCGATTAGTAATTTCAATAACCTATCCCTATTCGATAGTCGGTATATTAAAGAAAGGTCTTGAAATTTGAGTCGAGACAAATCTGCTCCTAGTTTTATCAGCTGTTCTGCCATATCTTCATTCCGGTATCTAAAAGCACAGACCAACAAGTTTTGTTCTCCTCCTTCCGCATTACATCCAAAACCCTTATCTCCACATTTATAAACTGAATTTATGTCAAAGTCACATTTCAAGTCTTCTAGAACTATTTCCAGAAGATCTTTGTTTGCCAAATCGACATACTCATAGTGAGAATCGTCCAGTAGTGAAAAACTGTTTAAAGATCCCCATGAATGATTAAAATCGTGCAATGTTTGTTGACGATCTTCTTTTGTCATCATTTTGTAAACTATTTTGACTATTCGAAATAATTCTTCATAATTTGCAGTTGACTCCGCTGAAGAATTTCCATTTCCACAGTTTTTAAATATTCCCGAATTTATTAAATCTGCAATTGGTGACTTTAAATACTTGTTATATCGAGGATGGTGCATCTTGTATGTGGTTCTTGATATCTCTTGAAAATTTGTTAATACTGACTCAACTAAATCCAGACTTCCAGAATTGAGTACACGAATAAGGAACGGATAAGGTACTTCTGTAAAAATAAATATCATAATAAATTGTAAGTTGTAACTAGAGTTGAAGCATCGTATTCCAAACATTCTAATCATATGAGTGAAATTTTTAAGATTTTCTTACTTTTACTCTTAATTTGAACTTTAATTCCATAATCTGCGATTTCCTTCAGAATTCCTTCGTCGTAGTATTTGTTCTTTAGAGCTGTCAGCATAATATTGGGACTTTTCAACGGGTTTCCACCGTATTCGATGAATAGTTTAAAGGATTTCAAATCTCTCCGTCTAATGGCCAGAAGGAAAGGAGAATGTAGGACATGTTCATTGGGATCCGCACCGGATTCCAATAGAACTTTTATTATCTCATCGGATGAACCAGATTTCAAAGCTACATTCAAAGGATTCCTCCGTTTGTCAGGTACTTGATTAAGCACTAACAGTTTCTTAAGGGCTTCAGAATTATCACAACTTGTAAGCAAATACTTCACTTTTTCATTGTCGTTTTCGCTTATCGCCTCATACAGTGGTTTTAATATTAAACGTGACTTTAATTCAATTGCCTGCATTTTAAAATACTTTTGTTTCGATAAAATTAAAAATATTGACAATTTTCAATCGGTATCTGTCAAAATAATGAAATAAAATTAGTTGATTTTTGTCCCTGAAATGAATCAATGTAGAAAAGTTTTTGTGTCTCAAGTATGAAAATTGACTAGATAAGTATATTATTTACTGTCATGTAAAAATGGGTATATTTTTTTCTATTTTTACTTAGGTACTTCGAAACTCTGAATTGTTCTAAGTCTACCATCATTACAGACAGTAAAACTCTGTTCTGGTGTCCAAATGTTTAGATATTGACGTATTTTTACAAGAGCCGCTGATATCCAACATCAGTCTCAGCTGGCTGTCGGGTATGGAAGGGGAGGTATTTATCCCAATATCATGTATCATGACAGCCGTATGAAATGCTCATAAACTCGCAACAAAGTCCTTTTCTCAAAGTCTCACCAACATGCAACAGCTTTTTATGTTGCATCCTTTTTATCAGTTTATGTGTTCATAACGCAACGATGTACAGCAGAAACAGCAATCAGACAGAATGAAATTGAATTTCCAAATGCGTATACAATACGAACCTGTAAAGTAAGAAATCTACGTAACACCACTGAGTAGAAACTACTGTATAGCCACACAAATTAACAAGTACGTAACCTTGAAAAGTACAAGAGGAAAATCATATTATATTATTAAGGTTTATGCATGTATTACACTTCGTCTGTTCTATGCCAGAACTTTCAACACAAAACCGCACAAAAACTAAGACTGAATGAACAAACCGCTTATTATTGTTACATTATTTTCAGCAAAATTATATATCTGGAGGAAGGAAAAGAACGATATACATATAGGTAATAATATTAAGTTATAATTCTATATAAGCAGCTGTGTTATGTGATTTTTTTATACACTAAATGTATGGATTGTAATAAATCATAATATGAATATATAGGATTTATTTCAACCCACATTCTTTGGCTATATTAGCCTCTCTGTATTATCTATAATATTCTGATGCCTAAAAGACCTACATGTATACGAAACGAAGGATATTACTATGTTACATGGAAATGAAAAATATCGTTAGATGCATTTGTTGTTGTGCTCAGTCACGGAATATTTTGTTTGCTGGATCCTGTTTATTCTCAGATTCTCCTTGTATTTGAAATAATGGACAGTAGCAATAGAAATATCAATTGGGACAAAGATTTCCGATCAAATATAAATTCTTACTATAGTAGGCTAAATGAAGACGCTCCTGTAATTCCTGGTGATATTTGTGACATAATTCACCCAAAAGATATTCCTTGGGTACAGCCCAAGTTATTGGAAGAGGGACGAAAGTTTGTCCAAAAAAATTTCTTGGGAATTGTTTTAACAACAATTTATTCGTTGTGTTTATTGTTTTCCGTGAAACCAGTGGCCTTAGTTTTGCTGAAGACGAGAAGATTCAATAAACCAGACGATTCTTTCCTTCGTTTCAAGGAGACGGTGGACCATATCCAAGGCTGGGGAAGTGTTGACATATTTTCTAAAGAATTTGATGAAAAGTTCAAAACTTTTGAAAATGTCCGAAAAATGCACGCGGGTGGAGCGAAATCTCGAAAGACTTTTCCTACCGACGAAGAGTTAGGCGTGACTAAGCGGAAGGAAGAATTGATCAGAGTGATCAAAGCTGATTTGGAATATTTAGACACAAGCGATGCTCCGGAAGAGTTGCTGACTTGGGACCCGCAACTTGTGTTCAGCCAGTGGGATATGGCAGTGACCCAATTCGCTTTTATCGGATACGTCTACTTCTACAAGAGTTTATTCGACCTTAATGGAAATGGATACAAAGGATTCCTCCACCAATTTGCTGTCAACGGAAGACTTTTAGGACAAGAAGACAGATTCAACTTAGCACTCCACGCAGATCAGGAATTGTTTCAGAAAATCCTCTTCAACGTCGTTATTGCCAGCATGAAGAAAGCAGATATCGGTGTCATCACTTTGCAAGATGCCCTTTTCAGTGGGATTGGCAATCGAGTACCATTTTTCACTACCAAGTCTGTTTTTTACTTGGGATTTAAACGCATCCTTCCTAATTTTCAAGGGAAGCATCTTTACAATTCAATGAACTTTTATGAAAAACTGTCCTGTTACATCGCACATGCCTTTTTGGTCATTGCTAATTTCAAAATTATCAAGTATCCTTTGAATTATATTTTATTTTATGTCGTCAACTCTGCCAACTCTAAAAACGATTAGCTAATTACTTTCACACTAATAAATAGTAGTAATGATAAACAAGGGCGTATCTAGAAAATGGATCTAGGGGGTGCTAATTTCTAAAAATGAGTATTACATAAATCAAGCAATTAGAACCGTCATTACAAGCACGTATACAGAACTGAGTTTCGGAAAGGGCTAATCCCATAGATATGTAAATAATATTTATTTGAGCGTAGCGCGAAAATTTATAGATTTTTTTGACGGAAATGAGTCAAAAGGTTCCCGGATATATGTGCCAAAGGTCAAATGTGCCAATTATTTTTTTCAGAGATTTTGAGAAGTGCCAAAAACAAAAGTGCCAATGAAATTAAATGCCAATACAAGTTTAATCAGTCATTTTTAAGTCTCATGTTATGTACGAGGGTATTACGCTGAAAATTATAATCGTATGTGAGTTTAAACCTTTCATCCTTGATTATTCCGTCCCACAAAATGCGTACATGCTTTTAAATAATCGATATTAGGTTTTGTGAAATACTGTGCAACCTGAAAAGAAATCTTTTCATCAAGCTCCCTGTACTTTTTCTTTTGAGGTGGTGCCATTCCGCTGTTAAAGTAATAAACGATCATAAGCGAACAGTTGCTTTGTTCGCTTTGGAAATGGGACAACAACATCCAAATTGATGGATGCGGTTTATCCACTCTATAATTAAAACCATGATGCCAACCTTCCAAGGAATTTGTTGTTCTTGGTACATTTTCTTGTACACGTTTGTAAACCGACCACATTGTTGGGGGGAAAAGAGGATTTTTGTAACGTCCCACATATGTTTTTTCAAAATATATGGAAGATATATAGATATATAAATGGAAGATATTTGTTCCCTAAGCTAGGACTTTAGCTTATCTGCTTAGCGTTTACATATCAGCGTATTCAAATTACACAAGTCTTGATAGATCTTAGTTCGTTAGCCTTCCATTTACTATACATAGAATGGATGATCTATGCTAGGAAAGCATAAATATTTTAGTATAGATCATTTTGGGATTTTGGCATTAAATGCTTTGGCACAAAAGTTTTTGGCACTTTTGAAATTGACACTTATGGACATTGACAGTGCCAATTGGCACTTTTATTTTGGCACTTATATCCGGACACCAGTCAAAAAAGGCCTAAAATAGGAAATAATCGCGCGGAGCACGAAATTTTTTGTGATTGTGAGAAAAAATGCCTCTTTTTGTTGATTTTGGTAAAGCCCATCCCTCAATACGTCCTTGCATCATTATATTAGTAAAAAAAGAAGAAATATACGCGCAAAGCGCGAAAAAATTTATGATTTTTAATCTTTGTCAAAAAAATCCACTTTATATCAAGATTAAGGGGCTGGGGGCCTTCTAAATATGTGATTTATCTGTCATCACCCACCCAGTTCGGCCGATTTAGTTTTAGATGTTTTAAACAAAAAACCTCATTTCAGAAGTGGTCAATTGCTAAGCACATTTCCATTTTGTAACAATATAATATAAAGTAATGTAATCTCAGATCCTAAGGTTCATTACAGGGAAAAAAGGATTCGAAAATGTTCAAACATATTCGAAAATAAAATATATGTTATTGTGTCATATGAAAAAGAAAATATATGTTTCCTCCAATTTGGAATTAAATACTTGGTGAAAACGCGATAATATCTAGTGTGTTTTCAAAATATTTAGGGGGTGCTTAAGCACCCTAGCACCCCCCCTAAATACGTCCTTGATGATAAACACAACGAAAATAATGAATATCAAATTTATTTCTTGTAAATAAAAAATAAAACAGTTTAAGTTATAAGATTTTGTACATGCGAAGGCAAATGATGGTCTTATTGTCGTGAGACATAATTAACAGAATTCAAGCATACCTACAATTTCTTTATTTTGACTTCGCTTGGGTGGCTTATAATAGTTATGCATGTAAATCCCAGATTAACAGAAAACGTTTTAGGTTTTTCCCAACCCAATAAACAAAAAAAGGCCAAGTTTTTTTCTACGTAAGTGTAGAACAATATTGGCTACCCAATAACTAACATGGTGGCATATCCTGTATATCTTGTAATCAACATATTTATTTGTTGGTAATTATTTAATTATCTAACACTAGCTCTTCATCATATCATCCTTCACCACTCATGGAGTGAGTGTTAATGTACATATTCTAAACATATGATGATAACTACTAAACGGTATTAGCAAGAGAAATGATTCTAGCACTATCGATTAAAACGAATCTAATTAGCCTAGATTTGAAATATTAAGGTTGAACGTCAAGTTTCGCTTTTATTGCAATATCTTTTGATTAGGATATCCAATCTTAGTAATATGTCAATCTATAAAATCTAGGCTAATTAGAATTTACTCTTAGTACTCTTATTGGTTTTCAAAGATGTGTGTGTCAATATTTGGTTTAATTTTGAAACATTATTATTCCAGAGTGTAGTTCATTGTTGTATGCAATTTATGCCTCGCATAGATGGATAAATGCGACATAGCAAGAAATAATTTTAAATATAGTAATTCCTTTCGTGTATGACTTAGGTAATTGAAGACCATGAAATTGCTTTCCATTTAAGTACATACTTCGATGGCATTGTTAAGTTTGTGAAAATGATTTTTTTAAAATTCTTTTCCATATGGCTTTCCAACGAAAGTTTTTAGTTTCTTAAGGATTTATTGAATTAAATATGTCTCCAAAGGAAAAAGTGATTTGCCCATGCGGTACTGAGTGGTTTCAATTTTTCTTCTGTTTGGTTCTTAAGTAAATGGGGTGCACCTTCCTGGCTCTGTAAAAACCTGGTTTCTGAAACTACTTGACCTCCAACTTGGACTAAAAATGGGTTGACGAGCATACTCGGGAATACTAGAAATAAAATTGGTATAACTACTTTTTAGCAACTTAATTGTAACAAAAATTATAACTATACACGTTTTAAGACATTTAGACAAATTTTGCTCAAATACAAATATATGATGCTAATTATTAGGTTATTATGTGAAATAAAGGGCTTACTTCCTAACGCTAAGAGTTCCCAAGTAAAAAAGCCAACTACTGCGGTCACGGCTGTAATTCCGACAACAACGGCCACTTGTTTGGCTGGGTTCATGTCTTAGAAGGAAAGAAATTTCGATTTTATCTTTTGGTCAGTCTTTTCTCAACAGTTTCCTATGACGTTGGAAATATATTACCTTTAAACTGGTCCCAGATCTTTTTGCCTCTAGTATCTTCCTCGTAAATTACGGACCTTCCTATGAAACAAAAATGACATTTATTTTCCAGTTAAATTATACTCTAAAACTCAAGTTAACAGTTTTATGAAAAATGAAAACTTGCTCCTGCTCTAGAGTAAAAAATATTCCTACCCTGTAAAGTTTCAAAAGTCTCATGCATGAAATACTTCTTTAATTTTGCTTTGACATGAGGAGCTGACACATTATTAGGAACATCCAAGCTGTCGAGCCATTTTTCCAAGTTGTCTCCATGATTTAAATCTATTAGTTGTGCCATTTGTCTCTGACATTTATTTGGAGAATTAAGACCTATGATACGAAATTAAGTTTTAGATGGCTTTTTAAAATTTAGATTGTAGATAATAATAATTAAATGCAATGAAAACATAAATACTAAATGCGAACCTTTTGTAATAGGTTTGACTATAGGGCTAGGGCTACGATCTGTGTGGAAAATAAATATAAGTAAATAAATAAGTACCAAGTTTAAATTCAGGGTTTAAAATAGAGATGAATGAATGAATAAAAAGTAAAACCTAAATGTTAACCTTTTGCAATAGGCTTGACTTCAGGTTTAAGATCTGTAAACACAAATAAGAATTTCAGAAATACAATTCGGCACTTTAGTGAAATATCAAAGCTTTAAGCAAAGTACGGATACTTTAATATACCTTTAGCAATAGGTTCAAATTTCCTTTCGTTTGTTTTGACATCTTTTAAAATAACGTCCATATGTTTTTTAAGGGAAGGTACATCAACGCCTTGGCGAATTCCATGCGTCTCGAGCAACTCTTCTAAATTTCTGCCTTCCTGAAGCTTTTCTAGAATTTTCTTAATGTCTTCGGCATCAAAACCAGGCAGGATTGGTTTTTCTACGGGATTGTCATAAGGAGGAGGATGAAGATATGGTGGAGCAGTTTCAGGATTGTTTTCTTCGTTGACTGGCTCTGTATGGCATTTCGAATGTTTTACAGCCAGATTTCTTCTTAGCTTCATTTCGTCCTTCGAAATTCCAATTGAATGCTGACATTTTTCTTTAGCTAAACATTCCGGATGTTGATCAGATGCTTCTTTTTCCATCTTCAACATTGCTGGAGTAATTCCTGTCCGCGATTGACCTTTAAAAGCCATTTTACGCTTGGTCCCCATTGTCATGTTAAAATTCCTGTACTATTTTTTAATTTTCTTCAGAATTATTAAATTCAGCTCTATCCTTTAGAATGATAACTCATTCAGTTTTAATGTCAAAAGTTTTATTGAATTTAAAACACTTTTGAATAGTTTTCTGTCTATTAAAATATATTTTTATTTTTCGAATCGGAAAGGAAAACGTATGTTTACTCATCGAAACAGGGCAAAGTAGTAGATAAAAGAGCATCAAATCGTGATCGTACTGCACAATGCACTGATGCAAAATGTTCAAATTATTTAAATACACTGCTACTAATATAGGTAGATCATGAAGCAATAATAATTGAAAAATTTAGAATCTGGAGTACCACTTGGTCGTTTTAATTGTGCTTGCCATATGTGTTAAGAAAATAGGACATAATTAGTTTCCATTTCAATGCGTCAACTATTGATTATGTTGTTACATTTTGCCACTATAATTTCCACGGCCCCATATTTGTCTAACATTGAATGAATGGAAGATGTAAAATAGAAGCATCATTTTACAAGCGAACAATATATCTTCTTAGTAACTAGGTCCCCAGCCCTCCCTTTGAATTTCAAAAGATTTGCGCGTCAACATTTGGTTTAATTATCTTAATAATTTAATTAGGTTGACGGTTTAATTAGGTTACACTAAGATCTTTTACATCAAACATTATCACGGAATTTTTTCATTGCGCAACTCACCTTCGCGGTTATACTATAAGCATGATGATATGGTCTGCTTAATATTTCAAAGTAACAAACCATTTTATCATGACCGCGACAATGTAACAAACCTTAGATTAGTACATTGCTGTGGTGTGGATAAAATGACGCTATTTATACTCTATTATGCTATTTGTAGAATGGAGTATAGTATGTTCTCTACATCATTATTACACAGCTATTCCAAAATGAATGTATCCAGCCAGTTCAATCCAGAATGAGAAGGACAGCCTTCAAATTCGACTAAAGGCTACTTATCATAGCTAAGTCAAATGGTGGACGGAGACAGCTTATTAACACTTATTATTAATGTGGAATGGAAATTGTAATGCGGGGTTTTCCTGGCAGATAATTCTACCCATTAGCTAATGGTTTACAATTCAATAACAATCTTGAGATTTGTTATAATGTACTGTTTATTGGATTGGTCTTTTAACAGATAAAAATGGCATGAAACGTAATAACGAAATTCGAAAACTGGTGGAAATTAGTACTCTTAGTTCGATCATCAAATCTGATGAAGTTGATCTCACACATTATGAAATCATGCATTTTATTAAATGCATGTTTCTGACATTTTTGTTCATGATATGACATGACAATTTTATTCGTTTTATTAATTATTCTTCAAATTTAATTTCTAAAACGGTATTAAAAGAAATAAAATTCGACAAAAATTGGGAAAGAAAAAAGAAGGGGGCAACGGAGACTGAGTCGACATGGGAGGAAAAACAGAGATGCTAACTAGACTGCGAAAAATCAAAATAGAAAATCTCCAGTGTCTCTACAAATAATAAAAACATACAGTAGTAGTACTATAAAAAATAAAAACTGGAAAATGGTCTGCTGGACGGGCTGGGCTGGGAGAGCTACACTGGAAAATGAGACAATGGTAAATGGCAATGGGTTACAAAGTTACAATCAATAATTGTAACTTAGATGAGAGACTTCCTTGGATGTTTGTACAAGAAATCTTGGATTTGAATTGAATGCTAAAGAGCGCGGCTTCATTTTTACATCAGTCCATTTCAATCCAACACTCAAATCCCAGCCTTTCCTGTTGAAACAAGAAACCCAATTGGAGTTAGTGCAGGTGAAGGTGACTACTAAATATATTAACTACTTTCATTACACTTACGGTCGAAGAAAGTAAATAGATCTATATGCAAATTTTATTGAAATCTACACCTTGATATCTCAAAATCACAAGAAGGTCCAGACCTATAGTCAGTAAAGCCAGACTGTAGATACTGACGTCGTTTGTCTTTCATCGTTTTGAAAAAGTTGAAAGAGCCTGTCAGCTGCTACTGGTCACTGCTGAGAAATTTTAAAAACTGGGAATTTATCAATTAAGAAATAATGGGTACTACTACTCGAAAGCCTTGGAAAGCCAAATTGTTTACGGTCCGTATTAATGACGACTGTGAAGAATCCATGATTTTTCATGTGGATTCCTCCAATTCCAATGATCGGATTTGTCAAAGGATTTTGGTGAGACAAGTATAATGTTTAAATAATCACTTAAATCCATTAATATTGAATATTATTTCACATTTTAATTTTATATCAGTGATGAGGGTCAGCGCAGCGGTGGGACTAATTCTTCTAAGATAACTTATGTGAGATATATACATAGTCTCTTGACACATGATCGTCTTTTAAATGCTGGAAGTAATCTGACTGAACTGATTTTATAATGAGTGACGTGATTGAGATGACTTTTTAAAATTCTACGAGACTGAGATGACCTTTTAAGAAACCCCGTGATTAAAACGGCTTTAGCGATCACTTTTCCTAAAGTTATTGAAATAACTTTAGGAATGACTTTTTAGTACACCACGTAGTTCAAATGGCTTTTAAAAAAACTATGAAAAAATCTTTTAGAGATGACTTTAGAGATGATTTTTAACGAGTCACGTGACTGAGACTTGGCATTGACACTTGGGAAAAGCCCGCTCCCATTACCACTATCTGCTGCTACATATGACATAATGTGTAATAGTAGAAAGTGATGCCAAATAAGTAGTCAATTAATAAGTGATGAAAAATCGTATACACCAGTAAATGTTTTAGTAAATTTCGTAATCTCTCTTCGTTTAAAACTTTGATTTGGGGTCATAGCATTGGTATTAGAAATATGCATTTTTTGTTGATTTTAATTTATCTTCATGTTTTGGCTGTTTAGAGCCGAGGAGGATATGTTGTTGATGACTGTTTGGAAGACGACTACACGATCATTATCGGTAGTAAAAATTCGGGAAATCTTGTCACCTACGTCAAAAATTACGACCGTTTTGATGAGCAGTTTATTCTTGATTGCTTTGAAGATCAAAAATTAAAGGATTTAAATCAATATCTGTAAGATTTTTTAACTTAACACGCATTAAAATATAATTTTAGCTTGTTATATTGGCTTAGTTTTATTGGAGAAAAAATAATTTAATTAGTCCTAAAGCTGATTGTTAGTTGCTAGCTTGCATATTAATTACACAGTTGTCTCTTTAATGAAACAAGCGAAATGTTGCGTTGTTGTATTAGTACGTTTAATATAGCTTCAGCTTGGTTTAAATTATTCGTAATTTTATAATTTTGACTTAATAACAGAATTGGAAAGTCTCAGTTTCGGCCATATGATGCCAATCGAATTCTTAATAGAAGACTAAAATGGTCAAACCTTAGGAGTAAGGAAGTATCGTCAATACCTGCTGATCCATTAGGAAAACATAATTCATCACGACAAACTACTGACGGCGAAAAATCCAAATCAACTATGGAAAACAGAGAAAATTCTGTGAAAATGACAAAAAATCCTCAAAAAATAACAAATTTTTCTCAACTGACTGATAAGGGAGAGAAAATTACATCTGGAAGTAAACCAAAAGTCAAGAAGGTAGCATTTGATTTACTAACAGCGAACGAAGTTACGTTTGAAAACAGAGACGCAGAAAATTCAATATTTTCAGATAAAGGAAAGACAGAAACGTTAAGCAAATCACATTATGCAAAGGAAAATCCATCCTCGTCAGGATCATTACTGGAAAACTACGCGTCTAAAGTAACCGGCAATGAGAAAGGAGTGTTATCGACCTCTCGGATGAAGTTGTTGGAAAAGTGCGGAAGAGACGGTCTTCTAGAGAAATCACCTCAGTCCTCGATAAAATGTCATCGAAAATTTGATCAAGCCACTTCGGGTTTCCAAGATCATCCAGGCAAAACGGCCAAAGTCAAAGAGATGGCAGTCTTGATGAAAAGGTACCGTATCATAGATTTTCAATTCTTTCTCTCCACTATATTTGTATTTGTATTAATTCCTATTGTGTTGTTTTCAGACCAGAATTACAAGTTGGTCTTAAAATGTCAAATAATCAAAAGGATAAGTCTACGGCCGAAGAAAAGGGAAAAAAGGCGTCCAAATCAATTATTCCTCAAGATAGAGAAAAGCCATCGTCGTCGAAATCATTTATTCCTCAAGATAGAGAAAAGCCATCGTCGTCGAAATCATTTATTCCTCAAGATAGAGAAAAGCCATCGTCGTCGAAATCATTTATTCCTCAAGATAGAGAAAAGCCATTGTCGTTGAAATCATTTATTCCTCAAGATAGAGAAAAGCCATCGTCGTCGAAATCTGCTACAGTAGTGACAATTGGAGCGGAAAACGATACGCTCAGTTTAGGGCGTATGATGGTTGCTTGTCATGCTTTACCTTTACCAAAAGCAATTAGAACTGAAACGCCAAATGAATCTCCCCCTGGCAGTCCTGTAAGCGATTTTTCATCGGAAGAGGACATCCTGGATGTGTCTGCTAACAACGGCGACACAGTACAACACAGTACACCACAAAAGCGTAAACGGTACCGTAAAATTTTCGAGGATTTCAGATTTTCAGATTATACATTTTATGGTGTCGAAATTACCAAATTTTTACAATTTTAGTCTGGAATATACCGAGGCAGATCGTATGGCAATTATAAACTTCATCGCAAAACATAAATTCTATAATTATACTCGAGGGAATAAGATCTGGCAGTTCCTCGAGCATCTAAATGTAAGATATACTTTATGTTCAATTCACGTGTGATGAGATATTAATTTAAAAACTAAGTTGGATTAAAATGTTCAAACAAATGTTGTAGGAAATACCAGGTAACAGAACTCACCAGAGTTTAAAAGAACATTTTAGAAAACAAATTCAGCCAAACATTAAGTCTTTTAATTTGAAAAGACACGTTTTACGAGAATTTCTGAAGGCTAAGAAGTTCCTCGACTCCAATAAACGGGCAGCTGAAGCACCCATTTGTCTAGAGACAATGACGATACTGAAAAAATAAACGTCTGGTAACTAGAATGTTTATTTTTATACATTAAAGAGAGTGGCAAACTGTTTGTCAAACTCATTTGAACTTTACTCCCATTATCCATTATCAATTAAATAAATAATTATCTAATATTATTATAAATTAAAATGCCATGTGATATTTTATGCAATAATTATGTTACAAAAGCATTCAGGAAACGAATAAAATTGTTGTATTAAAAATTAAAAATATTGGACCCTTTTGAACTTTACTTCAGTCACTGCTTCCATTCAAAGGCCAGTCTAAGTAATTAAGCTGCTGTCAGATATTTTACGACTGTTTAGTGATCAAATCGTTCCTTTGAGTTTTCTATTTAATTTTTTTCCAATCCTTCTTGTCTACATTTCAAATTGGAGTTACGAATGCCAAACTCATAATACTGTTTAGTTGCTATGCCTAGTCTGCATTAATATAGTCTAATTTTTATTATAAAATAAAGACTAGAAATTAAAGATTATTGTCCGCAAAAGGCCATTTTCAGAATAAGTGTATAAAATCACAACTTCGTGGGAAGTTTTCGATAACTAAACTGAAGACTCACAACGTTTTTCTGTAGCTTCATTAGAATCCTTGCCTGATTTCACTTAGAGCTTTACGATGAACATTTTAACTGTTTACTGACCGTGGTCATCGAACTTAGATATTTGCCTTTTAAAAGCTTATATAAACCTTTAAAAAGCCAAATTTTATGACTTGAAGATACTGATTCTTTTTGGATTCAAACATACTCATTCCTCCTCTGTTTTGCCATTACAGAGTGAATGCAGACTTCAACTAAACTACCACCATGCTAGGCTAGTAATTACCCAGAACCTATATCTATCAATCATCTCAAGTCAATGTTCTTTAGTACTGATGCACTTATTTATCTTATCTTATCTTTGAAGTTACATAACATTACATGCATACACAAGTATGGCAGAATAGTAGTAACGCTATTCCTTACTACTTTTATGGATTTACTATATCATTGTATCGGATTGAAACGATTCGCTCACATTTTGGATCAGCTATATAGTAATGATGCAAAGAACATACTCCATTCTATAAATAGTATAATAAAGTATTGTTAGCGTCATATCATCATGTCATGATACTTACTTAGTATAACCGCGAAGGTGAGTTGCGCCATGAAAAAATTTCGTGATAATGTTTGATGTAAAAGATGAACTTAGTGCAACCTAATTTTTAAACCATTAACATTAACCTAATTAAATTATTAGATAATTAAACCAAATGTTGACGCGTAAATCTTTTGAAATTCACCGGAGGAATGGGACCTAGTTACTACGAAAATAATTGAATTTACTAGAAGAAGAAGTGCCGATTTCAAAAAATCCAATAATTACCATAGAGATTTTCGGTCAACTGCAGACCTGGGGGTATTTTCATAAACTATTTCCGCGCACATTTGCTGTTTGAATAGATAATATTTTACATTTTCTTTCAAATTCAGAAATTCCGTAAACCACGTAGACCGTCATATTTGTAGTCTATATTACAGTCGTCACCATGAGTTCTTCTGACAGTGATTCAAAATGTGACCTCGGACAAGCCCTTCTTTGATTAATCCAATTTTTTTGTCATTAGCCAATGAAATTGCAGATTTCCATGACATAATGACATAAATTTATACGATTTCCAAAATGTATTTGAAGGGGTAGGATTTAATGAAGCAAATACCGTGAATACCGTGCCCGTAGAAAATGAGCCCATGCCCGCTCGTACCGCCTAGGCGGTGCACCTGTGAGCTTTCGGATTTGTCTTTGCCTCCCCGTTCCCGCCCGTGATCATCTTTGATTGGCCCGTGTCCTGCCCGCCTGTACCTGTGAAAATTCTGTGCTGTGTGCTCGTGCCCGCCCGTGAGAAATTTGTAGTATGAGCACGGGCCGGGCACACAAAAAAACAAAATTTCTGGCTTTTTTACTATATATATTTACGGGTATATACTGGCGCCCGCGAGCTGCATGAAATTTCCTGCCCGTGGCAAATGAGCCCATGCCTGCCCGTGAGCATCCCGATTTACCCGTGGCTGTCCGTTCCCACCCGTGGGTATCCTTGATCTGCCTGTGCTCGCCCGTGAAAATTCTGTATCATGTGCCCGTGCAACTCTCTAGGATGAATGCCAAATTTAAATCGTATTGCAACCTCATTTGTATGGACATAGTTGAGTTATTGGAAATTACTTAAGATTAAACCTTTAAAAATGAATCTTATTTGTTTTAGGCCTTAACCTTAACTTATATTATTAACCTTTTATCCCTTACGTTTCAAAATGGATATAAAGCTTTCAAAGTCAACTCAAGTGACACAAAATCTCTTTACCGTGAAACTTCAGTTTAATGACTATGTTCAATTTAATTTCCAGATTTTAGCTGTAGATATTGCTACATGTTTTAATTCACAAGTTATTTCCAATACCTCAAATGTCCATGCAAATAAGATTTAGATTTGCATTTATCCCAATATTAATTTCTTTATTATGAGTGCATAATATTCTCTATTCACGGTACCTCTTAAAATGCATTTTGGAAATCGTATAAATTTAAGTCTTGGATATCTGCAATTTCATTAGCTAATGACAAAAAATTTGGACCATAGAGAGAGGGGCTTGATCTAGGTCAAATTTTAAATTACCTGTCAGAACTCGTGGATGACGACAGTAATCTCTGAATTTAAGTTTTGTTGATATCTGTGCGGATTTTTTTGCGATCAATGGCAGCAAACATTTTTTCTAATAGCCCAAAAAAGAGATCACCACTGCTACCTGAAGCGATTCATTTTACAATTTAATTTTTTAATCACATTTGGTATCCCAAAATTGTTGACTGACCCCTAAAATTTTGTTTATTTTATCACTACATATACAGATTTTGAAATCGGCACTTCTTCTTCTAGTAAATTCAATTGTTCGCCAGTAAAAAGTTGCTTCTATTTAACATTTTCCATTCATTCAATGTTACACAAATATGGGGGCATGGAAATTATAGTGGTAAAATGTAAACATAATCAATAGTTGACGCATTGAAATGGAAACTAATTATGTCCTATTTTGTTAACACTTATGAGGCATAATTAAAACAATCAAGTGTTACTCCAGATCCTATTTTTTTCAATAATTGCCCAATGGTCTACCTAGTAGTATTGTATTTGAATAATTTGAACTTTTTGCATCATTGCTTTACGATCAAGAGTTGATGCTTTTTCATGCACTACTTTGATTGCCCTGTTTTCGATAAGTAACAACACAAAATATTTATTTTTCTCTCCGATTCGAAAAGTAAAAATATATGTGGTAGACTAAGAGGGATACCTTTGGTCATAATCATACCCATAAGATAATCTTAAAGTGGAGTTGCGCAATGAAAAATTTCCGTGATAATGTTTGAATGTAAAAGATGAACTTCGTGTAAGTACGCAGGCGCAAGAATAATTACAATATTTCGAAATTAAACCAAATGCTGCGCGGATGATAAAAGGCAACGTTAGAAAAGATTTCACTTTTTGGTAAAATGATTGGATTTGGTATTGTTAGGAGTGGGGAGTGTTGATAATTTCCCGTCCGTAGGACGGGCTTTTTCCAGTTACATGATCATTACCAAATGTTAGTAACTATGGAGACGATACTAGCACCATCGATTAAAACTAGTTTAATCTTATTCCTGAACAGCGTGAAGTGCTATAAGTTAATGTTTTCGTAACTGTTAATGTAGCAAAGCAATATAAAAGCAAAACGTAAAAATGAATTTATGTAATATATTTTGATTGGGATGTCCGATGTTATGAGAAAATCCTCTGTTGTTATTGCCAGCATGAAGAAAGCAGATATCGGTGTCATCACTTTGCAAGATGCCCTTTTCTGTGGGATTGGCAAATGAGTACCATTTTTCACTTCCAAGTCTGTTTTCTAGTGGGATTTAAATGCGTCATCTTTACAATTAAATGAACTTTTATGGAAAACTGTCCTGTTACATCACACATGTGTTTTTGGTCATGCTAATTTCAACATTATCAAGTATCCTTTGAATTACATTTTATTCTATGTCGTCAACTCTACCAAATCTAAAAACGATTAGCTCATCAAATTTATTTCTTGTAAATAAAAAATAAAGTTGCAAAGCTTAAATTATAAGATTCTGTACATGCGAAGGCAAAGGATGGTCTTGGTGGCATAATTAACAGAATTCAAGCATACACAATACGTAGTTCATTTTGGCGCGGTGGCTTATAATACGTATGCATGTAAATCCCAGATTAACAGAAAACAAAGTTGCTCCCAACCCAATAAACGAAAAAAGGCCAAGTTGTTTTCTACGTAAGCGTCCAACAGTATTGGCTACCCAATAACTACATTATGTGGCATCCTGTTTATCTTGTAATCAATATATTTATTTGCTATTAATTATCTAACACTGGCTCTTCACCATCTCATCATTTACTACTCAAGGGAGTGGGCGTTAATGTACATATTCTACACTAGATAAATAAAATTAAGATTCACAATTAAGAATGACACACCCAAAGACGCCCAGTCAGTCGGACACGTCTTAACCTAAATACTTATCTGTTAGTGTTTAATACTTGGTAAAACTTGCTTACCTACCAACAGATTGAATAATATGTTAATACTAACACTATAAATACGACCAACTCTTGCTATAATATTATATAGATGCTTGGTTCATTTTGCTTGTACATAAATATCATATTGTACGTCCATTCTTTACGCAGTATCAACTAGTATCAAGTCATTAGAAAATCCAATATTTTCGTCCGCTATTTAAACATCGAAGCGTTTACGGTTGGTTTTTGCTTTCCACATAGAATATTTAAGTATACAATTAAAAAAATTTAATCAAGTCTATAGTGGTTCGAAAATTTTTTATATAATATATATTATGTTAAAAAATTGATTTCTATTTCACAGAATATGAAATCATTTACAAAGAAGCTCTCTGCAATTCTCCTGGTGATTTTGACGCTGCAAATTCGTGCAATTTTCAGCCAATACATTGCCAGTCACTTCACACGAAACTTGACATTTCCTCATGCTCAGCCAGGGGATTCAATTAAGTGGGTAATAGTTAGAGATTACGAACACCCAATAACTAGAGAACCCCAATTTTTCCGAGTTGAACAAATCCACGCGGTAATAACAGAGGTAACTGCTAGGGACAATCGCAGGAACTTCCCTAACGGTCCCTTAAGAATTATTATGAGAAATTTACAAGCAAGAAGAGATGACGAAGCAGGGCATTTAGTTGCGGCAACGCTTGGCGGAGTTGGGGGCTGGTACAATTTAGTCCCCCAACACAGATCAGTCAACCGAAATTTTAATGCCTACATCAATGGACCACAATTTTTTTCCCAATGGTTTAATACCGAGAATGCAGTTAGGGATTTCTTGAACAACAACCGTGGTGGAGTGGTCATATGGAATGTAAGGGTAAACTACGGCGAGGATTTGAACAACCGAAGACCTACCAGCTTTGACCTGGATGTCACATGTCTAATGCCTAGTGGACATGTAGCTGGATCTGCTGAAGCTCTCTACTGTAACACCTTCGGAAATATAAGAAACGACTTACCCCGACGGGGACGTCAGTGGTGATCAAAGAACTATTTAAATTATATTGCTTAAAACAGGACATAATATTTGTCCCAGTATTATAAGTTTTGCCAATTTGCCAAAATTTGCCAATTTCTGTTGTAATGAAATCAAACTTTAATTAAATTTATGGCTATAACTGTAAAATATCGATGTATCATTTTCATATAGACAATTTCATAAGGGTACGTTTGCCATTACATCTTTGCTAATAGACATTGTGATTTGTTTTTAATGTGAGAATTTCTAAATAAAAATGCATTTCAATTTTTAACCCTTTTGTCTACTGAATTTTCTACTGGTAGGAATTTCCTATGGTTTCAGGGAGAGATGCAGGCTTTTGAGTAATTTGGCTACTTATATGCCACAAATGGCAATGCAGCTATCAGTAAATGATTCACCCCCAAATTGTCAACACCTTTTTGTCGAAACTATAACCTATTATATTATACTCTAACCTAATCTAACCATGTAGAATAAATGTATTGACAAAAACGTGTTGACAATTTGATGTTCTCCCATGATACGAGATATTTTCCTGCGTAACTTCTATACACCATTCGGCTTTCCTTTCGTATATGACTTAGGTATAATTGAAGACCATGAAATTGAATTACATTTAGGTATATAAGCAGATAGCATGGATTCTGTTTTTATAGATTATATTTTTATTTTTCATTTTCATATTACTTTCCACTTCACTGTAATGTTTTTTAGCTTTCTTGAGAATTTATCGAGTTAAATATATTTCCATAGGATAAATTGATTTGCCCATGCAGTACTGAGTGGCTTCATCCTTTCTGTTTGGTTCATTAGCAAATGATATGCACCTTCTTGTCTCTGAACAAATACTTGAGCCCCAACTTCCACTAAAAATGGGTTGACAGCCATTACACTCGGGAATACTATAAATAAAATTTATTACAATGACTGGTTTTTATCAACTTAATTGCAATAAACATTTTAACTATATGTTTAAATGTATTTAGACACATTTTACTCAAATAGAAATAATATAAATATAATAATAATTACAAGGTTACTGTGTAAAATGAGGAGTTTACCTAACGTTAAGAGTTCCCAAGTAAAAAAGCCAACTACTGCGGTCACGGCTGTAATTCCGACAACGACGGCCACTTGTTTGGCTGGGTTCATGTCTTAAAAGGAAAGAAATTCCGATTTTATCTTTTGGTCAGTCTTTTCTCAACAGTTTCCTATGACGTTGGAAATATAAATACCTTTAAATTGGTCCCAGAGCTTTTTGGCTCTAGTATCTTCCTCATAAATTATGGACCTTCCTATTAAACAAAAATGACATATTTATTTTCCAGTTACATATTATACTCTAAAACTCAAGTTAACAGTTTTATGAAAAATGCTCTAAAGAATATTCCTACCCTGTAAAGTTTCAAAAGTCTCATGCATGAAATACTTTCTTAATTTTGCTTTGACATGAGGAGCTGACACATTATTAGGAACATCCAAGCTCTCGAGCCATTTTTCCAAGTTGTCTCCATGATTTAAATCTTTTAGTTGTGACATTTGTCTCTGCCATTTATCTGCAGGATTCAGATCTAAGAAATGAAGTTTTAGATAACTGTTTAATTTTAGATTGTAGATAATAATATTCAGATTCAATAAAAAAATAAATACTAAGTGCGAAGCTAACCTTTTGTAATAGGTTTGACTTTAGGGCTAAGACGACCACCTGTGTGAAAAAATAATTAAAAGTACTAACTTTTAATCCTTTGAATAAATAGCAGAGATGAATGAATGAATAAAAAATCAATGTTAAATGTTAACCTTTTGCAATAGGCTCGACTTCAGGTTTAAGATCTGTAAACATAAAGTAATTTTAATTCAATACTTAATAATGACATTATGGAAGTCAAGCAACATACGAATACTTCATACCTTTAGCAATAGGTTTGTCTTTCTTTTCTTTTGTTTTAACATCTTTTAAAACAACGTCCATGTGCTTTTTAAGGGAAGGTACATCAACGCCTTGGCGAATTCCATGCGTCTCGAGCAACTTTTCTAAATTTCTGCCTTTCTGAAGCTTTTTTAGTGTTTTCTTAATTTCTTCGGCATCAAAACGGGGGACGATTGGCTTTTCTAATTTCGGATTTTCATAAGGAGGAGGATGAGGATATGGTGGAGGAGCTTCAGGAATATTTTCGTTGACTGGCTCTGTACAGTCTGTATGACTTTCTGAATGTTTAACAACCAGATTTCTTCTTGCTTTTATTCTGTCCTTCAAAGCGTCAATTGAATGCTGAAATTTCTCTTTAGCTAAAGATTCCAGGTGTTGATCAGAGGCTTCCTTTTTCAACATTGCTGGAGTAATTTCTGCCCGAGATTCCGATGGACTTTTAGTACCCATTTTAGTCTTAGTCCCCATTGACATGTTAAAATTCCTATACCTGATCATTTTCCTCAGAATTATTTAATTCTGCTCTTTCCTTTAGAATTATATCACTCACTCAGTTTTAATGTCCAAAGTTTTCTTAAACACTTATGAACGTTTTACTGTCTATTAAAATAGATTTTTATTTTTCGAATCGGAGAGAAAAATGAATATTTTTGATTTTACTCATCGAAAACAGGGCAATAAGCAGAACAAAGTAGTAAATGAAAGAGTAAGTATCAAAATTTTGATGGTAATGCATTGATGAAAAATGTTCAATTATTCAAATACAAGGTTAAGGTTATACTAATATAGGTAGATCGTGGGGTAATAATTAATTGAAAAATTTAGAATCTGGAGTAATTATTGGTTGTTTTAATTATGTCTGTCATAAGTGCTAAGAAAATGAGACATAATTAGCTTCAATTTCCATGTGTCAACATTTTAATACCAATTGCAAATGTTGTTTCATTTTACCACAACTTTCCTTGGCCCCATATTTGTCTAACATTGAATGAATGAAGTAGTAAATGGTTGCAGAAGTATCACTTTAAAGGCAAACAATTATTTTCTTCTAGTGATACTCTATTATACTATATAGAATGGACTTTGTTCTCTACATCAACTACTATAGCTAAACCAAATTATATCCAGTCAAATCCAGAATGAGATGGCAACATCCTTCGACTTCGACCAAAGGTTACTTATTATCGCTAAAACCAAATACTGGAGACAGTCTAAAAGGATAACTTATTAACAAATAAAATGTACGAACAATAGTCTTCATCATCAAGATTCTGCTTACTCATGTTAATAATACTATCAATGTGGAGTTTGTGGAGTGGAAATTGTAATGCCGGGTTTTCCTGGTAGATAATTCCTATTAGCTAATAGTTTACAATGCAATAACAATCTTGAGATTTGTCATAGTCATAGTATACTGTTTATGGATTTGTCTTTTAACAGGTAAAAATGACATGATACCTGGATAACGAAATTCAAAATCTCATGGAAATTAGTAACTTCTAATTCGATCCTCATCTGATGAAATGGATCTCACACATTATAATATCATGTTTTGTAGTATCATCATATTATGAAATTTTTTGAGCTTTAATTTTTATTAATTCTTTGAATTCAATTTTTAAAACGATAAAATATATAAAATTTGACAAAAATATCGAGTAAGAAATAAAGGGGACAACTGAGACACAATGGGCAGAGAAACAGAGATGTTAACTTGACTGCGAAAAATCAAAATAGAAAATCTCCAGAATCCATACAAATAAACATACAGTAATGAAAAAACTGAAAAGTGGACTGGGTTACTGGATTGGCTGGACAACTAAACTGAAGAACGAATACGAAGGCTGTAAAATGGAAATATTCTTTAACTAAAACTGAAGACTCGCAACGTTTTACTCACAATCTCAAGTTTTTACGCAGATTCTGCTTACAATAATACACTATATGTAAGCTTTTAAAATTATAAGTCATAAGTGTAATAAATATAATAGTTAGTAAATATATCTTAATTATGTTAATTACAAAAATTAGAAAAAATGTTTCCTACCCTGACATTGCTACTCTTACCACTTACCCAAAACTTGATATAATTTAATTTTCCAATTCATCTAATCTACAGGGCTTTCTGGATTTTGACAAATATCAATCCCATAATCAGCTGTTAGCTGTGCACCTGCCAGCTGTCACTTGTACGAGTCATGGAAAACACAGATGACATTATGGAAATGTGTCCATTTTGCTTCAAGAATTTAGATAATGTCGAATCGCTAAAATCTGAATTTATGAGTAGCCAAGATGTTTATGACATTTGTTGTCGACTAATAAGCAAAGAGGATCTCGGCGAGTACTTTTTCAAGTGGAATAATTGTACACCTCTTCCGTTTTGTCAAGATTGTTTTCTTTGTGCCAAGGAAATCTGTCTGTTGAACACCAAACTGGAGGCTCTCCAGGGAAAAATTGATGAATTAGTCGAGCACTTCACAGTAGACTTTCAGAGAAGAAGGGACGAGAATACTTGCAATGTTAAAAATGAAACGGTATCCTCTGACATCGACCTTCCAGACCCGGATCCATTTGTTTCTTATGAAGAGAGTCAGGCGAATGAAACTGTTGGAGTTTCAGATGGAGAAGCGACAATATTGTATCCAGAAAATTGTGCAGAAGGCGAACGATTGACAATTAAGACAGAAATTGTTCACTCTGACAATTCTCATGAAGACGAAAAGGAAGACAGTTTCAATGCCAATGATGTTTTTTCTAACGACTTTACCCTAGCATCCCGGGAACCAATTGTGAAGCGAATAGGAAATAATGTGAGGAAAGTGTGCAGTAAGTCAAGGAACAGTAAGCAGCAAATTGTTCGAATCTAGCATTATTTCTCCATAGTCATATTTATTTCACTTATGGAATAATTTCTTAAATCAGCTATTAAAATTATAAAAATTTAAAATTAAAATATACACAGCTAGTATAATGTCTTAACAATGTTTTACATTTTACCTTACAGAGTTAGAATACGTAAAACGGAGGCATATTTTACCACGTCGAAAAGCTGCATTAAAAGCAGCTAAACTGTTTTGTACTAATTTTGAAGGAATAGGAGATAATGGTGTAGAAGAATTGGACGATGATTCGGAAGAAGCTGGAGATGATTGTCAAATAAACATGTAAGGAAAAATTTCCTAATGTATTTATGTCTAAAAAATTTCTAAAAATAGAAGAAGGGATATGGTTGCGTTACTCCTTTAAATGTGACTAAGTTCAGTCGTTTTCTTAAATGTAAAAATCTCAATAATTAATTAATTAGTAAATAAATTATATATCTAATATATGTCATGTACGTATATATTTAAGGCTGTACACTATCAACTACTGCATGTATAATAACATTGGTATTCTTAGAAAAGCAACTAGAAAGTTAGTGTAGATAAGTATAGATGAAAATATTTTAATTAATAATCATATCCAGATATAATGGTGGACATAATTAAAAACCCGAACGAAATTCTTCGATAAATTCAAAACCAACATTAAAAAATTGTAATGAATTGTTTGAAATAATATTTAGGTTTGGAGAATCGTCGTCAGGTTCCTATAACGATTTGAAATTAAGAAAAATTGGCAAAAGACGGAGGCGTCCAGTGAAGAGCGACTTAAAGAAAAAGACTTGTAGTAAACGAAGTATTAGTAGAAACAAATGCAAATACTGCAAAATAGTATTCACGAAATTAACGGATTTAGAATCTCATATTAGCATCCACAATGAAGAAAGACCATTTGCCTGTCCTAAATGTGGATTTCGTTTCGCCATGCAATCCTCTGTTTTGAAGCATTTGAAAAAGAAACATTTTAGTGAGAAGGTATTTAAATGCGCTCATTGTAAAAACACTTACAAGTACATGCATTGTTTAAAAGATCACGTAAGAATCCAGAAACATCACGATGACACTAAAGATTTCGACGGCGAATGCAAACTGTGTGAGAAAGCCATTGCTCTAGGAAAAGAAAAGCAACTGAAGAGAAAAATAGACGACGAACTTCTACTGAACTTGACAGAAACATCAATCAAAAGCGTCAAAGAAGAAAGTAGCAATGATGACCCAAACAACTTTAAGTAAGGTTTTAAATTTATTTAGTTATAAATATAGAATGGGGGTAATTCCATTCACAGCATAAATAAAATATTTATTATTCATATTGAAATAGATTGCATGTAATGTTTCTGTTTATTATTTTTAGATTTGAATCGAATTTTGAAAATGAAGAAGAATTAGAAGCGGAAGTTGAAACTGCAATCAAAAGTAATCTAAAGAGGCGCAAAATTAAAAACGTTGAGGGTGTCCAAATAAGACCAAAGAAATTATACAAATGTGCAGACTGTGATAAGAATTGTTATAGTAAAAGAAAATTGATTTATCATCAATATAGTCATCTGCCCACAGGGACAGAAATAAACTGTGGAGAGTGCAGTCAAGTGTTTACTGATGTAGTGAGTTTACAAAATCATGAATTATCAAGTCATGCTAAACCCCCAAAGACTTCTAGAGAATCGAAAGTGATTGAATGTACAATTTGTTTCAAAATATTTTCTTCAAAAGGCAATTTGAATAAACACATGTATTTGCACAATGACGAGAAACAGTTTACATGTCCCATCTGCACAAAAAAGTTTTCAACGAAGAGTGCACTGACTGCCCATTCTGTATACCACAAAAAAGATAGACCTTACTTGTGCGAAGAATGTGGCCAGGGTTTCCACACCGGAACTAAACTGCGAGAGCATTATCGTGTTCACACTGGACTGCTTTTATTCTGTGAATATTGTCCCAAAGGATTCAGAAATAGTACTCATTTGAAACAACATCTTCGAGTGCACAATAAAGGAATCCAGCAACCAACCGATACAAAATATTTAGAAGAAAAGGAAGCTATAACTTTGCTCTCGTTTTCCAATCAAAGTTTTGTAGTTGAAATGGAACATGCTAATGATAATTTAGTCACGGAATGTATACCATGAAAATTCGTCTAGTTAAAGTAATTAAACCATAATGTATGCGTGGGTGTTTAGTTATATACAAATAAGTATAGTAAATCTCTGTGGTATTTTCTATATAAATTGTAGTAATGGAAATAGGCATAGTCAGGCACTTCTAGTAATCCTTCAATGTTTTCTAGTTTTTTCCATTTATTTTCTTTTTTCAAAACATCGTGAGAAGTCTTTAAAAATTAGCTCTGCTTGGTTATATTTTTTTCTTTTTCCTAAGCTTTGTAATTTTTAATTCAACATGATAAATAATCCTAGACTAAAATTAATAAAGAAATATTTTATGCTTCCTCTATGTAATAGTTGTCGTGATCTTATTCGACATCAGCTGTGCAGTAGGAAAATAAAAATGCCCTAAAAACCTTATAAATGTGAATTTAATGATTGAGATACAATGGGACTTGCATTGGGGCTATTATTTTGTTTATGTTCCTTTGTTCAGTTTCACTGTATGTTTATTTGTGTTTATGTGTTTGTATTACTTAAATAGATATTATGACGATTAGTAGTTTATATATAGTTTATATAGATTATATAGTTTATAGTATGAAAGTAGTAGGAATAATAAATTAATATGATAAATTATATTCACAAGTACATACTCAGTATATACTCAGTATTAATACTATTGTTAGTACCTATATAAATTAGTTATTATAAATCTGTGAGTTGTCTCTGTTTACTTAGAAAATTAACTTAAGAATTATACTTACTACAAATAAAAATTAATTTATTGGGCGTCAAGAAAGAGTTCAAGAATGAGAGATTGGTTCACATTATTATTAAAATCTATAAATAAGAATTACAGGAAATTACTTACAAGAAATTGCATACTTATCCGATAATTAATGTCATTGTCATGTATACATGTGGTTAGAACAATAGCGGATACTAAATATAGAACAGCTTTAAGATTGCAAACACATTACATTATATTATGAATCTTTGGTATGTATATAGTATCAACATTTTAAAAGTGTCTAAGCATTCTGTTTTATCTTTAAACATACAATATATTTAATAATTATAAATAGTGGTCGTTTATTTAAAGTGGAAGACATTTAGTTAAGAAAGTGGGTGCAAATAAAATGGCTAGGATGAAAGGACTTGCAAATCGTAGATTTGTTCCACCGTTGCATGCAGAACGGTCAGCGTTTGGTCGGTGTGAAGAGTTGCAGACACATTTGGAGGATGAAGATTTGCAGTAAGAGTTTGGTGGACATCCGGGCAAGTTGGAACCATGGTCATTATTATTACCCGGACAAATTTCACCTACAGCGTAAGTACATCGCTGATAAAGATTTACCCAAACCATCTGAGGACTCCGACATCTGCATCTGTTATCATTGAAGTCACAAGTCAGATATTTACTCGGATCACACACATTCCCAAAGGAGTTGCATGGCCCTTCCAGTCCACTGTATCTCTGACCTTCTGTCACCAGAAACAGAAAACTGATGACCATACTCAAAGTAAGAACCGTTGTCGTCATTTTGATTATTGCGTCTTGACTTTGTTTGGAACCTAAGAATAAAATCAAAACTGAACATGCATTTAAATTGAATTTAAATTCTTGGAATTATATTTTCATATTTACGGTGAAATTGAATTAATTGAAAATTAAAGACATTTAAACACATCTTAAATAAAATAAATAGGTTAACTATATACTTATAAGTTATAACTACGTGGCAATATTATTCAAAGTTAAACAATTACCTACCTTGTGAATATTAAACGTCGTTTCTTCCCGAACTGATTGCGTTTAACTTTTCGCAATTCAAAATCTTTTAATATTTATTAATGAATTCTATTCGGCGTCAGAGTGAATAATAATAAACGCTTTTTGATGGTAATGTAGATTTTTAGCAATGAGAACAATGTAAGAATTAAAAACAGTTGCCCTTATTGTGACATGAATTTTGTCGACTGAGGATAGGATTTTTAGGACTAATGGGTTTTAAGGATGTTCTCAATTGGCATGAATTCATTTAAATAAACATCGGAAACAACTTAAAGTAATAATGATAAGGCATTTTATGTACAGTTCGTCGAAAGGCTGTGTGATGGATGTGTTGACTTTATGACTTTCGGCTACATTTCATGAATAACGTTACACTCGCACACCTAAAAATATACATGAGCTGTCCTAACACTTCATATTACTGCAGCATCTACTTTTAGTATTATTCATAGTAGAGAGTTGCACGGGCACAGGCAGCCCGTACGGGCAGCTGCCCGGCCCGTGCCCGTACGGGCACGGGCGGGAACGGGCACGTTAAACGGATTTTTCACGGGCATGTACGGGCACCGGGCTAGCTAAGTATGCTCACGGGCAGGTACGGGCGGGCACAGGCTAATCAAGGATACTCACGGACGGGCACGGGCGGGTATGAGTCAACCAAGGATTCTCACGGGCAGGCACGGGCCCATCAAAGATGTTCACGGGCGGGCACGGGCTGCCCGCGGGCGCCCGTAAGTGCCCGTAACTTTATAATAACAATAACAGTACACAACACAACATGTACAATACAATAATGAATGTTCCGTCCGTGAAACATTATATTATTATAACACAGATATTAGTCTTCTATAATATAATCGCACTAATACCAATACCTGATCTGACTTTCTATTTTTGGTAGGAGAGCCTAGGAAACCTGCATATTACATAACCTAAAACTTAAAACCCCCTCTCTCAAGTGTAGCGCAAGTGCTAGCTGTAACTCTTTTGGACATCGCCTCCTCCCATCAACTATAAACGTTCCTTGAAAGCACGAAAGCGCATGCCCCCTCCCTCTAAACAAACGAAATGAGTTGTTTCATATTATTATAACCGCCACCTATCGGTATTCTATGATTATAACATCAGAACAATCTTTACTCTACATAAAGATAAAGTGGGGCATGCGCATGGGATTCTTTCACTATTCCTGAATAAATGTTTGTATCTACTATGTCCGTAATATTTTGTAATTAATGAGTAAGGGTAATATTTTGTAATTAATGAGCAAGGACTAGGCTATCAATACTGAGTCCAATCAACGGTCTATGAAATTCGGGCCAATGCGCAGTCGCTAGAAAGCACAATATCCGGTTTGGCTGGACTTTCCGGCCCGATAGACCATTGTTTATATTTAAAACACATTGTCGGGTTCGGGCCCATGGAAATGTTAAGTGACGTCATATAGTAAAAAAAGTATTTCACCTATGGTAACCACTTTTTGATGATAAACAGAAGTATTGTATTCTGCAGCTAACACATGGCTGTATACTACCCATCCTCGCCCTGTTAAGGGGGCTGTTCCTGAATTAATTCGAAAGTTTGAAATATTTCGAAATTCAAACAAAAATATGCATTTAATGTTAGCCGAAACCATAGCCCTACCAACCGACAACCTAACTGTATACGGAGATATGCAAAATGCAAACACTCGACAGTAGTGCAATACTCAAAATAACAAATATTTACACCCAAGTTCTTAATTTTGAATGGGATGTGTAGCTGTTTAACAATGGGAACCAATACCAACAGCCATCTGCAGAATGTTCATGAATGTAGGCTCCTACCACTTTTGGTGATGCCAACAGGATGAGTTTTGTTTTGCTCTCCTTCTGCAGCTTCTCCCAGCTAAAAGTTTGAGATAAGTTGGAGGCTAATACATTGAAATGCCTGTACAAAAATCTCGAGTACGGTTGAATGGTAGTAAAAAGTGTTAATAAAGTACGGATCTAGACCTCGAACCCAAGGCTCTTTGCTCTTTGTTAATTTTCAAAATGTGGCTTTTTGACCGAGAAATCGGCACCGACATTTTCGCGCCATTAAAAAAACCCGCGCGAAAATCGGTTTTCGGGTCTGCGTTATTCGGTTTTGGGTCTACGGTATTCGGTTTTCGGGTCTCCGGTAGGTCCCTTCAATTTGTCGGATATTCATAGCCTTAACATGCGGTCAAGTATAAAGCAGTTTACATTTTAAACTTTTTCATGAAACCTTCTTGACATTTGCTTCAAAATTAGCAAAAGTCCTGGCCCGATTTTCTAGTGTAGTACATGGTCGGAATGGCAAACGGATTGGCTAGGCTGCATCCGAAAAAATTACCGATATTCCTCCCAGTTTATATACATTTTATATTTTAAACTGTTGAAATCTTGACATGGACAAATGTTCAATCATTGCTGACGCCAAATCATTTAAGAAAATCGATGTAAACCAAATGTAAACATTTCGTTATTTTGAGTATTGCACTACTGTCGAGTGTTTGCATATATCCGTATACAGGTAGCTTGTCGGTTGGTAGGGCTATGGGTTTCAGCTATGTATGTATGTTATATGGGGTACACAGTGATAGTACTGGGCGCAGACCTCATTACGGGCCTATTGCCAACTCCCTCAACACTGGTATTGTTTGTTAATTAATACCCGAGAAGCCAAAGGCTGTTATTTACGAGTCACTGTTGTAGGACTGTTATCGGAAGTCTACTAACAAAGACAGGTTATCCAAGCTACTCTCGTAGTCGAGACGAGGTATCCATGTGATGGCCCTTGTATCTGCGGGCTCGTACTTGTCCTAATTCCATAATAACAACTCAAACACTCGCCTTTAAACAGCAGTCGGCCATTTCGCCCAGCAAAAGAATCGAACTGATAATTAAAGCACGCATTGATTAGTCAGACCACTGAGTACTCTACCAAACCAACGTGGCTGGGCGGGTTTCGGCTAACATTAAAAGCATATTTTGTTTGAATTCGAAATATTTCAAACTTTTGAATTAATTCAGGAACAGCCCCCTTAATATGGAGAGAACTTGTCGTATACAGCCCCTGTACGTTCACCTTTTGTTGCTGTGAGTCAAGAGATTAGAATTGTTACATTTGAGTTACTAGATTGGTAGATGACTATGGTAACTGAAAATCAGAAGGACGATTTATGACGTCATTATCTGATTAGCACATTCAATTTGCCTTTGTGCCTGTATGTGCATATAAAATGTATAAAAGCTTAACTAAAAATTAGTTTCGACTGCAATATTTCCGAAACTAGAGATAGGAACCTCGTAAAACTTACGCATGTCCTTCATCAGTGTGCAATCTCTGACTGATCCAAATTTCATGAGATTCGGAGCTTGCAGTATATGTTTTTTTTAATTAATTGTTTCGAAATTTTTATTTTCCTATCTTAATACACAGTAAAGTTGTCTTCTTAAAAAATTAATTACTCAAGTTTCAGAGATAGGAACTCGCTGATTTCTACATATATGAGGCTTAAATATGTAAGCATCAAGCACAAAAAATTTCAGCCCTATATTCGTTTGCAGTCACAATTTTTTAAAGGGCCGAACATTGCCCGTAATTCCGGATATATTGCTTTACTGATTTCAACATTTTCTAGCACACTTTATGTGTGCTAGGATTCAACTAGTAATACAAATTCACATAAGATGATTAATAGTGATTGATTAGAAATAATTAGCTAAAGAAGACAATCCGTTTTCCAAAATCCCGGAATCCTATTTTTCTGATTTTAAAGGGTAATATTCTGGGGTGGTTATTAAAAATGGAGTATTTTATTATTCCCTGTATTGGACACTACGAAATAGTTATTATTTTGGTTTAGGAATTTTTCCATTTGACCCGGAATTGTTTTTATTACTGTGATGGGGGGCCTGCTTAATTTCTCTTGAGTGCCCCTTAGCTGGGTTGGGTTCACTAGTATTACATAAAAATCTACTGCGCACTACACACTACACACACAGTACGTATAGCGTATTATAAAGTTTTTATAAAGATCTTTTGCGGGCACGGGCACATGTTACAGAATTTTCACGGGCACGGGCGGGCACGGGCACATGCTACAGAATTTTCACGGGCACGGGCGGGCACGGGCACATGCTACAGAATTTTCACGGGCACGGGCGGGCACGGGTACGGAACACAGATTTTTTGCGGCCACGGGCGGGAACGGGCCAATGTAGGATGACCACGGGCGGGCTCGGGCAGCCCTGGAAAAATCAGGATGCTCACGGGCGGGTTTGGGCGGCCACGGGCTCCTTTGTTACGGGCACGGGCGGGCACGGGCACTAAATTGCCTGCCCGTGCAACTCTCTAATTCATAGATATATAATAAGGTAACCTTCTAGATGCGACGTTACGCCATGTGACAGAAATTGCATATGGCCCCCAAATATGGACTTTTCGCGGGTAGAATAAATGTAATGGTCGTAGATGCGTAGAAATTATGTATTATTCTTTACAACAAGATTCTGCTTCTATTTTATTTACATTTCTATAACTTGTTCCAATTTCCAACAAAAGTCACAACAATTACACGCCACAAAAATGAGTTATTTTGTTATTTTGATTTCGTACAGAGTGAGGAATTTTAACCTGTGTTACAACTTTTGCGCTATAATGCATGCGAACATTACAATAAGTTTTGGATATTAGATGAATTAGTTGGCTAATATGATTATCCAGTACGCTTAACTCGGTGATATGCTCATTTAGACAATTGAACAAATTTTTGTCCATTAGCAAGTATCCCTTGACTTCGTTTAAAATGATGGAATTTTTGAAGTTTTTACCAATAGTGTGACGTCTGTATACTTTTTCAGTCATTGCACACACTTTAACAACATCAACGGAAGGCACCTTTAGTCCCCCGTTTTGTTTTATCTTAATTAATTGGTACTCATTCCTCATACACAACTTTTTCGAAATTTTCACAAAATCATTTTAAGTCTGTTGTAAAACAACAAATTATACGACTACACTGAAATAAATCAAACTTCAACCAAAAGTATCCCTTTCCCGCTAAAAGTCCATATTTGGCGGCCATGTCAGCATCAAAATGCTAATGCATTGAATGAATGGTAAAGTCGAGTCTGTAGTTTCCTAAGTCTGTGGTATTATTTAACTAACAATCCTTTGACTCACGCTCGTAAAGTTCGCAAACATTTATATACAGATACACTAATTATGTTTATATAGTAAGACGTCATTTTTTGCTTATTTCACTCCATGCAAATATATAAGTCAAACAGTGAACAAAAATAAAAATACGCAAATATAATATTATTATACATGTCCGGAAGTTTGCAAGGTTCTTGAAATAGATTACTTTCTGTTGCTCATTTTTTGACACCTCTTTGAATTTTAGGGCTTTTCCCTATTCAATCTTGATAGCATTAATTGCTTAGTAAATTTACGAAAAGTTTCATTATACACTCAAAATTCTGCCTACATTATCACTACCCTTGAACTGTGTAATGGCATGATGTGTCTTACTTAATTATCTTCGGTGTTGTAATTGCATGGAAAATTTCAAAGGCTAAAATGGTAATAATTAAGAAATCTATGCTTATCAGGAGAATTTTGTCTTACTAGGATTGAAAAGTCAAACTATGCTAATAATATTTACCTCAATTTGTTCTTTGCCATGATAAGTGATTCTGATTATTTTTAGCAGTAGCATCATTAGAACATGATATCAGTGAATACATTTTTTGTTTTCTAACCATGACAGATGTGAAAATATTAATAAAAAATAAATCTAATCCAACATTATGTTAATGCGATGATAAAAACATTCTGAATTTAAGAGTTAAGTACGTTGACGAATAAAGACTACTATGTTTTATGTATGTATGTTTTGACAGAAACCAAAAAATTATTCCAAGATTTATAGGAAAAGAAACACAGTCAGATCGTAATTTTAAAATTATTTATTTATGAACACGCACTGAAGATTTAACCTTTTAGTATTAGTATTAACATAATAATTTATTACTATTAATAATTAAAATTATTTTGTAATTATAAGAAACATTCTCCCATTCATTTCATTATTACACATTTCGTATAAATTTTTGTGGAATGCTTATTAAAATGTATTTTGATATCAATGGAATTGCAAGTTACTCGAAATCGCAAGTTTACTTGGATGACATATTACTTTTTGGTTTTAAAAGACAATCGTCTTCAAGAGGCCAAAATTTCTTGGTGCTTGGACTCTCTTTCTCCATGTCAATCAGCTCCTGATCGCTAAACCACAGTCTCATCTCTCTCTTAGCAGCATCCACGGTGTCTGCACCGTGAATGATATTCAAAAGATGTCCAACGACCACCCTAGTCGTTGCATATTCTTCTCGAATGGCATGCAAATGTTCACGACCAACTGATACCATATTTTCTCCTTCCCAAACCTTCAAAGCAAGAATAAATTCATATCATTAATAAAAAGGTAACAGAGTTATAGACAGACATTGCACTTGAAATATTTCTCGGAAATAAATAGGCGAAATATTTCGCTAAATATCTTACTTCTACTTTCCTTGAAATAAATAAATAGGGCAAAATGCATTTATTTTTAAAACGTGTCAATAAATTTCATTTGAAATAAATTAACTGCGCATGCGTGTCTACATGTGCATTGTATTTATTTTCTTCATTTCAAAAATTTAATTTTTCAAGAAATTCCTTGAAATTAGAAATTAACTGCAACTGGTTGTATAGAACCGTAAATAATAAAAATGGTTATGATCTTAACAAATGAAGGAATAAAATGCCATTAATATATTTAACTAAATAATTCTTTAGTGTGTAAAAATATTAAAATAAAATTAATGATAAAAAATAAATAGAACAAAAAATTCCAAATCACAAAATAATATTTTAACAATGTCTGTTTAATTTTTGTTTTAATGATAGTAAGATTTAAAATATAATGTAAATAGGGGACATACCATAGGAATAACAGGTCCAGAAGTCATAAAATCAACCATTTCAGTGAACCATATTTCATTTTCCATGTCTGTATAATGTATCTTAACCTGAGTCTCATTGGGCTGAAAAAAATAAAAACTTGGGTAATTAAATAAAATTCAATTCTTTTCAAAACTTATTAAAATTTAAACATTTATTTATAATTACCCAGACTAATTTCATAGCTAAAAGTTTGCAGCCTCCAGGACAACCAGTTTCAAGCCTTTTAATTGACTCTCCAGCAAGACTTCGTTTTAAGGCATCCGGCTTGAGCAACATTAAAGTCCGCTCTAAATTTTTCCTGACCATGCACACACCACTTTCAAAATCTTCTTGACAAAAAATTAAACTAAAATTTTGAAAACTAATCAACACTAAAAGAACTAAGGGGTGAACAGATGCCATTTTATTATTTTTTGCTTCTAGTGCAGCAAGCACACACTTTTTCAGTATCAGCAATTCAGATATGGGTTAACACTCTCGTCTTGCCATGAACTTCACCTCTGGACGTCTAAGGCAAAGAGAACAATACCTATATACTACCGCTCATTACTATTCCCCATTGTGTTAATAATGTAAACAGACCACTACGTGCATTTTAATAAGTAATTAGTGGTTAATATTAATACGTATTATGCTAATAGTAGGAAATGTTACTAAATAACAATTATAATGACGGCAGATTACATATTATGCACTAGACGACAACTTGTTCAGCTTCCAGCGACAACAAAACCCTTGTGAACTATCTCATTATCACTACAAAATAAATCCTAAGAAAGGTAGGGACAGATTTCACCTGAGATATGTAAATCGCCACTCGACCCTAATGATAACGAAAATTAAAAAGTAAATAGGTCATTATTTTTAAGCGTCTTATCAGCATATTAAGCCATCATCAACTTGGAGGATTAAATCATTTCGCCCCAGGTCAGTGCCAAAGTAAAAATAAGTGTAGAAATTCAACTGCTGTATAAAAGTAAAATATCTCGGGAATCACTCCACCGATTTCAATGAAACTTCTTACGAAAATTCAACGATAATGTACCTTGGGGATGTTTTGGAAAGACCAAATAACGTTTCTTCTACTTGTAAAATGGGATGAAATATATCAAAAATATGCCAATTATGGATGAGAATTTTAATGAGAATTTTACTAGGCCAAAGCAATCAATTAGCATTTTCCACTCAAAAGAGTCTAAAGTACCTAAGTCATCTTAAGGATAAGAACAGCAGACAAAATTTAGGACCACGATTTGCATATCCGAAATAAAATCTTTATTGTCCTTCCTTAAGCATTATTTTACTAGCTCCATACTGGCTGGCCTCTAGTTACTGACTTTAGTGACCATTTAAATCATTTTTGCTCAGTATTTTTGACTTACAATTACAATAATGAATGGTTAAAATGACATTAACTAAAATCCAAGCATCAAGATATTTTACATCATTATCTATTTTCTATTTTACGTATTATTGCTCCGTTAGGATCTGGTTTATTCCTTGCCTAACATATATCCGCATTGCATAAAGCCTAAACTAAAGTTGCTGATTTGACAGCCAAACTTAGTAAGTTCACGTTGTAGTTCATGATTCCGTAGCTATACCGTCCTTTTCTGTTTAGTTGACGTTCATGATTAAGTTTAGTTTCAGTTGCCGATGAGTTTCCCGTAACTATACTGTTCAGATCACGATCACGATTAAGTTTACGTTGTGGTTCCCTTTTCATCTTTCATGGTTATACTGTTCGGTTCTCGATTAAGTTTAATTTCAGTTAATCAAAACTTATCACGTTTCAACAACCCAACGGCAGCCGATTTGGAAACCGATCGAAACGTATCCAGTTCGGCTTTTGACCAATAGCAAAGTAGGACTCGACTACAAGGTGGAATTGCTGGATGCCGCAATATTTAAACAGTCAACTGAGCTGGCTTTTGCCAGGTGCAAATATTCTATAAAAATTTGAAAGCTATTCGCCAAATTTTGATCAAAATGTCTTCAAACGATATTGCGGAAGTAGAAGAGAAACTAATCACTTTAGTTGTGGATCATCCGTACTTGTATGACAAAAGTGACAAAAGCTACAAAGATACTGTGAAAAAAGTAAATGCCTGGTCTTCGATTGCTGCACAAATGCAACTAGAAGGTAATTAAAATAATAATTAAATAATGATACTGGCCATACTTTACTTTGTGACTACTGATCGATACCGTGTGCCATTGCGTATTCCAAGAAAGCAATGCCATAAAAAGAAAAATTATGGCTCGACTTTATTCAGGAGTGCTTGTTCGTGTAAATTTCTATTTTCATTTTCTGCCTTTTCAGGTGGTGAATGTGAAAGGATTTGGAAACGATTGAGAGACCAATACGCTACTTACCTAAGAAAGACTCAACAGCCAACTGGGTCAGGGCGACAAAATCATTTCTATCGGCATTCAGAGCTGATGCGGTTTTATGAACCCCATTATAAACCATACAAGTAATAATAAAATAACAAATCTTCATTTCGTAGCCATTGCATAATATTGATACTATTAAAAATATATTTAAGGTCTGTGTCGAATGTGATGGATGAGTCGACCGCCGAAGAAAGTGTGATTGCAGAAGATAATTTGGAAATTGAGCTCCATGGCCTTCAAGAAGGAACTGAACCTGCTATAACTGTTGAAACTGCTCGCAAAAGTAATATATCATAAAGTAGTAGTGTTGTCATAAGAAATTGAAAACCTAACTATTTTTAGTTTACCTATGTCAGCTGTACAAATCCTGTTTTGCAAAATATTCGAAAACCTTAAACAGTGATTCCATAATTACTAGCAGTGTTTTCAAAAGAAAATGAAGGCCCGACTAATTCTACTTGAAATGTTATAGGTAAATCTATGCCAAAGAGAAAAATGGATCCAGTGGATGAAAAGTTGATTGAGGCTCTGGAAAACAACTCCAAAGTTAAGGATATTCAAAAGGATGAATTTGAACTGTTCGGCTTGAGTATAATTCCAAAACTGCGTCGGATAAACGAAAAAAGTGCTCATAAAGCTGCTTCCGTCCAACTAAAGATACATCAACTACTGTTGGAAAGCGAGTTTGAATGAAAAATTTCAATAATGTTATAGCTTTCTAATCGAGTTTATAGCGACTTTAAATGTAATATTGTGGTATTAAACATTTTGTTCTAGAAAGAAATATATATAAATATATTTGAGCACATGGCAAGTATTTATTTCCCTTCGATCATATTCATGTTCATGCACTACGGTGGTAAATCTAAATACTGCCTTGTCTTTAGCACAAATCTTTGAGCTACCTTCAAATAACGTTGAGCATTTTATCCTTTGTCTCATTCGATTTTATTTCCACGCTAGTTTAATTGCATTTGAAAATGGATAATATAAGATTTTTACTACTAATGGCACTGTTAAGAAGAAGGCAAAGGCGGGCTCGGGCTCGACAACGATCAATGTACCTCAGGAATTTATTTATTTCCAGAAGCAGTAGTTCATTGATAGCAATGCTGAGAGAGGATGACGTTTACCATCATAAAATGTTCAGGTACTGCAACTAATAAAATTGAATATATTGAAAAATGTAATAGCATATGTTGATGCATTGATTTCGAAATTATAGGATGAATGTATCGAACTTTGATTACATTGCCAGTTTGATTTCAAAAGATGTAACCCATTCTCCAAACCATCAACTTCCGATTTCACCAATGACAAGGCTGGCGATTACACTTCGGTATGAAATTAACTGATCAATATAATAAAATCCTAATGTAAAATATAATATGTAATAATAGCAGTGCCATCAAAAGGATGCGAAGGCCTGACTATTTTTCGATTTTATTATACTAATATCAGTGTCATTAAAAGAAAATGAAGACCCGTATATTATATGTACTTATAGATACTTGGCTTCTGGTAATTCGATGATATCAATCGGAGTTACATTTAGAGTGTCGCCTGCATCGGTAAGAATGATCCTGAGAGAGACTCTTACAAGCATAATACGGCATCTCAAGCCAATTTATTTTCCTCCTCCAACTCCAACAATGTGGGCTACACAGGAAGAAATTTTCTGCGAGAAGTGGAACTTCCCTAACGCCTGTGGAGCTATTGACGGAAAGCACGTCCGATTGCGATGTCCAAGAAATAGTGGTTCTGTTAACCACAACTATAAAAGTTTTTTTTCTATTGTACTGCTAGCTATAGCAGGAGGAGATTACTCTGTGGTAGCAGCCGATATTGGAGGAAATGGTGCGTCTTCAGACAGCGGTATATTGATGAGAAGTGCAATGGGGAGAGCGTTATTTGAAAATAAATTAGGTCTACCCGGAGAAAGGAAATTACCCGGAAGTCTTGTGATTACACCTCATGTGATTCTGGGCGATGAAGGATTTGGGTTAAAGTCGTATCTAATGAGACCCTTTCCTGGGAATTCACTTGAAACACCAAAATCTGTTTTCAATTATCGCCTAAGCCGTGCACGAAGAGTCGTAGAAAACATGTTTGGCATTTTAAGTGCACGCTGGCGAATTTACAACGTTCCGATCCATTGCGACATGGACCTAGTGCATCTCATTGTTGAGGGAACATTAATTCTTCATAACTTCCTTTTAAAACGAAGTGACCATGGCGTGTTCACAGGGGACTTCATCAACGAAAACGGAGAAATTGTTGATGGAGGCTGGCGTTCTGAGCTAGCTAATAATTCTGGGATATTACCAATTCCAATAATAAGTAATGGAAATCATTCCCATGATGCTGCGCAAGTACGAAATGATTTCAAAAATTACTTTAATTCTGGCGTTGGATCGACAACCTGGCAATATCATCACGTAACGCGAGGATTTCATGATTGAAACCAGTTCGAATCTAGTTGTCCTTTGCAGATATTGACTGGTATTCTAGTTCTACTATGTATACAGAAGTCAGAAAAAGTTTAGTATTATTATATACTATATAGTTATGCAGTTGGAACATAATATTAGTAAAAAACTGCTACGACTCCATTTAACTATCAGTCAGAAATTCATAGAAGTTTAAGAATATCTTATTAGAACATGTAACTAAATATTTTAAATTATTTAAAAAGTATAAAATAGCTGTGGTAATCTACTGTACTCCTTTCAATTGTTTATTTACATAAATTCATGTAAATTGTTAAAGAAAACTAATTTAATAATAAACAATAATATTGTTACAATTTGTGTAGAAATTAGTTGACAAGTACGGAAATTTCATTTAACTTCATCGAATACAGTTAATATACAGATATAATATTTAATTTCATCGTCTTACTTTGACACATTCACATTTACATACATCATATACAATTTTCTCCTTGCCACTTCTTTTTATTTTTAGGTCTTTGCCTGTCCATATTCCGTTTTTCTTCAGCAGCTCCATTAGGAGAAAAACATGCAAAGTTGCACGTGCGTCCTTGGCTAACGAATGTTCATCCTCTTGAAAGCTCGAATTTTCTTTAAAATACGAAAGAATGTCTTTTAGTTTGAATTTTTGATAATTAGTGTCGATGAAATAATCAGCAACATCTATAATTTTCTGTCCCTTGAACGTGTAATTTAATGAAGCAAGATCCTGGTCCACTGAATGACCTACTAAGATATTGTCCTTGAAGACAATATCTAACATTTCATGAACCTAAAATTTTAGATAATTGTTTATTTAATAGATAGTGCTATATTTTATTATATATTTATTAAATGTTAATACACTCCGTACTGCTGTATACCTACCGAAGTTAAACTGATTCCTTGTCCTATCTTCATTCTGTCCAACTTAGTTAGTTTGGTATTCCACTGGCAGACTTCATCAACGTCATATTTAATAAAAACCCAGAGAATAAGTGTTCCTTTATAATCGACTACTGATAGATTGGCGCCGACAAGAAGGTGTTTATTTTTCTTAAAGGATGCAAATCCAGGATTGTAGCCTTTTTTTAAGGAGACTTTTTCTACTTCAAATACAACGTAGTCATTCACCGGTACAAGGTCGCCTCGAAAGATTGTTGGGCACTGCAAAACGTGTTCATATATTTTAATTTATTATTCTCAAAAGTTAATGTTCAAATTAAATAAAATAATAAATAGTTTAATATGTTATTACCTGCCAAGCCGATTTACTGCTTTCATGTGGTGGACGAGACTCAGCGTTTCTTTGGGAGTCGTTGCCACCACTGAAGCCCGGACGCCGCTTTGTCTTATTGAAGGCATTAACTATTATTTTGCTCGCTTCTGGGTGGATTGTATCTTTTGCGATTGATTTCATTACTGATAAAAAGTCCTCTTTTGATAAAAGGCGTACTTGGTCAACCATTAAATCCTGTGAACAGATTAGTGGTGGTATGTCATTTGCATGTCAAATCATAAGAATGTCATGTCATAATTTTAGTATTAATAAAATATAATATAATTCCATATTTACTTACCAGATCGGATCTTCCAGCCATGTTTGTAAGAATTTCGCTATTTGACAATCATTTGCAATTAATTATTTGGTTCGAACATTTCGCAGACACAAAGTAAAATTTATACTTTCGCGCTGGTGAGTCTATCGAGATCGGTGATCGTCAAGTATAGCTATGAGAGTGTTCAGTTTAAGTTTAGCTTCAGTTGCCGTTGTGTAAAATTGAAGTATAGCTACGGAGCATTCAGTTTATATTATAAACTGGAAATGAAACGACAACTAAAGTAACCAAACAGTAAACTATAACTATTCCGTCACATTTCGTTCAAACGTGATCGTGAACGTAAACTTTGAAACTCACTTAAATATTCGACTTTAGTTTAGGCTTAAGAGTCACCAAGAAGATTGGGTTCAAGAACTTACACCAGCATAACACCAATAGGATAGGGCTGGACATATTATAGTCTACACCTTGGTCTACACCTATAGATGGAAAAATATGAATAGAAGGTTGTCAAGGACGCAGAGGTGATTAATAGCTTTATAGCTTATTCCAACGATTACGTTAGAGTTGGAGATCATTGACTAATGTTTCTCATGCAGCTTCTCGAATTACTTCTTAATTATAATATAAGTACTCTTCACGTATTTATCTCTTGATTGATGAGTTGAACTGGAATTGAAGAGAAATGAAACATCATTATTTTATTTTACACTGTTTATTGACCTTTTAGCTACCCAGAAGGCCGGCTTTAATGATTTTACTGTCTAAAAAGACCAAAAATATAGTGTTTAAAAGCCTGGTTTTAATTTTAGCCTCTGGCTAAAAACCATTTTAGGCACTGCCATTTCTGCCACTATTCAGTGTCTGGCCAAACACTAAAAATAATAGGATGCCCGTCAATTTGGCAAAAGTCAAATTGGCAAATGACCTATGATCAAATTGGCAAAAGGCCTGTGGATAAAATGGCAAAACGATGTGGATAAATTGGCAAAAATACATTTATTAGGTCAGCAATACAATTGCATGTTGTGTAAAGCCAACAAAGCATAACAAGTAATGAATATAATAGGTAATTCAAATAATTTCAAATTCATGGCATTAATTTTAATGAATTGGGAAAATGGCAATCGTTTCTTTCCGTAGTTTCTGCTAGTTTTTCGAAGTCTGTTGGTACTTTTAACGTAAAAAGCCTTCTTTCGCGCTGGAAAACTACCATTTAGATTGCATAGAAACCCGTTTTCGGTTCGTTGTTTATCTTTGAGCACAATTAAAATAAATCTCCACAAAGGAGGTTTTCATAGCCCATTTTAATATGAAAGCAATTATGCTACCCTTCCATTGATTTTGTGGTCCTTGGAGCAAAATTGCGAAGGAGATCTCTTGCTTTCCAAAATTTGGGTGAATATTGCGCCCAGTCTCTACCTATATAAATACTTCAAAATACTCGGCCCCTTTAGTAAGGCAGGGCTTTAAGTCCTCATTAGTGTGTGAAGACTCGCGGCCATTGTCTGAAGATACCTGACAGCTAACCTCCAGTTTATTGAGTGAAGCTAACTAAGATATTATGCATTTACATTTGACTATATTTCCATAGATTATTACCAAATAGAATGCTTCGCTACATCACTACACTGGATACATAACACACAACAGTAAAACTAAGATCATGGTTCTAAATACTTTTGCCAAATTATCCGTACATACTTTTTGCCAAATTCTCCGAACGGTCAAAAACGTCATTTGCCAATTTATCCACAGGGGTTAATTTTTAAGGTTTTTTGCTTTTGCCAAAATGACTTTTGCCAAATTGACCTACATTCAAATAATATATTTGCTAATGAAAGCGTCATTTGACGATTTGATTATAATATATATCAATTAGTTAATTTCCATATTCTTAATTCGTCTTTCCGTGACTCTCAGCTAAATTTTTAATAACTTCTAACATATTACAAGTTGATGAATTGATAAAAGTGTATGCTGTAATTTGAATGAGGCTGAACTGCGTCTATTATTTATCAAATGTAATTGCACTAAAATTGATTTTTAAGTGTCTAGAAATTCCACTTTGGTTCCATTAAGGCAATTGAAACGCAAAGGTAATTAATAATTAATCTAGTCTGTTTTCTCAGAAGAACACTATATGGTATTTAAAGCATTCATCGAGACCAATAGCTGGCTAAAATCCCAAAAAACTGTTCTAAACGAAATTTTGGTTCTTTTGTGATGAAAATGAAAAAAAATGATAACCTATAAGCTTTAAATCATTTTAGGATTTAATATGTGACAGTACAATGAGTAACCAACTTTATGAGCTGTCCGACCTATAGTCCTAATAATATGTAAAAGATTTTATTTAACCTTAGGTTCAATCATGTAAAGGAGATTTGTACACCCCGGACGTATAGCCTTAGATAGAGATGTATTTTCAAAAACCTATAAGTTTTGATTTTGAACCTAACCTATTTTAAGTCAATCAAAACTACATGAAAGGGTTGGCTAAAATCCAAATTTTGGTTTTTGAAAATACATAAATACCGTATGTACATTATGGTAGTTAGATTTAGGGTTCAAGTCAAGTCTCAAGTTAAACGGGCCAAAATCAAAATTATACTTGAATGAATTTCAAAATTTATTTCCCTTACGTTGCATGTTTGCAATAAAACGCTTTAAATTGATAGTGCTTTTACATTGCCAAAAGTTTTGACACTATTTGGCATTCATTTAAAAAGCAATTCATTCATTGGCCAAAGTGGTGTCATTGAGAATAGCATTGTCGCATGTCACACCAAAGGCGTAAAGCACAATGCAAATGCAAATACTGCTGACTGCCCTGTCCTGCCTGAGAGAAAAACAACTCTACTCTCGGGTGTGGAGGACAAGGGCGTATCTAGAAATTGGATCTAGGGGGTGCTAATTTCTAAAAATGAGTACTGCATAAATGAAACAAATTAGAACGCCACAGTTCTTGCGAAGCGCGAAAAAATTTGCGATTTTTATTCTTCTTTTTCAAAAACTCCCCTTTATATCGAGATTTAGTGGGGTTGGGGTTCAGTAGGATTCAGTACCCCTTCTAAATACGTGATTTATCTGTCATCACCCACTAAGTTTGGCGCATTTAATTTTAGGTGCTTTAGCAAAAAACCTCATTTCAAAAGTGACCCATTGCTAGGTACATTTCCATTTGTAAACACATGTAAGATAATCTCAAATACTAAGGTTTAATGTAGGAAAAAAAGGATTCGAAAATGCTCAAACCGATTACAGATTAAAAATGCTCACACAAATTCGAAAATGCTCGAAAATAAGATACATGCAATTGAGTCATGAAAACAAAATAAATATGTTCCTTCCAATTTGGAATTAAATTTATTAAATAAATGGTGAAAACATGATAATATCTAGTGTGTTTTCAAAATATTTAGGGGGTGCTTAAGCACCCTAGCACCCCCCCTAAATACGTCCTTGGTGGAGGAGAGAATGAAAAGATTGCGATTGAAAATTTGGTCGTTTGGTTTGTCGATTTGGATTTTCTCAAGACTTTTTTCTCACAGTGATTTGTGATTAACTATTATAAAACTGCCATTTTACCGAAGCCATAGTAATCTGTTGATTTAGACTTATCAGATTTTTTACGAAGAAAGTCTAATAGCTCGGTGATTGTGACCTCTTCACTGACGTCGTCTTTCATATTTGAAAAGTGGAATCATAAACCGAGATCAAAATGGCTTGTTGTTGTTGTCAGTGCCAAAAATTGACTTGTTTCCATGTTGTGCATGTGGTAAACAACTGATAATATAAAGCCATTAATTACATATTGGAGGGGGGATTTCGTCAAAAAAATAATAATTGTGACATGAGAGAGAGTAATGACGAGCGAGTACTCTCAAGTACTCTCTGTTGTTCCATTGCCTCAAGTTCAAACAATGCCATAATAATTAGTAAATTACAAACAATGTTTTTGTTGATGCACTTTAATTATTGATTTTCTTATTTCATGTATTTAATATCGCAGGTGTTCGTTTTGTTGGCTCTTGTGTGTATTTTGTTCGCAAGGATTACATTCGATGTAAATGTCGACCGGATAGGGTCATATTGGCTGGTAACGATAAGCTTCGTGCTCACTCTAGGTATTGTTGTCCTCTTGTGCTATATTTGCTTTCACCCACCGGAACATAAGAAAATAGTTAGTTGTTTTCATATTAGATTAATATTTAATAAATGTATTTTATGATTAGTAACAATAAATAATAACTGATTGTTGTTTTGTAGCTTATATTCTACTACATGCTCGCTGTTGCCTTGCGTGGTGCGAGTTTCATTTTGGGGTACCTTAGATTCGACGTCTGCTTTAATACCCCAGTACCTGGCTCGGACAGCTGCAATGTTGTAGTAAAAAGCGGTGACAAACTTGTTACAGTACGAACAACGTTTCAGATAATGGGAGGCTGGGTACTGACATAATGTTTCATTGTTTTGAGAATTGAACATAATGAATTCTGTTTTCTTGTTGTTGTACAACTAATTTCTTTTTATTCATTCATAGTTTTTCTCCTTTGTATCCATGGTTCTCTATATGATCTCTGGTTATCTGCTTCTATGAATGGAGGTGAAGAAAAATCTTGAATGATGCCTCTGGGTTTCATAACCACCTTTACACTATTGTTGGGATGTGTAAAGCTCAAAATTGAACAGTTATTAGGAAATCTTCGCAAAATGTATGTAAATATTTGATGCAATATTTTCTCCCCTCACTCAAATGAAGTATTTTTAATCTGAGTAATGCAATGTCCATTTTAATTTTACCCCTGCTGTTAACTATAAAAGCAAATACTATGTACTACATATTCAGTCCCGTCATCATGATTCAAATGTGTTTGTTGTTGTCAATTCCAAAAATGGGATTAGGTAATAAAAGTATCTCTGTTATGTTTTAAAAATGTAAAGTATATTCATCTCTACGAAAACGTTCTTCAAAGTATCAAAGACTACTTTGTTTTATTCGTAAATATAGAAAAATGGTTTCTTTTTAATAAACTTTTCTCGATAGCCAAACGAAAACCTTTTTTAGGTACGACCAAAATCTACGGTAAAAGTCACGAAACTATACTAACAAGTTTAAGCCAATTAAAATACCACGGCTTTCCTTACTGTGTACTTGGAGTCACAAAATTCACTCAGAAGAAATGAAAATCACTACCGCGAAAATGTATATCAAAAAATATATATTTCCAGCTTCAAAATTCCTAGAAAGACAATGGATCATTTATTACATTATCATTACATCATCATGCATTACCATATACGCTTATCTTCAACAAAACTTGCAAACGAGAGTCAACATGGGAGATGCAATTGCTGCAGTTGGACCTCTCAAAGTTTTCATTGAAAATAAGCCTATTTACCAGAGCAACATATGATCCATGTCTTTCTAATGAAAATAGGAACTTTGGAGCTGGAACTGCAATACTACCTTGCATGCGCTGATCTGCCATATGATGCCTTTTATATGGCTTAGTACTTCTTAAGAGTGTTTGTTCCATTTGTAATTTGTAATACCAGTTTAATGGGTAATAGTGTAAATAATATTATTTCCAACTCGCAAGAAGTGATAAGCAAGTTTAAGTATTATTTTAATAATGAAAAAGTGCGTATTTTAATACACCGTTGACCTTAAATAAAGTTTTATACGTCATAGTCATGCACATACAAATATTGATACAAAAAATACAGTCACAATCACAACTGGTAAAATATGCTTGCGGTTTACCCAGCTAACTATATTATACAATGACATCGATATCATTAGTTCAATTTTAAATAGATTAATTCATATTGGCTTATCCGTACGTTACCAAAAATCCATCACATGCACCCAAAACAGACAAATTTCGATTCTTCATCATACCTGTAATTAGAATACAATTATTTACTTAAAATGTATTGATTGCTCGTAATATATTCAGTATAAAATACAGTACGCTATACACAAGGACTAAGCATGAAAAATATTTCCACGGGTGGGGTATTTGCCAAAAAACATTTATTACTATAATATTCATACTAAAAGTTATTTTTAACGGTTACTTACTTTTCAACACCGCAGAGTAGGCAGAAAGATGCAGAGCATTTGAAACACTCAGACAAATGACAAATAGATTTTTCACAAAAGCTACATTTTTCGACGATATTTCTATTCATAGTCCAGCAATAGTGACAAGGTGGTGCGTTACTATCCGAAAAATTTCTTTGGCGTCCATTTACTTCTAATGATAGTTGTTGGGCAGGTTTATTAAAAAAGTTTCTTGATCCTTGACGAAGTGCCGCAAGTGTATTTTCTGGTAAATAAAGTTACGTATTATTTTAGATACTGAAACTACAACTAAACCGAGACCAAAATATATTTCCCCTGTCTGCTTTTATTTATAAATGCAACATGTAAGGGTTTTTCATTTTTTATTTATCTACTTTTAGGTATTTTTAGAGATCAAAGTTATATTTTGCTATATAGCAAAATTTAAAAAAAAAACAATTTCGAAGAGATGGCGGTTTAAGGAGGATACATATCTAACAATAATTTGACAAAAATGGTAAGTACTTTTAATTTCAATACCATATTCTACATATAAAATATTGGAAAAACAAATCTCAACTGTAAATATTACATAGTTGATAGTAGGTCATTAGGTCATAGAAAATCAATGATCAAACCAAACATTCAACATTTCCATTTATGTAATTTGCATTGCATGGATGTCATTAGGTCATAGGTAGCACATTACCCTTTTGGTGATAATAAATTGTAAATTGTTGTAATTATTTAAAAACGGCGTTTAAAAGCAAAAAATGAAATGAAAAGTTTACAGATATTCAAACAGGATAAGTCCCGCCGGGTTGTATCTGCCCGTGGGAAAATACCTTGAAGTTGTGCCGGCAATTGTAGTTTGAATTTCTTAGATTGGCCAACTATCCAGGTGTCTTCGTCAATTTTGCGTTTCGTGCCCGTCATTACTGAAAAGATGGACAAGATTAGCGAGGGTCGTCACGTAGTTTTAAGGAGGGGATTATCGGACCGAGTTGTCACTTTTTCTTCACTGAAGTAATTTTGACTTTGCCCACGACGATCTTGGCCACAAGGCTAACATTGCCTCTCACTATTTAGCTCACGCACGTGTTCGATGCTGTGGATTTTCTTCTAAATAACTGTCAATTGATTTATTAAAATGATTGTATTTTTAATTACAGAAGTGTCCATTATGGGAAGGGAAGCAGCCACATGGAAATTGACTTGGCCAATGCAAAGGACTGTCCAATGTACTCGTCTTTTAATATTGAAAAAAATGGCAGAAAGTTTATTTTGGAAAGAAATAGCGAATTTCACGCCAGCACCGCTTTCGGTAGCTAATTTCTATACAACATTTATCGACTTTATGCAAATATATTAACATTTTCCAATAATAAGCGTTATAGGCAATAGTAAATATGATTTTATAGTTTAAATTTTTTTAAATTCACAGATGGACCTCAGAAATGTGGCACAGACAATCGTAACATTATGGATGTGAGTAACAAATCGGCGGAGGAAATTATGAGAATGAAAGAAGAAGGGAAAAGTGGAAGGTAAGAAAATCTGCCGCGTAACAGTTTTAACAAAACATGTTTACAGTTTAATCTTTAGTTTGTATTGAAATTAGGGAAATTCTGGAGAGCCTTGTAAGCAGTTCTAAGAATTTCGAAATGAAAACGGAGTACTCTCAGCAAAAGTATCTCAAAAAGAAAATGCTTCATTACAGCGATTCCATCCACTTTCTTCCCGTTGACCTTCCGTTCCTTTGCCAGCATTATGGGTATATTGATTACATAATTAAAACATAAATACACCATTAGAATGTTTCAAAAATCATGATAAATTATTATTAGGACAATGCGGGTGGAGGCAGTTGCCCAAATGCTGACCTACGGAAACATACATGCAAATGGGAACTACATTGTTTATGAAACGGGTATGAATGGAGTACTAGTGGCAGCTGTGATGAAAAGGCTCGGGGGACTTGGTAACTGTGTTCATGTTCATTTAGGAAGTTGCCCTCAGAGACAAGCTGTCAATTATATGGACTTTCCTTCACTTCAAGTTCTTCGCAGCCTTGATGTATTTTACTTGGACCGTCTAGTGGTAACTTTTTTAAAAATTGTATTTCTGAACTAACTTTTTGAATCTAAGTTCTTTTTTGGCTCGACTTGTTATAACTTAATATTTTGAACTTTAAATTGATTTTTGATTCATTTTTCTTCTTCGAATTCGTTTTTTGGCTTGATTTTTGTACTTTCACTTCCTAGTTGATATATGCAATCTTTTTGTTCCCCCTTTCCTACTTTTAAACTTGAAGTTGACTCAAGACAATGATAGTACCTATAATATCTTTTATTTTACACTTCATTATTTATGTGTTTTGCAGCAAGAAATGAAGACAGATGAGGTGGAAGGACCAAGCAACAAAAAAGCAAAACTAGAGGTTAGAAAAATTTATTAAAATTATAAAAATTAGTTTTGACAGGGGTGAATATACATTTATGCGTTATACTTTACAGGTTAATTTGGCTACGACTAACCGGCAGATGAATGAAGAGTCTTTAGAATTTTTAAAGGACAATCCAATTAGTGGTCTACTGATGGCAGGAAAGGAGCATCCACTCTCTCTTCTTAAGAAACTCATTGGTTTCATTTCCCCTTCCTCCCCACTTGTGATTTATTCACAATTTGTTGAGGTAAATTCAACCTGTTTGAAATTCAGTTTTATGCAATACGTTTTGAGTAGATCTTGTCAAAAATACCTTTGAGTCATTTAAATGCACTATGTATATGTTCTCAAAAAATATTACGTTTAATGTGATAAAGAAAATTAAGTTAAAAATATTTCTAAAAAAATATATGCTATATTTTTTCTAAATATGTTTATAGCCACTTGTGGAGTGTTACGAGTACCTGAAGGAGAAGAATGCTGCCATAAACATTCAAATTGTGGATAATTTCTACCGAGTTATGCAGATTGAAGTAGACAGAACACATCCCGAGATCACGATGAGCTCTGGAGGATTCATTCTCTATGCTATACTTGTCTTAAGCTAATTTTAAAGTTTTATATTATAATATTTTCTGATTGGATATGACAAAATACATTTGCTTACTGGTCTTATTAATAACGTTGTTTGCACGTTTTATGTTTTTCGTTCTGTTCATCGTCGGAAGTTGTGAGATATCTCGTTCGAAAGCTGACAGTTTCTGTAAAATAGCTGAAAATAGGTATTAGGTAGGTGATAGGTTTATAATATAATCATCTGTCTTAACGAGGCATCATCGTAAATCATAGTAAAATTACTTCAATTCCGCTTTTATCGATTTTAGAGCTAAGAGTTCCTAATTAGTAGACCAAATAAGGAAGATTGAGTGCTTCATGTAAGGTATAAGGTATTTGTACACAAAAAACTGTCTATACAGTGGAAAAATGTTTTGAATCTATTTTTAACTTTTTCTATTACATGACTTTGAATCCCCTAATAAATAACACTATATGCATTATGTACTAACAATTATATAAATATGCTATTTATTGTTGACTGTCTATGGAAGTAATAAGTACTACCAGGGCCGGGGAATTGGGGGTGCGACCGGGGCGACGGCACCGGGCATCAAGCTGAAGGGGGCAGCAAAATGAACGAAAAAATAATTTTTTTCCGCCCATATGAAATATTCATTAGTATTCCAAAGAAAATATAACAAATTATTTCTCGAGAACAAACACTAATTAGTTTATTTCCGTTTTAACATCAATGCCACAATCCGATTTCAACTTGTTTCTAACAATGATCATTATTCAGATAAGTTTTTTTCTCTTTATGCGAATACTATTTCTGTTGTCTGTCTGTCCGCTCGTTAATCCCTGTTCACGATATAGCTTTCGAGCGGAGTAAACTAGCGGAGGGGTTTAAAGATCAAATTTTACTAAAAATCGACGTAACTTTGGTTCTGGTTATCATAAAACGACGTGTAAAAGTGTGTTCGACAGCTGGCATGATTTGTCACATTGCTGAACAGGTTATAGTAATCTTCTCCTGTTAGGAGAAGCGTATGAAAAATGAAAATAACCAAAAATCGACGTAACTTCCGTTCTTTTTTCTTTATAAATTAACGCAATAGCTAGACTGAAATCTGACATGTCCACAAACACCACTAAATTAGTTGTAGCCTTCCCCTAATAAGTAATATGATTTAAAAACTTAAAATAATTAAAAATGGATGTAACGATTCATCGTACCAAGTCGTGCAATAGCTCGATTGAAAGCCTGCAGGTTTTCAGACACTACTAAAAACACTACGAAAACTCAACGGTTAGGTTAGATTATAGAAATAGTATTTAAAAGAAATAGTAATTGAAAATTAATGTAAATTTAGTTCTATTCATCGTACCAAGTCGTGCAATAGCTTGTTAGACATCGCAAAAAATAACTAATTACAATTGGAACCGAAATATAGAACAATGTATTTGGCATTGCATGTTTCAATAAGGTATGATTTAATTAAAAACAAAATTGATTTCATTTTCCTCCCAAACCGTCTCAACCGAAACCCCTTTCAAACTTTTTCCTTCCAATCCAAACCTTGTCAACCCAAACCATGTGAAATAAAACTGGTCTCAACTAAAAAGTCTCATCCCAAACCGTCTCATCCCAAACAATTTAAACCCAAACAATCCCGACCCAAACAGTCTCAACCCAAACAGTATTCACCCAAACAGTATTCACCCAAACAGTCTTAACCAAACAGCCACAACCCAAACCGTCTCAACCCAAACAGTCTGAATGAACCCAAACAGTCTGAACCCAAACAGTCTCAAACTAAACAGTATGAACCCAATTATTCTCAACCCAAACAGTCTTAACCAAAATAGTCCCAGCCTAAACAGCCTCAACCCAAGCCCCAAACAGTCTCAACCCAAACCTTCTCAACGGAAACCTTCTCAACGGAAACCGTCTCAACCCAAACCGTCTCAACCCAAACCGTCTCAACCTGAATCTTCTCAACCCAAACAGTCTTAACCTAAATCTTCTCAACCCAAACCGTCTCAACCTAAACCTTCTCAACCCAAACCTTCTCAACCCAAACTCAAACCTCCTCAACCCAAACCGTCTCAACCCAAACCGTCTCAACTCAAACCATCTCAACACAAACGGTCTCAACCCAAACCGTCTCAACTCAAACCATCTCAACACAAACGGTCTCAACCCAAACAATGTTAACCCTGACCGTCTCAAACATAAGCGATTTAATGTTTTAAAAGTGCAACTTTAAAATTGGCTTTCCATTTCTACCCTATTTTAACATACGTTTGTGCAACAAAAATATTTCCTGGTCTTAAAATATGAAGTCACATTAAAGTTAAAGGGGGCATCAAAATAGCGTTTGCCCGGGCATCATAAAAACCTCACCGGCCCTGAGTACTACGCCAGGCTTATGAGCAAATAAATCTCTCCCCAAAGTCCCTTTGACTCTAAATATAGCTATACTATGGTGGCATGGAGGACTATTAGATATAGTGTCAGTTGTACACATATAAAAGTTAAATAAAGATTTATGAAGTTTAGAAAGGTAGCAATAAACTGCAACGGACATTCAACAAAATGTCTTGCCTTCTGCTTCTGTGCTACTTAAAATCTCATGCATGTGTTAGCAAACTACTTTATAAGATGGTTAGGTATTATTATAGTAGAGTACTTCGGAGTATTCTAGCGCATAATGGCTAGAAATAGAAGCCCAGACATTAGTCGTAGAAAGATTTACGACAATAATATTACTATGAATGTTTTTATCTGGACACCAGCAACTACAATGTAAATAATATTTTATTACTGTCTCAAACTGAGATTGCCTTTTAGACAATGTCTTTTCAATTTCAATTTTTCTATTTCAAACCCATAGTAAAAGTTAAAGGAAAATGTTTAAAAAATTTAATATTTTTAGTACTTGTTTTACTTTTTGTACTTTTAACTGCTTATTTTGCCGTTTTTAGTACTTATTATGTACTTATTTCACCATTTTTTGAGTACTTATTAATTATTATTGTAAGCGTTTTGAGTTAATTATCCGGGCCTTGAAAATGGGCAGAAATCCCTAAATTCCTAAGACTTACAAAGAAAATGGCATGTCTATCCAACTTATTAACTGACATTGCCTGGGATAAAAACTGTAAATAAATACCAAAGTTTGCAATTAATTTGGAAATATTTTGTATCCATCCATGTAACTTGTTAATAACATTCTTTTAGGCCAAGAAACAGACAGTTACAAACAAGTAGATGTCACAGCCTTGCAAGTTCAGGCACTTGTTCAGTTGTTCACGAAAGTTTTTAATCTTCATTCTATGCAATTAATTTGTTTGAATGTTCTTGAACAATATTTTATTCAGGGATATTTTGGTATCAATCTTAGAAAATGGTAGAACATGGAATCGATTTTCATCGTGATAGTAATGGTCGGTCACTCTTTGTCAATTTTCTGCAGTATGCAGCAAAAGTATTTGATATTGATTTTATGTATACGCATAAGACCAATGTTATAAATATTAAAATTAGAACTAGAGATTATGCACATCAACACTATATCTTTATTATTGCATTGGTGTTATTTTTATTATAGGGAAAGAGTATATCTACAATTAATACCTACATAATTGGCGACCTTCAACCCAACAACGACAAAACTAATTATTAATCGTATACGGCATGCACCTGTTGCCACCGCCAATAAGATACTCTTATCAAAAATCCTTATTCGTTAATTATTTAGTTCCACATTCACTACGTGCTGACAGACTGCACAAAACCAAGCTACTTTTATAATAATAATGTTTGTATTAAAAATTGCAATTCTACTTTTAATATTACCCATCGTTCATATGGACGATGACCAAGAAGAAGAAAAGGAAACCACAGAGACCACAAAAAGTCAATCTTCAACAGAACCTTATAATATTACTAAAGTAAGTAATTAGTATTGTCGACATTAATATAATAGATACCAAAACTTGCTTGTTGCAATAGACTTGAGTTTATAGTAAAATAAATCGTGTTTTTAGCTTAGCATATTTACTATGCTGCAATTTGCAAGCTTTTATTGTCAGGTTTGATACGATTTACAAAGGCATTATTTGCCATTACAAAATTTAAACAAAGAATTTTTCTTGATATCAACTAGCATTTATCTTTTTCTAAGTAATTTTACTTTTGAATTACAGGCATATGCACAAGGACTGGCTAATGCACAAAATGCAGTGGATTTGACAACTGGAATTTTTAATGTTGTGTTAACAGCTATTTTAGGACCGTTTGGTTATAAAAATCCATATTTGGAACAGTTTTATAGGATGAATCGAACGTCAAGAAAAACAATACGAATTAGAGTATAGTTTGAAGAGTTTGTATTTTTTAGAAAGAAAAGGATGTAATTGTGAGGACATTGTTTAATTCCATTAACTTCTAAGCAAAAAATAAAGATATTCTAACCATTTGAACTGTAATGTAGGTGTAATAATTTTAGATCAACGCATGACGTGGAAATCCAAGAAAACGTAACACCAGTAGCCACAAACAAAGGCAAATTAGTTTATCTATATATAATATGTAGACTCTAAAACGTACAAAAATAATGACTAAACGGAAACCATAAGGTTATGAATACATAGTTTTCTATATAATATATAGAAATAAATGGAATTGTAATAGCAAAACCTCTACTGAGAAATTCTAAACTGATCTGTGACACATATCGATAGGTCGTGCTCAATGCCCCCTTTCCATATTTATCGCTTCCTCCTCAGTCATCACAAGTTAAGCAGCCTGTTTCCATCAATTGCATAATATCAGTAGAGAATAAATTGGTCGGTGCCCATCACCATGATTTTCCCAATTCCAAAATGTGTTGTTTTAATTCTGTACATTGTGCAGTCGTGTAATGGATCAGAAAATGGACCCGACATTAATTTGTATTTAACAACGAGTAATTATAGTGAAATACATCTGATGGTCACTCCTTCAAATAACACGTTGACTATTCATAGACATCAAAATGTCATTCACATTAGGGTTACTTGCTCTGCCAACTTTCCTATCTTTTGGATGTTTGATGGACCCCAGGTAAATATTTGTTTTGCTAGTATTTATTTCCTATAATACTTTTGATGGGCATCTATGTTTTTGTTAATAAATTTCATTTTACACCACATTTACATTGTACTCATAAACTTGGTATTATTTTTTAATTAGTCCATTGTATCAAGTTGAGACCGAAATTGAGTCCCACGCGCTAAGTTTATTACAAATGTATTATTGCATCATATTTAAATGTGTCCTATGGTCCATCACAAAATCAATTAATAGATTCATATATTAAAAGTATGTCTTATCTGTTTCTCAGACAAACACACCGGCCAATGCACGAACATTTTCCATCCGCAGTTCGGATAATAACCGTTTTAAAAGTAATTTTAACATGGTACCTGTTGAACAAGCGTCAGGGTATTATAGGTGTGGAGGAATTCATAATCAGTCGGAGACATCATCCTTTCATCTTTATCTCCCTCCAGGTGAAATTTAATTGCAATCCATAATTATATGGCTTAACTTATTTTATATATTGAATGCTGTAAATTGTAACTGTAATTTAGATACTGAGGAAAGCATTGAGGAATATTATCCTAACACCACAGTAGTGGCTGCCGTCAGACCTAATCACTCTACTCCAGTAGTATTATACTATCCGTTTCTTAATGAGTCATCAATTCGCTTAACTCGAGCTATACCTACAACTTCACCGCCGGTCTGTTTTTTTTAAATTTATTTTTAAGCATAATGTATTGTTAACAATATTATTTTTACCTATTTGTACGACTACAGTGCAATAATTTGATTACAATCAATAGTCTTCGCTTTTTTGATTTTGCAAAATAACAGTACTTTAAACTTTTTATGTACGATTATTTTAAAGGTGTCTTGGGAAGTATTTACCCGGGTATCTATTACTCACTCATTCACTGACAGCCAGATGGAAAATTCGTCACAGACCGTGAATACGAACCATAAGACGTCCAACTTATCGCCTCACTATAAATATGTGGAAATGGTAGCTATTTATTATAACGCATGTAGTGTTATTCGATATATGTCTGCTGAAGTTATGCTTGATACTAGACAGTTGACTATATTGTCTCTTGTACATAAAATTCAATTAATAATATTAATTTTTCAGACCAGGGGAATTGATTATGAATATTCGTTTTATTCTGGATTTCAAATTAAAACTTACGAGTATGGTCAGAATGTTTTACTTATCCGCCATCAATGGCAGTCTGTGGATCCAATTTATGTAACCATTAATATCGGTTAGTATGCATATAATCCAACATATTTTCAATTCAAAGTGCTGTATTCAGGGATAGAAATACTTTTTGGTTTTGCAGCAGTTTAGGTTTTAACTATTCAGTAACAGTATAAGACTGCCTGCAAATCTGACTTATTTGTAGTTTGACAATCTGCAACAATATGTAAATACTGATTATTATTACAATTGACAATACACTTAATCATGTTTACAGTTTCTCACCTTGACGTATTCCCCAAAGATGAATTGGTAAACCTAAGCAGAAACGCTAGTCAAGATCAATTTAATTTTAATTGTTCTTCGGATCTTCTTATCAAGGAACTGTTAATCAAGCAAGGGAAACGAGTTGATAACCATAAGTGTGAAAATTCTCCAATCTCAAGTAGTTATACTTGTAGCTATCCTGCAGATTTGGTTTATAGACCGTATGGAACAATTGAATGTATTGGTACCCAAATGTCGTCGGATGTTACTCTTCATACATGGAAATACATGAGTGAAGGTTTACGATTACAGATAGTCTTTCATATCTTATTGGAAATTATTCATGGCAAAGTTGTTATTACTATTTTCAGATCTTATAACATTTTACTATAGACTTGATGAAATTCATTGTCTAACTTCAGAATCCAAATTAAAATCAAACATTAAAATAATAAATTTGCAATGTGGTTCAAACGACGAATGTCGTTTGCGTGAGAAATGCCTGCTGGACACAAAAGTAATTATACAATATTATATAATAATGCTTATATTACATTTCCAAATTACAATAAATGATTTTTAGAAGATTCCTGATGGATGTGGGAGCATAATCAAACACGAAGAACCTGCTCTAGAGGGCCGAATAATACGACACCGTTATGAGGCAGGAATTGTAAAATGTTTTCATTCGGACGGATTCATGAAACAGGAAACTTATTTCACAGGGCTAAGAATGCCAAATGGGTCTAAAAATCTTATAAAATGTATGGCCACAAAATATCTCAAAGATATTTTTTTAAATAATACTTTTGACTTTTAAATAATTGCTTTTTTGATGACTAATGGACTAATTTTAATTTTTTTCTTGAAAAGACTCTGATTGGAAAACAACTGAAATTTCTAACCTCATATCACTAAGATATGTAAATGAACAATTGGGAAACACTATTTACACTAATCAATACCGTACGTTCGAATGTCGTGTCATAAATTTTGTTTTTAACGATCCACCTCGCTGGGCTTATGAAGATAGTGATGGACAAGTACTTCCCTTTCCTACAGAGCATAGTAAGTTATAACAGTAAGCGAAGGCATTTCGACATTCACGATTAAGTCAGATTAATTTGATGTCATAATTTTGATTTGCAGTAAATATAACAAGAGCCCTAGTTGAAACTTTCGATGATAGAGACAAAGCTTATTACTATTACAGATTCGGAAGAATTAGATTTTTCACTCCGAATATCAAGAAAATTGTTTGTAGAGCATCTTGTCAAGACAGCTGGGATTGGATGAATAATTCTCTACCGGTTAATGTCGAAGGTTGCAATAGAGATAAGGATCTGTAGATTAATAAATTTAAAATTGTAGGCTAAAGAAATTTATTCGCTTTAGTTTCAATGAGTCCTACATTTTCTGAAAAGTCTGGAACGGTAACAGAAGTAATCTTCACTCCAAGAGATACCTTACAACTTGAATGTTATCCAAAGGCAAAACCTAAAGCTGTTATTACTTGGAAATACAATAATTCAGTGAGATAATTCTGCGTTTAATTGTCTCGAGTGACTACGCTCTTAACCGCAGGGTACAAGAAAGGACCTTTTTTGCCTTTTACCTTTTTTATTAAAAAGGTAGGGGTAAGATTTTTTTAAAGCAGTTCTTTTTTGCCTTTTTAGATGTAGCAGCGTTCCCAATTTACTTCAAATTTACATGTCAAAAAGGCAAAAAACGTAAAAAAGTAAAAAAGGGCGGTTTTTTAAATGTAGTACTTTTTTATTTTTTGTACAAAAAGAGTACCTTTTTGTACCCTGCTTAACCGTAGTCACTTCAGGTTTCTTAAAATTGCATAAACTTTATTTTGAGCATTTTCTAATTTTGAAGATGCCGCTGCCGACAAGGCTACAAAAATTTGAAGATAGAAGTCGTAGTACAATTTATTTCCCCGAGCACAGCTCGTCATTCAATGGACTTTACTCTTGTCATGCCAAAAATGTTGCTGGCAAAGATTCAAAATCCTTTCAAGTTAAATTTAAAGGTCTACAAACAAATTTTATCTTCTAAAAGTTAAACCAAGTGCATTTTCATCGATCGATATATTTTTTTACAGCGTCTAGAGATTTGACTCTCTTATGGGTATCTTTATGTATTGGAGGACTTGTAATTTTATTCATTATTGGATTCCTTTTGGTTATTCTTAGAAACACAAAGGTATCAATTATCTATACACAATAAAAATTATTTTGAATGTGAATAATTTTGAATAATGCATGAAATTTTAATATTTTAGAAAGCATTAAAAGAATTAAGCGACGACGATTTTAATGAATTTATGAGAGGAATTCCGGAATTGGCGGCTAGAGTTGGAATGGGAAATGAATTTGCTTATTATCTTCCTTATGAAAATAGTCCTTATGAGATCCCAAGAAATAAATTTGAATTCGGTATTGCAATATCAAAGAATTTTAACAATTTAAAGTTTTACTTGAACATTTTAATTATAAAGGTCTGGACTGTCTCATTGGCTCTGGAAATTTCGGATTGATATTCAAGGCTAAATATTTGTTAGAAAATTCCCCATACAAATATGTAGCTGTAAAGACATTAAAACCATTTAGTGATATAAATTACTTCAAGTCGTTACTTAAGGAATTGAAAACCATGATATACATTGGGAATCATGAAAATGTGGTCACTCTTGTTGGAGCCTGCACGGAGAATTTAAAGAAACGTAACAGTTAAAAGATACAGTGCATGAAATACTATTTAATATTTTGGTGCTAATTCAAGTATTTATACACAATTTAAGGTGAAATCTACATACTCATGGAGTTCTGTTCAAACGGTTCGCTGCTGAGTTACGTCCAAAAATTTGAACGACATTATGTAGATGAAAATTGCGTAGCTGTTACAACAAAGTAAATTTTAACCTTTTACTAGCACTGTAGACATCCAGTAAAAAGCATTTTGATGAAATAACACCCTTGTAAGTAGAGCACTTATAGCAAATTTAGTTTTTCATGTAAAAAATGTCTTTTACTGAATTTAACCCATTTTGGTTCATTTCTGTCCAATTCGGTCCAATAAAGTCAAATTCGGTCCAATAAAGTCCAATTCGGTCCTATTCAGTCCAATAAAGTCCAATTCAGTGCAATAAAGTCCAATTCAGTTCAATAAAGTCCAATTCAGTCCTTACTTTGAAAAATGCTTATGTTACCCATAGCAGCGGAATTAATAATTTTATGCAATAATCCTATCAGTCATAGATAGACAGGTAGGTAAATTTATTGCTTTATCTCAGCCTGTGGTTATAATATAGAGATCACGAAATGTGGAATATATATTGTTCCTGTAATATTGAAAATCCAAAAATTGAATGTTTCCTTCTGATTTTTTGTGGGACAATGAAAAACATTACCATTTTTACAACTACTTTTAATTAGTGTGTTTATTTCCTAAGGCAACATGGTGTGATTATTGAGCAATGCGTTCAGTTTTCAATACAAGTAGTAAAGGGATTACAGTTTTTGAAGGAAAAACATGTAAGCTACAACACATTTCAATTTAATTCTATGATTATATATTTTTATATTAGTTTAATTATGTTATATAGATAATTCATGGAGACCTAGCTGCGAGAAATGTCCTCGTTACAGAAAACCTAGTGGCAAAGATTGCAGATTTTGGACTATCTCGTCAACTGTTAAATTATGAAAATTATATACAGAATAAGAAGGTTAATTTTATTTTCATCTAATTTTCATAAATAGTTTTAGAGGTTTTAAATAAGTGAAGTTCTAGGATTGTTGCATCCCTTGGAGGTGGGTGGCCATCGAGGCTCTGCAGTTTCAAAAGTTTTCGCACGAATCGGATATTTGGTCGTATGGCGTTTTGCTTTGGGAAGTTTTTTCTTTTGGACAAATTCCATTCTCTCATTTGGTTTATAACGACGAGTTTCTTATGCAGATATCAGAGGGATATCGATTGAACAAACCAACATTCTGCCCTCCCTTAATGTACTTGATTTATTTTGTAATTTAAAACATATTATACGATAATTGGTATTTTAACGATTGTTTTTTGTTCTAGATATAATAACATAATGCTGGAGTGTTGGAGAATTGAACCATGGAATAGAATTCAGTTAGGGAATGTTCAGGAACATCTTTTGCACTATTACTCTGCAAGTACTGTCAGTTCAAACGTACGTAGCTAACTTAATAATAACATTAGTGTAGATATTGCTATTTTCTATTTTACTGGTTAAACGTTTAAACTTACCTATACATGATTTCTATTTATTTTTTAGGAGTATACAGTACTGGAATGTAAAAATGCATAAGTGTGTGACTGAAGTAATAGTAGACTCAATTTCCAGTATTTAAGTTGTATCTGTATTTTTCAATCAGTTACGAGGTATTGAAAAATCAAAAATAAAAATAATTTAAAATAAATAAGTCAATAAATCGTGCTAAAGTAAGTTGGATCTGTAAATTCTATATACGGTATGAACTTTATAAATGTAGTGAGAAAATCTCCAGCATAAAATTAGTATGTAAAATTATATCTTTGTGAAACTGATAGGATGCAAATTAGTACTTGAACTTTTGTGCAGTGTTTTTGTAAATGTACGAGTCCAAGCTATCCAACCGCATAATTATTCTCTGAAAGCCGGATGGCATTCTAAATATATGGGACTTTGAGTTGATGAATCTTGATGTATGAAAGGTAAATGTGTCATCCCTATTCTATAAGTAACCCTACCTCAATACACCTTTTAAGAAATTTGAATTTCTGCTGTTCTCTAGAACAATACTTCTGCTCTCCTGTAAATAAAATTACTTTTTGGAGCTCATTTCGCCCTCATCTAAAGTAGGCTCATCTTTGACTTAGACTTTTTCACTATCACATGTTTAAGAAATTCTCCACCTAACGATTCTCATGAACTTGTGTTCTCAATCACCCAGCAAAGGTTTTTCAAAATTGAGATGTAGTATGATATTATTCAATCGAGCTTTTCAATGTATAATTTATAAAATATCTGCACAATTAATAGAAGTACGCATAAATTATTACATGTATACAACTAACTAATTGTATATTAAACTGTTGGGTTTTTGTAAGATCTGTCTCTGTTTTCAAAGTACAAACTAACAACTGTTTTACTTGAAATCGTAAACTGAATTTTGTTGTGTCATCTTCTTGTACCTGAGTAACATAATTGAATCGAGAATAAATTTTTAAACTTTATTCTTTATTTTGTAATGTAACCTTATTTTTATACACTAATTAGAAAGTTTGTAATTTTTACTTATACTTTTTTGTAGTCAAAAAACACGAAAACTGCATTTTAATTAACGTTATGTTAGGTATGTATAATATGCCGCAATAAATACTAAAAGTTAATATTTAATTTACAAAAATTGAATTGAATTATATCCTAATTATAGTAGCATCTTCCTTGATAATCCCTGATCTGTCCTGGCGCACAAGGGCTTCCGGCAGATCTTCTGTTTTGACATCCAGAATTATGTGGGTAGTCACAGGTTTGTGTATATCTGTTGAAGTGACTGTAGTAACCACAGAAAAACATCTCAGGCTTGCCCCAGTTGCATCGATAAAATACAGAGCAGTCGTTTGGATCAGGCACAATTGCAAAATCGCTTGTACATTGTCCACTAACACCTTCAAAGATAAAATATCACCATTAGAATTTGTAGCAATCAGCAATAAATTCTGTTTCATTTCATTCATTTCTTAATAAATTGGCAAAATGGAATTATATGCTCTATATTCCCAAAATTTAAGCCACAAAAGCAATAAAAAACTACCTTGAATTATGAAGAAGTACAACATCACCCCAGAGTATAAGCCTATCACCATTGTCTTCATTTTATAGATCATGAAATGAAACTTGCCAAAGAAAATAAATATTCTAAACCCCAGCAAAAGCCGTATTAGCCGTTTGATTTTGATGTGATATCCAAATACAACTGTCTATTTTGCGAGGAATGTATTATTCTATTAAAGACAGAAATTCACGAGTTTTGGTGTATTTTTTTTATTTATTCATATCTTAACCTCAACATCCCGTCTTAATAATTTCGGCGAATTTAATAAATCATTAATACGTTGACAAAAGAACTTGAGGCTTTGAGGAAAAATAAAAGATTCGATAGAAATGATGTAAACTAAATGTGTCATGATTCATGATGATTATATAGAACACGATGTTATTAGAATAGGTGACGGAATAAAATATTTGATTCTGTGCCTTATTATCAAGTACCTAATAAAAGACATCAATCCACTGAAAAAAATGTTAAATCACTAAACTACGCAATCGATATTTATTAAAATATTAAGTCAACATTTATTTAAAACATTAAGCGGTTTAAAATGTACTAGTACTAATCTCATACTTCATGGACGCAAAGTGCGCACATAATTATTCATAGAAGAACAAAAATACTCCGATTGGATCATTGCCACAAACCACAATATTACGAAGGAAAAAGATTCGAAATGGCATAATTTTTGTTGTTGTATTTAATGAATTGTCTTGATATATGAACAAATAAACTAGATTGAGAGTTTCGAGAGTAATCTAGTTCTACCGATTAAAAATATTTTCCTCCATTTAATATTCTAAAGGCAAAAATTAAGATGCGTGCTTCAAAGATCTTGCTGTTTTATAGCTTTCTGTTTGCTGTGTCTTTCTATGGTAAGGAAGAGCCACAATAATCCTTATCTTAAGTATCTTATACATGTTCTACAATATTTTATTACTATTTTGTCAACAGAAATCAAAGGCCAACAGGATGGTTCTCTATTTCAATGCCCAAGGTCCTTTGGGACTTTTCCTGATCTTTCCGCATGCAACGCTTACTACGTTTGCAATCATAATAATCCGATTCGATTCCAATGCCCTCCAACATTGTGGTATGCAGCTTGGCTGAAACAGTGTGACACCCCACAAAATGTTCTTCGTCAGCCAAATTTACCTTCAGGTAACAATGCATTGCAATGACCTAAATTACAATTACCTTATTTAATGCCAATTCATAATTTCTAGGTAGATTATATCACAGAAAAACTTTTTATGATATCTTTTTATATAGTAACTTGATGGATTAAAGATTTCTTCTCGTTGTATGTGCATAATTTTAGGTTCTATCGATTACGCGGGATGTTCGGTGAAATCCCCAGGGAGAGTGGAACCACAATGGCCTCAAACACCTCGAATTGTTACTTCACCAAGGACTGTTTTCAGTGGGTACTACAATAACGGTGGTCAGAGCGGCCAACAGCCGCCAAATACACGAAATCGGTATCAAGATTGTGTAGCACAATGCGCTGAAAATTCCAATTGAATTTACGGAATTTACTTACTGTCCCTGCTCATTACATTACTTATTATAGATATCAAAATATTCATAATATTATACGGATAAATGTAATTATAAATAAACTATTGTCTTCCAATTATCAAAAGGATCGACTGACAAATATTTGCCATATCATATCACTCATAAAATACTGATATTGCATAAACAATTAAAGTAGACAAAATAATTGAAAGCATTATCGTGTAGTACCTGATAATCAAAACCACAACAGCTCAGTTTCGATTCATTAAAATTCCTTGGATGGACTGGCGTAGTGTGTGTATGATCTCATTAATTACAAAATCGATATTTTCTGTTCATGACCTTAACTTAAACATCGGACCTAAATAATGTTAGATAGAAAAACACAATTTTATAATTATCTTTGTGCTATTTGGTTCCTTGTACACATTCTCATTAACAACTCTGTCGTCAATAGATTCATGTCGAAGAATTATATTCAGATGCTGTTAATTATTAAAATACATGACATAATCATTAATTCACTATTACAGTACACCACAAAGCGGATGCGGTTATTTAAATGACGAACGGATGATGGAAAAAATATGAAAAGTATATAGATATTGTATATTATTTTAGAAACGAGTGACTTAAAGGCTACTTAAGACGTTTACGCTTTTCCGAAACGATAGTAGTAGTAAGTAACTGGTTTTGTTGTAGATAATATTTAAATACGTAAGCAGTTTTGCATTCAAATATATACTATTCAAATCAATTTTGTCAGCAAACAAATAATTACTCATCTGTGCATAGATCAAGTAAAACTTGGCTAACCAAAAGATTTATCATGAAGCTCATTATTTTGTGTACTTTAGTCTTGATTTCATTGGAAAGTTGTAAGTGCAAGTTTTAATTAATTTATTTTTGTTATGTCAATTACAATTAATTAATACAACTATCTAACTATCTAAATAGGTAACAATCTAAACTTTCTGTAATTGAGGTGAATAATTATTAAAAATGTTGTTGTTGAAACTATTTTCCAGCATTTGCCGTTCATTGCGAAAGAAATAGTTACATCATCCCAGACCCATATTCATGTAAGCACTTTTACATCTGCAATAATGGATCCCCGGTGCACCAATCTTGTGGTGCTGGGACATTTTATGATGCTAGAATAAGACAGTGTACCTATAAGTATAATGTCCTCTATCATGGAAGAAAACGCCGTAGTTATTGTAAGTACTTATACTATAGTTCAACACTATTTATGGAAAACTATATATTTAATTATTTTATGCAATATTTATCAACGAAGGTCCACCGGGAACTTTGCCATCGTGCGAAGGATGGTGTGTAAATCAATTTTCTGGATGAGCAATAAAAACGACATTTTAACACTCATTGTACTCGATAACTATATCAAACCACTTATCATTCAATTTATATTTTGTTTACCTTCCATATGCTATACAGTGTAATGCAAACATGTACAGCAACAGCATACTTGCCATATATAGTATGTACATGTAGCATTTAGAACGGATGATATGACTCTGAATACAATTTATGCATAATGACATCATACCTAACATACTTAAATTACACCTCTAACAAATTTACTTCGGGTTTAAATCATTCGAAAATCCGCCAAAATACTTCTAGTTAATATAAATAGGTGTATATGGTCAAAGTCTACTTACTCAACCAAACAATGAAGGGGTGGAATGGTAACTAACAATAAGGTAGGTTTGCGTAGGCGTTTCATAAAGAACAAATGTTAGACAAACAAATTTAAATGTAGATTGTAAATCAAACATAAAAGCTTGGCAAGTGGCAAAAGATATGTAATAATGTCACAGCAATGTCACAGTTGTTTTCTAGTATGACCTTGGGACATTGTATAGATCGTCTTATTACACTCGTAGTCCACTTACTCACATAATAGGAAATTGTAAGCCAAAAAGAACGTTTGCAAGTTGCCAATTCACTGTCATATTTAGGATTTAGCAGCATAATATAATGTAGTAATAGAGTAACGATGACTTATGGCAGCAATTTAACATTCATTCATGCACATTATTATTTTTGATTTTCTGTCATTTAGTCATGTCATGAGGAAAAACGATCCTATGCTTACAAAATACGAATTTAGGATTTTGTTTCCCTATATAATTGTCGCAGGTGTAATTCAAAAAAACATTTTGTACTGAATTGAATAGAATACATATATTTAATCTTAAAACTGAGGAAGCAATAGAAGTTAATTAGGTATTACTAGACTAATTGAAGATACCTAGTAGCTTCAGAGGTATTCTAATCGCTGAGAGTCTTATATATAAATAGAACACATTTTAGCGTTATCTTTCATAACACGTTTATATATGTAATCCTTTATTACATCTTTAAAACTTTTTATTTTATTGGAAAAAATCAGGTAAATTCAATCATTTCTATAATTAGACTAAGACGTTATTAGTATTTTTAATTTAAATATATCAATGCTTCCTCATATGAACTTTTTCAAGAACTTAAAACTCGTACTGGTACCTTCTGTTGAAAGCTTTTTGAATTTTCAGTTTTAGCTCGCCGAAGGAAGAGAGCTTATAAGACCCCACGCAGCCCGTCTATCCGTCCTTTCGTAATCTACGATAGCTAACAGGGTTTTAATAATAATTCATTTTCTGTGCAGATGCTCTTCGAAATGTCTCACTATAAGATTTGCTGTTACTGTCTCTTTATTTCCAGTTTATTTATTACAACGATTGCAGTTGGGGAAATTAGGGTGGAGGAAACAGAAGTTCTGCTGGAAAACAGGACTAATCCGAACCAAACAATGATTTTAGGAGAGAAAATGAATCAGAGCTCAATAGAAGATCTGTTGGCAAGTCTTGATAATGCAACCTTAAACTGGATCACAGTAGACTATGGAATAAGTACAGATTCTTCTGTTATGGCTGATTTCAGTGTCAGTAATTCTACAAAAAGCAAAGCTGATCGGGATGGAAGGTCGTTTTGGCAACTGGGAGCATTGATTGGAAAATATACCGAATTTAATCGCTTCAAGTTCGTCAATTATGGTAACTACTGCGGATGGGGAGGTTCGGGTATTCCAACAGATCGATGCGACGAATGCTGTAAGAAGCACGATGAATGCTACGGTAGACTGAACAAACACGATTGCAGCTATTATTTAGGATCATACAACTACGGTGAATCTAATGGACAGCCTTATTGTAAAGATTCCACTGAAAAATGCAACCGCAAAACTTGTGACTGTGATACGGGATTTATAAAATGCTTAAATGAAAAATCAGGATGCAGTTTTTAAAGGAAAGATTTTCAAGTTTTTTCACCCCCTAAAGTTAACTCTACATAACCATTTCTTTATAAGTTTGTTGACATTTTAGTGATTTAGTTCAGTTCTAATTTTTACTTTAAAAATTTGTAAACAGTATACTACAGGAAGCCGCATTCATTCACAGGAGGTCATTCGCATGTAGATAAATCTAAAGCTACTGTGTGCATAATATGTTAAAATGGTGATACTAATATCCCTATCGAGGGAACTCCCTCCTATATTTTACATAAATGGGCTCCTCCCTCCTATATTTTACATAAATGGGCTCCTCCCTCCTATATTTTACATAAATGGGCTCCTCCCTCCTATATTTTACATAAATGGGCTCCTCCCTCCTATATTTTACATAAATGGGCTCCTCCCTCCTATATTTTACATAAATGGGGTCCTCCCTCCTATATTTTACATAAATGGGCCCAAAAGTACCACCACGGCAATATTTATGAATTGCCATGGTGATAATTACTACATTAATATTATTACTACATCAACAATGATTGTATATACGCGGACATTTACTTTATGAAAGTTTCACATAATACACGTAATCCTACAATAGTAAGCAGGAATATACACTTACAAACAATGTAATGATACATTCTCAAATGAATTTCAGCATTAAAATATTTCACGTTGCATGATAATGTTATCATTTCTTATCAATTGTTTGTATGCTAAGTTCATCCGGTGTCTATCAGCTATAATTGTTCATGTTAACTCAGTAATTTTGTTCATAATGATACTGATTATTGAATTCGCAGTTAATCATCAACAAACTATTTCAGTTGTATTTTTTTATATTCTGATCAACCCATAAATTATTCGATTAAAAACTTGTACACCAGAGAACGCAAACAAAGTATCTGGCAATTGGAGCTTGAACCCTGAAAACTTGTAAGTAAAGTAGTATTGTATTTTTATTTAACTTATTTTTTCTATTGATATCTTATAATAAGGTAAAAATCTAAAATCTTTATAAAATACTTTATAATAAAAAAGACTCCCTTTTTCACTTAAACTTATTTCCCTTTTTAGCAATGCATAAAGAAGTAGTGAACTTAAACCATTCAAGAAGCCAGCCAAAATAGTTAACGTGAAATAGTGAATGAAAAGCAAGTCTAGTCTAGCTACCTACATAATAAGCGACAAATTTTATTTATTTTTAATTAATTGCAACTTTTAAAAATTAAAAAAAATCAAAAATGAAACCTTTTTACAATTTTGAATCCATATTTTACAAAAAGCCAAGAGTATGCACAACAGTAATACAGGGTGAAGTAGAATGAACGGCTTTATTTGAACTGAGTTCCATTATCCGTTAAGTTAAGTACCATGTAGGATATTATGATATCAAACAAAAGTCATATGGGTTAATAATTAGTGCGTCAATAATTTATTCGGCATGACTTTAAAAGGTTGGCACGCGTATTCCAAAATTATAACAGCCTGATAATTGATAAGATAACTTCTTTATAATAATATATAATATGATAAATATATATAATATGGTAATAACTAGGGAGACGATACTAGCACCATCGATTAAACTCAGTCTAATTATCCTAGCTTTGAAAAATTATTAAAATCGAACATCCCAAGCAAAAGATACTGCAATAAAAGCGAAACTTGTAAAAATGAATTTATGTGATATCTTTTGAATGGGAGGTATGATTTTAATAAGATTTCAAATCTAGGATAATTAGACTAGTTTTAATTGATGGTAATAGTATCATCTCCCTGAAAAATATTTTCGATAGAAAACGAAAAAATATATTAAAAGGAGAGGCATGGGAAGTAAATAGCGGTAAAAATATAAAAATTGCGTGAATTTTCATTCCTAGTTGATGCCCACACACACAGGTCGACTTTCTTCGCTTTGGAATAACAGAGAGTAAAGACCTATTCGTAGCACAATTTCTAGCACTATGTGCTGGGAGACATATACGACAAGTTATATTCTAGCACACCTTCTACCTCATTGTGCTGTGAAACTGCTAGGTTATAAATGGTTATTTCCAAGCACATTTTAATGTGTAAAAAACTGCTTGAATATAAACCAGCTATATCCTAACAGTTTCATGCTTTCCTCATTGTGGTGTAAACGTACTAGGAGTAGGATATAACGAATATGTCCAAGCACAGCTTATATAAGTTTGCTAGGCAACGGTCCTAGAATATAACAAGTTATATCCTAGTGGGAGAACCCCAAATTGTCAACACCTTTTTGTCAACACATTGATTATACATGGGTAGGTTATATTAGAGTAGGTCATAGTGTTGACAAAAAGGTGTTGACAATTTGGGGGAGAATCATCCTAGGATAGTGTGCTACAAAAGTTTGCTTACTTAGGTCCTTAACAGATACTAGTATAGTGGAGTCTACAGATTACCTATTTTACTCTTGCTGGTGCAATAACACCGAAAATACCCTTGGTCACTAGTAGTGGAAGAAAGTCTAGCGGCTACTACTCTTTGATATCATATCATCAAATCATACATATGCATGAGATAAACTTCTAATATTTCCTAGCTAATGCATGAATTTATTACAACTAAATGGAGTACCTACATAATTACCGACATGCAAAATAGTCTATTATAGATGAAGCACTGATTGGTACAATGGTACATATGTATTTATTATTACATTTCCAGGTCAAAGAGGAATGGAAGAAAATCTTCACGAAACACAATTAGGTAAAAATGAAGCATATTTCATTTCCTGGTTGGAAGAGCTTTCGCTGGTTGGAAAAAGATTAGAGTCGATACAGTCCTACATAAACTCTATCATCTCGTCAAAAGGACCAGTGGAATATGAAGATGTAATAAAGTCAGAATATTTTGATTGGAAAATTAACACGTTTACTAGAACTATTAAGCCTGTCGTGGACGCCTTTCTAAGTATCTCGTTTGGAAATGGAGATATTGCGAAGAAAAATATTTCTTGGGTTGAGAAAATAGTGAATCATTGCGTTGATAAAAATATTTTTTCTGGAGAATATGCTCAAGGAATCAGGTATCTGTGTAATCTACTCAAAGTTGATATAAATCTTAAGTTTCCAACACTAGAGGAAAATGATGAAGTGTCAATGTCAACTTCATTTGGCGATCTTACTGACAAAGGCAAAACTATGGTTTGGTTGGCCAAGTGCAAATTTAGAGATTTGTTCAAGGAGGATAATTCCACTATTCTGAACCAGGTCTAACCAATAAATAATAAATCTGATACAAAATGTTGGTATATCCCATTCAGTTACATTGTCTGCTTAACGTTACAAAGTAAAAAACCAATAAGTTATCATGGCTGCTACAAAGTAACAAACCATTTTATAATGACTGCCACAATGTAACAAACCATTGTATCAGGAGATAGCCATCATACAATGGTTAGTTAATTTGTAGCAGCCATGATAAATTGGTTTGTTACTTTGTAATGCTAAGCAGACGATATAACCGATGTCTGAAATGTAAAAATATTTAAATTTGTTGTAAGTTTGGTAGAATATAAACTAGTATCTGTGTATCCATGCAGATAATTGGCTTGGATCCAAACTATTGGCTTTGGTCTTGGAAGTTGTCTAATGAATTAAGATACACACGTAAAGATGACATTTCTCCCAGTGATGAGGAAATAAAAGCAATTTTACGCTCGATAGAACTATCTAAGTCAACAGAATTTCATGCAATGTGTATCTGCGACTTTTGTGTAGTTTTAGCTGAACTTTTAAGCCACAGAGTTCAGAACGATCTTCCACACACGGCTCTTCATGTCAACAACAAAACTATAACATCCAACCAAGAATTTATTGATTTTATACAAACACAAGCCAGGTAAGACTTTTATCTTCAATGCAGTAATAATTAGGAAGAAAAATACATCAAAATTTTAGACTGTAATGCAACGTCAGAAACAGAACCTATATCACCTTTTTAACGTTACATTGCGCAAACCATTTTATCATAACTTTACAACAATGTCAAATATGGTGACAGTAACTAATAGAAGTGGAAATATTTTCCATGCAATAACCAATTTATTCATAACATTTTGAACTGGCAAATACCGAAATACCTAACATGATGGCAAACACTATGAAGGAATTCAAAACAAAATATAACAAACAAGTGATAATTTGATGTGCGCTTTCAGTGACGCTTTGAAGAATCAAAACACACATCTCGATGCAACAACTATTAGAAGATACGAAATCATATTTTCCGAGTTTTTTCCGCCAGAATTTCGTAATTTTGAAGAGTCAATGAAATACAACAAAGCGTTTTTAAAGATCATCTTTAAAAACTGTGACGGAAAGCCTGAAAATAAAGTAAATATATTTTATTTTTATAAATAATAATTTTATTAATTAGGGGAGTTGATGCACAATAAATCGGAAGATTAGTAATTTAAATTATAAAATTAATCTGTAGACATATTTTTACTATTTATCTGTGGGCATTTTTCCTTTTTGAAATGCACATTTTCTAGAACTCTAAGACGACGTTAGAAGCCATTAAGCTAAACAATGATTAAACAATTTTCAGAATTTTCTTTTCGAACGTAAAAAAATATACCGTGACTTCATGTACCTGATCCCAGAATTGTTAAAATCACGGGATCAAAACTCGGAAAAACTAAATGACTTATTTGCGACGATTTGGGAATATACACTTTGGGATGAACACGAAGATTATTCGCTACACTTTTTACACGGATGTTATTTCTCCATTACAGAAGACGTGGAAAACGCTTTACTGCACTGGATGAAAATGGATTTTAAAAATGCTGTTTCATCGGACGTTCCATTTTTCCAATTCATCGATTTTTCTGTAATCCATTTATAAATTATAATATAGTATAATGTATTATATCTCAAATCCAAGAATAATTTTAAACCGTTGCAAATATATTTTTTGACAGTACACACTTCGCATAAAAATGTACAATGATTGGCCTGAAAGTGTTAATTTCCACTTTGATAAAGTGATAAATGAAATACAGAAACGATTAAATCAAGAAATTGATTTGCCAGAAAAGGAGAAACTCAGTACACTAAAATTGAAACTTGAGGGGGCACTAAAATTAGAAACCCACAATAGTCTATCTACAGTTGCAGGTATGGATTATTACTGAAAATGGAAAGCTGGTTTCGGGCTTAGTATCACCAACAAGACATTATCATTATTTCTCAGATTATTTGTTTCATAACTGATTGATATTTGTTTCAATTTATATATGAAGATGGAATATCGGATTTAAGTACCAAAATTAACGAAATCAATGTTAATTGTACGGTTCCTGAAGAAAAGGACAATGAAGATTTAATGTCCCTTGAAGATGCCCAACAATTTCAGATGGAACTAAATAACTGCGAAACTTACTTCATAAATTGGTTGAATGGTTATGAGATGACCGAAGAAAAACTTATCAAAGTTACTGCTTCCCTCTACGATCAAAGTGAGGAACCAGAGTACTTGACACAATTGTGTGTAATGGAGGAATTCTTGGTTTACGAGAACAATACATTAGAAAAGATTATTGTATTCCTGGTTGAAGCGTTTTTAAACATTTCATTTGGAAATCTGGATCTTGGGAGAAAAAATATTTCATGGGTGGAGTACGCTGTGAAGCACTGCGTCAACAAAAACATCTTTTCTGAAGAATATGGCAAAGGATTTAATCACATGTCCAAATTATTGAAAATCCATTTAAAATTAAAACAGGGAACTCTTAGGCAATGTGATTCCGAACACGTTTCGTCAGATTTGTTCTCCTTGTTGTCAAATAAGGGAAAGGCAATGATTTATTTCGCTGAATTTGTTTTATTTGGTATTTTGCCTGCAAGAGAAAATGAGAAAGTCCCAATTCTGAAAAAGGTTGATAAAATTTTAATTTACATCTTCATTGATGTCTCAATATTTTGAATCAGCACCAAGCCTTTTAGTTGCACATTAGACATCAACATAGTTTTTAAATATTATTTTACTTTATTGCAGTTGATCAACCTTGATAACGAAAATTATCTATGGAGCTGGGAAATGTTTCTTGAGTTAAATTCTGTGCGCCGAGGAAATACCCTTCCAAGCCAAGACGAAATAGAAGCAATTTCAAAAGCAACAGAATTGGCAATTTCACCAGAAATGCATTCTTGGTTTGTATCATTTCTGTGTTTGATTCTGGCAGAATTTGTGGCTTATAGGATAAATAATGACAAACCGAACGGAAAAATTGTTAGTGGAAATCGAGTCTTTGATACAAATGAAGAAGCTGTTAATTTCATCAAGGACAATGCAAAGTTTGTGATTTTTGGTTTCTTAGTAATTCTTCTGTCGTCTGATATCTAATAATATCTAATTCGTTGATGAGGTCTTCAAAGATGAAGTAATAGTATTTTATATCATTTTTCATTTCAGAAAAAATATTAACAACGAAGACATCCAAATAAAGGATTGCCACAACCAATGGATAATAATGAAGCGATACTTAAGAATTTTCGAGGTAATATTGCCATTTGCTATTAGCGACACAGATTTGGCCAACAAGTGTAAAATATTATACAAAAAATTGATGCCTGAAATAAAAAATCGCGACTACGAGGTAAAATATTGCTTTTACTACATTGAATTATGTAATTGCCAAATGAAATCATTTTTTATCTCCAGGCTTTTTATGTTTTTGAAGATTTTTCTCGAGCAAGGGAAGAAGGATTATCGTTTGTCGATTGATATTTTACAAAACCTTTTAAGCAAACCCGAAAACAATTCCAACAAAATCCAATCAATTTTTGCTGCCATTTGGAAGCCAGATCAAATTTGGAAAGAACATGAAATATCTTCTTTACATTTTTTGAATGGATGTTACTTCGTAATGACCAAAGATGTGAATAATGCACTAATGCATTGGATGCAAATGGACCTTAATTGCGAGACGGAGTCAAAATTTCTATTCATTGATTTTGTAGTAAGTTTTCCTGCAACAATTAATCAATTGTTTCTTACAATCTCCGAACTGTATTAATAGATACTTTGCTTTATCATTTACATAAATATAATAAGTATGATTTTTTAAATCTCATGAAAAACAACACATTCCTTGATTTCTCATTTGTGTAGAAACTGCATCGAATAATGGCGTCCTATGATTGGTCTGACCAATTTAAATTAGATATAGTATATGATGAAATTATAAAGCGTCTACTTGAAAACACTACTGCTGATGCAGAAAAAGAAAAGTTGACATTGTTAAAACTCAAAATGGAAAATACAATGAAAATTGGTGCTCTATGCTGCAGAGATGAAAGTGGAGAAGGTAATTACGATTATATCATACATAGCTTAGCATAACAATAGCAAAGTAAAAAGATATACAAGGCCTTTAGTAATTAACGTTCATAAATAATTGTAAATTTTTATTGGTTAACACTCAAGATGAAGAAATTAACGAAGATGTTCAATATTTTGGGGAAATTGAAAACTTGCCAATGGAAGCTGAAAGCTTACTAAATTGCGAAAATTACTTCATACTTTGGCTAGATGACTATAAAATGACAGAGAAAAAGCTAGATTCAATAACAGAATCTTTGTACCAGCTAATACCTCCGCCCAATCAACAAACGGAAGAAGAGGTCAAAGAGGACTTCGAGATCTACACTATGCTAACATTCCAAAGAGTCATTACGCCTTTAGTTGAAGGATTTTTGAATATCCTATGTGGGAATATCGACCTCGCTACAAAAAATATCTCTTGGGTTGAGTATGTAGTAAGCCATTGCTTAGCAGCGCATGTTTTTCCTGAGGAATATGCCGATGGAATTAACTATCTCTGCGGCTTGACGAAAATTCATGCACATTTGAAATTGGGTGATTTGGGTGAAAGAGAGTACGCAAATCATGACAATAATTTTGCAACACTTACTGATAAAGGAAAATCGATGGTTTTAGCGGCCAAATGGATTCTAAATGAACAAATTCATGATCGTAAAATACAAGCTGCGGATGATTTGAAAAAGGTTGTTTATTGTATTCGAAAAATTTATTTTAATCCTGAATTTATTGTTTGGCTGATTAATTATCGAAAGTAAGGAATTACTTATGGATTTCACTTTTTTAGGTAGTGAATTTGGATAAGGAAAATTGGGTTTGGAATTATGTTCTATGTAACAGATTAAGGTTTTTACGACGTCAAGGTATTCATTCAAGTCCAGATAAAGAAGAAATCGACGCAATTGCTAGAGCGGTAGATTTCTCTAGTTCAATGCCAGCCTATCATCCAATGTGCATCTCTGGATTATGTCAATGCCTGGCAGAAATCTTAAACCATAGATTTTATCAAAGACTTCCTAATGGCCCCGTTGACATTGGGACTAAAATATTTCAGTCAGAAGAAGAAGTGATTGAGTACATAAAGAATAAAGCAAGGTAGCAATTTATATTATAATTAAATTGTCCATGAAATGTTTAACTTTTAAAATGTTATCACTTAACTTCTAATAGAGAGGCTTTTATGAATGACATTGGTTTTCCTGAAGCAATCCGATATGGAGAAATATTTTCATCTTTGCTTCCTTTTAAACACCGGGATAATGATTTGGCCGAACGTTGCTACAATTTGTGCTTGGAGAGATGGCCATCGAATAGCAAAGCAAATCACAGAATGGGAATTTTACAGCTTTCTGGGGTAATGATAAATACTGCTTAACTTTTAATTTTAATTTGAATATTAGTCCATTGTAAATGCAGTAGTAACAGAACCGACTGGTCTGTGGTCAATTATTAGAAATAATCATTGGAGCCTGTCTGTTATGGTCTCTATTAGTGGTAGTCTCTATTATATTGGCTCAGGGAACAAAAAAGGACCTTTTTTGCCTTTTTTATAAAAAAGGTAGGAGTACGATTTTAAAAAAGCAGTCCTTTTTTGCCTTTTTACCTTTTTTGATGCAACAGCGTGCCCCATTTACTTCCAATTTGCATGTAAATAAGGTTAAAAAGGTAAAAAGGACTGCTTTTTTTGAAAAAGTAGTACTTTTTACCTTTTTTGTAAATTAGGAGTACCTTTTTTGTTTCCTGTATTGGTTATATAGTAAGAAGCTAAACATTCGGTACTAACTCAATTTATTTTGTTGTTAAACCATTACATGTACAGAAATTTGATGTAAATAAGGCGATCCATTATTTTAAATTGGCCATTGAACATAGTCCAGTCAATTTCCCTGCAAGGATTGATTTGATACAAACATTACTGGGATCTCCTAGAGAAAATCAAGCCGAAATTGAAGATAATTTTCGTACATTTTGGGAAAAGGAAGAATTCTGGGGTGAAAATGAAAAGTTTTCTATTCATTTCTTAGAAGGATGTTACTTTGCTATGAAAGATGAAATACCTAGGGCTGTGTCTAATTGGATAGCTCATAACTCCAACACTCCTTCGGACAGAACAATCGACTTTCATGTACGTAGTTTAAATTGCATGTAATTACTTCAACCTATATTTCCATTACTCTATACCGTTCGTTATTACTATTGTTAATTACACTTAAAAACCATTTCAGCAACTGGAACGTATTTCTAAGCGGCACAAGTGGCAAAGAAGCGCAAACTTAAATTTTAGTAAGATAATTGACGAAATTATGGGGCGACAGAGGACAGCGACCGTTGAGGCTGCAGAATTATTAGAACGCTTGAAGCAAAAAATACAAAACGTGAGAAGACAGACAACCAGAAACACGTATAGGCACCATTATGTGCCAAATGTCAATGCCGTTCAAGAACCTGCTGCACCTCGGCGGAATGTATACATTCCTCCTCACCTTCGTCCAAGGCAAAACCAAAATAATGGACAACAAAATCAAGGAAACTGGCGATAATTCAGGAGTTAGTTCAGGATAATAAGAATAATAGAAATCACAAAATTATAAGAACAAGAAAATAAAAATCTAAATATATATACTAGCAAAAAAACATATTTCCCAATTAGTTCATACAAATCATAAGTTATTAATATTTGAAACAAATAAAATTACTTAGATAATAAACCTTAACTCCTCTTTTGTCTGCACCCCCTCTCCCCTACTGGATACGTGCTTGTCCATGATATAAAAAAGTATCCAGTTTTGGAGGTCCACCTCTCATTATTAAAACAAAAAATGACTCAATGTAATTAATAAAATATCCTGGGGTTTTGTCATTCAGTAATTACAAATTGCACTCATAGATTTATTGTCCTCCTCCTACTCCTCCAAACTACTCTTTGTTGTATTTGTATGATCACCGTGGATAATATCGCATCAATTATGATATTCAGCATTAATGATCTTTTTATCCCAAATTATGAAATTTATCCACGGAAGCAAAAATAAAAAAACAAATCCAATTTTATTTTACCACGCAAAAAGAGTCAGAAAGTATTTTGGCCACCTGGTAAAAATTGCTGAAAAGGAAAATCACAGTTGTTGTAAATTTTGTATGCTAAGACCGTAGTGAACGCAATATATGTAACAATTCTTTAAATAATTTCAGATTGTCATGTAATTACAATGCAGATTTTTTAAATAGATGGACAAATTTCCAAATTAAAAATTATCTTATCAAAAAATGAACGGAGTAATATTTTCATAGTTTAATTATTATAATTATTAAAATTAGTCTAGGGCCCCTTCCGGAGATTGCTATTTCGTTCAAGACCACATTTAAATGGAATATTATGAATGCTGCAGCATTGTCATAATTTGGAGATTGCGGTTGTCTATAAAATTCTCCCTTTGCTATTTAAAGATCTGTGGAAATTTAACATACATTATTTATTTCTTCAAAACAAAAAGTTTTTGGCATCTAAATAGTCGTGAATCATTTAATTAATGGTTTCTGTTTCATGTAAGATGTAGATCGAATGTTTATTACTTTCCTATTCCTGTGTTCCATCATTCATGCATATCAGTTATAATGGCATAGTTCCAAGTACATGGTTATGATTATGATATTGTATTATACCTAGTTCAAAAGGGTTTACTTATCTCATAGTGGCTTCAAGTCTAAGTATAGGGCTATCAGTACTATAATTCGTATTAATTTCATTACATAAGCTGTATTACTTTCAGTATAGATACACCAATGTATGCATGTATGTTGGTATATTGATCCATCTATCTGTGTATTCAAAGGGGAAGTTGTCTACAGTTTGCACCAACTGGACATGTACATGTAATTTAGATTCTGGATGACTTTGAACGGTATTCTATACCTGTTATACATTAAATAACTTTGTCTAAAGAGATTCAATACAGAATATTATGCTTAATTAATATTTACACTGAAAATTCTAAGATGAGAAAGACTTGAACTGGAACTGGAATTAGACATGCGTGAAGTACTAGTATACGATACATGTTACAAAGTAACTGCAAGGTCAACAAAATTCATTTGGTGATTAGCACTCCAAGCTCACCGTTTTCATTGCTTCGCTTAGGGGACAAAAGAAGTAGGAGTAAGATTTTTTAAAAGCAGTCCTTTTTTGCCTTTTTACCTTTTTTAATGTAGCAGAGTGCCCCATTTACTTCCACTTTACATGTAAATAAGGTAAAAAAGGTAAAAAGAACTGCTTTTTTGGAAAAACTTTTACCTTTTTTGTAAAAAAGGAGTACCTTTTTGTTCCCTGAATCTCTACCAATAATTATAATAACAGTTGGCAAGATTATTTCTTATTAGCAAATATTCAAAATTAGAATTTTGGTTAAAAAAGGGTGATAAATGTCAATAAATTGACATTAGATTAAAACATTTCAAACCAAGCAAATTTAATATTTAAAAATGACGGTGAGTGTGACAAGGATCTTCGGGTTTACCTGCACTTTTGCACTCTGTGATAACATTTTCCCTCCAGCCAAAGTTCCATCTTCAGATATATCACCCGATAACTCCATTTCAAGAAACTCGAGATTTGAAAATAGCCCAACTGTTCCTATTGTTACTCTTCTAAAACATTGGCCATCTTCCAATAATGAACGGGAGGAAACTGTCCAGTTGAGAGGATATTATTCCAGAACTGTTTATGGAAGGTCCATTTCCATTTTCGAAGGAATCCCCTACGCAAGACCTCCTGTAGGCATCCTTCGCTTTCAGGTAACGAAAGCCAATTTAATTGCAATGCATTATAATTCGAGCAAATTTAAATCAAATTTTAATTGCAGGTATAACCAACAAAAAGCCGATTTATTTGATTTTAAAATTGGGGCTAAAGTTCAGTTTAAATTGTTTCGTCGGGAAAAATAAAATAATAAAAATATACAATTAGTTGATAATAATTATACAGGAAGCTGAGAAGAAAATAGATTGGCCCGAAACATTTGACGCTAAGAAGAAGTCATCATCTTGCATTCAAATGGACCCATTAAGATTTTATAACGTCATTGGAAAGGTTTAACATTACTTTATCCGTATGCATAGAATTTGGCATTTAAACGATAACCTGAACCTTATTCCGTGCATTACAGAGAAAATGATTTTAAATTCAAATATTAATTGCTTACAGGAGGATTGTCTCTATCTCAATATTTACGCACCCCGTCAATCTGTAAGGGACATCTTCAACATTTTCATTTTTTGCTAACGAAATAATAATCCTATTAGAATAAGATAAATGACTTTGATTGAATCACGGATAAAATAACTTTAATTTCACGATTTTTTCATCCCAAAGTAAGAATAGCATAAAAATTGAAACGGATGTTTTAACAGAAATTAAGGACGGGAAAGAAATATCCAGTGATGATCTATATACACGGAGGATTATTTTATCAGGGCACAGGAAATGGTTATGGACAAGCCTATATACTAGATAAAGATATTATTTTAGTGACCATCAATTACCGTCTGGGACCCTTTGGTAACAACATTTTAAATGACTTAAAATATCAGCAAATTGCAAAAGACATGCTTTAATGGAGCTTTTGAATAAAAGGATTTCTAAGCACTGGAGACGATCGTTTACCTGGAAATCTTGGACTTAAAGATCAAGCACTGGCCATCAATTGGGTCTACCATAATATAGACGCTTTTGGTGGTGACTCCAGCAGAATTACCTTGTTTGGGCAAAGCGCAGGAGGATCCTAAGCACATCTGCAAATGATGTCTACTCGTGCAAAAGGTTTGCAAATTCTATTTATATTTCAACTTTTAAAATGATTCAGATAAGTGAGGCTAATAATTCAATGTCTTTCAGATAAAATATTTAGTGCGATATTGCAAAGTGGAAATGCTTTTAACCATTGGGTATTTCCTCCAGGACCAACCTGACTAACAAGTTTGCATCTAAATTGGGCTGTGACCCCTCGTCTCCAGATTTAGTACAATGTCTTAGGGCAATCTCTGCAAGAAGACTTGCATCATCCCAATACAATCTTTTTGTAAGTTTTTATCTAATAATTTCATTTTCGTCAGGATTCGAATAAATATAATACCAATTTTAAAATAAAGGAATGGAGGGAAAATCCTAGCGTTCTATTTGGCGTTGTTGTTGAGCATCAACACAAAAATGCATTTATAACTGAATCACCTGAATATCTGTACAAAACGGGCCAAGTGGCCGATATTCCCATAATAACTGGAGTCAATAAAGATGAAGGCGACCTTTTCTCACTTAGTAGGTTCCTGTTCTCAGTTCTCCAGCTTCAAACTAAAAATAAAAACATGTCCCTTGTCGACGACTTACTTCCATGTTCAATAATTTAATTAAACAATATTTGACAATTACAAACCAAATATTAGAAGAGCTGAATTTTAATTAACCAAAATTATATTAAGTTATATACCTGGGATTATCAACGCGCTCATTTCTGAGAAATCTCAATCGAACTCTTCCTGTTGCTCTGGTATATCCGGAAAATGATTTGGAAACAACCAAGAAAATAAAGGAATTTTATTTAAAAGATTTTGATAAACCGAGTCTGTCTGGATACGAAGCATTGGGTAATATGGGTCAGGTAATCATATATTTTATGTAGAACAAGAAGTAATTAGTATAGTCACTTATTATGTACAACTTTATAAACATATAGTAACTAAAGCATTTTATAAAATGAGTTTAGATGTTGGGGGATTTATTTTTCTACACTGCATCTGATAAGATACTCGACTGGCACACGAAATGGACCTCATCTCCTGTCTTTGGCTATTTTTTGAGTTATCAAGGCAAACATGGGGTGGCAGAAAAATTTCACGTTCCAACTAATCAATTCGGTATAATTTCCCAATCTTATATTCATTGATTAATTAATTGATTAATTAATTGATAATGAGAGAATGCAACTTTGTTGCATTCCCTATTTCTCTGTTTCTTCCCAAAATGCCCAGCAAGCAATAGACTAATTTGCATCATTATCTATTACTTGCTGGACGGAGTTCATTTCCCTCCCCACCTGATTGGTCAGGTACTGTGAGTGCATGTGTCCCTACAATGCTTATGACACTGACAACAACAATTATAGTAAGCATAAGAAAATTATGAATTTGATTGAAATGATGATGACAATTCGAAATAATGCCACTGTGGGCGGAAAAGCTGTGTACCAGCCGAAAGACAAAAAGAGAGTCTAGGGCAGAAGAATGTCCGCCGGTTATCAGCATAGCATAAGAAAATCGTGTAGATTTTCTTATGCTTACTATAATTGTTGTTGTCAGTGTCATAAGCATTGTAGGGACACATGCACTCACAGTACCTGACCAATCAGGTGGGGAGGGAAATGAACTCCGTCCAGCAAGTAATAGATAATGATGCAAATTAGTCTATTGCTTGCTGGGCATTTTGGGAAGAAACAGAGAAATAGGGAATGCAACAAAGTTGCATTCTCTCAATAATATATTGCTGTAATTTATATTTGTAAACAATTATGTGCATCCATTATAATTGATTTCATGTCTATAGGGGTGATGCATCTTGACGATATGCAGTATATATTCAACAGTACTGATTATTTTTACCCTCTGAGCCCAGAGGATAAGGATTATAGCATTGTTGAGTACATAACAACGCTGTGGACAAATTTTGCTTCAAGCAGGTATGTCAAAATAATGCAAGTAAAAAAATTGAATACGAGCACATGAAAATTTATTTTCCAGGAGATATTTATAAACATTATTATTATGACTAAAATAGGATGCCGTCTCTACAGAATGCCAAACAATTCCCACTCGATTTTGATACTTCAAAGTTGTTGTGGACAAAATTCGATTCGAAGGAACGGAATCTACTGAATATCAATGAACGATTGTCTATGATACGACAGCCATATAGACAACGTATCCTATTTTGGAAGTCCACCCCTTACTATTAAAATATAGCAATGCTTGCTGAATGCCAAATACAATCTGGGATTTGTGTAATGTAAACTAATGTATTAATAATTACATACATGTTGTCATGTCCGAATATAGAACAGTTCCATGCAAATTCCATTTACAAACTTAAAAATACCGTTCTCTATCAATATGGACCATCGACCTCCAGGTTTCCTCTGCACAAAGTAATTTATTATTGTGGTATTCAAAGCTTCAAGAAAGTTATTTATAATCTGATATTATCAATAGAGAAATTAAACCGTAAATTGGATTTTAACATTTAAATACTTCGAATTTCTTGCAACAAAATTAAAATAATAGAAACATTAATAACCATTCGGGTACAGGGCCCAAGTCCTGTAATAAATAAAGCTTTTGGTTTACGAAGAAAAATATTATTTTTCATAATGCATGAAATTTCTCACATAGTAAGCATAATAATATAATACATTAAATCATCCTACATATAGAAGTTTTATTGAAAACGGTTCATTTCGTCATTGTACTTATAAGCCAATAAATTTAAAAAAAGTAGAAGAGAAGAATTAACATCCAAATTTTTGAGGCTAATGAATTTAATAGATTAGTATTGCAATGTAATACTTATAACTAAAATTAGTAATTTGGTTTGATTCCATCAATCTCTTTAATGATTACTTTAAATTACAACGACATATCTTAGCATATCTAAGTTTGTTTTATACAAAATTGTCAATTGGGATGGAAAAAGAAAAGAAATTAAAGATTTCAATAGAAGAAAGCAAATGTTTATTTATGCAAGAGAAATTGCATGTTATGTCCACCTGTCCTTATTAATGCACATACAGAGGCACAGAATTAATCAATACCGTAATTTTTGGAGCATGTGAATACTAAATGCTTTATATTCTACTCAAATTCCCATCATTAATTTAAATGAATGCGTACTAGTACAGTAATACATCATTAACTTTTATTTTAGGGTTACAATTGCACCCGTTTTAAAATCCAATGTTGCAACGAACATTAAACCAATTAATTATTTTTTGAAAATACGAATTTGACGAACTACAAAATTGTGGAATATAGTTTTGTATTTGCTTAAAGTTAGCAACGATTTCTTCGTTACAAAACAAAAGCATTTTAAGATGAATCTTCTTAACTCGAAAGCGAAAAGGAAAAGAGAAAATGTGAGGCTAGTTACAACTTGATTCAAATGCACGTAAAATTTCGAAGAAGTGAGAGTTTCCATATGAAGTTTTTGTTCTTCCTTCGACAAAACAACTTCCCTATCTACAGTTTCAGGGAATTGCCGATTGGTCAGGTGTTCCAATAATCCAGATTCAAAAACAGCTTGTATTTTCCTATCAAAGTCTTCAGCCCAAGATACATGTTTGTTAAATGCAACGGTTGTAGGAATATAAAGGTTCATATCTCGCAAGGCTATGTAGTTCTTAATCGATGGGTTTTCTAGTCGAGAGAATAATCTTCGGAATTCCTGTTTGACTGCTATACAGAGGAATTTTTCTTTATGGAAAACCATTTCCATGCATTTTCTCTTACTCGAAATTATTTGGAAAGAAGAATTTCGGATGTTTTTGTAAATTGGATTTGAAAGCAACGTCTTCAGGATAAAATTTGATGTAACTCCACATTTGTATCCATGAATTAGGACAAGATTATGAAAGCTTACTGTTTGTGATGTACCTGAAACAATTCCCTCGTAGGATTTATCACTCATCACTGTAGATTTATAAGCGTTTTGACAAATTATGGTCACAATCCACCAACTAAGGAAAATCCATTTGACAACTCTTCTCTTCATGAGGTTTGTTAAGTACTGAATGGAAAATTGAAGTTGCAGCATAGAGAATAATAGCGCTATTATTCCCAAAACATCAAGAACCCTGAACACATCAAAATTTTATTTATGATACAACAGGGAACAAAAAATGACCTTTTTTGTCTTTTTTATAAAATAGGTAAGATTAGTAAGTTTTTAAAAACCAGTCCTCTTTTGCCTTTTTACTTTTTCTGATGTAGCAGCGTGCCCCATTTATTTTTACTTTGAATGTAAATATGACAAAAGAGGAAAAAAGGACTGCTTTTAAAAAAGTAGTACATTTAATTTTTTTGTAAAAAAGGAGTACATTCTTTATTCCCTGTGATACAATAAATATTTTAATATTATGACAAAATAAATAATTTGCCTTACCATTTAACAAAAGTAATTTTTATGCGTGCCCAGTGAGATAGTTTTGGTTTTGCTTTAGTTTCCGAAAAATAAGCTACCCTTGGAGACAAGGATGATCCGGTATTTATAAGGTTTGAAAGAGTTTCTAGAATTTTTATCAAACCACCTGCTGTAAAGAAGAGTAAAATAACTGCCATATCTTTAAAAATGGCGAAAGTTATAGAGCCAAGTATTGGAGAGGTAGAAGTATTCAATTTCAGTACTTTTAATGAAATAAAAGATATTTTTTCAAAAGTAACGACAGACGACATTCTTAAATTCTCAGGGGACGGATTATCAAAAAGGAATGGAAAGGCAAAGGAATGTTGGTAATGATTCAATGCCAATTCGAGACTGTTATTTGCCATTGTTTTTAAATGGAATATGTTAAGTTTGTTATTTTTATGAAATGATTTACTTATTATGCTAAAAGTATAATTCTTAAGAAACTCTGGGACCTTTAAATATTGTTTAAGTGGGCGACTTGTTTTATTTCTAGAATATAAATCCCCGTTTCTATTCATGGAGTCGGAGAACGAAGGTGTTAAAATCAGTTTCCATTCTGTATTCATTTCAGAGTGCGGACACCGGGGAAATATTTCCGTTTTCAATTGTAATCTATACTTTTCAGTGTAAGTGCCTATAAGTGTTGGTGTTGATCGTGAGCACCCGGAAAGTATTACTAGCCGAATTTCTCCATTTTTGTTAAATTTTACAAAAATTTCCATTTTATCTTTGATGTTTTGAGTTTTAATGTTAGATTTTTCTAATGGCGGACTTTTGTTTTCGGTACTTTCTCCATTTGCATGTAGAAAAATGTATTTTCCTTTGTTAATGCTGTATGGAAATACTAAATTAAATAGAAAATCCTCAATGTTTTTTGAATTTTCTAAGAAAACCACAAATACCTTACAAAAATTTGCCGAATATTTCAATGCTTCTGAAAATTGTTTTCGAAATTTAGGTAAATTTGCACCCAGAGTTAACCGTATCGTTGATTTTTCTGAAATGTCAAATAAATTTTGCTCTACTTTTCTATCAGTAGTTAAAGTAGTGATCAAACAATCCTGAAATTCTTTTCCTGATAACATTTCTTTTAAAAATCTGTTTTGTAGCTTGTGAACTATATTACTCCTCTCAGACAAAACAGAGTCACAGTCTACAGATAAAATTTTTAGATTCAAGAAAATTGTAAAGTATGACAACAAATTGCTAACTACTAACGTAAATTTCATTTTGAAAAAAATTTTAGTTTTGTTTGCTAATTATTATTGTTTTTAAGGCACAGATTTAGATTTTGATGATAGGGAGTAACGGTTTGGGTAGGGCATTGGAGTATTGTTGAGACTGTTGAGATAAGATAAAAACTTGTTAGTTAAATCGCAATAAGTAGAACGTTTGCCTTGTTCCATGTCTTATTGGAATGATGGTCTAGCCTGCTGTGATGTAAATTTTTAAAGACTATGAGTTCGTTGCCAACTTTTACGTTAATTTGATTAATGCCTGTTTAGGTTCTCAGAGTTGATAAGAAATTCAATTAATTACATATATGCATTTTATAGTATATGCAAATGTACGATAATTGAATACTAATGAAGAATGCAATACAATTGCACTAAGCAGTAAAAAAGAACGGGTAAATCAATAAATCAATGAATGCCTTTATTACCCACTTGTAATCTACTAAATTAAAACGGAAGAAAATAATATGTTTCCCCAATTTACTGTCACGATTCATTAATTTAAATGAGACAATCATTTACCTTGTACGAGTCCTTCTGAATAATTAATCTTCCTTCAGGCAGTTTCCCAAAATCAATGTTATGTTCATTATTTTTTAAGGAAGCAGATTTGTCTATGTATTGTGGGAAAATGTTGATAACTATGATGGTACCTTTGTCCGATGATGAAATCCATAAAGAGTCAAGTAGTTGAATGGCTAAGCTTTCAGATGGCATTTGATATTATAGAAAGGTCCTTTTTTGTTTCTGCATTTTGGTAATAAAGTTAAATGCTTTATTTTTAGTTTTACTTTACTACTAATCAATTTCTTGTAATAATTATTAACGTTAGGAATTTCTTTCCAACTATTAAATAGGTAATTGATAATGGAAAAACGCAGAGAAAAAAATGTAGGTAGTGTATTTGTAGTGATGCCCTAATTCCAGATTTAGTTTGCGTAACATCTGTAAAACATAATATTATTTATATAATAACAGGAATTCTTACATCTAATGTTTTACAATTATATGTGTGCTGCATTTTTACAACCGGGTACGGCAGTTTTATAACCATCTGTGCTGTATAACATTTCCATTCAACAGCATATTTTTTTAATTTAAGATGAATCCAAAATTAATGAATTCATTTACAAATTTTATTAAAGACTAAAAAAGGCTATCAACACTACATGAGTGTGAAAGCCATTGCTTGGTGGTCAGATATAGTATGTCGTTGTAATGAAAAGTGCATATTTATATATTTTGCAAATAGTTTTAATTTAAAACTTTGGATATGAGAATTTCCTCATCAATTTCTACATTAATGATACAATGTAAACCATGACCTATTTACCATAAGGACTGCTGTAATTTTTGCCGATTAAAATATGCATACAAAAGATACCTATACTCATATGTACAGATATAAAAATTCCAATTTGCTTAGAAGATAAGATAAAAACTTGTTAGTAAAATCGCAATAAGTAGAACATTTGCCTTGTTCCATGTCCATTCAGTTAATATCTTTTGAAAGGTTTGACACAAGGTTCGAAGATATTATTTGGAAATCATGGTTCAGTTTGACAATTTTTTGACATTTGCTGTCATTTTGTGTCAATCTGGGTGTGTTTTCGGTATTTTTCCATCTTATTTCAAGTTTTACAAAAATGGCAACTGCTTTGGAGAAGATTATGAATATATATTAGATACACCAACAAACATAACTGAAATCCCAAAGGACTTTAATTCTTTAAATTGGAGGGGACCGTGAGACTACAAAAATATTTGCAATTTTTCAATTCATTCAACTTATTTGGCCTATTTAATTAAACGGTAAAAATTTGATTGATATTTTAAGGTGGTTTGTAATAAATCAAGTGAGTTCTGGAGTTCAATATCTTGATTCTAACTTATTGGGTGGAGGTGCTCCAAATACCTGTTACGCGAATAGCAGTACATGGATGGGCAAAATAGTCTCTATTACGAAATTATTAGATACTGATCTCGAAATATCGGCTGTAGCTCTGATCCCCGATGATAAAAATATATCATCTGTATTACGATTTTACCAGCAATCGGAGTACCAATTGCCAAAGTCCCAAAAATTTAAGCATATTTCTTTGACGGGTGTTAATGACTATACTTTCTATGAAGGAACTAATTTCAACGGTAGTGCGTTTTGTCTAAAAGCGGATCGGTGGAGCGATGAAAAAACTCTGTTTGGGTCAACAAGGGCGCATTCTGGATCATTATATGGTCGGTTTGATAGCATTGGATCATTTAAAATGGGAGACTGTAAAGAATATGATCCTTGGATTCCTACTGATGGACCAGAACTAGATGCAAACAAATTTATACGCAAAATAAACTGCACAGTAAATGGTGGCGGTGGAAAAGTTACTTGTGAATATTAATTTTTAATAACATGAAATGATTGTTTGATGATGATTAATAAAATTATGTGCATAATAAAATAAACTCAACTTACACTTTTATTGCGATTATTTAATTTTAAACATATGTATTATAAGTTATGGAAAGTTTTCATTGAAATAATTTAAAAAGTCCCTAAAAATAATTTAATGGGTCAGTTTTGATGATGTTCCTTAGAATAATTTAAAAAGTTACCAAACACTATTTTAAAATGTCCCCACAATTGTTGATTTGGTATAAATGGATTTTTAAAAAAATGCAAAGAAAGAAATGACAATAATTAACAAATTAATTGGACTAACACTAATGGCTAAACTGGTTGAATCAATGCACCCATGGCGTACAGAACCCACCAACAACCGAGATGTCCAATTAGTTGTCATCCCATAGCCATCAAGTGTTGCATTTTGATCTGCAGCCAAGCATGTCACAGTTCCAGTAAAGTTGTTATTGGGATAGACAGACCATTTGTTATTCCCCGAGAAATACCAGGAAAGCATCATGATAGGTTTCAACAATATCAACTCTGAATTAATTGGGTCACTCGTAAAACGAACACCTCTAAAATATTTATCTGTGTAAAATGAAATCGAAGATGCGTTTTGGAATAAGTCTCCATATATTTGGACATCAGAGTAAAGCAAGTCGTCATATCTTTGAGTACAAACATCTTTGCTTTCCATTAATCCAGTCGTCCCATACGCTCCGCTTCTCTGGCCAATGCTCCATCTTTTGTTTTGATTTATAAAGTTACTTAATTTAGTAAGTTATAAATCGGTAGATAATTACTATTGTTCTAAATTTTTCTATACTTACAATCCATTCACTTTAACCGATAGAGCAGTTCCAAAATCCGTTGCATTATGGAGCTTTTGGGTTGTTACGTATATCTCCCTGGTCAAATTTCTACACTCTTTGTCAGCATAGAACTTAACATATTGTATCTGGCTCTGGCAACTTAGATGCACAAGTTCTAATAAAAATACGAAATTTAGTAAACTGACAGCCATCTTATTACGACAGACGAAGTGAAACAATAGAGATGGACAATGCAATATCAAAAAGAAGTAATAATTTGTTACTGCTGTGTAAAAACTTTATACCTGATTTTATCTCTTTAAATATTTGTTTTACATTTGTGTATCTTATCTACAGTTGTGAATTGGTCTCCGGTATTTAAAAGAGGCTTCTGTCTCCCAAAATATAATACGATGAATATAATGGCTAAATAATTTAACTCATGTACTGGTAAAAGAAACTTTTTAGTTTTAAGGTGGATGTAATCCAATTATATACCTATTTATATTTTGCTATTCCATCTCCATTATGCATTTAGATACTCAAGCCTTAGGTTCAGTACCGTATTTAGAAGTCGATTTCGGAGGGGGCAATGATATAATAGGACAATGTATATTCGCGCGAAGCGCGAAAAATTTTGGCTTACTTTGTCTAAAATGAGTCAAAAATAACCTAAAAATCACATAAAATCGCGCGAAGCGCGAAATTTTTTGGTATTTTGCGAAAAAATTTCCCTTTTTCTTGGATTTCGGGAGGGGCATTTGCCCCCAATGCCCCCCCCTCAATACAGCCTTGCTTAGGTTATATAACTAATAGTACTAAGGCAAAGACACAAGCATAATACTAAAAATATTATTACCTATGTCTATATAGTGATTGATTAATTTTTATATTAAAAAAGATTTGCTGTAAAATTCGTTTTTCATGCGAATGCATGTACAAAATGGATTATCTTTGTTAGAAATAGTTTTAATTCTAAACAGCGTAAAAACATTTCGCATAAAAAAGTCTTTCATAATAATGTTTTGGTAAGCTCCCCTTGTAACTAATGGAAGCTGTTCAGAGGACTAGTGGAAGCATAGGTTCTATCACCTCTTTTTTCTTTAGGTATTCAAAATATCTACATTACTACAATCCAATTGGATACCTACTCTACTTATAGAAGCTTATCAGCTTTGCGGAATTTGGCTCTTTTTAACCTTTATCTTTGATCCAATTTCAGTTCATTTTCCGACATTTGCATTATAACTGGTATGGAATGAATGCTTATTAGTTTGGTTGGTGTCACAAAAACGGTTTACAATCTGCAGCTGTACAATTATCCGGAAGTTATTTGTTTTTATTATCAGGTAATGTATTGTACTATATATATAGTATGCACACAAGTTTTCGGTTTTGTTAGTGATTGGTAATTAGTTACCTACAAGAAATTTATATATAAATATATGTAATATTTAGAATGTATAGTGCACATGTATACAAATAAAATACGGATTCTATTTTAAAACGAAGGATTTAGTGACATTCTATGATTCATGATATTAAAACAGGACGTCAGAAAGTCTTTCACTTCTCGGCTTTTGGACCATACACGTTTTTCAATTTCTCCGGGAATTTATAGCCCTTCTTACGGTAGAATTTATCCAATTCTATTTTGGCTTTAATGGGATCTTGATCACTCCAATATTGCTCCACAAATTTTCTCAGATTTCGGCTGGTGTCAAAAGTTTTAATTAGATGGTTTACTCGATCATCATTAGAAGCTCCTGTAGTCATTTCAAATGGGATTTAGATAACCAATAAATGAAATTATTTTAAAATAATAACATTGAACAAATTAGTGTACCAAGGTAGGTGTTGAGTCTGGGCAACTTTCCATGTGGCGTGCTTCTCAATCTGTCCTCATCCACTTCTGCGTAGACCGGACCCGCGTCCCAAAACAGGTCGTAACCGCCAATTCTTTTTTCATTGCCATTAAGTCTATAACAAAAAATTAATTGCAACATAATATAACTAAATTAATAGGAAAATTAATATTGGAATTAATATTTAATATATTGTCTCAGTGGTAACCTCTTATCAACATTGAGTGCAGTAATAGTGTCATCCACAAGGCGTAGTTTTAAGCGAAAGTCGTTTTCATTAGATGGAATAAGTGAGGGGGCGGCATTTACCTCCAATAACCACCTAAACATTGAAAAATAATTAATTATAATTTTTACTAGATAAATCTTTAATAGATACATCCATAATAATGTATTGGCAGAACATACGGCTTAAGATCGTGGTCAAAGATGACATCAAATCCATAGCACTCGAAGCAATGATGATCTTGATGGACCATAACTTCTACGCTTTGTAATGTCTTTACTACAATGGTATCGATTCCATTGGCAAGCTTAACCTTTTCTGCTTCACCATATTTTCCTTCAACCCACAGCATAAATCGTTCAACAGGCCACTTCGCCAACTAATAATAAATAAATATTGTAAACCATTTAAAGCACAATTTAACCAACATGATTAAAATCTTTAGATTCAATTCACCTTATCATCATACACTTGTGCTTTTTTCTGGACTGCAATGTTGGTTAGATGTGTATATTTAATTTCTGTGTCGTCTAATGAGTACACTCCAAGAGATACGCGACAAAATCCTTCTCGGTACATGTAAGCTTTCAACGGAAACATCTAATAAATCAATTTAGAATATTTAAGGAATGAAATCTGATGTTGCAAACATACTATGTAAAATTGTTAGTACCGATGTGACTAGAACATAAAATCGTATGTCGAATTTTCTGCCGCACAATAACATAGGATTTTCTATGTAGCGTTGAACGACAAATTTTTCGTCTGGAAGAATTCCCCTTTTCCTGTTCTTTCCTCGACGTTTTTTAGGATTTGTAGCCATGTCAAACAAATCTTCGACAATGTGTACTGAAATGAGAAAATAAATGTATATTCCCTGATTTATAATGACTATAAACTATCAATGAAAATACCTGCCATTATAGAAGGTAGAGATGGCATAAGAGATCTTTTCAAAATCTTTTCTTTCGCTTCCTTTCTCAAAAGAAAACGTTGATATCGGTCATCGTTGTCTTCTCTCCAACAATTATAAGCGTCTTCACTAATAGAATACAATTACACTTAGAAGGCATTTTTGACAAACAGACTGCAATGCAAATACTTAATATCTCTATGAGTTAATATAATATCAAAAGAAATAAAAGATAAAATGAACTATTATTAGTTACCTGTTGATAATTACAATATCTTTCCCTTGAGCTCCACCTGAAGGCTTGATTATCCAATGTCTACCCTCCTGGCGACGTATTTTTCTCACAAATGCTTGATGTTCTGACTAAAATTAATATGTACATGTAATATACAAACATACATTCCACTAAAGTAAATAAAATCCTGTTTGATGTAAATAATTGTACATACTGGTAAAAGAAATGTTTCAGGCATGAAATCCAATTCCTTTGCAAATTCTTCTCCAAGTGCAACGGCCATACGATGTCTACAAAGAATTTTATTTGTTTTAAATTTAGTTCATTTTTATGAACTTATGAACAAATAACACGGTTGCGGTTGCGTTGTTTATCAATTACCTGAGACTACGAAGATTCTTTACCAGTAAGTTTTTGCGTGTCATTTCTATACAATTTCTAAAATGTAGGATTTTTTGATGGGGCTTTAGCGGGATTCCTGGATTACCAAAATATTTTGGAAGCCAACTCAGCTCACTCCAGTGAATATCCCAGTTACGTCCTAACGGGGGCTCCTAGAAATCAATTGACCATATTATCTACTTAAACAAGCTCATCACTTCAAAAAATCATAGAAATGTAGATTTTACCTCAATCCATCCTCTTAATTTTAAAACATCTCGGACTAGCGAAGCTCGTAAGCATTTAAATCGGTAAGGGATATCATAAATCAATTCATCTCGTTGGTCTTCCATGTTTTGCAGTTGTAATTCCAGAATACGTCTAGCGCTTTTGCTTTCTTTAGCTAGTTTTTTGTCAACTACATTTAATTTTCCAGCAAAGTAATGATTTCGTAACTTTTCAGCCAGATCCCCACTCATCAACTCTTCAGAAAATTCTTCTGGACGACGTGCTTTATTTTTAACTTCTGATTTCTCAGCAATTTTTGATTCCAACTGAAATAGAACCAAAAAATATATAAATTTATCATTAGTGAAAATAATTTACTAACTCAAGACTTTTGATTTGATATATTTTACCGAATCACTCTTCCTCGGCGTCAAGTTTTCTGATGAGAATGAAATTTCAGGTTTTGAGGATGTGGATTCGTTTGTCTTATTTGGACTCTGATTTTGGGAATTGACAATATGCATTAATATTGACTGATTCTTCTCACACGTCAATTTTGTTCTGGTGCTCGAATCCGTAATCTATGGAACAAGTTATGTAAAAGTTTAGATGTGAAACTATAACTAATATATTTAGTTTGTGAATGTTAAATCCGTCGTCTTACAGATTCAGTCTTTTTTGGTGAATATTTGGCAATAATGGACGCTAGTTTTGCTTCTGTTTCAGAGTTGAGTAGTTTGGGACACTCTCCGTATTTTGTACCAGTGCTTGAGGTGGTTCTTGGTAGCAAATTTTTAGAATTAACGGGCAACAAAATCGTACCGTCATTTCCAAATAAAACTCTCGTTGGGCCAACTTGTTGCAAAAACTTATTGTTACTAGACGATGTACTGCTGAACATTGACCTTCTTCTAGCAGGTACACTACTCATTATCTTTTTTGTGACCGTTTGGGTACGGTCATCATTTTTATCTTCGCCTTTTATATAATTTTTCGTTGATTCTGATGGACATTGTATCTAATGAAAAATGAATTATTTTTAGTGATATCTTCAGAAATTAGATAAAACATTAAGACAAGGTATAGTTTATACTAGTTGATAATTTACCAGTTTATTCTCCTTTGGTAGTAAACTTCCTACGGACAATGAAATTCGAAGTTTTGCGAGTGTCGACGTTTTTCTCTTACTCCTTTTTGAATTTATTTGGTGTTGCAAATTTTCAGTCTGATGTATGTGTATGACAGATTGATTCCCCTTGAAGGGCACTTCTGTTATGATTTTCGGATCCATAACCTGACATATGAATAAACACGAATCATCCAAAAGTGATTTTGTATTCCATTGTTAAGTTAAAACTTAGTTTAAACGTAGTTGGTCTTGGTCTCCAAATAACTTTGGAAAATAAGATTGAAGAATAATAAAACCGATAAGAAAATATAACTGATAATAATGGACAACTGACGTTTTCACGGTTAGGCAGTTTTGGTGGGCACTGGGCAGAACATGAACAAGGTACTTTACGTGGACTATCTATGTTGGCGTTGGCCCACCAAAAGTGCCTAACCGTGAAAACGTCAATAGTCAATTAGACGAGTTGGCGCTTCAGTGAGCACGAACAAAGGTGCTCACTACTCACTACTGCTGACTGCTCACTGAAGGACGAACACCTATATTGGTCGTGCTCACTGAAGCGCGAACTGGTCTATTATTTTCTTATCGGTTTCATTATTCTTCAATATTATTGTCCAAAGCTATTTGGTCACCATAAATTTTGTAGTTTTATTTCATTGCGTTCATTAAGGATCCCATTATTTCATTTTGAAAATTGGACCATTTACATGTAAAATAAAAGTCGCAAAGGCTTTTTAACTAATTGCTTAATTGAAAAAAATAAAGAGTCAAAAAATGTTTTTCATATTGTCATCTAAAAAGTGAAGCAGTTTTTTGACGATAGCCCACTTCCTTCCCATTTGACAGGCTTCCAAAATGGAAATGAAGTGGGCAATCGTCAAAATACTACTTCACTTTTTAGATGACAATATTAAATGCATTTTTTGTCTCTTTATTTTTTTCAATTAAGCAATTAGTTAAAAAGCCTTTGCGACTTGAAAATTTTCAGTATTTTACATGTAAATAGCCAAATTTTTAAATTTTCCCGCACATGAAATAATGGGATACTTAAATGCGGATACAGTTGCATTATATTATCTAACTTACGGATTCAGTTTTCCTCGGTGCATATTTTGCGGCGGGTGACGTCAGCTTTGCTTCTGTTTCAGATTTGACAATTTTCAGAAATCTTGATTTGTAGCTCATGTTTTTGGGGGTTACTCTCGTTGACAATTTCTGAATTTGTAACCAATAACTTGGAGGGAAACTATTTTGCAGTTAGCTTAGTTTTTATAAATTTAAAGGCCAAAATTTCGGACAGCAGGCTTAGCAAAGTATGCGAGTGAAAACTAGAGAAGGTTACGACTTCAAATCTCAAAAACCAAGGACTACTCCCGCCTAATTATGAATGAGACATGCAAAGATGTTTTGCTACAACCAACAACTGTTTTTCTGCCCGGTAGCCAAAAGGCTTCCATTTTCGGACAGGCAAAAGCTGCCTGCCCGGTAACCAGGTTAGGGCAGCCAAAAATCGTTGCCTGCCTGGCAATGGCAACTACGTTAGGTCTTGCGTCCGTAAGTCCACATTTGTTAACATAAAATCTGTTCAGGCGGGCAGCGGTTCGCGCTGCATGCCTGTCCTTTTTTATAAAATTACGACCTGCAGCGCATCGAGCTGCCTGCCCGATTTTACAAAATTACTGCCTGCCCGGGAACCGAATTTTTTTTGCCTGCCCGGTAACGAGGTTACCGTAAAATTACATTTTCTGTATGCCTGCCCAGCCCACCGACTACGGTCTCTTTCTTTTCAATAGGTTTAATGTGGGTTTCGGTTACCATGTGTATAGATAGATCAATTTTCAGGGATAAATCTTGGAAATTAAAATTTCATTAGCAACCAATCCACGAAGCTCATCCTTAACCTAGAAAAACGTCTTAGTGGAGGGTTTATAACCATAACCATCCATAACCCACGCCCTAAGCCATCGGTTTTTATATTTATCAATTCTGATTCATTCTCATTCTTCGTATAAAAACTTTCGTCGTTTGTTTATAACTAGCTATATAGAATGAAGTTGTTCATCATTATCTCCTTACTGTTTATTGTAACGACACTTCTTTCAAATATATCATTTGGTAAGTTTTAACATTACGGTAGCCACAAAATTCAAAATCGCTTCTGTCCATGTAATTTCATATTCTGATTAATCATAAGGCGATTCATAATAGAAATATTGAACTTTGGTTTAGGAATAAGATGCTGGAAGTGTAATAAATTACCTGGTGTTAACCGATGTTCTGAGCCTTTATCATTAAGAGAAAAAGACTGTGGCGATTTTAATATGTGCCGTCATACAGAGTATTTGAAAAATAACGGGCTTCGTTATGTAAGCTGTGACATTTATGAGGATAACAATTTCAAAGAAGAAATCCAATGTACCACGGATTCGGAAAATATTAATGGCAACAACCAATCGGATAAAGTGACTGTAAGACAATGTACCTGTGGAACCGATCTTTGCAACAACCCCAATAAATAACGTAATAGAAAAACATAAATATTTTAAATCATCTGCATAATAATATACCAAATCGACTGAAATCCTCATTTGTAGGTATTCAATGTGACTCCTGTTATGGGACTAGAAAAGCAATACACGAGGATGAGCCCTTTTATGGAAGCTATTCTGGGAATACAGCAGTGACCGATTTCTTATGTAAAAAAGACGAGGAGCCGAAAGCAATTTATTGTCCTCTGGAAGCGCCAGTATGCATGATTACATGGGATGAGCAAGATAAAACGATCGGTTGCGGCAGCCATCAGATTCCCAAAGGGCAGACCTCTGACTGCTACATTGATTCTGGGGTGGCGCAGTGTTATTGTAATACTAATCGGTGTAATACTATAGACAGTTTGAAAGAACTACTGCCAGAAGCGTTCAACGAAATTGGAAACACCGAATAAGATAAATGTTCATCCTCTTCGATAATATAAATGTTCGACTTGACCCAAATGATCATTATAGTAATAATCGTATTATTGGTCGTGATAGTGACGCTATGTATTTTAGTAGCAATCCTCATTTTCAAAATGAAGAATAGCCAGTGAAGCAGTGTTCGATGACCAGCCGGTTAGCCGGCTATAATGGTCAGGTTAAAATGGCTAGCCGGCTGGCAAAATACCCTTGTTAGCCGGCGGATAAAAAGGCTAAATTGGTTAAAATGGTCAAAAATAAAATATACGTAAAATGGGGCAAAGTAAAACCCAATTCTGCCTAGATTAGCCTATCCTTGATCTACACCAAAGTTTAAACTAATTTTGTTTAAGAAGGGCCTACATACTTGCAATCTACAAATCAATCTTCTGGTCACAATTCTTCCAACTAACCGTTGTGAAGACATAAGACCACGCTAAACCTAGTCAGTCTTGTTCCTGTTCACAGTTCTTCCAGCTCTTTGTTTTGGTAAGTACGAAGACATGCTTTGTTCAATCAAAGACGAAATAATATATCAAATTAATTTTGTCGTTTACTGGTTACAGGTCTGAAAAAGGAAATCAATCTTCTGGGGTCAATAATTGGATCAGTGCCAAAAAGGATGGATTCAAATATGCAGGTAGGTTGCTATACTATAGTTTTCAATCGTTATACTTTATATTCTTAGTTCTATAGTTTAACCATTACGCAAAGGATAGTGAAAATAAATTTTTTATTGTAGGATTCTGTGTTGAGTTGGGCTTACTCTGCTACAAGGGACGAGCGGTTAGATTTTCTAAAATACTTTTTTGATTCCGTCCAAGAAGATGAAGTGAAAGCAGTCCACAACCTTTTGGTCAACGCCAAAAAGAGGAAGAAGAGGTTTTCATCAGTTGCACCCGAGTCAAAGAAATTTGCACCTGCGTCAACTGATGATGAAAAAAACCCCTGGTGGAAAATTGGATACGAACCTAAAGATATTCTCAGTTTGGATGTTGAAATGGTTTCGTTATACAAAAAAGACAGCATTACAAATAAACACATAATTAAAGCAGCCACAGTAAGCATAGTTGACTACAAGAAAGAAGAAATATATAATGTAAGTTTGTTTTAGCAATATAATATTGGTTGTTAGTTACGATTTTAGTTTAGTCAAATTAAATGATAGCAGTGTAAAAATTAAAATGCAATGGAAAAATCATTTTTATGTTGCAGGCAGTTATTAACCATGCGGAGGGAAGCTTTAAAGTGAATCAGTACACATTAATGGTAAATGGATTTACAGAGAAGTCTTTGATTAATGGAAGAAACTTTGATATAGTGCAAAAAGAAGTTCAAAACATTATCAAAGACAAGTTGATTATTGTGTGTGGAGGGATGTCAGACTTCAAGGCTTTGGATCTTCCAATGTCAGACTTCGACATTTTTGATTTAACAATTCATTGGCAAAAGTGGAATGGTCAGTTCACAAAATTAGGCGAAAAGGTTATGCAGCCTATAGGGTTAAGATCCTTATACTTCCATTATTTTGGAATTGATATACACGCCACTATACATGATGCAAAAACAGATGCAAAGGCCACAATTGAGTTGTTTGAAATGTATAAAAAAATTAAAGTGACGAATGTCGACCAAAGATGGCACAATAATGAAGACGACGAATTTTCACACATTAAAACAATTCATTAATGTTTGTTAATTAAGAGTCAATTTGTATACTAACATGGACAAATGTTCAATAAATACTTTTGAAATGTATCTAATGTAACAGCAATATTTGAATCTACATACGTAAACCTAAAATTGATTAACTTATAAGATGTTTACAATTTTTATGTATTAAATGTAAATATTATATTTTGTAACATTTGTAGCACAAGTGCAGTAAACTGACGTAGGCGTACATTTGTATATTAACTACCTAAAGAGCTTATAAACTTCACTGTGCTCCAACTTCAGTCTCAGAATCTTCCAAGAACAAATTTTCATCCTCCAATGTTAACTCATGTTGATCCATCAATGTTCGATAGACAGAACATAACATTTTCACTTTTTCAATGCCCAGGCGGTTTCGTCTGACAGTCATTATATTGCCCATCGTAGACAAGCACCGTTCAAGTGACCCTGTCGATGCTGGCAATATCATTAGGTTCTCAGCAAATTCAATCAACGCAGGTGTTACCGATTTGTAATTCAGTAGTCGTTTCCACCAAAGAGCAGGAGTTATATGAATTGTGACATCTTTATCCAGTAAGCTGGCTGGGTAGAAATCCTCGTCTTTAGCTTGTAGATTTATTGCTGCCGCTGCATACAATGGTGATGCGGTTCGCAAAAATTCGAGACCTATATTCTGGTAGTCTTCACCCAATCCTTCACCTAAATCAATAATTCTACATGTTTATTTCTAAACATATATTTTGTACATAATATTATTGTTTAGTTATTATAAAATATACATAGTTTTAAATTGAAAGCATACCTCGGTATAAAGGGTGGAGAATGTAAGCTGCTATTGCAGTAGGGGTCATTCCCATGCATTTCCTTTGCCAAAAAGTATCCATCTGAACCTCCGATAGAGGTATTGCCAGTTTTTTTGTCAGAGTTAGCCAATGATGCACAGCGTCAGCGATTGTAGCAGTTTCTGACTGGCACTGAAATGCACAATGTTACAGCTTTTATTGCACCTGTGCTAAATTCTATTTACGCCCGCGTCAATATAAAAAGAAATTTTCATACCATGTCAAGTGCAATAGCAACGGGTTCTACAATCTTTAACGCCCGTGTTACATCTTCGTAAATGTTTTGCGTGTTTAATGTCAACATTATCTCTTTATTTTTTCGGACAGTTGATTGCTTTCTTCTTGAAATGTCCAAGTATTTAGTGTGATTCTTTAGAAAGGATCGGAGTGTGTCCAGTGTAGAGTTCCATCTTGTTGTTGCTGGGAGTATAGGTCGTGTTCCACCTAATGCCTTTAAAGCCGCGTTTTCATAATGATGTGAACGAAAATATTTTTGCACCATTACAATTTTCTCTATCAAGAGTGTTGGACTTAAATCTTGGCCGAGGAGATTGAATATGTGAGACTGACATCCAAATGTATTGAGCTGAGGGTATTTACGATTACATTCACGTCTGACGGCATTCATAGTTTCAGCGTTATCAGTTCCAATCCCTACTACTGTGCATCCAAATGTAGTCTTAGCAAGTTCCATAGCACTTTCCAAAAGTTGAAGGCAATAGGCTGCCGTTTTTGACTCCATTTTTGTTTCAATTGCGTCGAGAAAATAAGTTTTTGTTCCGGTATGTAAACAGTGAACTATCACTGGTGAATTCTGTTTAGTAGACCAGCCGTCTTGCATTAGAGTCACTTTCGATCCCATTAGCTGCTTGCTATTTATCTCTTTGGTTTCTTTGTAAACACCCTTAAGTAGTGTATTTGCAATTGCCGAAGATGTAGGTACTTCATAAGATGGCTTCATCGCTTTGCAAAATTCTTTGAAGTAAGGGTTATCAACTGTTGCAAACGGCAAATTCGAAGAGTATATAAATTTTGCTACTTTATTGTCTAATGTGATCTTTTCCTTCGGTTTCACGGAGTCAACCCACGCCTTCATTCCTCTCTTGACTTCCAATTCTGACGGAAAACTAATATCTGAAGCCTTGACGTTTGGAACAAATGGACGATCTTCGGAAGCTGGAGCAGGTGCATAAGATGACGCGGTCGCAGCAACGTTTTTGTTCTTTTGCTTACAGAGTTTAATGTGACTTTCCATTCTTTGCGCTCTGGCACTTACGTTGACTGAACAGAATTTGCAAATATTTGACATTACTGTGTTTGTTCGTCTGTCTTTCTGTGTAATGAAGTTATTCCAGATCACAGACTTGAATCTTCCTTTCACGGCATGACTAGTGACGGCGACCGAAGTTAGAGGTTGTTTTTGTCGTCTACGCTTAGTCCTTTTTGATAATCTTGCTCCTTTATAGCTGGTTACATTGTCACTAGATTCACTAGTGGCGTCGTTTGATTTTTCCCCAGTAACATTTTCATCTTCACTTGTCAAGAGGCATTTATCACTTTCTATTTCACTTAAATCGTCTTCATTAAACAAAACGTCTTCATTGATCTGGATTCTGTCATTATCACTGTCCTCCATTTCAAAGCCTGTACCCAATCACAAATGGTCGTTATCAAAAAGATTGAAATTAAAAAAAGTCGTCGATGACTGTAATAAAAAAACTATTATAATCATTGTTCCTAAGAAGGAGGTTCATTTTAAAATAATAAGTAATTGTTAACCAAAAGACGACAGTAGGTCATGATTAGGAGAATTACTACGGTCAGGAAGTGTTGCTGAAGCAGGTGCACTAAAACGTGACGCGGTTGCAGCAGAGCGTCGTCGTTCCGGCGTTCTTCGTTTTGTTTTTTGCTTTGATGACATTATCTGCGAAAACTGTAAAATCCGATAGAAATGTAACAGTATTTGATATCGTAACTAAAATGTAGTTAAATGTTAAAAATGTATACTTTGAAAAACAAATCAAATAGAAACTTACTGATCAGAGAATTAATTTGTTTGAGAAGAGAGTACACAGAGCAAAATGGTGCCAGTCTATTTTTATTCATTTGTTGGACGCTGTGACTTGAAGTTTGAACTCCTATGCTGCAAAATCAAGGAGGTTTCAAGGATATGGACATTTTTAGCCATTTTAACCATTTTAGCCGGCTGGTTGGTCAAAAAGCTTTTTAGCCGGATAAAATCGAACACTGCCAGTGTTCGATGACCAGCCGGTTAGCCGGCTATAATGGTCAGGTTAAAATGGCTAGCCGGCTGGCAAAATACCCTTGTTAGCCGGCGGATAAAATGGCTAAATTGGTTAAAATGGTCAAAAATAAAATATACGTAAAATGGGGCAAAGTAAAACCCTATTCTGCCTATATTAGCCTATCCTTGATCTACACCAAAGTTTAAACTAATTTTGTTTAAGAAGGGCCTACATACTTGCAATATACAAATCAATATTCTGGTCACAATTCTTCCAACTAACCGTTGTGAAGACATAAGACTACGCTAAACCTTGTCAGTCTTGATTTTTGGCGAATTAGTACGGTCAGGAAGTGTTGCTGAAGCAGGTGCACTAAAACGTGACGCGGTTGCAGCAGAGCGTCGTCGTGCCGGCGTTCTTCGTTTTGTTTTTTGCTTTGATGACATTATCTGCGAAAACTGTAAAATCCGATAGAAATGTAACAGTATTTGATATCGTAACTAAAATGTAGTTAAATTTTAAAAATGTACACTTTGAAAAACAAATAAACTTATTGATCAGAGAATGAATTTGTTTCAGAAGAGAGTACACAGAGCAAAATGGCGCCAGTCTATTTTTATTCATTTGTAGGACGCTGCGCTGTGGCTTGAAGTTTGAACTCCTGTGCCGCAAAATCAAGGAGGTTTCAAGGATATGGACATTTTTAGCCATTTTAACCATTTTAGCCATTTTAACCATTTTACCCGGCTGGTTGGTCAAAAAGCTTTTTAGCCGGATAAAATCGAACACTGGAAGTGTTGGCAAGTGGTTAAAACCACATGTGGTCAAATTGGACGAAATGGTCTGGTCGAAATGGGACAAAAAGTGGTCAAAATGGACGAAATACTCTTTTGGGGCATGTTGAGACATTTACTACAATAGACAACAACAAATAAAAGTTCTTAAAGTAGCGGTTAAAAATCGAAATAATGTGCCATTTTGTGGTTTGCTGTTACTAGAATAATGTTTAGTTGGTTGTAGGCAATATTTCATCTTCTAAATATTTTAATTTTGATTTCTTAAGTCTAAAATAACTAAAGGCTGATTTTCGTCCATTTTGTCCAGTGGCCCGGACCAAATACGAAAAAGTGGACAAAATTCCAACACTGGTCAGAATTCGCCTGCTGTACATTATACGTTCGCAATATAGCATGCCCTGACCAAAAGTTCCAAATGTTTACCTCAAATAACCAAAAACTATGACAATTTCAAAAAAATAAATTAGCGAGTGACAGAAGGGAGATAAATGACGGGGATGCTAAATGAGATATTCCATGCAAAGTATTTATTTAGCATTAATTTTTGGTTTTTCGTCTTCATAGTGTACATAGTGGAGGAGGTGTTTGCGTCCTGCCAATTTGTTCCACAAAGAGAGTACGGGTTGACTGAAAAACCGTTGTTGGGACTTTGGGAAGGTTTTGAAGGGTGCGGCGAGGAGACTGAAGAGGAGACCGAAGAAGACGGTGAAAACGACGGGGATGAGGGCGTGCCACATATACGAGATGGAGAACAGCTGCGTGAGGGCTGAGTACTCCTCCTCTTTCCATCCCGCCCCAACCTCTCTCCACTCCCCTGCTTCGCTACTGCTGTTCAAGTAGCACCCGTGGTCGAAGAGCGGCAACTTCTGATTAGGTAGCAAGTCTTTCTTCACAATCGACCCAATTCCAACCAGCAGAGTAAATCCCACGGCAGGAACAACCCCTAACAAACTACCCTGCAATTCATAAATACACAGACAAACATGTCGTTCAACCATCGATCTAATTGCTCTGGAAATCCAGCCTAGCCACACCCACTTTAAACTCCATTTTGACAAACACCTTGCTCTGCTAATTAATGAGTCTAATGTTGTTGCCCAGACATTTCGGGAAAAGGATTAACACAGTTCGGGAAAAGGGTTGACACATTTTGGGAACAGGGTTGACACATTTCGGGAAAAGGGTTGACACATTTTGGGAAAAGGGTTGACACACCTCGGGAAAAATACAAATGAAGATGCTAATTTCGTGAGAAAATTTCAAAATTAGAGAAAAAGATTTTAATTTTCTGGGAAAAATTTGAGGGTAAAATTTGGATATTTTTAGAAGTGGTCAGGCTATTATTGACAATGATTAGGTCAGGCGTCCTGAATTTGGTAATTTGGACTTCTGAAACTCCTCTTAAGAAACCAATCAGGACTCCATTTAAGGAAGTTGAAACAAGGTCTCGCAAAATTTAAAGCGCCCAAAAACGAAAGGTTTGTTTTTTCTTAAAACATCAAAAATTCAGCGTTTGGTTCGATTATATTTTATATTGACCAACTTTAGATTCATTTTCAACAAAAAGGTAAAACTTTTCATACTCCTTATGAATAGTTATTATTAAGTGTTTTTTCATTTTTCCATTTCATCGGGACCTCCCATTTACAAAGAGGACGCTGCCACCAGGTTACTTTGGAAATGTGGATCAGATGTTGGAAATATGTTCTAGCAACAATGGAAATTGAAAAAGAAATGTTTACCAGCCAGTTTGCCCAAGGGAAGAACATGCCAAGTGTGAAAAGGCCTAAAATGGGTCCAACGAACGTCCCGTGAAGAAGCGAGGCAAACTAAAACAGAAAAATTGATACATTTTGTATCTCTATATATAATCGTAGACTTCAATAAATTTACCTGTCTATATATAATATATATATGTATGTACGTGTGGTAGGGAGAACCTAGGGAACCTGCATATATTACGTAACTCAAACCCTCCCCCCCCCGATGTGTAACGCAAGTGCTGACTGCAACACTTTTGGGTATCTCCTCCCATCAACTGCACACGTAATATATGCAGGCTCCTTAAAAGCAAAATGCGCAAGCTCAAATCCTCTAAACCAACGAAATGAGTCATTTCACGTTTCATATTATTATTATAACGTCTAAATAAAAATAGAAATTTACATAAGAAGGTTGAATGGTGACTGGGGATCGAATGGAAAACATTAGCGAAAGGGAACATTTCGTAATCATCGTAATGTGCGTATTAAATAGCATTTCAAAACTTCTAATCCAAATTGGTTCTGCTATAATATCGATAAACTTATTCAACATTTTTTAATAGAGCTGGGTTTACTTTTTACTACCCTCTTAATTCTTTTGTGTCAGTTGGGATATCTTTTTGTAGAATTAAATAACAGTACTGGGAGCCACTATTTATTCTTTAAAAATATTTATTCGTTCATGGGGTTTGTAGGTTTTTCCAAAATCGTAGAGGGAATCTTATTATTTCGATTTTAAAAGGAAGCTTTTTGGTAACTTTGTGGGAGTTTTTTCGAAAAAAGTCTATCATTGTTCCCTGTATTTGATGCTACGATCTACAGTTAATAGTATTAATTTAAATGTACTTTGCATTTACAAAGTTAACATAACAACCTAATGGGATGTTTTCGAAATTGTTTTTATTACTGTGTTGGGTGGCCTGGTGAATTTCTCTTGAGTGCTAGATTTGCCCCTTAGCTGGGTTCACTAGTAATATATAAAAGCGCTTATTTATTGACCGTTTTGCCACGCACAGGGCCTCAGTCTTGCCCCTCGCCCTCCCTCGTTGTTGTATATCATGCTTTACAATATATAACATTACTTCCACACGGAATAGGTGCCCCGTGCATCAGAGCTGCAAGCAGAAAAAAATTTACAGGGGGGGGGGCGACAAATGATATGTGAAAATATGAAATATTTTTGGGTTTTAAGGCAAAAATTCCTTTCTTTTCTTCGATTTCAGGTGGGGTAGGCCGGCCCCCTGGCCATCCCCTCCCGGCTGCGGTGCATTCTGTTAATCATTTTGCAAACCCAAGTCTAGCCAGGACTTGCAACAGAAATTTGCAAAATGATTTTCTACAATTGAGTTTGCTTCGTGCTATCTATTCTGTGTGGAGCTGAGGTGGTGGAGACAGAAGTAAGTGATGGCCCTGTACAATTTGTCTATATAAAGACACCAAGCACGTATGCAGAACTGAGTTTCGGAGGGGGCTAGATTTCCAATAGATATTTTAAGAAAATTTTTGCCATTTTTTGAAGGAAATGAGGCAGATGGCAAATAATCGCGCGGAGCGCGAAATCTTTTGCTATTTTGAGAAAAAATTCCACTTTTCTTGGATTTCGGGGGGGGGGGGCTTCAGCCCGTAAAGCCCATCCCTAAATACGTCCTTGAAAGACACCTGTCACATAATATGTTATCAAGTTTAAATCCTTCAATTTTACCGGTAAAATGTTGCCCACTGCAGCAATGACAAAAATGAGAGAGAATGCTACAAGGCCGGCAGCTGCGGATACAATTTTTGAAAGGTAGCCAAGGGCCTCTGGGGAAGAATGCGGTCTGTACTTTTTTATGTAGTCCTCTGTGATCACCGCCGCCAGAGAGTTCAAAACACTTGAAACTGTACTGCAAATGAAATAACAGATTTTATCTTTTCAAAGTCAAGCAAAAATATAAGGAAAGTACAATAATTTACCCGAAATTTTAAACCAAACTCCAACCAAAATGTCCAAAATATATTAAAAAATTAGCTCGAATTAAAACAGTCTTCTCCAAATATAATAAGAGCAATAATGCTACAATCACAATAATTGAGAAAATCAATATTCCATTATGCATGTGCTGACGAGGTTTTCTTAATCTGGCGCTTTGATAGATTCAAATCCTGATGCTCACCTTAAGCTTCCTGCAGTTAATCCAGCTACAAATAACCCAGGGAGGACGGGCGTATTTCCCAGTACATCCATTACAAATAGCGGAAGCAATTGGTCTGAAGAGGAGAGCTAAACAAATGTTAAAAGTTGAAAGGTTTGGTGTCAAATCCCAAAAATTTTTAACATTAAGTCAATCAGTTAGAGAACTCTGTATTTTTTGATTGTATGATTTTTTGATGTCCTCGATTCCCACAGATAATGTGACTATTTGACATATTTAAACGTGAATGTGGTAAGGTTAAGGCAGTTTTGTGTAAATACTTATACCTAGCTGTCGTTTCACACTTACTTGTTAGCAATATTCTGTCCGTTGACTCAACTTCTCAGTTAACCTTAGCTAAAGAGTTTATACGTTTTCTATTCAGTCTCAATTTCTCCATACTGGCAAAAAGGCACTTAATCAAATCCACTAGTTTTTACGAACATAAAATTTTATCTCACTTCTGACCCACGACTTGTGCACCTGACGTTGTTGTTACTTGTTAGTCGTTAAAAAGAGACTGTACTATAAACGGACTGGTAAAAGAGAATTGGAAATGAGGATAGCCCAACGCAAGTCCCAGTGAACATTCATTTCCCTAGGAGTATGAGTATTGCTCAGCCAAGTGGCAACCACATGCACTGGCACCCAGGTTAATTTAGAATAAGAATTTAGATAACTTTTTACGGCTCTTTGGGAACCCAATCCACCCATTTCTATATCATGGTTAACCATAGTTAGTACTGCCGGAACTTCACCGAGCCAGAATACTACCCAAACTATCAACCACTATTAATACCATAATATTAGTCTAAGTAGTAGTAATAGAAAGTAGGTACAACAAGCTAGCTGAGAATCCGAAGAGATTCCACTATTATGAGCTTGGTGAACTACATATTATCACATAATATTATATATATTTTTTAACGGTGAAGATTTAATTAAAGATCTTGCCTCTCTGTCCATGGGATCGCAGTCGACATAATTGGCAAAGATGACTAGTCCTGTAAACGAACATAAAGCTGTGAGACACACCAGTCCACCGGTGGTAATCCAGATAACTCTAATCGTACAAACATTAATCAGTAATTATATTCAGTGAGATTAATTTGTCATATTCCTATTCCTACACACTGAAAAGTATAAATTGACTACAATAAATTTTTAATGCGAATACCCTGAAGTCGATGAAAATTAAAAAAATCTTCTCAAAATACCAAAAAAATTGCGATTAAACGGGATTTTATGTAAGTTTTGACTCATTGTCATCAATCGAGTTTTAAATACCTTATACTGACTGGTATGGCATCGAATACTTTTGGTAGCATACAAATACAAAAAAAGTATCCCTCTGCTGAATCCTGGCCATAGATGTGAGCTATTCAGTGGTGGGGGATTGAAAATATCTACACCAAATTGAAAATTTCCGGAAGAAATCGTTAATGTACTCAAAAGATTTGGAAATTTTGGTGTAAAAGTTGAAAGATTTTTCAAATGGACAGAGCTTAAATTCCGGGTGCATATCTACGGACAGATCCGTCTATCATATTTCCAAGTAACTTTTTTTTAGAAAATTCCCTAATGAACTGCAACCACTGGCCCTACACCTATACAGTAATTTACAAAAAAATCACCGAAACCTATTCTATAGAAGTTAAAAACCCAACGCCAACAATACACATACGGTTTTAAACGATGATCAAATGTTTAGAGGATTTCCCAAAAACCTAAGAATTTTCGCAATTCACATTTATCCTCTATGATAACTTTTGCTAGTTATCATCACCATTTATTTATTTATGTCTTTTAAAGCATGCACCATTCAGTTAATTCGGGGGCATCGCATGGCCAGTTTCTTTGTAAGTGAAAATATTGTCCATGCTTGGCTAGGGTTTGAATCCAAATTGTAGCTCAGAAAATGTAGTTGAAGTGAGGGGGACTTACGAGCGAGCCTTCTGCAGAGTGGGGACTGAAAGGTAGCGCTGAATGAGTGTCTGGGTAGCACCGAACAAAGGCATCCAATTAAAGTAGCCTCCGATAAATCCAGTCCAAAAAGTGCCTCGTCCTTGGGTCTACGTCGAAACTAAATTTCAATAAATCCTTAATTATATTTATTACCAAAATATACCATAAGAAACGAAAATACTAAAACAAAGGAGTTTATCTGAGCCAATTCATGTGGTCATTCCTTGGTCTATAACCAACACCAATATCCATCGGTTTAGAAACAGAACACAAATCGGCTATCAAAAGACGTTATATGACGAAAAAACCGAAGTTACATCGATGTTTATTTTTCTCCTTCAGGAAGACTGTAGTTTGGTTTTTAGTGATGTCCACTAAACTTAAACCAGCTATTGCACAACGTTATGCATAAATAGAACCAAAGTTTAGAGAATTAGGCTAACTTGAAGATATTGGTCCTTCCATGCTGGGCGGCTGTGTCCCAGACATTTTGTAGGCCTCCAGCATTGGAGACACCGACAACAATCACAGAGATGAGAGAAAGGAGCATGACGCAAGCTTGTAGCACGTCTGTGTACAGCACAGCCTTCAGCCCTCCCTAAATAAACACAATTACACAAAATCGAATAATATTCCATGTCGTAAATCTCAAAATATCGCCAATATTATCGCTATAGCCCCAGTCAGACGACCTCCACGCACAGCCACTAGCAGGAGAATATAATTAAGGTTGGGTGAAATGGCAATTTTCATTAGAGTGCAGGGAAACTGCAGCGCAGGGCACTCCTAGATCGAAGAAAGAAATTTTTCCTTTCAAATTCAAAAATGGTATATGTTTCCAATAACAATTTGTTGCCCCCTCGAAATTTTATTCTGGCTGTGGCTCTGTTGGATTGCCGCACTTTTGCAACTAAATATTTCATAGAAAAATATGGTATGGTTGGTGGGTGGTTATGGGTTGTTTGAAAGAGAACTTACTATAGAGGAGTAGCACACGCAAACAAGGAATATAACCGCCGACGTCCAAAGCTCATTAATTCCAGCAACTGTTCCAAAGTAAGAAATGATTAGTAGAATCCCATTCAGTTTCTCATGTAACCTTTAAAATGCCCCGCATAAATTTCAAATTCCTGTCATGAATTTTAAATGAATTTTATCACCTCATCTTGGCATTCTTTGTTCGGTATGCAACACGGAACTTGATAATTAACTGGTATGGCACTCACATGACTTTTGCATGGGAATTTTTTAACAAAATATATAGTGTGACTTCGTATGGTGTGTTGTGCTCTACAGTATTAAAGTATGTTGGATATTGAATATGTACGATGATAGGTAACAAAATATGCAAATATATCGCCCAGGTAGAAACTGTCATAGCCATGCTTAATGCATCCATGAATAGTTAGATATGTGGGTAAAGTAAAGGGAAGTGATCTCTGATGTTATCTCCTATTTAGCATACTATTGAGAGAATGCAAACTAACTTTGCATTCTCAGTGGCCAATGCCCCATTAGACAGATTTGACTAAATCTGCCTAAATCTGAATGTCGCCACTACTATCATCTTTCTAGAAATTGTCCTGCCATTGCCACTACTATTACTACCTACCTACTCTATCCTAACTTATCTACTTATGTTAATTGATGTCTAATTTCTTACGATGAACTTCCAAAACTTACCTTTGTACATTCACTTACTTCTTGACTCTGCTTCTACTTACATCTCGACGGTGCTGTCCGCACCGAGAGATTTCTAGAAAAACGCCCCTTTTTCCTAACTTAGCTAAAATTACATTATTTCTTCATTAAAAATATATTTAATTCTAACACAAAATTACCCTACCAATTCAATCTGACGCTAAATTCAGCCGCTCAATCCTAAAATAAAAATATACCCATGTCCCTAATTACATTATACCATTATTCTCTCCACTCTACACTCAACAAACCCAGCAAAATATTTATTTCCTGACAATATTGTGTTATCATCATTTTATTTTGTGCACCTACACATCGTCTCCAAAGACATCGCGAAAAGATTATACCAAATAATATTTTTTCGCCAGACTATCTATATCTTTCCTATTCGCTGCATTTGTGTCTGCTTTATTTAATTTCAAATTGCATTTGAGTGAACACTTGAATTCCAAAACCGACAGTGACACTGATGATATTGAAGCTTTCCATACAAATTCAATTTCCTTAATAAACTTCCATAGAAAGTACACTATCTATTTTTAGCTATCCCATACAAAAGTCATGAACAGTTGTTGATAGCTAGGAAAGAAGATCGAAGAAAAAAATTTTCGGAAAATCAATAAAAGAAGATTTGGAAATGAGGTTTGAATGAAAAATAAGCATTATCTCATTGGCGTCCACCTCAGAATTGCATGAAAACTTTCGACGAAGATCAGGTTTTAACGATAATGAAGATGTAGAAGGATTTAGGGTGGAACATTTAAATGAAAATTTTTAATTAATATTTTAGTACAAGAAGAAATAATGTAGAAAATATTTTGGTGTAGACTCGAAACGTAACCTTTGGACTAGATGTATCTATTGCCCACCAACAGAACCAGTTCTTGGTACCGTGATTTGTGAATCACTAAACTACAATTTCATGTTCATCTGTTGTTTGGTGTAAATAGAGGGTATTTAAAACTCTGGTCAAAGTTTACCGTGTTATTTAAATGTGAACACAAATTTTCGTTACTATTTCTTCTTCTCTTCTCATATTTCATCTATGCATGTGTGATAGGGAGAGCCAAATGTAAATAGTGAGTATGTAAAGAAAATTGATATGATGGGAGTGTTAGGAGTATGATTTTGCTTGTAGTTATCATATTGCATAAAAAAGAACTACGCTCTCTGGGTTAATTAGTGTATTAGAGTATTTTGAAATTCAACCAAAGTGTAGACTGGTAATTTTTTTGAAATTAAATAGCAGCAGTAGTGGTATAGTATTAAATAAAACAATGATCCCTAATCTGGAGAATCTGGACTGCATTTGGCATCTATATCGCAATTTAAACCAAATTTTGATGCCTAAATGTTTTAGCGCGTTTATATTATAGGATAAGAAGGAAATTAGTAGAGATAATGCACACAACTGAAGCTGCTCATCAGGGCAATTATTGAGTCGTCTCCGCTATTTATCATCTCATCGCCAAAAATTTTGAGATCAGCGCCCAGCGGAGTATCAACATTGCATCCTTTACAGCATAATATATAGCAGACCCAATTTGGAGAATGAATTGTTACCACCTACATTACATTAGCACCTTCTGCGTGCCTTCTGTCTTGGTGTGGAAATCGAGCGGAAACATCATTTTGACAGGGAATCAGATTATCCAGTTGAGGGATGAGGCGGAATTTGTCAGTTAAGTTTCTGAATTTGCTGATTTATTTAATGGGGAATTTTGTAAAGTAAGAGACTGTACCTTGTTTGAGGGCTAAGCATGGTCCGTAGACGGTCAAAGGCATGTAGATTAGCTGAAAAATGCAGAACAGTGCAGGTAATGCTTGATTGATAAATAAACATGAATTCAAGGAGTTACCATGTGGGGAATTTGGGAGAGTGAAATCACCAGCCGCACCTTCGGGTTGAATCGCAACTCAAAATACTGTCACAAAAAATTACAATTACTTTTGATATATTTCAAATGACAAAAATTTCAAAGATATCACTTCATGCCCCCAAAAACTAACCCACTTTAAACAGTCTCCACCCACTATAAACAATTTCAACTTTTCCCCCAATTTATACAAATTATCCTTAGAAATTTCCAATTCTTCCGGGAAATTACAATAATTTCTCACAAAATTTCCAAAATTCCAATTTTCAGGTTTTTCTTTAATTTTCTGTTAATCGAAATTTCTTAGTCTTCCCTCGAAATTTCCAACAGTTAAGTCCCACCGAAATGTTTTACTATTCTGCCAAAATCGCCAATTTCAAAACTATACTCCAAAATTTGCAACTTTCGCTTCCCCGTGGAAGTGGGGCGACAGGGCGGTAAAAATTTGATGTGTAAATTTCCAGAGATAATAATTTACAGAAAATCTTCGATGCCTGATATTTTAGATTATAATAAAATGAAACTTAATTTACCTCATACACTGATGTGAGCTTAAGATTGAAGTAGACAGGGACGTAGAGATAGGCGAGGGCAAAATTCATGACGACAAAAGAGAGCATCTCGGTGATGTACTGCAGCCTGTTACAAGGTTATATATTGGATCGTTGACAAGTCTTTGCCTGCTTACTAAAAATTATATTGGTTACCCATAGAAGTAGACCTGCGCAATAAATAAAATCCTGTTATGACAAAATCCAATGTTAATAATTATTCATTTAATTTTTAGTTACTCGTTCATAGTAATTGAGGTGACGCAAAACAAGATAAAGTTTCCGGGGACTAATGACTGGGGAGTTAAAAATTAGCTGCCAAAGCTCAGGGTTGGTGACCATTGAGGTTATTTTATGAAAGCTCCCCGTTAATTTCTCAATGTTACATCTGTCCAAATATTACACCACTTTTCTCTCAATATATGGGGTTAATGGGACAATTAACAGCCGAAAATAGCATTTAAGGTGTTTGAGAAAATTTATTGGGTTATAAACTTAAACATTAAAAATATAGTATCATTGCTAATGGGCCCGCTTTATTTGACTGTGTCCGAAGCGGTATATTTTATCCATGATATGCTGTCTACCTCTTATTACAGAACAGAATATAATATTAAGGACAGATATTACTTGATAATAATTGTAACCTAGCACGTACAGTGTGCTAAAAAAATGTTGAAAGGTTAGCTGTTTGGAAACTTAAATACGACCGCCGTATACATTTTAAGTTCAATGCGTATGTGTCAATTACGCGTTTATATTATAGCAGAAGTGATAGACATGTAAAAACACAAATGGAATTTTGGTTGCTCATAATATTTAAAGAAAACAAGGGCCAGGAAATAATTCATTTTAGTCCCTGCCAGGGGTAGGGGTGCCACAAACTACAAAATTCTGCAGGAAATCAAAAACGAGTTGCTTTTTCCAAATGTTATGAGCTAACAAAATATAATATCATATAATATCTGTCCATAGATAAGTAGAGAAGAACTAAAAGTTGTGCGTACCTCTGCTGGATTCCCTATGAAATTATCCATGAAAATAAAAAATACGTTCATCCGGGTTAGCAATAGTTTTATAATCATGTAGGTATGTTCTTCACAGTAACGTTTCTTATTAAGCTGATTCTCAGAAGTATGTCATTGTCATGACCATGACTCATGACAGTGTGCGTGCATTTAAACAAATCACAAATCAGCTTTTAAATGAAGGGATTATGTATAAATCTTTATCCTCCAGTTCAAAATTTTCTCTCCTCAAATTCTAAAGTCTTTCTCTTCCATTTCGAAATTCTTTCGTCCAAATTGAATTCATGTTATAAAATGTCTATCCGCCTGTTTGAATTTTAGTTCAGAAATTATTCTTTCGTGGTTTTCAGTTTGATGATTCCAAAAATTATATTTCACGTTAGAGTGACGATCAAAAATACAGTTTTTGGGGTTGAAGTAAGGCAGTAGTTGCACAAATCAATGTCATTGTTTTAATTAGGTTAGGTCCCTCCAAAGCGGGTCATGGATTGCCCTGTGTATTTTATGGAGCGATTTTTAAAATGTACAACCTCTCCCTTACATCAACCCTTTTTGGTTTACATGCTTACTTAACCATGTTACTTTTTCTTGGCTCTTTGCTCTTTTTCTGTTCCCCATTCAGAAAAAGAATGTTTTTTCTCTTACGTTCAGAGTTGACAAACTACACCGACATTCAACAACAGTACGAAAATAGCTTTTGTTAAATTAGTTTTATGATATTCATACGAGACAGCTCGCAAGCTCTTTGGAATTTTCCATAAATTTTCATTGTTCACGGTTGTCATCCAATTTTATTAATAGTAATTAAAACATTTTAAAATGAAAAAAAAGAATATTGCAAAATACCTAGAAGTGTGACGGCGGAAACGAAACTGCGAACAAAAAATAAATATAATTAATGAACTTGGTTGTCAGTTATGGTAATGCGTATAAATAACTTAACGATTCATCCTATACAACTTTTCTTTGAATTCCTCAGCAATCTGTTAGTAGACTCCACTAAGCATATAATAATATGAACATTGTTCCAGGAAATTATTACTAAGTATATCCGTACCCGTAGTGTAACTTTTTATCCCGTAATTTCAACTTTACTGAATTCCTTGCTAATTATCGCTGTTAATAGATTTTTTATAATTTTAAATGTAAAATAGGTTTTTACCTGCAGAGGACAGAGAGAGCTACAGGAAGAATTGGCATGGAGCGACCAGCCATAAGAAAGTCTTCACTAGTTTTGTTTTTGGATCCGAAGCAGCCGTAAAAGACGCCGATGGCCATGGAGAGGACAAGCAGGGCAGCGAAGACAAGATATTCCGTCCACTCAAAACGAGACGCCCAATCCTGGTCGAATCTGTTTTCTTCTTTTTCCATCTTTCGTTATCGTGTAATTGCTAGCAAAATCGTATCTTACTTTTTCTCTTAGTCAAGTGATTGAAACGATTTATCTTGGTGGCCAATTAAAAAGTATTACTGACCCAAAAGACGTGGTTTCCTAGACATAGTCACTCTAAACTACATAACAGTGTGGCAGACATTTAATAACTAAACCGTGCGTGTAATGCAACACGGTGTGGCCTTACCTTGTTGTGGTTGGACTTCATCATATTAATAAATGTCAATTGATAAATACTGATAAATCACATTACAATAGTGATTGTGGCACAAGCACAAAGTAGGTAATTATCAGCACACGGATATGTAATTACAAAAAGCATAGTCCGTCCGGCTACTCATAGAAACACAACGCAAAGCAATCGCAAAAGAGAAAGGATATGGAAAACTTTAAAAAAATGCAACCAACATAGTATTAATTGAATATACTTTATGCAGAAAATATATTTAGTTGGATATATTTTATGCAAAAATATTTAGGTTTTTTATAACGAAACTGGTCAAATGAAAATTATTTGAATTTGAGCCATTATTTTGTACATTTTCCAGGTTTTAGAGAATAGTTTATTAATAATAAAAGGTCTTTACCATTTTATTCAAAATTCCTAGTGTTGAAAGACAAATAAGCATCCTATATTTATGTCGATAGTCGATTATATGCTTTTTCAAGAAATAAATATTTGAGTCCTGCAGGTACGTATCTAGAAATTTGTTCGAGGGGGGTTCGAAGCAAAAATTATACCAAAAAGGAAAAAATTTTGCAATTTTAGGCCATTTTTGAGAAAAAGAGATTTAGGGGGGCGCTGCGCCCCCCTCCGACCCCTACTAAATACGTATGCTTGGAGTCCTGCTAATGTGATAAAGACTAGTTGGAAACTTATATTTAGGGCATTATCAATTAATGAACATTATCGGTTCTGATATTCATTTCTGGCCCTCGCATAAGTTGACAGCTTATGGATAACGGAATCAGCCAGATTATGAATTATGACCATTACGGCATGCGTTGTAAATATTTTCTTGTGAAGATCGTTTTGATTATTAAAGTAATAATAAATAAAATTATTAAATTGATGAGTTATATTGTGTAATACTAAGTGGCGATTGATTACACTAGTACGGGTAGGGATAAACGGGGTTTAATAAGTAATTTCGTTAGTAAAAGTCTTTGGCCAAGGGTACAATGGGCAATCTGAAATCCTAAACTACTAAAATCAACTGGAAAGTTTCTGAAGCCATTAAAGGTGACTATTCTATCCAATACAAAAAGCGTGATCAAGATAACAAAAGGATTTACTACTATTATTGCAAAGACAGGAAAAAGTGTCCATGCAAGTTTCAAGTTGATACTGGTGAATCTTGATGGGCTGATGGGGAAAGGATTCTGCCCACTTGGATTTGGCGAAAGAAGTTAACTAGTCTTAGAGAAACATAGTATTGCCAATTTGTATAAACTGCATTTTCCTATCAATCTGTTTCGTTTTTTATTTTGTTTTTAGTTAAGAAACATTAAAAAGAATAACTCATTGCTATTTCTCATTAATATTTCTAATTGTCAGTTATAGCTAAATTACTATGGTCAGTTATCAATTTAATTTTCAATTCCAATCTATTATCGCAAAATTTTAGTCCATATCATAGATAAGGTTTTATACTGGTTTTATACTATACCTAAATCCTACTATACTACTACTATGACTTATATTCAAGAATAGTCTTACTCACAGATTATTATAGCATCCATTACTATAAAACTTAACTACAGTTTCCTTTATAATGTACTAGTGAACCCAGCTAAGGGGGCAAATCTAGCACTCAAGAGAAATTCAGCAGGCCACCCATCACAGTAATAAAAACAATTTCGAAAACATCCCATTGGGTTGTTAACTTTGTAAATACAAAGTACATTTAAATTAATACACCTTTATTTTCTACAGTGGTTGGAAAAATTAGCTGCAACCCCAACTTCCTGATAAAAAGGAATTTCCTACACCAAAATAATAACTGTAGATAGTAGCATCAAATATAGGGAACAATGAAAGACTATTTCCGAAAAAACTCCCACAAAGTTACCAAAACTTTTAAAATCGAAAAAATAAAATTCCCTCTAGGATTTTGGAAAAACGTTCAAATCCCATGAGTACAACTTACGAATAAATATTTTTAAAGAATAGTTAATTACCCAGTGCTGTTATTTAATTCTACAAAAAGATATCCCAACTGGCACAAAGGAATTAAGAGGGTGGTAAAAAGTAAACCTAGCTCTATTAAAAAATGTCGAATAAGTTTTTCGATATTATAGCAGAACCAATTTGGGTTAGAAGTTTTGAAATGCTATTTAATACGCACATTACGATCATTACGAAATGTTCCCTTTCGCTAATCATTTCCATTATTAACAGGTAATGGAAATGATTAATACGTATTATTAAGTATTAACACATTACGATCATTTAGATGTTATAACAATAATATGAAACGACTCATTTCGTTGGTTTAGAGGAATTGGGCTTGCGCATTTTGCTTTTTTTGCTTTTAAGGAGCCTGCATATATTCCGTGTGCAGTTGATGGGAGGAGGGGATACACTTGCGTTACACATGTGGGAGGGGGTTTTGCTTTACGTAATATATGCAGGTTCCCTAGGTTCTCCCTACCACACGTACATACATAGACAGATAAATTTATCAAGTCTGCGATTATATATAGAGATGATAAGGAAGGTAGTCCCAACCTTATTATAAGTGAACTGATTGATGTATTGATGACAAATTGCGGACGATAACGATAAAAATAACATTACAGGATAATAATGTGCCAAGATTGGCTGTAGTCATAGTGATTGCGTATTAGGTTGGCTCACTTGGGTGTTTGGAAAATGAAAATTCAGTTTTTTCATTTGTGGATCCAAATTGGACAATTTGGATCCACAGCCAAATCTGTCTTTCAATGACCAAGGATGGTTGCCATTGGATACGTATGTCTTGGTGGGTCATAGCTTTGAGTATAGACAAAAAATTGAATTTTATTTTCCCAAACACCCAAGTGAGCCAACCTTACTACGCACACACTGTCTTACTAATACTACATGAAGCCTTGATAATGTGCTACTACTTACTATAAACTGTACGAAAATTTTGAATTGAAGTGAAGGGGATTTTACAAAATGCAGACAGTTGCAACAGTTCAACAGTGCAACAGTAGCACTTACAGGGCCATTCATAAGCCATAAACTACTGTAGTACTGTTGCATACAGATTGCAACTGTAGCACTGTTGCATACAGATTGCAACTGTAGCACTGTTGCATACAGATTGCAACTGTAGCACTGTTGCATACAGATTGCAACTGTAGCACTGTTGCATACAGATTGCAACTGTAGCACTGTTGCATACAGATTGCAACTGTAGCACTGTTGCATACAGATTGCAACTGTAGCACTGTTGCATACAGATTGCAACTGTAGCACTGTTGCATACAGATTGCAACTGTAGCACTGTTGCATACAGATTGCAACTGTAGCACTGTTGCATACAGATTGCAACTGTAGCACTGTTGCATACAGATTGCAACTGTAGCACTGTTGCATCCAGATTGCAACTGTAGCACTGTTGCATCCAGATTGCAACTGTAGCACTGTTGCATACAGATTGCAACTGTAGCACTGTTGCATACAGATTGCAACTGTAGCACTGTTGCATACAGATTGCAACTGTAGCACTGTTGCATACAGATTGCAACTGTAGCACTGTTGCATACAGATTGCAACTGTAGCACTGTTGCATACAGATTGCAACTGTAGCACTGTTGCATACAGATTGCAACTGTAGCACTGTTGCATACAGATTGCAACTGTAGCACTGTTGCATACAGTTGTATAGGCATATAATTCTGAACATGTTTTAGCACAGGTAACCAGCAGTATTTTTACAACCATATTAATTAATTTGATATTTTACTGATTAATGTGCTTTAAAAAAGGAATAATTAAAATTCAGGTTAATAATAATATTACTATTATTTTTAATTATGTAACCTCACCCCTTTGCGGTTTGTAAGTAAAAGTTAATAATGTATGCTACAATCTCTATATATAATCGCAGACTTGATAAATTTACCTGTCTATATATATTTATATATATGTGTGTACGTTTGGTAGGTAGAACCTAGGGAAACTGCATATATTACGTGAAGCAAAATCCCATCCCACAGTTGTAACGCAAGTGCTGACTGCAACACTTTTGGGTATCTCCTCCTCCCTTCAACTGTACACGTAATATATACAGGCTCCTTAAAAGCAAAAAAGCAAAATGCTCAAGCCCATTTCCTTTAAACCACCGATATGTGTCGTTTCATATTATTATTATAGCATCTCAATAATAACAGAAATTTACATAAGAAGGTTGAATGGTGACTGGGGATCGATGATCGAATGGAAATGATTAGCGAAAGGGAACATTTCGTAATGATCGTAATGTGCGTATTAAATAGTATTTCAAAACTTTTAACCCAAATTGGTTTTGCTATATTATCGAAAAACTTATTCAACATTTTTTAATAGAGCTGGGTTTAATTTTTGATACCCTCTTAATTCCATTGTGCCAGTTGGGTTGGGATATCTTTTTGTAGAATTAAATAAATAACAGTACTGGGAGCCACTAATTTATTCTTAAAAAATATTTATTGTAAGTTGTGCTCATAGGATTTGTACGTTTCTCCAGAATCCTAGACGGAATCTTATTTTTTCGGTTTTAACAAGGAGCTTTTTGGTAAATTTGTGAGTTTTTTTGAAAATAGTCTTTCATTGTTTTCTGTATTTGATGCTACGATCTACAATTATTATTTTGGTGTAGGAACAGGGTTGCGGTATCCGGATAGGAAGGTGTGGACAAAAGTGGATAAAAGTGGTTTTATCCAGGGCAAAACTAGTTTTGTCCTGGAAGAAATTAGTTTTGTCCACTTTTGTCCTGGATGGAAAGTGGACAAAACTAATTTCATCCTGGACAGTAATAAATTTGTCCGGACAAAACGCAACCCTGTGTAGGAAATTCCTTTTTATCAGGAAGTTGGGGCTGCAGCTAATTTTTCCAACCACTGTAGAAAATAAAGGTGTATTAATTTAAATGTACTTTGTATTTACAAAGTTAACAACCCAATGGGATGTTTTTGAAATTGTTTTTATTACTGTGATGGGTGGCCTGCTGAATTTCTCTTGAGTGCTAGATTTGCCCCCTTAGCTGGGTTCACTAGTAATCTTATATTTACATAAAATATACAAAAAACCTATGGCGAGCCGTAACAGAAGCTCACCTAAAAAAGGGAACATTGTGCATATTTTTGGTAGAATAATGCTAGTGTTAGTTTTATTTTGATTACAAGAATTAATAGTAAGTGATATCAATGATTGTTAATTTATAGTTATCATTCATTTACTGTTGATAAAACTGATTACAACAGTGTTACAGTTGCAATCTGTATACAACAGTGCTACAGTTACAATCTGTATGCAACAGTGCTACAGTTGCAATCTGTATGCAACAGTGCTACAGTTACAATCTGTATGCAACAGTGCTACAGTTACAATCTGTATGCAACAGTGCTACAGTTGCAATCTGTATGCAACAGTGCTACAGTTACAATCTGTATGCAACAGTGCTACAGTTGCAATCTGTATGTAACAGTGCTACAGTTGCAATCTGTATGTAACAGTGCTACAGTTGCAATCTGTATGCAACAGTGCTACAGTTGCAATCTGTATGTAACAGTGCTACAGTTGCAATCTGTATGCAACAGTGCTACAGTTACAATCTGTATGCAACAGTGCTACAGTTGCAATCTGTATGCAACAGTGCTACAGTTGCAATCTGTATGCAACAGTGCTACAGTTGCAATCTGTATGCAACAGTGCTACAGTTGCAATCTGTATGCAACAGTGCTACAGTTACAATCTGTATGCAACAGTGCTACAGTTGCAATCTGTATGTAACAGTGCTACAGTTGCAATCTGTATGCAACAGTGCTACAGTTGCAATCTGTATGCAACAGTGCTACAGTTGCAATCTGTATGCAACAGTGCTACAGTTGCAATCTGTATGCAACAGTGCTACAGTTGCAATCTGTATGCAACAGTGCTACAGTTACAATCTGTATGCAACAGTGCTACAGTTGCAATCTGTATGCAACAGTGCTACAATTGCAATCTGTATGCAACAGTGCTACAGTTGCAATCTGTATGCAACAGTGCTACAATTGCAATCTGTATGCAACAGTGCTACAGTTGCAATCTGTATGCAACAGTGCTACAATTGCAATCTGTATGCAACAGTGCTACAGTTGCAATCTTTATGCAACAGTGCTACAGTTGCAATCTTTATGCAACAGTGCTACAGTTGCAATCTGTATGCAACAGTGCTACAGTTGCAATCTGTATGCAACAGTGCTACAGTTGCAATCTGTATGCAACAGTGCTACAGTTGCAATCTGTATGCAACAGTGCTACAGTTGCAATCTTTATGCAACAGTGCTACAGTTGCAATCTTTATGCAACAGTGCTACAGTTGCAATCTGTATGCAACAGTGCTACAGTAGTTTATGGCTTATGAATGGCCCTGTAAGTGCTACTGTTGCACTGTTGAACTGTTGCAACTGTCTGCATTTTGTAAAATCCCGAAGTGAAGACAATATGTAAGTAAATGGTTAATAAAATTTGGTTTCTAACCCACGGCAAGTATATTAATCAGGTTCAAAATCTAATTATCTTTCCCATAGTATGCCAATTCCGCAAATAAAATGTCTCTAAATATAAACCTGAATACGTCAACGTAAGTACCTACTCTTGACACGCTACGAGAAATAGTTCTGCAATCTTAACAAGTTATGGTTTGCATTGCACAATAACTTTGACGTTAACCGTTTACCACACATTAGTACTGAATACTGGTAATAGCATTAAATTGCAAGCTTGTGGATATCATTTTCATTTTCCTTCAAATTATTCACGTTGTTTTACATATTCATTTAGTTTATTTTATCTCATGCATTACAATAAGGACGGCAGATATGGTTCAGGATTATGAACATTGTACATTTCGTAGTAAAAGGAAAGAATGCAATTTTCAGCTCGTAAGGTCTTAAAGCGTATTTTTATAGTCCTGACGTGACGTAGTTTGTAGTAATTACTATGGATTGTTTATAATGTTATATTGCCTTTCCTTGTCAGCACAATATATTCTACAGAATTTAAGAGACCACCACGAAAGATCAAAACACTTGAAACATTATTTTCAATTGCGAAAATGAAAACTATTTTCTCATAAACAAGTGACATTGTCATAACAATTTTGAACTCCATTAGCTGGATAAGGCAGCTCTTTCTCAGTTTCCAACACACTTTTTCTGAGATGAGCCAATTCTTCGAATACGTATTTTTCAATCTCATATATTTGATCCTCATTGCTTAAATGGTGTTTTTGTATGGCATAATTAGTGAAAAAGCTGTCTTTATATTTCACGACCACAACGACTGAAGCTGAAAAGCAAATACAATGGCATATTATTGACAGCTGTAGAAATTAACTTTTTGGAGAACAATTTTTTTTAAATGGTATAGTTAAAACACAGTTACCAATATTCATCTTCTCTGGAGCCTGTTCGCATGCACCATAGATTCTAGCAAGACGACAGCCCATAAATTCAGCATCTCCAGAGGGAGGTGTCGGCAGTAGAGCATTTGCAAAAAACATTGTGCATGAGAATTTCCAATGTAAGGTCCCGCCGACGTACCAGAACCACGCAACAGGGAAGGGCGACAGAAGAAACGAAAGAAAAGGAAATCCAAATAAAACAGACCATCTTGTAGCAATTTTTAAATTCTTGTCATTGATCTCTAGTCGCTTCTTATCTTCTGATTGGTTATAATTTACATCAAAGAAAGTTATTGATCTAGAATAGGAATGAAATATATTTCAACACTGAATTTCAAACAATATTTTACAAGGATCGTAACCATCATCAGATGTGGCATCATGACATTAATTTCATATTTCAAGGATTTTTTCTTAAAACATTAAGTTTATGAAATAAATAAAATTTTTGAAGTTTTTGAAATAAATAAAGGGTTTTAAGTATTTTAAATAAATGAAATGTATGAAGTTTTTGAAATAAATAAACTTTCTGAAGTTTATGAAATCCATAATTTTTTTTAAATATTTGAAATACTAAATACAATGCGCATTTGTACACGCATCACGAATGCGCAGTTAATTTATTTCAAACAACAAATGCCGTGTACCTATTAATTTCATGTATTTCAAATATTTCAAATTTTAAGGAAACTGGGAGAGTGAATTATTTTCCGAAATATTTCAAGTGCCATGTCTGACCATCCTAAAAAATAATGCCATCTTAGATCAACATTTTCTTACGAGAAATTTTTTAGTTTCTCAGGATGGTTGGGCAGAGGAAGTGAAAACCCAGAACGGATATGTTTTGGAGATTTTAAGCCATTTGCTTCCATCATTCTACGAAGTCCTCCTGTAGCAATTGTCATCAGCACTGCAGTTATACTAACGTTACATTTGGAGGAGATTTCTTTGACTAAAGATGTCTTAATTGGCTGAAGAGTCACATGAAGATGTTGTGAACAAGTTTTCCTTGCACGCCAATCGTTTTTGTCAAAGGATCTTGGACGATTATAAATGTGGTCGAAGTTTATTTTAAATGCAACCATATAAAAATCACGAGCTGCTCCACAAACAGATGAAATCATTTTTAGCACTGACGGTTTTGGTTTTGCTTTTTTGGATGTGGCTTGAAATTTGGTTTTGCTAAATGGTTTCATGTCTTGCTGGTATAACGCTTCCCAGAATACAAACATTCCCGCGTAAGCATCACCTGTTCTCGTTTTAATAAATGAATTCAAAAAATATTACCAGAATCTAAAATTAAAATCAATTGCTATTTTTTTACCTAGACAATGATGATTTCTTGCAACAACCACGGAATATTCTTTTCCATCTTCTTCATCAGGTCTGCAATGATTTATTATGAGAGCTCCCCACGGACTTCGTTTTTCCGGATATAATCTATTTGTATAGTCATGGGCTATTTTATCCAATTTCTTTCTAGTGACATACAACTCTGAAGTTTCTGCCTGATATAACTCTATGTGATTTTTTAAATCAAACTTTTTATCTTTATTATAGAAAAAATATCCCATAAACGGTTCTATGGAACATTGTAGTTCAGGAAATTGCAGTTTTCCGTTGGGAAGTGTCTTTTTTAATGCCCGTTTTTCGAATAAATCTATAAACGTTTCTAGATCGAGTGTTCCTTCAAACCACCATTGAACTGATTGATACAATTGAACTCTTTTGTGGAAATTGTCAGATGCTAGTGCACCGTCATGCAGCGATAGTATTTTATAAAATCCTGGTTTTACACACTTTGATATTATGATAATTACAAGTTTGTAGACGAAGAATATAACAGAAAATATCGGAAGAAGGACAAAACCCATGTTTGTCACTACTAGGGAATATACCAGTGCTAGCGGAATTACTAATAATTTTCTCAAAACTTTAAACTTTTCTAAAATCATTTTCATTTTTTTCTAGTGCAGTATTTGAATGCTATAAAAATTGGATATTCAGCCAATGTCTACGACTGTTCAACAGTTTAAACTAAAAGTGGCAAACTCACTTTTAGTTTAAACTTACAGATGGGTGGCCTCGTGTTTGAATGTGTTGCTTCGTCAAATCTTAATAGCTACAGAATACTTTGTTTTCCTGTTTATATACTTGTTATCCATCATTAACATTGTAAATCATCAGCATGTCCAATTTAGTGAATGTGCATGGAGAAAAGGAAGATAAAGTACCTCAAATAGGGCGTTTATGATTTATCATAGACGATTACGTATATAGCCATTACTTGACAACACACTACTATAAAATTTCCATTGGGATAGTACAGTACATACGTATAAAATATAGTTGAATAGCATTAAACTCAAGGAAGTTATTCAACCCATAACTCTAAGCGTTAACATTATATAATTAATACAGAAGAATAAGCTGAAGATAAAGCATTGCGTGGGCGAAGACGTTTATCTGAAAACTGATGACGAGTTTCATTTCAAAAATTCCCATCTTTCAATGGGAACTAAAAAATAAATTATACACTCTCTCTCTCGTCCATTCTATGTTGTATATACCAATTTATAAGATAAGGAATAAGTGGGTACCATTAAATTCTCAAATTTTCATGATTATCTTAACCTTGAAAAGTCCTAAAATTCTTATAATCTTTTCATGTGCATTATTTTAAGATAGACCTTAGCGTAAGGAGGGACACTGTTTATCTGCTGTCATCTGAATGAGTCCCGGTAGACATAAATTTAGGATTTGACCAAATTATCAATACCGCTTACGTTAGTGTCTCACGGTCACCTACCAATTTGCTATCAGATGTTTCAATTTCCAATTCAGTTGAAGTGATTGTGTGATAATAACGACCAAAGTAGGTCAGGTAATACCTTGTCACAAAAATACGGATTTCTTTTTTATTTTTTGCATGTTTTATTCCTATATTTTTTATCGGCAACTAGTGATTCAGAGTATTGAAAACAACCCGGGTCAAAGCCGATGTAGCTGGCAGATTATTTTTGCAATAGTTATGAAAAAACTGGGCAAATAATGGTAATAAAACTAACGTTGGTAAAATGTGTGGTGAAATAGAGCAAATATAGTTTAACATCTTCGTTATCTGGTAGTACCAGTTAACGAAGATGCTAAACTATATTATTTTACATTATTTTATATTATTTTATTTTATATAATTTGATATTATTTATATTGTTTTATTTTATTTTATATAATTTGATATTATTTATATTGTTTTATTTTATTTTATATAATTTGATATTATTTATATTGTTTTATATTATTTTATATTAATTAATATTATTTTATATTATTTTATGTAGTTTTATATTATTTTATATTATTTTATATAAATTTATATAAATTTATATAAATTTATATAAATTTATATTAATTTATATAAATTTATATGAATTTATATAAATTTATATAAATTTATATTAATTTATATGAATTTATATGAATTTATATGAATTTATATGAATTTATATTAAATTATATTAATTTATATTAATTTATATGAATTTATATGAATTTATATTAATTTATATTATTTTATATTATTTTATATTATTTTATATTATTTTATATTATTTTATATTATTTTATATTATTTTATATTATTTTATATTAATTTATAATTATAATTTACAGTTGTCTGTTTGTATCTTTGTCCAACCTTTTTTAGGGCATGTTGAATCCCTATTCCAGCATCTTTAATTTTGCTAATATATGTGAAACAGTGTCCTGTCGTAGGACGGGTTAACCAGCTAGTTTATATATATATTATAATATATATATTTTACACTTATTTTTCTTCAAAAAAGACCAAAAATTTTCGGGTTACGCGCGAATTGATATATCTAAAAAATTTCTATATAAAATTGTTCGTTGCTAAATGTCCTAGTAGCTATAGGCTACATAAAAATATTATGTTAGTAAAAAACAAAGTTGTTAGGTCATAGATTTTAGTTGTAACAAAATTCATTCTGGTCATGATCGGTCCATGAGTCACACGTCACATTCGTCCTCTCCAAAAATGTCCATGATTTGTCAGTGTTTTTAGAGTTAAATAAATTGTGTTCCATAAAAAATACAGTCCTTTGTCTTTTGCATCAGCAGCCTACATTTTGGTCCTTCTCTGCGGATATTCTGGTACCAACCCTTTAGAAAAAACAGCAGTTTATCTCGGAACCATCTCTTGTGACAGCGAGTACAGCAGTAACTCCCTCAAAGATGGATGCCTTTATCAGGAAACGTGGAATACAAAAAGGAACTCTGACTAAAATTAAGACATATCTTGACAATTTGGATGAAAATCAGTATGAAGTTGAAGCAGCCGAAATAAAACTACAACAGTTGGAAAAGGCTTGGACATCATACGAAGACATTTATGTTGAAATTGTTCTACTATGCGCAAATGAAGAGGATCTAGCTCAACATGAGGCTGAAAATGATCATCTAGTGGAAAAATATGATGCCATGAAATTGAAATTGGTTCAGCTCATCAAGAAAAGCAAGTCATTCAGCAGCCGCAGCAAGGCAGTAGCAGTTCATCGGGATCTCAGCCTGTCATTTTTCAGCAGGATTATTCATCAGAAGTCAAATTACCTAGGATTGATTTACCGTCGTTTTCTGGGGAATATTCAGATTGACAGCTTTTTGGGATCAGTTTAATGCTTGTGTTCATAACAACCGAAAACTGTCAGGATCACAGAAATTGAATTATCTGAAATCCTCTGAAAGGTGATGCTAACAAATTGCTAAAACTCTTGACTATCACCGATGCTAACTATGCCTTAGCGACGAAGATCCTTCAGGAACGCTACGACAATAAAAGGAATATCGCATATTCACACTTACGACTATTATTTAATTTGTCTCCATGTACAAATGAATCAGCCATTTCATTAAGAAAGCTTTTAGATTCAACAGTAGAAAATGTCCGAGCTCTAAATGTTCTTGGCGAGCCTACGGATCGTTGGGATTCTGTACTGGTTTACCTGTTATCGTCAAAAATGGATGAGGAGACTCGTCGGCAGTGGGAACTTTCCTTTTGAGTCAACGGACTTACCTACATTCGAGCAATGTATAAAATTCATGCAAAAACGATGCAATGCTCTAGAGGTGATAGGAAGTACCAGGCAGAAAGTTTCATCAAACAAGCAGAATGACAACAGTCATAAAGAAAAATCAAATGGATGCTGGCATGTTGCAGCCGGAGAAAAGCAATGTCCTCTTTGCAAGGAAAAGTCATTTATTATTTGCCTGTCCTGATTTCTTAAAAATGTCAGTGAAAGAAAGGAGTCAAACCGCAAGACAAGTAAAAGATGTATCATTTGTTTACGGACTGGTCATGGTTCTCAAGATTGTCCGTCAACGGGTTGCTGTAAAAAATGTAGCAAAAGGAATCATAACACCCTATTGCATTTTGATCTACAAAAGAAAAAATCTGTACACATTTTGGATAGTGAAAATAGCGAAGAAAACAGCCTGCAGTCGTCGGTGTCCTCAGTGATGCACACTAGTCAAATCAAGTCATCCCAGATTCAAGTACTATTGTCGACCGTCATGGTAAAGATAAAAGATAGCACAGGCAGATTTCAACAGTGTAGAGCTTTGTTAGATGATGGTTCTCAAGCAACGATCATCTCAGAAAATTGCATGCAGCGGCTCGGATTACAACGCAGAAAAGCTCATGTACCAATTAATGGAATCTCATCATCCAGTGCAGGATTTGTTCATGGAATTGTACATTTGGACTTACATTCCAACATTTCCAATTTCAAGATAACAGCAGATGCATACATATTACAGAAAATTACGAGAAGATTACCTAATTATCACATTGAGCATAAGGATTGGCCTCATGTAAGGAATTTATCCTTGCAGATCCAAATTTCTTTCAGCCAAGCGATATAGATGTTCTAATTGGAAAGGATATCCACCCATTTGTCATGTTGGATGGAAAAATTAAAGGCGCACCAGGTACTCCAGTGGCCATGAACACGGAGTTTGGATGGACTCTTGGCGGACCAGTCAAAACGCCCATCACTCATCAAAAAGATATTTCGACAAATCACCTGTCTTTTGACTCAGATGAAAATGTTACAGAGATTCTGGCAGATTGAGAGGTTTTTTCGCAAGCTCCAGCATTTTCTCCGGAGGAGAAGGAGTGCGAAAAACATTTCAAGGAAACCCACAGGAGAGATGAAACTGGAAGATTTACGGTGCAACTTCCGTTCAAAAAAGATGATTTGGCGTTGGGGGAATCGAGGAGCAGTGCAGTAGTTCGACTAAAACAAATGGAACGTCGACTGGCTCAAAATACTCTCCGCCAACAACAATACTGTGACTTTATGAAGGAGTACGTGGAATTGGGTGACATGGAAGTGGTAAAATCAGATGAAATTATGAAACCTAATTCAGATACTTTTTATCTTCCTCATCATGCTGTTATCAACGATGCAAGTTCAACTACTAAGTTACGTGTTGTTTTTGATGCATCGAAAAATCCTCGTCTTCTGTCTCACTCAACGACAAGCTTATGGTGGGACCAACTATACAACAAGATATTATTTCGATAATTCTTCGTTTTCGTACACACAAAGTGGCTTTCACGGCAGATATCGCAAAAATGTATCGACAGATACGAATTGCATCGAACGATGCTGATTTTCAGAGGATAGTCTGGAGGGATTCACCAGAAAAGCCCATTCAAGACTACCGTCTACTGACAGTCACTTACGGTACAGCTTCAGCACCATTTCAAGCAACAAGGTGTCTCAAGCAACTAGCATGTGATGAAAAGGAAAATTTTCCACTAGCTTACAATACAACAATGTCGGATTTTTATATGGATGATGTTATGTCTGGATCTACAGATACAGAGACAGCGTTGCAGTTACAAGCACAACTCATCGCACTCATGAAAGCTGGAGGTTTTCAGCTCAGAAAATGGTCAAGTAATGACCCACGATTATTGGAATCACTACCAACAGACTACAGAGAAACGCAGATACCATTAGAAGTAACCAGTGATAAGACAGTCAAAGCTCTGGGATTGCAATGGAATCCTGCATCGGATCATTTTCTTTTTCGTGTGAAATTGACCGAGGATGCGAAGATTATGACAAAACGTAGTCTGTTGTCTGAAGTGGCCAAGATATTTGATCCACTGGGTTGGTTGGCACCAACAGTCATCACAGCAAAGCTACTTTTTCAGAAATTATGGTTATTAGGACTTGGATGGGATGACAAACTACCAGAAGATATTATAACTACATGGAATGAGTTTCGTAGTCAGTTAATTCTGCATTGAAAACATCAGAATTCTCTCGCTGGGATTTCTTCACATGGAGACACGGGAAAATATCAGCTTATTGGCTTTTGTGATGCCTCCGAAAGTGCCTATGCTGCAGTTATCTATTTTCGGTCAATTAACGAAGATAAACAAGTAAACCTACATCTTATCTGTGCGAAAACAAAAGTAGCACCAATAAAGCAAATCTCTCTACCTCGGTTGGAACTGTGTGGTGCGTTACTATTGTCTCGCTTACTAAATAATGTAAAAAAGTCTTTGAATTTGGAAATTCACGAAGTTTGTGCATTCACGGACTCCACTATTGTGCTTTCTTGGCTTAAGGGACATCCAAATCGCTGGAAAACATTTGTGGCAAACCGTGTATCGGAAATACAAGATTTACTAGGTCCCCAGCATTGGAGCCACGTCATTTCGGAGGAAAATCCTGCGACGTGGCATCTCGTGGTATCTTTCCTCAAGATCTTCAAGGACATCCTCTTTTGGTGGCAAGGGCCACAATGGCTATATCAATTTGACTGGAAAAATGCGGAAAGAGGAAATTCCAACTGATACTAATGCACTGAAGGAGGAAAAGAAAATTACAACTTTGCTGATTGAAAATCATATGGATTTGGATTTGCTGAATCGTTACTCATCATTCACCAAGTTGACACGTGTCACAGCATACTGTCTGAGATTCACAGATAAGCTCAGAAAGAAAATCGTGTCTTCTGGACCTTTAACAACATTGGAATTGCAAAGAGCAAAATATGCATTGATTAAACAAGTACAGCAACTTTCATTCATCCAAGAAATCAAATGTTGCATTTCCGGAGAGAATCTACACAAGAAAAGCCAACTAAAATCTCTAAATCCCTTTCTTGATGAAGTAGGAATTTTGAGGGTGGGCGGGGCGCATCCGTCATTCATCCATTCCTTATGATCAGAAGCATCCTATTATCTTGCCAAGAAAAAACACACTGACATATCTGATTGTGAGAGAAGAGCATTTAAGAAATCTTCATGCAGGTCCTAAATTGCTATTAGCCTCTCTACAAAGAAAATATTGATTCTTCATGTTGGAGATCTCATTCATCAACAAATTCGGAATTGTATGATTTGTTTTCGCCACAAATCAGCAACATCTCAACAATTCATGGAGAGATTTACCAAAGCATCGTTTAGAGCCTTGTCGTCCTTTTCATGAAGTGGAGTGGATTATGCTGGACCAATAACATTGCGATTGGCCCACGGAAGAGGACAAAAGCAAATTAAGGGATATATAGCACTATTCATATGTTTTGTTACCAAAGCCATACACATTGAACTAGTCAGTGATCTTACAACGGAGTCTATGCTGGCGGCACTCAAACGCTTTGTATCTCGCCGTGGAAGATGCACTGATATATACAGTGATAATGGAACATGTTTTGTTGGAGCAGCAAATGAGTTAGAAGAATTGAGAGAATTAGCGATTTCATCGGCACATAATGAAGTAATTTCAAAGTACCTAGCCAGTCAAGGAACAATTGGCACAAAATTCCTCCTTCCAATCCACACCAAGCTGGGCTATGGGAAGCTGGAATCAAATCATGCAAGCATCACTTACGGAGAATAATCGGAAATGTTTCATTGACATTTGAAGAGATGTCTACCGTCCTATGTCAAATCGAAGCTTGCCTAAATTCACGGCCTATCTGTCCGATGTCAAGAGATCCGGAAGATCTTACTGTGCTTACCCCTGGCCACTTTCTTATTGGGGATTCTCTAATGGCTATTCCAGAACCGGACTTAACTGAACTGAAACTGAATCATCTCTCTCGCTGGCAGTTAGTTCAACGTTTATCTCAGCAATTCTGGAAGAAATGGCAAGGAGAGTATCTGGCACGTTTACAGCAACGTCCTAAGTGGATAAATAAAGAGCCTAATCTCCAGGTCGGTGATCTTGTTTTGGTAAAGGATGAACTCAGCCCTCCACAGAAGTGGAAGCTTGGAAGAATTACTGAGGTTCATCCAGGAAGTGACAAATTAGTTCGAGTAGTTAGTATTAAGTGTGAACATGGAATCATAAAACGGCCTATAGTTAAATTATGTAAATTACCGTTTGATTCGTAGAAAGTTTTGATCTTTCTAGGTGGCCGGCATGTTCGTTGCTAAATGTCCTAGTAGCTATAGGCTACATAAAAATATTATGTTAGTAAAAAACAAAGTTGTTAGGTCATAGATTTTAGTTGTAACAAAATTCATTCTGGTCATGATCGGTCCATGAGTCACACGTCACATTCGTCCTCTCCAAAAATGTCCATGATTTGTCAGTGTTTTTAGAGTTAAATAAATTGTGTTCCATAAAAAATACAGTCCTTTGTCTTTTGCATCAGCAGCCTACAAAAATATTATCCCTAATCGAAATGCAATTCTGTCTGTAGAGGGGCTGGGGGGAATAGCTGCCCTTAAATTCGAGAAAAAGATGAATCATTTTTCCAAAATAGGCCAAAAATTCATTCACGACTTCATTCGGTAACTATCATAGGTTCCAATACGTTTTACAATACATTTGGGAAGAAATTACTCAAAACCGGGAAGGATTTTTGGAAAAATTTTGGATACTGGGAAGAAAACATAATTTCCACCAGTGTTTGGTAATATTTCTAACCACCATAGATATAATACTACGCCACATGCATGTATTTTTGGATACTTATATATGCACAAGCCCTATGTCCCAGTTATATTTGCACATCTCTGTATGTAACATATATAGCAAAATATTGATAATTCGGCGGAATTGGTTATTGCATTATTTTGATAATTAAACCTTTGTATGCAACAACAGTCGAATTAAACAGCCGTTGTATACTATGCTTTACAAATGGACGATAAAAAATAATTGCAAACATAAAGATAAACATCAAACTTTTATTTATTGTCTGTATTTTCTCTACGTCAATTTAAATAAACGACTACATACAATAGAAAGCATTCTTTGAGCCATGCGATCGTATAATCAAATTCCTGAAAGGCAGATAAAAATAAGAATTACATGGCAAATTTAGCAGAAGCCCTGCTCTGGCTGCTCTATTGTCTAAATATTTCTACTATTATTTCTTCCTTTCTGCATGCGTGATATTGCAATAAGTATTAATTATAGCATAATCGTAAAGTGGGACTTGCGCAGTGATTCCGTATTTGTATGTGTGTGCATGAGCAGGCTCCGCGTAACCAGAAATTTGGTCACTGGGGGCAGCAAATTCTCTACATAAAAGTCGTTATTGGAATTCCGGCTCCGACTCATGCATCTACTTATATTTCAAAACAGCTATATTGCATGTTGATAGAATGTGATGCTGTCCGGCATTTCAAATTTTATCTACCCAGACAGTTCGAAGGCCTGCTGTCTTTAAAATTACATTAATATTATTAAAACTCCTCGTGTTATTTATTTAATTATATATTGCATTCATCTGAAATCTGAAAAAGTAGAAATTGAACGAATTAGAACAATTTTAATGGCTACATGATAAAGAACTGTAATAAAACAGAAAAATGGTGCGTCAGGGCTTCCTTTTATATTATAAAGGGGAGAATGATGCTATCCATCGTCCTATTTTGGTTTTGACGATTTAAAAAAAAACTAGCTAAAATATTTATGCTAGCCGATTTTAACCGTCTACATAATTGTAGCTCGTTGATAATCGAATACTTATACATTTATATTTTTACACCTCAGCATGTTTTTATTACAATTTTATTTTATTATTTAGGTAGGTCAGCTTTTATGTTAATAATTAGTAAGTGTAGAAATAGTGATCAATTGTAGTCCTGCTGGTTGTATGTCAGGTGCTAACCAAGTAACGATTGTATTTCATGCTCAACATATTGCATGCAGAGTCTTCGTGTGAATCTTTTACAGCCTCCTCGTGATAAAGCAAAGTTTCAACACTTAATTCTGTTTTCAACCATGGTTTACTCTCGTTGTGTAATTTGTGTCTGTCTAATCTACGTCTTTAAAGTATTTTACTAACTTGTATTACTGTATGACGTATGACCTGAGTTAAAAGATAATGTGAATTTGGGGTTATGTACGAACAGATTAAAACAACTAGTTCATGCTAGCATTGCTAACTAAATATGGACAAGAAACGCATCGCGGCCAAAACTAAAAGGCCACATTTTTATATCTAACCAAATCTAAGGATGGGGCGTCGGCTTCCCTTACCTAAGCGCCTTTTAATCTTGCCGAGTATGCATGGAGTAAATCTGTTTGCATTTTACCAAAGCTGTTAAAAGCGGCGGGTGAATTTATTGTATTTATTTCCGCATCCAAAAATACTTTATAGTGTAACTACTATTTTAATATCTGTAGTCATTCCCTTCCCTAGCTAGCATAACAATTTAATTTGGAATTAGACTTGCATGTTAACCTCAAAGGTCACGTACAATAGAACAAAATGAAACTGGTTGATTCACAGCAGTGGAGTTGATTTACCAATCACATGTTGCACAAGTAGGGGCGTATTTAGAGATGGAACAGCCCCCTCTAAATTTTCAGAAAAAAAGCAATTTTTCGTCAAAAAAGGTAAAAATCGAAAAAAAATTGGTTTAATATATTTTAGAGTGCCCCCTTGATCAAATTCCTATATACGTGCCTGTGTACAAGGATGTGAACATTTGGCAATAAAAATTTCTTACCTACTTAATATTATTTCAATTGTAGAATAAGCATGAATACTAAGGTTTATGTATGATAATATAACGTTTCTAAGGGAATTGTTACAGTTGCATTGTACAAGTTCAAAGCAAAGTCTGTACAAGGAGTTTAGTAGCAGTGTTAAAATAACATCAAACAAAATGAATAAAAAATTAAGATTTTTGATAAAACTTCCTCTGTTTCCGTTCGCCTGTGTTTATTCTATATTATACACAAACATAGTTCTACTTTGTCTTCCTCTAATGCCGGTTGTATTTTTCTTTTACAAGTGCTTAGTTATATTAATAGCAAAATGTGTCAGACCAGGATCTTCCAGAATGCTATCATTACAAGATGGTGCGATGGCAATTGACAATTTTCACAAAAGAGCTCAATTATACCAATCTGCTGAATGGTGGTTCGAGGGAAAACTGGATCTGGAAACGATTATAAATTTATTTGATGAACGTGTAGTGAAAAAGACACTTCCTAATGGAAAGTTAAAATTTCCTGAGCTTCAATGTAGCATAGAACCGTTTATGGGATATTTCTTCTACGAGAAGGACAAAAAGTTTGATTTAAAAAATCACATGGAGTTACATCAATCAGATCCCTCCGAGGGTTTTATCACTAGAAAGAAAATAGATGAAATAATTTTCGAATATACAAATAGATTATATCCGAAAAAAAGAAGTCCATGGGGAGTTCTTATAATAAATCATTGTAGACCTGATGAAGAAGATGGAAAAGAATATTCCATTATTGTTGCAAGAAATCATCATTGTCTGGGTAATAATTCTACCAATTAATGTCAATTGTCGATTCATATCTGTACTGTATGTAATACAAATGCTACAAACATGGCACGTGAAATATTTCTCGGAAATAATTAGGGAAAAGTTTTGAAATGTTTCGCGAAACATTTCACTTCCACTTTTCTTCAAAAATGAAATATTTGAAATAAATGAAGTAAATAGTAAATAGGGATCATGGCATTTAATCCATAAATTTCACTTGAAATAATTTAACTGCGCATGTGAGTACATGCACAAGACATTGTATTTATTTCAAATATTTCATTTATTTCATTTCTTTTTTCTAGAAAAATTATTTGGCATAAGTAATTAATTGATTCATTTTCGCAACGATAACAGGTGATGCTTACTCAGGAATGCTTTTATTTTGGGAAGCGTTATTTCAGCAAGATTTGAAACCATTTAGCAAAACTAAATTTCAAACTACAACAAAAAAACCCAAACCAAAACCATCATTACTAAAAATGATATCATCTGTTTGTGGAGCAGCCCGTGATTTTTATATGAATGGAATAAAACAAAACTTTGATGTGGTTTACAATCCTGGAAGAAATTTTGATAAAAATGATTGGCGGGAAAGGGGAGTCTCATCTCAATTCGTTCGTACATTTCTTCCACCAATCCCAACATCTTTAGTCAAAGAAATCTCCTCTAAATGTAGCGTTAGCATAACTACTGTTCTTATGGCAATTGCTGCAGGGGGACTCCGCAGAATGATGGAAGCAAACGGCTTTAAATCTCCAAAACATATACGTTGTGGTTATTCACTTCCTCTGCCTAACCATCCTGACAAACTAACAACTTTTGCGTAAGACATAATAACATAATATAAAGAACAGGGAACAAAAAAAGTACTTCTTTTTTACAAAAAAGGTAAAAAGTAGTACTTATTTTTAAAAAGCAGTCCTTTTTACATTTTTTAAGTTATTTGCATGTAAAGTGGAAGTAAATGTGCCACTCTGCAACATCAAAAATTGCAAAAAGGTTTTTTTGAATCTCACTCCTATCTTTTTTATAAAAAAGGCAAAAAAGAACATTTTTTGTTCCCTGACAAAGAAGCATAACATTATTCTTATAACATTTTTGCCTGTAATTGATGGTTGAGGTAAATTATTATTATTACAGTAAATTATTTCAATTTATAATTCACCCAATCCCATATTGAAATTTAAAATTCCTTTAAATTTCTGTTCCAGGTGTCCTACCTTCATGGATCTAAATTTTAATGGTTCAGATGAAAAGATGAGACTCCAGAGCAACGAAAAAAACTTAAAGGCTGCCACGAGGTGGGCTATTCTATTTATGCTTCCTTTCTTATCGTTTTGTGTTAGCACCTTTCCTGTTGCATTTCTCCGGTATGTCACTTCCACGCATTGGGGATTTTCATGCACCACATTTATTGCAAATGCTATGATACCGACACCACCTTCTGGAGAAGCCGAATTTTTGGGATGTCGTCTTGCAAGAGTTTATGGCGCTACCGAACAGTACCCTGATAAAATGAATTTTGGTAATTATATTTAATTGCGGTTAAAAATCTTACATTGATGCACATTCGTAAGCAAAATTATAACCACTATAATGATCGAACGTAATAATTGCTGTAATTGAGAGTCAACCATTTTATTAATTAACCGGCGTCTCCACTCAAAACTTTTTTACATTTTTATTTTTAGGTACGGTCGTTGTTATCGTGAAATATCAAGACAGTTTTTTTGCAAGTTACGCCATACAAAAACGTTATTTAAAGAATGAGGATCAATTATACGAAATTGAAAAATACATACTGGAAGAGTTGGCTCACCTCAAAAATAGTTTGGAAATGAACCTACTGACTAGTGCCAAAGATGGTTTTGACAATGTTGCTTACGTATAACAAATGCAGCATGAATTTATGAATAATTCTGAGATGAGAATTCTAGTCTAATAAATTCAAGTCTATTATTGCTTAGAAAATAAATCACCGTCGAGTCATAGTTGTTAGATCATCATTAGAGACTGCATAGATTAAATCAGGACTCGTACAATACGAATGCCATTGATGCAAATGACAATTAATGTTGTTGTCTTCGATGTTCATGAAGTAAAAAAGGAATTATGTAGTATGTTTTGTGCATACTTTTGACCATACCGGTGTAAACTACTGCGCCCGATCACAAAATCACAATCGAAAACTGAAAAATAAAATCAAATTAATACACCTAAGTCATGAATTTAGTTTCAAAGCCGATGTTTTAATTATAATTGAATGGATAATATTTACCCCTTTAGAACAAAACTAAATTAGTCCACTTTTTAGGAAATGTTTGTCTATTTCATTTACAATGTTTAATTATTCTTTGAAGATGACCTTTAAATGAATACAGGTAATATTTGTAAATATGGATAGATTTAGTGAGTACATGTTGATGTACAGCCTTCAAATCGGTCGAATCCTTCTCCAGGACCACAGGTGAGTGTTGTGTTGACGCCGTGTTTATAGCAGCTGTACGTAGAGGAACAAGAAGAAATTGGATGACACTCACAGCTGTCAATGCAATTCTTGTCGGCCCTGTAACGGTCTTTTATGGATTGGGACAGATTCCTGAATAAGTCGCAAATTCCACCGAAGGGATTTGAGCTATCAGGATTGAAGAAGAGTTGTTCCCCGGTTGTTGGATCTCGACCACAAACACTGCTAACAACTCGGTGGGTGTCATAATCTGGTCCCAGAGGACTATTTTCTCTGACACAGAACCATTTACTTCTGCAGCAGCCGTTTCCGGTACAGTCATCGTCTAGGCTGCAGGTTGTAGGGGTCCCTTCACAGAAATATTTTCCAGGGGGTGAAGTAGTTGGAGCATTTGTAGAATTGGTTGTCGGAATAGTCGGTGTAGTCCAGCTAGTGTTGCATCCTTCGTCGTCGTCGTCTAAACAGTCATAGTCGGTGGCAGTCACGTCGACTGGGGGATCTGTTAGATCTAATTCATGAAATAACAAGATCAAATTTTGAAGTTTTCTGAGACATGGACATGAATAATTAAATGACTCCCAAACATAAATGCCAATGAAATTTTAATTTCAAAAATAAATAAATAATTAGCTTTGAGGTCATAATGCTTATAAATGCATTGTGCACTCGTAAAATTAACGCATTATAAATTGTATTATGAATCCAACGTTTCTTTTTCTCTACTGATTAGAGGACATAATAGCTTTGTGGGTGGTCTTCTTTGTTGGTGCTCAGTCAAGCGCGAACTTCCTTTTGTTATCGTTATTAGCAGAGGAAAAGAAACGTTGGTTTCGTAAAAATACTTACATGCAGCAGTCAAACTAAGAACGGTCACCCAAACTGCCAGTAATTTAAGCATGCTTACAAAAAGAAGTATTTTACTTATTTTATCGTCAATATTTTCTGTTCCTACTTGTTACAAAACCGTAAACCAAAATCCAACTTGCTAAATATTTCCATTTGCATTTGTATTTATGCCAAAAAAGGATGTAGCAAAATTAATATACCTAAGATAATTTTAATCTAGTTTGCTCATAAAAATCTGAATTTTAGTGGATTTGATTATCGTAATCCAGCAAATTGAAAATACCTGAATGTAAACTGTGACGTATCCAGGACTTTCGTCAAGTGTTCAACTAGCCACTGGCTAGTGGCTAAAATGGTTTTTAACCTGGTTAAAATGAGTTTTATCCAGTGGTTAAAATTAAGACTGTATAAATTTGACTACGGCCATTTTAGCCGGCTAAATCGGCTTCCTGGCTAGCTAAAAAATGTAAAAAAGCTGGTTAAAATAAAACACTGCTTTGTAGTTCTTTTTATTTTGATCAAAATATTATATATATTGAATGCTGATGGGCTTGATCTTTAACCCCTTTTGAAAAACCTCTTTTTCATTTTAGGACGCTATATACCAACCAAAATACGTTTCTGCTCACAGATTATCACTGCACAGATAACTACCGTTTAGTATTTATTACTTTGATTGTATTATCGACAGACCGCAAGGCACGTGGCCTTTTGCTCATTATTTTTCTGCCGTCTTATTGATCTCTAAATACTTTGATCTGTAATAAAATGTTTATGATAATGGTTTTTATTGTTAAGTTAATGTTCCCCATATTCTCCATAGCTATTTTACATTATACATAGTCCAGTGGGTATATAGTCCAGTGTTATAGCTTTATTAACCCGTATCCATGGACTTTTATAACTTCAAAATTAAACCATAACAAGCATACTTGAGACAACAATGCTTTTAATTACTTCTGCAACGTATCATTGGTTGGCTTTCAAGTAAAAGTTGATCTAGTAAAAGTTTCTCTCGTCTGCTGTTCTTCCTTTGTGTGACAATTTTTATAAATTGGAAACTCCATTGCATGGTATTAAATTATGTATACTATTATTATTATGACCATGCACTAAATGTAGAAAAAGAAATATATAAAAGCCCCGATTGGCTAAATTAAATAATGCAATTACATTTATTATTATAGTGGTATGTGCTAATTATTGTGAGGATTAATTATAAATATGCAGAACGTATTCAAATGTCCAAAAACTATAGAAGAATGCTTATTTGGTTTCAAACAGTTAAGAAATTTTTGTATAAAAGTTTAATATCATTTTACCATTCTTTCCCAAAAAACAGTATAAATTTACTTTAAAGAAGGTTCCTAAAAGCAATGTAAAGTTTTTTATCCTATGTCAAGGCGTGGATGTTTTTGATTATATTATTCACAGAATGAGATATCGAATGACTAATTCCTTTAAGCTGGTAGCCGATTAATAATTTACATGGTCATGTCATGAACAATTACATATACCATAGAACAAAGCTATATAAGCTAAAAGTATTACAGAATACAGATAATGTGTAAATGCTTATTGCAAATCCTTATTGTATGTACCTAAAAATAGTGTCAAAAGTTTTGCTATTTTATGAAAACTATTCACTACTACTTGCAGACTTCAATAGAACGTTGGAAATTTTTCTAAGAATAATGTGGTGAATGGGGCACACGGAATAATTATTTGTGTGGTCTTTGTATTTTATGAAATTGAGCTGTAGAATAAGTTTTAAGTTTTCTGCATTCCAATTTATGCAGTGGAACTGCAACTTAAGAAAAAACCCTTTTTTAGGAAATTCCATTATACTTTTCAATGGATCGGTATTATATTGTTATTCTATTTTTGTGTCTAAAAAAGACTACTAACTCCGAAGTGATTTCCCCAAAGCCTAATATTTTACAATTAACAGCAGATTGTCAGGTGCGATTTGTCGGAGAATTTCAAAAGTACCGCTGGCAACTTCAATTGCATAAGTATTTAGAGTTTTACAAAAATAATTTGGACACTTCCATAATAATTGACAATCCTCTTTTAAATTCTGTCCGCTACAAAAAAGATGTTGGACAACTATTCCTCCGAAATAACGGAAGTGCACCTCCTAGAAACGTCTATGGGCGATCAAGATTTAGTAAATGCTTTGTCCAAGTGTATTTTCCTGAAAGTAGAAACTATAACAATGTATATGTGCAACTGTCATATTTAAGCTCTTTAGTTTTAGCGAATGAAAATCCGAATCTTATTATATTTGATTACGAAATTAATATGCCAAGATATTTTATTGAAAATCATCGAATATTTTGTGACAATTTATTTATAAACTTACATACAATTTACGTGACAAGTATTTCAGTTCATTTAGAAAATGGAATGACTCTTGTTATTTGCTCCAAGGCAAATCTTGGTTGTCAAAATAAATATTTGTATTGGTTATCCCCAACAGAAAATCTCTCGTTGTCGTCAATTAGACTTTTATGGTTAAGAATTCACAAAAATCAATTTGGAGAAAAGTTACTGGATGGCAATCCTTCGGATGATAATATTAAAAGAAAACTAATAGGGGATTGCCGAATAAGTATTATCTTAAGAATAGACTTAAAAGTTCCTTATTGTGTCCATAATGTATTAAGAAAATTTTATAACTACTCTACATATTCAACAACGAGGTTGTTGCGATTTCCAATGCACTTATTCGTAGCCAAAATGTCTAGCAATATATTATTTTCAAAAAACGACAAGAAAGAAGAATCAATTAAAGAAGAGTGGCTTTCGTCGGGAGAAGCTTTAGAGAATTTTCAAATTTTTGGAGTCATGAAAAAGTCGAATGACAATGAACATGCACTCGGGGCACCTTTTTGCCGTGAAACTAAGTATGGATTGGTAATCACGATTTTTGCTGCTTTTATTACAATAAAAATATTGTACAATTTTAAGATTCCGCCGAAATCTGTTGTCCATGGATTGTTTATTAACGGGAAATTCATATTCTTCGAATTAGTAATGTTTTTATTTGAACAAGGACTAACTCGTTTGAATAAGTTTGATTCCCGTAAAACCAAACTTATTTATTCTGTTTGGATGTTAATGGCCGTCGTAATAACCGGGGCGTACAAAGGAATGCTTTTTTCATCCTTGACAAAACAAAAGGAATTGCAGCTACCACAAAATGTTGAAGATCTTTCCAACAGCGAATATCCAGTTTTCACAACTACACCAATATCTCTAAGGGGTGACGAACGACAGGTGTCCATGTTGAAGGATGTAATTCTGGAGGAAATAGTAGAAGAAGGAAAATTTCCAAACTACTACAAAAAATTGAAAGACAAAATGATTTTCATGAACGAAGCCAACGAAGGCGATCTTGCGATAGCTTCGAAATTAAAAGGGAAAATAGAAGCCAATAATAAATCTATAAATGTCCCGGACACTTTTATAGTTTTGGAAATGGAATCTGAAATTTTACAATTTCAGTCTTCTTTTTCTGCTCTATCTAAAGAAACTCAAACCTTTTCAGGACCAAAATTGAATATGTTTCAAGCAAGAATACCATGGAGAATCGATCGACGCTATTTTACTCCGTTCTTTCGACAAGGCTTGTCGGGATTGCATGAATCTGGAATATTATCATTTTGGACAGAGTGGCGTATTAAATCCATAAGTGCATTTTCCCTTAGACAAGCAATGGCAAAATTTCAAAATCGTTTAGGAGACCATGAAATATTTCGTTCGTCTTATCGATTTGGTTTTGCTAATGTCCTTTTCCCAGAATGTTATCAAAACATCCAAGAATCTACTCCATTGTCTCTTTCCGTTTTTAAACCTAGTTTTACTGCTTATTTTAGCGGCATTTTTATCTCTACCTTCTGCATATTGTGTGAATTTGTATTGAGAGTTTTCTACAAAATTATTTTGAACTAATTAGTAGTCAATGGGAATAAAACAATACTGAAGTGGACAGAAGATGCACATTATATAAACTATAGTAAACCAAATTTTAATTTATGTTAAAATATTTTGTTAAATTTAATAATTAGGATTTAATTAATGAAGATTCAAAATTTTAACAGCATGTTTAATGAGAACGCATAGCAAATATGTATTCCTGAACCAACTACGATTATTACCGTATAATATCATTTACCCGAGGGAATGTGGCCGTGGCAAAGTATATAAAAGTAATATTAGCTTCTGGAGAGTAAAACCCAATATCCACATTCATGTTCATTTAAATGAAAAGTATTGAAGGTTATTACATCTAGAAAAATCATACGACAATGTTTGTTGTAGTCGCATGGCCAATACTTTATACTCTCTCTCAATCAATGTATAGTTTGCGGTATAAAATATTCACGACCAATATTTAATTTCTATGAGTTAGAAGTCTAAGAGTCTAGTCAGATCAATATTCTCCTTGAGCTCAATATTTGCGCTAGTATTATTGCTACACTTCAAGGGTGATACTGGAAGCTTTCACGGATGCGGAATACACAAAAAAGACAATAACTTAGACACTGCTCTTCTTGTGACAATCAATTGAAGTAGTTTTGATTTATCTGAATAAAAAATTGAAAACAATATGGCTTCGAAGGAAATGAGAGAAGCCTTGGAAATATATTTTCGCTTTGCAGACCTATTTAAATATGGTCCATATCAATACATGCCTAAAGACATGGAGATTTTCGTCACTCGTAGCAGACGTCGTTTGTTATTTTGGTACTTTGGAATAGTCTGCATGTATCTGCTCAAGCACGTATTTAGTAGGGGGGCGGGGGGGGCGCAGCGCCCCCCCTAAATCTTAGAAAAAGAGGATTTTTTTCTCAAAAATGGCCTAAAATTGCAAATTTTTTTCGCGCTTCGCGCGAATATGTCTTATTTTTGGTATAATTTTTGCTTCCGCCCCCCCTTGAACAAATTTCTAGATACGTGCCTGTATCTGTTAACAACAATTTTACTTTTATTGCTAATTTTACAAATAATGATGAAATAAACTCCATTTACATATCTGGAGACAATGTTTTACATCGTCCAATTGTTCATTTTTATACCACCCATTTATATCAATACATCGATTGCAATCAACAAGAAGGCCTTCATACTACCAATAAATATGTATTTTGCCATGGACAAAAAATACAGAAGTAAGTCTTATTACCATATTTTCACGATGTGAAATAATTTAAAAATCGGTGTTGATTTTTCAGTTGAGTATCCTGATGATGCATTGGCATTGCAAAACACTGTGGATTTCTTAGGACAACAAATGAAGTCATCTTGTTTCACTTTTGGCCTTATGACCATTTTTGCCAGCGCTGTAATTGTAGTTGAAGACTTTCATGTATTTACCCATATCTTAAAATATGTTTGTCCGGAAGGAGTATTCTATGTTTTAGCAAAAATTATATTATTTTTTGTATACTTACTTTTAATTGCAATGGCTTTGTTTCCAGCTGTCTATTTCGATATCATGATGGCCGTATATGTACAATCAACATTGCAATGGTATAAAAGTATCGGTAAATTAAATCTAGATTATAATACAAGTTTATCAAAATTAACTGTTTTCACGCGATCAAAAAAATTCTACGTCGAAATGAGATTAGTGAACCAATTGGCGAATGACAATTTTCGGCATGTTGTTTTTATTTTCTTGTCCCAGGGAGTTTCTATCCTACTTTTTTGTAATTATGCTACAATTAATTTACGTCAAATTATTCCCATTTCATTATATCCAATTTTTCCCTGTGTATCTTTAAGTATAATAATTCTTTATGCCTTTGTAATACCCTATGCTTCGCAAGTTTTTCTTAAATCATTAGAGTTTGTTAACTTTTTGTTTTCCATTGGAAATAATCAGTCTAAGAAATCACTTAAATTCCTTCGCCCAATAAGAGCTGAAGTAAGTTATTTCTTTTACTTCTCCAGATCCACTGCATTAACAATTCTGTTTTATTTGATGAACTACACAATAACTTTGATAATGTCATTTTAAGTATATTTTAATACAAAATGAAAACGGCTACTCCATAATATTATATGGTATCAGTCTAAAAATTAAATTAACACAGTAAACTCAATTTTTTGAATTTAAAAATTGTCCCATGCTTCATGTGGCACTTCCCACAACAGTAATGTACTTCAAACATTGTTGTGAGTAATACTAAATTACAATGTGTATATTTTATTATATGGATGCAATGCACAATTTAGATTATCTGTTAGTTAATGTCATATTATTAAAGTTCTTACTCAATTATCATTTTTTTGATTACAAAAGCAAAATAATTATGGATTTATTTGAAGCATAAAGTGGAACGAAAAGACCAGGATTCCGTTTGCCAGTATGGACGCGAGCTTAAAAATCTTTTTTTGTTGTTTTATACTTTATTACATTACACTTTATACTCGCATCATAAGGTTTACCGAACATTATAACATTTATTTTCAAAGTTCAAATCTTAATTAAAGTTTATTTATGCAAAGAAAATACATTACTGTCAACGAAAAATTTCTGTTTCCATAACTTTGAATTACTATATCTTCCCCAACTAATATTTTTATGGTTTTCTATATAAGTGTACTACTTGTTACACCTCAGTGCTGCACTGCTATTGGATTTTACAAAAATTGAGTGCGCATGCGCGAAGGAATACTGCGGGAAATAAAGATTTGAAGTAGTAATGCACATTTTAAAGTATAAATGTGTGAGCGAACCGTTTCAATCTTTACTCTACATAAACAAAATCTTTTAAACATAAAGACGGACATGCGCATGGAATTCTATCACCATTCTTGTATTAAGGTTTGTATATTTGTCCGTAATATTTTGTAACTAATACTGATGAGTAAGGGTAATATGTTGTAATATGTAGAGTAAAGATTAATGAGCAAGGACTAGACTATCAGTACTGAGTCTAATCAACGGTCCATGAAATTCGGGCCAATGCGCAGTAGCTAGAAATTTACTGATTGCAACATTTTCTAGCACACTTTATATGCTAGGATTCAACTAGTCCGATATAATGATCTATTGAGATTCCAGAAAATTTGTAAGGAACAGTGTTACTACTATTTTGCACTCTTACTAGATAACTGTATGGCATTTAAATGGACGGCTCATAAATGAAAATGTGCAGCGTAAGAATATTTTACTATCCAAGAAAACCGTATTTCGGCATTGTTATCTCTGCATTCTGCATATTGTGTGAATTTGTAATGAGATTTTGTCAAAAAATTATTTTGAAGTAATTAGCCAGATAATGGGAGCAAAATAATTCTAAAATGGATAGTAAATGCACATTATATAAACTAGTAAACCAAATTTGAATTTACCGCATACTAAAATATTTTGTTATATTAAATAATTTCGATTTAATTAATGACGATTCAGAATTAAACAACATGTTTAATGAGAAATTACAAAGATGTATTCCTGAACCCACTACGAGTTATGCTATGTTTACTAGGACTATAATACCAAAACCTCAATTATAGTTCAAATCTATGTATGTCCCTTGTTGGAAAACAGCAAGACTTGTATCCGGCTGAACAAAGTATGACAATAAAACATTGATATGATATGAGTTGGACCGTTGGACGAATACCGTAATACAATATTATTATACCCGAGCGAATATGGCGAAGTAATTTTAAAGTATATTAATTTCTGGAGAATGAAAACCAATTTAATAAGCTATATTCATTTAAATGAAAAGTATTGAATGATATTACATCCATGCATAAGTAAAATCCTATTACAATGTTCTAAAAAACTTCTTGGCGCGCTTTGTGTGCTGCCGTACCTAGATTTAAGTTCTTCTAAGTAATTTTAATTAGTAATTAAATTGACGAGCAATTATCTGTAAAATACCTATAACATAATATACATATTATACAGTAGACTTAATATTACAGGAATAAGTTAATAGTCTTCATAAATAAACGAAAATACCAAAAATTATTAACAACGAAGTGTTGGCTATTGGAATACCTATGTAAACATTGTAAACATCACAAACATATGGTTGACCGACAGTGCCTAATATTACATATTAGTCAATGGATCTGGTAGATGGGTTTCTTTGCCAGACATTGTCGTCAACCCTGGATCGCCATGAAACAATTCAGGCAAGTAAAAAAATATATATAATCAAATCAAATTACGTACTACAAAAAACCCAATTATTGCGATGCGAAACTATACGAAGATCAAATTATAAATGGCAATCAATTTTTCGAGGAGATTCCTGTGGAGTCGAAGGGGAGAACAGCGGCCACTAAATCCGTGGATGATACAACATGTCAAATCTATCGGAGTTTTCAAATTCAGAGGAACCAGAGCGGGAAAAATGAAAAAGCTAAGGAAAATATTCAAATGGGCCCATCGATCCATCGCTCAAGCAAACCGGACAACAACCTTAACATACATACAAAAAGAAATTAAAATTGAATATGATCTACCAAAATTATTTTTATCCAATGCAACGTCCCTCAATAACAAGAAGTCAGAATTCCAGTTACAGATGCTTGAGAAGGAGGTGGACATCGCAATTATAACCGAAACCTGGGAGAAGGAAGGATCAAATCTTGAAATCAGTGATTATATCCGTTACGAGGTCAAAAGAAATAATAAAATTGGGGGAGGCGTGTCCATATTTGTAAGTGATGTCCTGTCTAGTAAAGTTTATTCAGATATAAATATACCAAAAAATATTGAGGCAGTTTGGATTTATGTGAGACCCAAGCTTTTACCTAGTGAAATAGCAGGAATCGCGGTTTGCGGAATATATTACCCACCAAAAAACGGGAACACATCTGGAAATGAAGACAGGGCTTCCTACACTGAATTATTAGAATTCCTGCAGTACTCATGTGACCAAGTAAGATTAAAAAATCCTAGTACCGGAATTGTAATAGCCGGCGACTTCAACGATTTCAACGTAAACACACTGTGTAACAATTGTAAGTTAAAGCAAATCATTAAATTTCCAACATATTATAAAAATGATGGTACAATGTCAGCATTGGATAAAATAATCACTAATATAAAAGTTTTTATCATGACCCAGAACCAATGCCGCCGTTAGGGTATTCAAAGCATCTCTCTATCTTGTGTAAACCTAAGCCGTCTAATAAGAACAAATCCTCGCGTTCAAAGTGTCAAGTCACTTACAGGCCTCTCAGTGAACTAGGAAAATCCTTATTTCAAAAATATTTACATTCCGAAACATGGGAATGTGTTCTCAATGCAAACACAATTGATGAAAAGGCCGACCAATTTACAACAACTTTGCAATATTATTTTGAATTAAGTTTTCCTCTAAAATCAAAACTAAGGAAAATTAATGACAAACCTTGGATTACTCCTCGAATTAGACGACTTATGGTGAAAAGAAATAAATTGTATAAACACAAAAATAGTAAGTGGAGAGAGATGAGAAACGTGTTACAAAAGGGAGATTAGAGAGGCTAAATTAGCCACTAGAGAAAAAACGCAGATAAAATACTCAATTATAGCAAATCTTGGTACAAATTAGTAAGTGATCTCAATGGCACCAAAAACGATCCGAAAATCCTATTTAGTACATTATCACTAATTGTTGACGAAAGCAATCCCCCAAGTTTGCTAAAAATGTTGAATATTGTAAACTACGAGAAAACCAAAACTGCAACTAGTTTTAAAGGCTTGCCTGAAAATTATCTACCTAAAGTAAGAATAGAGTCTAGTCATCCAACTACTTTAACGGATCATGATGTATACAACCTAATAGTCTCTCTTAAACCAAATAAGGCGATTCCACCAAATACTGTACCTATATCAATATTAAATGAGTTTGCAATGGAATTGTGTTACATTGTAGCTCACATAATGAATTTCAGTTTTGAAAGTTGTAAAGTCCCGAGTATTTGGAAGGAAGCTACAATAACTGTGTTACCTAAAGTAAAAAGTGTTAAGTCCATTAATGATCTGAGACCTTTGTCAATTACCAGTCCATTCTCACACATGATGGAGAGTGTTATATGTGGAAGATTACGTGACAAATTACAAGAACATATAAGTACTAATCAGTATGGGTCACAAAAGAAATGTAGCACTGCACACTACTTAGTTGGGCTATTAGACTTTGTATTGCGAGCATTAGAAAAGACTGGAACAACAGCTATATTATATGTTTTCGATATTTCCAAAGCTTTTGAGCTTATTGATCACTGTATACTGATAAACTATTTGTATAAGCATTATAAAGTAGATTTATTTACCACCTTGTGGCTAGTTAGTTTTAAGTAATCGGACTCAAAGGGTTAAGTGTGGAACTATCGTTTCTGACAGTTTAAGGTGCAGTTGCGGGACGCCCCAGGGCACTAAGACAGGTCCCATGTGCTTTTTAGCTCATATTAACCCTGTCTTACAAAAGTTTGAAGAAAAATACAAAAAAAATTTTTCAATTTCGGGTTTTGTAGACGACACTACCGTGGCTGAGATAGTTTTACATAAACGACCACAAGGTCAAGAGATGTTAGACGACATGAATCAGTGGGTGAAAGAGCAAAAAATGGAGTTTAATGCACTTAAATGTGGGTATGTAGTAATAGACTTCTCTAAAGACAAATCTGTAAGCGATATGTGGAAATTCTGTATAGATGGTATTGAAATTCGTAGATTGCAAACAACCAAATTGCTGGGAGTAACTATTTCTGAAAATTTAAAATGGGACCATCACACTGATATAATTGTTAAAAAGGCGTCATCAAAAATGTATATCTTACTGAATTTAAAAAGATTTGGATTTGGGGAGTCAGAATTATTACATGCTTATAAAACTTATGTAAGGCCAGTGTTAGAATACGCGTGTGTAATTTGGGGTCCAGGTCTGACACAAGAACTGAGCTTGACAATTGAAAATGTACAGAAAAGGGCCTTATCCGTCATTAAAGGGCGAAAATTTTCGGAAAGTGAGTACAATGACATATGTGTGAGCATTAATCTAGAAAGGTTAGATTACCGTAGGAGAATCATCCTAAATAAATTTGGAACTGATATGCTAAAATCTGAACGCTTTAGAGCAATGCTTCCTCCCTATTACGAGAGTACCAGTAGGGCCATTACTAGACAGAAGCCGTACTTGTTAAAACCACTACATGCGAAAATAAAAAAGAGGTATGAACAATCCACAATTCCTTCCATTGTGAAATTACTTAATTCTATGTATGATAAAGGTGAAAAACTGTAAGTTAATTTATGATAAGGCTCGCTAATTAATTTAATTATGACTAACTAAAGTGGATTAATTTTTATTATAATAGGTCTATTGTCTTTACTATTTACTGTACTTCCAGGCTATAAATTCAGTGATATATTATGACGTGTATTAATATACTATAATGTAGAACTGCCTATAACCTTTCAAGAAATAAAACCAATACCAATACCAATACCAATGTTGTTGTCATATATGGCTAACTCTTTATACTCTCAATCGTCAATCAATAGTTTGTGGTATAAAATATTAATGACCAATATATATAAGTTTCTACGAATTGAGAGTCTAAGAGTCTAGTCAGATCAATATTCTCCTTGAGCTCAATATTTGTGCCAGTATTATTGTTACGCTCCAAGGATAACACTGGAACCTTTCACGGATACGGAAACACAAAAAAAGACAGACACTGCTCTTGTGACATTCAATTCAAATAGTTTTGATTTATCTGAAAAGAAACTTTAAGAACTGGAAACAATATGACTTCGAAGGAAATGAGAGAAGCCTTGGAAACATTTTTTCGCTTTCTAGACCTATTCAAATATGGTCCATATCAATACAGCCCAAGAGACATGGTGATTTACGTCACTCGTAGCAGACGTCGTTTGTTATTTTGGCACTTTGGAATAGTCTGCATGTATCTGTTAACATCAATTCTACTTTTATTGCTAATTTTACAAATAATGATGAAATCAACTCCATTTACATATCTGGAGACAATGTTTTATATCGTCCAATTATTTCTATTTATACCAACTATTTACATCAATACATCGATTGCAATCAACAAGAAGGCCTTCATACTACCAATAAATATGTATTTAGCCATGGACAAAAAATACAGAAGTAAGTCTTATTGACCTTTTCATTTTCACGATAGGAAATAATTTGGAAATCGATTTAATTTTTCAGTTGAGTATCCAGATGATGCATTAGCATTGCAAAACACTGTGGACTTCTTAGGAGAACAAATGAAGACATCGTGGCTTACTTGTGCCCTTATTACCATTTTTGCCACCGTTGTAATCGTATTTGAAGACTTCCATGTATTTACTCATATCTTAAACTATGTTTGTCCCGAGGGAGTTTTCTATATTTTAGCAAAAATTATTATTTTTTTTGTATACTTACTTTTAATTGCAATGGCTATGTTTCCGTCCTTCTGGTTCGATATCATGATCGCCATTTATGTACAATCAACCTTGCAATGGTTTAAAAGTATCAGTAAATTAAATCCAAATTACAATACAAGTTTAGCAAAATTAACGATTTTCACGAGGTCAAAGAAATTCTACGTCGAAATGAGATTAGTGAACCAATTGGTGAACGACAGTTTCCGACATATTGTTTTTATGTTTATGTCCCAGGGAGTTTTCTTTCAACTATTTTGTAATTATGCGACAATTAATTTGCGTCAAATTATTCCACTTTCATTTTATCCAATTTTCCCTTGTGTATCGTTAGTTATAATAATATTTTTCGCCTTTGTAATACCCTATGCTTCAGAAGTTTTTCAAAAATCCTTAGAGTGTGCTAAATTTTTGTTTTCTATTGGAAATATGCAATCCAAGAAATCACTTAAATTCCTTCGCCCAATCAGAGCTGAAGTAAGCTATTTCTGTTACTTCTCTAGATCCACTGCGTTAACAATTCTGTTTAATTTGATGAACTACACAATTACTTTGATAATGTCATTTTAAATATATTTTAATCTAAGATGGAAACGGCTACTCTATGTATGGCATGCAGTTTAAAAATTAAATTAAAACAGTAAACGCAATTTTTTGAATTTAACTATAAAATTATTGCCCCATGCCTCATAAATAAAATAAGGCACTTATCACACTACAGTAACGTGCTTTTAACATTGTGTGTGGCTAATACTTTATTACAACACATTGCGGCAAAAGCCTCCTACCAACGCATCAATGGGACAATATTAGAACGATAATTTGTGCAAAATTAAAATTTAATAAATATTTTAGATGCATATGTGACTTACTTCGAAAATATGAAAATTGTCTGAGCATGATTAGTACTTCAAATAAATTCTCAAATTTAGCCTCACTTTACAAATCCCTGTGCATTTACATGGGTCAGATTCTAAATGCTGCCAAAAAAAGTTGTGTGATGCGGGGTGTTATAATATAAAACCAACGCGAAAATGAAGGCTTGATAATAACTACTATTTAATCGGCTCATCTGCGAATGCTTGCGAACGGCTGAGATATGATTTTATGAAAATTAAAAATATTAGTACTAGCAACATCCACCTAATACTACTGTAAATTTACATTATACATAATTATTATGAATTTAGGCATATTATATTATCTTGTATATGTTCTTGAAAATTGAGTGTACAGCGCAGCAGTACAGCTACATAATATATATATATATATATATATAACTATGAGGTGACTGAGGTGTATGATATTTTCTACGTATTGAAAATTTTATTAACGGCAGTATATACAGAATTTATACTAAGCCAAACAAAATAATGTTTAAAATAGTTGCTTACTAGGTTATAAACTTACTGATATAATAAAATTCACTATACACACACTGACTCTAGTAGAATCAGCAATCCGATTTTTTGCCATTACGCTTGTGCTACTTATAAATGTCTAATGTACTCTGATTCCCCCCGTTCAGCACATTCTGCTCTCGCAAAACTGTGTTTACGAGGTCTGCAATAAATGCGGAATAGATTATTATATGGGAAATAGTAGCTTTCTGACTGCTACTCAACTAGACTACAAGGTAGCATGGATGGGTATTGTTTATTTAAAACGGACATGCTTGCATGACAATTTACATCCAAAATTTCATGATTATGTGGCTTTTATTTTCGTTTGTTGTATTGTGATTGTAGTTGCAAATGTTGAAATATCATAAAATGCATTGGGGTACATTGAGAAAATATTTTCATGTATTTGTGACATTATAGTGTAGCCCATGTGACACAAAACTAAGGAAATGAGGACAAATACAAACAGTACCTCGTTGCTGTTCCTCCCACGACTGACTCTAGTAGAACTCGTTGACAGATTCGACAATTTTTTGTTTTTGAAAATCTTTTGGTAAGTGTTTAAAAAATCCATATTATATTGCCTGCCAATATAATCTTTTATTTTCGCGTCACTTTTGATTTTATGCCCAATCATTTCTAATAAATATTTCGAGAGCAGTAGGCAAAGAACTGGAAAATGGATTTTCGTACGTTTTTCGATGTTTGTCCTCGACAAATCCAAACAAATCATTATATTGTTGATTGCCGTCTTTCTTTACTTTTCTTTGGTTGTTCATAGAGCTATAAAATATGAAAAATTGCTAAAATATATTCCTTTATTTATTTTGTAGATTATTTATCTAGGAGAAAAATTGCCATCTACGTTGACTGTCAGCAAGAGTAGAACTGAGCTAGTGATTTCGACAAGAGAAAAGGGGAAGTAATTGTGTATTTATTGCAAAACTGTTTGGGTGTCTAATTTGTTGATTTCGGACAGCCTCTGCCTGATTTACGCAAACCATTTCATAAAGTAAGTAAAATTGAAAACAAAAACATAATCGGGTGATAATTTACGTTTTCACGGTTTTACAATTAATGGGCCTGTGGTTGCAGTTTACTAGTAATTTAGTAGAAGTTTCTGACAAAAGTATAAATTACTCCGGAACCAGAAGAGATGCCTACAATGTGTAAATTAATAGCAGTTTCCGAAACTATCCTTCCTTTCAATTTGAAAATCTCAATTTTCTACGATTGGAAAACAGGATTTCTGATTTTGATTTTCAAAATTGAAATGAAGGATAGTTTTATCAACTGCTTCCAATTTACACATTGTAGGTATCTCTTCTGGTTCCTGGATAAATCCTCCTACTAAACTAGTAAACTTCAACCACTGGTCCACCAATTGAAAAATCATGAAAAGGTCAATTTAAGGGTATATAACCAGTCCACGGCCCTTCACAAGGGATTTTGCTTACGTCACGGTCCATGGTACGAGTGTGCTAACGCTTAACCATGCAACCTACTTATATTTTCGAATTGATTTTTGATGTATGTCAGTTGGCCGCATTTGGATGATGTTTACATCATTTAGAATCGTCTTGTCCAAATTGACAATGTCTGTAAGTTAGAAGGGTCGACGAGGTGCGGTGTTATAGCGGTTTCAAATTCGAAGTTTAACATTAGTAGGGTACCTACTTTCAGAGCTAAGCTCCTTCTGCCTTCTAAGATCTTCCTACCTAAACCAAAACGTTACACTCCGCAGTCCGCACTGAGTCGTTCTTCGCAGTTTTCGTCTGTAATTCACATTCAAATTCCAAAATTTCAAACGGTCATGGATAACTCAAAAATACTTTATGCAAAATTTTTTGATAGGAATTTTTGGAAACACTGACTGAATACCTAGGGCTTGTGTCCCCAATGTTCTGTTAAATTCTTTTAATCTAGTCAAAATTGTTAGTCAAAAAAACCCGCGCCACTTTTCTGACTACTACATAATTTTGAAACATTAATTTCTCCTAAACTACGAACTTCTTGGTAAATATTGGAGACACAAGTCCTAGGTATTCAATCAGAGTTTCCAAAAATCTTTACCAAAGAATTTTGGATAAGTATTTGTTGAGTTATCCATGATCATTTGAAGCACAAAAACACATGAGAACGCTTATTCAGTGGCCGTGTATCGGTACCCTTAAGTGGCATAATGCGATTTTGATGAAAGTTGGTTTGTGAATTGTAATTGTAAAATAAAATGAAACGTTTTGTTATATTTCGTACTAAAACATAATTTTAATTTAATTCCAAAATTTGTATTCGTATTATTTTTTATTATAGGCAACCCTTTTCTTTGGTGCCGGTATCAATAATGGGTGGAGAGTGGATTTTCGAATTCAAGTACGTCAAGAAAAACTCCCTGGATGTTCCCAAATATCAAGAGATGCTGCTGAAAATTCGTGAAGAGTTCCAACAACAATTTTCTGCAATGAAACCTGAAGAAGGTTCCGCTGAATGGACATCTGCTTCCAATGGGACTGCACCGGAGGACAACATATTTGCCAAATTCACATACAAATGTACAAAGAATCATATGAATATGAACAAGCCTGGACATGCAAAATGGACCTTACTTTGGGATCCCAAGAAAGCAAATATCAAAAACCAACTCCATGCTCGCTGCGCACCGACTCTCTTCAAAGATCTTAGCAACAAAATTCAAAAACAGCTGGTTGAAGGCTTTCCAAGTCATTTCAAGCTTTCCTGGAGAAACGGACTTAGCGGATATGAAGCGCCTGAGATTGGTTTCTTAACTGCAATTGCCTTGAATCGTTTGTTAACACAGCTGCAACTTGGTCAAGCTGTGGATGATTCAGATTCTGACTCGGATGGCGATGGTAACAGTTTGGCGAGACAAATGCGAATTGCTCAGAAGTGGGATGATTCGGACTCTGATGAAAATGAACGCTGCATTCATTATCTCCCTTGGTCATATTGCTCTGACTGCAGTGAGGATCTTATTGATATGTACTCCTCCTAAATGCTTACTATAACGTCTAAATTACTCGCAACCTGGTACTACCGTTTTAAGCCACAGTTTGAGACACTTTTGTTCTCCATAATAATTTAGTATTTATCATGTGTATCTGTTCCTATTCTACGTAAATATTATTGGCAATTTAATTTATTTTCAATGAATATGAATTTCAAAATTAACAACCTTCAAAGTTTGCTTAGATTTGTAATTGTATTGCTTATTGCATGTTTATAAGATCATAATTTCAGGAAACATTAAAAATAATTTTTCAATTTTCAATCAATTTTTATTTATTTATTTTGAATTCTGTGTTTTGGTAAACTTGCATTCACCAAAGAGTAATTAAATATTCCATTGCTCAGTGAGGTGATCGAAGTTAGAAACAAAAACGTTGATTCATTGAAAACGAAGTAAAGATTACCATAAATTAGTTTTCTCTGGCAAATAAGCACTGGAGGTAGGTAATGACCTGAATTGATTTAACAAAAGGGCGTAGAAATGATCGTATTCCTTGCATACGCATTCTTATTCCTATTAGTACCAAAATAAAATAATCAATTTTAGTTTGGCAAACTTATGACATTGGATGTACAATTGTAACATAAACAATGAGTCTGTAAGGTGAATAAAATTATTTATGTCATTGAAGTAATGTGCGTGGAAAGCTTTTTTCCGAAAAAAGACAGCTTTGCAGAACAAAGTTCTACGACTTTTTATGGCAAAACAATAGTTTCTTTTGTAGCTGTTTTCTAGAATTCTACGCTAAACAACTCCTGAAAATTATCAGGTCCAGTATTTTCTAAATACCTTTAAATTTTGCCCGCTTTACTTAAATTGAAAGAAGCTAGGCCACTTAGTACACATTATTATTAAAGTGTATCGAACCCAAAACCCATAACAGTCATTTATTAATGCGTTGGCGTTCATTAATAGTTAGATTCAATAATTTCCAAAGTTTAGCATCATTACTCAAACTTAATTGCAGATAGTAGAGTACAATGTAGAAGTAATCGAGTCGAGTCTAATGTTTGAGTTTTTTTTAAATCTTGTGTGTTTCAGAACATGTAGCACGAATTAGGAAGATTGGTTCATAGAATAACATAAACTTCCGCTTTAAAAGTAAATAATGATATAAAATATTTTCAATTTGTCGCAAGCGTTTGATATAAATTTCATCCTAATTTTTTTAAAGTTTTTTTAAAGAAGGGTAGAAGGTATATGATTAAGATTATACCCCAAGTTATGCCATTAAGTTTACCTAAATAGTGTTTACCTCTGAAGTAATAATTATTGCAATTCAACTGCTAACTGCTGAAAAGTACCCTAAAAGTATTTCGTTTCCAAACCAAATTCGATTATGAAAAATAGGCGTAACCTCAAAAAAATTGGTTTGCTATTATTTTCTTTATTGTTTAAAATGTAGTTCATTATTCATTAGTTATCTAAAGAATATAACACTTTATGTGAGACATTTAAGTTTTCATATTTCTGGTTTTCTGTGTTACATTTAATTAATAATAATACATGAATTTCATTGAATTCTGGCTGGCAAGTTAGTGTAAAATTACATAATATACATCACCTTAAAAACAGATTTGTCAAAAAATTCATTTTAAAATGAATAATTAGAAACGGTAAATTACTTCAAATGCACTAGATAGATTATACACGTGGTGTAGTTAGATAATCCTACCGGGTTCTTTGTTAGTTGATCGTCTGGCTACATAAACATTTTCTTAATTGACTCAAGACAAGGAGAATTGGTTGAGTTCTAGATAGAAAATCAAACTGTAGCAAATAAATAGTATTTCCAAACAAAAGGTCGAAGTTGCTAAAATATAATTTTTACGAATTTCTTACCACAGCGTTACTGGCTTCCATAAAATCCTTAACGGCTTCCTCAACGTGTATTTTAAAATTCTTGGCATAGATAAGAATTGGGACCCAATATTGAGCGATATACATTTTGAATGTTTTTTTCTGATTATATCTATTGTCATATCTGTTCTCTTCTTCCAAACATTCCCGAATATATTGAAGTTGATCATTTTCAAATGCTATTTGATGATCTATAAGAAAACTCAGTAGTTTAGTTTGGTCAACCAATGTTTTGTAATCTTCGTAACGTCCATAGTAATGTTTCATTAGCTTATCCATGTTACGCTTTGATTCTTTAAAAAGTCGTTTGATATCCATTTGATTTATGATGGATGTTTCAGCTTGTCGTCGCCTGTTTTCATTTCCTACAAATACAGAGTAAATATTTAATGAAAAGATCGGTTACTCAGGATTGTATTACTTAATACTTACTTCTATTCGTACTCGGTGTGTAGTTGCTCTTTTGGAAACTTTGAATTGTCTCGTTTTCCAATCTTTGATTAAGATGTTTCTGTTCAAAGGGATTTCGAACATAATTGAAACTCCGCTTGCGGTCACTTCTAATACTCTCGTTTTTATTTTCATTCCGTCTGCTACTTTTCGGAGAACGTCTTTCAAAACCCGGGCTTGGATAAGACTCGCTGTGTCTACGATGGTAAAAGTTTCTTTTACTTCCTCCATCATACTGATCTCTTCTTGGTTCATTCCTATTTGAAAAATTAGGACCTATTTCCCTATGTGTCATTGTCTCTAAATTACCAGAGACTCTTCTGTTACCCTTCCAATTTTGAGTACGTACATGGCTTTCATCCTTTCCGTTTTGGGTCCTATAACGTCGCTCCCAACAAACCATCTCCTTTCCAAAAGAATCATTGACTGACCTAGTTTCAGAATTGTTGTTTAATGTTTGTAAGGGAAATTTGGGGCTTTCTAAATCGTGATTATGGAAACGTGACTGATTTGCAACTGAATTCTTGTATCTGTTGCTTCTGGTTTCTGATTGCTGGACTGGAGTACATTTTTCATGTTGATGTATACTTGCACTTTGACGATCTTCAGGCTCTGAAATGTTATGTCGAATGGCTGGTGGGGTTGGATCATCCTTTAATAAACGTTGAATAACCGCTTTGTACAATATCACTTCTTCTTTTAAGCTCTTCATTTTTTCGTTGATATTTCCATTTTCTTCTTCTTCACAAGCTACCTTTTTAATCGATTTTTTAAAATATTTATTTGATTCTGTTTCGGTTAGGTAACATTTCATTTTATTTGGTAGTCCATATTCCATTTCAAAATGTCTTCGTTTTTCAGGACCACGAACATTATGTGTTTCAGAGCAGTTCTCTAGATTTTCAGCACAAAATCATTGTCATTTATTATATTATTTTAGTTATGACTCTCATTTGGTGGTAACAGCTAACAGCCTTCGCGAAATACATTTACATACCTTTTCCGCAATTTGTCGCTATTGAGGTAATTTTCATCCTTCCATCTGGAGAGTAGGAGATTGTGTACACTGTGAGAGTAATATAGATAGCAGTTATTATTATTACCCATCAAATGGAGGATTTTCTGGGTCTACTTTATTGTCAATATAGTGGAATAAATATTTAAGTCTGGGAATGTAATTCCCGTTTCCTGCACATTATCTTTGTTTGCACTGTATATACTTCGTGATGGTGTCGCCAGTTTATACTACATAAATATTACGTAGAAGAGTGGGACTGAAAGTGATATTGATTAAATTTGTGTAGCTTAATGCCGTAGAAAACGAATAAATGGGCGAGAAAACCTTTTTACAGGTTTAAGAAAAGAGTAAGGAAAATTTTGAATAACTGCTCACGTGGAAATCCATTACTATTCACAGCCCAGTTAGGAAATTTTTTATCCCTAAACCTCCTCCGGCAATTACTAAGCCAGCTCTAAAAGTTACCAAATGTATTATTGTAACATTATAATTTTTAATACATATTGTTTTTATTCACGTTAAATCAGGAAGCCATAGAACTTACTGCGACACGATTATGGTCTATATTCAGAACCGTAGCAACTTCTTTAGCTCTATCCGCCCATGGCCTGTTAGGATTTTTTAGAAATATTGGAATCATCGCCTTTTGCTGTTGGTCAGTAAAACGCTGAACACATTTTCCAATCACCAAAGTGTCTTCTTTTTTAGTAGGCGATGATATTCTCACAGATGAGATTGATGAAGTATCATTTTGTACCAAAGACTCAGAAGCTATAGTTCAAACTTAAAATTATTTTTGCAAAATACAGAATTCTTTTAAAATATATATTAATGTCTTATAAGCCAGATAATTTTATTTACACAATTGTTTAGGAAACCCCATATTTGATTTGGTAGCTGATGAAATCGATTTCGTAGAAGCAGGAGGGCTAATTTTGGTTGAATTACTTAGTATTGGCTCCAAGTGTTTTTCTGACATGTGTTTCCACAATGTTTGGTGGTGATGCCATTCTCCACAAAATGTACAGGCAATCTGGTTGTCCTTTTTGTTCATTCCATTTTTTGTGAGATGGAATTTCTTCAAATGTTCCTCAAATTCATTGCCCTTGTCGTTAAAAATTACTATTTCTAAGCAAACTGGACATCTTTCAAGCTTGTGCCTGACTCTGAAATGATTTAATCCTTCCAACAATCCTCCGAATACTATATTACAATACGAACAAGTCTTATAAAAACAACTAAGGATGGTCTTCCATTTTTCTCTTCTATGATCATCTGCAGACATTTTTGTCCTTTCAGGGTTCGGACGAACAACAACAGAGTTTAGAGTCAATGAAGTTTTGATTTAAATCTGTCTGTATCTAAATAAAATCTATGATTTTAATTTTCAATTAGTTAAGGGAGTGATAAAGTTCGAAAAAGGCTTCATTCAAATTTTTATTTTTTTTATTTAATAAGTGAGCAATTCAAAATATTAAATGTGGATTATATTATTGAAATAGTGTAATATAATTTGAGATTTTACTTGGTATAACGTAACAATATTTTTTTCAATAAAATTTTAATACGTACCTATGCATAGCTATGGAATCAATAGACAATTCTTAAGAATCGTACAGATAGAGAAATCCTTTTTTCTTTGTCCTTTCTTGAATTTTATTGATGAAGTCTTTGGTATTAAATTATTTGAATATTATATTGGATCCCCGTTGAATCTAACAATATTAATAATATGAAAAATAACAAACTAAAAGAAAAATTTATAGATAGAGTCGGTCAAAATATTATAATGTTGGAACGAGTGGGAACAATACACCTAGAATTCTGTCCAAGTATACTATATTTAGTGTCATAGCAAATTTTCTCTAATTAGTAAGTTCCATTTAATGGCATAGGTATACTCTGACGACGTGAAGACACGGTAGACCATTATATATTTTCCCAATGTTTGTTTGACCTCCTTCTTCCCATCAATGAATACTGTGTTTTATCTCTTTTTCCTTTGCAACGGTATTGGTAGTGTGAGGTATATTTGATAAAAAGACATCAGTACAAATTTCAATAATATAACTGACAACCTATTCAAAGATAAGGACATAGCATAGCAAATTTACTAACCTCACTGGTCGATTTGGACTGTCATTTACAACAACTGACAATAATACATAATTCTTAAATATTATACATAATACTTATGCATAAAAAGCAATTTGCCCCTCTTCCACATTTCTGCTTTCATTATTTGTCCTACACAAACGAAATAATATTCTACAGATTCTGAACATGCATACAAACTCGATATTTTCCCGTGGTTCTTTCAACTTTTATTCGAAGCTATGCTTGTGGCAATAATCAGCTAAAGTACAGATAAATATAAATACATAAGTCAATATTTATTAAATTCGATGATATCAATCTCTCGTTGTTCTATCAGCTTACTGAACCAATCAATCAAAGGATGAGACCAACAGCTTCAACAGCATGACAACAAGTCTATTTACTCTGAAGTCTGGTCTACACTGTCATTTCCTTTGAACCTTCTTCGTCCTCATTTCAGTGTTACTTGTTTTCTTATAGTGCTCAGCGGTTTCCACCATAAATCAGCTTCGTCTTTGGGAGAATAATTAGGAGAAAATTCCTTTAAAAAGGTACTTTTTGCGCCTTACTTTAGTTATTGTATATTATAGTTGATTTAAGCTAATCCTAATTTAACTAAGTGCTTTTAATTATTTATAATATCGGCTTTAGCATTCACTAACTATATTCAATGTCTTTGCTGCATACAATTGTCTTCTTTATTTTAAAAGTGTCTTTACTAAAACTATTTTTCTAAGACCAATTTATTTGATCTGAATACAACTGTCATTATTATCTGTATATGTTACTATTTTGAAATATAAAAAAAGGTTTTGCCTATAGATTTGATACTACTACCATTGGTAACGTCATTTCAGATTATTTAATTTGCTATTGGGAGAAATATCTGGATTGAAGAAACGATTTTCTTATATAGATACTATTATAGAAATATGACCATGACAGAAATACTTAACTCTGGGTAAATGTATCTTACTACAAAGTAACAACTTAATCATTAATATATAGGATGAATGGGCATATAAGTATCTGTATCAGTATCCATTACTAACTATCTATCGAATGAAATGTAAACCGTATAAACAAACTCATTTCGTATATATATACACATAATAAATATGCATTGCATAATTTGTATTGGCCTTGGTATTGTTAGTATAAAGAGGACATCTTCAATATATCAATGTCAGTTTGACTGCACACACCCACACACGAATCATAAGTGTACCAAAGAAGGTATGTTTGGAACAGTTCAAAATAAACTACTTAACCAATCATATATCCATAGATTACACTGTATTTTGTACTTGCTTTTTTAAACAAACTTAGGTAAAATCTGCCTCCAATGCTTTTAACAGTTTCTTATTGCTATAAGTATTTCTATTTTAATTGCAGGTACAAACACAAGGAATGGCGACCGAGTGTGATAATTCTACGATTGTGTCATCTCTGAACACCTTCAGTAAAGCGGTGAAGTCTCTCGTTGCGAAAATTAGAAAATTGGCAGCAACTGAAGGGATTGAGAAATTGGCTGCATCTTCAATGACAGAAAACCATTACGAGATTTTTGGAATTTATTACGATTTATTTCTCAACCTTAAATGTAATTCTATGGAAGCCGTAATGGAGCTTTTAGGGATACGACAACGAAAATCTGAAGAGGTACAAGACGCTATTGAAGAATTCTTTGATGCTGAAGACGAATGGGACGATTTATTGGCTGAGATGGACGGAAAATTAAATCGAGGTTATCAAAATGAATATTCGAATGAAAATATTTTGCGTTTCTGCGATTTGGAGGGGAATGAAAAATCTCTAGACGAAATATGCTCTTTGGGATCTAAATGGACTTGGATTGTCTTCCTGAGAAAATTTGGATGATTACCATGAAGTGACCATCTGACAATTCTTGAATCTTCCAAGGTCAGTTTGTTTTTGCCATGAAACCTATGCAATATGTCCATGAATTGTCTTTTTAGGATTAACTGTAAGAATAATACAAAAGAAATTTAGTTGTTGGATTGATTGAATTTTTAATTTAGTTGGGATTTTGAAATGGTGGGAATAATATAATGAAATATAATGTTCAAAAAAGTAGGAAAAATTGGCCGAATCGAATTGTCGTGTGGTTATCGTTGGGTATGGACCTTTGACATCTGCCTTGAAGTGGAAAGAAGATGTTAGCAGCAGATTTCATTCATTTGAACTTTTTTTGGATTTTCAAAGGACGGCATACAGAAAATTCGGGATCACACGAACATTAACAAGAGTGAGCTTTATTTTATTTGCATTTTGTTCAGTAATTGTACATACATGTTGACATTTATTTTCCAACTGATGGAAAAATGGTTCTATAAAATGTAATTAAGCTTCCGTCGTCCCAAATACCAATTACGGATATTCCCACTCGTTTTTTAAAATTTCCTTGTATTCTAATACCAATAATACTAAAACAGGGTTATTAAAGTTTGATTGTTTTTAATTTGACAGGTTTGCTGTCGTGAGAATGTAAATAATTATATCGTTAATTACATGTTTCCTGGTCGAGAGCCAATGAGCGTGTATGAAGGCGACGACCCCATTCAAAATGGAGCTGACATCGTTTTTGATAAATTAGGAAAATCCAAGTATAGACACAATGCCAAAACTGCCAGTAGACCAAAAGTGTCTGAAGTTTTACAGTTCCTTGATAAGCAAAAGTAGATTTTGCTCATTTATGGTTTTATGTTATTTTTGAGAGTTAGTTATTCATGCAGTTTATGACAGAGCTTAGACAAAGCCTCAAAAGGGATCCTAAGTCTCCGGATAAAATTATGCTCATGGATAATAATCTCTCAATTGTATTAAATGCTTATAAGAATTCAATAAATATTTGCTAGCTCCCAAATTAATTCATAAATTATAAACTCAGTACTGTTTCTATTACTTCATTTTTGTAATATACCCAGTCAGCTATTATCATTATAATTCGGTAACGTAAAAATAACTGCAATCGTTAGTTACAGGAATACTATAAGTAAGAATCTAATGGCAGACAATGAATTTTGTTTAAATCAAGTTAAAAACAGTCTTGTGGCAGATAGTAAATGTATAAGTTGTGGTCCTTCAAAATAGAAAGAAATCCTTTTGCAAGCATCTGCTGAAGATGTGCATGAAAATTGTGACGTTGGCAAACAAAAGAATTTTATACTTAATAAAAAGGTCAGTTCTATTTTCAAATAATCAGGTTTTTAAATATTCCTGCAGCAATAATAGATTGTAATTAATTTTAACGGACTCTTCAAAGCCTGAAAATATTTTTTTTCAGGAGGAGCAATGATTTTCCTTGCTAACCACACTCCACAGAATCGTGATTGAAAATCCCGTCGTTATTAATTAATAATTACCAAGTAGACTCTTTCTTCTGTTGGTGATGGCTGACTATAAAAACAGGAACCAAGGGCAGCCAAAGCAAAAATCAATCCCAGTGTTTCAACCCAGGAGGATTGTATTCTTACTAAAAAGAGAAATATGGAGTATGGAGAAAATGAGAAGCCATCAAAGAGTATATCAAATCAATTTTGAATCTACACCATCAAGGGGACATCTCGGTAATTAGACGACGCTTCGCACTATTAATGAATGATTGACATATAAATTATTCCATAAATACCGCAGGAGATCAAGAGTAGAAGTCATCTCTAAACCTCGCCATGTAAGTAATAATTTCTCCAAATCACGGATTCTCCAGCAATCGAAAACGAATCCCGTATATTTCCATTCAGTCAGTCAGAACAGAGTGATGAGTAACATTTCAACGACCACTACAAATATAGAACTTGATGGTTTCCAACTGAGACATGATTCCCATTTTGGATTCCCGATTTCGAATTTCTTTCTGTCGTAGACTATATTATGAACGTAGACGATGGACTACTCGTTTCCTTCACAAACAATTCATACAACAAATAAAAACTCTTGCTCTACCTGAATATTAACATTTATGAGAATAAGAGTTTTAAAGATATTAACGCGGTGGGGCGATTTGCACAATATAATCTTAAAATTAGTTCCCTTATTTCGTTTATAATCCATATTGTCCCATTTGCTCTGCATTTTTGCAAAAATGAGCATTGTGCTGGAAGGACGCGGAGCGGACGTGCATAGCTTTTACCTAAACAAAAATACATGTTTCCATTGCAAATTTGAATATTATCAGGCCAACTTGGGTGTATGATTGTTAAGTTCATTTAAATCTTGTATAATATACTTAACCTATACGTAGAAATTTGCTTGCAATGACGAAAAAATTATTTAACCGACAGCCGACAACCACGTCTTCGGTAGAGTTCTTACTTCATTCGTGGTGTCAAAATGGTTCAAAGTACTTTATTAATTACCCCATTACCCGAGTACTACCCAGGATATTTCTGGAACCATGTGCAAAGCAGTTTCAATGCCAAATAATATAAAAAACTCACTTCTTATAAAATATCACTTCTGTCGCTTTGAGCATTGACCTTGAATAAAATTGCAATGATAAGACCGAAGGACAGAAGGTATTTGGTCAGTCACAGTTTTTGCTACATCGTAATCATAAATCTACTGCAACCTGTTTGCATGGTTGATTACAAACGACATAACTATAATAGCCAGCATCCACAAATGACAAATAATATAATAACCAAGCATTATTAATATCATATTTTATTCTCACATTACGGAGACGTCCTTACTACACTTCTGAAAAGTAATCTTTTCAATTTCTTCTTTAATTCAAAATTACATTTTCTAGGTTGGATCAGAGATAATTGGTTCTTGGTGACGATAAATTAAAGAATTATTCTATCTTTTATGTTTGGTTCGATTTCCAACATTAAAATTTGCATTTTATTAATCAGTCTATGTTCCGAAAAACTCTAGATGAAATCAATTGATTGATTGATTTTACTAATCAGTTGTATTCTTTTGGTTAAGTTAGGTTCCCTAACTTAGGGGATGATGGAAATGGAGGAGTGTGACAATTCTAAAATTGTGGCGTCGCTGAACACCTTCAGTGAAGCTTTGGAATCTCTTGTTGCTAAAATTAGAAAATTTGTAGCAACTGAAGGAATTGAAGAATTGGCTGCATCTCCAATGACAGAAAATCATTTCCAGATTTTAGGCATCTACTACAATCTATTTCTCAACCTTAAGTGCAATTCTATGGAAGCCGTAATGGATCTTTTAGGGACACGACAAAGGAAATCAAAAGAGGTACAAGATGCGGTGGAAGAATTCTTCGATTCTGAAGATCAATGGGACGATTTGTTGGCTGAGATAGATGCACAATTAAATCCACGAATTCAAGATAATTACTTTGAAGCAAAGGATTTACGTTTCAGCGATTTAGAAGGGAAAGAAAAATCCTTGGACGAAATTTGTTCTTTAGGAACTAAATGGACCTGGTTTGTTTTTCTAAAAAAGTTTGGATGATTGCCATGAACTGACCATTTGACAATTCTGGATTCTGTCAAGGTCAGTTTTATCAGAATTATATTTTTATTCAATTAATTTAATTGCCAAAGTTTAAGTCGCCAAAGGAATTCGCCCAAATCGTTTGGAATTAAGTTTTACAATTACTTTGAATATAATTTTATTATTATGACATAAATCTTCAATTGGCAGGAAAAATTGGCGGAATCGAATTGTCGTGTGGTTATTATTGGATACGGATATTTGGAGTCTGCCTTAAAATATAAAGAAGAAGTGATGAGCAGCAAATTCAATTCATTCGAACTGTACTTGGATTTCAAAAGGACGTCCTACAAAAAATTTGGCATTGAACGTAGTTTTACACTTGTAAGTAAATTCCTAAATGATGACAAAATAGATCTTTAATATATTATTATGATACGTGACTATCTGTATTTTTATTGTACATAACCAACCAAATGTCAAAATAATTCTTGTTTGTGCTATGCTAAATATTATACAGCTTTAAACATTTTCTTAAAATATTAACAGGTTCGCCGAGAGAATGTAAACAATTACATTAAAGATTACTTGCTCCCTGGTCGAGAGCCAATGGACATGTATAAAGGCGACGACCCTATTCAAATTGGAACTGACATCGTTTTCGATAAATTAGGGAACCCCATATATAGGCACAAGGGGGGAACTGGCACTAGACCAAAAGTGTCTGATGTGCTACAATTTCTGTATAATCAGAAGTAAACTAATAATGAATTAATTTTAGTGATATTTGTAAACGGCACTTTTGTTTCACTTTGATGAAGTTATTCATGTAGCTTATGATTGAGCTTAGACAAAGCCCAAGAAGGGAAGCTAAGTCTCAGGATGAAATTGCTTCTGGCTAATTTCTTAATTGTGTCACATGCCGCTATGAATTCAATAAAGTAATTTATAGTTTCCCAAATCAATTCTTAATTATAAACTCATTATTGTTTCCAACTTTCGTCTTTGTCTTTTAAACAAGGAATAACCCACATTACATCATAGTTTTCACTGGCCATTCACAGAGACTACTAATACAATTAATTGGGTTGATATTTTAAAACGATTTAGCTTGAATCATTTGAAATGTCAAAATAGATTTAGAAAATAAATTCTTGGAAATCCATGCACTAAATATTATCTTCAAATCTTTAACTTTACCTGACATTGTTCCAAGGCATTAAAAGAAATCAATAAGATTGTATTTTGTAGTTTGATTATTTTGCACATCCGTGAAACTTTCAGCATTTCTGTATTATTACCAAAAAATACCAGTTACGTATGTCAATTTGAGTGGTTTGCTATTTACCTTTAAGCACGTCAACCTCAATTAGTGGTATTAGTCTATATCTTACTGACTACGTAGTGTACTAATGATCTTAACTTTCCTTCTGAATAGCCATTACTCAGCCTAATCTTACTAGAGTTATTAAATACTCATTACTTCAATTACTTCCCCCTTTGTCAATTACTATAGTTATTTCGACTCGTGATAATAACTGTAGATTGAATATTTTTGTATTCTTTATTTATCTAAGTCTTCACGATGGACGTTGGGACGTTGTGTAAAATTGTAAGAAGTTTGTGGGATAAGTCATTACTTATTTGAAAGTATATTTATTTACATAACAAATGTCTAATTTGCATTTTCATGGGTAAATTATTTTATCTGCGATGTTTCAAATTCTTGGGAGTATTCAATCTCTTCTAAAAATCCAAACAGTGACTATTGATAATAATATTTTTCGACTGCACTACCAAGTGACATTAATATTTTTAATTTTGTGCTCGATACTTGTCAATTCTCGGCAATACTTTGGTGATCCAATTGACTGTACGTCAAATTCTGAAAATGCTCACCTTATGGATGATTATTGCTGGATACATTCATTTGTTACAACTGGACCTCTTGGTAATATTAAGTAAAATTAAAATTTTTAGATGTAATTATTATTGAATGTATTTACTTCGTAGTGGAGGTGCGTGTAAATCCATCGTTAGCTGTTTGGGAGCCCAAAGATAGGATTTATCAAAGTTACTACCAATGGATCGGATTTGTTTTATTTTTCCAATCAAGCTTGTTTTTCGTTCCCCGCTACTTATGGAAATATTGCTGGGAGGAAGGGAAAGTCAGAGGAATGGCTGTGGGAATGAAAAGTCAGTTCCAAGATCAAGAGTTCCTTAACCAAAGGAGGAAGCTCATAGCCGACTACTTTGCCAAGAATATCGGAAATCATAATTTCTATTTCATTCGGTATACTATCTGCGAAGTATTAAACTTTGTCAATGTCCTTGGCCAAATCTTCTTGATGAATGCATTTCTAGGAGAAGAATTCACTACTTATGGCCTTGATGTTTTAAGCGTTATGAACGACCTCCCCGAAAAGCGGAGTGACCCCATGAATAGAATATTCCCAAAAGTTGTCCAGTGCGAATTTACGAAAATTGGTGACGCCGGAAATGCTCGACCGTTTGACTCCATTTGCGTTCTTCCAGTTAACATCTTCAATGAAAAAATTTACATATTTTTATGGTGCGTTTATTTTTTTTTATCAGTTGAAGAATATTGATGGCATTTTTACTATATTAGGTTATTTTGAATATTCTACAGGTTTTGGTTTATTATTTTGGCAATCCTGTCAACCTTTGCCCTTTCTTATCGCTGTATGACAATATTTATCCCTCCGTTCAGACGCTACATTCTTTTTCGAAAGACAAAATCTGTCGACTCTGCCCCCATCAAAATCATGATTAGAAAATGCAAAATTGGTGATTGGTTTCTATTCTATCAAATTGGCAAGAACATGGACCCTTTACTATTCAGTGAGATTCTATATGACTGTTCGCAGAGAATAAGCCAACCATCTGGAAACAAAAGAATATTGTTACTACACTGACTGTACAATGAATATTATTTAAATATTTAGATGCTAAACATGAATTTACATGTAAATTGAAATACGGAGTAGGGAAAAATTAGTCACTTCATTTACTAATTTGACCTTTGAAACTTTTGTGAACTATATTCACAAATGATTTCAAGTCTATCAGAATACTTATTAATGACTATGACGCGAGTAGAAGGTATAATTTCCCCACCTGCGGCTTTATTATACGCCAGGTGTAAATATTAACGACTTGCAAATACGATGAACTAAAATTGCATCTACCTAAAAATGATGAATATATAAATCGTATAACACTAAGCAAAGCTGCTATCGGACGGTAAGAAACGACTAAAGTAAACGCAAAAAATCCAGGAGTTGGAAAACAATTATGGGATTAATAGTCATTATGGTCAAATAATTTTAAAATATAGGTTAGCAGAGGTACTTTCTTCGTTGGGTTTAAATGTACATTAAGAAAGTAATTGTACTATAATCTACTATTTTGATTATATATTATAGCTGGATATTTTTGAATTTACACTACAAGCTTGAAACTGTTTATTATTTAATCAAAATTTAAAACAATGACTTATTAAGCAAAGTTTTCTTCGAGAGTGCTGGAAATTGAATAAAGCCAATCTATACAGTCAAAACCGCTACTATCACCTTGCATATTTTGCCTCACTAAAATATGTACATAAATTAAGTTTATATTAATCAAGCTTTGCACAAAGCATTGCTTTTTTATTTCATTGACAAATTGTTGGCATTGGTTTTAGGTCTAAATAAGCTCTAAGTATCTAAAGAAAGATGGCAAATGATAATGGGAAAAAACTATTACAACAAAGTCATTTCCCTATATATGATTTTTAATCAAGTCGAATTTTCTATAGTACGCTGGACCATAAATTACTACAATAGACAAGGATCGAATATTGCTCAACAATACAACTCTGATTCTGTCTTTTAATAATATTAAAATACCTTCAGTATTCATTAAGGTAAAATAATAATTCTTGGTAAAACAATAACGTTAGTAGCAATTACAATTATTAGTGCAATTAATTTGTAATTCTTATTGTTAGCACTTTTAGTAGCAATTATTATTGTAATTCTTATTGTTAGCACTTTTAGTAGCAATTATTATTGTAATTCTTATTGTTAGCACTTTTAGTAGCAATTATTATTGTAATTCTTATTGTTAGCACTTATTGTTAGCACTTTTAGTAGCAATTATTATTGTAATTCTTATTGTTAGCACTTTTAGTAGCAATTATTATTGTAATTCTTATTGTTAGCACTTTTAGTAGCAATTATTATTGTAATTCTTATTGTTAGCACTTTTAGTAGCAATTATTATTGTAATTCTTATTGTTAGCACTTTTAGTAGCAATTATTATTGTAATTCTTATTGTTAGCACTTTTAGTAGCAATTATTATTGTAATTCTTATTGTTAGCACTTTTAGTAGCAATTATTATTGTAATTCTTATTGTTAGCACTTTTAGTAGTAAATAATCATATAAATCTACTCTACACTACTATAACTATAATATATTTTCACCTAAATTAGACAATTTACGGGTCAATCAATCTTTCGTTTTAGTAGAAACGTTGTTTTCAAACTTATTCAAACTTCTAGGACGGAATTTAAAAACCAAAACATAAATACTTGTGCTTCTATTTGTGACTGTAACGAAAACGAAAGTTAATGTAGGTACTTTGTTTCCATTATTAGTAACGTTTAAAGGAACAAAGACATATCAGTCATTAACTAATCCAGCATCCTTGGCAAATTTATGAAACAGTGACGACTTGTTTGAAAGTAGCATCTCCGGCGAGTCAAATTCCCTAATTTCCGCATTGTCCAGCACCATAACTCTGACAATAAAAAAGTAGATAAACTTAAAAACATTCATAATATTAGAATTTACTATATCTTGATAGTTTTATTAAGTTTCATTGAACAATCGTCATCTACGTCGTCTACGTGGTTGACAAGTAAATAACGATAATTTTTATATTATATTGAATACCTAGTTGAGTCCATAATTGTGTTAATTCTATGCGCTATGGTTAGCACAGTACATGTACTAAATTCTTTGCGAATGGTTTCTTGAATCAAATCATCTGTTTCCAAATCTATAGAAGCCGTTGCTTCGTCTAAAACGAGAATTTTTGATTTGCGTAGAATGGCTCTTGCTAAGCAAATCAGTTGACGTTGTCCAACACTATTACACAAAAAATCATTACATTTTGATTTTGTTTCGTAATAATAGCGGAATTACGACAGAATATGCACAAGAAAATATAGAATACATCGTCCCTTAAGGATGCAAAAGACCTTAATCCATTTTTCGTTGGGAGGGAAAAGAGCCTCAATTCAATGTGTTGGATTAATTAGGTCTTTTTCACTGCCCAACGAAAAATGGAGGGAGGCTCTTTTCACTCTCAAACGAAAAGAGAATTAAGGTCTTTTGCATCCTTAAGGGACGACATTATTTAAATTAAACTAACCTCAAGTTACCTCCTCCTTCACTGACTTCATATTCCAATCCTTCCGCCAAATTCAGTACAAAATCCTTTAAATGGGCAAGTTGTAATGCCTTCCAAAGGCTGTCATCGTCATAGTTTGAAAATGGATCCAAATTAAAACGAACAGAGCCAGAAAACAAAACAGGGTCCTGTTTAAACAAATAATCAATAAATCAAAATTACAAAAAACGTATGATACAATTTAATACATTATTACAATTTTGTAAAATATCGTACCTGAGGAATAATAGTTATGCGTCCGCGAATATCATGCAAACCCAAATCGAGGATATTTTCCCCGTCAATCATAATTTGACCACCTGTAGCTTCAATAATTCTAAATAGTGCCAAGGTCATTGATGATTTCCCAGCTCCCGTTCTCCTGTTGAGTATTTAATATAGAATTTAAAAATAATATTGAAATTATTATGTAATTACGATGAAGTTTCTTACCCAACTATGCCAACTTTCTCCCCAGCCTCAATCCTACATGTCACATTTCTTAAAACTGGATCTAAATTTTCTCTGTATCGCGTCTCGTACCCATCAAATTGAATCGTCCCTTTATCAGGCCAACTGTCCTTAGGTTTACGTTCTTTATTTTCCCATTCCGCTTCCTGAAGAAAAATTTACAATTATAATCTCAAATCGATATTAAAGCTTTCATTTTACTTATTTTTATTTGACCACAAAACGTAGTTAATTAAATTACCTGGACCGTTTTGGTGTACTCACAAATTCTTTCTACGCACACGAAATTTGTTTCTAGAACACCGCACCACATTACAAACCAGGTCAACATCTACTTAAAATACAAAAAAGGACAATGAATTAAATAAATAAAATCATCAAATAATCTTTCAGTGTCATTGTACTGAATATTTGCATTACCAGAGAAACTCTGAAAGAATAAGCTACAGATAATCCTACAATACTGGCAGATATAGAGTTTCTTCCTACTACGCTTAATAAAGCAGCGAAAAATATAATAAGACAGCCCAACATATCTAGTCGAAGTCCCAACCATCTGTAGAAGTTAGAAAACGTAAAAAATATTTAATTATTTTTCTTCATTATTTATTTATAACTGTAACTGTTGTTTTTCTTAAAAATATCACTCAAAAAGGAGTAAAATACCTTCGACAAAGCACCAAGTGAAATGCCGTCTTCGAACTATTGTCAATTTTAGTTGCACTTTCTTCAATGAATCTGTCCTGGGCGCCATACGCTCGAATAGTGGACACACCATGTAAAGTTTCTGTAAGATGTGAAAAAACTGGCGATCTTGTAACTGCATCGATTCGAAACATTTGACGCATCGTTGCCATGTAGAATCTCTATAAATAATTGTTAAATTTAAATTACAATATTTTATATTAATACCAATGTGAATAACAAATATGAAACCTGTATAAGGGTGAAGAGGACAACAATAATTACAACCACAATAAGAAACAATGGAGTGCTCCAACTGATAACAATCAAAACCGCCAACACCTCAAAGAAAAATATTATATTTAAAATTCAGAACACTAAATAACCAAAGCTAATTATTTCTTGACTTATTATTTATTACTTATATTACTTATTTATTATTACTGACAAGTTAAAGACCACAAATTATATACTTACCTTGAATAAACAGTTTATACACTCGGCCAAGTATGCTGGTAACTGCGTGTCTATGGTTTCTATGTCTGAAGAAAATCTGTTAACAATTCTTCCGAGGGGTGTTGTCTCAAAAAATGACATCGGAGCCCTAAGTATTCTACTTAGCATGTCATGATGCAACTTTCTGGCAGCAGCCAAAGTAAACCAGTTCAGGGTCAGAATTATGAAAAAGAACACTATGCACTGAGAAATTCCAAAGGTACTGTAGACACTGAGATATGTGCTTTTTGACGTCCCGTCTTCCCTTGCTGTGTCATTTACTGAAGAAGTCCATACAGACAGCCAAATATTAGCACCAATTGAAAGGCCTACAAAAAAGAAAATACGATATTAACCAAAAATTTTATATCTAATTGCTTAAATATTTTTGGAAGAATTCTAACCATGCTGGACAATGAACATTAAAATAATTGCACCACACGCAGTCCATTTCATTGCTCCCATGTAATATACAAGGACAGGAAGCTTAATGTTACCCACTTCAGTCTTTTCTTCCTCGATTATTTTATTTTCTGCAATTCTAGAGGCTTTAATCACTGCGTCTTCTTCAGTCTGCTCTTTCTCATCCGAACTAAGTCTTTTTCTTAAAATTGGCTCTTCTCTGCCAACCTGTTTCGAATCTTCTAAAATTGTGACGTCTCCAGACTCTTTATTCTGAGTTACATAATTAATAAGAAAATCCGAAAAAGCTCCCTGCGAAAATAAATCGTGGAATTAAGACTAATTTTGCTTGGTGCGATACTTGTGTTATTTTAATCTTAAAATACCTTTTTATCCAACAATTCCTGATATGTTCCACACTCTGAAATTTTTCCGTCTGTTAATACAATTATCTGATCAACTTGTGGAAGATATGTGAGTCCATGTGTAACTAAAATTCTCGTTTTGTTCTTTAAGAGTCCAGAAGGTCCAATGAGTTTTTCAAAGATATGTTTAGCAACGTGAGAGTCGACAGCACTTAGGGGATCGTCGAAAAGATACAAATCTGCATTGCTGTAAGCAGCTCTGGCGAGAGCCACTCTTTGTTTCTGTCCGCCACTGAGATTAATGCCCTTCTCACCAATTTCCGTCTGGTCTCCTCCGGGAAGAACCTCCAGATCAGGTAAGAGAGCACAAGACTCGAGAATTCGGTTATATTTAAGGATGTCTGGAGAATGGCCGAAGTAGATATTATCTTGAAGAGTATTATTCTGGATCCACGGTTGTTGGGAGACGTAGGCGATTTTCCCATTCACCTTCACTCGTCCACGCACTTTTTTCATTTCCCCTAAAACGGCAGAGATCAACGAAGACTTTCCACAACCGACAACTCCAACCACAGCCACCAGACTTCCTTCACCAACTCTCACATTCACATCTCTCAGACTCCTCCTTTCCGACTCCCAACAGAAATCTCCATCTTCTATCACAACTGCGTCGCCTTCTGGACAATCATGCTCGATTTCACTCGGGTCAAGTTCTTCCGAGTTCAAAAACTCATTCAACCGTCGAAGACTCACATACATCTCCACAGTTTGTGATATTGTACTTGACAAATTAACCGCAGGATCATTCAGTAAGTCAAAAAAGGCCAGAGATACGAAAGCCTTTTTAGCATTCAATTCATTACCTAGTAAAACGTATGTAGTAAAAGTTATTACCGCCACCTTAGAACAAAATAAAAATTAATTATTTATACTGTAGAATTAAAAATATATGATTTTCCACTTAAAAAACTTTACAACAACGGGAGAACAGTTCCACACAAATTCGAATATACTCTTCATAATCGCTTTTTTCTTGAGAATATAAATCTCTTTATTGCGAATTCCTTGAACTTTTTCTTCGAATGAAGGCTCCCAAGCATACAGCTTTAAGATTTTCATGCCAGAAATTATTTCATTCATGAGTTTTATTCTTTTGTCTTTCTCTTTCATCTGTGCCGTTTGGAATTGTTCCATTTTTCGAGTTACTATCACATTCGTTGGAATCAATATAATTAATGCAGCTACTCCTGCAAATACGGCAACACCTAATTCTACATATAAAAAATAAATCGCTGCAACAATCTGCAGAGGAGAATCCCAAAACTCATTCAGAAAAAATGCAAAAATTGACACTTTTGGAACGTCTACGCTCAGCAGGTTTACAATCTCTCCAGTTGTCTTTTCTAAAAAGCAGAATATAGATAATTAGAATTTTCTATAATATTACTATAATAGATAATACTGTTCAATAAAAAAAATGTTATACAACTAACCTTTTCTTGCAGCATTGGAAATTTTTAAAGATTTTCGGTAAACAACACAACTTAGGACTGATCTTACAAATGTGGCTATTTTGTTTTTTAAATACACTAGCCTCTGAAAAAGTACGGATTTTAAAAATGCCACAACAGCTAAAATGATGGCGTAAAAGTAGCCCCTCCACACAAAATTGTCACCTCCATCTTCAATGAAATCTATAAGTAAACTAAATTAAAACAGAAAATTGTTTAGAATGGCATATCCGTAGAATGTTATCAGCTTTAAAGCATTTATAATAATTATAAATTATCAAAGTAGTTAATTTGTGCATGTTATTTATATTCATAATCACAAATGAGTTACATTATACTTTTATTGCTGCTATGCTAAGCTACAGTAATTTATTATTTAATTGAAAAATCACCTCAAAAGCTGAGGAAGCATAAAGGTGAGTAATATGACACCCGTCCCGAAGACAGTAGCCCATAGGAACTCTATTCCAAATAAAACACACAATGGTTTAACGATGTTCTTGTAAATGCCCGATGATGCAGTATTCTCAGATTCCTTTCTTGAATATTTTTCATAGTCAGCTATAAGAACTTCTGCTCTATCACAGCGATGAAGATCCCACAAATTCGAAAATTCTATTGTCTTCCAATAACCTCGCCAGATTAAATTCCCAACCCAACTGTAAAGATACTGGGATGGAAACGAAGATTTCAAGTCTGGCAAACATTTGCTGTCCTAAGAACAAAGTACAGTAAGTACGTATGATTGTAAATATACGTATACGACTATTTTTTTTAAAAACATTTTAAATATTTAGAAAGTAAATTGGTTTACATCTTCTATCGGAGCATGTTGCCTCTGGTTGTCAAATGTGCCCCAGGAGTCAGAGAAGAAATTGAGGAACAATTGTAAAAATACCAAGGTGCTGCATGTTACTGCTAAAGCAAATAGCAGTGGACTTTCTGCTGCTTTCACTGTTGTCCGAAGCGCCACGGCTTCATAAAAAGATAACAGCAACCAGAAGACAAATTGCGTCCCAGACGAATTCAAACCTCTGGCTCGTTGAGCTATATTGATACATACGGAAAGTGCCTAAAGAAATATAAAAAGCTCATTATTATACATTTTTATACATTTGTGATGTAATATTTTTTATCTTTAACTTTATAGTAACCAAGTATTTATACTTATTTTGTAATCATATTAATACTTGTATTAGCGTGTTGCAACTAAATACATAATTCAGCCATGTATTATTTTAAATTGATAAAATGGTATTATTTTTACAGCCTGAACTATTTTGAATTTATTATTAGGGCTAAATTACAATTCCTGGCTGATTTCTTTTATATTTTGTAAAATATCATAGAACTGTAATAATCTTTGTTAGTGTACAATTACTGTTATTTCTTAAACTCGGACCAAATAACATTATCTTTAGTATAGCGAAATTCGAACACGGAATACTTGTAACCATAACATTAGTATTAATTTATAGTCTATAGTTTAAATCTATTGACGTTTTTTGATACTTAAAATGAGTAATAGAATAGTGAAGAAAATCGTGGACTTTTCCTTTACCAGACTAGAAATCTTCACAATTCGAGAGTAATAGTAAACGGGATAGATCACAGAAACTTGAAATGCACCGAAAATGGAACTGGCAATTTCCACAGCAATCAGTATGACGACTGCAATTAACTTGCTAACACTCAACCACGACCATGGGGTTTGTCTTGAAGTGCTAATGCTGATGGAAAATTTATAAATTTCAAAAATAAACGACAGCCATAAAAATAAACATGGGATGGTCAAAACCACGGTGTTTTCAAAGCATGGCGTAAAATCAGGATCAGTGGTATTCCAAGTTATGCTCCAGTCCTATTGATTCCAGAAAACCAGAATACATCATATGATCATAGTTTAAAAAATTCAAATCACAATTATTTGCCATCAAAATTAATTATTTCTGATTTTGTTATACAACTGACAACGATTTTGATATCAGGTATCAGATATGGTAGATTTAACTTATGGGAACGGGAATAAGAATTTAAGCATTGAAATTATATTTTATTGTAAATAATTACCCAAAACGGAGAGCCACAGAACTTTTCCATGTCTTCAATAGACGTTTCCCACAATTCCAGGATAACACAGGCAGGTACTGTAGTCATTTCAATACCTATTCATGTTAATTTAGTGACTGGTCACCAATTGTGGGAAACCTCTATTTACCTATATTTTAATTTCTGACTCTAGTAGTTTTGTTTCATGCATAATTAATTTGATAGAAAAAATATTAACCTAAACCAAATCTTAAATGTAAATTAAATAATGTTTTCGAACGGCTGACGGTCAACAGCGATCAATGTGAAAAGGGCAAACAGAAATAGCAACCGGTCAACTTTTCTGTAGTAAATTGATCAGTGCATAAACTACGCGCACTTTGAGTGAAGGCTATGAATGAAAGCGCATTGTCTAGTTCATCGTTGCATAAATATTAACCAACAACTTGGCATTTTGATCTCCAAATGTGTCGTTCTCAGCAACTTTAATCCTTAAGGTGAAAACTGTAGTATCGAGTAAAAGGGGATGCAAACCAACCCCTTCATTCTAACTTCTCAGTATAATACCAATTTATAAACCTAACAGTTATGTAAACGTCCTACAAATCATTTTGCGAAGTAATTCCAACTATTTCCAATGATTTGGAAAACATTTCCAAATTTTTGGGTCATCACCTTAAGGGTTACTATTGCTGAGAACGACACAAATGTGGAAACGATGCGATCGAGTGACGCTAAGGGCTCTCTCATATCTCTGATTTTTACCTACTATGTGCATACAATTAATAGTTGACATTCAGGCAAAGGGCAACTGTAGACAGAAAATACTGGCTTGTATGTTTCCTAATTAAAAAAAGATTTAAATAGTTTGTGATAGCTAGTAAAGAAGAAAATCAATTAAGGAAGGAATTGTGTCTGAATGAAAGATAAGTATTAATCTCATTGGCGTCCACCTCAGAATTGCATGAAAACTTTCGACAAAGATCAGGATTTAACGCTAAAGAAGGTGTAAAAGGATTTTGGGTGGAACATTCAAATGAAATTTTTTATTTAATATTTTAGTAAAATTAAAAATAATTTAGAGCATTTTTGGGGTAAGATGAGAATTGAAACGTAACCTTTGGCCTACAGATATCTATTGCCAACCAACATATCCGATAAGTTGACAATTAATTTCCATAAAAGTGCAAACTCGGTATCTTAATGCTAACCATTATTTTTATCACAAATATATTTTAGATACTATTTGTACACATTTAATAGTTGACGTTTTGTTGAAGGACAATTGTAGCCTGAAAACATTAGCTGGATCGTTTTCCAATTTTTTAAAATAAGTAAAAATGAAGTCGATAGTACACCCAACAGTCACTTTGCAACATAGCCGACATTTAATTATAAATACATAGAAAATACTTCAAAATAAGTTATAAGGATACCAAACCAAGTACCAGGTTTAATTTGAGATGGTTTAATGTATTTAGTAGAATAGTTAATAATAGTAGAATAATAAATTGAAAAATATTGTTAGAGTGTTTGATGGCAAAAACTGGATTTAAAAACTAAAAATGTGTTACTGCAGTGAAATCTACTTGAATAACGTAGTAGATATCAAATAGAACCATTTTGAACATAATCAAACAATTTGTCGTTTTATATTGTTATAACAGCAAAAAGTTTAATAGAAATAAAGAACATAAAAGAAGATTACTGGTGATTGGATGGAAATGATTGATGAAAGGGGATATTTCGTAATGATTGCAATGTGCGTATTAATTAGTATTTCAAAACTTTAAATCCAAATTGGTTCTGCTAAGGCATATCGACAATCTTAGTATTTAGAGTTTTTTAGTATAGCTGGTTTTACTACTTTTATTTTATACTACCCCCGTGATTCCTTCCTGCCCGTTTGCATTGCACACCTTTTTGTACAATTAAATAACAGTACAGGGAGCCACTATTTATTCTTTAAAAATATTTATTCGCAAGTTGTACTATGGGACTTTTAGCTAGTAAATCCCAGCAGTGATTCCTGATACACGTCGTTGCTATATAATTTTAATCAAGCTCAGCTCCTGGCAAGAGATAAAGTCTCATACTGATGCGACATGCAATTGTAAAGCAAAAAATTCATTGCCAAGTTCAAGTTTGTGTTTCAATATTATTTCAATTTACAAATTTAAAGATATCTAAAATTATCTTATGGGTAAACATTGTGGTGTTTGCTACCATTTCAATATAAATAAACAATATTGTAAACCATAGTTTCTAAAAGAATTTTGATAAACCAAACAGTATTCGACTGCCTTGATAGGTACGTAAAATGAAGGGAATGAGCATCACGAGCTAAAAGAATGTTAGTAAGATGTTTCTGAGCAAAAAATAGCCTTAACCAACTTTAGTAATGATAATATTAAAGTAACTCGTGCCCGCATCTTGCATGTACAAATACGCATGCAAATACAATAGAAATAAACATGGGAATGCAAAACTAATTTTTTAAAAGCAACATGGCAAGTGCCTACTGTCTACATTAATTTGCACGAAATATTATGGCAGACGTCATTCAGATCACTGATATGCTATTTACTGTTATTATCTACACGTAAATAATAAGCGTTTTCAAGGATTTATATTATTGAATGACTTGACATAATTAGTGTTCACCCAAACGTTACTGCTATTAAATACTTGTATATTCATCAGGGGCATCCCTTCTATTTATTTCTTTTTACGTAGACAAGTACTTATGCACAATCACAAAAAATGGAAACTATGATAATCCAAGCAGTTTTAAACTCAGAACCGTATTAGCTTAACATTTGGTAAAATAAATATGTATAAGCTAAGATCGTTTACTTATCAAGCTCATCCAGAATGGTGTGTACTTCCAACCGAAATACAGTCCAATAGTACTATTGCTAAATTTAGTTTACATTATAGAGATTATCTATTACAAAAACAAGAACAGAAAGCTCGCTACAACCTGAAGTGTTAAAAAACATTTGTGACTATTCGTGTATATTGTCAGTTGCTAATTCTTCGTAATATTTGATAAGTACGATAATAATATGTATCTGTGTGTGGCTTGTATGATTTGTCTTATATATGTGCAACTGAAGTGAACAATAAAGTGTGATTGGCAGTTTGAGGGCCCCCAACAAGGGGGAAGCAGTCGATTACAAATAATAATAACATTTAGATTCATATGCAGTTACATTGAGGTGGCGCTTTTTTAATTTTCAAAAAAATGAATTATTTTTCGAAAATTTAATTAACTAGCGTTTGCTTATTTCTTCATACTTTATAGCATGAGATAATGGCAGAGCCCTTTAAAGTTTTACGTCTTTTGAGTGACTTAGTTCCTAATATTAGATTGCCTGAATGGTCGCCAGCATTGTTTTCAGCAATCACTCCTTTGATGGTTATTGCCATATCGTTTTTTATGTATTCTGTGGATTTTCTTGGTTTCGCTGCGTCGTCTTCTTTTAAATATTTTCATCCTTACGGTGACAGAATCGAAACTTTTGATTTCATTGTTGGTAATTCTCTTTAAAATTTCATTATTCGAGAATGTAATGTCAAGTAATGTGGATTATGTATATTATATGCGACTGTTTATTTTTTATTAAATAGTCGGAGGTGGCAGTGCAGGTGCAGTTGTCGCTTCTCGTCTGTCCGAAGATCCACGCTACAAAGTTCTTTTACTGGAAGCGGGAGGTGATCCCCATCCTTTAACTGCAGTTCCTCTTCTTTCTTACAATTTGCAGCATCAACCTTTTGTTGATTGGCAATATGAAACAGAGCCACAGGAATATTCAGCTTTTGCATATGAAAATCGAGTAAATTTAAATTTTTGTTTGTTTTTATATTCATATAATATCATAGACAATTTAATATTTTTTTATTGAATTCCATGAGAAATTTAATGCATGTGTCGCAGTTAAAGTAAAAAAGTTGGAATTTATGTACACAAACTATTCAATAGTGACATCCAAAAATTTTTAATTATTTAAAAATGTGAAAAATTAAAATTATTCCATAGAATGAAGGACACATCATCCGACATGTTATCTTTAACTACGACATATATTTTATAGTACAGATTGGAAGAAATTATTTAACATTAATTCAAAAAATTTTGACAGAAAATTGGCTACGCAAGGGGAAAAGCGATAGGGGGAACTAGTACTATAAACATTATGATTTACATGAGGGGAAATCCAAACGACTATGATAATTGGGCCAGACACACTGGGGACACACGATGGGAGTACAGAAATATACAGCGACTTTTTCAAAAGCTTGAAGATTATCACGGCGTTTGGAAAAATAGCGGTGAGCCTTGACATGTTATTAAATTAATAAAAATAATTTTTCAGGTTTCTTGCAATAGTTAATACTATGTACAGGTCTACGAGGAATTGGTGGACCTCAACGTGTTGAAAAATTAGGGTTTGATCCCCTCATTAGTCAATGGCTGCAAGCAGGGAAGGAATTGGGATATGACACTATTGATCTAAATGGTGTACAAAAGGAAGGTAAAGGAAAATCAGTGTTTGCAGATATTTGCATAAGTATTAATTACAATAATTACGTACAAATATATTTTCTCATACAGGATTTTCCCCAATTGAGGTTACGCAAAGTAGAGGTCGCAGATTTAGTACATACAGTGGTTACATCAAACCTAATCTTGGTCGCCCAAATTTAATAATATACCGATATGCATTGGTTACTAAGGTAGGTAGTCCTTTAAAGATTCGAAGACCTTTGATTTAATGCTATACTAACACTTGTTGATGAAGTCATACGTTTTGCTGATTTTTAGATTCATTTAAATAGGAGTCTTCATGCCGTTGGAGTAGATTACATTCGCCACGGTGTTCGTAAATTTGCCGCTGCTACAAAAGAAATAATTGTATGTGGAGGATCAATGAATTCGCCGCAACTATTGATGTTATCGGGCATAGGGCCCAGAAATCATTTACGCGCAAAAGGGGTAAGTGTTTCTGAAGGTTTATGAAATTTCAACAAATAAATAATAATTCTTCAAACAATAAACTAGGTCTTACCAAGTTTTAGCCTTTTTCTCATAAAATGACCATTGAAGATATTTTTCCAATTTTTATACGTTCATGTTGATACATTTTGATTAGCGCAATGGGAATAAACTTGTTTCTGCTTTTAAAAATATTTTAGATAACACCAATAGTGGATTTACCAGTTGGCAAAAATTATCAAGATCACGTCGGGACGATTTTGGGTCCATTTACCATAGAAGAGCCTCTCTCCTTTTTTCCACCAAGGGATTTAACTTTAAGGTCGTTTGCAGAGTACACTCTGCTAGGAACAGGACCCTTAAGTTCCCCAACAGGAAGTGTAGGCGCTGCATTTGTGTCCAGTAGATTGGAAGGGTCGCCCATCGAACAAGAAAGTTGGCCCGATGTTCAGCTTTTTATGGGTCCAGTAGGAGTTTATTCTGGTGCCATTAAGGGAGTCGAAGAAACTTTAAAATTAAAAGAAGGATTTTTGCAAAGAGTGACTGAATCTAGCAACGGAAAAGATGCTGTGTTTTTGTACATAAATATTGCTCGTCCTAAAAGCAGAGGCGTAGTCAAATTAAAAAGTCGTGACCCCTTTCAAAAACCTAGTATTGATCCCAAATATTATTCGGATCTAGGATATTACGATATTAAATCCATTGTTCAAGGTAATTTTACTTCCGTTTTACAATATTCAGATTCTATTGCAATTTTACATACATTTTTTGGATACAGAAAACATTTAACGCATTTTAATGTTGTCTAATAAGGAATTCAAATTGGATTAAATTTAATGGAAAACACTACGGCATTTAGTAATTTAGGAGCAAGGTTTACTGATTATAGACTACCAGAATGTGCACACGAAATATATAGAAGCTCAGGTTACTGGGAATGTTATGCAAGACATTTAACTGTACCTATTTACCATGCAGCAGGAACTTGTACAATGGGAAAACCGACAGATCCAAATTCTGTTGTCGATTCTCAACTAAAGTACATAAAACATAATATAAAGCCTCCTTCGACGAATTGAATTAAATATATTGTTAATCATATTTTAATTACTTGCAGAGTTATTGGGGTAAAAGGGCTAAGAGTTGCTGACGCATCAATTATGCCATTTATAGTCAATGGTAGGTACTTCAAAGACTATAATTCAATTTTATCTTTATAGTATTTATTGCATCGAACTTTAATAAATTACAATTTAATTATTTTTTAAGCTAATACAAATGCTGCGTCTATAATGATCGGAGAAATGGCGGCAGAACTAATTATGGACCAATGGACTAATATCATTCATTTGAACTATTAGTGTAAATTTGTGCAAAAAAAATACGGATTATTTAATTTAAAAAGTTTTTAAAATCACCTTTAAGCAATATTTATTTTGCAAGTCATAGACCTCCCATGTTATAACGTTGGAGTTTAAATCTAATATTCAATAATGTAAAAAATGGTCAATAGTCAATATTTATAAAGAACTATTTATGGAACATTATAATGCTATATAGGCACATTTAAACGATATCGTTCATTTTGATTTGTTGTATCAATATTTCACTGAATACATTAACAAGCTCCGTCTTCTCTTCATATTTTAGTACTAGTAGCCCCCAGCATGAATGACTATTTCGAAAGATAGGCATCCACCATAATCATGTGTATTGGTTAATTTTGAAATATTTTTAACCCGTGGTTGGCTTATTGTTATGCGTTTGCGCATAATTTTTGACTATGAAAATCAATAGAAAAACATAGGCAATAGAATAATATTCACTATGAAAATCAACAGGAAATCGTAATAGTTAGTTGTTGTGGAAATCAACAGACACTCAAAATAGATTAATATTGACAATGAAAATCAACAGACACTCAAAATAGATTAATATTGACAATGAAAATCAACAGACACTCAAAATAGATTAATATTGACAATGAAAATCAACAGAAGATCAAAATAGATTAATGTTCACTATGAAAATCAACAAAAAATCATAGAATAATGTTCACTATGAAAATCAACAAAAAATCATAGAATAATGTTCACTATGAAAATCAACAGAAAATCATAGAATAATGTTCACTATCAAAATCAACAGAAAATCGTAGAATAATGTTCACTATCAAAATCAACAGAAAAATCATAGAATAATGTTCACTATCAAAGTCGCGATACTATTTATTATTATATAAAACAGCAAAGATAAAACGAGATTATTAGCATTGACCATTTCATTTTGTATACTTACTACAGGTGCATCATACTATAGCTCTGTTGTCAAAACTCAAAACCTACTAACTAACATAATATTATCTAACGTAAGTACCTAATCACTATAATATTAGCTGCACGCACAAGTACATCTTATTACCGTTAGATTTCTTTGAGAATTTTTTTACTGCATGTGCATCCCATAGTCATGGAGTTGAGTTGCATGAGTGAAGCAGAAGTGAGAGGATGGCTACCTTGAGCTCCTCTGTACAGGAAACTCCGTAATATGTAGATACATGGTCTCAAGCAAAGTGAATTGTACAGAAAAGTTAAAGCAGTAGGTAATACATATTTCAACATAACAAAATAGCAATAAAAACAACAGCACAGTAGATAAGACACCAGATTCTACACACAAAAACTCGGTAAAATGCAAAGATAAAACAATTACACTGGAAGAGTGGAAAAAATTATCTCTTGCTAATCAGTTATACACAATCTATAGTGAATGCACAGTTAATATACGTGAACTGACTGTCAAAGTGGCTGAACTGGAGAAAAAGGTGGATAAATTGACTATCGAGAATGAACAACTGAAACGACACAGCTTTAAAACTACTGTGAGAATCTGTGGTTTAGCAGAAGACAAGGAAGAAACAGCAGAGTCCACTGAAGCCAGAGTAAAAGAAATGTGTAAAAGTTTAGTTCTGCCCAAACTAGATTTTGTTGAGTTGAAGAGAGTCGGGAGAAAATATGAAAATCTAAGGCCAATAATACTTCAATTACTACGAACGAACGACAAGCATAAATTACTTGCTGCCAAAAAGAAATTTAAGGATACTACTACATACAAAACGGTATAATATATCAACCAGGAATTGACAAAATCGGATGCTGACATTGGAAAAATACTAAGAGACACCGCCAAGGAATGGAAAAGTACGAACAAAGATTTGACGATAAAAATAGAAAACGGCTTTTTGACAACTACTCTGATGGTGTGACCGAAATATATCGAGCAAATAAGGAATGTGAGCTTTTAAAACACGAAAGCCATATTAAAAGTGCCCGTAAAAACAAGAACCATCTACCCTTAGCCATATTCGAGATGCTACAGTACTATGAACAAAAAATACAATTCATACGGAATGTAAAAATTACCCCATTGCCGCTGTACGTAAGATAAGAAGATGAACAAACGTATCAACATAAGAACATGTTCATGTTCTTATCAACGTAAGATAAGAACATGAACAATTATTCAACTCAGATAGATTTAGAACTGAACTACCACCCTATTATATCAATGAAAGGAGAATTACAAGACAAACCCAAAATATATTATTGCAGCCAAATAGTACAAAAATTAAAAAAAAGGTATGAAAATTCCACAGTGCCAAAAATTACTAGTACTATTAACAGCATGTATAAACACAACGAAATAAAATGTAACAATGACATAATTTTTAGGTAAGACTAATTAAAATATTAAATTACTTGAAATCTTTAATCTATTAACTTCTTGTATTTATGGTTGTAAAATTCAGTTTTTAACTGCCTTGTAACCGTTCAGATAAATAAAACCTAATACCTAATCAAGAGAAGATTGCCAAGCAGTATGCATCAACACTTTTCGATGTCACTACAGGCAATATGTGAATAATACTTGTTAAGTAATTATGCAATTCATACGGAATGTAAACATTACATCATGGCCGCTGTACGTAAGATAAGGAAATATAATACATGTAACCACCAACATGAGCTCCCTGTAAAAAAATACCACAGCTGAAATAATTTACATTCTACTTTAACTAACCCCAATTAATTTATTAATGATAGACATTGCAATTGACAAATATATATTGTAAACCAATACTAATGGTCCCATGGGCAATAGCCCGAAAGGGACGTCACTCTATAATAATAATTGTCAGAAACTCAAGTCAGAAATGATTTTGTGAGCCAGATTTTAACATGGAAAAGATAAGAAAAAACTCCAAAATTTCAAAACATATCTCCTACAATTTACCACCGATCGTTTATGGAGCTGCTAATGACCCAAAATTCAGGGCATGAAAAAGGCAAAAAGCTACCTTTTTGCCTTTTTGGTTGCCTTTTTGCCTAGCAAAATTAGCAAAAAGTAACCTTTTTGCTTATATTAAAATAAATGAAATAAATTACAATTTCTATGTTATACGGTATAAAAGTCATAGAAAATGGCAATATAATGGTGTTATGTGAAAACGAGGTTTGCAACAACTTCAAATTTAATTAAAAATCAGTTTCACATGTAGCAAATGTCATAGGAAAAAGGCAAAAAGGTGGCTTGAAAAAGGCATGAAAAAGGTTGCCGTTTTGCTAGCAAAAAGGCAACCTTTTTCATACCCTGCCAAAATTAGAGGCTCTAGAGCTTGGTTTTTCATTTTTTGTTTTCAAAAAATTTATAAACTATTTGAAAACATTACGTATATAAGAAGTTTAAGAACTGAGTGCCTCATTACTCGCATAGGTGGCGAAGATAAGTGCTCCGTTTGGGTTGCGAAAAATGAACAGTAGTTTTAATTAACATGAGGAACAGAAATAGATTTATTTGGTACTATGCAGCTTTCATCTTTGAGTATCTGTCAAATCATTCATGATTTAAAATAAAATAATTGGGTCGATTAACATAGGAGTAATTAAAATAACACGGTTAATTAAAGTAACGGGGTAGATTAAAATTAAATAACGAGGACGATTAAAATAGTGGAGTTAATTAAAATGACAGGGCTGAATAAAGTAGTATGACGACATTGACGAAAATGTTTAAAATGAAGAGGTTATTCAAAATGACGGGATGATTTAATAGGAAAAGGTTATTTAGAACAATGGAATTATTTAAAATGACGTCTGTCTAAAATAACGGGGTTATGATAAAATGTTTTGTACATATAAAATTAATGATATTATTATGAAAATCATGCGCTGATGAAATGACTTTTCAAACATTTCCCGTAGAAAAAATTTCTATTTTTGGTTAAATGATGTTGAATTTGATACTCCATTACTATGCTGATTCAATTGCAATTTATTTCCCGACCGTAGGACGGGCTTATTTCTAGTATGGGATGTATTATCTATATCTGTCTGTATTTGTATTGTACAATGTGCCTAACCTATTTCTCACTGACTAACATGGACACCATGAAATGGGAGATCAAGAGCTTGAAAATCGTGCATAAAAAGCAATGATAAGTACAGATAGCATAGCATATATCTCGAGATAAACTTCTCAAACCTGAACATCAAATTATTTTATTTTCGGTTGGCAATCATATTCAAAATGTCCTCCAAGCTGATAATTACAATTGCGATTGCAGGACTAACAGTGCTTACAGAATCCTTTGGACAAAAACTTATTTTGGAATCACCTCGGGTGACCAATTGGGGCAATTGGGGACCTTGGCAAATATGCCCTTATCTAGAATACGTAAGTATCATTCATTTACTTACTGTGACGTTGCCCTTGCAATGTAACATCAATTTGAATTGTTTGCAGGTTTACTCCTTTCGACTAAAAGTGGAAGAGAATAACGGAGAATTAGCAGATGACTCCGCTATGAATGGAATTGAGTTGGCTTGCATATCCCCTCAAGTCAAACGAGAGGGAGAAGTGAGAGCGGAGACATTTCTTCGAAGTAGCGTCGGCGGTTTTGGCAGATGGATGACTCTTCATGAATGCATCTTCCCACATTTCGGGACTGGCTTTGAACTCCGGTCTGAGAGTAGAGTAGCCGTGGATAACACGGCTGCTAACAACTTCCGCCTTTTATGTTCCAACGGCGACACCGTAGAAGGACGAGATGGAGGGTCCAGCGGAGAATGGACTGGACATAGGATCTGTCCTCCCAATCAATTTATTTGTGGATTACGTACCCAAGTAGAACCAGTAATCCCCATTCGTAAGACAATCTGTTTTTCGTGTACCTTCTTACTTTGTAGAACAATAAAGGTTGGATTACATTAAACGGGGCCTCTGAGTCCGGCAGGTACCCCGTATCTCAGAATATTTAGATATGACCCCCTAATGTCTCGCCGGTTCTTCCCCGGACATGACCTTAAGGGTACGTTCACACCCTCACCATCCCCCGGGGGGATCTGGGGAGATTCCACCGGATTTTGATAGATGTTATTAATCAATTTTGATTGGATTTTGATACTCAATATTATTCAATTTTGATTTTCTTATGATTTTGATACTCAATTTTAATCAATTTCGACTTTCTTTTGATTTTGATACTCAATATTAATAAATTTTGATTTTCTTTTGATTTTGATACTCAATATTAATCAATTTTTATTTTCTTTTGATTTTGATAGTCAATATTAATCCATTTTGATTTTCTTTTGATTTTGATACTCAATATTAACCAATTTTAATTTTCTTTTGATTTTGATACTCAATATTAACCAATTTTAATTTTCTTTTGATTTTGATACTCAATATTAATCAATTTTGATTGTCTTTTGACTTCGATACTCAATATCAATCAATTTTGACACTCAAGATTAATCAATTTTGATTTTATTTTGATTTTGATACTCAATATTAATCAATTTTGATTTTCTTTTGATTTTGATACTCAATATTAATCAATTTTGATTTTCTTTTGATTTTGATACTCAACATTAATCAATTTTGATTTTCTTTAGATGTTGACACTCAAGATTAATTAATTTTGATTTTCTGATTTTGATACTCAATATTAATCAAATTTGATTTTCTGATTTTGATACTCAATATTAATCAAATATGATTTTCTGATTTTGATACTCAATATTAATCAAATTTGATTTTCTGTTAAAGGGGACCGTGCCCACATCTTTGGTATTTATTTTAATATTTATTGATGAACATTGAGTATCAAAATAGATAACTGTTGACCATCAAAAAAAATGGAAAATCAAAGTAGTTAAACGTTGATTATGAAAATCGACAAAAAATAAAAAAACTCAAAATAGATTAAGATTGACAATGACAATCAACAGAAAATCAAAATTGATAATTATTGACTATGAAAATCAGCAGAAAATCAAAATAGATAATTGTTGACTATTAAAATCAACAAAAAAACCAAAATAGATAATTGTTGACTATGAAAATCAACAGAAAATCAAAGTAAATAATTGTTGACTATGAAAATCAACAGAAACAAAATAGATTAAGATTGACAATGAAAATCAACACAAAATCATAATTGATAATTATTGACTATGAAAATCAACAGAAAATCAAAATAGATAATTGTTGACTATGAAAATGAACAGAAAATCAAAATAGATAATTGTTGACTATGAAAATCAACAGAAAATCAAAATTTAATCATGTTGACTATGAAAAGCAACAGAAAGTCAAATTTTATTAATGTTGAGTATGAAAATCAACAGAAACACAAAATAGATTAAGATTGACAATGAAAATCAACACAAAATCATAATTGATAATTATTGACTATGAAAATCAACAGAAAATCAAAATAGATAATTGTTGACTATGAAAATCAACAGAAAATCAAAATAGATAATTGTTGACTATGAAAATCAACAGAAAATCAAAATTTAATCATGTTGACTATGAAAAGCAACAGAAAATCAAATTTTATTAATGTTGAGTATGAAAATCAACAGAAAATCAAAATTGATTAATGTTGGCTATCATAATGGAAAGCAATTCGAAAAATATAAATTTAACTATCTATTTGCATATAAATGCGAAATAGATTTATTTTCGTCCTATAATAGATATTTTCCAGTTTTATTTACTTTATTATAAAATCTTAAATTTGGTCGAAGCGGCACTTAATATTATGTACTATCCCGCTAACAATCCATAGGAAGCACATTTGAACTTTTAATGTCCATTTAATGTCACATTTTCATTTTGAGTATCAAAATGAAGACAAAGTGAGCGCGCGTCATTTCAGTAACCTGTGAACCAATGTGGCCCATTTTCAATAGGCTTTGTCACAGGTCCATAGGCAATGTTTTTGCCAAGTTTAGTTGAAATCCATCAATGTCTTCAAAAGTTATCGTGTAAACGGACGGACGGACGCACGGACGGACGCACGCACGGACGGACGGACTGTGCGATTCTATAAGCTGCCTTTTCAGGCGAGCTAAAAATTAATGTTGACTATCAAAATCAACAAAAACCCAAAATTGATTAATGCTGACTATCAAAATCAACAGAAACCCTAAATTGATTAATGCTGACTATCAAAATCAACAGAAAATCAAAATTGATTAATGTTGACTATTAAAATCAACAGAAAATCAAAATTGATTAATGTTGACTATTAAAATCAAAAGAAAATCAAAATTGATTAATGATGACTATAAAAATCAACAGAAAATCAAAATTGATTAATGATGACTATAAAAATCAACAGAAAATCAAAATTGATTAATGTTGACTATGAAAATCAACAGAAAATCAAAATTGATTAATGATGACTATGAAAATCAACAGAAAATCAAAATTGATTAATACTGACTATGAAAATCAACAGAAAATCAAAATTGATTAATACTGACTATGAAAATCAACAGAAAATCAAAATTGATTAATGTTGACTATGAAAGTCAACAGATATTCAATCTTGATTAATACTGACTATGAAAATCAACAAATATTCAATCTTGATTGACTATAAGTATTAAAATCTACAGAAAATTAAGATCGGTTAATAATGATTATTTAAATTTAAAGGAAATCAAAAAAAAATTTGACTATAAAATTGAATAAAAATCCAAAATAGATTTTTCTTTATAGTATAATAGTTATTTTCCGGTTTTATTTTTCTTTATTATAAAATCTCAAATTTGGTAGAAGCGGATTGAAATATTTTATACTATCCTCTAACAATTTATAGGAAACGCCTTTGAACTTGTCCATTTAATGCCAAATTATCACTTTGACTATCAAAATGAAGACAAAGTGAGCGCGCGGTATCTCGGCAACCAATGGACCGATTTACCCCCAATTCAATAGGGATCGTCAGTGGTCCATAGGCATTGTTTTTGCCAAGTTTGGTCAATATCCGTCATTGCTTTCGAAAGTTATCGTGGGGACGGACGGACGTACGGACAGACTGTGCGGTTCTATAAGCTCGCTTTCTCAGTCGAGCTAAAAAGTATATCTCAATTCTCACAAATTTAAAATAAAAGCAATAATACTCCATATACACAAAGCAGAGCAGCACAATTTACTGTTTTGCGTAGTCTCATTACTAGAACAGTTAATATAAATTAAAAATTCACACACTGGTATTCAACGGATTTATGAAAATTCATATGGCCTACATACATCCGTATGAAACGAGTAATGTCATTTCAATATTTATAGCACAAAACATGGGGAACGAATTTAGACAATTCTTTCAGAATCAAGTCTTTATATGTGCAGCTGGAACGTATTGAACGTTTGATTAATGCTGACTATCAAAATTGGTTGAAGTAAGGTAATCGTTGCACAAATACCTATTAAAGTTATTGTCTTCATTAGGTTAAGTTAGGTCCTATGAAAGCAGTGTATTCAATGGACAAAATGGAGATCTATGTTGACGAACTAATGGAAATAGACTACAGCTGAAAGCAATTGATATCTGTTCTGTTCTACTACTTCTATTTTCCTTATTTGACATTTTGTATTTATTTTAAAAATCTGACATTCTAAGAAAAATAATTTCAAATCAAAAGAAATTTTTACATTCAGCTTGAAATTATAATTCACCCCTATCGTTTTAATTGACCCCTCCGGGGTCAACTATTTATTTCTCGCAGAAAATCGTTGAAACGATGATTCACCCTGGTGAATTAATTCGGATTTTACGGTATATAGAAAAAATGCCCATTTTTTACTCACGTGGAGAAATTTATGATTGTGACATAAAAAATATTTTTAAATCGTAGTTGCAAATTCTGAAAACAATCTAGATAGCACCAAAGACAATAGACAATTTAGCCTTGTACAACCAGTTATTTGTTTTCAGCAATTAAATACATTATTGCCATGAGTTCTTCTAATATTTTATTTTATTTATTATTATTATTTATTGGTTTCCTTCAAGACGATGTGACCTTTGGTCTTTACGTCCTATACAGTGTTTTTTAACAATGCATGATGACAATTGAGTTCTACTAATAGTACTATACGACATACGATACTCCCTTACCCTAATTAAACTGGTCCTCCGGGAAACCAAATGGTCCTCCCGTAAAAGCAAACTGGTCTTACTGCAAGTCATGATGTCTATAGATATAGATGTATAATATGGTTTGTTAAATGATTATAATTATCTCATTGTCTCCACTTGTAACTAGTGGATATGGGGCCAAGGAGACGTAAGACACTTTGATAACAACCAAATAATAACACTCATTCATACTACTACTACTCCCCACCAAGCACGTATCCAGTAGGGGGCGCAGCGCCCCCCCCCCCTAAATCTGAGAAAAAGAGAGGATTTTTTTCAAAAAAGGCCAAAAATTGCAAAAAATTTTCGCGCTTCGTGCCAATATGTTATATTTTTAACATTATTTTTAGTTGCGCCCCCTTGACCTTCTAGATACGTGCCTGCTCCCCACCCACCTGAAAGAATTTTTCCTCCGATCTGCCAATGAAAGAATTATTTAAACTACTATAGTAAAATTTTAAAATAACGTACTGGCTTTTTAATGGTTTCTCTTGACTTTTATAGTGTTTGTGCGGTAAAAATGACCTGAGTATGAACCTTGGGATGGTACGTCACATTATTAGAAGAGTACTCTTTAAAATTTACGTAATTTTGCTTTCTGTAGCTGGAGACAATACTGCTTTGAATAACATGGACCTTGCCTGCTGTGATATTCCAGATAAAATATTATAATACCTTAAGTACTGCTATATTAAGATATAGGTATTTTCAACAGACTATTCCAAAAGTCATATACCTTGAAATAAGTGAATACTAAGAAATATATTCAAATTGCAAGCTCTATTTGTGCCATCTGTAAGTTTCAACTTGCCTGATAAATATTATTTCCTTGTAAATATGTGACATTGAATAAAGAACTGATTTGGTATACTGTAATATAAAGTAATATAGCCACTGTTTACGCACCCAGCGTACAGTACTGTAAATATTTTATTGTGATATTCGATATCGAAATAATGTGGTCACAGAGAAATATAAATTAATTCAAGTTTAAATGACTACTAAATGGTGAATGGGCAAATAATATAATAATTACTCTCTTCTAAACCGATCTTCAATGACTTTTTCGTGATGAGCCAGTCATCTTCATTTTTCCAGACCTGCAGAAATAGTGATCACGATTATGCCGGAGCCATGTGGCTTCGGACTTTACTCGTACCTGATATTATCATCGGCATTGGATCGCTCATACTTGTTTTCGACAAGGTCATTGTCTCTCTTTTGTAGCGGGATGCAGGAGCTTCGTATGTTTCAGCTGAAATCCGAATTGGGGCGAGTGCAGCACGAACTTCATCATGGCTGGCGGGTTGCTCCTTCAGTATAGCTTTGGCGGGTTCAGAGTAGCTGGATTTTTCCTCACTTACGATAGCCCTACTAGTCGGATTAAGAATTTCATCGTTGCTCTTTAAGAGAATAGACTCCTTATGCAGCTTAAGTGGACGTTCTCTGGCAACATGAACACTGAAGCTATCTTCAGGAGAAGATTGGACTACTCTGGCGCGGAGTGGAGCTGCGGCAGCCAATCTGACTTTTGAAGAGCCGTATTCACTTTCTCTGACTGCACCAGGAACCTCTTCCCGGATCAAAATATTGTCACCACCGTACGGCGCCCGGAGAACAGGAAGATCTCGAACAATAGGGATCTCTTTCACTAACACTTTTGGCGACTCCTCCAAAAGAGGCAGTTCCTTTTGTACTGCCAGACGAAGTGTCTCTGGAGCACGATTTCTGACGGCAAAACGGAGTTTTCCAGATGAGCGGATTGGAGCAATATCTTCCACCAGAAGTTCATCTGAGCTACTCCCCGCGTAGTCATCAGAGCGACGCTTCCTTATGGTCCCTCTCGTCCGTGCTGCTGCTGCTCCTATCATTCGTTTAATTGCCTCTTGACTCAATACCTTAATTTCTTCAGGGGACTTTTTCTCATTTTCAGGGACGAAGGCTGTGTGATGTGAATCTACGGCAATTTCTTGCATTTTTCCGCTCTTGAGAATAGCGCGGCCAGTCTTCGTCTTGGTTTTCTCATCTTCAGTTACAGGAATGGGTTCCATTAAAGATTTGAATTCAGCTTCTTTCGTCATTTTTGCAATGGTCTCCTTTAATTTCATCTGAGCGTTGCGGCGACCTAAAGGCAACAAATTTAAGTTGAGTTTAAAAAAAAATAATTGGAAATAGCATGAGTAAAGTTCTAAAGTAAAGTTATCTCCGTAATTTAAACAATACCTTCTATAGTCAACAACACAGCAGTTTTCGGATTAACATCAGAACCTTTAAAATCGCGAGATGTCTTTCCACTATTTAGTTTTAAATCCTCACTCTCTTTTCCTACACCCGTGCTGCTTTCTGCTGAATTGGAGCCGGGTTTCTTCTCAGTTATTATCAACTCTCCAGCCGTTACCTCTTTCTTTTCTACGAATTTTGCAGTGTCCCGACGAAGTTTTTTGGTTGATTCTCCCTTTTTCGTTTCGTCGTTTGAGGCATCTGCAGGACCTACCAGACTCGACTCTGATTTCCCACTACCATTCATATCTTCTAAGTGGCGTCTCTTCCCCTTGTCCTCGCCGCCCTGATTCTCTTCCTCATCCTCCCCCTCATCTCCTTCTGAGGACTTTTCAACCCCTTTCAAACCACGAGTCATTCTCCGAGTTTTGTCCGTCTTCATAGCTAATGCTCGTCCTCTCTTTCCTTCATCCGTTTGGTTCGATTCTTCCGATGTCTTTTGTTCACTGGATGAAGATGACTCCTCCTCTTCATTGGAAGTTTCACTGGATAAGGATGTGTCTTCTGAACTCCTTAAAGCTTTTGATACACTAGCTTCTTGTTTACCAGTGGAGCGTTTGTGTATATTTTTTGTTATGGATTCTATCAGGTGAGAGATAGCGAGGCCTTTCGCCAGAGAAGAAAGTGTGTCGTCCTCTCCAGTTTTCTTGTCAGGGTTGACTGCAGATGCCTTTTCAGGCTGATTATCATGTTTAGTTTCTGATACAGACGGTTCCTTCGCAGGCTCCACTTCAGATGCTGCTGTGGGTTCCACTTTATGATCACTTCCCGGAGCTGGATTTTCCGATTTGGATTCCGGGGCTTGAGGTTCGGGTTTAGCTTGTGAAGATGGAGTTTTGGGATCAGTTTCCGAGGTAGGTGTTTCTGATTTGGATTCTGAGCCCGTTGCGGGACTATCCGATTTAGATTCCATACCCGAAGTTTCGGGTTTAGATTCAGGAGCTAGGCTTTCGGATTCTGTTGGAATGTCGGATTTAGCTTCTGTTGACGGAGGTTCGAATTTAGCTTCTGATGTTGGACGTTCTGATTTATCTTCAGATGACGGAGTTTTGGATTTATCTTCAGATGACGGAGTTTCGGATTTATCTTCAGATGACGGAGTTTCGGATTTATCTTCAGATGACGGAGTTTCGGATTTAGCTTCTGATGATGGAGGTTCGAATTTAGCTTCTGGAGTTTTGGGTTTAACTTCCGGAGCACTTTTTGGATCCTGTACATTATGAATTTCGTCGGATTTTAGTTCAGCAGGCACTGTTTCCGGTACTGTTTTCGATTTGTCAGACAGAGATTTTTCCCTTTTGCTTAATGGAAGTGATGACACCAATCCGACGGAAAGTATCGCCAACAGAAAAATCTGCAAAATAGTCCATTAGAAAGAGTTTGTAATCTTACTTTCTATACACATGAGTATAACTACTACATATTTATAAATATAAGTAATAATTCACGTTCCTTTGAGGAACAAGAAAATCGCGATTAGTATCACCGTTACCTTCATTTTTCTAGAATTGAGTTAAATCAGCTCCCTTGTAATAAATATATGGAAAAACCAAAGCAAGATATATTATTATCAATATAATCCAATGTTGAAAAATATACCAAATCGTGGTAAATGATTTTTAAATTTTGAAAAATTAAAGAAAGCTGAACCAGTCAGCAAAGGAGACGTTAAAGAGAGACTGACATGGAACTTCGCTCAGACACTTGGCTTAAATACCCGCGTGAGATGAGGTCTGAGAAAATACATCAACTTAATTCATCCAATTGGACGTATTTTCTGTTTTTCGGAAATCCACGAATGAATCCGTACTGTAGGCTGATTGCCGGTATTCTTCTCTTTCTAAGTACATGGATAATAGTCTGAACTTTTTATTGAAGGACATTGCTATTAGACTACGTGACGAATGTTCTTTGTGTTAAGTTCGGCTCAGGTCAGATTATGGAGATGGACATAAAGAAAAGAGTGTATTAGACAACTGACAAAAGAGTTCAACTCAAGTTCAATATCTTTATGGCCACAGATTAAATATCCTTATTTGTATACAAAGAGGTGAACCCCTTTTTGTCAACACCTTTTTGTCAAAAAATTATTTTTGAAATCCATTTTTGTCAACACGTAACTCGCTTTTTGTCAACACGTAACACCCTTTTTGTCAACAAAATGTCTATGTATAATGTATATATAATGTAGCACAACTTCCAATTTAAGTTGTACATTGTGAGACAAGATGTATAGTTTTAACTAAACTACTCACTACCCTTGCCACTCGGCCTAACATGTGGAATTTTATAGAGTAAAGTTTCTGGTTTAAAAACATAAGCACCGTACCGAGAACACATTAGTCAGCATCTATGTGGAAAAAATTTTTCCTAACAAAAATAATCTTGAAACTCCCCAGTATTATTCAAAAATGTCAAAAAAGATAATTTAAAACTGATCTAAAATGTCTTTTTCTGTATGGATATATACGGGACTTGATAAATACACCGCCATCCCTCTTAAATTTAGCCAATGTTAGGGTACGTTTAGTTTATGACGTGTTTATTGCTACCAAAACCATGAATTGGCGGCGGTGGAATGGCGGTGTATTTTATCCATTTCCGATCTATATACTGTTGCTAGCAGATTAGGAAATTAATTTTTGGCTTATTTTACTTTTTATGCCTAGATGCTTGAGTTAATTCTTACTGTCTTGTTATTATCTCATCTGCTTATTTGATTATTTATTTAGAACATTCCAAGCGCTTATCTGATTTATTACCCCATACTTATTTGACTACTTATTTCATATGGCAGAAATAAACCTCTATAGAAGTGGTGTTGACAAAAAAGGAAATTGCTGTTGACAAAAAAGAAAGTGGTGCTGACAAAAAAGAAAGCGGTGTTGACAAAGACGTTTTTTGATTTTTTTGGCTCTGTTGACATTTTAGTGTTGACAAAAAGGGGGTGAATCATACAAAAGGATATTGGACTTGTGAGCTAAACTCATTTCATTGTTATTGTGTATTATTAAGGAGATATATAAAGGATGCACTTCAAGGGTACGCAAAAGGATTCGACCTTCAGTTGCTATAGAAAACTCATCTTTCCCTGCCTTAAACATCTTTACGATTTTTCTATGCACAATGCACTCCCTCAAGCCATGTAATAAGATTCCTAGCTTATGAATAAATATACCGTACACCTAATAGCTGTTGTTTACAAAGAGACAAATTCAATTGCTAGGTGAAGGTAAGGTGAAGGGCTTATCTTTGACAACTCGTAAGATTCTAAGATATTCATTTTCTGAGCAACAAGTCGCAATAAATCGGAACTCGTTGGAAAGAGATGAAAATACAAAATGCAGGAAAGGATTTCTTACACTCAAACTGTTCGGTATAGTAGTATTGTTGTTGTAGTGATATGAATGTAAATCAATCATATGCTTCATGGGCATGATCAAATCAGTGTACAAAATACCATTTACCACTTACCTCACTTTGTCGTGTTAATTTTATACTGAATTTCCTGACATTTCTCATCGTACCATTTTATAATATTTTTTACATAAATCATTATAAACCCATAACGATAACAATTTAAAAATTGTATAATAAAAATCTCCCTGTAGGCAATTGGTACTAATAAAACAAATACTATGTACAACAGTGATGTAATAAATACACAAAATAGAAAATCCAAATGCCCAAAGTCCAAACTATAACGTATTAGTAGCTATGGTCAAATTAATTTTGAGGGTATACACGTGTCTTTTTATTTAGACGCAAATATTCTCTTAATGTGAATAATTTTATTTAAAACATTTACCTTCCAGTTTTAATTCTTATTCACCACTCTAAAAATCATTAATCAATATTTAAAGGTCTATAGGGATGTGGCCATGGGCATTTCGAAGAAATTACACACGCAGAGCTGTGACGTCACATGTATGTTCTATATCATTGCTAAAACCCACCAAAAATGTCAAAACTATTCCCGGGTAAAACTGCTGCTGTAATATTAAAATGTTTCTCATTAATGCTAAATTTTTTAATACGCCAATACTTCTACAAAAAGTGCTTAATAGAAATAAGGTTTTAAAGATTAAATATATTATTTTTGAGTTACATTTTTATTATAAATCAGCACAAAAACTGAAGGGATAAATGTCCTCCATTGGCAATTTATGGTGTCCCCTGTTACTAGAATGTGCATTTTCAATTGCCATTGCCAATGCTAATATGACCAGCAGCGATCGGCTACTGTTTGATTATTTATGTACTCCTATACCTATACCTTCCTGCAGGAAATTATTCAACTGTATGTAGTTGTTCACTTTTGCCACTAAATTTGTAGGATGGTCATGAATTTCAAAAGATTTTACAAATTCTTTGCGTCAATTTTGGTTTTCTTTTCTCCAAATTCAGTCTACTGCGTCCGAAATTTGTCTATTTATAGAAATTGTGATTTCAACTTGGTTACTTTCAAGAATTCTGTTTGGCAGACAAGGTTTTTGGTGTCAAATCAAAATACACAGCCATGGACGGTGGCTACTTCCAACTATAACAGAACTGTCTTTGGTCGACATGAAAATAACCCTCGAGATTTGTCAAACAATTTGTGCAGTGTCAATATTTTTATGGAGCCAGACAACTCTTTTAAAAAATTGTATCATTTTTTTGGAAAGGAAATAAATCGTTTAACTTCTACATTTTTAATTGTCTATGACAAAAAAGCAACGACCAGGAGTCATGATTGGTTATCTGTTCTCAGTGAAGAGTTGGTTAGCCCCATCTTCGTTTTAATGATTGATAATGTGACTTCAAACTCGGTGTACACTCACGTACTTTATCAAAAAGGAAAGAAGGAATCACAGGAATACTTTGGAATAGAAGTCAAGGACGAAAATTGGGAAAATATTTGGCTCACTGCAAATAGTAATATGAATGGAATCACAATTGGAGGTATTTCTAAGCAAGTTACTGCTAATTATGCTTTTGAATGGCCACTTTGTAAATTATCTGCCTATTCTGCAATTAAAAAATACGACGTGTCTTGCCCTTCTCCCTCAAGGGCGGTAGAGTTGATGGCGGATAGATTAAATTTTACTGCACTGTATGCAAAGCGACAAGATATTTTAGTTTCCCATATACCATTTGTAGCTGGATGGATTCATATGTTGGACACCTATACGCCTCTTTACTCCAACGACTGGACTCTGACCATTTTTACAGAATACTTCGAAGAGCTGATTCCCATCTACTGCGAAGCTTCCCCGAATTTCCACTCAGTGTCCCTGTCGGTGTTGATTCAGAATACATTTGATGATCATTGCTGGCTCCTCATTTTCTCTCTTTTCCCACTCTCATTTTTAGTTTTAGTTTTCGGGTCGAAGAAATCTTCCCTCCCCAAGAAACTGGAATGGATTTTGATCTCCTTAGCAGCTGTTCTTTTAGACCAGGAAATTGTCTACAGCAGAAGGAGGAGTCTCTTCTTGGTAGTTGCAGCCATGGGATTTGCCATCACTACTCACTATCAGACATGGATAACAAGCGAAATCATTGCACCGCCTGAAAGAAAACAATTTTTGGACTTTAAGGAGTTGGTTGAAAATAATTACAAATTATTGTATCAGGAAGACGAGCAAACTGCCTTGAAAGGCTTCGACACTAATGTTTTCAAAAAATACAAAATCACTCCAAATATGAATTCGAGTGTTTACAGATACAACTGGCAAATAGAAAACCCGGAGAAGTTCTTTGGAATACCGGAAATTACTATCTATGAAGTTCTTTGGAAATTACTAACAAACTACTCCATGAAACTATTTTCTCTCTCTCCTAGAAAAAATAGTCATTTCACGGCATTAGTACCCAAAGAACAATCAACTCATGGATATTGTATGACGACTAAAGAATCAGCTTCTGCAAAACCGAAATATTATATATTTCGATACTGCAACCGTCAACATTTTTTGTCGTATATCATAAGAATGCTCGAGAAAGGATTTTTGGATAATTGGAAAAATCATATCGCATATAGTCGCTCCCTTTCGTCAAAAAAATCTTACTCAAAAATGAAGTACAAAGAAACTCGGCCTGTCAAAATAAATCTCTATATGAAAATTCATACCATTTTCATTTTGTGTGCATATTTAATTATTGTATCTTTTGCTGTATTTCTACTAGAAATTATTTGGGAGGATCTTTTATCCAATATTTTTCGAAAATTAACTTCAACTGTTGTTTTGGAAATATTTTAAATACCATAATATCACATACTTGACATATTGGTACATTACATTCTACAGTTTGCAATTACCTGATGTAGTTTTGGAAAATCAATATTAATGTAAAAACTTGTTAAATCATTTTCTGGAATTTTGTTTTTCATGTTGTAATGAAAACATCTCCAGTCTATTGCAATTATTGTCAAAATCCAGATAATTCATGTTAAAATCCTGTATTAATAATTAAATGGCGATTCACTGCCATAAGTTTTGTTTACAATCATCCATTTTGTGTAAAAAAGTTAATTTGGAAACTAACTTTGAATGTATGTTTGAATATTGCTAATTGACGTGATTGATCGCACTTTGTGACATTAAAATATTGAACCCAAGCTGCAAACTATGTTGGGCCAACGAGGTCTAAATTTTCAGTATGTTGGGGATACAAAGGGAAATCGTTGGGGATGACCCCGAAACAATTAAGCCGATTACCCAGCAAAGGGCCGATGAGGCCAGCAATGCATAGGGCCGATAATCGCATCCCAATACAGGGCCCATGGCGGCAGCCGTGTATTGGACCTTCGCAGCAACGCCTGTATTGGGCCTACTGAGACCAACCTGCATTGCGCCGTAATAATGGGCCCTCTATGGGCCCTATATTTTCCCAGCTTATTATCATTGATAAGCTAGTTAATTGCAACTCCAATCAATGAAAGATTGATGGAGAGGTGGTAGGGTGCTAGAGTTGGGAAATGGAAGGTTGATATGGTGGGTACGGGCTGGTGCAATTTTTTTGCTTTTGTGAATATTAGAGGCGGCAATGAGTTGGGATACTGTCGGGGGGCAAATAGAAATTACATTGGCCCTTCATGGGGTATATAACGGACCTGCACTTCTGGGCCAGCGCAGTCCCGGCGGACAAAGTTGACACTGGGCCAACATTTTTGTCCGGCTTTGGGCCAAGCTTCTCCCAACACGTTTTGCAGCTTGGGAACATGATGCTTTTCTTTGTCTCAATTATTTGTATATAAATTTGCATACACAAATATTTATCTTCCTCTAAATTTGTTTTTAAAAATAGTAATAATATACTGATAAGTATTATCATATTGCCTACTTTCTTCCTTAATAAATATGTTTGGCAATAGTGACGTAATTTGCACAAGGGACAAAAAGGAAAATTTCATCTCACAAGTACCTTTCAGAAAATGGCATAGTGGATTAATGGCACTCGACTATATCAAAACAATAACTTAAATGCATTATGGAAAAATTTCAATCTCCTAAATGGATTACATTTTACATTATGAAGATTATCTATCCGGGTAATAGTATTTCATTGTGATATGCAACATCATTATATTTTATGCTGTTCTATAAATTCTATTGTAGACTTTCGAAAACATTGTGCAACTGCACTATCAATATAACTTCTGAATGTATGGAGGCACGGAGAGGTGTTGAGTGAGAATGACCATGCAAGTTCAATTATTGATATCAACCACTATTTTTATTAACTATCATTAAAAGTAATAAACACCCTGGCAATACTAAAATATTCCTACAGATAACTCAGTTTTAAATATTAAATACACAATTTTAGTAATTTTTTCATTTCAAAACGGAAGAAAATGTTAAAATTACATTACATTGTGTTGGTTTTCATTTTGAAAGTTTATACTGAAGGGGATGCAAGGATTAGCCAGGAGAGTGACACATACCTAAACTTATTTTCGTCTTGTATCATTCGTTTTGTTTATGACGACATCTCTGGCAATGGAATCCCTACAATTCAACATTCTGTGGAATCGGCGATAATCTTTTACACTTACAAGACGACTCCCATAATTTTGAAAAAGTTTGGAGAATTGGACAAATTCTCTGCTTCTTATAGATACATTAAATATTCACTGTGCAGTGTTGAAATGCACTTTTTTAATTTTACAAAAATTCAGTGCATTGAAAATACACAAGACGTCTGGTTAAAAATAATTTGGAGAATTTTAATGTCAAAGGAAGTTTTAACAGCTCACTATGTCTTAGTTTCAATTATGTGCAGGAGTGAAGATATCCTTCTTCCAATTAAAACATCAATGGCTTGGCAGTTTACTATCAGTGCATTCCCATTTAATACCATTTCCCTTTTCAGTTCAAAAGCTAGATTATTTGTTAGCAGTGGTGATAACATTTTACATTATATCTGCATGAGCTGTATTACTCCTAAGACCATTTTTGTACCAGAAAAGGCATCAAATTTGTCACTAGCCTCAATAAACGCCAAATGGGATTTAATCAACAAAAATGTTAACGAATTGGGAATACAAACAAGAGATAGATATTTAATGTCAGAAAAAGAAGGCCAATGTAATCTTCATATCAGCAAAGGAGGATTCAATCGTTATTCTGATAAGAAATGTATGATAGACACTCTAAAGCAAATTTACTATGTATCAATATTCCTCAGAGAAAAGAGTAAAAATACTCCAAATGAGAAAGGCCAAGAAAATAAAGAAATCGTGATTGGATATCTGGATTTCGAAGGACTTACTTTTGCTGTAACCGTCGGATATTATCAAGAGCACTTAAATGTAGGCTGGAATGTCACGGAATTTACGTTTTTAGTAATTTTGGACAGTAATGACCTTGATTATGCCAATTTGGTAAAACCTTTCGACTTTTTTACTTGGATATTGTGTCTTCTGTCTTTATTAAGCTTGTCAATAGTTCTTTATAAGATTCAGGTGAAACGTCAACGCAGTTTGTTGGAACAATTCTTGAACGTCATTGGAATTCTTTTAGAAATAGGTGTACCTAAATTGCACTTGTGTACAAACAGTAATTATTTTAGATTCGTCATAGGAATTTGGATTATTTTGTGCCTAGTGCTTACATCTGCTTACCGAGGGAAGATTCTGTCGTTAATAATCAGGAAAACTATTCCACCTCTTCCAACAAATATTTCCCAATTTCTAAAATCTGATATTCCAGTACTAACGAATAATTTTGAAAATACAACGGAAGATTATTTTGTAACGCTCCCAGATGGCAAAGTGACTATAAATAGAACGTATAACCTACGCGTTCCTGGTTTAAATTCGGCATACAATTCACTAATATATTCGGCACATGTTGACAAAAAACATAATAATGACAATCTTATAAATATTTACCAAAGTTTTGAAAATGCTGTATTTCTTGAAAACTTAAGTTCTTATTTAGAAATTTATAATTTTGTGACAGTAAATAGGGAAGTTTCTTCTGTTAGGGGAATTTGTTCTGTTACATCTCATGTATCTCTTTTTGACGAAAAACATAAATTAAATCATTTTTGGGAATTTATGAGTCACAGATTTCCATCAATTAAAATGATACTTGTAGAAATCCCTGACGATAATAAATTAGTTCATCGCTCATTTTGGAAAGCCAGTCGCTCCTTCTTCTCAATATCGGTTATTAAAACTTTATCCCGCTTATTTGAGTCTGGAATTTATTCAATCTGGAAAACTTATTACGATTCCTATCTGAGTACTATGCAAATCAAATTACACATTGAAACTTGTTCTAAAAAGGCTATGGAATGTAAAACGCAAGATTTAGATAACAAAATGCCTCTGACAACATTGTTGTTGAGGACACATTTTCTAATTTACGGCGTAGGCTTAGCTGGATCTTCATTTTGCTTCCTTTATGAAATAGTTTACAGCATATTCTGCAAAAAGCAGATTCCTATTAGCAAACTATTTAAGTCAACCGTTATGTAAATTTCATGTGTATTGTTTAATCATAAAGGTACATATAAATAAAGTTAACTTCAATTATTTTTTATTTTAACAAAATCTTATATTTATTACGAAAAGTTTATATATAGTAACTACTTGAAACCTAGCACATACAGAATGCTAGAAAATGGTTGAAATATGTAAATTTCTAGCGACTGCGCATTAGCCCAAAATTTATTGACGATGATTTCAACAGCTTAAGTTTTGCGCCTGCATAATAACACGATTTTATCACCCTATTCTATTGCGCAACTCTACTTCAGCTTTATAGTAGTACTAGCCGGTCACAGGGCCCAGGCCCTGTTATAAATAAAGCTAGTGTGTATTCCAGGGCAATATTGCAAGATGGATAGAATGTATTTCAGAAACTTATTTCCGTCACCCACCTGGTGCGTGAGGGGAAGCAGTTTATTTGCTTGGTCGGATAAAACAGATTAACACTTGGCAGCATAGACGTAAGTTGTAGGTAAACATCCCATCCAATGCAAAAGATGGAACATCCAACCCCATCCATCCCATCATCACCAAACACCCAAGAAAAGATCAACATCTTATCCAGCCCACCACCAATATTCAAATAAAGTAATCCATCTAATATAGCCCATCCCCAGTGTTGTCGATTACACTAGGTTAGATTGGATTTAACCGTAGACTTTAGGAATTATTTATTTGCTATTTAAAAATGTATAACTTGTAGTAGATATGAAATATGTAGCATTGTAATGTGTTAATTTAATGTTTTATTATGTAGGAATATTTGTATGATTAAGATATAGAAGTATGTTGCCGATCACATGTAAACAAGAGAGAAATGTAAATATTTGAATGTGAGCGGCAAGTATAGCATGTGTGGTGAGCGGCAGGTATAAAGGTCTGAGAATTCTCCGACGGAGGCTTGGGCACTTTTAACCTTTTTGGAAATGGCTAACTAATCACTAGCTAAAGTTTTGTCTGAGAATTCTCCGATGGAGGCTCGGGCACTTTTAACCTTTTTTGAAATGGCTAACTAATTACTAGCTAAAGTCTTGTCTGAGAATTCTCCGATGGGGGAGTTGGCACACTTAGCCATTAGGAAAAAAGGTTAAAAAGAGTTGTCTGAACTAAAGGCTAAGAATATGTGTCTTAGAATATTTGTCTTAGAATATGTGTCTTAGAATATAGGGTAAATAGAAAGTAGGATAATCTTAAGAAAGATGTCATGTGATAGATCTTAAGAAAGAGGTCATGTGATTGATCTTAAGAAAGATGTCATGTGATAGATCTTAAGAAAGATGTTAGGTGATTATGTGTAAGTAAAAGTTAAATTGTAAATGTCATGTGATTGAATTGTGTATGTCATATTGTTATATTGTAAAAGTGGGGTAGTAGGGCGGTTGCTAGTAGGTCGGCACCGACCCCTTATGTATAATTGAATGTGTAGAGTGTGTGTAACTAGAGTAGTTGACCCCTGTGCTTGAACGTCCGCACTGGGGGTATAAGTATGAGCTCCTTGTGAAGCGGAGTTTTAGTCTCGTTCGGGAAGTTGCTGTGGTAGTCTCTCTTGAGAAGTTCCAAGTCTCTTTCTGAAGGTTGCTCGTGTAGTCTCGTCCTCAGAAGTTTCTGGTGGAGGAGTTGGTGTGTTTAGCCTTTTGAACTAAAGGCTAACTAAAGTTTTGTCTGAGAATTTCTGAGTGGAGGCGTTGGTACGTTTAGCCATTTTTGGAATGGCTAACTAATTGCTAACTAGAAATTTGACTAAATTTTTGGTGGAAGCTTTGGTACGTTTAGCCAACTTGGAATGGCTAACTAAAAGCTAGCTAAAGTTTCGGCTAAAAGTGTTTGTGAAGTTTTTCATACGTTTTGAAGAAATGGCTTAGCAGAGTGACTTGCTAAGTGGGAAGTTCTTCGTACGTTTTGAATAAATGGTTTAGCAGATGTGACTTGCTATTTTGTGAAAGGCTTCTCTGGGGTAGTGGAAGTTTGCTTCTTTCTTCTCAAGCCATTGGAGAACGAGCAAAGGGTCTATTAGAAAAATAGCGTTTGTATTGTTCGATGGCCAGGAAGCTTATTGGTTGTCAATAAGAATTAGAATAAGAGACGTTCTAATTGGGAAGTGAGACCCAGGAAGAAAAAGTGTTTTGGTTCTTTTGTGAATTAATTAATTGTGTTTTTGTATGAAATAAAGTGTAACTGGTTTTGTGTGAATGAAGATCACGGAATTAGTGCATTTTTGTTTATTGAATAGAAAAGCATTAAGAAAGAAAAATCCTTAGGTAGGGTCTGTCTATTTAAGGTTGGTCCTTCGAGTATTATTGTGACGACTCTCTATCTTAGCAATACTAACGTTGTTTTGCAAGATAGCGTGCAATTACAGGCAAGAAGTTATAACAGACTTTGACTTCTCTGTAATACCCAGTTTTCAAATAAAGTACCATTACAGCCATCACCAACACATCCCTTTCAGCCAATTCATACACCTGGATGGGGATGTTGGGTATAATGGATGGGATGCTTACATCTAAGCTTGGCAGTATGCATAATGATGAGTCAGAGTAACGTAGGCGTAACATTATACCCCAAGTCAAAAATGTAACCATAATGGGTGACCAGAGTAAGTACCGATAGTCACAATAAAATTCCAACACAAAAATATTGGCCCTTGGTCGTAATAAGCTGAAGTTTTAGAAAATTTTGTTTTTTTGATTCGGAATAACTAATTACATATACTACCGTTGTATAGTGTCAATGCAAGGAAAATGTCAACTTCCATGACATTCATGACTATGACCAACGAAAATGGAATCACATTAAAGAAATATTCTACATTCATAAATATTCACCCACCTAAACTTTTTAAGGGCTACTTATACTCTTCCTAATCCTATCTTCATCACGATTTGTGACGTCATATTAGAAGTCATAATTTTATGATAATAAATCTCTTTAACACATAAGTGGCAGATTCAAAACGTACACATTTGAAATAAAAAATAGTTTACCACTTCATCCCGCTGTGAATATAATTTTCTATTTAAGAATGGACTTAGATTTTCTATTTAAGACGTAAAACATTTTTAACCTCCTATTAGCTTAAAACCATTTGCGAATTGAAAAAATATAGTTTTATTATGAATAGCCAATTTTTAAACTTTCCTGCGTATAAAGGTCACGGCACGGTGTATTAAATTGAAAGAAAGAGTATCAACTACCACGTCTCACAACAGTGACTTTCATAATTTTATCACCGCGCAAGCGTGTATGCAGTTAGTAAGTTCTATCTGGATGGAATTTAGCATCTTCAGCAAATAAACCAAATTGTGTTGTTAATACATTTTGAAATAACGTTACGGTGGCCGAGAAATTACATTCATAATTTCATAACATCCGTGCACACAAACATACAACATACATTTCGATGACGTTTATATTATAGAGTGATTATAGGTATATGATTTCCTTTGGGGTTTAACTTTTTAACCTGTTATTAGCTTCGACAAATGAGGAATAATATGCTTTTCGTATAATTATATACCAATATCCCATAACATATAACTATTAGTAAAAGGTCTAGTTATAGTGGCTTTTAGGGTCCAATTCCTAGCCAACATTTCCTGCAAAAATAGAAATGATTATTCTTAAACTTATTAGGTAGCCCCAATTTAAGGCTCATGCATGTCATATTTTCAAGCCCCCGAAATTAGTGGCCCATTTGCGCTCTTTAACTACCGTTTTTACTGGGAAATTTCTACATTGCAACATTCCTAACTGAAACTTTCGAATTAAAGGTAAAGTTATAAATTATAATAGAAGGCTTACTATGCAATTTTGTATTCTTTTTAATTTTAAAATTGGAAAACAAAAATTTAAAAGGCATAATAATATGGAAAATAATATGCTATATGCATCTAAATTGCTTGAATTCATACGAAACACTCTATTTTAAGTTTCAGGTCTCTAATCTCACAATGCACAATGGGCGGTCGACAGTTACTGTTCTTGACTTTTATGTATTGCGCTAAAAACTGGACCCCATTCCTTAATAATTTACATGTACAAAGATACCATAATATTTACTTAGAATATTAGATTATAGCAAACAGGATAGGAAAAATAGTTTTGTTTGTTTCAGTTGCAAACAGCCAAGTATCAATTATTTAAATAGGAAAATCTGTACTCCGAACAATGATTATTTTTACAACATTACAAGTGGACACAAATATTGTAAAAAATAATGCGGAAAATTGTCAGTCTTTGCTAGAATGTTGTGAAAATAGTGAAACTGTCAGTCGTTACAATTGTACAGAGTCAATCATGTTCTATCAAGGAAATTTGGACGTTCTTAAAGTAGCAACAAAATTGACATTTCTTCTTGGCTTTGCTCCATATACGTGGGACGAGTCACTACGACTTGTTACTATCTACTTGTGTGTAGTAAAGTTGCAACTTGTAAGTGTACACACAAATGAGACTTAAAAAATTGTAAAAATTAATGCAGAATCATTGCTAGAATATTATGTGACAATAGTAAAGCTACCAGTCGTTACAAATTGTACGTCGTCAATCATGTATCAGAAAGGGAATTTGGATCTTCTTAAAGTAGCTATAAAAGTGACATTTCTTCTTGGCTTTGCTCCATATACGTGGGACGACAAAAATAACTGCGTGGTTAAAGTTGATTCGAAATTACATTTTCTCAGGTTTATCTTTTCTGCTTCTGCAATGCCAGTTCACACCGCTTTGAGTCTTCTGAGGCTGTTGTACATCTACAAAACTGAAGGGTCAGTCTCGCAACATCTGATAAGCATAGCTGTATGGACTCTTCTACTTTTCGGTTCCGAATGTGCTATGATGAATTTGACACATATCGGTGCTAACAGTCTGTTCACAAATGTCACAATGCGATACACAAAACGCTTTGAAGGTAAGAACTAAAATTTATATTAAACTATATTATTACAGTTTCGTACAAATTCCTTTTCGTAATTTTTTTCAGAAAAATACTACAAAGATAAAATCAAGGCGACTCTGTTTGACCATCTAATATATTTGGGTGCACTTGGAACTATCAACTTCCCATTCTTCCCGCTCTTCTTTTATGTTGAAACCCAGGACTACATCGTGTTTCTTCCAAATATCATCCCAAAAGAATATCTGTACTTCAAATTTTTGTTTACAACTGCATATGCTATTGGTGTGGTGTATCTCATGGCTGGACTAACAGTCAGTATGCGTTCTACAATGCTGGTTGGGTGGATGTATTGGCCTAAACAAATTCAAATCTTCAAAGAAATGAAGTAAGTCAGGTTTTGTTAAACAATGACCCTATTTTACATTATTTATATCATAGATAATAAATTTTAATTTCTAAAAAGCAAATATTAACCTATGTTAATTTTAAAGCAAATGTGAAAGCAAATATTATGTTAACAAATGTTTAAATTGTATTATTTAGACTCGGAAGAGATAAATACGCAACTACGGAGTTAGCGCGGTCAATACACGAAGTGGTCATAAATGTCAGGGCAAGCCAAATCCTCTTGAACATCTACCATGACTTTCTACGACTTCACTTCGTTCCGTTTCGGTCAATTATAACTCGGGTGACATTAACTGCCAACTTCATATTGATGACAAGGTTCTCCCAACTTAAACCTTCTGAAGTACTCGTTTTTGTTTGTATGATAGTATCTACGTTAGGAGGTTGGCTTACTATCCTCCACTACACCGGTCAACCAAGCAAAGCGTCGTCAAGCTGTAGAAAGTCTTGGATGCGTCATTATAACCCCCAAAATAAACTCTACAAAATGTACATGGATAGATTTTGTAGGAGTTGGCAAACGTATCTGGTAAAGATTGGTGACGTGGGGGTCATGTCTAATAAAGGGGTCATGAAGCATATACTCGTCATCAGCAGAGGCACCATGAAAATGCTATTCGCATTCAACAAAAAGCGTTGAAAGTATGGAGTTTCACCAAATAAAAGCTTTAATCAAAAACTAATTATTTAAGGACATTTAAAGTAATGTGGAAATCTATCTATTACATGATATCTCAATGTACCCCTAATTTGCATATTGCGCATTTTCACTACCAACGCGTTTCCATGCCTAAGCCTAAAAAGCTTTGCCTAAGCACATACTCATAATATTAAATGATTAATTTACTATGGGAAAATAGGAATTTGTATGGCACACACATGACTTTTATACAAGGAACAAAAAAGCAATGCCTTTTTTACTTAAAAGGTAAAAAGGTACCTATTTTATCTTTTTTGCTTTTTGCTTTTTTACCTATGCATAAAGACGTAGTCAGTCTAAAACTACTACACAAACCAATCAAATATAAAACATTTGTAGTGTGAAATAGTGTTTTAAATCAATAGAACACTAATCTAGAAATATCGGACTACAAAATTAGACATTTTATTTATTTTTTATTGCAACTTTTAGGAACGTAAAAAAGCAAAAAAGCAAAAAGGTAACCTTTTTTACAATTTTGCACTTACCTTTTTTACAAAAAAGGAAAAAAAGGAAAAAGCAATAAAAGGTCCTTTTTTGTTCCTTGCTTTTATATGAGAGAGCGAAAAATAAATAGTGTGACATTGTATGGCGGTTTATGACATTGTATGACAGTTTATGACTTTGTATGGCAATATTAAGTTAATTTAACATAATAGGTAACATGTACGTCTTCAATGTCAATTTCTGTTGCACCCTTGCCTTCTTTTCTTTATTTTCTTTATTTGCAACGTCAGTTTCATCAGTATCACTGTCCGTTTTGTACTCCAAACTTACAAATTAACATGTCCTGGCCATGGTACTTGTGTTCACTCTCATGCAATTTGTAACGAAATAAAGGAGGATAGGGAATACATACATTGTAAAAATACTGCTAACATTTTAATTAGGAGACTTTTTAGACTTGAATTAATTTACCAGCATATGGTGATTTATATCGTGCATTGGTATACTATGTGCATGTTTATAAAAAACTATCACCATACATAGTCATTATTTCCATACAAATTCACTAGGTAAGTCATAACATACCATACAAAGTCACACTATATGTCAAAAAATCCCCCATACAAAAGTCATGTGTGTGCCATACAAATTAATTGGCACCCATTCACTATCAGTTGCTGTACGGAAACATGTAACAGTTTAAATTTCATTATAGTACTTAATGCAAGTTATAAATATTACTATTAATGTTATGGTGTAGATGGAAATGAGATGCAACGATAATTAAGCTGCTTGGTTTATAATGAATTAAGAATAAATTGGCAATTAAATTGTAGGATTGAATAATTTACGAATTTTTATAAAGTACTGTTTTCTGAGGTGGAAGATAATATTTCCATTTGTTTAATTGCAAAACTGCTCGAAATCAGATGCTAAATAAATAAATTTATTTCAAAATTTTTTCACAAATGGCATTGTGACATTTTCTCTGTATAATCTAATTTTTTTTAGACTATTTGTTTTACTAACAAATGATGAATGAATTTAAAAGCCTTCATATTGCTTTTCATTTGTCTTCATCACTAGTTATGTGAAAATCAGTAACACGGTCGTAACCCCTTGCTACCGACTTAACGTTGTTTTTCAACTCTGCGGGTAAATCCCAGATGACGCCATACCTACCAAGAGTAAAACAGGTCCCATTAAAATTTTTGCCAGTGGTAGAGTATCCAGTCGTAATGTGATGTGGTGGCCAGAGACCCTGTTCTTTGAGTAATGCCAGTATATGCGTGTCCTTGTGTCCAGTATAATCAGTTCTATGCCTCCAAATCCCCAATCTTCATAAAACACTATTAAAGACTCGGTTGTCAGAACTCATCGTTGATTCTCGACCCTTTCCTCACGTTTCGACTGATGTTAAAGACTCAGAAACATTAACTCCAAATCATTTTCTGCTAGGAACTACAAGTGGTGTCACTTTTCCCGGAAAATTCAGCAAACTGTACTTGTGTTCCAGAAAGCAATGGAGAGTAGCTCAGGAATAATTTCTAGAAAGAGAACCAATTAACCGATTTGTGTGAAATCTTTTTAAAAATTAGATGCTTTGATGATGATTAGATGTAGGTTTCAATAAAAAGTTGAAATTAGAAAAATTTGAATTTTAAAAAATAAAACAAAATTTTCGAAGAAAACCTTTTTATCGAAAATTCTGCAGAAACCAAAAGAATATAATATATCTGCCAACGTTGATACATCAGGTGGCAAATATGGATTGTATTTTGTTGATAAGACTAAATATTTTATTTTGACGAAACCAATTGACAAGATTAGACAAGTTACCAACTTCCTCAAATAAATAGAAACATTCCCAACTGATAATTCCGAATTGCTTATAGAGTTATAAACGAGAGTCACAAGGCTTACCGTGTGATTTTGTATAATTTTTTAAATTGGAAAACAATAAGAAACCAAATGGAGTATCGAAACTAATAGTATGTTATATGGATCTAAATTAGACAGTTTGATATGGTGCAAGTAGTCTTTAGTTCTAGGTCTCCAATAATGTCCGAATTTATGGAATCAGTGGGTTCTGCAATTAGTGTTCTTGTTTTTTACTCAATACTTAGGACAGGGCCCAATTTATTTACTACCTACTACTTACTATATGTACCACTACGATAACATAGTATTTCCTTACTATATTAAAATATAGCAGCCAGGAGAGGAAATATAGTTTTGTTTACGTGGGTTGGAAATAGCCAAGTATCAATTATTTTAAAAGGAAAATTTAGTCCTTACTCCAGACAATCGTTGTTTTCATTTACAAGGGAATTTTTTCCAGACGTCATACTCTTTATTCAGGTGTGGTCAGTAGTCACTACGACTTGTTACTATCTACTTGTGTGTAGTAAAGTTGCAACTTGTAAGTGTACACACAAATGAGACTTAAAAAATTGTAAAAATTAATGCAGAATCATTGCTAGAATATTATGTGACAATAGTAAAGCTACCAGTCGTTACAAATTGTACGTCGTCAATCATGTATCAGAAAGGGAATTTGGATCTTCTTAAAGTAGCTATAAAAGTGACATTTCTTCTTGGCTTTGCTCCATATACGTGGGACGACAAAAATAACTGCGTGGTTAAAGTTGATTCGAAATTACATTTTCTCAGGTTTATCTTTTCTGCTTCTGCAATGCCAGTTCACACCGCTTTGAGTCTTCTGAGGCTGTTGTACATCTACAAAACTGAAGGGTCAGTCTCGCAACATCTGATAAGCATAGCTGTATGGACTCTTCTACTTTTCGCTTCCGAATGTGCTATGATGATTTTGACGCACATCGGTGCTAACAATCTATTCACAAATGTCACAATGCGATACACAAAACGCTTTGAAGGTAAGAATTAAGAACTAAAATTTTTATTAAACTACATTATAGTCTCGTATAACTTCATTTTTGTAATTTTTTAGGAAAATACTACAAAGATAAAATCGAGGCGACTCTGTTTGACTATCTATCATATTTGTGTGCACTTGGATCCATTAACTTCCCATTCTTCACGCTGTTCTTTTATGTTGAAACCCAGAACTACGTCGTGTATCTTCCAAATATCATCCCAAAAGAATATCTGTACCTCAAATTTTTGTTTACAATTGCATATGCTTTTGGTGTGGTGTATGTCATGGCTGGACTTGTGGTCTCTGGGTTTTCTGCAATGCTTGCTGGGTGGATGTATTGGCCTAAACAAATTCAAATCTTCAAAGAAATGAAGTAAGTCACTTTTTGTCTTATACATGCCTTATTTTATAGATTGAAATTTTAAAAAGCCATTTAAATTGTCTTATTCAGACTCGGAAGAAATAAATACGCAACCACGGAGTTGGCGCGGTCAATAAACGAAGTGGTCATAAATGTCAGGGCAAGCCAAATCGTGCTTAACGTCTACCATGACTTTATACGACTTCACTTCGTTCCACTTCGGTCAATTATAACTCGGGCGACATTAACTGCCAACTTCATATTGATGACAAGATTCTCCCAACTTAAACTTTCTGAAGTACTGGTTTTTGTTTTAATGGGAATCGGGACTTTCATCGGTTGGGTGTCTATCCTCCACTTCACTTCTCAACCATGCAGGGCATCGTCGAGCTGTAGAAAGTCTTGGATGCGTCATTATAAACCCCAAAATAAACTCTCCAAAATGTACATGGACAGATTCTGTAGGAGTTGGCGACCACATCTAGTAAAGATTGGTGACGTGGGTTCCATGACTAATAAAGGGGTACTGAAACATATACTCGTCATCAGCAGAGGCACCATGAAAATGTTATTCGCATTCAACAAAAAACGTTGAGTCTCTTTGAGCGAATCATTTTTAACTGTCCTTGAAATATCCTTAAAACTAATACCTATGCAACAAAAAACAAACATGTATTTTCTTTGGTTTTGAATGCCATGTCAATTAAATTTTGTTGTCGTATTTCGTACTGTTATTTGGAAATAAATGTTTGTTTCTTATCACTAAACACTTCATAGCCTATACTATGCTTAATAAACGACTATAGATGATAGGTATATAAATTATGTACATACCGATTCGTCGCGTAAACAGCAACCAACTATTATACATGATTCATTATTTTCGATACATTCTCACATTAGGGTGGGTCGAATCGAAATTTGTGTCATTTTCCCTTTGCAGATATCGATGTAATCTTTTTCTCTTTTCGGCCGTACATATTATAGTGATGGCAATTGGTGGTGGGCCAATATTATTGTGTCTACCTTTTAGACTATTTCTCCGTTTGTAGGAATCTTACCATGAACAGAATGCCATGTCACCTGAAAACTAGGAACAAAATGGGACCCAACCTTTTTTTTGCTGTTTTGCAAAAAAGGTTAGTGAAAAATTGTAAAAAGGTTAGCTTTTGCTGTTTTAAGTTTGTAAAAATGTCAATAAAAAATAAATAAAATGTCTTATTTTGTAGTCCGATATTTCTATAGATTAGTGTTCTATTGATTTAAAACTTTAGTTTCACACTCTAAACGTTTTATATTTGGTTGGTGTATTTTATGTATTCGTTTTGAACTGACTACGTCTGTATGCATAAGTAAGAAAGCAAAAAAGGTGCTTCTTTACCTTTTGTGTTAAAAAGGCATTGCGTTTTTGTTCCTTATCTAAAAATATTTCAAAATAAAACTTATTTTTGAATTATACAATATAGTAAAAAGATGCCCATTTTCTTGTTGTCGATGCATCGAAAGCGGCCAAAAGTATATTGCCTGATTCGGTTGAAATGGTGATTCTTTTGCGATACTTTTTAACTCTTGAAATATTATGCTTTTGTTATTTAAATGCATGAAATATTCTAAAACTTAAATCTGCGGCATTTTCCTGACATAAATAGACAATAGAAGTTTAGAAACTATTAATTTTAAACTGCTCAACCTTACTTGGATAAACTTTCTGTTACGGCTTGCTGTAGATTTTAAATTCTCATGGACTTTTGGGCTTTTCAGCGGTGTTAAGCAATAAAAAGTTCCAAACTGAATATGTTTTTCTATTGTGCTGTCAGTCATCCGCCCTCAATTTGTTGTTGAAAAATCGCTATCAATTAATTATTTGTGCATTGTATGTATGTTAAAAACCTTGTAAGTTGCATGTTTGTGTTATGATTTATGATTATCGTTCATATTATATGCCCCTAACCTACAATACCTTTGTATACTATAATTTAGTGTATTACTAAAATATATCAACAATTCTCTCTGCTGGAGATAAGTGGAAAGCCATGACATGCAACAACTTTCATCCAGATGCATATTTTATACAAAATCTAACATTGTGAATACGATTCTTAGAAAAGAAGATGTTACTCAATCATAACTATAAAACATGCACGAGGATGATTGCAACTAGGACAATTTTTCATCTACTAATTTCTTTCGAAAGTTATCTATAAGCAAACGATATTACAAAAACTTGCAACAGCCAAATCTAAACTTGGTAGACATATTCAAAGTAATTTCACATGAACACCTTTTGTTCTTTATCGTTTACTAAGGTGAACAATAAAATTTACAATTATAACACAAGATTTAAACTTCTAGAATTATTATCTTGGTCCAAAAAGTTAAGAATGACCTGAAAAACTAACTCATTGTAAATGCCAGTTTGGCAAGACTATAAGGCTCTACTACAATGAAGGATCTATGGTTGAAGTTGAAGTATAAAAAGAATTAAAGTTAATCAGACTTAAGGCTCTAATTTAAATTGTAAATGCCACGATGCGCTGTTAAAGATTCCACGTGCCTATTGTAAACAGACTAAAGTCCAAGCTTGTAATTTTTTATAAAGAATTGTAACTTTGAAAGTTTTATTGTTATTATATACAAAACTTTTATTCTTACCTATAGCTGTCTTGTTATGTTAAATGCCAAGATTAAAATACGCCTACTTCATCAGCAATTTTATTGACACTTGTTTATCCTTATAAAACTTAAAACACATTACTCCTCTACAATTACAATTGATGTCAAGAAATTAAATTGTTTGATGGTCAAGACAATAAAATAGTTGATATTTACTAGTTGAAGGGCAAAATGCTTAACAAAAATTCAATTTTCGGTTCATTCACAAAAAAATTATGAAAATTAATGCAATTATAAAACTTGATCTGACAATTACAAGACATGCAATGACAATATGAATATAAAAACTGTCCTCGTCAACTCATTTCAAACACAAGATATCCGTCCAATACTTATGTCCTGGTTATTAGAACTATTATAATAAAAGTAATCTGTTTAGTCCAAAGCAAAACATAATTTTAAAAAATTAATTAACGACAAATTTTTGAAAACCCCACACAACGATCTAGTAAATAGGAACAAAATTAAATAGTAAGGCATGAAGATAATCAAGTTGTTGCTGGTTTGTATGTTTTCAACTTACTGTTGGGCAAAAATTTATCTCCAGGAAACCCTCTTCAATTTATTGTCCGATTTTCATTCAAAAAATTGCTCTATAAGCTTAACATATCCACAAACTTATGAATTGGAAAATCATTTCATTGAAATCATTAAATTGCCCAAACTGCTATCAACTATAGACAGTTCGTTCGGAATTCCCTTTTCCTTTTCTAAATTAAGACAAATTTACATAAAAGGTGGATGCGTCTGTAATATCATTTTGGCAAATACATTAACCAATGCTGGTTATGTGATCCGACAGTCGCCATTGCGATATTTTGAGGAAACAGTTTTCATTATTGTGCTGCTGCAGAATCACAAGCCTCAAAATTATTATAAACCATTACGCATTTATTCAACCACCATTTTGATAAAACAAAACGATAACAACGAAACAATTTGGTCTGTATATTGTAAATATTGTCATGAATCAATATGGCAGTTGGGTACCAACACCAGAAACCTTGTACTTTCTTTAAAAAACGCCAAAAACATTTTTCGAAACCAAAATGGAAATACACATGAAGTCAACATATTTTACAACAGTGATGGCCCAATTGCCAAATGCTCAGAATATGACATTATTTGGGGACCAAAAATATGTCCTAAAATGTACAGTGGAGTTTTGAGTTTCCTAGAAAAGAAAATAAATGGAACATTTCTTAACTCCAAACAGATTTCCAATGAAAAGCCTTGGAACTGGAACTATGCTTTGATTGTGGACTTCACTGCCTATGCTCAACCTGTAACCCCAAAGCATTTCTTTGAAAGAGGAAGGTCAAATCTTATTATTTATCAAAACGAAAAAATTGTATTTATATATTGTGAAGAGAATACAATTTTGGAAATGGCGTCTTGGGATTTACTACTCAATCCGTTGGACGTTTACGTGCGAATAAGTTCATTTACAATTTGTTTAACGGTTGCTTTTGTATATCGTAACTGGAGGTACTTTTTTCAATTTGCAGGATTATTAATAATGCAACCGCTGCTAAATTTTAAAACCGACAAACAAGGAAAATTATCGACATCTTACTTTTGGATTGCCTTTTCGGCGTTTCTGTTTACCATCGTTAGCCACTGTTATCAAGGCATTTTAACGAGAGATCTCACAGTCCCATTAAAAGTGGTAGAAATAAAAACGATCAAAGAACTATTTCGAGACAGAAAATTTAAAATATCTATCACAGATTATCGCAGGATTGAAGGATTATTGACGGATAACCAAGCTACGTACACACGGCATGATATAAAGGCTACCCCTAATATTTACCTGGTTGTTTCAGCAGAAATTATTGATCCACCCGTTGTCTATGCTGGTACTGTAGTTTTAGATGCTAGGTTATCTAGAACAAAGGAAGTATTGGCAGATTATCGTTGGAAGTATTCAAATGTCACTTGCAATCAAGTAAAGGAAGATTGGCATAGCCTGTGGGATACGATTGCATCGTCAGGCGACTTATCTTCAAAGGCGTCTTGGCTAATTTTAAAGTCAATAGAAATGGGACTTATTGATTTGTGGCATAAGTACTACGATTTCAAGAAAATGTACAAACACTGGCGAGAAAATCCTAACAAAAATGTAGGAAAAGGGTTGTCAATGCAAACTGGATTAAGAGTTGTGTTTCGATGTCATTTGTTTTTATGTTTTCTTAGCACGTTCTCATTTTTATTTGAACTAGTTCACAGATATTGTTGGCTACATTGTTGTCGTATACAAATTATTTACATTTATAAATGTAATTCGAGGTTTTTTAACTGAATGACAAATAATCTAATAATAATTCAGAATGAGTCGGCTCAAAATTAAACTTATTGTAATATACATAGTATTGAGTGCAGGGCCGGGGAATTGGGGGGGCAACCGGGGCGACGGCACCGGGCATCAAGCTGAGGGGGGCAGCAAAATAAAAGAAAAATAATAATTTTTTTGTTATGTGACCGATCTGTTAGTATTCCAAAGAAACTATAATCACAAAAGACCTGTTGTGTTTATTTAATATGCATTTTTATATTATGTACCAAACGTAAAATAACCTTTTCTAAAAATCCTAAAATCGATTTACTAGTAATAGTAATATAATCACATCAGAATTTTTTTTAAAATGAGTTTGAAATATTAGATATTTTTGTGCATTAGAAATCTGCCTATCTATTCACCATTTAGTTAAATTCAAAATTTTCTTCTAATAACCTAGTGTTTTAATTAGTAAGTGAAGCTAATAAAGTTTATCAATTCTGATATTTGGTTTTTTGAATTAATTAGTGTTTTTTTAAAATTTCTTATGCTCCGAACAAATATATATTTTAACATTCGAAACTATCATCATCCACACTGCTTCAACTTCAACCGAATCTTTCCCAACACTAACCGTGTCAATCCAAATCGTCTTAAACTGAACCGTATTGACCCAAACCGTCTCAACCCAAACTGTGTCAACCCAAACCGTCTCAACCCAAACCGTCTCAATTCAAACTGTTTTAAGCCAAACCTTCTCAATCCAAACTGTTTCAAAGCAAACCGTCTCAATCCAACCAGCATCTATTCCAGGGCCGCATTAAGGTATGGGCTTTACGGGCTTTTTCAAATAGCAAAAAAATCGAGTTCCGCGCGATTGTTTCGTCGAATTTTTAGGCTATTTTTGTCTCATTTTCGTCAAAAAATGCCAAAAATTTTCGCGCTACGCGCGAATATGTACATTTTAGATATCTATATATCAAATGTTAGTCCCCCCGAAACCCAATCCTGCAAACATTCTTGACGTACCCAATCCGTGTCAACACGAAGAGTCTCACCTAAATCTCACTAGGGCAGCGTCCAGTTTTCCCCAAAAGTGTCCATCCCAGAAATGTCTCGAAGGCGACAGGTCCGCTGGTCAAGTCGTACTTTTTCCCAGTAAATAGCTTGCCGGCGACGTCTCCTCCGATTAGTAAACGGATTTCGGGTAAGTCAGGTCCCACGTCAGACAGATGGATCCCCAACTCCTGTAGCTGCTTGTTCCAAGGACCATTTCGGACCCGAGGGATGATGCCACAGATCTTCTCCTCCTCCAGAGTTACGAAGTTGCAATGGTAGCTACGATCCATGCTGCTCAGCCAAAACACGAGTTGCCCCGGTGAAGACGATATCGATCCCAAGACTCGAGCTGATGGCATGCTGCATTGGATCACGCCTGGCAGACTCCATCAAGAGAGCGATCATCTATCCTGACCTGAAGACAGTATTCTGGACTGATTCTTCCAACGCCCTTTCATGGATCCAGAAGAGCGAGCAGTGGGCAGTCTTTGTGGCCAATCGTGTGAAGGAAATCCGGGAGCTGAGTGACTACGAAGCCTGGAGACATGTTCCAGGCAATCTCAACCCCGCTGACCTTCCCTCAAGAGGCTGCACTACTGACTATCTCCTGGAGTCAAAATGGTGGGAGGGACCCGACTGGCTGAAAGAGCCGGAAGAACTTTGGCCCAATCCTTCCCTCTGCCCCGACGAGGACATCGTCAATTCGGAGCGGAGAAAAACAGTAGCGGCGCATACCACGACGACAGACTTTGAGAAGTTCTCGGATACTCTCTTGCACTATATGTCGGAGTATTCCAGCATCATCCGTGTCGTGGCGTACATCCGTCGTTTTGGGCATAAAAGAAACAACTCTGATGATCAACCCACAGGCATCCTGACTGTCAAGGAGCTGGAAGACGCTGAAACTGCCCTGGTCTGGTTGATTCAGCAAGAAGCTATAAAAGAAAATAAGGCCGTTTTCGATTTCGTCCGGCTATCCAAAGATGAACGAGGAGTCTTACGAGTGAAGACGAAGCTTTTGAGGAGGCAAGACAACTACGACTTCAAGACGCCCGCTGTTCTGCCTCCGAATCATCCGTTAGTGAAAGCACTCATCAGGGGAAAGCACCTGGAGATGAGTCATGCTGGTGTCCAGTTCGTCCAATCTGCCCTGAGGGAGAAATACTGGATACTCCGCTCACGGAAAACTGTAAAAGAAGTCATTTCATCCTGTGTGCGGTGTCGACGCTTCTTTTCAAAACCGCTGGTTTCGGAACCCACTGCTCTTCCTCCTGACCGTGTCCGAGATGCTTCCGTCTTTGAAGTGACCGGAGTCGACCTGACTGGCCCACTCTACTTGAAAGGAGGATCGAAGGTCTGGATTGTACTGTATACATGTGCTGTCTACAGAGCAGTACACTTGGAGCTTACGGGGTCTCTCTCAACGGAAGCTTTTCTTCAGACACTCCGGAGATTCATCGCAAGAAGAGGCCGTCCTGGAACCATCTACAGCGACAATGGCACCAACTTCGTCGGAACCGATAATCTGTTTTCCCGCCTCAATTGGGAAGTGATTGAAGCCAAAGCAGCGGTTCAGCAAATCCAGTGGCGATTCATACCAGCTACTGGGGCGTGGCACGGAGGCTGGTGGGAACGTCTCATTCAGATGGTGAAGAAGATTCTGCGGCCTGTGTTGGGGAACGTGTCTCTGGACTACGAAGAGCTCCTGACCATCCTGTGTGACGTAGAAGCCATTTTGAACGGGCGACCACTCACCTACATTTCTGAAGACCCAGAAGATCTTGCTCCATTGACTCCAGCTATGTTCCTGCAGGAAGTGAGGGGATCTGGGGTAGCTGACATAGACCTGCTGGACTCTAAAGGACTCAACAAGCGTCTCGCCTATTGTCAAAAACTGAGGGACAACTTGAGGAGAAGATTCCGCCGCGAGTATCTTGGCATGCTGACTCAGTCAAACTCCAAGAAAAAGGCTGACATCGTCTCTCCCGGGAATATCGTCCTCATCGGCGACGACATCCGGAAAAGGATTGACTGGATCTTGGGGAAGATCATCGAAGTTTATCCAGGAGCTGATGGGAAAGTTCGAGTGGTGAGACTGAAGACCGCCAAAGGAGAGTTAGTTCGTCCGATTCAACGACTCTTTCCTTTGGAGATCTCATCTGAAGATCGACCTACATTTCAACAGCCTCAGCTAGAAATTCAACAAACACCAGACGACCAGAACTCTACCGCTCAACCGCAACCTAATATCGTCACCCGAAGCGCCATTGCCAGATCGCCTTAACTACCAACATCATTAAAACATATGTTGTGTAGTGACGAACTATGAAGTCATTGGTGAAACTATTTCTTATTTTTTGTAAAAATTATGATGTTCTATAATATTATGTTATGATATTTGTTTTCTCTCATGCTGTATCTTTAGAATTAAGCTATTAGCATAGTTAATTCAGTGGGAGTATGTGAAATCTACAGCATAAAGTCTTATATTTTACTGTGTAATATGTACATATAAATGTGGAGACCATCTTATACATGGGAAGACCATCTTATAAGTGTGGAGACCATCATATAAATGTGGAGACTATCTTATACATGGGAAGACCATCTTATAAGTGTGGAGACCATCATATAAATGTGGAGACCATCTTATACATGGGAAGACCATCTTATAAATGTGGAGACCATCATATAAATGTGGAGACCATCTCATACATAGAGTAAGGACAAGGAGATGACGAAACCCGCCGTGGTCATGTCCAACTTTATCATTGTATTTTTGTAGGCGGTTTGTGACTTGTAATAATTGTGTTCTAAAATATTCATAAGTTAATATTCAGTTGACTCTAATTATCTATGCAGGAGACTTCATTCTTTTCAAGGTACGATACATGTAATGTAATGAATTTTATGATGTGTTTCATATTCGTGTACTTTCGTGTCCAGACATTATGTTAATTAGTGTAAGAAAATCACTATCTTAATCCCCAATGTCAAAAGTTGTACGCCTTTATTGTATGTACTTCTTATATAGTTTTTAACTTTATGTTATAAGAAGTTATATGAAACTAATTCGATTTGTGCACGTTGAACTTTCGACTGACGCCAAGAAACCTCATTACGCATTCATGTTCGTCTAAATTCCTTTGTGGTTCTTGTATTTTGTCATGTATTTTCCGGAGTCTATAAAAGCAACCTCCGACCAATGTATTGAGAGAGTCTTGGATAAGCTTTTGACTGATCAAGTCAGTTCTCTTCTACTTCCCTTTACTTGTAAATAAATCTTTGCTAAATTAAACGTTCATTTTCTCCAGTCTCAATTTCCCCATCCAGTTAGCACATCTTGCATTTTGCCATCCTAACTGTGGAAACTTTTAGATTTATCCTAACGATTTTGAACTTTGTGTTGAGAACACATAGCTAGGTTATAGCTTTTCTCATAAATCTTTTCAGTCTTAAGTCTTATAGTGAGCTTTAGGCTTTCTATTACTTACCCTATTTTAGTATAATTATGTGCTAAAACAATAATTTTTCCCCGTAATTAAATTCTGGAATGACTTTAAAGTTAGTATATAGTGGGCATCAAAATAGCATTTGCCCGGGCAGCATGAAAACTTCACCGGCCCTGATTGAGTGATAGATTTTCGTAGTTATATTCATCTATATAGCCTGTATACTCAGAGGCGGCTTTCCCAATGGGCAGACTGGGCAGTTGCCAGACATGGCACTTGAAATATTTCGCTTGAAATAAATAGGTGAAATTTTTGAAATATTTCGCGAAATATTTCACTTGTGCTTTCCTTGAAAAATGAAATATTTGAAATAAATGAAATAAATAGGGTACATGGCATTTATTTCAATTTATTTCAATTTATTTCAAGTGAAATAAATTAACTGCGCATGTCTATACACATGCGCGTTTAATTTATTTCATTTATTTCAAAAATTTCATTTATTTCATTTTTCGCGAAATATTTCAAATATTTCACTTTTCAAGAAATATTTCCTGAAAAATGAAATAAATGCCATGTCTGGCAGTTGCCCAGGGCCTCGCGCTTTTGGGGCCTCGCGCAGAGCTTTGAAAAAGAAAGAATTTCAACTTTTCTGTGTTGATTTCACTTCAGAAATACTAGTTTTGCATTTTGGTTTAAGTTATACTTTTTGTTACAGCTTTAAAACAGAACCATTTTTAGAATTCAAGGAAGAAAAGTATACCGAAAGTAGACATCGCGAAATCTAGTAAAAACATACCGGTGACACGAAAGCAGCATCTCTCAGAATTATTATAGAATTACTATATGTATTTCAATCCACAAATTTGTAGCATTTTGCGATACCAAAACTGCGTAATTGCAGTAGATGTAGACAATTATGTTTCCACTAATAGTTTTTGTAATTTTAAAAGAAATAAGGAAGTTTAAAAAAATGAATAAAATATTTAAATTCTAAAATGCCGCATAGCGCCTACATAGTCTTTAACAGTTTTAGGGTCTTATTTTGAATAAAGGAAGTATTGAGGTGGAAACCCTTATAGGCTGAAGCCCCAACCCAAAATCCAAGAAAAAAGATATTTTTTCTCAAAATAGCAAAAAATTGATTATTTGCCATTTTTAGGCCAGTTTTGACTAATTTTTGTCAAAAATTGACAAAGTTTTTCGCGCTGCGCGCGAGTATATGTAATAGAGAAATAAGTATCACATAATATAGTCCCTCCCGAAACTGACCTCTGTACACGTACTTGTTTTGTTTTCAATAACATTCAAAAAACCATAAAAAATTTTCACGCTAATTATTCATATGCCAAATTCATTTAAAAACAGAAAAAATTGGTAGATTTGAATTAATATAATAATTTGTATATTTGTGAATTATTATTATGGGGCCTCGCGCGAACATTTTGCCCAGGGCCTCGCAAATCCTAGAGCCGCCACTGTGTATACTATGTACCGACATAACTATATATTTTATTATTTTCTATGCACATATGTACAGTCTCAGATTGTATTTTATTTAGATAAATGGTGCCCCTGATAGCCTCCAAACTGCTATTTCATTCTATAATCATGAGGGGAAAGAATGAATGTCTTTCGTAGGCTATCTACTTGTGTATTTTTAACTTCCCTAGACGATCCTTGTATATCATTATACTTATTTGTTTTATATATAGCCAAAGTCAAAAGGTACTCTTATGCACGTTTGAAGATGAACGTATTGTTTTAAGAATAGTATTTAATTACCATACCTGACCCACTAACACTAACAAGACATAATATATTCAATGACAAATTAAATCATTGAAATGTTAGTAATAAAGTTTAGCTAAAAGAAATGACTTTTGCACATCCATTATCGTTTTCGAGTTTAGTTCCAGGTGGACAGGGGATTTGCGATGATAATGCCGGACTAGCACCATAGCAAGCGGGATTATCATCCAAGCAGACGGGCGGTTTATTTAAGGTTCCAACAAAAAACACTCTTTGCTTTTCATCCGAGCAAAAATCCGAAGTATTTGTTTTGTAACACTTTCCCATTGCATCCTTGAAGTAGAAGTCGAGAGCCAAATTATTGTAGCCGTCGTTTGTCGAAGGACCTAATGGACATGGATTTAGTTCACATTCCCCTTCATTGGCCTTACTAGTCAACCATTCCCCTTCTTTGCAAGGACCCTATATATAATTACATACATAGTCACTGCTAAAACTGTTATTACATTGTAGAAATTTCATAAATTAAAAAAATTGCGTATGATTGTGTACTTGCTCATAAGCATTGTAGCATCGTTTTTCTTTTTCAAAATACAATAACGGTCTACCAGCACAATCAGTGAATTGGTAGCACTTACAAACAGCATTTTTAGGATCCTCGTCTATGCCTTTGTATAGCAACATGAACTTTCCACATGGGCCAGGAATTGGTAAATTTTGGCCATAATAATACTTTCCGCTGTCGTTGTGAAAAAGAAATCCGGCGAATGGATCTTCGGTGTCATTATCACTTTTAAATATTCAAATTATTCAAGGAACAAAAAAGCAATGCCTTTTTTACTTAAAAGGTAAAAAGGTACCTTTTTTTAAAAAAGGTACCTATTTTACCTTTTTTGCTTTTTGCTTTTTTACCTATGCATGAAGACGTAGTCAGTCTAAAACTACTACGCAAACCAATCAAATATAAAACATTTGTAGTGTGAAATAGTGTTTTAAATCAATAGAACACTAATCTAGAAATATCGGACTACAAAATAAGACATTTTATTTATTTTTTATTGCAACTTTTAGGAACGTAAAAAAGCAAAAAAGCAAAAAGGTAACCTTTTTTACAATTTTGCACTTACCTTTTTTACAAAAAAGCAAAAAAAGGAAAAAGCAATAAAAGGTCCTTTTTTGTTCCTTGAAATTATTGCATCAACCTGATTTATTTATGATATTATAAATTGCGTATTATTACAATATTATCCAAGAGCCTTTTGTTTAGCAAAATTACCTCGAATAACTTTTTGTTTTATATTTTGGGAAATTAAAATTAAAAATATTACACCCCGTTCATAATCAACATCATTGAGACATTATCCATATTTAGCATTGGCCAATTGATCATATGTTTTTGACTTGGTTCAAATCTCGCTTTAACAATTTAACAAAACAAGTTTGTATGACTTTTTTAAAAACGAATTTACAGATATTGGGTCAGGGTCACTTGAATATAAATAAGGTAAGGCAATGCGTTTACGCGTCATGTTCTTTAAACTATTCTCGGATTGAATAAAAACACCTTTCGCTTCTACTTTCCACTTGAGCAAAAGGATTTACTAAGGTCACATTTACTACTTTTTAAGCAGATGCTTACCATAAGCTTGAATAAAGTTTAGCACTTGCTTTTATTTCATAGCAAGGTCTTCAAATTTTTTCAGTTGCTCGGAGCAACTTGCTCCATAGGCAATTTTACCTTTTATTTCCCTTTGTAAAAGAGTACGATTCACGATTAAAAAGAGACTAAAGTAGTAACAGAAAATAAGTCTTGCTTGTAATAACCGTGGCCACAAAATTGCATGATCAAGTTTCAAATAAAAGAATTCTAAATAACACAAAATTCGGTAAATGTCCAATTTGTATGAAATTTTACCTTTTTCTTCCATTATTTGAACTACTGTGGTCGAGACCATCGGAATGTGAAATGGCGTGTGTCATGTAAAGTAAGCACAAAATACTGTTAAGAACGACAATTTTCATTTTATTTTCTTCCACCTTTTCTACTTGTAGATTTTTATTTTAAACTCAAATTTTTCAATTAATCAGGCAAATACTACGACTTGCTTGGACTCAAACTGCCGAACGTTGTACATGTAAAGCTGCAATGTCTAGTTATTGTTGTATGCTAAACAATACAGTTATTGAAAATTTGCATTCTAATTAGTAAACCACCAGTCTACTAAAGTAGCTGCTAATCATTAAATAGTTAATGAACAACTTATTTTTCCACAACTCGCTAACTATATTATAATTATATTTGCAAGTAAATGCGTTTTGTGGCTCAACCTTCAGGATGCAAACTACATACATTTTCAGCCAATTAGGAAGTGCCCAAGCAAAACTTGTTTTAATATACGAATATGGAAAGGTGTAGAAATGGATTTGTAAATTCTGTTTCAAAATGTCATCATCTAATTATTGTTCACCTAAGAGGAGTACTTTCATTGTAGCGTATAATTAAAATAGATTGGTGATCCTGGATGTTGATTTTTGGGGATACCAACATGGTCTTTGAATTACTTACATTTTATTACCTATGTATTTATTCTACATACTACAGTATTACACGGGACACAAATTCGCCATTCACTAAAGATTAGTATTATACATTGTAACTACCTACTATTTCGCTAGATGTGAGTTTTTTATAATTATTTGGGGGCTCAAGATATTTTGGGGTTTGATCATCAATATTGGGGTCTAATTAAATAAGATTCGAACCTACATAATTTTTGTGTCATTGTGTACCAGTATTGCATTATTGCATAATTATTCTGCTGATGATTAGTAGTACATGACATGCAACTATTTCCATCCAAATTACGGTATAGGCAAGATTCTTAGAAGTATTCAATACCAAAACATAACAATAAAACACGCGTGAGGATAATGCAATCATTTATGACAAATGTTTTCTTGGAAAAGTATTTACATGTGATTATGAATGAAACTTTTAACAATGGAAATTTAATGTTAGGCTCAATTAAAACAATTTTGCCTCATTTTTCCATTGGCGATATATTTTTTTGTTTTTCATAAATTACAGGTATCCATTTCCAAGAAATTTTGCTTTAGAAACTCGTATAGAAATTAATGCTGCAAGAGTTAAACTCTCAAAATTATTAACTTGGTTTGACAATCGACAAAGGCATCCAAGAAGTTGTGTGTTGGAAACAGCCTTTTGAATTATCAAATTGCTCAAACTATAGTACCAATTGAAAAGCGTCATACAGATATTAAATAGGATTACCCTTATCTTAAATTAAATAAATAAGTTGAATAAAAGGTACAATCTGTCCAAACTGTTAAATGAGCCGTGTCTATAGAAAACTGACTGAAGTTTAGGAAGCATTTGTTAATAGTTGTAATTGTGAAATGAATTAGCTGAACACAAAAGTTGCAATCTTGTTTTTGCCCATTATTCTTAGTTAGCTTAGTTAAATACCAAACACAGCAATCATACAATGCCGCAGCATTAAATTGTGCCTAGCCCAAAGTGGTTTTTTGAAACTTATGCATGTTCCTTAGAAAACTTAAAACACATTGCTCCAATACTAATTATTCAGTACACGAGCCAGGGAAATAATTGAGCGAGTCAGTTGAAAAAGTTAAAGTTTCGAAAAACGGCTGAATTTTTCATTTATTATTATTCGCAATTGCTAACTCCAATGGACCCGACCAACTTGGCTGGGGTCTATTACACATTACAACGTAGCTCTACAGTTTTCACACGCACTTTTCAATTTCTATTACTCAACTGTAAAACCTCCTAGGGTCATGGAAACCGATGCAAAGTGCAAATTGGTATTCAAATAAATTTTCGTGGCCAGGTGCGCTTCCAAAACTTTATCTCATTGTGCTGAGTTCCTAGACAAAAATTTTTAAAAATGCAAAACGTAAAATAACGGTATAATTTGTCGGCTGGTTGGCTTCAGCTCCATCAATTGTTCTGTTTTAGCCATCTAAAGAAAAGTTAAACCAACTAGTTGTTGAAATGTTTTGAAAAACCTTGCTTTTGGAACTGTCATTTAGAAATAAGTATTTTAGGGATTCAAATAAGCCTATTTTTTCAAAAGAGAGACCATGACTTGAACAAATCTTTGAAAATGAAGGCGTAAACTTTTTTTAATTTTCGCTACAAATAAAAGTTCAGATTATTTACTTTTTCAAATATTATCCTGCAAAAATTTGGTAAATTGACCACATCCTTATCAATTAATATTGATAAGGATTTACTTCAAATTTTAATTAATTTAGGTAGTCATATTTGGTTTTTTACTATTCCTTCAATAAAGATGCGTCCACGGTTCATTTAACCTATTTTCAATATTAATTGTTCAGATGTACTGCTAACAATCCATATCATATCATCAATGATAACGAGGGGTTCTGTTACATGTTACTTTTAGGCTATTTATAACTCATTTACAAAAAGCGGTAACGTAACATTTAAATGTCTCTTCTAAATCTCAGCATATCGCTAAGACGGTTTCAAAATTTTACTCGGGAGGTTCTAGAACTGAGTCTGGGACTTAAAAATCCACTCTGCAATGACTTTTGTATAATTATACCCCGAAAACTATGTTCTCGATAACTCTTCTGACCACCACTGAAGGGAGGAGTAATATGGGCTTCAGCCCCATCTCGAAATTCTGAAAAAAGATTTTTTGAATAATATTGTTTAATAAGGCTATTTTTGACCCATTTCCTAAAAAAGAAAACATTTTGCGTTTCGTGGGAGTTTGGCTTATTATTTTCCGTATACAACGTCAAACCTGCCGCGCAGCATTCCCCTGAAACGGAGTTCTAAATATAGTGCTGCCCCCTTTCGGCTAATTAAATCACAAACTTTGTTTTGGTCACATTCCGTTACACAATCTCCTCACCTGCGATAGTAAAATACTCAGCTTCTATTTAAACACATTAATTCATCCCGAAATTCTATTCTGTATACACCTGTTAAAGTTGCTCTTGCACCTGCATGGCAACCACCTGGGAATATCAAAATGCATGTTAATAAATGTTTTACCTTTGGCTCATTCCTCTCGAAGGATATGGTGCAAAAACATCAATTTTAAAGCATTTAAAGCAACGACCGCCCTCGTGTATTCCTTGATGATCCACAATTCCAAAAAGTAAGTCCTATAAAAATCGGACTTATCATTCGGGAGGAATAGAGCCAGAGGGATTAAAAATTTTAACGCGCATTTAGATGGTGCCATGGGGTTGCTATGCAGGTGCGATGAGCGTCCTTAAGCGCTATCACAGCCATAATTTTTTATGAAAGTTGTTTTGTTGCCTTGTTGGTACGTTTCAGAACACCTCTGACTATGTCGGTTGGCTCCAAAGGAGTGGACTATTTTTAATCTTTATTTGCATTTTCCATGACAATATTAGCAATCCATCGAAACTGTTACTTTTTCAATTGACCTGCTCAATTGCAAATAATGCCGTTAGTAATTTTAATTGATCAAACTCAAGGCAACGAACTTATATCTATGGGTTAAAAATGCTTGACAAAAGTTATTCGGCCCATTAGCAAATAATGGCTAATGAGAGTTTGGATTATAATATTGGATTACGAACAGACCTAGCAATTACTACAAATCATTATTAGGCATATAAAATTTATAAATATAAAAAGTTGTTGACGTCAACTTATTCTCTATAAAATATTTTTCCCTTAAAAATTGTAGTTTTCTGACTTACAGGAAAAATAAAGCGTAAAGCAAAAAAATAATAGCAAAATATTTAATTTAATTAGTACCATTTAAGAAAATAAAAACTCAACCTACTTTTAAATAAGTCATGAAATTTATCAGGATATTGGTTTGCATGCTTTCCACTTACTGTTGGGCAAAGATTTATCTTCAGGAAACCCTCTTCAATTTACTGTCCGATTTTCATTCAAAAAATTGTTCTGTAAGCTTGACGTATCCACCAACTTATGAATTGGGAAACCATTTTATTGAAAGCATTAAATTGCCCAAGCTATTATTAACCGAAGACAGTGCTGTCAGAGTACACATTTCTAAATTAAGACAAATTTACATAAAAGGTGGATGTGTCTATAATATCATTTTAGCAAGTAATTCAACCAATGTTGGTTTTTTGATTGTACAGTCGCCATTTCGATATTTTGAGGAAACAGTTTTCATCGTTGTTCAACTACAAAATCCCCAGTCTCAAAAGTATTATAAACAGTTACGCACATATTCATCTGTAATTTTGATAAAACAAAACGATAACAACGAAACAATTTGGTCTACATATTGCAGATTTTGTCATGAATCAATTTGGCACCTGGGTTATAATAGAAATATTGTGTTAACCTATGAAAACGTCAAACGAGCTGATCGAAACCAAAATGGAAATACACATGGAGTTCAAATATTTTACAACAGTTATGGAGACATTGCCAAATGCACAGAATATGACATTATTTGGGGACGACAAAATTGCCCTAAAATGTACAGCGGACTTTTGAATTTTCTTGAAAATAAAATTAACGGAACATTTTTTAACTCCAAGCAGCTTTCTAATAAAAAACCATGGAGAGATTATCCTTTGATAGTAGACTTTACTGCTAATGTAAAACCTGTAACTCAAGTTCACTTATTTGAAAGAGGAAGTTCAAAACTATTTCTTTATCAAAACGAAGAAATTGTATTTTTATACTGTGAAGAGAATATAGTTTTGGAAATTGCGTCTTGGGATTTACTAATCAGGCCATTAGAGTTTTATGTTTGGATAGCTTCTTCTGGGATTTGTTTAACGGTTGCTATTGTGTATCGTAAGTGGAGGTACTTTTTTCAATTTGGAGGATTATTAGTAATGCAACCACTGCTAAATTTTAAAACCGACAAGCAAAGCAAGTTATCCATATCTTACTTTTGGATTGCGTCTTCGGCAGTTTTGTTTACCATCGTTAGCCACTGTTATCAAGGAATTTTAACTAGAGATCTTACAGTCCCGTTAAATGCGGTAGAAATTAAAACTATCAATGAACTATTTCGTGACAGAAAATTTAAAGTATCTATTACAGATCAGAACAGGATTGAAGAATTATTGTCTGACAATCAACTTACTTACAGACGGCATGATATAAAAGCTACCCCTGATATTTACCTCGTAGTTTCACCAGAAATTATTGACTCACCTGTTGTATATGCTGGCACTGTTACCTTAGATGTTGGTTTATCTGTAGCAGCTGAAGTTTTGGCAGATTATCGCTGGAAATACTCTAATGTCACTTGCAGTCAAGTAAAGGAACCTTGGCATAGCATGTGGGACACGGTAGTATCCACAGGTGAACTATCCCCGAAAACTTCTTTGCTAATTTCAAAGTCAAGAGAAATGGGGCTTATTGATTTGTGGCACAGATATTACGATTTCAAGAAAATGTACAAACACTGGCGAGAAAATCCTAACAAAAATATTGCTAAAGGGTTGACGATGCAAAGTGGATTAAAGGTTGCTTTTCAATTGCATTTGGCTTTATGTTTCTATAGCACGCTCTCATTTCTGTCTGAAGTATTTTACAGATATTGTTGGCTACATTGTTTTCGTATACAATTTATTTGCATCTATAAATGGGATTCGCATGTTTCTAACTGAATGGAATCAAATGCATAACAAAATAGGATCACCCTATAGTAAATCGCTTTATTATGAAGCAGACTTGAAATTTATTCAGTGCCCGTTTGAGAGAAAAATATCGAATAAACAATCTTATGCACTAAACCTAAATGTTAAATTATTAAAGTAATTAATGATTGCAAAGCAAACAAAGCAATTGTATGTATTGTAGTATAAGTAATAAAAGCTAAAATTGTTATGAAATTTAGTTTGAAAACTTATGTGAATCATATTATATGTACTGTATCTATTGCATACAATTTCGACGAAGCATAAAATAACTATCAAGTATCAAACAATACAATTTCTTCCTCATAGGTTTCGCGTGATAAATTCCAACCAAAAATTTATTTTTTTCACTTCTGGTAAACTTAGTCCACGATTTGTCCTCCAGTGTTGATAATTTCGCATTATATTTCGTTTCCGAAGTAACACTAATTAATTATAGGGACGGTTTCGTCACTACTCCAAGGCTGTATTGAGGGGGGCAGGCAAATGCTCACCCCCGAAATCCAAGAAAAGAGAAAATTTTTCTCAAAATACCAAAAATATCGCGCGATTTTATGATTTTTAGGCTATTTTTGACTCATTTTAGACGAAATAAGCAAAAATTGTCAGCGCTTCGCGCGATTATGCCTACTACATATAAGTATACTATGACAATTGCCCCTTCCGAAATCGACTTCTAAATACGGTACTGCCTCACTCCACTTGAGGCCACTTCAGCTTACTTAGGCCAAGGTCGGCATTTAATTCGACACACAATTTGAAAATTACAGTAAACACTTGAGACGAAGCGACGGAGGTTTCCCTTAAGTAGTTCAAATTAAATATCAGACATAGATTAATTAAATATGCTACTATGGCGTGTCTACAACATTCTGTCTATTGTTTGCTACATAATCATTTAATTATAAGTTGTATAATATGTTATATAAAATGTGTTCTATAATCAATACAGTTACATAGCACAAGATTCTTAGAAAACCATTGTACATAAAACATAAGTTTATGTCCCGTAACAATGGTACAATTAGGAAAATAATTTCAAATGGGACAATTAAAAACAAGGGATTATTATGAAATGTCGCATTTCAGGCTATAAAGTTGCTGGAATTTCTAAGTTGTATAAAATGTTTGGCAAAAGTTCAAAATTACCCTTTTGATTGGCAAAATTTATGCTTGGACATTAAGAAATGCAATTAAGACACATGGCCTAATAATAAATATAATGAAAATTGGCCATGTAAAAACACAGTGGCTATAATAAAAAGGGGTTCATTACATTCGAAACAATCTTTAGAACCAACGAAGTCATAAATATTAGCAAAATTCAATAACCATGTATTCATTACGGTTTTTCTTTTGTATGTATTTCGCTTACTGTGGAGCAAAATTTTTTCCCCAAGAATTATTATTGAATTTTATGTCTGATTTACACTTAAAAAATTCATCTCTGTGTTTGACATACCCAAACGATTTTGAATTAGAAAACAATTTCCTTGCAGGCATTACATTTCCCAATCTAATGTCAACTGATGAGGGTGCTAATTCATCTCATTTTCTCAAATTACGAGAACTTGACATAAAAGGTGGATGCCTCTGCAATATTATTTTAGCAAGTGCTTCAAGCAACATAAGCCATTTTATGGGTGGGATACAATTGCGATTTCATGAGAAAAGAGTTTTTATCATTGTGCTCCTTCAAAATTACAACTACCAACTGTGCTTGAAACAATTACGCGCTTATTCATCTGTCATTTTGATAAAGCAAAATGATAACAAAGAAACAATTTGGTCAATATTTTGTAGATTTTGCCCGGAAACAATTTGGCATTTGAGTACCAATAGAAATCTTACATTCTCCTATCAAAATTTCAAACGAATTGTTCAAATCCAAAATGGAAATGCACATAGAGTCAAAATATTTTACAACAATTACCGCCCAATTGTCAAACTCACAGAATATGAAATTATTTGGGGAAGGCAAAATGGCCCTAAAATGTACAGCGGACTTATGACTTTTCTGGAAAATAAAATTAACGGAACATTTCTTAACTTCAAGCAGTTTTCTAATAAAAAACCTTGGAGAGACTATCCTTTAGTATTAGACTTCATTGCCTATGTACAACCAAAAACTAAATTCCATACATTGGAAAAGGGAAGCTCAAATCTTATTGTTTATCAAAACGAAAAAATTGTTTTTATATACTGCGAAAAAAACACAGTTTTTGAAAAGGTAACTTGGAAATTGATTGTCAGTCCGTTGGATATTTATGTGCGGATGAGTTCATTGGCTATTTGTTTAACGATAGCACTAGTTTATCGAAACTGGGGTTACTTTTTCCAATTTGGAGGATTATTAATAATGCAACCACTCCTAAATTTTAAAACCGACAAGCGAGGAAAATTGTCGATATCTTACTTTTGGATTGTTTTTTCGGCGTTTCTTTTTACGATTGTTAGCCAATGTTATCAAGGAATTTTAACAAGAGATCTCACAGTCCCATTAAAAGTGGTAGAAATAAAAACCATCAAAGAATTATTTCGTGACAGAAAATTTAAAATATCTATCAGGGACCAAAAAAAGATTGACAGTTTACTGTTCTTTAATCGCATTACGTACATTCGTCATGACATTAAAGCTGCTCGTGACATTTATCAGGTCGTTGCAGCAGATATTAACCCACCAGTTGTATATGCTGGTCATGTTGTCATGGAAACTGACATGACTAGAGCAAATAAAATTTTGTTGAATTACAGTTCTGAATTCTCAAATGTCACCTGCAATCAAGTAAAGGAGCCTTGGCATAGCCGTTGGGACACAATAAGATCGACGGGAGAACTGTCCCCGAAAACCTCTTGGCTAATTTCAAAATCACGAGAAATGGGACTTATTAATCTGTGGGATAAATTCGCCGAGTTTAAACAAATGTATAAACATTGGGTAAATATGCCGGATAAAAATGTTTCAAAACCGTTGACAATGAAAAGTGGGTTAAGAGTTGCATTCGCAGTGTATTTCATATTATGCATGGTTAGCATCCTATCTTTGTTTTCTGAACTATTTTATAAACATTTTTGTCGCCTATATTGTTGCAGAATAGAAATAATTTGTCTGTATAAATAGGCATAATATGGTTTGGCACAAGGATAATTGCAGTTATTTATGACAACTGGTTTTCTTTCTTTAGAAAGTATTGTCAGAGTAAAATGTTAATGTCGATGTGGACATCCAAGTACATCCACTTAGTTTTACTCAGGATGAATGGATGTGCAGAAACGATAACACTATTCGCTGCAATTTGACACTACAAAAAGCTAAGAAATTAATTTTTAATACGGGGGCAAATAACGACTGCATAGAATAGTGCCGGGATAATTGTAGGAAATATTATTTTTATTGAAATATAATTAATAAGGAAAATGCCGGAGCCCTCAAAGAAAATGTTTGTCCGTTATCACATCGGATTTTCTTACGCTTTATTATAATTAGTAGTGCCATGGCCATACCGTCTGCTTAATACAACGTAACAAGCCATTTTATCATGGCTGCGACAATGTAACATACAATTGTATCAGGAGTTGTGGTTTGTTTCATTGTCGCAGCCATGATAAAATGGCTTGTTACGTTGTAATATTAAGCAGACGATATGATCCTTATATATCATGATGATTGCAACAAGCATACATCACAAAACCTGGCTAATGGAGGCGAAGCTGGGCTGGAGGGAATGAACTCTGTCTAGCGAGGAATATGTGACCCGTTTCAAAGATTTCTACCCAGTGGGATCAATTTATAAAAATAAGATTTTAATGTCTTAAAATAGAGAAAAAATCTCTACAGTTTAAGAAAATATTGAGCAACTTTTACTATTTTTAATTAATAAAACCAATTAAAGCATTCCAGATGAGAATTAATTTTTGTTTTACTATGTTAATGACTAGTACGTATGCTTCCTAATATGAAAGCTTAAAGTGAGCGAAGCGCCTTGTATTGGCATTTTCCCGCGTAAGAAAGTAGAAAGGTACATTATCTAAGATCGTTCAACATATATAATGCAAATTAATTCTACTGCTTGCTGAGGGAAATACAGAATGCAATAGTCATTTGCATTCTATCATGCGCCTTTTTCCCCGGATACTTTATCGGTTAGTTATCTGCTTGATTGCGCAGGTCGTGGTGGATTACATATTATAGACAAGCATCCCTACGGAATTTTTCACTGCGCAACTCGAACAAGACGATCAGGGAATGAAATACCCAAAAACCCGGGTTTTTTGGTTATTGGGTTTTTGGGTAGCAAACAGCAAAATCCCTCCTTTGGTTGTGAGCACAATTAATGTTTCCAAATTGACTGGAATTCTGATTTGGACTAACAGGATGGCTAGCATAGTCTGGATTGGAATACGTCTATGATTTTTTCTCCAGTGTTTGCAATTTGGCATTGTATTTATATTCCCCTTTTTTGCTTTTTCGCCTATGCATACATTATACTTTCGGTAGTAACTGAACAAAGATAAGAGACACAGTAGGTACAATTCCAGAGAAGTAAATAAATGGTAAGGCGCCCTAAATAATGAGAATTGTGAATTGAAACTCTATTCTATGGCCTATGAGGTGCCATTCTACGTGTTTATTGACAACGATTGTATAGACCAAGGCAAGGTCAGTATTTAACGATATAATTGGCATTCATTGCAGTGAAAACTTGATACACAGCAGAGCAGATTTTTTTAAATTGTTTCAATTAAATATCACACAGATTAATTTAATATGCTATGGCGTGTCTAAAAAATTCTGTCTATTGTTGTGTAAATATTATATAACGAGGTGTATAACATCTTATATATGTCATATTTATAATCAATACTGTTATATAGTACATGATTATTAGAAAACCTATGTTCATAAGTTTTTCTTCTCCTCCACAAAAATTGTACACGTAGGAAAATAATTCCAAATCGGGCAATTAAATCAAGGAATTATTATGAAACGTCGCATTTTAGCTATAAAATTGAAAAAATTGCTGGCTTTTCCAAGTTGGATTGAATGTTTAACAAAAGTCCAGGTCCATAATGAGCCTTTTGGTTGGCAAAATATATGTTTAGACATCAAGTGATGTAATTAAGACATATGGCCTAATAATAAATATAATAAATCTTGGACATGCAACAATTCAGTAGCTACCATAAAAAGGGGTTCATTTCATTCATAAAGCGGGCGAGACGAAGTCATAAATATTCGTAAAACTCATCCACCATGTATTTAATATAGTTTTTTGTATATATTTCACTTACTGTGGAGCAAAATTTTTTTCCGAAGATTTATTATTAAATTTTATGTCCGATTTACACTTGAAATATTTTTCGGTGTGTTTGACATACCCAAAAAATTTTGAATTAGAAGACAATTTCGTTTCAAGCATTACATTTCCCAAACTAATGTCAACTGAAGAAAGTGCTAATTCATCTCATTTTCTCGAATTGCGAGAACTTGAGGTAAAAGGTGGATGCCTCTGCAATATTATTTTATCAAGAGCGTCAAGCAATATTATTCATTTGATGGGTTCATTGCCTCCTTCAAAATTACAACTCCCAACTCTACTTAAAACAATTACGCGCTTATTCATCTGTCATTTTAATAAAGCAAAACGATAACCACGAAACAATTTGGTCGGCATTTTGTAGATTCTGCCCTGAGCCAATTTGGCACTTGGGTTCCAATAAAAATTTTAAATTCACCTATCAAAATTTCAAAAATATTGTTCAAGCCCAAAATGGAAATGCACATGGAGTCAAAATATTTTACAACAATTATCGCCCAATTGTGAAATTCACTGGAAACTGGCATGTCTAGAGCAAATAAAGTTTTGGTGAATTACAGCTCGAAGTTCTCAATCAAATGTCACCTGTAATATAGTGAAGGTGCCTTGGCATAGCCGTTGGGATACAATAAGATCGACGGGAGAATTGTCCCCGAAAACCTCTTGGCTATTATCAAAATCAAGGGAGATGGGGCATATTAATCTGTGGGATAAATTTGCTGAGTTTAAAAAAATGTATAAACATTGGAAAAAAATGCCTGATAAAAATATTTCAAAGCAGTTAACAATGAAAAGTGGGCTAAGAGTTGCATTCGAATGGCATTTCGTCTTATGCTTGCTTAGCATTCTATCATTGTTTTCTGAACTTTTTTATAAACATTTTTGTCGTTTATATTGTTGCAGAATGGAAATAATTTGTCTTTATAAATAGATCGAATGATTTATATGGCTTTGCTTCGTGGCAAATAATTCCTTATAGTTTGGCTTACATACTTACATACATACTCTATGGCATATATGGCTTTGCTTATCATCTTATCATTTTTACCATTAAATGTATTTTTACCATTAAGTGCATTTTTACCACTGTGATGGTAAAAAAGGCTAAAAAGTGGTAACTTTTGTACACTGCTTATCAAATGTTAAAAAATACATTAAAAAAGATTTTCTGCTCCATTGTGTACTTTATTTACTTTTTATCAATTTACTGATGTAATGCTGCACATGTTAGAAATATTTAGCTTTCGTTTCGTTTCTTACTTGCTGCATCTTATTATCTCGATCTAATTGCAAACTTTGACACCCCATTACTACTCTTCATCTGTATTACCTCTCTTTATTTTTATGTTATTAATATTATTAATATTTTATATGTTATGCCAGAAACTTTTATAGGCTTCTCCAAACAATAAAATTTTATATCATGAATGTTTTAAATAATGACTGAATTGGCAAAAACATACACACGCTGCTTTAGAAATATTGTTCAAACCATTTTTAACAATTGTATGCCGAAAATAATAAGCAATAAAGCAATGTTTTAACTTTTAAAGTAGGCAAAAAATTTCAACAATAGCACTTATTACAATACAACTTTAGCTAAGTACCTATGGCATTATGTATTGTTTGTAAGTATCATGCAGATTAATTCATAGTGCTCGTTTAGGTTAAACACTAGATAGATTGTCTTTAATTTTTATGCGTCCTATTGTAAGTATAAAATATTCCATGCCAACCAAGTTACATAGGTATATTCTTTTGTAATATTATTATTTACTCTGTTCTATAAAACTTACACAAGGTCCTTAGAATAAAATTTGTCCTCAACAACAATAATAAAACATGGGTCAGTGAAATAATGGAAGTTTTGGCAATTGATGTCATTGAATTTGCAAAAACGATAAACACAATAATAATGCATCCGTGAAAATGAAATACCTAGCAACTAAACTTTAATGCTGATAAATCCCATACATAATAATTACATAATGAAACTAGCGAAATATTTTCGCCAAAGATCTACTTTCATGTCCGCGGGTATTGCATGACTCAAATTAGTGGTTATGACTTGAATAGAATGTACTTACACCAAAGCACAAAAGAATGAAAACTTTAATCATTAAAGTTTATGAAAACTAAAAAATCGTGCGATTACGATTTATTGAAATAATTTTCGGTTTTTGATGCCAGGAAATTATTTTCTTTCAAAGTTAAAACAATCATGCAGATAAGACTTACAGCACAAAAAATGTTCAACGGTGTACATTTGACTGACAGAATAATTATTGATGACGAAGTACGGTAATTGTAAGAAATAATTATTCTAATAGACATTCGACATCACAAATGCAACCTCTATAAAACGAGACAAGTATCAACTCATTCCAAGCCAACTCAAATCATCAGTCATAATCCTTTTAAAAATTAAAACCTGATATAATTACTAAGTAAGTTAACCATGAAAATAAGCAAGTTATTAGTTTGTTTGTTTTCGACTTGCTGTTGGGCAACCATTTTGATCCAAAAAATATCATCCAATTTACTGTCCGATTTACATTCAAAAAATTGTTCTGTAGGTTTTACATATCCACCAAATTTTGAACTGGACAACAATTTGATTGAAAGTATTAAATTACCCAAATTAATATCAAATAAGAGATTTCAGTTTCATAAATTAAGAGAAATTTACATAAAAGGTGGATGTGTCTGTAATATTATCTTAGCTAATGGTAAAACTAATATTGAGCAATTAATTCGATGGTCACCATCACGATTTTTCGAGAAAGCAATTTTCATCATTGTAATGCTACAAAATCACATCTCTGAATTTGAAAAGCAGGTTAACGAATTGCGTACGTATTCGCCTGTCATTTTGATAAAACAAAACGATAACAACGAAACAATTTGGTCAGTATTTTGTAGATTTTGCACTGAAACAATTTGGCACTTAGGTACGAATAGAAATTCTGCAATATCCTTCGAAAACATTCATCGAGCTGATCAATTCCAAAATGGAAATGCACATGGAGTCCAAATATTTTACAACAGTTATGGAGATATTGCCAATTGTACAGAATATGCCATTATTTGGGGGGAACATTATTGCCCTAAAATGTACACGGGACTTCTTAATTTCCTAGAAGATAAAATAAATGGAACATTTCTAAATACCAAAACTCTTTCGAGTAACAAGCTTTGGAGATACTATCCCTTGATAGTAGACTTTACTGCTTATGTACAGCCCAAAACTAAAATCCATACATTGGAAAAGGGAAGCTCAAATCTTTTTGTTTATCAGAACGAAAATATCGTATTTATATACTGCGACGAGAGTACAGTTTTGGAAAAAGCTTCTTGGGATTTATTGATCAGGCCGTTGGATTTTTACGTTTGGGTGAGCTTGTCGGGGATTTGTCTAACGGTTGCTTTAGTTTATCGAAACTGGAGATATTTTTTCCAATTTGGAGGAGTATTAGTAATGCAACCGCTCCTAAATTTTAAAACTGATAAGCGAGGAAAATTATCATTGTCTTATTTTTGGATTGTGTTTTCGGCGTTTCTGTTTACGATTGTTAGTCAATGTTATCAAGGCATTTTAACAAGTGATCTCACAGTTCCACTAAAAGTGGTAGAAATAAAAATGATCAAAGAACTCTTTCTTGAACGGGGATTTAAAATACCTATCAACAATCGAAGCAGGATTCTAGCATTGCTGAGGCAAAATCGTGTTACTTACAAAATGCATGGAATAAACGCTGTCCCTGATATTTATCATGTCGTTACAGGTAACATTGAGATACCCGTTGTGTATGCTGGTACTGTTGTAAGACCGGTGGGTATGACTGGGGCATTAGAAATTTTGGTTAATTACAGCTCGACGTTTGCCAACGTCACTTGTAATCGAGTAAACCAACCTTGGCATAGTCTTTGGGACACAGTAGTAACTACCGGAGAACTATCTTCTAAAACATCTTGGCTAATTTCAAAGTCAAGAGAAATAGGTTTGATAGATTTGTGGCATAAATATTATTATTTCAAGAAAATGTACAAACATTGGCGAGAAATTCCCCACAAAGATATTGTCAAAGGGCTGACGATGCAAAGTGGTTTAAAAGTGGCTTTTGAATTGCACTTAATCTTAAGCTTGTTTGGCACACTATCGTTGGTTTTTGAAATATTTTATAGAACATTTTTGCAGAATTGGCGTCGTTACATAATTATATAAATCTGTTGTAGTTTTGATCGCTTTGATACAAACTAGTTAATGACGATATCCAAAATGCATTATGAATTATTGTGAAGTGGTATGTTTTTAATGCTATTGCCCAGAATTTATGTTCAAACATTGAGCATTAAATACTCAAAGCCTAATTGCTTTCTACGATTTTAAACAATCATATTATTTATAAATCGAGCTATAAACTTTCAACGACTCAAGTTATTATTTAAATTGATTCGATAAACCGACTTACATTTAACGTTTCTTCAGCGTCCAAAAAGCTACGCACGTCATTGTCCATAATATTAATCGTAATGAAAATTGTTGTACTGAATGTAATAAATAAATTTAGCTTTTAATACTCACTTTAAAATATACAAAGGTTATAAGTGTGTCGAAATATTAGGTGTCTAAATGATTTCTAACTGACGATGCAGATTCTTAACTTGCACAATAAATCTATAAAACTGTGTTTAAATAAAGTATAAACATTTATTAGCCGCACTTAAAATAAGGTCATACAAGGTTTACATATAAGGTTTATAACATCTTGAATTGTGTAATTCCTGGCAATACAAAGTAGATTTAAACAAACCACTTGGAGGAAAAAATTCGCTTCACCCTAGATCAGCATTAAGTGAAAGAAAATGCATGTAAAATTTAAATATTCATGTAGGTAAAATATCAGAGAAACCATTGAACCAATTTGGATGAAACTCGAAATAGAAATTCATCGATATTGTTCCTAGGGTATCTTTATAGAAATAAGCCATTAAAGAAAATGTTGCTGGTTTTACTTATTGATCTAATTGGTTAGACCTAATCGGTAGCTAAATAGTAACTACAGTACATATAAAAGATTGATTATCCAGAATTGCATTATTATATCATCTGCAACAAAAACGAAGCTGGATTTTCAGCTGGGCCAGTAGCATAATAGACATCAAAGTAGTTCAGGTGATCGTTAACACTGTAGCAAGGGTAATAGTAGTTAGAACACAAGGGATCCTCGTATGTCCGGTTTGAACAGACTGTGACGCTCCCGTTGTAAATGAATATTTCATTCTGATGATGGAGAAATCCGCAGCGGACGGGAACCATGTGGGGGACAATGTCCAGTTTGGACACAACTCTTGCTGCTTCTATATTCAATCCGTTAATATAATCTACGAACTCTTTGTTTCCTGTTCTGGGCTGGCCATACGTGTAAAGCGAGAAAGTGCAGTTCACAGAAATACTTTCCCGTTGCAACAGAAATAATGTCATTGTGGCCATGGCTCCCCCCAGACTGTGGCCCACCAGGACGACAGAGATCTGCCCACCCGAGGCGAAGGATCTAATGGCAGAAACGACTTGGTTGTAAAGGGAGAGTGTGGCCAGTAGAAATCCTTTGTGGACTTTGATGTTATCATCACAAAGATTGAAATAGGGACAGACCAACAGTTGGGCCATGTCCTGCAGACAATTCTCCACATTGATAGTTCCTCGGAAAACTATAATTATTGTATTGACACTTTTGTCTTTGGCCACAATGACCAGTGTGTTGAAAGTATCATTGGTAAACACTTTGATATTGCTTGCAGTTATTCCAGTTTTGTTGCAGTAGTCACACTTCCAGTTTTCTAGGACTTGTTTAGAGTAGTAGGATGCCCCAGTAAAATACACATATTTAAATACGTTGGACATTGTAGGCACTTTAGGCGGGCTATTCACTGTCCCATTGGGTGGTATGTCACCATAAAAATTGGCTGGAGATAGAGATGATTCAAAAATGATATTTAGGCCACAGAAATTTAAGAACACGAATAGTATTGTAAGACCGGGGCATGGCAAAAACATTTTGTAGAAACGGTTAGAAATTGCCAAACTTTTTAAAGATTACTTTAAATGTTATTCTCCATTCGAATTTTTTATTTCTTATTTGGGCACTTCACTCAAATTTTCAAAGAAATCATTACAATTATAGAATTGATACCACTTCAAAAGTCAACCCAGATGAGAAAAAATTTTTGGCAATAATAATGATCAGTTGATTCTGCCAGCTAACCTAGGAATATTGTGTAAAATATAACATGAGTTGTCTATGATTACTTTGATTACGACGTTGAGCAACGCAACTTCAAATGGTTAAGAAAAAATCCCACTAAGCAAAGAACGCAGGATTGATCAGGATTTTATATGGCTTTAGTAAAATGGTATTTTGAGGACAAGTAAACTGGTCTTTTTAAAAACTAACTTGGCTTCCCGAAAAAGTAAACTGGTCTAAGCGCATTGTCGAGATATGATCTACATGTTATATTTTTTATTCTTTCGGATTATAAGTTTCGAAGTTTGACATAACGTTTTCAGTCTTAAGCAGAACTTGGTGTTGCCCATACTAGATTACAAATACCAGTTAGGTGACACCAATTATGGTATACTACCATGTCGTAATAATGTACATTAGTCAGATTCCACTTACTTCTTACTAAGACTTGGTCTGCACTTCTTAAAATTGGAATGCAGCTCTCAATTACTGCACGTACCATAAATAATCATAATATGCTTTTGAGCTTATTCTGCCTGTATAACTACCGTAAATGCGATAATAAACGGCGATAAAAACCTCCAGCGTGCTACACTAAACGCCGGTGGGTTAAAACGCGTGGGGTACAATTTGCAGCATTTTTGTTAAAATTATTTTTGATTTTTTTCTTTTGTATTACAATATATAAGACCGTGTCTTTAATTAACCCAGGGTGTAAATTTGCCCTGTAACGCGATACTTCGAGTGCATTTGTTATAGCATTTACTGTATTTATATTATATTCGAAAAATTAAATCGTCTTTATTATTTTCCAAGAAGACAACAATTTTTTAAGTGAACTTACAATTCACTTAAGTAGGACTAACTTAGTTTACTTTATACGATATTATGACATTTCCTAACTGACCTTCATACAATTAGAATTCCAACAATAATAGCAACAAGATCATAGTTGTTACATTAATTAAATGAGCTGAGTCATATGATCGTAATTCTTTTCTTTAGTAGTCCAAGTTCATAATTAGTCTGTTAAATAAAAACATTTTGAACATACTACATTGGATAAGACATCTTGATACATTAAAACTTTGCCAGACTACTATCAAATAAACGGCACAGCACATAGTGATTGAATACTTAAATAAGGTCAAAAGTTGGGTTCTAACCTGTCTTACACAAGTGAAGTATTGCTTAACCATGGCTGCAGCCAATATAATATAACAACTGGCCAATTCCTAGTATACCGACGCTAAAGGGAATAGACTGATATGATATGTAGAAAGGTCTTGTTGAGTACAATACAAATATAATTCAGATAATGGGAAAATGGTTGTACCGAGTTACGGACTAGATACTTCATTTTATATAATTGAGCTTTATATGTCGTACCCAATCAAACTAATATACGAGTATTTTTCTTCTCCCGGCTGCTAATCTAATATTGTCAGTAAATATTATGTTATTAAGATATTCATTTTAGTTTTCTGAATAGACCTCGAGAACAATAAGATTAAAAGATAACAAGACAATGAAAGCTCTCGCTCGACTTGGCTCACCGAGGTATATGCGTACCTAGTGAAGGAGTGCACACTGTGTCTAATCAAGTGGACTAGCGGACATAATGGCGCAATGTAAATTGAGTAATGACTAAGGACTAGGAGATGGTTGAAGAGAATGAATTAAACATTGTAAAGTAGCACACAAATAAATAAAACACAAAACACTCAAAAATTAAACAATTAAAATTTATTTTTAAATCAGCAGTTTCAAAAATTATAAAAGCGATTTGCTTCGACAAACTCGCACAGAAAACGACTCATATATGTAGGCAGTGCTTTCAAAATTCACCAGACTACATTTAGAAAACCTTAATGCTGTTAAAAGGTAAGACGCCAAGTAATAATAATTTAGACACTTAAATAGTATGGTAGCATAATTTTGCAGACTTTTGCAAATACATTTTTTATTAACAAAGAAGATAGGCTATTGGACATTTCCTTTAATCTGTTTATCCTATCCTCCCGTATGTAATTTGATAGCTGAAATTATATTCCGTTTTTGTTTTTTATGTGCAAAATGTTCGCGCCTATAGTATATAAATTTTATGATTGATTATGTAAGTACTTGTGGATATATTATTGTATCACAACATGGCATGAAATACGGCAATTATTGTACACCGGCTGGTATTTGATTACCCTTATTATAAGTCATGATGAGGCAAATTATTTACAATAAAAAATAACTCACCTACGCAGCAATATTCAACCTACAGATAAGTATTATAAATGAAGGTTGTAACAAAAACTAGCAATTGAACATTGGCCTGTAATAATAGCGTATATCCTTTATTATCCTATGTGAAAGCATTCAATGGAATTTCTAAACAAAGAACTATTACGTACTACGGATATACGCTTTGTGGAATAACACTAACCTAACTTCTATAAACAGTAGTTAGACTAGTTTGCACAATATCATTAATTGAAACTCTTTTGCCTGTAAAACTGTTTTGCGCAAGGTAAAGTAAACAGTATATTTTCTAAAGTACGAACTTGTAAAAACATGGAACCACTCATGGGTTAATTTGTATTAGATTTATGTTATTTGGAAAATAAGTAGTTTCTCAAAGTACAATAAAAATGGGCCAGTGAAATTTGTTTATCAGTAATTTTCAATATTAGATGGATAGCAAAAGTAATTGGTAATAATTAGATAATTACATTAATGGCGAAAAATGTCCAGTTAACTAACTTTAGACATGCATTAATATGCAATGACGTTCTGGCATGGGGTCTAAACTTATTCCCTATACAAGTATACAATCAAAATACCAAAATGTTGTTTTGTATGCAGGTTGTTTTGCATTGGAAAACAATTTCATTGAAGTATTAAAGTCTCGTAACTAATACTTGTGGCGTAGTAGGAAATGATATTATTTAGAATTTGGCTTTTCTTGGCATCCTCTAAAATACTCCAGAAACAGAACTTCCAACACGGAAACAACGAAATGTATTATGCAATTGAGCCAAAGAGGGAACTCCTCTTTCTTACAACAAATAAACAGGCAAGTTCAAACAGTGTGTGATTTGAATTAGTAGCATAGTAACCCAATTAATGTCAAGACTATTAATTGTAGTCAATGTTCTTTTGTACACAAAGTAATATTTTACCATAGTATCTATCTAAAGCGCAGAAAACAAATACTTAACGTATTAGAGATTAGAAAAATTGTACACTATACAGACTAGGTCGTCTTTTATAAAATAGAGATTAAATTCATCTTTATCAATTATTGGCGAAAGAAATCGTATTGACTGTTACAAATGATATAAAAGTGGACATAACAGCAGTGCATTAAAATTTACACTCTACTACGAAACCAAAAAATGGTTATGACACCAAAAAAAGCTTTCAAGATCTACTACTAAATATTTAATCATGAAATTTATAATCGGGCTTTTGGTGTACACATTTTCCACTTCATGTGAGACAAAAATTGTACTTAAAGAAACGTTATTGCACTTTATGACGGATTTATATTCTAAAAACTACTCTGTAGGCCTGACATATCCACAAACTTTTGAGTTGGATAACAATTTCGTGGAAAGTATTAAATTGCCCAAACTAATGCTAACTGAAAACCGTGCAAAGAAAACTTTTCGTGGGAAATTAAGACGAATTTACATAAAAGGCGGATGTGTATGCAATATTATTTTAGCTAATGATTCAACCAATATAAATCAGTTGATCCAATTTTCGCCATTGCGATTTTTTGAGAATACAGTTTTTGTCATCGTGCTGCTACAAAATTACAATTCCAAAGTTCAATTGAAGTTTCGTGAGTTACGCACATATTCATCTGTAATTTTAATAAAACAAAACGATAATAACGAAACCATTTGGTCAGTATTTTGTAGATTTTGCCCAACAGTTTGGCATTTGGGTAGCAATAAAAATCTTTCATATGACAGTGTCAAAAACACTGTTGGAAATCAAAATGGGAATGCGCATGGAGTCAAAATATTTTACAAGAGTTATGGCCCTATCTCCGAATGCACAGAATATGATATAATTTGGGGAAGGAAAAATTCCTCTAAAATGTTCGGCACACTTTTGAATTATCTAGAGAAAGAAATAAATGGAACATTTCTAAATACCAAAATTCTATCGAATAACAAGCTTTGGAAATACTATCCGTTGATAGTAGACTTTACTGCGTATGTACAGCCTAAAACTCAAATTCGTTTATTGGAACGGGGAAGTTCGACTCATTTTGTTTATCGGAATGGAAAAATCGTATTTATATATTGCCAAGAGAATACAGTTTTAGAAGCTGCATCTTGGGATTTACTGATTAGGCCGTTAGGTCTCTACGTTTGGATTAGTTCATTGGCAGTTCCTTTAATTGTTGCTTTGGTGTATCGTAAATGGAGTTATTTTTTTCAATTTGCCGGATTATTAATAATGCAGCCAATCCTAAGTTTTGAAAACGGGGGAAGATTATCAATATCTTACTTTTGGATTGCAATTTCTGCCTTTTGGTTTACTATCATTAGCCAATTTTATCAAGGGATTTTAACAAGCGATCTCACTGTCCCATTACCAGTGGCAGAAATTAAAACTATCAAAGAACTCTTTATTGAACACAACTTTAAAATATCTTTCCCAAATCAAAGTAGAATCGATTATAGTTTGAAACAAAATCGTGTTACGTATAAACGGCACGGCATAAAAGCTACCCCTGATATTTTCCTGGTTATTCCAATAAAAAATATTGCCCCACCCGTTGTATATGCTGGAACAGTTACTACACAATTTGGTTTGTCTGAGGCAAATGAAGTTTTGATAAGCTATTGCTCCAAGTACTCAAATGTTACTTGCAATCAAGTAAAGGAGCCTTGGCATAGCATATGGGATTCGATTGTATCTACTGGTGAACTATCCTCTAAAACCTTTAGGCTAATTTCAAAGTCAAGAGAAATGGGAATTATCGATCTGTGGGATAAATATATCGAGTTCAAAAACATGTATAAACATTGGCGAGAAATTCCCGACAAAGATATTGTTAAAGGGCTGACAATGCAAAGTGGATTAAAAGTTGCCTTTGAATTGTATCTGGCTTTATCTTTGCTTAGCACGCTCTCATTTTTTTCTGAAATGGTTTACAGAAAACTTTTGCTACCGTGAGGATAATAATCCAAATATTATAATATTATCCCTCAAATTACAGATACAAATGCCTACAATTTTGACGTCATTAATATATTAAGCTACTACCAAAACTAAAATTACACTATTGAAACTTTGGATTTGTACTGCTATAACCTAACTTCTGTGTTTAATAAAAAATATTATTACTCTTCCTTAAATGGAATTAATTCACTATTTTCTTCAGTGGAAAAATGATTGCGTCATTACAATCAAATAATAACCCATGTCAAATGGATGTAAAAAAGTAGCGAGATAGGGTTTGCCACGTTAAATGACGTTTGTATTGCATTTTCTAATGACCTTTTGAACCAGGTGACTTGACATTGACCTGACCTATCGAATAACCTTTTGAACGAGCTATCTCATGACGTTCTACTATGTCGATAACTAAAGTTACACCATTTATTAGATTTTGAACCACGCCCACAGGCCAATCTAGTCCATTTTCAAACTCGACCTTAAATTTCATCCATAGATAACGTTCAAAAAGTTTAAATTGATTATATCAAACCGTTCTTGAGTTATCGTGCTAACAGACAGACGGACATACAGACAGATCAGGCATTCCTATAAAGAATTTCTGCTACTTAATAATAATAATAATAATAAACGATCATCTCATCCCACATCTTATTTTGCACTCTCACACTGTCATCATGTAACACCATTTAATAAATAGCAGAAGAAAGTAGGAAGTAGATATTATTTTTTTAATGGAAGATAAAGTAACCTTGTAATCAAAAATTCAAGGTCACCATTTCTAAAATGTGTCGCATAAAATTGAACCCACACAAAATCTACGGCCCCCCGGAGACAAAAATTTAATCGAAAAACGATTTTCGAAGTCGACTTTTGTACGGGTCAAACTAACGTAGTTCATTTGGTTATAGGTCTATTCATCATCATCGTCACGTTACCTATCGACCTCGACCACCAAAACCAAGACGTATGCAACGATTCCGGGCGATGTATGTTGATGAAGATTATTACTACCAGACCGATGTGGATTTAATCACACGATAGTATGACATGGACGGCAAGATATATTTGACATCATGTATTAATCTGTCAAATAAATCTCGGCGTCTATGTCATAATAATATACTATCAGTGTGATAAAATACCCACATCGGTTTAGGAGTAGTAATCGTCATCGGCATACATTAATCGCAATCGTTGCTTACGTCATGGCTTCGGTGGTCGACGTCGAAGGGTTACGTGACGAGAAGGATGAATAGACCTATAACCAAAAGAAACTACGTCTGTTCGACACGTACAAAAGTCGACTTCGAAAAACGTTTTTCGATTAAATTTTCGTCTCCAGGCGGCAGTAGATTTTGTATTCAAGTCGGAATATAGGATACTAGAATAGGAAACAAGGTTAGTAATGTGAAAATATTGTAGCGGAGCATTTTTAGGTTTTACAGAAGGCTGGGCTGGAATTGAATGTCTGGACAGTTCCAAGTCATGAGTGAGACTATACTAAAGCATAAAATCAGTTGCCTTTTTATACCAGAAATTTTGGAAATTTTGACCTTTCTAAATGCAATTCTTTATGCTACTTACTTTTCCTCCAATTTTAATTGCCTATTATGTACAAAATGTAACGAATGTACTAGGTATGTATATTATATTGTGCAACAGGCTTAACCACATGTCATAAATGGAATAGAGGTTATATGTTGTAATTAACTTTCAAATTTGTTGCAATTATTATTTGTATTAGTAATTGATTATTGTTTTGTTTTTATTGAGGCCGATTTCACATTCCATTTCTATAGAAATTGTGTCAGAGATAGTATGTATGTTAAAATAGAGTCGTTTCTAAACCTACATGCATATTATAAATCCTTTTGACTTCTGTACAATAAATGCCATGAGCTTGAATTCCGAAATTTTAAGTATTATATCGCCACTGGGTTATTTTGTACCTATTTAAAATGGTCTCTGCTACAATTTAATATGCAACATAAAGCACAGCCAAACCATTAAGATGCTCCTAGGACATTTTTGACTATTACATGATGGTTGATTGCACGTAGTATTTCTTTTTGCTGATGCATCTGTCACTTAGGGTTTCCATATTATTTTTTTTAAATAACTTTCAAAAATCTATCAATAATTTTTTATTTCTATGCATATAAAATTGGCATCTTCTGAAATAATAAAATATTTATTAAAAGAGAGATAAAAATAACTTCAAAATACATATACATATATAGGTAGGTATGTAAAAAACGTACCCATTTGATGTAAAATCTGAGGCCATTAACAATAAATAAGTTAACTAAAAATCAGGAAACTAAAAAGGTCCTGTTTTGCCTTTACCTTTGTTATAAAAATGGTAGGAGTAGGGTTTTAGCAGTCCTATTTTCCTTTTTTGGTGTAGCATTGTGTCACATTTAATTTCACTTTACATGTAATAAAGCAAAAAAGCTAAAAAGGACTGCTCTTTCAAAAACAGAGTACGCTTTTACTTTTTTGTTTCCAGCTTAAAATATTTCATAGATGCACATCTCCTGACACTAACAGTGTACTATTACATATTTCTACTTAAATGGTCAATTGGTAATTAACTTCCATAATTGCAATGCACACGTGTAAACGATTAACCAAGAAACATTTACAATATTTAGCACACCTAGGATGTATTTATAATTCAAAGGTTTATATTGCATTTGTTGTGACATAAAATCAATGGTAAACATCTTTGATGCAAGATGCAAGAGTAGGTGAATCCTTATATTCATATTATGCACATTATACAGAAAAGGAGAAAGAGTCCCGGTTTGTCTGTGTCGGTTCTCCAAACCCCCTCCCGACTGACTCTGACTCAGTCGGGCTTTTCCAGTTCAACGGCACCGGCAACCCTTTCCAGCTTTCGCATCGATCGATGGACTTGATCGATCCGTTTTTGCCGACTGGATGTTTTGCTGCGTAAAAGGAAGTAGACGGAACAGATGAAGTTAGGCAGTTGTTCACTCGGGATGGGGAAGATGGTCGGGGAGAAGTCTAGCCAAGTGTCCAGTCCAGATATCAGTGACAATCGGGAAAAGAAAATCGTCAATGAATTTTGTCACCTACTTGAAAAATCTAAACAGCTTTTTAACCAGCTCCGGTAAGAATATTTATTCCTATGCGTAGATCTCTCTCTTCCGGCACGAATGACATAGCTATCACTTAATTATTTACAGATCCGTTCCCATCACCGCGGACGAGAGTCAGTGGCAGAACTACTTTACCAAATCCTTCGATATTTACACAAGATTATGGAAATTTCAACAGGTAAATTAATCATAAAAACATTAATATACTGGAAGATTCAGAGTTGCAAAAATATCTGTAGACTCAATATACAGATAAACGTAAATTTAATATTTTTTAGGAGCATCGCGAGATTTTAGACCGAAAATATTCGCTCAAAAGATGGCAAATTGGAGAAATCGCATCAAAGATTGCTCAGCTTTACTATCAGTATTATTTAAGAACCAGGTCAGAATTAAATTATAATTGGTCACATTTTAGAGTTTACTTTTTTGGTAGTTTTACTTTTGCTATTGCCAGAAACTTACTTAAATTATTCACACTTCATTTTTTAAAGTAAATGCGAAACTTAGATTATGCGAACTTAATTTTTAAAAACTAAATGTGATTAGTAAAGGAATTTCTCTTTAATTAATTAGTGATCTGAACTACTTGAATGAAGCCTTCAGTTTCTACAGCGCGATTAAAGGTCGTGGATATTTTCAAGTGGAAGAGCGTGTGGAACTGCGAATTAAGAAACTGAGATACTATTGCAGGTTATTTGTTTCACTCAATATTACTGTCCTTATTCTCATTTTATGTACAATAATTTTCAATTCATAAATAATAATTTTATCACTAGGTTCATAGTTGTCATCTTGTTACTAGGAAGATCTCCAGTTCATATATTCCAGGTTATTTTTTAAATTTATTCAATAGAATTTAGCAAGTGAGAAATTATTACGCAATCAGTTGCATGTTTTTCATAAGTCATGATAGTAATTGTACTAAATAGGCACTAAATATGTACTAAAATTATTTATTGTTCAGTTTTGTACATTAATGACATCTGACAAATACTTAACATAGATAATTTTAAAATGTTTTTAAAAAAAAGTAAACAAATTCGAAGTGTTGCATTTTCATCCTTTTTGTTCGTTTACTAATGCTATCTATTCACATAAAATTCAATGCTGTATATTTTGGAATGGAAAATGCAAACTGGTTCAATCTGATTACATTTTTCAAGTGTTTAATGTTAATCCCTATCTTATGAATTTATTGTTTAGTATTTTAATAATTAAAACTATGCAATCAGAACAGAATGTTTATTAGCATTGTTAATAAAAATTTAATAGATAAAAACTCCTGAGATTAAATTATATTCTTTGCAATTCCTTTGAGTTGATTGAATCCGCAAATTGAATTTTTCGCTGATAGTTTCACTTTAAAAATTGAGTCACTTAGAAATTTGGAATGCTAAAATGATATTAATAAATGATTGTAGGAACTTACCACAGAGATAGAAGAGTACAGTAAATACGAGCCCGAAGACCAATTAGAATGGAGTATTGTTCTCCAAGAAATGAAAGCATTTGTACAGGCCGAGACTCTCCATATTTTACATCGCCCGGATTCCTTTTCTCACAGGTTTGATTTATGCTTTTTTATAATTTCTACTTTATGGATTATAAACGACATTATATTATGCTTTATGGTTTTACAGAATAAAGTGTTCATCGTCGGAACAACTCCTTCAAGAATGTTTAATCATTGGCAACAAGAGCGATCAAGTCAAATTTTCAGAATTGACTTTGGACATGTATGAAAAATCAATTAATTATGTAGTGACGTTTTTTATTGAATGAGATATAACATTAAATTAATGATATTAAGGTATCGTATGTTGCAAGTTCTGGAGAGGGAGAATACAGAAAGTAAAAATCCGAAAAAGTTTTTACTATTTCGTGCCTCCGTTGAAAATATTCTAGTTTATGTCAGCAATGCATTTAACAATCTGGACCCAAAAAATATCCTTCTTGTATACTTCTCAGCCGATGGTTCCATGCTCTCTCAAGGTCATTTATTTATTAAATCAGAGATTATGTCCCACATCAATTAAATATAGTTTCAAAGATATTATTATGTTAAAACTTGAAATAAAACGGGCCCAGTTTTGGTTAATTATATTCTAACAATCTTTTTGCAGGTTCAGGCGGGCTACAGACAACGCCAACGGAAACCAAACAAAATTGGTAGGTTGAATTATTAAATAAATAATTGACGTTTTACAGTCAACAATTTTAAAAATATTTCAAACGAATCTTGACTAAATGATATTTTGCAGTTTTTATCCTTGCGATTTTGTGAGTTATACCAGAAAGCCTTTGTGTCTCATCATTGAAAGTGAAAACTCATTTGCTTTCCAACAAGTCTACGAAAAGTCCTTCTGTCCTTCCTGTGTACTATTTCTGTCCATGCAAGAGCTGCCACCAATTGGTATTTTATATATTTCTTTTTATTTCATTCTCCAAACTTTTTTCATGTATAAAATTTCTGAATTTAGAAATTAAAATTTTATATGCAGAGAATTGTCAAAAGGGAAGTCTGTTTACACTTTTTATGTACGATCCTATTGCTGCCTTCTGTGCCATTTCGGGAGTTACAATCACTTACGAACTCTACGAACAAACGCTCAAAATTTTTAGAAAATTTGCAACAGTGGCTACTGCCTTTGTTTCTGCTACTAGGAATTCCGGTAGATACAACTTTTATGCATCATCCAAATTCTAAAATTCAACAGACTCTAAAATTATGATTGTTATAGATATTATATCGAGAATGATGTATGACGATTTCCTTCGTGAGTTGACAGTACGCTACATTTTCTGTGAATTATGTCTGCGCATGAGGAAAAATTTTGAAAGCGAAGAGAATTTTCCAAAGAGCTATCCCAATTTAAATCTGACGGTGAAGCTAAGTCAGAGTCAAAGCCATAACGAAGCGATTGGCAAAATGCAACGAGTTGTTCTAGGTAAACTTATAATTATTATTTTTTGCATTTTAATGAATAATTTAATTATCTTAGTATTGACCTAGTTAAAAGATTTCTAAAATATTGGAGTGTATAAACAATAATAAATAAATAAAAAGTGGCAAGCCATAATAATACAATATTTCATGGTAATATCTAACTTCTGATGTCGATGTTCTAGTATAACTTAATTTTTGACAATTTTCAGTAGTAACATGTTATGAATATTTTCAAAATAATTTTAACAATTATTGATTATTGAAAAACAATGAGAAGTGAACTAACAGTAATAAATTTGTCAAAAAGTTTTAGATAAACTGAAGGTATCAATTAATTGATGTTCGTAACAAAAGATGTCTAAATTTAATATTTGTTTGTACAGATCTGTGTGATTCATTGGCTGTCTCAGACTTCTTTTTCGTCGACTATCTTCGTGCTGTTTAAAAACTGTCTTTGTATATGACATTTGGAAATAAATTAATTACAACATAAAAACATTCTTTCAATCAATTATAACCCGCTTCACCTTAATTAAATTATCTCATATACCAACCGCATACATTAAGAGAAATTACTGGACTGCAATTTTTATAAAGTTTAACCGATGAATGTACGGAGGAAGTTTAAATCATTTTCAATTTTTACTATGAGATTTAATATTTTACGGCATTACATACATTTCCTCTACTACATAACAGAATACCATTATGCTAGCCATTACCATTATTAGATAAAAGTTTATTCACATCATTGATGAGTAAATTTTTGCAAAGGTATTTCCTATACCCATCATTTATCAACAACAACATTCTACTCCACATGATACAAAAGTATTTTTTATCGAAACAGTATTCATATACATTTCTACCCATTGTAATATTAATTGAAGTTCGTATGACGTAATAGTTAACCCGAGTGAATCTTGTATTCGACCTTCATTATATTTAAATCTATTTCCATTTCTTCCTAATTGCATCATCAAACAGGTACTTTTCTATAATGGACAGATAAAATATCCTACAGATCATTTCATTCAATTCACAACTTTGTTGTTATTGCTGCAGACATTTTGTGATACCTTAACATATTTTCAAAACTAGGAAACTGATGAATATAATAATGTGTTCTCTAAATGCGTTGTTGTTGCAACCAAGAATTGCTTTTCTATTACCACAACGTTACCTTTTATGTTGGGACTTTTTGGCTATTCAGACATTTCTGTAGATTTACGAGGCAATTTAAAATTATCTTCTACAGAATAATTGAAATTGACTGGAATTTTTTAATCACATAAAAGTGAATATCTTCATTTCATGAATTAATCCTCAATAGAATTTAGACAATGCAAAACATAGAGAGCAAATCAAAAACATGGATTTTAGTTTCATTTTCCTTAAACTGGTTTTTTGCGAGAGAAACATCAATGCAATAAGCCAAAGTTGTGCTTAAGATATTATAATGCCACATCATCTCTAGTTTACATAAGAATGCTGAGATTCATGAGAAATAAACACTGTTTATCTTGAACTTGTATTTTCTATCTTTCGCTTAATATTGAACACATTGAACAGGCATTAGCATCGAAAATCTACATCACATTGTTTGAGAAATTTTGATTTTGCTATTGCCATCCGCATTTAAGCACTAAAATTATTAAAATTTAAATTTTTTAAAATAAAATAATTAATCTTTTACCATGAAATGTGCAAGTCATTTGTGAAGCTAATGAGATATCTAATTTTAGCTTTACGGTAGGTATGCGGCATTAAAACCAATTACGTCATGCAAACTTTATGTATCTGTATTCTGTTAAGGTGTCGGGCAAGAGAATCTTTTCTTAACACGATTCTATGGAAAATTACCATCATTCAGCCAATTTATCTTTATAAGAATCTTTATAGAACAAACTTTATAGAACAACATTTTATGAATAACAGCAACCACTGGATTTTATGGGAGTTTGAGACGAACAAAATCTCACCGTGATTCTGGATTGTACCTTTTTGTTGCATATTTATTTCGCATACTACGTAGTTACGTGATTATAAAAAGTGCACTAAAGGTATATTTACCTCCAGAAATATCTATATAATACCATGTATTTACTACACTAACACTAACATTTCACAATACCAGTTTAGTCACCTTTGAAATGTCTGATCCTACAGTCGGTTATACTTACATGGGGTTTCAACGTGTTTATTATTAGGTATATAAGTAATACAACATAGAGGGGTGTATGGTTCATCTGAAGTATAATATAAATGCTGCTAAAAGCAATTAAAAGGATACAATAATAACATAATAAGACTTCATAATAATATTCTTTGAAAACGCTTCAGAAACAAAAATAAAATCTAAGCAATTTATACTTGGAATTATAGTTGGGCGAATGCATTTGAAAATACAATTCAAGAAGAAATTTAATAAAGTGCAGTTTCAATGATCCTAATACTGTTCCTAGTCAGAAACAACAATGAAGTTTATCTTAAGCATTTTAGCCGCAGTGATTCTGCTACAGTTGTCAAGTAACATTTTTGTAGGCACAAACAAAGAGGAAAGAGGAATTCGTAAGCATAAATTTATTTTAAATTAAACTTTTAAGATTATGTTAGTTTAACAAATATTATATAATAATTATTAAACGTTCTTTATTTACATTACAGAGTATTACGAGGATTTCTTTACGTATTTCATCAACGAAGCTCCTTTTTATGAAGGAAATTATGACAAAAACTTCACAGGGAATGTTCCATGGGCAGATGTGAATTTACTAACACAAAACTTAGATTTCTACCATAGAAATTACGCGAGCTTCGCTGTAATGCAAATGAATTCGTTATTATTCTCAATATCTATAAAAACCATGTCTTCGGTGGTAGAAACCACAGGAAGCTTTAAAAATGTACAAAAAGGGTATGAACGAATGTTGAATTCATTTATATACTTCAAACTGCTTTTTGAAGCAGGCCCCGAATTACTCAATCCGAAAAGCAACGCACAAAAAGCCTTGGAATTCATTCGCAGGCGACACAGATCAGCAGCTTACTTGTCAGAAAATCGTTCTATGGAAGCTCTCATGGCAATGAAAGAAGAAGAAAACTCTTTGGGGGACTTTCCCAAACCAATGGACGTTGTTCCAGATAGGGACACTCATGAATTGGTTTTGGCACTTCGGGAAGATTTGGCGATAATTGACACGAGTGAGGCCCCAAAAGATATTGGAAAGTGGGATTGGACAAAACCAGTGAGTCAATTTGATTTAGGAGTTGTGCAATTCCTTTTTTACGGGATCGTTTTATTCAACCCGCCGGGTTACGGAGTTCATTTCTTAACAGAAGGAGAGATTAATGCATACAGACATTTTTGGGCCGTCGTTGGAAGACAATTGGGCATCGAAGACAGATTCAATGGGGCTCTCCATCTACCGCTACTTGATTATCAACGATTCTACAGAAATATCATTGTCGCCAACCTCAAAAATGCCGAAGAGATGAGCATTCGCCAAATGGGAAATTTAATGGAGGGTGTCTACAGAAATTTTCTAGTCCCAACGGGAGCACGATTCAAATGCTGGCTTTACTATTTCCTGAAATCTCCTCTACCAGAATTCGAAGGAAGAAATCTGTTGAAAATAATGAATGCTGAAGATATTGTTTGTCTACAATTTGTCGGAATGCTTACGGGACCCATCAACCTGGCTTTCACTTACAAAACTATGACAAGATTAACCTTGGAGTCATGGCTTCGTCAAGAGATTGAAAGAGTAGGCATTAAATACGATTTTGAATTGCAATAATGTGATAGGTATTTTATTGTATTGACAAGATAATATAATATCAACTATTATAGTAATAGGACAAATTTTAACTATATTCACAACCTGTAGGTCAGTACTTACTTCATAACATCAGTATTAGTACTACCAGCAGTAAAAAACTAAAAGAAACAGAGAATAAAAGATGGTATCGTATTGATCCTCAGTTACGCGTCCAAAAACTATTCATTTCGATTTATTTTAATTAGTTGATGTTGTTTGTAATAAATTTTATTTACCCTTTCAGTTTTTTAAATCTAGAAATAAAGTCGATTTATTTAAAACGGTCAACCAATTATAATTAAATATTTTCTATTGTGTTTATTTTTTATTCGTTGATGAACTATGCTCCCCCGTGTCAGAGTCTAGAAGGAATGCAATATCATTGTCAATTGTAGCACGCAAAAGATTACAGTATTTGAATCAATAATGTGTCGGGCTTTAGTTTAGTGTAAAAGAGAATAGTATGTTCATTGCCGCATAAACAATTTTAAAGCTTTACATCCAAAGGGAATCTAAAAATAAATTAACCATAATATACCTGAAGGTAGCTTATAAGTTTCAGTAAATAAACGAATTACAGATTGTGGTAATGCAAATGGCTGGGGAAAGATATTTTACTGGATGAATGTAATTTGATTTCATCACGCATAAGCAATTTTTTTGAGTCCAAACGCGAGTCTTCAGATGGCCGTGAATCACACACGTGTGGAAAGATAAAAGATTGTCATACACAACTAATACCGATACCTATTAGGTCATGTTATGACTGATGATGACTCATGGCTATAATGTATGGTGTATCTGATAGTTTAAACTATATATCACGTCTCGTTATAAAACGTCAAAAAAATTTGTGCCCTCTCGATTTTTATCTGGCTGCGTTTACAGGTAGCCTATAAGATATATGCATCCACGTTGTCCACAAGTAATCAACCGTAATCGGTATTTCAATGGCATGTTATGATAACATATTAAATGCCAATTAAGATTACAGAGACAAGTGTAAATGGAATGATGAATGAATCATTTCTGAATCCAATTATCACTTATATCAGTACATTACACTACTGAGGAAGCAACCATTTAAGTTCGGTTATTTTTAAAGTAATAACTAGTTCCCCGATAATTTATGCAATAAGGTGTGCAAAAGACAAGGTTAGAAACACAACTTCCAATTTTTGTAAATATATCCAGGGTCGATGAAAGTAAGATAGCAAATTAAAAATGTTAATTTATTTTTGGTTGTTACAGTAAGCTACAATGGGAATTAATCACAAGGGTACCCGATCAGTGCCATTATTTTCTGTGGGTGTTCTGTTACAAATGTTCTTTGGAAACTGTATATCTTCTGATCCGCATTGTTATTACATCCGTAATAAACAACGGAGAAATCGGCCGTTTCAAGAAGCATTAGTGGAAACAGGACGAAAGTACAGAGATGACAAAGCTAACGAAGTAGACGCTACCTTTAGAAATGTTGGCAAGGAAAGTCCAGGAATTCAGGAAGACGATAAAGTAAAAATCATAGCTTCCCTAACACCAACTTTATTGGGTATTTCAACACGACCTGCTGTATTTCTATTCTTAAAACCGAACAAACAAGGATTGTACCGGGATGAAAACGCGTGTAACAATCTTGTTCACGAAATAGCAGAAACATGCAATAAATTGAATCAACCAGGTGGTCTCTTCGTAATCAAGAAAAGTTATCTAGACTTTGTTACTGAAGAAGCGGTCAGGGGAAATTTTGCTTTGATTGAAAAAGCCTTTTCTGAGAAAACGTCAAGAGTTGTCTTGATCGAAAACGTTGACAAAATAAAAAATGAAAATGTCTTCATCTATTTGCACAACTATTGCGACAACGACTTTGCCCCTTACAAAAATGTAACTTTCATCTTCACAGCTACGGTGCCTGAACGATTGGACAATCAAACAATGCAGACAGAGGGAATAATAAGCAACGAGGGATTAAGAAATACCATTTTCAATGAAGCGTGGACTCATTTTGAACAGAATGAAAGAGAAGCATTAATTTCCAGAATTGGCGTCAATACAATTCTTATTGGCCGGAATGAGGAAACTCTAGTAGATGTGAAGGACAGTGAAATTTTAACAGAATATACCAGCCCTAATTCAACTATCAACTTTCAGAGGAAAATTGACTTTGGTGAACAAGAACCGATGCAAAACAATGATCTTAGTTCTGATAGAAATCAAATTGCAGTTTTAGACGTTCGTCAAATTGGAAATACAACTGTTGATGAAAATGAAAACCACGTTCCATGCACCATCATAGACCTTCAGCAAAATCAAAATTATCTTGAGAAACACATGATCACCAAAAGCAACATTTCGGATTGTAATTCAGCTTCTACAATTTGGGAGTACACAAAAACGGATAACAATGGTATCAACACTAAGAGCGCGGGGACTGCTTATGGGGATAATAAGAAACGTGTTAGTCCTTATTTGATGTACACGCAATTTTCAAATGATAAGCGTGCTGGAGACCCAGTTTTGGACGATAAAGATCCCGCAACTACAATACCGAATTTTAATGAAGCCATTGAAAACAAAGCCCATGAAAATCCTGAAGGTACAACATCAAATGATAACTTTCTTGTAATGACTACTCTGGACAACAGTATTCACTAAGAAACCTTTGCTACTCCAGATAATGCAGAAAGTATAGTTTCAGATGACAAAAAATCCGAAACGCCATTATTTGCAGACAATAGTACAGATATTTACCTTGAAACCACAATTATGTCAAAAGATAAGCAAACGGGCATGGTTTCAGACGCTAATCCACCAATTACTCCCCTCTCTGACACAAATACACACGGAAATAAAACTACAGAAAAAAATGCTGAAAAAATGATTTCAAACTATGAGGATTCTGGAGATAGTGAAAATACCATTACTTCGGACGATAAAGATTCAATTTTGAAAGATGGAAATCCAGAGAATGTAACAACGGACGAGTTTGATCCTAATTCTATTTCAGCAATCGATGTGAAAAATAATACAAATTTAGACACAGGTAGGATATCTGAAGATAACCCCAAAAATAAAACATCAGAAGATGACCCCCACAGTAAAACATCAGAAGATAATCCCGAGAGTAAAATGTCAGAAGATAATCCCGAGAGTAAAATATCAGAAGATAATGCACAAAGTGTAACGTTAGAAGATTGTTAGTGGAAGTTAGTGGAAACAAAGCCGCCTAAGATCAGGCTGAGAGTATAGCATTATTGGAAGAAAATGAAATTTCAGATAATAAGAAAACTTGAAATATATATTCGTTATAAAATATGTAGTTCAGCTAGCTGGTTATACAATTTCGCAAGATAATAATCCTGCGAGAACAGTATACTGGAAAATTTCTTTAACATTACATCTTATATTGTTAACATTATTTCATAGTTCGTTCAAGTAGAAAGTAAATAGCCAACTAGTTAATTTGTATAGTTTTGGACCCGAATATCAAATAATGACCTACTACATTACAGAAAGTAAAGTTAAACATTTTTAAAAATTAATTGCATGACTAATAATTTCTACTTCTTCTATCTTACCGGATGTTCAACCGGCAAGATTATGGTTGCTGTAATGCTAGTCATTAGTAGGTGCAATGACTATACATTTATTATCATATTTACTAAATACATGTGAAAATATAAAAGTATAGTATAAATAATATACATGTTTCATGTTTTTACTAGATTCATATATTCATCTATTATAGCCACGTAGGCGAGTAAACATTTTTTGCTGACTTGTTGTTCATGAGCCTTGAAAACTAAATCGCTATATATATTTATATACTAAACATTTTCACGTGATGATATACTATTTACTATTATATCTTTCAATGGTATGCCTTCTAAATGTCATTCCTATCTATCAAGCATTACATAAAAAAGTAAAATTTCCGGTTTATATATTAATTTAATGGACTCCTAAATTTTGTGTATTTTGTGTATTGCAACATCGTGTATCAATCGTATAGTTGAGAGAAGTTAAGGTTTTAATATTCCAGTAAATCATCATGGCGGCAGAAAATCCCAAATTGTAAGTGTAGTTATTTTACATAACTATTTATTGTAATTATATTATCGTCATGAAATATAACGTAGTCCCAAAAAAATCATAAAACTTGCAGGATAAAGAATGCAGATCATCCTCAATTCGAAGAAACGACCGATGAATTTAACGATCTTTTGACCATAAAAATTTATTTATTTAAAGTGTTTAATGGAGATGTTTTGAATTTATGTCTACAGCTTTTAGCCCACAAAGTCATCAGTGTGAGTAGAGAAGAATATTACAAAATAGTAAGAAATCTTTAATTGTTCACAATATTACAAATTACGTGATAATTATTAACTTTGACGTGTATGTCACCTAAGCTCTGCCTTATGTTCGTAAGATCTAAATTTGTCTAAAATGCTGCGTATATTATCTGTACATACAGTTTAAATTGACTTGTCTAATTTGTAAATTAATAGAATGCTATAGAGAGACTGACGAAGAAAAAGTTGTACAGAAAAACATATGAATCGCTATGGTTAATAATATTATTTTGAACTGCCTTGAGATGATTCACTAGTTATGCCGAATTACGTACTTATTTTGGAATATATTACTAATAGATTTTGTCGTCACAGAAGTTCACGAAAAAAGGATTGAAGACATCCTGTCTCAAACCTTAGTTGAAATCACTGGGGGAAAAATAAAACAGAGTTAGCTGCCAGTAGAAATACGCAATGAAATTGACAGCCCAGTGCCTATGAAACTGGAGATTTTAATGTCTTCAACACTGGATAATAAAAGCAAAAACGAATCACGAAAAGCTCTTTTCGAAATTTGTAGAAGTCAATGACTATGCTGCTGTAAAAGGTACCCAACATTTTATTTTAAAGGATTTAGATGCTAATGTTTAAACAAATACGTTAAATCTACATTTATTTGACATTTGTCTGTAGAATAATTGGGAGATAATCGAGAATCGTTGAGCACATTTAGGCTTGAGCAGAGGTGGTCGCCCTCAGCGAGCTGGACAATCGCTTAGTCGTTTTGGTTCTCGGTGTAGTAAAACAATCAGTAAAAGCTATCGTAGTAAAAAAATTAGTATGCAAATAGTAGTATTAGTTTGCCAGAAATCGCACTTTTGATAAGAATTTTATAATTATATCATTAAATAACAATTATAGTATGAGTATTATGTGACTCAATTTCAAAATGTAGAAAACTTACTTCAATCAATTTGTAAATACGGTCAAATAAGTCAAATTTAGTTTCATAAAAAGGAGAAAAGAATGCAGTAGAGCGTGTAGAGCTGACTTTGAAAACTTTAACTGTTTAAAAAACCAATTAAGCTTAATAAGACGCGTGTAAATTCCAATTTCCAACGTCAGACCTCCAAACATTAAAAATTGTATCGTCTTTATATTTGCTCTTTGGTGTTTAGGCCAGGGACCGAAAAACAACATTTGGATATCTTTTGAAATGACAAATGGCTATGTTGGGACTTTTCGTTTACAACGATTCAGGTTGTGATGAGTATATTAAATTTGATATATGTGATGAGGCTACTTTGAATCTCAATAATTGTAACTTTGGAACCTATTTTGAAAAAAGTATTAAAAATTCCGAAGATAAATAGAACATTCTTTCAATTGGAATAAACTACGTATTATTAAAGTTTTTGTTATATTATGGCCAATTTATGGTTTTTCCAGTAGTTAACTCTAATAATCACGGAAAATTAGTTCTAGCTCTAATTATACATTAATCTTTTTTGAGATCATAGAACCCATCCAGAAAAACTTGCAGGCTCTTTTAAAGGATTTGATGGGAATTACAGATGGACATTATCTCATCGTGTTGCTCAATTTTTCGCATAACTATAAGATATGGATGAAAAATTTACTTATATAGGTACTTCATGTCATATTCAGTGTTCCATTTTAGCCGGCTAAACATATTTTGTCCATCTGGCCAAAATAGCATAAATAAAGAAAATCGCTATTTTGATTACCATATTAAGACTGCGTTGAATGAAGTATGTACCGATCTTTAGAACAAATGTAAAGTGAATGCAACCAGTAACATAAAATATGGAAATTTCGTTTTCGCCATTTTAGTCGGGTGAATTAAAACCATGATTATATTGTTGGGCTGCACTGTTAGCATGAAACATTGTATTACAAGGCATGTTTAGCAATCATCTGAATGTCTGATCATTCCGTCGATTTTGTATTCCGTTTCAGCTTTTAGTCGGCATTTACAAATGTGATACAAACACAATATATAACAAATTTATCTCTGCAGTGAATATAATCTCTATAGAAAGATGAGTAACCTGATTAACTGTAAGATACTTTTATTATTAAATTTGAATTGGGTGATTAAAAGCATTATTTCCTGATAATCTTGTAAATTAAATATCTGAGCTAAATTCAATTCGTTAAAATATATTTTTGTAAAGTGGGATTAAATATCTGTGATGGTGATGTCTTTGGTTCTGAGTTCTGACCAACGGTGACAATGAAATTGACTTTTATCAATGGAGTAGCTGTGATTCTATTACAATTATTAAGTAACACTTTTGCTGTCACTTTCAGACAAACAAGGGCAATTCGTAAGAATCGATTTACACATTAATGATTGATATTTTGTATATTTTTAATGAATTTTCTGAACTAAACTAACCAAATACACTCAAAATAAAAAATAATCCAAAGTTTTATTGCAGCGTACTACGAGGATTTCCTTACTTATTTCATCACCGAATCTCCTTTTCACAATCCAAATTACGATAAAAACTTCACTGGAAATGTTTCTTGGGCTGATGTGAATTTACTTAAAGCAAGCGTAGATTTCTACCGTAGGAACTACGTAAGCTTCTCTCTGATGCTACTGGATGGAATGATGCAATCGATATCAATAAAAACTATGTCATCTGTGGTAGAAACTACAAGAAGTTTTGAAAACATCCCGAAAGCATACGAAAGAATGCTGACAACCTTTATATATTTCAAACTGCTTTTTGAATCTGGACCAGAGATTTTGGATCCAAAAAGCAATGCTGGGAAAACCTTAGAGTTAATTCGCAGACGACATAGATCGGCAGCTTATCTTGCAGAAAACCGTTCTTTGGAAGCTCTTGAAGTTTTGCACAATAATTATTTGCGAGAATTGCCAAATCAAAAGGATATCGTTTCAGATTGGGAAACTCAAAAACTCGTTTGGGCACTTCGAGCTGATTTAGCCCATATCGATACTAGTGAGGCTTCTAAAGACATTGGAAAGTGGGATTGGTCCAAACCCGTCGGTCAATTTGATTTGGGGATTGTGCAGTTCCTTTTCTACGGAATGATCGTACTAAATCCACAGGGTTATGGGATTTATACTGCAACTGATGAAGAAATTAAAGCATACGCACACTTTTGGGCAGTCGTGGGAAGACAAATTGGCATCGAAGACAGATTCAACGTAGCTCTTTTTCTACCATATCGTGATCACGGGCGATTCTACCGTAACACAATCATTGCTAGTTTCAAAAATGCAGAAGTAAAGAACATTCGCCAAATGGGGAATTTGTTGGAGGGTGTGTACAGAAATTTTCCAGTGCCTACATTTACTCGTCTCAAATGTTGGCTTTTTTATTTTCTCAAGTCACCTATGCCAGAATTTGAAGGCAGACATCTATTTAGTCTCATGAATGCGGAGGACATTCTTTGTCTACAATTATTCGGGCTCGTTAGTGGTCCTCTCAGTTTGACTTTTACTTTTAAAGCTTTAAGCGCTCACGGTTTTGATTTGTGGCTACGAGATGAGACACAAAGACTCGATATTAAATACGAGTTTTAGTGTGGAGGAAATATCGTCTGTTGTATATAAAAATGAACAAGTCAGTTAACTTCCCTTAAACGAATATGACTAAGCAGCGACCGTTAAGTATGTAAGTATACTAAGTTATCTTAACGGACGATGGTTACTCTGTCATAATCCTCTAACGTGGCTAAGCCTAACCTAACCTAAACTAAAATTTAATCCTACCCATGTAAATGAATACTCTCAGCGGCAATTCCGCCCAGCCCGCAATTCCTTAACTAATGAAATATTAAATATTACTGAAAATTGGGTGAAACTCTTAATAACGGTGTACGGATACTTAGGCCAATCCAATTAGGCCAATAGGCAAAACCCATTTAGGCCAAACCAAAAACTCTGAAAACCCATTTAGGCCAAAAAAAGTGACCTTTTAGGCCAAAACTTTATTTGCGCAGGAATTAGTCACATATAGTAAATAATCGATGGAAATGTGTAAGTTATTCAACATTTTGCAATATTTAAGAACATTTTAGACAATATATAAGTAATTTTAAGCAAGTAGTTTAAGAATGTAGAAATACACATATAATTTGAGCTAAAATTCGTTGCCTGTGTGTAATTTGATTACGTTTATGACGTTTGGTGCTTGGTAGCTCTCTTTCTATATTTCTTACACATACCTACGATGTTATTGATTCATATGTATATGCATAGTGAAAGAAATATGGAAATTACACCGTCATAATGATAATCAGTGAACGATAAACGAAACATTCACAAAAAATAAGTAGCAGTAAGCTTTTAGTATTTCCTTGCTTACCATGAATGGCGGACGTAAGCGTGCTAAGCAAGAAAAACTCCACCGAGAAGGGTTTTCTTATACCATAAAAATTGTTATTAAAAATAAAAAATATTGGAGGTGCACTGAAAGAAACAGTAGAAAATGTACAGCATCGCTGATTGAATATTTGTTGAATGGGGACATTATAAATGGGAAAATTGGTCATAATCATCCACCGGATGCGATACAGTAAGTACAATTTAATTGTATTGTAATTTTAATTTTTAGCTTAAATAATGCACAGTTGTTGGTAAGGCTGTGTGTCAGGTGTCGACAAGGCTCATCCGTCCATTTGGAAACTCATACCACTGTTGCAATCAGAACATAAGCATGCTATAACTATTTGCACAAGGGGAAACCCCATCTCGACTGCCCCGTTACCTGAGATTGGACAAGAGAATTCGTTTTCAAGTCATGCAATACTACAACAAATCACGTATTGACTTTCTTCGAGCCTGTGCTATTTGCTTAAAATTACTTATATATTCTCTAAAACGTTCTTAAATATTGCAATAATAATAATAACAGTCGCCGCTCAAAGGATTCGTGGAAGTTTGGAGAATTCGTTGAAAACTGTATCACTGTGGTAAATGAACTTTCATGTATCTTTCGCTATTCTAAATTGAGTAAACATTATACATGTGGATGATCAAAAGGTAATAATATCTTCTCTCTTAAGAAAAATGCACCAGCGCACTCTCGAAAATAGATTATAGAGTTTTTTAGACAAAGATAGTCTATTCACTATAAAGGAATTTTCTTTTTGCGAAGTCTTCATTTGGATGATGTCCCTTAAATGAGGAGTGCTCAACTGCTAAAGTACGTATGCATTTTCCAACTACAAGTTTCAAAATGCAAATTCTTTGTTGAGATCTGTTGTGTAATTATTTCAAAACTTCCAACATCTTTCATTTTGATTGTGCTTTGTGTTTCTAGTTATATATACTGTAGTTAATCTTGTCTTTATCCTTCGTTTGATTCTCAAACAAAACGAATTAATCAGCTGTAGAATACATCAATATAAAATAAGTAAAGGTAGGTGCTGGGTATAATGGGCTAGTGAAACATACATTTTCCTTTCTTGTTCAATCTACTTGCATGACTGGCAGGCATGGCAATTTTTTGTTCCTACCATTTCGCTTCAAACTTGGTATTTCCACGCTTGTATTTAATTATGCAGTCAGCAGTAGCAATTATTCCGAAACTTTAATATCATCAAATGTTACAATTATTCTGGTTTATTATCATTAAACAAGTAGAGATATGCAGCCAACAATAGAATAGATTTTTCACCAATGAACCGTCGAAAATTATTACTAGACTATTATTGCAAAACATAAAAAGGCAAATATATGCATGCATCTGCTACATCTTTACAATTTCCTCAAACTGGTTTTTGTGTGAAATCGTAATGCAATAAACAAGGGATTCGCGGAAAACAGAATCAACAGATAAAATGTTGGCCAAGGAGTGACTCTTCCAGAAATCCCATATCAACACCAGGGAACAAAAAAGGTACTCCTGTTTTACCAAAAAGTTAAAAAGGACTACTTTCTTAAATAGAGCAGTCCTTTTTACCTTTTTTACCTTATTTACATGTAAAGTAGAAATAAATGGGGTACGCTGCTACATCAAAAAAGGTAAAAAGGCAAAAATGGACTGCTTTTTAAAAATATTGCTCCTTTCTTTAAATTAAATTTAAATTATTTAAAATATTTTTTATAAAAAAGGCAAAAAAGGTAAAAGGTAGAAAAGGTCCTTTTTTGTTCCCTGATCAACATCAAGTCAGTAACAAAGTTAAAAATCCTTTGCAGTAGGTGCAAATATAACTTTACCTAATGCGACTTTGTCTTTCTTTATTTTATAAACTACTATAACGATATTTTTAGGGGAGACATAATTTTTTAATTTATTGCAAAGCAACAAAGCTACTAATGATGGATAATATAATTATTTTATGTGTTTTTAATTGTCCATGAAACGGCCAAATTGATGTTTTAAACTATAAACGGAAAATTAAAACCTTTTCTACCTGTATAATTTAATCGTTTTTTAGAACCCATACGTTTATAGATCAACATTTTCCTCCATTGGATCTTGTGGGAACTTCAAATGGACAAAATCACATCATAAATGTTCTTAGAGTTGTTGCTTACGTTTTGCATTCCTACGTAGTTGCTAATTATTTCATATACAGGTTATTCATGTATACGCAAATACGGAGTCCTATGTGATGAAAACTTTATCAATGTTTAGTGTGTACGGATACATTAATTAGTATGCATAAATATTTAGATACTCCATTTTCATCAACATTTTCCTAAGCAGGTTTAGTTATCTTTAAAATTTCAAGCAGTCGGTTATATTAGATTTTATATTATTACTCTCTGATGAAATATTATAGTAAATATAATTATCATTAAAATATCCTTTACAAAAGGTACAGAGTCAATTTAATAGTAAGGCAAGAAAATCCAACTACAGATAGGTTTGTTATATAATTGGGATACAGTGATTAAAAAATTTTCCTGTAATTCACTAACAAAGGAAAACAATTAAATGTTCATACTTCAACTATAATGATATCGTGAAAACGTTCCTAGTTCATGGCCGTGGGTCAGCAACAGAACAATGAAGTTGGTCTTCCCTATTGGGATCGTGTTGACTGTTCTCCTACAATTATTAAGTAACTCTTCTGTCGACACATTGGAGAAGTCTCGACTACGGCCACTGCCAAGGAGAATTCGTAAGGATGAATTTCATATTAATATTGACATTTTTAATAAATAATTTTGTCAAAATAATTTTTAGATAATTTTTGCAGCATATTACGAGGATTTCTTTACGTATTTCATCAACGAGGCTCCTTTATACGATGCCAATTACGACAAAAACTTTACAGGGATTATTCCCTGGGCCGATATAAATTTATTGAGACGAAGTGCAGATTTCCATCGTAGGAACTATGTGGGCTTATCAGTTATGCAAATGAATTCCTTAATTGAAGCACTGGCTTTAAAGACCATTTCATCTGTTGTACAAACCACCCGAAGTTTTGACGACGTGCCAAGAGCTTATGAAAGAATGCTGACTACTTTTCTGTACGTCAAACTCCTTTGTGAATCTGGTCCAGAAATTCTGAACCCAAATAGCTTGGCTGGGAAGGGCATAGAAATAACTCGTCAACGACACAGATCAGCTGCTTGGCTGGCCGACAATCGTTCTATAGAAGCACTCGAGGCTCTGAAAGATAATTCTTTGGGGGAGTTCCCTCAAAAACTGGATATTGTATCAGATTGGGAAACCGGTGAATTAGTACAAGCAATTCGAGCTGATTTGGCTACTGTCGACACGAGTGAAGCGCCAAAAAATATTGCAAATTGGGATTGGTCCAAACCGGTGGGCCAATATGATTTGTCGATTGGCCAATTTTTTTTCTATGGTCACATTTTGTTTAGTCCGCGAGTTTTTGGACTTTATGACGCATCAGATGAAGACCTTAAAGCACATACACACTTTTGGGCCGTCATAGGAAGACAGATGGGCATCGAGGACAGATTCAATTTGGGACTTCACTTACCATTTAGTGATCACGGGCGATTCTACCGAAATATAATAGTTGCCAGTTTCAAAAATGCAGATGAAAAGAACATTCGCCAAATGGCCAACATGATGGAAGGACTGTATCGCAATTTTCTAGTGCCTACTGCTGCTCGTTTCAAATGCTGGATATTTTATTTTTTGAAATCCCCTCTTCCTGATTTTGAAGGAAGAAATCTATTAAACATAATGAATGCAGAAGATATAGTTTGTCTGCAATTCCTCGGAATTATTACTGGACCTATTAATCTAAGTTTCACTGTCAGAACTTTTGGAAAATTAGCTTTTGATTCATGGTTCCGTCAAGAGACTGAAAGACTCAGCATAAAATTATAAATATTATACCAAATCTAATAGTCAAATAAAATTCTATCTAAGAGCAAACGGATTTTACACCAAAAACAATTTTTATGTACAACTTGTAAACCCTTTGGGCCTGGAAAATTCATTTATTTATTTGTCTTTTTACTACAATCTTGGGCCCCTGCACTTAACATTTAATATTATAGAATAATGACAATAATGTTACCTTGAAGCATGATGGATCCTCGGATTTGTAGAACAATTTTTCCCAAGCATGCAAAGCTCCTACTTTCAGTTTCGGACAAACAATATAATTAGGAAAATCGTAAAATAAAAATTAATTTAATTTTTAAAATCTGGTAAAGCTGGATATTGTGCTTTCGAAAACTTGAGTTTGAAGTCCAGGTTGGTTTATCAATTTTAGAGGCCACTCACTGCAGCTTCCCTCAAGAAACGATTGGGTGATCTTTCAGAATATAATAATAAATTACAGGATTAAAATGAATACTATTAAAAAATATGACTTGGGTCCATTTAAGTAACAATTAGACTGGAACAATAAGATTTGAAAAAATCTAATAAGGATAAACGAATACAAGTCACTGTGTAATATTGCATAGTGATTAGTTTCATTACACAGTAGGTAATAATATTATGCATAAGATCCAAACGATATACTTTTATACCATGGGATTATCCAATGGAAGCAGACATGGAATTAATTTCTTATTTCAAGGAATTTTTCTTGAAAAATAAAATATTTGAAATACATTAAATAAGTGAAATGCGCATGTGTGCACTCATGCGAGTTTTTAAAAATTGAAATTCATTGAAATTTTTGAAATAAATGCCATGTACTCTGTTTATTTCATTTGCTTCAAATATTTCATTTTTCAAGGAAAGTGAGGGTGAAATATTTCAAAAATTTCGCCTATTTATTTCTGAGAAATATTTCAAAAATTTTCCCTATTTATTTCCGAGATTTTAAAAATTTTGCCTATTTATTTCCGAGAAATATTTCAAAAATTTCGCCTATTTATTTCCGAAAAATATTTTGCCTATTTATTTCTCAGAAATATTTCAAGTGCCATTTCTGAATGAAAGATCAAAATTAGTTATTTTCCCATTTATCCCCTAACGCAATAATAAATAGTTCGTTAGACTCCAGAAATGGTAAGTAAAGTGCAGCTCTAACCTATTCTTTATTAACTAGGGACTATGATGTAATGAAGTTCGACCAGGATTCCCATTAGGATGACTGCAAACTTACCGAGCTCTTGAGAAAACACGTGAAGTTCTTCCCAATGCACATTACAATGCAATTTTACTTTGCTACCTACATTGTTATGTAATTTCAAGACATGTTTTCCCTCTAATCACAACACCTTGAAAAATTTTACGATCCATATTATTATGCACTAGTGGCAATCTTGCACTACCGGGCAGTTATTTATACTAGAACGATAGATTTTGATTGAATGAATAAAAGATTATATTTTATCGCATTTTATTATTTTATCCCAAGCATTTTTTAAAGGTACATCCATTACCAACCTTTTAAATTGAAGAATTTTAGCATTAAATCTCGGACAAACAGGCTTTAAAAACATTCTCAGTTTTAACTTTGGGTTGATGAACCTAAATGAATGAAAGGTAAAATGTGTCAACTCTACCCAATCTACCTACACTTATACACACTTCCTTTTCTGCTCTCCTCTAGACCATTACTCCTCTCTCTTTGCAGATAAAATTGTAGAGTTGCATTTTTTTCCCGACTGGTCTCCTTTCGCCGACTTCTAGAGTTGACTTAACTTCGACTTAGACTTAGCACTCTCATTTTAAGATATTTTTCCTCTAATCACTCTCAAGAACTCGTGTTCTCAATCATCCAGCAAAGTTTTTTAATAATAATTAAGATTCATTTACGTAACAAATTGACATGGTGAAAATTTAATACTGATGACTAATATGTCTGAGAAATACTACCATATCACGCTATACCACACGCGTTGCACTTCTTACTCCGTGAGAACGATGATGATATAACCAATACATAACCGAAAAAATCTTGTGTTAAACCTTCGTTTTATTCTCAAATAACGTCACTAATTAATCATTAGTACTTCTTTTATTTAAAATAGTTAAACACATGTGGCAGTTTTAAGACGAGATAAAACGTCTTTGTCTTCTTTAATCAACCACGGCTTTTTTTCTTTCAAAACTTGGAACTTCCACTGAATTATTGTCTTAAACTATTATAGGTCCATTTTCTACAAGAACTTCGATAGTACCAAGAGCTATAACAATTATAACTATACTTAATATAATTGTGTCGGTCTTGTTATCATAATTTTACTTTCGTTATTGTTTCGTCACTATTTAATTTCAACGACTTTAATTAAAATGTTTTAACTGTTTAATTAAGAAAAATTCAATGGCATTTTCATTTATCTCTTAGAGTATTAATAGGGCAATATACTTAAGTATCAAATCTGTGGAAACACATAAAGTAGATAAATGAACAAAAATAGCATAAAGCTTTTATCTATTAAAAGTCAACATACCTATAAAGCAATACAATATAATTCTATGGTTTTTACCCACAAATTTTGTTATTGCAACAAACCGAAACCAAAATACCTGATAACATCTTGAAATTTTTACTCAAACTGGTTTTTGCGGGAAAACCTAATACATTTACCAACAGAAAAATTCTTTACTGAAGCTTTTTCTATTAGAATCTCATACAACATACAGTCAAAAAACTCCCTGGGTATAACATCCACGATACTTATGACCTGTCAACTCTATAAATGAACTTCACGTATGAAAATTAATCCTCATTGCCAATCCATATCCGTTTCGGTTGCTTTTGGAGGGGTGTCCAAATAACATTTTTCTCTTTCGCAATTTATGGGAATTTCAGATGAAGCGAATGACATGATAAAATTTCCTTCGAGTTGTTTTTTTCTGCCTATATCTGCTTACAGATTACATACAGAAGATAATTATATATTTTATTATTCTTGTTTTCTACTAAGTAAGAAGAGTTTTCGTCCATGTGGCAGTATACACGTTGTGTAAGTGTACATTATGCAAGTTGTTTATTTCTATTTCAAGCACGCCTTATCTAAAAAATACGTACATGAACGCCAACTTCCATGGACTTTTTAAAGGATTTTGAGACTCACATTTAAATACTTGCCAAATGTATAAATGCTATGGCTATATAGTACACATATAGAAATACTCCTTCAGGTAGATAGGTACACGAACATATTCTTATAAACAAAAAGTTACATTTAGAATTTCAACCAGTCGGTTAAACTAAAAATTCTATTTATCTTACAACCCTTGCTGGTGTAATGTTATAACGTGTTATTCACTTGGCTATGCAAAAGGTGATACTGTTCAACAAGAAAACTCAATTAAGCGAAATAGCATCAGGAGTATAAAATATTCTTTATGACAGATCTACAAAAGATACTCAACATTAAATCTCCACTAGATGATCGCAGAAAAATAATCTTAGTTTTTGTCTACCTACCAATAATACACCATGAACTTGTTCTTAACCCTGATTGTGGCCTTACACTTATTAAGTAACTCGTTTGTCACGGCGAAGCTGCCAAGGAGAACGCGTAAGAATAAATTTTATTAAAAAAAATATAAATATAAATATGTGATCATTAAATTATTTTCTAGCGTATTACGAAGACTTCTTAACGTATTTTATCAACGTGAGGATTGGCGCGGGCGTTTGAACCAGGCACATCTGGGTTTTTACCGTGTCCGTCGATTGAAGAAAATGCCTGGAAATTCCTATTTTTAGGATTTTCCAGGCATTTTCAAAAGTGTAAAACTGTAAGGCTGTACCTCAGGTAAGTGGTCCAACTTGTGGTTTTACTTTATCGTATTTAATTTACCATTAATTGTGCAGTGAAGAAAACAAATTTTTTCGTCTTATTGAGGTTCATGGTCATTGCTGGGAACTTCGGCACTGCGCCATCTCGGGGGCACTCAGAGTAATGTGCTACTTGTTGACAGTGACCACAAGATGTCGCAGGGCCGCCTTTCTGGAATGAAACATAACCAACATTTTTCTCAAGTTGTTCATGTATCAACATCATGAACTCGAGACTGTGTTGTGTGTGTGATGTTGGGCATGAGACGATGATGCATTGCGCCACTGCACTCTGCCCATAATTCATACACCCAACCTCATGCACGGTAAAAATTTTATTCGTTTTTAATTGATGCGGGTGGATTTTAATGGGGGTGTCGGGTGGTGCTACTCGGGATTGTGGGCGTGGTCATGCGGGGGGACTGCCGCGGATTGGGAAGTCTGTACCGGGGGTCTCACATTGGCTCTTTCCCCGGGGTGCCTTACCATACCGCCGTGTATAGCCGCCGCCTGGCCTCTCTCTTGGTTTCGGGTGGGGCTATTTGATGGCTCCCATTGAAATCCTAGGACACATGTCAACCGTGTCCAGGAATCAGTACTCAGAAATGAGGACTGCATGAAAGAGATGGGGAGCTGCAGAGCCAACCTGTCTCAACGTACTCCATTTACGTGCGTAAGTGGGGATCATATTTTATGAGTAACCACTTCCCAAAGCAGCAGGTATACTGCCGACGTGGCAGCAAGAACTGCCAGAACCGGAGAATAGGGGGCTAAAAGGAACCCTAGAATCCCAATCCCCCTGGACCGCAAGATGAGGTAGGTGGGGCGGGGTGCCCAATTTCGTTCTTTTCTTATTTTATTTTGTGGTGGCAGGTGCTGCTGCTAAAACGCCATATCTAAGCACTGGTATGGTGTGGCAGAGCCTGCCGGGAATCAAAGTTGTCGCCAGGGGAGTTGGCAATAGGCCCGTACAGGCGGCCTGCGCCCTTGTCGTCAGTTCTACTCAATAGGCTGATGACAACCCCTTATAATACATACATACATACATACATACTACCTACCAATAATACACCATGAACTTGTTCTTAACCCTGATTGTGGCCTTACACTTATTAAGTAACTCGTTTGTCACGGCGAAGCTGCCAAGGAGAACGCGTAAGAATAAATTTTATTAAAAAAAATAAAAATATAAATATGTGATCATTAAATTATTTTCTAGCGTATTACGAAGACTTCTTAACGTATTTTATCAACGAAGCTCCTTTGTACGATGCCAATTACGACAAAAATCTTACAGAGAATGTTCCCTGGGCTGATAAATATTTATTGAGACGAAGTACAGATTTCTACCTCAAGAACTATGTGGGCCTTAAAGTTCTGCACATGAATTCCTTAATTGAAGCACTGGCATTAAAGACTATTTCATCTGTTGTACAAACTACCAAAAGTTGTGACGACGTTCCAGGAGCCTACGAAAGAATGCTCACTACACTAATGTATGTCCAAATCCTTTGTGAAGCAGGTCCCGAAATTTTGAATCCAGAAAGCAATGTTGGGAAGGGAATAAAATTAATTCGTCAACGACACAGATCAGCAGCTTACTTGGCTGACAATCGTTCAATTGAAGCACTCGAGGCTCTGAAAGATAATTCTTTGAGTGAATCCCCTCCAAGATTTGACTTTGTACCAGATAGGGACACCCGTGAATTAGTTTGGGCTTTGCGAGCCGATATGGCAACTGTTGACACGAGTGAAGCTCCAAAAGACATTGGAAATTGGGACTTTTCAAAGCCCGTTGGTCAATACGATTTGGGAGTGGCACAATTTTTTTTCTATGGGCAAATTGTGTTTAGTCCTCGGGTCTTTGGCCTTTTTACAGCATCAGATGAAGATATTAAAGCACATATACATTTTTGGGCCGTCGTGGGAAGACAGCTGGGCATCGAAGACAGATTCAATGTAGCTCTTCACTTACCTTTAAGTGATTACGAACGATTCTATCGAAACACAATCGTTGCAAGTTTCAAAAATGTAGATGAAAAGAACATTCGCCAAATGGGGAATTTAATGGAGGGTGTTTACAGGCATTTCCTAGTGCCCACTCTTGTTCGTTTCAAGTGCTGGCTCTTTTATTTTTTGTCACCTCTTCCAGATTTTGAGGGAAGAAATATGTTAAACATCATGGATGCGGAAGACATTGTTTGTCTACAATATCTAGGGATAATTACTGGTCCTATTAACTTAAGTTACACTTTCAGAATCGGAGGAAGGATGGTTTTAGATTCATGGTTTCGCCAAGAGACTGAAAGACTCGGCATAATAGCTTAAGAACTGAAATATTACGATGAACAATAGTCTCAGACAGAATGTTAAAATCCGACTAAATATTAAAATACAAAATTAGATTGAATTGCTTAAAATCTGATAACGACAATTTTACGGTTTTAAGAAAACAAAATGCATTAACAATTAACGGGTAAAATAGTTTCGAATTTAGTTTAGTTCAAATTATAATATTATTACAATTAAGTATAACATTGGCAGAACCTACTATGTAATACTGCATTAGGGACAATCCATTTACGACATCTGCGATTATGGACCCCTTCCCCCTTATATGGTCTGCAAACGTCTGTTTTCAAGTATAGCCTATACCCACTTGTGACTATGACAATCATAACTTCATTAACTAAGCACCTTAGCATATTATAACGCTACGGTTCAACCAGTGGTTTCTCACTGGAGTAATTTCGAACACATGAGAAAAAATTTGAAATTGTTCCCAATGCATATTGAAATTATATTAAACTACCTCTGGCTAGATTATAAAAAGTTCCACAGTTTCACTGTTCATAGCATAACGTCTTGGAAAACTTTATTTATACAAGATATAATAACGCTTATCGTATTCAAGAGTCGGAGCAATAAGCTAATAATCCTTTAGTTATATTATATAGGTAGTTATTACAGCCAATCAATTGACTATTTTAAAATGCTTAAATTAAAGAAAAAATTTCTATTTTACACCAATCGTTACGTTAAGTCTTATTTGCCTTTTCCATAAACTAGAAACGAAAAAAATTATGCTTATTGCTTCTACATCTCTGCATTGGTGCTTTTGTCCGATTATTCTAATTATCACACTAAATGTTTATTTACATTTACAAAATTACCAACGAATTAACACAAACTCTAACTCTAAATCAAAACTTCAAAATGTAGATAAACTATTAAAATTCAATTACATATTTCTTTACAAAATAATTAAGTAACTTAAAGTGAAAAAAAATAATCAGTCCTGATAAATAGATATTTGATCTACATAAACACCTGCAGACAGATTATTAATAACAAAATATTTTCTTATAGATATAAAAACGATATAAATATGTAGAATACTCACTACTTAGATAGATTAAAAAAAATAAAGGCCATGGTCGGATAGTCATGAACCAAAACTGAAACTGGTGTCTAAATCAATTACTCGTGGACGTTCCCTCTACGGCAGTTTTCTGATTTTCGATTGCATTCCAATCAAAATTTTCATCGCATCGGAATTTGAGGGTTTGAAAGAAAAGTATTTGAAATAATTTTCTCAGGTATTCGTAGTTAGGAGTTTCATCAAAGGACAAACCGCGGCAATAGTTGAAATACAAAATAAATTCCGACGGAAGATCTTGACAGAGGAGTTCCGCTGACGTGTTCATTTTAATCTCCGTAATTTTTTCGTATTTTTGCTTTTTATTTGCGCATCTCAAATTGTTCCAAGGAAGATTTCCGCGAAGGAAATAAATAAAACAATATCCCAAGGACTCCAAGTCATCACGGCGGCTTGCATCGTTTTTACATTGTACATTTACCGACGCAAACTGGAGTGTTCCAGCAAATCCTTCCTTATTCTCTTCATTTATGTGGGAGCCAGTCTGTTCATCGATGTATCTTTTTGCCAGACCAAAGTCGATTAAATAAACCAAGTTACTATTCATTCCCCGTCCCATTAGAAAATTGTGTGGCTTGATGTCCCGATGAATGACTCCTTTAGAGTGGACATACTCAATACGTGTTATCATTTGATCGGCTATCATCAAGACTGTTTTTATAGTAAACTGACGACCGCATTGTTTAAAAAGATCATTAAGCGAATCTCGTAACAACTCCATCACTAAAATATTGCAATTTCCTTCTTGGCCATACCAATGAATTCGGGGGATTCCGCAGCCGTTTTTTACAATATCGTACATCTTCTTTTCTTGATCCAATAGGGGATAACGAAGATTGAGACTCTCAAATTTGACTGCTACTTCTTCCCCGGTATTTGCATTAATTCCATTAAAAATTTCGCCAAACGATCCAGATCCAATTTTCTTGCTAACACGATAACTGTTCCCGATGAGAATTTTCGAATCGATCCCCAATGTTGTAGAGCAGGACATATTTTCGGATTTTACAAAAACGAACTGCACTCTGACACAAAATATAAATATTTCGTAGTTTTAAGTTTTGTTTAAGCAAACCAGAATTACATCATATCATACACAATTTATGAATATTATGATCTCTTCTATCGTTAAAATATATTTATGCAAATGTTACAATCGTGGAAAATCAGTAATTTTTAATTGGCTTACTTTTCTGCGAATTGGACTTCCTAAATATATTATCTCTGTTGCCGCTACTTCTTAAGCCAGATTTTCAAGTTTCAGTGTCCAGTGATGATGGATGACTGATAACGATGACTAACGAGTAACGACTAACGCTTTGAATATTAATGTTTTAAACTTGAATTCCAGTGACAACGACTTTGGAGTCTCGCTTCGGCGGGTCGTACGTCGTACTTAGCCTGTTGCAGCGATAGGAACTATGCGCATTATAAGACTTACAAATACATTACGAATACATATTTCCAAATTGCATTTACTGTCATGACTCATGACTGTACACAGCAGAGCGTAGTATACACGAATTGGTTCTAAAAAAGAATGCATAATGAAAATTGATACATTTGTCTGAGAATAAGGAGAAAAGATTTCTGGAATTAACCACTTTCTATTCAGATTTTTCCAATGGCAATCGATAAAATGCTGAGGTTATTGTACAATGATGCAAACCTCTGTAAATATTAAATATAATTTTTGTCTATAGCTCTAAAAACTAACACTGCCCACCTCAACCTCAACAGACACGTATTTAGTGACTATTTTAATGACAACACGACAACAGTAAGTAGTTCCTCTTTAAAACGGTTTATCTAATTTCATGGACTCGTACTGTCGCACTCAAGATTGATTGACAGATGGCATTTGAGGCGTATTTATTTATCCATTTAGTGATTTTTCTGCGAAAATAATTTGAGTCTTTATACTGACCTCGAAGTATATTAGTGTTTTCAATAATGTACCCCAACGCATACCTTCATGTGCTAAATTTATGTTTTGGCAGTTCTTATTAGTGTACTATTATACAATACGGGGAAGCTAAAACAAATCATGGGATTACATGCCCCTTACTGTCACTTTTACCTGCCCTGGACTGTACTATGTTTTTTACCATCAATAGGACTCCAAAATGACCGAACTTTATTCCCGATTCTTACCAAAACAAAGAGCTGGAAGTGCTGTGAGCAGTAGAACGATGAAAATTACATTTTGATGCAGGAAATGGTCATTAAGGACCTTCAAGTTGAAGTAGACTGCCAGAAACACAAGATAAAAAATTCCAGAAAGCGGAAACAGTATTTAGTCGGTGTTTCGATAAGCGCACCTTGTGCAGCTTCCTCCTCTCCTAATAAATGAGACTTCGCCGGATTTTCTCAGGTGCAGATCTTCGGAAAAAAAGTCATATCATTCCCCTCCTACTGCGTGATCATGGTGAGAATGTTTGATCGGATATCTACCGAACAGCGGACACAGCCTTGAGGTCATGTTCTACCCTCCTAAATCTACCAGACTAAAGTGTCCCATCCTAAATTAAGCGCACTATCCGCCCCACCCTACAAATCTACGCTGATTTAATACAATACGGGGCAGTTAAAGGTGACCATAGGGATTACGATGGATAGGCAGATATGAAAAAATGAGGTTATGATGGACAATGTTTTTTTTCATAATTTCCCATTAGGGGTATGTAATCCCTATGATCACTTTTAACTTCCCAGTACTGTATGTTATATTAAATATATATAACCTAATCTAGGATGGAGGTCGGGCATTTTAGCCTGGTCGGTTTAAAATGTGACATCCTGTCATGTCCTGTACAAATTGGTTAAATGGAGGAATAATATTCTGTTAGGGAGGTTAGAATAGATTCGGTGCGGAGTCTCATTTATTCTCCTTATTGGGTGGACGGATTTATAGTCGTGTCTATCTAATGTCATCCACAAAAAATATTCGACTTAATCCCAACACCAACCTATACAGTGAACGAATGCCAACCAATTTTCGCAATGCGATTTGATAGACCAAAAGATTTTAGATGAGATTTGAGCTGGGTAACAGTGATAACCCATAATGTGAGAGAAACCGACTATTGTAAGTAAATTTTTAGAAAATCCAAGGTGATTTAAGAACCCCTCAGTTAAAAAAATATTTTCCCAGACTTTCTTTCAGAATCCTGTTAATTTTTCTAAAAATTCCTAAATAAATCCCGCTTAAAATATATTCACTCTTATCTTTACAACTCGAAATTGTAACATGCACTGATTTCTCCCCGGGCTACCGCTATCAAATAAATAAAAATTGAAAAAAAACAAAAATATTATTTTTATTAAATAAATTCAATACATTTTGAAATAAATTTGTTAATTCAGGTTCATAAATAAATTATAATAATTAGTGTTAATTACAATGCAATTTCACAAGATCAAGCAAAAATAAAATTAGCAGCTGTTATTTAGGATTCATGATGACCATTGTCTACAAAAAATTAGTAAAGGAAAATATTCCTTCCAAACTAATTCTATAACAAATGCTGCTACAGATGCTATAAAAAGATACGCACACAAAATAAAGATGGTGGACATTTTCATATTGAGGTTTATGCTGATAGGTTGAGCCTCTTCGTATTTAAATTTTGAATATGATTCATCCGAAGGACGAGAACGTCTAAAAAATTCATGCTCTTTCCAAATATATAAAAATCCTTTTTCCAACAGTAGTTGGAAATATGAAACAAAACTGTGACGCTGGCAAAATTTAAATACATACAACTTGGGATCTGCAGTATCAGCCTCTTTGGTTGTCATACAAAATCCATAAGTTGAAACTTGTTTTGGTATCAATGCCACATGGTGGCTATACTTTTTAATAACAAAGGAAAATAATTTCAATGAATAGTTTGTCAGCAATTTCGAATTGACTTCGTTGGCATTAATTTTAGGCTTTCCAAAATGTTTTTCTGGATCTTCTTTTTGCCAATCATAAATGTAAATACTGGAGTTTATCTTTTCAAGCATTTTGTATTTCTTGAAAATATCAATGCTGAACGAGTAGCTGTTCAATTGAATTTGTGAGTTTATCATCGACAGTAATTTGTAATCATTTTCGACGAGTTCCTTGAAGTCATTAAATATTTTCATGTCTGGGGGTGCAATGATTTCGCATGTTATCCAAGTTTGATAGAGAGAAGTGATTGCAAACCCCGTGGTTGCTATTACTAAGAAGAGACTCCTCCTTCTGTTATAAACAACTCCCTGGTCTAAAAGAACAGCTGCCAAGGACATCAAAATCCATTCTAGTTTCTTGGCTAGGGAGGATTTAGTGAACCCGACAACTAAAACTAAAAATGAGAGTGGAAAAAGAGAGAAGATGAGGAGCCAGCAATGTTCATCAAATGTATTCTGAATTAACACCGACAGTGGCACCGAGTAGAAGTTCGGTGATGGCTCGCAGTACATGGGAATATTCTCTTCAAAATATTCAATAAAGGTAGTTTGACCCCATCGGTAGGAGTAAAGGTCATTATAAGTAGATAACATTAGAATCCGTCCACAAAGTTGTTCTGATTTAAAAATGCTTTCATGCCTAGCATAACGTGCAGTAAAATTTAACATATCAGCAATCATTTCTACGGCTCTAAATTCCGGGTCACAAGGTTTTCCGAATTGTTTTATTGCATAATAGGCAGATATTTTGCAATGAGATCCTTCTCCAGCATAATTAAATGTTACTTCCTTAGACATAGCTCCAACAAAAATTCCATGCATATTTCCATTTAAACTAAACCAAATTTTCTCCCAATTTTCGTTTGTGATTTCTACTTCAAAATAGGATTGCGATTTCATCGGCCCTAGTTGATAAAGTTCGTGAGTGTATACCGAATCTGAAGTCGCGTTATCAATTAGTAGTAAGAAAATGGGACTAACCAAGTCTGTTCGCAGATAGTATAACCAATTATGCTTCTTGCGTGTTGCTACTTTTCTGTCATAGACAATTAAAAATGTTGAACTGAGACGATTTATTTCCTTTCCAAAAAAATCAGTCAACCATTTGAAAGAATCGTCTGGCTCCATGAGAACATTCACACTGCATAAATTACGTGACAAATCTCGTGGGTTATTTTCATACCGACCAAAGTCACTTCTGTTGTAGTCGGAAGTGGCAACTGTCCATGGCTGTGTATTTTGATTAGACACCAAAAACCTTGTCTCCCAAATAGAATTTTTGAAGGCAATCAGGTTGAAATCACAATTTCTATAGAATGACAAATTTCGGACGCAGTGGACTGAATACAAAGAATTGAGAACCAAAATTGAAGTGATGAATATTTTAGACTTCATTTTGGATTTTGGATAACCTTTAGATATAAATGGTTGTTGCTGGTTCTAATGGTTGGAAGATGGCAAATGATTCAAAATACAGTATAAAACATTGATAAGTAATAAAATAATTGTTTGAAATTTATGTCCTGCTTTTGGCTTTTGATGATTAATTAACTCGAAATAATTACGTATAAGTTGCTTGAGAATCAAATTTCAATGGTCATTAGAAATACTTGAGATAAAATTCATGAAAGAGAGAGAGATACATATTTGCCCAGTTAAAGTTTCTATGTAGTCGGTATGCCTTAGCTGTTGAGCATATTAAATTGCATGGTTATAAACCACAAACACAACCAAACCATACCACACTGCTCTATTTATTTTTTTTCTTCGGAATGGTCATGGTCATTCATGGCTATGGAGCATTCGATATTGATTACTGATCACTTTTAAGTAATAATGCTGAACTAAACTAGAATGAATGAATGAATTGATACCAGTTGAATAAGAAGAATGAAACATTTTATTTTTATGAATAACAAAGAATAAAGTAATTTGCAGGTCAGGGAAGTGTGATAATGACAAGTATTAAAAATTAGTGTTCCTGAGCATGCACATAATTACCGATTCAATAGTCTTAAAAAATTCCATTTCATTAAGTGTAGTATGATAATAATAACTTAGGTTAACCACCAGACAATAACATTTGGTTTCATGACTCTGCAAAATATGCGTTAAGGGTTTAGAGGAAAGCAAAATTAGCCCTAGATATACAAATAAAGCTAATAAAAGGAAATTAAACAGGTATAATTAATTATTAAATTATTTAGTTGAAAGAATGAAAAAGAAAAACGGTAACATTAATTATTGAGAATCTCTTCTTCTGGCAGGTTAGTTTGTACCGAATTTTTTAGCTGAGGTCCTAGTCCTATCTATCGTGTCCTTCACTGCAGACAATCTCAGCACGTCCCTTAAGATATTAAACTAGTAAGGTTCTACGAACAAAGCAACCATAAAAACGTGCTTGAAATTTCAAAAAAATTCAAAATAATTTCTAATAAAATCTTAAAATAAAAATTTAAGGCATTATTACATACAAAAAATTTCAAGACTTTCCAGTTTATTAATACAAAACCTATAAAGCTATTAATTTAACTCTACTCCCGTGTATAATATGTTAACGGTAATAAGTAAATGCAGGCATTAAGCTTAATGCCTAGGCAATAAGCTTAATGCCTAAAAATGCCAGGCATTAAGCTTAATGCCTGGTCTTATTGCCTGATTTGGGTGGAAATCAATGTAAACAACAAAAACTTAAGTCTAATATACACAGTCGATGTGTATTTATGTAAAATAGCTGAATCCTAGCACACAAAGTGCGCTAGAAAATGTTGAAATCAGTAAATTTCTAGCGACTGCGCATTGGCCCGAAATTCATGGACCGTTGATTGGACTCAGTACTGATAGTCTAAGTCTAGTCCTTGCTCATTAATTGCAAAATATTACCATTACTCATTAATTACAAAATATTACGGAAAAATATACAAACCTTAATACATTCAAAAAAAATTCCATGCGCATGTCCCACTTTATGTTTAAAAGATTATGTTTATTTAGAGTAAAGATGCAAATGTACACGGTTAGGGTTAGTCATTTAAAACAATATGGGATTTTTCAATGTATTTTAATTTCATAAATTTTACTAATACTTTATGTTACCACCTCCTCCAATCGGATTTCACAGCAAGTCGAGTGTTAAAGAGTTCCATTGGAGTAATTCTTTCAACCTCGGCGACAGTTCGAACCTTCAGTTCAGCAATGTCTTGAGTCTTAAGGTGTGGTTTCGTAAATGCATGATTTAAAATGTCCCCAAAGGAAAAATTTCAATTGTCAAAATTTGTCATCCTTATCCATACTCAGGCCTGCCCAATGACTTACGAGGAGTGCCATCATCATGAGCCCATCACCACCCACGTAATCACCTCCACCATGTCACTAATATTATAATTTACCTCAGTAACTTAGTAACTTTCCGAGTTAATCGGATCGATTCATATTTCATTACAATAAACTATATACTTATAGATTTGTCTGTGTCCTAATTCTATCGTTATCTCGTGGAGTCATTTCATCACATTTAGATAAGAAATCCTGGCATCTCCAATGCAACTCTATTGGGAAATCCGATTGAAGGAGGTGGTAACATAGAGCATTAGTAAAATTTATGAAATTAAAATACATTTAAAAATCCCATATTGTTTTAAATGACTAACCCTAACCGTGTGCATTTGCATTTTACATAAATACACATATATATGTGTATATTAGACTTAAGTTTTTGTTGTTTACGTTGATTTCCACCTAAATCAGGCAATAAGACCAGGCATTAAGCTTAAAGCCGAGTAAAATTCAGGCATTAAGCTTAAAGACTAGGCATTAAGCTTAATGCCGGGCATTTTTAGGAATTAAGCTTATTGCCTAGGCATTAAGCTTAATGCCTGAATTTACTTATTACCGTTAACAGATACATTAGGTTTCTCCATATTTATTGAAGACTGCTCAAAAATGATCAAATAATCTCGAAAGAGATGCAAAAATGATGAAGGAATTTTGAAAAGATTCGAAGACAAAAGAAGAATTTCGAACATACGATTAAAACTTTGAAATGATGAAAGAATTTTGAAAAGATTCGAAAATGGTCTAAAAAATTCGAAAATATTCAAAAATAATCCAAAGAGCTCGAAAAGATTTCAAAAAGATCAAATAATCTCCAAAACACTCGAAAAGAATAAAAGAAGAGTAGAAAAGGATTCAAAGAATTTCGAAGAGATTCAGAATGACCACCCTTAATATTTTAATCTTGAGCCCTCTGCCTTATAATTTTAAATTTGAACCCTCCTTATAATTTTAATCTTGAGCCCACAGGTAAAATTTTAATCCTGAACCCTAGGCAGAAGAAGGGAGAGGAGTGAGTGCATTCCATTAAATGTACTGACTCCTCTACCTTCATCTACTGTGTTGAAAAGTTGAACTATCTACAATTCCTATTCCTACTCTATCCTACAGGAAAAGTATCATGTGCAACAAGACACGGACGAGCTTTACATTCTTTTTATGTATAGGAATACGCAATATGCAATCTCAGTTTCTACCGAAAATACGAGCCAATATCCATTTTTCATTTGGTGCAGGAAATAACCTAACTCCACTAACAAGTGTATGGATATAGGCTTTTTCCCCTACCAAACAAAAAATGGATATTGGCTTTTTTCTGCACCAATCTAAAAGTGAATAGAGGCTTTTTCCATCCTTAAGGGACGATATATATTTTCAAGCTACCATCGAAAATACGCAATAAGGATCGTATCAGTTAAGACTGGTACCGAAAATGCATACTGCGTATTTTCTGTACCAGCCTGAATATGTATATTGCGTATTTTTGGTGTCAGGCCGTTTCTAGATTCTCCAATACAGTCCTTACATTGCCCCTTTGGTTCAGAAATCTCAACTTTTACTTCTTTTAATCGTTGTATATTTAATTGCACTTTCTACCGTAAGGGACATTTGGAACCACTTGGGATTTAATATGAATGAGTATATAGTTAAGTGTTTACGGACTTTTACTGTGGTCGACAGTAGGTTTACTGAGGGAAATATAATTTATTGAGAAACTTTTGTATCAACAAATTATTATTGATCATGACAATTGCAACTTTTAAAGGCAACATAGTATTGGGATTTACAACAATAGGCAAGTACATATAAACGTATTTCAAATTTTATAGGATTTTGATAATGAATACACGATTACTACTTAGAAATCAAACCGAACATTTTGAGCCTATTACACAATAGCATTGTATAGCGATGATTGCTTACGTTTGGTTTAAGGATAAGAGTCACCACGGGATCAGATAGCCGAGTGCCAGAAAACCGGTGCGGTGACCACCTTTGTTACGAACTTCCCAGTGTTACACAAATCCGTATTGCAAAAGCGTAGTACGCATATTCCTTTATCTCCGCTTTAGCAGCCTGCGCGACCGACAAAAACCCAGTGACGATTGATGACACCAGAAAAAATATCGTTTTTTATCCTTTTCCCTCTGCCAGAATAAAACCACTACGTTTATTTGCCGTTCCTAAAGAGCACTCTCAAACGCCACATCTTTTAGCAGATAGATACCTGTGGTCGGCATCCACCTATTTTAAACAAATATAAGTGACCGCGATGACCTATGACGCGAGTGATATTGACTTTAGGGGTTTCCTTCGTGCCGCATATAGCATCTGAGTTTTATAGGTATTGGTATTTTTTATATAGACATAGGTTCTTTTGTTCTTGTATTTCTTACAATGTACTAACTATATCCTATTTTTAGCATAGGACTCCAAAATGACCGAACACCGAACTTTATTCCCGATTCTTACCAAAACAAAGGGCTGGAAATGCTGTGAGCAGTACAACGATGAACAATTTCATTTCGATGCAGAAAATGGCTATTAATAACCTTCAAGTTGAAGTGGACTGTTTGAACAAGATAATTTTTAAAAAATCCGGAAAGCAGAAATAGTAGAATATAGTTAGTTGGTGTTCGGATAAAGGGTCCATGCGCCGCTCCTTCCTCTCCTAATAAATGAGATTTCGCCGGATTTTCCCAGAATCAGATCTCCGGGAAAAAATGCCACATTCCGATTAAAGTAAGGGAGTGATTGTGGAGGTGGAAGTAGAGGATGGAGGAGGAGTGAGGTGGAGGAGAAGAGTGAGTGAGATGGAGGAGGTGGAGGAATGAAGTGGAAGTAATAATAGAGAGTTTTTCTATCCTCGCTTACTCCCCTAATTTTCACTTACACTTCAACTAAGGTAAGCATACATTACACTAGTTTTATTTTATGTACTTAATACAGACAGTAGGTAGATGGATTATCAATGTAAAATGCCTAAAACATTTTATGTAATTTTAGATACCACAATTTTTAGTTTATAACAAACCTAACCTAATTTAAAACTTTTTGACTGCAGAATATACTTTCATGTAAGTTTGATTGATTAAAATCAGGTTAGGTTTGTTATAAAGCAAAATTTTGGTAATTACATACATAATATAATATCGTACATATTTATCATAGGCATTTTACATACTATTTTCATACCGGTCTGTACAAATTACATAATAATAAAGCTAGTGTATTGTATGCTATTAAGGAGTGAGTAAGGAGAGGAAGATTCTCAAAAGATTCTCAATTTTTTACTTTCACCTGACTCCTCTACCTCCTCCACCTCAGTCCTCTCCCTCCACCGTCATCCTCCACCTCTGCAACCACTGTTTTACTTCATACCATCCTTCTACAGCGATGACCATTGTCTGAACGTTTAATCGGGTATCTGCCGGACAGGACTAGCCAGACTAAAGGGTCCCATAGTAAGATAAGTGCACTATCCGCCCCATCTTACAAATCTAGACTAATTTAAGAAATTATACTAAATCTATAACCTAAATCTAAATCTAAGGATGGGGCTTTGGAGCCTAGCTTTTTGGATTTGTTGCTCCTTAACCATGTTATTTCACCTGATTTGTAAATATATCAACCTCCACGCAGTTGAAGTAATTAAGGCAGAGAAGGAAGGCGGCAAGGCTAAAAGGTTCTATCCACACCACCCCACACACTTCACCTAGTGTAGAGACTGGTGGCCATTTAGAACCACACTGCTTAACAACGCAGTTCCCTACTTAAATATTTCCGATCGGTTTTTGACGCATACTGGTACGACCTGGAGCAATGATATATACATCAGTAGAATTGTATTGTCTTAATTAACAATATATGTAAGTTACAAGATCCGCATAGATCCGTTGCTAATGTTATAGCCATTTGAAATTCGGTTATTTAACATTAGAGAGATAGGAAAAAGTCAAATCCGCTCTTTCTGGCACGAAATGCATGGCCATTTCAGTAGGCCTTAGTGAACAATGTGCACCCTTAGGTTTAACGTTTGTAGAATCGGGCATTTTAGCCTGATCGGTTTAAAACGTGGCATCTCTGTCATGTCCGTTGTCCGGTACATATTTGTTACAAGAAGGAAATCTGCTAGGAAGGTCTGAATTAATTCGGAGGAGTCTCATTTATTCTCCTTATAGGGTGGAACGGTGGAAGGGTTCATAGTTGTGTCAAGCCACAAAAAATATTCCACTTATTCCAATCCCAACACCAACTAAATACACTGAACAAATACCTATCATCGCAGTACGACTAGATGGACCGGAAAAATCCATTTATAGGAAATCCAAAATAATTCCAGAACCCCCTTAATTAAAAAAAATTGTCAGACTTTCTGCCGGAATCCTTGAATTAACCAGGTAACACAATATCCCAAAAAACATTGTTAATTTTTCAAAAAATTCCTAAATAAATCTCACTTAAAATATTTTTTTGAAATATGCCCACTCAGACCTTTACAACTTGTAACATAGCACTGTTTCCCCCCAGTCTACAGCGACTATCGAATAAATAAAAATTTTAAAACTGCCAAAGCAGATGACCCAAAACAGTACAACCTTTGAAAAATAAACAAAAATTGTAATTATCATTTTTAATAACTAAATTTCAAGACATTTTGAAATACATTAATAGCACATTTAAATTCATCATAACATATAGTTAGTGTTAATTACAATGCAATTTCACAAAATCAAGCAAAAATAAAATTAGCTGTTGTTATTTAGGATAAATGATCACTGCCTGTCTACAAAATATTAGTGAAGGAAAATATTCCTTCCAAACTAATTCTATAACAAATGCGGCTACAGATGCTATAAAAAGATATGCACACAAGATAAAGATGGTGGACATTTTCATATTGAGGTTTATTCTGATAGGTTGAGCCTCTTCGTATTTAAATTTCGAATAGAATTCATCCGAAAGACGAGAACGTCTAAAGAATTCGTGCTCTTTCCAAGTATATAAAAATCCTTTTTCCATTAGCACTTGGAAAAACGATACAAAACTGTGCCGCTGGCAAAATTGAAATATATACAACTTGGGATGTGCAGTATCAGCCTCTTTGGTTGTCATACAAAATCCATAAGTTGAAACTTGTTTCGGTATCCTTGCCACATGGTAACTATACTTTTTAATAGCAAAGGAAAATAATTTCAATGAATAGTTTGTCAGCAATTTCGAATTGACTTCGTTGGCATTAATTTTAGGCTTTCCAAAATGTTTTTCTGGGTCTTCTTTTTGCCAATCATAAATGTAAATACTGGAGTTTATCTTTTTATGCATTTTGTATTTCTTGAAAATGTTATAATTCCAAATGTAGCTGTCCTGTTTAATTCGAGAATCTTTCATCGACAGTAATTTGTAATCATTTTCGACGAGTTCCTTGAAGTCATTAAATATTTTCTTGTCTGGGGGTGCAATGATTTCGCATGTTATCCAAGTTTGATAGAGAGAAGTGATTGCGAATCCTGTGGTTGCTATTACCAAGAAGAGACTCCTTCTTCTGTTATAAACAACTCCCTGGTCTAAAAGAACAGCTGTCAAGGACATCAAGATCCATTCCAGTTTCTTGGGGTGGGAGGAATTAGTCAACCCGAAAACTAAAACTAAAAATGAGAGTGGGAAAAGAGAGAAGATGAGAAGCCAGCATTGATCATCAAATGTATTTTGAACTAACACCGACAGTGGCACCGAATAGAAATTAGGGGATGGCTCGCAGTAGTAGGGAATGCTCTCTTGGAAGTATTCAATAAAGGTAGTTTGATCCCAGCGGTTGGAGTAAAGGTCATTATAAGTGGCTAACATAAAAATCCATCCACAAAGTTGTTCTGATTTAAAAATGCTTTCATGCCTAGCATAAAGTGCAGTAAAATTTAACATATCTGATATCATTTCTACGGCCCTAAATTGCGGGTCACAAGGCTTTCCGAATTTTTTTATTGCATAATAGGCAGACATTTTGCAATGAGGCCCTTCCGAAGCATAATCGCCCACAACTTTCGTAGACACACTCCCAACATAAATTCCATGCATATTTCCATTTAAACTAAACCAAATTTTCTCCCAACTTTCGTTTGTGATTTCTACTTCAAAATAGGACTGGGATTTCATCGATCCTTGTTGATAAAGTTGGTGAGTGTATACCGAATCTGAAGTCGCGTTATCAATTAGTAGTAAGAAAATGGGACTAACCAAGTCTTTTCGCAGATAAAATAACCAATTATGCTTTTTGCGTGTTGCTACTTTTCTGTCATAGACAACTAAGAATGTTGATCTGAGACGATTTATTTCCTTTCCAAAAAAATCAGTTAACCATTTGAAAGAATCGTCTGGCTCCATTAGAATATTCACACTGCATAAATTACGTGACAAATCTCTTGGGTTATTTTCATACCGACCAAAGTCACTTCTGTTGTAGTCGGAAGTGGCAACTGTCCATGGCTGTGTATTTTGATTAGACACCAAAAACCTTGTCTCCCAAATAGAATTTTTGAAGGCAACCAGGTTGAAATCACAATTTCTATAGAACGACAAATTTCGGACGCAGTGGACTGAATGCAAAGAATTGAGAACCAAAATTGAAGTGATGAATATTTTAAACTTCATTTTGGATAGATATAAATGGTTGTTGCTGGTTTTAATGGTTGGAAGTTGGCAGATGATTCAAAATAGTACAAATACACACAAGATATACAGTATAAAACACTGCCAAGTAATAAAATAATTGTTGGATATTTATGTTCTTCCGCTATTGATGGTTAATTAACCAGAAATAATTCCGTATACGTTTCTTGCGAATCAAATTTCAATGGTCGTTTAAATACTTTATAAACTTCATGAAAGAGAGATAGAGGTAACATATTTGCCCGATTAAAGTTATAGTCGGTATGCCGTAGCTGTTGAGCTTAAATTGCATAGGTATACACCACAAACACAACCAAACCATACAAAGCTCTATTAATATTTTTTTCTTCGGAATGGTCATGGCCATTCATGGCTATAGAGCATTCGATATTGATTATTGATCACTTTTAAGTAACAAGGTTGAACTAAACTCGATGATTTTATTTTTATGAATAACAAAGAATAGTATAATGTTGTGCAGGTGAGGGAAGGGTGATGATGATAAGTATTAAACATTAGTGTTCCTAAGCATGCACATAATTACCGATTTGAAAATTCCATTTAATTAAGTATAGTATGATATAATAACATAGCTTAACCACCAGACACAAGATGATCAAATTTTGTTTCAGTTACTCTTTGCAAAATAAGCTAAGGTCCTACGACTACCAGTACTACTACTAATAGTACTACCACTACTACCTTCCCTGTCCCTCGTTGCAGTCATCTCAGCAGCAGTATCAACCATCGGCCGTTTCTTGTTTCTCCAATTCTGTCCATCTTAAAGTGCCCCGTCGGTTCAGAAATCTCATCTTTTACTGTTTTACTCGTCGTATATTTAACTGCACTTTATATTATCTTTGTTTATCTCGTTTGCGTTTTACTAAAAGCTTCAGGACATTTTAAACATTCAATTTAATAATAGCAGAGTACCTACTACAAGACGAAAATCCTGCATTGAAAAAGAAACATACACATGGAGTGTTGCCGAGAGTTATTGTTGAAAAACGATCATTACTGCCAATCGACGAATAGAATAAGCACCTGAAATGTTTCTGAATAAAGTTTAAAATAATCCGATTCGTTTCGGCTCCCCTACGACGGCCTCTGTTTTGTGAATTTGACAATCAGTGGCGACCTGTGATGCGACAGATATCGACTCGGTTTTTCCACTGTGGTTTTTGGGCAATCCAAATCGAAGGTTACAAACATCAATGCTAATTGTAGTTGGACGTTCATTGAGGTAAGAAAACATTTCGTTAGACAGAGAAAGCCTCCCCAAACAAAACTGCCTCATCTTTCAGCCTCCATGGTACTATTTGTGATACTAGATAATGGCTGTAATTCCAATTCTGACAAATAGAACATGGCATGCCTGCACGAACATGCCTGCCGAACTCCCCGGGTTGAGATGACCAAAATAATATAATCGGATTTGTATAGATATGTATTAATTTCCAGAGCTGACTTAAGGTTCATCTTAAGAGAGAGTTCCAGGGGCACATGATACATATTTTTCTCGGGCAGGGTTGATCAAGGATGCTCACAGGCTTGCACATGCTGATCAACAATTGCCACCAGTGGGCATGGGCGGGTAGTGGCCGACCAAGGTGTGTCAGGGCAGGCAACTCCATGGGGACCGCTAGCGCCCGTAAGTACTCGTAGGCACAGGTCGGGCACACACAAAAACCAAAATTTCAGGCATTTTCTTTACCTTATCGTCTGCTTAACATTACAATTTTTTACTTTACATTACAATATTTTATCATGATCGCGACAATGTAACAAACCATTTTATCAGGACATAAGCTTGTTACATTGTCGCGGCAGTGTTAAAATGGATTGTTACTTTTTAGCGGCCACGATAATATTAGGCTTGTTACTTTGTAATGTTAAACAGACGATATATATTTACGAGTACATACAGGGGCCCGTGGGCAGCATAATGCCTGCCCGTGACACAACTTGGTCAGCCACTACCCGCCCGTGAAAATCGTTGATTAGCAAGTGCCCGCATGTACCAGCCCGTGAGCATTCTTGATCAATCTTTTCAAATATTGTAGGATTTTGATAAAGTTATACATTATTACTACTTAGAAATCAAACCAAATATTTTGAGCCTATTATACAAAGCATTGTATGGCTATGATTACTTAGGTTTTGTTTAAGGATAAGAGTGACCGAGGGATCAGATAGCCGAGTGCCAGAAAACCGGTGCGGTGACCACCTTTATTACGAACTTCCCAGTGTTACACAAATCCGTATTGCAAAAGCATATCGTCCTTTAAGGAACGAAAAAGCCAAAATCTATTTTTTCTGCTGCACGAAAAAGCAAATATACATTTTTTGTTTGGTGGCGGAAAAAGCCTAACTATATCGATTCGCTTGTTAGTGGATTTAGGCTAGTATTTCCTGCACCAAACAAAAAATGGATATAGGCTTATTCGTCCACCAAACAAAAAAAGGATTTTGGCTTTTTCGTTCCTTAAAGGACGATATCCTTATTCCTCTGTCCCTACTTTTGCAGCCTGCGTCTGTCTGCTGGTCGTGACCAACACTCATGGTCCTCAAAAGGCTTCCCCGTACCTTTAACAATCACAATAAATATTATTAAGGTGACTGGACTGGCTGTACACCACACCATTTTACACCTTATCCACAATCCCATTTCACGGTATTCGTGCATTCCGGATTTGTACATTTGTGACACTTGAGTCCTAATATTAAAAAAAATCAAACTTCGCTTCCTTACCAAAACAAAGAATTAGAAGAACCGTGTGCAGGAACTTCATTTTGATGCAATGTCAGCGATTTTAAAATCTCAAAGGTCTTTTAAGAATTATTGCGGAGAGCAGAAAATTCTTCACAAATCTACACCCACAATAGGTTGATGGACAGGGGCATTAGTTATTTATTTTTTGTTGAAATAGTAATAACCAATGAATACAGTAGAAACAGTCAATTAACTAGTATCTAATGCATTTTTGAGGAAAAAAATTTCACCGACATTCATTTTACTAATAAACGTGTTTTTACTGTATTCAATGATTTTACTATTTCAATAATAATGTTGTATATAATAAATAAATTAACATTTCCTAGTGCCCCTTTCAATCAACTGAATAACTCACCAAGGACATGTTGAGAGGGGGGCTTAACGGGCTGAAGCCTCCCCAAAATCCAAGAAAAAATAATTTTTTCTCAAAATAGCAAATTCGCGCTCCACGCGATTATTTGCCATTTTGAGACCATTTTTGACTCATCTTCTGGCGAAAATATATGACTTGTTAGCCCTCCCCGAAACTCACTTCTGTATACGTGCTTGTAACCCACTGTGTAATCAGAGCAAAATAGTGAAAATAAGCCAAATCATGCATATTTGGTGTAAAAGCGCAGGGCAATCTTACAGCAAACTGATGGGCAATTATGGCCGACTGTAGTCAAATTCGTACATAAAATAATTATGTAAACAGGTTTCTTATAAAGGTAGTGAAAATTTGAAAACCAGTGAAATAGACTGCGGGAATGAGCCTTAAGGGTTAAGGAAAGGAGGTAATTGGCAAGGGATGCAGATATAGTTCAGCCAAAGTGGACCAAAACTGTCAAAGATTTCATTCTAATGATTTACCGCAGCCTACTTCATTTTTTAGCATTATGAAAGATTCAGTATTTGTATCACCTTTACTATCTCTTACAATAAACAATATTCGCCCATCTCATCTCGGCTCTAAGCAAATATACACAACTGGGTTTTGAGGAGGGCTAAAATGAGATATATATTCGGGCGTAAAATTTTGACATCTTTTGACGAAAATGAGTCAAAAATGGCCTAATAATGAATAATTTTGCTATTTTGAGAAATATTTTACTTACCATTGCTGCTCATTTGTATAAAGGGAACCTCATATAAAGCGTATTGACTTAAATTAGTAATATAACTCCAATCTTAAATACAAAACCACACTGGCACAATGTAAGATATTATATAATATTATGATAAAATATTATTTTTAGTTAATGTACTTGTTAGATGTGTAACATCATTGGTTTATTTCCCTTAATTTTTCTTTTGTTTTCTGACATATTTTCTGGGACCACAAATTTTTTTAATAATAAACCTGATAATGAAAACAGTGATATAAAGGGCTCCTAGAAGTATTGCGAGGTAGGAAGCCAAGACGTCCCAGGAATGATACTGAATATAATTTAGCTTCCGAGAGGCAGACCGCAGATGTGGGGCACCTAATTGATTATATTTCAACAAATAATGCAATTAGACAAAAATGTTTAATATTATGTATATTTAAAACATTGTATCAAACGATAAGTTATTTGTTTCGCTATTATTTTTCGATTTAGAAAATCAGGATATTTCTTCATTTTCACCTTTATGGCGTAGGATGTACTCTATCCAATAGACACCTCGCCTAAGAGGATCATCAGGTTGATCTTTGAAAATTGTAGACAGTTTTTGTACATTGTTGCGATATCTGAAATAATAACATTAACGTAAATAATTAACTTCAACTATGCAATTATTGCTTGGTTAAACATGCGTTCCGATATTATTATATTAAATAAAAGTTAAATAATATGTAAATCTTCAAAATATACTTTGGATTGTTTAAAATTTCGTTGATTCCGTAGGACAACAGTTCTTCCGTTAATTCGTTCCATTCCAATTGGAAAATAATGTCATGAATCTTTGCTTGTCCTGCATTCATAGGTTGATCCCCGAACATAGGTAGGCCAAGTAGGGGAACCCCATGATAAATGGCTTCTTCGGTGCTTCCACCTCCACAGTGCGTGATAAACATTTTGATATTCGGATGACCCAGAAGATCTTGTTGGGGAAGCCATTTACTCAATTTGACATTCTTGGGGAGATCAGGCATCGTTTCAGACTCCCATTTCCACAGGACTTGTTGCTTCAATTTCGAAAAGACATTTATGAACAGTTTACGTCTTTCTTCGGGCATTTGGTCACCTCTAATAGCTGAACCCATACTGAAAAAGATGAAACCATCTTTGCCACTTTTAGCTACAAAATCCTCCAAATCCTGTAAAGAAGTATCGTTATTAAAATCTTTCCCCGATTCCCTTATACGATTTGATTTTGTAACTCGTACTTGGATTCTAATTCCAAAGACAATTACTATTAACCGTAGATATAGCAATTTTACATGAAGTTTAAATTTTAAAAAATTGATTTACTTTTGGTAGAGGTTTAGCTGGTCGTGAATGGATTCCTCCGACATTTACAACATCCGGGAGCAATGATTTAGGTTTGTTGATACTAAAATGCCCATTAGACAGTAATAGGGAGGTATTTGCAAGAATCTCTCGTACCGAAGGAATATCATCTCCCAACTTCTCCCGATAAATGGAGGCCATGTGTGGTTCGAACGAAAATCGCAAGATGGCTTCAAAAAATGCCGAAAATCCAAAGTTGACAAACCTTTGAAAGAAGTTCATTTCATCGGAATATCCCATGAAAACATTTGACGTGACTGAAGGTGGCGCATCTCCGCCGATTTTGGACAATAAAAACCCTGGTGCAGATGTTGGGTAGAACAACACAAGTGGGGCCTTAAGCCTGTAGACGATTCCCAATGCACAATCATTGAAAAGAGGCTGCATAAAAATAAGGTCGAACTTCTCTTTCAAAATGGCCATGACATGCGGGAGGTCGTAAGTCTTTCGGCAGATTTGTTCGAATTCTTGAAGCATGAAAAAGGGATTGGTCAAAGTGTTTGTTTGTTTTTTCTCGAAGAAATTATGCTTTCCCAGGGATACCTCTTCCAAATCAAATGTTAGAATTTCCTTCACATTTTTGATTTCCTTCATAGGCTTAACGGGTGACAGAATTGTTATTTCATGACCTCGATTCGCAAGTTCTTCAATCAGTCTCATGTAAGTGATTTTATGACTTTTACTCGAGAAAAATGTCAGTACCAGAATTTTATCGGTATGAACAACTTCAAAAAGTAAAGTAGAAGAAATTAACAACAGCAGAAATACTTGTTTCTTCATTTTGACCGTTTGAGAGAAGAAAAAATAACGAAAGTCACATGCACGCACATTAACTACAGTAGTTAAACTACTGCATCGAACAACACTTTTCAAATACTTACAGACACCATTTCAAACCAGCATTATTATCTCCAACTATTATCTTATACTAGTCCTCACGGTCCATGGTTTATCTACCAGTTTACCTTAACATCGTAGTTATCGTAATAATAAACCATGCCAAATGCATTTAAAAAAGTAGCGGAGATAATCATGATTAGAGACGCACATTACATTTTGTGAAGTATTTTTCCCATGATTTTTATCCTTGTAACCCTGTCTGACTTGACGTTGACCTGACCCGACGAATAACCTTTTGAGCGAATCATCTCATGACGTTCTACTATGTGTAGAATTAAAGTTATTTTGATTTTTGGTTTTTTAACCACCCACACAAACAAGGTAAGGGCGTATCTAATAATGCATATTTTGAAACTCGAATTAACTTTAACATGAGCTATTATACGACTTGATGACATACACAGAACTCCATTTTTAAGTTCCGAACCACGTCCAAAGGGTGTATCCGATTTTGACAATTTTCAAATTTTGACATTAATTTTTATCCCTAGATTACGCTTAAAAAATGAAGTTTGAGCTGGTTATATTAAACCATTCTATAATAGTTGTGATACCATAAGGACAGACAGAAGACCGACGGGCATTGGTATAATGCAGCTTCGCTACTTAATAATGGGAAACATTAAAAAAATTGTGTTAATAAAGATAAGATTACATTGAATAACCATACACCCAATGACATTTCACGCTTAAACTGTATAATATTTTATTATATATTATGAGGATGGCTACCAGCCCACTCCTCATGACGTCACCACCCAACTATCCACCTCAGCAACCCACCAATTTGCATAGTGCAGCGGAAAGACTACGCGAGGAGCTCCGTTTGACACACCAGTTGCTGGAGAACCTGGGACGGGGAGACTACGCCAGTTTTGTGTTCAATACATTTATTTCATTATTTTCTAAAGTTCATTTCTCATTCTAATTGATTATTCTTTGTGTGCAATAAATAATACATTGTGTTCCTGAACTTTCCTGTGGATCATCGGGCATTATTGGACTTTTCGGTATCACGGGTAACTTGAATCACACATATTATTTCATCATTTCTGGCATAAATAGAATAAAGGCGAACTAGGACCGCTCTACGTACAGCCTGATTGCTAATAATGTCCACACAGTCTAGGCTCTCTAGCTCCTAAACAGAGACTGCTACGAAAATGAGAGAACCACCGTTAGAAAAAGGAGAAAATTTCCTACAAAACAGACTATAAGGATAATTTTATTGACTCTAGTTTCAAGCTAGGCAATTTTATGAAATATGACAAAAGTAGCCTAAAATTGTATGTATTTGTCTGCAGTTGATGAGGTTGCTCATTTTACATGGTAAATTCTAAGCTTTTAACGCTGCTTAAAGTGGTGGATGTTCATCAAAGAGGTAATCATAACAATAAATCGGTAAAAATTTATTGTTATCAGCTTAGACATCAAAACGAAGATTTAAACACCACCCTAGTTGATTTGAGGTAAAGATCCCAGGTTTGCGGAACATTTTTTATTCCAAGTTAAATCTTGTTTGGAGGTGGTAAAAGAAAAGTTCTTCTATCAATCTGAAACGGATTCAAGCATTGATTTTCGTGAAAAATTAGCTCAAGTCAACCTTATTGGCTCCAATCCAAAAGACAGCTTCGTTGTTTAAATTATGAGGAAGTTTAAAGAAACAAAGATTTTTCTTGAAAATGAGCTACCCACTACAAACAATTTTTGTTGTCAATCCAAATCTGTATTTGAAGTGAAATGTGCAAAGACAAGAAAATGCAAATGGTCTGCTGCCCATTTCAACTGCATTACAGTTTTTGGTACCTTGAAGCTTGTTTAAAATTTGAGTTTAAGTTCAAAAGACTTTATCACCCCTATTAGGCAATTCAACCACAAAGTGATCTCTGGAAATTCAAATATTCATTGTAACAGATCTTTTAGCGAGTTTCAACCTCCAACTACTCTTTAAAACAGGTTTAAACCACTTCCAAAAAATCCCGAAACTTAGGAACAAAGATTCATTAAAAAAAGAATGTTGTGGAGAAATGAGGAATTTGACATGAAAATTTGGTATTTCACTTCCTGATTTTTAATTTTTTAAGTGGAAATCAATAAATTTGTCCTTATAGTCTGTTTTGTAGGAAATTTCCTCATCTTTCTAACGGTGGTTCTCTCATTTTCGTAGCAGCCTCCATTTAGGAGTTAGAGAGCTTAGACCGTGTGGACATAATTAGCAATCAGGGTGTATATGCGGACTGCATATTTCGTGAGCACTTGCGTCCACACCCTCATAAATTGTTGCCGAAACCCGACTTTATTTCTATTTTGTGCACTGAAATCGGTGAAATAATTATTTTCGGAGAAATAATATTGTCGTGTTTTACGAAGAATATTATTTGTCGAGTGTTTCTCGAAATTTAAGTGTAAATTTCCAAAAGCACGGGTCTTGTGCAGTTCGCCCCAAGTTAGGGAAAAACGGAATTTTGGGAATTTAATAATTTTAACGGAAAGAGCCCAATTTTATAATCATTTTGACATAATTTTTATTATAGAAAATGTAGAAATTTTGTAAAATTTTGAATCTTAAAGTTGAATTTTGTGCCTATGTATAGTGAAGAAATTGTAGGTTAAAACGACTCTTTTATTTTTAGTCATCGTATGCAAATTTGTAAGGCGCCAACTCGGTCTACATTACCTTTGTGTGCACGAGTACGACATCACAGGAACGACTTTAAGTATAGCAGAGATATCGGTCACAACTACATCAAGGTACGTATACATTAAACACATATCTAAGTAACCCCACCGTCTTGGTTATAGTGCATGTCCATAACACCACTGTGGGTATAGGACATTGGCGTGTGGCTCACGTAGTATACTTAGATAAGTACATTGGTCGAGGGATATCGAAGGTAGGTGTATCACCGAACCTTTCATCATCGGGTGTTCCCCACTATATACGTGTATCACGTAATATACAGTGACTCGAGTGTTTCTCGAAATTTGGTGTGTCACCAAATATACATATTCGTGTTGTGCGTCACATAGGACTTAGGCTTACTAGGGCACATATCTTCCTAATTTTATCAAATTTATGTAGATTTAACCATTTAACCTTTTGGGCATTTTTCTTTATTATGGGTACTTGCGTACTTTTACTATAATTATATTGACTTCATAGATAGACACACAAAAGCTAGTTCAAATTCTCATTAGCATAATAAGTAAATGAGTGATAGCGAGAAATCGGAAAGGAGGTCAAGACTTAACAGAAGGCACGATCCAGAGTTTCAAGCAGAAATACAAAGAAGGATACAAGCAAGACTTGAAAGGTATCGTAGGCGTCCCCGACAGGCTAACAGCAACTCACCTGGAGAGCAGGTTTCACAAGAATCAGAGAGTGATATACAAGAAATCATGGATAGGAATAATAATGCAGAGGGAAAGGCTGCGGATCAACAGAGGGGTCCCCAACAAAATAATTTGAATGCCGGTCCCCAACAAAATAATTTTAATGTAATCCCTCAGCAGAACATTTTGAATGTGGTCCCAGGCAATCACCTACCAGAGCATCTTCGTTTTAATTTACCTGAGGAGCAACAACGCTTGATAATTGAGCATTTCAGGCAACAAGAAAATGCAAATGGGCGCGTAATTGCCAATGCAAATGGTCGTGTCATTGCCAACGCAAATGGACGGCAGATCCCCAATGCCAATGGACAGGCGATCCCCAATGGAAATCAGTATATGCGTCATCCAGGACCTGGAAACCCTAACGTCCCTATGCCAAGGTATAACGTTTATGAGACAACAGCAGCTAATTGCCTGCAAGACATAGAAGCATACTACACTAGTCAGGGATATGCAAGAAACCAATGGCTGTATATGCTCTCTACCATTCTCATCAAGGAGAACAAAGCATGGTTCGAACATGTACGACAACCAGATTGGACTTGGGATGACTTCAAAAATGCTTTCATAGCAAAGTATGATACATGGCTGGAACGCAATAAGAGGATTCAGTACCTGATGTCGAAGACCCAAGGGGAGAAAGAAAACGTAGAGAAGATCGTTTGGGACATAGTACGGTTAGCAAGACAAGTTTTCCCTGATGAACCGGAGGCGGAGTCAATAAGGAGATGTAGGCAAGGCCTGTTACCGTGCATCAAGCTTGCAATGGGAGACATTGGAGCCTACACAGCAGTCAACCTTATTTTAAGAGCCAAAGTGGCAGTTGAAGACTTACGTGCACAGGATGCCAGGGAAGGCAAAGCAAATTCTTTAGCCCCTGATGCTGGTGTACAAGTTAGAGGTAACGGACAAAACAATGGACGAGGAAGACCCTTTAGAGGAAGTGGATCCTACAGAGGGAGAAACAATTATTTCCGTGGAAGAGGAAATTTCAGAGGAAACGGACGACAGAATTTCGGAGGTCAGGGCGAGAATCGCCAACAGACCAACCAGCAGAATCAACAGAATCAGCAATATCAACGGAATCAGCAGCAACAGAATCAACAACAGTATCAGTCACAGAATAATGGTACAAATCGCCAAGAACAACAAAGATCCCAAAATAATTGGCAAAATCAAAACTCTGGCCCAAGTACTTCAGGAAACAGGTCCCAGCAAAACTCTCAGGGCAGAGGAACCGGGCAACAACCACGCGAAGGGTCTGAATGTTATACCTGTGGAGAGTTTGGCCACAAAAGTCGCGATTGTCCCCAGAGAAGAGGCAGACTTATGGCTGTACAAGATGAAGATCAAAATTGGGTCGATGAATCCCAAGAATACTACCCTGAAGAAAATAATTCTTTAAACCAGTAACGGGGGAGGCAGAATAATTTCCTGATGCCTGTCTTCCCATAAAAGAAGAAGAACTAAACCAACGTTTATCAGCAGTTTCAGTATTTTTCAACGACACAGCTACAGTAACTCCTTCATATATCGATCCGGGTTCGGATTTTTCATTTATTCGGAAATCTTTTGCACAGAAAATTGCTAGAAGAATTGAAACGTGTCCCGTCAGACCACAAACTATGGCTGATGGACAGAAAGTTACTCCAATCGGCAAGTTAATTTTAGAAATTCAATTAGGCCATAAAAGGATTACTCATCGATTTTACGTTATGGAAAAATTGGATGTTCCCGTGTTGATTGGGAAAGATCTTATTATATCTTCACGTATGGTTTTAGACTACGAGGGAAATACGTTTTGGTTAAAGGACGATCCGAAACACCGAAATTATTCAATCATCAATCGAACACCGAGGAAATACCTATTTGCACTTAATTTTAATGAAGTAAGATCAGTAACGGAACAAGATATCCAGAAAATGTTTAAGGATCTATTAGACCAATATCCTACAGTAACTGGGAAAAATGTGCTCGGAAAAACAACTCTTATCGAACATTACATTGATGCACCTGATACACCTGTGTATACACCGTACAGAAGACCGGGTAGAAAAATAGCCGAAGAAATTCGACGACAAACCGAAGACCTTGTCAGGAAAGGATTGATTCGTCAGTCAACTTCTCCTTACAACTCTAACGTTGTCATGGCTCCCAAACACAACCGAGACTTACGAATGTGTGTCAGCTTCAAGAAAGTAAATAAAGTAACAAGAACAAACAGAACTCCGATGCACAACGGACAACATATCTTAAAGAGCTTACCGAAAGCAGCTTACTTTGGGTCGTATCGATCAACGATCAGGATTTTGGCAGATTCCAATGCATAAAGATAGTATCGGGAAGACAGCTTTCACAGTAGATGGCGTTCTATACGAATTTTTAGTAATGCCATTTGGATTTAAGAATGCACCAAAAACGTTTGTGGAACTCATGAACAAAGTTTTGGATGGACTCATCGGGAACTTCGCTTTCGTTTTTGTCGACGACATTATTATATTTTCACAAACTTTAGAAGAACACTACAAACACGTGCAGATTATCCTCGATAGATTGAAGCAAGCAAATTTGTCTATAAACAGAGAAAAATGCGAGTTTGCAAAGACTTCTATTACATTTTTGGGTCACGTAATCAGCGCTCAAGGTATTAGTATGGATCCGGAGAAGATCAGAGCAGTAAAGGAATATCCAGCTCCAAAGAATATACAAGAAGTTCGAAGATTCTTACGAAAAATTGGCTACTGTCAAGCGTTCATCCCACACTTCGCCACACTTGCAGAACCCTTAAACTCCTTGTTAAGGAAGAAGACGACTTGGTATTGGGGCAGTAGACAGCAGAAATCCTTTGAAACCTTAAAATCGTATATGTGCGAAAACACAATGCTCAACGGGATCGATTACGAATATCCAATCATTATAAAATGCGACGCATCTAGTATTGGACTAGGAGCTATTCTTACGCAGAACATCGACGGGAAAGAAAGAATCATTCAGTTTGCCAGCAAATTATTACGACAATCTGAGCTAAGTCTTCATGCTTGTGAAAAGGAACTCTTAGCAATCTTGTGGGCAGTAGAAAAGTTTTATGACTACATCTGGGGTGAAGACTTCTTCATTTTAACGGATAATAAAGCTGTTCAATATTTAAACGGAAACAAGGACTCAAACACCAAACTAGGAAGATGGTTACAACCTTATTTAGACAAGATTCGCCATATCTCAGGCAAGGAGAATGTGATAGCGGACGCGTTGTCGCGAGCTCCAGTGGAACCTACGGGAAATGAGTCTAATTTTGTCGATGAGGATCCGGATGTCATGTTCGTTCCATGTTTTGGATTACTATTTAAAGGTCCAGATCTTGCAACGATCAGAAAAGAACAGAAGACGGATGAAGAATGCAACAAGATTCTGAAGTCAGTAATGGGTAATTCGATGGCCACGAAGAACTCCCAGTACTGCTTCAAGGACAATCTACTCTATAGATTCATGGACTTGAATTGGAGAAGCGTGAATCGTTCAGCTCATGGTGAGGATCACCAGAGAGCGAATGCAGAAGAGGAACGAGTTGAGTTGAAGACTGCATCTGCTGAAGTTGCGCAATCAGCAGAAGAAGGCAGTAAACTTAGCATGGATGAGAAGCCAGGATGTTCGAAGAAATTGCTTAAGGAAGCTGCATCGAAGAAAGTAGTAAATTCTACAGATGACAGTAGGGTTAATGGCAAAACCGTTACTCCCAAGTTGGATAATAGTGTGCGGGAACCGAGTGCACGCGGTCACACTAAAAGCAAGAATAGCGAAAAAGTTGGTACTGGAGAAGCCAACACTGAACAGGAGAAGTCACAGAAATACTTACTTCCATTTATTCCGAAGAGTTTGAGGACACACGTGTTGTTTCAGTTTCATGATGTACCTGAAGCGTGTCATATGGGCATAAGGAAGACTTTACGTCGTGTGAGATCACAAGCGTACTGGCCCCATTTGGAGAAAGACGTGAGAGAATATGTGAAGTCTTGCGACACTTGCCAAAAAGTTAAAGCATCGCATCAACTGAAAGCAGGTTTGATGGGAATTTCGGACGTCGCACCGACCGTTTTTCATACACTATATGTGGATTTTCAAAGACCGTTCCCCACCAGTTCGGGAGGACGAGCGAATAAATATTTACTGGTAGTTCAAGACCAATTGTCAAAATGGGTTGAGTTGATCCCAATGAGAGCAGCGACTTCATCGCAGTTGAAGTATTGGCTGGAATGGATCTTTTGTCATTTTGGAGCCCCAAAAATACTTGTTTCAGATAATGGAGATCAATTTATGTCCAAGAAGTTGAAGAAGTTATGTAAAGACTGGAGTGTGGATCACAGGTTTACGAGTGTGTATCACCCGCAACCTAACCAGGTCGAAAGAGTGAATAGTACATTGAAGACTATGATTAAGTGTTTCATCGACAGTCAACAGTCTTCGTGGGATGAGCATCTGCAGTTCTTCGGACTCGGGTTACGTTCTGCTGTGCATGACACAACTCAAGTCAGCCCTGCTCTGCTTAACCTCGGAAGAGAGATTGCTTTACCATTCGATAGGACACTCATGGATTCAAGAGAAATTGATTTTGATGCTGCGAGGAAGAAGTTGGAAGAAGTCCCAGCTAAATTGTTGCAGATCATCAATTGGGTTAGAGACAACATTGTTGAAGCCCAAGTTGCGTATAAGGATGACTATGATCGCCATTATCGTCAAGTTTCCTATGCTGTGGAACAGCAAGTGTTAATAAGGAACCACGTACTTTCAGATGCGGCGCTGAACTTCTCCGCGAAGTTAGCCCCAGCGTGGAAGGGTCCGTTCATCATTAAGTCACAGATCACACCTGTCACTTATGAAATCTTTGACGAGAAGACAAAATCTTCGTTAGGGAAGAGAAACGTCTCGGATATAAAACCGTATTTCAAACGTTCGAAAAATTCTCCAAAACTTTACTTAAAAATGCCAAAACCACAAAAAAATGTTTCTGTTTCAAAAATTACCTCAAAATCAAGAAAGAAGCCAGAAGTTTCCTAGGGCGACTCTAATACTCTGCGCCCGAAAAGACATCAGTACGTCCCTGGACAGTACTCAAAATACTATCACTAACCATCTTCTTTTCTACTGTATATAGAAGTTTATTATAGGTTAAGTTAGTCTATTATTGTGTGTATCACATTCATACGGTGGTACGGATATCCTTCATCCGTACTTTCAATCTCAATCGGCATCATAACAGGACACATAAACAAAAACATGCATATACCAGCTAATTATTTAAATAAACACAGATAGACATACATCGGCGTGTTAGCCAACTGGTCACCACAACAATCTCCATTAGATAAGGGCAGCACTGCAACGTCAACCCACTGGGGTTACTACTCTAATAACAGTCAACTCACTGAGGTTACTACTCTAATACCAGTCAACCCACTGGGGTTACCACTATAATAGCAGTCAACCCACTGGGGTTACCACTATAATAGCAGTCAACCCACTGGGGTTTTTACTCTAATAACAGTCAACCCACTGGGGTTACCACTATAATAGCAGTCAACCCACTGGGGTTACTACTCTAATAACAGTCAACCCACTGGGGTTACCACTATAATAGCAGTCAACCCACTGGGGTTACCACTCTCACTCTAATAACAGTCAACCCACTGGGGTTACTACTCTAATAACAGTCAACCCACTGGGGTTACCACTCTAATAGCAGTCAACTCACTGAGGTTACCACTTATTAAGCAGTCAACCCACGGAGGTTACTACTCAAAACCAGTCAACCCACTGAGGTTACCATGTATTAAGCGTCAACCCATTGAGGTTACTACTTATAGCAGTCAACTCACTGGGGTTACCATCTTTTAACCGTCAACCCACGGTGTTAAAACCCGTGTACGTGTCAATACTATGCGGTTTTGCAGATATACACGTTATAATACAGTCACCATACTAAGTGCGTTTCCGGACTTAAGTGATAATTCAATATACTCAATACTTTCTTAATATCCACAGGATGTCAAGATACGTGAAAGACGGGCATCGTAACAACCTGCGGGAGCGCAATACTAAGGGTGTGTTCACCCGAAAGTCAACTGGAAGCGTAGCCGCCAAGCAAGATTTGTTCGGGGATCATGCATTTAAGCTTCCGTACGATCCGGAGGACAAATATCATGTGAAGGTCAGGAAAGCTTCACATCAATTGGGAGTTTGTCTCAAGAGATCTCAAGAAGAGAATCCAGAGTATCTTAACGAAAGACGTTACCTGAACCGTCAAGACGAATTTCCGGTTTCAAGAAATCCGAATGCCGACATCATCAGAAATTGGAGACCGACAAAAACTATGCTTAGACCTAACCAGAATCGGTTGGCCATACACTGTTCGTCAACGACAACAATAGAGCAGAAGACTTATACCGCAGATTGAAAAATGTGACAGTTTTTGCCTTTGACCTGGAGAACCACGACACTCATTCGTTTCACGGAATGACGGCATTAATCCAAATCTCAACCATGGGGAAGACTTACCTCATTGACCCCTTTGCACCCGGAATGACCAAGTTTATCGTGAAACGTCTCAAACCAATTTTTGAAAGCCCGGATGTCATCAAAATAGCTCATGGCGCATCCAATGACATTCGACATCTTCAAAGAGACTACCAAATTTTCACCGTTGGACTCATTGACACCCAACACTTGTACTTCAAGATCGTCGGCGGAAGCGAAAACGTCGCTTTTGACACTATGGTCCGAACGATTCTAAAGGAACCTACGTTTACTTCGGATCATCTCTGCACCTACTCTGACTGGAGGAAGCGACCACTTCATGATAGACAGAGGAAGTATGCGGCAACAGACAGTGCTAAACTTATGGAAGTTTGGGCAAAATGTTACCATCATATTGATGACACAGTTGAAGGACGGGACATCATAAAGAAGTCCAACAAGACTGCTAACGTGATCTACAGTCATAGAAAAGCCCCCAATCCGAAAGCAGATCCTGAGTTCGAGAAGTTTTCATCGAAGCAGAAGGAACTACTAGTAGACCTATACGAATGGAGGCGAGACATGGCAAAATCTTTAGATGAGAGCGAGCTCAATCTTATTTCGTCATACACTTTGCGGACATTGGTACAGAAGAATCCTAAATCCTTCGAGGAAGTGGCAAAAATTCTAGATCCATTCACGGATGTTTTAATTCTTCCATACCGCCAACATATAGTAGACATCTTTACTGAAGACACAGTTATCGAGAATCAGCCGGCGGGACATACTACACTTGGACCCCCATTATCAGACGACGAGGATAGTGATATCGAGTACTACGAGATAGTCAGCGACGACGAAGCCATCATCATGACGAATGCTCCAAAATTCTTTGCAGCGGATCCCCAGGAAGAATAATGGGAAGACGACGTCTTACGCGTCGACGCACCGGACAATGAATTCGCAACCCCACCAAGAGAGAAAGTTGGAGAAAATACTTCTGATCAGCCACGAACAGTACCCCCAAATGTCAACAGTCACAACGACTTAAACCCACCAAGGAGACCAGATCAACCGGAAACTGATCAAGTACTAAATGGACACGGAGATCTCTCAACAGTAAAATGTAGTAGGTGTCAACTCAAAGGCCATCTAGGGAAGAATTGCCCGAATAAGAGGAACCGGAAGGCCAAATTAGCTCATCTGAAGGAAGAACATCCAGAAGCCTATCAGAAGCAACTCTTGAAAGAGAAACTCTACAGGAAAAACCAGGAGATCAAGAGACTTAGGAAGAAGTTACAGCAGAACCATGGACAGAATGGTCCTTCGACATCTAGAGGAACCAGACCGGATAGCAATATACGAGGAAATAGGATGGGACTACAGAAAGAAAGTCAGCCGTCAAGGATGCCAGAGTATCGTACGAGACCAAGGGAAGAGTATTACCATAGGAGGACTTACACGGAGACAACAAAGGATCTCGGACGACACCATTTTCCTGCGTATGACCAGCGGTTTCGATCCGACACCCGCACAGTGAGGGGGGGATCGAAGTGGGGGAGGATATGAGGATGGCTACCAGCCCACTCCTCATGACGTCACCACCCAACTATCCACCTCAGCAACCCACCAATTTGCATAGTGCAGCGGAAAGACTACGCGAGGAGCTCCGTTTGACACACCAGTTGCTGGAGAACCTGGGACGGGGAGACTACGCCAGTTTTGTGTTCAATACATTTATTTCATTATTTTCTAAAGTTCATTTCTCATTCTAATTGATTATTCTTTGTGTGCAATAAATAATACATTGTGTTCCTGAACTTTCCTGTGGATCATCGGGCATTATTGGACTTTTCGGTATCACGGGTAACTTGAATCACACATATTATTTCATCATTTCTGGCATAAATAGAATAAAGGCGAACTAGGACCGCTCTACGTATATGCGGACTGCATATTTCGTGAGCACTTGCGTCCACACCCTCATAATATATGAGTGGAACATGTGCTTACCGAATGGCATATTTGCACCATCATTGCCATAGCTGTATAATATTATGCATTTGATGGCAGAACCCAGGCAAGTTCAGAAGTTTGTGTGGAGTTCTATTGAATTCTTAATGAATTTCTAAAAATTTGGTTTAATTTCGGAAAATTCAAATATTTCCCAGAGTGTAGTTCTTTTGTTTTGTGCAATAAGCGCTTGCGCATTTCTGGGCTCTACCTATCAGACATACATACGTAGGTATATAGATAGATACAAGTATATAATATGTAGGTTAAATTTCTTTATCTCAGACTGTAGTTATAATATTAATAGGATTATGTCTATATCCGCCTTTACAGAGTTGTGGGTCGGGTTTTTTAAAGCTTACATCTAAAGTTTTCGCTATATAGCGGTGTTTCACACCACTTAATAAACAGGTCATTTATTATTTATTACATTATTACATTTATTATTTTTATATTTATTAGCTTAGGTCAAAAAAGAGGTAGCAATGGCTAAAAAAGGGTGGCTGCAAAATTACCATTTTGCAAAAAACCTGAAGCTTTTTTCTTAGCGTTGCAACAGTTGCAATAAAGTTTTAGAGGAACTTTTGTGCACCTTTTGCGACAGTCTAACCGAAAAAAGGGAGTTATTAGCAAGCAATGTGACTTTGAAGATTAATTGTCGATTCCTATCATCATTGGTTTATTTCCCTTAATTTTTCTTTTGTTTTCTGACATTTTTTCTGGAACCACAAACTTTTCTAATGATAAACTTTATAATAGAAACAGTTATATAAAGGGCTCCTAGAAGTATTGCCAGGTAGGAAGCCAACACATCCAAGGAATGATACTGAATATAATTTAGTTTCCGAGCGGCAGACCGAAGATGTGGTGCACCTATTCGAATAATAATCGATAAAAAATTTATTTAGACATATAATATTTATAAGCTTTGTATCTACATTATTCTTGTATTCGGCATACTTACATAAATTAAAAAGCAAGTATCTTGAAAACATTTTATTTTATTGAACTGACAATTTAATTATTTTTAACGGTGTCGAATATTACGTATAACTATATAGTAACCAATAAAAGGGGCTCTTTTGATTTTTAGTAAAAATCGTTATGGTAATATTTGTAACTTTTGCTTTTTTGTAATAAAATTGTTGTTAAAATTGCTTGGTACATTACTACTAATTGCTACTGCTTTATGCCAAAAGATGGCCAGAAAACGGAAAGGTTACCTTAGGTTGCCTATAGCACATTTATTTAAAAAAATTAAATTGTTGTGTAATGTGCAATCAATCACATCTTTAAGAAATGTAACACTTTTTTACGCTATTACTTTCAACTTAGAAACTTAGTTTTACATATTTAATATTTACCTTTATGACGTAGAACGTATTCAATCCAAAATACTCCTCGCTTAAGGGGATCGTCAGGTTGATCTTTGAAAATAGCAGACAGTTTTTTTACGTTGTTTCGATATCTGAAATAATAAAATTAACGTTATTAACTATGCAGCTAATTGATGTGTTTAAAAATGCGTTCCGACATTATTATATTACATAAAATATATTACGTAGGATTATTTAGAAGTTCGTTGATTCCATTGGACAAAGTTTCTTCCGTTAAGTCGTTCCACTCCAATTGGAAAATAAATTCATGAATCTTTGCTTGCGCTGCATTCATAGGTTGATCCCCAAACATAGGTAGGCCAAGTAGGGGAACCCCATGATAAATGGCTTCTTCGGTGCTTCCACCTCCACAGTGAGTAATGAACATTTTGATATTCAGATGACCCAGAAGATCTTGTTGGGGAAGCCATTTACTCAATTTGACATTCTTGGGGAGATCAGGCATCGTTTCAGACTCCCATTTCCATAGAACTTGTTGCTTCAATTTCGAAAAAACATTTATGAACAGTTTACGCCTTTCTTCAGGCATTTGGTCACCTCTAATAGCTGAACCCATACTAAAAAAGATGAAACCATCTTTGCCACTTTTAGCTACGAAATCCTCCAAATCCTGTTTATAAAACAAATGTTAACATTAAAAAGTCTTCCTCCAATTCCCTTCCAATTAATGGTTAATTATTGATACCCAATTTGGTATTTTAACTCGTAATTGAATTCCAATCTGAAAGCCAATTATTCTTAGTACAAGAATCTTAAGCGTACAGGAACTTTAAAACCAAATAAATGTTGACATTTATGTGACTTACTTTTGGTAGAGGTTTAGCTGGTCGTGAATGGATTCCTCCGACATCGACAACATCCGGGAGCAAAGCTTTGGGTTTGGTGACACTAAAATGGCCATTAGACAACACTAGAGATGTATTTGCAATAATCTCTCGTACCGAAGGAATATCATCTCCTAACTTCTCGCGATAAATGGAGGCCATGTATGGTTCGTAAGAGAATCGCAATATGGCCTCAAAAAAGGCTGAAAAGCCAAAGTTGATAAATCTCTGATAAAAATTCATTTCATCGGAATATCCCAAGAAAATATTTGGCGTGACTGAAGGCGGCGCATCTCCTCCGATTTTGGACAGCAAAAATCCAGGAGCAGACGTTGGGAAGAATAACACGAGTGGGGCTTTGAGTTTGTAGACGATTCCCAATGCGCAATCATTGAAAAGAGGCTGCATGAAAACAAGATCGAACTTCTCTTTCAAAATGGCCATGACATGGGGGAGATCGTAGGACATTCTGCAGATTTGTCCGAATTCTTGAAGCATGAAAAAGGGATTAGTCAAGTTGTTTGATTGTTTCTTCTCAAAGAAATTGTATTTGTCTTTGAATTCCTCTTCCATATCAAATGTTAGAATTTCCTTCACATTTTTAATTTCCTTCATAGGCTTAACTGGTGACAGAATTGTTATTTCATGACCTCGATTCGCAAGTTCTTCAATCAGCCCCATGTAAGTGATTTTGTGACTTTTACTCGAGAAAAATGTCAGTACCAGAATTTTATCGGTATGAACAACTTTAAATAGTAAAGTTGAAGAAATTAACAACAGCAGAAATATTTGTTTCTTCATTTTGACCGTTTGAGAGAAGAAAAAGTACCGAAAGTCACATGCACGTAAAATAACGTCTGCTCCAAACAAAACTTCAAAGTTGTTTAGTCAAAGAATAGACAATTAGGGCATATTATCTCAAAATTATTATCGCTTACTAGTCCTCATGGTTTATCTAACAGTTCACAGACATCATAATAATAAGCCACATCAAATGCATTTAAAAAAGTAGCGGAGATAATCATGATTAGGATTAGGGGTGTTGCATTACATTTTGCGACGTATTTTTCCCATACTTTACCATTGTGAGTCTGTATGACTTGACGCTAACCTGGCCCAACGAATTTCTGAGCGAATTATTTCATGACGTTTTACAATGTGCAGAATTAAAGTTACATTCATTTTTGGTTTTTTAACCACGCACCCTAGCAAGGGGTGTGTCTGATATTGCCCATTTTCAAACTCGAAATCACTTTGTCCATACATTACGTATAGGAAGTTTGAACTGGCATCTTTACTCGTTCTTGGGTTATCGTGCACATGTTAACAGGCGAACAGATTGGTCATTCCCATTAAGGAGCTCCGCTTGTTAATAGACAGTATTATTTACTACAGTTATAATATTGTTTATGTAATTGGCCTTATCCAATATCTCTATATATAATCGCAGACTTCAATAAATTTACCTGTCTATATATATATATATATATGTATATGTACGTGTGGTAGGGAGAATCTAGGGAACCTGCATATATTACGTAACGCAAATCCTCCCCCCCCTCGATGTGTAACGCAAGTGCTGACTGCAACACTTTTGGGTATCTCCTCCTCCCATCAACTGCACACGTAATATATGCAGGCTCCTTGAAAGCAAAAAAGCAAAATGCGCAAGCCCAATTCCTCTAAACCAACGAAATGAGTCGTTTCACGTTTCACATTATTATTATAACGTCTAAATAAAAATAGAAATTTACATAAGAAGGTTGAATGGTGAGTGGGGATCGAATGGAAATGATTAGCGAAAGGGAACATTTCGTAATGATCGTAATGTGCGTATTAAATAGCATTTCAAAACTTCTAATCCAAAGTGGTTCTGCTATAATATCGACATACTTATTCAACATTTATTAATGGAGCTGGGTTGACTTCTTACAACCCTCTTAATTATTTTGTGTCAGTTGGGATATCTTTTTGTAGAATTAATAAATAACAGTACTGGGAGCCACTATTTATTCTTTAAAAATATTTATTCGTAAGTTGACTCATGGGGTTTGTACATTTTTCCAAAATCCTAGAGGGAATCTTATTATTTCGATTTTACAAGGAAGCTTTTTGGTAACTTTGTGGGAGTTTTTTCGAAAATAGTCTTTCATTGTTCCCTGTATTTGATGCTACGATCTACAGTTAATAGTATTAATTTAAATGTACTTTGCATTTACAAAGTTAACATAACAACCTAATGGGATGTTTTCGAAATTGTTTTTATTACTGCGTTGGGTGGCCTGGTGAATTTGTCTTGAGTGCTAGATTTGCCGCTTAGCTGGGTTCACTAGTTTAAAATTAAAATTGGTTAAGCAGAAATAAATATTTATGTGTCTGAATGTGCTGCGTGTATAAAAAACCATTTTCAATTCGATGTTGAAAAGTAGCGGAGATTACACCAATTTTTAGATTTTTACCCTCTTCCTCAAGTCAGTATATGTAAACAATTATTTAGTCATGAGCTATTAAATTACTTTCTTTGATGACATACACAGAAGTCCATTTTTAAGTTTCGAACCACGCCCACAAGCAAAGGGTGTGTCCGATTTTGACCATTTTCAAATTTGACATTAGTTTTTATTTCTATGTTACGCATACAAACAGACGGACGGCCATTCCTATAAAGCGGTTCTGCTACTTAATAATGGGAAACATTAAAAATTTGTGTTGTTAAAGATAAGATTACATTGAATAACCGTATACAACCGATGACACTTCACGCTTAAACTATACAATATTTTATTATGAGGGGAACGTGTGTTTGCCGAATGACATATTTGCGTCATCATAGCTGTATACACATTTTCATTTGAATATTTAAGACATGGAAGAACCCAGGCAAGGGCAGTTCAGAAGTTTGTATGGAGTTCTATTGTGTTCTTTTTGGATTCCAAAAAAATTGGTTTACCTTCTTTTGAACAAATTATAATAATATATACTGTCAGTGTACACAATTTACTACTTATTACGCCTTTTTATTATCACAGCGCACAGTAGTAAAATGCTCTTAGCAGTAAAACTGCATATAATGGTAAAAATGGTAAATTTTAGCGATTTATTAGTCAGATTAGTACAGTTACACAGCGTATTTCAATATAAACTTTAAAACTTTATTTTCTATGAAATATTTCCAATTAGCCTCTTAATTAATCGAATCAATCGTCCCAAAAGGAACTAATCAATCCACTTTTCGTTTTATGTACGAAATAGATTCATTTTCCGTGTTAGTGGATTGAGTAACTTTTTGCAAAAGTTAAATTCCCTCTAAGAAAGCTTCAGTTTCAACTTCATCACGAATCTTACTCTTTTTTAATAAATAAACAGCTTAACATTTATTATTTTTATTAGCTTAAGTCAGAAAAGAGGTGAAAACAGTGGAGGGTGGCTAAAAATTTTCCATTTTGTAGAAAACTCAAATGTTTTTTTCTTAGTGTTGCAACTCTTGCGGTCAGTCAGTTATAGAGGGACTTCAACTTTTATGCACCCTTTGCGACAATCTAACCGAAAAAAGGAATTCACAAGCAATGTGACCAGAGAGTATTTCGTCGATTCCAATCATCATTGTTTTATTTCCCTTAATTTTTCTTTTGTTTTCTGGCTTGTTTTCTAGAACCACAAACTTTTCTAATTATGAACTTGACAACAGAAATAGTTATATAAAGAGCTCCTAGAAGTATTGCCAGGTAGGAAGCCAAGACGTCCCAGGAATGATACTGAATATAATTTAGCTTCCGAGCGGCAGACCGAAGATGTGGTGCACCTAATTGAATATTTATCGATAAAAAATGTATTTAGACATTATATTTATAAGATTGTATCCGAACACATTATTGTAGTCGACATTATTATATGTAAAGTATATATGAAAACAATTTATTTTTATTGAACTTATAATTTTATTATTTTCCCTTGTGTTTTTTGAAACCGTATATTTAGAAATAAAAAAAATGATAATAGTAATATTTGACACTTCAGATTTTTTGTAAAAAAAATGCTATTGAAATTGCTAGGTATACTACTATACTAATTAATACTGCTTTACGGATAGATGGCCAAAAAATAAATATATTACTTAAGGTTGCCTGGTACATATATTATATTATAACGTTAAAAATATTTTTTTTATTCCTTGTTGTGTATTTAACCATATATTTAAATATGTAAACCGTTTTTTGTTTTTGTATTTTACTATTATTTCCAATTTAGAAAAATTATATGTATTTATTTATTATTTACCTTTATGACGTAGGACGTACTCAATCCAAAAGACACCTCGCTTAAGAGGATCATCAGGTTGATCTTTGAAAATTGTAGACAATTTTTGTACATTGATTCGATATCTGAAATAATAACATTAACGTAAATAATTAATTTTAACTATGCAATTATTGCTTGGTTAAAAATGTGTTCCGAAATTATTATATTAAATAAAACTTAAATATGTAAATCTTCATAATATACTTTGGATTATTTAGAAGTTCGTTAATTCCATTGGATAAAGTTTCTTCCGTTAAGTCGTTCCACTCCAATTGGAAAATAAATTCATGAATCTCTGCTTGCGCTGCATTCATAGGTTGATCCCCAAACATAGGTAGGCCAAGTAGGGGAACCCCATGATAAATGGCTTCTTCGGTGCTTCCTCCTCCACAGTGAGTAATGAACATTTTGATATTGGGATGACCCAGAAGATCTTGTTGGGGAAGCCATTTACTCAATTTGACATTCTTGGGGAGATCAGGCATCGTTTCAGACTCCCATTTCCATAGGACTTGTTGCTTCAATTTCGAAAAGACATTTATGAACAGTTTACGCCTGTCTTCGGGCATTTGGTCACCTCTAATAGCTGAACCCATACTGAAAAGGATGAAACCATCTTTGCCACTTTTAACTACGAAATCCTCCAAATCCTGTGTAAAAGAAATATCAACATTAAAGCCTTTCCTTAATTGCCTTCCAATTAACGGCTAACTATTACCCAATGGATACTTATAAAGTAGAATTTTTTTCTATTTGTTCATTAATTAATGCCAATAATTATTAACGTATGTAAGTATATAAAACTTCAAAATCGATCGAAAATAAACTGTAAAGTCAAAAAATGTTGACTTACTTTTGGTAGCGGTTTAGCTGGTCGTGAATGAATTCCTCCGACATCGACAACATCCGGGAGCAATGCTTTGGGTTTGCTGATACTAAAATGCCCATTGGACAACACTAATGATGTATTTGCAAGAATCTCTCGTACCGAAGGAATGTCATCTCCCAACTTCTCCCGATAAATGGAGGCCATGTATGGTTCGTAAGAGAGTCGCAATATGGCTTCAAAAAATGTCGAAAATCCAAAGTTGACAAATCTCTGATAAAAATTCATTTCATCGGAATATCCCAAGAAAATATTTGGCGTGACAGAAGGCGGCGCATCTCCGCCGATTTTGGACAGTAAAAATCCCGGTGCAGATGTTGGGAGGAACAGCACAAGTGGGGCTTTGAGTCTATAGACGATTCCCAATGCACAATCATTGAAAAGAGGCTGCATGAAAACAAGATCAAACTTCTCTTTCAAAATGGCCATGACATGCGGAAGTTCGTAGGACTTTCGGCAGAAGTCTGCGAATTCTTGAAGCATGAAAAAGGGATTGGTCATGTTGTTTGATTGTTTCTTCTCAAATAAATTGTATTTGTCTTTGAATTCCTCTTCTATATCAAATGTTAGAATTTCCTTTACATTTTTGATTTCCTTCATAGGCTTCACTGGTGACAGAATTGTTATTTCGTGGCCTCGATTCGCAAGTTCTTCAATCAGGCCCATATAAGTGATTTTATGACTTTTACTCGAGAAAAATGTTAATACTAAAATTTTATCGGCATGAACAACTTCAAATAGTAAAGTAGAAGAAATTAACAACAGCAGAAATATTTGGTTCTTCATTTTGACCGTTTGAGATGAGAAAAAATAACGAATGTTTTATGAGCGTTAACTTCTCTACTGAAAAACACTTTTCAAACACCTCAAAGTTCTTTAGTCAAAGAATATGCAATGAAACTATTATTTATCTCCTATTAATCCTCAAGGTTTATCCACTATTTATTCACTTAAACATCATAATAGTATTACTTATTGCAGTCATAAATATATAGATTGTGTACCTGGCCTTATCGAATAGGTAAAATTAATATTGATGAAATGGAATGAAATAAATATTTATATATGTATCTATACTGTATGTAATTCTGTATTAATGGAAACATTCAATATTAAAACCCATTTTAAAAGATAAGATTACATTGAATAACTACACAACCGATGACTTTTCACACTGAAACTACAATATTATGAGTGAATCATGTGCTTGCCGAAGGACATTTGCACCATAGGAATATTTAAGACATGGCAAAACCCAGGTTCAGAAGTTTTTGTGGAGTTGGATAGACGGACCATCAACAGTTGCCCTGAAGCGAATGTCCATGAATCAAAGTGCATTGTCAGTGCTGCTGGAGTCTGGCTTTCCTAATTATCTATAATTATGTGTACTTGCCTATATAATAAGTATAACCTATATTTATTATATGAAACCCAACAACAATATCAATATCAACCACGGAATGTAGATAATAATGTTTGCCCTGTCCTGTAGAACATGTTTTCCTATTAAAAAGCTTGTACAATGCATATTTAGTTATTATAACTCTGACTTTATGCATATAAATCATTGAAATCCTGTACATTTACAATTAACGATTTCATTTATGTATTCCAACGCACACCTTCATGTACTGTATACTTTAGGATACATAAGTGAAAACTTTAATACTTGAACGCTGACCGCATTTATCAACTGCTTTTCCTTTCCTCGTACATACTTAATTATAACTTTACAACTTGTATAAAGAATACCACGTTTTCTAATTCCATGAAAATATATTATCATTTGTTCGTGCTCTGCTGCAGCTTGAAATATTTATAATAATAGAAGTAATACCAATATTCATTTTATAATCGATATATAAGCTGGTAAGTTAAATTAGAAACGAAGTGCTTGGAGTGCAATATGAAAATGGATACAGAGTGAAGTTGTTATTATTATTATTAACTATTTGAATAATTATATAGCGCATTCGTTCGTTGAGCTTTGGTAGATCTAGATTCTACAGTAACACTTTCCAAACGTAATCTGCCTGCCTGGATCCTATAACGTTAGGGTTTGTTTAATCATTCATACCTTCCATATATTTCATAATAATTTAATAACCATACATCAATTAAAGGCTTGTGTATAAACAATTTCAAATGGATACAATAAAATAGTAAATGAAGTCATGTATCAAAATATTTAATACGAGAAATCGTACAGTTCATACTAATACATAGTCAGGAAGACAAGCAATAATTCAAATAGAATTCATTTAAAACCTGTCTAATGCTTTAGCAATGAAAAGCTGAACATTTTTTGGATCATATGCTGAGAAGGAATTGACAAAACTCGCATTGAACTGAGTACGTGTCAATCGTATGGCAATAGTTAATTTCTATAGTGGAAAGGTGTGCAACGCATTTGCCAATGTGGATTGTAGTAGTTGTTAATTTGCATCAAAATATATTATTACAAATTATTGTCATTTTTTGTGGTTAAACAGATTAATGTCATTCATTCTCAGAAAATTTATCAAATTTGTTTCAAAGACAATGGTTCACAAATAATTCCAATAATTAAAAGATATTCTGTGCGTATTTAGTTGTCTAGACCATTTTGTCATTCCGCATGGGTTAACACATAACGAAAATTATATTTTACATTATACTGTCTTAGTAATAGAATTTTTTCCCACAATAACACCAAACCCCAAATGAAATTATAAGTAGGTAATTAAAACAAAAAATAATTCTAAGAAAGATTTTTATTAATTGCTTTTTTGTTTCAAAGAATTCTTAGAAGATCTGTTACATTGGTTTACTTTTTTAAAGATAAACCTAAAGGTGGAGATGAGTATGGATACCGTGCCACAGAAGATTATCAAATAGGTTGCCAAAACGTCCCAGGAATGATATTGAAAATAGTTTAATTTCCGGGAAGCGGAGCGTAAATGGGGTGCACCTAAAAATAGAAATAATATTGAATAAATACACAGATAAACGGAGATTCTCAAGACCAAATTTTTTTGTGTACGTAAAAGTCAGTATCTGAATTATTGTTAGAAATATTTAACTCTACTCAAGACACAAAAATTATACTTTACCTTTATGACGCATAATATATTCTACCCAATAGACACCTCTTTGAAGAGGATCATCTGGTTGATCCTTAAAAATTGTAGACAGCCTTTTGACGTTGCTTCGATATCTGAAAACAAAATTTACCTAATTAAACCCCAGAAAACTATCTAAATATATTATTTGTGGTAATAAATAAAAGACTTAAGATTACTTCGGATCATTTAAAATGTCGTTAATTCCATTGAATAATTTTTCTTCGTTGATATCGTTCCAATCCAAAGTGATAATAATTCCATTTATTTCGGCTTGCTGTGCGTTCTCAGGCTGATCTCCAAACATAGGTAAACCGAGAAGAGGTACTCCATGATAAATGGCTTCTTCAGTGCTTCCACCTCCACAGTGAGTGATAAACATTTTAATATTCGAATGACCTAGAATATCCTGCTGGGGAAGCCATTTACTCAATTTGACATTTTTAGGAAGGTCAGGCATCGTTTCAGACTCCCATTTCCATAAGACTTGTTGCTTCAGCTTGGAAAATACATTCACAAACATTTTTCGCTTTTTCTCCGGCATTTGGGTAGCAGTGATAGCTGAGCCCATGCTGAAGAGAATGAAACCATCTTTGCCACTTTTAGTAACAAAATCCTCCAAATCCTAATTTAAATTTTTACAAAATATTATATCAAATTTTTATTTAAAAATGCCCAATTATAATTTAAATATCTTAACCCTTTTTTAAAATAATGTGATTTAAAATTAATTTTGATAAAAATACCTTTGGAAGAGGTTTAGCAGGTTTTGAATGGATTCCTCCGACATCGACAACATCTGGAAGATATGCTTTAGGGTAATTAATGCTAAAATGGCCATTGGACAAAACCAAAGATGTATTTGCAAGAATCTCTCGTACCGTGGGAATATCATCTCCCAAGTATTGGCGATAAATTGAGGTCATGTATGGTTCGTAGTAGAATCGAAGTACAGCGTCAAAAAATACAGAATATCCAAAGTTGACGAATCTTTGAGAAAATGTCATTTCATCTGAATATCCCAAAAACAAATTCGGAGAAACTGATGCTGGCAAATCTCCTCCAATCTTCGACAGTAAGAATCCTGGCACAGTGACGGGGAAGAATAGCACAAGAGGAGCTTTGAGTCTGTAAACAAGTCCCAGGGCACAATCGTTGAATAAAGGCTGCATAAAAATAAGATCAAACTTCTCCTTCAAAATATCCATGACTTGAGGTAGCTGATAAGATATATGGCAGACTTCTCCAAACATATCAGGAGTAAAAATTGGATTTGTATTTGGATTCGACTGTTTCTGTTCAAAGGCATTGAATTTCTCACTCATGGTTTTTTCAAAGTTATACGTAAATATTTCTTTCACGTTTTTGATGTCCTTTGTCGGCTTAATAGGAGAAAGAATTGTTATTTCGTGACCTTGATTCGCAAGTTCTTCAATCAATCCCATGTAAGTGATTTTATGGCTTTTACTCGATACAAATGTCAGTACCAAAATTTTGTCAGCATGGACTTCTGACAAAAGGCAAGTAGAAATTAATAAAATTAATAAAATTATTTTTGGTTCCATTTTGATTCACAAATTGATTTTGTTTAACAATTTTGAGACAGCGGTGACAATAACAACGTAGTACTTGGTAATTCAAAATGAAACTAGAGTATGATTTAAGACATCACACTCAATATCTTTTCCCTGCGTAAAGTTCATGTATTATTTACCAACAAATATTATTATCAGCCAATGCTACCAACACTTTGTCCTTTCTTACTAAACCTACGCAAATGATGTTTGAGCCATGTCTCATTATGTCCACACTAAGTCTTGATAGGGGAAATACAATAGTAATCATCTGACTACATGAACATTGAAAACAGAACTAGTACTAACCAGTAGCAGTAATCTCTCTTTCTTACACATTCTTCACAACTTTAATTACCTACCTATATAATTGCATAATAATATCCAAAATTTAATAACTCTGGAACAAAACTTCAAAAATTAATTTTGAATCAATTGAATGTTTCTAAATGATTTCCACAAGCATTGAAAATCAATAATCCATTGTCACCTGCAATAAATTCTGCAAGCTATTCGATCTCAGTGAGAATCCAAAAGTTTCGAAGGGAGTTTTCCGCAATTGTACGGAGGAGCATAAACAGATTTTCTTTTTAACCTGCAATATATCGATTGCTATTGCCTTTCTTCTAGTATGCTGCATAATAAGATTAGAATTTTGTATTTCTACAGAAGTCATTTTATCAGACATGTTAAATGGAAGCTTTTGAAGTTAAGCGTGTTACAAAAACACTTAAACACGGTATTACAACTATTTTTGCCTTAACAGTCATATAAAATTGATACATTAAAAAAATTGAAGGTTTGCAATAATGCAATCCTATTTATATTGACAGCTTTTCAAGTACGAGTGCAGCAATTAGTTTGTATTTTACTGTGCAATGCAATGTGTATACAAAGATAATGTACAAAATCCTTCCATTTATATCTACATGAACGTTAAATGTAAAGTGGCTTCCCATCTCCTTTTTTGAGTATATTTTTGTCCCAACTGAACAAAGGAGATGTAAGGTAACTGCGTATCTACATATTTAAGTAACAAATGATTCGGGCTCTGCACTTTCGAAATTTGTGTACATGTTTATTGTGTCTTTAAATTTGTATTGGCACCCACGATAAAATTAGTGATAGCAAGTTGCTTAATTGAATTGGCATCAACATTATTTATATACTTAATGAATAGTACCGGGAAAGATAATTTAATGTTTTACAGATTTCACACATCCTACAAATAATCAATCACTTTAGATTAACCAATCAATTAAAATTACACAATGGTTATCCATGAGTATTTAAAGTACCGATTTAAGCATTAGTCGAATGCAACGATCAAATCAGTCGCAAAATAAATTATCCATCGTCCATTTCAGTTACTAAAAATTATTAAGTTTTAATATTGATATTGAAATATTACGTCAAGAATGGCGAATCCTAAAATTAACATAATTTTAGCAGTAATTTGCTACTTTAGTGTTTTTGTTTCCAGCATGCCCAGTCTACAGCATCGGAACCCAATTCTTACCTTTCCAACGAAACCAACACAAATTTGTATGCCATACAATTTTTGATTTAAGCTAAAAAAACATGGAAATTGGATCAGAAAGAATGAAAATTAATTGTATTTTTCAGACAATCTTACGGATCCTATGCCTGCCCTTGGCGTGGACTATAAACTTACTGAACAACAAATGAAGTCTGGCATTATTGGAGAAAATTACAGATGGAGAGGTGGATTATATGTTCAGATTGACCGAAACTTTAGTAAGTCTTTAGTAAATCTATATTTTGTAATCTGTGATTGTCCCTTATGTATTGTATTGTAAGACAGTTTTTTCATATTTTGCCTGCTTTTACCTTAACAGATCAAGATGAGTACAACATCATCAACAGTGCTCTGTATGATATTCATTCCACTTTATGTATTGACGTGTTGATTTGGCCATCGGACTCTCAACCTTCTGGAGATTATGTGTTTATGGAAAAAGGAGGCGGGGGAAGTGGTTGTTGGTCTTACGTTGGTCGACTCGGTGGACGTCAGGTCAATATTATTTAAAGAGATAAAATGAAATTTTATTCAAATTTGTTTTCAAAAACACAAATTAAATTTTTGCTTGTAATGACATTAATGTATTTATTTTTCAACAGCTTTTGAATCTTGAAGCTCCAGGATGTGTCCACAGGGGAGTTGCAACCCACGAAGCAATTCATGCATTAGGATTTTTTCATGAGCAATCCCGACCTGACCGTGATGATCATGTTAGGGTTTTGTATCAGAATATTATTCCAGGTAATTAAAAAATATTTTTCATTTTAAGTAAATTTAAATGTCATCAGTTTTCCTTATTTTTCTAATTCATCTCAATTATTTGATATCGTAATGACTTTTTATGTTTATCATAGAGTATGCTTATGCATTCGATAAAATGGGCTGGGATCAAGTGGGCACTTATGATGTCCCGTATGACCTGACAAGTATTATGCACTACAACGCTAAGGATTTCAGTAGCAATGGAGGAGATACTATCCAAGCATTGGTATGGCTACGAAATTTACCTGTCGAGCCTAATTGGCTAATCCTGTAGAGTATTAAATATTATAATATAATATTGATTTGAAGTTTTGCAATTAAATGGTGTATTTGTAAAAATATTTAAGCATGTTTAGACTTTAATATTTCTGAATTGATTAACGTTGTGAATTCATTTATACAGAATGGTGGTCCCGTTGGATCTCAACAACAGATGACCAATAGTGATATCACAAAGCTTAGAAGGATGTACAACTGCTAAAACCAGCTCCGTATAAATAATACTTAATAATACCAATGAAGGTATTATATTTTATTATTTTCTGCCATCATATTTTACTAAATAGTATAATATTTCCAATAAATCACAAAATTCATGAACATTAAATATCATACACTTGTGATAGTTTGCAATAAAATCGGTTTGAATCAATACATCCTGTAGAGTATTAAATATTATAATATAATATTGAAATGCATACTAAGTGGTTTCGGGGTTAATTGAACTCACTCGTCACTCATTCAATTTCTGATAGAACTTTTTGTGTTTTATAATAAAAACCTTGTCAATACAAATAAAACTGCAAATATTAAATGATAGAAAAGATTTATTTTAACTTAAACTTAAAAAATCAGATATATCTTAGATTTTATTTATATGGGAATTCATTAAAGAGTAGTTATGTGTTCGATTAAATATGCCAACGATTATTTTTCTGAAGTATTTCTCTTACTTCAAACAATGTCAAATCTGCTGGTGCTGGTGATAGAAATGTTTTTTTTTCAATTTGGGCTCTGAAAGCATTTGAGTTTTAATTACCAGTCTTTCAATTGGGTGGGGTATCTACATGTGTTAATTACTCCACACTTGTATTCATTAAATTCTGTTTATTGGTGCTGCATGTAATTTCTATAGGTATATAGATTAGCATATCTTTTTCTTATCACTTTGCTTGATAACATGTTTAAGGTCAGATCACCATAAAAAATTCTTTATCTCCTACACTGTGATAACTTTTAACGAAGATTATTTCCAGTGAATATAATCATCTTTTCAATGCATTTGAATTGGACGGTGTTCTTAATAGACTGAAAATTGTTTTATTATCTATTGTGAATTCTTATGTATTGTATTGAGTTTAATGCCACCAATAAATATCGTAGTTTATAGGTAGGTCAGTTTCAATACGTTAATTTGTATACTAGCCGATTATTTACAGCGTTTTAGTTTCCCAGATACAATGCCCAACTGTTTTTCTCAAATTTCTGTTTACACAATTACATTTTCACACCCGGACATAGAGTGTGCCCCAAATAAAATGACATGGTCCAATTATTATGAAATGAAATGAGTAATCATTACAATGTACAATGCTTCATTAAATGTATTGGATCGGTATGACTGCTAAGTCAGCATTTTTGCTTTGATCGACAGGATTCTCCTGTTTAAGATTTTTGAAATTTGTAGATACTAAAACTAGTTTCAACGTTTAAAACACAATGTATTGGAATTTCACGTTCCTTGTGATTTTCGGGCTAAATTTAGCCATTTTCATCAATGGAAAAATTATCCAGAATTTTGACAGAATTAGTTCGGAGTTAGCGAAGAGAGAAATGGAGGTAAATACTTATAAATTTTAATTTCCAATTGACAATAATTAAATTCTTAAACATAGCGTAAACTTTTTGTCTTGTTCTGTTAGAATGATGAAAGATCTTTGGGTGTTGCAGTGACCGATCAAGATGGTAATTTACTTCTAAACAAGAAAAATATTCTCCCTTACTAATTTTCCTAATCTTCTGACTATTTTATTTTTCCAGGGAAATATATCGGAGGCTACAATCCTGAGTGCTCAGAAACTTTATTTATCACGCCATCAAGGAAAACCGTGAAAGTGGAGTCTGAACAAGAGACTATCCAAACCCCAAAAACTCGATGCCATTGGAACATACTTGTGAATTTATGTTTGTTTTTATTAAGGTCATGATATATTATACGTAGCCACAAACCTAAATTGAATTATTTGTCGAAATTTTGAAGGGAACGGAAACTTGCATCCCAGTTTTGTCTTGTAAGAAGTTTAAGTTGGCCCCAAGTCCTCCTGGAGGTGATGAACCCTGCAAAGATGAATTTATCGAGGTCACTGATGGATCTGGGGGTTACGAAAGGTTTTGTGGAACAGAAGGACCAAATGAATTAACTACTAGTAAAAAACTGAGGGATCTTTACATAACATTCCAAGCTGGAACCAATGTCAAATTACCGTCAAGAGGATTCAAATGCAGCGTGACTTGTTCAGATGGAAGAGGTAAGAATATAAACTCTTTATTTAAGTCAAAAATAGAAATTCATGACTTGGTATTTCATTTACAGGTGGCAAGGCTCTAACAGATAATTTTACACCGGAAACTAACCAGAAGTGCAGTAAGATAAACATTATGCTAATAGATGGTCGGGGGTTTCCAGTTTTGAACACGTATACATTTAAACGCAATACTAAAAATATAAGTTTTGCAAACAACGAAAAAATTTTGCGAAATGTTGTTCAAATCTGGATCCCCGACTACTGCAAAATTATTTTCTTGGTTGGGCATCTGTTGACATTTCAAAACCCGGCTTACTATTTGGCAAGTCCCTCAAAGCCGCCCCGCTCAGGCGGGTGTCCTAGAGGACATTTCTAGTCCCCCAGGGCCACCCGCCCGTCCAAATTGGTGACCAAATCAGTAGGACGGGCGGTTCTGAGGGACTTCACAGTCTCCCTGGCGGCGCTAGGGGACATCTCTTTAGAGGGGCAACGCTAGGGGACATAACCACAAATTAATTATTACATATAAACAAATATTTTTAAAACCATAACTAATATTTTTAACTGTACTTAGACTGTGGTAGAAAACCTAATGGAAATCGTATTGTTGGTGGTGAAGATGCAAAGGTAAGTGTAGGTTTTTTAAGCTGTTATATTTCCGTTATCTTAATTGTGACCTATTTCTGTATTATATCAAGAGAGGAGAGTTTCCTTGGATCGCTGGGCTTGTCACTGCTAAAACCCGAAAGCCATATTGTGGAGGAACGCTTATTTCTGGTAGGTTATCATTTTTTGAGATTATGAATACTATATTTACAACTCTCTAATCTCGTATTATACTAATAAATAATTTACATTTTGCAGATAGATTCGTAATCACGGCTGCTCATTGTTTCAAGGTTAATTGTTAACATCTATAATGATTAAAAAGTGCAGAAACAAACTATAATGTAAGTAACATTCGATTTATAGGGCCCTTATGTAAAGAAGGAAAATTTCCAAGTATTGATGAACGGTCACTTTATGGATTTGACTTCTGCTAGTGTGGCCAAAGGAGAGGGACGCTCTGCTGGCGTGAATGAAATTCAAGCATTAGAGCAAGACAGCAAAGAAAACTCTGTTCGCTTTGATGTAGACAAATATTTTATTCACCCTCTGTATGTCCGACAGTAAGTGTGTAAAGAGGCCATTGTCATTTTTACAGCTGGTATAATAGTAGGCCATATCGAAAAGTTTATTTTTTAGCTGATCAATTATAATGGACGATTACAATAGCAATTGATAATTAGCAACCGATAATTATATTTAAAATATTTTTCCGTTTTGCAGAACTAACGACTATGACGTTGCTTTGATCAAGCTGAAGGTGCCGGTTGACTTTAAGAAATACAATTTCATCCAACCTGCTTGCATACCGAATCTTGCGACTTATAATTTAACTTATGAAGGAGTTGAGGCGACTGTGGCAGGCTGGGGATTGAATTCTAGCGACTCGTCAGTAACAATGGGAACTCTTCAGAAACTTGATGTCAAAGTTTTTGATTCGGCAACATGCAGATCATTTTTTGACGAGAGGATTACTAGACGCATGATGTGCGCTGGATTTAAAGAAGGTGGAAAGGATTCTTGCAAAGTAAGTTGTTTGATTATCATTCGGAATAATATAAATATAGTACTAACACATGGTTAAACCTGAACCTGATACCAGGGAACAAAAAAAGTAAAAGTACTACTTTTCTAAAAAAGCAGTCCTTTTTACCTTTTTTACCTTATTTACATGTAAAGTGGAAGTAAATGGGGCCCGCTATCAAAAAAGATAAAAAAGGACTGAAAAAATAAAAAATGAATAAAATAAATTTAAAATAAATTTATAAAAAAGGAAAAAAAGGTCCTTGTTTGTTCCCTGCCTGATACTTGGCTGATACGTAACAACAATGAAAAAGTAGTGTATTTATAAAATCATAAAATGAATGACATGTGTATTTATGTTACAGGGGGATAGCGGAGGTAATTACTAAATTATATTACCTGTTACTTAACCACAATTTACAAGTGGAGTTTGGAAAATGTTGATGTAAATGTAAATGTGGAAAATGTCTTTTTTGTGGTTAGGTCCTTTAATATCTGAAAAGAAAAAGCAGTTGTGGCATCTCATTGGATTGGTTTCTTGGGGAGAAGGTAAATAACATTCCAAAAATGCAAACTAAAATTGAAATTACTCTTTTCTAATTCTCCCTTTTAATTGTTCTTAGGTTGCGCTGCAAATAATTCCCCAGGTAAAGTAATGTTTAAAACATATTATTTAGCATTTAGTATGAATATTAATAAAAATTCATTTAAAAATTCATATTGACTTTGTTTTAGGGGTTTATCTGCGAGTCTCTGGTAAGAATTCTACAAATCACATTTCCGTTATAATTTATTGTTTTACAATGTTCCATTTTAATTCGGAGCAAAGAACTGATTTTAATTGGCATTGAAATGTACACCACTCAATCCATGGTTTATTGATAGACTTTAAATCGTAGCCCATTTGTGCACCTTTGTTTGAAAATTTCTCTCAGAACCCATATTTACATGCAAAGTCAGGTTCTGTAGAAAACTCACTATTACTATACTGTTAATGCCTAAACATTGGCAATGAGAGCCTTTATTATGTTGGGTATCGGTCTTTTGGACAGTCGGCTTTGCATGTAAAGTATCGGGAGATGAAGCAATGGGTCTAAAGTTGGAAAATTATTGTTTATGATTAGTACACTTACAATATATATTTAAATCATTAGGGAATAATGTCAGTACTCTCTAATACCCAAAAAATAACTTTGTTTTTACCCCCTTCTACAGAGGTCAACCAATGGATTCGGTACATATCCAATATGGAAGATGCTGTTTGGTGTGTGGAATAGCTAAATGACAATTAAATTCTCCATCACTAACTATTATTACTATTAAATTATTGTACCTAATTAATGTTCTACATTTATTTAAACTGACAATCTTTGCACAATAAAATATTTTTTAACCGAAAGGCGGAAATTATATTGTGGATTGTTTTATATAAAAGGCATAAATGGCAGTATCTCTGGTATATAGTTACCGCTAGTTAGATGATGGAAGGGGAAAATATTTTTGCAAAAAATGAATATTGAAACAAGTATTTTGTTTTTGAGCTAGAAGTGAGGATTTTCTTAATACAATGCATTCCCACTGTTTCCATTGCGGATATGTCCATAAATCTCATCCAAATATTGACCACTAAATATCTAACTTCTGACTCCACATTATGGGAAATCTCCAAAATTATATGTAGAATTATGTCTTTGTAAATCAAGCAAGATATAAATTGCTACTTTACCCTATGCTGACCTGACTAGTCTCTATTCGCCCTCATCTTTGACTTTTGCACTCTCACACTTCAAGAAATTCTCCTCCTAACGATCCTCCAGAACTTTTGTTCTCAATCACTCAGCATAGGTTTCAAGTAGGAAGTAAATCTTGCCGGAAACAGACAAATAGCTGCTGTTTGCAGAATGCTACTTCCTGGTCACCTAATGAAGTTTCACTTCCTACCAATTTAAACGTTTGATATACCGAAAAGACGACTGTGCTCACGTTAGGTGAATGTAAAAATTAAATTACAAAGCTACTTACTTATATAATTTGTATTAATTGTAGCCCGGAAGATAGTGCAGTAAATGGTATAGCTTTCAAATGTCTATTAATAAAATAGTAGCAGTTTCAAAGTAAAAGCATGACTAATCCCACAGCAAAAACGTGCCAAGGATATTCGGATATATTTAGAATAGAAGGTTCTAAGCGCAATGTCACATATCACAATGTAAATAATAACTGCGGAGAATATGGATTGCATGTCACTCTTCTAGTCGTGAAATAACCAAATCGATTAAAATGTCGATTAAAATGTTTAAGTGCAGGAATTATTTTATAAGTATTTTCAAAACAGTTGAGGCCACACCTTGAATAAAAAATTAACTTAATTTTTACCAGTTACTTGGACTTCAATTCCCCTCATTTTTGGAACTACATCTGGGAAAACATTTCAAACTAAATAAAAACCTAGAAAAGCTAAAATCAGCAATCGTTTGGCCTTTTCTCGTGATTTTATCAACACAGTAAATAGGAAGAACTATTTTTCGCTACACGGTGGCCATGAACAATGTTTTGAATTGCACTGTGGAGAAAAGAAAGCCAGACAGGTAAGGTGGGTATTGGGTATTGATTACTTCTTCCTGAGACAGAAATATTAACGTTCTCTGTCTTTCTCTTAAACATTTTGTACATTCAAACTGGATACTTGACACAAAATGAATTCCAAAATATTTTATAATACTTTCTCTTTAATATTGGTTCTGTGTGGTGTTAAGACTACCAACGGCATCCGAAATTTGTCTTTATACAGTAATTGCGATTTCAATTTGATTATATTCAATAATTCTGTCTGGGAGACGAGGTTTTTAGTAACCAATCAAAATGCACAGCCATGGACAGTGGCTTCGTCCAAATACAACAAGAAACTTTTCAAACGGCACGAAAAAAGTCCAAGAGACTTGTCAAATAATTTGTGCAGTGTAAACATTCTAATGGAGCCAGATCAATCGTTTTTCTATTTAACTCAATTTTTCGGTAAAGAAATCAACCGTGACTCTTCAACGTTTATAATTGTATACGAAAGACGGAAATTCAAAAGGAAACACCAAGTATGGCAATCAAATCTGAGGCAGGAGTTAACCAGTCCATTTTTTCTATTGTTCGTCGATGATGAAACTCAACATTCAGTGGTAACTGGACATCTCCACAAATACGGAAGCTTCGTTGTAGATACAGAAATTGAGGATGAAAATTGGGAAAGAGTTTGGTACTCTCTAAATAGGAATCTAAATGGCGTCCAAATTGGGGGACTTACTAAGGAATTTCCCGTCAACTACGCTTCCCCATGGCCAAGCTGTAAGCTTTCTGTCTATTCTGCCAAGAAAAAGGGACACCCATTTTGTTACGCTACATTTAGAGCAGTAGAAGCAGTGTCAGATGCATTAAATTTCACTGCAGTTTATGCTAGAAATTTAGAAATTTTACTTCCAAAAAAAGTTTGTGGAAGGATTGAAATGTTAGAACATTATTTTCAGACCTACAATTGTGCTTGGGCAGAAACGATATTCATTGAATACTTTGAAGAGATTGTCCCTTGGTACTGTGAGCCTTCCCCGAATTTCCACTCGGTGCCACTGTCTGTGTTGATTCAGAATACATTTGACATTCCCTGTTGGCTCTTCATCTTCTCTCTTCTTCCACTCTCATTCCTAGTTTTAGTTTTCGAGTCGACGAATTCCTCCTCGAAACTAGGATGGATTTTGATCTCCTTGGCAGCTGTTCTTACAGACCAGGGAGTTGTCTATAACAGAAGGAAGAGTCTCTTCTTGGTAGTAGCTACCACGGGATTTGCAATCACTACTCTCTATCAAACTTGGATAACTAGCGAAATCGTTGCACCCCCAGACAAGAAAATATTTTCTGGTTTTGAAGATCTCGTTGAAAATAATTACAAGCTGATTTGGACGAAAGACAAACGTGTTAATCTGGATGACGACAGAACTGCCGTATTCAGTAAACATAAAATGTTGGAAAAAATGAATTCAAGTATTTATGTATATGATTGGGAAATTGAAAACTCAAATGCTGAGAATCAATTTGCGATATCTCTTAAATTAAAGACTAATTATTCCATGCAAATATTTAGCCTTTCCAAAAAGCAAATTGGACATTTAGTGCCAATGATACCAAAAGAAATATCAACTAGTGGAGAATGCATGATGACCAAGGAAACTGCAGAGACAGTCCCCTATTCTTATAGATTTCATGGCTGCCATCGTTACAATTTTCATGAGTATTTCCAACGTATGATGGAGAAAGGGCTTTTAACTATTTGGAAGGAACAAGACGAATATGCTAAATATCTACAATATTATCAATTCAATTCGCAAAAGGAATTTGAAGACAGTCGTCCCGTGGCCATCAACTTGGGAATGAAAATTCACACGATTTTTATTTTGAGTGCATATTTACTTTTTTGCTCTTTAGTCTCATTTTATGTCGAACTCTTTTGGCATAATTTATCTTCTCTGCTTGTTATTCCATATTGTTTTAAAAGTTTTTTCTTTGAAATTCGAAAAGCGGTAACCCAAGTAAAATATCTATGGACTTTGTTGCGAACATTGTGGCCAGACATGAATGTTCAAAAGACAAAGGTAAAAAGGTATTGATGAAAGGTCTAGCTCACAAAAGTATTTGTAGTTGCTTTTAGTATTATAACCCCGAGTTATCCTATCGGTCTAATAGTGGAACTGAAACACTGAAATTAATGCTTTAAAAATAGGAAGCCACTAAAGAAATAATAGCTGAAATATTAATGCTATCTACGCTTACTACTAAGTGTTGCTTGTTACTGCAACTGCATATTGGGTAGTAAGTATTAGGTTCACATAAGCATAAAATACCAAAGGAGGAAAGTAAGTAAAGTATAATGACTACTGATTATGCCTGTACTAAATGAACGTCTTTGATTAACTCATAATTTTTTTTTTCACAAGTAGATATTACGTACCTATACAATACTATACAATATAGGTACCCGTATAAGCAGAAAATATTATGTAGTATATTTTCCGTCAACGAAATATCGGCTTTACAGGGAAATTGATACTTAAAATAATACTTGAGAGAGAGAGAACTTTGCAGAAAATGTTTGTGGTAATTTTTTAATAGAAACCTCAGACTATGATAAGTAGGAAGAGTTGGTTGGGGTGTGTTAGAAATTGTTGATATAAAGCCTTCACTGGGAAAACATTCAACTAATTACTAATAAGAGACATCAAAAGTGTTTTCTTATTTTCTTGTGTGAGTTATAGCATAACATTTCAGCCCTCAAAATGATATTTCAAAAACTGATTTTCTTTTGCTTAGTGGATTTAACGGTTAGATATTCGCAGCTTTGTTATTCAACTGAATTAATTGAAAGGGAGCCAAAAATCTTTGTTTGCAATATCACAGTAAGGAATGGTTTAAAAACAAGGTATATCACTTGTGAATTTCAAAAAACTTATCAGAATGAAGAATTGGCTTTGGATTGTGTAAAAAGTGATCGATATAACGCAATAGGAATATCAATTCTTAGAGGAAAAGACTTTATAGAAACAAAACATATGTTTTTAAATGCTTTGAAATGTACATCTGAATCTCCGATGTCCGTGATGGTGGAATTTAGTAAGGGTGTAGACATTCCTTCCTTCTCAGAGATTACACAACGGAGAACAATTGGCGATTATACTAACACATCTTCTTACAAGTACCACTTGACTGTGATGCTACCCAAAGCAGAAGTCTATCTGACACTGGCACGTCTCGAAGATCGAGTATTAGTCAAGTATAAAATGTCCACGGTGGATAAATCTGTACGAGTCGATGTTTTATTACAATTCTTTCGACAACAAATGGTCGTATCAGGCAAGGAAATCTTATTTTGTTTGAAATTGTGGCTAATTTATTGAGGGTGAAGAAATAAATATTTAGTAGGCAGTATGATGTCATACTATGTCAGATAATGGAAATTTCTACCGAAAATAAAGGATTGACTCATTTTCGCTTTTTCTTAGGATGCAATTGTGAGAAAATTAGTTTCGTATTGTTTTTACGCATTTTTATGTAAAATTTTAGTATTTTTAAAGATTTTATTAATTTAATCCAATTAATTCCATTTCGGTCCAATTCAGTCAAATAAAGTCCAATTCGGTCCAATTTCGTCCAATAAAGTCCAATAAAGTCCAATTCGGTCCAATTTCGTCCAATAAAGTCCAATAAAGTCCAATTCGGTCCAATAAAGTTCAATTCAATAAAGTCCGAATCGGACAATAAATTTTCAACATCCACGAATCTCTTGTCTAAGGTTTGTAAGTAGTATGAGTTGTAATAAGTGTTTATAATTTGAGGTTAAATGCCTAATAAATTGTATGTATTGAATTGACCGTTGTTTGAAAGTTTGTAATTGTTTTTGCAATGAATTTGAACAGGACGGTGCGGAGCTGCGACATATCAACTATTTGGAAATTCGACCTTTAATGTAGGCAGTCAAGAGTTCATAGAAGTACCTGTTGTTCGATTGGGGGAGGAAGTATTAACCTTACATCGGAAAATTTGTCGCGGAGAAGTATGGTCGATTAAAATGGCAATTAAAACATTGAATATTAAACTTAATTCAAAACTGATAAAAAGTGAATTAAATTTTTTCAGTTTTCTAGAATTTGCGTCGAACCTAGAATGATCTTGGGAGATTTACCATGCATTAAAATCCCACGAGGAGCTGTGGAAGTTAATTTTAGCAATAAAACCATAAGAACGACAAATAACACTTACGATAGACAGATTCCATTGGCCACTCTTTTGAAGGCTTTAAATCTAAATGACGAAAGGATTTTCGTCATAGAAAATGAAACCATGTTTGATGGCCAAATGAAAAAATTGTTAACTTTGATAAATGGCACTGAAAGGCTAATAGTTGTTAGTAATCAACCAATCGTTTACTATAAACTTGATAGCTTCCTTTCTAAGCTACCTAGTGATGAAACTTCCTTGTTTTGTGATAGCCAAGAAACGTTGTCCTATAATCAGCTCAAGTACTTGTTACAGACATTTTCTATACCCGAACGAGTGATTGGAGATCAAAATTCCTTAATTCTTAATCCAATGCAAGGAATTACAGTTCGAACTAAACTGTTGAAAATCTATGGCCCAGGACGCTATACCGTTAGCAGCAAAGAGTGCCCTCTTTTCGATATAACAATTAATTTTGATGGTAGGTAGCATTCTATTTGGTTTTCATGTATGATATATTATGATATGAAATATCTCTTCCCACATGTTTCTTTACTTTTCTAGTACAGTTATAGGTTATGTAAATATATATAATTTAATGACGTAAAATGTCTTTTGATGTACTTTGTAGATTTTAATACGTTTCCAGCTTCTTTTGAAGTGTACAAAAATTTTCCAATGTATAATATAATGAATGGAAAAGTAGAAAAAGAAATTGGGTTCAGTTGCAGCAGTACAACTAAAAATGTTTCAATACAATTGAAGTCATCTTCAAGGTACGAGGACATGAGGATGGTGTCACCTGTCAGGTACGTGATCAGCTTAGACTTTAATAATTAATGGGGTTAAAAGCAGACAAACACAATAAAAGATTTCCATTATTAAAGTACATAATTTGGAATTTTAATGCTGTAAATTTGAATTTTTATGTATATCGTCCCTTAAGGAACCTTTTAGCCTAAATTCAATTTGGTGGTTCCTGAAGGGACGCTATAGTTATTGTTTTATGGTAAAATAATGTTGTCATTGCTATTTTGCGAATTTCAAAACTTCAACTACCTTAATCTCTTGTCCCTCATTAGAAATAATACAAATATATGGTGACATATTTTGTGACGAATTATTCATAAAATATTCACATGAACAAATACATTTTTGTGTAAACATTGCTATGAAAATTCAAATAATACACAAATCTCAAATGCTTTCTTACATAATTTTTAATCTTTACACAATCTAGTGTCGACATTGCATTTCATGATTACGAAGACATCAATGGGCCACACAGATATCATTCTAAAGCATTGTACACGCACAAAGATTACCACAATTACACTTATGTAATGTTAGACTGCACTCCAATGGATAAACGATGGAGCGTCTATATTAAAAAAAGTAAGTCTTCGTTTATTTAATCAATAATATTCAACTTATCGCAATTATCAAAGTTTTAGATGCTGACATTAAAACCCAATTATCAGATAATCAGTAGTAAATGATGTTATTTATTTACGTAACTGCAGCTAGCCCTACACCCAAAAAATTCCTAAATATTTTAGGGCAAAATGTGACTTAAAATATCTCCTTGCAGAATTTCGTGCTCAGTTTTTTCAGCTACTACATTTTGAAATCGGCTGTCACTTATTAAGTTTATTAATACTTTTTCCTACATCTTTCTCTACGGTAACACTAAACTGGGACAATACGAGCTTCTGTTACGGCTTACCGTTGGTTTTTTATAACAAAGACAAAAAAGGTTATTTTAATTTAATGGAGGAAACTGGGTACTGAACCTACATGCCCGAGTGCAACGCAACCAAATTATAGCCCTACTTATGTTATGAACAAAATGAGGGATTTTCTTCTTTGAAGTGTAAAGGACTAAATTTTGTATGAAAATTTAAAAAATATTTCCAGAGAGTGAACATCTTCCTTTGCGCTATGTTCCTGAATACAATGTTTTTATCTGTCGTTTATATTCTAATGTTAATGTACAACAATGGAAATGCAAAAATCGTGTTCAGTGCCAAATTGTTGCTACTAAGTGTCTAAAATCGGTAATATCTTTTTTCATTTATTAAATATATACATTTACTATTACATTGCTTTTTGCATTGCTCCTATGGTTTTCTTTATTAGCATTCCAATAATGGATTCTTTTCGAAAACGGAAAATAATGTTTGCCAAAAACAGCAATGCATGCAGTCACTAATTGATTTCAATGTTCAACCATGCTCAGAAATTGGCAATTTACAATATACCAAAGATACAGACTGTTGGGTGACACAAGCTAACGACCGAGGCATAGTACAATGTACAGGGCAGACACAAGGATTTTTTGATAGCCATCATACATATTATTTCAAAGGTTTTGATGGCATCATTTGTAAGTAAACCTTGACAATTACAATAATTAAACCTATTTTACAGTAGAATTGGAAATAATTTATTTCCAGTAGTATTTTTAGACAATACTTTATAATTTTTTGGAAAATTGAATGTTAATATTGTATTGCAAAAAATGTTTTGAAAGTCGGTAGTAACAATTATGAGAGCAGTTAATAGCTTCAGTAAAATATTTGTAAAAGTTTTCTAAATTATTTTATTTGTTTTATAAAATCGATATTGTAGAAAAATAGATATTGTATTTAAAGATTTGCATTTTTGGATGCTATAGATGACGAAGCTGAAATGGCAGGACCACCTTCACAAAATGCAGTTTTAAAAGTCGGTACAGTAAATCATGAAAATACTTTCTACGTCAAAGGGGAGTATCTATTTCAATGCGAAGGTCATTCTTTTTTCTATGAGGATGGAATACAATGGTTTCTGAAGTTTAAAAACGAAAGTGGTGTCCATCAAATTTTTGGTATTTTAACAAAAGTATATAGCCTATTGTTTGGTATATTTATAATCTCTTACAAATTTATGCTTAGGTCAGATAAGTGACGACAGTGTAAATACAAAACAAGCCTCCATAAACAGTTTCAGCCAAATAAAGCTATCTATTTCTGAGACATCATTGACAGAAATAATTTGTTCTGCACCAATTTTTGGAACCAATTTGTGGCACAATATATCTTTTAAATTAACAATTTTTGGTAAGCTCAATATTAGTATTCTTGCAAAATGTAAATTGATTTAATTTATGTTTCTGATAATTTTTAAAAAATATTCCATTAGAATCTTTGCCTCCAAAAATCATTTCTGATTCGGATGTACAGTTAAGTGATGGAGGAAAAGACCAGGGAATTACATGTCAAACGACTGGTCGTCCAACACCCAAAATAGTATGGAGTAGACCAGACAAGGCAAGTCCTGTAATTTTACAACTAAATAAAATACTGATAATTGTGTGCAAAATTTAAAAAAAATGCTTTGCATATCCAGGAAATTACAGAGCCTTTGCGTGTGTTAGAAGAAAATACACTTAATTTTCCAGTTTACAATTATTCGTTTTCTGGGGAGTACATTTGTACGGCTTCGAATGTAGCAGGAAATGATACAAAGCGATTTTTGTCAAAGGTAATTTACTAAAATAATCTTCTCGGTTTTATGGTGAATATGTATTTTTGGAAATGTTGTAAAAACATTTTTAATTATTATTTTCGGAATTTCCTTTACCTGCTTTAGTTGTACGTGAATGTAGTAATTATTTTTACGTTAAAAATTATTTTATAGGTAAAAGAGAAAATACTTTGACTTACACTATAATCGGCGCTACTCTTTCTCTAATTGCATTTTCTTTAGTGATGTTTTTGGCATATTCGAGAAATGAACAGGTTTGAAAAACTAAAAAGTAATCTGTTGCTATGAACCCCATAAAATTGAATGTTATTTTAAAAATTTATGCATAAAATTTGTATTTTAATATAAACTATTAGATGATTTTTTAATTAATTTGACTAATAGATTAAAAAATATCGTGAAATGAAGGAAATAATAAAGATATTAAATGGAAATAAAAATGCAATCAAAGAAGAAAGTGGTATTGGCAAGAAGAAAAGCGACCCACTGAATTTTCCTTTCGATGAAACTTATGACATTGTAAAAAATTCGTTTATGATTGGTAAGTTTCATGCAATTCAAAAATGCAAAAAATAAAAAAAAGAGGCAATAGTTAAAAATTTGATTTCTGCAATAATATTTTTTAAGTACATACATTTGTTTTATTTCTTACAGATCGGAAAAAGAAATTAGGAGAAGGGGAATTTGGAGAAGTTTTCAAGGGTCTCCTCAATAGGATCGATAGGACTGTTGCTTTTAAAACTGTTCGGCCCAATTGTGATACTATACACTTAAAGGCGTTAGTCTCGGAAGTAAAAATGCTCATGTACATTGGACCACATAAATATTTAATTGCACTCCTTGGGGTGTATAGAAAAGAAATTAAACGTGGTATGTGAATTATTTCAGTATTCCTAAGTTTTCCGAAAGTTGAAAATAGAATTCACCTTTCAGTGATACAATCATGACAATTAACTATAGTAAGACTATGCAGAATTGACCATTTGGGTATTTATGTCTTTCTTTAGGTGTTCTCTATGTAGCAATTGACTACTGCGAACTAGGATCTATTGAATCATTTCTACATGAACACAAAGGCGAATTTTTGTCATGCATCAACATCCCTAATTCTGAGAAGTATGTTTCATTTTAGAAAATTCAACTCCATTTATTACTGATGATATTTTACTTCTACATTCCTAATGAAAGTATTACTGTTTGGTTGGATTTTATGCAGTTTTCAGAAAAATTATTCTAAGTCGTCTCTGTATTCCATCCAAAGTTTAATAAAATGGGCTGGACAAATTGCGCATGGAATGGAGTTTCTTGGAATAAAAAATGTCAGGGAATTATTTTTAAATACCTTTTTGCATTACTAAAAATTTTCGCATCTCTTCCTGACTTTTTATTTGATTTGGCTTCAATGTTTTACAATTTATTTTTCCAATTTTTCTCCAAAAATTAACACAATGTTATTGTGATTAAATATTTTTATAGGTTGTTCATATGGATTTGGCAACAAGGAACATTTTGTTAACAGCGGAAGCAAACGCTAAAGTAACTGATTTTGGTCTTAGTCGGCGTACTTACAATTACTCGGAATATGTCAAGAAGGGCGACGATCCTTTACCATGGCGACATATGGCAATTGAAAGTCTTCGAAACAATACATTTTCTTCCAAATCAGATGTTTGGTCTTATGGAATAACTTTATGGGAAATGTTCTCACTTGGAGACGTTCCATACCCAACGATGGATGCAAATTTAGAATTCATTGACAAACTGGAAAATGGAATGAGAAATGTCCAACCTAAATGTGCTTCAGATGGAATGTAGGTCACAAAACTAAATTTGTAGTAATACAAACATTTTAAACGACTACTAAATGTTGAACTGTATGTAGATATGATATAATGAATCGGTGCTGGAATTGCAACCCTGAAGAACGACCGACATTTCCAACTCTGAAAATGATATTTGAAAATAATACATCCAGTACGAATATCAACATCAACATTGAGGTTAGAAATACATCAATCATTTTTTCAAATATAAGTTCTATCTATATGTTCTGTGTGATAAATGCTATTGACTATTGATATAATTTTCAGGTGTTTGAAGAAAAATCGAAAAATGAGGCCATCCCAATGACTGCGATGGATTATGTTTGTCTTTAAAATGCTTTGGTTATTTTTGATTTCTTTGAAACAATCACTTCAATAGGCATGTTTACGTAGTAGATAGTATATATACACACTTAGATTGAATTTTACCAGAATATATATGACTAAACACATTTATTTGTTATTTTATTTAGTCATTACTGAATTCCGCTTTCAGAAGCTTTAATTTTAAATTATTCATATAACTGGCGTTTAAATTTTTCTAACGGAACCTTTACCTTAAGTTTAGCCAATAGTACAATAGTAGCCTTCTATCAACTTGCAATGCACTCCATATATAACGCAAAAAGTCGACAAAGACACGAAAATATTGCAATACATGTCAAATGGAGCCACACACATTTTTAATAATCAAATTCCATTTCATTGCTATAGTTAGTAGTTACATATGGCAGAATTTTGGCCACCAATTAACATGGGGGTCCATGTGGGGGTCCCCCACAGTTGTAGCCGCCAAGACAACAGAATCCACATCCGCATTGACAACATCTCCTCTATAATATATAATGCTTGTTTTAATACTAATCACTTTCACTTTCACGTTTAGTGACGTCAAAATGATGTCATTATGTTGAAAACCAAATTGAAAACATATTTTTGCTAGTTACAAATTAACGGTCGTGATGTCACAAAACGTGAAAGTAAAGAAGTGATAAGTATAAAACAGGCAAAAACATTATCACTATTCTCATTTATCAATTTAGTTTATTTATCAATTCTAACTACGTTTACCTACTTAGCCACCCCTCAATCACGAAGTGTACTGATTTATTTATAACAAGATTACCCACTATTACTCGTATGCGTGAGAGTGTAATATTTCATATACTGGTCTACATTAAGGGGAAACGTGAGAGTCGATTTGTAAATCCAAAAAATTAAGAATTTTTTTTCTCGATACGCAAAAAATAGCGAAAATTATATCCCGAAATATTTTCTAGCTACAGGCCTAAATCTGTTGGGAAAGACAAATCTAAATTGGTACCTGCGATGACATACATTTACTGAGGTTAGTCCATCTAATGAAAGCATAAATTGGAACTAATTATTAAAATACATTAACACACAGCATGAGTATAACATCAATCAACTCAAGATTGTGTCTGCCAAGTCTTTTTGAAATATCTGTGTTAAAAGAGACACGCCCACAAAATTAACCTTACAATACTTTAAATATACAATTTCATTTGTTATCTATGGATTGATGATTGTACCATTCCATGGTTCCGTCTCTTATGCGCTGTCATCATTCCCACGTAATCGTCATAGTAGTCGTCATAATCATTCCGCTTGAATCGCTCTAAATCATCTCCGTATAATCCCTCATCATGCTGTAATGTATCATGCTCTGTTTCTAAAAGTAAATCTTTGAATTGGTTTCAAAACCCGGAACATTCCTAGTATACCGACGCTCAACGGAATAGACCGATATATAGCTCATTCGAAAGATCTCGTCGAGTACATCACGAATATGGTATTGGTTTTTGGGGCAACCCCCCAAATAAGAAAGTTATGGTCCGTTGAAGTTGAAAATATGACTATTTCGATGCCTACGTTTTCAGAAAACAAAGAGTTACAAGTTCTTCAGGACCAGGGTTGCGGTATCCGGATAGGAAGGTGTGGACGAATTGGATAAAATGGTTTTTGTCCACTGGAAAAAAATGACTTTATCCAGATAAAATTAATTTCATCCGGACAAAATGGTTATGTTTAGTGGACGAAATGGTTTTGTCCACTGGACAAAACCAATTTCATCCGGACAAAACGCAACCCTGTTCAGGACATCGTTGTTTTGCTGTTCATGTTGAATTTACTTGTAACTATGGCAACGTAGCTAATAAGATTATGTAGGTTTGGTTTTTTAAAATCCTTAATTGCACTTCTATTTTGGGTTTCTTCATTGTTCTAACTTCAATTTTGTCATTTTTGATTTGGTAAGTGGCACGCGATCACAATTTGCATTTTTAACCTAACCTAATTAATATTATTTGAAATTGAACATGGCACGTGTCACAGTTAGCATTTTTTTAAACCTAACCTAATTAAAATTGATGGAAATGGAACATGGGACGTGGTCAAAATTAGCATATTTAAAAACCTAACCTAATTAAAATTGATGAAGATTAAACATGGCACGTGGTCACAATTAGCTTTTTTAAACCTTACCTAATTAAAATTGACGAAAATCGAATATGCACGTGGTCACAATTAGCATTTTTTTAAAACCTAACATAATTTATACTAATGAAAATTGAACATGGCACGTGGTCACAGTTAGCATTTTTTAAACCTAACCTAATTAAAATTGATGGAAATCGAACATGGACGTAGTCACAATTAGCATTTTTTTAAAACCTAACCTAATTAATACTAATGGAAATTGAACTTGGCAAGTGGTCACAGTTAGCATTTTTTAAACCTAACCTAATTAAAATTGAATGAAATCGAAGAAGGGACGTGGTCACAATCAGCATTTTTTAAAAACTAACCAAATCAAAAATAACAAAATTGAAGTTAGAACAATGAAGAAACCCAAAATAGAAGTTCTAGTGCAATTAAGGATTTAAAAAAACCAAACCTACATAATCTTAATAGCTACGTTGCCATAGTTACAACAAAAATTGAACATGAAGAGCAAAACAACGATGTCCAAAAGAGCTTGTAACTCTTCGTTTTCTGAAAACGTAGGCATCGAAATAGTCATATTTTCAACTTTAACGGACCATAACTTTCTTATTTGGGGGTTTGCCCCAAAAACCAATACCATATTCGTGATGTACTCGACGAGATCTTTCGAATGAGCTATATATCGGTCTATTCCATTGAGCGTCGGTATACTAGGATTTAGCCCAAAACCCAAAATACGACTAATAATTAAGTAGCAAAGAAGCATAATATGATTAGCTCATTTTTATTTAAATAGATGAAAAAGTTTAAACCAAAATTAAAATATTTTCAAAATACCACAATGTCCTATTGACAGTAGACTGAACAAGACAAGGCAGAAGAACAACCACGAGATATTTCCTCCTCCCATTTTACAAAACTGATTGTGATTTCAATCCAAATTGTTCTTTGAATTTTCCTAAGAGTTAATGGCCTATTCTTTTTCCTTTCTTGAATCCAAATTTATCTATTTTTGGGGTTCATTATAGATAGCCATAAATATTATTGTTATACTACAATTTAAAGGATATTAAATGTCGGCAAAGATTGGAACTGTTTTAAACCTTTATTTAAGAGATTCTGTTTGTTTTATTATATCAGTAATTTAATGAATGAAATTAATTTTCTTTACAATTGTAAATCGAAATTGCTTCTAAATGTTTTTGCGTCACACTTTATTACAATTGCTAATAATAATAATTTGGTTTATCACATTATGGCGACTCCATATTACTAGGGTGTTATGCAATTCTGGACAAACAAGTTCAAATAATGCATAGCATACAAGGGCGTAACCAGAACACAAATTTTGTAGGGTGCTTGAACATGGGACAATAATTTTCGTATGTCCAAAATCACTTTTTTATTTTTTGAGGAGGAGAGGATTTTGAGGAGATTTATCTAGAGACCCTCCCTTAAATATATGTCCTTGACGTTGACAGCACGAATAAATCGGGTGATACAAATCCTGTTTTTTATGTAAAATTAACCTCGATTACGATTTCATTGACATAATTTCCCTGAAATTAAACTCTGGATATTGAACGTATCATTAATATTGTCCTCTAATAGTAAATTTAGTAAAATAACACAAAGAAAAAGTGCTAAGTGCATGGAATATCGAATGAAATCATGAAAATTTTGAATCTGGTAAAGCGGTAGGGTGTTTTGAGACAATTATGCAAACAAAGACAGTGACAAGGCTGTACATTGAGTTGGAGGGTAAATTGAATACAAAACCCAAAACCCGATTTTTCGTTTGTGATTTAAAGCTAAGAAAATTCAAAAATCAAAAATCATTAGCAAAAACTATAAATTTAATAGTTTAATCTACACCATTTCAAGATTAAATCATGTAAATTTTTGGATTCGAATTAAAATCCATGGTAAGGAACAAAAATAAGGTGTCTATCGTTTCTGTATTTTATACCTGATACCATTCAATGTTCAATCTAAAAGATTTTAACAAATAAATCATATTATTATGTATCATAAATTGTAAATGGTAATAAACATAAGACATTTTCAATTTTATGAATGTGTGTAGGGTAGAGAGTCACTTTTGCAATGCTACTCAGGATTGAGGATGCAATTAAGAAAAGAAGGTAGTTAAGACTTCTGAATACCGCTAATATATTAATTTCAGCAATTAAATTGAATATTTAGGGTATAAAATATTAAAGAAAATAAGACTGTCAACTGTGTCTAGTTCTAAAATTTCATTTTTTTTATTTGTCATAGATATGAATGATTACAGAATGTACAGATGTTCTAATTGTGGTTTGCAAATGCGAAACGAAACGGAAAAATATCGAGTTTTATTAAAGGACAACTTGCAGAATGAACAATTTGACATCAATGTAACGATTGCAGGAGCATTTGAATATTTATTTGGAATCAGACAAGTTTCGGAAAAATTCTTGTGCCAATTTTGCGTATCTGTCTTAACTGATCTTTACGTTTCCAAAAGAAATGTATTTAGAAATTCCCACGCTTCGTCTTTATTATTTAGAATCAGCAATGAAAACCTATTACCCACTACCCGTAATAATGTCAGTTTTAGTAACAATACTAGAAAAATGGTATCCCACAAACCTGAGGATGGAGTTGGTGAAACTATTCTTCCATGTGATGATTACGAAGCCGACATAGTACAAGAACACCATTCCTCCACAAATAATGCAAAAAGTAGTAAGGAAATGAGGGAACTGTTTCCTATTTTAAAAATCGAACAATTGAAAGACAAAAACGTAGCATTTCTGACATCAAACAAAGCTCATTTTACGTGCAAGATTTGCTACAGAAACTTTTCTGCAGAAACATTACTTAAAACCCATTGTGAATCAGTCCACTGCCTTGAATTAAAGAAATATGAATGTTCCTTGTGTCACAAAAAGTTTTTTTGTGATTGGTTTCTAAAAAATCATATCGATTTTTCACATAACGGAATTACTATTGAATTTAAATTCAAATGTGACAAGTGCGAAGCTAATTTGTCAAGCGAAATTGAGCTAAAGGGTCATAAACTAAACGTCCATGACATCAGAAGCAGACCTTTTAATTGTAATCTATGCAAAGAGAGTTTCCACGTTATTCCAGAACTTCGGAATCATTTAATTGAATTTCACGAGAATACAAAGGAAGCAAAAATAGCAGGTAACCTATTTCAACAGTTTCGTTTATATTAAATTAGTACATTATAATTTTGTTATAAATAGAAAGATAATAATGTTCAATTTTATTGTTTTTTATTTTAAATTTTAGTTCCTTAACTCAATTACATATTTCTGTTGTTCATTATTTTAGTATTGTTTACATGTTTTAAAAATAACGTATTTATTTACATTTTTTAACTGTTTGTTTCAGCTGCCAATATCACAATACATGAAAGGTACCAACCGGGAAGCAAATTTTTCAAAAAGATGGAAAAGAATTTACTTCTATGTCCAAATTGTAAGATGGAATTCAAAAATGGAAAATTGAGGAATAATCATGTGAAATTAGAACACAACGGAGTTTATTTTTGTGCTTGTTGTAGCGAGAAATTTGACTGCCCTGTTAAATGGGGAAATCATCAATACAAAAGCTCAAGACAAGGTAATTTTTCTTGTGAAATTTGTAATTTCAATACTACAAATATGTGGAAGTGGAACGAGCATTACAAGAAGCACAGAGATAAATTTGGACCACCACAAAATGTTTGTGACGTCTGCAGTAAAGCATTCGCGACAAAGCATGTCTTAAAACGCCACATGGAGGGCCATCAAAATGGAAATGAGTTCAAATGTTGTGAATGCAATAAAATATTTAAGTACCAGTCTGTTTTGGATCAACACCAAGTTACAGTTCACCACAAAGGCGATTTTTCCTGTGACAAGTGCGGTAGAAGATTTTTGAAGGAACAAGGATTTCATTCTCATCAAATTTGGCATCTGCGTGTTGAACGAAGAAAACATTTAGGCGGAGACAAAAAACCTGTAAAAATTGAAAATGACGGAGAACTAGAAGTTGGACAATATTACTCAATTGAAACATTGAAATTTAATTGTCCATTATGTCTCGGAAGCTTTACTTGGAAAAATAATTTCATCCGACATCTAAGGGTATTCCATAACATAAAAGGCTACTCAGATTCTAAAGTACCGAAAACCGAAACCCCAACTATACAATGTCCTCATTGTCGGAAATTATTTGGTCGTAAGGATATGCTGCGAAGGCATTTCTTAGATGTCCATAAAGAAAAAGAAAAAATACAAGTCTTTCAATGTGAATTATGCCGTCAAGAGTTTAAGCCTAGAGAATATCTCAGACATGTTAAGCAGCATCGAATTATTTTGAAATCCAAGTCTAAAGAAAAAAGTGATAAAGATTTATGCTCATTTTATTCTCAAACGACAAAAACATTTCTTTGTGAGTGTGAAAAAGAATTTGCAAAAGAAGATAAGTTTTTAAGCCACTTTACTTCATGTCATGACTACACAGTATTTCGAAGCGAAGACCGAGGCAAACTGAATTTGGAATTTAAGTGCACTCACTGTGATAAGGCGTACTTGACGAACAGTCAACTAAAGGAGCATGTCAGAAACGTTAGAAAAAAATGTTATAGAATTAAGAGGAAACAAAATGAAGCACTTAAGGGACAAACGACAGAAGGTAGGAATGTCTTAGGTGTACCCAAAATTCCAAAGAAAGAAAACGAACTAATACACACAAGCAATAAAATGTAAAGCATACTCAAGAGTTTTGATTCGTTGAGTTTTCAGGTATGTTAAACGACATTAAACAGTTATGAAATCTAAAAAGAATGTGATAAGGATTTTGACGTTTTCTTGCCAGGATTTATTTGTGAATGTGAGAAAAAATATAGATTTTAAGTCACCTTACTATTCGTCATGATAACAAAGCAATGCCAAACGAAGACAGCAAAACTGAATAGTAATTCAATTAAAATGATATAAAAATGTAGATAGGAACCAGACTACGAAGAAGTGAATAATCGATAATCGGAGGTTAATGAAGAGCTAAGCCTTGTAGTTATTAAAGCAGAAATATAACAAAATATTTTTTATTCCGAGTACTTTTGCAGATATAATTAAATTAGTTACTATCTTGACCTAAATTGATAAAATATTCTTCCTAATAAATATTGCTAATAATTGTTGTTTTTTGTATAATTATTATACCTGATTTTGATTTTGTCACGAATAAAGCTGAACTATAGCACATAAATCTAAGATTATTAGCGTATTTATTTTTATATCCAGTTTATTTGTTCATGTATATCATGCCTTTTTTGTTAGTATTGTATTGTATGTTAGTATTGTATTGTATTTTGTTAGTAGTTTGTATTTCTAGACAGAATGAATATTATTATTGAATATTATCAAAAAGGAAGTACATTAAAGGAAAGCGTCATACCTTTGATATTGTAATAAATGTATTTAGTCGATGCTTAATGATATCGATTTATCAGATGAACAAAACTGTTTATTTATGATTATTAGGATGTTGAACCTTCACAATATTTTATGCCATTGCGATTGCGAACGATTTAATTTATCCATGAATGCCAAATTATCTGCGAATAATAACTCTACATATTGTTTATATTATAGTTAAGGTGCTAAATACTAGATATTTTGACGCGATTTAATGTTTGTTATGTAATTTTAAATATCAAGAGCAGCATTGTTATAGGTCATTAGCAAATTAAGGTTGGTGCACCATGCACCAAATGCCCCTGAATTGCACATTATATAAACAAATTACGATATACCTAACACTTCATAACATTGTTGTTAGTAAATTATAATTGTGCTCAACAGTGGGGAATTATCTCAAGTACTGAAGCTGAGGTCGATTTTTGACAAAGATGGCAAATACTGAAATTTATTTTATCTTGGTACTAGTCGGAACTTTTGAATTAAACAATGTGAACGGACTTTCACTCTGTACGTTTTTGTCAATGCTTTATTCAGCCAATATTTTAATTATTATCTAGTGTAGTATTACTAATAATAATTATTATTATTACATACAGCCAACATTTCACAAAATTATGACGATAGCATATCTTTGCTAAACATTACGTCCGCTCAAGAAATCTTGGTAAAAGATGTAAGTGGAAAATTAAAACTCATTAATTGTCATACAAATTCGGTCAGAAAATAACTTTTCTATTATTCATAACGTGTATTTTTAAACCATTTAATTGATTGCATTTATTTCCTCCCCAGTTTAGGGATGAAAATATAATGTTGTTGGAAGACGCCTACTTCCGGTCTGATAGTGCAATAATTGGATATCTAAGGGGTATGTTAATTACTCTTTTATTCCCTTTTTTAAATTAAGTTTGTTGTTGCAATTGTACAAGTATGTATTGAAATTTAAATGGATATAACTTCTAAATTTTCAGAAAGCAAATGGGATACAATAGCTGCATCCAAATATTTAAAAAAGGTGTACAAAAATTACATTGATTTAATATACATACATTGGTTTTTAGCTTCCAATACTTATAATTTATTATTTGAAAGATTTTGCAATGGCGATCTACCAACAAAGTTGATAGACTTGGAGGAGAGGCTGTTGATTCTGAAGCACTTAGACTAATGCCCTGGAAATTAGATGGTTTAACAAAGCACGGATGTCATGGTAAAAATTTTATTTTAGTTCTAGTCACATTTATTGTAGCTTCTGCAACCTCTTGACCATCTGACCTTTGACCAAAGAGTGAAAAATCAATTGTCAGTGCATTCTTGACTCAATTATCATTGTTCATGTCATTTTCCCATTCTTTTGCTACCCTCATTGGCTTAAGTTTTTAAATTTATTCTCAACTTGTACTAATTTTTAAATATAGTATCCCAAATTAACTTTGGTGACTGGCTAATTGACGAATATATGGCAAGCCAAAAATTTTTAGAAGCTAGCAAAGCTTTCCGGACACAATATTTAAAAGCAATGGAAAAGGGTAGGCTTGCCGTAATGGAGACAATTCCACAATGTGACCAAGGAGTCGGTTTAGTGGATTTGAAGAACTACTCTTACAGCAATATTAATGGATTCAATAGTAAAATATGATAATACACATTTTCAAAAGTAAAATGACACTATATAATGCAAAAGATAACCATGTCATTTTTTGTTCAAGCTTTGCCCGGTATCATCGAAATGGCAGTCAACATCGAAACTTACTATCCGAATTTTTATAAAGAGATAATTTGTATTAACAGTGAGTCTATATATTTCTATAATCATTTTCTTGGAAATAATTATTAAAGTAATTTTTATAAATTCTGTCCCTACAGCTCCCAAAACATTCCAGTATCTTTTTAATATAGTGAAGTCCTCTGCGCCACAAACAACCAGCATAATGTCCTTATACTCCGAAGCGGAAACTGAGCAAGCCAAGAAACATATTTTGTACTTAATAGATTCTAATCAATTGCCACCCCAATATTTTGGCAATAAAAGTCTTCAGCGTTGAATAAATAAGAAATTTCACCAATTCCATGAGTATAACTATAATACGTATTATTATGATTGCTTATTGAGGCTTACACTTATCTATTTTATATATATAACTGTTTAACACATACATAATAATATTATATACCTATATCAGGTACGTATCCAGGAATTTGACCAAGGGGGATACAATACATCGCAGAATAATATTAGTAAAAATACAACACTTCCGCAATTTTTTTTCGAATTTTACCCTTTTTGGACAAAAAATCTCTTTTTCTTGGGATTTAGGAGGGGGGGGGGTATAGCCCCCCTCTGGATACGTGCCTGCTATATATAGATGGTTAACATTTCATCGTAGTTAAAGAGTTTAGAAATGCAATAGTGGAGGTAAAACAAACATCAACATAATTACAAGGAATACATAGTTTGGCATGTTTGGTTGCCAACGCCAAATCGCTTTTAAGTTTTGCTAATTCACCATAATAAATGGAAGTTTTCATGGAAAGAACGAAGGTCATCGGTGCAAATACAGAAATGATGTGGATATGAAACCTTCACATTATTTGTTCCAGAAAATATTCATTGGGTCATGAACACTTGATTATTTCCATATTTCCAGAGACCCCCCTGTCAAACAGACAGGGGGGTCTCTGGACAACAGTCGAGACTCAAGTGCAACTGACTCGAGTGACATTAAAACCCTTTTGGAAGAAATGGAAGACCGCCTTGGGAAAAAGATAGATGAAGCAAAAGAAGCTGTTGCAGGAATTAAAGGCCAAATTAACTCAACTGAGAAAAGTATTGTTCGAATTGACCAGACCTTAAAAGAAAAAAATATAATCATCCAAGGAATCGAAGAAGAGGTTACTGAAACACAGGACTCCTTGCTCGATACTTTTAACCGCATAGTGATCGAACTCAAAATTGATGATGTGATCGTGGACAATATCTATCGCATTGGACCGAAAAAGTTGGACAGCCATCGCCCGATTTTAGTGAAGCTGGTGAGGGGATTGGACAAACAACAAATTATGAGAAAGAAAAAACAACTGAAAAAAGGTATATACATCAACGACGATTTGACCCGAGAGGAAAGAAAAACCCAAGCCAAGTTGAGGGAAAAGGCCAAAGAAATTCGTGATGCCGACAAAGACGTCATTACTAGAATTCGAGGTTCGCAACTAACTGTGATCCGAAACGGTAAACGAGAAGGATGCTACATTGTTGGGGAAGGGGAACGTGTCATGGCAAAAGCAGGAAGAAAGATCTGACGTGCCGGGCCCAAAAACGTGACGAACCTGGTATATGAGCACCATGTACAATTTGTAAATTGGAATTTAGAAGGTATGGATAAATTATATTACATAACCCCAAGTGAGAAAGATATTTTGAATAATGCTAGTGTTATAGGACTATGCGAAACATGGTCACAAAATGTTCCTAAAATACCCACTTATCTTTGTAATTTTGAAATGATATGTCAGAAAGCGGTGAAGTATAATACCAAAGGTAGAGCTAAGGGAGGGATAGTTCTGCTGACTAATAAAGCTAAGGTTAAAATTATTAGAACAATAAGTACCACTAATTCTTGGATTATCTGTGAAATACAATGCTTATTTTCGCGAAAAAACTACATTGTGGGTACAGTTTACATCCAAGCTGATGACAATTACGAAAGGAAAATTCTTGAGTTTAATCATTTATTGAGTCAATCGAATGTTTGTAAACTGTACCCTTGTATGTTTGGTGGCGATTTCAACGCTAGGATAGGTACATTTAATAATAATATTAATCAGATGGCTAATGTAAAATTTGCTCACAGGTGTTCCTCTGATAAAGTATGTAATAAATATGGGCAGCTCCTGATAAATTGCCTAGAGGAGCATAATTTGACAATAGCCAATGGCAAAACTCCAAGTGATCAACTAGGTAACTTTACATTTATTAATAATAATGGCAAGAGTGTTATTGATTATATGATTATAAATGATCGGGCTCTAAATATGTTAACGGATTTTAAAATTATGGAAACTAATGAGTCTTGTCATCTACCTATTTCTGCAGATCTAGGTATAACTAAGTGTAATGACAACGGAGGAGAGAGCAAATTGAAATGGAAAAACAATTTTTCTACAATTTACCAAGTAAATATGAGGTCTTCAGCAAAGAAGACCTGCGATCTTCACACATTCAAGGAGGCAATCCTTAAGTCAGCGGAAATTGCCAAAATGAGGAGCTGGAGAAAGAAAATACCTGACGCTTTGTGGTTTGACTCGGAGTGCCGGCAGAAATTGAACAGCTGTAAATTGGCAAGAATTGAAGCTATAAAAATGAACTGGAATGACGAGTCGAGAAAACTTTACATGAGTCGTAAGAAGGAGTATGTAAACTGCAGAAAAGCTAAAGCGAGAAAATTTTGGAATGAGCAATGTGAAATCCTAAATTCTACAAAGGACCCATTCTGGAAAGTTGTTAAAAGACTGAGGAGGAGAGAAATCCAACAGAATAGCATTCCAAATCAAGAGTGGCTGGCCTTCTACGGAAAATTAATGCCACCCAAAACCGTAAATAACACATTATTTACTGACGCGGGGAATGAAATATTGACATCTCCTATATCAAATAGTGAAATGGAAGCTGCGATTAAGCGTCTCGGATCCAACAAAGCCCCTGGACCAGATCAGATAACTAATGAATTCCTAAAAAATTTACCCAAGGAAAGTAGGATTTGGCTCTCTGAAATATTTAATGACATACTTGAAAAAGAACTTCCGCCTGAAGAATGGGGTGAATCAATAACAATCATGATACACAAAAAAGGACCAATAATGAATCCGGAGAACTATAGGCCCATTGCCCTACTAAACACAATGTTAAAATTGTTTACCCAAATCCTTAATGAGCGTCTACTTCGGTGGGCCAACAAAGCAAATATTCTTCCAGAAGCACAAGCAGGATTCCGAAGGGGAAGGGGTTGTGAGGATCACATCTTTAGTTTAAACAGTGCAATCCAAATAGGAACTAGAAATTCTAGTAAAGTTTACGCACTATTCATCGACTTTGCCCGTGCATTTCCGTCAATAAAATTTGAAAAGCTATGGAATAGGCTCTTTGACATGGGTGTCTCGGGAAAAATCATCAGGATTCTAAAGAAGATTTATGAGAGCTCAACAACCAAAATAAGACTGCAGAATGGACTTTCTGATGAGATACAAATCACCGAAGGCTTGGCCCAAGGTGAAGTACTCTCGCCCCTCCTATTTAGCCTGTATATATATGATATTGAAAAGGTATTGCAAGAAAAAGGGTGGAGAGGTGTCCCCATTGGCCAAACGCTTATGATCCACATACTCCTATTTGCGGATGACGCCGTGCTGTTGTCGAATAATAAATATAGCCTACAAAGAAAAATTAGGCAGCTAGAAGAATACTTCAAATCGCTTGAACTAGAAGTAAACCTGGGGAAAACAAAAATTGTGGTCTTCCGAAGAGGTGGTCGTCTAGAGAAGAACCTCAGATTTACTTACATGGGAAAACCAATTGAAATTGTCCGAGAATACGTCTACTTAGGAGTACCGTTCTCATCGTCAGGAAAGTTTGCTCTAGCTCTGAAATTCTTCAAAAGCAAAACTTACCAAGCGCAGGGAGCCGTGAATGATCTCATATTGAAAGGTAAAATGGGAAATATAAATTCTAAGTTTCAACTCTTTGATTCAATTGCTCGCTCCTCCTTGTTGTACTGTAGCCAAATATGGGCACTCAATTATCTAAATGAAATAGAAGTCTGTCAATCTAAATTTCTGCGGTTTGTAATGGGAGTAAAACCAACAGTACCTAACTGTGTGATTCGCTTGGAGACTTTGCGTACTAAAACTAAGGTAGAGGTAATAAAAAAGTTACTAATGTTTATATTTAAACTACTCAATATGGAGGAGAATAGATATCCCAAAATTTGCTTTCTGGAACTTGTACGGTTAACTAAATGGGATAAAAACCCAAATTATAATTGGGCTCTCCGTTGTAGGATAATATTAGAGTATTATAACTTGTCTTATCTATGGGAAGATCTGACTCCTAATAATCTCGCTAAAAGTTATGTAAATATACACCGACAAATCTTAGATGTAACAAAACAGGAAGATCTTGATAAACTTACTACGTATGCAGGGTATAATTATTACACTTATTTTATTAATGTACTAACTGGCTGTAAACCACCGTCGCTGCAGCTAAAATTGTCTAGATCGTATCGTATACTATTAGCGCAAATGAGATTGAACTGCGATTCGATTTACTTCAAAAAGAAATTGTTCGAATTTAAAGATACTGATTACTGTACTTATTGTAATATGAATAAGCCTAATAGTATATACCACTTGTTCTGTGAATGTAAGATCCATAGTAGGATCAATGTCGAATATCTAACTAAGTTAAGTAAAGACCAATTTAATATATTATTAGATTCATATGATCTCAAAACAATTGTTAACCTAATAACATTTCTAATCGCCGCCTTAAATAGGATTAAGTTTATTGATGAATTGGAAAATGATCTTCTGTCATAATACAATTGTAAAATATTGCTGAAGTCATGTTCTATGGGCCACTTGCCCGAAGAGAACATTTAAATAAAATCAATCAATTGTTGTTTTTTGTATAATTATTATACCTGATTTTGATTTTGTCACGAATAAAGCTGAACTATAGCACATAAATCTAAGATTATTAGCGTATTTATTTTTATATCCAGTTTATTTGTTCATGTATATCATGCCTTTTTTGTTAGTATTGTATTGTATGTTAGTATTGTATTGTATTTTGTTAGTAGTTTGTATTTCTAGACAGAATGAATATTATTATTGAATATTATCAAAAAGGAAGTACATTAAAGGAAAGCGTCATACCTTTGATATTGTAATAAATGTATTTAGTCGATGCTTAATGATATCGATTTATCAGATGAACAAAACTGTTTATTTATGATTATTAGGATGTTGAACCTTCACAATATTTTATGCCATTGCGATTGCGAACGATTTAATTTATCCATGAATGCCAAATTATCTGCGAATAATAACTCTACATATTGTTTATATTATAGTTAAGGTGCTAAATACTAGATATTTTGACGCGATTTAATGTTTGTTATGTAATTTTAAATATCAAGAGCAGCATTGTTATAGGTCATTAGCAAATTAAGGTTGGTGCACCATGCACCAAATGCCCCTGAATTGCACATTATATAAACAAATTACGATATACCTAACACTTCATAACATTGTTGTTAGTAAATTATAATTGTGCTCAACAGTAGGGAATTATCTCAAGTACTGAAGCTGAGGTCGATTTTTGACAAAGATGGCAAATACTGAAATTTATTTTATCTTGGTACTAGTCGGAACTTTTGAATTAAACAATGTGAACGGACTTTCACTCTGTAAGTTTTTGTCAATGCTTTATTCAGCCAATATTTTAATTATTATCTAGTGTAGTATTACTAATAATAATTATTATTATTACATACAGCCAACATTTCACAAAATTATGACGATAGCATATCTTTGCTAAACATTACGTCCGCTCAAGAAATCTTGGTAAAAGATGTAAGTGGAAAATTAAAACTCATTAATTGTCATACAAATTCGGTCAGAAAATAACTTTTCTATTATTCATAACGTGTATTTTTAAACCATTTAATTGATTGCATTTATTTCCTCCCCAGTTTAGGGATGAAAATATAATGTTGTTGGAAGACGCCTACTTCCGGTCTGATAGTGCAATAATTGGATATCTAAGGGGTATGTTAATTACTCTTTTATTCCCTTTTTTAAATTAAGTTTGTTGTTGCAATTGTACAAGTATGTATTGAAATTTAAATGGATATAACTTCTAAATTTTCAGAAAGCAAATGGGATACAATAGCTGCATCCAAATATTTAAAAAAGGTGTACAAAAATTACATTGATTTAATATACATACATTGGTTTTTAGCTTCCAATACTTATAATTTATTATTTGAAAGATTTTGCAATGGCGATCTACCAACAAAGTTGATAGACTTGGAGGAGAGGCTGTTGATTCTGAAGCACTTACAGTCGAATTCTACATCGCTACTCAGACTTCAATCGGAACTTCACTTACTCTTCAAGTCCCAAGTCGTATTCAGGATTCACTTGAGTAATGACTTGAAGTCAAGTTCTAAGGTACCTCCAGACCTACCTTGGCACTTGACTTGAGCTTGACAAATTTTTGAAACTCCCGCTCAAATTTCAATACAAAATAATTTTGAAGTCTAACTTCGTCAAGTGGGCTTCATGAATACCACCCCTACTTGGACTTCAACTTGACTTGAATCAACCCTTACTAAAGTTAGACTTGAAGTGAAGTCTGAGTAGCGATGTAGAATTTGACTGTTAGACTAATGCCCTGGAAATTAGATGGTTTAACAAAGCACGGATGTCATGGTAAAAATTTTATTTTAGTTCTAGTCACATTTATTGTAGCTTCTGCAACCTCTTGACCATCTGACCTTTGACCAAAGAGTGAAAAATCAATTGTCAGTGCATTCTTGACTCAATTATCATTGTTCATGTCATTTTCCCATTCTTTTGCTACCCTCATTGGCTTAAGTTTTTAAATTTATTCTCAACTTGTACTAATTTTTAAATATAGTATCCCAAATTAACTTTGGTGACTGGCTAATTGACGAATATATGGCAAGCCAAAAATTTTTAGAAGCTAGCAAAGCTTTCCGGACACAATATTTAAAAGCAATGGAAAAGGGTAGGCTTGCCGTAATGGAGACAATTCCACAATGTGACCAAGGAGTCGGTTTAGTGGATTTGAAGAACTACTCTTACAGCAATATTAATGGATTCAATAGTAAAATATGATAATACACATTTTCAAAAGTAAAATGACACTATATAATGCAAAAGATAACCATGTCATTTTTTGTTCAAGCTTTGCCCGGTATCATCGAAATGGCAGTCAACATCGAAACTTACTATCCGAATTTTTATAAAGAGATAATTTGTATTAACAGTGAGTCTATATATTTCTATAATCATTTTCTTGGAAATAATTATTAAAGTAATTTTTATAAATTCTGTCCCTACAGCTCCCAAAACATTCCAGTATCTTTTTAATATAGTGAAGTCCTCTGCGCCACAAACAACCAGCATAATGTCCTTATACTCCGAAGCGGAAACTGAGCAAGCCAAGAAACATATTTTGTACTTAATAGATTCTAATCAATTGCCACCCCAATATTTTGGCAATAAAAGTCTTCAGCGTTGAATAAATAAGAAATTTCACCAATTCCATGAGTATAACTATAATACGTATTATTATGATTGCTTATTGAGGCTTACACTTATCTATTTTATATATATAACTGTTTAACACATACATAATAATATTATATACCTATATCAGGTACGTATCCAGGAATTTGACCAAGGGGGATACAATACATCGCAGAATAATATTAGTAAAAATACAACACTTCCGCAATTTTTTTTCGAATTTTACCCTTTTTGGACAAAAAATCTCTTTTTCTTGGGATTTAGGAGGGGGGGGGGTATAGCCCCCCTCTGGATACGTGCCTGCTATATATAGATGGTTAACATTTCATCGTAGTTAAAGAGTTTAGAAATGCAATAGTGGAGGTAAAACAAACATCAACATAAATCTACAAGGAATACATAGTTTGGCATGTTTGGTTGCCAACGCCAAATCGCTTTTAAGTTTTGCTAATTCACCATAATAAATGGAAGTTTTCATGGAAAGAACGAAGGTCATCGGTGCAAATACAGAAATGATGTGGATATGAAACCTTCACATTATTTGTTCCAGAAAATATTCATTGGGTCATGAACACTTGATTATTTCCCATCCAGAACAAGAATAATTAGTATTATTTTCAGCTCTTACGCAATAGATATGATTTCATGCGATTGTGTTAACTTAATGGTAGGAATCAAGAAAAAAATACCTAAATAATTAACTATATTATACAATCATAAGCAACATAATGGTTATCCCTGAATTGGGTTTTTAGAATTTTTTTTGGATTTCGAGGGGGGAATGGCTTTCCTCTATGCCTCTCCCCTCAATACAGCCTTGTATATGTAAATTCAATAAAAAAAGACTCATAGAATTCTTTAGTCTTTATAAGTTAGACTAGCCAACGTAATTAAATTTTAAATACCTAGTATTATTGTTTAATCAAATGAAACATCATATCATTCCTCAATTTGTTAATGGTTAGAAATGAAATTTGAAATCAGTCTAACATGATAATTTTAAGTGTTGTTGTATTGTAACTAAAAGAAGTTTATGTTTTTATATTTATAACTGATAATGGTAAAAATGTGAAATATTTAATAAACCATTAATGGAAACCTAAATGACTATTTTGTACGATAGTACATTACGCAATAATTTATTAGAACATCGAATTCACAAATAATAAGTGTAAATAAATTAAATATAATATTGCTTTAGATTTATATACATATATTTCATTTTTTTCTATACATCACAGAAAGAATTTACTATTTATTCGACTCGGGAGACGGCAAAGGTTTATTAGCCAACTGTAGAAGTAATTTATCTGGGTCTTCATGATCCTTGTAGTAACGGCGCTTCAAAGTTCGATATTTTTTAAGAGAATAAAGGGCTTTCAGTTCATTTACAATGTAGTCACCATGTTTCAACAACGTCTTGATTTGTTCAGGGTCTTTGACATCTCGATTTTTAATGAAAACTCTATGAACTCTATCCCGAAACCAGGAATAGCCAGCCGGATACTCCCGTCCCATGTACAACAACTGAAAATTGAAAATATATCAATATTATTGCAAATAGTTTTAATTACAAAATCGCAAATTAATATTTCTTTCAACATTTTCAATCTTTATTTGAGATTCAACTCACCGTTTTATACAAATTAATTACTTCAGTTCTGCTCATGTTTTCTTTAGCCTAAAACCTCACAAGCAAGTTCAATTGACAAAATAATAAAACTAAAATTAATGTACGTAGTACGTTTCAAACAATTGCTAATTTGAAGCACATTTTGTAACTATTTAAAAACGTCTGTCTGCTGGTTGGACTTTGATATTTTGATTTGAAGTGTTTTGTTTTTGCCATTTGTTTGTTGTTAAAAACATTTGTTTGAATTGAAGAACACACTTATGACTTAACAATTTATTTTGTCCGACCGCAGCATTTAGCAATAAACGAGTTTCAAGACACCCCTGCCCTCATATTATCATAGACTCATGTAATTTCATCAATTTTCATGAATTATCTATCAATCACAAGCTGTGATATGTAGTTGCATTTATTTTACGAAAATATGTATGCAAATATGTACAAAAAACGGCAAACTATATGTACATAAATATGCACGTCATCAAAATATGTAGAAAAGGTACCAAAAGACAGGAAACTATGTAAAAACGTAAAAACCGAAAATGGGTACGAAAATATGTACAAAAAATGAAAAAACCTGTTCTAAAAACGCAGAACAAATCTAAACAAATTGTAAGCAGTTGTTTATGAAGGCAAAATTATGTATTAAAAATAAACAACTATTTCCAACATCTTAGTGTCAAATTCTTGTAGAAACTTATTCGCTGTATTTACATGTGGTTAGCAAAAAAGACCAAATTATGGACTTTGTTTTAATTCCCCAAATTGTATGGAAATATTTTATATGTTCCAAATCCTAAAAAATTCCATTTTTAGCTGCTTGCGCTTGGTAGTTGGTCGTAAGTATATATGCAAAAATAGATATTTATTATACTGTTGATTAGTCATTGTTTTATTATTATAAAAGCAGCATCAACGATATAAAACTAAGACTGTCGATACCTATACCAAATACGTTTCTTGTATTTATGAGGTGACACATGACGTGGGTAAAAAAGCTGCTATTAAAAACTAGTTAAAGACAGATATTGTGTGCAAAACTCTTAGTAAATATTTTTTTGGAATAATACACGGAACTTATAATGTATAGGTACATGTATGTTTAGATTGATAACAATTCCTTTTTGATTGAATTTCATATCCGGTAGATATGTTTGCCTTACTGATAAATTCATTCTTTATAGCATCTGCGTCAGAAATGGGCACGAAAACTGTGGATGTTGGAGCCACAGAATTTGTGAAAAAAAGTAGATTTCTTGATCATCATGGAATGTGCATTAGATGATCACAGTGGTCTAGTGGTAAGTGTAAACATGAAATGATATTGCCAATGCCATCCATGTATATAGTTTATTGATAAATTCATCATGGAATATTATAGTCCACAATCATAAAATAATTGGATTGATGCTTTCGTGCGGGCTATTTAGGGTCTACAATTAGCTTGGAGTTAATATTATTGCAATACCTATGAATGCAAAAAAGTTTTTGTGAAAATGTTTCATGCGTGCGTACGAACGAAGTGTATGCATATAATATGCATTATGTATGGAATGTTTGATGTGTTCCCAGAGGAAAACTGCACCCTGCCACAAAAAAAAGCAGAGAGCCGGCCGGCTACACCGAAATTGAAATTATGTCTGTAGTCTGTAGCCTGCTGACGGGAAAAGTGCAGCTGAAAATTACTAAGTTAGTTAATTCATAATTCCACGGGACTTTATTCTAATTTAAATACATTTTCCAAATAATTTAGTACTTGTCAAATTAGGTATAATATTATCATCATTTTATGTTAAAATCAAAAGTTTAAAATGATCTAATCCCAAAATATTCGGCTGGGATTGAATATTACAATATCTACATAACCGTAAGTATGTATAATAACTTTTTCATCACTTTATTTTTTAAATATTAAGTCTAAATTATCTAGTTGTATGTACTAAATTTTGTTTTATATCGTTTTTATACAGTCGTAGCTAGTGACGTTTTAAGTCAACATCCCGATAATCAATAAACGCAGTACGGAATCTGGTGACTCATCTTCAGAGAAGAGCACGATGCGAAAAGTCAAAACAGATATTTCACTGACTATCAGCGAGAAGTCACTTCATGGTACGTTAACTTCATTTTGATATGTATTTTGTTTTTCAACGTCAAAAAGTCGTTAAATCAGGCAGATATATAAACCCAGATCAATAATGCGTGTAATCTGTAAATAGATAAGCAATTTGCGTATATGGAGGTCAGTATAGAAAGTAAAGTGGCCGGTGGCCCTTGCTAGGGATAAATATAAAGAAATAAATCGGAGAATTTTGCTTCCCGAAAATTCGGAATTTTGCGAGATTTCTTTAGAAGTTTGTAGAAAATTTCTAATTTTCTTGGGAAATTTTTGTGATTTTGGATCACAAAAGACTGGATAATTTAAATGTTTCAAGTTACTAATTTCTTTGCAATGAATTACAATGATGGTTGTGTCTGAAACTCAAGTACTACAGTATTTATGTGAGCAGACTACTAGCTGTGGGAAAATAGGATTGCAAATTGCAAACATTTGCAATTTACACGAAACGCTGACAAAGATCATTGCATTCTGTATTTCATTTAATGAGTATAATTAAGTAAATAATTTCTCAGCCAGACCATACAACGTTTGATATTAGTATTAGTCACCAGAATTATCAAGAAAATGATAGTTTTAACGCAACAGAAACGTATTTGGGCGCTTAAGTGCTGGTCTGTTTACCGAATGCGTGAAAGACGATTCAAACGTGGCCCATTTCTCACTTCATCCCAGAATTCTTGTTTAAAGTTTGAATTCGATAAACCAGTAAATTATTTACAAGAACTGGCTCAACAATAGAGATTTATATTAGACGTCATGATAGGCTAGTTTTTCAGTTTACAGAAAGTAATTAGTTAATTGCTGTCAAAGAACATCGTTTTAATATCTTATTCTTCAATAAGTAATTATGTTGGTTTCTCCTGTTCATTAATAACTAATTATTGTTTCCTCAGAATTATTATTTGTGGTGCAAGGTTCACAATTTTTTGTATAATAAAAGTAGTTTTATTTATTGTAAAAGGCAAATGAAACTTAACGTTGGCTGTCGTTGTCACGAAGAAACGAAGATAAAATCGATTGGGGGGTTTTCTGGAAGCCGAGTACATAAGTTAACAGCAAAGGATTGACGACATGGAAAAGTTTTGTGGCTCTCAGTTTTGGGTAAGTAACTATTTGCATTAAAAATAATTTTAAAAAAAACATAATTTTATTTAAATGATAAGTAATTCACAATATAAGTTGTTATTACATTCATTACAAGTTCCAGTAATTGTGTCTTGATGTCAGTTTTGACAGTAATGAATATTATATTTTCATTTAGAACTGGAGCCTAACTTGGGATACCACAGATCCTGATTTTACACCATGTTTTGAAAATACCGTCATTTTGGCCATTCCGTGTCTGTTTTTATGGATCTCGTCAATTTTTGAGATTTATAAATTTTCGATCAGCACTTCTAGACAAATTCCTTGGTCATGGTTGAATGTCAGCAAAATACTTGTAGTCGTCATATTGATTGCTGTCGAAATTACTTATTCGATTTTTGGTGCGCTGTCTTTATCATTCAGAGGTTCTGTCATCCATCCCGTTTACTATTACTCTCCAATAGTGAAGATCTCTAGTCTGGTAAGGGGAAGATATATTATATTTAATATGAGCTATATTTATTGATATATATTTTTACAACAATAAAAATTTTGTTGTTAATATTATATTTCTAATAAGTCAATAATAAAACGAGAACAGACAACATAGCCAATCAACATGTACTCGTTTTCATTTTCTAAAAATCATGTATCACTATTTAATTTGAACCGAAGTTATTTAAATAGTTTCGTGCAAAGACACAAAGTTACAAAACCAAAATGGTATAATATGTTATATTCGAATCTGATATCAAAATTACTTCAATCAATAATGTAATTTGATTTAAAAATTTGTGTCTGACTATTTCCTAGCGTTTTTTAAATGTTTTAGCTTATTTAAGCTTTTAGCTTACAGCGCTTACTAATAATGTGTATCAGTAGTAACATTTGTTCCAGTTGCGGATAATTATTAGCTCAAAAATAATTTGAACCCTGAAAAATTTTTTTGCATGAAATATTCTGTTGAATAAAGGGGAACTTCCCGCTTTATAACACAGATAGGTATACTCTATAATGTAGTTGAGTAGGAAATCTCCCTTACCGGAGGTAAGCAGATAGGATAAGCGGTTAAATCGATTAAAAAATAAAGATAAATATTGGCTGTATAAAAATGTTACCTGCTGCTATATCATGAATTAATTATGACTAAACTATTTCTTTCTTTTTAGGCACTTTCGCTATGCCTCCAAATAGCTCAGAGGGGAAGTGGTTTGCATTCTTCGGGGACGCAATTTCTATTCTGGTTATTATTATCAATTTACGAAGCAGTGGCACTTCGGACAACTGCGCGAACCGAAGATAGTCCCTTGCTATTTGCGTTAGCAGCTACATGTAGCTCCTTTGTGTTTCTACAATTGTTCCTCAACTTCTTTTCTGACTCTTGGGGCGCGTTTGGAAATCAGAGGCAACATGCCCCAATTGAAGATGTAACACTTTTCTTTATTTTCTGTTTTTTAATTATACCTATATTGTAAAACCGTTTGCAAAATTATCTTTTAATTTTTCAGGAAAGCAAAATTTTTCCAGACGTCAAATCCTCGTTTCCATCTCAGTTAGTTTTCAGTTGGGTTGGAAATTTAATCTGGCGAGGCTACTGGAAAACATTAGAATTTTCGGATTTATGGGGTCTTCATCGCTGTGATCGAGCAGAAGTTCTTATCGCTGACTATGAAAAATATTCAAGAAGGGAATCTGGGAATCCTGCACCATCGGGCATTTACAGGAATCTCATTAAACCTCTGTTTGGTTTGTTTGGATTAGAGTTCCTGTGGGCTACTCTTTTCAGCACGGCGTCCATTGTACTTAGCTTTGCGCTTCCTCAGATTTTGAGGTGAGTTTTAAATTCGAAATTACATTACTAAATGTCATTATTAAATTTGATAATAATACAATTAAATTGTGGTGGAAATTAACAATTTTAACAAATATAAAATATTTTGTGATTCTTGGTAATTGTAAAAAATTTTGTTTCCATTTTAGTTTACTTATAGGTTTCATTGAAGAAGGGGGTGACATTTTTGTTTGGAGGGGCTATTTTTACGCAATCTTATTGGCTGTGGTGGCATTTTCAAAATCCATACTTTCTCAAAGGCACATGTATTTGAAACTAAGAATAGCCGCATTTGTAAAATCGGTGCTAAGTTGTGCTGTTTACCGAAAAGCTTTAAAAGTATCTAATGCCGCAAGAAAAGGTTAGTTACGGATTTCTTACTAAAATGTATTGTAGCTATTAATAAGGCAATTTAAAAAAATGCTAATTGTATGTGTATTATAGAAAAGACAACGGGAGAGATCGTGAATTTGTTGAGCGTAGATGTTGTAAAAGTGATGAATTTTGTATTTTTTCTGAATGAATTTTGGGATTCTCCTCTACAGATCGGGGCAGCGATTTATTTTATATATATGGAATTAGGAGTAGCCGTATTTGCAGGAGTGGCTGTGTTAATTATACTGATTCCAGCAAATGTGATAGTAACTCGAAAGATGCAACAATTCCAAACGGCACAGATGAAAGAAAAAGACGGCAGAGTGAAACTGATGAATGAAATAATTTCTGGTATGAAGATCTTAAAGCTGTATGCGTGGGAACCTTCATTTGAAGGAAAAGTAAAAGAAATTCGAAATAAAGAGATCTCTATTCTCAAGAAAAAAGCGATTCTGCTCAGTATCGTCGAATTTGTCTGGAGCTGTGCTCCTGTTGTCGTAAGCTAATGAAGAAACAAACATTCATTTTCAATTTTTAACTAATTATTATTAATTATTTTTTTTGTCATAAGGTTGCAGTAACAACTTTTGCTACGTATGTACTACTAGGCAATGAATTGGATGCCAAAAAGGCTTTTGTATCTTTGTCCTTATTTGATTTAATGAATGAACCTGCGACTTATTTACCAATGACGATATCAAAAACTGTGGAGCTTCATGTGGGGCTTCGGCGACTGAACGGTTTTATGAATTCGGAAGAACTTGACCCGAGTGAAATTGAGCACGATTGTCCAGAAGGCGACGCAGTTGTGATAGAAGATGGAGATTTCTGTTGGGAGTCGGAAAGAAGGACTCTGAGAGATGTGAATGTGAGAGTTGGTGAAGGAAGTCTGGTGGCTGTGGTTGGAGTTGTCGGTTGTGGAAAGTCTTCGTTGATCTCTGCCGTTTTAGGGGAAATGAAAAAAGTGCGTGGACGAGTGAAGGTGAATGGGAAAATCGCCTACGTCTCCCAACAACCGTGGATCCAGAATAATACTCTTCAAGATAATATCTACTTCGGCCATTCTCCAGACATCCTTAAATATAACCGAATTCTCGAGTCTTGTGCTCTCTTACCTGATCTGGAGGTTCTTCCCGGAGGAGACCAGACGGAAATTGGTGAGAAGGGCATTAATCTCAGTGGCGGACAGAAACAAAGAGTGGCTCTCGCCAGAGCTGCTTACAGCAATGCAGATTTGTATCTTTTCGACGATCCCCTAAGTGCTGTCGACTCTCACGTTGGAAAACATATCTTTGAAAAGCTGATAGGACCTTCTGGATACTTAAAGAACAAAACGAGAATTTTAGTTACACATGGACTCACATATCTTCCACAAGTTGATCAGATTATTGTGTTAACAGACGGAAAAATCTCGGAGTGTGGAACTTATCAGGAATTGTTGAATAAAAAGGTATTTTAAGATTAAAACTAGTTAAGTATGGTTTAAAAATATCGCGCCAAATAAAGTCTTATCTCCAAAATTAATTTTTGCAGGGAGCTTTTTCAGATTTTCTTATTAATTACGTAACTCAAAATAAAGAGGCTGCAGACGTCACAATTTTAGAAGATTTGAAGAAGGTGTGTGGTGAAGAACCCATTTTAAGGAATAGACTAAGCTCAACGGAGACCGAGCAGACAGAAGAAGATACTGCTGTCAAAATTGCCAAATCATCAGCAAATAAAATAATTGAAGAAGAAAAAACAGAAGTGGGAAACATTAAACTTCCTATTCTTCTCAGTTACATGGAAGCAATGAAATGGACTGTTTGTGTGTTAATTATTGTGATGTACATCATCTACCAAGGTTAGATTCATGTATTAATGATGATTCGGCATAATTGAAAACTTTTTAATGCTGTGTATAAAAATAATTTTTTTAATGAATAAATGTTTATTTTAAATAATATTTACTTCAATTGTTTAGGTCTTTCAATTGGTGCTAATATTTGGCTGTCTGTGTGGACGTCTTCGATAAATGGCACATCTAGTGAAGACGGGACGACAAGAAGTACATACCTTGGTGTCTACAGTGCTTTTGGGCTCTCACAGTGCATAATGTGCTTATTCATTGCCCTTACACTGAACTTAGCGGCTTTGGCGGCTGCCAGAAAATTGCACCATGGCATGTTAAGTAGAATACTTAAGGCCCCAATGTCATTTTTTGAAACAACACCCCTAGGAAGAATAGTCAACAGATTTTCCTCAGATGTTCAAACTGTAGACTCGGATTTGCCATCAAACTTGGCGGAAACTTTAGACAGTTTATTCAAGGTAGATACAATGTTTTATAATTTTTAATAGAAAGCTGAATTGTGGCTGTTTGAGTATTTAATTTTTAAACTATTCTTTTAGGTAGTATCAGTTTTGATTATTATCAGTTGGAGCACACCCTTATTTCTCATTCTCGTGGCGATTATTGCAGTTGTCTTCACCTTTATACAGGTTGGTTGCAATTTTCTACGTTGAGATTATTTTTAGCTACCATTAGAATTAGCCAAAACTCGAGGCTAATTTAAAAATGTTAATCAGTAATCTGTTTATAGAGATATTATATATCAACGGCGCGTCAACTTTTTCGAATCGATTCGATTACAAAGTCTCCAGTTTTTTCCCATCTCACGGAAACCTTACACGGTGTCTCCACTATTCGAGCTTATGGTGCTCAGGACAGATTCATTGAAGAAAGTTCCACCAAAATTGACAATAGTTCGAATACTACCCTTCACTTATTACTTTGTCGAAGGTACCTTGGTTCTTGTACTCTTTTGCATTTTACTCCATTTTTTTCGATAAAATTGATAAATAATCTTTATACAAATTAAAACACCTTTTATAATTTCTACAGGTGGTTAGGTCTTCGTCTGGAAACTTTGGGCTGTGTTGTTATATTTTTTGCTGCTTTCTTAAGTGTGATAGGAAGAAATTCTATAAGTGCCAGCGTTGTAGGATTGTCTGTATCTTATTCTTTGAGAGTTTCTCAGGTAATACCAAGAAAAATTAATAGTAACATTAAGTATGTAAGTAAATATAAATGTAAGTTAATTTAGTTAACTGGTAATAGGTCTTGACGTGGTTTATAATGTGCAGCGCTTGGCTTGAAACAAATTTTGTAGCCGTGGAAAGAATTTTCGAGTACACAAAAACAGTACAGGTAATTTAATGACTATATTGTTATTATTTTTTAACAACTAGCACAATGACAAACAAGGACGGCGTTGAGGTATTATAATTTGGTTTATATTTTCCACAGGAAGCTGAATGGGAGGTTAATAGTCGTAAGCCAAAGGATAGCTGGCCTGATAAAGGTGCGATTCAATTTGACGAGTATGAGACCCGCTACAGAGAAAATTTAGAACCAGTTTTAAGAAATGTAACATGTAGGATTGAGGCTGGGGAAAAAGTTGGAATAGTTGGGTAAGCAATACATTATACATTATATCCCAAATTAAATATTAATTTCAATATTATAACTTTAATCTTTCTATTAAATATTCAACAGGAGAACGGGAGCTGGGAAATCCTCAATGACCTTAGCACTTTTTAGAATTATTGAAGCTACTGGTGGTCAAATTATCATTGATGGGGAAAATATCCTCGATTTGGGGTTACATGATATTCGCGGACGCATAACTATTATTCCTCAGGTTCGTAGATTTTACAATATTGTAATAATGTATTAAATTTTATGTTTTTTGTAATTTTGATTAATTTTATATTGATTATTTCTTGAAACAGGACCCTGTTTTGTTTTCTGGCTCTGTCCGCTTTAATTTGGACCCATTTTCCAATTATGAAGATGACAGTCTTTGGAAGGCACTAGAACTTGCTCATTTGAAAATTTTCGTACAGAGTTTGGCTGAAGGACTCGAATATGAAGTCACTGAAGGAGGAGATAATTTGAGGTGCATTTAGTTAAGATAAACAATAATCTGCTTTCGTATGCATCTCAGTTAATCCTAATTGTTGTTACAAAGTTAAATCATGTCAAGTACGGTGAATTAATGAATATTATTTTCCATAGTGTTGGACAACGTCAGCTGATTTGCTTAGCAAGAGCCATTTTGCGCAAATCAAAAATTCTAGTTTTAGACGAAGCTACTGCTTCTATAGATTTGGAAACTGATGATTTGATTCAAGAAACTATTCGCAAAGAATTTAGTTCTTGCACTGTGCTTACCATAGCGCATAGAATTAACACAATTATGGATTCCACCAGGTATGCAATATATAATCTGATTGAAAATATATAATTTTTCGTCATCTACGTATGTTTACTATTCTATATTTTGAATGTTTTTTATAATAATGTTGTACTGTTATTTGAATAGTTTACTTTGGTTATTTTTAGAGTAATGGTGCTGGACAACGGCGAAATAAGAGAATTTGACTCACCAGAGAATCTACTAGCAAACAAGTCGTCCTTGTTTCATCAGTTTGCCAAGGATGCAGGATTAGTAAATGATTGATTAATTCCAGTTCCTTTAATGTTTACTAATATTTTGGTCATTGAGACGTAAGTCAGTTTTGTAGCTACGTTTTTCATTTGTAAACTGCTATTAATGACTTTGTCAGAGTCAATTATGCCAAAATAGATTTTAAGGGTGCATTATTACTTATTATTGTTCATCTCATATTTTTAAACTAGGCCCTAGTTTTATATTGAACTTATATGTAAAGTTCTACAAATTATGTTGATCATAGTATCTTCCAAGTATTATACTTACAATTGTTAAAGACATTTAATATTGAATAATGTCTCCCTATTTATATCATAATACCCTAATAATACTACAATGCATAATAACACAATACTTAGAAGATGTATGGACAAAAGTCTACTTTAAGCTGGTATAAAATCGTTGAATTTATAATTTAATTTTTGTCATTGCGTGTGCCATTGTTCTTGTCCTACAAATAGTTTTATCATGTGATAGTATTGTATTGTATATATTTAGCGGTAGTAACAGTAATAAGTGAATTGAGGCATTAGGCTTAATGCGTAAAATGCTGGGCTAAAAAAAGTTAATGTATTAAGTGAATATGTATTAGTATAATAATAGAAATCATTAATTGAATAAAAAACATCAAATTATAAATTCACATTGAAAATAAGTTTTATTATTTGATGGAAACAGCTTTAAGTATTTCTATAGTATTCCCACAAAGTTATTAAACTATATTTAAGTGTTACTATTAATTAAATCTTATTACGTACCTGTTATATTAAAACCAGTTGCCACTGGTTTAAGCATAATTGTAGAAAGCAATTAAAAGTATCATAGGTATATGTCCAACTATTTAATCCTTTTGCAATGGTTGTAAATTTTTTGAATTTCCATTAATATTATCAAGATTCTGATTGTGTGCGATATTTTCTAAATCTTCAGTCTTTAGCGAAAATTTTTCTTTTAGAAAATCAATGACGGTGCGATTATTTTCATTTTGAATTCGTTCGTGATTTAATTCCTTCTCCAGTTGCGAAATTTTAGCCAATAAAAGTTTCGTGTCTTCTCCATTGTTTTGCTGTTGGTCTTCACAGTGTACGAATTCTCTGCAAAACTGTTCGCGGTGAATAATTTCTTTTTCATAGCCTTCCTTTTCGTCGTATACTTGTAGTTGACAGCTAATATCCTTTTCAACTTTGTCAATTCCATTATTCTCCGAATCCAAGTTTAAACATTGCAATTCTTGTACCAATTGAGGCATGTCTTCTGAATCAATTGCAGTTTGTGGTAGCGTTAAGAAATTTTTTAAGTGTCTCCAATTGCTTTCAAGATTTTTGATGAGATTCCCCAATTTATTGTATTCCTCAATTAGTTCCAGATTTTGTTGCTTCTTCATCATCACGTTTTTTAATTGTTTATTTTCTTCTATTAATTTTGCAGTCATTTGTTTACAATTATTCAATTCTTGGATGAAGTTCTCTGACGTTTCCTCAGAATTTTCTGATTGTGCCACTTCTGCTGAACGAGAAGGATTTCCTACTAATTCTTCACAGTTGGAGCTCATCTCCAGACTATCCTGAGCTTCTTGAACTGTGCCAACATAAGCACATTCCAAATCCTCGGGACTAGCCTGACATTCAGAAAAACTTTCTTGTTCTTGTTCTTCAATTTCATTTCCTCTTTTATCGTTCTTTGCACATTTTGTTTGCATTTGTTTCTTTTTCTTCACTGCCAGATGTTTCTCAATGTGCTGTACATACTCCAAATTTTTATCTAGCCATTCCTCAACTGCGTATCGACCCATTAGCTGATTATCCGTTGGGCGTTTCCTAACAAAATCATTTCCAATTACGAGAATTTCTAAAATAGGTTATCTACAGCATTTTCATTCGCAATTTTCCTTTTAATTTCCAAGATTATTGAAATTCAAACTATCAAAAAAAAATTCATGTTTAGTATTCAAGTCTCTTAGCTTGATTCAACAATTTTAAATGATGAGAAAACATTGAACAACAAAGTTTCAATTTAATATTCAATTTAATGTATGTTACAATGTCATTACAATAACTACTCAAAATTACAATGATAATATAAACGTACCCCATTTGACAGTATTTGATTTGTTCAACTCCATTTCGTCTGCTAACCAAAACCACAACTTTCTTTGTGGGTTTTTCTTTCTGTTTAATAAGCCTGGATGTGGTGAGCTGTTTGTGAAACAAATAAAAATATTATTACATCGAGTTAATACAGAGTGGTATAAGTAGTTTGGTAGAAAATGCTAACAGAATTAATACAATTCTGAAGTACTTACCGATGCAAACATTTAAATGGAATTTGGAGATCTGTCTGTATTGGAAACACTTTCAAAAAATTAAATTAGAATTATAATGAATAATAGCAGTTTAATTATTGTACTTATACAATAATATGGTACATGTATCAATTAAATGAGAACCAATATATTTTTTAAAGACTGGTGTGATTGAAAGGTATTTATTGTCAGTAAATAGTCAATACAACAAAATTCAACGAGTTACAGATTTTCTGCAATTGGTATTAGCTACTAATTCCTCAGAAGTTTCACGTAAGAATATTTCTTTGCCGGGTGTAACTAGGCAAAGTAGGTACCTATTAAGTAAATGTTACACGATGAGTTGATGTTAAATGCAGCCTCGCTAGATACACAATGTTCGATGTAAAACCCCAAGAGTAATTAATGCGCACAAAGGTGGTTATAAATAGAAACTTTTTTCTCTTAAGAATTTGACAATCTGTTCTATATTGCAAAGTCTATTTATTTACATTAGAACATTCTGCTCCTCATTTTTCCATCGTCAGTCCTTTCACGCTTACAAGTAGACTTTTAGCATACGAAACATTTCGGTGCTGCCTTTGCCCCCGCAAATAGCAAAATACTAGGGCAGTACTAGGAAAGCTTCTCGATTATATACTTATTGTTTAGGTCTGATACTATGCCGAGCATTAAATATACTCGAATTCCTTTTATCAAGCTGAAAATTTATACGTGCAACTACATTTTCTACATGAATAGGCTGTTTTTATCTTTCGCTTTATGAATTAGAAACTATCAAAACTAGGATGTATTTAAAACGTGTAAAAAGAAATTTCATTCAATTACTATATATTTGCTATAGAAATGGCAATCATCCATATTAATATTAATTTTTCCTGTAGGTTTCAGCCAATTATGTATTTGTTAACAGTGCTATGTACTAGGACAGATATAATAATTTAGTAGTATATACTTTAATCTCATATTAATTGTTCTCTTGATATCTACGAAGTTATAAGCTGATGTACTTATGTTATATAGGTAATATATATAAATAAAATAATATTATGCTTGACAATTTTTCCTATGAGCCATCCAGCAAGAAATAGCCAAATTTGGTCATTGCACTAGAACTTTTTTCCAAGAATATTTATTTAGTCCCAAATTAACTTCCGCTATAAATCATACACATAAAATACAGTTAAGTTATACTAGACCAATAAGTTACCCTAGACCAATACCAAATAATTTTGTATCACTTTAACTGATCTAGGGGACTTTCTAGCATCTGCAGGTGCTAGAAAGTCCCCAGGGACTTTCTAGCACCCTTTTTCTATTTTCAAAATGTTCCCGAAGGCAGACTAAATAATTGTTGAATTTAAGCAGCGGTCACTATTTTCGCCTCTTTTCTAACCTAACCTAATAAAAGATAAACTATTTTTAATTAGGTTAGGTCAAAAAAGACCGAAAAATGGTGACCGGCAACGAGGTACTGATTGTTATTTTATGATGATGATGATTAATTTTGATGATAATAATCTGCCTTCGGGAACTTTTTGGAAACATAAAAAAGGATGCTAGAAAGTCCCCTAGATCTTTAACTGGTGTAATTTTAAATTTAGCATGCATTTGTAGCTCTAAGGCAGCTGCTTTAGAACTACAAAATACATTTTGGTAGATTTTACTTCCCACTTCGGTAAAAAAAGAAATTTAAAAGATTTGTTGTAGTAGGCACACAAGTAACTAGCAATTAGTTTTCATATAAATCAACCATTGTATTGCCCACCCAAAGACAGACTGTTAAAAGTGATCACAATTCCTTGGGGAATATTTCAATCTACTTTAAAATGATTTTGTATTATAAAATTACACCTCAAATGTGGTAGGTGATGCTATATTATACAATATGATGGGTTATTGTCCGCTATGCATAATTATTTTCTATACAAACATAGTTAGTTCACTAAAAACGCGATGATTATTACAACAAAACATTAGGAAGCAAGTAATACATAATAAAAATTAGCTTTTCCTCAACTTTTGGTTATATGCGGTTTTAGGAGGAGGACATCCACATTTTTTAAATTAGAATTTGGACGTGGGAAAGTAACGTTCAGTAAGAATTAATTCTTATTAAATATAATAGACGTTCATAGTTTTAGGTACGTATCTTTTAATTAAGGAAAATCATTTAGGTTTTGTTGGTTTAAAATTCAGCTTAATTGTGACAATGTCTTCATATATAAATTGGTGGATCTTAAAATTAAGATTCACAACCAGTTCGTCGTTACTGCTAATATATTGAGAAACTAAGTTTTACCTACAATGCAACTTGCATTTTTTGTTTTAGCTGTTGGTTTGATCTCCACAGCTTTCTGTCAAGGTAAAAATAAATGTATTATTCTCTAATTAAAGTGTGTGATAATAATTTCAACTACGCTAATGAAATCTAAACCTACAGTTTTGACTAATATTTTTATCGTGATTGAGCAGTTAAGCTTTCCTACGAGGAGTTCAAAAAGGCGGTGACGAATAATGGATATCGAGCACCAACAATTAGTCAGTACAATTCTTTCGTGTCTCAGTTGCACCGAGGCAGAATAACTACGAAGCAGGAAGCTGCCATGGCACTCGCCCAATTTATCCATGAATCCGGCGGACTGCTAAAAAAAGAGGAGACGGCGTGTGTCCGGACCAAATGCCCCGGTCAGTACAAAACTCCTGGTTGCGATGTTCCAGGACAATATTACTACGGACGGGGCTACATCCAATTGAGCTATTGCGGCTGGAATTACAAACCAGCGTCTATGGAGCTGTATAAAGATGACCGGCTGGTCAAAAATCCTAATCTCGTGGCTGACAACGAAGACGTATCTTGGGCTGTGTCCTTTTGGTACTGGAGCAAGAATGTACATGACAGAGGAGGCTCCTCTGGGAAATTCGGGGCCACTACAAACGCCATTAATGGAGAACGAGAGTGTCAGGGAGGACCAAATCATCTTGCTAACAACAGGTTCAAGGTTTATGGCAAGGTTCGTCAAGCATTTGGGCTCCCCGGCGCTGGAGACCCAAGTGGTTGCCACTACGTCCAAGGTTGATATGTCCAACATAAACATCTTTTCACCTTCCAGCCAACAAATTTGAAAATACCATTACCCTTAAAAGAAATCGAATTATTGTGAGAGCTAATTTTCTCAGAATAAATTTAGCATTGCAAAATATTTTATAGCTGGTTAAAACGATTTCACACTTCTTGTCATAAAATAAAATAAATCATATATTTGCAATTCATGGTGACTTTATAACAATTATTACACACCAGGAAATTAATTATATAAGGAAGTTGTAGAAAGCACGATAAAGAACAAATGTATTATATATTGTGGGGACCACCATAGAATATTATTATTGTGCCTAAGAAAGTCAAAGAACTGGATCTCCAAAATTTGCTTTCTAGTTATTTAATTGACATAGAATAACTTTTAGTACAAACTGATAACGATATTAATTATCATTATCCTTATGTACTAATTGTAGTTATAAAAGTTATAGTTATGTCATATTCAGATTCAGGGTCATTATTTGTAATTTGTAAAGCATGATATCTTCTTACGTATCTACTTTCTGTCTTCTATGCAATTTCTAGATCCATATTTACCATATACCATATAGATCCATATAGAACTGTAATAAGTACTGTAGCTACATAAATATGTTAAAAATAATTTATGCAATGAGTAATATCAATTAACGTCATTAACTAAAAATTATTTATTAACCAGTGTTCATTAACAATAGGTTTGAAAATGGAAGTTAAAATATTTATTGGAAGGAGAGTATGTATCCATTATTCGATTGATGCACTAAATAGCAAGGTTTAGTTTTCATTACCAAATTTACAAAATGGTTTTTCACAGAAATCGAAGTATGGCTTTAGTATTATCAATCCAACATTTCTTTACCGCCTATTGATAACGATAACTAAAGGGAGCTTGCGTTTGACTGAGCACGAACAAAGGAGGCCACCTAAAAAGCTTTGTGTCCTCTTGCCTCTTATCAGCAGAGGAAAAGAAATATTGGATTGATAATATCAAGATCATGATTCATGATCTTGAAACATAAACTGACGCAAGCGCATTGAATAATTATTTATGTTTGTATGTCAGAATGTTTGTACCCATGAGAAGGTCTACATATTTCAAAAAATTTCTAGCACGTCCGCGCTAGGTAACAGCTATAGTGATATTATAAATGTAAAAATTAAAATATTACATGATTATTTGACAATTATTTACGAAGCATGATTATTAATTCTTAATGATGGTTCCGGAGTGAACCCATTATTATTATCAATTGTAAGTTGTATTGTATTGTATTGTATTGTATTTATTACTTGAAAGGCAACATAGCAGTTATACAACTGAAATTAGAACCAGAATTACAACGAGTAAACAGATTTAAAGATCTAGAATATACTTAACAATAATAATTAATCCTAATTACTTACAAATAGGTAACATTTTAATTTCGTCCTTAATGTACATAGCATTTATTATGTTGACAACTTGTGGAATGGTGGAATTTTCATAACGTCTCTTAATATTCACATTAAAAGGTTGTAGCAAATAACCATTAGATTGTCAAGTTAGCTGTGAGCTAAAAATTGTCTAAAGTTCTTTCACCTGTATTTGCAAGAATGTCCGGGTTGATTGTTCCTTGTCATGGTTTCGAACCAAAGTAGTCATAGCTGACAGAACGCCAGAGTAGGTAAGAGAAAATAAATTATTTATCCAAAACTCAAATTCTTGCGACAACACAACAATTACCATAGAAATTCAGGGTAGAATTTTTTGTTCTTTTATAATATTAAATAAGGTAATTTTTTCACCACAGTAATTTTTTGTATCATTCAACTTGATTAATATTATATTTTTGTAACAAGTATTTGCTATACTATATGAACCCTTTTATTACTTTCCTCTTATTATTATTACTTGTTATTACTTTTTAGCTCGCCTGAATAAGGCAGCTTATAGAACCGCACAGTCCGTCCGTCCGTCCGTTAGTGAACACGATAACTTTCGAACGCATTAATAGATTTTGACCAAACTTGGCGAAAACAATGCCTATGGACCACTGACAACCCCTATTGAAAATAGGCCACATTGGTCCACTGGTTACCAAGATACCGCGCGCTCACTTTGTCTTCATTTTGATAGTCAAAGTGGAAAATGGGCATTAAAAATTTCAATTGCGTTTCCCATTAATTGATAACATATACAGTATGGCACATTAAAAAGTTATCATAGGAGTTTGTATGTATAAGCAATATATGGCTATTTTATACTACAGACTAATTCGACTTACAAACTTTTACTAATCAGAGGTGCTCAATATCTTGTCCTGCAGTTGGAATGCATAAACCTAATTATTGCTCATTCCAGTTCCTATCCTTGTTTCTCCAGTTCCATTTCTAACACTTAGCATGCAAGAGAACGACTGGTGACAATTAACCATAAAACGGAAATTATGAAGTGATTCAAGAGTCAATTATAGGGGATAGAAAATCGAAAAGAAGAGTACATCATTCATGAGGTAGGCATCTCCCATAACAGCGTACAAAGAATCTTATCCAAAGTCAAATCATTTTTTTAATTGGGCAGGTTAAATGGTTGTCTCATTGGGCCTTAATTTTTTGATGCCATTGTAAACGGACACTGAGATGTTCGATCTCTTTTTTGCATTGCAACTGCAGGACAAGATATTGAGCACCTCTGATTAGTAAAAGTTTGTAAGTCGAATTAGTCTGTAGTAAAATAGCTATATATTGCTTAAACATACAAACCCCTATGATAACTTTTTAATGTGTCATACTGTAGTATAAAACATTTCATACCGCTTCTAACGGACTTTAGATTTCATAGTAAAGCAACTACAACCGGAATGTACCGCCTAAAGGATATTTTATATTTCTTTTGCTTTTTAGAGTCAGTATTAACCGATTTTGATTTCCTTTTAATTTTGATGGATAGTAATAATCTATTAATTTTCTTTTAATTTTGATAGTCAAAATAAATCTATTTTGACTTTCTGTTGATTTTAATAATCAACATTAACCTATTCTGATTTTCTATTGATTTTGATAGCCAACATTAATAATCTATTTTGATTTTCTGTTGATTTTAATAGTCAAAATTAATTTGTTAATGTATCTTTTCCACTATTATTATACCAAAGATGTGCACACGGTCCCCTTTACTCAGGCGAGCTTCTGTTACGGCTTGCTGTAGGTTTATTACTTAACATAATTTACTCTCATTGGATAACTCCAACACTTATATACTGGATATAGTTAGAACATTCATCAAAATAATATACAAATATGTCAAATATTCCTGAATGTGTAATAGTAGATTCAAAAAGTTTACAAATCGATTTGGAAAAACATAAAAGAAACGAAAATTTGACGTCGTTAAGGCGGAGAAGAAGCATTTTCTTGGGATTGTTTATAGTGGTGTCTACATCAATTTACATATTATTGGCTAAGTTACATTTGCAATCCAGTTTATACCAGTCGGAGCATTTCGAAGGACAAATGGAAGATGCACCCATACAACAATCTTTTGAAGGGAACGACGAAATGGTGAAAATGACTATCACGTCAGTAGATTGTGAGTCAACCCATTCACCAACGACACCCGCACCGCCACCTGCTGAAGAATCGCCTCGAAAACATTATAAAATATTTCTAAAACCTCTCCCTGGACATTCTGGATTCGAGCTGGATTTTGAAAAGGTCAATTATACACAATCATGAACTAATGCATTATTATAATAAACTGTATAGTAAATAAAATGGGAAATTCAAAAATAATAACATTTGGTTTTGTTATTTGTAACCTTGTGAGAATCATAGAAAATGTTATTAGGATATATTAAATTGCACGTACATAAGTTTTTAACATTATTAGTAGGTATCTAATAAAAAAGTTGCGATGGCGAGGAAATCTGTTCTGGGAATTTTATAAAACTGTTAAATGTTGTTGTGAAAGTAATAAAGGGTTACTAGCAGGTAATTGCATTCTAATGTAATACACCTCCCTGTGTGAAAACATTACCTAAGCAGACCAATGTGTTTTATATTTTCTCCCCATACAATTACTAACAACTTGTAGTTATTTAGGAATTATGATGATGTAGTTCGAAGTTAAATGTTTGGAATTTATCACCGATGTTCAATTTCGATGTTATCAATATATGCGCCAAGAATAAATAAACCCATTTAACAGGGAACAAAAAAGGTACTCCTTTTTTACAAAAAAGATAAAAAGTACTATGTTTTCTAAAAAAGCAGTCCTTTTTACCTTATTCCGGCAAAGTGGAAGTAAATGGGGTACTCTGGGTCTCCAAAAACAGAACGGATGGTCAGCCTAGGTTTAGTACTATAAGTTTGGTAATGGATGTTAGTGCATTCAAATTCTCACTGGCTTTAGCTAGACATCTATTAAAAACTGTATTTTTTTAGATTTGTTTGTCAATATCACAAAAAATGTTATTTTTCCTAATAACAGAAAACATGTAAACAAACGATTAAGTGTGATAACTGAATACTAGAGAAGAGATTTAAAGTTTGCACTGAAATGTTTAAAATCGGCCAATCCTCAAAGCCATTAGTCCACCGTTCACAGCTTTTTATTAAAAGTTATCGTACCAGGAAATATTTTTTTGCCAAAATAACTTTTGCCTAACAGGGCCTATTATCAAATAAATGAATATCTAAAAATCTAGAGCTAGATTTGGGAAATGTTGTCCAAGGATTTTCTTGAGGGTTTTATGTTTTTAATTGACCTAGTTTTAAAAAAATCTGATTGGATGGCTCTTCTGCAATCAATTCGCTTTAGCTCACCTGTTTTGGCGTATATTTGCTACCCAAAATTCATGAATGTTTCACGCCTTGTGCAAATGTTCTGTTAAAATTGGTATGGCCTATTTGTTGCGAATTCCGCCTATAATAATATTATGTTTTGGTACAATTATTGGTGCTTTTAAAATTGGGTGTAATTATCTAATTGTATACAATTTTCAAATGCAACTGTAAATTTAGAGCCTAAACACAAAATTGTTGACACTAGGTTAAAGCAAATTAGGTGAAAAAGTGTTCAGTATATAGAAAATTGATTTTGGCCTTGATAAATGGAAATGCAACCCACATGAAAGGACCAATTTCCCAACAATTATACCTTAGAATTATGCTATGCTACTTAATTGAATCCCAAGTTTTTGGACTTACCTTTTTCCGTGTGGCATTTAAGTATTGTATTCACCTCGGAGGTGCAACCGACTTTGAAAGGTTCAAGGGCTCTTGACTAAAATAGTGTTAACCCAAATTTCAGTTTTACTAAAACTGAAATTTGCATGTCAAACATTTTCATTACTATGCTCTTAATACTTCAGGCTTATTTTGCTAAACTTTCAAAGGTTGGATTCTTTATGGGTTCCTGTCCTTTTATCTGGGAAGACAAGAAAGGAAAAATTACAAACCCAAAATCAAAGAAAATATTACTAAAGAGAGTCACAGCATTGGGTTGTGAGTTATTTTTGACGATTTTCTTCCTCGTTAGGTTACTTCAAGAATGGAGGACGACAGGTAGATATTTCCAAATGGTTGTCTGCGCTTCCTTCTTTTGTTGCCAAAGTTTGGGAATCTCTGCCCACATCCCAATTATATTCTACGAGGATAGTCTTCAAGATTTTTTTAACCTCTGTTTTTACGATTTCTTTCCGTGGTTCCAAAGTAAACATTTATTTAAACTATTTATAATTATACACATAATTACAAACATATTTTCACAATTCATCGGGCCCCTCCCGAAATTTTATTTTTTGGATGCTGCCCTGATGGAAGCAGATCATGACTGAAAAAATAACTAGTGGACATAAAAATTATTGAATTGAATTAATTAATTTCATTAATTAAATAATTACAGAAAAATTTGTGAAGCGTGAAAATGGAAAGGACGTGAAAGGACTTTGGGTTTTGAAAGGATTTATAGTTTGCGCAGTGTTACATCCGCTTCTATCTGCAACCTACTTTGCGTTGTTAGCTCCTTCTGAAATGTACTCCGTCACGTCATTGTTGCCTTTGGAACATCAATGCAACTTTTTGGTTGGAGTTGTCCATTTTCTCTTCATTTTATGGACGCATTGGAATATATGGAGTCTCAGTGCATTCTGTTTTTCCTACGGCCTCATGTATTTCGATTATTCTCAATTCATTAGCGAGGAAATGCAGTTAAGGATCTTTTTTATTAAGTGGTTACATATTTTGTAATTCACAAAAATTGTACTTATTTCTTTCAAAATTCGAACATTTACAAAATAATTTTTGAAATTTTAGTTAAAAGGCCTTCACATTTAAAAAAATCTTAATTAATGTTTATTTGATATACAAATTAATAGTTTTTAATTTTGAAAATCTTTAAATCAGATTTGGAAGGAAGGAATATAGGACTCAAGATGCACTGAGGACGCCATTGAATATTCTCAAAGTACAAATCCGAGCAAAATATATGAATACCCTGTTTGTGCTTATATCAAAAGATTATGGCATCTTCCAAGATTTTTGTATCCGACAGTTGTGTATTTTCATGACCGTAGGTTTCATTCGGTTGCTTCATCGTCAGGAATATTTATTTGCAATTATGTTGTTGATGGTTAGCTTAGATATTATGCTCACTTGGTTTGTCGCCCTTGAAATTGCTGCCACGATAAATAGCACGTCGTCTAATGCTATCAACTCGTGGAAGCAATATTATTCAAAAAATAAGTTTCACATGAAACTAATGAAAATGATTCGATTGAGTTCTTTGTCGTTAAAAATACAAATTGGTAATTTTTTCATCATCAAAAAACATTTAGGCGCAAACTTCATTATGTCAGTGTCACAGGTAACTTTTGGTGCCTTGGTTGCATTGTGAAACAAACACACAGACTAATCCGCTTACCTTGGAAGAAGAATTATTTTTGTATTTCCGGGATGTAAATAATTGTACAAGTAATTAATAAAATACTATTCAATTTTCATATTTTCAATTCTGTCGTATTTTTAGCTCTATCAATTATATATTATTATAATGATAACAGTTTCTCCTATGACATAGTATTTGTTTTAATTTGCAATATTCCATTGTACTTTAAAGCTGAAAATATAGAATTTCAAAAATATTTATTTAATAGGATAGTCTGTACACATACAAACAACATTTTGTTCTATTTAAAGATTCTACCAAGGCTTATGTACTTATAGTTGTGTATTTTTCCGGTTTGGGAATAACTGATCGGCACATAGACGGAAGTGTTTATTGATAAAGCTATTTGTGACCTTAGCTTAAATAAGCAAAAATATTATGTGAACTGGTTTTGAACTTGACATTGCAACGAAATGCAGTCCGTTATCTAATAAATCTTGGAAACATAGGTATAATATAGCTTATCACGTCATGCGTCATACTAGATTCATTGTACTATCAATTAGCCTATGTTCAAGTATACGAAGGACATTACTTATTTTATCCAAATAAATGCATACCTATGCGTAATTGTAGTATAAAGGAATCAATACACATGTTGAAGATTTTGAACTGTAATTTAAATAATTCCTACTAGCAATATTGACAAGCACCTATTAGTTAGGGAGTGCTTCAATCTAGTAGTCTAGTGTACAATACTTCTAAATATATCGAATTATCGGCGGAAATGTCCGGTACAATAATTACCGGTTGTATTGTTTTGCAAACAGTCCTTTCCACTGTTACATAATCTTGCTAGTATATATTTGGATTTTGTTCCATTTTTATTATTGCCACCGTCGCGTCGTATCTCCGTTCTCCAAATTAAACTTAAACGCTTTAAGATTTCTTTCAAATATATTTTAAACCACCTGTCGAATAAAAAAGCTTCCAGAGCAACACAAAAGTAACCAAATAGTCTACAGTTGGCTTAATTAGGTGTGCATGCATAGAATTATAAGAATATAAATCTCTCAAAATAACGTTCGTCTTGCCATTGACTTATGCCTTTTTAGTATTCTATATTAATATATACTTCACTTGCAATGTAAAAAATGTTCTGCAGAAATTTATTGAAGTTAAGTTATTGATGAATCTTGAATTGTTATCTCATAGTTTTAATCGAACTTGAGAAATTGAATTCCAAGAGCCATGATAGGATTGAAAGCTAACAAATATTTTAAAACCCTTGTGAAATGGGGGTACTTTGTTGGCTCTTGTCCTTTCTCCTGGGATGAAAAGAAAAGCAAGACAATTTCTCTAAAATCAAAGAAAATATTTGTCAAGCGCTTCATTTCAATAACCTTTGCATTTCTCATCACAGTTTTTCATCTGGCCCGATTCATTCAAGAATGGAGTACGACGAAAAGGTATATTGAAATGGGGATATGCGGATTGCTATTCGTTATGCAATGCTTTGGGATGCTTGCCCACATTCCAATGACAATCCACGTTGGCAATAGGCCCGTTTTTGCGGCCTGCGCCCTGGACGGCATATCTTATCTATAGTATGTCGTCCACCTCTTATAACAGACAATCCACGAGGATCTTCTGAGGCATTTTTACAAAGATGACCTTTTTGTTTGGTTTGAAAGTACTTTTATAATAATTATTTTACAGTTCTAATAATCATTGAAAGGTATTAAATTTTATGAAATTAATTTTATACACCTACATATTTTCATAACAAAGTGTTTGAATTCGATTCATTTATTTTAGCCGAGGATGTAGTATCAAAAATAAAATCATTAATAAAACAATAATTTCCTTTTTGCAGGAGAATTCTTGAAATCCCAATATAAAAATGTAATCATTAGCAGAAATTTGCTGTATGTAGTGAAAGGATTCACAATGACTGCAATTTCAAACCCTTTTTTAACAGCGACTTACTTCGCTGTGGTCACACCCTCAGAAATATATTCCATCACCTCTCTACTGCCATCCGGGTACCAAAGAAACTTCTACATTGGGATTCTCCATTGGTTCTTCATCCTGTGGACACATTGGGGACTATGGGCTATCTGCAATTTTACTCTGCTATGTAGTAATTTACTGCACTTGCACTAACATGATTAGTGGGGAACTAAGGCAAGAATTTAATGTGAAAAATAAAGATTTGAGTTTAAAATGGTTAACAATAACAAATGAAAATAATCTCTTTTCAGAATAGGGAAGAAATATTATAAAACCGAGAGCTCCCTGAGGACACCATTAAATATCCTCATGGTGCACACCAAAGCAAAATTAACAAACAATTTGGGCGTGAACATATTTAAGGATTACAACAGCTACCTCCACTTTTTCCTTGGAAAATTCTGCCTGTTTTCCAACGTGATCGCCATTCGTTGTCTACACAATCAGGAATATTTTATCTCTTCGATCTTACTTGGTGCAAGCGTAAATCTTGCGTTTATTTGGCTGGTTTTCCTTGAAATCGGATCAAAATTGTATACCAGATCAAGAGGTACTATTAAATCTTGGACAAGATTTCAGTCAAAAAATTGTGCGGAAAGAAAACTAATGAAAATGATCCGATTTAGCTCTGTGCCCTTGAAGATACAGATTGGGGAGTATTGTATCATGAAAAAACGCATGGGACCGAAATTTTTGGCAGGAATTGCCCGAGGAACTTTTCGTGCAACGATAGCCTTATACAGTTTCAGTTAGGCATATAGCAATGGTAGCTGGTACTTATTTTAAGTCTTAGATTTTATTGTATCTTGTATTTAGTATCTGGTAATTTCGACAGAAAATAAAAATAGGTCTGGTTAATGGAAATAAAAATAATAAATCTGATTTATTAACTACATCTATTGATATTAGCTTTGGAATCATTGCAAAGAGCACTAGGATTTTAAATAAAATAAAGATGTTGATGAAATTCTGTCTCCTGTCAGTCTTTAATTCTAGTAAAAGGAACATAAAATCCCCTTTACTGCCTATATAAAATTAAATCGTCTTTACTATAAAAATGATTTCAATTTTTCGAATTTCAATATTTTTAAATCCCTAACTGCATAAAATTCAATCTTTACAACAATTAAAGGATTACTTTACTAATTTAGGAGTCATTTTGAAATACTCATTAATGGCATCTGCACAGGAGTTAGCTAGCAAATCCTGTTTGGTAGACAATGCAAAAGTCAACCGTTTCTGCTCTTCATTTTTGGTGTTGAGTATCAAAAGTGCAGCTGCCCGATCTCCGACAATCCTTCCCAAAGATGCTCGCTGATCCTGAACAGTTCCTCCGTTTTCCAATAAAAATACTTGTGTTTTAATTTGTTCAGGGGACATTAACTGTGCCAAAACTTGCATTCTCGGATTGATAGCAGAAACAGGCCAAATGGTAGGAATGAGCGCATAAACATCTTTCCACCGCTCGCCAAGTTCATCTTTCCATTTCTGCAATTGTGGCAATAGTGCTTGAACTTGAAGTGTTGCTGCTCGTTTAATATTTTTGTCAACGTAGGGAAACATTTCAGAACTATAAGCTTCAAAATCGTTAACTGTGACAAATCCTTTATATAACCATCGCTGTATATGGGAGTTGGAAATATTTAGCATTACAGTTCCCTGAAGTCTCAAAGTATTCGAAATCGTCAGCTCTCCCATATTAGCAGCTTCAATAGCTTCAAAGATTTTATTTTGAAAGTTTTTCAAAGGCAATCGCCATCCTGTTGCTCTTGGCGTTAAAAAATATGGAGAAAGTATTGTGAAGAGTCCTAATGGAATATGAGCCAAATTTTTTAGCATTTCAAATTCCGGAGACGTTGGACTAATCCGCTTCATTGAACCGTCTTCTAAATAGAGAGTGAAAAATCCGCCAACTCCAGATACACTTCCCGGTTCATTATCACTCGCAATTATGAGTGGATAGATATTGTTCCCTATTTCCCGAATCATATCTCGGTAGCTCTCTCTCATTGCCAAATGAATATTTCGAACGGCCACGTGGTAATTCCGGGTACTATCTCCTCGGTATGCTGACGCTGTAATAAATTGCGTTTTTCTCTTTTCCAAGTACCCAACAGTTTTTTCAAATTCTTCGCCTTCTCGTAGAGGTTCCAAAATTCTGTGATAGAAGTAAAATGTAATATTTAGTTCCCATACCTCAAGATTAGTACAAAACGTATCAATGATAAAATTATGAAACAGAATTGTTTCATAAATCGCGATTAGATTTACATTATAAATAGAATTCCATTGGCTCCACGCCAAGTAGATTGCCAAAAATTTTCGATGCCTGACATATAGCCATCGATACATGGAATTATTCAATGCGCATGTGTCAGATTACGTTTATACCATAACATGATCATGATGGGGGTGAGGCGCCCCAATCTAAGATGGGTTTTTTAGATTTATTAATATGTTTTTGATTTTTGCTTACTGCTCTATTCTTGCTTGGTAAGGACATTTCTCTCCTGGAGAGTCTTTACTTGATTCTACGCACACGAATATTTCATTTTTGGGTCCACCAACTCTTGTACATTCCAAAGGGTGGCAACATTTCCTTCTAAATGAACATTTTTCCAAACGCGTTACACACAAACGTGAAGATCTTCCAAAATCAATTTCCTTGAATCGACAAAAATTTTAAGGTTACATAAGTATATTAATAATGAAGTTAAAGTGTAAAAAATTGAATCAAGAATTGTCAAAACTAACATTTTCATCTTTCTTTTGTACTTCTTCTTGCATCTGTGACTGTAGGTCGAGGCTTCCCACTTTGTTTTGGTACGCTTCAGTAGGCAGTGGATTTTGTGAGTTTGTAGTAGAGATTAAAAAATTATATCCAAATGCTGAAATAAAACCAATACAAAAATTATTTAAAGTAAAAATTATATATTTTTATGTAATAGAAAAGATCTTGAGCGTAACCTACTTATTAAAAGCCAAAACACACTTTTGTTCTCCATGATGATCACATTTAAATTTGTGATAGTATGTGAAAAAATGTTTTTATTTATAGGATTTCACTTTCGATCAAGCATCTACAACTTTCTTGCCTGAATATTAAACGACTGACGATTATACTAACATCATTTATAATATAAAATATTCATTTATGTTATAGAAATTTACATTTTGTGTGGTGGAACAATTACGAACGAATGAAATTCATACAGTGCACCGAATTTTACAATAGCAGTAATCTGTACTCCGTACATGATGTAATAAGCATTCATAGCTTTCGTTTTCTTATGCAAATTATTGATTCGTGTTTCTGAATAACTTTCTATTCACATGGAAAATTAAATTTTCCGTCATCACTGATTAAATTTGCTTTTGTAAGTTTGAAGTTGTATTTTTAGCTCACATGTTAGCGACGATAAGTGAACTCAGGCAATACGACTAAGGATAAGGATTCAGTATGGAATTTTTGAAGGATTATTTTTAAATTTTAATATTCAGTAGACTATTTGTCTTGCCTGCGGCTACATTACAGATGGATAACGTGTTATTATAACACGGCAGGGTAGTAAATTCATATCAACTGTTATCACTGATTCAATTTTATTAGCAACGAAAATGCAATTTTTCAAAAATTCCCTTTTATGCATAAAATACTTGCTCTGTCTGAATTCACTTTTTCCGCTAACATATATACTGAATTATTGCTGTTTTATCAGCAGGCCTGTATGTCTGTGCGTATTTGGAAGGGACCGTCTACATCCAAATAAGTCAGGATATTTTGGAAAAATAAAGCTATGAAACAAAAATGTATTTGCGTTGTTTCCTCAAATATTATTTATTGCTTGGTCAAGTGGAAACGTGAAAAAGTTTGTCAGGATAACATGAAAGTATTGTGTTTAGATGCTTAAAAGAAAACTTTGCCACGTGATATGATTCATTAATATTTCAATACTACTTGGAAATTGAGTGGAAAGGACAGGTGGAGTAGTAGCAACAACGTATTTGGGAGGGGTGCTAGGATGCTTAAACAGCCCCCCCAGGTTTCCCAAAAACACAATAATTCTTTTATCAAAATGTAATAAAAAGTTTTTTATACATATGGCAATTCTTTTCGCATCTTCCAACACTCTCCAAATTTGTGTTCTGAATACGCCCTTGAGTAGTATTATAATTTTTGAATGCATTGAATTGGTGAAGGATTTAGAGTACCTACCTACATTAATGATTTCTATTTCACTATGCAAACTTAATCTACATTTGAACCAAAGCCATTTAACATGACATTAGGATTTTCCTTTAAAAAACGTTTTTATACAAACTTCATCCTGATCCCACTCTATCAGAAATAAATGACAGTGTTTAAAACAAAATATATTTTTATATATTTCGTATATATAGGTATACTTGTACACAGTATGTTAGTTACTTTGCATCGCCCTTATTTTTAAACAAATATAATGTGCACAGCAGAGCATGTGCTTTTATCAGAAAAGGATTTATTGTGCAAATTGTAAGATAATGCACTACGTAAGTGCATTCAGTTACAGATGCTCCTGTCATCATGACTGTTCTATAAATTACTGATATCTACCTTAATAATCGAAATAATTCCGCGCGACACAAAATAATTCCTGAATAGGGCAAAATTGTATGCCGTGAAAATCCCAAAATTACAATATTATAAAGCCTTGAATTTAAATAAATCAAAACGTTATTTATCATTTAAAAGTACTAGCATGTTGAAAGCTTAGAGCTGTAATTTAAATAATTCTTACTTTCTTTACTGCACAAGCACTTATTACTAAACTGCGTCAATCCAAAAAATATTGTATAGTGTAAAATTCTAGAGTAATTTATCTTCACTTAGCGGGACTGTCTAGCAAAATAATTACAAATAATTTGTTTTCCAAATCTATCCCGTGTTTAAACAAGTGACGACTAGAACCTATAAAAGTCTGCTCAGTCAATAAAATGTACTAAATATTAGCAATGGTAGTCATGCTAAAAGTATTGTCTAGAAATTCAAGAAATATTTTTTCCCAATCGACAAATTTTGAATTCATACTTACAGTTATATTGTGTTATATTTAACCGAGTCATACGTCAACAGCAAAATACGGCGCTTTCTTTTAGAGGACTACGAAAGTTTGGACATTGGAGGAGTCGTATTGCAAGAAGAAAATTAAAATATAAGAGAATCCCCTGTCAGACTCAAAATCCCTTAAATTAAGAAAAACAGTGTTTATTTATATTATTATTGTTATTGTATTATTGTTGTTTATTATAGTTTTTACTTTTGCACATAATCTTTCTCAAAAATGTATTCAATCAGTTACTAACAACTACTAGTTATCTTATTGACTTACCAGATTATAATGGCGTAATCATCAAAATTAAATTCCAAAAGCTATGATAGGATTGGAGGCTGAAAAGGTTTTGCATGCTCTTTTTAAATGGGGGTTCTCTGTTGGCTCGTTTCCTTTTATCTGGGATGAAAATAAAAACAAGGCAATTTCTCCAAAATCAAAGAAAATATTTGTCAAGCGCTTCATTTCAATAAGCTTTGCATTCCTCCTCACTGTTTTTCATCTGATTCGATTCATTCAAGAATGGAGTACGACAAAAAGAAACATTCAAATGGGGATATGCGGAGGTCTGGCTTTCATGCAATTTTTAGGGATGCTTGCCCACGTTCCGATGGTCATTCACGAGGAATCTCTGCAAAATTGCTACAACGATGAGCTGTTTACGTGGTTTGAAGGTAATTCAAATATTTTTCTAACTTATATATCGCTAAATAATATATTATTACAATTGTAAGCCAAACAATCTAATTTTCAATTGCCCGGCATTTAAACGCCTTTTTTATTATAGTTAATTAGTTTTGTATTTAAACCGGCGAAATTGTTTCGCACATAAGTAGAAACAAAATGTTTTTGTTTCTGCCAAATATCGACAATTTTTCTTTTATTTATTTTACTTGAACGGTACAGAAGAAAATTAGTATAAATTAGGAAATAATTAACACTAAAATACGTTTTTGCAGGAAAATTCTTGAAGCCGCAGTGCAAAGATAAACTCATCAGCAAAATTTTGCTGTATATGGTCAAAGGATTCACAGTGACTGCAATTTCAAACCCTTTTTTAACGGCGACTTACTTTGCTGTGGTCACACCTTCAGAAATATATTCCCTCACCTCTCTACTGCCATCCGGGTATCAAAGCAACGTTTTCATTGGGATTCTCCATTGGTTCTTCATCCTGTGGACACATTGGGGACTATGGGCTATCAATGCAATTTTGCTCTGCTATGTAGTAATTTACTGCACTTGCACCAACGTGATTAGTGGGGAACTAAGGCAAGAATTTAATTTGATTACTAAAGATTTGAGTTTAAAATAGTTTACAATGAAAAATGAAAATAATCTCTTTTGACTTCAGAATCGGGAAGAAATATTATAAGACCGAGAACTCCCTTAGGAAACCGTTAAATATCCTCATGGTGCACACCAAAGCAAAATTAACAAACAATTTGGTTGCGGAGATATTTAAGGATTACAACAGCTGCCTCCACTTTTTCCTTGGAAGATTCTGCATGTTTGCAAATGTGATCGCTATTCGTTGGATGCATAGTCAGGAATATATGTTGTCTCTAGTAGTTTGTGGCGCAAACGTCAATGTTGCTCTTGCTTGGCTTGTTTTTCTTGAAATCGGATCTCAGATGTATATCAAATCAAGAGGTACTATTAAATCTTGGATAAGATTTCAGTCAAAAAACAGCGCGGAAAGAAAACTTATGAAAATGATCCGAATGAGTTCCTCTCCATTGAAGATACACATTGGGAATTATTTTGTCATGAATAAACGCATGGGACCGAAATTTTTAATGTCGGTTGTTCGAGGAACTTTTCGTGCAATTATATCACTATTAAAGTAAAAATAATTTGATCACTCAGACTCAGGACATATTGCAAATGGAATTTCCCTTTTTTTCATCTATGATTTGAACGCTTTAGATCCACGGCTATAACCTCAGATATGACGACGTCACGTTCCCAGGAGCAAACTAATGTTGACTTTGGCCTGGTCAAAACCTGTGACTCCTTCAATCCAAATTCAATCCTTCAATTCAGGTGAACGAATGAAAAAGTTCCATTTGTATATAGTCCGGTCAAAATGTTTACTTTCCAGAATGAAATTAATTTTATCCGCTGGACGAAATTAATTTTTTCCATTTTATCCAACCCCTCTGGCCTCTCATCCACCGCAACCCTGGTCCTAGGAAGTATAGGTACACAGTACACTGCGCGATTCCGGAGAACCGTTTACATTGCAGATTGTATCTTACACTTTACAGGGTTGCGGTGTCCGGATAGGAAAGTGTGGACAAAAGTGGACAGAACCAATGTTATCCAGCAAGAAACTAGTTTTGTCTTGGAAGAAATTAGTTTCGTCCACTTTTGTCCTGTCCAAACGTTTTTGGTGAAATAAATTATTCAGTCAGACTAGTGGGTAATGATACTGCATTAAATTAAAATGGACAGGATAAAATATTGGTTGCCTGTTCTGAATTATTTAATTCAAAATGTTCAAATTCAACTTGGTTCTATTAAATTGACCATAGCTATCAATTACACTAATTGGATTCAATAATTAACGGTTAGGCTACCACTGCTATATTCCCAAATCGCTATTTACAAACTTTGAAATATTTATAATAATACACGGAAAAGATATCAAAGCACTTTATTGACAAAAATGTATGGATTTTAAGAGACACTTGCTTTCCTGTTTGAATGTTAGTATTTACATCAAATGGCATGGGCATGGATACCAGTTTGTGTTTACTGAGTTTTTAAGCATGATATGCATTAATGATGTGCTGCATGAGTGGAGTATTAAAGTAATAACTATATGACTAAGAAGATTGTACAATAAGAGAAAGAGTTTCTAAGAAATATCAAGTATACTGTATTCTAAAAATAATTTATTAATGACAGATTTTTAATAGTATTTGTAAGTCTGTACAGCCATAGCTATAATTACAAATTACACTGATTTTTCCGATTTTGTACCTGTAATTTAATTGCTGTCAAACCTGTATCAATACATATAATGACAAAATCCTACATTTATGTTCACAGGTAATTATATTTTAAATATATAGCAAAAAAATCAATAAAGTGTAAGTCTATTGATAAAATATACGTTTTATTTTGTAGAGCTGGTCAAATATAACCTAGTTATTTAAGTGAATTAGTTATTGCACACGGTGATAGATTAATAATGCACGGGGATGAAAATAATCTCGATCAGAAAGTGTCACAAGACACGGAATGACCCAATATATGCATACAAAATCCTATGCCTACCCAAAAGGAAATAAAAATTGCTTTGCTATACTACGTAATTATATTATACAGATTACTAACTAAAAACTATCATCTCTTAATATTCAAATCTATATGAGTCTGTGAGCTTTGAGTTTGTCTGTAAGCTTTACACCATGCACATGCTTTGCTTAGATAGTGATAATATGAGCACGTCACCATGATCTTCAGAATTGTTTGCCAATGTCAGTCGAGGCTTATGTTTAGTTGTATGATAGTCATTCGATATAAACTTTGCTGTTGAAATGATGTAATATAGTTATATGCACAAATGTAATATAGTTATATGCACAAATGTAATATAGTTATATGCAAATGATAAAAGTGAGTGTTTGCATCTTCTACTGTAAAAAGTGGACTTCGGGGAATTACTTTTGAACTAATTCTTTTAAACCATTCGGCTCAAATGATATCAGAGAGAGTTTATAAAGAAATTGTTTATTTACATCTTAGTTACATACAGTGCCATCACTTTAGATATGCCCTAAGCAAATGTAGTTATCATTTATCATATCCAATGAAATTCGTTTGAATTGGCAAAAGTTTTTAACATTTTCCACACCAAATTATACTAAATGTTATGGGAGTCTATGGACTTCAAGCGAATGATTCCGTAAAATCCACTGAACGTACAGTAGTAATGTTTCATTTTTAAAATCTACTATTAAGACTTTTGAGATGATCTTGTTAGACCAATTTTCAAAAATTATTCTGATTTTTAAAATTTTTGATTTTGAGTAGGAACATAGCAAAATATACTTTTTCAAGTTTACATTCGTTGTTGAGATCCCCGCCGTATTAAATTATTCGTTGACAAATCAAAGCAAATCCCTACATCTCCTTAAGTGTACGGAGGATCTCATGTAATGACAATATGACGCATTATTTAAATAAATACAGTATAATACATTTAGTTGCTAATTATGCTAGTGCACTGTTTCGAGCCTAGACAGTTAGACAGTCAAACATTTCATCCTGTCTTACGTACTATTTATACTTACGTATTATATCTAGTTTAGGTAATGAGACAGACATAAATTCAATTGAGTCAGTCTTGTAAAAAGTCATGACCTGATCAAACGTTGATTATGTTCATTGCTCTTGGAGGAAAACAGTTCTTAGAAGAAAATAATACGTAAATTAATACCCAAAGATGTAAGAAGACTTTTTAGTGCAAGTCTTATCAATATCCTTTAATACAGCCTTGTTTGTTTATCTTTGGTATAAATACAGTTGATTTTCTGCACTGCAAGTTTATCTCCAAAGTGCTTTGTCAGAACACGCAAACAAATTCTCATCCTTTCGTATTATACTTAGTGCCTCACGTTTCATAATTTATCATTGAAAATAATTTTGCGCATACTGAACCATGTTTTTTTGGAGAAATTGTGGGCTAGCAGGTTTTACATTGTTAATATTTCAATGTTTCACGTATTGTGGCTGCCATTCCGACAATTCGAGTTCTAAAGATTCGCCCATTCACCCTCCCAAACTTACGATAATTTCTAAACTAGATGATTACCAGACTGGGAAATCGGACGTCGCCGCTTATTACAGATCAATTTATACTCCATTGTTGTACAATTCTACTCAAACCTTACAATGCACTGCATCCTACCCGGTCTATTTTGATTTCATTCCATCTCCGGTAAGTTTTTCTATAACATTTAATTCAAAATATCTGAATGCCTTAATTTGTATCCAACAGTCAGCAAATATTGGTACAGATTTTAATTGCATGATACTTGTTCTTGTGGGACAGAAACTCAATCGTGATTTAAATGGGTGTGAAAGCTGAAATTGGTGATATTTATTATTAAATGTGTATACTAATCATTGAAAAATATTTTAATATTTCAGACTACAGAGTACAAAATTTCTAACTACCTTAACTCATCTCTATATAACGAAACATTAACTATTTGGTATTCCTCATCAACAACATTGACTGGGAAAAGATATGGTAGGTCAGGAAATTACACCTGTCGAAGTGGACTAGACAAAAACATTGCAACTTCCCTCTACGTTCACATTCGAGGTAAATCATTCAATCTCCCAACTATTTCAGTAATCATCAGAATTAAATTTAACTGATTTTTGAAATTCTAGATTCCGTTCTGCTGTTGGGTAAAGATCTCGAGTATTCCCATTCTTCCAGACTTGTCGACGACAAATATTGGACCATTCCTTGTCCGGCACATGTTCCAAATTTTGATGAAGTTAATCTCTACATTAACGATACTTCTACTGACATCACCTTAGTAAGAAATTATTTTTTGATAATAATTGCCATTAAAACCAATATTGGGAATGCATTTATCAAAAAAAATACTAGGCCGAGAGAATGCATTTACAATAATCTAGATTTTAATTATAGAATACGCCAACCTCACACGAAATCTCATCTGATGATTATTACAATAATAGTAGCTACGAAAATGGATTAGAAATTGTTCAAGAAAGAATGAATACAAACGTAAATCTTACAAAAAATACAAAAAAAATATTTATGACGTTTTTATTGATAACATTTAAATATGCAAATAGATAAATTTATCTTGTCATTTTATTTAGCATAAAGAAATGAATTACACAAAGTATGACCCCAAATACGGATTTCTGCTTTCAAAATCAGAACATTCTAGACCTGAAGGAATCTACATTTGTGCCATGAAACTTCGAAACACAACTGACAACATTACATTGCATCTTAAGAGCTTCAATGGTACATTTACTAGCATTTATAATTACAATTTAATGAATAATATTTTTAATATTTATCTAAATCTATAAAACATCGTCAAAGTTGTCAGACATATTTGAAAGATGTTTTCAATATTAATTTAGAGAGAGATTTGTTCACTTTTTCGTTCTGATTCTAGTTGCACCACATGGAAACAGCGTAACGTTCATGAACAACGACACGTTTCAGGTGACTTGTGAGGCAGATGAAGAAATTAAAATTGAATACCCAAAAACTCCTTTACTCAAAGAAATCTTTAGCATTCGTTCAAAATCTCAGTCTTTCAATTATTCTCTGATGTACGTATTTAAAGTGGAGGGAAATATGTCAGCAGTGATGAACATCTTCAATGTATCTTCGACAACAATTAGAACTTCTAACTTAACGGAAGGCGTAGTTCGATGTGTGGCAGTCAATTCATCAAAAATATTACATTCCTGGACATACGACTCTAAAATGATATGCCGTTGCCGTTCATATGGCTGTAAGTCCACAATCTACAAGTTCTTGAATTTGAAATGCAATATGGTATGAAAAGGCTGGATATTTTAGACAGGCATAGGCATGTATCATGTCTAGAGGAGGCGAGGGGAGAGTAATACCCCTTCTTAAATTGCCATTGTTATGTTACACATCCCTTTCGGCCAAATTTCTGAATACATACCTGATTTAGATACTAATTTGATTTAATACAATACAGATTCAGATAACTAGGAGGATTTCAACAATAAAATTAACCGTCCACTTAATAGTAATTCCGAAAAATTGTATTCGGAGTGACAAATAAAATTGTCTGATATTTGATTTTTGAACATTTTTTATAACTTTAGCGACTCCTTCGGTAATCACAGGCGAAGAGGACTTATCAGTAACGTATTATTCCTACAGTGATAACAGGCCGAAATTTACCTGTTCCTCTGAGCTGTATGCTACATTTGAGGAGACGATATACTACACAAATACGGAGACCAAATCGCAGACAAATATCATGGAGAAATATTACACTTTGGTAATTCAATTAATTTGAGAATGATTGAGTTGTCTGTAATCCGAAATTATTTGTGATTACCATTTATTTTTCAGCATCAACCTATTAAAGAAACCAAATACAGCCCAGTCAGTCCTTACTCTTCGTATGATAGCTATAGCAGCTATACGTATCGCACTCGCACCGCGCCTACATTCAAATACACAACATCGTTGATTTCATGTGACATTAAGCAAAGTTATTTTAGAGGTGCAAACCAATACAAGAGTTTAGTTAACATCGTGGCTTCTCCTACTGGTTACTGTAAGCTTAAAATTATTTTCCGTAACATCATAAACACAATTATTTCGCTGATAAAATTCTATAGTTACTTAACAATTGTTTTCAGATATTAATCCAAGTCAAATAAATGCATCAGAAAGCTTGAAAGTTTATATGCGGAAATCGGAAAAAATAAATTATTTTGTAGGGGATATAATTGAACTGCGTTGTGTTGCATCTCGCTACGTCTTCTATGATGGCAGCTTTCAATGGAACTTTAATTACAAGAATGGCACAACGCTTTTATTGAAACACGCAGGTTACTAGAGAATACAACGGCATTAATTTTATTCAAATTAGAAAAACATAATTATGAATATTAAGCACTTTAAACATTTAGAATACGCAAAGAGAATTGTAAAAATTCTTTCGAATGTTCTCCCTGTACAATGGGGATATGTGGACATAGTTTCGATTGATCTACCTGAAGAGTTGGAATCCGTATCTTGTTCTGCAACTGTATGGAATTCCACAGAAGTTGTAATGGCAAATGTAACTCTAGACAAATACACCAATTTAGAAGGTATGAAAATTAACACAGAATTCGTATAAAGCCAAAACGCTAAAAAAATTAACATTTCCGTTTTAAAATTTCAGTACTCTCAAAATATTACTCGTCAAATCAGCTGTCGTCAGCTCCAGTGGTTAGTTGAATTTGTATTGAATTGTTATCAAGATAATTTAAACGTCATTGTTATTTAAAAGAGGTTCATGTTTCGAAAATTGTAATTTTATGATGCGTAATATTTTCCTGCTAGAAAAGGATTTAGCCATAAAATAGTTTTATCATGATTATAACACAATAAAAAGGTTTTGATCGAAGGTGCAATAGAAACTTATAAAAATTTTAACATCTCAACTATAAATATATATATTGCAATGCAGGTGCAATCAATCGACCTCAAATCCAGTAATTATAATGGCAAGAGTACACAGTCAATATTCAGTAACAAATCGATTAAAGTATCATGTCGTCACTGATCTGAACGTGACAATGCCACAAGGCTACTCGTCAATTAATCTATATTGTGTGTCGGAGTATCCCACAGAGTGGACTTATCAAGGAGAAGAACTGGCTGTAAGTTATTAACTCACATTTTGAGAGTTTTCTCATCAAACTGAAATTATTACTAAAATCCTCATAAATGTATTTATTGATTGTAGGCTACTTCCAACTCGACAAGAATTGATTTGCATTCAATCAGTAAAAATGACTCCTCGTTGTACTCTCCTTGCTTCAGAAGTATGGTTCAGGTTCCAGTAAATGTTTTTACCAGCACTGGTGAATACAAATGTGGAAGAAAGGGAAACATGGCATTTTTAAGTTCATCCGTCTACATTTTTTCCAAAGGATGTAAGATGTTTGAATTAAGTAAATCTCCCCTTAGATGGATCATAAAGATAGAAATCTTCATTTTATTTGTGTCTACTATTGTTTAATTTAAATAGCATTATATGGATCAAATCGTCTATTAAATGCTGGAGGACATGTTGACGTTTCAATTTTCCGTAGATGTACCAGTAACAGTTCTACCATGTCGAGTTACTCATCCTGAAGTTGGTGTTGATCTTTATTACCACGAATCCCATGTAAGACTAGACGATTCAGTGACAAATTCTATATTATTTACATAATAGTGATAATATTTACTGATGTCCTTCATCGCAATTTGCAGAAAGAATATCGAAAATTGGAGCAACATGAATATCTCTATTACGACCCTCGAAAAGGTTTCTTCATGGAGACATCCCATTTAAAACCAGGAGCCTTTTATGTCTGCTCGCTAGAAAATTCGACTGCTCCGCAAAACAGCGTCACACTTTCAATTGTTACAGCTTTAAATAATACTCAAAAAGGTACTTTGAATAAATTTTTTAGTAGGATGAATAATAAATTATTAAATTTTTCCGATTTAATCGTATTTGTAGTATACATGTATTTTTTTGTAAATGTTTGATAGAAATATGAAACGTAAAGACTTAACATCACGTTTCATATTTTATGTAGTGATATAATTTAGATATAATGATGTTGTAATTTAGATTATGTAGTGATGAACAAGACAATCCACAGAATGGATCACATGCTGAGAATGATGAGTGGCGACGTTAGCAAGATAGATATAGTACAAACAGCTCTGTTGCTGATGATCTTTTTGGGACTGGCAGTACTTACCTGGGTTACCATAAAACGCTTCAAAAATGAGGTATCTAATTTAATTACTGCACAATAAGTTAATAAATTTTGGCTAATACGTGTAAATATTAATTTGATCATTTTGATTTACTAGAAAAGTGACGAAAAAACCAAGTTTAATAGCTACAGCTACAATCAATTAAAGGAATCGCTTTATTAATCATTCGATGAAGACATTCTACGGTATTATTTATTATTGTTTAAGCTGCTCAATTTATTTATACATGAATTATGTAAGTGGATGTTAAGTAAACTTTCAAATATAAAACCATAAATGTGAAATTGTTTAAAATTGGTATCCCCATTTTGTAGCATATTATATGAATGATTTAGTGTTTCAATTTTCAATGTTGCATACATCGAAACGCATGCAGTCTGATCCAAAGTACTGACTGATGGACTGGCCCTATAAATCATCCTACTCATTCCAAAAGATAAAAAAACCGCTCTGGTGCTACGTAAATATATTATACAGAACTATTGATATTGACTCTATGAGTCTGTGAGTTTTGATAATTATAGTTTGTATAATATAAGCTTTACCCCGTGCACATGCTTAGATAGTGATAATATGAGCACGTCACCATGATCTTCAGATTTGTTTGCCAATGTCAGTCGAGGCTTATGATTGGTTGCATGATAAGACATTATTGCTAAATAATATAAACTTTGTTCTTTAAAGCAATGTACAATTATATTCTGCAAATGTAAAACAATATGACGTACAAATAATAAAACTGACAGTATAAATAGTATATTGTGCATCTTCTACTGTAAAAAGTGGACTTCGGGGAATTAATTTTGAACTAAATCTTAAACCATTCGACTCAAATGATATCAGAGAGAGTTTATATAGAAATTGTCCATTAACGTCTTATAGTTACAGTGCCATATTACCGGGCCCTAATCAAATGTAATAACCATTTACACATCTCGATGAAATTCGTTCAAACGGAAAACGTTTTTGACATTTTCTACACCAAATTGTACTAAATGTTAAGGAAGTGTGGAGACTTCAAACCCAGCCACATTTTGGCTTGGTGGAGTACATACGTCTTCTATTCTGATTATTCAATGTCAACTTACATGCCTATTAGAGCCTTTGGCTGTATGAAGGCCGAGGGTTGTTTAAGGTGAGCATGTGAGCCGTAAATGCGGAATTAAAACAAATGTATAGCACGAAACCCACAACTACATGAGCGATCATAATATGAATACCTTGTATGCCTGTACTAGCTGCAGACCTAGCACAAAGCGCTAATTAAATGTTGAAGTAAGTCTAGCAATCTTTGATTTTGAGTAAGAGAATAACAGGAATTTTTATTCATTTTCGTTCAAGTAGTTTGCATTCTTTGTTGATTGTATTAAATTATTTTTACCAAAAATCTCCGAACCTGATATACGACGCATGACATTACATATCAGTTAAATATTAATAAAATTTATTTATTATACTACGTAGTGTTTGGGGGCTATAAGCAGTCACACCTCCTGGTATTGATTATATACGCACTATATATACCCTGTATTATATCTAGCTTACATAATGAAACAGACACATAGTTCCAATTGAGTCAGTCTTGTAATAAGTCACAATCTAATCAAATGTTGATAATGTTCATTGCTCTTGGATGAAAATAGTTATGAGAAGAAAATAATACCCAAAGATATAAGAAAACTTTTTATTGCAAGTCTTATCAAAATACTTTAATACAGCCTTGTTTGTTCATCTTTGGTATACATACAGTTGATTTTCTGCACTTCAAGTTTTATCTTCCAAGTGCATTGCCAGGGTACACACAAATTCTCATCTTTTACAAATATTCTTAGCACCTCAAGTTTTGTATTTCATTATTTATCATTACATTATTTTCTCCATACTGAACCATGTTTTTTTGGACAAATTGTGGACTAGTAAGTTTTGCCCTGATAATATTTCAGTGTTTTGCAAATTGTAACTGTAATCCGTCTTCCGTAGACTGGCCTACTCACCCTGACCCTCCCAAACTTACGATAATTTCTAAACAAGATGATTACCAAACTGGGAAATCGGATGAATCCATGTATGCATTGCATAATGCTACTCTAAGTTTACACTGCACTGCATCCTACCCGGTCTATTTCGATTTCATTCCATCTCCGGTAAATCTTCTTGTTACATTACTGAATTCTACTTACATGTAATTCAAAATTGCAGAGAAATATCTTAATTTCTACCAAAGTACCAAACAAATATTGGTGGAGGTTTTAACTGCATGATACTTGAGAGACAGAAAACCAAATCTTGATTTAAATGGGTGTGAAAGCTGAAATCGATAATATGTATTATTAAATGTGTATACTATATAATCATCCAAAAATATATAATATTTGTAACATTCTCTAGACTACAGTGTACAAAATTTCTAACTATCTTAATTCGACACTATACAACGAAACATTATCTATATGGTATGCCGAAACATCATTGATAGGGACAAGATATTATGGTAGATCAGGAAATTACACCTGTCGAAGTGGACTAGACAAAAACATTGCAACTTCCCTCTACCTTCACATTCGAGGTAAAGAATTCTATCTCTCAATTATTTAAGTAAACAATACAATTAAATTTAACTGTTGTTTAAAAATGCTAGATTCCGTGCTACTGTTGGGTAAAGATCTTGAGTATTCCCATTCTTCCAGACTTGTCGAAGACAAATATTGGACCATTCCTTGTCCTGCACATGTTCCCAATATTGACGAAGTTAATCTCTATATTAACGATACTTTGACTGACACCACCATTGTAAGAAAACATAATTTTGAAATAATATTATGCAGTTATTGAAGCTTTCAAATAAATTATCCTCCGCAATTGTATAAACAAATAAGGCATAATTATAAAATAATTTTATTTAGCATAAAGAAATGAATTACACAAAGTATGACCCCAAATATGGATTTCTGCTTTCAAAATCAGAGCATTCTAGACCTGAAGGAATCTACATTTGTACCATGAAACTTCGAAACACAACTGACAACATTACTTTACATCTTAAGAAATTCAATGGTACGTTTACTAACATCTATAACTATACATATTTAAAATTTTATGAAAAAATCATTTGTTATATTTATCTAAATCTATAAAATATCGTCTTTAAAAATTGTCCAACATATTTGAATTTGAAACATCTTCTCAGTATTAATTGACATTGTTTTGCCTTTTCGTTCTGATTCCAGTTGTACCTAACGGAAATAGAGTTACCTACAGGAACAACGATACGTTCCAAGTGACTTGTGAGGCAGATGAAGAAATTAAGATTGAATACCCCAACACTCCTTTACTGAAAGAAATCTCTAGCATTCGTTCAAAATCTCAGTCTTTCAATTATTCTCTGACGTACGTATTTAAGGTGAAAGGAAATATCTTAGCAGCGATGAACATCTTCAATGTGTCCTTGGAAACAATTAAGACTTCTAACTTAACGGAAGGCGTCGTTCGATGCGTTGCAGTCAATTCATCAAAAATATTACATTCCTGGACATACGACTCTATAATGTTATGCCGTTGCCGTTCATATGGCTGTAAGTCCAATATCTACAAGTTCTCGAATTTGAAATGCAATATGGTATAAAAAGGCTGGATATTTTAGACAGCATGTATCTAGAGGGGGCGAGGGTAAAGTAGTACCCCTTCTAAAACTGCCATCATCAGTACCGTATTTAGAAGTCGATTTCGGAGGGGGCAATGACGCCATAAACTTATATGTATTAGGCATAATAGCGCGAAGCGCGGAAAATTTTGGCTTATTTCGTCTAAAATGAGTCAATAACAACCTAAAAATCACATAAAATCGCGCGAAGCGCGAAATTTTTTGGTGTTTTGAGGAGAAATTTTCCCTTTTCTTGGATTTCGGGGGGGGGGGGCATTTGCCCCCAATGCCCCCCCTCAATACAGCCTTGGCCATCATTATGTTACAGTTACACCCCCCTTTCGGCCAAATTTCTGAATGATTACCTGATTTAATTGTAGATACTAATTTAATTTAATACAATGCAGAATCAGATAACTAGGAGGATTTCAACAATATAATTAACCATCCACTTAATAGTAATTCCGAAAAATTGTATTCGGAGTGACAGATAATGTCTCATATTTGATTTTTGAACATTTTTTATAATTTTAGCGAAACTCGTATCAGGCGAAGAGGACTTACCAGTAACGTATTATTCCTACAGTGATAATAGATCGAAATTTACCTGTTCCTCTGACCTGTATGCTGAATTTGAGGAGACAATATACTACACAAATACGGAGACCAAATCGCAGACAAATATCATGGAGAAATATTACACATTGGTAATTTAAGGAATTTGAGAAGGTTTGAGTTGTCATTAATCCGAAATTATTTACAATTTATTTTTCAGCATCAACCCATTAAAGAGACCACATACAATCCAGGCAAACCTTATTCTTCCTATGATAGTTATAGCAGACATACGTATCGCACCCGCACCACGCCTACATTGAAATATACAACATCGGTGATTTCATGTGACATTAAGCAAAGTTCTTTTAGAGGTGCAAACCAATACAAGAGTTTAGTTAACATCGTGGCTTCTCCCACTGGTTACTGTAAGCTTAAAATAATTTTCTGTAACATCATAAATACATAATTTCGTTGATAAAATTCTATAGTTACTTAACAACTGTTTTCAGATATTAATCCAAGTCAAATAAATGCATCAGAAAGCTTGAAAGTTTATATGTGGACAGAGGAACAAATAAATTATTTTGTAGGGGATACCATCGATCTGCGTTGTATTGCATCTCGCTACGTCTTCTATGATGGCAGCATTCAATGGAACTTTAATTACAAGAATGGCACAACCCTTTCATTGAAAGAAGCAGGTTACTAGAGAATATTATAAGACCACCTGTGTGCAAATTTGAAAAATACAATTATTAATAAGTATGAAGCACTTTGAACATTTAGAATACGCAAAGACAATCGTAAGACGTCTATTAAATGTTCTCCCTGAACAATGGGGATATGTGGACGTAATTTCGATTGATCTACCTGAAGATTCGGAATCCGTATCTTGTTCTGCAACTGTATGGAATTCCACAGAAGTTGTAATGGCGAATGTAACTCTAGACAAATACACCAATTTAGGAGGTATGACAATAACACAGAATTCGTAAAAAGGCCAAAGCGTTAGAAAATTTTTAACACTTCTGTATTAAAATTTCAGGACCCTTAAAATATTACTCGTCTGATCAGTTGTCGTCAACTTCGCAGTGGTTCGTTGAATTTGAACTATAATTAACATAATTTCATTTAACTATATAAATTCTAAAAAGGTTATTATTGACTTTTAAAATTGGAGTTTTATGATGTGCAATGTTTCGGCACTAACAAAGTTTTTAATAGCTTTATTTGTCATGATTGTAATATAAAGAGGTTTTGGTCGTAGGTACAATATAAACTTTCAATGAGGTTCAACTCTTGATATGTGATACAGGCAGGCACGTATCTAGAAATTTGGTCAAGGGGGGGCGGAACCAAAAATAATGTCAAAAATAAGACATATTCGCGCGAAGCGCGAAAAATTTTTGCAATTTTTCGAAAAAATCCTCTCTTTTTCACAGATTTAGGGGGGGCGCTGCGCCCCCCCCCCGCCCCCCTACTGGATACGTGCTTGGATACAGGTGCAATCAGTCGACTTCGAATCCTGTCATTATAATGGCAAGAGTACACATTTAATATTCAGTAACAAATCGATTAAAGTATTATGTCGTCACTGATCTGAACGTGACAATGCCAACAGGCTACTCGTCAGTTAATTTATATTGTGTATCGGAGTATCTTACAAAGTGGAGTTCATGACAATAACACAGAATTCGTACAACAGCCAAAGCTTTAGGTAATTCTTAACACTTCTGTTTTAAAATTTTAGGACTCGCAAAATATTACTCGGCAAGCGTACAGATCGACGTGGTTTGTTGAATCTAAATTATAATCAAGACAATTTAAAACCTAGTTCTTATTTAAAAAATAGTTTGTGTTTTGCAAATTATAATTTTATTGTGTAATATTTTGGTACTAGAAAAGTATTTAGCCAGCAATTAGTTTTATCATGATTATAATATGAAAAAGAGGTTTGGGTCTTGGGTACAACAAAAACTTAAAAAGAGCTTTATTTCCCATTATTCACAATTTCCCCCATTTCCCGGATGTACAAACAAATAGTTGGAAAATAGTTATATACGAAACTCTGGTCTCGAATAATAACATATTTTAGTGAACTTTATTTTAATACAGGTGCAATCAATCGACTCCGAATCCTGTAATTATAATGGAAAGACAATGCAGATTTCCATGGCGATTGAAATATCATGTCGTCACTGATCTAAACGTGACAATGTCACCAGGCTTCTTGTCAGTTAAGTTATATTGTGTATCGGAGTATCCCACAGAGTGGACTTATCAAGGAGATGAACTGGCTGTAAGTTATCAACTCACATTTTAAGAGTTTTTTCATCAAACTGAAATTGTTACTGAAATACGCATAAATGTATTTATCGATTGTAGGCTACTTCCAACTCGGCAAGATATTTGTATGCAACTAATAAAACTGACTCTTCCATGTACTCTCCTTGCTTCAGAAGTATGATTTGGGTTCCAGTAGATGTTTTTACCAGCACTATGGTGAATACAAATGTGGAAGAAAAGGAAACATGGCCATTTCAAGCTCATCAGTCTACATTTTTACTAAAGGATGTAAGTTGTTTAAATTGTGCAATCTCCATTTAGATAAATTATCAAGATAGAAATCTTCATTTTATTTGTATCTTGGTTTACAATCGTTGAATTTAAATAGCATACAATGAATTAATTGGCCTATTAAATGCTGGAGGACATGTTAACGTTTCGATTGACGTAAAAGCACCAATAACAGTACTACCATGTAGAGTTAATCATCCTGAAGTTGGTGTTGATCTTTATTACCACGAACCCCATGTAAGACTAGAGGATTCAGCAATAATTTCACTATTTACTAAGGGAAAGACTAATTAACATTTTTCATCGCAATTTGCAGAAAGAGTATAGAAAATTAGAGAAACATGAATATCTCTATTACGACCCTCGAAAAGGTTTCTTAATGGAGACATCCCATTTACAAATAGGAGCCTTTTATGTCTGCTCGCTAGAAAATTCGACTTCTCCACAAAACAGCGTCACACTCTTTGTGTCAGCTTTAAATAATACTCAAAAAGGTACTTTGACTAAATATATTGTTAATCGGGATGAATAATAAATTATTAAAAGTTCCTGATTTAAAAGTATTTATGGTAAATGTATTATTTTTGTTGTAAATAATTTTTGTAAATTTTTGGTAAAAATATGAAACGTAAAAAAACTCAACTGTACGAAGTAACAATTTGGTTACTAAAAACTTTAGAATATTATTCAGTATGATAGGTAAGTGTACTTAATTCATTATTTTCTGAATTTAGAATATGGACTGATGAACAAGACAATCCACAAAATGGATCACTTGCTGAGAAAGATAAGTGACGTCGTTATTAAGATAGATGTAGCAAAAATAGCTCTGTTGCTATTGATATTTCTCGGGCTGGCAATACTTGGCTGGGTTATTATCAAACGCTTCAAAAATGACGTAAGTAATTGGAGTACTACACAAGTAAAATAAATTGTAACCATTGCGTGTTAGCATTAATTGCTCATGTTTATTTACCAGAAAAGCGACGAATGTAGTACAGTAAAATTAAATAGCTACAGCTACAGCCAATTAAAGGAATCGCTGCAGTAAACCATTCCATAAAAACATCTGTATTATATAAATGTTATTGTTTACTTAAAAGGTGCTTCTTGTATACATCAGTTTACGCCATGAATTATGTAAATGGATATTAAGACATTTATTATGTTATCTAGATACTTAAATTTAAAATTGTTATACACTAAATAAATCTTCAAATAAAAAATTCTCAAATTCTGTCCTTGGGATGTAGATAATCCAACTCTGCCTTTTTAAACCTAATCATTCTTTTCTTTCTATTATTTTTGTTAACGTGTGAGGAGGCTCCTCACCACCCACTCTACCACCCTCATTAGCATTACATCTCTAATATTCTAATTAACCACCCACCTCCCAGTTTCACCCACAACGACTCCATACACTCGGAGAAAAGGAGACTCTCTCGTTAGTTGGTCGGGAACCCTCGTCAGTCGCGGACGACTGTCAGTCAGTCTTGTCAGGTTTTAGGGAACTTGTCGTGTCATCATTTCACTTAATAATAAACTCTACGTTTGTCTGTGTCAAAATTTTATTGTTCTCTCTTTGTGCAGTCATTTCACCCCATACCGATCATAAATCCTAGCAGTTTTAGGTGAACTGAGTTAGAACCAGTGTTAGAAAGCCAGGAAACGGGTCTTATTCAGTCTAATCCGGAAATACCTCCTCATAAACGATATTTTCTAATGTACAATAATTGTACATTAGAAAATTTTTAAATAATTATTATTATTTAAAAATATACCATGGAGAAAATGTCTTTTGATCTTTTGAGTCTGTTTTCGGCCTGGAAATTGAAATCTCCATTTTTCTAGGCTATGTGAAGTATTTGGTGATTCCAACATTGCAGGATTGTCCTAAGTAGTGCTCATTCCTTTGATGTAGATAACTACCATTCCGATATCTGAGTAGTAGTATTTATTGATTTTTTCCGCAATTGGTCATTTCTAGTTACATTATAAAAATGCCAAAATTAGCCTTTTAACTAAGGTAAAACGTCAGTTATAATAGCTCTTCAGAGCAAGAAAATAATCATAATATGCTTAACAGTAAATAGTATTATTTAATATAAATAACCTTGTGTGTTCATCTTTTGTATAAGTACAGTTGATTTTCTGCAGTGCAAGTTTATCTCCAAAGTGCTTTGCCGGAACACACAAAAATTCCCATCTTTTACAAATATTATTCTTAGTGCTTCACGTTTTGTATTTCATATTTTATCATTACATTATTTTGAACCATACTGAACCATGTTTTCTGGGAGAAATTGTGGGCTAGCAGGTTTCGCCCTGATAATATGTCAATGTTTTACATACTGTAGCTACAATTCAAGTTCTAAAGATTCGCTAGCGCTCATTCACGCCGATGGCATTAATAATTTATTATGATTGAGAGCATTGGATTATAGATAAAGGAACAAAGCAAAGATCAATCTTGATTGTACACATTATCGTATAAGAGTATAGATGAAATAACTACAACGTACTTTGAAAACCTAGTATTGACAGAATATTATCAACTATCATTATGTTTATTTATAAAGAGAACAACTTTATAAAATATTTTGCCGATATTATACGTAATGCAGTTGTACTTAAATATAGTATGTAGAGGATTCATATTCATAGCTACTGTAATAAAATAAAAGTATGTTATGTTTAAACTTTTTGAGCTCTAACCTTGATCTCTTATGAATCTCACCGTCACAAGCACTCTCATCCTACTATTTAACGCAAGTGGTTCTTCCCCACTTTTTATATAGATCTGAACAAACAGTCACAGATGATAAGCAAGATCATGTTTATAATCTGGTTGTAATAATTGTATGAAATGTTATTATTGCATAATGCACAAGTGTAAAAATGTGTGAATGACAAAAGTGTTGGAAGAAATGCAAATACAGCAAATAATATTAATTATAATGTAAGTATATAATATTTTGAGGATTTCAGAAATCTATAATTTTCAAATGCATAAATATTTTAATTCAGTAATTTTGACAGCAAAGTAGTAGAATATTGAATGCTGTTTGCCATTGTTTCATATTTAATACGGTTACAGGTAAGCTATTTCCTTTTCAAAATGTAGGGAAATTCAATTGCAAAAAATATTATATAAGACACCACCCACACTCCGAATGTCAAGGCAGACTACATTTAAGACTGCGTGGCGAAATAATTTATATCTAATAGCAAACCGGTGTGTACTAGTTTTTGCAATAATTAAATGACATCAGGAGAAGTTAATATTTGTATTACGTCATGTTGTAAGTATATCTTGTATAGGCATTGCACATTATACTTGATTTATTATCTTGAGACACGCAAGTTCATCTGTCTGCATACGAGTAGGGTAACATATTTTTAAATGTAAGTTTTGAGAGTGATTTGCCAATTTATGTTGCTTTAAAAATGCAAAAAATTATCACTTAATGTTCTCATAGTTGTATATTGACAGAAAAATTCATCTAGAGTTCTTGTTGCCAGTGAAAAGGTTACCTTGAGTGAGCTACTTACAATTATACATAATATGTCAATATAAACCCACTTTCTATGTAGGAAGATACCTACATTGTAATATATATTATGAAGGCATATAGTATTATAAAATTGAAATGTAATATTCCTAGCGTAAAATTATATTATTAAATCTCAAGCAGTGGAAGGAATAAAAACTGGCGAGCTTTCTTTCTCCATTCTAGAAGCGATTATGCAATTTAGTTTGAACCGTGCGTTAAATAATTTCAAGCATGAATCGAGACAATTACTTGAAGGGTTTTAATCCCCAGAGACATTTACTATATCTAGTAGAATGTTTTGGAAATCTTCCGTCGCCTAAATATATAAATATTCATAATCATACAAAAACGGTTCAAAATGATGAAAAACGGAAAGGCTAAGTAAATAACTCAAGTAATGTAATAAGAAATCAGTAAGCTTCTTCAATCTAATGCATATAATTTATTAAGAAATTACTAGAATTATTATAGGAAGTACGGTATGCGTAAATAATGACTCTTGCACTGCCGACGCAATGACTAATGACAAATGCACGATGCAATTACGGCATTCACCTTGAAAATTGCTTGAGAACTGCATAAAAACCTATACAGATTTCTTATAAAAGTAACTCCGTCCGTGTGAACACTTTCCAGTAGTAGAGACAGCGACTTGAATCTCATTCCTAAACTTAACATTTCTGAGCACAAAACATGATTTAAAGATTTATCGAGGTTTTTTTTGTTACAAGCTGGCGTGTTTTAAAACAAACCAATTTCAAATATTAGTTCCAATTTTCTAAATTATTTCCAAAATAATCGTGTTTATAAAGGTACCTCTGAACTGACCTAAATAGTATAAATATTTCATGCAAAATAATATTTTTGATAATTTCAGATTTTCAAAGATGGCAACAGAAAATATAAGTTTCAAAGACAAAGTAGTCCTTGTCACAGGATCCAGTTCGGGTATGGGTCTGCAAATGAATCTTCGTTTTGCAAAATTAGGAGCCAAAGTTGTCGTGCAAGGACGAGACGAGAAGAAAATGAGCCAGGCTGCTGAAAAGTGTGTTGCTATTTCGCCTTGTAATTATAAACCTCTGCAGGTGAAAGCAGATGTGAGCAAGGAAGATGATTTGGTCCACCTGGTCAAATCCGTGGTCAATCATTACGGACGTCTGGATGTATTGGTTAATAATGCTGGCGTTATAGCCATGAGTCCTATCGATGATCCCCACTTGATGAAGAAATTTGACGAACAAATGGCAATTAACGTCCGGGCTCCTGTCGTCCTTTGCTCTTTGTGTGCCCCGCACCTGGAAAATTCTAAAGGGAACATTATCAACATTTCAAGCGGAATTGGTCTCCGAGCAGTGAGTATTTGCAAATAATAATAATTAGTAACTAAGAATATTCCTAGAACCCTTTCATTTCCCATTCTGTCATTAATTGTGGTAACTTATTTCTACCTTTAGTAAAGAATGCGAAATATTTATTTCTGCATGGAAAATATTATTTTCTAATTTTAGCGGATAAGACAAAATTTTGCTTATTTTTAGCACCAAATTTAAAATCATTACAGTGATTATTATCCTGTTAATTCCAGTTTCCAGGAGCGATTGGTTATAGCACATCAAAATGGGCTGTAATGATGGTCACAGAATGCTTAGCACTGGAACTTGGACCGAAAGGAGTTCGGGTAAATTCAATCAATCCTGGATTTATTGAAAATCAAGATTGGCATGATAAGGCTGGTTATGGTCCGGAAGTTGGTGTAGCCTTTAAAAAAGGCAATCCCCTTGGGAGAAATGGGACGATTGATGACATTGTCAATATGGTTGTATTTTTGGCTTCGGATGCAGCTTCTTATGTTAACGGAGTGGCCATTCCAGTTGACGGTGGAATTACCAAAACCATACAGGGAACCCAATAAACCTTTGTCTTTCCAACCAATTATAAATTTATTTTTGGTGCAATAATTCTTGAATAATGCTAATAAAATTTGTGAAATTATAACTAACACCTTGATATTTATTTGTACTGATTTTTAGTATTTATCATAAAAATATTTTAAATAGGATTCAATGTAAATACAATAGAATTTAATTTGTGTACAAACTGTTGGTAATATTTTTAGATTTTTAATTTCCATGTTTAAATTGTTTTTAATGTAAATGTGTTTAAATGAAATTGTTCTAAAATGAGACACATCTCAATTCAAAAAATAATTGTCTCTATGTTATTTTACAATGTTTGAGGGTTAACTAAATGTCATTGTCGTGTGATTTAAGTTTTTGAAGGACCAATAATGTCTTTGGCTGAAGTAAATTTTTTCTAAAAATAAAATTCCCACCGACAAGCACGAACCAAAGAATATCGCCACGAATGCAGTGTAAACATCTTTGAGTCCTAATACTTCGTAACGAGAATTTGATTTTGGTAGACAATTAACATAGATCTTCTCATTGTGGTGTATGACATTACGTTGAATCAAACCAACTTCTATCATTCTCATTATCCTGAAACAAAAAATGAACAGTTTTATTACATTATTTATTATTTATTAAATATTTATTAAGTATTTTTTTATTCAATGGCAATAAGCTTTATAATATTAAAGCGATGCTAATTATTTGAGATAATGTCAGGAAACTGTATTTAAACACATCACATACTTGTAATCAAAAAATTCAGCAAAAGGAGACTGTTTCGGAACGACCATGGCATAAGGAATGAAGTCATTGCTGGCAGGTAATGTTGTTATATGATCACAAATCCACGAATCCTTAAAATCCAATTCCCGAATGGTGAGGTAAATTAATTGTGACGTACCAATGAGGGAGTACGGTTCGTAATGGAATATTTTTGTCATTGCTCCTATGGAACTGTAGCCCATGGCAATATTTTCACGTTTTTGTTGTTTTTTGAGTCCCTGGTAATTTTAATTGCATGGTTATTATAATGATTGACTATACAGATTATTATACAAATAGAATCTTTTCAAGAGGATTACTTCTAAGAAATAGACCATCGTTGTGCTATCATTGTCTACCAAAGTCTGCAATTTACTTCCAAGTAATTCGCTAAAAGAGCCAATGGGAATAACAGGGATGGCCAGTATAGAAACGATAGCTGCGGAATATGCCACGTAGCAAAGGTATCCAAAAACGTATCCAGTTAAGAACACAATTCTGCTGGGAGTGGATTTTGGACTAAAGTGCCATCCTGTAAGTTGAATTTCACAATTGTACAATTAACATGACATGTTTCATACCTATGGGAAAATAAATCATAATAGTACATCTGTGGAATGAATAAATGTCAAATTTTATTTTCAAAGTCAACCTTGTTGTGCCATGACAGCCAATCCCCAAATCAATATTTGTCCTTGGATGGAATCCTTCTTTTCGTCAACTTGTAAGTTATTCACGGATGAAGAAATGCATATCAATCGCATGACAATCCCTGTGAGCAACATAATTCCACAGATGGTAATCCACACATCAATATGAAATGTTCCCGTATGAATATCTCGAACAGAAGATGATGACGGTTGAATAAAACATGCCACAACCCTATAAAATATGTAAATTGTGGTGACTGATAATTTTATGAAAACAATTAAACAATTCTCGATGCTAAATATAAGCGAAGGTAAATGTGAATCTTGACCATGCATAATTGAGGATTCCGAATAATGACTTAATATTAAAAGCGATAAAATGCATAAAAATGAACAAAAAATGTGAATAAAAAATGTGAATAAATTGAATTCAAATTACGTATCCCACAGAAAATCAAAATCATTACTCTAGTCTCATTTGAACTCTACTATATAAATAATTGGAACAGTTTGCATTGTACTAACTTTGTCCGTAGTGTTGGCTGCAGAAAGGAAACAAATGCTTGACGGTATGGCAAAAGACTCGTGTGGCTGATAAATACATCAAGTTGGCCATTTTGAAGGCTTGTAGATGAGATTCCTTTAAGCGTATTATTTGGCCACCTTTTAATTGCTGCCCCCAAAGTAAGGTTAACACTGCAATAATAAAAAAAATACTTAATAACAAGGTTTTTCTAGGTCAAAGCTATTAAATACTTTTAACTATTCAAATTTTGCAAATTATGCGACTTTTACAATGGATGAATATTTTACCTTATATTTAAAGTGTACCTAAGGTCATCTATTATCTGCAATGCAAGACCGGTTTGTGGTATCCATTTTCCATCCTTTTCAACAACTGTAACATCTAATAAACTATCTGCATCAATCTGCACAAGTAAAACACAGGAAACGAAAATTGGAGCTAGGTATTTCAATTCCCTATTTAGTATATCACTACATTTTTTGTCAATCGACTGACTTATACCAGATATATGCTAGAAAGTGTATTCTGGGTTGAAGTAAGGCAGTGGCTGCACAAATATCGATCAATCAATGTTATTGTTTTAATTAGATGAAGTTAGGTCCCTCGAAAGTGGGTCCTGCTATGCTCTGAATTTCAGTGTGCGATTTTGAAAATGTGTAACCACTACCTTACTTCAACCGTATTCTGTTCCAGAATAAAAAAATTACCTCAAATTCAGTAAATTCTTACTTTTAATAGTTGACGAGAATTACATCTTCGAAATAAGCCTCATGAGCACAAATAATTATATTTAAATCATTTAACCTATTTTTGGTATTTACCTTAAAATGAGTTTGAAGCTGTACGTCGCCAAGATTTTGCCTTCTTGGTAAAGTCCAAAAAATATTTTGGTATAGATGACTACAGAACTGACTGTTGAGTTCAATTTCAATTCTTTGAGCGATATTTTTGTACTTAATATTGTATAATTCCCAAATTGTAGTTTCGTTGTTATCAAATTCAAATACCACATAAAGATCTCTGGGAAATTTAGAATCATAATAATATGCATTTTGTAACTGGAGAATTGCCGAGTTTAATATGATTTCCGTAAAAAATTCTTTTGTCTTGTTTAACTGTACAATTACTACGATGACACGATGCAAAAGCATTATGTGTTCCGTTATTGTATTTAAAACTTTTGATTCCCAATTTATAGTGTCTAATACTTTTATAGTGCTTAAAAATATCACATTTTCCATGTTACGAGTATTAAGTATTTGTGATTTCGCTGAGATTCTAGAAGTTGCATTAAAGAAATATGCCATAGGAACATTATTGGATCCGGATGATAGAAATACTAAAAAATAAATAAAAATCAGTTTTTTACTATTAAACATTTATAAACAGGTTTTTGTAATATTTTAATAATGAAAATTGTACAAACCTGATATGCTGTCTTCGAAAAGTATCTCGAAGCTTTGCTGATATTCCTCCACAAATTTTGAATGCAGTAGGCAAGAAAAAATGTCAGCATTTGTCTGAGGTAGTAAGACGGCGAACCAAAAACTGGCATGGTAAAGGAGTCTTTGACACATTCTATAGACATTAATTCCGAAAATATTTTTTTGACAGTTGTAGACAACGATTGATGAATAAAGTAAAGGTAGAACACTATAGGGTGTGACCAATAGAAATGGAAGAGTTAACTATCCAATAAAGATCCCAATTACCCATTAGCGGAGATATTCTGGTCTCGAATTTGATTAAAAAATTTCGGTAGCAATTGGAATACCTTGAAGCAAAGTCACTGAAATACTCCAGTGAAATCTCAACATTAAACCAATAGCTACGCAAATAAACATTCTAGCCATTCAAACACGCTTCTGATGTGTGGCCAGAAAAATAGTATCTAGCTAGCAATGAAAATTCAGCCGGGTAGAAAACCCAGTTTTATGCACAAAAATTAACAAGTAGTAATATTACCAAAAGGCTGGATAGGTAAACAAAACCACATTTTGAATTTGGCGTTACTAATACGAAACGTATTTTCTCCTATACAGTATTTGCAAAGTTGTCGGCTGTATAAAGTGGGAACAAGGGTAAAATGCGGCTTACCCCCGAAATCCAAGAAAAAGTAAAGAAAGGCCATCAAAGTTGCTCCCCATATTATTCGATATTGTTAATACTCTTAATGTTGCAGAGGCCTCTCCCGAGCAAACTATGCAATGAATTCGAATTTTGTCCAATAAAAGTTAAATCCTCTATATTAGTATCTATGAGTTTGAAGATTATTAGACCACAGTTGCCTAAAATAGTGGTACCGGGAACCTTTGGTGGCCATTCCCATTCCCAACTATTGTATCAGGAGATAGGTTTGTTGCATTGTCGCGATCATGATAAAATGGTTTGTTAGTTTGTAGCGGCCATGATAATTTGGTATGTTACATTGTAATATTAAGGGGGCGCACCCCTCCGTCGAGATATCTAGCGGAATTTGGCATGAACTCGATGTATTTACATTGAGTTGAGTACAAAAACATTCAAATCTTAGTTTCAGGAAATCAAAGAAAACTCAAAAGCGCTTCGGTTTTCAAACTTGATTTTTTTACCCAATATTCGTACAGGGTCCTGGAGGGTCACAAATTTCCATTTTATTCAAAAAGTCTTTTAGTTATTTTTTTAAAAAATTATAAACCAATCCCGCCAAAAAAATAAAAAACTTTTTGGTAGAATGACCACTGTGACCTTTGTAGGTCAAAATCATAACATGTCTGAAAGTTGTGACCCTCCAGGGCCTTCAGTCTAAATTTTGAGACCAACTATCCCCAGATTGATTGAAAATTAGGTGACTTATCCATGATTTCCTCGAGTAGGAAAATACATGGAAAGCCAACCACTACCGCGCCCCCTTAAGCAGACGATATGTATTTCATGGAGCCTACTAAGGTTTTAAATTGGTTAACTCATAAAAATAAATTTTATAGCCTACTTTTCAAGCCGTTGATTTTTGAGGTGCTCTTAAACTTTTCGTTATCATGACTATGCTATGTTGTTATATAATAGCAGAGTAAATGTACACAATCATATGATTCAGGATGTGCGGTGATCGATTACAATACTTTAGTAGTTTGAAAAGAATTTTATGCCAGGAAATTTCTTTGACCATAGTTGTCCAGTTTCTTAGGTATCATTGTTATGCTCAAAAACTAACTCTCTGAAAGTATAACAATAGAATTACAGCTACATGCAAAGTGATACCAAAGAGTACATTTGGCTGTACCAGCTTTTTCGTTAATACATTTCTCATTCCATGATTTATTACTTTTACGAATGTCAATGTCAAATAGCGATAAAATATTTATCATATCTACGACTACAAACTCTCCACACAATCCAAGCGTTAGTTTCTGTTATTTTTCTATAAGTGTGCTCCATACAGGATGATATGATATGATATAGTATGTACATAACACTCACACCAATACATTATGCGAAAACCTTTATAGTATTTACATTTTAGTATGCGTACATTTTACAGTCAGTCAAGTTTTGGGAACTGGGAATACAAATTTAAAGGTATTAGTAAGTCTATATACATCAATTATTTGAAATTGTACCAAATCCTCAATCTGGATTGTGTATAGGCTTTACATTCAAAAGTTAGTGCAAAGTCTATGGCATGTTTCTCTTTTTCTATTTCAAGATTAGTTTTTCATTCTCTTCGTTTGCATCTTACTTTATATTTTCTTTCTTTATATTTTTCTGATTTATCCAGTTAACAGACAATACAAATTATGTATTATTATGTATTATTGAAAGTTATTAAAATATTGCAAATAATTGCTGGCATAAAAATAGAAAGGAAAATAGTCATTCACAGACAGAAAAGCTACAAAACAAAAATAAAGGCTGGGTATTCACTTTCGGGATTTCCTTTTTGCAACAACAAGGATATGCAATGAAAGTCAATTTCATATTGGGAATTGAGAGTATCTTTAGGCATTTATTTATTGATTACTATGAGCCATGACGTGGAACGTATTTTAATTTTGTTAAAGCCTTGAACGTTTGCAACCGACTACTTTTAAGCTACGCCGTGCATTTCTTATAACATTAATATAATAGCTTACATTGTCACATTTCTAGTTTACCTGAAACTTTCCACCGGATGGCAGTCAGTTTAATAGGACCTATGAGTCATAGGCTATGACCTCTGACCAGTTTTGCAATACGCTTGTGAATTTAAGATTGGGAGAAATTGTTTTTGAAAGGGACCAAGAATCAACAATAAATCGGGCAAATTTTTGGTGTTACAAGATTTTTTTTATATTGAGATTTCGTGAACCCTTCCTACTCCTTTCCATCTACCCTTAATACAATCAGGGCATGAAAAACCCATGGGTTTTTGCTTTTCGTTAGGGTTTTTGGGTTTTGGGTTTTTGAGCAAAAACCCTGGGTTTTTGCTGTTTGCTACCCAAAAACCCACCCAAAAACCCGGGTTTTTGGGTTTTTCATGCCCTGAATACAATATAATATTGTAGGTATGTGGAGGCAAAGAAATTAAGATGATCTTTTGTGGATATTTACAGACAACATCATGTTCATTGTGTGCATCATTACCACTTCCAGAAAGGTGAACGTTGTTGATTTCTTCATGATGAAATATGGCCCTACAGTATATCCCATTGTGCGACAACTTCTGACTATTCTACGAACCATCGGATGGCTATCTCTCTTACGTTCCTGAATAAAATTCAGGGATTTTGTGTTGACCAAAGCCGTAGCTGGAATGCACAAAACTTCCAATAAGACCAGCATGACTGCTGTGAGAGGATAAAATATATAGCCACCTAATGGAATGATAAGATACATTTTAACAGTAACAAAATTGAGGAAGATGTTAAGTAAACCAGCAACAAGCAAAAGGGGTGGTCCTAAAGGGTACACAAGCAAATAATTTATATCCAGATTTATGTCTTTAAGTACTGTGTAGATATGCAAGGCAACTAAAGGTTGTTTTCGAAAAAATATTTTTGTTTTGAAGTATGCCAATCCTTTTGATTTTTTTGCGGTGATCAATTCCAACCAGAAGATAACAATAGTTGAATAAATAATACCACAATAGATAATAAACAGAAGTGGGAAAAATAAGTGGATGACTAGGATTGTGAAGAAAGGTAGCGCTATTAGTCTGCACAATAGTGAATCAAAATTGAAGATTTGAAGCAGGTGAATTATCGGGCCGAATGGAATGGTGACGAAGGAAATTGACAGAAAGACTGATGACGATATTCCCATTGCCGTGATGAGTTTCATTAATTTTACCAAAATTTCATATTTTTCAAAGCTCCATTTTTCCCAGCGACTTTTGTACTTTCCTGCAGAATAAATGATATTTGTAATGCAATACTTAAGCTGAGATTTCTTTTTTGCGTACAAATCATAAATTATTGAAATGTGTAATGTGCCGTTATACTTACTTAAGAGTATTATGTCCAGTGTGAGCACAGAGTTGATTGTAGAGCAGCAGTGACTTCTGTTGGAGAATAAAATCACGTTGACGTACTGCGACATGAACAGTGGAAGTCCAACTATGATGAATGTAATTACTTTCTCAGCAGGGAAAGAAGGTGTGAATATTTGCAGTAGCAGACTTGATATTATAAACGCATTGAGCAAGACTCCGGCGATAAAAAAGAACGCCCAAACTGACAATTGCCTTTTGTTCAAATTCAGATTTAAAGTTTTGGTCTGCGAATTCCAAGTGAACAGTGAGGCGCAAAATTTGTCTCCAAAAATATGGAAAAAACTATCAAAGGACAGAACCAAAACAGATGAGGCCATTTTGCAGACTGATAAACTGGGTGAAGGGTGTATTGACTTTAATATCAAACAAACACTGTGAATAGTAGTTTGTTTTTCACTTTTGCATAGGAAAGACTCATTAAATAAAAGGATTGTCCCTTTGCATGTAAACTTGAATAGAAATATTACTATTACCGTCTATATTTCTATACAATTCATTATTAATTTTAAAGCCCATTAGAATAAACTAGTATTATATGTGGTTAAGTCCCTGTATATGCAAAAAATAAGACATATATTACTGTACAAATGACAATTTGTCATCAGACAATATATGTAATATGACGTTCCGAGTCTAGAGAGGGAGTTTATGTATGTATATTATTATTTTACTTCCCATCCACCCTCAGAAGACTAAAGCAAATAAGAATGTCCAAAGTATTAAACATTGTTATATGATAGTTGTGCACATAAAAAATTGGCCCTGTAGTACACAAATTAAGCTAAATAGTTGGATATAAATACTTACAATAACAAAAACAATGTTCTGCAAGAAAGTATTTTGAATTGAACGTTGTCCGAATTGATTACTTCACTAAATTATTTCTAAGTTCTTCATCCACGAAGCGTCATTCGATTTATACTGTATTGCTTTCATTTCATTACTCAATATTGAAACACAAAAAGGTTAGCTCAACTAACATTGAGCCTGAATTGTGGCTGTAATTTCCAGCATTTTATTGAGTGTTGAGTTCTGTAAAGTTGTCAGGGTTAGGTTGATTTACTTCTTTATTAGGTTAGGTAAAATATTTAGGTATTTACGTCAAAAGAGAAAACGGCAAATTTAATTGGTACATTGGATTCTCCTCTTCTGGAAAAAGATAGCTTTGAAAAAAGGTTTAAAGTGAGCAAAAGTAAATCCCTCAGATCCTAAATCACTAGGCCAATTTCATTTGGTAGTACATATAGTAATGTACTTATGGCCAATCAACCAGAGTAGTGTTTATATTACAGAGCCCACAACTAAATGAGACCACGCACGTTTGTATTTTGAGGTAACTGAGATCATCTTAGAGTTGGTGGAAAAGAGCGTATTTAGAAGTGGGCTGAAGTCCCTACCAAATTTTTCCAAAACAGGGTAGATGTTTTCTAAAAATCGATTTTACGTCCCATTTTAGAATCAGTAAAATTCATGCCTTTTATTCAAGTCATAATAAATTATTGATCTGGCTACACCCTTGTTGGTGGATTCAAATTTTATCTATACAATAAAAATTACAACAGACTCAATAAACAGTACTTTATTTACATAATAAGATAATTTTATCATCTCGATTATGCATTTTATTAGGAGTAAATTTTAATGTGTTTGCAGCACCTTAAATTAATATTCTAACGTATAATGAAAAACATGTCATTGCTTATTATTATATTACAATACCTCGTTCGATATCAGAATGATTTAAGGAGTATTATTAAACTAAAAATAGACACTGTTTTACTCTATTGCCGCTACTTTTTTACATCCATTTGTACATGGTTTATTATATTTATATTATATAAGTATTCTTGTCATGTTTAATAGCATCAATGAAAAATTTGCCAAAAATACATCTGCTTACTGAATGTAATGGAATATAACGGTTATAGAGACTTTTATTTGGTGTTACACTCCAATAATACATCTTAAAATGGTGGGAATGGCAATTAAGACGTACAAATGAGAAATAAATATAATTCCAGCTCCGTTTGTGTTGCAAGCATTACCTTTGCACCCATTTTTGTTGCAAGCAGGAGTGTTACAAGAACACCCGGTTCCAGGGAATGTGAGACCTCCTAAATGCAAATTAATTTGTCTGCAACCATCGCTAACAGGGGCTAAGCAACCTCTTACTATACCTTTGTAGTTTGTATCAACAACTCCAACAAAGTCTCCGCAAGAAAACCTTCCCTGATTTTTTAGTGAAGGCGAATTTAAGTCTTCTTCGCCGCCAATCTCAGAAAGCACTGAAAAAAGAATCGAGATTTAAAATTTAGAGTTGACAATATTTTAAGTTTTGTGAGTACATTGGGGGAACGCAGACTCTCACCGTTACTTATTTGTCGCCCCTTTGATTCCTGAACGCATCCCTGTTATTTTCTATACGAAATAGATCTGTTTTATTAACTTTTATATCAATGTATCCAAATCTTGCAATAATATTAGACCAGTAAAATTTACATAGAATAATGAGGACAGAAACATTATTATGACATTTTGATTATGTTTAAAATCTAACAAAATTAAGAGATAATTTGTATTCAGGTAAAAGTAATTTCAATCAAACAGTGCAAATATCTTTTTAAAATTTCTAGTTTATAACTGATTAAAAAAATATTCAATAAGTCATGAACTAAGGGATTTAGGCATAAATGTACCAAGTACCAAATCCTCGTACTCAGAACTTCGGTATAGTTGGATTTTAAAAAGATTGCTGTCTTAGAAATAACTTTGCTATATTTTGAAATTCGGATTTTCACATGAAAAGAGTCAAAGTCAAATTTTCCCCATCAATTTTCATCAAAATTGAAAGAGGTGAATTTCTATTTTCCAGGTTCATAAATTTTTGTTAAATCTATTCCACCTTTTATTTTCATTGATTTCCCCAACTACTTATATTTTTATCAAATGATGCTAATGAAAGTTCTCTCATTAATTTTGCAAGGTCTGTTGAATGATGTACATAATTTGGCGGGTTACTTAGGTCTATAGGAGGACCTTTAAGCTCAATCTCCCTTTATTTTAAAAAATTGAAGTTACAGTCAACTGTTGTTTCCTTGCAGGTTTTCAAATATTTTGTCCCAGAATCTCTGCACGCAGAATCTGATCCTACACCCATACTAGCCCCATCAGGATGATCCGTGTAGTTGCATTGATAACAATCGATTGCTATAAAACAATTAAAGAACATATTAATACATAATCATAGATGTATCATTTAGTTGCAATCATAAATTAGATTTTATTTACCAAAAAGAGTAAAAAAAATGTTGAAAAATCTAATTGTGATTAAAAATTAGTGTTTGATATCTTTGAACCTGGGATTTATAGAAACTTTGTTTGTATTTGCCTTTGTATTTACAAGTACCAAATTCGAAATTAAATTTAAAAGATTAAAAAAATGTTATAATAATATAAAAGAGATTAATAAACGCCAAGATTGTAAAAACCGTTGTAAATGATGAAATGGAACAAACAAATAGGTACTATTAGTATATTGATCACTATTGTTTAAAAATAGTTAGCTTTTGTATGTTCCAGGGAACAAAAAAGAACTTTTTTTTGCCTTTTTTATAAAAAAGGTAAGAGAAAAACTTTTAAAAAGTTCCGATGTGGGCTTATTACTAAAATAATTTTTATAAGAATTCTGTACTAGTCAGCCGGCAGCCGTATGCTCAATAAATAACTAAAAAATATAATTTATCTGCCACCTAAGGTAATCGACGGAAGAGCAGAGAGTGCAGCTAAAATAAATGCCCAGTTCATTGTGTTTCAACGAAACGAAATATTATTTTTAGAAATTAGTATTCCTTATGTCAGAGAAGAAAGTAAATGTGTGGCTTATGCTATACTCCATCCATTATATATTGTTTTAAAACTAGCAGATGACACAGACCCGTACACCCTGGTATTATTTTGTAGCATAACTTATCTTTTTTTCATTGAAATAAAAATGCTCCCTTAATAGTTATAAATATATCGGTAATGGCGATTCAATTTTAAAATTATTACTTGAATTATTATTAACTAGAACAGGTCAAAAATATTTTAAATTATTAAATATTTGGATTCTGTAGTACTAAGTTTTTTTGGTACGTTTTACATAAATAAATCATGAATAAATAAATGAATATTTCAATACTATTTAAATATTGAAAAGCTTAATACATGCTCAAAAATCTTTTTAATCGACACAATTTTAGCCATATTTATTTATTGCTTAATTTAAAGTTAGTAATTAGGTATGCATTTTATAACTATTCACCATTTATAATTCTTTTAAGGTGTATCCAATTTGTTAATTTATTTTAATTTGAAAATGGACTATGAATGACTAAGTGGTAATTTTACCATTTTATTTCGAGTAATTACCTTTCCTACTTTTATCTGTAATAATTGTCACCTTATAATCTCCCCGCTGTAATTAGTATTGTTCAGTAGTTATCATAAGTAAGAGTCCATGAGCCATTACCTATGCATATGGTTATGCATTAAACGTTTCATTGACACACGTGTGTGACATGCAATTCAGGGTCATCTGCAGACTCGTGTTTGGACTTATATTGCATGACAATCTGGACGATTATATGCACTCAGTAATTTATGACATTATTTATTTTTATTTAAAATGAGAATTTTTTAATTATTCCCAGCCCCATGATCAGACAACCATATCCAACCTTGGACCTAGAATGAAAAATGACATATTATAAATGAATAGATTGTAACCACTTCAATTTCGAAAAGATATGTCATTAAAAGGCTATTATTATTATTAAGTAAAAAAATATTATATAACTCTCAAAATTCAATCACGGGACAATATTCTCAATGTAGTTAAATGTCTTTATGGAATATGAAATTTAAAAATTTATTTAATTTTTATAATTAGTACTTAATAGTTGGCCTCAGCATGTGTGACTCAATTTTCACAGGCTGGCATCTAGCATAAATAGGAGTATCGGATATGGCAAAGAAGAGCGGAGATACAAAGAATACATACATAGAACACAATTTATCCAAGAAAGGTGTTCATTATAACTTAGATAAAGTTTATTAGATAGTACAACGAAAATTCCGATGCTATAATTTACTTTATACGTCTATCTAATTCAAAGCAATTCATCCTCAGAACTATAATTGTTATGTCTGTTACGGTATATAGGAAACATATCCTTGTTACACACGTGTAAGTTTAATCCTTACTTTATCAGCAAATCAGGCCGTGATTTGGATAGTATGTCCGAATGTTTTTGATATTTTTTAAATGGGCACGTGTAAGATAACATAACTCTGTTACTGTAAATATTAGTGCATGCTGTTATAAAACAAATTGCTCTTATGGAAAGGTCTACTTTATCTAGACTAAAAATATTAGCAATTGCTTTTGCTTATAATATGCTTGAGATAGAGTATTTATCGCTAAATTGCATGAAACATTTGCTAAATTTATTCCAAGTCAAAGTCAAGACTACATTTTGGTATGAATATTAGAATATTCTTTCTATTTGAACTATACAGATTGTTAGAGCATAATTTGACCAGTACGAGTACTAAACAACTTGGTATTCGTACTTACTAGTGTTACTAGTATGATAGAAGTATTATCTATTTCAGTACGAATACCATAACACGAGTAAAAACGAGTTTTAATTCACACGGACACAAATGAAAGAGTATCTTTAACAGTTTGATCAAAGTACTAATTTGTCATCGGTTGTTAATTTTGATGAATAATCCAAAAGAAATTTTTGCTCTAAAAGGAAGAAAATGTCAAAGCAGAATTTATTTCTTAAACCCCTAACATTTTAATATTCTGATAGTTTTGCTCTTTGATTATTTATGATACATTTTTAATTTTAGGCATATAGTATTTATGGTAAAAATAATATGCATAACAATATTAATGTAATACCGACGAATTTTGTTTCTTAGTATTCTTATTAGCGTGCATAATTATTGAATGAGTAGCAATACAACATAAGAATGTTTTACGTGTTAACAATTAAAATATTTTAGTCTCGATCACGATCAACCGATTTTTTAACAATTATTACTACAAATACAAAGGGTAAAGGGAACTAGAACGCCGCTTGCGTTTACGGTAGGCGGTGCCTTCATTGTCAGCTTCCCCGCCATAGATATTATTTCCTCCGTATCCAGAATTACTTCCATAGTTATTACCCTGCATGTCTCCGTATCCAGGATTACTTCCATAGTTATTACTCTGCATGCCTCCATATCCAGAATGCTGGCCATTGGAAGCATACATTCCTTTACTGTAACCACCTTGGCTATTCCCCAGGTTAAAACCCAAAAATCCAAGGCCACCCAACAAAGCAGCTTTAAACCATTTCCTTTTTTCTATAAAAATGCAGAATAATATATAGTTATAGTTATAGTTTAGACTACAGCATGAAAACTGCATACAGATTAAAAAGGATCGACTTACTTCCTTTCTGACCCTCAGAGATGTTGGTTAAAAGTAAAATAACGAGAACAAAGGAGACCATAAATGAAAATCGAAATATTTTGAAAAAATGCATTCTGGAAACCAAACGATGGGTTATCTGAACAAAAACTGAAGACTAAGTGGGTACCTACCTTTTTATATGAATGTCAATTGAAGGCGCGTCTTATTAAGTGGGGACAACTTTGGTGGTGTCAACTCCCACGCCCACGAAATTTGTGGTCCGTATTTCCGTGAAACTGTGACTTGGGTGTAACTTAAAAGAGTATAGAAGTAGGACTGTAGTACTTATAACATTACAAGCCCTAATAAAAAATTTATGCTAACTGTCCAATTTCCTCGTCTCTTTAGGATAATTAATAATTATGGTTAAGAAAGTTTAATTTATATATTGATAACTGTAAGTAGATAAAGTATATAAACTTTGATTACACTAAAACGACTATTATTTAGTACTTGTTATACTTTTCGCGGTTAGATTGTTATTAATGAGGAGCCAACATTATACTATGAAAATACGCCTATTTTATTGATAGTGTAGGGAGTAACTTTATTTCAACTGCCGATTATCAGTAATGCAATACCCTCCGATAAGCAGCTACATCACAGCGGCTCTAGATGAAAATGTAAAACCCATATACATTTACAGTAGAGTTTAACATTGAAAATGATATTTTTAAATTAGAAATGAATAGCAAATACCATTGTATGTTTATTGCCTTCTAAACCTGTGGATTTCAAGATTTCATAATGTAATGTAATTTAACAGTTAAATTAAGTAAATGACCCAAACAGTATCAACAATCGAAGCTTATTTTGTCATCTTATGCAATGAGAGTGTTTATTTTTACTCACGTAATTGAAGAATCTCTCAGGAAATTAGACTTATAACGTTTTCATTATTGGCATATAGTACATCAAAGATACTACTTCTTTTTATATGCCCATGTTATGGACTAAATTTGCAGTAGAACTTGGAAACAGGTGTTATTTGCACCTTGGAAATATTATTGGGATATAAATGAGTCTAGTCAATGAATTAAATAACACAATTAAAACTAAAACCATACTAAAGTTTTATTGAAATTCTGGCCAAATGCTTAGCAATGTCAAATACCACTAAATGGGTGTTAGTAAACCAAGGATGAGAAAGGGGCAGTAGCCCTGGAAATATGGAAATAAGATAAGAAAAAAATTGCATTTGTTTTGCTTAGACTTCCAGCCTACCTCATCCCAGTCCCAATTACATCTCTTAGGAAATTATCTTGGTATGTACTACTAATATTATAATAACTAGTATTTATTTTAGTATGAGTAGTATAACACGAGTAAAAACTAATTCTAATTCACTCACTAGAAATGCAGACACAAAAGAATACCGTGAACAATGAACATTGTGGTAGACGCAGTAACTTTGTTACGGTTAGGTTGATTTTGATGAACAAAAAACTCTCTAAATATCAAAAGAAGGTCAAAGCATATTTTATTCCTTATTATTAGCTCTTCTACTATTGATAAACCTCATTTTAACAATTTTAATTAATTTAATAGTTCTGCTCTATGATTAGTATAATGCAATTTTTAGGATAGGTATAACAATAATATGTCATATTACTAAAATGTTTATTAGTATTCCTATTTGCGTTTAACATAAATAACATGATGAATATTGTAAAAACAATATTCATCAACAACAATCAAAACAATGAATAATATAATAACGTGAATAACATAATAATCCATACATACATATAATATGCAATTGTAATATATTTAGTGATCCCCATTAAAACATTTCAGTTTCAGGATGACCAAAATTATCATTGGTACATAGAGTAACGGGAACCACCGTAAGAACGGCGGTTACTGTAGCCGTTGCCTCCATAGCCAGAGTACCCGCCATAAGCACTATTTTCACCGTAGCCAGGATATCCTCCATAAGCACTATTTTCCCCGTAACCATAATACCCACCAAAGGGATTGTTTCTTCCGTAGCCAGAATTTCTTCCATAGCCAGAATTACTTCTGTAGCCAGAATTACTTCCATAGCCGTCGCCATCCATTCCTCCGTATCCAGAATATCGGCCACTGTAACTATACTTTCTCTTTTTGCTTCCAAATCGTTTTTTTCCCAACCTATAAGCCGTATATCCACCGCCGCCTACCAAAGCGGCTTTAACTAATTTATTGGATTTTTCTAAAAACAATTTCAAAATAATAAACTTAGGTACAGTAAAGACTACAGCATTGAAATTGTATGCAAATTAAAATAGATTGACTTACTCCTTCGAGCTTCAGAGATGTTGGCTAAAAGTAAAACAACAAAAAGAAAGTAGACCAAAAATGAAAATCGGGATATTTTGAAAAAATCCATTCTGACAATCAATCGATGAGTTATCTGAACAAAAACTGAAGACTAAGTAAATAGGAGGAGGTAACTACCTTTTTTATATGAATGCCAACTAAAGGTGCGTCCTATTAAGCGGTGGCAGGTTTGGCGGTATCAACTCCCACGCCCACGATATTTGTGGTCCGTATTTCCGCGAAAATGTGATTTGGGTGTCACTTAAAACAATACCACAGTTTGTTGAACATACAAGGAATAGGGATTGTAGTACTTGTAGCCTTGTAAGCCCTATAATAAAACAATTTCTCCTAGCTGCTCTTTTTTAATTTTCTCATGTCTTGTAGGTAATTAGTAATCATGGTTATGAAAGTTTGACTTATAAATAGGTGATTGTAAGCAGATAAGGTATACTAAGAAATTGCGATTTGGTTACACTAAAACAATTACTATTTTAATATTTTGTTTGTGGCTGGGCAGTTATTAAGGAGGGGCCCATATGATATGAAAATTTGCCGATTTTATTGACCATTTAAAAAAGGACTTTATTTCAACAGCCGATAATCAGACGACACTGAGCCAAATCTCTGATCTCCAAATTATAAATGCGTGGCAAAACATACGGAATAAATTATAAATATATATTAGGCCGTAACATATGGCCTGCGCAAGATGTAGATAGGAGAGAGAAGGAGAGGAGGAGCTATGGCAGTAAGGAAAGAAGAACTTTCAACTGATCGGACATTGTGCTTCTACTCGCGCTCTTGCAACGACAACTTGTTGTGGTCTGCCTGTCGTGCTTCGCCATTCCTTCAAATCTTATTTCAATTACCTTTGATTATTAATTATTATTCTTTCAGTTACTACTACTACTTATCATTTCTTATTGAATCTATTTGAGTGCAAATATCTGGCTAAATAATAATTGAACTGTGAGATAAACTATTATTGCGTTGAACTGGCATTACTGTATCGTGGCACTATAGAATTCATCCCCCGAGAACCGGCAATCATGCTTACACCGCATCCGTTGACTTTATATTATTGTTTAGTGACTGGTTTGCAAATAGTAGCCTACCCTTCTCACTAACAGTGGCGCCCAACGTGCTTTCACAGTTTTGCCAAAATTTCGACGCAAATTGGAAGACGGGTGACGTGAAATTCCTGACCGGCTCCATCTACTACACTTTGGATACCTTTACCTTCTGCAAGATTTGGTCGTATTCTTCCTTCTGCTCTGGTTTGGTAACAAAGTATCGTTCAGTATAATATAATATTCACTACTATATTATGCAACTTATCACGATTGCGGACATTTTTACTGAAAATTTTCTAAGTTCTGGCTTTATTAAAATACAGCCATCTCAATTACCAGCCACCTACACTGAACATAAAATTTGTCTAGGCGTAGAAATTCTGTTCAATCGGCGATTGTTTTTACAGAATTTCAGCGAATTGTCTACCACTCTAATTTATTGTTCCATGAACGGTTACAAATTTTTTTCACTTACCTTATTAGAGTACCTGCAAACAAGAGTGAACGAAAACTAAAAATTAACTTAACCTATTCTAATATCATTTTATTAAAAACTTTTAGACAATTCATTTTTGTGTATTGATTCGCCCCGGACATCGTTACAGCCGAAGAATTTGGCTGTTCCTTCTACAACCGGCGGCCATCTTTCTTACTTCCATGCCTCACTCTACAAGGACTTTTCTAGAACGAGAAACAAGTTCATTCCCATCGGATTACCTATTCTACATAATTTCAATATCTTCAACTACCCAGCTTGGTATGCATATTGCGTTTATCACTATTTTACCTATACTAATTTTTATGGATGATATTGTCCTATTTCCTGAAACATACCTATTCCACACATCCTATTACTACGAATCTTTTACATTACTTTAATAATTCAAATCAACTTTTCGTGTTCATTCAAATTATTTTTACGACTTTAAGTCGCCAGTCATTATCATTATCCTGCAGCCACATAGAAACATTTTAATTACTTTTAAGGCGTTTCTTGTATGGCTGACAGAATTAGAAGAGCACAATCCCGTAATCAAATTAGGGAAAGACAAGAGCTAGAGTTACAACAAAGGCAAGCACAGGCACGACAAAATTTACCTACTCCTACAGTACATTCTAATCCTGATCTAGACGCTACTTTAGAAATAGTAGACGACAGACTTACCGAACCTGACTCCACACCTTATAATACTCCTCAACATTCTGATAGTTCTTTTACTAATTCTCCTATCAATAATCAAATCATGGTCTATCCTGAAATTCCACAAGAAATTCTAAATGATATTCCTGAGGAAAGACGTGACCTTTTGCAGAGATACATCCAACAAACAGTACAAGCTGCATTGGATGCAAATGCCGAGGGCGGTAACCGTATTGTTGGTAACCCACAGGCACATGCAGCTGCTCCTGCACTACAGCATTTTTCACAAAATTTACATAACAGGCCAATTATTGTTAATGCTCCTAATCCTAATATGAAAATTCCTTATTATAATTCTAAGTCTAGCACTGCAAACCACTATCTCGATGACGTTGAAACTTACCTTCGAGCACAGCATTATGACCGTGACCGTTGGTTTAACTTGATTCCTAGCATTTTAGCGAAGGAAAACAAGCAATGGTACGATCTCATCAAGCATAGCATTGGAACTTGGGAAGAATTCCGTGACCTTTTCAATGCAAAGTACGATTCTCCAGCAATTCAAAACGAGAGACAGCGCACTTTGCATACACGACGACAGCAATGTAATGAAGCCGTGGAGACATATGTCTACGACATGGTCACCTTGGCCCAGCAGATAAATCCTAACGAACCAATGGACGTCTCCGTCACAAGGGCAAGAGATGGACTCATACCGAAACTCCGTCTGGCCTTAAGTAACCTTGTGCATTTCACTGCGGACGATTTGATTCAAGCAGCAAAGTCAGCCTTGAAGAATCTACAAGACGAAGAGCGATACAAGTCCGGTCTTCCACCAGCCACTAAGCAAGAAGCAGAACAAAGAAACAAAGAACAATCAAATAATCAGTCTAACTTCAGAGGAAATAGACCCTACAGAGGAAACTACAGAGGGAGATCCAACAACTACCGACCATACAATAATGGCTATCGTAACAATTATAATCCTAATAATTCTGATACTTCCAATCAAAATAATACTAACAATAATCAAAGCAATCCTAATACTAATCAAAATAATCCTAATGCAAATAATTCTCGCAGCTTCCAGAACAGCAATTATGACAGAAACAGTAATAATAATTATGATGGCAATTCTAATCGTCAATCTTATCAACAGAATTCCAATCGTGGTGCTCATTCCTCCTCGACATCTAGACAACAAAATTCTCAAGGGGGAAACAACGATAGATGGAGAAAAAACGGAAACAACTCTGGATACTACTCCAGGAACTCTTCAAATCAACGTGGTATGGCTATGCCACTCATGGCAGATGACCGAAACATTTGGTCATCTAATCAAGACCAAATTCCACCTCCCGACGATTCTATCCAACAAAATCATTCTGAATCAGGTATTGATCAATCTAATTTAAACCAATAAGGCAAGAAGGAGATTTGCTATACTCTTTCTTGATGCCTACGTTAAATAGCAATTTAAAAATTAGTTCAGTTCCTATTGTTACTACCTACGTAAATGATTTACGATTCAGTGCTGTAATTGATACTGCAGCTGAATCAGTCGTTTCTGAAAACTTAGCTAAATATTACAAACAAAATATTTCTTACAATCCTTTTCCACTTACATTAGCAGATAGCTCAATAATACATCCTATTGGAAATGTAAAAATACCTTTAATTTTGGGAAATCGTAAAATAGTTCACAATTTTCATGTAATGAAATCTCTTCCTGTAGATTGTCTCATTGGAGCCGATATCATTATTTCGAATGGTATTATTCCTGATCTAAAGAATAATCAATTTCATTTTGACGACAATGACAGTGAAAAGTTTCCACTGACTTCTAATAGTGTGAATTTTGTTTTACAACTTACTATGCCTAACATTATTGAGATTTCTGAAAAGAATGAAATAATTGCTAATTTAATTAAAAACTTTCCAACAGTATTTAGAGATAAACATGAACATAGCGTTACTAATAAAGCTTATCATTACATTGATTGTCCTGATACTCCTATTAGAACAAAATCTTACGTTCTAGGTAGAGAGCGTAGGGAAATTCTGAAACGGGAATTAGATCGTTTATTGAAATTAAAATTAATTGAACCTTCAACCAGTCCTTGGGCATTTCCTTGTTTTCTAATTCCAAAGAAAACGGGTGACTACCGACTAGTAATTGATTATGTACAGTTAAATAAAATTACTGCTGATAAAGCTACGCCTATGCATAACTGTTACAAAATTTTAAGAATTTTACCCACAGGCGGTTGGTTTACGATTATTGATTTAAAGAATGCTTTTTGGCAAGTTTTATTACATCCCGATAGCATTGAAAAAACAGCATTTATTACTGATTTTGGCTTATTCCAGTGGACCGTGATGCCTTTTGGTCTCAAAGGGGCCCCACAAACTTTTGCTACGCTTATGAATCGAGTATTAGACGGCTACATTAATCAATTTGTGTGTCTGTACTTAGATGATATTTTGATTTTTTCGGATACTAAAGAACAACATGTTATTCATTTACAGAAAGTCTGTCAGAGGTTAGCTGAAGCAAATCTTTACGTAGTTCTGGAGAAATGCGAATTTTTTGTGAGAGAAATAACCTATCTGGGCGTTAGAGTCACACAGGACGGCATTCATAAGCTTAAAACCAAATGCGACGCTATTTCCAATTTTCCGAAACCTAAGTGTGTGAAGGACGTTCAGAGATTTCTTGGACTTTGTAATTATTATTCCACTTTTATACTCCATTTTGCTGAATTAGCTGCACCTTTGTATGAATTATTCCGTAAAAATAGAATCTGGGCATGGACAGATAGGCAACAAAAAGCATTCGATGATCTTAAATTAGCAATGCAAGAGGATGTTGCATTGTATGGTTTAGATTATAACTTTCCAATTGTCGTTCGCACAGATGCCAGTGACATTGGAATTGCTGCTGTACTATTACAGTTTGTCAATGACAAAGAACGCCCTATTTACTTCATTAGTCGGTTACTCAAACCAGGAGAAGCTAAGTTAAATGTTTTTGAACGTGAATGCTTAGCTATCAGATGGGCTCTGAATCAATTTAAACCCTTCATATGGGGTGAGAAAGTTAACGTCCAAACTGATAATTTACCATTGAATTATTTAGATAAAATGTCAAAAAAGCATCCTAAGCTAGCTAGATGGAAACATGAAATGTCTGATATGGAAATGTCTATATCATTTATCCCAGGTAAACTTAACATTCCTGCAGATCTTTTGTCACGTTCTCCTCCTGAACGAATTGACGATGATGTAGATTATTTAGAAGTTACAAGACCAGAAATGTTCGCATTCATGCTTGCATATTATGGTCCATCTTTAGAAAAAATCAAAGTTGAACAATATAACGATAGAGAAATTTATCAGTTAATTTTACAACTTACTAATTATGCAAAACAAAATGAAATAGGAAAATTAAATATAGTCTCTCACGATAAAATGTACGCGGTTAAGAGTGGTATTTTGTATAGAATTGTAAATAGTAAGGAAAGTAATGGAAAGCCGAATCATTTGGCTTTTAATGAAAATCCTGTAGCAGTTCAAAAAACTCTCACAGGTAGTGCAGCTGACTCAAAGTCTCTCGCACAATGTATAGAAAGTCCTACAGCGGTTACCCCCCTCGTAGGCGAATGCAGCAGGCAGCAGTCCTCTCGCATAAATAGGGATAGGAATGACCTTCTGACCTCCCAAGATAATATAAATAATAGTATGGTTGATATGGTTATAGTATTACCTAAATCTTTAATTTCTGTAGTTTTGAATATTTTACACGATGCGCCTGAAGCAGGGCATTGGGGAGTTAATAAAACTCTTGCAGCTATAAAACGTCGATTTTTCTGGCACGGAATGAACAAGGATGTTCGTTCCTATGTACAGGCTTGTACGAAATGCCAAGAATATAAATCTGTTAGGTTACCTAAACCAGGTTTATTGGGTTTCTCACAACCTCCTTCCAAAGTTTTTGAAACAATTTCTGTCGATTTGATGGGTCCACTCCTCCCAACTGACAAAAAACGCAATACATTTATTCTAGTAATTATTGATACCTTATCAAAATGGGTAGAACTTTTTCCTATTAAAAATGCAAAAGCTAAAACAATTGCAGATACAATTGAGGACAATATTTTTTGCCGCTTTGGCACAGTCAAGAACATTATCTCCGATAATGGAACTCAATTTATTTCCAAAATTATGAGTACATTATGTAAACAGTGGAAAGTTAATCAAAAATTCGTTAGTCTTTATCATCCACAGGCAAATCGAGTTGAGCGGACTAACCAGGAAATAAAACGTTTAATATCTATTTTTGTCGATAACAATCACAAGTCTTGGGACAAACACTTGCAAAAGTTCGGTTTGGCTCTTAGAACTACAATTAATCAAGGTACAGGGGTGACACCAGCATTGTTAAACCTTGGTCGTGAAATCCCTTTGCCAATTGACAGAGAATTACAATCCCATTCCTCACAGGATCCAATTTCTGATTTACCAAGTAAACTTACTGAATTAATTGATTTTGTACGAAGTAATATTATTTCTGAACATTTAAAGTCTAAATTAAATTATGATAATAGTCATAGGGAAGTTAAATATAAAATTGGAGACAGAGTTTTGATTAGAAATTTTGAAGTGTCAAATAAAGAAGAAGGTGTGATGAAAAAATTTACCAAAAAGTGGTTAGGACCATATAATATTGTTAGAGAGGTGACTCCAGTAACGTTTGAAGTTCACAGAATACCAAACATAAAACCTTCAGGTATTTATCATGTAAATGATATCAAACCCTTTCACGAAATATCCAAATCTACTCCTTACCTCCTACCACAACCTTCTCCTATTCATTACGCTAAAGAAAAAATTAATAATACTAATACACTCTCTTCTAGACCTAAAAGGAACATATCCCGTCCAAATTACCGAAATATTCACCTTGGGAAGGCTACATAATTCCTTTCCTTATTTATTTATGCGTTCGTCTCCGTACTAACATTTTGTATATAATACTAATAATAATTCTTCTATAGATTAAGTTTCAATTGGCTAATTAAAATATTTTTGTCTCACAGTCATTTAGTATGTCAAAACAACAGTATACTAAAAAGCAAATTGAAGAAATCGCAGCCAGTTTCGGTGTCCAAAAACAAAGACCTCAAGATGACTATCCTCTTGTTTTGGAAGCCGCTAAAAAACGAAATAAATGGACAAAATTTCCTTGGGCGATTCTTCCTAACACAGCAGCTGTTAAATCGTGGCGTGTGCCGAATTATTTGGCACTACCTACGGTTCCAGAAACATCAAGGGACCCTAACATAAAATTAATTTACGTCACAGAATTACCGACAGCTATTAGTATGATTGACCACCTCAAAAAACAGACTATAATATCGTTTGACTTTGAACATCATACCGACAAATCGTATCTTGGTCAACTTGCACTCATTTCTATTTCTACAAAATTTTTTGATTTTATTTTCGATCCTTATCCTTTACATTCCTTTGTAATCTCCCATCTTAAACCTTTATTTGAAGATCCAAATATTTGCAAACTTTTCTTTGATCCTGCTAATGATATAAAATATTTGATGATCACTTTTGAAATTTTTCCCGTTGGTATTATTTGTTTACAAAAAATTCATTCCATTCTTTATCCTTCTGATAACGACTACCAGCCTGTTTCTCTTACACATGTATCGAATATGTATTTGAATACGATTGATAAAAATCCTAAAGCGAAATTCGCAGACTGGACATTCAGACTATTACGAACTCGTCATTTGACACATGACTTGCAAGATTACGCTCGTTATGACTCTCATGATTTAATCAGAATTTTTCAAAATCAAATTGTCGAACTAATTGCTCTTGCTAAACGAAATTCAAACTCTAACACTTTACATTACTTACAGCAAGCAGTTTTTGATATTGAAAAAATTATTTTGAAAGTTCCAAAACTCAAATCCTATCCTTCATTTGAAAAAGTCTCTTTTCCGTTCTGTAAAAAATTGAATTACCCTGCACAATTAATTTTTCAGAAAATATTCAATTACAGAGATCAGAAAGCTAGATTTTTCGACGATACACCTGACCATATTTTGACTCCTCAACAAATGATGATTTTGGCTAAAAATAAACCTTCAACTCCTGACGAATTCTTATTTTATATGAAGGAAATTCCAAAATACATTCGTCGAGACGGAATTACGAATTTACTGAGCATTATAAATCCAGAGAAAACATTTAATAACATTGATTTTTCATCTTCAGCTCAACAAGTACTTAATGATGACGATGACATCTTCCAAATTCATGCACCACTTGATCCGGTTCTTAATCCAAATGGCCAAAAATCTGGATTGTACTGCACTTACTGTTTTCAACATGGACATCATAAGTCGAAGTGCATGAACACCAAAAGACAGTTTTATGAATTATGGAAGCAACTTCACCCTGATTACGTCAAAAAGAATAAAGCCTATCATTTGGAGAAGTCTCATCGTCGCCGCAAAATTAAGTCACAGCCACCGCCCGTTCTTTCGGTTCGTTCACCCGCTAAAAAATCGGATTCACGAAGTCGGAGGAGGGGGATATTAGGCCGTAACATATGGCCTGCGCAAGATGTAGATAGGAGAGAGAAGGAGAGGAGGAGCTATGGCAGTAAGGAAAGAAGAACTTTCAACTGATCGGACATTGTGCTTCTACTCGCGCTCTTGCAACGACAACTTGTTGTGGTCTGCCTGTCGTGCTTCGCCATTCCTTCAAATCTTATTTCAATTACCTTTGATTATTAATTATTATTCTTTCAGTTACTACTACTACTTATCATTTCTTATTGAATCTATTTGAGTGCAAATATCTGGCTAAATAATAATTGAACTGTGAGATAAACTATTATTGCGTTGAACTGGCATTACTGTATCGTGGCACTATAGAATTCATCCCCCGAGAACCGGCAATCATGCTTACACCGCATCCGTTGACTTTATATTATTGTTTAGTGACTGGTTTGCAAATAGTAGCCTACCCTTCTCACTAACATATATAAAAGTGAATTTTTATAGGCAGAGTAAACATTTACTAGTCTGTAAGTCGAAATATAGAGATGAAATATTTTAGCAATAGATAAATTATGACTCGTTGTCAATTTCATTTTAAGAAAGAAATAGACACAAAATCAGATGAACACAAAGCAATGCTGTAATATTATTATTAATGCAGTAATTTAGTAATCTAAAAGGAAGGGATACACTGATACAATTAGACATCTCATCATTTCATGTTTTGGGCGTCCACAATATTTTATTTTCATTTTGAATTTCATGATTGTTAATTGAAATTCACGGGAAACATACAGCAAAGGTGTATAATAAACAATTGATGAAAGCCATCATCTAGAAATACGAAATGTAAGTTAATTATAATTACTTGAAATATCAAATTGGGAAATGTTTGACATTTAGAATAGATATTTAACTGTAAAATGCTTACAATAGAAGTTGAATGGAATCCATCATGATGGGGACTGGCAGATCGAATGTAGTCGTTGGAATGTTTGGCAATCCATTGGTAAGAGTCGAATATCAGGGAGTCATTGTTGCGCATTTGACATAGACATGGCATTTTGTAACCCATTTCTGAAGTATTACTGTATCTATAATAGATACCTTTGTAGCCTTTGACACGAATCCGGCTGAAATGTGAGATTCGGCAACAATTTTCGCGAAAGTATTCCGCTCCAGCTTTTCCACATACAGTCCCAATCAGCAATAGAAGTCCCAGGATGAATTGTAAGGTCTGATCCTGAAATTTTAAATGGAGTTCATTACTTTTTTTAGTTACTATTTTAAAACAAATCATTTTTACTCATCTTGAATTTTATATTGTTCATTTATTAATAATTTTTTATTTAATTACTAGTTAAATACTAGAGATTATAAAATTAGCAATTAAGATATAATTCGAAAATATATTTCTTACTACGACAGTTCCGCTCTGAGAATTTCTACGGCGACCTTGCCGAATCAGTAGGAACAATAACTGGAGCGAGGAAAATATAGTACATATTATTACTGTGGATAAATAGACTTTGGTCAGGTGTTCAACTTTGAATCCCACTCCGTATCCAGAGTACATTGCTGCGGAATGAGTCTTCATTGTCATATCTGCTTCAGAAGGGATCCAGGGGTCATCTTCGTAACCGATTGAGATGAAGAGCACCGTAATTAGTCCCACAGACTACGATAAATGGCATTTATACAGTAATAGAGATATTTCAGCTTTAAAACACAGATCAGGTATTAAAGATCTACTGGTATTCAATTTATCATTAATCATTAAGGACATAATATAATAATGTACAACTTTTATATCAAGCTAAATTAAAAATAAATTATTGACATTAACTACTTTAATGTTTTCTTTCATAAACTTGTAAGCAACTTTCAGAATCAAACTTATCGCAAAATACTAGAGATTGTTTTTACAAAATTTCACACTGTATTATTAAATAGGAATAATATAGTTATGAAAATCTTTTACCGAGATAATTGTCCTTAATACGAAAGGAAAGGATGTTATATATTTTCTATATAAATGTCGCTCGTATGTTGTCGAAATTGAATCGAGAATTGTACATCGATCGTCAGCAAAAGTATACATCTCCCACAGATGAAAAATTACAGATGAAAGTGTAATTGGGTATTAAATTAGTCCAGTTACTGTATGTAGTAGATGACTTTGTATTTAATGCACAATAAAAATAGATATCGATTTCTATGGAATATAATATTGTACATACTACGACACCATTTAATTTCCTATGTCTATATGGTGTGAGTTATGTTCTTAACATTATAGTTAGAGCAATGATATGACATATGCCTAGGGAAGGTACATCGCCAAAGCGGAGACATGATTTCAATTTGGTTTTTGCTTATTGCAACAATGCGATGGCACTAATAATGTAATAATAGAATGCTCAGATTTTTTTTGATTATGTGTCGTATACACTTATTTTAGGTATGTTAAATTACCCGTCATCAAAATTGACAGTTTTAATTGTTCAGGAACAATTTAAACTGTTTTAGAGACCCATTAAATAAATTCCTTAAACAAAACGTATTTTTATTTGCAATTATTTTGTTATTTATTTATATTTGCCATTTATTATTTCTTCCCAGCCTTGCAAAAATTCTCATTCTAACCAGTACTATTCAATGGTAAAAAATTTGCACTATATTAAAAACGAAATGACTATCAAAATGACGATAAACCTTGATAAAAGCAGAGCATATTTTTCGATTGAACAATGGTTTATGAAATATACAGAATTATGTGAAAATGTGAATTTTTAGTTAGAATGTTATTTACAATTTTTGTATTAGTTAAAAACATCACATTACAAAATTTTTTACGTATATTTTTATTTAACTTATTTCATTTATTTTATTTCAATAATGGGTAATCAATTCAGCTGTAACACGGTCTCCGTATTGGCCTAACCAGTAGACGGTACACTACATTTAATTACACGTATTATAGCACAAAAGCTGGGGTCATTTGTTGGCGTGTCGCGCTCGTATGGAGACAAGTTAACAAATAATTCATTAGTACATAAGCGTGATTAAACAATAATTCTGCTTTCTCACCGTTTCACTTACAGTTAGGCAAGCTAAAAAATACAATACCGTCCAACTAATATAATGTTGTGTTATATTACATACAAATACTACACTATAAAAGTAAGTATGCTTAAAACAACTCTACATTTTTAGGAACTGTCTGCATAGTACAAGCCATAGTAGCTAAAAAATTTAACACTTACTCAGAAGAATTATGTAATCATTATATGGTAACACACAAATGATTATTTCTAAAAGGATATTTAGTTTTCATGAAATTGTGATAAAATCGCAGGTGATGTTTACTATAATACAAAATGTTTGTTTTTAAGATATTATCGTGATCTATTTCCAACCTGGGGCATTCAAATAATAAATATCAGTGCAACCTCTGCGAGTGAAAATCACGAACAATAAATTTTATAATCATATAGTAGTTACGGGTGTATTATCTTTGCAAGCGTTGTTGTTTGTATTTCTTACTCTAGTATTAAGCTTCACAGAAGCACAAGTAATTTTTATAGTCCATAAATCATCAAAATTATGGTTTACTATAGAGGCGTCATTTAAAAGTAGTGAGAAAAGAATGATTGTAGCTTTCTGATAATTATAAGTAAATGGGCTCAAGGCAGAGAGCTTTGACAATTTATGACGCTTAAAATTGTTTTTCAATTATCTGACAAGATCCTATTTTAAATAAACTAAAATTTTAGCAGTGCCTCTGCCAATATGCATCAAATATTTCAATAGCGTGCTCTTCTTGACTTTCCGAAAGCTACCTATAGAAGTTGCATTTGGATGACTAGACCTCATAAACTTTTTGATAATTTTATTTTCTATTTTATTTGCGGAGGAAAAGTGCCTCCATGATTTTATACTTCCGGATGAATGTTTCAGTATTTTAATGAAAACATCTAGACTTAAAACCCAAATACTCAAAGAACTGAAGCCAACTATTCCAAAAATCATAAATGTAACCGGATCCAAATTTTTACCAGAAGAAATTAAAATGAAACTGGAAGTGATGACAATTCGTCCGTTTAGTGAATTGACGAATAACAAAATGTGTTTCTGGCAGTGGTCAAATCTGTTGAAGAAGCAAGTGCAAAATCGAGATAGGCTGATTATGGTCTCCAGTTTTGGTTGTTTAGCAAAGTGAATTTTTTTCCGCTCAAGTGACCAATCAGGATGGATTTTTCTGCATCTAAAATCAATAAAAATATTTCATTTATTTTCAAAAACTACAATTGATTTTTATTTCCAAGTAACTAGGGGAATGTTTTTAAAAAAGCAGTCCTTTTTTCCGTATTTACCTTTTTTGATGAACCAATTTGCCCCATTTACTCCAACTTTACATGCTATAAGGCAAAAAAGGACTGCTGTTTGAAAAAGGTATAGTACTTTTTTGTAAAAAAGCAGTACCTTTTTTGTCAAAAACGTAAATAATGTTTAACCTACCTAGTACTCTTGGCGATATTCATAATGAACAGACTAACATACAAGTTTAAACTTGGATAGAAAAATCCCATAGTACTGAGTTGGCACGCAAATAAATTAGCGCATATTCCACCCATCAAGATTATAATAATATTTTGATCTTCTGGAGGTATGAATAATAGGAGATGAAGTAGTTCAGTATATTTAATGCAATAGAAAACTGAAACAGCGAATGGAGCAGTTGCAGTTACGAAAACTGGAAGCATGCTGAAGTAGTTCAAATATTTTTCAATGCGTTTTGATAATTTGAACTGGCCTTGTTCTGAAAAGAATAAAAATAGATATTAAAGACAACTTACATAGTTAAACTAGGCTTAAGGGAGTGAAAACATTATTTAATCTGTATAAAATTATGTAATAATGAATTTCTCTTACGTTGGAATTTTTTACTCGAGAACAAAAGAGAATTAATGAAGGAAACGTAATTATGTCGGTTAATAATTATGTTTGTTTGAGACACGATGAACACCCAAAGAATGGCCATTATCGCAAAATTTAATTCCCAACCTTTCAAACGGTAGTCCACAATGAATTTTGCTAATAGGTCGCCACTTATTGATAAAGTCACTAATATGTATATCAATACCACAAATGCCCGTAAATAAAATGTTTTTTCAAAGGACTGACTTATTTTAACTTTCCCCATTTTCCGATCCCACTTAAACGGTATAGTGCAAAACATAAAACCCAAATTAATCAGAAGACCAAACCACTTAACGGAAATTTTAGAAAACATGACTATGAAATTTTTCTGCTTTATTTATACTTAATGTTGGTAGGGATTCATTGAAAATACAATGACCATTCGTTTTAGTTTTGTTACCCGTATTTATGGACTAAGAATTATTCACCTTCATCCATGAATGGTGACTTCCTTTGCATTTCTTCCTGTACCCGTGTCAACTAACAACGTTTCAATTTGAGGCCTGTAATTTAGTCTGTCCAGACAAATCAGACTTTATGAGACAAAAAATGGCAAAGCATATTATACGTAATTATTTCAATTTTTAAAGTGCTGCGACATAAGCCAGGAAGTGGCAAAGTACACTATAATTATTGTAAGTGCTTCGACATGTTTTCAGAAAATTAAAATCTATGAAAAGTATGTCTTGTAATAACTGTAAATTAAAAGCAAGTTTCTACTGCATTTACACTACACGAGTGAGTTGAAGGCTGAGGTTATTCATTGCTGATCATGGCCATTTTTATAAGTTTCCGATTGGCGTTTTAATGCTGTATATGTAGAGGTAAGTCAAACTAGTCAACTGCGTTAAAAAAAAAAACATTTTTACTGTTTTTGAATATTTAAAAAAAAAATTAAATGTCTGTGCTTGGTTGTTGACTCAAGCTTAAAGGTGGAACAGGGTTAAGTTCCGATCGAACTGCCATTGAACATGATATTTTGATGAACAATTTCGTCTCTTTTCCACCAATTTATAGAGAAAAATTGTATTCAGACTAAGGAAATTAAAGCAAAAAATGATTTTTTGGCTCAACCTTGTTTATTCAGAAGGCACAAAATTAGAGTTAAATATGTTTACAACGAGCACACTAATATTCAAATACAATTTAGTTAAGTACTAGCTATGATGCATTTTATAAGAGAGTTTTCAGAAACAAGTCAAGGATTTGCTTACTGTTTAAATTGTTTCACTGCTATTTACAGGTTATAATTTTTTACTTAACAGTTGGTTATCAAGGACGTTCATCATTTACTTACTGTATTTACTAAATATTACTAAGTATTAACATTTGAAGCCCTGACAAAAAAGAAATGTAAGGCCCTGTCAATGTAAGCAAGGTTAAAGGTTGAGTAAAAAATAAAGTACTAAACTTGAAAATTTATTTATTAATATATTAAATAACAAGAAAATTTTTGATGTTACTTTTAGACTTAACATTTGGGTAAAATTATGGGGACAATTTTATTTAAGAATAATTATATTTCAAATACAAACGAAAAGAAAGATCTCTTCTCATTGGCTGATAAGGTTTCAAATTCCCATGAAAAATCGTTTATAATTTTCAAAAAGAGTGAAGTTTAAACGAATGAGTACGATGGGGATGAATGCAGACGAGTGAACGATTTATTTTGTACAAAAGTAATCGTGCAACTTTTACAAAAAAATGTTGCAAAAACTTGCTACTCTCGCAATGTATTAAAAACATTTTTTAATGAATTAATTTTTTTGACCCTAAATATCATTTAAATCATTACGTATGATGAACTAATGTTTAAGTTGGAATCTCTACTATCCAACGGTGGCAACCATTTGTCTTTAGCTGCCCTGGTTCTCAAGTTTTTAGGTAATGTTTTTTTTATTCGTGCACAACTTGTGGGTATTCCTGTTCATAACATGTATTGTAGCTTTAATAATAAACAGCAGGATAGAATATTGTAGAAACTACCAATTCAGGTAGCTTATATTTATAGTGTTTTCGTTTTTTTCAGACTAATTTTTTAATGCTGTTTAAATATATTGTGTAGACAATCATTTTATTCGTAAGAAATTGTGGCTTTCTAGGGACATTAAGGATATTTAGAGGACAGCTGAACATTATAATACTTCGACGATGAATTGATAAATTGGAAATAGGTAGGTGGACTAAATTACATGGTAGTAGAAGCTACGGGAAAGTCGTAATAACATGAAATCACAAATCAAATGCCAATTTTTGTAAACTAATATTAAGGTCCATGAAAGTATAGAAGAAATGACTATTGATTTTATAGTAATTCTAGTTTAGTGAAACTAAAAACTTGGCAGTTCCCCTGGCAATATGCATAAAATACTTCAAAAGCGTGCTTTTCCCCACCTTTCGATAATTACCGATTGAAGTTGCATTTGGGTAACAAGATCTCATGAATCTCTTCATGATTTTGTTTTCTATTTCCTTACGCGATGAAAACTGTTTCCATGATTTTATACTTTTGGATGAGGACTTGAGAATTTTAACGAAAACGAAAAGACTTAAAGACCATACACCCAACAAAGTAAACCCTAAAAATGCAAAGGTTAACAATGTAACAATGTCCAGGTTTTTGCCAGAGGAAATTAAAATAAAGTTGCAGGTGATCACAGTTCGGCCATTTAGCGAATGAATGAGCAATAAAATTTCTTTCTGGCATTCGTCGAATCTGTTGAAAAAGCAAGTGCGGAAGCGAGACAGATAAATTATCGTCTCCAATTTAGGTTGATGAGCAAAGTGACTGCTTTTCTTTTTAGGCGACCAATCCGGATGAAGTTTTTTGCATCTAAAATTGACAAAAATAGGTTTTGAGTTTCATAAATATTTTGAGCATTATAAAAAATGGCTTGCCAATTTTAAATTTATAAAAATGTGTCTTTAGGAATGTTTTATTTTTAAATTAGGCCAACTGAGTGCTCGAAAAAAGAAATCCAGAAAAAATCTGTGTTTACTGCTGAATATTAAATATTTTGTCTTACGTTGTGCTTTTAGCTGTGTACATCAGAAACAAACTAGTGTACAGGTATAGACAGATGTAGAAGATCCCCAATGCCCCAAACTGACAGCCAAAAACGATGGCAAGGATTCCAACGATTATGATCACAAGTACATGTTGATATTTCGGTGGTATGAAGAAGACATACTGAAGTAAGTCAACATGTTTAATGCAGTAGAACCCCAGAACCACAATTGGGGCTGCAATAACCGTGAACATTGCTAGAATGCTGAAGCAATTCATGTAGAATTCCAGATGGTTTGGTAAACTAAATAGTCCTTTGTCTGTGGTAATAAATTATAAATATTCGTGATAAAAATAACTTTTAATTTACAAATTTCAACTTATAAAGTTTCATCTGCATTTTAGGAAATAATTTAGTTCTTACCTTTGAATTTTTTGTGTACGCACATCAGGGAATTAATGTAATTTACATAACTACGTCTCCTGATAATAAATAATAGTGTTTATTTGGGACAAGATGAAAATCCAAAGAATAGCCATTATCACAAAATTTAATTCGGAGTTATTCAGCTGACTGTTTGAAGTTAGCCGTAGCAATAAGTCTCCACTTACCAATAAAGTAACCAATACATAGCCCAGTACAACAATCATGCGAAAATAAAATGTTTTTTCGAAGAACGGGCTTAGTTTGACTTGACCCATTTTTCTATCCCACACAAACGGTGTGGTGCATGAAATAAATCCTGCATTAATTAGAAGACCAAACCAATTAGCCGAAATATCAGAAAGCATTTTTATTACCCAAGTAAAATGTTTCGATTTAAATTGTTGCTATATAATTTCATACGCTATTTTTTATTCTTATGTCTATTTGTATCTTGGAAAGCTGTTTCATGCGGCTAAATATTTTTACATTTGAAGAGAACTCCAAGCAAGTACTGAGATATGTTTGGCCCAAAGTGTGTTATTAAGGAGAATACCAATTTTATATAAAAAATATACCTCATTTCTAGCAATTATGTAAAAAGCGATAAACAACGGAGCTATCATATACAATTGAAATTGTAGCATAAATACTCTAAATAGTAGTTAGTGAGCAGTAAAATCAAAACATTTACCGACTATTTTGTACATACATACGGTTGAAGTAAGGCAGTATTTAATGGCGCAATTTTTAGCTCGCCTAAATAAGATAGCTTATAGAACCGCACAGCCTGTCCGTCAGAAATGTCTGCTAAAACTATAACTTTTGAACGCTTCAATAGAATTTTATTCATGACCAATATTTATTTATATTGAATTATTGTCAATTTTAATAATCAATATTTATGTCGAATTTTTCAATTTAATAGTCAATATAGATTTATTTAGAATTTAGAATATATTTATGATCAATTTCACTTTAATAATCAAAATATGGTTATTTCTATTATTATTCTACCAAAAATGTGCACACTGTCCCCTTTACTCAAGCGAGCTTCTGGTATGACTTGCTGTAGGTTTACAATGTCCACCCCATGACCTACTTCAACCGTACATACCTTGTAATTTCAGGTGTGAGATTAATTGTGATTTTGTGAAAATCACCTCTGCCTGGTGTATCGAAGAGAACCTTCAACAATTAAAATTTAATCAAAGAAAAGTTCCTCTACACTACAATCGAGATATATGAGTAATATCGTAGGATTGCATTGATTAAGGAAATGTACATAAAATACATTATGACCGAATGTGTTAAATAAAGAAAAAACACTCTTGTAATCTCTTAGAATTTTTCATTTCTTCTTGCATTATATACATTGTTGTTGTTTTTAAGTTGTTTTTTCTTCTTTGTCGTTGCATTGTATACGTCGACATTTGCATAATCTACGTAGTAAAATTTGGGTTTTCGTTTTAGGCGTTTTTACCGAAAACCGATTAAACAAAAATGAAAATCCTTTCTCAACCGTACCATTCAATGTATAAGTAGTGGCAATACAGCTAACATTTTTGTGGAAACAGTTGCCAACTTCTTAAATTATTTACGAAAACTGTATAAAACTTAATGATATAGTATTTCAAGAATAATCAATACTGTTTGCACAAGAGATAACTTAGCCTACAACCAAGTTGGTTTCATGAAGCTGAAATTGTTGAAATAATATCGAATTACTGTTGATAATATTTGATTGGTAACATTGATATATAATTTATAACAGCTATACTTTTTCACTTTTCGTGTATAGTAGGTTACAAATAGAAATGAATACGAAAAAAACGAAACAAATAAATTATCTAGAAAATAACTTGTTAGGTTGAGTATTCTCATAATTAAAAAGAGAACAATTGTAGTTACTGCACTTTCATATAATACACATTCTCTTGGTGTTACTTTGATTCACGTGTTCCTTTTACAACACATATCCAATAACATTTTTGAATAATTCTGCATAACAGTTATATTGTTGTATTCATATCGAATTGATGTTACTAACAATGGAACGTTATATACTCACTTATAATTTGGTCACACTTTTTTTGTTTTACATATTGGCTACCTTTCGTGTATAGTTGGTTACAATTTTCAATTAAAAACGAACACAAATCAATATAATACACAATCTCTAAAGGCCATTTTGGTTATCATGCTTCTTTAAACACACCTGTCCAATAACTCTTTTGAATACTTCTGCATATCAGCATACATTATTTAGAGACTAGCAGAGTACTGAGGCTAAAATCAAAAACATTTTCTACTTTTTCCCTGACAAATTGTAATCGTACTGCAACAAAGATTTTAAAAAGTTTACAATCAGATACTTTTAGAAATTTATAAAACTTTATAATGACGCATTCAATTCCACTTTAAATACCAACTTTGTAAACTAAGAAGCAGTAACGCACGAAATAATACTATAAACACAAGTACTGATATTAAAGTTTGATTTTAAATCTGTACAGTGTCAATTGGAAGCCATGAAAATTACAAAAATATTATAATAAGCCAGTTTAGCGACTCACGGAATATTACTGCTAGAAATCAAAACATTTTCGACTTTTTTTCTGTCACAATGTTATGCTATTGAAGCAACGATTTTAAAAATTTACAATCAGCTACTTTTGGAAATTTATACAACTGGGCAATAAAGGGGCCAATCCCACTTTACATAGTAACTTTGTAAATTACGAAACAGTAACTCACGAAATAATACTACAAAGACAAGTATTAATATTTATGCCTGATTTTAAATCTGTATAGTGTCAATCGGAAGCCATGAAAATTGCAAAAAGATTACACAACATCAATGTAGCGACTCTCAAAATATTGTTGCTAGAGATCAAATTATTTTCTACCTTTTTTGTTGCAAATGGAAAAGGTCCTGAAACAAAGATTTTTAAAAGTTTACAATCAGATACTTTTAGAAGTTTATAAAACTTTGTAATGACGCATCCCATTCCGTTTTAACTAGCAACCAAGAAGCAGTAACGCATGAAATAATACTAAAAATACAAGCCGTAATGTTTAAACCTTATTTTAAACCTGTACAGTGTCAATTGGAAGCGATGAGAATTTCAATAAGGCCACACTAAGCCAATTTAGCGACTCACGGGATATCAGTACCAGAAATCGAACCATTTCCTACTTTGTTTCTTGCACATTGTAATCCCATGGAAACAATAATTTCAATAAGTTTCAAAATAGTTACTTTTAAAAAAAAGCCACCTTGGTCTGTTGGTGTGGACACTCAATTCCATACTGGCGGTCAAGGGTTCGAATCCTGTCAGTGGCTTGGGACATTGGTACATGGAGTGGGTTTTTCTCCACAGCTGTTAGTAGTCACATTACTAATATGCAATGGTTTTCCCTACTCTCCACTAACTGACTTGTCAGATAGGAGAAATGCCCGTAATTGGGGTGTACCTTAACAGTCTTCTGTTCTAACCGCTTCTGCTTCCTATCCTATGCTCTGCCTTCCTATTCCTGCACTAACCACTTGGAGTGAGCGCCCTTGATGAAATAAGGCAAGGTTGTGAGGGGTAAACTCACATAAAACGCCAGCGATCTCCAAGTTCTCTAGTTGCCCTTTCCTGTAACGTTACCACTCTGAATGTGCCTTGAGCCAAATTCGGAGTATAAACCCCTATCCTTTATCCTTTTTTTTAGTTACTTTTAAAAATTTAAAAAACCTTGTAATGACGCATCCAATTCCGTTTTAACTAGCAACTTTGTAAACTAAGATGCGGTAACTCACGAAATAATAATACAAATACTAGTATTAATATTTATGCCTGATTTTAAATCTGTATAGTGTCAATCGAAAGCCATGAAAATTGCAAAAAGATTACACAACATCAATGTAGCGACTCTCAAAATATTGTTGCTAGAGATCAAATTATTTTCTACTTTTTTTGTTGCAAATTGAAGTAGTCATGAAACAAAGATTTTAAAAAGTTTACAATCAGATACTTTTAGAAATTTATAAAACTTTATAATGACGCATTCAATTCCACTTTAAATACCAACTTTGTAAACTAAGAAAGCAGTAACGCACGAAATAATACTATAAATACAAGTACTAATATTTAAGTTTGATTTTAAATCTGTACAGTATCAATTGGAAGCCATGAAAATTACAAAAATATTACAATAAGCCAGTTTAGCGACTCACGGAATATTACTGCTAGAAATCAAAACATTTTCGACTTTTTTTCTGTCACAATGTTATGCTATTGAAGCAACGATTTTAAAAATTTACAATCAGCTACTTTTGGAAATTTATACAACTGGGCAATAAAGGGGCCAATCCCACTTTACATAGTAACTTTGTAAACTACGAAACAGTAACTCACGAAATAATACTACAAAGACAAGTATTAATATTTATGCCTGATTTTAAATCTGTATAGTGTCAATCGAAAGCCATGAAAATTGCAAAAAGATTACACACCATCAATGTAGCGACTCTCAAAATATTGTTGCTAGAGATCAAATTATTTTCTACCTTTTTTGTTGCAAATGGAAATGGTCCTGAAACAAAGATTTTTAAAAGTTTACAATCAGATACTTTTAGAAGTTTATAAAACTTTGTAATGACGCATCCCATTCCGTTTTAACTAGCAACTTCCAAGAAGCAGTAACGCATGAAATAATACTAAAAATACAAGCCGTAATGTTTAAACCTTATTTTAAACCTGTACAGTGTCAATTGGAAGCGATGAGAATTTCAATAAGGCCACACTAAGCCAATTTAGCGACTCACGGGATATCAGTACCAGAAATCGAACCATTTCCTACTTTGTTTCTTGCACATTGTAATCCCATGGAAACAATAATTTCAATAAGTTTCAAAATAGTTACTTTTAAAAATTTAAAAAATCTTGTAATGACGCATCCAATTCCGTTTTAACTAGCAACTTTGTAAACTAAGATGCGGTAACTCACGAAATAATAATACAAATACTAGTATTAATATTTATGCCTGATTTTAAATCTGTATAGTGTCAATCGAAAGCCATGAAAATTGCAAAAAGATTACACAACATCAATGTAGCGACTCTCAAAATATTGTAGAGATCAAATTATTTTCTACTTTTTTTGTTGCAAATTGAAATGGTCCTGATACAAAGATTTTAAAAAGCATACAATCAGATAGTTTTATAAATTTATAAAACTTTATAATGACGCATCCAATTCCGTTTTAACTAGCAACTTTTTAATCCAAGAAGCAGTAACGCACGAAATAATACTAAAAATACAAGCTGTAATGTTTAAACCTTATTTTAAACCTGTACAGTGTCAATTGGAAGCGATGAGAATTTCAATAAGGCCACACTAAGCCAATTTAGCGACTCACGGGATATCAGTACCAGAAATCGAACCATTTCCTACTTTGTTTCTTGCACATTGTAATCCCATGGAAACAATAATTTCAATAAGTTTCAAAATAGTTACTTTTAAAAATTTAAAAAACCTTGTAATGACGCATCCAATTCCGTTTTAACTAGCAACTTTGTAAACTAAGATGCGGTAACTCACGAAATAATAATACAAATACTAGTATTAATATTTATGCCTGATTTTAAATCTGTATAGTGTCAATCGAAAGCCATGAAAATTGCAAAAAGATTACACAACATCAATGTAGCGACTCTCAAAATATTGTTGCTAGAGATCAAATTATTTTCTACTTTTTTTGTTGCAAATTGAAGTAGTCATGAAACAAAGATTTTAAAAAGTTTACAATCAGATACTTTTAGAAATTTATAAAACTTTATAATGACGCATTCAATTCCACTTTAAATACCAACTTTGTAAACTAAGAAGCAGTAACGCACGAAATAATACTATAAATACAAGTACTAATATTTAAGTTTGATTTTAAATCTGTACAGTGTCAATTGGAAGCCATGAAAATTACAAAAATATTACAATAAGCCAGTTTAGCGACTCACGGAATATTACTGCTAGAAATCAAAACATTTTCGACTTTTTTTCTGTCACAATGTTATGCTATTGAAGCAACGATTTTAAAAATTTACAATCAGCTACTTTTGGAAATTTATAAAACTGGGCAATAAAGGGGCCAATCCCACTTTACATAGTAACTTTGTAAACTACGAAACAGTAACTCACGAAATAATACTACAAAGACAAGTATTAATATTTATGCCTGATTTTAAAACTGTATAGTGTCAATCGAAAGCCATGAAAATTGCAAAAAGATTACAGAACATCAATGTACCGACTCTCAAAATATTGTTGCTAGAGATCAAATTATTTTCTACTTTTTTTGTTGCAAATGGAAATGGTCCTGAAACAAAGATTTTTAAAAGTTTACAATCAGATACTTTTAGAAGTTTATAAAACTTTGTAATGACGTATCCCATTCCGTTTTAACTAGCAACTTCCAAGAAGCAGTAACGCATGAAATAATACTAAAAATACAAGCCGTAATGTTTAAACCTTATTTTAAACCTGTACAGTGTCAATTGGAAGCGATGAGAATTTCAATAAGGCCACACTAAGCCAATTTAGCGACTCACGGGATATCAGTACCAGAAATCCAACCATTTCCTACTTTGTTTCTTGCACATTGTAATCCCATGGAAACAATAATTTCAATAAGTTTCAAAATAGTTACTTTTAAAAATTTAAAAAACCTTGTAATGACGCATCCAATTCCGTTTTAACTAGCAACTTTGTAAACTAAGATGCGGTAACTCACGAAATAATAATACAAATACTAGTATTAATATTTATGCCTGATTTTAAATCTGTATAGTGTCAATCGAAAGCCATGAAAATTGCAAAAAGATTACACAACATCAATGTAGCGACTCTCAAAATATTGTTGCTAGAGATCAAATTATTTTCTACTTTTTTTGTTGCAAATTGAAGTAGTCATGAAACAAAGATTTTAAAAAGTTTACAATCAGATACTTTTAGAAATTTATAAAATTTTATAATGACGCATCCAATTCCACTTTAAATACCAACTTTGTAATCAAAGAAGCAGTAACGCACGAAATAATACTAAAAATACAAGTCGTAATGTTTAAACCTTATTTTAAATCTGTACAGTGTCAATTGGAAGCGATGAAAACTTCAAAAAGGCTACACTATGCCAATTTAGCGACTCACGGAATATCAATACCAGAAATCGAACCATTTCCTACTTTGTTTCTTCCACATTGTAATCCCATGGAAACAATAATTTCAATAAGTTTCGAAATAGTTACTTTTAGAAATTTATAAAACTTTGTAATAACGCTTAATATTTCTCTTTAAATAACAACTTTGTAAACTAAGAAGCAGCAGCACATTAAATAATACTAAAAATACAAGTATTAACATTTAAGTCTGATTTCAAAACTGAACAGTGTCAATTGGAAGCGATGAGAATTTCAATATGGCCATACTATTAAATAGCAACTTTGTAAACTGAGAAACGGTATCACACGAAATAATACCACAAATACTATTTTAAATTTGTACAGTGTCATTTTAATATTGTCATGAAAATTTCAAAAAGGCCATATAAAGCTAAGTTAGCGACTCACGGAATATTTTTGCTAGAAATCAAAACATTTTCTACTTTTATTCTGTCAATAAAATTTTTATCCAATTTTTGTCAACAGCTTTTGTCAAAGAAATTAGTGGTTTTTGTTAATACGTAATAAGGACCTTTTATTCAATAAGCCCTATACATTTCATGTAAGATATTATGTTGTGATAGTCCTCCCATTGATACCGATCTAACTCACATTGGAGTTATGAAATGGTTATTTAGTAATATTCAGCGTCTGGGGTGTAGTCGACGCGAAAAAAGACGCGACTGAAAAGAGTGGTTTTAGGTTGATTATGTTAGCTTTTTTAAATATGGTTGGAATGTGGTATTTTAGTTTCGTGTTGGCTAGATGGGCCCCATTTTACCATTTCTACTGCAATACATTTCTACTTATTTAACCAACTACATGTGTAAAATCTCTATTCAGGTCCCCTGTACTGTACCTGGAAGTAATACAGCAAATACCAGTCGAAAGGGCGTTCAAAGTTACATTAATGAGGGTACTTTGATGATTGTCACATGCCCTTAAGGGGTCCAAAAAAATTACTAAAATTGGAAAGTAAAATATGAAAATATATTAATAAAATAAAATCTATCTGTTTTCCAAGTTTCTGAAGTTTTCCTGGCCACAAAATGATTTTTTCCAAATGGGGGTTTCACAGCCTTTCTTAGAATCGCTTTAGTGGCTTTTCCAAACTTTTCATCAAAATCGGGGATGATCAACAAAAACATTATTCTATCAAAATATGTAAAACCCCCAAACAAAGTCACCACTGATTTTGATGAAAATGGGTGGAAATATCACCAATGGGATTCCAAAAAGGTTGTGAAACCCCCATTTAGAAATAAAAATTTTGTGGCCACAAAAAATCCAGAAACTTGGAAAACGGACAGATTTTTTCGCTTTTGATTTTAGTGATTTTTAGAACCCTTTAAGGGCAAGTGACGTTTGTCAAAGACCCCCCTTTATAGTAACTTTGTATGACCTTTCCATTGGTATCAACAGATTTACTGTACTACTCCGATACAGGGGGCGCGAATAGACATTTACACCCTGTATATATATTATTTTATTTAATAAACTGAACAAAAGGAAGAAAACAACTAACTTGGAAGCCGAGACTTACCATCAGTGTATGCGTATGTACCCAAAAAATTATAAGCAACCTACAAATATTCAGAATGCCTGGTAATTTTGAATTGAATTTGGTAATTTTGAATTTATTATGGTATATTTTACTATTGTTCATTATCATTGTCGGATGACTGCATGTCAGATGCTCTGGGTTCTCTAGAAGTGCTCAAAGGTAGCCGGATACATTTGAGCAGGTGCAGATGCTCAAATGTATCCCAGATGAAAGAAATATAAGTCTAAAGCTAATAAAGCCGTAAATTATTTTCAAATGCCAAAAAATTCATAATACATAGCAAACACAATGTAATAGTAAGTAAAATTCAACAATTTGAAGGACAAACAATATAATTTTCTGAAATGAATTTTAAACACCAACTCTAATAATCCACATCCGAAATAATATTTAGTAATAACCAAAATTGCTTACCTTACGCTTTGCTTTGCGCCATGAAGCATCAAAAACCAAACTATTGTACTAATTGTTTCTAATGGTATGCAATAGTAGCAATTTGTGTGCTGTTATTTTTAGCAAGACGGTGCCGTGGATTGTCGTGTCCGGCTAAGTGGCACCATGGAAAGTGGCACCATGGACAACTGGCACCATGGAAAGTGGCACCACGGACAAGTGGCACCATGGTAAGTGGCACCAAGGACAACTGGCACAAAAGGGGGAGGAGCCAGCGAATATAAGCCGAGGCTAATACTCGATGTCTTCTCTCGGGAAAAATAAAATAGCATTCTAGTGCTGTTGCTTTCCCTCTATTTATAATAATGTTATTATGCTATCATAGGAAATGTATGGTGGCCCTTAAAAGGGCCTTTGGGTACAAAAAAAACTTCACAAAGTGCCTACAAGCTAAATCCCCATGCTAAGACCGTCACAAAGTGCCTACAAGCTGAATCCCCATGCTAAGACCGTCACAAAGTGCCTACAAGCTGAATCCCCATGCTAAGACCGTCACAAAGTGCCTACAAGCTAAATTCCCATGCTAAGACCGTCACAAAGTGCCTACAAGCTAAATCCCCATGCTAAGACCGTCACAAAGTGCCTACAAGCTAAATCCCCATGCTAAGACCGTCACAAAGTGCCTACAAGCTGAATCCCCATGCTAAGACCGTCACAAAGTGCCTACAAGCTGAATCCCCATGCTAAGACCGTCACAAAGTGCCTACAAGCTGAATCCCCATGCTAAGACCGTCACAAAGAGCCTACAAGCTAAATCCCCATGCTAAGACCGTCACAAAGTGCCTACAAGCTAAATCCCCATGCTAACACCGTCAAAAAGTGCTTTTAGCATAGGTTAGGTTAGATTAGGTTAGGTTAGGTTAGGTTAGGTGTTAGCTTGTAGGTACTTTGTGACGGTCTTAGCATGGGGATTTAGCTTGTAGGCACTTTGTGACGGTCTTAGCATGGGGATTTAGCTTGTAGGCACTTTGTGACGGTCTTAGCATGGGGATTTAGCTTGTAGGCACTTTGTGACGGTCTTAGCATGGGGATTTAGCTTGAAGGCACTTTGTGACGGTCTTAGCATGGGGATTCAGCTTGTAGGCACTTTGTGACGGTCTTAGCATGGGGATTTAGCTTGTAGGCACTTTGTGAAGTTTTTTTGTACCCAAAGGCCCTTTTAAGGGCCACCATACATTTCCTATGATAGCATAATAACATGATTATAAATAGAGGGAAAGCAACAGCACTAGAATGCTATTTTATTTTTTCCCGAGAGAAGACATCGAGTATTAGCTTCGGCTTATATTCGCTGGCTCCTCCCCCTTTTGTGCCAGTTGTCCTTGGTGCCACTTACCATGGTGCCACTTGTCCGTGGTGCCACTTTCCATGGTGCCAGTTGTCCGTGGTGCCACTTTCCATGGTGCCACTTCGCCTAACACCGTGGATTGTTGTCTAGATTTATTTATAGTTTAATTGAAATATTCGAGCATTTTACAGCGAAAAGACTGTTGCGGTCTTTATGGCGCCTCTGGCTTAATTGAGCATTTTATTATGATCAATTTACTATTATAACATTACCTTTTTTATTTAGACAAGTGGGAGTAAAATAAATTCATCCAAACTTTTCTTCATTTTAAGACTAATAGCTCTGAAACGAATCAGAACATTATTTAAAATTCCATATAACTCAATTATTAAATAAATGATAAAATATCAATAGAGTTGGTCAGTAACTGCATGTAACTATTATCCATTATAATATTCAACTTATTTCATGTTGAGCCTAACAATTTAATTTATTCAACAAAACATTCGGCTTCTATAGTAAAACTTTTTATCGAAAGGTTCTACTCTACGTGATCTGTTTTCCTCCATTACGTACGTACATGAAACATATTATTTAATTGAGCTGTACCTATTTTACAATATTTAGCCCTTTCATGAAAGATACCTTTGTAAATACTTAAAGGATAATTGGCATTTAATTTCAGTTAACACCACGCAACAAGGAATACTTTGTGAATATAGCTTCCACAAAGCTATATAAATCAAAATGCTTTCCAAGGCTTTAGACTAGTTTTAAAAAGCTTTCCAAAACTAATTCGTTAACAATCTGTCAATTTTTGGGCTCAACCATGAAGATTGCTATCATTCTTGTCTGTGTTGGCGTTTTTGTCCTCTCATCGCAACAGGTTTGACAACTTTCTCATTTCTGCTATGTTAAAAACTTGAATTCAAGATACATTCCCAGGACTCCAAACATTTCCTACCGCAAATTGAAATGTTATTGTTATTTTTTCTATATTACTATTTTACTTCATGAATAAAACGCTTTTTTGAACCCGAAATTTTCCAACTAAAAAATAGGCGTAGCTGTAATCTGATGAAAGTTTTAAATATTTAAATACACTTTCTAAATTTTCGTTGGTTTCAAAAAGGCGAACGCGCAGGATGGCACTGCTTCTAAAATAATAGATTGGATGAAAAATTCTAAAGCTGGCATTGATCCCGCAAAAGTTGAGGAACTGAAGAAAAAGTTGATGTCTGGGGATATTTCTGGAGTGTTGGCAGATTTAAAGAATAACCCCAAAGTTCAAAAAATGAAGGGCGAGGGCATGAAAGTATTTAATGATTTATTGGCTAAGGGAATGGCTCTTGTCAAACAGGCGACAGCTTAAATACAAAATTACCGTTATAATTGGTAACCTTAATAGTTATTAGATCGTTATGCTAAATTATTACAATATTTAATAAATAAATCAAAAACGGATCTTGTTTCAAACATTATTATTATTAATCATCGCATAGTTGCATTGTGTGCCTCATTATTATAATATATACTATACTATAAACGTCGACAAAGTTTGCATCGCTTGTTATCAACAATAATATTGGCAGTGAACAGATTACATGATATTTTATTAGAATGTTAAAACTTTAAAACTGACAGTCAAAATTACAAGCTTGGAATTCTTTTTATTTTGATAGAAAAAACAAAAATAAATTAGGGCATTTTTAATAATTTTAAAAATGGACAAGACTAAGATGGTTTCAAAAGTTTATTGGGTTGAATTGCTATACAACAAAAACGTGCTAAATAATTTGGTAAAGAATTTAATACAAAAAATCTTTTAATAAAATGTTTTAACTTTGTTCAATAAAAAATTAGCCTTTTTACTTTTTGGTCTTCTAAAAGATTATACTCAAATCAATCAACTCAATAGTTAATTAATTCCTTCATTACTGTAATTAACGACTTAATTACAGTTTATTTGGTTGATTAATTTTACTAGTAATGTGGACATGTGGAAGTTAAAATACTGCATTTATTATCACCAAAGGTAACCATAAACACCTAGGAGATAAAAGCCAGAAATCCAAAGCAATACTTAGTATCATAAAATAAATTAAAACCTGAAAAGTATAATTTCGAAAATAAAATGAAAGTTTTAGATGTAATAATAATAAAATAACTGTAGCATTGATAAAATAAATAGTTAATCTTTAAGCATAACAATAAAAACTTTACTAGATTTTACATTTTATCTTCCCAGTCTTTGAAATTTAAAAAGTACGTGATGTCTGATGTAATTGTCAAATGACCAGCAATCGAAATGTGCTTAGAGAATTTATAAATGAAAATCTAAAGTTTTTAGTTAGATGGATAAAAATAACTAAAGATATAATGTATAAAAATGAAATGAATTAAATCAATAAAAACAAGAATCTGCCGACTGCACGAACTTATATTATATTTATATACGTTGTAGTAATGCTCTTTCCATTAGAGCACTATAATTCTCTTTAAACCTTTACCAAAAACACTCTAGATGATTAAAATCATTTTCTTTGCATGTTTTGGGAGAAAGTTTTCCATTTCACATAAGCACTGATTTCAGTTGCGGGAGGAAAGTACAATGGTCAGTATTTTATTTTATCCGGTTAGTTTACATTTTTTGTCATTTTAGGCCATTTTAACTACTGGTCAGATATTTTAGACATCCATTTGGCCATTTTAGCCACTACCATTACCCATGCAGTGGTTAAACAAGCTTCGATTATTTTTCTGCTATGAAATTCTTGGCAAGATAAAACTAAATTTTGACAATAAATGCTGTCACGTACCATTAAATTGTATAGCCAAGCCTTAATAACGACATGATGATAATAGCAGTCAATAGTCAATCAACATAACCTTATTTATTCAGCAATCAGCAGATAAATATCTATTTCAAGTATGTGTACATGGCGTCAATGATAATACTATTACGGTAGTACAATTTCTCATGCTAATATTGAAAATTTATATCCGTATTCATGTCTCCAGTCAAGCACGCCAGCCTGTACAAATGGACTAAAATGTCCATTCTGTGATTTCAAATGAATCCAACAAATGAATTTATGCTACATCTCTATTTTTAGAGTCGAATAATGAAAATTCCTTCTGCGAACTGTACGATGTGTGCTCAGGCATCTAAAAAATTCAAATTTTCAGTATGACGACCCCCACCCACTTCCTAATTTCCAGACGTTAGCTCCGCCTCCAAGCCATGTTCCATTCGGGGGCGTGGCATTTTATTGGTTGAGAACACCCAAGCTCCGCCTACTTTGGGGGTAGGGAGAAGACCAATTTCCACAGCAACCAGGTTGTAAGAGTTTTTCGTTGCCTGGTTGTATTGTCTGTGGCTATTGGCTATCTACCGAATTCGTCCATTGCATTGTTCTCAAGTCCACAACTGCACTAATCTTATTGTTCCCCGATGGGAAAGGCATGCTCTTTGTTATTGTTCGACCCAATAAATGGAGCTGATGTTACAGATACAGACTTATACTCAGATCATATTATCGTGGGTGGGTACAAAATTAATAAAAGTCTGATTTACTAAACTAAGACCCAAGTAACGTTAAACAGACGTTAAAAATTATGTGTCTCCAATTTATTGAGCTGCATTGATTATTTATCTACTTCATTACAAACTACTTATAATTATTTATTGCATTACACTTGATTTTTAAAAACAGTATGGAAATAAATTATTATGGCATTGGTTATTGTAATTATTACCATTATTATAGTAAGGATACGATTTAAAAAAATATGACTTGGTTGATACGATAATTTTGATAGTCTAATTCTCTGACTTATATCAATTTTGACTATTCTCACATACGATCATCGATACTGCGCTACTACATGATAACAGGACATAATATTTCCCTAGTGGTCATGTAACCTGATCATTTATAGACATGAAATAAATGCCACACGTTTTATACTTTTTCCTGGAAGTCATAAAGTAACATGAATTAATATCATTTAAAGGGACATGCAACGAAATATTCTTTTCAACTTGGATGACCACTGGCCAGGCCACAACTATATAAAGGGTAGACTAAATCTCAAAGGTCATTCAATTCTCTCAATCCATCTCATAAGACTACATTAAAATTTAAAAAAAACAACAATCATGAAGATTGCAATTACTCTTCTGGCCTTTATGGGAGCCCTTCTTCTGGTATCCCAACAGGTAATATTTTAATTTTGAATCAATTAAACTATAATATACGGAAGTACGTATGGTATGGTTTATGGTATATATATTTATAGTACTACGTAGTACGTATATGCACAGCTTAACTTACAAGCATGTTAATTTAACATTTTTAGTAGATAAAAAAATTAATAAATGTCTTACCTTGCATTGATTTGATGCAAGTATACATTTTATACCAAAACAGGCATAATATTATACGGTCTTATTAAAAAGTAAAAAAAATTCGTCAATTTTGAACTTTGTTAAACGTGTATGGTACACAAGTAAATATCTTCATTTTGAAATGGATTGCTATTAACTATTAAGGAATGCTAAATGTCGCATAAGTCAATGCTTAATTATTTTTAATTGTTTATGAAGGCGGACGCTCAGGACAAAGGTTTTGACCTCAAGGAAATGATGGCCAAACTCAATGACCCAAAGGTTCAGGAGAAAATGAAGAGCTTCATGGGGCAAGGCAATGGTAAAGATATGATCAAGAAGTTTATGGCCGACCCAAATAACAAAGATATGGTCAAAAAGGCTATGGAAAAGTTCGGCACTATGTTTAAAGGCATGAACAAGGCATAAGGCAGCTCAAAAAATTCTACTGTAATATTTCTATCGTTAAATTTTATAAAATTGCAAAAAATAAATTGATTGTTCATAAAACATTTCTTTCCACTGACGAACATCAAATAAATTCATTTTAAAATTACAATTAGGTCAATTTTTCAAAAGTATGAGTATTATATTATAGGCCCTATCAAATTTCCTACAAAAATTTCAATAGAGTTTAATCCTAGTATTCCTTCATAATATTTGCTGCATAATATTTTCTGAAAAATAACATAATACACAAAGCAATGACATGATATTATAGTGTAGCATGTAGTTAAGATTTGCTCTAGTTCAGATTACTATTCATAGCCATATGCATGTACCTAGCCATAGTAAAATATTTCCTGTTATTTCCAAAGCTCTCAAAATACTTTGGAAGCACAAAAGATTTTGTTGAGCATGTTTGCATGAAGATTGATATTTATTTTTAGATCAGACATATACGTATTTACCTCCAGATGAATGATGCATGATTACTGCTTACAATTTTAATGCAATAATGATGTAAATTTATTTGTACCATTATAGCATTTATAGCATAAACTTATGCAATCCATACAAAAATCTTTTACATCTGTACTTTCAATTGCTTGTATACTTTGTTTTGTTTTAAAAATATCATAAATATGGATCAGGAAATTGACCACATGCAACGAAATTTATAACAGGAGCTGTAGAGCATATTCATAAGGCAAGCGCTTAGAGGGGGATAAAGACTACTGTATATCTAGATTAGAGATATATCATATAAAGTATATATTACGTAATGACAAGCACTGGCTTCCAAGCTAATCCGGCTAATCGGAATTTGCAACAAAAAATTCCAAGGACGGAGAAGTCTACTCGTAAGAACTTTCTTTGCATTATTCGGTCTATGTGTTGTATTCTCTATGTCAGCTTTGTAGATGAATGTACAGATTGAAGCAGTTCAAAGACATGTGGTTACATATTATCATTATTGCTCTCTCGTTGAATTAAACAGAGGTACTTTAGAATAATGGAGTATTTTAAGCTAGGTAAACATATTTAATTTAATTTTATCTACATAAGTTACACAACTACCTGAATATGATACAGATAAAATTTACTTGCAATCCATAACTGCATACAGCTGTCTGCCTCTCTCCTTCAACATGTAAAAACATTGTCATCGCTCAGCAAAAGATTTGATATTGTCAAAACAGCCGTTCCTTCATGTACCTCCTTCACTTCGCCAACTTGTTCATCAGGAAGATATATTTATATTAGTGCATACAGGCGACCAAGTCTTAAGACACAAAAGATCCAATTTCCTGTCTGTTTCAGTACTTTAATAAAATAGTTTGAAATATTTAATAATATAATATTAATATATCAAAATGTGTGACGTCATGCTACTTGCGTGCTGTGGAGCCTGTGCCTTTGCCGTTTTCCTCTTTTGCTTCTACTTTGTAAGTAAAATGTTTTTTCTTCACTTCAATTGATATCATTTAGAAAAACCGATTTTGATATTGAAAGTTTGATATTGTTATTGTAGGGGTTCGGACTCATCTTTATCGTTTTAGCATCACGAGCTAAGGACGCTGTTTCAACTCATCAACCATTTACCAATGAAAATTTATCACTATATCCTAACTTATGTGTAGCCATTGGTGTACTTTTCACTCTCCTCACAATTTTGGGTTGGACCGGGGAGAAGAAAGGGAGAAAAATGAAATTAGTGGTGAGAATGATTTCGAATTATTATTTTAACTGTTATAACATACAATGCTGTCAATATTCTTTTTTTTTTAATTATATTGGTTTTGGAAGTATTTATTTTATAAAGGTTGATGTCTACTTTTTAGTTTAAAATTATTTTACAGATATTAAAACAATCCTTATATTGTTAAATAAGTCATAAATAATTGTGTGAATTAATGATTATAATGATTGATAAATACCATAATAATGTGTCCAAATAATGGTAATAATATAATTTTAGGTGTATATTACTATTTTATTAATTTGTTATAATAACATTTTAGTATGCGGTTGCCCAAGCAGCGGTGCTATGGCTGGGTCTATATATCAATTTTGGAGCATATCCAGAAAAAGCTAGAGCAGAAAAAAACTTTTCCGATGGACTTAATAATGCAATGGAAATGTACTGTACAAGTCCAAACGTGTCTGCAAATGCTAAATACAATTACACGGAAGAATTGGATTATCTTCAAGAGAATGTACATTAATCTTTATTTCCAATTGAACAATGTGTTTTAAAAATGCCTAAAATTTAAAAATTGTAAATTTTATAATCTTACAGTGGCAATGTTGTGGGGCTAAGAATTACTTGGACTGGAAGGGGTTTAACAATACTCCAAGAGTGCCCATTAGTTGCTGTAGGGAAGTACATCGTATGACTGGATGCTCTCAATTTGTGCCTTTTGATAACCCTTATGAAGCAAACAAATATATTTATGCCCAAGTACGATATTAAGAATTTCTTTTATATATATCACAAGATATTTTAATTTTATAGATTTGCAAAAAGTTTTAGAATTACCGCAAAAAAGTGACTATTTTTGATTCCAAAAGGGTTGCATGGAGTCGGTAATCTCGGAAGTTCTTGGAAAAATGAATATTCTTTATTATTTTTTGCTTCCGATAATGATCATCAATACTATGGGGATCATTTCGTCTTGCTGTTCAAGCGGAGTCCAAAAAGACACGGATATGGAAGAGAAAAAGGTAGGGCCACTTATTGTAAGAACAAAATCGAAGAAATCTAGGGATAAAGATCTTGACGATGTGGAGAAAGGAACAGAAGACAACGAAGACGAAGAAAGGGAAAAACTTCGAACTGGAAGAGAACTGGAAAGAGTCAAACCAGTTGCAGTTTAATTTATTCAGCATAGAAGTGCAAATTTAGCTTTTTAATGGCTCATAAAATTAAAAATGTTAAGTATAATATTTTAGCTCAGCAGTTTCGTTGGAGTAAAATGTATTATCCAATTTCCTATTACAAATCCAGTAACAATATTTGTCATGCCATGCCAGCCTATAGCTTGTTCAATCCTCAAACCAAAGTAGGGGACATACACAATAATATTGTATCAATTTACATTACATTTAGTATTAAGGTTAATTAAAAAAGGTAGCATTGAGTAAATAAGAAAAATAAGAAACTTTTATCAAATACCCGCACCAAGCAATGTCGATACACAAAATCTTGCCGTATTTTGACAGAAATGAATAATGAGATTATTAGTAACTAGAAATTGTGCATAGTGCTTATCAAGTCGGGGATTACAACATGGACTGGATATTTGCATATTATGAAATTATTCAGCTCTCCCTACCATACATACATAGGTGGATAAATGTAAAAAGTCTAGGATTATATTATAGATTGTGTCATCTCACAGAATATCTATTACTAAAATAGAATTCTAGGAATGACTAATAATGATGTAGTTCGTTTTTTCCTAGTTTTTCTTCAAAATACTCAATTTTTACAGCCAATACCCGACATGAGTTGATTTAGCAAAAAGTCTAAAAATTAATACCGTCTAAAAGATTCTGAAATCGTGCTCGCTTTTGAAAAATACGTACATAATTTAAGTACGTCGTGATTCTGAATTGAATTTTTGAAAAACGATCGCACAACATCATAATAGATATATTCTTATGTGGATTTGTTACAACTATAAGTATGCGTAATAATATTATACTCGTAATATTTATGGATGCCATATACTCATAATATTATGATTTAATGTATCCATTAATATTTGTAATGTACTTATTCTCACATAATTTAATTATTTGCATAATTGTAACAATAATTCCCGTACTAGTTGAATATGTTTATGCCATTTTGTAACCTTGAAATCCATGGACCTCATTTTGAATAAAAAATAAGTTTGTGCTCATTATTATTTTTAAATAATCTCGTTGTGTATCTTTTTATATTACTAGCGCCTTTTGTGTCAATTTACTGGACATTGCAAATTTATCCAACAATTTCGTCTTTAGTTGTCCCCTTTGTGAATGTACATATGTGATATGATAATGCAACCGTGTCTGTATTATTACCATTTATTTACTAGTTTATAATAACAGTATTTGCTTAAGTTGTGAATCAACATCAACGTTATTTGAATCTACTTTATGTTGAAACTTTTTTTTAAACACCTTAGATGGACGCAGGGCAGATTAGCATGAATCTGTACCAAGAATACTAATTACACAAGTATTTGACAATTTAAAAAAATATAACCAATTTTATGAAATTCATTCCTTTTAATGTGAACAGGAAAAATATTGATGATCAGTTTATTATTGCGGGTACAAATTCTTACTAGCAAGTACAAGTTTTGTCTGTTTCATGAATGATTATAGTTCCTTTTCTCATTGCTTTTCCGGTTTATAGACAAAATTCAAATAAATAATATTTCAAATACATTTTGAACTTGAAGTTGGCCACTTGCCCTGTTATACGTAACAAGCTGAAACCTAGCATGTACAGGGTGCTAGAAAATGTTGAATTATGTAATTAGCTGTTTTGAAACACAAAGAAGTAGAAATGCATGTGTCGGATTCGGAATTTTAATAATGTCTTTTATACAGAGGATCATGATGCCTAAACATTGGATTTCATTTTTTTCAATCATTTCCTCAAAATATTTATCTATCTATCTAAATAATAGTTATAGAAACTTATGAATACCTAAATAACCTAACTTTTGAACGTAACCTAACCTTAGAAACCTAACTTATGATTTGTGAAGAAACATTTCACTTTGCTTTATAAACCTATGAATGGAATGCATTATGTAATAATTAAAGTTTTTTTAAAGTCTATTTCATAAGCAAGAGTCGCGGAAAGTTTATTAGTCTCAAAAATTATATATCTCTCCCATATAATACATGATTAGCCTACCTTTCGAAATTGAGTCACCCATGCTATGCTATGCTAGGGACTGATACTAGTACTAAATAATTATTAAATGTATCGAGTAGGTCGAAATAAACACAAAAAGCTCTAAATTAACTAAAATAAATTCATTTGGTATGGTGTAAACGATAAATTATTAGAAGTTGCAATATATAATATGTAATATAATGTATAACTTATAATGTATATTTTAATATAGCCAACTAATCTCATCTTAACTATCTTACTATGAATTCATTAATATAAACGTGATGTATAATAAAATTCATTGTATTGTGGACTACATTATATATGTTAGTTAACAGACTTAATCACTATAAATAAACTTAATAAGTACATCAAAAGTCGATTAATTGAAATATTGTAGACGGAAAGAGAAGAAAACAACAAAGTGCCAGGATATCAATAAACGTAATTGCAATAATTAGTTTCCCTGAGGACGATCCCCACGATTACTGCCGGCATTTTTAAGTTGCTCCACTGCATTCAACATGCGGTAATACAAATCCTCTAAATTCCTTATTATCTCATGAGCCAATGCTGGATTGTTGTTAGCAAAACAGGCCCTCAGTAAATCAAAGCGTATCGGGCCGGGTGGATACCGAAAGAAATCTTGAGAGCCCATTAGTTGGTTGACATCTTCAATGATGGCAGGAAGGAAAGCGCGTTGGTGGGGATGTTCAGGTAACATTTGCTGGTCATCGTGCTGAATTTCCTGGTCATCAGCCTGAATTTGTTGGTCAACGGGCTGTATTTCCTGGTCTTCCGGCTGAATTTCCTGGTCATTCGGCTGAATTTTCTGGTCATCGGGCTGAATTTGTTGGACAAGGGGCTGAACTTGTTGGTCATCGGGCTGAACTTGTTGGTCATCGGGCTGAACTTGTTGGTCATCGGGCTGAACTTGTTGGTCATCGGGCTGAACCTGGTCATCCGGCTGAATTTGCTGGACATTTGGCTGAATTTCCTGGTCATCGGGCTGAATTTGCTGGACATTTGGCTGAATATCCTGGTCATCGGGCTGAATTTGCTGGTCCACAATTGCAAGCTCTATTTGTTGATTGGCATCGTCAGATTGCATTTCCTGGTAATTGTCTTCCATCTGTAGTTCTGGACCATTTCTTTCTTCCTCAATTTCCGGGCAGATGTCTTCAGTATTCAAAGGAACTGAAGGAATGGAGTCTCCAATGACCTCAGGTTTAGGGATTTCCTTGGATAACGAGGCAGGAGAGATTGTGTCACTTTTGAAGAAGTCATACCACGATGCAGAGTAATGGGGCTCATAAGAAGGTGCTTTGCTGAATGCCTTCGGGATATCTCCGTGTCCAGAACTTGGAGTGGCACTTCTCGATCTGGTTGCGACTCGATTTGGAGCAATCTATGATATGTATATATAAATATGAATGAAATAGTCTGAATGAAGATGAAAATTCGTTCGAGAGAAAATGATCTGATAAAAAGAGAAAGTATAGTTTTACCTCAATTAGCGAAGGCTCGTTGTCCAACCAATGAGTTACCACATCTGCAGTGATCGTTGGGTCATCCATAAATTTCACCACTCCATTAATCCAACTTTCACTTCTAGGAGCTCCATATCCCAAACTTTGATTTTCATGAGTCTGCTTTGTGAAGAATAGTATCTTCTGTCTTTCAAGCACCGACAATTTGGGACTGAAAAAATAAAATTATTTATTTCTAAATCAGACCATGGACAACCAATGCTTAATTATTGCATAATATCTATATAGCTATAAAATAGAAACAACTTACATTGATTTTTTAACTCGTTTGCCATTATTCGTTTCCAAGAATATTTTGCGCTTCAAGGATGTCGAGTCCGAACAGGAATCGTCGATTTTGTTTGTGTTCATTTTGGCAGCTCCAATACGAAGTGAAGTCCAAGAAAAGTTTTCTGTATACAAAGAATTAAAATCGTTAAGTTTATTGCAAAAATTCAAAATTTTACAAACGATTTTTTGGACAACTTTCGATGTTTCTTCCACTAAGGGAATAGGCACCAGAATTGGAAAAAGACAATTTTGCTCACCTTTGAAAAAGAAACCAGCGGCAACAGGAACTGAAGTGCTTAGGCAGAGCTCTTTTTGGATCGACCGACTCAGAGAACAGATTGAGCACGAATGACCAGTAAAATAATTTTCTCGAAGAAGGAAACCTCGGTTTGGTTACTGGCTATATTAGATACAGATATGTGAACAAAGGAAATATACCTATATATAATAACATGCAAATGAGGACAAATGCAAATGAGAATGATTAATGGTGCATTTGCTGAAGACAAAGGAGATTGGTGTATTTGCATGGAGACAAAGGAGATTGATGAATTTGCATGGAGACAAAGGAGATAGGTGCATAAATTTGCATTGGAGACAAAGGAAATGACATCTAAAGACACCAAGCACAAACCACGCGCGATTGGCATAGTTGAGTTGATTTGCATTTTTGCTCTTGCCAGCAAAAAATGCAAATCAACTGTGCAGGAATATTCATATCGACCCCAAGTAGTATCCATAATCCATGGTCCAATCTGTCTTCTTTGTTCTTTCTTTACTTAGTTTACTTCTATGCAAATTGCAGTTCCCCTTGGATGGAAATTGAACAGGAATATTCTTGTACAGTCCATTTGCATGTTGTAAATACCTTTGTATTTTGCTATCTCCGAGAGAAGATACCATCCAGTACCCTCTCCATCCTCTATGACCACCATCTTTTCTTTGTTCAGCATTTGGCATGAATATTTCGGTACCAATTCCTGAAACGTTGATGACGATTTTGAAAAGGTTCAGACATAGTAACATACATAATTATTTTAGCATAGATCTATTACAGTAGAATTCCAAGTATTGAAAATTGAATAAAAATCAAGTCGAAAAGAATTTTGATTTGTGTTTTAGGCTGTCTTGTCACAAAAGAATTGTTGAAATTACAAACATTGACTTAAGTCAACTGGAAAATAAACATTTAGAATTAGAGTGGAATCGCGAAATTGTCAGGTAATGCATTTTAATACTGTAATTTAGGAATTATTATCTGGTGATTTTCCAATATTCGCCAAAGCTATTGTCCTCTGAAATTTTAGAGGGCTTTTTCGTCAGCATTTCTTTCGGTGGTTCTTATTTTATCATAATATCGCGTCGCATAAGTAGATTTCTCAAAATATAGATTTATTTACAACAAGCGAAGTTTTCACATGCAAAATGCACAGACAAACGCAAGTAATTGGCACAATCAAAAAATAAAATTCTCAAAATAAAACGCAAATGTAAACACGAGATAACATTTGAAGATCCGGTCCAGAACAGCGAGGTATTCAGCACACATGACGGAAATATCCAAAGAAAGGTCCATAGGAGGCTGCTGTCCCCAACAGAGTGGATTATCTGAAGACGTTTTCCAGACGACGAGTTAAAAACTTTCACCGATTTGCTTCCTGATCCTGAGCAAATTGATAATTATTTTCTGTTACCTTATAAAACAAAAAAGTTTTGGAGATATCAGGGTTTTATTCCAATTTTGCATTACCGAAATAATTTTTTTTAATTTGGCAAGTCTTTTGGCAAAATCAAAGAACCTTAAAAAATAACCCCTGTGGATGATTTGGGAAATGACGTTTTTGACCGTTCAGAGAGTTTGGCAAAAAGTATGTACGGTTATTATGGCAAAAGCATTTGGAATCATAATTCTTAGTCTTAGTATGGTGTGTTATGTATCCAGTGTAGTAGTGTAGCAGTGCATTCTAAAGGCAATCTATGGAAATCCTAAATAGTCAAATGTAAATGCCTAGATGACTTATCGTGAGTTGGGCTCACTCAATAAATTTGAGTTTCAGCTGTAAGTTACCTTCAGAGAATAGCCGAGTCTGCACATATATACGTTTCCCAAACACTAAACAAGATAATCAACAAACTAGCCCAAAATATTTGGTATTGTATGTATATATTGAAAGAGATAAATGTGTAGCATCCATAATTGAGAGAAAACTAAAAATTAGCAGAAACTACGGAAAGAAACGATTACCATTTCCTAAATTCATCAAAATTATTCCAATGAATTTGAAATACCCTTTTAATCTCACTGAACTGTACTATTGCTTCTGTATAGGCATAGGCATATCTCTTTAAACGTTTCGTCGTCTCTATTTACGCTTAAACCCGGCCATGAAATACACGCCTCGTTCATGTCTATTAACTCCAGTTTTGACCTCAAGCAATTGTGTCAATAAATGAAAGTGATTATACAAATAAAAAAGTTTGTAGTCCCTTCACGTTTCTCTGTGGTGATCGTCTTTTATTGAAGAAAATAGCTTCCAATATTTAGGCTTGTCATACAAACTCAAACTCTTGCCGTTTATTCAATTTTCTAATCCAGTACAATCCACTTTGAATTATTGTCCTCAAACCTATCAAAAGTGACCGTAATAAAAAGTAAACTTTTTAATACCATAAAAAGCCATGGTATTAAATAAAAAACTTACATGACAGTGATGGACTCGAACAATGAACACAAGGTAGCATTATATAATTTTAATCTGAAGGAAAATTGCTATATGTACCGATTGTTCTGGTTTCTAGGCTTTCATTAAAGAAAATTAAATGATTGAGCTATTGTTCACATGTCAGTATGTCAAATTTATGTTCCACAGCGTGGGTGGGTCGCACTTCTTGGAATTCTCAGGATTTCAAAGACCATATGAAGAGCCAGTCTCCTTATAGAATTCATTATATAAGAAAAGTTCACTATTTGTTGTTTTCTCTCGATGTTGGTATGACCCTGCTACACATTTGTCAATCATGTTCTAACGCAGTGTTGTCTACTACAAACAGTGTGATATTTGCCATGCCAGTCAGTCAGTACCAGCAGAGCTATAATAGTCATAATGTATTTGCAACACATTGGGAATGTACCTTAATTCGAAGTAATACTATTAAATCTTCCATTGCGCTTAAAATGAAATATTTTATTACATTATTGTTAATTTTTGAGGTGAATACTACAATTAGCTACACCTCAGAAAACATAAGTTTGTTTCCAAATGCAATTAAAAATTGCTTGGTTAGATACGTGGGGTTTTCATATTCCATATCAATAGCAGATATAAGTTTATATTTTCTTGGCTTGTTTGAAAACAAAAACACAGTTATTGTTGACGACCCCTCTTCAAATATTAAAAAGTACAGTTATTCTGGATTGAGAAACTTGAGCGATTCTGAGTTAGTGAATGTGCAGAGGAAGAAGAAGTTTTCCCGTTGTTTCATTCAAGTGTATTTTATTAGTAACTTGAATTTAAATAACGGATCCGGATACGACGTGATGGATATATATTTTTCGTCGTTGATATTTTTCACAGAAAATCCTGATTACATTTTCTTTGTCAGTAGTTCTAAAGAGACGGAAACTTTTCTGGCAAATTCAAGTAGTTCGACATTTTTTTCCACACTATTTTACTATCCAATTACCAGCAAATTCTTCTTTGTGAGTAGATTCGGCCAAGTGTACATGTCTCCTTTGACTTGTGAGTCTCAAAATTTTCCGTGTTTACTAAGTCCTTTACAGGAAAATCAGTTGGAACATATTTCAAGGCGATGGGCAAATGCGCATAGAAATCTCTTCGGTTCTCCAGTTGCTGCAATGCTCTACAATACATCGAAATCAGATTTGGATGAATCCATACAATCTGCACACAAAGTGTGCAGTGGTGCACCAAATTTTATTAACCAATGGTATCATAATGAATTCTCTTGTGCAGAAGCCGTGCTAATTTCAAAATTAAATTATACAATGATACCTTTTAACTCTAACGAGTCCCCTGTCGGTGAAGTAAGCCATATAAGCCCGTCAAATATCATAGACAATAAGAAATTCGTCATTAAAAAGAGTGCCTGGAAATTTGAGTGGTTAACGAGTGCTGAAATGTTCGCATATTACAAATTCATTGTCGTTTTTGACAAAAAAGAACTGAACGTTGCTGCTTTCGCGAAACCTTTCACAATAGAAACTTGGATTTTACTTGTTATATCCGTTTTGTTATCCTTGGCAATTCTACGATTAATTTCTGCAAAAAACGATTTTATTGCAACATCTGTTCCTACAATCTTTTTCTGTATCATTGGGATACTTTTAGAACAAAGTGCAGATGTCATTCGAAAGCTAACTCGCAATTCTTTTATTAATAAATTTAGCGTCTATGTGTACCTTACTTGGATTCTTCTAGGGATTGTTATCACGAATGGTTACAAAGGTGTACTCTTTTCGTTTATGACCCAAACCAGTGCACCAGTTGCTCCAAAAACAATTCCTGAGTTAGTCGATGCTTTTCCCAATTTATATACGACATCTTCTGTTACCAAATTAACAAATTCCTCACGACGGAGCATTTCTGAATTACGGGATTTAATTTTGCTGGAACTGTCGGTTGGAGTCCCGGGAAAAGATTATCCTTTATCATACAAAAAGCTTAATGACTCACTCATATTTTTAAATCATTTAGAATTTCTAAAATCAATACCTGAAAATGTTAACAAAAAGGAAAATATCACTTTGCCGCGAAACTTTGCAGTTTTCAGTCAATTGCCAGAAATTGAACAAATATCAAAGGTATTGAGGATATTTTCCAGCAAATTAATTCATCATGGAGACAGCGTCAACGTGTTTCTAGTGCGTCAACCCTGGGCTGTACGTAGAAATTATGTTGCAAAAGTAGTAGCCCCAATATTAACGAATCTATACGAATCGGGCATCTACAGCAGATGGAGTGACAATTATAAAATAAAACTAACTTACCACCAAGTACAAAATATCGCACAACAATCTAAGCAAATTCGAAAATTGAATATATTACAGGCATTGCTACGTGGACGAACAAATGAAAATTCTAAAGAGTACGCGCCCTTAGATTTAGAGACCATCATTAATGTCATATTGTTGTATGTCCTTATTATCATTTCTGGTTTTATTGTTTTTGCATGCGAAATACTTTATAAAGTTCTAAAGGAGAAAAATCGTTATGATCTAATCCAAACCAACGTTTTGGATGTTAAGCCATTAATCATGACAATTTAATATAATCTGTCAGATAATTACACATTTAGGAAGCTGTATGAACCTAAAAATTTTACTTCTTAAAACTGAGTAAATGACAGAAAATATTTATGTTTAAGGATCAAACGTGAATTTTGCTGCCTAACATCCAAAGTAATGAGACGTATAGATAGTAAGTGGTCAGGATACACATCATAAGTGATAGACTAGACCATCCCCAAAAAACTACCACCACCTGTAATGAGAAATATAATGATAATAATAGTAATTCGACTAAATATAGCCAGTGAGTAATATAATTTCAAGTTTGTATTAGCAATAATGCCATAAGTACCTTAATAATATATACCATGTTATTATTTTTAATTAATATGTAGTGTTTAGTGACAATAATTGCAAAAAAACCTGTTAACAATAAGTTCATAATTATAATTATATATCACAACTCGATGCTTGCTGTTTGTTCAATCATGATACCAAAACCTTTAATAAAGTTTCTCCAAACGGTGTAAAAATGCATTTAAAACTTGTTAAAGTCTGTCTGTCTGTCCGCCTGGGGTCAAATACTAAAGTAAATTTTAGGGAAGTTTTTTATATTCCAATAATTTTACAATGGTTTAGTAATTTATTTCTGTGGTTTTCTTACACAATTGACGTCAAATATAAATGTTATAAAATTAATACCGGTGTATTTATTGGAAGATATTTCTACTTCGTAAGGTCTTTAGGATATCAGGCCACATTGTAATCATATAAATTACTAGTAGCCTCTAGCATGCGCGACTCGATTTCAAAAGGTATTTTAATTATAGTAATAATGCCTCCTTGCATGGATCAAGCGAACTGACAAAGCGTTACAATTCAAATTTACCCTACCAGATATACATAGATATATATAGGTAGGTAATTTTATCTAAGTCTACGATTATATTATAATATATTATAGAATACATTACCATACACAAAAGTTGTATACAAAGTTATAATACGTAGAACTCATTTATCTTACATTTTATTGCATAATAAAAACTAAAGAATTAACACAGTAAGAAATTAATTATAGTCTGATTCAGTAATATTGGATATTTGTACCGTTTGACATTCATCTTCACGCAGTTCCAGCAAGTAACATTCTGTTTTTTTCTAAGAGTGACTTAGAATTTCTTATCTCTTATCAGCGTGTATGTATTATAATATACTAGTATGTTATTGATTGTTAGTGGAAGGGCTAAGTGAGATTCAAAAACTATGGTTTTATCAATGAAGTTGTAACGGAATGCTGCGATGCAAAGATGACGGTTTGCTAAAATATTTTCTACTCTTCAAATTCAAACTATATATTTGGAGCGAAAATTTTTACATATAAATTTTCAATTTATTGTTTTTTAGCATAATTTTACATGAAAGCATGTCAGAGTTCATTACTTAAGTAGTCCATTTTAATGACTTTTAACAGTGCTTCCCATTGAAAGTGTATTGCTATATATGTGGTAGTCCTGAAGAGCAGGGGCGCCAGTAGCGCTATTGGCTAGTCCACAGGAGCACTGCTCTACGGGCTTAGCCCGTAGAGCAGTGCTCCTGTGGACATGGAAATCATCAATTACAATGTGGTAAAGGAATCATAGACTCATGGGAAAACGAATCTAATGTAGGACCTTGGTCAAATTTAGGCAACAATAATTGTATTAATGTTCACTGCGATTAATCTCCTTTACTCTGATTCACTAATTTAATGATGTTACTAATTAATTTTACTGTATCCAAAGTATTTTCATGCAATATTAACTAATGACTAATTATATAATGACTGATAATAATATTTTTAATAAATATGTACTGTTAATGCAAAGAAATCAGAACTGCTCCTATGTACTAAAGTCGATAGCGCCTATGGCTAAGCCCGTAGAGCAGTGCTCCTGTGGACTAGCCAATAGCGCTACTGGCGCCCCTGCTCTTCTGGACTACCACATATATACCTATAGTTTTATACCGCACAAGTATAATATTAAGCAAATATGGTAGAAACTCTAGCCCAACTTCCATTATTTGGTAATGCAGACATACCTAAAACCTTGGCCATTATTTGATACTCGTCTTCAATTCTGATAGGACTGTTAGTGTACCCTTTCTTGAAGGCTGAAAACATTAGCAAGGCAATCAATACCCATTTTTTCTTACATGCAAATTTTGAATAGTATCGAAAGTATAAATTATTTACCCGGTCCTCTTGCATAAAATACAGCTCTCATATCTGTCATGTTAGTGTATCCATGAAACCCTTGACATGTACATGGTTCACCATCTGCAGGCTTTTGCTTGCCCCCCGAAACACCTTGAATGATATATCCTGGTCGAGTTGCAACCAGAATATCTAACACTCTATCGTTATTCTTATAATGAAAATCTTCTGGGATTTCTTCCTTTTTGTACACGTCGACACCAGGCATCGTCTTTAATTGGCTATACAACTATAAAATAAATTGGTTAAAAAATTATCAGTAAATAGTACACAAAAACATTAGATTTAATTGATAAACAATTTGTACAAGTATTTTCACCTTTTCTATACAACCAATAGCAGCAGCTATTAAAAGAGTTGTTTTCTTCCCCATTATCTGCTCCACGTATTCCAAATTAATGTAGTCGATCAAATTGACTATGACAACTCCAGAATTTTCACCAATGCTGGTCATGCCGTGGTCACTTGCAATTATAATGTTTAGCTAGAAATTTACCACTTAAGTTTTTAGTAAATAAATAACATATTTGTCAAAACATCTTATTGTCAAGTACAGAGATCCCAGAATACTTACTTGGTCTGCATCAGAAGAGGTCTTTAGTGTGTTGAGGGTATTCTGCAGGAATTTGTCAAATCTTATTAATGCTTCCAGCATTTGTGGAGAATCAGGACCACTATGGTGGCCTACATTATCAATCTTGTTGTAGTAATGCTGTAAAATGTATGTTTTGTGTTAATATCCTCATTTCTACATTTCAATAATTTTAAATCCACGCTAATGCGACAAAAACAATTTTAGGCATACCTAGTTAAAGAGCGGGTTATTTTCCGACTACCACATAAACGTTTTTTAGGAGAATCCCTAAGGATCTGAGACCATTGTCCCACATCCCACATCCATCCACCATCAATGTAAAAAAGATTCGTCGAAACCTATTCTATGCAGAACATAAAGAAAATTTCACATTTTTGTCTTCTACTTCAAGATATCATGTTATCTTTGTAGAAGACAAAAATGTGAAATTTTCTTTATGTCCTGCATAGAATGGGTTTCGACAAATGTGAGCGGGAGTGGGAAAGTACTGGGGTAAAAAATGACCGTTGAGCTGAAACGTCTGTGCAATGGTCTCAGATCCTTAGGGATTCCCGGGAGGCACATTAATATTTTTCGTGCTTAGGAATATACAATGAATGTGAAACATACCATTACGAACGAATAATCTTCGGTTAGTAGCGTTTTCAATGATTTATCCAAGTCGCTTTCAAGCGCCTCAAAACTAAAGTTCTTTGGTGCACTGACATTATAAAAGACCGCACTTTCGGGTAACAACCTTTCAAATAGGGAGTCACTCATAGGCCACTTAAACAAATGTGTTTTTATATTTTGTTTCATGGTTGTAATCCAAATTGGTTCTGCCTGTATCCACTGGCGCCTGACTGGGTTGAAAATAGAGATGTCGAAATACTTTTCTTCGTTGGTCGTCCCATTTCTGTTCAGCATGTAATTGTCCAAAATTCCATGGTTCTCTGGATAAACACCTGTTGACATGGTGGTAACACTAGGATATGTGTTACTAGGAAAAATTGGTTCTACCCATTCAGCCTGTACTCCTTCGGAAATAAACTGTGTCAGACCTGGTAGCTTCTCTTTGTGATTCGCGTAGTAGTCCCACCGAAATCTAAAACAAAAAACATCTCAATTGAAATCTGTGATTATCAACCACCTAAATTATCAATTAATAATATTATTGATTAATATTATTAATATATTGTTTATTAATATTTTAATTACCCGTCAATCATGAGAAATAATAATTTTTGAGAATTGCAAATGCTCAATAAACTATTGAGTAACACACAGAATAGTAGAAAACCATTCCAAAACTGAAAATTCATATTGGAGAAGGAAATTGAATTGTTGATACACTATATAGGTACTAGGTAGGTTAATGGTGGACTGAGAAGAAGCGCAAAGATTACTCACTCTTTTATTTCCCTTTTAAGACTGCCCATATTCCGTTCAGATGACTCATTCAATCGTAATCCCAAAGTTCAAGGTTTGTTGACCTGCATTATTATAAAGTTCAAGGACTGCCTTAGCTCAATACAAAAACGGACATAATAAGATTGTAGCAATTCACACTGAATACATTCTACAATAGCGAGTTGCACGGGCGGGTATGGGCACATGATACAGATTTTTCACGGGTACGGGCTAATCAAGGATACTTCAGGGCGTGTACGGGCGGGCACGGGCGGGGAGTAGGCCTGTAAGATATGTCACGGGCGGGCACGGGCAGGAAAATTCATGCTGCAAGTGGACGCCCGAAACTGCCCCTAAATATATTGTAGAAAAAGCCCGACATGTTCCAGTACGGGCACATACATATACTACAGATTTTTCACGGGCACGGTCACATAGCACAAAAGTTTCACGGACACAGTCGGGCACCGACACCGACTAATCAAGGATGCTCACTGGCGGTCATGGGTATAGGCACGGGAAAATTGAGATGCTCACTGGCAGGCACGGGCGGGCATGGGTTCATTTTACTACGGGCGGGCACGGGAACTAAATATGCGTCCTGTGCAACTCAGCTCTCTCTAATTCTACAACTATGATTCAATTTTTTCCAATTCACACGATATTTTCAGCAAAGACTTGTTTATAAACTGCACCTCACACCTACATTTTTGCACGAATTACAAAATCCCTTCTCTCGGAATATTGTGGGCGGCAGGCGTAATGCTATTAGACCCTGTCAGGCGGCCAGGCGATCTCCCATTGGCTTGCCAAAATAAGACACTCTGAACGTTTGTGTTACGGAACGTACGGTCTTCTTTTACATTTTAAGACTATAGTCGTGGTACTTATTCTTTGCATCTAATTCTAATCTAGATCTAGATTGTGAAACAAAAGAGAGACCTGGTAGTGGGTGAGGCAAACGATTAATGACAAACGGTAAACTGACTGGTAAGTAAATATTAGGGGATTTGAAATTCTGTCTGTTATATCGATGTTAAAGCGTTAACCACATTAAAAGTTTTTATTTGTTGTAATAAGATAACGAAGTGTTATAGCGTCTTTTACAATGTTATATTTTAACGCATCTCTTCTTATAAGAGTAAAGTGGGACATGCGCGTAGATAATTCCGTATGTGTACCCGTGTAGGTTTGTATGTTTGTTATCAAGAGATTTTCGTGCCACTGCATTACTATAATTTCGAAACGTTTAGGTATCAAAATTTGTTTTGGTTTCGAAAGATACAAAATGCTTATGCGCTCGAATATTCCATGATTAAAATTTAGTGTCGACCTACTGTAGAATGTGTGGGTTGAGGATTGACGGTTTGTTTCCCTGAAATTGGAGTGTCCAAGATAGGGAAAATGGTTGAGCCTCTGCTAATGTGTGTGTGTGTGAAAACTAGGAATTGTGTACCTAATTTTATCTTTTAATTACTTGTTTTAATTGTCCTATACAGCTGATCATGCAGTAATAAATTGACGTACAAATACTGACAATTACAACTGAGAAAATCCCTATAAAATATTTATAAATCGACAAGACAATTTTGACACACAGACAAATTTAAGCAGAACTGATTTTCCAAAAGATTTTCCTTTGGCTCTTCGAAGCAACATTACACTACGCATGAGCATAACTTACACTCAATGGCAACTAATAATATATTACACTCTATGCTATTCTACATTCAACACCTACATTGAACTACATTGAATTTAAAATTTGTCTTTACATACGGTTTAATTGTTCCCAAAATAGGTATTTGATTTTTATGGGTCTTGCAATTATGGAATCGTGGAATATCCACAAACAAAATGTAGTGGGTGGGTTTTTGATCTCTACTTTAAATGCTTTAAAAAAGTCAGATTTCCAAAAAAGTGAGCACTGAGACAGGAATGGAACTCAAAAATAATGGGATCAGCTCGAAAAGTCTTACAATATAAAAGTTTAAACTCTCTTATGGGACCAAAAAGTAACAATGAAAATTATTCAGTTTTCTATTTAACTACTTGACACTACATTGCCAATTAAGGCTAACTTGACCTCAAAATGGTCCATTATCAATTAGTGGCAGTATATAACAAAGGTTATGGTTTGAGTACCGTAAACCTCGAATCAAACATGTGATCATCAGAGGTGACCGGAGTAAGTTAATTGCCAGTACTCACAATTATATTTCAAAACAAAAAGTTGACTCTAGGTCGTACTAAGTTTTGCAATACTTTTTGACTCTAATAATGTAAAATCTCTACCTACCGTCCCACCAAATGAGAAACCGTGGGAAGATCAATCGGAGTTAATATAAAAAATCTGTGTATCTGTTAGACGCATTCTAATAATCGTACAATTTATGTCCGGGAGTAAACACTAGCATTATTTATAACAGGGCCTGGGCCCTGAGACCGGCTATACATTATATTATATCTGGGATACATTTGAGCATGTGCACCTGCTCAAATGTATCCGGCTACCTTTGAGCACTTGCAGAGCACCCAGAGCAGCTGCTCAAATGTAGCCGGATACCTTTGAGCAACCCAGGAGCAGCTGCTCAAATGTGTCCAGATATCTTTGAGCACTTCTAGTGCATTCAGAGCATCTGACATGCAGTCATCCGACAATGATAATGAATAATAGTAAATGAACACAAATAGCGAACCAAAATCCTTAAAATCAGCAAAATAAATAAAAAATCACAAAAATAAATTAAAATTACAAAAAGAAGTAAAAATTTACCAAAATAAATTCTAAATAACCAAATTTAATTCAAAATTACTAAATTTAATTCCAAATTACTAAATTTTATTCAAAATTGCAAAATTTAATTCAAAATTACCAAATTTAATTTAAAATCTACATTAATCTAATTTGATTTTGTATTGATCTTGATAGTCGCCATTAATATATTTTGATTTTTTATTGATCTTGATAACCAATATTAACATATTGACTTTGTATTTACTTTGACAATCAATATCAATAGATTTGTTCATTAGTAATTTTTAATTAAATTTGGTAATTTTGAATTAAATTTGGTAATTTTGAATTAAATTTGGTAATTTTGAATTAAATTTGGTAATTTTGAATTAAATTTGGTAATTTTGAATTTAATTTGGTAATTTGGAATTTATTTTGGAAAATTTTTACTTCTTTTTGTAATTTTAATTTATTTTTGTGATTTTTTATTTATTTTGCTGATTTTAAGGATTTTGGTTCGCTATTTGTGTTCATTTACTATTATTCATTATCATTGTCGGATGACTGCATGTCAGATGCTCTGAATGCACTAGAAGTGCTCAAAGATATCTGGACACATTTGAGCAGCTGCTCCTGGGTTGCTCAAAGGTATCCGGCTACATTTGAGCAGCTGCTCTGGGTGCTCTGCAAGTGCTCAAATGTAGCCGGATACATTTGAGCAGGTGCACATGCTCAAATGTATCCCAGATATTATATTAGTGTTGAACCCATCTGAATACTGGTGTAATTGGCCTACTGCAAACCAGTTCCTACAAAATTGTTTATAGAAGTACTAGCCCCATGTACGACAGGACCTGGGTCCTGTGACCGCCTAGTTATTATAAATATAACATTCAACATTTTAACCAACAAGGAGGGCATGTTTTTTCTTGTAACAAATTCGTTATTATCAAGCGCCAAGATATGAAAGTCGGCTAGATTTAGGCAGCGGAATCTCGTTGCCTCCGTTGCCCCCTCTCCCGTTGCCCCTAGTTTAGCCACTTAACCTATTACTTTAATATATTGTCCTCGTTGCCTCCCGTCACTATTTTTGCCTCTTTTTTGACCTAACCTAATAAAAAATAAACTGTTTTATTGTTAAAGCCTAACAAGCAAGTAATATGCTTATTTTTAATTAGGTTAGGTCAAAAAAGAGGCAGAAATAGTAACGGGAAGCAAATGGCAAAGATAATTTCAAAATATGTCTTGTTGGCCAAGACTCAAGACACAAGGTTGAAGTTGAAGGTATGACCCTGCAAAGTTTTCTCGCCTTTTTTAAAACGTGGGAAATTTTTGCGGGGTACTTCATACGAAAATACTGTAAATTCAAATTCTATTACACCGTTTTGATCACATGAAGAAAGAATTTTAGCGGTGGAGGTATAATCGACTGATGTATAACTATTAATTTCTTCTGCATAGCGTTTAAAAAACATCGTTTCCGTAATTGCTATAATGATATTTATTCAAATACTTATAGATATTTTAATTTCGTTTCAACAGGACCATGGACAATATTGATTTTTCAACTATATTCCACGACATAAAATGGACGAATTCCAAGCTCAATCGATTTGTTTCCGAAGAACGAATGCCAGCGAAATACAAAGACTCAGGGACATTCTACGCCGGGAAAGTGTTTGATTGCTTGAAGAATAGGGGCCAGTTCAGCGTGGCAAGGGTTAGATTAGTTGGAAGTGTTGGAAAAGGCACAGCATTGAACGACTCTGACTTTGATCTTGTTGCTTTCGTCAATGATGAACATCCTCCTTTTAAAAAAGTGTTACATAGTTTCGAAAGCATCCTGGCTACATCCAATTTGCCAAAATTAAAAAACTTGAGGCGCACACGACATTCTGTTCAATTCGATATAAATGACTATAGTTTTGACTTACTCCCTGCTACCAACTTTGAAGCGGACGGGAAAACTCAATTCGACAGAGCTTTTGATTTTATTGAAGATTTGAAAGATCCTGTGGGATCAAGTTACCATTATTCGGCTGCACTGAGTGAAGATTCAGTGGAGTTTGTGAAAGAAGAACCAACATTCGTGAAAGATGTAATTATTTTGGCCAAAGCGTGGTGTGATTGCATTGATGGTTTAGGCTACATTTCTGGAAAATCTTATTTAATTGAACTTGTGGCAATCTATGCAAACTGCGGATGGCGAAAATCCCACAAAAATATTCTCACAGGATTTGTGAGATTTTTGAAGATGATGGCGAATTTTCCTAACATTTATGTAGGATTTACCTCATATTACAATTGGAACTGTGTTCCTGCTTGTATGGAAGACGGACGGGCTTTAGTTCTCGACCCAATAAACCCATGGAATAATTTGGCAGACAGTGTCACCATACGTCAAGAGAGAAGTTTTTCCCAAGCTGCGATGGAAATGCTTTCAAGACTGGAAAACTTCGGTTACGACGATTTTACTGATGTATACGACCTTTTTGCCGTTATTTAGCCATTTTTGTTGACAACCATTTGATATCATGACTTTAATACGTTGACCTTAATAAAATTACAATATGTCATTGTATTGTAACACTTTAATTTTTGTTTTCTTTGTTTGTCAATACATCAACAGAAAATGAAATTGATAGCTTTTTAAATCAAATTATGCAATTTTATAACAGTCAGAGCTGCATATGGACAAACAGGTTCGGTATGAATAGTTATATTAAACAATAAATGTCCAAACGAGATTTAATTCCTCCACTTTTTTCGATTTTATCAAATTATATTTCATTTATTCCTTTGCACAAACAGAATCATAGCGATTAAAAACCAGTTTATTAATAGGATTGAAAGAGAACTGTATAACAACAAAGATGTTCCATGTTAAAAATCGTTTCCGTATTTTTTAAGGGATTAGAAAACAGTTAACTATATCTAGTGCATGTTTTTATACTTAGTTTAAGCAAAGAACTTGTGTAATTGTGAAAATGTAATTCATTGTCGGTTATTGTACTAATTTTAGCATCTCGATTATCTTTGTAGTTTATGTTGAAAACAATTATATTATCTGCACTGCAGAAAGACTGTTTAGAACATCGTCCTGAAATGACAAGCGATATTTTGTTCAGAAAAAACTTAATTATATTTCTAAAATAGATTAAACACAATGTTAAACACAAGAACAAATTATTGCATGGATAAGTGGCAATTACTTGTCGGGGTTAAATGGGAGGATCAAGTCTTCCTCATTGAATAATTGGACATTGAAAGCTGTGAAGTAGGCTTGATCATTAATTTTACGGGCATTGAAAGTGACATTGCGTCCTATTAGTGAAAGTCCTTCATTTTGTTGGATTAGCGTAAAATCTCTACGGAAAGAGATTAGCCGGTTGTGAAAATAGTGTACGAAATAAGGCAAAGGAGAAATTGAACCAAAATGCCCTTTAATGTTATATTCGACAATTTTTCCGATAAACAGATAGTCTTCTTCATCAATAAAATCATCATTCTCTTTGGGATTCATTTGACCTCCGCATGACAATGCCACCAAACAAAGAAACCAAGCTAAGCTGCAAAATACAATAATATAATATTACTTTTTTATGTTATTATTAATTCTTTGTGATTAATTATTATCTTAGAATTTATGTCAGGTCCAAATATGCACTGTGGACATTTAGGGAAATGGATTTAACTCACCGAAAGAAATGAATATTCATTTTGATGGATGTAGAGGTGAAACGTACGGTATTTTTTAATTTGATCCCTGGAGTCCAGCAGTCACAAAGAATTTCAGTCTGAGTGAATATGACAAAAATTTGAGCAACTGCGCTTATATATATTTAGACATCTCAGGAAATTCTCTTGATAATCATTAATTATTGGAGCTCTAAGCTTTCCTCTGAATAGTTAAGAGTTTGCCCTTGACCTAAATCATTTACTTTTACTATTACTGCTATCACTTTAAAAAAAATTAACAGACAATATATATACATAACAACAAAATAGTTACTTTAGTTGAGTACCTATAGGGCGAAAAATTACTTATTTATCACTTGTTTGTCGCTGCTTTTGACGCCCGAGGGTAATTAACGCTAAAAGATAAAATAGACGCTTAGAAGTTAATCTCAAAGCTGCGTTAAAATTTAACTATTTCTTCCAAGAAGAATACCAAATAAATAGTATCAGTAAATGATTTAAATAATAAGTTGATAATATAATATTTACTACAGCTAGGAAAAAAGGTTCTTATATACTTGTTGTTTTTTTTGCAGAAATGGTTGTAAAATTGTAAAAATTGTTATCCTTTTAGTTCTTTGCTCTTTCAAGTTTCTAGAAATTAGGGAATTAGGAATAAATAAAATATGTCATTTTGGAGACTGATATATTTCTACTGTTAGTGTTCCATTGATTTAATTTAACTTATTTATTACGTGCCGGGGGCACGTGTCCAGATTGTGTAATGGTCATTGGGAGACTTATAGGCCACTAGTATGGTGATAATAATATGAGTTGGAAGTCTCCAAATCATGCTACACCTTTTAGGAATATGAGTTGGAAGTCTCCCACCTATGCTACACAATTTCGGAATTGATTTGGATGTCTCCCATTGATGCTACACAATTTAGGAATATGATTTGGATGTCTCCCACTTATGCTACACATTTCTGGAATATGAATTGGAAATCTCCCACATATGCTACACCATAAGTGAATTTTAGTTGGAAGTGTGAAGTGGCCCAATTATGCTACACCTTTTCGAAATAAGTTGGTCAAGCCGAGAATATAATATTATTTATTTTCGTTTGTGTGTTAAGAGCCTGGATTTGTTTGTAACATTCCAACGCCACTGATCCAAATTCAGACTCTGAAATGTTAACCACACACCATAAAAAATAGAAAAAAAATTTGGTCAGAATATCCGTTGGGTTTACGGCTTACGGTTTGTTTACATTATACGGAGGCCGGTACAACAGGGAAAAGAATGAATCGGCAGTCACTCACTCCTGTGTAAAATAAAAGCGATTAAAAGATAATGGTAGTCTGTATCTATATATGTGTCATTAATAAATGCACGTAAATGCATTACATAATAAACTGTTGGCAACCGGCGTATACGCAGGATCGAAGCGGGAGATTAAAAAAAAATTCTGATGGTCTGGTTGTCCTTCGATAATAAAATGCATGCATATTTTGGAACGACATAACTTGTTTCAAATGTGCTTTTTGCATATGGTAGCACATGTATTCAGCCACAATCAGTTATAATTAGAATCAAGGCAAATAGACAGATTCCCGCCTCTTCCTCCCTCCTTCCCCTGCCCGTATCAGCTGGGTTCTGTAGAGAAAGTCCTATAAAATAGTTTGACATTTTATATGGGACTTTCTTTTGAATTAGTCCCTTCCGGAATCCCATTCCTGTCCCAGATCAAACTGTTGGTAGTCATGAATATCCACCCTTCAGGAGTCAATTAACACCAAGCTAAATAGTGATATCTTGTCGATTTTGTAGATTCCACGATAAAATGTTTATTCCAAATAGTGAACTTCAATTCTTCACCATGTGTCAACATGCAGAACTCAATCAATTCCTAGTAGACTGTAAAGCTGGAAAGAATGGAATATGTCATTTAATAATGAGTAGGGGTGCATTCGGCAAGTCAGCTGGAAATACAAATTCAATATAGTAACGTGACTTAAACAGTACCTAAATAGTAATATCTTGTTGATTTTGCACAACCCAATCAATTCCGCACCAGGTGACTGTAAAGCTGGAAAGAATCGAGTGTCACGATTAGTATTATACCCGATTAATAATTTTTTGGATTGCAATGCAAATTGAATGTAGTATTGTGATTTAAACAATACCTAAATAGTGATTTGAGATAATTGTAGTTAACTGCACTCACCACTGATGAATCCCACACGTATTCATAATGAAGTGAAGATGGACAACCATTTCCATTATATTTTGACAATTTTCACGTTAAAATGTTTCAAACTCTTATATTTTGACAATTTTTACGATAAAACGTTTCAAACTGTATTTAACTAATCACAATGGACAAAAATCCTCTTCTTTAGCCAATTTTCACTTTTGGTTTACAATGCAGTGACAATATTATTACAATGAAACGAAAATTGTATTCAACTAATCGTTGCACTAAAGAGAAGCTATTTTATATTGCATTTGTGTCCCGCAGTTTCAGAGCATGTTAATACCAGCGCGGTGTGTAGTCTCTTAGATAACTCAGCTCATCCACAGTCCTCTATGCTACTACGCTGTCTGTCTCACCTGCCGTACTATTACTGTCTGCCTCACTTGCTGCATGTTATAATTTCCACAAACCAGGGGATGCATCGAATTTGAATTTTAATGATAACTGGTTGATCCTGAATATATATGCTACCATATGCAAAAAACAGATTTGGAATAAGTTATGTCGTTGCAAAGATATACGTGCTAATAAAATTAGTGGACGATCGGACGACCAGACGATCGCCAGAGTGACGGCGACAAATTCATAAGGATACTAAGCAAAGCTTTGATCCTAATAAATATTCAATCTTATCTAATTTTAAGATTCGTTTTCTCATACAGAATACAGATGCAAACTACAATATCATAAAAGACTTAAAAGATGTAGCTGTGAAACAAAATTTTAAATTTTCAGCTCGTTTCGGTAAAATCCTTTGTAAAAATAATAAAATTAATTTTATCAACCAAAAATTTGAATTGACAAAAAGGTTTTGGTATAGCACTAGTAACCTTAGAGCAGTTTTGCCCTTATTGGGCGAAAATTTTTAAAGTTTATACAATTTTTGTCTTTCCGGATGAGAATTTAATTTTTAAAAATTTAATTTTTTTTTCTATTTATTTATTAATATGGGCATCTTCAATAATAGTTACATAATAATTTTCTTGCATGCTGGCAGTTGACAGACAGACAGCAGCGTCGTATAGTATTTTTATCATATAGTCAGAAATGTCTATTTGTAGTACAGTCAGAGCTGTCTATATTTTGGTATAGTTATTTCTGACTATTTTATAGCCAGAATGGCCTATAAGTCTCCCACTGATGGTATCGCACATTAGCACAATAAAATAAAAACCATGTTAAAACATTTGGTACATTTTGAACTTTCCGCTTTTATGGGCATACAGCTAAGCTGTGCTAATCATATCCGCTCACACTCACACACACACATACCGCTTACACTCATTCGACCTGACGGCCGTCGTTCACACCACTGATTTCAATTATTTCAATCTCAATCTCGACTGAGGGCTGATACATGAGAACCATAGCATATCACAGTGCACTGAAAGGCGAAAAGTGAATAGAGATTGAATTATCATATTGGATTGAAATATTGAAACAACTGTCAACTGTTCCAGAAAATTGAATTGTTTGCTGTTCCAGTTTCAATCCAACAATCCAAGTAATAACGTGAACTTTTGGAATTTATTGACCTTACCTTCGTCGTAGTTCTCCTTTGTCAGTAACGTTATAGTCAGGTTATTCACTGATGATGCAATAATATTCAGTCGTTGCTTCATTCCAGAAGGTTGAAGGTGCAGTCAACGCGTCATCATTGAAAAGGTCAGTACTGTTGACTGTGCGTATACACAATACACAAGTTACACAGTTCAATCCAGTTTAATTTTAGATGTACTTATTTACCAACCGACAAAAACGGGTGACGGAATCGGAAGTGCTGGTGGAGTGTTTTGTTTAATGGACTTAAGACATATTGACATATATTGGTGGTTATCAGTTGTTGTGTTTGCTTTTCACCAGTTTAATTGTAATATTTATGACATAACTGTAATTTTGTACAAAATGTAAATAAGTAGAAATTCTCGCCTAAACTGCAGTTGGCAGTTATCCGGCCAGGTTTTTCTTGCACCCTTGCACCCCAGCACCCTTGAACTCCAGCAAGTATTTTCAAAACAAGTCACTATTTGCTTCTTTTTTGACCTAACCTAATAAAATTGAAACAACCAAACATTATTGTTAGGTTAGAAAAAGGCGAAAATAGTGACGGGTGGCTACATTACTGAAGACTAGACTTAAGGGTGCTGGGGTGCAAAAGGGTGCAGAGTGCAAGAAAAACCTGGCCGGATAACTGCAGTGCAGTTTAGCCGAAATTCTCTTTTATCTTTTTGTTCTTTTTTTAATATACAGACAAACAGAGTTGTAAACTGCAGACGAGAGTATTTTCACTATCAACTATAGTACACTTACTTTTCCCGTTCGGAATGGAATCTATCGATGGCGCAGCTGAGGTGACTTTAAATAAAAGAGGAATGGTAAGATATAATAAAAAATTTACAGAACATGCATAAATGTGTCCAAATTAGCCAATCTTTTGGTGGGAGAGAGTTGCACGGGCTCGAGTTTCTCTTTCGGGTTTCGACCCGGCCCGGCCCGTACGGGTTTGGGCGGGTTCGGGCCACATTTAAAAAAAGTTTACGTGCACGGGCGGGCTCGGGCTGCTAAAAGATTGTTATGCGCGGGCTCGGGCGGGCTACATTAAATTGACGATGACCGCGGGGGCCCGTAATAGCCCGCTAGGTAATTAAACTATATATATACCTATATATTCTCAATATACAGGTATATATTTTTGCAAAACAACTCCATATTTTTGATATATGTACATATTTTACTATATATTCATATCTTATACATATAAATATATATATTCATGTATGTATGTACATTTTCGACCCGCGGGCCCCCACGGGCAGATTTCTCAAACTCATTACGGGCACGGGCGGGCTCGGGTTAGACATGCAAAATATTTACGGGCACGGGCGGTCACGGGCTCAGTTGCTACGGGCACGGGCGGTCACGGGCCGTAAAAAGTCAGCCCGTGCAACTCTCTAGGACATAACGGTGCGCAAATTTCTAAGTCCCACAGCACATCTCGGAATGTTTAGACGTGACCCCCAATGTATCATCGGATCTTTATCGGAAGGTCACGTTTTCACCCTCCCCACCCTCTAACCTAACCTAACCCTAACCTAAATGAAATAAACATAATGACCAATTTTAGGTGTAAAACTGGTGGAATGTCATTTTTCCCCATACCCCCGTCTGGTGTGGGGAGGGTGGAAATGTGACCTTCAGGTCATGTCCGATAAAGATCTGATGATACGTTGGGGGGTCACGTCTAAATATTCCGAGATATAGTGGTGCTGTGGGACTTAGTGCGCACCATTATGTCCAATCCAACCCAACTCTAACTAAAATTAGTGGGACTGGGACAGACTCCTGCCTCGCCACTGTTGACTGTTACTCGGTTTGAAATTCTTTGATGCATTAATTCTATCATCAGTGAAATTTTATTTCAGCCGACCAGAAAGAGAAGACAAAACAGTTTATATTTCAATGCCGACAATGTTTCTGATGCCGAGAAGCAGAGTAGCAGTAAAAGCAGATTGAAATCTGTGAAGCAGGAACGGAAAAATTGTGAAACCTCCGAATCAGATGAAGCTGAGGACTTATTTATAAACGAAGCAGAGAATTCGATTTACAGCGTGAGAGACAACATTGGAACTTCCTCAGTCGCAGTGAACTCTTCTGTTGATGTACTGCTAAAGGATAAAAAGAAAACTGTCTCGCGTGGAAGTCGTCAGATGAATATAAAAGGTCCAAAACTCGAGAAGGCCGAGAAGGTAAAGAAGCGATATGGAACAACACGAACTGTAATTTGTGTGTCGCCAGATATCTGCAATTTTGATGGAAAGACATCTAAGAAGAAAAAAAATCCTTCCAATGAGAGTTCGGTGAAACCCAAAAGAGCTTCAAAAACTCATGCTCAGAAACATCAACATGTTAAAACTGAAGATTATCCGAGAAGTTCTTCAAATATTTCAGGAGGAGAACCTGCAAAGGCGAAGGACAAAAACAGATGCAAGTCCAAATGCAAAAAGAGTAAATCGGATCGTGCTCCAAGAACTTCTAAATATACTCGAATAAAAAATGAAATTATAGATACAGTAAAATCTTCCCAATCGCAAGACTATTTCTCAGAAAGACAGGGACAGGGTAACCAGTCTTCAACTAGTTCAACTCCTGCTGGAACTTCTAGTGACAATAGAGTTCAGTGGCATTCTGGGACAGGATATTACCCGCATCCAGATCTATTGACATTTTCATCACCGTCTGTTCCTGATACTATGGACAAGAGCGTGGCCCACGAACTGAGTCTTCGTATAAGAAATATGCTGAGACTTCCAAAGGCGCACAAATGGGTTTGCTACGAATTTTTCTACAGTGATGTTGATCGAGTCTTGTTTCAAGGGGAGAATGATTTCCAGTTATATTTGCAAGAAGCGTTTCCAGATTTGAAAACACGGAAATTAAACAAGGACCAATGGTGCAAAATTCGTCAGATGATGGGGAAGCCTCGGCGATGTTCACAAGCCTTTTTTGATGAAGAGCGGGTTGTTCTGACTAGAAAGAGGCAAAAAATACGAATGATTCAGCAGAGAAGGGTTACTAATTTTGACCAGAAGGAATTGCCGGATGAAATCCCACTGATGCTTACCATTGGCACTAAAGTCACTGCTCGGATTCGGAGCCCTCAAGATGGAATATTTTCTGGGACTGTTGGAGGAGTGGACACATCGAACAGTTCTTACAGAATCACTTTTGATCGTGCCTTAATTGGCACTCATTCTGTTCCGGATTATGAAGTAATTGCTACCCAACCGCCAGAAATGGTTATGACCTCCAGTTATGCAATTAAAATCCCACATGGTATTTATGGGAATTTGAACGAAAATTTCAAATTTCACAACTCGTTTCTTTTGAGCGAAAGTGGAATGTTTCCAGGTCTTCCACACTCTTATTTCCCATTTAATGGAATGCTGGGAGGATTCCCAATTCGCTTTCTGATTATGATTGTTCGCTTCTCAAAAATGTTGAAGGCCAAGCGCGAGAAGCTTTTCGTTCTCAAAGAATTGAATTCGGAAGCGGAGAAATTGCTCTCATACTCAAAACCCTACCCCAGTGATTTTCGAATAAAATATTCTCGCTGCATCCTCGAATTGGAAACTCTGAATAAACAAATGGAATTGTGCTCAAGTGGCATTCATCAGTTCTGCATTGGAATGCCGACTGGAAATAAAACCAGCAACAATTCTACTCTGATTCCAGAAAACTTTCGATCTAATTGTCAGAAAGAAACTAATGCTCTCGTCCTTTCTTTCAACAAAACAGAAAATGGAAATGACAAGGTTCAAGATTCCACCTCTTTGTCCCTCATTTCCAAACTGAGCTCATTATTACTCCAAATGCAAATTCTATCATTAGACGACCGAAATCAGTCGGAAGTTAAAAGCCTCAAGGATACCGTCACTGACATAAAGGGTTCTCTCCTTGGTACCAATGTTCAGTATTTTCAGAACAACATTGAAATTCCTATGAACAGAATTCAAGCTGGTCTCTGTATTCCCAGCTCTAAATTGACATAATTTATTACTAATAATATCTTTAATTAATTTACCACTACGGTGACAATTTTTTTAATTTAGTTATTTTGCTTTAAATAATTATTGTACTTGTTAAGTCCTATAATCCTAACTGTTTTTCAGTTTTGTAGTTCCCAATTTATTTTTATTAAAGTAATTACGCTTTTGGTGTATTTATAAAATGAAAGTATTACAATTATAGGAAGTCAAACATTTTATTGTACTACATTCATTTTTAAACTAATGTATAAATAAATTACCATTAAACCTTTATGATTTAATAACCGCAACCTACCATTTTAATCAATCAAGCAAGCTTTTATTGTCTTGTCATACACTGATCATGCCAAAGATGAACAAAGACAACAAAAAATCATTTGAATTTTTGTGGTGGGAACAGTATTTTGGAAGTCAATAATCAACCAATCACCTAAATTCGAGACATTTATTCTACCGCAAAAATTTAAATTATCCTTATAGCTCAGAGCAGTGACGTTGACGTAAGAATGCGGTAATTAATGTTTTCAATAATGTACCCCAACGCATACCTTCATGTGCTAAATTTAGTACATAGAGGTATGCGTTGGGGTACATTATCGAAAACATTAATAAGGAAGGAGACTATATGTGCCGATTCCAGCAAATTTAAGCTTTCAGGTGATGACTGATAAATTTGGTTTTCCATTTAATAAAATAAAGCAGAAAATTCTCTACAAAATAAAAAAAAACTCAAAATTTTAAGCCCATTCCTACTATTTTTAAAAATTCATTGAAACTGAGACAATTATTTTATGCTTTCATAAAATAAAATAGAAATAAATTCAGTAAGTAACCGAAGGCCAGCATTGTAGAACATCCGACAATTCAAACTTTTATGAAAATTAGTACCACCTTTCGTATGCAGCTTAGAAACCATTTCCAACCACATAAAAATCATTTCCAAACACTAGGAAATCATTTCCAAACACTAGGAAATCATTTCCAAACACTTGGAAATCATTTCCAAATAATTGGAAACCATTTGCAAACATTTGGAAACCATTTCCGAACATTTGGAAACCATTTCCAAACACTTGTAAACCATTTCCAAGCACTTGGAAAGGTTTCTAAAGCTTACCCATGTGGGTGTGTTTAGTGGGAAGGGCAACCACACCCACTTGGTAAATACAGTTGTATTTTACTACCAATTTGGATTTTGAAGTTTCAAAACTAGCTGATTTCGAATAAATTGGACATTTTAACGAAATTTGAAAACTGGGTGGAGCGACTCCACCCATTTTCTAATATTTACACAATTAATCTGTCAAATTCTATTTTGACGTTGTGGAACATGCTGATTTCGAATAAATTAGTCAATTTAACCAAATCTGAGAAGTAGGTGGGGCCAGCCTACCTATTTTCTAATATTTATACAATTAAGTTGTTAAATTTTATTTTAAGCTTTCGAAACATGGAAATTTCGAATAAATTAGTCATTTTAACGACACTTGAAAACTGGGTGGAGCGACTCCACCCATTTTCTAATATCTACACAATTGAGCTGTCAAATTCTATTTTGAGGTTTTGGAACATGCTGATTACGAATAAATTAGTCATTTTAACCAAATCTGAGAAGTGCCTCCATGTTTCGAAATCTGAAAATAAAATTTGATAACTTAAATGTATGAATATTAGAAAATAGATAGGCTGGCCCCACACACTTCTCAGATTTTGTTAAATTTTCTAATTTATTCGAAATCAGCATGTTCCACAACCTCAAAATAGAATTTAGCAGTTTAATTGTATAGATATTAAAAAATGGGTGGAGTCGGCAGCACCCAGTTTCAAAATTTCGTTAAAATGACTAATTTATTCGAAATTTCTATGTTTCGAAAGCTTAAAATAAAATTTGACAACTTAATTGTATAAATATTAGAAAATAGGTAGGCTGGCCCCACCCACTTCTGAGATTTGGTTTAATTGACTAATTTATTCGAAATCAGCATGTTCTACAACGTCAAAATAGAATTTGACAGCTTAATTGTGTAAATATTAGAAAATGGGGGGAGTCGCTCCGCAGTTTTCAAATTTCGTTAAAATGTCCAATTTATTCGAAATTTCCATGTTTCGAGCTTAAAATAAAATTTGACAACTTAATTGTATAAATATTAGAAAATAGGTAGGCTGGCCCCACCCACTTCTCAGACTTGGTTTAATTGACTAATTTATTCGAAATCAGCATGTTCCACAACGTCAAACTAGAATTTGACAGCTTAATTGTATAGATATTAGAAAATGGGTGGAGTCGCTCCACCCAGTTTTCAAGTGTCGTTAAAATGACTAATTTATTCGAAATTTCCATGTTTCGAAAGCTTAAAATAAAATTTGACAACTTAATTGTATAAATATTAGAAAATAGGTAGGCTGGCCCCACCCACTTCTCAGATTTGAGTAAATTGACTAATTTATTCGAAATCAGCATGTTCCACAACGTCAAACTAGAATTTGACAGCTTAATTGTATAGATATTAGAAAATGGGTGGAGTCGCTCCACCCAGTTTTCAAATTTCGTTAAAATGTCCAATTTATTCGAAATCAGCTAGTTTTGAAACTTCAAAATCCAAATTGGTAGTAAAATACAACTGTATTTACCAAGTGGGTGTGGTTGCCCCTCCCACTAAACACTGCCACTTGCCTGTTTAGAAATGTTTTCTAAGTGCTTGGAAATGGTCTCCAACTCAATGGAAGTAGTTGGAAAAACTTCGGACAATCATGTGTAGGACGTTTACATAACTATCAGTTTCATAAACGTCTAAAATACTGAGAGGTTAGATTGATGTGGTTGCCTTGTATTCCTCTTTACTCAATATCATAGTTTTCACCTTAAGGTTCTAAGTTGCTGGAATCGGCACATATTATTATTTATTTGTTTCCGTTCCAATTCCCTACATACACATTATGGTAAATTATTTTATTCATTCTTCCTTTGAATAATATTGTGGTATTGACTATTTACTGTCAATTGCGGAAATACATAAGCTAGTAATAGTAGAGCATATTATTAGGACAAAAGATTTAAACTAGTAGCTACCAAAATTGACTTGGCTAGATAGATATTATATTAAACATGCTTAGGGAGGGACGAAGCTAAATGCGTCATCAATGTTTAGGTCTAATATCATGGGTACCCCACAAGTCACAAGTAGATTTTATTACAATACCGTGGAAGTTTATCCATCAAATATTTAGCATGCTTTTCGATTAACCTAGAATATTGGAAACCTACACTGTCATTTTCTACGTAAAATAGCATATTAAAACATATAATACTTCTGTGTTTGTTTTGGTTTTAGTAGTAAAGTAACTAGACACTACTGTAGACAAGTATTAAAGGTATGTGGAACACTGAATATTGTACTCTAAATACCAATTTTATGTCAGTTCTTGCATTACTACTTTACGACTCTCTTCGCAGAATAAATATTCTTATTATTCTGTTGCCGAAATTTTCGATTTCAATCCAGTTTCATTCAGTTTTCTCGTTTTAAATACAGAAAAACACTAACGATTTGATTTTTTTTAAATTCTTGATTTAAATATCGTAAGGATAACATGGAAGCTGAAGGAGAAGGAAAAGGACTTGAAGCTGCGTTGACTCGGCTTTACCATACCATCCAATGTTCCGCAGAGGCCACCAAATGGAGTTTAATAGAGCTTTTTACTTCCCACAAGGATTTCGGACACGACAGTAAGACACTTGTGAAAATAATTAAAAACAAAGCAACATAATTAATAGACTATTGATTGAATAGAAATACCAAAGAGATCTGGAGATGTGGCTGTTGTGACTGGAGGCTCTCGAGGTATAGGGGCTGAGGTCGTCAAGAAATTGCTGCAAGCTGACATGCAAGTGTTTATTGGTAAATTAAACTTTAATACGATGGAATATACTAATTAAACTATAATGGTTGGGGCGAAACGTGGAATAAACTACTTTCAATAAATCAATATCCTTAGGCTGTCGAAATACTGATGCAGGAAATGCTGCGATAAAGAATATACGAGATATCGGTGTCACTAGCGGACTTGCAGAGTGCATCTCTTTGGATTTAACATCTTTAGGTGAGTTTTTATTCAAACAGATAATAATAATAAAATGTTTTTAAACATAACTCGATTATTGAACTGATATGATGCTATAGGCGATTTGTTTTTGCAAAATTAAAAGTGGATTTATAAGTGCGTTGATTTAGACGCTTTTAACGATGTTTGGTTTTAAATCCTAGCTTCTGTGAGGAAGTTTGCCAAGTCTGTTCTGGATGTGAAGTTGCCCATCCACATCCTTATCAATAATGGTGAGTAGCTAGTAATAAGAACTGAGAATGTAGAGCTATTATAAATAAAAACTTTCCTTGGTAATATCAATGCCATATAATATCAGCCATTTAATTACTTGAACAGCTGGAATAATGTGGGTGCCGTTTGAAGTATCTCCAGATGGATTTGAATCACAATTTCAAGTGAATTACCTCAGTCATTTCTTATTAACAAACCTTCTTTTACCTCAAATGATAAAATCAGTGTCCAAAGATAGAGCAAGCAGGATCGTCAATGTCTCTTCGATTGCTCAGTATGGAGGCGATCTTCAATTTGACAATTTACAATTGAAGTAAGATATATTTTATGCTATTTTCTCAAATCACAGTCACTATGAACGCAATTACTAATTAATAAGTAACCCGAAATGCAAATAATGGCCACGAGATACCAGTACTATTTATAAGTACAATTATATATACAAATAAGTTACAATTAAATGTTGAATTTATATGAAATCCGAGGAGGCTTTAATACGTAATAGTCCGAAATACTTTTCAAAAATGCGTAATTGATTAATAATAGCTATTACTTCCATCAGGAAAAATTACTCGAGTGCTCGAGCTTATCAGAATTCAAAGATGATGCAAGTCCTTTCAAGTAATTACTTGGATGCCAAGTTCAGAAACAACAATATCAAAATCGCGGCATTTTCAGTACATCCAGGAGTCATTGTAACGGATCTGTACAACTCAGTTTCTGGATTTTCTTTATTCAGAGGGCTTTTCCGAAAATTATGGAAGGTGAGTCTCAAAAGTAACTGTTGCTTTCATATAGCCTACCTTTCGTGAACTCTGATAATCTGTGATCGAACACGAAGTTAATAATATTAAAATAAATTAGGCCAGCACTAAAACCTGCTCAAATTCTATTTTAATATTTTAGTCTCCGGAAGAAGGAGCCGATGGAGTTGTTTACACAGCCTTATCCCCAGAATTAGAAGGTAAAGGGGGATTGTTGTTGGGCAATAGTCAAGAATTGTCTCAAACCGAAAGAGACTTAGACGGCGCACTGCAACAACAACTTTGGGACGCCTCTTGTGAATTAGTTGGGCTGCATAAGAACTACCTAAATTCTACGCTGAAACCAGAACCTCTGACTCCAACTCCCGTGGCTGTGTGAGACAGTAGAGAGACATCTGATCAAACAACAGAATACGAAATCCAGAAGCATATAATATTATTATAAAATTCTGTGGAAATGCAATTGCAATTTATGTTCGGATAGATTGTTATTATACTTAAAAAATGCACATTGAAATCTATTCAATTTTTAGACCTAAGTACATATATTGTGAAACCATATTAATGTTAATTATTGATTATTTCAATGGGAAGGCAAAGCATTAACAACATAAATAAGGGCCAAAGAAGCTTTTTAATTATTAATGAAAACAATTATTGATTATTTCAATGGGAAGGCAAAACAATAACAACATAAATAAGGGTCAAAGAAGCTTTTAAATTATTAATGAAAACAATTAATGTGCTCCCTGAATTATGGAAGTTATTTGGAAGGGAGTTTTTAATCTACAGATCGTTTTACTAAGTACAATTTAGTTAATATAGTCATATCAAGCAATGATGAATAATAATAATATGTCTAGCAATTTAAAGAAGGTATTAAAAATTTATTAAAATACAACGATCCAACATTTTCAATTTTTTAACTATAAATTTGTCTATTACTGAATAATGAATAATTAGCCTAGTTATGTTATATTGTGAATATTGGTAAAGAACGGTAATGGCCAATACTTGTTTTTCACAGATTTCATTTCGTGTAATTGAAACATCTATTGTGTCACTTGAGTAAAACTGAACTTGAACTTGATAAATGCATTCATGACATTATCATTACATGATAACGTCGTGGAACTCCAACTATGAACTAGGCGTAACTGCACAATGAATGTATAATCTGTCCGTCAACCGGTTGAACAAAAATATGATGTATGTACTGTACATATGTTTATGTATATAGGATTATATTTGATTTCTGTGGAAGTATTAACTATCTATATTAATTATCTGGTCAAGTTTCCTGTAGATATATAAACGTAAATTACTGTCTTTCTGTATTATGTGTCTGTATATTTGTCTTCAAATGAGTCATAAATCATAAACCTTTCCTGCTAAATAGGTTATTTCGCATATTACAAGCTTAAGATTTAATGGTTTCACTAAGCTTTTTAAGTTCAGATTAGCGTAATATCAGTCCGCATTTCAACGTAAAATAAACAAATACTTCAAAATAATTCCATTTATTGCTGGACTAATTATCGTTAATTTGTGGATATTGTTCAGATAACGATATTCATGCATATTCTTTGTAATTTTGTAATAGATTTGTAATTTTTGGTGGCCATTTTTCGATAATCAGTATGCAAGTTTTTTAAACCATTTAGCGAACGTTTGAGACTAATATACTGATTTTAACGAGAGGAGATTTTGAAATATTAATTTTTAAATAATTCAACTGATTGAATGAATACCTCTGATTTTGGAGAGTTTATGACTGTCTCATCACATCATAGAAATTATCAAAATGTTAACTTTGTGTAGGTTTATCGTTTATGACCAATCAATTTGGAATGCTATCTTTTTCTCCGCTATATGTGATCCTTCTTATCAGAGTAATCGCATTACTACGAAAGTAAAACGAAAAAATAACATCCAGCAGTGTATCAAATTACCGAATACATACTTTTATTGCCCTAACAGATTGTTTGTGATTAATTCTTTATTTAATTTTTTTTCTTTTTTTCTACTGTAGAAAACTTTTAATTATAGAGTATCAATTCAAATTAATTTGGCTTGTTTTAGTCCAATTGCACTTTTTTAATACAAAAATATATTTTTACATTTTTATTTTACACTTTCAATTGTATTTTTGACTTGCAAGCTGTTCTTGCACTAAAAATTAAAAATTAAAATTTACAATGTTGAAAGTACTTCGTTTTCTTAAAAAGGGTCTCAGTATCCATCAATATTAATGCGCAAAGGTTAACCCTGACTTAGTTGATCTTGACGTAATTTATGGTGAGATTCAAATGTGTTGCATAGTTAGCTGGTATTAGTAATTAGAATTGCGTCAGAAAGATTTTGCTTTGACAGGCCCTGATAATTTTGTTTAGAGTTCAGTTGAACCAATTGACTCCTGGCGATTGTGGGGAATATTCCCTGTCGTCACATTTTGATGGAGTATATATAATTTGAGGCTTTCCAATGCAATGACTATTTCCCAGTGAGGACAGCGTTTATATAATTGTGAGACATGGAAGGCTCCTTTAGGTATCTGGCCATATTTTTATGCATACTGCAGACTTTAGATGGCAAACTTATCAACCACCGTTTCGTGGTGAGTTATTTTGAAGGAGCTCCAGATGGTGTTCACAAAGACAAGATTCTCGGTATAAATGGACAATTTCCTGGACCAACAATTGTGGCTGAGGTTGGAGATTTACTTCACATCGAGTTAGTCAATATGATCCAGGATGGCCAGAATACGACTCTACATTGGCACGGGATTCATCAGAAGGGCACTTGCTTCGAAGATGGAACTAGTCAGATCAGTCAATGTCCCTTGAGACGGGGAAAATCTCAACTCTATGATTTTTACGTCAATCAACCTGGAACATATTGGTAAGTTGTCTGACATTTCTGATACTATGTTGATACAAGAGCTAATAAAACTTCATAATTACGTCCGACATTAAGGGTGATCAGAACAGAATAGTTTGTTGCAAGTTTAATGAGTTATTTTGTTTACTATTTAAGGGTGGTTGGTAGCGGGGTAACTTGAACATACACTCTAAGTGTATTACTTAGAATTAGAGTATAGCCCGTATTTATTTATCAGTTTTCAAAATTTCCAAAAAGTGGCGTTGTAGCATTAGCGAGTATACATGATTTCCCGCCAACCCTATAATTCAAAACTTATTAGAAATTTCAAATGTTTCTGAGCCACAAGTCCGAGGCCCGAGTCCCACTATTTGGAAATTTGAATACTTATAAATAAATAAGGGCTGTACTCTAAACCTAAGTAATACACTTAGAATGTATGCTCAAGTTACCCCACTATTAACCACCCTTAACACGGTGTAATGTTTTGCAGGTATCATTCCCATGTGAATAGCCAGTACACAGAAGGGTTGTGGGGTGCCTTGATAGTTCAAAATCGAAGAGAATTGTACACTTACGATGACGAAATTTTGGTCACCCTTACAGATTGGTACCACCAGACAGCGGAGGAAAACGAGGAGTGGCATATTTCCCCAAGAAGCAATGGTGTCCCTCCTTATCCAAACTCAGGGCTGCTGAACGGCAACGGTCGCTATCCTTGTAATTACGCTGCTCGTCAAAACCGTTCTTGCACGACGTCGGGTCAAAAGCGGTCGGTGATTCAAGTGAAGCCAGGAAAAGTTTACCGGGTGCGGGTAATCAACACAAGTGCAGTAGCCGCATTTAACTTTTCGATCGACGGTCACAAGTTGGAAACGATTGAAGTGGACGGAGTTGATGTGGCGACACCTGTCGGTGCGGATATTGTCTCCATAGCAGCTGCCCAAAGATATTCCTTCTTATTCCGAACAAGCAACCAAATCGACAGGTATTTAATTAGAGCAGACATTCGTAAAGAGATGCTCATGCTTCTCGAAAATAATATTAACAAATACCCCGAAACTTTGATGGGGGATGTCACTGCTGTTTTGGAATACAACCCAGAATTGGAATCTGCTAAACATTTCGCAAGTGCAGAGCCCCATTCATATCTAGACGAAGTTCCCTCCGCTCCAAATCGGGGCTATCCCCCGGTTTCTCTCGATGAGATGCAGCTGCGACCTTTTGACAAAGAATCCGCGCCTGATCATATTGACCAGGAATTTATTGTCTATGTTGATTTTTATGAAGATCACGAAAATATTCGACGGGGCTCGTTCAATCGAACTCCGTTTGCTCTTCCTCATAGCAAACCTCTGCTTATGTCCATGATGGATGGAGAACCCATCCCAAAGGAAGCATTTCCATTAGAACTCGGTTACATGAATTCTATTCAGGTCGTCATCAACAACCCGTTTTATGGACCGCATCCATTTCATCTCCATGGACATCACTTTTGGGTTCTTGGTGTTGGAGACATAAACGACGGCAATTATTCTTCCTCGCGACATAATCTCACTCTAGATGGACCGAAGAGAGACACTGTTGTCGTTCAGGAATTATCTTGGACTGTTATTAGATTCGTGGCCGACAATCCGGGACTCTGGACCTTTCACTGTCACATCGACTGGCATAACTTATCGGGAATGGCTCTCACTTTCATAGAGGCTCCGGAGATTTTCAGAAATAGAACAATGGCTGTTCCACCAGAAGCGGATAAAATTTGTGCTCATCACAAACTACCAATTTAGATTATAAATTGTTCCACTTATATTTCTTCCAGATGCCACTAAAAAATTCAATTTTTATATTTGACATTAATTACAATAAAGATTCTAGTCCTATATCACTTCAGCTTAAACAGGTGAAATTGCATATTTTATAACTTCGACATTACAGCATACTCCAGAATACCTTTTCGAATTAAAAAACATTTATTGCATAAACATTATCTTCGTATGGATGGTGTCTAGAAAAACCGAATCCGCCATAAATTGATTGGGTCAGAATTTAAGCAAAGGAGATGGGTCGATGAGACTCACTTCTGCTGGGATTCTGGTGCAAATTTATACTTATTGCAAGGTAAAGCTAAGTTAACAATATTAAAAAGATACTGAGTAAATTAGGAATAGTACTAAAAATGTAAGTCGTCCCTACTTTCGTAAATTTCTTGTTTTGGACCTCCTGTAATCGTTGTTAAGAGATATTTCCTAATTTTATGAAAATTACTGCAATAAAATGAGTTAGTAAACTGTTAGTACGTTTTAGTAAATGTGATTTCTGATTTCATTAGATTTCAACAAATTTCTAAAAGACATCATTATTATTGAACTACTTTCTAATGAAAAGCAACGGATGTACATTGCGGTTATATTTCACGATATGCAAAAGCAGAGTAGGTATGAATACATTATTTTTACCTTATTGGGGCATTGCTCTTACTATGATATGCTCTCTCTATCCCACGGCATATTATGGCATTTAGGAATAATTGTTGTTGTTACGCACGCTATACGAATGGCTTAAAATGTAGGCAAGTTTCTATCCTAACTTATAGTTAGATAGGAACTATTCCAATCGAGGTTCTTATTCTTTTATACAAATTACTTAAAAATAATAAGTTTTATTTGTTACCAGTTTAAAAATGAAAAACTTTTTCAAAAGGCTTTTCATCACAATGTCACTTTTCAATGGCATTTTTAGTTTGTCCATTAGAACCTCCAGGCCTAGGCCTAGGCTTCGTAACATTTATCCAGTACACCAACGTCAGCCCATTTGCAATGATAACTGTACTCAATTAGTTGAGAATTCTCCGGCAGTTTATTTGAGTATATTCAGTCCCGGGGCAATTCGTTCAATGGAACCCCACGAAGTCCTTGTCTTCTCCGAATATAATGGAAACTACAGTTCTAGTAACAATCTTCCTGATTTTATATTCTACATCAAATGTACTGATGGAGAGTTTGTGAGTGAGCCACTCAAACTCAAAATTGGTACTGTACAGAATATAACAATCCCCGTTGGGTTTCTTCCAGATTTATCTGAAGACTTGTATTACAGATCATGTTATTTGCAGTTTAATTCAAGTTTTAATTCCATATCTGGAGAATATGGCCCTGGGTTTTCACGATTTGTACATTCACAAAATATTTTGGTACAAGAAACGGCAAGAATTCTCTTACAAACGGACAAGCCTGTGTATAAACCGAAAGATACAGTAAAATTTCGAGTTCTTGTGCTGAACAACAAATTAAAAGCAATCCCACAAAGTAACATCACAGTGGAAATTTCAGATTCGGAAAAGAATACAATCAAACGATGGAAGAATATTCCAGTTACAAATGGGATCTTCTCTAGCAATTTAACTTTGTCAGAAGAGCCAAATCTTGGAGAGTGGAAACTGAGTGCAACTGTTCAAGGGAAGACGGAGACTGCGCATTTTAAAATTGACAAGTACACACTTCCGAAATTTCGGGTAAAGTTAAAACACGCCAACTACTTGACAAACGAAGAATCAAATGCAACTGTAGAAATTCGGGCATTTTACACATATGGTAAAGGCGTCGATGGAAACGCCACAATTTCTTTGAGAAAAGCACGGACATTGGAGATGCACAACTGGAGACGACGTAGGGTCAGAGGATGGATAAGAGACATAACTAAGTCAGTCGAAATTGTCAATGGAGTTGGCACAGTTGACTTTGATTTGAAAGAAACAAAAATAATAGCTAGGAATTATGCAGAGGATTTTATATTTTCGGTAAATGTCACAGAAAATGCGACGAAAATGACGCATTCCGAAGATTCGATCATTAAAATATTCCAGGATAAATACAAGCTCACCCTTCTCAGTCCAGGCACACAAAGACCCTGGATGCCTATCACAGTCAAGTTTAAAATAACGACTCAAGATGATATCCCTGTTCATGACCCTCGACCAGATGCGGTTGTAATAACTGCAGAAAATGAAGAGATTCCAGAATTGAAACGCCCCCTCTTCTCTGGCATTGTAAGCGTTGAATATAATTTGACAAAAAACATTAAAAAATTCTCTTTGAACATAGCCTACAAAAATTTTAATTCTAACATAAATATACGCACTACAAAAGGATTTTCGAAATCTGGAATTGAAATGAAACTATTTCCATTAACGACTCACGTGAATCCCGGTGAGATGATTGGAGTGCAAGTGTACACAAATAGTGCCATGCAGAATATAATGTTCAACTATTTTTTTAAAAGTGGTCAAAAATTTATTCGTCAAGGAATTTTTAATCTTGGAAAGAATGATTCTAATTCCAATAAGACCTTACATTTTCAAATCCCAGAATACGATTTTGGAGACGCCCAAATACTGCTGGGCGTATTTTTCTTTGAAGATACTGCCAAGGGAAAGGATTTAATTTTTGAAAATACCAAGCTGTTTGTAAAACAAAATTTGGTTGTACAATCCTTGCAAATTCAAAAGCCACAAGAAACTTATAAACCTGGACAAGAAATTGTGCTCCATTTCTTGACAAATACTTTAACAACATCTTCCATATTGGCCATAAGAGCTGTTGATGAATCCATATTTTTATTGCCAACCAAAGATAACGATATAACTTTTGAAAGTTTGAAAACAAACCAATCTTCTTTCCAATCCTATGATGAACCTCACATGATTTCTGTATCACAACACATTTTGAACTGTGATCTAGTGTTTCTGACTTATAGCTTCAAAGTTAACGAAGAGTTTAGTGGTACACTTTTTCCAACTAAGATGCCTCAAACTTCTAACACCTGTGAAATATGCCCAAAAAGAGACAGATTCCTGGAATCAAATACAGAGAACAAAATTTTTGGGGAAGATTTTGGAATTCGAGAGTTTCTACGTCGTTTGAAACTACAACGTGAACAAGATGAGAGTGAGGATAGTGAGGATGTCGAACCTGACATGGACTATGAGTATGAGGAACTGCAACGACTGCAACATCGTCGTCGTCAAAGAGAATTCGTCAATAGAAAAAGAGTACAACCCTTGATGATGGAATACAGACATCGAGACCGTATGCAAACCGAACGTATAGAAAGACCACGTCAATATATAAAGAATAGAAATAGTGGACAACAATTACAATCTCGGTATCATCTGGGCGGGAAAAACGTTTCAGACACATGCACAAGGTGTCAAACAACTGAACTGACAAAACCTTCAGATATGCCAATAAGACCCTTATCATTAAAACCGAGAGTTCGAAAACATTTTCCAGAAACATGGATTTGGACAGAAATCCAGACTGTTGTTAATAATTCAATTACGACTTTTAAAACGACGTTGCCAGACACAATGACCTCGTGGACTATAACAGCATTTGCACTGAATTCTGATTCCGGACTGTCTCTCATGGAATCTTCTCAAACGATTACAACCTTTCAGCCATTTTTTACTACTCTGAATCTGCCTTATTCGGTAATTAAAGAAAAAGCCTTTTCTCTACAAGTGTTGGTCCATAATTACTTGAACGTGGATATCCTTGCGAATGTCACATTGGACAATAGCAAAGGAGAATATCAAATTATTGACCAACATCAAGACCAACTAAGTAAAACATTAAAAGTATCGGCAAATAAGGTCGCTGCGATAAATTTTGTTATTGTTCCAAAAATATTTGGAAATATCACCCTGAATGTTAATACTACTTCTAACACAAACTCTATGACCTCATATTTATTCTCTGATGCATTATCCAGACAATTATTAGTTATTCCCGACGGAGTTAAGAAAATTGAAACAAAAAATATTCTGGTTAACCTGCGCAATAATGAAAACATGAGTGAAGATTTCGTTTCTGTTTCGTTTCCACCGAGAAGAGTTAGAGGAGCTGATCGAATAAAAATCAACGTAGTTGGCGACCTGATGGGAATTTCTGCTGAAAATTTGGACAATTTGATCCACTTGCCAACTGGATGTGGAGAACAGAATATGTTAAAATTTGTCCCAGATGTCGTCATTCTTCGCTATTTAAAAGCCAGAGGAATGCTGACAACCCATACAGAAAATAAACTGCTCAAATATTTGGAAATCGGATACATGCAACAGTTAAAGTTCAGACATCCTGACGGATCTTTTTCTGCATTTGGATTCCATAGCGATAGAATTGGCTCTACTTGGCTGACGGCTTTTGTCCTCCAGTCCTTTGCATGGGCTCGTGAATTCATTAATATTGGCGATGAAGTCTTGGAAAAGGGGCTAGAATTTTTGGTCTCCACTCAGGATTCGGAAACGGGAGAGTTTATTGAAACTGGGAGGGTTTTTCAAACATCAATACAGGGTGGATCGGGTTCTAAAGGAGTTCCCATCACCGCTTATGTTTCAGTGGCATTACAACAAATTGCTAAATACCAAAACTCTGAGAATTCAACCATAGAGTCTGTAATACTAAAGAGTCTAGATTTTATTTCTAGCGTCAATTGCACAGACAACCCATTTGCTGTGATATTAAGTGCCTACGCTCTTCAAAATGCAAATCACGAGTCTAGAGATATATTTTTCGAATTGATGAAGAAACTCTCCATACAAAGTCCCGGACTTTTGCATTGGCAAAAATCGGATGATTTAACAACCAATTATGCCACTCCATTGTCATTTGAGATGACATCTTATGCATTATTGACATATTTAAGTAGAAATCAATTCAGCGATGGATTCCCCATTTTTAAATGGCTCATGTTACAAAGAAATAGCAACGGAGGGTTCAAATCCACACAAGACACTGTTGTCGGTCTAATGGCTTTGGCTAAATATGCTGAGAAGACATTTTCTCCATTTGACACCAATCTTACTGTGTCAATTAAAACCGAAGGATTTCTAAAATCGTTTTCCATTGACGAGGACAATCAAGGCTTACAAGAAATTATTCTTGCAGATGTAAACAGCACTCAAATAAAAATCATGGCTTCTGGAAATGGAACCGCTCTGGTTCAAGTCTCATCCAGCTATTACGTAGGAGGGGATGAGTACGATCATTCTATAGATGCAACTAATCACATACAACCATTCGTTATTAAGACCAAGGTATTTCTACCATTCTAAAATATACTAATAGAAAAGGATTTTTCAAGTACGAGTAACTTTTATTTTTAATCAGTCATGTTAAAATGTAACAAAAAACCTAACACTATTTAAAGCTAACTTATTTATTCTTAATTACAGGTAAAAAATTTTTACGATAAAGGAGAATCTGTGCAGTTAACTGTGTCCATCAAGGCAACTTATACCGCCAAGACCTCCATGGCTGTCGTTGAAGTTAAACTGCCCCCAACTTACACTATATTCGACGAAAATGTGGAGGAGGTCAAGAAGGCAGAGAATGTTAAAATGGCCGAAGTGGAGTCGAGGAAGGGAAATGTCAAACTAGTTGTCTATTATGATTCTCTGGGATCTGAAACATCTTCTTTCACGGTTCTTCTCTCCCGATCTCATTCGATTGCTGATGTCCGCACTCTGTCTATCACTGCTTACGAATATAATGGAGACAAAAAATCTGTCGTTTTTGAGAAACTCCCTTACAAAACGATTTGTGATCTCTGTATTGAGAACAATGCATGCAATATTCAAAATTGTTAGAATTTTGTTGTTAAAATTAATGCCTTGAATCGTTTCTTTTTTATTTCACAGCTTATCTATTTATCTAAAATTCTCTATCGCAACTATCTTTAGTGAATTTTAAATTATTTTGTTAAAATAAGGGTAAAGCTCATACTCTTAAATCCTCTCTGCTGGATCTGGTATGAGAAATGTAAATGTTATTATAAGAATCTTATACTATTGCTAAAAGGACGAGGTAAATCATATGTAAACATTGTAAACTTAAACAGCCGTCGCAACGTCGCAATGAAATATTAAATGTTCGATAAAATAGCAAAAGAAGTTAAAATTGTCCTCTAAAGGAAGGAATTTACAATCATGTATTTATTTACTAGTTGATAAAACTAATTGAATTTATTTATGTATTATTTTCAATACTTTGAAAGGTATCTACAATATTTTAATTTTGAAACATAATTATTTAATAATTTTAATCCTTCGTGTCACATAAAAACATCATTTTTCAAGACAATTCTTCAGCGTTACATAATATTATATATACTCCCGAAATAATGTTTTATATGGGATGGATTGATAACTGTAATTCAGTCTCCATCCATAAAGAGTGTTGCCTTGTATCTGTATATGTTTTATGTCTATTAGTTGCAACTTGCCAACTCCAACATGATTGTAGGCAGATGTCAAGTGCATTTAAATATCTTCTAAGCATTGCAACATGTGGAGAGTTTGTATTTGACATTAGGGAGAGCGTATGTAAGATTTTTGATCTTGCCTTAAAATATTGCTCGAGATAAGTGCGAATAATTCTTGCAGATAAATTAATTGTGTCGAGTAAATTTAAATCGGGACTGTTCAAAGCTATTATAAACAGAAGATTTGATTCAGCCCCTTTATCAATTACTTCTTTTTCAAATGAGAAAAAGTCATATGTAAGTCCACCAAGATTTTCTAGAGCATTCACAAGGCTATTCGTGCTTTCTTCCAAACCCATTTCTTCCAGCCATTTCCAATCAAGGAAATCGCCAAATCCATACTCAATTAATTTAACGATGTGTATGAATCCAGAATCATTTCGGCGGAAATCAGAATAATCTTTAATCGTTTTCGTATTTGAGTTGCAATTCTTATAAGTTGCAATGTGATCAGTCCAGCCTTTTAAAAATGTCTCAAACCACTGGGGTGGACTTTTAGACCGAATGGTCTGCAAGATATCAAAGCAGGCTCTTTCCACGCTGTGAGGATTGTCAGGTAAACTGATCAAAAAGTCTTGACTGGCGATTCGTTGAATTATCTCAGTAGCTTTTAATTTCTCTTCAGCACTCAAACGACCAAATGCGTTTCGACCCCAACATTCTTTTAAAAAGTTGTCAACTACGAAAAGAGTTGAGATGTCCAATACCCGGGAGGGCATTCCCGTTGTGTAGATGTAAGAGGCGATACTAACGTTGTAGTACGGACCCGATTTCAACCAAATTCCGTATTCCTCTCCAATTTTTTTCGCTTGTCCTGTTATATAATATAGTTTGGCATGAGGCTTATAGGTTCGACAATTCTCTTTGAAACTGTAACTATCTATTCGGAATAGTTGGTCTAGAGAAAATTTCTTCTTTTCCTTAACTAAATCATGATAATCTTTGTGGAGTTTCTCCATGACAGTTTTGAACTATTTAATTTAGGTGTTGTAATAATGGAGCAGAAAATATTTGTTTAGTGAGAAGACGTGCGGAGATTCAAGATGTATCTATAAATCAGAAATATTTTCATTTTCTCAAATAGTTTATCGTTTCAGGAGGTTCTACTTACTGGAACTGGGATTAATGTAATAAATTACCTAATAAATTATTAATATTAAAAAATTATTATTTATTTTGTAAAACTGTTTAAACTATTTACAAAAAAACCGACAATTATACCTGTTTCTTGGTTTGTGAATGTTTGCCTTTCTATCTAGCAAAGTTAGCTTATTATCGAAATGGTACTGATACTGTATTTGAAGGAAAGATGCATCCAATGCATGTTGATGTCTAAAAGATTTTCGTCAGAGTATTCTCCATTTAAACTTACAATCATAGTTTCGGCTATTCCTTTTCCCAGCAAATTTTTTTGGACACGGGAAAATACCTGAAATTTGGGAAGTGGGAAATGGTGGGAAATTAATGTCGTTACTAGCGGAATTAGGGTCTGTTTCCCAATTTTCAATTTCCCATTTTCCGACCCACTTGGCATTAGCCTTTTGTTTCCCACTGTGAAATGGGAAATCTCAGACTTCTTTCATTTCCCATACGAAACCATGCTTAAAATGGACCTGCACCCTTCTACGAAGATTGACTACTATGCCTATACAATTGCAAACGAAAAGTCATAAAATTTTAATGTATTGAAATTCTAATTGGAATATCTGCATATCCTTGACACGTGATAACTTTAACGATACTCATATAGCCAGGGTACTGTTATGAGTGAACTGAGAAATTTACATTAATTTCAGTACGTTGTTAAGTGCCATATTGACAGAACCAAAGACTTCTACTTGTAGAATAAGAAATATAAGAATATAAGAATAAGAAATGCTTAGTGTGTATACATGTGACATGCATCCCCGTTGCTACCCCATGCAAATACCATAAATCTTTTAATTTTAGTTAGAAAACTTAGCTCTATGTACGTTTTTGTTTAATTTCCCCTCTATTTTCCTGCACTAACTCCATATGCCTGCAACTCACATTTTTTCAATAAATTAGTAATTACTAACAGTAAATCAAAACAAAAATTTTCTCAAAATAATTTGAGATATTTTTGTTGGTCTTCAGGAAGACTAAAATTGAAAATTGCTCAATCATTGGTTTTATTGACCCACCCCCCATTTCATTATTTTTGGTCAGCTATTTTAGCTAGCCATTTTAGCCGACCAGCCACCTGCCGTCCGGTCACCGAACACTGATACTTCATCTTGACTTGTAAACAGTGCAGTAGAGTTACATAAAAAGTGAAAAGGTATAACAGTTCAGTGGGAGCGTTACGGCTAAGAAGTTATGTCATAATAAAGCAATAAAATATTTTTTGGCATGGCATGAGGATGAGAATAGTATTAAGAAATATCCTAGCTAAAAGAAAATAAACAATAAAACCTCTCAATGCATGTTATTATTTATTGATTTTCTTACGAGTAGGTACTCTTTCCATTTCGATACTCGATTGCCTACTAAATTTAGAATGGTTTATAACTACTCTATATCTCAAAGTCTTCTGTATTTTTATTACCGCTCCATGAATATCTTTTTTCTGAAGTACAGATACAATACAGATTGAAAATAGGACAAAACTAAATTAAACTTTTTACATATTTATTTAAAATTGTGCATGATCATTTCGCAACTACTTACAAGATTGTGATAATATAAGGTAACTGACAATAAATATTAAACATAAAAAATGTAACTTCGCACAATTTTTATGTAGATACTTTCTTCTTGGACTTTTCTTCTCTTTTTCTTTAGAACTGCTTCATAAGGTTTCTTTCTGTGTCAGTTTCATATAGCTTAAGTTTAGAGAATATGTTGTTCACATTCTGCTATGAAAAAATCCAAGATTTTTACATTTGTAAGACAAAGGTAAAAAGATTTCAGTAATAAACTTGGTCGCAAAAGTTTAATAATATGTGATATTACCCAAAGTTAAATTTATTAAGTACTAGCTGAAAACTAGCACGTACAATGTGTTAGAAAAATGTTTAAATATGTAATGGCTGCTTTGAAATATAAGTAGTTGCATGAGTCGGAGTTTTCTGTTCAGTTCTGCAATTGTGCGTCATCATTATTGCTTGTAAAATTATAACTATAACTTTATAGCTTTAGAGTAAAAATTATATGAAGCATTGTCAATTGAAGGATAATTAATAATTACATTAATATACAGACAATAATCAGAAATGAAGTAACTGCTACTAATTATGCAAGCATTTCAATTACCAGGGACGGAATTTGAGGGGAAAATTTATCATTCAGATTTACTTGATTTCTCTCTAAATGTAATTACCTAATTATCATACTTTATTAATCTACTATTGCGATCGCGGCTGATAATTGTATACGTAATTGTACTTAAAGACCTAGGCTGCACAGTCTATCTCAATAGTAATCATTAGTTCTGTATGTTGGTTAGCATTCTTGCTTGCATGGACGCTTAAATGGGACTTTCAGCTAATATTACTCAGAGAAATCGGCTGTACTTACGTTAATTCGATTTTTAGTTTCAGAATCTACCGACATATTTAAGGCTAGAATGAAAGCCCTATTTTCGTAAATCATTTTTTAAATCATCAATTCATTTATTCAAATCCATTATGAGTATATAGGAAAGTACATGCAAGAAATTATTTTGGAATTTTGATCACCAGTGTAGACACAAAAAGTCACCTTCCTGCTCGCCCTCATTTTCTTTCCCCTTTTCTATGGCATTTTTGTTGTATTTTTATGTTTTACCTAAACCCTTGTTCTATTTTACAATATTTTAAGTCATATTTTGAATCATTTGTGAATTTTACCTATCATATTAAAATTTTATTTTCCACATTTTCAAATTAAAAGTGAACTACTCGGAAAAATTATGTTTAAGTACTTCTTAATAATAAGTATTTGTGTGACAAGCTCATTATGCGGAGACGTGGCCTTCACACCGTGTAAACCAGGTAAAAGTTTCTAACCTTTTGTCAAATCACTCTTTTAATTAGTTAGGAGGGCTGCAGCTACAAAAAAATCTACCCATTTAAGATTTCTTAACTTTGATTAAATAGGAACCGAAGGTTTACCGTCACAGCCAAACCACGGCTTGGAGTTTGTAAAGTGTACTATATTGGGATGCCACGTCCAACCATGTGTGTTTGTCAAAGGAAACACGTATGATGTCAAAGGCACCTTTTTATTCCGTAATGTCATTTTATCTAGCATTGAAGGATTAATAAAAATGCAAAGAGCTCGGATTGTTATATTAAATGCTGATACAAAGTTTGAAATTCATAAGTATAATGTTAATAAACCATGTCAAATGTATGCAAAAGGGTAAGCACTCCTTTTTTACAAAAAGAAAAAGAGTACTACTTTTAAAAAAAAGCTTTATACTTTTTTACCTTATTTACATATAAATTGTAAGTAAATGGGGCACTCTGCTACATTAAAAAAGGTAAAAAGGCAAAAAAGGACTGCTTTTTTAAAAACTTACTCCTACCTTTTTTATAAAAAAGGTAACAAAGGTCCTTTATTGTTCCCTGGTGGAGATATTGATGTTTATGGACAATGCACAACGTTTTGCGAAGTATATTTCTTATGACTAATCATGTGACCTTACCTGACCTAACAAATAACCTGTTCTCATAACGTTCTAAGTTACCGAGAACTAAGGTTGCACGAATTTTTTATATAGTTTAAGCCCCTCTTCCGTTTTCAAACTCGAATTTACTTTTCATCCCTAGATTACGTACAGAAAATTTGAGTTGGTTATCTCAAACCGTTCTTCAGTTTATTATTCTTAGTTAACTGACGGGCTGACAGACAGACAGATTGCTCATTCTTATGAAGCAGCTCTGCTACTTTAATAATTATAATATAATGATTATGCATAGAGAATGTAATTCTAATACTTTATTTTTTTGTTGGATAGACTATGCAGCAACATCCATGCCATATTCAGTTTCTGCTATTACGCCTCTTGGAGGCATACCATTGATATTTGGAGATTTCTGCCAATTTGTAACAGTTGGTGATTGCAAAAACATACAACCCAACACCACCGTAGAGTTTTTTATGCGACAAAAGGCACAACATTTTTACCCGACGGTGAGTACTTCACTTACTGATATTTTATATACATTTGTAACCGTCGGTCTAAAAGAATCTTAAATTACGGATTTTAATGACTACACTAAACAAGTAACAAGATAAAATAAGTTGAGATAATACACTACATAAGTTAAGAATTTTTATTAGGAATAAAAGAAAGGATGGCCACATTGACTTAAGCTCTATGGAATTAAGCATGAACAGAGTTATTTATTCAATTTGAATTTGGTTCAGAAAGATTTTAAGTGTAACTTTTATTTTTCAGCATGATGGAAGTGTGAGGTGGATAATAAAAGATAGCAATAACGAACCGAGATATTGTGGTGAAATGCACCTGAAGATAGAACCTCCAAAGGAACTACCAAGTTTGACGAGTTTATTCTCGCGCTAGACAGATTGACAAAAGTAAAACAAAAGCGTTCCTAATGAAACTGTTTTAAGAAACTATTCCATATTGGTCCAGTTCTCAAAACATTTAAATAAATATAGAAAATATTACGTTGATTTAAAACTTATAATACAATTCCATAATATGATCAAGCAAAACGATTGTTTCCAAATTATATAGCAATAATCGTTTTTAAAACTATGCTTAGATTGCTTATAATATACTTACACACTTGTCTTTTAACTTCTAAATTTTGAAATAATCGAAATAACTTTGAGCTGCAGTCATGATTTAATAAAATCAAAAGTGCAATTTTAAAATAATTTTTTTAGCATTATCATAATATCATCAATATGCTACCTCAGAAAACTGCCAAATAATAAATTGAATCAAGATCAGTTTGGCAAAAGTCAGTTTGACAAACCGAAAATTCTATAAAAATTGTCCCCTAAGGATAGTTTGGTGAAAGCGATTTTGTTCATAGGTTAAGTTTGGCAAAATGATGAAAATTTCATAATTGTGAAATTTAGTTTAATGCTTGGATAAAACAGCTCCCTTTAGCAAAAGTTCATGGATGTCCAAAGTGCCCAAAGTGTGCTACGGAACAACTAGGAATGGGGCATTTGGGTCTGTATCCGCATGAAAATACATAACGCCTTAGCCACAGTCGGCCAAATAATGAGGACTTTAAATCCCTGACAATTCTGCTATTAGTTTAACCTTTAACATTTAAACCGTATCTAACGACCTAAATAAACCATAGCACAAAGCGGGACTAATTCTGAATACTTTGTGCATCATTATAAAAGGCTCGTCATTTTCCAGAGCAATAATAATATTTTAGTAAAAGCTATCACTCAATAAATAAAATTTGTCATGCATGTATATCATGCTTCTCAACTCTGTATTTAGGTTGACTGTTATGTAGTCTGTTAGTAGTTCATTATTCCTGGTCCTCCCTGGTCAAAGGTAAAGATTCTTTTAAAATTGAAACGCAGTTCTATACAAAAGGCTCTATTGAGGCCCCCCGAAATCCAAAAAGAGGGAAAATTTTTTGTCAAAATACGAAAACATTTCGCGCTATTTTTGATTCATTTTAGACGAAATAAACCAAAATTTTCCTACTACATTGCCCCCTCCGAAATCGACTTCTAAATACGGTACTGGTTCTATAAGCATAATATTGTAAGTCTTGCGAGATGGTCTTAATAGAGATACGACGAAATGAATAAAAAGTTATAGAAAAATACAAACGCGATATAAAGCAATAACATTCAAGGGTATAAATAAGACAATAAAGCAATTATTTACAATTAATTACAAAATTATAGTTTGATCCCTTTTGGCTTAATTGCAGGCTTTATTTTAACTTTTCACAAATGTTCATATAAAAGGAACCTAGTCTTAAAATTCCTATCATAAACTCATTTCCATTAAATTCTGAGTTACAAATTACAATCTACCAAAGACGCTCAATATCTACATTTCATTTCTGATCATCAAAAATGAAACTGTACATCCTTTTCTGGTTAGTACTGCTAACTTTTGTGGCTCTCCAACAGATAGTAACGGCTGCTGGCGGTAAGAAAAGATAATCTGTCATCTACATTTTTTTTACTTTTGAAATTAATTTTATTATTGAATGTTGTAATCCTAAATGTGGCTGATAAAACAGGCGACGATAAGACAAAGCAAATGGAAGAAGGCTGCCTTAAGGATATCATGGGAATTTGTAAAGGTACAACCATTTAAATAAAACCGAAAAGAATCTCTTTTCCTCTTCAATGGCCTTAAAATCGTGCACCAAGAAAACATTTAAATTAAAATTAATTACTAAATTATAAATGTTATTTCAACTCTAAATCATGTAATTAGTATCCAACAAATAAATCGGCAACGAATTATAAAATTATTCTGTCTGTTGAATCTATGACGCTTTGATAAAACCTACATCACAGGAAAATAACATGAGACGTGAACACAGTTGACTCCACACTCCATTACTCCTAACATCGCCAGCATAATAGAATATTGGAGGCCGAAGCAACCTTAAGTAGGTTGTATAGCACAGCCTTGGGCTTACGGGAATAGCCGTCACGGAGTTGGCACCTGAATTTAAAGTTGGTCCAAAAAGAAGGATTAAGAAAAAGTGGATAAAAAGAGCTCATAAAATCGGCAAATAGTAACTACACTCTTATAACACGATAAATACGTATCTGGAAATCGCTGTGGCAGATTATTTGGGATAAAAGTGCAGTTTATGTGTATGACTAAATATTAAATAATATATTTTTACTGTGACATGACAATGAATGGACCGCTAACGAAAAATATTTTCCTCTAGTGATAACTTATCCGAAGTTATCCGATCTTATCCGAAGTTATCCGATCTTATCCGAAGTTATCAAATCTTATCCAAAGTTTTCAGATCTTATCCTACCTTATCCGAAGATATCCGATTTTATTCGATTTTATATGATTTTATCCGATTTTAGCTGATTTTATCCGATTTTATCCGATTTTTACGGTTTTATCTGATCGGATGTGTCCGAATGTGTCTCTGTAATCTGAATTTCTCAGATTTGATTGGAATTTATAAGAAAAATGATGATGTTTACCAATGGAGGAGTATATTGGCAATTTATATTATGTGCTTTGCTTAAATTCTTTCTGCTTTCTAAGTAAAAAAGCAAAATTGAGGTAAATTACTACAAAGCAATATAAGGCATTAGAATACAAGCTGTGATCTAATGCGTTGTGTAAATACTACATTGAGGCACATTTGGCTAGTATTCTATTTTTGACAAACATTTTTATTTGTTGAATCGTTCGAATACAAAAGTATAATTAACTAAGGAATTTACTTATGTAACACACACACTTTATAACACACACACACACAACAATGAAAGCTTTAATATAAAATACCCCGTACACTGTCGACTGTCACTAGATACCTTCCCAACTTCAGAGCATTTTATATCAATATGTTTCCGTTAGGTTAGTATTTTATGGGTGCCAATTAATTTGTATGGCACACACATGACTTTTGTATGGAGGATTTTTTGACATTTAGTGTGACTTTGTATGGTATGTTATGACTTACCTAATGACTTTGTATGGAAATAATTACTATGTATGGTGATCGTTTTATATAAACATGCATAGTATACCGATGCACGATATATATCACCACAGGTTGGTAAATTTATTTAAGTCTAAGAATATATATAGTAGAATGATATAACCCAGGTAGAAACTGCATATCCAAGCATAAAGCATGGATAGTTAGTCTTAGTTAGCTATATGGATAAAGTGAAGGGAAGTCATAATACTCTTATCTCTGACGTTATCTCCCAATTAGCATGTTATCAGAATTTTTCCAATCAGTATATTTCTGCTCTGCTGCCTTCGTGTTTGCTTTATTTCGTTACAAATTGCATCTGAGTGAACACAAGAAGTACAATGGCCGGGTCAAGAAAATTTGTAAGTTTGGAATATAAAACGGACAGTGACAGTGACACTGATGATAGTGAAGTTGAAATTAAAGAAAACGAAACAAAAAAGACAAGGGTGCAACAGACATGGACTGAAATTGACATTAACTCTGAAGATTTACTATCCTGGAAGTTTAAACAAACATTTAATTACAAAACTTGCAGTACAGAATATAGACGTTTCCCACAATTCCAGGATAACACAGGCAGGTACTGTAGTCATTTTAATACCTATTCATGTTAATTTAGTGACCGGTCACCAATTGTGGGAAACCTCTATTATGATTGTGGTAAAGGGGGTAGGAGTTGCCCAGCCAGTTTGAAATGTGTTAATATTCCAGGTGATAGGTTCCTGTAAATATCCTAACTGACATTGACCTTGCGTAATAATTGCCTACATTACATTTTAAAATCAAATAAAAAGGTAACATTGCATACCTATAATGTTAAATTAACTTACCATACAAAGTCATAAAGTTCCATACAAAGTCATAAACCGCCATACAAAGTCACACTATCTATTTTTAACTCTCCCATACAAAAGTCATGTGTGTGCCATACAAATTCCTATTCCCGTATTTTATAAGCAGAACTGTTCTATAATTCTATAATTAAAAAATGCTAAATTAGTTTTGTTGATACACCAGAACCAATTTGTATTGGAAGTTTTGAAATGCAAATTAATACGCACATTACGATAATTACAAAATGTTGCCTTTCGCTAATAATTGCCATTCAATCACCAATAATTATCATATCGTCTGCTTAACATTACAATGTAACATACCAAATTATCATGGCCGCGACAATGTAACAAACCATGGTTTGTTACAAATATCACCGAGAAAAAATATTTTGTTACTATTAACCAGGGTTGTATATTGTCCGGACCGGACCGGAGAAAATTATCCTGGGTGAAACCAGTTTTATCCATGGAGGACGAAATTAATTTTGATCACTTTGTCTGGACGAAATTAATTTTATCCAGGAAGAAATTGATTTTGTCCAGTTTTAACTATCCATCCTATTTCATCCACCGCAACCCTGCTATTAAGTATGAAAATCACCATATTTATTAAAGTTTTTAACTCTTATAGTTCGGAATTATTGAATTCCACATTTTCTCGATACAACTATAAAATGACGTTCTTAAGTAAAAAAAACATAATGACGACCTTAAGAAATAATACCTCCTCCTCCTTTGCCTTCGTTGAAAATCTATTAGGTACTCTATTCTAATGTATTAATTTATTTGTGACCTGCAAACAAATCTTACTCTCATTCTCATATTTCAATGACCAATTTTTTACGTACAGTTCAGGACGTGTTCAGTCAGGTATATTTCGTCGCTTAATAAAGGTTTTGGTGACGTATTTAATTTTCTTAGAAAATACATTTTGAATAGATTTATTTTCAATGATTTAGGATGTTACAATTTTCTTATTTCCATGAAAATAATTTTTCTGTGAGTTACTAATAATGACGTTGTTATCATGTTTTGTTTTATCCGAACAATCCTAAGAAAAAGCAGTATAGGGGAATTTTGGTGAACGCTGCAGTGGTAGTTGGAGCACCTGACAAATCGCATGCTGGAATGGAACTTGCTGAAAACTGCCTGCTACTAGCTGTTAATTGTTAATAAAAGAAATTGAATTCAATATTATGAATCTGTAATAGGCATCTATTATCTGTATAGGCATCTTCAGACCACTGGAGATATAGATTATCTCAATCAGGTAGGAAAAAATATATTAATAGGTATGAATTGGCCGATATGCAGGGTCACATATCTACCTTTGCAATCCCACGACTTTTGGTTAGGGAGCGTGTTCGCACACATTCAAAGATTTGATACATTTGTGGAACAATTCCAAATCGATTTTAGCTAAATATTTAGATTTTACCTGACGTCTGTCTTGACTCTGGAACAATAGTTGGGAAATTTTCCAAATTTTCGGGTAGATCTTGAGGCTCGCTTTGATCAGGGGCAGGTCCTTGAGGAGGGAATGGAAATCCTTGAGGGAATGGGAATCCTTGAGGGAATGGGAATCCTTGTGGGAATGGGAATCCTTGTGGGAATGGGAATTGTTGGAATGGGAATCCTTGTCCAGGTCCAAAAATACTTCCAGGAGGACTAAATTGGGGCTGTTCAAAAAAAACATGCACATTGATAAAATGAAGTAATTGGTTAAAAACGTGAAGGATAATTATAGATAAGCTAATTAATTACTCCAACTCCATTAGGCCCGAATGGGAATTGGGGTTTGGACACGCTGACTGCGACAAAAACAGCCAGAAGTACTCCAATTTTGTGAAACATTTTGAATTTTTTAAATTTTGGATAAGACCAACTTTGGTGATCAAGCAGTAGAGAAGATAATGATCCTTTCTGCTAAATTCACGACTTTTTATATGGAATCCTTAGCATTTTGTCCTTTGCTTGTACATCAAGGTCACTTCGTTCATTTACAAATAAAGTACAAAAGGACAGGAATAAAATCGACATTGGCGAAAGGTCTGTTCCACTCTTCAAAGCATCTGATTAAATAACCTCTTCGGTTTCATTCGCCAGTTGAAAGGATATCCATACTTTTATTACGTAGGTTCTACTCATTACACGTAGATTAACTTCCATAGAATGTTTACATTTTCATTTTTGATTATACTATAATATCTTAAGTAGAGTTTTCCTAGGAAAAGAATATATATCAATATTACATCAGAAAAAACAAGACTGTTTTTCAAGATATCTGGTGAAAATGATGACAGTGACATGGTCATGGTGTCCCTAATCTATTTTTGCCATCGCAACAGAAGAACCACCCCTTAGAATGATATGACTATCCAGATTTTCATTTAAAATGCTATTTTTTCCTCTAGCCTCCAAATATACAGATGCTGGTGATAAAATAATATTGATGTCTTGTTTACCTATGCTGCAGATGTAGGGTCACGCAATGGTTCCCATAATGTACCCGGATACTAGTATTCATTTGTGTTAGATTGAAATTTTTTAGTTTGCTCATTTTAAGTTTAGTTTAGCAATTGATTTATATTTGCTTGGGGCTTATACAATAAAGAAAAAATGTGGTATTGGTATTGTAGTTTCCTAATATAGAAATTTAATTCTTGTAACACAGATGCAAATGTCAGATCTGTTCCTACTATTTGTATCTAATTGAAGTTGTTGTAGACAAGGCAAATAATAAATTGTATAGGTAATGTAATAATTGACATTCATGGCTACCCCTGCTAACTAAAAAGGTGTGTAAATGTTATGTAGTAATGTTAATATGAATACAATTACGAATGCACATTAATCGTATTTTAATCTTTATTTAATTCTCGAAATAACTTCCAAAAATAATGTCATGGCAAAGATTGTGTTAAGATACACAAAGATAAGATAGTTGAACTCCTCTCCCAGTCTTGCCGATCCTACAAAATTCGGTCTTCCTATTTACCTAAGATTATACCCTAAAAATTTGAACACTCTAGCTCAAACTATATAACTAGTTATTGTGTACGTAGCTATCCGGACAGACCGACAGACAGAAATGGTATTCTTATACATCGAAGATAACCTTTTCTGAATATGTTATCTTTGTACTTAGCGTTCATTCGTGATAATGAATTTTTGATAGAAAATCAATCAATACTATTTTATAACTTCAAGGTCCCAGAAAGTATAAAAATAGCTTATGTATTCTTTTTGCCATCACACCTTTTACATAAAATATACTGTATAGTATAGCATGTCTAGGTATAGTTACATTATATAGCTATCGACAACTACCATATAAAATTACATGCGATAGAAGTACCATAATGGAACACGCACCAGATTATTATTATGTTGACTCGGTTGACTGTCTGAAGACATTAGACCATAATGTATAACTATTTATCATTTACAGTTATACTTCCATGTAATAACACGATAATATGTACAAAGTAATTCAATTAGTTTCAATAATTATCAGATGAAGTTTAGTACCTAGCCTAGAGAGTTGCACGGGCACCCAATGCCCGTGCGGGCAGCTGCCCGGCCCGTGCCCGTACGGGTATGGGCGGGCCCGGGCAGGATTTTCAAAATGTTTACGGGCACGGGCAGCCACGGGTACCAAAATGCTGCCCGTGCAACTCTATATAAGAGTTGTACGGGCACCTAATGCCCGTGCGGGTAGCTGCCCGGCCCGTGCCCGTACGGGTATGGGCGGGCACGGGCATATTTGCCACGGGCACGGGCAGCCACGGGTGCCAAAATGCTACCCGTGCAACTCTCTCGACCTACTGAATGACATGCGATGGATTCTTATCAATTGTAAATATAGATGACACTGAGTGGAATAGTGATTAAAACCACCTTACTGTTTTACAGTATCAGTTTTCGTAGTTCCTACTAAAAATGTGGATTCTGTATAGATTTTCTTTTAGTGGTCTTGATAATTGATTTTTAAGGAACATAAATAAATCTTAGATATTGACATCATTTCTAGCATATCATAAGTAGATTATAATTTAGATTTTTTAGCCCATTTGACGTTTTACAGACAGTAAAGTTTAGTAAGCAGTTGGTTATGCAAACATTATATAATTACACACAATACATCCCTGTTGTGTAATTTGTGTTCTATTTATTTTTGCATAAGGCGTCTACTGTTGTCTTATTATTCAATTTATTCGGGATTGTAATAATTTCTATACTATAATAGAACAATATTAATATTATGCATAATAATATATATATTCTGTTGCTTATTAAGCTCAAAAAGGAACAAAAAAAACAAGAAGTGGTAGTATTGTTCCTGGAAATATTTTCAAGTATATAAAATAGTTATGCAGTCAACACGCAGTACAGTGAGCAATATTTTATTTCTAGGTATTGTGAATGTTTTCTTGCATATTTGTGGCAAGATTAATTGTGAAACTCTTTTGGATGAAAAAATATCTCAAATAGTCCGGGATATAATTACGTTATCTGCAGAAAAATATGATGAATTTTGTCCCGCAGTTTTTATTCCTGAGGAAGTGTCTTTTTTGGGGTCGATAAATTTTAAAATCTTTACTGCAGGACAAATCCCAGTTTCTATATTAACAAACTATTACATTCAGGAGATTCATCATAAGTCATTCTCGGAATTGGAGACCATGAAATCCACAATAATCAGAGGGTACTTAAAGTTTAATCATTTCTGTCAAATTTTCACCCTGATTCAACTTAACCAAGAAAAGGATTATTTTCCAACTGTTTTGAAAACAATAATTTCCAAAGGTGCAGATAGTTTTGGAAAGCCGCAAAGTGATCGATTTATTTTCATTGGCTACACTCCAAATATTACTTCATTTCTCAGGAGAAATCCTGTTGTTAACCAATTAAAATTGAAATTGGGAATCGGATTCTACAAGGACGATGACAGAAACATTGCACTTTTGTCAAGCATAAAAAAATCGGATAAATCACGCAATTCAGTGGCAATATTGACAAAAATCCCAACATTTTCTTATAAGTCCTTCAATCTGAGAAATGTGCATCTGATAACAGCGTCTTATATCTTAGCACCGTACATATTTTACTTAGAGGACAATAAAACTCTGAGCGGGTTTTACTACTTGGCACTTATGTCAGTGGCTGAGTACTATAATGTTACATTTGACATTAATCCGAAGCCTTTAAGCCGTCATAATATTGGATATCAGATGGAAAATGGAACATGGACAGGAACTGTTGGGGAAGTCGTCAGTGGAGAAGCAGATTTAAAAATTCTCGACGGAAAAGTGTTGGGAAAAAACAAATACATGGACCACCCTTCAGATTTGTCTTACATCAGCTTCAGATTCGCTACAGCTCATCCTGAAATCTACACAAAATGGACTGCCATTCTATATCCCTATTCCAAACTAGTTTGGTTACTTATTATTTTAAGTTTTATATTTGTCATACCAGTTCTGTATTTTATTTTAAAACATAATCGATTTAAAAGGGAGAATTTTAGTTTCGTCATTTTTCAATCTGCATTCTTAGCATTTGCTATTTCCGTTGATCAAGGAATAAAAAATGCAAAAATTACCAAAGGAATTAAATTCATTTCTGGACTGTGGATGTTTTTCGTCGTTATTACAGGAATTGTGTACAAGACAAATTTAGTTTCCTTCCTTACATTTCCCTATAAGGAAGAAATTCCTAAAACCTTCACCGATTTATATTTGAAAAGGGATTACACTTTGAACTTTCATTATTTAGGTGGTGGGGGCTACGATTTCTTCAACAAAAGTTCAAGTCCGATTTATAAAAGTCTTAAATCTCGCTTCGTATTGATGAGAAACGGAGACGACTGCGTTTCTTCAATAATTTTGAAGTCGAAAAATGTTTGCTTGGGTTGGATACTTCCAGGCACAGCTGCCAGATTGTTAACTATCAACCAACGCTTTGATCCCATTTACATTTCTAAGGAGTCGCCTAATTTTGCGGCACTTACCTTCGGTCTTCGAAAAAACTCATTGTATACCGAATCCTTTAGCAGAATTACATCCATCCTTAGAGATACTGGAAACATGGTCAACTGGGAAAAAGATATGCGCAATGAACAAAAGCTAAAAGGGAGGGAGAACCTGTTAAGAAATAAAACTGGGATCATTTTCAAAAAATTATCGTATCTTCTAAGAAAACAATCAGAAAATTCTATCAAACCACTCAGTGTTGACAATTTTGGAGGGGTTTTTATGGTATATTTCATGGCTTGTTGCTTAGCATGGTTTTCCTTAACGATGGAATTTATAATTACAAAATATAATTTTTATAAAACTCAAATACATCCTTTCCGACGAGTTCAGAGGCGCAGGCGACTTAAACCTAACTTGTTTTGACATTCTAGAGCCTTGTGCAAGACCATCAAAATTGGGGTATCTTAATTACCTCTTATAGTGTACTTTTCTTACAAGTTTATCTGCTTCAAGTGAGTGCTTGCTATGAAAACAGGCTATTGAATGCAATTTCATTTGTACTTTGATTTGATCAAAATATTTCTTATTCATATTTCATCTCTAAGTCAGTACACATTCACATTAATCAAATAATTGTAATAATTTTGAATATTTGACGATCCTTCAAAAAAGGAAAATAATATTATGGGAATTGAAGGGTAGCGCCAGCTCCTCTCTTTACAGCGTTGATGATAGTACCCAAAGGGTCGACATTGTATGAGTAGGGTGGATTGGTAAAGTTTCCGGGCTGAGTGATGACGATGGGAGATCCACCGAAATCATTATTCCGCTCTACAGCTCCGCCCTCTAGCTTACTGTCCAAATTGGTAGTGATGGGGAGTTTGACGTTGCTGAAGATATTTGACTCCACCAGAACCTGTGATATTAATAATTCAATATATTATCCAGAAATCGTGTAAAAGAGCTAATATTGATGGATGGAATAAGCTGGAATAAATTTCAATTTTAATTGCAATTAAGAAAATTTTGTTTAGGAGATTTGAATCTCACTAAATAGAATAATATCGTCCCTTAAGTAACTATTTAGCCTATATCCATTTTTCGTTTTGTGTACGGAATAGCCTATCTCAACTTGTATAAGGTGTTTAGGCTATTTGGAGATAGGCTAAATGGTTCCTTAATGGACGATATGATAATTAAACTTTGATATTACTTGCGCTCCCATTCGGCTATTAATTCCGGACGAGCCAGCATTTTCGTAGATGTTGTTGTAAATGTGTCCAGTTCCGAAGCGGATAGAAGGGAGACGTGAGTTACAATCCAGGAACCAATTGTGATGATAAGTAATTCGCAATTTGCCCGAGTCCTCAGCTGCATTGTTGTCAGAGTGTCCAATCAAACTGGCTTTGTAGTGGGTGTGGAATTTATTCCAGGAAACGGTGATGAAGTCAGCGGCGTGTTTGGCGTCCAGCAGTCCGTCGTAATAGTCTTTATCGTGATCCAGATCCGAGAAGAATTCATTGTGGTCCACCCACACATTGGTCGACTCATCGATGGACACTCCGTCGTCAGGGGCCACGGATTTTGAAATGCGCAGACCGCGGATGATGACATTCTTCTTTCGGCGGATGTAGAATCCAGAGCCAGTCACTCCCGCCGTTCCGCTGGCACCGAGAATTGACTTGTTCGACCCTACACGCACGAGCCCCGTCAGACGGATGTTACAAGTCACCTTTACAATAGTTGGATCGTCATTTGTCACTGCTGCCACTAATTCTGCTTCTGTACACACGGACACTGTTCGCCCTCCAGCTCCCCCTATAAAAACACCATAAAACATATGTTATCAACACATGGATCCCTAATTCTTATAAAATAGACCCGTATCAATTAGGTAGCATAAGCATAAGAATAAGAAATTCAAACTATAAGGATAATTTGGCTCCAGAATCGTTACTAAATTATTAAGTTTTTTGGGGCTCTCCGCGACATACTCGAAAATAAGTTAGATTACGTGCTGTTAGGTTTGAGGTTAATATTTTCTCGCTTATAAGTTACGTCCAAAATGAGGATTTTCGAGTATAATACTAGGATTGACTTCGAGGATCGAGTTCCAAACGAGGATTATCCTCGTGAAATGAGTATAATTACTAGAAGAAATCTGGGGTTGTATCACTCGAAGAAAATAATGAAAATATCTTGAGATTGGAGATGCCAACGTCATTAAAAGAGTAACCTTAGAGTTAGAGTTAGATTCTGAAAATCTTTAAACTGAAATACTATTTGTTCTGTTCAGGCACGTATCTAGAAATTTGTTTAAGGGGGGGCGGAAGCAAAAAGTATACCTAAAATAAGACATATTCGCGCGAAGCGCGAAAAATTTTTGCAATTTTAGGCCATTTTTGGGAAAAAAATTCTCTTTTTCTCAGATTTAGGGGGGCGCTGCGCCCCCCCCCCCGCCCCCTACTAAATACGTGCTTGGTTCTGTTATATTTATATGAAATGTTAATTATCTTTAAAAATAGAACCTGTTGTTCCGTCGCCCAAAGTGGCAAATCCATCCTGGGATAGACATGAGTGAAAAGCCAGAATAATTAGAGCAAAAATCCTGAGAATATTTTGGTTCAACATTTTGAGTTGTGTTCTTTGCTGAAAAATGCCCTGAAAGATTCCACCTGTCTAGAGATGTCGGTATCTATTTAGCAAATGTCAGAAGCGAAATAAAAACTTTCATTAAATAAACTGTTTTGCAATTACCGATTGGTTGGTAACAGACAACGCCAACCAGGGTTACGTCACATAGATTAGATTAAAGTTGACATTACTTGAGTGCGTAAATATAAAAGTAATTGATTGCTAATTATGTTATTATAAAACGAAGTTTGCAATAAGTACCAAAAATTGGAGGCTGGGTTGCCACTTACCATATTGACTTTGCAAGTTTTGATGAATTCGCAAAATTTTGGCATTGTTAACATAATTGTCTGACTAACACTACAATGGGACAAGCCATTTCATCAAGAGTCCTACAATGGGACAAACCATTTCATTAAGAATCCTAGTTATGTACAATGTCACATACCATTTCATCCTACAATGTGACAAGCCTCAAGCACAAAATTGTTCAGGAAACACAAAAGAAAATTTATTTTGCAAATATTTTGACGCATCATTGAATATTTGTCCAATGGCTCAAAATGACATTAGTTATAAGGCTTTAAGGCTGACTCGACGACGCGCAAAACTTTGATAACACACCCCCCGTGGAGAATAAAAATTTGTCATATTTTTTAAAACATGTACCACATATTTTCGGAGGGGGCATTGTGGCCCTTTTTCCCAAAAAGTCCCTACATTTTTCAAAATTTATTAGTTTTTGCAGTGGGAGAAATGCATGGGAGTTTGACAAACTCGTCTCGTTCTCTGTTCTATGAAAAGATTAAAAAAATCAGGAGACAATGCCCACTGCAGAATTTTGTGCCCTATTTTTTGAGGTACTACATTTTGAAATCGGTTGCCCCAAATTGGGTGTGTCAAAGTTTTGCGTCTTTCCAACACCTTTCCTCACGGTACCACTAGACTGTGCCAATATTTACTACGGGGAGGAAGGGCGCCAATTTAAAATTATGTCACATCCTACGGACTGGGTTTATTTACCATCTAGCACCCTGTAGTAAAATTACTCATTTCTGCTCGTCGCTAAGCAACCGTATCATCGAGGTAGCCTTAAGTTTTTGTTGCGCTTCGTACGCTGGCTTAAATTGCGGTGAGTTGGTGCGCTAGCCATACAATAATTACTTTATAGTGTCTTGTAGCTTCCCAGGATATTAAACTATGATTATTTATATAATTGGTTTTATATAAATACGTTATTTATTTAACTAATTACCTTGTCACGTTCAATTGGTTTGTTTTTGAGCCTAAGTACTGATTGATTGTCACTCAGTGATGACATTGAGTTGCATTTCCATAGATAAATTCACCACTGTATTTTAAGACATGCCTTCATGTTCAATTACTTTTTACTGATTATGCAAAATAATCGAAAAACTGCTTTGATTTCCGACTTTCACTCCCGAATCATTATTCGTTTCTCAATCACACTTCAGACAATTTTGTTTAAAATGGGAGATGGGAGTTTTTGCTAGAATCACGTACTCCTTATTACAGTTGCTCAATTACTTCATGTATTCTTAATTTGTTTTATTCAATTATGAGCATGTATCAAATATTTACGAGTGGTATTAAATACTTCAATGACTGGCTAAAAAGAACGAAAGGGGAACAACAAAATTATTCTCAGATATTGTTAGCCAGGAAAGAACTTGAATATTTTAACACCTTCGATTTAGATGAAAAGTGGTGGAGATATCCATATTTAGTTCTAACAAAGCTGGTGAAAGTCCCATTTCAATATAGGCTTATGGCCAGGAAATATCTAGCCTTGTTGAAATTGGGCAGATTTTTCTCCTTTTATTTTCAAGGATTTATTAAATCCCTTCTTGTCAACTCATCTTAACAAAATACAGAAAAAGTTCCCTCTCTAATGTACCTTTAGACGGTCTTTCAAATATGTAAATCACTAGCTTGTACTACTTTTTTGTACAGGGAGCGACAGATTTGCAATGCTCTTTTATTGGTAATAAAAGGCATTATGCCTATTATATCATCAATCACATTATGCAACTTAATAGCAGTATAAGTATGGGATAGTTTAGTTTTTTATACAGAATGAACTGACACTCTAGTATACTATACATTTATAAGTCAATGCCTATTACCTACCGATATTAATAGTGTCCATCTATTTAATCACGTATATAACGGCTGCCTTGAACTGTTTATAGTGTAAATGGTGTTAAATATTTACGTTGAGTATAGCAAATTCACCGGATGAATAGACCAAAATTACTTTCAGTTAGTATTGTCCTATTTATTTTGCTTAGTCTTAAACCATAATTATAGAATGTTTAATACTATAAGTGAAGGAGCTCTCCAGTAAAATATGACATCAAGATTTATTAAGCTTTCATCAGCAATGCTCGGTTTTCTTCCAATACTTCTGCAAAACAAATATTCCAAATAAATGTACTATCTCTTGCATGATTTTTTATCGTTCAGACTGACACCTAAATCTTCAACAATAAAGCACAGTTACAAGGTACCTTTTACACCAGCATAATCATTGAAAACTTGAATAAATTTGGAGAAAAGCTTTTCTTTGGTTTCTGATTTTATAATCCACTCTTGAAGACATGCCAAGACATCCAATTTCATAGGCAGGTGTTGGTCAATCCCATTGAGTATTTCTAATGGAAGCCAACACTGTTTTATTTCATCCCAATGCTTTTGAGAAAGCTTTGAGCACAGGATGTCTGCAATTCCTTTTTTGTGAGCTTCAGTCACGACAAAATCTATAAATCCCCATAATATAAGTATATTCACACACAATTGGTATAATTTATGCTTCATCGCGGTACAGTTAGACATAAAATTATTACCCATTCATCTGATGTTACCAAATATCGGGTTTCTTCAAATAACATTGCTCAATAAATAGATACTTCTATTTCTTTATTATTTACTTACCTAGTCCCCCATTATCTTTTGCGGGTTTCTGAAGATTATCCTCCCTGATCATCGGTTTTGAACATCCTTCTGGAGGACTTATTTTTGGTAGTACTGAAATTCCAGCGTTAATTTAACATTTTAATTATACTCTCCAGTAAGTATAACAAAGAATGTGAAATTTCAAACTTACCATTAGAGTTCCAAAACTTCTCAAGAAGATCAGGGACAACTGTTGCATTCGTTGTCTTCAAATAGCTTTTTCTTATTTCTGGGATGGCATTGAATCCTTTACTTTTAAAGCAAGCTACCATTCGCATAACTTTTTCTGCATGAGTCTCTCCAGCATACTATTATTAATTTACAAATTATACACGTCAATTTAAACTAATAGTATACATACACATAATATTATGTTTATATGTCAGTGTCTGCAGACACATTTAGATCTTACGAACAAAAAACTGAACATATATAGCATACACGTCAAAAGTTAAAATTGTTGATAGATATGTCGCGTAATTTGTAAGTATCGACATAATAAGTACTAGTATTATAATGCAAAAGCGATCATTTTCAGATTTCTTACTATTCTGTCATATTCTTCTCCACCGATGACCTTGTTGGCCTGTAGTTGTAGACATAAATTCAAAAAATCTCCAGTATAGGTTTTAAATAAATTACTTTTTGTTGCCAACAGTTCGTTAAATTCATCGGTCGTTTCTTCAAATTGAGGATGATCTGGATGCATTATCCTGCAAGATTTTCGATTACATTTTAGGATTACGTTACTTAAATTTATTTTATTATAATATTACATTATTATGTAGTTTTTTGTAATAAATACTTACAATTTGGGAATTTCTGCAGCCATTTTCCTTGAGTTTTAGCACTTTTCCTTCTCCCAATTATAATTATTTATAATGCTACGATGTACAGTTCTAAAGAGTCTACTCAGTCTACCAAATTACTACACACTGGATATTTTGTATAGCCTGATTAGATAGGAAATTTAGAATGCATAACGTTAAAGAATTTATTACGCTGGGTATTAAGTATATCATCACGTGAAAATGTTTAGTATAATTATTTAGTTTTCGGGGCTCATGAGCAACTTATCAGCAGAAGTGAATTAATCGCTTGCTTTGCTATAACAGAATAATATATGAATATAGTAAATATCTGAATCAGGGGCATTCTATAAATTTGTAAGCTATAGTTCATACTAATCATGTATGTAATGCCATGCCAATTTATAGTGTTAAAGTATATTTATTCTATTATCGTTTAAAATATTACACTACTGTACTTGCGGTTATCCTGACCAACTGACCATTGTAGTAAGCCTTAATAGTGGATATGTAAATTGATGCCTCTATATTGTGTAATTGTATAAGCTCACTGGATAAACATCCGTTATGATAGAAATCGAAACATTATTTCATGTCATTTTTTACATAATGTTGAACTTTAATATTTCTAATGTATTAGTAAGGTCATAATTTGTTACAAAGACCAAAGGTGGCCAAAGACTACATTATTAATTAGTTTGCTATTTTCTTTCTACTTGGACGAACTCTGAAATGATATTAACAATACAAGATGATGTTTAAGATAGTTTTCCGGTATACGGTTCTCGCAAGATAATAATCCTGCAAAATTGTATTATACCAGCTAGCTGAACTAGATATTTATATAATGGATATGGATTTCAAGTTTTCTTATTATCTGAAATTTCATTTGCGGGATTACCTTTCAATGTTAAACTCTCAGCCTGATCTTCAGATGCTTTGTCTCCATTCTTATCTTCCAACTTTACTCTTTGCGCATCTTCTGTTGTTTTACTTTCGGGAGCATCTTCGGATGTTTTACTCTCGGGGTCATCTTCGGATATTTTACTTTCGGGATGATCTTCGGATGTTTTACTCTCGCGATTATCTTCTGATGTTTTACTATCGGGTTCATCTTCTAAAGTTTTACTTCCAGAGTTATCATCGAAAGCGTTATCTCTAGTATAACTGGTGTCCAAAATTGTACTTTCAGTTTGGTTGACATCAATAACATTTTCAGCAACGGTGATATCCAAATCTGTATCCAAAAGTGGATTTTTTGGTGCATGTTCATCTGAAACCATGCCCGTTTGCTTATCATCTGATGTAATAGTTGTTTCAAGGTAAACATCTGTACTACTGTAAGCAATCATCGTTTCTGAATTTTTGTCATCTGAAACTATATTTTCCGTATCATCTGAAGTGGCAATCGTTTCTGTGTGAATATTGCTGTCCAGAGTAGTCATATCAGGATTTTCATCATCTGAGGTTTCACCTTCAGGGTGTTCAACCACTGAGGCTTTTTCAAGGACTTCGCCAAAACTTGGTATTGTAATTTCAGGGTCTTCATCACTCAAAACTGGGTTACCAGGGCGCTTATCATATGAAAATTGCGTGTTGTAGACCAATTTAGGACTCTTAGATTTCTTATAATCCACATAAGCATTCCCCACACTCTTAGTATCCAAATCCCCGTTTTCTCCTTTTATGTACTCCCAAATTGTAGCACTTGATTTAGAATCCAAAGAGGTATGTTTAGTGGTCATTTCCTCCTCAAGAGAATTTTGATGATTGTGAAGGTTTGTGTATTGAACTTGGTTTTCATCGACAGTTGTATTTCCAACTTGATGAACGTCTAAAACTGCAATTTGATTTCCATCAGAACTAACATCATTGTTTTGCATCGTTTCTTGTTCACCAGAGTCAATTTTCCTTTGAAAGCTGCTAGTTAAATTAGGGCTAGTATTTTCTGTTGATATTTCATGGACCTCTACATCCACTCGAGTTTCGTCTTTTCGGGCAATAAGAATTGTATTGGCTCCTACCCTGGCAATTAACGCTTTTCGTTTATTCTGTTCAAAATGAGTCCACGCTTCATTGAGAATGGTATTTCTCAATCCATCATTATTGACTTTTCCCTCTGTTTGCATGGTTTCGTTGTCCAAGTGTTCAGGAACTGTAGCTGTGAAGATGAACGTTACATCTTTGTGAGGGGCAACATCATTGTCGCAATAGTTGTGCAAGTTGGTGAAGACATTTTCATTTTTTATTTTGTCAACGTTTTCAATCAAGACGACTTTTGATGTTTTCTCGGAAAAGGCTTTTTCAATCAAATCGAAATTCTCCATGACTGCTTCGTCAGTAACAAAGTCTAGATAACTTTTCTTGATTAAAATTAGACCGTCTGGTTGATAAAGTTTATTGCATGTTTCTGCTATTTCGTGAACAAGTTTGTCACACGCGTCTTCATCTTGGTAGAGTCCTTGTTTGTTTGGTTTTAGGAATAGAAACACAGCCGGTCGTTTTGCACCTCCCAATAATGTTGATGTAAGGGAAGCAACGATTTTTAAATTATCATCGTCATTTATTTTTGGACTTTCCTTGCTAATATTTCTTAAGGCAATGTCTACTTCGTTAGCTTTTTCATTTCTATATCTTCTTACTGTTTTCCCTACCGCATCTTCATTTTTCCGCTTTTTCTTACGCATGTAATAACAGTAACCGTACTGATTACCAGAGTAACAGTTTCCAAAGAACATTAGTAAAAGAACTCCTACTGAAAATAATGAAACGGGTCGGCTACCGTCTTGATTAATACCCATTGCGACTCACTAAAATCAATAATGTAAACAGTATTAATTAACAATGTCAATAACAACTTTATAAAACATGCATTTAAAAAGAATTTTTGAAATTGTGTTGAAATATAATACTTACCTTATCTTTAAAACACCTTATGTAGAAATTAAAACAATATTTTACCCCAATTAACCACAAACTACGTATTACTTTTAAAATAACCTCTGCTTAAATGGTTGATTGATAGGACACTGTATATAATTAGAATCAGATCATGATTCACTTCATTTACACTTCATGTCTCTGCTATCTTAAATGGCCTTCAATACGTAAATCATGTCATTGCAAAACCGATTAGGGCCACATACAGCAAACCATTAATATCATTGCGAATTGAATTGAGGTACAGTACAGATACACTCTCCTCTTTTGTGTATCTGTACCCGTGAAAATTTTGGTTGGATGCATATCACATATCTCTGGTAATTACATTTGATACTTGAATTTAGGTGTATATACCTACTAAATTAAATAGAGTAAATAATATAGGAACTATAATATGATTATTTGAACAGAGGAGAAAAATATGAAGGGGTTTAACATATAGCTGACATAGATCAACCAATAATGGTCCGTGCATTATTGGCTGCCTTATGATAAATATCTTTTAAGCAAAAATTAATATTTCCAGAAGTTCGCTTCTGTGGTATTTTTTCAATATTTGTATTTACAAGAACTGGTTATTAACACACAGTGTACAAAATACCATTTACCACTTACCAGTGGTAAGTGGTTTTTAATGGTATTTAACGTTAAATACCATTAACTAAAAAGTTGTGGTAAGTGGTATAAATGGTAAAAAATAGTTGCATTTAAATTTCGTGTTTGAATTTTGAATAAATTTCGGTGCCAAAGTTTGAAACAGCTTAGCAGTTGATCATTGTTGTCACAAATTGATAATTGTTCATCAATTAGAGTAGGATTCAACCAAAGGGGGTGTTAACAACCCTTGCTGATTGAGAAAATAGTTACAATTAAATTAGCATCATTTTTAAATGGGCGATACAAATAAATTTTTCTTTCTTCATTTTATTATAGCTTTTGGTGTGCAATCAAATCAAAATGATTAATTTAATTGATTAAGGGGTTAATTGGAAATATTTCATAGAAAATAAAGTTTTAAAACTTATATTTTAGGAAGCCTAGTATATCTGTACTCAACTGTCTAATCAATGGCTAAAATTTACCATTTTTACCATTAAATGCATTTTTACCATTAAGTGCATTTTTACCACTGTTATGGTAAAAAAGGCTAAAAAGTGGTAAATTTTGTACACTGTTAACACAAAGTATGCGTGGTTATATTTTAGTTCTTCTAATGTGACAGTTTATCACCATTGTGGAATTATCACATTTAATAGCTGTTATTTTCTTGATTACTAATCTTTTAGATTCCATGTTTCCGTTTGACATTTCTATCATAATGTGTGGGACATCGGTTCCTGTACAACTCATGAAAATATCTTCTTTCCAAACTCCCTATTCTTTGTTAAAAACTCCAGACAGCTATAAAACCTCAATTTTTATAATATGACCAACTATTGCATTACTATTTGCAAATTGCATAGCCTGAAGCTTATAATAACTGATACAGGAGCACAGTTGTGTGTTTATTTACATTTTGTATTATAAAAGTAACAGTGTTTAATAATTTAGTTGATAATTACATTCAAAATTGTTCAAAATTGGGAAATATTCACAATATTTGAAATGCAATTGATTTTTTGTTACTACAAATTAATATTAACGAGCTCTGACCTCTTCAGTTACAGATTTATTCGAAGTTTTAAATAATTCTTCTGCAGTGTGCTTCCAATCAACTTTGTAATTTGTACGTACAGAATCTTCAGTGTCTATTCGTAGGAAGCGTGGATTTTCTGCTGAATATCTGGGCCAAAAGTTATCCTTGTTTTCTCCATTAGGATTTCTAAAAATTTCAAAATTCCCTTAACCTTCTATTGATAATACTAAAAAATAACAAATCAATGGCCGCAAAGTAAACTTACCCATAATAAGCAAAGTTGACCCAATAATCCACAAGACGATTACTTATTTGTCGTTCCTTTGATGACCAGAGGGGTAGAAATTGAAACAGATAGAGTAAATCATCAGCATGAGCGACTCCTAGGATTATTAAACCATCTTTACAAATATTCATTATAGAAATTAAAATATTGTCATTAAAATATTTGTCCTACCCATGGGAAACGATCCAGAGAAATTCAGCAATCCAAAAAAAGATGCGTATCCATTGTAGGCAAAAGAATACCAATAGCAATCCGCCTGAAGTTCTGCATGCAGTTCAACGTTACGATAACTCATCGCTTTGAAGAAAAATACACTGAAGATCTGCAAAATTAAATTAAATTTAGATTTAATCAGAGTAAATTCTTTTTAAAAATTAATTGTTACAATTGTAGGGTCATTTTAATGTAGTAATTGTATTCAAATAGGCAATAGTTAAAATTGGAGATTCTTAAACATAGTAAGGGTTGAAGTAAGACAGTGGTTGGACATTTTATAATTCGTGCCGTGAAATACACAGAGCATACCAGGGCCCACTTTCGAGGGACCTAACTTAACCCCAAAGTAGTTTACCCGAAGTCCAACACATGTAATGTGCCTATGTCGGGTGCCTTCCAAAGTTACGCGACATAGGCACATTGCGTGTGATGGACTTCGGGTAAACTGCTTTGGAGTACATTATCGAAAACATTAATTAGGTATTTGTGCAACCCCTGCCTTACTTCAACCCATAATAAGGTATAATATTTTTAATTGGCATATCTGCAATACTCACATCAATAAGTCCAGGCCATTTGTCATCAATCTTATTAGATCGCATAGCCTCTCCCATGTATGTTTCTTCAATAGCATCCACAATCGCAATACTATCACCTTTAACCCCTGTAAGACCATTCCAATAAAATCGAGAATTATTTTATGCGTCTAAAGTATTATAAATTAGTACTTGTCAAGATTTTTGGCAACAGTTACTCGTTTGCAAAAAATTTTTATTAATGGATTTTATTTATCAATCAACGAGTTCTTTAAAAAAAACAGTAATTACCATTTATATAGCAATTCAATATGCTAAATAATACTAATTTGCCTATCTTATCGAAGTACTTTGTGTAATAATCGTGAAGTTTCAATCATTCTTAAAATGACATGTTCTTTGACAAATAAAAAATGTTGTTTTACGATTTAAATAAAAGGATAATTATATATGCATTTAGATTTGAAACTTACCTAAAATATTAAGGATATCATGCATTAAATGTTTCTGAATGTAGCCAGGCATCTGTAAAAGACCGTTTGGAGTCAAAAAATCCTCTTCAGCTTTTTTCAAAACAAAAGAACCATCGTGTCTAGTTGCTCCCATCATAAGTGGAATATTCTTCTGTTTTCCACTTAAAAATACTCGAATTGGAAGTTCAGGTACAATTTTTTGGATGCTCAAATTTTCGCTTTGAACTGAGGGACTTGATGCCCCGAATCCAAGATCGCCGCCTAAACGATCGTCTTTCTATAAAAATTGAAATTAGAAAATTACTTTTTTTGTTCAGAATTTAATTCAAATTTATTATTTATTCCATTTACCGTGTAGAGATTAAGAGCACTGACAAGACGATCTGTAGATGTTTCCTGCATACATTTTGTGATGGCGTGCAAATCTGGTACTTCATTTGGGATTTTCTTGTAGCATCCTGCATTACGTGCAACAAGTAAGGATTCAGGAAGAGGATCCGTCGCGGTTGCCCAATTTTGGAAAGCGGTACCACTGGCTGCAATTGCTCGGTGAAATAATCCATCTCCTAATGGACTGGCTACCAAATGCGTTACCAATGCTGCCCCTGCACTTTGACCACTGATTGTTACCCTGGTAGGGTCACCTCCAAAATATGAAATGTACTTTTGAACCCATTGCAAGGCAGTTATACAGTCATATAGCGCTGCATTTCCTGGAGCCTCGTCGATTCCCAAATTAAAAAATCCTGTAATAAAAATACGAAAATTGTCAAGATTTTTTCAATCAATTATAAAATTCAGCTGAAGTAAGGCTGAGGGAAAATTTTAAAAATCGCACCATTAAATACACAGGACATACTAGGACTCGCTCCCGAGGGACCTAACCTAACATAATTAAATTAATAACATTGATAGGTTAGGATTTTCCCTCTGCCGTACTAGATCATAAAATTCGGTTGAAGTAAGGCAGTAGTTACACAAGTTCGGATTTGCCCTCTGCCTTACTGGAGCCTAAAATTTCGACTGAAGTAAGGCAGGAGTTACACAAGTTCGGATTTATCTCTGCCTTACTCGAGCCTAAAATTCGGTTGAAGCAAGGCAGTAGTTATACACAAATACCTACAATGCATTATTTTAATTAGTTTAGATTAGGACCCTCGAAAGCGGGTCCTGGCATGCCTTTATTTCATGGCGCGATTTTTAAAATGTGTAACCTCTGTCTTACGTCAACCTAAAATTCTGTTTTAATAAAACATGATAGTTTAGCTACATACCTAAAACGCCAAGGCGGTAATTAAAAGTGACAAGAATAACATCTCTATCTAAAAGCCTGACACCATTAAAGAGGGAGCCCCAAACACCAGTAAAAGATCCGCCGTGGATGAATACAATGACGGGTAGAAGTTTCGCGTTATCAGACTTGGACAACTAAAAAACATTCAAAATATTCATTCCATGCATTTAATGTGTTAAAATTAAATGCAAAATCTATTTTGAACATTATTTTTAAAAACTTACAATTGGTTTATTCACATTAATCACCAAACAATTTTCTTTCCCCATTGAACTTCGTGCTGATTTAATTGTTTCTGACGAAGTGCCGTTGGTAAGCTCTTCTTCTGATTCACTTCTGGACATCTTCTCCAAGTTTTTCATCGTAGTGTTGTCGATTGCAGCGAGAAAAGGGCCGAGTGAATCTTCCAATGGTTCTCGCAAGAGTATATTGCTTTGCGGACATAATTTAAGTAGTTCATTTGCCATGAATGTCCCGTTATTTTTTGTCAACGGCCCTGTCTTCAATTTAGAAGGCTGGAAAACAAAATTAATAAAAATCTCGTCTTAAATTGTCAATTGTTAATTTTTTTACTATGTACCTTAAATCTATTTAATTTGGTTGTGGGTTGTGCATAAGGAATCCCAGAGAAGACTACAAAATTCCTTGAATTTGTAGCCGTTGTTTGCTGAAAACCTTTAATTTTCCCCAAATCATCTGCTTCAACAACTAAATTATCACAAAGTACCCCATTTCCAAAGTTTAGAAATAATAAAAGAAACGACAACAGCCTGTTAGACAACATAATGAATTGTTACTGCTAAAGATTTGTCTCAAATTAAAAATCGTATGCAAATGAAAAGTAAATTTATATGATTTTCCGAAATAAAATGGTTGAGAGTAAAAATAATTGCCAGGACAAGTGCAGCCCAGAACATCACTCAGACAAATAAACATTCCAAAAATGTTTTAAGACTTATTAAAGCTAAGTTCTGAGAACATTTCTAAGGTATTAAAGGGAAGATAAAAAATAGATCCTACTACATGCAGCTCTGCGATATGTGGAATGGTATTAAGATATTTTATTGTTACTCTAGCTCTGTAAGCTTTTCTTTTGAGAACCGCAAAGGCTTAAGAATTCCTTTGTTGGAGCTCAAATATCAAATACTAAGAATTTCGATTTCCAACCTTACAGTACGTATATCGAACTTATACTTACATCTTGTATACAAATTTATTTATAATTTTTTGTGCGCGTTGTACACTACTATATGATTTATAATAATAGTTAGAAGCTATGTATAAGTAGAAATTGACCCTTAATTGTCACTTGAAAGCAACTGATTGTATAGTGAATATTATTTTTGGAAAGCAATAAAAAGCTACATTGATGAATGTATATTTAGTGGATACATATAGGCACTATCTATCATTATTTTTCAACAAAAAATATTTATTTGTATAATATGACCATTTTTTATATTTAAGTTCGTTATTATATAACTCTATTATAGGGACAATTTGAACCAATAAAGATTTTCGAAGAATCGACAAAACTAAGAGTATATTTAATAGAAAGTTTTTATTACAACCTTTGGTCTTGGACAAAACCTAGCACAATGTTCTAGAAAAATGTTGAAATATGTAAATTTCCCCAAATTCATCAACATTGAAGAAGAATTGTCTTGGAAAATAAAATGTTTATGAATGAGACACGAGGGATTGAAATGTGCGTAATAATTAAAATATTGTACAGAAGTTGCAAATTTTTGAAAATAATAAATATAAAAATGATTTAATTTTTTAATGTAAATTTTATTGAATAGTAAAGAAACAAATTTGTGATGATTGTAGTTCCAGATTATAACCATAGTAACCAATAACTATGCCATACTTCATATAATGTCCAAAGCCTCCTTTCTGGGACTTCGGCTGTAGCCAAAAATCTATGTACAATTTTGAATATTGCATGCATTGTTCTCAATGCAGAGATCACAAATCGTTTTGTAAGGGAGTTTCTCAAAAACGACTGATTTTTTGTCTCCATTATATTCATAAGCAGTGATAGACAAAGTGCGGACATCAGCAATGGAATGAGACCGGGAGAGAAGAACCGTGAAAGAAGATGCTTCAGATCCCAGAGAATCATAATAGACAATTAGTTTGACATTTCCCTTCCTCGTCTCCACTTCGACCATTTTAACATTCTCGGCCTTCTTGACCTCCTCCACGTTTTCGTCGAATATAGTGTAAGTTGGGGGCAGTTTAATTTCAATGACAGCCATGGAGGTCTTGGCGGTATAAGTTGCCTTGGTAGATACGGTTAACAGCACAGATTCTCCTTTATCGTCTGTTTTCACCTGCATCAAAGTAAAACTTAATTGATTACCAATATTATAAAAATTTGAAGTGCAAATAATGGTACTAACTGTCTAATCTATTATAAAAATTGTAAAACCAATAATTTATGCTATAAATTTGATTTAAGTTGATGTGCATTATTTTGATGTTTAGAAAAGTCTATGCAACAGATAAAACCCTTTGTCTAAACTTCTAAATTACCGAGAAATGTTGCAAACGTAAAACATTAATGTATATAAATAGAATTACCTTGGCCTTAATAATAAATGGTTGCATATTAATATTTCCATCTGTAGAATGATCGTAGTCATCCCCTCCTACGTAATAACTGGATGAGACTTGCACCAGCGCAGTTCCATTGCCAGAGGCCATGACGTTGATTTTCGTGCTGTTTACGTCAGCCAGAATAATTTCGTGTAAGCCTTGATTGTCCTCGTCAATGGAAAACGATTTTAAATGCCCATCGGTTTTAATTGACACCGTCAGATTGGTGCCAAATGGAGAAAATGTTTTCTCAGCATACTTGGCCAACGCCATTAGACCAACAACAGTGTCTTGTGTGGATTTGAATCCTCCGTTGCTATTTCTTTGTAACATGAGCCATTTAATTATGGGGAATCCATCGCTGAATTGATTTCTACTTAAATATGTCAATAATGCATAAGATGTCATTTCAATTGACAATGGAGTGGCATAATTGGTTGTTAAATCATCCGATTTTTGCCAATACAAAAGTCCGGGACTTTGTATGGAGAGTTTATTCATCAATTCGTAAAATATATCACTAGACTTGTGATTTGCAATTTGAAGAGCGTAGGCACTTAATATGACTGAAAATGGATCGTCGGTCTTATTTGAGCTAGAAATAAAGTCTAGACTTTTCTGAATAGCCGAAGTTAAGGTTGAATTCTTCAAGTTGTTGGATTGCAAAACTTGCTGTAAAGCCACAGAAACATAAGCAGTGATGGGAACTCCTTTAGAACCCGATCCACCCTGTATTGATAGTTGGAAAATTCTCCCAGTTTCAATAAACTCTCCCGTTTCCGAATTCTGAGTAGAAACCAAAAATTTTAGACCTTTTTCGAAGATCTTATCGTCAATATTGATAAAGTCCCGAGCCCATGCAAAAGACTTGAGGACAAAAGCCGTCAGCCAAGTAGAGCCAATTCTATCGCTATGGAATCCAAATGCAGAAAAAGATCCGTCAGGATGTCTAAACTTTAACTGTTGCATGTATCCGATTTCCAAATATTTGAGCAATTTATTTTCCATATGGGTTGTCAGCATTCCTCTGGCTTTTAAATAGCGAAGAATGACGACATCTGGGACAAATTTTAACATATTCTGTTCTCCACATCCAGTTGGCAAGTGGATCAAATTGTCCAAATTTTCAGCAGAAATTCCCATCAGGTCGCCAACTACGTTGATTTTTATTCGATCAGCTCCTCGAACTCTTCTCGTTGGAAAGGAAATGGCGATATCTTCACTCATGTTTTCATTATTGCGCAGGTTAGCGAGAATATTTTTTGTTTCACTTTTCTTAACTCCATCTGGAATAACTAATAATTGTCTGGATAACGCGTCAGAGAATGAGGGCATTGAGTCACTATTAGAAGTAGTATTAACATTCAGGGTGATGTTTCCAAATATTTTTGGAACGATAACAAAATTTATCGCAGCGACCTTGTTTGCCGATACGGTTAATGTTTTACTTAGTTGGTCTTGATGTTGGTCAATAAATTGATATTCTCTTTTCTTATTGTCCAATGTGACATTCGCAAGGATATCCACGTTCAAGTAATTATGGACTAATACTTGTAAAGAAAATGCTTTTTCTTTAATTACCGAGTAAGGCAGATTCAGACTAGTAAAAAATGGCTGAAATGTTGTAACCGTTTGGGGAGATTCCATAACTGAAAGTCCTGCATCAGAATTCAGTGCAAATGCTGTTATAGCCCACGAGGTCATTGTGTCTGGCAACGTCGTTTTAAAAGTCGTAAGTGAATTATTAACAACAGTCTGGATTTCTGTCCAAATCCAAGTTTCTGGAAAATGTTTTCGAACTCTCGGTTTTAATGGCACTATCGTTTCTACGGGAGGTTTCCATATACGGGGAGAACTTGATAATCTATTATTAATTATAGAAGTACCTGATGTTTTTATAGCTCCCCCTCCATACCTCCTCGGTGTACCTTGACTTCGAGCATGCATATAAGAATTGATAAATCTGACCTTCTTTGGGCACATTGGGCATAAATTAGGTGGGGTTGAATCAGACGGGTTTCCCGAACTGCTTAACTCTTCCTCAATATTAAAACTGTACGTTAGAAAGACAAGATCACAACTTTTTATATGATGGATTGGATTATGAAACGTGTTTGCACTATTTGATTTTTTATTTTTTGAAAAACTTTTACCAGAGCATGAATCTCCTTCTAAACTCTTTTGGGTAATATCGTTGTCTTTGTTCGATAGCAATAATATGGATTCGTCAACTGCTCTTATGGCCATTATGGTGGGTGTTGTTGAAGTATTTGTTAAGAAATGGAGCACAATTTCTTCTCCAGGCTTATACTCCATCTGGGATTTTTGTAATTCGAGAGTTTGTGCACACGAATTTTGTGTAATGTACAAATTCATATGATAAAAAATTAATTCCTTTCCATAGGGAGTTTCTTCAAAGAAAAATGCACATAGCTCAATTTGATCGTCTTCAAAGTCGGATTCGGGGATGTTCAAATAGATTAGCATACGAGAACTAGGATCATTATTTCGAAGAGTAGTCATGCCTTGGTGTAAAAATAGCTTACCTCTTCTTAAGAAATAATTTAACGAAATGTTTTGCATCTGACTATTTGTACGTATTTGAATTTCGACATTCTCACCTGGATTTACAAACTTTGCCAATGAAGATAATTTCATTTCAATGCCAGATTGGGTATCCGAGTATCCAATTGGGGTCTTTATATTTATATCAAATTGCTGATTTTTGTAATGGACCTTTAATGAGAGACTTTTCATGTCTTTGGTTACATTGTATTTGACTCTTATTGTTCCATTTGTGGAGAGCGGGCGTTCATATTTTGGAAGCTGGTCATTTTCTGCAATTATAACAACTGCATCCGGTCGGGGGTCGTAGACAGGCTTATCATCTCTAGTCATTATTGTAAACTTGACTGTGATAGGCATCCACGGTATTTGTGTGCTTTCACTTTGAAGATTGAGTTTGTATTTCTCTCGGAATAAGTTAATCATGGATTCGTCCGAATGCGTGATGTTTGTCACATTTTCTGTTACATTAACCGAAAATGCAAATTCTTCCATAGAATGCCCAGCAGTTATATTTGTTTCCTTAAAATCAAAGTCAACAGTACCAATTCCATTGACAATTTCGACTGATTTAATTATGTCTGTTATCCACTCTCTGACCCTTTGTCGCCAGCTGTTCCACTTAAACACCCGTAATTTCCTTAAGGAAATTGTGGCGTTTCCATCAACGCCTTTACCATATGTGTAAAATGCCCGGATTTCAACAGTTACATTTGATTCTTCGTTTGTCACGTAACTGGCGTGATTTAAATTTACCCGAAACTTCGGGAGTGTGTATTTGTCAATTTTAAAATGTGCAGTCTTAGTCTTCCCTTGAGCAGTTACTTTCAGTTTCCACTCTCCAAGATTTGGCTCTTCCGACAAAGTTAAATTACTAGAGAAGATCCCATTTGTTACTGGAATATTCTTCCATCGTTTAATTGTATTCTTTTCCGAATCTGAAATTTCTACGGTGATGTTACTTTGTGGGAGAACTTTCAATTTGTTGTTCAGCACAAGAACTCGAAATCTGACTACATCTTTAGGTTTATACACAGGCTTGTCGGTTTGTATAAGAATTTTTGTTGTTGCTTTCACCGGTTTATTTTGTGATTGTTGAATACGTGAAAACTCAGGACCGTATTCGCCAGATGGGGAATGAAAACTTGAATTAAACTTTAAATAGCATGGTTCATGTGAACCTGGAAGCGCTCCAACTGGAATTGTTATATTTTGGACAGTTCCAATTTTGAGTTTAAGTGGCTCGCTCACAAATACCTGATAGCCACAGTCGATGTAAAATGTAAAGTCAGGAATATTATTACCAAACTTATAGCTCCCATTGTATTCGGAAAAAACAAGAACTTCATGGAGTTCCATTGAACGAATTCTCACGGTACTGAATATACTCAAATAAACTGCTGGAGCATTTTCAACTAATTGAGTACAAGAGTCATTGCATATTGGCTGAGCTGGTTGGTCCATTATGTAATTGTGATTATAGTTTCTCTCACTTGAAGTGTAAACTCCACAGAAAAACGAAATTATAATAAAAAATCTTCTGGAAAGTTTTTCCATTTCTAAGCTGGTGGAATTAAATTCATGGATCGATATTTTTAATATATTGGGTACAAACATGTACACTACCTTCCTATCATCCTTGCTTTCTTATATCTGTTTGAATAATAGTTACTGACTCTGTCTTTCACAAATTGACAAAGAGAGTTATTTTTATAGTTCATATATTTCTCTATTAGAAATTGCAACGTTTCTTGTAATTTAACACTAAAATGTTTATAAAGATACTAAAACAATAAACGGAACTTGTTGGTAAGTATACTTGTAATAAGAAGAAACGGTTTGACGTCGTTTCAATGGCACCACGACGACAGCATAAACTGAAATAAACTGTGATCAACGAGATTCACGGACGAAAACATCAATGAAATGAATTACAGAGCATCCTTGAGTATCAATTAAGAAATGAAATGATGCAATACCCAAATTAATACATCTTGGTGGTGATAACATTCAATCGCAGGGCCGTGACGAAAATAATTTATGGAGGGGCAAAACTGTATAATTTTTTGCTTCTGATTCCGTCTCTATTTCTAAACAAAAGCTTTTTATACTCCTTATTTTAAAAACCCAGCCACGTTGGCTTGGCGGAGTACTCAGTCGTTTGACTAATCAATGTGTGCTTCCACTGCCAGTTCGGTTCTTTGGCTGGGTGAAATGGCCGAGGGCTGTTTAAAGGCGAGTGTTTGAGTTGTTAATGTGGAGTTAAGACAAAGGTTAAGCACGAATCCGCAATTACAGGGGCCATCGCATGGATACCTCGTCTCGACTACGACAGTAGCTTGGATAACCTGTCTTTGTTGGCCTAGTAGACTTCCGATAACAGTCCCACAACAGTGAATCGTAAATGACAGCCTTGGGCTTCTCGGGTATTAATTAACAACAATACCAGTATTGAGGGAGTTGGCAATAGGCCAGTAATGAGGCCTGCGCCCTGTACTATTACTTTGTAGTGAGGCAGTACACCCCATATAACATACATACATACTCCTTATCTTTGGTTGATGTATGCATCCTGGCTCTGAATACATTATTTTTCACATGAAGCTGTAATAACTCTAGAAACCTAAATTAAGAAATTTTTCTCATGAAAAAAACATTAATTTACTTAGTTCATGAATATGACATCCTTGCTTATACTTGTCGACAACTCAAAAATAATACTGATCGCAAATATTTAACGTGACAAGTGCGACAATAATACCCCAAGACTCTAATTTTCTGATACAGAAATTTCATAATGTGAAACTGCAAACCATTTAGAAAATAAACGAACCAAATGAAACTGAAAGTTAAATAAAACGTTTGTATATTTGGTGCACTTGCACTTGCATAATACTTGCTGTGTTTAAAGCGAGCAATTAACTTGATAATAAAATCGCCTTGGAATAATTTGTTATGATCCAGATCACGTGATTGCTTGTAGTGGTTAGCAAACATTATACAGGGTTAATTGTTTGAAAGGCAATTCCAATTCCTACCACAATGTACTACGTAAATAAGTAGGGGCACTGAACTTTTTAACACTTCAATTTTATTTGCAATAACTTCATCATGTACTTTGAAGACTAACAGGGAAGTGAAATAAATCATTAATAATCTGTGATTAGAAAAGTTAATTTGAAATATAGATATAATAACTTAAAGATAATAATACTACTATTTAGTACTATATTATTTCCCAACTATTTTAATTTAACTTTATGTAATTCAATTAACTAATTTAAAGTTAAATTAGTAATACAAAAGTAACCAGAACATTCATTATACGCTAGCCTCAACTTTCAGGTTGTGACCACAAATTATGAAACATAATTTACATTTCCAATATTCCAAATATATTATGGATGTTCATCTTTCCTCGTTTTATAAAAGCAATTGGTTGATTGTTTGATTGATCGAATTTATTTAACTAACGAGCATTTTTAACCATTATTTTTGTAGTAATGGTTATCTCCAGAATGTTAACAATTTCTGATTTCTATTGATTGTGACTTTAACTCGCGAAATGTTTTTTAATTTAAAAAATGCATAGCTTGGTGGATTATGGCATTGAAAAATAGTTTACGTTATTCTGACATTATAGTCTGGTTTTTCATTTTAAATTCTTCATTTTTTTGTTGTAAAATATATTGGATTTGGGATAACATTATATTTTTATGTTATTTATGTGTTACAATTTTTGTGAAGAAGATTTAGTATCAAAGTGACAAATCACTTGTAAAATGTTTTGATGTAGGGGCTAATAGTAAAATTATCCTGACAAATAAATAAATAATAATAATGAACATATAGTAATAGTATATTTAGCAAATCTAAAGAAAAGCTATCTGCATGATAAACCAGAGTTCTCTCACTCTCGAGATCCAGGTTACAGACAATAGTTTCTTATATCTAATTATCAGGGAATCAGCTTATCTTGAAAAATAGTAATTATTTTTATTGAGTCTATTTCAGCTGCCTGAATTCTACAAGTACCTCATCCAAACATTATAGTCCACCCTGTAAAAAAAGTAATTGAAAGGACAATTTTTAAAAGATCAAATAATAAATGAAATAATTAGTTAGTTTTGTTAAAAATGATTACATGGGCAACCGCGGCAGGAAGAACACCACCGGAGACTGCATTTAGTTTCTGAAATTTTGGAAGACATTGCCTGAGTGGTGGATGCCATAATGATGGTTGTAGTGGCTTTTGTGGTAGTACTAGTAGTAGCCTTTGTGGTACCTTTAGAAGTAGTAGCCTTTGTGGTAGTACTAGTAGTAGCCTCTGTGGTACCTTCAGTAGTAGTAGAACCTTTAGTAGTAGTATTACCCTTAGTAGTAGTAGTGCCTTCAGTAGAAGTAGTACCCTTAGTGGTAGTAGTGCCTTCAGTAGTAGTACGTTTAGTGGTAGTAGTGCCTTCAGTAGTAGTACGTTTAGTGGTAGTACCTTCTGTGGTGGTAGTACTTTCTGTGGTTGTTGATTCTATTACCTCTGTAAAGTTAAAATGTTAGCTACTCGATATCAAAAATGGTTACCTATAATTGATGTTGGGATAAATATGATAATGTATAAACTATGAATTAAGATCGGATCTCATAGAAGTCGATAATAAATATATATTAGGTGAATATTAGTACCTTTCACGTCGTAAAGAATTTTCTATTCTTCAATGCAATCTTTAAATGCAAATAAACATAAAAAGTATCCCCCATCCAAATTGGCAAACAACTTTTGGCATGAAATAAGAAAACATCATCATGGCATAAAAATCGTCATCTTGACAAAAATCATCATCCTGACATAAAATCTAATTAACGTAATGTTTCCTTGATTTGCATGGAGTGTGTAGGTGCACGGAAATTTGAGGATGTATTAACATATAGGTTCCATGCTAGGGTGGGGCCTGTCTGTGGCGGTGGGATTTACCTAGGTTACATTATGATAAATTAGGTTAGGTCGGGTGGGGCGGCCCGGGGCGGGTAGGAAGAAGAAAAAATGTACTGTATGTCAAAAAACTAACAAAAATTGTTGAGAGACATTTAAAAATTAACTAATCCAAATGGTCACCATATGAATAAGTCCTTTTCAATATTCCATTCACACAATACAAATTTTGTAACTAATAATAATTTATGCCAATAAAGTACGCCAAAAAGTGAATTGAAAAACAATTTTATGTCAAAAGGTGTATGCCAACTTGGGGTTGATTCCTATAGCCGCTTAACAAAGTTATGGCATTATTGCTTAAATTTACATTATCATGTGAAACTTTATGCATATACTTTGTGCATGCAATAGAAGCCAAGAAATAGTTTTGCTGAGCAGACACAGCACTGTGTCTGTGCCCTTTGGCTAACTACCTACTTAATCTGTACTTGGGATTGTTAGGTCACTTTTTTCTCATTTCCGACAAAGGAGAAAATTAAAGAATATAACTAGTAAATATGACTTTATGAAATCCTTTCTCCCTCTAAACTCGAGACTGGCAGTAGGTTCAAGGTTGCCAGATTTTCTTCAGCTAGTTTAAGCATCCTGATGAACAAAAGCCCTTTACCAACCCACCAAAGGTGATATAACCGCATTAGGCAATATCATATGTGCGCAGCTTACAAATTTACGGTTTTTGATGAAATTGAAGCAAAAAACATAAATTACGTGTTTTGAAATTAATATTCGTGCATATGTTAATACAGAGATAAGTGAGGAAATCAAGAAAGGTAACAATTCGAGAAAAATTTCAAATTCATTTTCAAAATGTATCAATTAATCATTTGACGAATTTTGTGTAATTTAGCTTTAACGTTTAAGTGACAGTTGAAGAAGAGAAGTTCTATTTAAAGATGAAATTATTTCATTACCGATTTTAGCTCATCTATGTGTATTTAAAGATAATTTAAGCATTTAAAAATACTTGCAAGTATTTTAAGTATAGTGCCTAATTTAAATATACCTGGTAACCCTGAGTAGAAAAGTTATAAATATAATATTGGTACATTTGTATGGCATTAACATAACATTACAAGTGCAAAATTCCCTTTCAAATGATAACGACACGTTTTTAAGCTTACCTTCAGTAGTAGTCGGAATTGAATTGTGCTGTAACACATTTAACATATTTCCTGAGCAGTCCACAATGTAGTTACCTGTGATACATAATACAAATAACAGTCTATTACATCAAAAGCAAATTCATTTTTAGGTTAGTAATACCAATAGACAGTGATTTAGTAATTTTTAAATATTATGCACCTGATTCTTCCATACATTCCATACAACATACAACTTTGGTTAATAAGGACTAATCTGAATAATTTGTGAATAATAAATTGGCTGTTTAGCAGTTTAACTGATCATACGACATTTTTTCTACCAATCAGAATGTGGAATGATAGCCTTATGATTTTGGAAGGTACAGGTAGCAAACGTTGTAATTTATGTACCAATCGTAATATTCTAGCTTATAGAAATAGCGGTTTAATGGGTTTTGTTGGTCATAATGGTTTTGAATGAGTCAGAGTAGATTTTGTTTGTATTTTTACTCACGTGTTTATGTTTATGATGTTTATGATGATTTCTGACATAATATTTATTAAGATAAATTGATAATTTTTAATGTAAAATAAATTACGGCTTGAAACCTTTCAAACATAGTATGTCGGGATTTAACTTTGGGCAAATTCATTCTTTGTCGACTATCTTTAAATGTGAATTCTGCTGTTCGCCAAATTTTACAAAAAACGGCAGCATTTAATCAACTCGTCTATTATTTCTTTACACAGCAGATAAAAATCTGTTGAAAGATAAGCATACACGAAACTATACGAGCATACTGGAAATCTATATAAAATATAACAATGCCTGGTGGTAAAGGCGATGATTCAAGTCGCTGATCAATTTTACTGAAGCAATAGTATAGCATTTGCATTTTATAGAAAGTAGAAAGAAAATATGACCTGATGGCTTTGTCGGGGAAACGACTGTTTCTTCACATTTGCGAGTTCTTGCGTACGTAATTAGATTTTCCACTGTACATTTTTCTGGTCCGAGAATTGGCGAATTTGTGGAAAAGCAATCACCTGAATTATTTTTATAGTGTTGTTTAAAAGATGGATTTTTTATACGGTTGACAATTTTGGTGGTTTCTTCTGATCCCAAATTTGATATTACTGAATCTGGGCACAGATTTTAAATTTTAAGCATTGTATTTAGTAATTAAGAATAATTGCTTTACGATCTAAAGTTGTATCCTTGGATTCGCATATTAAATGTTCCGAATATATTGCACAGTTGCATGTATATTCTAACTTAGCGACAATTCTTAATCCATTGTGTGAATCTCCATTTTCACAAATTCCTTCTCTATTTTTCTGTGGAATTCCATATGTCGCAGGCTCTGGAACTTCACCAGAGAAAAAGCTTTTCCACCTCCCATTATAGTAGTGTACATCCACCCAGCCAACTTGGGTGTCCCTATTCCCCACTCCGTTCAACGCATTGAGGAGATCATGATTGTGTTGCACAGATATTGGGCTGACTAAATGATATCCTCTTTTCCGACAACAACAGATAGATTCAACCCAAGTAAGCTGCAGTATTTAGATAACAAAATCATTTAACTGCATTTGCCGACATTGTAATATACTATATGATGCATTTTTAGAGCAAGTGATATGCTAATTTCAAAAGTAATATCGTTTTACCTTTGACAGTACTGGTTATGTTAAACTATTTTTCATCTTGATTTAACATATCGAAAACAAGAGAAAAAATATTAGATCGCTGTATGCTAAAAGCGTGTGGCTAATTTGAATATATTATTATGGTATATTTATGGAGAAAGAAAACTCAAGTCTTTTGTTAATTTGTTTTATCGTAAAAAGTGTTGTAATACCAATTTTTTATCTTTAGTATCTTCATTATTGGGAAGTAAATTATAGCTTTATAGTACCCCTATAAAAAGTACCCCTTTACTCCTGTTACGGGTTGGTGTCTAGGTTTATTATACGCAGATAATTTTTCTTTTTTACTTATGCAACCAAAGTCGGATATTTTGGACTCAATTACACCAATCTTGTCTTTGGATAAAGCGGGATTAACGTTCTTAATATCGAAACTTTTAAGTATACAACAGTAGTACTAGAATTTTAATAGAATTTATCCATGTACTTTAAATTGTATCGTATGGCTAAATAAATAAACACTCCAAATTATATCAAACGTATCAACTCGTTTTTGCTTTAACAAATTCTTTTAAAAACGTATTTAAATACTGTCATCGCTGAAACAAGAACAGGAAGGCAGGAAGGGGGATGTTTGCCCTGTTACCAGTTACCACCTTCCCTTGCTGCGGCCTAAAACAGAAAATCGTCAGACTTTTGGGTACCCACCCACATAGGAAATATTATCTGCTATCCTCACATATAAAAACTCTAATTTTAATTTATGCTCTAAAACATCAACCAAGTTCGATATGATTTTTGCTGTGACACCAAAACGTAGAATTTTAACCCAATATGTAAAACCCTATTTTAATGGCAATTACATTTGAAATGGCACAAAAATCCATGAAAATACTTATCAATTTTTTACTGTTTTAGTCATTTTCATTTTTCGCTGATTAGATTCTGAAGATTTTATATTTGAATTTTAGTGGTTTAGTTAATAAGTTTCCAAAACCGCCAACTAAAACTTTTTCGAAAACGAATTTTTTTGGTCTCGATCGAAATTTTCATAGATTAGTCTTATTATTCTTTTGTCTAAAAAATCATAAAAATATACATTTGACAATTAATTCTATTGTCCTTTAAAAATTAAATTTATAATTTTGTTGAAACATTTTTTAATAATCAAAGTAATACTTTTATGTATATTTGGATCTATTGTTGCATAGTTTAAAAAAGTAGACACTATAGGAGTGATTTTAGCAAGTTAGCACAAAAGATTTTTAATGATTCTGCGATATAACTGCCTTGAATTTGAAAACCAGGGATTAAAATTTCCAGTACTTGTGATGCAGCTAAATAGTATACTGTACCCTTTAAACAGCTTTTTGTCTTTCACGGTAAGTTCATTGGACTAAGTAATATTCTATTTTGTCTATTTCTGTTGGTACCAGGAAAGAATAGGCATAAGGTAAGAAATGTGGCCCATCTCTGGCTGAAAATTTTATTATTTTTCACTAGGTTACTAACGAATATTTAATGCCCTTTCATTACTCAATATCTGATGTAAATTAGTTCAATACTGTATTCGGTTTCAGCGATACGGAAACGTCAGGTAAATGTTATTATCATTATAACTTACATGAACTAAAGATTTAGAAGCGTAAATTTTCTGTCCGGTGCTGGCAATACGTTTTTCATCAAATTGGATGTCACTGCACTTGTCTATTTATAAAAAATTTATACACAATAATTATTTAGCAAAAGCAGCTTTGTCACATTGATTGTAATAGTAAATAGTATTAGAAAGTAATGGTTAGTTTATAATATTTATGTTCATCTTGAAAATATTACATAGTATAAGAGTTATAGTATTTGAAAAACTAGTTGCTTTAAAAGGAATGTTTTGCAATCTTTTCACACCGTTGTTCGTAACCTACCTTTGTGTGTGCTTTTAGCTTTCGTGAGGAAGCGAGCTAATAGAACTTTAATGATTAACATTTAATGCAATAAAAATTAAAATAAACAGTTGTGTTAGTGCGTTAGATAATCAGTCACATATTGGAGGCAATAGTGAAATACAATGAATAAAATATACAAGTAAAAATTAAGGACTAATTCCTAGTATATTGGCGCACTTTGGAATGGACTGAATATATTATAGCTCATTCGAAATCTCATCGAGTACGTAACGAATAGTCATAACGAACTTCGTTATAACTATTCTAGTTAACGCCGGAACCAATGTGCTATATTGATTAAATAGCTCTAGCACCTAATAAGTATTTCCTAATTCTGATCTCTGTATATTAATATATTTAACTCAAGCAATTGTATCTGAGGTACTATTGAACTGGCGGGTCCCGAGTTCAATCAATAAATATACATACATATACATACCAGATTCTGAGAATGCCTACACCGACTGGGAACAGCAGAACTCAGAATCAAAGCATGAATAAATAATGGAAGTTGAACTAATAAATGAATTATAGCAATAAAATTCAGATATTTTATGGCTTTATTTTCTATATTTTTCACTTTCTCACAATTTCTCGTATTTACCGGAATTCCAACAAAGTGGGGTGGGAAATGGGATAATCCGAAGCTCTGCTTAATGCTTAACTTTATGGATCTATATGCTTCTAGCCATGTAGACTAGCATTAGGAATATATGGCCAATATTAGGACGATAGGATTTAAAGAGGCGAATAACAGGTGAATATTCACCACTAGTTACCTGCAAAAGCCAATGTTGCCAAGTAAAACACAAAGGGTATCGCTATCATTGTCTTAAAATGGAGGGAATATTCAGATCAATAAATCGCTAGAAGTCCAATTTGACGAGTAATTCAAGACAATTTCGGTTGAAGGTTATTGAGTCACATTTTTTCCTGTTTTGTATCAATTATTTATTATGTTTAAATTAGTACTACTTTTTAAAGGGGAACGTCCTACAACATTTCATTTGAAAAATGTAGGTTTTATTGTTTCTATTAAACCACTTCCTAGTTTAGTTGCACTTTCCACGATGTAAGTACATTACAAAAATAAATCCATTTTGTCGTTTTCGTAAAATAGCAATCTTGCCATCCCAATAAACTTTGATGGGCATATAATTGAATGAAAAACCAAACACATGAAATCATTGGAATGGAAAATTTCCATCCTGTCCAATTTTTCTGTCCAAAAATTGACTTAACCCGTATACGTCATTACTACTATTTAGGTATAACATGAAGTGAAAATGTTTCATTATGCATATCCTATTACACTAATGGAACTTGCAATCTCCTGCTCTATGCTGCTGCGTGGCTCGATTGCTCATCGCATCGCCTCTGAAATTCGAGCATTTTCGAATAAATTCGAGTATCTTCAAATAAATCATACCTTACTGTTTCGTATTCGCTGGCTCAATGCGGAGAAAAAATTGACCACTTTATGCGTTTTAACCGGACCGGGTGGTCAAAATACGAGTTAACTTCTCCTGATTCTATTAAGTATTTTTGTCGGCAAGTGGCTAAAATTTTAGTTTGAACAAAACCAATTTGAAATAATTAGCATAATAATTAATAAGGAGAATTACGATAGTGCATTTTGGCCACTAGGACATTTACGGAAAATTCACGATAAGAATTGCACTAGAAACAAAAAAATGATGATTCGGTGTGACTTCTGGACACGGAAACTCCGATTTCGAGCACTTTGTCCCATTTTCAAGTACTGAATTTTGTCCCAGTAGTAGAGACCTCGTCACTCTGAGTACAGTACAGCGCTATTTTTTGGTCAAAAAGACCCAAAAATAAGGCGTGTCTGCACTTTTAAAATAAGCAGAATACGATAAAATCGTGTCTGCTCGCATTTATAAGCCAGCCAACCTGAAACTTTCTAAACGCTGATTTGTTGACACCTAAAAATACATTATTTTGGTAAGCGAATCAGACCCACAGGAAACTTGATAAAAATTTTGTACTTTTTCATGACTATATGGACAGAAGAAAGCTACGCCTGCGCCTGAGTAAGAATTGGGAGTAAACGAAATAAATTGTATTAATTGTATCCACACTAAATCCCTCATTTGCTAATGTGGTAATTATTGTGCTTTTGAGGGGGACTATAAGTCTAATAATAAACCATTATGAATGTAAAAATTTATTCCGAGCTAAAAAAATGGTTTTATGGTTTTAGTTCGTATATAGCCGTTAGCAACATAATAAGTTGGAATCCTGAAAATGATCAACACTTTAAGTGTTTTACTTTATACCTGGTATAAAATATCTCGAATTTATAGATGCTATATTATATACTACAAGTTATTTATAAGGTTTCCTCATTTTAAGCAATGGAAATCTCTGTGATCATGAACCATGACCAATTGTATGTAGTTGGAGGAAAAGACGCCCTTACTCCAGTTAGTATGGTACTACTCGGAAGTTGCAGTTTCGCACAAGGTGAAGGGCCACATTGTCCTTCACTCAAAATATTAACTCGACTACCTCCACTCCAGATATTATTGACATTTCGCCACTGAATATTTACAAACGGTGATAATTCAACTCCAAATTTAGAATTCACTTGAGTCATCCAAACGACGGCATATTTAGCTTGCTTCGGTGTATCCAATAAAGTTTCTACATAACCATTACTACCCTGAATTCCATCATAAGCATTTAAATGAGCTCCAGCAAAAATCCATGGAGACATGACAATTCCATCTGTCAATCTCCTGGCATTGTCACAGTAATCAGGACCGGATTGAGAGTTTCCAGGCACAGGATTTAATCTATAAGCACTTCCCGTAGAGATTACTGCATTAGTATCATCAAACACCTGAATTTCGTCGAATAGTGCCCAACTTCGAATTACTCCAGAGATGGACACATACCGACCTCTGACAATTTCAGAAAATGGCAAGTTAATTAGTCTAGAATCCGGATGACTTGGGACAGTCGTTGCTTGTTTTCCTGTCGTCGCATCGGCAAAACAATTAACCTCCACCGTTCCCGTGACGTGGGGAATGCAAGAAGCAGATACTAACCCAACAATATTAACTGGCACATTAACACCTGAAGTTTCATCCTTGTGTGTCCAAATTTGAATTTTGGAAATAGTAGAAATTCTTCCGAGATCAATAATTACAATGAATTGGCCAATGTACCATCCTACAACTCCATCCCAAAGCCATCCCCCAGGAGATACTTTTCCGTCTGTTAGTTTTCCTTTTCCATAACCACTGTGAGTTGGTACACTATCACTATAATCAGGTCCAGGTGGACAAGATTTAGAGGAGGATGATACTTCTTCGAAAAGTGGATTTGCAATATACAAGGGCTCGTATTTTGCGGCTACTAATCTTAAAACAGCTGGCCATAAAGATTTTGAGGGTTTTCGGAGAGTAATTGTCAGTAAGGATCCTTCAGTTATATTTTTATCCGCTAGGGGAACGAATACCGAGTTTAGAGAAGGGATAGTCACATCAGGCCCTGCTCTGTGAGTAAAAGACGAACCCGTAGTGCCATCTGGTCGTCTGATTTGGACAACAACAGACCCGGTCCAGTAATCTCCACATTTATCTTTTAAATCCAACCTGATTGAAGATAGCCCGCTGACGGCTTTTGGTACCCTCCACGTTGTTTCCCAAATATCCGTTTCTCCAATACGTTTTTTTGTATTTGGACCCAAGGGAATTGTTACTTCTAAATTTTCAATCTTCTTGCCTTCCAAATAATTTGCCAAGTCTGTGTATGCCTCCCAAGCGTGGCCGTAACGGTTTTCAGCTACCGATTTATTTTCTACTCGATCGAACAAATCATTTTCTTGACCAACGAAATATGTTTGGGGGTATTTCCAAGCACCAGTTTTTTGGGCCACTGCCAAATATTGATGTGCAATCCAATTTTCAATTTTAGATTCTCCCCCCGAACGTATTTCGTATTCGTAGCACTGTCTAATCTCTGCTGACTTGTATCCCATAGAGTATAATCGATCCCCTTTCACTACACTTGCGTCAATAGATGACAAAAATGCATAACTCGGCTGAACTATAACAATATCAAAATTAAATTTGGCACGACCTTGAAAAGCAAAAGGAGCATTGTAGTAGGGAACCCAGACAGTTTTCATTCCCAATTCGTGGACATAATTATTAAATCCTTGAATCAAAGGGACATCTCCGCAATCCTCGACTGCGTCTTCTTTGTGATAATAAATTCCTGTAATCTCCGAGTATTGCAAACTGTTAGATAGTCGAAAATCGTTTACTTTACTAATGTACCATTTCTGGATCCCAAGTCTTTCGTCCTCTTTACTAGGGTTGTAGTTTTTGCCATCTAAATTAATCACTGCATCTGTAATTTTCACATAGGGGCATCCAATTGATAATGTGAATTTGATATTTCTTCTTGGCAGAGAACGAATTGACGAATCTAGATCCCTTGCATCTTGAAGTAGGGTTGCCAAGACGTTTTTTAAAGTTTCCGCGTTGTCTACATTCTCCATATTGGTAGATCGAGTTATAATAGCGTGTTCAAATAACCATTTACTGGTGAAGGCTCCATTTTCTGAAATCCGAACCAGGTGGCGCCTCCAACCACTTTCGCTTCTACTGCCGTCGTGATAAATCAATGCTGATCTATTCCAAGGGTATTCACCCTCTGCTCTGGTTACTTTCAAACTCGTTATTTGGGGCAGAATTCCTTCAACACAAAAATTTGAAGTAAAAAATTTTCGCAAAAATTAAAGTCCAAATGTTTTTGAGAATGTTTTGAGTCCATGATATGCACTGCTGTTCTATTTTAAATAAGAAAACGATTTTACCCGACATAATAGCAGAAAGAGCCAAGCATTGCCAAAACAGGTTAAAAACTATATTATTTCTGCCAAAGGTCTTTATTGAATTGAAAGTACGAATTGGTACAGAATAATAAAAAAATTCTGTAAAAAAACAGCTAATGGTTAATATTTGATTAATATCAATTCTTAGAATTCTTGTGATAATAATAATTCTTTTTGAATTCTAAAATTTGTAAAACCTTTATTGTTACGTAAATGTCCAGACATCTTAACTATGTACAGTACACTTTGCAAAGAAAAGCTAGTGAAAAAGTGTATAATTAGTGTGATGATAGTGATGAATGATGAAACAAACGAAATTATATTCCCTTATCATGTTATACAAGAGACAGAGAGGTCAATTATAACATAACTAAAACCAAGTTACTGAACGATTGAATGAATAGTAATTTGTAAATGAAATTAGTATGCCTCCACGATAGCAATTGTTTTAAACAAAAATGCGTGCCCAGAAATAATACTTAATAAATAATGAACCAAGATTAAATTGCACCTGCATAACATCTGCACATTCTCTGTAAACACTATTATGTATAACAATACCATTAGAAGACCACTAACCAGTGCTAACAGTACAATTACTGACTAAACAAAAACGGATCTGCTGAATATGAATGCAGGGCATAATAGTTATCATTTACATCGTGTCAATAATATGTGGCAGGCCATAGAAAAACCTGTCACTAATACACGTAACTATTCAAATTTCCGAAAAATAGATCTGATTGTACATAACTGTGAACATAATCTGTAATCTCTGTTTCTCATTACTTGTTATTGTAGCTTTGTGTTACGAATATGAATATCGCATATTATTATGATTTTCCCATACCGCACAATACTTTACTACACCCATGGCCATGGTCCATATAGGTACAACCAAAAGCATTGCTGGGAATAAACACATGATCTTTTACAAGTTTCTTTTCATATAAATAAAATCTATAAGCTTTAATTTGTATAGTACCCTAGTACAATAGAAACCAAATGAATTTCGTCAAAGTGCAACAGTTTCATACTATAATACGCAGGAAATCGTTTAGTGCCGCAAAAAATATAAAATTTCTTTTTAAGCCATCTTCAATAAGTCTCAGTGGTCCGGCATCCAGATTTTACCATTCTTCTGATGTAAGTAAGGCAGTGCCTGTAATCTCTGAAAACTTTAAGATGATTGATTTGTAAGTATGTACATACAAGAACAAAATACTCCAAATTGGCCCCTATCTTTGAATACTACAGAAAGGTTGAAACAAATGGTGAACGTTAATCAATTAACATTAGGCCTCAATTAGAAATACGTTAACATTAACGAAATATTTTTAGGTAGAACTTTAATTAGCTTTGGTGTTGTGATGTAGTGGTAGAAGGTGCACTGACACCTGCAAGATTTCTACATGGTAATTCCGTTTTCTGTTTAAGGCTTAGGAACTCCTCGGTTAGCACAGCAATTTATTATGATTACTTTATTATCAAAATTTTGTCTCGTTATAACACAATTACTTGCCCTTCGTTACCCGAATGTGCCATTATATGTTGATTGATATACCAACGATCTATATTGGTAGTGTTCAGTTATTATGAAGGACTGAAGTATGAGCGTAAATGAAGTCGATGGAAGTCTGAGTAGTAAGACGATAACTTTTGGATTCCATAAACCTCATAAGAGCTTTTTTATCGTCTGCTGACAGCAAGTGAAACTCTATAGAGAAAACCTATGAATTCAAGGGATTTGTGTATTAGTGTATTTTAACTTTCCACTCTTCCAATAGACCCTTCCTTAAAGTTATTGTATAAATAGGAAATACTACTACTACCTCTGTGGGACTAAAGAAACTATTATGTCTTTTACTTTGTTGAGTAACTGAGTTTAATTTTTTCGGTGGATTATTTTTTCAGTTGCCACATTTCAGAGAAAATATATTTGTACACTTTTTCTGTTGACAATTTTTATCAGCTTAGACAATTTTTCACTGATAGCGAATCACGGATATTCTCTGATAAATGTTTAATGTCCAGTTTTTTCACCGAAAAAATAAAGCCAAGAAAAATGCTTGAAATTCAAGGTTTTTTGTTGCCATTTTTGGAATATTGAAAATAGAAAAGTATTATTTCGTTAATTAACTCTTCCAGTTCAAGATTATCCATCCGATTAAAACTCGATAAGAAATATAGCCTATTGGAAGATTCCATTTCGTATCTGTTGCAAAACTTACCTTAATTAATAACCGATCAAAAGGTATGGAGTGTAAAACTTTTAATTCAAGTCCCTCTACATCCAAACTAAAATAGTCGACAACTTTAACGTGAATGGCAGCAAGTATTGCGTAAATAGGAAAACATTGTACTTCAAAAGTCGTCCATTTGTTGGTCGCTGATGTGGGACTTCCAACTCTGCTGGCAATATCATAGTTATCGGCATGACTAAAGTTCACCTGTGAAAGCAACAGTCATTTCAGATTAAAAATAATATACCCTTCAGACTTTACAGTAATAACACACTACTGGATTCGTACAGTACCGTATTTAGAAGTCGATTTCGGAGGGGGCAGTGATATCATAGGACAATATTATATTAGACATAATCGCGCGAAGCGCGAAAAATTTTGGCTTATTTTGTCTAAAATGAGTCAAAAATAGCATAAAAGTCACATAAAATCGCGAAATTTTTTGGTATTTTGAGAAAAAATTCCCCTTTTTCTTGGATTTAGGGGGGGTCATTTGACCCCAATCCCCCCTCGCCCCCTCAATACGGCCTTGGATTTGTATATTGGTATCTTTAGAGGCACAACCAGAAGAAGCTAATTAGGTGACACCAAAATACTACTTTTTTAAAAAATGAGGTGATTTAGTCAAATATTTTATTTCTTGTTAAAAGTAAATGTTTACAAGTTGGGGATTTCTTGTTGGAGAGAGACAAGCATCAGATAACCAAGCTCTTCTGTGTTTCCTCTTCAAATGAGGATAAATTAATGGATCCCCTTCAATAAGCATTCCAGTCCAGTTGTAATTTCTCTCTAAATCTATTGTAGTTGATCCATATTCACCGTTATGAGCTCCTGCTTCCACAAAGAAACCTCCAGTCTATTTTAAAAAGAAAATACAAGATCCACATTATGAACTGTATTTTGTAATATTTTCAAATTGACTTATTAAAATGGTACCATGTATTTGAGAATTTTATGGGCGATGCGACCTTGACCTTGGGTTTCAGGCTCAGTAGTAGGGCTAGTCTTTTCCAAGTTGTAATTTTTTTTTGATGGTGGTACAATGTGATGATTTCTAATGTACTTCCACAACAAATGATCATCTTGTGTCATATTGTCCAGTTGTGCAGGATCTATATCTAGTAAAATAGCACCTGGAATATCTTTTGTTGAACGGGATTGAACGTCTTCGCAATTGCAACGTTGATTTGCAGAAAAAGATGAGAAGTAAAAATAAATTGTGGCTAATCCTAAAATACTGAAAATCAAACAAAATATTTTCAGAAATCCTTTCGTAAAGGAAATTTGACCATTCATTTTTCAAATCTTGGTTTTCTAATTTTAGTAAGTATTTGTAGCAAGTCGGAGTTTGAGGTCGGGGAACTTGAAATTTTGAGTTGAACTGGAAAAGACTTTAAAGCATTAATTTGTGCAACAAACTGAAGAGACGCTATTGACTTTCTATTTATTGCCAATGGAATAATGTATTTCTACAAATACTCTTAAATGTAATGTAAATAGTTAAAAAGGTGGTTCGCATAATAATTGAAATTGTAGCCTTCCTACCAAAGCCGAAATGAACTTTTCAAAACGCTTTAACTCAATAGGTGAATGCACAATGCCAGATTTAGTAATTACTCCCGTCTAATAAAAAGGTTAATGAACCCGGAATTGCAATGGTAAATAAAACTAAGCGATTTTTAATTTACGATGAAAAGAGTTCAAGTATAAACTGCCTTATACCATCGACATCGGACACCAATTGGGATAGATTTACATTTTTTTTGTTTACAAAAACTTCTGTACAGAAAAAAAGTAAATTTATCGAAAATCCCTCTCATCCATGAAATAGCAATCAGTTGTCAATCTTATTGCGTATTCTTCCCATTTTGTTTCTTTTTATGCGGTATTTGTTTGTTTGCTCTGATATTTAAATTTTAAAAGATAATCAATAACATTGATGGAAGAGTCTGATTCCAGAAAATCAGAAAATATATTATTTGCACATCAGGAATCTTGTATGGCGATTCCTATTTGTAAAATCTCCAAATCCCCATGATATATGAACAATGAAATAGGAATAAAATGTATAATTTGTATAATAGGGGTATAAGATTTCCCATTTACTCTTAAAAATGTATCACAAGTTAGAATATATATTATTTAAATGTGTCTCTGTCATAATAAACCGTTGAATGTGCAGCACGTATAATATTACTACAAATAACAATAATCTCATCTCGGTACAATATAGTAGTAAAATATTAATATCTGTAACCAAATATAAACTGTCTAGTTTAGTATGCAAACCTTTTTTGGTCATTGTATATAACTTCGCAGGTAGAGCTTTTATTTAGTATCCAATGGTTTAGGTCCTTGGATATATGAATAACCAAAAAGAACATAATATCATGTATTGTCATAACGAAATATTAAACCAAGGCGGTAACAATGTTTTTAGGTATGACGTGCTTCATTTACATATTTTAGGTATGTAGTTCCTATAAGAGGTTCTCAGAAAAGCAATTACGCACATTTGACTAAAGGTGTAGGATTATTTTGGGGGCTATTAAGCTGTATTTACTTCTAAATGGCACACTACGAACTATTTATATATATATACGCAGGTTGGCTAATTAGAGTATACATGTACAGATATAATATAAGGAAAATAAAAATTATTTAATATTTTTAATGCTGAACTATTAAGCATACTTTTACTAAACAAAGGAGCGGATTTTAGTGATAATGAAAAGGTTGCCCTACAAAATTTGTCTTATCTCGGTATAGTAATAATGTCTATGTTAATTTACAGAAACCTCAACAAATGTAATGTGCTTTTGAGTAAGTACCTACACAATGCTATATACGACTACGGTGTAGGTAATATTTAGTTTTGAATGGTAATGTAGTATTAGGTATTTTCACGCACGGAGCAGTATAGGAAGACCTGTCATATAGATAATTACCTGTTATCTCTCAAAGCTCACAATATGTCTGTGTACAACGGTTGTTATCTGTGACTGCGACTGGAGTAGTAATTGTCACCATGTGTAATATATTTCTGCAGCTGGATAATAACATTTTCTGCTTATGTGTTTAGTATTTGGGTCAACACGTTCTTTATTTATTAGTATATGGTGCTAAATTTTAAATCATTCAAATAAATCCTCCTTGTCTTTGATTTGAAAATAAAAAGTTCATCCTTGTAGGAAATTGTGTTGTAATAAAATGAGATCTTTATTTAAGCTGCCTAAAATAGTGCAATGCAATTTATTTCTGTGGTTGGGGACAGTTTTTGTGGTGTTTCCATTTTTAATACCGAGATGTGTTTATTCACCTTTGTTTTTCCTTTTTGCCTCTGAGAGTCTAAAGACAAGTGCCTCTTCCCTAGTGAATGAAAATAACAAGGAGAGATTTACAAGTGCACAATGTTATCTCGAGGGAATATCCCCAGAAGATAATGTTCGTCTTCATTCGCAATGGCTAAGTGAGGAGAGTGTGGAGATGGTGGCTGTTGTAATAACTACCCGGAGGAATATCTGTGGAGTGGGTGACTCTTTTGAATTTCAATGCGAGCCGCATTATTTACAACAAACTGTTGCAGCACTTGACAGAGAATCAAAGATATTTTATTCAAAGCATAATCTACATTCAGTTCCTATAATTATTTGCAACGTGGATGAAAACTGGAAAGCCCAAAAGGATTTCATCGACGTCCATAAAAGATTTCCAACAGTTTTCAATATCAATGTCAACCCACGAAATTCTTTCGCAGCGTTGAGATCTAAAGAATCTTCTGACTATGCATTCTGTTTGAATGCATTTCAACATTTGAATTTGACAACTAAGTCCAGATCCCAGCCAAAATATGTTTTAGTCTTGGAAGATGACGTCGTGGTCTTCCCTTCATTTTTTGAAAACTTGTTCTATTTCTTGGAGTTTAGAGTAGAGCATCAAAAACTACGGGGAGAATGGACTAAAGGAGAGAAATGGAGTTACATGAAACTTTATTTTCCTGAAAAATGGATGGGCTTTGAATTGAATCCTCAAAAACTGATTGAGATAAGTATTATCGTCGTGTTTAGTATTTTCTTCAGCTTTTTAATATGTAAATCCGTATTCAAATACAAAGGTATGTTGTTATTGGTTGGAATAAGCTTGGGATCTTTATATGGGATTTTCCTGACCATGTCTATTGGCAGACAAGCTCTTTTGGAGTTAAGAAGAATTAATTCCTACTTTTATCAAGTAGGCCATGACTTTGGATGTTGCACTCCTGCTGTCGTTTATCCTCAAGAAATCATTCAGAAAATCGCTCGTTATTTGCAATCATCGGAATGTTTAAAATGCGCCAAAGGAGTTGATCTAGCCCTTGATGACTTTTCAACTGAGGAAAATCTAATGTCCTATCTGGTACAACCGAATCTTGCAAATCATATAGGAATGCACTCCACACTGACAGAGGCAAAGGATCCGGCCACTATGCTATTTTACGACCTTCTGTACTAAATTCCAGATACTGTAAAATTGACTTACATTCGTCTGCAGAACGAATCTCAAAAGGTATACGAAATTAAAAGTAAGAAAATCAAAGGCTCGCCTTTTATTAACAAAAGCATCGCAACATTCTTAACTATTAATTCTTTTTTGTGATTTTCCAGGATTCGCGACAAGTTTCCTGAATGTACAACATTATAAATATTGCTTGGAATATTGTAAGTTTTTTTATCAACAATGAAGAAGTTTAAATCATGCTAATTTTTATCAATTAAAAAGTTAATCAGCCATTATCAGAAATTGGCATTGGCATAAAAACATTATAATTTATTCAGTAAAATAGATTTTTCCTCCTCGAAATCGGATTACTATCACTATATTCAAAAATTTCGATCTTCGGTTTTTTGGATAGGTTTCTCCAGACGTTTATTCTTTTCAATCCAGTATACTGTATTATATTTGTAGCGAATAGTGCATGAGTGTTTACTAAACTTAATAGATAGAGCGGAAAAGCATTATTTTACAAAATTAAACAGTTGATTCAGATATAAGTGCAGGGAACTAAAAAAGTCCTTTTTTGCAAAAAAGGTAAAAAGTATTGCTTTTTTAAAAAATGCAGTCGTTTTTACCTTATTTACATGTAAAGTGGAATTAAATGGAGCACGCTGATACATCAGAAAAAGGCAAAAAAGGACTGCTTTTTTAAAACTTACTCCTACATTTTTTATAAAAAAGGCAAAAAATGTGAAGGACAAAAAAGGTCTTTTTCCCTGTATAATGGTAATGTGTCTATTTTTACTTTTGATTAATCTAAGTGTGGATTATTAATTATGCACCGTCTTTAGCTATGTAAACCGTCGAACCTTTTTTCTATTTTCAGAATTAATTTCCGGGTGTAGATAACCTAGATTTACCACATGGCAACACAGACGTAATAGTTCATTAAATTCATCATCGCTGCACCAACCATGCTTCTGCCGATGAAACTTGGTCCGATTTTCATGGAGACGGTTCTGAGGGAATAAACTTCCCTTTTGAGTCTCTGCTCCGGAGAAGTGTCTTGTTTCAGAAAGAATTTGAGGGCATTGAGGAAAGTGTCAGATGCCTCTCGGACAAAAGCCATGGATTTGAAAACCTTGAACAACATGTACATGCATACGAGACAGTCCTCCAGAAAGAAAAAGATCCCCATGACGTCCGTCTCTGGCATTCGGAGGAGTTGGATCATGACAAAAACATCAGAGATCATTTGACAATAGGCCAAGAAATGGATAATGAGGAAGTTGAACGAAGCATAATCATTTATCCGGTCTGATAGAATCATCAATTTTTTATACTGCGCCAGAATTGAATGAATATCGAATTGGGGCTGAGATTTCTTATCGCTGTTTGCAGATGAAATGTAATTGTCATTTTCTTGAAGAATTCCGATTTCCAGAATAGATGACAAATTCTCTGTCAAAGTCTCCAAACAATGCGTCATCTCTGCTCCCAAGCAACTGCTGACGTAAATGATACCTCCGTAGAACTGCCATCCATGAAATATAAATACCAATTCGTGAAAACCGAACAGAAGTAACAAAATATCCGATTCCTGCTCTACAGCTGAGTATGTGAATGTATAGTACTTCGGTGCTGCTACAAACTGGACTATCATCGCCGCCGACCCAACCGCAGCAATCCAGCTAATGAAAATATTAATTTATTCATCAAACTCATTCCTTTCTTTTATCTCAATGTTATAACTTCCTTATTTAACTGTCTAAAGTACTATGAAATTTAATTATGCATTAAAATGGCAAATGAACGAGTATAGTGAAATATTCAGATGTTTACGATACTAGTTTGAAATGAAAAGGGAAATTGAATCTGTAATTGCCGGATATTTCTACAGTGCCATACAAAGTTTTTATACTTATGTAAGTACTAATAAAAATAAGATATAATACTAAGTTATTCGATTCAGAAAAAACAATTCATGGAATATGTATTGGAATAATGTATTAGAATAATTTAAAAATATACTAATTCCTAACTAGCTTGGAAAATACTAGGGAACAAAAAAAAACCTTTTTTGTCTTTTACCTTTTAATAAAAAAACAGGAGTAAGATTTTTTAAAAGCAGTCCTTTTTTGTCTTTTTTACCTTTTTTGACGTGGAAGCGTGCCCCATTTACTTACTTTTTACATGTAAATAACGTAAAAAGGACTGATTTTTTTTAGAAAATTAGTACTTTTTATCTTTTTTAAAAAAAGGACTACCTTTTTTGTTCCTTGGAAAGTACTTATAGACATTACATAGTATTATTTTATTAGATTAAATCGGGGAAAACACTACTTTTTTTAAAGCAGTCCTTTTTACCATTTTTGCCTTATTTACATGTAAATGGGGCACGCTTCTACATCAAAAAAGGTAAAAAGGAAAAAAAGGACTGCTTTATAAAAATCTTACCCCTATCCTTTTTATAAAAAAGGCATGTCCTTATTTGTTCCCTGCGTAAAATGCACATTTCCATGTATGTATTTGTTCGATAACTATTCGTATTAATTACTAAGTCTTTCAGAGTCCTTAATTCAATTTTATCTTCAAAAGTAAAATAAAAAATAATTTTAATATTTTTACCTTTGGAGTATCAACCGAGATTTGGCTATCTTTTTCAGTTTTTCTTTAAAATCAAATCCTTGTAAGAATCCCAAACTCTGTTGAATATCGTCTTGAATATTCCATGCTGCACACAGGATCTCATAGAAGGGATATTTTCTAAAGAATAATCTTTCACTCGTCAAGATCATGCCAATGATTAAAAGCCACAGCAAAATGGCAATGTAGTCAAAGAATTCCAAAGTGAAATTAAAATATCCACACGCAAGTAAAAGGACAAAGGTTACTTTGATTAGGAAATTGGCATGACAAGCCGTGTAAATAAGCAACCTCCATCCCGAAACGTAATCCAAAGTAAATTTATTGTTGCTAGTTTTGTTTATTTTCACCCGACTACAGCCAATGGTGCTCAAAGTGTTAAATACTTTTCTCTGGAAATCACTGGCGGACAAAATCATCTTAAAAGTGAAAAAGTTTTGACACTGACTTGTGAAAGCGAAACTTTAATTTCCAGTCAATTTATAGAAAATGACAGTGACTTCAACGAAGGTCTTCCGGAGTTTGGTTATTTAAATGATACGGGTCAACTAAAGTCTAGTAATTAAGTTGCCTCGTGTCACCTTTTAAGCTACTCACTCTGGTCTATTTTTGGACGGATCGAAGTGAATTCTCTTTCCAAGGAATATTCAGGAATTTAATTATAAAAGAAACTCATCCCAACTTTATTTTTTAACCAAGGTGGTTGATTGAGTCGTTATAGCTAGACTTATAGCACGACTTGTATTTATCTTCATTTTCGGTTTCATTTTCAACACAATATATAGGTACAAATATATAGGTACCTACTCTATCATCCTCAATTGGATTCATGTTCCAATACATGTTTAAAGACTATTCACTAGGTATCTATTAAATGAATATTAATGTATTTTTGTGTGGCAAACAGCGTTAATTAACTCAATACGAGAATATAATATTTTGTAACGGTCGATAGTCACGTAAAATAAATGGCAAATCATTACTCTATAGAAATCAACATGTATATAATTATACTGACTTGGCAAATAAATCATGTCAGTTGACGTATTTAGCTATTAATATGTAATAGTAATTAAGAGCTTGAAATTAACTGAATTAATTCTATCAAGAGATTATTCAACGTGACTTAAGATGTATTTTTGGGAAATCTTTTGTAATGACATTCAATTTCAAAAATGTTCTTAGGTTAAAATTCAAATATTTGTTGATTCAATATTTTAACATCCGCTGTACATTTGAAGGAAAGCTGAACAGAAAGAAACAGACAGACCAACAGAGAATATCACTAAAGGTATGCACACTAGTCGTGTTTCACTTTCATACTTGTACCTAAGCAATTATCCTTTTAGGGAATGTAGAAATGCTGAAGACAGATTTCTTTGATAATAAACCGGGTTTCATGACTCCGTGTAATAATGTCTTTTAACTTAACTGCCTGAGCAGTAAATTGGAAAAGCATCTATTTATTGGACATTTCATCAATAATTAACTGCAGTTGATAATTACTATTGCAACCTTCGTTTCTGCAGAAAGTCTTTTAATTCGTTGTATCTCTATTCCAGGGAACAAAAAAGGACCTTTTTTGCCTTTTTTATAAAAAAGGTAGGAGTTAGATTTTTTTAAAGTAGTCCTTTTTGCCTTTTTACCTTTCTTGATGTAGCAGCTAGCCCCATTTACTTTCACTTAACATGTAAATAAGGTAGAAAAGGTAAAAATGACTGCTTTTTTAGAAAATTAGTATATTTCACCTTTTTTATAAAAAAGGAATACCTTTTTTGTACCCTGCTCTATTCCAACCAATCGAGTATATGTATGCAATGCCGACAGTATTCGTCCTGTATTATAAGTACATCTTCTGATTTTTATAAACGGAATAATAATACGACAGTACGTAAATAAATACAAGGAATCAAATATCTAATGATGTGTCTAGACAATTATGTGACATGTCAAGGTCGGCTTGTCCAAGTTTATGGAGAAAATAAAGAACTGAAGAGCTGAACCTGCGGATATTACTTTCCTTACTATTGTAAGGAGTAAGGAGGCTACAGCAACGGAGAAACGTTTCATAATAAATGATACACAGAAAAGATGTAACTTTTCTGACCAAATTAGAAGTGCTGGCTCCTAAATCGAGAAACATCGATTTGAGTAACGAAGTTTAACCTTTAGCTTCAGTAACTAAATAATATAATATGTTCCTGTAGCTCCACATTTTGTCACGCAAATAAATCGAGAGTGATATTGTAAATTCAGATGTGGGCTCCATATCAATCTGTTTAATCTGCAATTGCCTTTTTCCTTTTATATGGTCAATAGTGTATTGTATAATATTTATATCAATAACGTTTGGAGATAAAAGTATAGGTAATATTCGCCTGTTGATTTCATACACACCATGATATATTTAGCAGCTAGGCCACAGATTCAGTTTAAAGCACTAATGCCTGTTTTAGACTTTTCATTTTTCCTTCATTTCACGTTTAGTGACGTTAAAATGACGTCATTACGTTGGAAACCAAATTGGAAACATATTTTTGCTAATTACCAATTAACTGTAGTGACGTCACAAAACGTGAAAGTGAAGGGAAAAAGAAAAGTATAAAACAGGCATAAGTGTGCAAAATTCAATATTAAACCATACCTCCTATATCATACCTCAGTTAAGTTTGAATCTAAACACTACAGATATGATGAGTAAAAGCAACATATAGGTATACTTATTTGGTATAGTGTTTATTAATGCTCACATAGGTATTAGTTCAGCATATTTTTCTATTTACAGTTCTTCATGAAATGAACCCCGATATTTAATATACAAATTAATTTCCACATACATTGCAGCACTGTATTACAATACATATATTATGTGTCTTAAGTTAAAGCTGGATTTAAGACAAAAATAATAGAATAGAAATTATAGGGAACTTAACGAAAGCAACCAAATTATTCAAAAATGTTTTAAGGAATAGTTTGAATTTAAATAGAGAACTAATATTGAATTTTACAAGAGAGAAACCGTTTGCGTTTAGATTAGAGTGTCACGTTACGGCTGTCATGAGAGTCATGATGTACAAATAGAACCAGATCAGAGAGTTTTGTTAAACGTTTGAATTGAACGCAATATTCGTTATCATTTATATATATCAGTCTAGATTCATGCATACGTAATCAACTTGGCTTTCATCGATATACGTAAAAACAACTTATACAAATGTTTATCAACCTGCCTTTGAAGTTTTTGACTAATTGATTTCTGTCAAGTAAATATATTGCAACAATTGGTTCTGTAAAAATTGCAAGATGGGTGGCAAATCTTCTAAAGAAATTGAAGAAGAAAGTAATTTGTTTTTATGCTTATAGTCTTAGTTCTTGCCCTGTAATAGTTCAATTAATTGGAAAAACGTTTTATAATTGTATATCTGTGGTTTTAATTTGTTAAATTTTAATTTGTGATCAGAATGGATATCCATTGAGGATAGTCTGAAGAGAGATATCTTTGGTCAGCACATTGCCGTGGGAGAAGTATATTCCTGTCTTTATAATCATTTTTATAAAGAAAACCCTAAAAAGGCGCTGGTTATTATTTGCAATGGCTCATTGGGGACAGGGAAGACTTATTTTGCAAATATTATTGTCAAAGGTATTTATGACAATGGATACAAAGACTCCTCCGTCAAACTATTTGTTGGTCCAAGAGATTTCCCCGATCCCCTGAAAATCTCAATGTATCAGGTAGCTTTATAAAACAGAAAAAAATCTATCTGTTTATTATTTAGCCATTTCAATTAAACTTTTGTTTTACAGGAAAAACTGAAAGAAGATATTGAAACAACAGTCAAAAAACATCCTAGGTCGTTTTTCATTTTTGACGAAGTAGATAAAATGCCAATTGGCATGCTGGATAAGATTACACCTTATGTCGATATGTATGAAAAAATCGATGGCGTTGATTACCGAAAATGTGTATTTCTGTTCTTGAGTAACACGGGCGGGGAACGCATTGACAAAATTGTCTTGAAACAATCGGCAGAAAAGAAACGGAGAGAAGATCTTCTGCTTTTGCACTTTAGAAAAGACTTGAGTGAAATCGTGTTTGATGAACAAGGTAAAACTACACTCTAGATTATATTCTCGTATTTTAAATAGGTTTTTTAAAATGAATTATTGTTTCTTCCGTATAATTTATACGAAAATAAATTAATTACCATAAAAGTTTGTCAATTTGAGTGTTTTAATTCCTAGGAGGACTAAAGGGGTCTGAAATCATCAAAAAACGTTTAATCGACCATTATGTTCCGTTTCTGCCTTTGGAAAAGCGTCATATAATTGACTGTCTCAAAGTAGAATATGAGAAGATGGAAAATACTTTTAAATACCCTGTTGATTTGAAGTAAGTGATAAATGGAGACAATAAATGAATAAGTTCTTACGTAAACTACCTGTAATAATATTTACACGATTTATAAATTTAAAACCATTAACAGTCAAGTTGGGGAACTCTTTGAATACTATCCGGAAGCCAACCCAATTTTTTCAGAAGAAGGAGCAAAAAACGTTTACATAAAACTTGTGTATGCAAGGGAATTCATAAAGTAAGTTTAAGAAGTAAGTCCTAAACATTGTCCGACAAAGATTTTGTTAATTAATCCTGAATATTCTTTTAGCAAAAGATTGGCACTTCCACAAAAGCCAGATAAAAGTTTGAAAGCCGATCTCGAATCATGCACGACTTCCATGAACTCATTATTACTTTAATGGCTGAATAAATCTGGATCCCGAAATAAAATATATGCTACATGATACACTACCGAAAATTACAACCTCAAATTCTAAAGTACTTTTTATTATTAATAAATGTTTAGCAAATTACCACAGCTTATGATAAAATAACACACGTCTTTATTTATTTAGTACTATAACAAATGATTTAGATTTAGTAAAACTTAAATAAGCTTACATAACTTAATTTTAAAATTATTTCATGGGATAAAAGAGTGGACACGAAGTTAATGTTATTTGATAGAATGATAATATGATTATTCTGCTAGATTAATTAATTATGTAATGTAATTTAACCATAACCACAATTCATAAATTATTGTTGCACTACTTCCAAATGTAGGTTATCCCAATATTTTATTTAATTCTCCCTCAATCTCTAGTTTATCATTGTCAGTAGCTTGTTGATCGTGGGTAGCAATTGCTCTCTCTAAGCACTGGCGTATCACTTCCAAATAATAAATGGCCATTTTTCTGCCGTAGGCATATACTTGAGTCACAAGACCTTGACATTCATTAGCTTCCCAGGCTAGTACTGAGGATGCGTGGGCTTTTATCCAGAGTGACGGAGATGTGAATGCAATTTTCATGTAGCCAACAAATGTCTCCAAAACGGTAAAAGAGAATTCGGTGACTGCCATCCCAATCCGAACAGCCCAACGACCGACGAAAGACAATTCACAGAAACGTTTCTCAAAAAACTCACTCACTTTGGTTCTCAACCACTTAAGGAACCATTCTATCCCTCCCCAAAACTTCGTCGAGTAGGGTATCGCCCTTTTGGCTTCTTGTTCCAGCTCACTGTTCATCAGCTTTCCCATCAAACCAGAAATCCTTCCTGTTGTTGACGCCATTGATCTGAAAGCGTAATTTCGGTCAAACAAGTGAAAGAGAGAATTAAATAAATAGTAAATTTACAGAAGTATTTTGTAAAACTTGTATTTGCAAAGCCAACTTCATCGTCTTACCAAATAATCTTTGATGATGAAGTGACAATTTCCATTTAAAAATGTCAACAAACCATGCAATTTAAGTCACTGTAATAAAAAGAAATCTATGGACATCACAAGGAAAATTTTTCTCAAGGTAGAAATCAAAGTCATTGATTGGTTGACATTGCTTCGCTTCCAAATTTCTACATAAATGCTCATTAAAACTATAAAGACTCTTCCACATCCATGTTAACATAAATTTATAATATTTTCCAATCAGAGCTCATAATAATAAATAATCTTTATCCATGATACAGGTATTTATGTTATAAACCTTGTAGCTCTACACAATAAATGTAAAAGAAATGCGTAGTTTAGCAGAACCGACTTTACCTGTAGGAAAAATACACGGTTGGTCACAGGGTTTCTCCACCGTACTCACAGGTTTCCAATATTCTAATAATCAATGTTAACCTAACTGATACTAACCGTCGGGTGGGTTTTGCTTTAGATTAAGTTTAGTATGTTATATCGGGTGGGTAGGAGTATTATAATTCTACATCCAGCACGAATAAGGAATTGAGTTTCGAAATTTTGACATTTTTGACAAAAAGTGTCAAAAATGGTCTAAAAATCGCAAAAAATGGCACAGAACGCGATTTTTTTGTTATTTTGAGAAAAAACTAATTTTTCTTGGATTTCGGAAGGGAGGGGCTTCAGCCCGTAAAATCCCTCATCAATGCGTCCTTGTTTTAGATTACTAGCCGGTAACAGGACCCAGGAAAGGACCTGTTATAACTAAAGTTTGCTTTCAGAAAATGCTTGGTTTTATGCTTCCTAATTAAAAAAGATTTGAACAGCTTATGATTATGATAGTTAGAAAAGAAGAAAATCAATAAAAGAAAATTTGGAAATTGTGTCTAAATGAAAGATAATTATTATCTCATTGGCGTCCACCTCAGAATTGCATGAAAACTTTCGACGAAGATCCGACTTTAACGATAAAGAAGATTTAGAAGAAGTTTGAGTGGAACATTCAAACTAAAATTTTTAATTAATATTTTAGTACCAGAAAAAAGAATTTATTGTATTTTTGGGGTAATATGAGACTCAAAACGTAACCTTTGGTCTAGAAGTATCTATTGCCCTCCAATAGAGCCGGTAAGTTGCCAATTATTTTCTATAAAATAAATGCACCATTTCGGTACTTTAATACTAAACATTATTTTTAATATAATGTGTTTTTACATACTATTTGTATACATATAATAGTTTACATTTTGTCAAAGGACAGTCGTGGCCAAAAATATTAGCTAGTTCGTTTCCTACTTTTTAAAATATGCAAAAATTAAGTTGATAGATCACCCAACAGTCACCTTTCAAAATAGCTGACATTTTATTATAAACACATAGACAACGCTTTAAAATAGGTTATAATGGTACCAAGTTTAATTTGAGATAGTTTGTAACGTACCTAATCAGAATTTACTAAGAAGAATTACGACTAAGAGTAAGGGTGCTTAAATTGAAACATATTGTTTGAGTATTTGTTAAAACCTAATTACTAAAAATAAGTTACAGCTGTGAAATTCACTTAAATATAACGTAGTAAATATGTGACGTGCTAGGAGTATGATTTTGCATGTAGTTAGCATATTGCATAAAAATGAACTATGCTCTGGGTTAATTAGTGCATTTGAGTATTTTGAAATTCAATCAAAATTTTGACTCGTAAAGTTTTTGAAATTAAATAGCAACAGTTGTGGTAACCTAGTATTACATAAAAAATGAACCTCTGGACTACATTTATTATATCTTTCGCAATTTTTGATGCCTTAAAACTTTTGAAATTCAATAGCAATACTGTAACCTAGTGGTAATAATCACGACTTTATATTCTCATTTGGTGTGCATTGGCACGAAAATTCCCCGATACACAATATATACATACGGAATTATTTACGCGCGTGACCGACGTCGCGTTTATATTATAGGATTGAAAGCAATTCGTATAATAACCATAATGTGTGGATTCCGAAACCCTGATATTTATGTCCTCTCGTATTTATCTCTCTGTAAAGCACGGCTTGGATAGATAAGGTATCTTGTGACACGTCCACATGAGCTTTCTGACATATTTAACAATGCACGATATTAAACATCATTTAAGGTTTGAAATATAATTTAACGAATTAAAATAACGTGTTATAAAATGGCAACAGTTAACATAAGCTGGTTTAGTTACGTGTTGAAATGTTTGGGTTGTTACCAAGTTTACTATTTCCTAACTTGTCAGTGGTCAAAGCTTCGAGGTCCGTCAGAAGAATCAAAGTTAGAATTGGAATTGCAAAGACTAGAAAAAACATACCCGAGACTCCCTGAGCAATTTTGGCTTAAGATTTACTCGACTGCAAGAACTGTTGCCTCGTCAAAGGAGCCGAGACGACCGGCAGTATTTCTTATTCTAAAACCAGCAGGGAATGTGGCTGAATATTCGCAATTCGAAAACCACTTGGCTCAAGCATTGAACAGAATCTACGACCCAGCTGTCCCTCTCGTGGAAGAATTCACCGCCGACCAAGTTGACCATTTTCCATACCCAGAGACCTTTCGAACGAAAATTGGAGACTTTTTTCACCGCACAGGAAAAGTTGTTTTGTTTCATGATCTGGACAAATTAAAAAGTGATTTTGTCTTGAACAATCTGCACAGTCTGTGTGACAACTCCTATGCAGACTTTAAGAAGGCATATTACATTTTCACTGCTGCGGTCGACTTGAAATATTTGAAGCCAGAAAATTCTGACGAAAAAATAAAATCTTTGGTATTTAATGAAGTTTGGAAACATTTATCAAAGGAAAGAAGAGACCCTCTGATTGCCAGGATTGGGGCGACTGTTCTACTGTTGAAAGGAAATGAAAATTATGTCTAATTTTCATTTTTTAACATTTCTGCTTAGTTTTTTAAGTTTAAGTGCAATGTATAATTCTAAATCTTATATATTAGAAAAACATGCGATGTAAGGCAATTTTAAAGCCATATTATTAATAAAGTATGGAACCAAAATGGAGATATGGGCTCTTTTATATAGCATAACAAAGATTTTTGGATAGAAATAAATAGTTTCACAAAATATTTGGTAAAGCTGCAGCATGGTCTACAAAACTCGGTTTAAACTATTAAACTTCTTTAGTGAAAGTTATTTTCAATGCATTTTCCTATATTATGACTATGACAGTCTTTCATCTATAATGGATACCATGCATACTATATCATATCATTTATTATATTATGCATGCATGATAATGAGTAGTGGTGTGTAATAAACTTCTTTGATAATAAGCCAATTGAATAAAAATATTTTTAAGGAATTAAAACACCAATCGCCATTTGATTTTGGTTGTAGTATGATTGAATCTCATTTTAATGGTACGATATACTATAATTGAGCGGGAATTAACAGAAGAGGTAAAAAAAAAGCAATAATCACTAGGGAAAGTCACACAGCATGAAAATGAAATGAACTGTGTATAAACTGAGTATGAAGTGAAACTGCGTTTAAAAGCTAAATGCTATCGACCTGTTATTTATTCATTATAATATCATCTACGTATACACAGATATTATAAGGTGCTTGCACTCAAATTTAATTGGTTTACTTACGACCATATCAGGGATCAGCCATTCCAGTCACAGTTCTGTCAGAGCGCAAATTTGTGAACCCAATTTATCTCCAAACTTCATAGGCTATTTCTGATTCATATATTGCCTAATTGTCTTATATCATTCAATTCAGTCCTAAACCAGAATATTATATGCGTAGTTTATGGCCTAATCTCAATTTTTATCAACCCCAACTTTCCTAAGCACTAATTATTTGATATAATATTATTTATAGACAAAATTAACGTGAATTTTGCAAGTCTTTGACATTGGAACCTTTGGTTGATGGTTAGATTTGGAAAAAATATCATGGAGTCATACTGTCGAGTAAATGGAATGACTAATTAAGCATGGATTTCCTTTTTTTAGATGTCAATATTTTATCCTGCATGGGAAAGATTCAAATTTTGCTTTTGGTTGTTATTCTCACCGCGGAAATATTGGCAAGTATTATATTATTGTCTTTCAATTGCCACATCTCGCCAGAACCTTAAAACATTGTATTCCTGTGTGTCAAAATTTTGTAAAGGTGAGTTAATACAATACATTATAAATCCTTAATAAATTTACCCTGTAAATGACTATAAATATGGTTCACCATTTCAATTTAGCTGGTCTAGTGATGTGTGGCTTCTTTTACGCTGCAAGATGTCTTAAAGGACGAAAATATTCCCCCAATGATTTCCGGCGTAGCTTAGGAGATTTGAAAACAGAATTTCCCACAGAAAACACCGATAACTGGATTCGAATTTCTGCAGTCGTTACCACCCTTTTGACACCGCAAGAACCGAGGCGACCTGGTGCTCTTCTTTTAATAAAACCTGCAAATTATCACTTGGAAGAAAAACTGGCCGATTTAATCGATTCAGCGTTGCATTCGAAAATAAACTACATGGAACTAAACAAAGACGATTTGCTTGAAGGCAACCAAAACTCGATTACAGAAATTGTGGATCGATTCCAGACCCACTTCTCCAATGGCGGAAAGGTCGTGATTGTAAGAGACATTGATGAAGTTCAAAATCCTGACGTGCTTAACCTTTTTCATGCGTTGTGCGACAACGATTATGCAAAAAACAAAAGAGTTTGTTTCCTATTCACTGTTACTCTTTCTTCAACGTTGGAAGATATGATTTCTGCTGATGATACGCCTGAAGAAATTCGGGACAAAATATTTAATGAGAAATGGAATCACATTCCTGTTGATAGAAGTCGTCCACTTCTTGCTAGAATAGGAGCGTCGTCTACTTTGTGGCTGTCATAGCTAGAGTTAAATGTATAATTCATGAATTGATTACTTAAAATTAGAATGTGTGTGGTGATCATAAATAAATACTTTCATGAGTCTGTAATTTAGATTTAACAAAATTAAGCTGTAATACTGTCTGCCTTGTCAGAATTTTGGATATAAATTTTATTCGCAAATACACAATATCATTGGTATAAAATATTTAGTACACCCAGGTAAAATTTTGCTTACTTTTATTATGCTAATTTTCCTCAAATATATTTTTGAGTGCTGTAATTACTAAATTATAGTTACAGGTAGCCAGGCACGTATCCAGAAATTTGGGCAAGGGGGGGCGGGCGGAAGCAAAAATTATACCAGAAAAAATTTTGCAATTTTAGGCCATTTTTGAGAAAAAAAATCTCTTTTTCTCAGATTTAGGGGGGGCGCTGCGCCCCCCCGCCCTCCTACTAAATACGTGCAGGTAGCTATACATGTAGCGACAGGTAGCCGGTTATAAATATTTTTTCATGCATGAAGTTCATTTCCTATTGCGTCTACTAAAATAAAAGCAAAAAACCAAGAGAATGTTTACAATGTAGAACCTTTATTAATATTTCATACAATTAATAGTTAAAGTTATTGTTTGCTTTGAAAGACTACAATAAAATAGACCTTTAAGGAACGAAAAAGCCAATATCCACTTTTCATTTGGTGCAGGAAATAGCCTAACTCCCCTAACAAGCGTATGGATGGATATAGGCTTTTTCCGCCACTAAACAAAAATTGGATATTGGCTTTTTCGTTCCTTAAAGGACGAATTTAATATACTGAATAATATAAACATACCTGTAAATTAACTAAACAAAGATAGTGAATTCTAGCATTCTCTCCAGAAGGTATTCGCCATCTTCACTTGCTGCCAAACCTTGGAAACAATTTTCCAAAGTATCTCTGACGATTTGATGGCAGTTGTCAGGTGACATTTCTTTTTCCACGTTAGAAATGGTAAAAATCCAATAGGTATTGTTGAAAGTGCCGGTATTTTCCTTTGGAAATATGGTAATAAGCTTCTTAATTTGATCCTTGTTTAGTTTGTGAACATTTTGACAAATATGGCCTTGAGTTGTATCGGGTAACATGTTCTTTGTTACTGTATCCAAGCTACCTAGACTTATTTCGAATTTTTCTCGATCAAACTCTTCAGTAAAATTAGTCTCAAAAATGCTTTCGAGTTCGATCTTTAAATTTTCCAGAAACCCCTGTCTACTTTCTGATGAAAGGACAAGCAGTAACACAGTTGGGTAGACTTGCCTGTTGCCAACTAAATTTTCAAAGGAAAGAGCGATGATGTCCCAAACATTTTTGCTGTTGTAACTTGAACTTGAATACTCATTTCGGCTTTTTGTTATAAATTGGTTAAATTTGGTTTTTCTTGTCGAAAAGAAAAATCCATAAGTGTATTCACCAATCTGATAGGCAGCTTCATACAACCAGTTGCCATAAGACCAATATTGTGCGGCAGCTTCATTAGCCTCTCTAGGGGTGACCTTTGTCGGGGATTCCAAAATTTTGTTTTCGTCGTCAACAAATATGGTAAATGGACTTACTCTTGCAATTAGCGCTGCACGGCTCTCAACTGAAACCTCAGACCATTTATCATGGAGAAGGGTGCCCTTTTGTTTCTCCAGATGACGTGGATTTTCTTTAATTTGCTGGAATTCCTCCTGGGATAGCGTCACAGTCAGAATGTAACAAATTCTTTTATAAGGAGCATATGAATTGTCACAAAAATTGTGAAAAGTGGTCAAGTATTGAGGCTTGGTAATTTTTTCAATTTGCCTGAAGATGATTACGTGATTCGTTTTAACATATGTCTCAAGTTGAGCATTAATGGAAGAGACATCTTTATTTTGAAAGTCTTTTCCCTCAAAGATACAATTTTCACGTTGGTTATCTGTAATCCAACATTTTCCCAACATCGTGGCCAATGCTTGAGGAAATGTTTCTGATTCATTTTCTGAAGTCAATAGCAACAAAACGGCAGGTCGTCTAGGTTCCTCCTGGTCGAACATTGGACGCATTGCACTCGCAATTTTAATCCATGTATCTGCAGTTTGTTTTGGGTACCGTTTCTTTAAATTTCTTATTTCATTTTCAAAAATGGTACTGTCTGCAGCGTTTGTAAACTTCACAGCTAGCATCGTGTCTTTTTCCTTCTTGTATGTCTAAAATTGATTGAAATTGATTAATTATGCTTGTAATACATGTTAATGATAATACTGAATTTTAATGGTATTAAATAATATCAGTCTTTTGTGCAAAACAATATATATTTCAGTACATTTATTTTCAATCGAATTTTACAAATATCCAGGTGTTAAAAATATTAAAAGTTAAATTATTGTCCAACTATCACTTCATGATGACTATGTGTGACTTTACGTTTATAATATAGTCATGATACAAAATTTATCCCATGTATATCCCTACAAAGGTGCAAACTTAAATTACGCATAAAATGACAAAGTGTCAGTGCTATATTATTTTTACACATACACAAATATGTAATATTATTATTATCTTATAATATTATGTACATATTTAATATTATAATATTATCAATTTAAATACGAAAGAACGTTTTTTACCTACTAAGATGAATTTAGGCGTAAATGTTTTTTCTTTGTACAGCAGAAATCATGTGACACTAAACATGTGATTATTACTTATTATACTGTGCAGCACTGATAAATACAATGACAATATTATTGCTGACACCATGTTAATTTGCATCGCAATATGTTTTGGTGCTTTGCCCTTTAAGCATTACTTGTCGTTATCTCGGCCAAGGTATGTAATAATTTTTCCCACTTTCCAGTTACCAGAGATTTAATGGTAGGTATAAAATTATCAACTACAATGTACATACAAATTTTTTTTCATAGATTTTGAAATTCCACTAAAGGCTTGCATCCTAAGCTAATTTTAAAATTTTTGTAGGGTGCTTGAAATGCTCGAATATAAAGGTTTTGTTGACTAATAAGGGGCTGTATTTGATAATAATTTTACCAGTTCTATGTATCTATTTTCCAATTCTCCAATTTTTAACCCCAATTATTTATCATTCAATTATTTGCCCAACTTATCGCATTATATCTTCACTCACTACGCACATGGACCATTACTAGGTTTTTGACATGCTTGCAAAATCGCCAAATGGCCGTACATTTTGTGTCTTATAAATGACTTCCAAAGCCCACACGGATTATGAACGTGTTAATAATGATGAAATATTAAAATGCTATCTATATTATTGATATATTGGTGGGCGGATGGTTCTGTAGTTAGGCTCTACAAAATTACGTAAACGAGGGGGGAAATGTTTGCATTGACTTTAATTTTTATGAATGTGTGATGATTAAAAAGAACATTAATTCGATTGTGGCCATTATAAAATATTTTCTGAACCGAACACGAAAATAATGCATTTTGATTTATTTTATAACCTGAATTCCATGTTATAAAAATCACTTTTTTGGCAATTATAATATCAAAAATGGTTTAGAACAATTTTAACTGCAAAACAAAATAACGTTCAAGGATTTCGAAAGTAGAGCTTTACTAACATAATAGGTAGTTAAGTACACAAATTAACCATCAAAATATACACATTTAATAATTATCCTTACCTATAATATTATTATAGTATCTTCATATTATTTACATTAAAACCATTTCTGTTTATTAAATACATTTTGGTTATTTAAAGCGATTAATTTCGTTACGAAGAGGCATTTCTGTATAGCCTAACTCCTGCATGATACAATGGTTTGTTACATTGTCGCGGTCATGATAAAATAGTCGTTACTTTGTAGCAGTCAGGATAATTTGGCTTGTTACTTAGTAATGTTAAGCAGACGGTATACTATTAAAAAATATATAATAATATGCTTCAATGATAATTACCTAAAATTTTTATCTATTGCAACAGAACTCAATTTTTGAGGGCAAATCCACGAGTTTTAAAGTTTTCAAATGTGAGAATTTTTTTTCCGCTAGTTCAAAATATTCGGTACAGTTTTTCAAATTGAATTTAGTCTTTCTCTCGTAGTCACAAGCTACAATGTTGATAACCTCAAGCCTACCTGGTGTCGTAGTTGCTGTGCCTAACAAAAAGTTAATAAAGGGGTCGATTTGGGTTTGTTTTGATTTTTCTAATGTGGGATCTCCAGTTGTGTATTTTAGGGTGAGAATTTTCAAATAAGTAGTGCGATTCGGCCAATCTGAATTTGAAAACCGAAATATGTCTGCACAAAGATATAATTTGAGTTCTTTTAGTTTATACATTTTTGGTAGTACAGGCAGAGTACATTTTAGGCCTGGAGGATTGTAGCTTTGACCTGCTTCTTTGATTTTTAGCTTTTCTAAAGACGAACTTTGGGATTGTAGAAAAGTGTAGAGAGAATCTACGTCAATGCTTGATAAATTTTGACAAATAATAGTCAAAGATTTGAGGTGCAACTCTTTCTCTACTAAACTCTTTACCAAAAATTCTTTTCTGTCCCGACCTGTCGATTCTAATTCGTATTCGTTGTTCATTTTGACTACCAATTTAATCAACCCCGAAGTTTTGACAGGAGTTAATTTATTTAGCAAATGCAAACCAATTTGATTGCTAACGTAAAGTTTCTTGAGTTTTGGTGCTGATGAAATAATATTGCCAGAGATCTGTTTCAATATACTTTTTTCAATTGCCAATCGACGGGAGCTGTCTAACGTGTCATTATCATCATGCAGAATCAAATAGAATTTTTCTAGACAAGCCATCTGCCGACTTCGAATCATTTGATCCATTTCTACATTGGCCTCGAATCTTGTGCTATGTCCGCTGGAGTAGGAGTAAACGTAAAAATGAACTTCAAGATTTACAATATTGGGAATGTATTGAAATAGTGCGTTATTTAAATCCATAAGCCAAGACAATTCTAAAACGCTATCAACCTTGGAAGAAGATATTTTAGGAAGAAATTGTATCTCAAGATCTTTAATTAGTTCACCTCGAGTTTTAAGAAGTAAAATAAACCTTGGAATTCGCAGAAATTCATTCCCTTGTAATCGATATGATTCAAAATGAATGATTTCGTCAACATTATCAAATACTTTGTAAAAATTCTTTAAATTCCTTTCCAGCCCTACAAAGCTGTCTAACCCTTGTAGCTCCCACACTGACATATTGTGATGCTGAATTTCATTATCTGCTTTAATAGTCTTAGCTCCTTCGAAATCCATTGGAACTCTTGCTCGTTGCACAAAATATGGAGTAGAAATCTCGTTCCATTTACTGCATGACAGACGGACATTTTTTAAATCCTTAAAATTCATGTAGGCGAATACTTTATCCAACACCTGCGTTTTATAAAAAGATATAATATTTATACTACTACATTATATATAATAATATTCTACTAGTATTTGTATTAAAAACATAATTATGCCATTAAGGTGTACAATATTATGTACCATTGGAAAAAAATAAAATCAGTATTATACCACGTATGAAAGTGAATTTCCTGCCAACTGGAATTTTGATTTGTACATTTCTGCTTACTGAGTACTGAGTTCAGCTGTCTCTGTTGAACATATTATAGTTATGAATTTATTCAACGGAAAACACAGTTTCTCCGAATTTCTTTCAACCTCTTATATTTATTTTTAAAAGAAAGTTACATTAAGATAATTTACACGGTCTAAACTAATTGTTTTTGTAAATAATTATGTCTTACCTTAAGGTATGTGTTAATTAATTAATTTAAATATTATTTCTCTAAGGTTATAAAACTTTTAGATTACATTTATCAATTATTCAAACCAAATGCAGAAATTATAATTGACTTCTGCCTCTCTCAATACTAGGTGGGTAGGTTTTACACATTGTATTATTATATGGGACCATAAGATTAAAATATTTACAGGAAAACAAGGGTTCATAAATAGCAATACCAGATAAATGTAAATATCGTATTTTTAGAGTTTCGAATTTATATACACACAATAAATGCAATGATAAAAATCTATAGCATTCACCAACTTTTAAATTGGCTTTAAAAAAGCAATATAATTAATTAAAATTATAACTGTACATTAATACACCATTACTATAATATTATGTTATATATGATTTGATAGTATTTTGCAATAAAAATTACTCGATGGTGTAATAAACCAAAAGGCTTTTCTCCAACGACATATTTAATTTGACTGATTATTTACAATAAATATTTAGCCAGTATATGAATTTACAATATGCAGAAAACCCTTTTATTTCAAATTACTTAGCTTTTTTCTAAATAAAAAACCCTGTCGCTCTAACCTATAATTCACGGTATGCAGTAATGTACATACAGTCATCATCCAAAATAAATGTTGTGCACAGACATTGAGCAATACATTAAAGAGTCAATAGTAGAAAACTGTCACAAAAAGAATAATTACCTGCTCAGATAAGCAACGGGTTAAAACTAAATCCAGATTATTTACTTTAGATAAAAAATGCACATCATAAGTAGGTAAGAGATAATGCCAATTCTCATCGTATAATATATCTGTAAATTGTTATTTGTTAACACATTATTTTTCATAATGAAATGATTAATTAAGTTGTGCATTGTGCGAAGTAAACGCATGAGTTAGTAATTAAATCATGATTGAATTAATTTTGAAGGATATGCACCTTAATTAATATTACATTCATGATTCATTTAACTTACTGCCCTTGCCATAATATTTTCACCATCTTATTGCCATCGAAAAATAAAACTATTGACAAATGTGATTTTATTTAGTATTATGGATGTAACCAGTCAGAATGATGTCCAGGGTTAATAAATTAACGTACCCTTCAAAGTAGGTCGTTACTCTTCTATTTAAGGTATCTCTATAGCACAATATAGAATACAAAACAATGATACATTATAAGAATTTTAAAATGGCATTCATTTGATCAACTGCCAACTAGTATGAAACAACAATGAAAAATTATTTGCAGCAGTAACAGCACCTGCCAATGGTAATACCTATATTTTCATGTGTGCGGCAGTCCAGTAAATGAACAATCCATCAAATGCCATTCAACGACATTAAATTTATAGTTCAATTTTATTGTCTTTGTGTCCATGTCTCTATACATTTTGCTACAATACCGGTATAACAATAGCTCCGACAATTGTCCCTTTCAATTAAAGGGGAACAACAGCGGACCCAAATATTTTTATGATTTTTATGAGATGTAACAAAATGACATTCCATTTATTACACGTAGTGAAATGTTTTAATGATTGAATCCTTGTCTTGTATAGTTAACGATCAACCGTCATGTCATCTACATGCATAAGTATCAATTCATAAAAATAAATAATTGTTTGTAAATATCTGGGAATCGAAGCATTAAAATAAAATATTGCATGCTATTATGAGCATTAATTTATATGCTCAATAAAAATGCAATTACTAAGATTAATAGTTCTCAGGAGAAAAAGTGGATTCTTTCTAGAGTAAATTACTTGCAGTGCAACTTCTACAAACAAACTTGCACAGATATAGCAGACCAAACTTGAACAAAGTAATGCATCGTTGTGCAACACAACACAGGAAATCTATTTTCTGGCTACTGTATTGATGGATTTCCTTTTGTTTGCCGTGGGAAAGTTATATTCAACCTTTCGGATTTAGCCAACACAAATCTACGATACATGTGAGGAACTGATTAAAATCTGTTATACATTAACATTAAAATGTAATGAATAGGTTCATTCACTTTTAAAGCTGAAAGCGTTATCTCAACAACAAACATTTGAATCAGTATTTATTATTTACAATAATGAAAAAACAGTAGTTGTCCATTTTTTGTTTAAAAATGGTCTCATTTCATTGCACGACAACTTTTTGCTGTCTTTTGTCGTTAACCATTAGTGCATGTATATAAATCGCGTCATTTCACATTAACTTAACACCGCAGTAAGTAATAAGCTGAGGTTAAGCTATGCAACAATATTTTATACGAAGATAGAAATAATTATTCATAAACAAATGGCGTCAGAAGAGCATTTACCTTTGCCTTTGGATGATAATTTAATACTAAAATCCGCCTATCCAGATATTGATTTGTCTACTTTGGACAATTTAACTATAACAGAAGTTTTGTGGGGTCAATTACCCAAGTGGAGAAATGAAGTCGCATTAGTAAATTCATTTTTTAATTTAATGAGTTTTATGTACTAATTATATTTTGGACGTTTCTTAAAACATTTCGTTCTTGTTATTACAGGAATGTGGTCTAACTGGAAAGAAATATACTTATGACGATTGCTACAGACTAAGCCGCGGATTTGCAACCAGCCTAATAAAATGCGGGGTCAAGAAACGAGATATCTGCGGCCTTTTGGCTCCTAACTGCCAAGAGTTAATTTTGGCTATATTTGGAGCATGGGAAGCTGGATGCATTGCTGACGTCATTAATCCAAACTTTACTAAAGGTATACTTTAAATTTGTTGCAAAATATGAATCCTAAAAAGAAGTTGGAGTTAGATCTAATAAGAAATATTCTGAATTATTTTATGTTCTTTAGAGGAATTAATTGGCCGACTTAATAATCTGAAAACCAAACATTTTGTTGTTCATTCAACACTTCTTCCGCTGTTTGAAGAAGTTGTAAAATCGGGCTACCAGTTTGAAAATATTGTATGTATTGGCGATGACGGGTCAACTATTTACAGGCGTTTTAATGAAATGTGTGCTGAAAAAGAGGATGCTCAAAATTTTCTGAGAGGAAAGGACGTTGATACAAAAAATTATGTCGCTATTCTCGGGTACTAAATTATCAAGTATATATTTTTTGCTCTGTTTATTATTTTACTGTAATAATCTTCTAGCAGCTTAAAGTTTTAGACATTTTATTAAAGAAAACTAAATAAATCCTATTAATTTTCAAACAGAAACACCAGTGGGACGACAGGAGAATCAAAAATTGTTGCCCTGACTCACAGAAATTATATTGCTGCTTTAAGGTAACACATTTACAATCATCTCCATAATGTTAAATGACTCATGATGCGTAAACCATAATTTTATATAAAAAATTGAACTAGTAAGGTCTAGAGCCTACATAATTTTAAAGATTATGATTTAAATTAACTATTAGTGATACAAGGTAAGGTATCACAAAAGACTATACAACTCTTTGCCTGTCAGACACTTTTAATGTTATATTTTCATTAGGTAATGTATTTATGCTATTGTTTTTCAATGGTGTGATATCTATGTTCAGGCAGTTTACAACGGAAGATATAATGGACTTCCCCTCATTTGAAGACGGAAGAAAACAACCGGCGGTAATTGGGATGCTTCCTCTATTTCATACATACGGCCTATTCATCACAACTATCTTTTCTTTACATCAAGGAGCGAAAATTGTTGTCATTCCCAAATATGAACCAGAATTATTTGTCAAACTACTGAATATACATCGGGTAAATATCGAAATCATAACAATTGCAAATTTTATTACAAATTTAAAAAATGTGATTGAATATTACATATAATTGTAGCCTACAGTATTACACTTGATCTCCCCTCTTGTCCAATTTCTCATCGACCGTCCGGATGTAGCTGCGGAAGCCTTTGAAAATTGCAAATCAGTTTTTGTCGCATTTAGAAACTTTTCTGTAACTGAATCACTCGTGACAGCATTTCAGTCAAAAGCAAAGAAATTTATAGTTTTTCAAGAAGGTTGGGGCTGCACGGAGGCCTTGGTGGCCACTATAAGAAATCCGAGCTTTAAAAATAGAAAAATGGGTTAGTATACCAATATTCTTTTATTTTTACTCGAAAAAGTAATTTCAAAATGTAATTCCATTATATTATTTACAAATAATTAGGGACTGTGGGAAGAGTTGTACCGAGTGTGATGGTGAAAGTAGTGGATATTGATACTGGCAAGTTGCTTGGTCCCGACGAAAAAGGAGAAATTTGTATTAAGGGACCCCAGGTGTCTCAAGGCTATTTTATTGACCATGAAAGAACGAAAAAACTTTTCGATTCCCAAGGATTTCTTCATACAGGCGACTACGGATATTATGACGAAGAACAATGCTTTTATATAATCGAGAGACTCGTCGATTTAATTAAAGTTGGGGAGAATTACGTAAGATATTTTAATTTTTTTTAAATTTCAAAATAAATAATTCATGTCTATTCCTACAATTTTAAGTAGTTGAATTAAAATCAATTTTTCATGCAAATTAATTTTCTATTACTTTCTTTTACTTAGGTGTCCCCAACAGCATTGGAAGCCATTTTAAGAAAGCATCCTGATATTTTGGATATTGTCATAATTGGAGTTTCAGATGGCAAACGGGGAGAAGTTCCACTTGCTCACATTGTTCGGAGAGATGGGTCAAGTGTGACCGAAGATGATGTCAAAGAGTACTTAAAAGGCCAAGTAGTTGAGGATTTTAAACAACTTTCGGGCGGAGTTGTTTTCACAGACACAATCCCACGAGGACCAACTGGAAAAACGTTGAGAAGACTCCTCAGGAAATGAACTTATTGTCTTCTTTGTATTACAGTATTTATTTATGAAATAAAAATGGGGAAATACAGGGAACATTTCAGTGGCTATAAATGACTATCTCATATTCATAATATTCCCATAATGTTCCCTAAATATGTCTATTTTATTTAAACAGTAGGCAGCCTTATGGAGATTAAAAATGCGCAAAAAATTATATTGGACATGTATTTATTAATGTTCATATATGGCACTGAGAATCAATAAATACAAAAGTAGCACAACTCTAAGTAGAAGGAGATGAAAGTACAAAAATAGATTAACAAGAGAAGAGTTTAAGAAAACTAAAAGTACAGAGTCATGAAAGTTATTTAATTTCTTCTGGAGGAACGACGGGGACCGGCTCTAGCACCCAAAGTTAAGGCTCCTGTGTCAAACCCATACCCAAAAGTTGCGGGACCCCAACCCAAAGCGTTAGCTCTGACAGGAGAAAATCCAAGACCTAAACCTACTCCATTAGGGATTCCGAGTCCAATATTGGTCAAAGGAGGTCCGTAAGCAGGGGGAAGTGGAATCGGAGTGTATTCTTTGGGAGCTTCCCGGAGGGCAATATAGCGGTTTATGGCAAGTTGTTGTGATTGGATATGGGCATTTCTGACGGCTGCGTAGTCGTTGATGGCGGCTTGGGCGAATGCATTTCGGGCGGCGCCGTCCGCGTTGATAATATCCAAAGTGGCACTTGCTCGCTGAAGATTGATTTGATCCCGAATGGCTGCTGCCCGTGCACCCGCAATGACGGAGAGGATAGCTTCGCGTAAAGCCGCGGCGTCTCTCAAGGCACCATTTTGGGCCCCGATGGCCAAAGCGTGAGCGTTTCTATCTAAAGCGGCCAAATCTGCGATTTGCCCATTACGAACATTTTGTAAGGCAAGTGTACCCGGAAGACCAATTCCAGCGTCGTAAGAATACCCAACTTGTCCTGTTGAGACTGTTCCACACAGAGCGACGAGAACCAGCGCCTATTCACAAAAATTTAAACTGTAATGTAAAAGTAATGTATACGCTTACTAAACCATTAATTTCATGATTAGAACTTAACCTGATTGATTTTGGCAATAACATTTAACATTAATTATCTTAATAATTAGAAAATTAAGTCAAGATCAAAATTATATAAAAAATCAGGGTTAATTTTAAGAATTTGAATCAAAATTAAATTTTAAGAATGTAAACCACTATCAATTGTAAGAGATTATTACGGGGATAATTTTATAATTCTAAAGCAAAATCATTTTTATAAATTAAAAATGTAAATTTTGAATAATTTAATTAATTCAATGCTAGAATTATTAAAATTTATTAAAGTGAATATTATATTATTAAACTCATGATTTAATGTAATGGATTAAATGTATAACTTATAAATTATATCAGAATGTTGATTAATGAAGAATTAATTGTTGGCTTACGATAGTTTTCATGATGGCTGTTATTTCTGATGGAACTAATTAAAGGAGCTCCTACTGCGGTTGAAATTTATTGAATGATTAAGATAGATTAGCTGAGTCAGGTATTTATATTTACCTTAAATGGTCAAATCTTTCATTCACCGATCAGAACAATGAACATAAGCTAAGAAAGATTTATATTGCCCAATTTGTGTTCGCCTATTGATCCAGTTGTATTTATTGCATATTAATAGAAATAAAATAGGTAGACTAATGTTTATGTCTGCTAAGCCAATGTAAATTTATCGTTGCTTATTGTAGTCATGTTTTGCATTATGTAACGATACGAACTGATTGATCTGTTTACTTTAAAAACGTGGACTGCACATGGCATTTTTCTGTCCCTGACCATCTCTTTATTTATTATCACTGTAAATATTAGTATTGTTAATACAGAAACTCAAGTCAGCATTTAACTAATTGCATTATGAACAAATGACTTTAGATGCAATAATGCTATATTATCCACTCTGTTAGCATTCGACAAGATAATGCACTTTTAGCGACGCACGAAGCGGAACATCTAGTTGAACAATAGTGAAATCAAAACGTATTCATTTCCTCTTGTTGCAACGCATAGTGTACATCATTTTTAAAAGATCACTACCGTTCCTATTATTAGTCTTTTCTAATCTCAGAATTATTGTTTTCTGACTGAACCAAGAAATTGGATTTGTTATGCAATTGTATAACACTACAGTGGATTTGTATAACAAGTAGGTTCAACATTGTTATTCTTTGGAATAATCTTTCTGGTATTAAAGTAATCTTCGAACAATTTACTTCCCCTTACCAAAGTTAGTTTACATCCTTAATTTTAATTGCGTATTAATGATTCGGAAAAAATTATAATCTTTGTAGTAATTATAACTAATGAAATAATTAATATAATATTAATACAGACAGTTACAATAATTAATAGGTCTATGATGCAAGATGGGAGTGGAAACCTAAATCTGAAGGATTAATTAGTTATTAGAACATTTTGTTTAAATAAATATTTATTTTTAAGCTACTTGCGCCATTTTCAAACCTACATTGACACTGTTCGGTTGTTTAATGCGTATTTAAATACATCTAAACATCATTTATTTTATAAGGTACACACTAGGTAATAGTGTAACAATTACAATTTAAACAGGTAAATTTTAAAATGCACAAACATTGCTCTATTTTCGTTTTTGTCTAAAAAAGGTCTAAAAAAAGGTCTAAAAGATTAACCACTAAGTATTCTGAAGTCTGTTACGTGTAAACATAGATGTGCGTTGTATCTATATCGTATTGGGTTGCAGTATACTGTAATTATTAGATTTCAAATGTTGCACATACTATATGTGTTGCATCAATGGGTATTTTAATTACGTAGATATAATTGTATATTGATAAAATTATGTTACGTTATATTACGATTCAGAATAATTAATTTGCTTAGCTCTTATATATTTTCAAAATGTAGAAAATTTAATTGTGAAGTTATTATTATTCAATCACTTATTAGGTTATTGTGAATTACAAAATTTAAAGCAGTTCGATAATAGTATAACGAAGTATAACAGTTTTTGAACTATTCGCAGATGAATATCAGTGTGTACATCATTCACTACAAAATCAGACTTATCTTAGCTATTTAGTCTTAGCTGAAAGTCCAGAATGCAAATAAGTCTGGAAAAATAGCATAAATTTATGTACGTCAAGTGACATTTCTTGTACAGAGCCATTAAGATTAGATTTAATTACTAGAATCACTTAGGCAACTTACAATAGACACTACATTTCAACCGAGCAGAACGTTTGTTAATGTATAAGTGTATAAGTACAGAAAGCGTACATGCACTTATACTGTTATACTAAGTTATATGGATATGGCTGTCTTAAGTGTGGTAGATTTTATTATTCTTGCTTCAGTGCTCTGAATGTGATCTAAAAATAATAACAAGGTCAACTGCATACTAGGCAGATGTAATGGCTGTCGTAATTAATTACATTTCAGTATATGTGTAATTCAATCTTGCTATGAGCCATGCAATATCAACGCTATCAAACTAAATAGCAACATTTAAACCAACGCCTATTCAAATAGCTATGACGCTTGAAATATCCAAACGTCTGACTTATTTACTCAGAAAATAGCTTCGGAGGTCTCAGTTTGGTGACTCTATTTAGCTCTGTACAAATATCAGTGTTACATGCGTATCATTTTACGTACTTGTAATTGGTTTTAATCAACTTAAAATTAGAGAACGTCGTATAAAATATTTTCTCTGTTAAATCTCCATCTATTTATTATAAACTAAATCAAAATTAACTACAGGGTAGTAAAAGTACACTTTAAAAAATATTTGTCAGACTTTAATGTGACTGTTACATACAGGTGTAGTTAATAAGTTAACATCAATTTAAGTCAATTGAAAAGTTGCATGAAAATGTCATCGGACACAATCAACCGCCCGGCTTTAGGACGACCAGCATCTCTAGGAGACTTGTACAATATCCGTACTGAAACATTCAAAGATATCATGATATTTAAGAAGCATCCCATTCCTCTGAATGTGATTAAAACTGTCGAGTGTCCGCGTGTCGATGTAGACATGCAATTTCTCAACACGGAAAGTTTTTCCGAAAAGTTTGGTAAATTAAAAGTGTCTGCAGATTTCTCTCTAAGTCTTTTGGCCGGTTACGTCCCGTTATTAAATGGAATAGGGAAATACCTACAGCAAGAAAAGGTGAGCTCTCGTGCAGCAACAACAACATTGATGTACTCCATGGAGACGGTAGTGGACACGTTGAATATCAACAGCGAAGAGCTTGAAGAATTAGTTTGTCAAAAAACGATATCGGAGACAGATGCTACCCACGTGGTGATTCGGGTGGATTGGGGAGCCACAGTTTTCATTTCCTTTCAAGATAATTCCAACAGTGGGAATAATAGTAAATCTTTGAGTTGCAAGCTTGAAGCAACCTTCAAAAAAATTGGGACTTCAGTAAATGTCGATGGTGGTGGCAAAATTTTCACCGATGACAAAACTGAACAATTGCAGTTGAGAGTCTACGGAGATATTTACCCGGAAAATGGAAAAATCCCCCAAACTACAAAAGAAGCGTATGATTTCATTCAAACTGTTCCAAAACTAGCAAAGGAATCGAACTCTGGAAAAGGGAAACCCATTTCTTATGGTCTTATACCAATATCTGTCATCAGAAAGAAACTTGGAATGAGCACTGAGAAAATTCTATGGCAAGAGATCGCTGACGATGTTAGTCAACGCGTTCTCTATTTTTTTGACTATTTGTTGGAGCTCAAACAGAAATTAACAGATTTGCAAGAGGATGTCACTCAGTACAGTTACTGCTTGGCAGGTCAAAATGTCTCCCAAGTAAAAAAGAAACAGCAGGAATTACAGATTTTTGAAAACAGAGCAAAAATTCAATTAAGAGAAATCATTGAAAGTGTTCGAGGAGGCCAGGGAGATGGAAGTTGCTTTGATGAGCTGTTACAAGATTTAAATATTCCAGATGGCACTTCTAAGGATTCAAAAAATGAACTGGCAATCTTTCAGCGATTTTTGGAAAGCAAAGAAGACATTTCCAATCAAATAGTATGGATTAAAGTTTTAATTGGCAAAAACGTTTTACCTATTGGAACAGGAGATATAAAAACGATTGAAGCAGCAGCAGCCGGGAGACCTTTGGGAGAAAATCAAGTCAATAAAGTTTTCATTTACGCTTTCAACAGCCAAAATAAAGGAGACGACAACCGAACTAAAAATCGAAAATTATTCCTCCAACTTTTGTCCAGCCACGAAGGAAAGGCCAAGTTTTATTTCGTCAACATCGATGTCCACCCAATTTTATCTGTCGCTCAGGAACCTAAAAGTGTTTCCATTTATTGTTTCATCAACGGAGACTTACAATGTGAAGATTGGCTGGAGGAAACTGAAAGGAAACTCCAAATTCCAATTGTCGGTTCTTACAAGCTAAAGAACAATGGACAATTCGGAACCTATTTGTCCGAGTTAGGTAAGTAATTAAACTAATAATAGGCATTACTAAGCATATGAACAAAAATCCCTAACTCGTCGACTTTTAGACATAGGATTTCTGCATTGTTGCACTATACTGGCTGCCAGCTGCACGTTGGTGATTACTGAAAACCAAGGTGTCTACAAAATTGACATCCATACCATTGGACAAAATTTTACTCAAACATTTCAATTAAATAAGCAATTTTCAGAGAAGACTGCAATTGACAATAAAGATGCTCAGGTGAGTAAATTTATAAAATAAGAGCATGAAAATATTTTAAAGTTTATAGTTGTTAGCTGGGTTCACGTTACAACTTCAATAATCAAAACTGTTTAAAAAATAAAATGTTTTTAACTGTGAAACGGATTCAGTTAATTTGGATCAGAATTTTAATATTTCTTCTTTTGTTGATGGTGATGAAGAGTATGAATGTTATTAATGCTTTTATATTTACTGTGTTTTGATTTTAGTGCATTATGACCAGAGACTTGAACAGACTAATTTTGAAGCAAACATTGAACGATGGATCCAAAAGGGTCATCATTCGTGAGTTTACGGATAAGCAACTAATTGTTACGTTGAAACTGCTACCAGGGAAAAAGTCAGGAAAAGATATAAGTGTAACGAGGACTTTTGACAGAATAAATAAATAGAGGTAATAATTTTTATGATAAAGAGTAGTAAAACTAAAAGCTTCAGTTTCAGCTTCCCATTTGTGACCACAATCTAGTGTAATTAATATGCATAATGGTGTCATTGTGTCATGCATGCATAACACGTATACGGGAGACACTATATCTCTATATTATAAACACAGAATATATAATATACTTAAAGTTTCCTTTAAATGGAACCGTTTTACTGTTATCAGGGAACACAACGGAACCCTTTTTCTATGAAAAGGTAGGAAGGAGCAAAACTTTTTAAAGCACTATTGTTTGCCTTTATTTACATTTGATATGTAAAGAGAAATGAAATGAGGCTAAGTGATACATCTAAAAAGTAGTACCTACCTTTTTGCTTGTTTTCTAAAAAAGAGTTCCTTTTTCCCTGTATGCTATGCTATTATTAGGTACTTATAGTTAAAAATTCTGCTTGGAAAATTAACATTCACAAAATTATTATACAAAACTATTGTCTGGAATATAAAATGTAATAAATCCTCCAGATTGTAGAAAGATGAGAAATTCAAGATTAAAATGTCAATACAGCTTAGAATGTAATTCTTCTTACCTTACGATGATATCTCGCGATTTTGAAATTTTGTCTTAGGGACCAAGCACTTATCCAGTAGGGGGCGAAGAGGCCTTAAATCAGGGATAAAGAAAAGTTTTATTCCAAAAAGTTTAATAAATGCCTTCGAATTTTTGTCATTAATTTTAGTTACGCCCCTCCCTCTTGACCAAATTTTTGTATACTTGCCTGGCCTGTCAGGGGCATACCTTCGTTAATCAACAATTTAATTCGAAGCAATAGAAACAACTTTTGACAAAGAGAGATAAACTATTTTATTTGTATGTACTTCGAAATTTGACATATTCGCGGAAACACCCAGAACAATAGTTTTGGCGTATATCGAAACTAAAGAAAATGCATGCCATAAAATATTGATTGAGAAGTACATTGCAAATTGCAACTTCATTCATATACATACATTCATATACATACATTCATATGTTAAGCCATGGTGCAGTACATACCTAGTCCTTTTTATTTTTAAAATGATTAAAGTGATTGGCCAAATGAAAGGAAATGTGTAAAATGTATACAAAGAAAAGAATGCAAAGAATAGCAAACATTATTACTGATTTAATTTAATGGCAAGCGAGCAGATGGTCAATGAGGAGAAATGAGGGACTGTCGTTTTTCAACTCTTCTATTGGTCAAACCTACCAATAAATTGGTTCTCTAAAGAAAAAGGGAAACACAGAGCTGTCATGTTCATATATAATTATTGTGTTTTTCGTAAACTAAGTACGTGACCATTCCATCCTAGAAAAACTTTTATTTTCAGGTGAACGCATACAGAACTATTTTTATTCAAGGTTGAAGTCTTGATATAAAGTTTACCAGAGAGAAAAAATCAGAATAAGGTTTCTAAATACTTTCATAATTTCTAGTCGATTTCATAATGCATATCAGTTTTAGAATTGTCAAAATAGTTATCTGTACTTCACAATTCATAATTGTTGGGTCAACACTTACGGATTCTATAGCAAAAATAGCAAAAAGCTTAGAGATTGGAAAGGATTGTCAGTGTTCTGTGAAAATAATAGACCCAGATCCTAACACAAACTTTCTTTTGGATCTTTCATTATTCTCCGCTTTATATTTAACTTTTAAATTCTACAATTATAATATTTACAACCAGCCAGAAAAGTCAAACAAAATAGACAATCATTTTCTGCGGAACTGCGAAACAGTTACCTTGCTAATTTCCAAAAATGTGGATGAAATTGTGGATAACATGGGTCAAAGTAACTCAGTGACTAAACCCGGGAAAAATCTTTTTGTTTTTGTATCGGAAAATAAACAACTTTTAGAAAATACTTTTTATCACCCAACAGTACAAAAATTGAAATTTAAAGTTGGGATTCTTTTCAGCCCCAATTCTTTGCAATTTTTAAACGATAATTATGAAAAGCGGTTCGACGATGTTCCTACGTATTTTAAAATCAATTATAGTAATTTGAAAGGAAAACATTTAACTGTATCAGCCCCGATTCTTCCTCCTTACATCGTTGTTGACAAAAGTAAAAAATTATCAGGCACTAATTACTGGTTATTTAATTACGCGGCTGTTGCCTACAATTTCAGTTATGCAATGGATGTCGCCCCAGTGGAAAAGAAAGGCGGGACGGGGATCCTCCTCCCAAACGGAACTTGGTCAGGACTCGCGGGAGATTTATTTTACAAACGATTCGATGTCGCTCTTTTCATGGGCCACACTTATGATAAATGTAAAATCATCGATTTTGCATCTGCAATTGGAACTGGAAGTTTAGTTTTTGTGTCCGCTCCGCCAAAATCATATTTTGAAATCGAAGCTTTAGTCTCTCCGTTTAAAATTGACGTTTGGATTGTCATCTTTATAATATTTGTGGTCACGATTTTATTATTTTATTCCTCACTTCTCCGCAATACGCTCTCGGCACCAGTAAATGCAGTTCCAAAAGCAATTATAATGACATACAAAATATTTTTCGAACAATGTGTAACAATTCCCAAGTGCAGCAGATACGTGGCAATCATTTGGATTCTGTTTTCTTTTCTATGTGGGAATTATTACAGATCTAACTTGACATCTCTTTTGTCCCAGCCAGAATCCGAAAAAATTCCAACGACTTTCGAAGACCTTTCACAATCTACAGACTATAATATCAACATGGTTACTTTTGGCGATACAGCAATGTATTTTTTTCAGTCCTCAGAGAATCCTACCTACAAATCTTTGTTCAAAAAAATCCATCCCACACAAAATCTCGTTCAGTGCACGATAGATTCAATAATTAATCAAAAAACTGTTTGCATCGGCTGGAATCTTGTTTTTCTCTCGATCATTGCCAAAAATTTAACTCTTAGCAATTCCTTCCAATCGTTTTTCATTAATAAATTCCCAGCACTGACATCAATGTTTTCTATAGCCTTGCAAAAAGATTCTCCTTACACAGACGCCTTTAGCAAAATTATTTCCTACTTTAATGATGCAGGATTATTTGCCAAGTGGATGAATATGGTTAACGAAGGTTTTGAAGTTCAGGGTCAAAAGTGGCTCATCTCTCAACCAACCAGCAAAGTTTATCAAACGCTAATTCAAATCAAACTCGCTGCACAAATAGTTGTTAAGCCATTTACAATTCAAAACGTACTACTTATATTTATATTTTTTGCTGCCTGTTCCTTCATAGCCATTCTCGTCTTCCTTTATGAAATTTTCAGTAGGAATAAACTTGTAGAAATAACAACTGTTAAAAATTTCAATCCTCTGATAGACGAGATGCAAATAAATAATACACGATCTTTTTTAACATGGAATCCTTGAATAACGCGCATAACTGAAAGTACAGTGAAAATTATTTGATAACATTTCAAATAGCTTTTAATAAATTGTTCCCAGACTTTTGTATTTTTTTGTAGAAAACATTATTGAGTACAAATATTTTGTCAAATAAAATATAAAATACCATAATAGGACAATTTTTACCCATTTAGATACTCATTTTTTAAGTACAAAAATAAATGCATCTTATTATGCTCTGTCACAACCGATATTGTTTGAAATCTAATGTTATGTAGGAACATTCCTATTATACCGACGCTCAACGGAATAGACCGATATATAGCTCATTCGAAAGATCTCGTCGAGTACATCACGAATATGGTATTGGTTTTTGGGGCAACCCCCCAAATAAGAAAGTTATGGTCGGTTAAAGTTGAAAATATGACTGTTTCGATGCCTTTATTTTTAGAAAACGAAGAGTTACAAGTTCTTTAGGAAATCGTTGTTTTGCTCTTCATGATGAATTTACTTGTAACTATGGCAACGTAGATAATAACAACGTGCAGGTTTGGTTTTGTAAAATTCCAAATTACACTTTAACTTCTATTTTGGTTATTTTCATTGTTCTAACTTCAATTTTCATCATTTTTGATTTAGTTAGGGGCACGCGGTCACAATTAGCATTTTTTTAAAACCTAACCTAATTAAAATTGATGAAAATTAAACATGGCACGTCGTCATAATTAGCATTTTTTTAAAACCTAATCGAATTAAAATTGATGGAAATCGAACATGGGACGCGGTCACAATTAGCATTTTTTAAAACCTAACCTAATTAAAATTGATGAAAATTAAACATGGCACGTCGTCATAATTAGCATTTTTTTAAAACCTAATCGAATTAAAATTGATGGAAATCGAACATGGGACGCGGTCACAATCAGCATTTTTTAAAACCTAACCTAATTAAAATTGATGAAAATTAAACATGGCACGTCGTCATAATTAGCATTTTTTTAAAACCTAATCGAATTAAAATTGATGGAAATCGAACATGGGACGCGGTCACAATCAGCATTTTTTAAAACCTAACCTAATTAAAATTGATGAAAATTAAACATGACATGTGGTCACAATTAGCATTTTTTTAAAACCTAACCTAATTAAAATTGATGAAAATTAAACATGGCACGTGGTCACAATTAGCAATTTTTTAAAACCTAACCTAATTAAAATTGATGGAAATCGAACATGGGACGTGGTCACAATTAGCATTTTTTTTAAAACCTAACCTAATTAAAATTGATGAAAATTAAACATGACATGTGGTCACAATTAGCATTTTTTTAAAACCTAACCTAATTAAAATTGATGGAAATTAAACATGCCACGTGGTCACAATTAGCAATTTTTTAAAACCTAACCTAATTAAAATTGATGGAAATCGGACATGGGGCGTGGTCACAATTAGCATTTTTTTAAAACCTAAATCGAACATGGGACGTGGTCACAATTAGCATTTTTTTAAAGCCTAACCTAATTAAAATTGATGGAAATCGAACTTGGGACGTGGTCACAATTAGCATTTTTTAAGGCCTAACCTAATTAAAATTCATGAAAATTAAACATGGCATGTGGTCACAATTAGCATTTTTTTTAAACATAGAAGTTGATGCAATTTAGAATTTTACAAAACCAAACCTGCATGTTGTTATTAGCTACGTTGCCATAGTTACAAGTAAATTCACCATAAAGAGCAAGACAACGGTGTCCTAAAGAACTTATAACTCTTCGTTTTCTAAAAATATAGGCATCGAAATAGTCATATTTTCAACTTTAACCGACCATAACTTTCTTATTTGGGGGGTTCCCCCAAAAACCAATACCATATTCGTGATGTACTCGACGAGATCTTTCGAATGAGCTATATATCGGTCTATTCCGTTGAGCGTCGGTATACTAGGATTTAGCCGTTATGTATATAATATAATACTATACTAATATAAAATATAATAAATACTACTATAGTTAAAGCAAAGAAAATGGACCTTAAAATTATACTTTTCCAAATTAAGGAGTCATGAAGTTAAATATAAGCTTTATTTAATGTCGGATCACAACTATCTAAAATAAATTCTTCGAGGTGTCCCTCTCTAAAAAATATGAATTCTTAAACTATAAAATTTTATGGTCCATAACCATATTAAGTAAAACCAGGGAACAAAAACTGTACTCCTTTTTTAAAATAAGTATAAAAGCAGTTCCTTTTAACCTTTTTGACTTATTTTATATGTAAAGTGGAAGTAAATAGCTTCTACATCAGAAAAGGTAAAAAGGCAAAAAATTACTGCTTTTTAAAAACATACTCCTACCTTTTCTATAAAAAAGGCAAAAAATGTCATTTTTTGTTCCCTGGGTAAAACCAATAATAAATATTACCTAGTACGTAGATGTAGATGTCATATTTTGTACGTAGGGCACTATCGAAAGATGAATGAAAGTATATTATTAGCTATTATTTATGCTTTTAGAAAATCTTATACTCAGCTTACGTAGTTTTTGAAATGGAATTGACATAATTTCGCAATCTGAACACAGATAGGTTTCTGCTATCTCAATTGTTTCAACGGTATCTTTGGCTCTGTTTAGAAGAGGAATAAAATGCTGGAAGAATGAGTACGTAATATGTGAACGAAATATTTTTAAATGTTTTAACGAAGGAGTTTCCCAGTTTTCCAGAACTAATTGGGTAAAAGGGCAAGTATTTTTGGCACCTACAATAACAAGCGTTTCAAGGTAGGGTAACGATACTTTTGGAAATGTATTAACATTTTGGTTGGATTGCCGTGTTTTGCAAATAGAGTCCTCGTGAAGAGTCAGACATTTAAGTCTTGAAAATTTGTTGAATATGAAAGTTATCCACTGGTCAGAAGCTGGAGAAGAAATGGTCAGATTTTGCAAAACTGTATTTTTCTTTATATCTTTTGGAAATTCCACTTTTTGAGCGGTCAAGGAAAGAATATGAAGATCAGTTATATCATCAGTTATCATGTCCAAATCCATTGGACTGGCATTTGTAATCGTAATCACCCTAATACTAAGTGGCAATTTTTCGACAGTGTCGGTCTTGATATGAATTATTGGAGTTGGAGAAAAATATGCGGGTTCTAGCAAAAATAAGTTAAATTAGTGGAATTAGTACCAATAGGTCAATTTGTCTTAATAAGTAAGTCCTACCTGAGCCTGTATCGTCTTGACTTGATACAATGAAATTGTAAAGACGCGGGAGAGCAATCACTGAAACAGCCACAGTAGACACGATTAGTAGCGTGGAGTACTTTATCTCCAACTTACGGTTTTTGCACCTACATTATTAACCAAAACATATCACGAGTGCCTAATACTCGTATTTATTTAATAGTAATATTTAGCGACTTCCGAAGAATGAATGCCTTTGATTCAGTGATTTTAAATGTTTTGCTATAGTACCATACCAGTTTAAATTCCGCTTCTGAGACACATTGTCTTCCTGTGAGGGTTCTGACAGCAAATTTATCGTCGTTGTATTATTTGGTTCGCTCATTGTAAAACACTGTAAGGAAAAAATTAACCAAAGTGCTAATTAAAGTCGCCCAGATCATGTGGAGCCTCATGTCCATCCAATCCGCAAATAAGGCTCAATTTGAGGGAATGGTGGTTACAACTTTGGTAAGTTACATAATATGCTCTAAATTTTTATTTTCCAGTGTTGCAACCTTGTAACCAGAGTCAGGGCCGGGGAATTGGGGGGGCAACCGGGGCGACGGCACCGGGCATCAAGCTGAGGGGGGCAGCAAAATAAAAGAAAAATAATAATTTTTTTGTTATGTGACCGATCTGTTAGTATTCCAAAGAAACTATAATCACAAAAGACCTGTTGTGTTTATTTAATATGCATTTTTATATTATGTACCAAACGTAAAATAACCTTTTCTAAAAATCCTAAAATCGATTTACTAGTAATAGTAATATAATCACATCAGAATTTTTTTTAAAATGAGTTTGAAATATTAGATATTTTTGTGCATTAGAAATCTGCCTATCTATTCACCATTTAGTTAAATTCAAAATTTTCTTCTAATAACCTAGTGTTTTAATTAGTAAGTGAAGCTAATAAAGTTTATCAATTCTGATATTTGGTTTTTTGAATTAATTAGTGTTTTTTTAAAATTTCTTATGCTCCGAACAAATATATATTTTAACATTCGAAACTATCATCATCCACACTGCTTCAACTTCAACCGAATCTTTCCCAACACTAACCGTGTCAATCCAAATCGTCTTAAACTGAACCGTATTGACCCAAACCGTCTCAACCCAAACTGTGTCAACCCAAACCGTCTCAACCCAAACCGTCTCAATTCAAACTGTTTTAAGCCAAACCTTCTCAATCCAAACTGTTTCAAAGCAAACCGTCTCAATCCAACCAGCATCTATTCCAGGGCCGCATTAAGGTATGGGCTTTACGGGCTTTTTCAAATAGCAAAAAAATCGAGTTCCGCGCGATTGTTTCGTCGAATTTTTAGGCTATTTTTGTCTCATTTTCGTCAAAAAATGCCAAAAATTTTCGCGCTACGCGCGAATATGTACATTTTAGATATCTATATATCAAATGTTAGTCCCCCCGAAACCCAATCCTGCAAACATTCTTGACGTACCCAATCCGTGTCAACACGAAGAGTCTCACCTAAATCTTTTCAGTCTTAAGTCTTATAGTGAGCTTTAGGCTTTCTATTACTTACCCTATTTTAGTATAATTATGTGCTAAAACAATAATTTTTCCCCGTAATTAAATTCTGGAATGACTTTAAAGTTAGTATATAGTGGGCATCAAAATAGCATTTGCCCGGGCAGCATGAAAACTTCACCGGCCCTGACCAGAGTTACAGACAAGCCAGGCCGTAAAGGACGGTCTAATGGGGTAACAACCTGGCTGGCTGTCCCCATCTTGGGTTCGAATCCTAAGAGCGCCTCAGATTGTCAGATTGTATGTTAGTTGGTATCAACCCATTTGCTCTCGTATTGCACCTGCTCCCCTATGGCATCTGCTCCCAGTGACACCTCGTCTGCACACTACTTTTTACCTGTACTTGAAGTAAACTGAAATGTTAGTAAAGGAAATAAACCGTTGCAAAACGGGGTATAACAGCAGAGGAGTTTCGCGTTCCAAAGTATCACCAATTGAAATTTATTTGAGTAGTTTAGGTATAACCGTTCCAAAGTTATTGCCAATTGAAATTTTCAACCCTTTCCCCCAATCAGGGGATGTGACCGATCCTGCTCATATGCGAACTCAGACCTACATATTACCTCAATATTGTGCTCTGAAAATTTGAGTAGTTTAGGTATAACCGTTCCAAAGTTATCGCCAATTGAAATTTTCAACCCTTTCCCCCAATCAGGGGATGTGACCGATCCTGCTCATATACAAACTCAGATCTACATTTTACCTCAATATTGTGCTCTGAATATTTGAGCAGTTTAGGTATAACCGTTCCAAAGTTATCGCCAATTGAAATTTTCAACCCTTTCCCCCAGTCAGGGGATGTGACCAATCCTGCTCATATACGAACTCAGACCTACATTTTACCTTAATGATGTATCCTGAAAATTTGAATTGTCTAACTTAAACCGTTCGAAAGTTATTGCGGATAAGGACGGACGGACGGACAGACAGACAGAAAGTGTAAACGCATACATAGGAGTAAACTCCTCTGAATAACTATAGGATAAGGAAGTGGTATAAACGAGATTCGTCACTACTATTAATTACTTGATAAGTTCATAATAATATGTATCTGTAATTATTAATAATGTGCAGAGTTGCCAAACGGGCAGGCTTCTTTGTCAAAAGTACAACAGTTCTCTAAGTAAATAGGTAAGACAGCAAAATTCAAAAATATTGTAAATTTAAATAGGGAATTGTAAAAAAATGTCGTTTCTCATTATTTTTCGTACAGGGAGCTAGTGTAAAAGGGAGCAAGTGTAACCAGGAGCAGGTGCAATAGGGAGCAGATATCATACGGAAAAGGTGTCACTGGGAGCAGATATAACGTATTCTGTTAGTTAGTCTGGAACTGGGAGAAGAACTGTCTTTGCCGTACATTCGTTACTAGCATTGATTTGTCTATCTTGGTGACAACTACGTTGCCCGCTGAGCAATGTTTGGATAGGTGATGAGTATGCGACTTATAGCTTGACTACAGACTGTTTAAATCTAACAACTAAGAAACAACTCACCCCCTTGCCTTGAAAAATCCTTGCGCTACAAACAACGTAATTAGGTGGAAACTCCAAGAAGTACCCTATTCGGCTCGGTGCAAGTACGGAATACGTAAATTACTTGGGAAATTAACTAGAAATCTACTATAAAGTCTGTTACTATAGAAAAGCTTCGGCTTATGTAACTTGACTATAAAGCGTTGATTTTTTTGGATTGATTGTTTTAACAATATGACTATCTATTTACCCGTACCCTGTCTGCAGTGCACACTGGCCATTGTTTTATAATTGTTTGAGACACACTAGTAAGAGGGCCCTAAGAGGGGGCGGAGCATAGCTTCCAAAGTACCTACCATATCTATGTTAAATATGCGAATTTTAATTAGCTATAACGGGAGCATCTCTGGTCGTCTCCTCTTCTAACTTACATATGTTGTCAATTTCGACGAGACGATTCTAAATATGCATATATCATTGCTCTGCCGCGAATTGACATGCATCAAAAACCAATTGGAAATATTTAAGTAGGGAATTGCGTTGTTAAGCTCGAGCGGGAATTGGAAACGTTCTGTACTCTGCTGTGTAGTGTAAATGTCCCTACTTCCCTACTTCGAATTTCCTATGTGCAGTGTGCAGATTGCTCTCTTGGTTTGGTGCGTACACTACGAGTTTAACCTAGTAATATATTGGACTGAGGAGCACATCAGGAGGAGAAGGGATGGGGGAGGTTGCGATGACTGTAACACCTAATGTGGTCAGCTCACCTAACCTTGCCACCTAAGCGCACAAAGGTAGAGTACGGGACTCTGTAGGGCTGTACCACATAATGGTTCAGTACCCCTCACCTAAGTCTCTTCGTGTAAGTCTGTACACTCAGTAAAGTTGTCCGGGAGTCACTGCAAGTAAGCCCTCCAGGCTTGAGCGGTAGTATACATCTACTACTATAGTAGATGCTATGCTCTTCCCCTAACACACACACATACAGACAAGCCACCTTGGTTCAAATAGCATGCCAAAAATGGTAAATGGAAATTATAAAGTAAATTACCTAAAGTAGTATATAGAGTAGGGACAATCGCTTGATAATGCTTGACTCCAACTCTGACACAGCACATCTAATGCTGAGTAAATATTTTTATGGTCATTTCTAGTATTTTCAATTTTATTATTGGAATGTACGTATACCGCAAGATTGTCAGCAAAAATGTATTCGCAATAAATTACTGGATTTCTTTCACAGAATTTAAATGTTTGTAAATCAACAGAGTGCTTTTATTTTAATATATTTGTTTATATTTTACTATTGGGTCAGCATGTTATTGTCGATTGTGACTTAAACTGTTCCACTATTTAAAATGTAGGTTAATATATAATGTTTTCAAGGTGAGTTGTTTTGATAAGAATCACTTGAGAGTTAGAGAACCATATGTTATGTAGATGTAAATGGAATTATAATGTTATACTTACCATAAAATTCAAACCGATAAAAACTAAGTTATTTATATCTGCGCATATAATACAGCTTCGGTTAGCTATATTTAATACTATGGGAGTTCGCAATAATCCGACAACCACTCTGTCTGAATGTTATTGATATTGAACAAGTACATTATTTTTACATTTAGGGTATCTTTTTATATTTTTTGTAAACACCACATATTCACATTATTAGATTCTGGACAATGAAGATGTAGACCTGGCTGTCCGGAATTACAACGAGTGTAAGAACAAACCAACGTCAGTGTGTGTAAGTCCGTGTGTAGGTAGAGAGAACCAGCATGTCAACACCTTTTTGTCAAAACATTTATTATACACTAGGCGATCACAGGACCCAGGTCCTGTAGTACATGGGGCTAGTGCATCTACAAAAAATTTTGCAAGAATTATGGTTTCTAGTAGGCCAATTACACCGGCATTTATTTGGGTTCATCACTAATATAATGTACCGGTCACAGGACCCAAGTCCTGTTATAAATAAAGCTAGTGTGTATTCCGGGGCAATATTGTACGATGGGTAGAATGTATTTCAGATACATAGATTTTTATGTTAATTCCAATTGACCTTTTCATGTTTTCTCATTATGTGGGCCAGGGCCAGAGGTACAGATTTTACGTTACATTGATAGAGTCAAAAAATATTCCAAAACTTCGCCTTATTACGACCTAGGGTCAACCTTTTGTTCAGAAAGAGAATTTGGCTATTGACAAAGTACTCCGGTTATCCACCACATTTTTGACTCGGATACTTTTAATCACCATTATACATACTGCCATCACTGGACAATGGACCATTTTAAGGCCGAGTTAGCCTTAATTAACAATGTAGTTTAAGCGATGAATTAGAAAATTGAGTGTTTTTTACTGTCATTTTAGCTCATCGCCTGAGGAAGCAAGCTTATAGAACCGCACAGTCTGTCCGTACGTCCGTCCTTCTGTCCCCTAATAACTTTCTAATGACGGATATTGACCAAACTTGGCAAAAACGATGCCTATATGGACCACTGACGATCCCTATTGATTTTGGGACAAATCGGTGCATTGGTTGCTGAGATACCGCGCGCTCACTTTGTTTTATTTTGATAGTCAAAGTAGAAAATGGGTATTAAAAAGTTCAATTGCGTTTCCTATAAATTGTTTGCGGAAAATATTTCACTCCGCTCCTACCAAATTTAAGATTTATTTTGATAGTCAAATATAACTTATTTTACTTATTTTAAAACTTTTTGATTTTGATAGCCAATTATGATCAATATTGATCTAATTTGAATTACTATAGATTTTAGTAATCAAATCAAAATAGACCTATTTCTACTATCATTCTACCAAAAATGTGCACATGGTCACCTTTACTCAAGCGAGCTTCTGTTACGGCTTGCTGTAGGTTTTTTTCTCTACTACTGTACTCAAAAAGGAGTAAAATTTGAACGTGAGTAGCGTCCAGTCCACTCCTTTTTGGCAACAGTCCATACTCATTTCGAAGCACGTACGTGCTTGGACGTGTCCAGTGGGGGAGGGGGTGCACCGCTCCTCTCAAAGTAACGTTACCTTATACCCCAAGCTAAAAATGTGACCCTCGTGGGTGGCCAGAGGATGTTACCGATGGCCAATATGCTATTTTAATACAAACATATTGACTCAGGTATCGAAAATCTCTTGCAACTTGCATGGTTGCCGTGGAAATCGGTCCTTGCACCGCCCCCAAAGTAGAGGGAGCTTAAATGTTCTCAGCCAATAGAATTTGGCGGAGCTAAAGTGGGAAAATTAGACAGTGGGCGGGGCCTGTTACACTGGAAATTAAAATTTTTTCGATGCCTATTGACCCTAGGTAGTAGTAAGATCAAATTTTAGAATATTTTTTGACTATTGGAGTAACTCATTGAGCATACTATTATATTATTAATGTACAGGGTGGTCCAGAATGAACCGGAATTTTAACTTTGACTCTTAATAATTCTGCAGTAGGTAACTGTATTGAGACTAAAATAGTAGCATCTGAAAGAGCATGCGTTTCTTAGTTAGAATTAAAATTATCAACACAATTGTTCCACAAAAACAGACAAAAGAAGGGTGAGAAAAAATTAAAAACGACAAAATCTTGTAAAATTTACATTTTTTAAAATTTAATCTTCACATTTAATGTTTGAAATGAAAATGGCGAGATTGACGATTGAGCAGAAAGTGTAAGAATGAAGAGGTAAAAAAAAGTTCCAATTCAGTTCCCGCAAAAGCTGAACTTTGTTCCCAAGTTTGACACGTTCCCAAGTCGTTCCCTTTTGTGTGTGGGCTGGCGTTTAGTCAGGAGGCATCTTAGGTCCATCTTCAAGTTGAGCCATAGTCTTCGGCTTTCTAGCATTAGTTCTATCCTTCATTGAACCCCATACTGGAACAAATCCATTGGGCTCAAATCAGGGGAACTCGGGCGCCATGAAATTGGACCATCTCTACCTATCCATTTATCCCGGAAATGTTCATCCATATCCATGCCCGGACATCCTGTCTGAACTGGGAAGGTCATGCATTAGCATAAAGTTTTCACATGAATTGCTGGCCATATTTTGTTGTTTACCATGTTTTACTGCCGTTACATGTTTATAGAAAAACGGACCAAAAGATGTCTCCTGACCAAATGTCAACCCACACACTAAGGGAACGACTTGGGAACGTCTCAAACTTGGGAAAAAAGTTCAACTTTTGCGGAAACTGAATTTGACCTTTTAGACCTTTAATTTTTTTTGTATATTTTATACATTGTGATGGTCGACATTATATTCAGGATTCCAAAAATGTACCACACAAGAATATCGGGTAAGAACTTTAAACAGAATTCCAAGAGTTGTAAAGCAATTTTTACATGTATTTTGATGATCATCAGAGATTTCCAAATCTGCGGTACCGGGAGCTTAAAGTCCTGGTGCATAAAAACGTAAATGATCTCTTGACTGTCATATTCCTCATTAACTTTTTTTGAAAAAGTGCTAAAGGATCCGAGATTACTGATCCATCACCCATAAAGGATATTCAATAAAGATTCATCGGAACTTATTTTAGAGGTTATATTTAGAAATTTTCACAATTTTGTCTTTGATTGGAAGATACACGGAGCACAAAATGCAAATACAGGATTATGTATCAATTTCAAGTTTCAAACGATGATATCTTCAAGCCAGAGACAAAAATGTGAAGTTTTCAAAGTATAACCCCTAGAATAAGTTTTGAAGAATCTTTTTTACATTTACTACATGGGTGTAGTAGGACCAGTAATCTCAGATCCTTTAGGACTTTCCCAAAAAAGTGCGAATTTTCGCGATTCCCTCTATGATAATTTTTGTTGGTTACCTAGCACCGTCCCCATTTGTGGTAAAAACAGTCTTTTGAAATCTGCACCACTGCCTTAAACGGTGCAAAATTTGCTTAAACAGAATCGAAAACTGACTCACTTCATTGGGAATCTAACTTTTATTAAACCAATTCAAAATATCAATGTAAATGGTCAAATTGAATTTTCCCGCACATGAAGTAATGCTTCATGCTGGAATGTAAGCTGGCAAAATTTTCATACAGAATGCATGCATTGTTCCTTTAGTGAAATTTTTTTGTGCCTTGCAAGTAGTAGGAGACTATAGACCGCGCTTATAAGGATAACACACGATGATATAAACAACATCCCTACGGAAAATTTCACTACGCAACTCGAACAAGAAGATTATTATAGAGTTACTAGGCCACCAGCTCTCCTATCGAATTTCTCCATTTGATTTCATTTTGAAATATTTCATCTAATATCCCGGAGTGTATTTCAATGTTTTATGCAATATGCATCGCATAAGCGCATTGTAAATTTATTTTCCAGATATCCGAAAATTTTATTTGTCCTTGTCTAGAAATTCCGAACAATAAGTTGGAAATCTTTTTAAAGTTTGGAAATTTGTAAAAAGTGGGCGTAGCCTGTTTCTCTGGAAATTTGAATATTTCCGATGCCTGTTAAATACGTGTGCATGTTCCAAATGCTAATGTATCTTGACGTGTATGTTTAGTTTCTAAAAAGTTGTAACGTCATTTGTTCCAGGTCCAGCCTTCACGGCTAACAATGTTGCCCAATTCTAAACTTAATTTTAACTGAAAAGAGCAACTTTATGTCATTACAGAATCCATTTGATCATTTCCACGTAGTTGTAGCTGCATTATTAGTTTAATTTTTTCATTACTATTACAGATCGACTTTTTACGTAATATTAAAATACCGTAGTCTAGGTTATCCTGTAAAAATTAAATGTTGATTCATTTATTATTCTTAGCACTTTAAAATCGGACTATATACCAAGTTTACAGTCACAATTATTACAGTCCCATTTCAACGCTTTACGTTAGGATCTTATCTAACATAACTTCGCATGGTTATTATAGCTTTTAATGTATAATGGTGTTACTACATGAATTTACACCATTTACTATTAACAGTACAACTGTGTATATACAGAGTATCTCTAGCATTGAATTTATTTACTGATCTGTTGCTTAAACTGTTTTTATCATTGTTACTAACTTATTTAAGGATGACAAACGCTTAAAAAAATTTTAAATTGTGCAACTGGTGCACTTGTGCGCATTTACTGTCAAGTAATATGATGAATAGTGCATGATATAACACGTTATCTAATCTTGTCTAATAATTGTCTAACATTGCAAAACATTTCTGATTACTGTTATATAAACCAATCTATAATTAAAATTTAGAGTAGTTAGCTTTTTATTTTGCTTCTTGCAACTCAAGTTAAAAGTATGTAATAAAAATATCGCATTGATGCACTGTACATGATGCTTTTTATTTGTAACTAATGCGGCCACAGTTACTGTTAGATCTATACTACTGCTATTTAATTTTACAAAAAAGGTGTATAAACTGCCGCAAATGAATCCAGCGGGCATTAAAAGGTAGCACCAGTTCCAATACAAAAAGCAATTATGGAAATGTAAATGCTTTGTTCCTATTTAACAAGGGATGTAAACTTGTCCATTATTTGTATCAAGGAGTGGAACTGTTTTATAAGAATGCCCACTTTGTGTCTCGCTTTTAATAAGTTCGTTTGCTCGATAACTCAAAACGTGATTAATAATATTTTGTATATTGCTCCATTAAATATTACTGCGACATTAAATAGTAATGTTGATTATAACAATTAATTATAAGCACAATAATTAAATACTATTGTGCAATATTAATTTAATTACTGCTATAATTACAAATTTATTAATCGAATCTTCCTATCATTTTGTTAATGATAAATAAGTAAAAGGAAATAATAACACTTCAACATGATTAAGTACTCAGGTGTTCATGCTGCACACTCAACGCAACCTATAATAGGGCTACATAAGCTTATTTAATTGCATTTGTATATTTTGAAAAGTAAAAAATGTCATATCCATATGGATTTATTATTTTGAATTTCATGTTGCCAGGCATGATAACAAAGTATTTACTATTACTCATGCTTGTTTGTCGCATGTTGTCACTGTGTGTGATTAGATACGAGATAAACGAATTCATTTTCACGCAGACGGAAAACAAGACTTCCTATCATTGATCAAACAAATAATAGTCGAGTAAATGAAACAAACTGGATGAACTACTGTTTCTTCAATTCATTACTATTATTACATCACTAGCCGGTCACAGGGCCCAGGCCCTGTTATAAATAAAGCTAGTGTGTATTCCGGGGCAATATTTTAAGATGGATAGAATGTATTTCAGAAACTTATTTCCGTCACCCACCTGGTGCGTGAGGGGAAGCAGTTTATTTGCTTGGTCGGATAAAACAGAATAACACTTGGCAGCATAGACGTAAGTTGTAGGTAAACATCCCATTCAATGCAAAAGATGGAACATCCAACCCCATCCATCCCATCATCACCAAACACCCAAGAAAAGATCAACATCTTATCCAGCCCACCACCAATTCAAATAAAGTAATCCATCTAATATAGCCCATCCCCAGTTTTCAAATAAAGTACCATTACAGCCATCACTAACACATCCCTTTCAGCCAATTCATACACCTGGATGGGAATGTTGGGTATAATGGATGGGATGCTTACATTTAAAGGTGGGCATTATGCACAATGATGAGTCAGATTAACGTAGACGTAACATTATACCCCAAGTCAAAAATGTGACCATAATGGGTGACCAGAGTAAGTACCGATAGTCACAATAAAATTCCAACACAAAAATATTGGCCCTTGGTCGTAATAAGCTGAAGTTTTAGAAAATTTTGTTTTTTTTGATTTGGAATAACTAATTACATATACTACCGTTGTATAGTGTCAATGCAAGGAAAATGTCAACTACCATGATATCCATGTCTATGACCAACGAAAATGGAATCACATTAAGAGCCCAGTACCTTTAAATTTGGAAATCTCTGATGACTACCAAAATATTAGGATATTCATTTTAGTTTTCTGAATAGACCTCGAGAACAATAGGATTAAAAGATAACAACACAATGAAAGCTCTCGCTCGACTCGGCTCACCGAAGTATATGCGTACCTAGTGAAAGAGTGCACACTGTGTCTAATCAAGTGGACTAGCGGACATAATGGCGCAATGTATTGAGTAATGACTAAGGACTAGGAAATGGTTGAAGAGCATGAATTAAACATTGTAATGTAGCACACAAATAAATAAAACACAAAACACTCAAAAATTAAACAATTAAAATTATTTTTAAATCAGCAGTCTTAAAAATTATAAAAGCGATTTGCTTCGACAAACTTGCAAAAAAACGACCTTTTCGTATAAATGCGAGTTGCGTCGACAAACTCGCACAAAAAATGACATTTTCGTATAACTGCGAGTTGCGTCGACAATATTTCAGTATATTTTGTACAATGGGGTGGTTGACAATATATTCAGGATTCCAAAAATGTACCACACAAGAAAATCGAGTAAGAAATTTATACAGAATTCCAAGAGTTGTAAAACAATTTTTACATGTATTTTGATAGTCATCAGAGATTTCTAAATTTAAAGGTACTGGGCCCTTAAAGAAATATTCTATACTAGTTGAATCCTAGCACACAAAGTGTGCTAGAAAATGTTGCAATCAGTAAATTTCTAGCGACTGCGCATTGGCCCGAATTTCATAGACCGTTGATTGGACTCAGTAGTCTAGGCTTTGCTCATTAATTACAAAATATTACCCTTGCTCATTAGTTACAAAATATTACGGACATAGATACAAACATTTATTCAAGAATAGTGAAAGAATCCCATGCGCATGCCCCAGTTTATGTTTATGTAGAGTAAAGATTCATAAATATTCACCCACCTAAATTTTTTAAGGGCTACTTATACTCTTCCTAATCCTATCATCATCACCATTTGTGACGTCATATTAGAAGTCATAATTTTATGATAATAAATTTCTTTAACACAAGTGGCAGATTCAAAACGTACACGTTTGAAATAAAAAATAGTTTACCACTTCATCCTGCTCTGAATATTTTCTATTTAAGACGTAAAACATTTTTAACCTCCTATTAACTTAAAACCATTTGCGAATTGAAAAAATATAGTTTTATTATGAATAGCCAATTTTTAAACTTTCCTGCGTATAAAATAAGGTCACGGCATGGTGTATTAAATTGAAAGAAAGAGTATCAACTACCACGTCTCACAACAGTGACTTTCATAATTTTATCACCGCGCAAGCGTGTATGCATAAAACCAAGTTCTATCTGGATCGAATTTAGCATCTTCAGCAAATAAACCAAATTGTGTTGCTAATACATTTTGAAATAACGGTACGGTGGCCGAGAAATAACATTCATAATTTCATAACATCCGTACTCACAAACATACAACATACAAACATTACAATGACGTTTATATTATAGAGTGATACGATGTGAATTTATAATCTATCTAAATGTGCTTGTTTACATAATGTTTGGGATGATAACCTGCTAACGTATTTACTTCCATTTCAATGGACGAGTTCTGGTGGGAATTATGAATAAGCGATTTCACTTACTTGAATAACTGTCCAATAAAAACGGTTAGATTTGGATAATTGTGAAGTTTCAGCCGATAATACTGTGACCCCATCATCCATCACATTGTACTTATCTAATTCCAATAGACTTGGTGAATTAGTACTTTGAGATTTGGTTAGTTGGATTGTATAAAATCTGATTGCACGATAATAATGTGACAACTTGTGTTTTTAGTTGTTTCGTGTTAGACCTTAGATTATATAACTAGTACTGTAGATCTAGATGCGACATACGGTCACATGATTGAACTTTTGTTTACATTTGGAATTTGGGTAAACTGAGGCAAATACAAAAAATGCCGCTTGCCTAATACAATATGACAATCTCAATATTCTCAATGTTGTCAAACAAATCAATTGAGCTTTTAAATTGCCCCGCCTTTTACCCAATTCACTCTTAAGTCTGCCCTTCGCAGGTCATAAAAATGCAATACATTAAATGAATGGAGATGTCCAATCTATCCAAATCTATGTGTTAGACTGCACGATAGTGCGATCATAGAATTAGAAACACACTAACACACCCTACTAGAAGAAACATTTCCCAATCTCAACAATGTATTAATTTATATGGAAGCGTTTGTTGTACGAAAGGCCAAGACCGGGAAACGTGTGTAAAAAGTGTGGAGAATGGAAGCTTTTTGCCTGTTTACATTATCCAGTTACTTATCCTGTTATTTTGTTATGCGTTATCTAAATCCTCTTTCTATATCTATTAGTGCGATGTGCAAATATGGGCACACACTCGACGCTTAAAACATTTTTGAAAAAATCAATGAAGTTATCATGTCTTTTCTTGAAACCATTTTCGTTAGGCATGAACATTACAAGATTGGTTTAAGATTTAAGAAACCAAATGGCAATAAGATTTTTTATCTGGTTTCAGATGGAAGGTGAATTGTTGATACACTCATCTCAACGAAGTCCTTAATGCTGACTGACAAGGCAGACGATTTTGGATGAGAAAATTTTATCTAAGTAAGCAAATTCTTTACCTACTACTTTTACATTATTGTGGAATAAGCAAATAAATGATATTTTGGTGGTTACTAATAAAGGAAGAATCCAGCAATATGAATTGGAGCATTGGACAAGTTGATGTAGGAGGACAAGGAACTGGATTTAGCAATCATTTTCATTATTACAATAGACAGTACAAATATTATACTATGGGTAAGCATCTTGACTTTGATGTTATAATCATATACACATTAATTCTTAGTAATGAAACTTTTATAATTAAACAGGGATTTTCGTCATCTGTCTACTTGCATTTGTATCAATGATCATTGGCATTGGGATTTTATATTTTTGGGCACGTCCACCGCTACAGCTCCAGAATCTTGGGATTGTTCAACATGATACAAATAGAAATTTAAAAATAACTACTGATCGTGACCCCACTTATGAAGATACAACATTCTGCTTCGACTTGGTAGGAGGCGTTCAAAACATGCCAGGCTGTCGCATGGGGAAAAATTCTAAATTAACACTTATATCACGAAAGAATGGAGATTTTGCCAATTACAAAATTCCGTGTGCAGAATATTTTCGATCATTTCAATTAAAAGGAAATTTTACGGATGACATCTTCCGTCTTTTAGTCAAGCAATTACGAGCTGATGTGTACCAAGACCTTGAAAAATGCGACCCAGAAGATCTAAATACGTGCGATTGCGATAAGTGAAAAGCATAGTTTACATTTTGTTACAGATATACTTAAATCTTTGAAATAAAATTCAATTTTTGTTTGTTAATAATTAAAAATATGGTCAATATGGGGAACATAAAGGGGCTTAGCTAATAAAAGTCTACTAATAAGCTTCTACAGCATAATATTTCTCTTTTTATGAATTGAAACCCAGAATTTCATATAATTAGCCTCTATAATTATAAAGGTACAATTTTCTATTAAATTATTTTATACTATTTTATTTATTATATATACTAAATTGACTGTAACCATCGAAAAATAATTTCCTTTGAAACATTTATTTTATTATGCATGTATGTATTTAATCGAACAAAGTCCCGATACATTTTGCAACTTGTCATATTGTTATTAATAGTGTACGTAAAATTAACTTATTAACTAATTATAATCATTAGACCTTATTTCTAGGATATTACATAAAAGTAATCCAAATTAATTACTAAAGTTGCTCACAGCACGTTTCACAAAATTAAATATATTAAAATAGTTTTCTTACATTTATTTTAGTACTTTAAGACATATAACTAGGCAGGTATGTTTAATGCAGTCGCTGGGAGAGATATTGATAAAATGTTATATCTATTGTTCATTGTACAACGTTATAATAATAAGTGTAACTCTTCCTGACTCTCGAATTGATTATCTTCTATTCACCTCATGGCAAATGACATAGCGAGTGATTGATTAAAATCCCTTCCTATCTTTTCATGAAAATAAATATACGATAAACAGAAATTAGCTGACCGATATTTAAGACCTTTTAAAAATCCTTTCTGCATTATGAATCATGACATACTTATATATTTCCAACTGCTAACAGTAATTAGCATAACATCATTCAATGAAGTAGTTACTCTGACTACCGAATAGATTTCTATTAACTATACTTTTTGTTTCATTTAGCATTTAAAATTGACTTTAAGGTTTTGATCAACATATTAAAATGATTCCAAACTAAAAATTCTGGAGTACCAGTTTGTGTTTAAAAACTATCAAAGGATATTAAATTACTCATCTTGGGAATTGCTAAGGTACCTTACTGCATTTTTTTTACCAAATAATATATGAATTGACCAAATGTTACAAATATTAATTTTAAACTCGCATTGTTTTTTTTTATTTTAGAGAACTATTGTGTTCGTTTTTGTGAGAGAAGCAATACATTTCCATGTATTGATTTTAAAAGAAGAAACTACACAATATTATATTATCCTTCACATGTATCATTACTCTTATTAGTTTTTGTTTTTTCTAGTATTTACGTATCACATCATGTTTACCAATTACCACGTTCATGTGATATTACTTACTTTGCATTTAGGAGTTTGATCTTATTTTATTTCCTTCCCTAATTTTGATGTTACATATCTCACTAAGCCGTATAATTGTAAGGTAAGATATGAGCAGTGGTATGATATGTGCAAAGAAGAACCTTTCGGTTCATAATCAAGACAGGTTTTATTATTATGCTGACGAAGAACTGACTTCCTTAGCCAGCAATCTATCATCTTTAGAAAATTTGAACACATCAAATGAAACATGTTCCTCCCCAAGCTATAGAGGTCAGTTTTACAATAGTGATGTAGATTAGCAATTATTTCGGATTTTTTAATTTTTAAAAACTGGTGAATTATGTGTTTATTACCATATACGAATAATAATATTAAATTTTGTTTTTTGTTCCGATTGTAGCGCAAACGTTGATCTTCTTTGGAATACTCGCAATAATTGTTGTTGGATTTGCATTGAAAACACAGCTTGTACCAATTTGGATGGAACAACCGATTACTAGATTGGAAAATGCTACTCTAACTAAGGTGTAAGTGGATAAGTGATAATGAAAAATCCAGTATACATACTCAATTCTAAACGCATGTTATTTTTGTCAACTCTATGTGGCTGGCTAATTTAACCCCCATTGCTTAAGTCTTACGTAATAAAAATCTGATTCCAAATGTTAGCCACCCTTACTGATTGGTTTTCTAAATGGCATAAGAATTGAGTTATTGAGCTGCAACATGCAAGTGCATATGTGTACTACAAACTTTGTTTTCATGTAGCCAAAAATTATTTTGTGCAATTTTTATTTGCTTACTAAAAACAATGTAATTTGGAATTAGTAATAGTTAGAAAGTGTTTAAATTGTAAATATTAATTTCTGCGTTTTCTATGGTGACCAAATTATAAGTTTGGACAATAAGATTGAAGAATAATAAAACTGATAAGAAAATATAATAGACGAGTTCGCGCTTCAGTGAGCACGAACAAAGGGGCGAATTCGTCTATTATATTTTCTTATCGGTTTTATTATTCTTCAATCTTATTATTCAAAGTTATTTGGTCACCACCACAGTGCACAGTTTAGTTCAAAGCGTTCATTAGTTATCATACACAGGGATTTTCAGACAGACCTATACAAAGAAAATATACTTACCTGAAAAATGGGAATCAGGTTAACTCAAACGAAAATAACAGGGTCAGCTAAAATAACGAGGCTGGCAAACTCCAAATTATTGAATAAACTACATACATTAAAATAAATGCCATTTGAAATCAGTATTCGAGTAAAAAATCGGTGATAGCTATAGCAATAATCAGCATACTTTAGAAAAATATTTATAGTCATTGGCAATTGGTTAAAAAATGTTTGAATTTTTTCTGCTAATATTATAATGACTCAATAATTTAATATTAAGTATTCAGTACTGTTGTGATTAGAAGCTTAAGAATCAGTCAATTAGTGAATAATGTTAGCGTTTGTTAAGTTATTGTCGCCAAGTGTTGTTTTAGCTCACTGGGGTAGGTTTAACACGGCTTCCCCTTTGCTGTATTTGCAGCAGTGTTAATTTAAAGAGAGTGAAATTGTAAATTGTAGTTATAATTTGGTTACCATTGCACATAGCCAAATTACATACAATGTCAAATTGCTCAACGATTTAGAATGATTATCGTTTAATATGCCATCATGAATTTGGCAGTTCCCTTTGAAACGTTCAGAATAAATCGTCCGACTGTTCGTTTTTTAATAATATAATAATCCCCTACATAAACGCCCTGAGGATTCCACGACCTGCAAAACATTTTCATGTACAATCTAAAATGAGAATCTTCGGTCACCATACGTTTCCAGGAAAATTTGCATCCCCTATTCAGGTGATAGACCTTGGCAGCAGAATGCAGGACGAAAGACCAAGCCACTATTAGCCAAATATTAACAATGGCAACTCCTACGGGGATAGCCACTCCCATCTTTGACTGTATTTTGATCACGATGATGTTGCAAAGAATCGCTGTTCTGAGAATAATGGACTGTCCCGGCATCAGAAAATATCTGAAGCAAGAGTTGACTATGGAAAACAGGATTTGGTGGCTGCGAACAATATTGATCAATTTATCCATCGATGGAGACAAATAAGCGTAGCTTCCCTTTGGGTTGAACCTATAAACAACATTCAAGGAAATTTAGCGAATCATTAGCCTACACGAGTTTGAATTTAATCAGTTAAATTTTAATTATTTACACGGTTTATGAGCATTTTCAATTCTTGGTTTAATTTGGGGAAACTGAACTACCAGGGAACAAAAAAGGACCTTTTTTGCATTTTACCTTTTTTCCCTTTTTATAAAAAAAGGTAGGAGTAAGATTTTTAAAAAGCAGTCCTTTTTACCTTTTTTGATGTAGATGCGTGCCCCATTTACTCCCACTTTACATGTAAAAAAGGTACAAAGGAATGCTGTTTTAGAAAAAGTAGTGCTTTTTACCGTTTTTGTAAAAAAGGAGTACCTTTTTTCCCTGCGAGCTACCTATTCGATTTATCTAGGAGTTATATGCTAGATAATTGTAATTCTCTTTTTGAAGTTCACCTTGATTCTTAATAAAATATGTTATTTAAACATTACCTGCATAATCTGAGGGCTTTAAGGTGACATAGAAGTAAATACTCCACAAGAATTATGAACATGACTGCAAGAGATATGAATCCAACACAGACAAAATAAAGATAAACCAATGCTGGAAGGTGGAAGATCAAAAAGTACTGATTGTGTTTCGGGATGAAAATGTTGAGCGGAGATACTGGAAATTTTGACAAAGAATTTCGAATGGCCAAGGTTAGGCATACGAAGAGTGGCATAACAAAAATCACAGGCAGTGCAATTTTCATGAACAGCGACAGATGCCAAGGAACCTTTTGGAATTCTGAAAAAATAAAATTCCATTTAACTGTCTCAACAATAACAATGCAATTAATTTAATTTTGAAGTAGATGATTTTTAACTGACCAGGAAATCTTTTTTGATAGATCAGTGACAGATTTCCTAAAGTGACAATGTCGTCAGCCTTGAGTACTGCCAACAGAAGCACGAGAGAAACGCCTCCAGCTCCAGCAGTTGCACCGAGACACAAAGCAAAATGTGACAATACTTCTTCCTTCAATTGGGCATAAATTATTCGAGAGAGCATTATGATGAAGCAACCCCACCATGCAGACACCATGCCGAACCATTTCAGATATGTAATGGGATGATGAGAAATCACAAGTAAATGACTTCTGGTATCCCACCGAAATGGAATTAGCCCTACGCAAAAACCAATTAGTAAAACTCTGGCCACTGTGTGTTCAATTTCTGGATGAATCATTTTTATATCTTCTTGATTTTATTACAAAAGTGGAAATTTTTACTAACTAGCAAGTTTTTGAAAACTTTTAAGGTATTTGAAGAGTATAATTAAGTTGAAGAGTTCAATTTCAACAAAGAGTATAACTTCAGTCAGAGTCCTTGTATTAAACTGACGCCCAACATTACCCAACAGTCCAAAATATAAATGTGTAAAAGTACATAACGTTGCTTACTCTTATCTGAAATCTTAGGCAAACAGGACATTCTATGAAACGTTACACTAATACTGAAAATTCTTCGCTTAAACCCGTATTTTGTATTTTCGAAATTACAGCCTTACAATTTAAATAATATGCAATTTACAAAGCTTCCGACATTTATAGTAATGTATGGACAATTTGCAGGCCGAGTAACGCAAAAATAATGTCAGGCATTTGAAATTATATCCAAATCCAGATTGAAAGGTTTAATCAATACACCTTTACTCTACTGCCAACAGTTATTTTATTGCTAAAACTAGTCCTGCCCTATTATTTCAGTAGTAAATGCCAATTAATTATAAGCAATGAAATCAATTTAGGAATTCTAGTTTTTTGATAATTTCACCGATAAATCAAAAATAGCTTGAGGTTTGCTTTTCATAAAATCTAAACAGGGTTTCAAGGTTTTCTAGTAGGGCATGTTATTATCTACTTCTTTATCTACCTACCTTACCTATCACCTTCCAGTCACCTTCCTATTACCAACCTATCAACTTTCCATCAACACCGATTATCTTTTATACTAATAGTACTTACCTAAGTTATGTCGACGAGCTTATTAATTTATTTTGGTAGATATGTGATACAACAGCAGTGAATAGAAATTTCTATTCAAATATTAAATGATTACTCACAGAAATAATGACTACAGTCAGGTTAGTGGGTCTCGCATAAGCCCACTAAATTTAAGAAAAATATTTTCCTCGAAAAGAGCTAATCGTCAAAACATTTCCTATTGCACCAAGAGAATTGTTAAGTTTAAGGGATTATTTTTTAGAGTTGCACGCTTTAACCTTTGGGAACTTTTGAGCATCGATTTACAAAGCAATGTACTATGTACTTTATGTACTCTGTAATTTCTGCATTGGGTAAAAATAAATAAAAGCATTTGTATAATATTAGGTATTTCATATAACAAAATAAATGTGAATAATCTAGAAAAAATGCATTTAACTATATTTCTTGGTTTGTATCCAAATTAAGTGCATAAAGCGTTATTTGGATCTTATTACAACGTGGAAACCAGAATCGTAGTTTCTGAATATAAATATCATTTTCAAGAAGATGCAAGGTAAATAAAGTTGTAAACAACACCTGCAAGTAAAATGTTTATATTCCCAGAAAGCAAAATAATGAAAGATTTGTATTATAATTTGAGATTTTCCAAGAATTTTTTATGAAATGTTTCCAGTCATTCAGGATGTAATGAGACAGAGAAAAGTTTTGTGCAAGTTTGTTAATTTTTTGTTAAAATCCAAGTGTTTACTAGTGAGAGTATAATTATAATCTTGGCAGAAGACTGATTCGTATAGTTATATAATGTTGGATGTTACATAGTCCAAAGTCCACCCACACTGTAAAATCTTATTGAACAAACTTCACAGCTGTATGCAATTCCGACACTCGCTCGCTATGAAGCACAAGACTAACGCTGTTCTCGCTGAGCCGATCTAAAAATAAGATTTCTAATAGTATGTACATTTGTTCCGTCATTAATTCTCATGACATTATATTGTCGAGAGTCTCAACTACATTCTCAATCTATCTTGGTATTCCTCTCCCTCGGCAATTGCATAATCTCCGTCTGTGCAGAACGCATTTCCTCATTTCAAATCGAATATTTGTTCATCAATGTTCAAATGCTCGGAACAAATGAACAATTACTCCAATCTCTAACGCTATTTAAACTTTTTCACCATAAATAAATATTTTCTAATTAATTCTACTGCTACAAATTATATTATTATTTCAATTAAAGTGGGAGTGTAATTAATAATTATTATCAGAATTATATTGGAAGTTATTTACTGTGAACGTATAAATAATTTATTCTAAAATATAATCAACAATGTTTGCATTCGAAGTGGAGAGGAAGAAAAATGTCGTGAGAGAGTTGCATCAATTACTCCGTTCTAAGCTCTCCGGTGAAGAATGGCGGAAGTTTGATAGGCAAAAAATGGATCGAGATCGTGTCAAATTGCTACTAGATATAAGAAAAAACGAAATCTCCACGTGCGTTGATAATAATTTCAAGTTTAATGGCACGAATAAAGACAAGTCTAAGGCAATGGTGCTAAAAAATTCGGGAAACAAAGTTTATCGAGAGGGAAATACGGAAGCCGCCCTCAAATATTATTCAGAATGCCTCGTCTGGATGCCCCATGACGATCCTAAAGGTACTAATTTTAATTTATTGCTTCTGCATTTCGTTTTTTAATCGTCGTTTTAATATTTTGTCCAATTTTGGTTCAAGGACTTGACAATAATCATTAAATTGACATGAGATTTGGTTTAGGTCAGGGTTGAGAAGATTAAACTTTCGGAGTGACAATTTTCTTTGATTTAAATTCTGTAAATGTCTAAAACTGCTTAGGACCATCATCATTACAAATTAAAAACATGTCCGGATAACGAGACTTTAATAACATGTTGTGCATGTGTACGCACAAGTAGGCATGAAGCAAAAACATGCCAAGTGTTAATTGGTATTGTCATAACAAAATTTGTTGTAGATGCTGCAATCGTGTATGCGAATCGTTGTGCTTGTCTCTTTCATCTGGGGGAGTACACTTTGGCATTGCAAGATGCAGAAATTGCATTTTCTCTGGACTACCCATCTGAATTGGGCTACAAATTGCATGAGAGAGCTGGCCGATGCTGCTTGATGCTAGGAAATATCAAAGAATCAACCAAAAGATTTCAACTGGCTATCAAAGCTTTATCAAATGCAACGGGACTGGACGCTGAAAAAGAGGCTAGACTAAAATCCCATTTGGAAGACCTCCTGAAAAATAACATTTTCAGTAAGTTACCACAAAATCTGGTTTTAAAAAATTACAATCGTATCGTAAATTATTATATCTTCGCTTAGATCAAAATATTGAAATTTTTATTAAAATAATTTTTCTATCATTTTTAAGTGATTTTAAATTGTATTTTAAATGCTAAATACGAAAATACATTATAGGGTTTTGTGTATCTAAGGTGGTTCGGGGTTAACACGGGTCGCACTATAGATAAATGGATTTATAGCAATAAATCATAGCATAGTGGCAGTTTTGTAAATACTTACGATGAAATGAATGTTACAGAAGTGCCGTATTCTTCGAAAGGTGAAGAAAAGGCTAAATTACCAAACCTGGCGGGTGGTAGTGGTAAATATTTACGAAATGCTTCGAGGCGCTGTTCACTTCAGCGTAATGATATTGAAGGCCGTTTTATAGTTGCCAATGAAGATATTCGTCCCGGTGATGTATTATTTGTCGAAAAAGCTTACGCGTCTTCGCTTGACCAAGAATTTTGTCACAGACAATGTGCTCAATGTTTTACTCCGTAAGTCTTTCCTTCGTATCACAAAATAGCAAGTTGATGTAACATGTTACCTTTTACAGGTATTATAAGAAGCACTATTTTTCTATGGGGAAGGAAGAATCGTATAGCCAGGCAATTATGGTAAATATTGCCTGCATGAAAATTTCCTGCCATTTTTAATTAATTGTTTTTGCGCAGTAGTTTAAATGTCATTTTTGGGAGAATTTTATGAATTTATTTTGCCCTGTCTCAAAATTTTGAACAGATTAATTGTAGGTTCATTTAGAAGCACAATTTGTCATAAATCATTGTCAAACTTTTCTCAAAAATTAAATTTTGAGCCTTCCGATACTGGCCTTCCGACTTAAAACGATTAATTTTATAGCACTAAAGAGTCCGACCGGTACAACAACTAACGGGAAGTTTGATCTCAATCAATGCAAAATTGTGGCCTTCCCATTGGACTGTAATAAGAATAGCAAATACGTTGCCTTTCCTACATCTCACTTTGCCTCTGGTCTTGCCTTAAAGTATAAATGACAAAGTATCTACTTCTAAACTAAAATTATCAAAATAAATACGATCTATATAGTACTGTACAAAAGACTTCATTAAAATTCTCCCGGGTAGTCAATACGTAGCTAATTGGGATATTTTTGCCGAAGAAAAAAATGCAAATTGTAAATAGACTAATGTCATTAAACTAAAAGTAGTTTAAGTGAGAAAATGTTAGGATTTAAATTAAAAGTCACATCGTCTGTTCTTTATTATGATTTACAGCTTGCAAGCTCCAGTGGTTTGCAAAAGTTGCGTGGTTGCCTCATATTGCTCATTAAAATGTAAAGAAGCAGCCTGGAATTCTTACCACAAAACCGAATGTAAAATAATTGGTTTCCTTCACAGCTGTGGCATTTCTGTCATTTGCTATTTGGCTCTCAGAATCCTTACTCAGGTAACTACGCTTTAAAAATAATGTAGATAACTAGCGCACTTGCATTTAATTTTGCAGAGTTTTCCGAGTTATGCTCATTACTATAATATAACATAATCAGCATTTATATTGCAGAAGTACATATTATATATAACCCTATATTTATTTGAAGCTTATAGTTTTCGGAGACTGCAATTAATAACATTTATTTAATAACCGTGCACTTTATTGAAGTTGGGCATAAGAGATATCATAGCGTAGCCAGGGAACAAAAAATTGCCTTTTTAGCCTTTTAATAAAAATGGCAGAAGTAAGTTTTTAAAAAAGTAGTCATTTTTTGCCATTTTACCTTTTGTGATGTGCCCCATTTACGTGTAAATAAGGTAAAACAGGTACAGGGCCGCAGCCAGAAAAAATTTCGGGAGGGGCCCGACAAATAATAATTGAAAAATAATACTATATTCGCGCGAAGCACGAAAAATTTTTGGGTTTTAAGGCAAAAATTCCTTTCTTTTCTTCGATTTCGGGGGGGGGGGTCCCCCTCGCTGCGGCCCAGAACAGGTAGAAAGGACTGCTTTTTTAAAAAAGTAGTACCTTAAAAAAAGAGTGCATTTTCTTTTTTGTAGAAAAGGTCTACCTTTTTTGTTCCCTGAGCGTAGGTAGTTGAATATGATTCATTCAAATAATCGAGGTAGTTAAACAACTGACAACAAAATCAGCTTTTGACATTATGCATGTTGGAATATAGTAAATGTGCTGTTGAAACCTACAGATGTCAATTTAAAGTTATATAATCAGGTTTATCTAATCAGTGGAACGATAAGAAGATAATGAATATAGAAATTGTATTTTATCTTGTGTCTGCATTTAGGTATTGAATCTCATCTTGAATACACACAACCTTAGCATATGAAATTAAAAACATGTGCTTTAATTTGATCATTGAATATTAATAAATATGCAAGAAATTGTCAGTTTTAGCATGAGGTTTTAAGTTCTGCCAAATCCTAAGTTTATTTTTGGGGAAACAGCTAAATGCAAATCTGGCAATTTTCCTCGAATTATAGGTATATTTTCTTTTCCTCATACTTTGTAGAGGATGAGTATTTCAATTCGGGGATTTCCAATTCGTTATTTGTTTTCGTGTACAGTTTGCAAAAATAATAAACTAGAGCTTGGGTTTAATAGTTTGGGAGTTAATGGATTTATCGAAGAATAAGTAGGTACTCAATTAGTCAACGGAAATGATCCCAGCTTTGTTATTCAGATTGTCTTGCGAATAGAAATCTCAGTGTTTGTGATGGCGATGAGAGTTTTAAGATAGTCCCTTCCCAATTCGTTATAAATTACATTTATATACACTGTTTGACTTGGCAGTGTGTGCAGATGATGCAAATTGCTTCATAACAGAGTGTATGTATATTTTCTTGCACCATGCATAATCTGAGATCTAAAAATAACCCCGTCTTAGGGCACGGAGGTAAATTATTCATTCTTGAGAATATCTCTATTTGTTCTAAATGGAGTAGAGCGATCCAGATATCCATATCCATGGCCTGGAACTCAGATATAAAAGATAAGGCACCTAGAAATAGAAAATTATCAGAACAGCTCGACTTGACAGAAATAAAAAATTACCATTTGTGCCACTGTCTTCTTTCATTGACAGCTACTTACACTTCTCAAACAAGAAAGAACCACTCAACACTCTCGCATGAATTTTACTAACTTACAAAACTCTGCTACATAAATAACACTGTTAACAACTAATAAATTATTACACTAATAAACAATATTCTCTTTCAGAGATAATAAATACCATTCGGCACTCTAAACAATTGCTAGGGTTTTTCTGTCTAGCGTTTATCTAAATTACGTTGCGTTGTCAATTCTATTTTCAAAACAAATTTATCAAATTCAGGCTCTCAATGCTAAAGGGATTGCTATTAATTTTATAATAATTAAATAATATACATTTTATGCAACTGCAGCTCTCAAATGCATTTTACTAGTCAATAGAATCGTGTACGTACATGTGTCTACAAGATGTAATACAATATTAAGAGTGATAACATCTATATGTACTTATAACCCATGAGAAATATAGTGCAATAATACTTGGGATCACGTTTTTCTTGTCTGACAGTCAAACCCTTTGGATGCTCTCTCTTGGTATGACTTGGTCAATGCGACAGAAAATGAAGAACCGGCTCAGAAAGAAAATAAAGAAAAAAATGGAAAGAAGAAAGAAAAACGGGGACAAAACGACGGAGAATTTTATAGGACGGACCACACGGCTCTCTTGTCACATGTTACTCATTCAGAAAAGAGAAACACTGAAGAAAATTTCCACCGAGCTGTCATGACTTTGTTTCTTGTGAGTACTTTGAAGAAAACGGACTTATTCAAGAGGATTTCCGAGTCAAAAAGTAATCAGTAGCTAAGCAAATCATAAATTCCTTAACTATTACCTATCTTAGTATCTTAGTATACATTTAGGGGTGGTTAATAGCGGGGTAAGTTGAACATATACTTTGTGTGTATTACTTAGCATTAGAATGTAGCCTCTATTTATTTACCAAGTAAACGTCTTCAAAATTTCCAAAAAGTGGCGCAAGTTGATTACTTGTAACTTGTGGCTCCTAAATATTAAATTGATTATTGCGTTAGCGGGAAAACATGATTTCCCATCAACGCTATAATTCAAAAATAAATAGAAATTTCAAATTTTTTCTGAGCCACAAGTCCGAGGTATTCACCTTCCGACAGTTTTTGGAAACTTTGAATAGTTTTCGTTAATAAATAGGGGTCACACTCTAATGCTAAGTGATACGCACAAAGTGTATGTTCCAGTTGCCCCGCTATTAACCACCCTTAAATTTCCGTCTTATTAAAATATCTTACTAATATTAGATTTAATATTAAAATCACTAAATGACGTAGGCCTTGCTTATGCAGTTAAAACTGCCCATCATTATTCATTTAATTTTTTAAGTCTACATAATATTATGCTTACCAGAATTTCTTGCTCTAATATTATATTATCATATTCAGCTAACCAGCTCAATTTTAATCCTATTAATTGGTCTTTTGTCCTTTGCAGGCGAAGCAATGAGCTGCGAAGAAATCGTGATTGAGAATCAATAGATCACCCACCAAGCTAATTGGGTAGCCTATTCTTCTCCAGTCACGATTCCTTCAGAGCTATCTGCTTCGCCAGCCAAGAACAAAAGATAAATTAATGGGAATGAGCTGGAAAAGTTAGCTGAATAAGGTAATAACTATGCCAAAACATGATTCATATTTTTTTCTATACAGCCATACAAGTTGAAAATGGAAAGAAAAAGGGCAAAGAAGACATCACAGAGGAAATTATTGAATTAAAACTGGGAACAATAATTTTCCGCTGCCTAAAATTTCTGCAATTTAACACATATGAAATGACAGCTTGGGATACGGAAACGAAAAAATCGGTTCATATGGGCGGTGGAATGTTTAATACCCTCAGTACGTACAAAATAATAATTGATGACTAGCATCTATCGATTAATATACTTAGCTTAAGTTAGCATAATGCTAATGACTAAATGTTAAAAATTTTGCAAGTAGACAAAATTAACATGAAATTTTTTTATTTCCAGCTCTGTGCAATCATTCGTGTGCTCCCAACACTTTAAGGTAATTAAGGAGTATGGAAAATTCTCATTTATTTATTATTTCGTTAATTTTTTTACTTTTGATGGGCAGACATGCAGATCGAAAGCTTTTGTTAACTTTGTAAGCTGTTTAGGAAAGGAATAAATAGCATTAAATAGTACCTACCTCCAAAAAGGAACAAAATATTGATTATATTTGGTATAAATTGAAGTTTAAGCGGTAAAAGACATTATAATATACAAAAAAATAAAATATTACTTTTAAACTTTCCCTTTAAGTCAATTTGTGTAGTAAAAATGTCGATTTATATCATAACTGTTAATTTATGTTATAGCAATTTAAATTTGTTTACAATGTTTTATTCGTAGATAAATTATCCGTGGAAAAGTAGTTAACTGTAAAATCGTGACATAAACTATTTTTGAGTTGGTATTTTGGGCTGAGAAAAAGGAGCCTAAAAATTGATGCTGTCTAGTGACACCGAGACTCGGTGACCAAGTGCATGGTTCGATTTCAATCCCGATGTTGACATCATTATTGGACATAATATATAATGATCATTCTCAATTATTATGGTAATTTTAAGTTAGGCTTGAAATCCGCGAAAAGTGTTGCCCTTTATTTTAAAATGAATATAATATTAATTGGTATATAAAAAAACAACCTTGGTTGTTGGTTATTGTTCATGTGTGTATTAAATGTGTGATTAAATATTCCCTGCTTTATGTAGCAGGTAGAAGTAAAGTAACCCGTTCAGAATGACGGAATCAAATTGAAAATAGGTTCAAAGTTTTATGTATACATTTAAAAGCTTATTTCTCAACATGCTTTGGGTTGTTAAATGTGTTATCTGCTTCTGTAAAATAAATGACAGTTATTTATCCAGCCATAGAAAAAAAGCTTTTTGATGAAAGGATCATTAGCCCTCGCAATAAACATGTAGACAGTAGAATTTCCCAAACCATGTAGAATATCCTTACCAGATTTAAGTTTGAAATTTTCCTGAAAAAGCGTTTCGAAATTTGTACCACAATATTATTTGATTTTCTGGCTTTATTTACATTTATTGTGGTAAAAGAATGGCGAGTAAATGTATCTCGAACCTTAGAATCATTATCTAATAATTTGGCGGAGGTTATAGGATCGCTTAAGATTATTTTTAACAAATCCTCTAACCCTGGTATATACAAATTCTTTTTTTTAAATAACTCCGAGATGCTGTAAACGTAATTCGTCATTTTTAATGCTACAATTAAAATATTTTTGCTTTTGTTTTCACTGGAATTACTGGAATGGAACGCGAAACTAATTGGTGTAACTTGATTTTCTGTGTGTAGGTATTTCGTGAATGACACAGTAGTGGTGCGAGCAATCCGAACAATTTACAAAGGAGAACAAATCACCGGGAATTATGGACCATTTTATGCATTGACCCCAAAACAAGACAGACAATTGACTTTAATGAACATTTTCTGGTTTAAATGCCAATGCGTGGCTTGTACAAACAACTGGCCTACATTTGAAGAGATGTCTCAACAAGACGCTGCTGTTTGCTTTCGATGCGAATTTTGCCACAGTTTTATATGTCGCTCAAATGACGAATCTCTGAACTTCATAACTGCCTGTTCTAACTGCCAGCATACGACAAATATTCTCAAAACGTTAAAAGCCATGAGTGAAGTTGAGGGGAACTACAAAAGTGCTACTGATTTAATTGCAGCTGGAAACTTTGCCAAATGCTCTGAAATTGTGTACGAATCTATTGCTAGACTTGACGCTCTTGTCCAGCCACCCTTTAAAAACTATCACATCTGGCAAGAAACCGCAAAGATTGCGTGTCTTCATTTGGGAAACCAAGTTCATCCCAGAGCAATCGATCAGCTCTTTTGATTCGAGAAATTTAATTATTCCTTTAGTTCCATTTAGCAACCTGTGAGATTATGTGACGTTGAGTAACCTATAGAATCATTCCCTTATTCCATTACCTTTATCAATTTTAGTCAATAGACAATTCCTTATCTTGCCTTTCCATTAGTCATAATGTCATAACTTATCGTCCTATGATCAATATTTGACATATTATTTAACAATTCCTCAACCATTCATACAGTTTTGTCTTAGTTATTTAGTTACCTAAATTTTTCCTCACAAAAATCCTAATTAGTATTAAACATTTGCAATGTGAAAATTTTAAATCAACCATCCTACACAATTACTGTGCAATAAAAAATAATACAATATTACGTACAGATCAGTTTTTAAAAACCTGGACGAAAAAATCCAATACCTCAATTTTGCCTAGTTCAACATGCAGCGTGAGGCGATAGAACTTTTTTCTTCCAATTCTTTTATGACTATAGAACATTTGCTAAACTTCATTACGTTCTCCTATAATTGCAATTTTTATCAGATTAATTATTTAGCATCGGTAGTATTTATATGAGCTAAATATGACTTTGAATACCTTAACGGCGATTAGACGAAAGTCTGAATTAATGTGAATTTGCATGCATAATTAGTGGAAATGAAATGTGGAAAAATAAACATAATCATTCAAAAGTAATTTTATTTTCTTCTGAAAGCTGTAGAAAGAAATTAATAATTCTTTGCCAATGAAGAAAATTGGTATTTAATTTACTAAATTCCTTTCCAGTAATTCTGCAACGTGAGACATGGAAAATTTCCTCAGGTCTTGTAAAATGAATTCCCAACCAGTACTTACAAAAAATAGTTATATAAATCAATATGGCTTGCATATTCATATATACCTCTGAGTATTCATCTTGAGTTATGACACCACTTTGGGTAAGATTCAACGCAAAACTCTGTGAATTAACACATTATTCAGTAAAGCCTAAACTATAGTTCCCGTTTCATCGTTAAGTTCACGTTTGGTGACGTCAAAATGACGTCATATCACATTTCAAATTTTTTTTAAATTACTGTAGTGACGTCATTTTGACGTCATCAAACGTGAACTTAACGATGAAACGGGAAGTATAGTTTAGGCTTAAGGTAGACAAGATTTCTCTGGGTCACTTTTCTGATTTTAGATTCCTTTTCATCGTTAGTGATTTCTGATCTTTCGAACCAAATGCTCATTTCCTGTTTGTTCCAAAATTTTCAAAAAGGCATTTTGCTTTTGCTTATCGGTGATGCTTGCAATTTTTAGAAAAAGTTCAAGGTGCTGATCTCCAGTTGATTGAAGAATCTGCATTTAAATCAGAAAAAGGGTTAAAATATCGAAAATTTTAGAATGTCTTGAATTTTTTGAAAAATCTAAGTCTGTAAAGGCTACAAAAATGACCACATAAAAACATTATATTTTTATTTAATTTGACTAAATTAATTTACTAATTATAATTAATCTTTTTTCAATATAATAGTATTTAAAGTTTATAATATACTAGGCGGTCACAGGACCCAAGTCCTGTAGTGTAGTACAAGGGGCTAGTGCATCTACAAACAATTTTGTAAGAATTATGGTTTCTAGTAGGCCAATTACACCGGCATTCAATTGGGTTCATCACTAATATAATGTACCGGTCACAGGACCCAAGTCCTGTTATAAATAAAGCTATTGTGTATTCCGGGGCAATATTGTACAATGGGTAGAATGTATTTCAGATACATAGATTTTTATGTTAATTCCAATTGACCTTTTCATGCTTTATGAAACTTGCTTCTTCAAGCTTGAGGAAGCGAGCTTATAGAACCGCACAGTCTGTCCGTTCTTCTGTTCCCACGATAGATTTCGAATGCAAAGACAAACATTGATCAAACTTGGCAAAAACCATGCCTATATGGTCCATTGACGATCCCTATTGATTTTGGGACAAATCGGTCCATTTGTTGCTAAGATACCGCGCGCTCACTTTGTTTCATTTTGATAGTCAAAGTAGAAAATGAGTACTAAAAAGCTGAAATGCGTTTCCTATAAATTGTTTGCGGGAAATTTTTTGCTCCGCTCCTACCAAATTTAAGATTTATTTTGATAGTCAAATTTACATTATTTTAAAACTTTTGGATTTTGATAGTCAATTATGATCAATATTGATCTAATTTGAATTACTGTAGACTTTAGTAATCAACAGATACGTACCTAGAAATTTGGTCAGGGGGGGCGCAACCAAAAATGATGTTAAAAATAATAAAATAAGACATATTCGCGGGAAAATTTTTTTCAATTTTTGGCCATTTTTGGAAAAATCCCTTTTTCTCAGATTAAGAGGGGGCCACGCCCCCCCTCCACCCCCTACTGGATACGTGCTTGGTAATCAATCCTATTTCTACTATCATTCTACCAAAAATGTGCACATTGTCGCCTTTACCCAGGCGAGCTTCTGTTACGGCTTGCTGTAGGTTTTGTTCTCTACCCCTGTACTCGAAAAAGAGTAAAATTTGAACGTGAGTGCGTGCTTGGACGTGTCCAGTGGGGGAGGGGGTGCAGCGCCCCTCTCAAAGTAACGTTACCTTATACCCCAGGTTAAAAATGTGACCTTAGTGGGGGGCCACTGGCCAGAGTATGTTACCGATCGCCAGTATGCTATTTTAATACAAATATATTGACTCAGGCACCGAAAATCTCTTGCAACCTGCTTGGTTGCTGAGGAAATCGGCCCTCGCCCCGCCCCCAAAGTAGGAGGAGCTTACGTGATCTCAGCCAATAGAATGTCACGATCCTTTCGGGGGCGTGGCTAATTGGCGGAGCTAAAGTGTGGAAATTAGCCAGTGAGCGGGGCCTGTTACACTGGAAATTAAAATGTTTTCGATGCCTATTGACCCTAGGTAGTAGTAAGATGAAATTTTAAAATATGTTTTGACTATAGGAGTAACTCATTGAGCATACTATTATACCATTAATGTATATCGTATATTTTATTCATTGTAATGGTCGACATTATAATCAGGATTTCAAAAATGTACCACACAAGAAAATTGGTTAAGAACTTTAGACAGAATGCCGAGAGTTGTAAAGCAATTTTTACATGTATTTTGATGATCATCAGAGATTTCCAAATCTGAGGTACGGGGAGCTTAAAGTCCTGGTGCATACAAACATAAATGATCTCTTCACTATCATATTCCTCATTAACTTTTTTTGGGAAAGTGCTAAAGGATCCGAGATTACTGATCCAACAAAGTAAATTAAATAAAGATTCATCGGAACTTATTCTAGAGGTTATATTTTAAAAATTTCGCAATTTTATCTTTGTTTGAAAGATACACGGATCACAAAATGCAATTACAGAAATATGTATCAATTTTAAGTTTCAAACGATGATATCTTCAAGCCAGAGACAAAATTGTGAAGTTTTCAAAGTATAACCTCTAGAAAACGTTTTGAAGAATCTTTTATACATATACTACATGGATGTAGGACCAGTAATCTCAGATCCTTTAGGACTTTCCCAAAAAAAGTACGAATTTTCGCGATTCCCATTCACCCTCTATGATAATTTTTGCTGGTTACCTAGCAGCGTCCCTATTTGTGGCAAAACAGTTTTTTGAAATCTGCACCACTGCCTTAAACTGTGCAAAATTTGCTTTACAGAATCCAAAACTGACTCACCTTTTTGGGAATCTAACTTTTATTAAACCAATTCAAAATTCAAAACATCATTGCAAATGGCCAAATTGGATTTTCCCGCACATGAAGTAATAGAAACCTTGAACGCACTGAAAGCTGGAAAATTTTTTATACAGAATGCATGCATTGTTCCTGTTATAAAATTTTTTGTGCCTTGTAAGTCGTAGGGCACTATAGACCGCGCAGTGCATAATTGTGTAGTGCCACCAAATTGTTCGGCTTTGGACGTGTTGGAATTTGCCTCGTTATGTACGTTATTATGTGCTTGGCTGCGTTTTAGAATTACGGCAAATCAACACACGGAAGTACAAACATACAAACGGAATTGTCACGTGACTGACTTTTGCCGTTTATCTAATAGTAGTGATGTGAATTAATTTAGCACCATTTCACTTTCACGACGGCCCATAATTTCCTCTTGAGTAAGATATAAAATCACTTTTTTAAAATTACACAGATTTTCGTAGAGGTATGATAAAACCTGATCAATTGTTGTCTGAAAATTATCCATTTCGACAATTAGCTAATTAAAAATGCACCTTAATGGTTTTGCAAGTGCTAAGTTTAAATAATATGTAGAATAAAGACTACTGATATATTTGGTGTATGTATTGCAATAAATAAGCTATAGGTAGGTATGCATGATGCAGTTAAAAAAGTTTATCTTTCTACTTATACAGAGATGTGCAAAAGTAACTGGGCCATAGGACATTATACAGTGTCGGTAACCATTAACCAATATAACTTTGGTTCGGGGAGCCAGGAACCATGGCAATGCTAACACTCCTTGGATTGTATTTTATTGTATTTTTGGACACTGCTACACATAAGCCCTATGGCCCAGTTACTTTTGCACATCTCTTAGATAAATTATGTAGCTTGAATTATTTACGTTAATGGTAATTTTGAGTTATCCAAAAACGTTGAAATCTCTGAATCACATTATAATGAATCTCACCATTTAAGCTTTATCACTATCAGCTCTTCTATGTAAGTGATTTCACTAATTTCTAATTTACATGACTGCCATCAGCATTTCCGTTGGTTTTAAGTCCAGCATCAAAATGTTATCAAATTCAAATTATAATGTGGTCGATGTAAACTTTAAAAAATATTCTTATCGTGGACAGTTGACACTGAAACTTGTATGCATTTTGCTGATTGACAGATCAGACACTTTTATTTGTCTACTGTCAATATTTAATCTATATTTATGTAGATATTCAACCGATATAGTAGAGAATACTTGGAGTTGCAGATACTTAACATTTATTTGCCTTAATGGTATCTTATACAAATCAATGAATGGTATTGAAACAATTAGATTTAAGTGTCGATGCAAGGTTAGATTCACATTGTATTAAGTAATTGCTTTTTAAATCCATTCATTGTTTTGATTGGTAACATAAACTAAAAACAGGAAACCTAAATGTTCTAGACCTATTGAAAGAGGTAACTGACCTACATTAGACAACTCATGCAAATATTATAAACATATTATATTCCTAAGTGGATTTTTCGACAGTTTAATAATACTATTTATATTACCTTGATACAACCTTCTTCCTGCATTCTATATATAGGTTCATCCATAAATCATAATGCATTTCTTGTCGCTAACAATCTGTGGGATCGTAATCTGGTGCAATTTTGGTCAGTATTGGTCACAATTATTACAAATACAACATAGCACAGTAAAATTTATGGGTTAACTTATTTTAATTTTTTATAGACATTCTACAACTGGTTTATGGGAAAACATACAAAATAGAAAAACCTCAACATCTTTCTCTCCGACCTCATTTCGGTGAAATGACTTATTTTTATTACTAATATATTCACTACATTTTTCAATATAATATAACAGCTACTGGAGACATTATAAAAATCAATTGTATGTAATTAATAATTGCAGATCTTAAAAGATTGGTAATATATGATGACAGAGCCCACAGTGTTGAGTTATTCGATTATGGTAACCAAATGCACTATTACATACCTAAAGCTTACTTTAAGTCCAGGCATGAGGATAGTTCCTCATCTGAGGAACGAAACAAAATTCGGAAACATCACGGACATCATCGAACGAGCAAATACAAATCAAAATATCCTAAAAGTTATCGTAAGAAAGGATGGCGACCAAGAAATAGGTACGAAAATGATCGAAGTAATGAATTACAATCAGAAGAGTCCCTAGAAGACAAATACATCGAAATGTTAGACACAGAGAGTTTTACCACTAGAAGACCGTTTGGCAAACCTCAGAAAAAGCCTAATGTTCCCGTTAGCTACGAAGATTGGTACAATAATAGCGAATATAAACGAGTTCTGAATGATTACAATAATTGGCCTAATGATGAATCTGTCCGAAACGGCTTGGGACTTAATAATAATGGGAATTCACAAGGCAATGTTTATAATGGAATGAATCAAAATGAAGGCAGCAATGGATTTCACAAAATCATTAACGACATCTTTAATTGGCCCTCTAAATTCTTTCATGACATTTTTGGCAATCCAAATAATAATTATGGTGAGAATTCCAATAATAAAAACCTATTCGTTAATAATAAATAGTAATAACATTGAAACAAGTATTAAATAATTTTAGTAATTTCTAATACATTTATTATAGGCATGTTTAGTAGTACTAATGCCTGGGATAATTCAAACAGCGAAAACAGCAAACAAAATAAAGCATGGGATGCGTACAACAATTGGCCTCCTAAAGATATTTTGTTTGGAAACGAAAATAAAAATCTCATTGGCAATTCCAACTATGAAAATAAAAGATTGGGTGATATTAACACTGGACCTCCGACAACTAATGTATTCCGAAATGAAAATCTTAATTTCAACGCTGAAATGACAGTTGATAAAGGTTTAAACGAAATCAGAACCGAGTCCCCTGAAACTAATGTGTTCGGAAATAATAATCGCAACAGAAATCCCGATGACAGAAATGAAAGCCAAAATAAAGAATTAAACCACTCCAATAAAAACAACATGTTCAGAGAGGAAAATAAAAATTCTGGTGACAATTCCAATAGCGAAAACAAAAATGAAAATTCTGGTGACAATTCCAATAGCGAAAACAAAAATAAAAATTCTGGTGACAATTCCAATAGCGAAAACAAAAATAAAAATTCTGGTGACAATTCCAATAGTGAAAACAAAAATAAAAATTCTGGTGACAATTCCAATAGCGAAAACAAAGTAAATGCTAAAGTAGTAAATGACTTCAATACTGAGTTACCTAAAAACACACCTCTCGAAATTAAAAATACAAACTTTAATGGAAATTTCAATATTGAAAACAAAGAAAATACTGATACAAAGGATTTCAACAATATACAATCTCAATATGAGACTCGAAGGAACGAAATGAAAAATTCAAATAGCTATTCCAATAGTGAAAACAATGAACGACATAAAGCATGGAATGTATTCAATAATTTCCCCCCGAATAATGATAATAATATGGCCGGAAGCAATATTAAAAATTCTAATGGTGAAAACAATGAACAACACAAAACATGGAATGCATTCAATAATTTTCCCCCGAATAATAATAATAATATGGTCGGAAGTGACATTAAAAATTCTAATGGTGAAAACAATGAACATCACAATGCATGGAATGCATTCAATAATTTTCCCCCGAATAATGATAATATGGCCGGAAGCAATGTTAAAAATTCCTATGGTGAAAATAATGAACAACACAAAGCATGGAATGCATTCAACAATTTTCCTCCTAATAATATGGCCGGAAGCGGCGCAAAAAATTCCAATAGTGAAAACAGTGATCGTAGTAAAGGGGGTAGTCAATTTGGCTTTCACTCGAAATACGATATGTTCGGAAACGAAATAAAAAATTCCCGATACAATTCTAACGGTGAAAATAGTGAAAAGATAAAATTTTGGAATCCTTTCAACAATTCTCCCCAGAAATATATGTTCGGAAACGAAATAAAAAATAACGGAAACAATGAACAACAAAAAGCATTGGACGCATTTAACAATTTTCCCCCGATAAATGATAGAACCGGAAGCGAAATTAAAAACTCCAACAGTGAAAACAATGAACATAAAAAAGAAAGCAGCGGATCCAGCAATTTTAAACAGGAATATGACATGTTTGGACACGAAATTAAAAATTCTAACAGCATTTCCAATGGGGAAGGCAATGGACATGACAAAATTTGGAATCCTTTCAATAATCCCCAAAAATCTGATATGTTTGGGCACGAAATTAAAAATAGCAAAAGTGATTCCGAAGGAGAACACAAAGAACGGGATACAACGCCCACTGTCTTCAGCACAGAGCCCCCTAAAAAAGAAAATACAAAATCCAACGGGAATTTCATGGGTACAAACAACGGCGGTAATACTGGATTCAGTAATACTGTAGATAATATGTTTGGAAATCCTAACGGTGAAAGCAAAGAACCTGATAACAAAGCATTAAAAGACATCAACACTGAGTCCGATAAAGCCCAACCCAATTTGTCAGATTTCAGTAATAAAAATACTGACAGTAACACCAATAGCCAAAATAAAGAACTGGACGCAGTTGTATTGTAAAAAGTTTTAACAAATCAATCTGTCAGGATTTATTAACTTTAGCCTACAAACTGTCAGGATTTATTAACTTTAGCCTACAAACTGTCAGTTTTATAACGCAACAAATACAATATGCAGACAATGTTGACACAGCTATTTCTACTACAAAATAGTGTAATCTGTTTGGGTATGTATAAAAAATGACGTTCTACGTGGTAAGGTAACAACCGCCTATTTAAGTTTCACCATGTTATGCTTTTACATTATTATCAAAGTTTAAACCTAAAAAACTCTGATTTATTTACATGGAGAAAGCTAGGTTATAAATTATAATCATATTCATGTTATAGTTATTATATTATTATTATTATTGTATTTATTTCATTCATATACTTGTCATAAAATTAAAATTTTAACAAATCTTGTTATTGAAAATTACTTTTGGAGATCGAGGGATATGCTTCTGATAAAACGAGCATATTTATTCCATTTGTGCAGCGTAATGTTCAGTTATGCATAACAAGTGTAAGACATTTAAGTGTTTACACAAATATAGAAATAAAGATTTAAACAGTATTGTTAATACAAATAGATCTAGATTTTTTGTACTCAAGGCATAATAGATTGTATTATTGTGTGTTAAAATATGTTCTCGACATGTCTACTACTTAAGTACCATCCAATATTTAATGTCTCGGTGACAATGACAAATGAAATGCCCACAAGTTCTGTAAGTACAAACAAGTAAGACAGTCTCTATTCTAATTCTATCTGTAGTGGATACTTACAATTGACGCTATTATATTTGAGTGGTTAACAGTTGCATAAAAATGTGCACAATAAATATGTAAAGTATGAACCCTTCAAGTATAGTATTAAATGAGCAATAAAAATAACTTTGAAAATGGATACTTTGAAGGAGCGAGAAGAAAAAGAAACTCATTGTAGTCTTTATTCCAAATGACACAATAAATAGTTTTCTGTGCTTTACTTTTTTGGAGAAACATGAAAAACAGGTCAAAATCTCAAACCTTACGATCAATTGTTTTCTTCGTTGAAATTGCTCATAAACGTTTAAATGTTTCCAATATTTTTTAAGTATTTCATTGTATTATACATGATTAAAACTGCAAGCCTATTCATTTATCACTCGTAATATTTTGGAGAATTCCTGTCAAGTGTTAAGATAAATTTTAATTGATAACTATTATTATAGCATTTTAGATTTGATATAGACTGTAATAGAAATGTATTTATTGAAATCAAAATCGACAACTCAAAAGTCGATTTCAGACAGAGTATATTCTATACTGATAATTTCAACTATTCTAAAGCCAGTTATATCTTGGGATGAAAGTTTAGTCTACCTAAGTGATTGGAGACTTCCAGCAATAAGAATAAATGGTTTAGATACCGTAATACAAGCATTTTCAAACTGTTCAATTTCGATATTTTACAATATGTACATGCCTGTTCTAGACTGGGAAAAATACCAAAATATTCCAATTGTGTTTGCATCAATATACAAAATCTTTTATTGGCCACTTCTTCGAGAAAAATCAACACTACCGTCCGTCAAAATATATTTTACTCCAACATACGGGGATTTGTCTATGCTTCTATACTTTTATGATCACTTTCCCCTTTTCTTGGAAAGATATAGTGTTTTTATAGTTCCCGATTTGAAAATATCATTTTATTGGGATAGACCAGCTTTGTTTTTCACAATTGAATATGGAAAGTTTCCCAATTGGGAAGACAGTCTCAATTCTTTGTATTTTACTTGTAGACAATGCTTGGCGACTTTACCAGATTTAAAAAGCAGCGTACTCATTCTAAAAAACTCAACATTTCAACAACTGTCGATTAATATTGTTCAAGATTTTATCAATTTTATTGATAGCTCCAGAGGGAAAAAGCTGCATAATTTTCGACCAACATATAGAGTTCAATTTACAAAAAATGAATTAGAGATAGTACGTTTTGATAATATTTACGTTGTGCGAGATCCGTTTGAATTTAAATGGATGAATCCTTTTACCAAGTCGAACCTTAATTTTGTTATGGATTTTGAATATTTTGTGAAAACATATTTATTGGAAGGATTTCCAATTTTCGTAAAGGAGGAAAATTATAATTATTCGGAGTATCTAGTACAAGTGCATCCTATGATTTGGTCAACGCCTACTGTAGAGGTACCTTTAGGGTCCTACTACATGTACGTGACAGGATGGGACAGTTTCAGTTTTGTTACTTGTGCAGGGATTCAAAATAGATTGTCATGGAATGTATTCACTAAACCTTTTGATGACACTTTCTGGCAACTACTTTTTGGCTTATGGATTATTTTGGCATTTCTGGCTGCTCTGAAAAACTTAATTGGCGGACAAATTAGTAAAAAATTATTTCTGAAGTTCTTTGTTTTTAACGCTTTCGTTTATTTTGCCGCCATAATAGAGCAATCGATCAACATTCGAAATCTTGGGGGAAAGGTGAAAACATTTTTATTATTTGCTACATTTGGTTTGTGGGTTTTTATTGGAGTAACTCTTAGCAATGCATACAAAGGGATTGTTGTCAGTGACATTTTATCACCATCAAAAATTCGTAGTCAATTCAATTTATTCTCAGATCTTGATAATTTCATCATAGTGGATGGGACTCTGACATTTGAGTATGAAATGTCCGTTTTAAAATTAAGTGCTAACAATGAAGGGTACACTCTAATTTCCAAAAATGATGTAAATCATCTATTTAATTACTGTTCGAATAGAGAGAAACGTGTTACTTATGGAAATAATAATATAACGTATTATGGAGGTTGCCTTGCGTGGAACAAATCAGCTGAAATAAAATCAGCATCAAAGGTATACAAGCAATTTGGCATTAAAGGAAAGGATACCAAGGATTGGAGTTACAGTATCTATAAGAAAATTGTCAAAACTCCGAATAAATTCACACGAAATACGGACTATTTGAAATTGCCCAATACCTTCTTAATTGCAAGTCTTGCATTAAGGTATCCTCGATCGGAAAAACTTCTCAAAGTTTTAAAGTTCTTGGAAAATTGCGAAAGGAGAGTTTATGTGGATTATAGCACAAGATTCAAGTTGTTTGGCGACATTAGCTTCAATACACAAAAATATATTCAGAGTCGGGATGAATTGTTTGGCAATAGGCAATGTTTAGTGTTAATGAACATTCAATATCTTCTTAGTGCTCCGTTGTTAAATTCAAGGATGCAACGTCTCATGAGTTCTGGAATTTATTGGCTATTCGAAAAATGGGCTAATTTTTTTGCGCTATCAAATATTCGAATGCTAGTACGAGAAAATGAATTAAGTGGTCAACTTGTGAAATCCACAATAGCTGGGTCAAATATCATCTTCTTATTTATAATTTATAACATCTTTACTACAGTTGCATTTATTACATTTTTAATAGAAATATTAATTCCTAAGTTTATAAAATTTTAAATTCATCAATTTTGACTACTTACTTTCATCTTACTTTCACCATACTTTCACCAACAAAACTATAATATATTTTAAAATGGCATTTTTTCATTTCGTCATATTAAATTATGAATACGATATACGATAAAACTTTTAAAAAAAGAGTCGGAAAAGATCCAGCAATTTCGTAGAGATATTCCTAGTGAAATAGATTCTACCTTCTACCTCCCCAGCCGAGCCCAACAGTCTCAACAATTACTCACTAGCTTTATAGGACCAGAAGACCGGGGCACTGTGCAACTGATCACATGTTGGAAAATTGGAACCAACCACTTGTTGATTTGCGAAGTTCAAAGTTTTATTACCCACAGGCAACTGAAAGCGAATTTTCAGATTTCCGTCATTTTTGCTTTTTGAATAATTCCAGTTCCATTGTCTAGTTAGATTTCCACATTACCAGCTGTTTGATTGACAACGATATTGATTTAGATTTATAGTTTTTATGTGACAGCAGTTCACATCTTGATGTTGAAGACTGACAACTGAAGACAAGAATGAATCGTAGTCGAAGAGGAAGAGCAGTTGCATCTAAAACTAAAGATGCAGTAGTACAGCGGGTATTGATAATAAATAATATTTAATAATAATAATCAGTTATCAGTATCATAATAATATATAGTCCATATTCTTTTGAAGTTTTAATTTTGTTTATCATTTATCTTCCGGTTTCAGGTGACAAGATCCTCAGGGATGTTAAATGCAGGGACCTCCCCTGTTAAAATAGACATTAAACAACCTAGAAGAAATTCCGGATATCGTCGTCAGGGTCCTAATATGGATGAACAGTTACAGCTAGCGAAGAGAAGGAAGACAGAAACATCGCCATCAGTTTCTCCAATAAAACCAACAAGTACAAAAATCTTGAATTCATTTTACCATCCTAGCTTTTATGAAAGTGATGATGATCAAGATTACGACGCAGATCCAATATCGACATCCGAGTCAGATGAATCTTCAACATCACAAAAATTTAAAAATGTGAAATCAGCTAAATCACCGACTCATATCAAACCCGAGAATCCTATCAGGGCAATGGGTTCAGAAGATTTAGAAATTTCTAGTTCCGAGGATGAAATCCCTAAAAAGAAAATGTCTCCCAAGAAAAGTGCCGCCGACCAATTTCGCCAGTCAGATGATATGGAGGATGATTCTGACAGCAATTATTTAATAAGAGCAGAATGTTCTATGGATTCTAAGGTAGTTCAGGACGAAATCCATACAAGTGCCATTGAATCTTCAAATAAAGAGTCTATTTCGGAAAACAGTTCAGACGAAGACCGTGCCATAAACATTTTCGAAACTTCCTACGAAAATGGTGCCCCAATAATTAGCAATAACGAACATTCTGTTCAGGAAGCAACGGTGGCCGTTGTCATTGATGAAGACCTTCCAAAGTACCGCAAGCTACAAAATTCGAATTTAATGCCTAATAAGTTACTTTTGGAAATTTCCGACTTGTCCCGAACGGTCTCGACTAATAATTGCGCTGGGTCAAATTTTATGGAGTATTTACCTGGAGTTAGCGAATGCCAATTGCTGAAATATAATAATATTCGTATTGGATACATAAAAATCAGCCCAAATACTATCAAACCTTTTGAAGTTCTCGAAAATGCTAATGCAGTAAGTTCATTTACATAAATCCAATATAAGTATTAATTTAGACAATTGTTTTTATTTTATTTACAAATAAATATTGTAAATACTTTTTATTTCATTAATGGTATATAGAATTTAAGTAGTCATTATACAAAAATTTAATTATTAGATAGCATTGAGTTCTTTATAATTTGTGTTTTTAATATTGAGCATTGTATATTTATAAATAAAAATTCAATATTACATACATGCAAATAAGTATATATTTGTGTTACAATTTGAGTAGATTTAAAATTGTAAATATGGGATTTTTTATTTTATTGTTATACTAATTATAATTTGTAATCTTTTTTGTTTTGTTAAGGTGTACGCAGTCTTAAAAGGAACTGTAATTCTAAAATCCAATCGCTGTAAAAACGTTGGAAGCGAGCGAGTATTCGAAAACACTTGTGTCCCTCAAGGATCCACTATAGGAGTTCCCGAAGGCGTTCCGTACAGCTTGGAAAACAGAAGTAACGAGGAAGCAATCTTGCATTTCACTTTGATTTAATAATATAACCGTCGTAGAAGATAAAAACTTTCTCCAATGTCAAAGGTCGTACAAATATTTTCCTACATTTTTCATCAAAATTCAAGGTGAACCTATAGTTAATACACAAGTAGAAGCTACAAGGCTTTTACTAATATTTTTATTTATTTTTTCATATTTTTAAATTTAATTTGGTCTTTTGAATTGATCAATCATGTCATTCTAGATTTACAGGGAATTAAATGAAACGAGTTCAAATTAGTTAGTAAGTTAACACAAGGTTATGTGTTTCAAAGCTTTAAGAGCGATTTTAATAAAAAATATTCATCTAGTTATGTATTAAATAATTAGTTTAATATTAAATTTGAACGAATTCGAAGTTGAAAATCAATAAAATCAAAAAAAATTGAATCAAATAAGGATTTAAATTTAATTTAATAATTTAGTTAAGACTTTATTTAATAAATCATTCGCCTTAAAGTACATCAGAAAATATCTTGACCAGATTGAATATTTTTAACAGTAATTTTTTGATGTCACGGTTGACTAGTTTATACATAGACACACCCTCCGACGTACGTACATCTTAACGAGAAAATAGTATATTTACTACATGCTTATTCATTTACTGTTAGTTAGTAACATTTTTGTCAATGACATTTAATCAATTTAAAAAATTTAATCTTAAAATTTTAAATTGCTTACAGGATGCTAAGAATAGTATCTGATATATAATAAGACTTTAAGTCCACTAGATGGTAATTAAATGTTGTGAGTTCACATAATCACAACTGGCATTTCGGTGAACAAAGGAGTCATTGATTGTAAAGAGTAATTAATAATAATCCATTATTATACCATTCAATGTCATAATAATCTTAAATTCATTAACAGTTTACTCGTAAAACTTACACGCTAACATACTTGGAATCAAATAGAAAGCCTCCAAGTAAGAAAGCCTGAAAGTATAAAAAGCGGTTTTAATTTTGAATTCAGGTTCAACTTAACTTTGTCCCTTCAGTTGCATGATTCAGTTTTAGTCATCCCTTGCAAAAAGCACCGATGATCACTTTTTGCACATTTACTTCATTATCATAAATTATTATGTATATTAGCAGCTGCTTGGTGTTGGATATTATTCTAATGGACTACTATATCATAACATAATTGATAATTACAGATAAATTGATAATCCATGATATGGGTAGGTAAGTTTGGATTGGGTGCTATTTTCATTACATTCTGCATGCATTGATGAAAGTGTTATTTATTTTAATTGCCTTTTGTGAATTACGTCTTCATTTTTGGGTTAGTAAAAAGAAAACCAGACTCCAGGCAGGCACGGACAACTAAGCCAAGTTTACACTTGTAAAGGAACTTTTTGTGAGGTCAATACATTTTATAATTCAGCTACATTTTATTTTCAATTGAGGTGATATCAATTTACGTTCTTTTTATTCATAATATATTTCATGTCGTGAAAGATTTAAATTTTAAAAACTTTAATTAATAAAGAATAATGTTTGTCTAGCTTCCTGACAACAAAATAAAAATCATGCTGTTGGTATTAAAGAAGATAACCATTTTTTTGATATTCGCTGCAATCATTGACTGGACCTTTGCCTACGGAGAACCGACCAATTCAAAATTACGAACAGATGAAGACCACAAGTATTTTGATGCTGAAAAAGCTGAAAAAAGAGAAATATCAACAAAAGTGAACCGAGCGATTCAAAGCCCTAGATACTTGTACAATGCTGGACTATTTTTGAAAAATGGTGGCTTTTTAGAAAAGTCGATGGAGATTTTTGAAAATCTTTTGCCTGATTTAAAAGACGGCGAGCTGTATCCTTACGAAAGAATTGATGAAAACGGATTTGTTTTAGAAAACAAGGAACCTATTAGAAACATGGTGACTGGTCAACTTGTACTACTTTACTATCAATTAAATCTTCTGAGCAAAACCGAGGATTTACTCGAAAAGGAAAAAAATCTATTTATTGTACCTTATACACAAGAATCGCAAAACAATTTTTTGGACTCGTTGAATGAATTATCTTGGCATATGCCGAGTTATTCTGTATGGTTTAAAAATAGGACAGTATTTGCAGGGACTAAACGTTGCATTGCAATGGCGCAAAAAGAGGATGACAAAGGAAATCTAATAAACGAAAAAAGAATCGGTTTCTATGAAACTCAACTATACGAAAACATAAGTCTGCCTATTGATTTAGATGGAATAAGTTTAGCTTCCGTGAAATTCATAAATGGTGAGGGAGATGAATTGAGGGATTTTAATGTTGGTAACTTGGTAAAAAACATTAAAACAGTGAAATTGGCCTGTTCAATTAATTTAAGAATTTTATGGGGACAGTTGAAATCCGTGAATTATTTATTCATCGAAAATTGTGAAGTCATTTTAGAGGATTATAAACTATCTCCAACACATCTGTATTTAGATAATGTATTGTTTTCGTCAGCTGTTGGTCAATATATTGATTTTGTTGTAAATAACTTTGTAAACTTTAATGAATTGCAAGCTCTAAAAATAATAACTGCCAATTATTGGCTCTACAATAGTTTCGGAAAGATATATTTAAATATGAACGAGTCCATAAAAATTGACCTAGTAGATTTGAATGGTAGGTCCATTATAATTACTGATTGGGAAACGGCAAAATGGAGTATGGGGAAATTAACATTAACTAATATACCTTTTATCCGAAAGACTCAACTCGAGATAAATAAACTTCAGTTAAGGAATTCAGACTTTGACATTTCTGTTTTGCCAAATTCTGTAGAAAACCTAGACATTGTGGCAAATCACAGTTACTATTTTGAAGATGGTGAAACCGACGGAGGGAAAATTGTCAATAGTGACAATTCATTGTCTTTTCCTAATCTTAAAACTTTAAGTTTGTCACCTTTTAGCACCCTTTTTTCAAACTCTTCAAACTTTCCCAATTTATCTCGTTTGACAATTCTTAGCAAACAGAAAAATGACGTTTTAAATTTAAAATATATTCCTGACAGTGTTAGGTCACTTGATCTATATCAATATCATCCCTTAACAGGAGAATTCTATAATTTTAAAATCGTAGGAGATGAAATTAAAGAATTGGACAAATTGACATTAAAAGGATTTGAAGACGAACAAGTTTTAGAAGTGTTGCCAAAGTTTAGCCCGGCTTATATTGAGGCTAAAATTAACAAATATACCGATAGGTTTGTAGATATTCTCAAGTTTCCGTTTAAGCAACTGGCTGTTTGCAGTTGGAAAATGTCTGATGAGGATTTTCAAAAATCTGCTATTGCCAAATATGTTGACAAAAATGGGAAATGCTACGTCTTTGGAGGAAGGGCGGTGGAATCCATTGATAAGCCACAGAGACAGAAAACAGATCAGATTGCCATGTCTGTCGTCAGAGAATTTTCCATTTTCCCAACTGATTAAAAATAACCCATGAAATCAATAATTTGTCAAAAAAACAAATGATTTATATTAATATAAGTGTATAAAAATAAAATAATAGAAATATTGCTATGAAAATCGGACCAGTGTCTTTAATTCGGCATGTCATATCATACATTAAAAATTGAATTAGGTAGAAAAAAAATTGGTGGCGAAAGGATGTAATTGACGGATTTACGAATGAAAAGCATTGAATATTTATTAAAAAATATGTTGATGAAAAATATAAAAATTATGATCGCTCTACATGCTATTCTCAAAATTCTGGTAACTAAACTACTGATAATATTGTAAATTATATATATACTGTTGCCCGCTTTTGCATTTACTGACATTAAATTTTTCATTTAAATGACATCCTGATATCCACTAACTTAAAAATTTAAATCTATACCTTACATTTAATTTACAACTAATTTACATCTATACCTTACATTTAATTTACAACTAATTTACATCTATACCTTACATTTAATTTACAACTATTTTACATCTAATTTACATCGAATGCCATGCCATGTCATGTACATCGATTGTACATTTAATAATAGTATGTCAGACTCCAGACGTTTAGAGTCAGGCAGTACAGTTTGCGATTGAGATAGACAAGATAGGAAGAGACTTCAAGGAAGAAGCGATTCGATTGGCTGATTGCCCTACCGGACTCTTTGGCGCGTTGCGATACATAGATAGATCAGAGCGGGTTTCTTGCTCAATCTTTCATTTTCTTATCACTTTGCGTAGACAGTAGACACAGACAGGACAGGTCTTCCGTCATCCGTAGTCCAGAGTACAGAGTCTTTATCTGTCTTTTTCTTAAATTAGCCGTTCTAGTAACAATTACATTAAATGTAAAAATAGATTAAATTACATTTTTTTCAGTGAGTGGATAATTGTGGACAGCTGGATTTGATTGCATTGTACTGATATTTTCAATTTTAGATTAAGCGAAATCAAGATCAAGATGAAGAGTGAAGATGAAGATTGCCGTGAAAGGCAAAATGCAAATGTAAGGTTTTATTTATTTGTTAATTTTGATTATTGGTAATGGGAAAAGTTATTAATTAGAAATTGGCTATGCTATAATTCAAAATTGAAGTCTGGTTGTTGCTTTTGGGTTTGAGAGAGAGAGAGGTGCATGTGGCATGTGCTTCTGTGTTCTGACAAGAAACTGAGATTTTGCTGGCTGTGTAGATGTAGAAGTGACATTTGAGTTATGAAAGTGACACCAAAATGGTCATTTGGAGGAGAGCGTTCCAAGAAAATCATCAGTTTTCGGTAAAAGTGACTTCTTTTTATGAAATTTCGAGGTTTTAGTGATTTGCCATGCCGTCGTTTTGGAGAAAAAGTTCATAACGAGGCAATGGCCATGAGTTAGAAGTCAAGATAGTCAAATTTATTTATGCAGATTCGTCCCCGTCATATAGTTGACAGTACAGCAGCATAAAACTTCAGCTCATGCCACATGCACTCTCTCATACAAGATACAACACTAGAAAATAGCCGAGAAGTAAGCACAATAACCAAACTCCAATTGAATTTGGATTGGGTATATTATAAACAGCTAATAAGGTATTCATGTAAGCAAAATTTTCATTATCCCCAACTATATACGCCTATACTGATCAAAGTATGTAACTGCGTACACTATAACTATGACTATACAGGTATAGACAGTAGGTATGACTAGTAGTGATACGCCTATAAATATTATGTTTGTGATTAGATTGTCACCATCAATGCGAAGAATCTTTACTCTACATAAAGATAAAGTGGGGCATGCGTATGGGATTCTTTCATTATTCTTGAATAAATGTTTGTATCTACTATGTCCGTAATATTTTGTAATTAATGAGTAAGGGTAATATTTTGTAATGAATGAGCAAGGACTAGACTATCAGTACTGAGTCCAATCAAGGGTCTATGAAATTCGGGCCAATGCGCAGTCGCTAGAAATTTACTGATTTCAACATTTTCTAGCACACTTTGTGTGCTGGGATTCAACTAGTACATCAATAAAAATATAACGAATAAATGAATAATTCAAAATTGAAGACAAGATTAAAGGCTTTTAAAAGTTTATTGTTTGAGATTTTTCTCTGATTTCGACATTTTTAATTACAGATGAATAACACGACACTTGCAGTGGATCCCTTTTGTGGAAGGACCCTATCCACCCTTAGAGACACCACAATATGTTCACGAAAAGATAATTCGGATTCCTTGTTTGAAATTAGCCCGAAGCATTTTTTTCCCTTTGGAAGCGATCAAGAAAGCCAAACCCAATCAAAGGTAATGCTTTTCTATTTTCATCCTAGTTAGGTTATTGTATTGTATTAAGTGTAGTTGTATTATATTGTCTATTGTATTTAAGTAATTACTGTATTATATTTTGTATTTATATTGTATTTATATTGTATTATCATATCGTAATTGTATTAAGTGTTAAATATTAAATCTTGTTATCTTAATTATTGAATTTTAAAAGGTGTCAAGTTCGTTAAAAGGAACAGCCTCGGAGGTGGGCTTGGCAGTTGTCGTAGGAAAGAGATTGCTCATTTTCGATAAGGATTTGGAAAGTCCCTTATATTCCGGATCATTTGAAAACTCCATTGATTTTGTGGTTTGGAGACGCTCATTACTTTTGTTGGGTACTTCTGCCTCAGACATCATTCTCCTCTGCCCTACAGCCTTTTCTGTTAAAGAAAAAGTGTAAGACATTAACTTTAGATTGATATTAATAAAAGTTTTATAGCTCTTTAAATATTCATTTAGATTACATGTAATTTTTGCTTTGTTTAATTTTACGTAGGAGAGTCAACCCTAATTTCGATGCTTCGGCAGGTCAATATTTCGTAAATGGATTTATACATTCAAATGTAAACCCAAAATATATTGACATGTTTGCTATTGATGTGCATGGAAAGCGGTACTGTTTCGAAAATGTACCACTCACTGTTGGATCCTTGGATATGACAGTAAACGCAAACCAAACTTTAGATATCGATTTTGGGGGCATGAGTGGGACGATCGCTGCACGATTTATGGGAGATGAACATCATGATCTGGTAACATTTTATGCCGTTTAAAGTTGATTTTCATGCTAGCATAATTGAATTCATATATTATTGTAGGCAGATTTTTTAAAAAAATCTAACTTAGTAAAGTGCAATTTCTTTTTGGCTACTCCGTCCATAGATAAACTTTGCCGAGTCTCCAACTCGTGATATGCTATTCACTTCGGATGAAGCTGGAAGAATTTGTCTTTTCGAGCTGGAAAAGAGTTACAATGAGGATAATGCTTACAGCGTTAATTTAGTAGCTAATATTTTAGAGGAATATGGCTTGGAACCTTCTGTCAAAGTCAAGAGGATGGTCGATAGAGAAGGGTAATTAAGTAAACATCAAAAAAATCCGTTGGCTATCTTTTTTATACAAATTATTTATAATTTTTAGAGTTCTGTTCGTGTTGTTATCTAATGGGATGTTGCTGTTGTTGGATGAAGAGAATTTGAGCATTGATACCGAACTCATCCTGCCATCGCCCTCCTTCATAGTTCATGACTTCTCTGTTATTTGTTCGAGGATGGGAATTAAACTTTGGACTATTTTTGGTGTTCCAGACGGTTTAGAAACATACGTTGGAATTTTTTCCGGTCCGTCGTTCAATTTGGAGTTTTCCTTGAAGATTACGACTGTCTACGAAGAAGGAATGATGGATAAAGACAGCCCTCGCTCGTATTTGTTTCCATCAACGACCTCGTCTTATGAAGAGCCTTTCGCATTCCTAGAAGTCTACTCTAATGGGTGCAGAGTGTACAAAATGGCCGAGACAAGCACAGATACAACAATTCAGAAACTGTTGACCAAAGGGCGTTTTGACGAGGCAGAGCAATTGACACGACAATACGGCAAAGACATGGACATCGTATATAAAGCTAAAGTTAGGGCTCGCGTTATGGAAATATTTTCCAATAAAGGAACATCCGCCAATAAAGATTTGGGTAACAATATTTGACATTATTTTGTAACTTTCTTAGCTTTTTGTCCTATAATAGTATAATGAATACATGGACGACCTTTTTGGCAGTCAAATAAATGTGTATGCATTTTGTGTCTTAATCTGTAATAAATAATTAATGTGTTTTTTCTTAGATTGTGTCTTCAAGGAAGTATTGCTAACATTGGCCCAGATTCAAGATGCAGAGTTTGTGTGTTCATTCTCTTTGGAACACCCCCTGCCTCGTGTAAGCTGGTTTAAAGATATATTGGATACTGGAATGAGGCGAGCAAACGACTGCTATGCTACTGAGGCTGCAAAAAAACTATTGCTGACCCGGAAAAAGTTTTATACGTTTGAACAAGTCATGTCGACAGGAACAATCGAAGAGTGGGATGAGTTCAATAACGAAATGATGTATTCACGCAGCTTGCTGTTTTTACAAAATGTATGCTTCATGTATTTAAACAAAATGCTTATTTTATTTTAATGTATTGTAATTATATTTTGGATTACTTGTTGTTTTTAAATTTTAGTATGAGTTTAAAAAATGTGAAATGGTGTGGAGACGTCATTCCGACGAGTTTATGGATTCCATTAGCCTGATGGACTTTGTCCCTTTCTTCATGGCCTTGTTCAGTAAAGTGCTGTCGACCGAAGATTGTGTGTCGCTCTTCCGAGTCATTTTTGTTGATGCCATTAACAAGTGCATCAAGGAAGAAGAGGAAGCAAGTCAACTTACGCCTGTCGGGGAGTCTCCACCACCGGAAGCTAGTGTTGGGCTTAATGGAATGGTTCAGCTCGTGTCTAAACAGATTTTGTCGTTGGAAAGAGAACTGGACTGGCCTAAAGGAGCTCTGTTCTTTGTAAATAACCTTATTAACACGATTACAGACACGGCATCCACTTTTGAAAAGACCTTGGGAAATGTGGATGAGAAATTGTCGAGGAAAAGAGCCATTTGTGCCACAATTATGGATCATCTCAAAAGATTTCTTCAAGTGCTGAACGAGTTATCCGAGTTGAAGTCATCTCACTCAATCAGAATTGCTTTTAACGACTACACCCGTGACAGTCGTTACGATGTCGTCAACTCTATGCTCAATGAGCTTTTTATACAAGCGGAAATTGAACGATTCATTGCCAAATTCCTCTTCCCGTTTGCAAGTAGAGAAGAACTTGTCTTGGATGACTTGTTTGAATGCCACATCAAGGTCAGTGCTAAAGACAATTTTCTAAACAACGAATTCAATTAATAGTTAATGTAAATATTGTAATCAATTTTTATTTGGAGCAGGCAGTGATGCAAGATCTACCGTATTTCATTAGTTCCACGGATATCCCTTATCAAGATCGTATTGTTACGCTCATCTCGTATATTTCTTCAACTGTGATCAAACTTCGGTGCGTACTATTGATTGCTATGGAATGGCCAGTCCCATGGTCGGCCATAATCGACAATATGGTTTCTAAAACATTGCAACTCAAAGTAGACGATGATCACGTCTGTTTCGATATGCAAAAGAAAATAAAAATTCTCAGGGATCAGGTTCCCTTCCGGTGTTTACTTATTAAGCATCGATTAACCGCTGCCAAAGTTAGGCGATCAGATGGACTCCATGTAAGTTATAATTTTAGGAAGAAATCAATAATTCATTTCCGGTCTTGGGAAGGGAACCTCAGATTTTAAAAAGTTTTGTCTGAAATTATTCTAAAAATGATTTAACTCTTTTTGATTGGATATTTTCTTCCTGTTTCTGTTTGCAGATGGCTCTTCGGAGAATATTAAAGCACAAAAAGGCGAATTACATGGAAGACTGTTTTGAGCTCATTCGGCATTCAGATATTTTCACGGAGGAAGATGTGTTGGTGATGAAGTTCATGTTGACTTTAGAAAATAATGAAGGAAATGTGGAAGACAACATTCCAAGTGGAAGTACCTCTATGCTCAAACAAATTTTGTATCGTCTCCACCAGCATTTTCGATGCATCGACGCCAAAGGCATCACGGGTTTCCCACCAGATTTGTATATGACTGAGCAGGACTGGGAGACTTTCAGTTTGGCCACCAAGATCGTTGCGAGTAAACTAAACCACACGCCTACGTTAGAATTTCTTCAGTTACGGAAGTTGGTCCCGGATTTATGGGACGTGGACGCGTCATACTCAGCCAACTATCCATTCTCCGTCCTGAAAGACTATTTCCAACAATCTTCTAACAAATCATCTTCAGAAATCATAGCCGACTGTAGATCACTGGGTGACATCACTTTCCACCACTCCACGGATATCCTTGCAGCTGCTGCCATGTATTTTGAGCCAGAAAAGGACCAATCTCTGGAGAAATGGTGGGACATCGTCACAGCTATTGTCCGAACTCCAGATATACTGTCAAAGACCAATCCCATTACCGAGAACGCCGCTTTTAATATATGCTGTCTTCTCATTAAACAATGTCCCTTCGCTTCGGACGAACAATTGGAAACTATTCACGAGTTCTTGGTCCTTTATTGCTCGTCCTTTGATAAAATGCTTATGCACGTCTGCAAACTTCTTAGTATTCATCGGATATTCTCTACCCTTAGGGAGCAGGAAATCCCGTTGGAGAAAGAATTTCTATATATTTACAATTGTAAGTCTGATTCAATGAAATTGATCTTTTATTCCTTTCCTTCATTCCTTGTCTTATGGAGAATAATAATTGTTATGTCTAATCAGGACAATTTTTTAATTTAGGTTACCAAGGAGGGAATGAGGACGATTGTGATAATTTCATCGACAAGCTGAAAGAGTTTGGCATCGTTTTGCTTAAGTTTGGCGAAGTTGAACTATTTAATTCCGTGTTTACAACCATTCAAAAAGATTACATGGAGCAAGCGATGCTACTGGGCAACTCTAGTGAGAAAGAAGAGGAAAGAAATGCGTTTCTGTACGCATGCGAACATATTAAGGAATTACAATGGGAACTACTCAATATCCGGTCTCAGTTCAATGAAGAGGAGAGCAATATGTAAAAGAATTAAAAGCAATTAAAATTTTATTATTTTTTGTTCAAATAAATGATTGTTTTGTTTTCAGAGTCATCAACGAGTTGCTGGTTGATTTGAAAGAGGTTGGAATCACTCTGAATGCTTATGCTCTGCGGAAACGGAGCAAAAAGAAGTTGCTTGATAAGTTAATCGAAATGAGACATTTCGATCTCGCTTCTGGAGTTGCGCTATTCTTCGGCTTTAAGGAGAAGGAGTCTTGGTCAAGAATCCTCCAAGGATTTTTGAGCTTGAACGACGCTGCTAAACTGCGAAAAGTCCTGGAAAGCATCAAAAACATCCACGAGCTTTGGATGCTTCCTGAATTTGCAATGGCTTGGTTGGCCGTGTCCAAAGATGATCCTAGTTTCAAATCAATGTGCCCAATTCCTCTCATGTAATATACCAATCAAGCCAATCATATGAAGTCCACTTATTCTTGCTGTCCCTAACGATAGTAATAAGTAATGGTAGTATTAACATTGAGCTATATTCATACGGATGTTTGTACTTAGATGGAGTAGATGGTTAAATTAGTTACAGTAGTGTTATAGCGTTCAGTACTCTTAAGATGTTTTCTTTCTTATTGTATAAGTGGTATTATGAAAGAAATCATGAACTGAATCAGGATAATAGTATGAATGCTGTGTAATAGGCAAATTATATTTATCAAAATATGATATTATGTATTACCACTCCAAATGTCTTATCAATATTGTAATAATATTAATTATAGCCTTTGTGAACGCAGCTGAGTGGAACAATTGAATCTGTATTTTGATATTCGCATGATAAAAATAAAAATAATTTGATTATGCTCTATATAGCATGATAACATTTATTTATAGTATATAGGTTATAAACCTGACGTGGCAATCTATTGCGTGATGTCCTTTGACAGCCAATAATAGTGTTGTCGGGCCCAACTGGCGTACACATAGGTATTATGAGAACTGTATTTTGATTTTGTCGCTGTTAACAACTTGACAAAACAGACAAGTTATATCGGCTATCTTAAAGTAGGAATATGTATTTTCCTTCTCATTCTACATTCAAAAAAGAGTTGAATAGTTCAATAGCTTTATGAATTCAAGAATATTTTACAATTATTTTTGTTTAATTTTAGTTTTGTTATTTCTTAAAACCAGCAACGGTATTCGTAATTTGTCATTTTACAGAAATTGTGACTTTAATTTGGTGATATTTAAAAATTCTATTTGGGAGACAAATTTTCTTTTGGCGAATCAAAATTTACAACCATGGACGGTAGCGTCATCAAATTACAACAAAAGTCTCTTCGGTCGAGATCCGAACAACCCACGAGAATTATCAATCAATTTGTGTAGTCTCAATATTCTTATGGAACCAGATAATTCGTTTTTCTTTGTAACTAAACATTTTGGAGTAGAAATTAATCGTCTCTCTTCTATATTTATAATTGTCATGGGAAGGAAGAAAAAACTGAGTCTCAAAGTTGGCAATCATTTCTTCGGTTTGAGTTGTGCACTCCGCTTTTTGTATTAATCGTCGATAATTCCACTCATCATTCAGTGATGACTGGACATCTGTACAAACGAAGAAGATTCGTTGCAGTTGCAGATACTGAAATTGAGGATGAAGATTGGGAAAGAGTTTGGTACTCTCTAAATGGACATCTGCATGGAATTCTAATTGGAGGGATTTATATTAGGTTTCCTGACGACAATCCTTCACGATTACCAACTTGCAAGTATTCTGTCTATTCTGCCACGAAAAAAGGCCATCAATTTTGTTCCGCTACATACAGAGCTGTTGAAGGTATGGCTGAGGAATTAAATTTTACTGCAATATATGCAAGACATCCAAAGGCTTTAGAAGCGAAAAAGATTTGTGGACATATTAGAATGTTGGAAAATTATATGTTCACATATGCAAACGGTTGGGGTCACACGACATTCATTGAATACCTTGAGGAAATGATTCCCTTCTACTGCGAGGCCTCCCCCAATTTCCACTCTGTACCTCTGTCGGTGTTGATTCAGAATACATTTGATGATTATTGCTGGCTCCTTATTTTCTCTCTTTTCCCGCTCTCATTTTTAGTTTTAGTTTTCAAGTCGACGAATTTCTCTTCGAAACTAGAATGGATTTTGATCTCCTTGGCAGCTGTTCTTCTAGACCAGGGAGTTGTCTATAACAGAAGAAATATCCTATTCTTAGTAGTAATAACTACTGGATTCTTGGTTAATATTCAATATTGCGACTATATAACAAGCGAAATTATTGCACCTCCAGACAAGAAAATATTTAAAGACTTCAAGGAACTTGTCGAAAATAATTACAAGTTACTTCGCATCAAAGACAATCGAATAGAACTTGATGAGAATAGAACTCACCTATTTGTTATAAATAAAATATTGGAAAAGATTAATTCGAGTGTTTATATTTACGATTTGGAAGAAAACGGCTCAAATGGAAATCGTGACCAAATTACTTCGAAATTAGTGACTAATTATTCTAGGAAAGTATTCAGTCTCACAAATAAACAAGATGGGAAATATACCGTTCCTAAAATTCCAAAAGAATTATCAACCAGTGGACATTGCATGACGACCAAGGAAATTGCATACACAGTACCATATTCGTATCAATTTCATGGCTGCTACCGTCACAATTTCCAAGTGTTTTACCAAAGAATGATGGAGAAAGGACTGTTAAGTCTTTGGAAGGAACAAGAAGATTATTATTATCTGCCATATAAACAATACAACTCAAAAGTGGAATATGAAGGCAGTAGGCCCGAGGGCATCAACTTAGGAATGAAAATTAACACAATTTTTATTTTGTGTGCATATTTACTTCTTCTGTCTCTCCTCGCATTCTTTGTGGAACATTTTTAGGGGGAAATGATTCCTTCTTTTTCCATCCAAAACATTTCAATTTTGTTCCATATTTCGTTTTTCTATTTAGAAAAAATACTAAAATATTTGGTGAATATGCCCAAGTATTATGGTAGAGGTAGACATTAGACATAATATTATCAGTATTCTGTTCATGGTATACGTATACTCTACCTAATATGTTTTCATCAAGTATTATGAGCAGGGCCGCAGCCAGAAAAAAATTTCGGGAGGGGCACCGAGAAAAAATTAGCTAAAAGTTAGTTAAAATTTCGCGCGAAGCACGAAAATTTTAGCACTTTTTTGCGATTTTAGACAAAAATTTCTTTATTTTTCTCGATTTCGGGGGGGGGGCACGTGCCCCGGTGCCCCCCTCCTCGCTGCGGCCCTGATTATGAGTAGCATGTAATTTTGGTTAGCGTTTAGCATAATAATATTTTTATTACATAAAAGCGTAAACCCCGTAAACCTTTCCAAATTCAGCAGCACTGATAGCTTAAGTTTATAAATAAATTCGTATCGGCCCTACAGTCGTACCTTCTGAACAGATCCCCATCATCCATCAATCACTTCTATTGTCTATTCATTTTTCCTTCGGCATCCTGCGAGAAAAGACATTTTCTGGACTCATTTGTTATTGTAGACATTATTAGTAGATTATTATATAACATACTATACATTATACATCGAAAGGGTTGATTCTTTTCTCAATACTGTTAACAAAATCGTAACATAATGGTAAGTAATATATTATATATTTATTATTAAACAGTATAGTTTATAATTAATTTCACATTAATGGTTTAAATTCTGTTTTATTACTTATATATTGCCAAATAGGTTTAAAATCCGATAGAAGGGCGTATCGAGTTTTGCTTTATGAAAATATTTTGTTTTGTATACATAAAGATAATGATTCGCTGCGGCCCTGATAATGATGCAACATGTATATAATGTTTGAACTTCATTTTTAGGTGTTGGAGTGGATTTGGCGTTCACCGACTCAGATGTCATTCAAACACAAAGAGACTAATTGTTTCCACAAAAGGAAGGAAGAAGCTCTTCGGGCTCGACGGCGTAATCCGAACATGGTGCCCATCGTGTTGGAGAAGTCTCCAGGAGACTCGGTGGATGAATTGAAGACAACGAAGTTTCTCGTCCCATCTACAGTGACACTTAGTGAATTCCAGTTCCTCATCCGCAAACGGCTCCAAGCTGTCCTTCCTCCGGAGACAGCTCTGTTCTTCTTTGTCAATGGCAACAACTTTGTGTCCATGTCCCAAACAATGCAATCCATCTACGACGAATTCCACCAAGAAGACTTCATTCTCTACATGACCTATGGCAAGGAGGCTACGTTTGGATAACTTTTGACTTTGAGTACCTGACAGACAACTTTTATGTTATGGACTTTTACTTTGATGGATGTAAAATATTATAGTTTATTAGATTAATTTATATACCACACAATATGAGTATTTATTTTGGAAAATAAAATGCAATTCTTTAATACAGCCGACAAATGTGGTATAATTAAGAGATTTTTCTCAGAAACATTAAAGTACTGTATTTTAGGAAAACGAATATTTAGCCTTATTTTTAAGAATACATTGTCATTTATTTTCGATGCCTACACCCAAAGGAATCTTGTGACCGCAAAGACTGAGGGATCCAAAAATAAATATCTTTTCATAGAAATAAGTCGATAAGGATTATCGGTATCTACAAATACCTTACAACGTGCAACCTTTCTCAATATGATTCTTTATATTCCTAAATCTTTTAAATACTACCAAGAACTCAAGATTATCTCTATGTCATTGTTTTTACGTTTCCAGCCAACATATATGAAATGATACACCTATACTTCGCAGAAATGTTTAAAAAATAGGTACATCAGTATTCTAGGGTCCAAGACAGTCAATGTCATACGACCATTATGGTTAAATTGTATTGTATCCTTTGAAACATAATGGTGCTTATGATATTTCCTTCATTACACGTGTTCTAATTTGATATGCAATGTCAGCTAGTTTCTAGGAATTCGAGTGTTTATAAATAAATAAAGCTATAACATTCCACTCATGCATGGTAGTTCTCATATAAAATATAGGTTCGTCTGCTTATATACTAGTAACTATAACAAATCTCTATGATTATACCAAATATATAAAAATAGTATTATTAAGTACGAGACGAGGTATCTATTGGAAAGCCTTAGCGAACAGCTTACCAAAACCATACTCATAAATATACAATGCATTAATATAGTCACATGTCTTTGGATATTCATGCAGTTGCTAGCTGACATGACATAAGATTAAAAAGTGAAGAATCTATTCGTCTCGCCTTCGCCAACATTGATTCTTTAGTTGGCTGTATCTATCATAATTATTTCTAATTTGTTTAAAATCATTTACCTATCTATCTAGTTCTGCATTTTATCACATCAATATGGAGACAAACGGATATGAAGTAAGTTACTACCATTACTCTATACAGTATTGTTTCATTTAATTAATAATGTGGCTATGATGCATAATACATATAAAATTACTACCTACTATGATAATTCATTTGTATGTATGTATTATAGGAAGTCTCCACTGACAGTACGCAGGAATCCGACAGTGAATCTGAGGGTAGTGTTTTATTTTTATTTCAATCTTCTTTCTCTGTACACCATCATTATTTACTAATCACTACGTTGTATTACTTACTTGTGTATCTGTAACCGCCGGAAAATAATCAACTTTTTAATTTTTAACATTGCAGGAACAATGAAGACCGACGAAGTTATTAAACTTACAAGAGAAATTTACAACGAACAAATCGTAAGAATGACTACTGCCCATGCCGAACAAATTTCAAATATGACTACTGCCCATGCCGAACAAATTTTAAATTTGACTACTGCCCATGCCGGAAAAATTTCAAATATGACTACTGCCCATGCCGAACAAATTTCAAATATGATTACTATTACTGCCCACACCGAACTAATCGCACAAAATGAAAGGAGACACGTAGAAGAAGTTGCAAGACAAACTGCAGTATATTATACGAGATTTCTCGACGTCTTCGACAGTCGGACTAATTTGCCAAGAAATAATCAAATGGTTGACAACATCCTCTCACCAGAACCCAATGCAAGGAATGCACAGTACGGCAAAGATTGAGTGAGTAAATTTATTTTGATCCCAATTTTGAAGTAAGTATGAAATAGAAATAGTCTCGACTGCACGAATGATTTATGTTGTTTTGCATTTTTATTCCTTTACTTATTTACTTCACTTAGATTAGATTTAGATTAGATCTTTATTGTGCTTCTTGAACTTACATTCATTACACAAAATATGTATAAATTTAATACATTGTAGTCAGCATAACTAATTTAAGTATTTAGTAATTCGTATCTATTAATTATTCCGTTAATTATTATCACCAATAGTAAGTAACGCTAAATAATACTCCAAATATTTATTTACTTAACTTTACATGTCCTTAATAATGCTTTTCAGATTTCGAGCACTCGGAACTTTTGTGGAACGATACAAGTTTTTGTGCAAATACTGCTTAGAATGTCTAAATGCGAAATTATTTTTTATCGTGTATATTTTATTATGGCGTCAAAGATTTTAGCTCATTGACTCTTCTCATATAGAATTTCCAAAATCCAAATTTCTCATTGTGGGTAGGACGTATATAAAAAGTTTGATCTCAAAAAAGATGATTTTTGCAAGGCTCCTTTTTGAAAATTTCTATCGTTATCTATTTTAAAAACTGATCTGTGCAAACTCCCACTACATAACCAAAATTTTGGTCAATTATTTTCCTACTTTCAATTATTGAAAATTTCAAAGTATGAACTTGCTTGGTACTGAAGTCAAGAATCGAGGACTGAAAACCAAAGGCTATCTTTTGAAATGAGCCCAAAAATTGGAAACGCGTGTTAAATGATGCAGCCTTAACGATAGTTTTATCTGTCATAACGAAAGTTGTTTTTTATCTACATGACTATTTTCAATACTTAAAATTGAATTGTACATACTAATTAACAATCGACTTTTAAGATAAGATGTCCACTGCAATGCTTCATGTAATTATGTTATAACTGATATTGTTGTATTTTGTTTAACTGACAAGGAGGATTCTTAAAGGGTAAAACAAATTAAGAATATGATAGGTTTTAATTAGAGAATTATACAATCATAATTATCGTATTTATTAAATACTCTATTCATCATTTACAATCATTGTATTAAAATATATAATTGGTAATTGTTATTAATTAAGTACTTGAATATTGGTTCGAGGAATAAAGCTCATCATGATTACGTATCTGTAGGTAAATTGACTACTATTACATTTTAAAATATTTATTATTATAACATGGACGTCATGGCATGAAAAATGAAAATGTGAAAAGATTAAACACTACACCTACACTACCCGACAAATGTGGTATAATTAAGAGATTTTTCTCAGAAACATTAAAGTACTGTATTTTAGGAAAACGAATATTGAGCCTTATTTTTAAGAATACATTGTCATTTATTTTCGATACCCACACCCAAAGGAATCTTGTGACCTCAAAGACTAACTTTTCATAGAAATAAATCGATAGGTATTATCTACCTTATAATTAATATGTTCATTCAACCTTTCTCAATGTGACCCTTCGTATTCCTAAGTCCTTTAAATACTACTACAAACTCAAGATTATATGTTGCTTTTACGTTTCCAGCCAAAACTATGCACCTAATTTATGGATTCGGAGAAAAATTATATTATATTTGTTTAAAATGCATTTTTTAGTGAGGATATGTATTTCAGTAAGCTAGGTTGAGTGTCCATAACAGTCCATGTCATGTAAACATTATGAATTATTTAGTTTAAGTTTTCTTTGAAATAAAAGGTAATTTTATGGAACTTACATGTGTTTTAATTGTATATGCAGTGTAAGGTAGTGTCCATAATGGTATAACATTTCACCAATGCATTGCAATGCATGGTAGTAGCGTAAATAAGTACAGATAATATTATACCAACCATATTATATAGTAATAAAAATACAATATCATCACGAACTATGAGAGGAGGAGACTCACTCATAGTTGGTTTCTTCGGAAATTTGCCTTTGCGGACAGCTTACCAAAAACAATGATATTATGAAAACTCTTTTGTCTTCATACTTCATACAATACATACATCTATAGATACCTGTATTTGGATATTCATACAGTAGCTAACATGAGATTAAAAAGTGTCGCATATAAAATCCTACGCTTCCCCTCGTAGGAATCTATTCGACTTATTGGCTTGCTCAACAGTTACTCTTTATAATTGGACGTATATACAATATTTGTAATTTGTAATTTGTAATCGTTTGCAAATTCTGCATTTTATCACATCAGTATGGAGAAAAACAAACATAAAGTAAGTTATTGTTAGTACACTAGGTACATAATAATTATAAAGTATCGTTTTGTTTAAATAATATTATGACTAAGTTGCATACTAAATATAATATTATTTCGTACCAAAATAATTCATTTGTATGTGTTATAGGAAGAGTCCTCTGACAGTACTGAGCAGTCCGACAGTGAATGCGGATGTAATGTTTTTATTTTAATGTTTTTCAGACCACCACATTCTTTAATGTTTTGTTGTTTGGTACAACTGAAACTGACAGAAAATAATTTACTTATATGTTTAAAACCTTGAACAAATTATTTTCCAGGTGGAATGAATTTCGACTATAATTTGGTTGAATTCATGATTTCACAAATAAAGGACATATACAAAAAACAAATTTCACGAATGGAAATTGACCATGCTGGGAAAATTGAAAAGAAACAAGCGGAACTTGAAAGTCGACACGCCGCACAAATCGTGGAACTTGAAAGGAAACACGCCAAACAAATCACAGATCTTGAAAGGAAACACGCCGAACAAATCGCGGAACTTGAAAAGAGACACGCCGAACATAATAATATTACGGAACCTGGAGAGAGAAGTGTAGAAGAAACTGCAATTCTGACAGCCGAAGCCGCATATGTTGCAGATTTGAGGTTAATTGGTATGCCCGAAGCTAAGATTGCAAGACTTTTAAAAAGCAAACGTATGTTTGACAATATTATCAACACACCTGGTCCCAAATAATACAGATTGAGCGAGTCAATTTTATTTTTACCCCATTTTTGAAGAAATTATACATTAATCTGGGTTGACTGCACAAATGATTTAAGTTACGTTACATTTTCATTTCTTTACTGTTTTAATAGCTTTTCAGAATTCGAGCAATGTTTGAATTTTACGGGACAATAATATCTTCCTGTCACTTGTACAAATAAGTCCTACTTCTTTCGTTAATATAGATTTTAATGTAAAGTCTTAATATTGTAATAGTAATACCACAAATTAATTGTTGCAATCTCATTAATTTATTACGCTTAGGACTTAATTAAAATCATTACTATGTAATTGCACGTATTTATCAACAGTCTATTTTGAAGATGTCAACAGCAATGCTTAATTGTTATAATTATATATTATAACTGACAACTGATTCTGCGTTGTATGATTATAATGTGTAATTTAATACAAGTTTAAAGATGGCATTTTGCTCTCCTAATTTCTGACCATTAAATCCATTGCAAAAAATTTAGCATCTGATAATGTGGTATTTATCTGACATGGAGGATACTTATTTAAGGGTAAGTAATTAATTATTATAGGTTTTAAATTTTAATTAGAGAATTATATAACTATAATACATTTATTAAATATACCAATTCATTTACCATTTTTGTATGTATTAAAAGATTTGTTAATTACGTATTTGAAAAGTGCTTACGTGGGAAGAATAAAACACATCATGATGTTTAGTATAGATATAAATTTACTGTACTATTAAGATTTAAAATATTTATTACTATTACATAGACCTCCTGCCATGAAAAAAAAGAAAGTGAGAAAATGATAACACAAGATAACACTTGTGATTAACACAAGTTGATTAGTACAGAGTCACTGCGCACACAGCGGCTCCATTTCCCAATTCCTCTCAAATTTTGAAGATCTTCATCTTCGTTTGGCTCTGATGAAGTAAAAATACAAAATCCATCATAAACAAACTCCATTTGAATTTAAAACGGAATAAATATTCTAAAAACTAATATTCAATTACTAATTAAACTGCTTGTGGTAACTAATAAGTAATTATAAACTACTGATTTATTACCTATTTTGACAAAAAGATACACGTTCAGAGCAGAAAAGAATTTTGAGTCTCCGTTAACGACATGTACGTACTTCTCTAATTGCTTTTGGAAAACTTGCTGGTCTCTGTAATAATATTCGCCTTCCACATTCAGAAGGAATGCAATTTCTGTACTATCTGGTGTACATGTCGCTACTCTTCCCTTCGTCTTCACTCCCACCTTCACTCCAGTGAGATTCTGTTTAAAATAGTCAAATCATTATTCCCATTGAAATGATTATACCGCTGCAAAGTTCCCTTTCTGTAATGCCTGGCGTAGTTTCACACCTGCGTTGCCATTCCCATTTTCCTAAACTAATAATTTGGACAGACAGAGAATTGGTGACACCATTCAGACTGAAATCCAATTTGACATAGTCCTCCCCATAGACTTTCTCCTGTAAATGTTAATAATACGAAATACATTATTAGAATGAAAAATGAAAATAATCTCAACACTATAATAGGTTAATTACCCAAAATATTTTTTTCATGTCACTACTAAAAACTACTGACGAAAAATGAGGAGGAAAAGACAAAAAATGAGGCACAAAAGACGAAAAATGAGGCGCAAAATGCAAAAAACGTGGGGAGGGGAAAGTCGAAAAATGAGGTGCTAAGGCCAAAACTTAGGCGAAAAATATTCAATTTCAATATTTTTGGGAAGTTGTCAAAATGAAAATGACACGATATTGACGATATGCATCAAAAAATCGTGCACCTCCGATTTTGATGAAAAATTCTTGAATAAATTTCGATGTCACAAAGTCGGGCAAATTTTTTAGGAATTGGAAGCTTAATCCATTGTTTGTATTGGAAATAATTTTAAAGAAATAATGAAATATGAAATATACAGGGAGAATTATATATTACTTTACTACTGGGTATATCCCAGTAGCAAAACATTATATAAAAGGTTATGTAATGTTTTTAATAAGAAAGGGAAAGGATTGCGATTGGAAAAGTGCACGATTTAGCCTATTTTGATTTATTTTCAGGCCCAAAAATGCCAAAATTGGGACAATTTTTATACTCGCCGTCACGTGACCCCTAAAAATTGTATCTTAGAAAACAAATATTATGCAGCCTTATTTTTAAGAGAATTTGTTATTTATTTTCGATACCCACACCCAAAGAAATCTTGTGACCGCAAAGATTATAAATAAATACCTTTTCATAGAAATAAGTCGATAAGGATTATCGGTATCTATCTACCTTACAACATTCAACCTTTCTCAATATGACCCTTTTTATTCCTAAATCTTTTAAATACTACCAAGAACTCAAGATTATCTGTGTTTTTACGTTTCCAGCCAACATATATAAAATGATACACCTATATGTACTTCAGTATGTTAGGTTGAGTGTCCATGGCAGTCCATGTCATACGAACATTATGGTTTATTGTATTATGTATCCTTTGAAACATAATTGTGCTTATGGTATTTCCTTCATTACAAGTGTTATAATTGGGTATGCAGTGTCAGTCAGGTAGTTTCTAGCAATTCGAGTGTTCATAAATAAAGCTATAGCATTCCACCCATGCATATAGTTCCCATATAAAATATAGGTTCTTCCTCTTTATGTACTAGTAACTATAACAAATACCATGGATGTTTAAAAATATTATTATTAAGTACGAGACGAGGTATCCATTGGAAAGCATTAGCGGACATCTTACCAAAACCATACATACTCATATACAATGCATCTATATAGTCACATGTCTTTGGATATTCATGCAGTAGCTGCCATGACATGAAGTGTCTATAAAACCTACGCTTGTCCTGTGAAGAATCTGTTTGTCTCGCCTTCGCCAACATTGACTCTTTAATTGGATGTATCTATCATATTTCTAATTTGTTTAAAATCATTTAATGTGTGTGAATTTAGAGTAAAATTTTTGGTAATGTTTTATTTTTATTTTAATCTTCTTTCGATCATAATTATTCACTAATCACTAAGTTTTGTGTATTACTTACTTGTACATCTGAAACCGCCGAAAAATAATTAACTTTTTAATTTTTAGCAACAATTACATTGCAGGAGAAATGAAGTTCGACCACGAAGCTCTTCAATTCATGGTTTCAACCATTAAGGAAATTTACGAAAAACAAATTTCAGCCCAAGCCGAACAAATTGCAGAAAATAAAAGAATACACGCCGAACAAATCGCAGCAAATAAAAGAAAACATGCCGAGCAAATCGCAGCAAATGAAAGAAAACATGCCGAGCAAATCGCAGCAAATGAAAGAAAACACGCAGAAAAAAGCGCAGCAAATGAAAGAAATCACGCCGAACAAATGGCAAGAATAACAGCAGCATATACGAGAATGATTGACAGATTCGACAGTCGGATTAACAATTTTGCAAGAAATAAAATAGTGATTGGCCCCTCACCGGAGTCCAATACAAGTAATGCATATTACGACAAAGATTGAGTGAGTTAATTTATTTTTCCCCCAATTTTGAAGATAGTATGCAATAGTCTCATCTGTGGGTTGACTGAATGAATGATTTATGTTGCGTTGTATTTTTATTTCTTTACTGTTATTTACTTCACTTTACATGTCTTTAATAATGCTTTTCAGAATTCGTGCACTGTTGTTTGGAACTTTTGAGGGGTATAAATCAAGAATGTCTTTGGATTTTTTACTACTCTGAATGGACGTGCATTGTATTTTTTGTATTATTATCTCTCTCTTTTTTCTATTTTCCTTTCGTTAATATGGATTTTAATTCTATAAGTCTTAATATTTTAATTGTAAAACAACAAAGGAATTTTTCAGGTTTTAATTTCATTAATTTGTTAAGGCTGCCTCAACCACCAATTATCCACAAAAAGATGAAACCTGGTCTACTAGCAAAAGTAGTGGATAGAATGAGTAGAATATCTACATGCGAATATTATTTTTTACCCTGTCTATTTTATTACGGCGTCAAAGATTTTAGCTCATTGACTCTTCTCATTTAATTTAAAATTTGAATAACAGAATTTCCAAAATCCACCCGTGGGTAGGAAGTACATAGAAACTTTGATCTCAAAAAAAGATGAGGCGTGTAAGGCTTCTTTTTGGAAATTTCTATCGTTAACTATTTTAAAATCTGATCTTTGCAATGTGAGATGTTTAAACTTCCACTACATAACCAAAACTTTGGTCAATTTCCCTGCTTTCAATATTGAAAATTTTAAAGTACGAACGCGCTCAGTACGTATGTCAAGAATCGAGGACTGAAAACTTTTTTTCTTTTGAAATTACCCCAGAAATTGGAAACGCATGTAAACTGAGGCAGCCTTAACGAATGCTTTTATCTCTGTCATTACGAAAATTGTTAGTTATCTAACTACTAAAAATTGCAGTACTTACAATTGAATTGTACGTATTAATTAACAGTCGATTTTTAAAATGTCCACTGCAATGCATATCTTAAATTCTGCAGTTAATGAATGATATGTATAATGTAATACGAGTTTAAGCTCGCATTTTGCTCTCCTACATTCTGCCTGACCAATGAATCTATTGTAGCAAAGGTAGCGTCTGATATTGTTGTATTTATCTGACAAGGAGGATTCTTATTCAAGGGTAATTAATTAAGTATGATAGGTCTTAATTTAGAGAATTATACAACCATAATTATTATATTTATTAAATACAATATTTCATCATTTACAACCATTGTATTAAAATATATAATTGGTAATGGTTATTAATTACGTACTTGAATATAGTGCTTCGAGGAATAAAGCTCATCATGATTAAGTATAGATAAATTCACTACTATTAAATTTTAAAATATTTATTACTACAACATAGATGTCATGGCATGAAAAATGAAAATACGAAAATACTTTTCGTTTCATATAACTTCAGAAAACTTAGTTTTATTGTAAGATTAACTATGAAGAATATATCGGCAAAATACAAATATTCATAATATGGTTTATATTCCTACAGAAGAGGATGTATATATTTATACAAATATATCTAACAATTAGAGAAAGTAGTTAAATGGAAAAAATATTAAGTTATATCTTGCTTATCTTGTAAAACAATCTTAACACTCTATCATACATTGATTCGCCAAGAATACGAATTAAAGGCAAGTTAAAATATTTAGCCCTGTTTTCACCATGGGCCACAACGGTGATATACAGTTTTTATATTTGAGTAAAATATTTTATAGTGCATGCATAAAAATTTGTTCGTAAATAAAATTAATTATTGCTTTCGCAATAACTGCTGTCATTAATGGAGTCAACATTCTGAAGATTCTTCTTTTTTCTTAGCTATTACTTCAAAAGAATGAGTCTGAAAGGATAAAAATTTATTAGTCACATAACCTCTCGTATTCTTCGCAATGGACATTAAATCCTGTGGGATCCAATGCGCAGAATGTTAAAACATTGCCCGGTTGGGCCAAATTGTTAAAAATTGATTGCGTTTTCTCATCAAATGGAAGACAATCTGCAGAAAAGAAGGCAATAAAAAAACAACGTTAAAAAATACTATGACAGAATTGAATAAGGGGTTAACAGATTTCTAGAGCCATAATAAAATACAAAGTAGAGCTTTACGGCAGAAAATTTCATACATCCGGAATTTTTAGTACAGATATAAATGATGTAAATGTAGCATAATAAATAGAAATTCTTACCTTTTATACGACAATTAGTCATGAATAATGGAATTTTTGAAAAGTCCGGACAATATTTCCTAACTTTGACAATATTCCTGTAATCCATGGACACAGGATAACATTCACATTCGTCCAAGTTGATTAGTACAGAGTCACTGCGCACACAGCGGCTCCATTTCCCAATTCCTCTCAAATTTTGAAGATCTTCGTCTTCGTTTGGCTCTGATTAAGTAAAAATACAAAATCCATCATAAACAAATTCCATTTGAATTTAAAACGGAATAAATATTCTAAAAATCAATATTCAATTACTAATTAAACTGCTTGCGTGTAACTAAGTAATTATAAACCACTGATTCATTACCTATTTTGACAAAAAGATACTCGTTCAGAGCAGGAAAGAATTTTGAGTCTCCGTTAACGACATGTACGTACTTCTCTAATTGCTTTTGGAAAACTTGCTTGTCTCTGTAATAATATTCGCCTTCCACATTCAGAAGGAATGCAATTTCTGCACTATCAGGCGTACTTGTCGCTACTCTTCCCTTCGTCTTCACTCCCACCTCCAACCTTCTTAATTGATTTTCAAAGCAATTGACTTTCCAATGAGATTCTGTTCAAAGTAGTCAAATTATTGCCCCCATTGAAATGATAGCTTCAAAAAATATTACTGTGATTACCGCTGCAAAGTTCCCTTTCTGTAATGCCTGGCGTAGTTTCCCACCTGCGTTGCCATTCCCATTTTCCTAGACCAATAATTTTGCCAGACACAGAATTGGTGACACCATTCAGACTGAAATCCAATTTGACATAGTCCTCTCCATTGACTTTCTCCTGTTATCGTCAATAAGGTTGAATATATTAGTGGAATGAAAATAATTCTAGAGCTGATAGTTTAATTCCCAAAATCATTTTTCATGTCACTAATTTCACTATATTAGGCTTACCACAAATTTTACAACACACGGTCGGTTAATAGGCCACTTATTGACAAATTTGTTAAAATCTGATAAGAGAATCATATCCATTTCGTGTTCTGTTACATCTTTAAGGTATACTTCCGCGCCTAAAATAGGCACCTAAATAAAAAATTATATGGGTTCACTTTCTAATATAACTATATAACACAAATTATCAGCCTTACTATTAAAATAATAAAACAAGAAAATAATACTGACGTCAAGAATTTCCTTTGAGATTTGGTAGACGGACCCAAGACGCAGCCTAGTCGTGGAGCCGATGTCAATAAAACGGACGACAACAAATGTATCAAAGCAGATCTCTTCCACCACAGCACGATTGTATTGACCATTTAGGGGTGCTAATAACACAGTTCCGACTTCAGGGAGATATTCAAAAGACTTTCCTGTAACAATAATTAATCAAAACATGACAAATTCGAAAACATAAAATGTCCAGTTAGTAATTTAAATTGTCTACATATTTATATTGCGTGTTAAAACTCAATTTGTATCAAAACATAAAAACATAACGGTACTTTAAAAGGTTTGAAAATTAAGAAAAACGTCAGTTGTGCTGGAATTTAAAATGTAGTTAGATATAACTATAACATTGTCCCTAGGAACTTTATTAAAATCAGAATTGCATAACTGCTAAATTGTCATACAATAATTTTTTAATGTTAATCTTTAAAAAAAATATTATCCACATAATTCTACTTTAAATCATTTTCTATTTAATTACAATTTTGATTATTAAACTTTTGATAAAATGTTACAACTACGCTTGAAACGATTTAAAATACTTGAGTGTTAATGCACTATAGCAAGTGTGTTTTAACTTAAAACGAGTTCATAATAATTGTTATAATTAAAATTATTTGGAGAATGTTACCTCCTTCTCCAGCTGAGACAGCTTCAAAAATATCTTCTTTCAACAGAGGGAAATCATGATGGAAGGCATCGGCACTTATGATGTGCACTTTGTTAAACGAATAAAAGTGAGTAATGAAGACTGACTCTTTATTCGTCATCAGGCTAGTGACATTCGGTCCCCGTTTTAAATCCCCGAGAGTTGGGAATTTCTGACGCTCGATGACGGGCTTCTTTACTAAGGAGAATGGCTTACGATTCCCTATTCCAAATTTCAAGGGGATTTGAGGAATAATCGGGCTCTTCTTGTCTTCTGTTGTAGTCTTTTTGACTTCTGCTGCAGCCTTGAAAGGGTTGACCAATGGTTCTGAGTCGATGTCAAACGACGATTCCTTATCACTTTTCTTTGCATTTTCATTTGAGTCCTGTTTCTCCATCTCGTCGCTCCAGGATGAGGATGACTCAACATGTTGCACATCATCTTCAAATTCATCCACGGTCTTATTAATTTCAGTAACATTATTGGGCTCTGAGCTGTCATCGAAATTTCCCATAGCATCTTGGAGAAGGGACAAAATGTCAGAATTGATCTGCAATGAATTTTCCCTCTCCTCCGGAGAATTTGGTTCACTAGATAGGTTTATTAATGTGTCGCAACTCTTTAGTGGAGAAGTGTTATAAGAAACTGCACTCTCTACTATAGAAATATTTTTGGATTGTTTGTTATCCACTTCAGATAAATCCATTCTGGCAAATCCTTGCAAGATTTCATTATTGTCAGCTCTATTTTGCATCTGGCCTTTATTTTCCACCCGGTTTAAGATATCGTCAATTTTTCTGGGAGACATCATCGAATTTCTTTGAGAGTATTGTAAATCCTTCCCAATAAAACGTTCTTTGCCTCCAGGTTTTTCTGTGACAAATGCCTTTCTGGCCATTTCTTCCGAACTTCTGTCTTGATTAGGTTTCTGGTAGTACAGGTGCTTTGATTGATGAACTCCTCCAACGTCGTTTCTCTGGATGTTGCTTCCCGTGGCTGTTTGGATTACCCACGGTCCAAATTGAGCAGGATCTGGAAAGTTTTGAGCTACTCTATTTTGAAAAGGAGTTGAATCTTTTGTTCTAGGATTATTTTCTTTGTAATTTCTATTTTTATGAGCATTGGTTTGCATTGCAATGGGAGCAACTGCAACTGGAATGATTGGAGATGCAGAGTGTTTAAATGGAGCCTCCTTTGGCTTAGGGCCAGCGTTCACCTGCTGATTGATCTGAGGCATTTGTCCTTGAAACATATTTGCATGCATCGGATTTAGACTTGGGTAATAACCAAGTTGACTTTGGCCCATTTGATTTTGAGCACTGTACGGATCTCTGGGAATTCGAACTGGAGCAGCAATGTAAATCCCGTGAGAATTGTTGAAAGATCCACCCGGTGGTTGTGAATAGCCCTGTGGATGAGGAAATGCTCCACCAATAGGAACATCAGATCCAATTTTTTGTTGGTTTGACAGTCCACTTGTAGGCATTGATTGTTTACCACCTTTCTGTTGAGGTTTTTGTTTTTGATTCTCTTGGGGCAAAGTTGAAGAACCTCTGGAAGTAAAAGATGAATATAATACGTTATAAAATAATACGGATAATACACTGCAATCTGCCGAGGATATGAAATTTTGGGTAACAGTAAGTAGATTATTAGCTAAATCATGAAAGCTGTGTCCTCCGAATATGTTTTCTAAGTCGGGAAAACTACCACCTCCGATAATGAAACCCCAATATAATATTCTATGTCTTTTGTCGCTAATTATATACGATCCAATTCATCAGATTCAATCAGAATTAATATTTTCAAAAATGTAAAGGAAGATTATGTTTTAATTACATATACGTCAAAACATTAGACATCGAAAGTTTTAGTGTTTAATGGTATTTAACTATTGAGAAAAATTTTCTTACGAATCAGGGTGACATTTCCAACAAAACATTTTTTGACATTTTGTGCATTTCTTGATTTTTTCGACATATCCACACGAACAGGTTGACTCTTGAACTTTATGAGAACATATCTCAAACGGATCTTCAGCATTCAGCTGCCGATGAAATTCTTTATCTTGAATTAGCACATTCTTGAAAATATAAGCATTATTCATCAAGGATAGGGGGAAGTCCCAAGTGTCACCTTTTGATTTTGCACTATTGTTGTTCGTTTGAGTTGTGGGTGCTTCTTCCCCGCTTGTTTTCCTAAAATTAGAATGTTTTCATTAGTTTGTGACATATGACATAGCATTCAACAACTCTATCAGTATCATCTATTCTGCTGACTGCTCTTATAACACGAAAATATACCGATTTATCCAGTGGTCTCCGCAATATTTGTGAACTTCTTTCTCGAAATCTGCCCACTTTTCGTCGGATAGTTCATCCATGTTATCCGGAGTAGAATGACCATTCGCCTGTTTGTGTTTATCCATCTTCAAAATTCAAATAACATTAACAAGAATAATTATCACTGGATTTATTTATCTATTTTGTTCTTTAAACAGTTTTCCAACGTGTTCAGTGTTTGTTGTTCTCTGACTGAGTTGTCCAGAATTCGTATCTCCTTTTCCATTCAAATTGGCACTTTTGCCGCTACCACTAGGAAAAGAAAAGTCTTTTCTCACCCTCTTTCTATTTCATTTATTTTCATTTCTCCCTGCTGTAATTTAGCCAATTTAGCTATATAGAAAATCGACTTATCATGCAGTTATCATATCACTATCAACTACAAGCACGTATCCAGAGGGGGGGCGGGGGGTCAGGGGGCCCGGCCTCCCTAACTATCCAGAAAAAGGCAATTTTTTTGTCTAAATAGGTTTAAAACAAAGCAAAAAATTTTCGTGCTTCGGGCGAATATGCCTTAAATTTATCAATATATTTTGGTGCCCCCCTTAGGTCAAATTACTGGATACGTACTTGATCAACTATACAGATAATTAAGCTCCAATACTATTTAAAGCTGTAATTTTGGCCTACTATTAGTAATTCATTAATGAGTTTATTAGTTGTAAATTTGTAAAGTACTATAACAGAGTGGTTCAATGTCTTAAATTTCATAAAATTAAGAGTAGTATTACTTTTAAGTATTCATTATTACATTTAAAAATGAATATTAGAATTGTTACTTACTTGAATAGTATTGATGAATTGCTTGAAATTTGAAATTATTACGTTATCCGAGCGGTAGAGACTGTTTAACGTACGTCGAAAACACAGAGAAGAGAAAACAACTTCAATTACATCAACAGTGGTAAGTACAGCGAGTAAATCAAGTAGAATTAGGTGAGTAGTATTGGAATAAATAGGGAATAGGGACCTAGACCTACAGCCATAAAAATGGACGGGTTGATGGTGGGTGGGACATCGAAGCATAATAAGAATAGTCCAGTCGAGTGATCTTGTTAACTATTACATAAGATCGTATCAGATTGTATCATACGTTGGGAAGGCGAATATTATGATCTGTCATTCTTTATGAATGAGTGTCTGCAACTTTTACGCATTTTTGCCGAAGCGCTGCAGTTTGCCATTTCTATACTTATAAGCAAAAAGTGGAGCCCTGCGTTTCTTGCATATTGGAATAGTCCATTATGATTTAGAATATACAGATCTGAAATTTAATGATTTTTCTCAAAACCTGTCCTCATGCATGCATATCTTATAAGATGCAATTCTATATACTTCTATATATTTTATACTGCTCATGCATGGTCACAATCCTTATGGCAGGGAACTCGGGCCTTGTGTATGGTATCATACCATACACAAGGCTATCATACCATTGGTATGTTTGTTTGCTGTTAATGGTTAGTCTGGTTAGTAATCAGTTTGTTACACATTAATAACTAGTAGCTCCCCCCATACGCGACTAGATTTCGAAAGGTAATATAGTAATTAATAATTACCCCTTGAATCAACGCGGGAAAATTCAAATTATCCCTACCAACCATAATTTATATATAGGCAGGAAAATTTTTCTCAATCTACGATTATATAATAGGAAGATGGCAAATAATATCATAGAAGTGAACGTTTATTTTATTACTACTCGGAGTATGAGAGATAACAATGATAGCATTTAGCTTTATGATCCAAGCAAGGAAGATTACAAAATAATATATTAAAGCTCTTAGAACCCACGAGCCCAACATTTAATCTATATTTAAAAGAATAATCTGAATAATTGTTTAAAAATCCTTCAGTCCATTACTGACTACTATTAATTTACTATTCCTGCATCCTTTGCAAACTGATGAAATAAGGACAACCTATTTGCAAGTAGCTTCTCCGGGGAGTCAAGTTCTCTTATTTCCCCGTTGTCAAGCACCATTACTCTGAAAATCAAAAAGCAAAAACCGATAAAATAAACGACTTAATTCACAGCATGAATAAGTACACAAACACCCGCCCTGAGACATTGGGGCGAAGTAAGACTATCGACTTAAATTTAGACCGAGGTAAACCTATTCTTTGGATAGGCGTAAAATTTTATTTTCTGTGGTAATAATTATTTCTACAAACATGTACATGCACAAATTATTTGCAATATTTTTCTAAATTTGGAAAGAGAGCAACAATAAGAAAAGCCAATAAATTTCAGTGGGATTTTCTAACATGTACTACATATAAAAAATAATTGTTTAAATATCTCCAACTCATAGATATACCAGATAATTACAATCACAAATTATTTATAGTTAGAATCATCTGTATAATTGAATACCTGGTTGAGTCCATAATTGTGTTAATCCTATGCGCTATGGTTAGCACAGTACAAAAACTAAATTCTTTGCGAATGGTTTCTTGAATCAAATCATCGGTTTCCAAATCTATAGAAGCAGTGGCTTCGTCTAAAACGAGAATTTTTGATTTCCGCAAAATGGCTCTTGCTAAGCAAATCAGCTGACGTTGTCCAACACTAGCGCACAAAATAAATCATTTTAGTATTTTAAAGTTTTTAGAAAAATTGAATCAGAATGTCGACATATATAATTAAAACAACCTCAAGTTATTTCCTCCTTCGGTGATTTCATATTCCAGTCCTTCCGCTAAACTCCGTACAAACGTTTTTAAGTGAGCCAATTCTAACGCCCTCCAAATGCTGTCATCGTCATAGTTTGAAAACGGATCCAAATTAAATCGGACAGAACCAGAAAATAATACAGGATCCTGTTTTAACAAACAATCAAAATAAAATACCCTTAATGAACTTTAAAAAATGTATAAATGCAAAATCTGCGAACCTGAGGAATAATAGTTATGCGTCCGCGAATATCATGTAACCCCAAATCGAAGATATTTTCCCCATCAATCATAATTTGACCTCCGGTAGCTTCCACAATTCTAAAGAGTGCCAATGTCATTGAAGATTTCCCTGCGCCCGTTCTCCTATTGAGTATTAAATTTAGAATTAAAATTATAATATTGAAATATTATGTAATCGAGAGCGAGAGGAAGTTTTTTTTACCCAACTATGCCAATTTTCTCCCCAGCCTCAATCCTAAATGTCACATTTCTTAAAACTGGATCTAAATTTTCTCTGTAGCGCGTTTCATACTTGTCAAATTGAATAGTCCCTTTATCAGGCCAACCGTTTTTGGGTTTGCGATTTTTATTATTCCATTGCGCTTCCTTGGACAACGGTAATGTAAGTGTAAATACATTTAATTATCATGACAAAATTTCAGGTGTTGCGTAATGTAATGGTGAATTTAACAACAGTTTATAGACACCAACATTTTATTTTGCTGGTTAAATAATAAATTACCTGGACAATTTTGGTGTATTCTATAATTCGTTCGACTGACACAAAAGTCGTTTCTAGCCAAGCACTACAGATGACAACCTTCGATAAGTTCTATTCACATATATAAAATGTCTAAAATGATTAAACTAATGAATGTTCTAATTAAAAGTTTCTAATTAAAGTACACTACCTGAAAAACCCTCAAGGCATAGAATACAGACAATCCTACACTACTGGCAGTCATAGAATTTCTTTCTATCACGCTTAATAAAGCAGCAAAAAATATGACTAAACAGCATAAAATGTCAAGACGAAATCCCAGCCATCTGTAAAAATTATAAAATGCAATTTTGTTTTAATTTTTCTTAACTGCAGATTATGCAGATATTACTATAATATTATAATTAGTAACTTGTTATGTAACTAGCACGGAAAATGTAGCGAATTTAATCAATGAAATATTTACCTTCGACAGACTACCAAATGAATCATCGCATTCGAATTATTGTCAATTCTTGTGGCACTTTCTTCAATGAATCTGTCCTGAGCTGCATGTGCTCGAATAGTAGGCAAACCGTGTAAGGTTTCCGTGAGTTGTGAAATAATTGGCGACTTCGTTATCGATTCTATTCGGCATAATTGACGCGCCGTTGCGAGATAATACCTCTGCAAACAAATAATTCTCAAAGTTTAAAATTACAAGTGATTAAATTGAATTTGTCAAATCTTAGGCACAAAACGGAGTTATATAAATGAAACCAACCTGTAGAAGAGTAAATACAACAATAATAATTGCCACTAGAATTAAAAACAATGGAGTGCTCCAACTGATTACAATCAAAACCGACAATACCTTTGAAAAACAATAAAAATAGGATTTCAAAAATAAATCCTTGATTTTCCTTATACTGTTACAATTATTATTACCTGGAATAAACTGTCTAAAGTCTGGGATAAGTACATTGGTAAATCCGTGTCTATGGCTTGGATATCTGAGGAAAATCTGTTGACAATTCTTCCGAGGGGAGTTGTTTCAAAAAATGACATTGGAGCTCTAAATATTCTACTTAGCATGCTATGGTGCAATCTTCTGGCAGCCCTCAAAGTAGACAAGTTCAGTGTCAGAATTATGAAAAAGTACACTATGCACTGGAAAAGCCCAAAAGAAGCGTAGACACCGAGATACGTGCTTCTTGTCGTCCCGCCTTCACTTGTTGTGCCATTTACAGAGGAAGTCCACACAGACATCCAAACATTAGCACCAATTGACAACCCTGCAAAAGATAAAATGTGTAAGCGATATCATTGTGAGGTAATTTCTTAATCTTTCACGTTAAGTAGCAATTAAGTAGCATTAAAAACTCTAAACACTCAGAAAGGCCTTCATTTACAAATTAATGCAATTGCTACCTTGATAGCCGATATACATTAAAATAATTAAAACACAAGCAGTCCATTTCATTGCTTCCATGTAATTGGCAAAATCAGATAACTTAATGCTGCCTTCTCCTGCATTTTCCTTTTCGATTATTTTATTTGTTGCAATTCTGATTGTTTTAACAGCTACATCTTTTGGCGAGGATGTCTCTTTGCAACTTAGTCGTTTTCCTGAAATAGGTTCTCTGCGCACCTTCTTCAAATCTTCTACAATTGTCACGTCTGGAAGATCTTTATTTTGAGTTACGTTATTTATTAGGTAGTCCGAAAAAGCTCCCTGCAAAAATAAATATTGGAATTAAATTTCATGAAAAATTATGGATGCCCGTCAATTTGGCAAAAGTCAGTTTGGCAAACGATCTATGAACAGATTGGCAAATGTGGATAATTTGGCAAAACGATGTGGACACATTGGCAAAAGTAACTTTTGTAAGTGGAACTTATTTTTATTAAGACAGTAATAAAGCAATTGCATGTCATGTAAAATCCATTGACTCGGCCATTCTCAAAAGACGTTACAATCTCAGCATACCTTTTTATTTAGTAATTCCTGATAAGTTCCACACTCTGAAATTTTTCCGTCTGTCATCACAATTATCTGATCAACTTGTGGAAGATATGTGAGTCCATGTGTAACTAAAATTCTCGTTTTGTTCTTTAAGAGTCCAGAAGGTCCAATGAGTTTTTCAAAGATATGTTTAGCAACGTGAGAGTCGACAGCACTTAGGGGATCGTCGAAAAGATACAAATCTGCATTGCTGTAAGCAGCTCTGGCGAGAGCCACTCTTTGTTTCTGTCCGCCACTGAGATTAATGCCCTTCTCACCAATTTCCGTCTGGTCTCCTCCGGGAAGAACCTCCAGATCAGGTAAGAGAGCACAAGACTCGAGAATTCGGTTATATTTAAGGATGTCTGGAGAATGGCCGAAGTAGATATTATCTTGAAGAGTATTATTCTGGATCCACGGTTGTTGGGAGACGTAGGCGATTTTCCCATTCACCTTCACTCGTCCACGCACTTTTTTCATTTCCCCTAAAACGGCAGAGATCAACGAAGACTTTCCACAACCGACAACTCCAACCACAGCCACCAGACTTCCTTCACCAACTCTCACATTCACATCTCTCAGAGTCCTTCTTTCCGACTCCCAACAGAAATCTCCATCTTCTATCACAACTGCTTCGCCTTCCGGACAATCATGCTCGATTTCACTCGGGTCAAGTTCTTCCGAGTTCAAATACTCATTCAACCGCCGAAGACTTACCTGAAGATCCACACTTTTTGATAAGAAAGATGGCAAATAACTTGCAGGGTCATTCAACAAATCAAACAAGGCCAGAGAGACGAAAGCCTTTTTGGCATCCAATTCATTGCCTAGTAGTACATACGTAGCAAATGTTGTTACTGCAACCTAACAAAATTTTTTTATTAATTAGGTGTTAATTATTTTAAAACTGAAAACGTTGATTCCTTTATGTAAAGATGTAAATATAACTTACTACAACAGGAGCACAACTCCATACAAAATAGTTGATGGTGGTCACAATGCATTTTTTCTTAAGAATAGAAATCTCTTTATTTCGACTTTCCTTCACTTTTTCTTCAAACGAAGGCTCCCACGCATACAGCTTTAAGATTTTTATGCCCGAGATTATTTCGTTTATCAATTTAGTTCTGTGGTCCTTCTCTTTCATTTGCGCCCTTTGGAATTGTTGCATCTTTCGAGTTACTATCACATTTGCTGGAATCAATATAACTATCACAGCTACGCCGGCAAAAACCGCCACGCCCAATTCGATATACAGAAAATAAACCGCTCCGCAGATCTGCAGAGGAGAGTCCCAAAATTTACTCAAGTAAAATACAAAATTCATCACTTTTACAACATCAACGCTCATCAGATTCACAATCTCCCCCGTTGTCTTTTCTACAATGTACGAAAATAATTTTGTCCAATTAATATTACTAAGTGACAGTAAAAGTAAGGAATTTTTTACATCATATAAATTTGACATATTACCTTTTCGTGCAGAATTAGATACTTTTAATGCTTTTCTGTAAACAGCACAGCTTAACACTGATTTTACTAATGTACGTATTTTCTCTCTTGAATAGACCAGCTTTTGAAAAAGCAGGGATCTTGAGAAGGCTAAAATGGCCATTAAGGTAGCGTAGAAATATCCCTTCCACACAAATCTTTCATCTCCGTCTTTAATGAAATCTATAAGTAAACTAAAATAGAAACGCATTTAAAATTACATAATAAAGTTTAAGAGATTAAGAGTATTCAAGAATTCAAATCTGCTAAGTTATTGTAAATTGTAACTATTACAAATTAAAATATAACCTCAAAATTTGAGGAAGGGCAAAGTTGAGGATTATGACGCCTGTTCCGAAAAACATGGCCAATAAGAACTCTACCCCAAATAAAGCGAATAATGGTTTAATGATATTCTTGTAAATGTTCGATGGTGCAGGATTCCCAGATTCCCTCTTCGAATATTTTTCAAAATCAGTAATGAGAATCTCTGCTTTATGACAACGATGGAGACCCCACAAATCCGAATACTCCAATGTCTTCCTGTAGCCTCGCGAGATTAATTTTCCAACCCAACTAAAAATTAACTGAGATGGAAACGAGGATTTCAAGTCAGGAAAAATGTTGCTGTCCTGAGAACAAAATTCAAAATCAAGGTTATACAGGGTGATTTTAATATAATATGCGAGTGTTTGACCTCAAATAACTTTTGAACAGCTGGATCAATTTTAACAAGATATAGATCATTTTAAAGACAAACGCATTGTGAGTGAACTGTTATAAGGAGATGCATACCAAATATCAGTATCAATGTCCAAAGTCAGGGAGAAAATATTTCTCGAAAATGTGCAATTTAAACGATTTCTTCTCATTTTGAGCGTTAATAACTTATCAATGGGAGCCTTAATCTGAACAAGATGAACATCATTCGAAAGAGAATGAAATACCTAATGTTTAATATAAGTAGCATCCATATGGTTGGAGTACAGGACCAAATATTAGAGAGATCATCAGCTAAGTGAGAAGAAATCGTTTAAATTGCACATTTTCGAGAAATATTTTCTCCCTGACTTTGGACATTGATACTGATATTTGGTATGCATCTCCTTATAACAGTTCACTCACAATGCGTTTGTCTTAAAAATGATCTATATCTTGTTAAAATTGATCCAGCTGTTCAAAAGTTATTTGAGGTCAAACACTCGCCTATTATATTAGCACCATATTGATTGGTAAACTATTAATAAGGATTTCAGGTCGTTTAGTTTTACATCTTTAATTTGTGGACTTTGCTTCTCATTGCCCCAGGAATCTGAAAAGAAGTTGAGGAACAATTGCAAAAATACTAAAATGCTGCAGGTCGCTGTCAAAACAAATGGCAAGGGGCTTTCTACGGTTTTCACAGATGTCCGAAGTACCACTGCCTCATAAATGGATAGCAGTAACCAGAAGAGAAATTGAGTCCCAGATGAATGTAAACCTCTGGCTCTTTGAGACATTTGGAGGAATATCGAAAGTGCCTGAAATAGAACAATTTTACAAATTACTATTAATAGTGTACCGTCTAATAAAATTCATATTTTGGTATCAAATTGATTTATAAACCTGATATAGCCATCGGCTGAAAACCGATTTCCTTACCAGGCTAGAAATCTTGAATATTTGAGAGTAATAGTAAACTGGATAGATGACAGAATATCCCAAAATCGAATTGACAATTTCCGCCGCAATTAGTGTGAGGACTCCAATTATTTTGATAATATTCAGCCATGACCTTGGAGTCTGTATTGATAGGCTAATACTGATGGACAGTTTGTAAATTTCAAAAATAAACGAGAGCCATAAAAAGAGACACGGAATGGCCAAAATGACGGTATTTTCAAAGCATGGTGTAAAATCAGGATCCGTGGTATTCCAAGTTGTGTACCAGTCCTGCCCATTTCAGAAATTGATATAATAATAATTGTACAATAGAATGTTAGAAAAATTCGAATTGACCGTTGCATTCAAGACAAATCACCAGAACTTTAATGAGCAATGAAATATAAAAAATAATTTAGATGACTTTTATAATTTCTCAATTTTAACTTTTTCGACTGTCCGAGGGTGACAAATGAATTAAATGTCACGTATCCTTTCATTTCAGAAATTAATATTAATTCTATAATATAATGTTACAAATATTCGAATTGACTACTCTCCATATCAGAACCTTAACAGACAGAGAAATATAAAAAATAATTTAAATCTTTATAATTCATCAATTGGAACGTTTTATATTCTGTAGCTGTTCGTGGTTGAAAGATTCACATATCCTTATTTCACTGCAATAATAATTGCAACATTTAAATCATATTTAAATAAAATAGTTACCCAAAATTCAGAGCCACAGAACTTTTCCATGTCCTCTCTATTGTAATTGGAACACAGCAGCAACTTTTGAAAAGTAAAAAGCAATGAAATTTAGTTTAATTAGTTGTTAATGAATAAAAGAATGGAGGTCTTCACAGCATGCAGCATTTAATGGAGGATATATTTTTTATCTCGTTAAATTTTCCATTTGAAAAATAGAGGAGTAATGACGTAATGGTTTTGTACTTTATCTGAACTTAATTGCTTAAAACAAAATGATAATATTCAACGAATATATGTAAATAAGTACGCGTAGGTTTCACATTCAATCTATCTATTTAGAATTCAATGCATAACACAAATCTTTATCTAAACCTTTTGTCGTTAAAGACTTCTTCCTTCAGATCCTGATTAGCGTTTTAGTAATGCTCAAAATATTGTTGCGACTTAAAATCTCATTCCAATATATAATAACAACAGATAATTACCAACCAATCTATGTATCTATCTATTATGTTTCTATGTATGTCTGGTAGGGAAAGCTAAATGCGCAATCGCGAGGCATGTTACATATAATAATGAACTATACACTCTGGGATATAAATGTTTCGAAATTAAATCAAAATATTGACGCACAAATCTTTTAAAATTCAATACAGTCAGGCTATAAAGGTATGGCAATCGATTTCATATTCCCCCAAAATTTGCGGTGTATCTTTTCAGTATTGTACTTTATTCAGGCTTAGTAACTATAGTAAGTTACACGGAAAAGTAAATACAAAATTTGCGCGAAAATCATATCGATTGCCATACCTTTATAGCCGGACTGTAGAGTTCTAAGCGTCTAGTCATTACTATTAGTGACATTCAAATACAAGCACAAATCGACCCATTGCGAAATATTTTTATTTCTGCTAATTCGATCCTTTTCCTGCGAATTTGGCCCTGGTCTGTACGTCGTTTGCACGAAATTTGTCGTCAAAATGAGAGTGTCGAATACAAATTTCAGTTCCAATTTTCATCATGAGGCTTTATCCATCTCAAAAATCTCCTCTAAAGTGCGAGTCAAAACTCATATTAATTGGTGAAAACGTTTTGTCACCAGCCAATAAAATTGCAGATTTTGATGACAAAATTTTATGATTTTCAAATGGAATTCGAAGGAATACGATTTAATGAACCGATATCATGAATAGTGAATTACTATTAGATAGATATTAGATAGATGGTAAAAGTTAGAAATGCGCGGTGACCAAGATGCGTATAGCAACCAACACCCGATTTATAACAGGTGACGAACCTACATGCACCTTGGCGGTGACCAATTCCGTCGGTTTGTTATTGTACTTATGTGTGTTGAGTGTTTATGCATGATCAGATCATTCTTATGGAAGGGAACTCGGCCCTCGTGTACGGTATGTTAGTTGGTTGTTAGTGGGTGGTAACCAGTTTGCTATACATCACTCTATAACGTGTCCGGCGAGGTGGCCCCATGGAAACTGGCCCCCCGGACACCTGGCCCTATGGCAAGTGGCCCTATGGATAGCTGGCACCAAGTGGGAGGAGCTTCCGTGTATAGTCCGAGCTCGTTAACTTCCCTCAATTCCTTTCCCAATCAATGTACTGGCCGTCAGAAGGGCCATCACATACATACTACGACCCTCTCCCATGCTTAGTCCGTCCCATGCTAAGTCCGTCGGCCCATGCTTAGTCCGTCCCATGCTAAGTCCGTCCCATGCTAAGTCTGTTCCATGCTAAGTCCCAATGGTTATGTTAGGTTAGGTTAGGTTATTTTAGGTTAGGTTAGGTTAGGAATTAGCATGGGACTTAGCATTGGACGGACTTAGCATGGGACGGACTTAGCATGGGACGGACTTAGCATGGGCCGACGGACTTAGCATGGGAGCCGACGGACTTAGCATGGGAGCCGACGGACTTAGCATGGGCCGACGGACTTAGCATGGGACGGACTAAGCATGGGAGACCACTTGCCATGGGGCCAGGTGTCCGGGCAGGCCAGTTTGCATGGGGCCACCTCGCCTAACACCCTCTATAATATAATCGTGTTGATCGAGTTGCGCAGTGAAAAATTCCGTAGGTATATTTGTTTATATAATCGTGTGTTAATGTGGTAAATCCGAACAAGTCCGTATATTTCATAACAAAGCAGTTCATACGTTCTGTATGCAAATATTTACAGCTTTTGGTTCGCTTAAGGTTTCTATTATTTCATGTGCGGGAAAATTTAAATTTTGGTCATTTACATTGTTAAAATTATGAAACAAGATAATAAACTTGCCAAGTACCTCCTCCCTGTCCGGAGATACGGACAGTTTTCTAAAACAAAAGTCCTTACACCTAGTAATGTAAAATCTCTACCTCCGACGCCGACCCACCAAATCAAACCATGAAAAGTTCAATTAGATAAAGCTATGCATCTGAAATACTTTCTTCTCATCGTCCCCAGAATACACACTAGCTTTATTTTTAACAGGGCCTAGGTCCTGTGACCGGCTAGTTAATAATGAAACAAATAATATTAAAAAAGTAACCGTTTATTTTAATACTACTCGGAGTATGAGACATAACACATAACATATTATAGCTTTATGATCCAACAAAGGAGAAGGAGAATTACAAAATAATGTTCTTAGAATCTGTGAGTACGATATTTAATCTATATTTAAATGAATAATTAATTGTTTATCATATCCTTTAGCCAATTACTGGCTACTATTAATTCACTATTCCTGCATCCTTTGCAAACTGATGAAATAAGGACAACCTATTTGCAAGTAACTTCTCCGGGGAGTCAAACTCTCTTATTTCTCCGTTGACAAGCACCATTACTCTAGAAATCAAAAGGCAACAGATAAATAAATTACATACCGTATTAATCGAATTAATTCTCCGTATTGAAATAGTGCTCCCCCGGGTAACTATTTCTATTTTTATCGTTTTCAGGGGCAAAATAATAGCCTTTGAGAAATAATTCTCCGTATCGAAATAATTCACCATCCCAATCTAAGTTTCAGTAGGACAGGTCAGGTTGTTGATATATTTGAGTGCAAATGTGCGTAACCCCAGTCCCTCTATGGGGAATATGATAGTCGAGGAATAATTTACTTTTCTATGTACCCCGACTTCAATAAAAATTGGCTGTTTGTAAAATAATTCTCCGTATCGCAATAATTCACCAGCTCGTTAACTATTTCGATTATCTTCGTTATCAAGAGCTAAAAAAAGACCAATGAAACAATAACAACCCGGAGAATTAATTCGATTAATACGGTAACTCACAATAATATGAATAAATAAATCAACATGATGAATGAATGATGAACTCGGAGACAATTATCGAGTGAAAAACTATAGACTTAAAATTAGACCGATGTAAGTTTACTTGGCTAGTCCGGAAATTTTCCGTGTTAATTTTTACTACAAACGACCATGAACAAGCTACTTGCTATATTTTTCTAAATTTGGAAAGGAAGCAACAATAGCAAAAACCGATAAATTTTTAGTGCACATAAAAAATAATTGCGGAAATATTTCTAACTCCACAAAAAATACGAAAGGTACCAACAGAAAAATACCAATTTTTTATCGTAAATTTATCATTATATAAACCAACTTTCTGTTTTCTTTAAAAAAAGTCCATTTATGCAAAACCAACAACGATGAACTACTATAGATGTACCAGATAATCATAATCACAGACTTGTAATACAAAATGATTTTAAATTAGAATGTCATTATATATTGAATACCTAGTTGAGTCCATAACTGTGTTAATTCTATGCGCTATGGTTAGCACAGTACATGCACTAAATTCTTTGCGAATGGTTTCTTGAATCAAATCATCGGTTTCCAAATCTATAGAAGCAGTGGCTTCGTCTAAAACGAGAATTTTTGATTTGCGCAAAATGGCTCTTGCTAAGCAAATCAATTGACGTTGTCCAACACTATCCAACAAAATACATCATCTAGCATTTTGAATTTCTTAGAAAAGAGCAATGATTAAATCAGAATGCGCATTCGACATAATTAATTACATCAACCTCAAGTTATTTCCTCCTTCGGTGATTTCATACTCCAGTCCTTCCGCCAAACTCAGTACAAAAGTTTTTAAGTGACCCAGCTCTAACGCCCTCCAAAGGCTGTCATCGTCATAGTTTGAAAACGGATCCAAATTAAATCGGACAGAACCAGAAAACAATACAGGATCCTGTTTAAAAAATCATTAAAATAAAATACTTATAATCAACTTTAAAAACTGCATAAATATTGCAAAATCTACGAACCTGAGGAATAATAGTTATGCGTCCGCGAATATCATGTAACCCCAAATCGAAGATATTTTCCCCATCAATCATAATTTGACCTCCGGTAGCTTCTACAATTCTAAAAAGTGCCAATGTCATTGAAGATTTCCCTGCGCCCGTTCTCCTGTTGAGTATTAAATTTAGAATTAAAATTATAATATTGAAATATTATGTAGTCGAGAGCTAGAGGAAGTGTTTTTACCCAACAATGCCCACTTTCTCCCCAGCCTCAATCGTACATGTCACATTTCTTAAAACTGGATCTAAGTTTACTCTGTAGCGCGTTTCATACTTGTCAAATTGAATAGTCCCTTTATCAGGCCAACCGTTTTTAGGTTTACCATTTTTATTATTCCGTCCCGCTTCCTATAAGGTAAACACAATTAACATGATAATTTCACGTATTGCGTAATTAACTGGTGACTTTATTTGTACAACCGTTTAGGCAACTCACAATTTTATTTGGCTGGTTGTTTATAATTAAGTAAATAATTAATTACCTGGACAATTTTGGTGTAATCTATAATTCGTTCGACTGACACAAAAGTCGTTTCTAGTGTAGCACCGTAGATGATAACATTCGAGAAGTTCTATATACAATATAAAATATCTGAAAGGATGAATTTTTTAGTAACAAGTCTCTCCATTTGTACACTACCTGAAAAACCCTCAAGGCATAGAATACAGACAATCCTACACTGCTGGCAGTCATGGAATTTCTCTCTATCACGCTTAATAAAGCAGCAAAAAATATGACTAAAGAGCACAAAATGTCCAAACGAAATCCTAGCCATCTGTAAAAATCATAAAATGATACTGTAATATTTTAATTATGCAATTAGCACGCATGCAGCGAATTTAATCAATGAAATATTTACCTTCGACAGATTACCAAATGAATCATCGCATTCGAATTATTGTCAATTCTTGTGGCACTTTCTTCAATGAATCTGTCCTGAGCTGCATGTGCTCGAATAGTAGACAAACCGTGTAAGGTTTCCGTGAGTTGTGAAATAATTGGCGACTTCGTTATCGATTCTATTCGGCTCAATTGACGCGCTGTTGCGAGATAATACCTCTGCAAACAAATAATTCTCAAAATTTAAGATTACAAACGATTAAATTGAATTTGCTAAATCTTTAAATTTATTAAACCTGTAGAAGAGTAAATACGACGATAATAATTGCCACCAGAATTAAAAACAATGGAGTACTCCAACTGATTACAATCAAAACCGACATTACCTTTGAAAATCAATACCAATGTAAAAAATCACTGGGAATTTAAAAAAACCTTGTTTTAACAAAAATATTGCTACAATTATTATTATACCTGGAAAAAACTGTCTAAAGTCTGAGACAAATATTTTGGTAAATCGGTGTCTATAGTTTGGATATCGGAGGAAAATCTGTTGACAATTCTTCCGAGGGGAGTTGTTTCAAAAAATGACATTGGAGCTCTAAATATTCTACTTAGCATGCTATGGTGCAATCTTCTGGCAGCCCTCAAAGTAGACAAGTTCAGTGTCAGAATTATGAAAAAGTACACTATGCACTGGAAAAACCCAAAAGAAGCGTAGACACCGAGATAGGTGCTTCTTGTCGTCCCGTCTTCACTTGATGTGCCATTTACAGAGGAAGTCCAAACAGACATCCAAACATTAGCACCAATTGACAATCCTAGAAAAGGTGAAATGCGTAAGCGATATTATTCATATAATTCATCAATCATTCCCATTAATAGCATTAAAATTTCTAAACATTCATAAAGGTTTCTGAAATGAATTCAACCTTGATAGACAATATACATTAAAACAATTGCAACACAAGCAGTCCATTTCATTGCTTCCATGTAATTGACAAAATCAGATGATTGAATGCTGCCCTCTCCTGCATTTTCCTTTTCGATTATTTTATTTGTTGCTTTTCTGATTGCTTTAACAGCTTCGTCATCTTTTGGCGAGTATGTCTTTTTGCAACTTCCTCTTTTTGCTAAAATAGGTTCTCTGCACACCTTCTTCAAATCTTCTACGGTTGTCACGTCTGGAAGCTCTTTGTTTTCAGTTACGTTATTTACAAGGAAATCCGAAAAAGCTCCCTGCAAAAATAAATGTTGGAATTAATTATTATAACGTTTCGGACTTTCAATCTCAGCATACCTTTTTATTTAGTAATTCCTGATAAGTTCCACACTCTGAGATTTTTCCGTCTGCCATCACAATTATCTGATCAACTTGTGGAAGATATGTCAGTCCATGTGTAACTAAAATTCTCGTTTTGTTCTTTAAGTATCCAGAAGGTCCTATCAGCTTTTCAAAGATATGTTTAGCAACGTGAGAGTCGACGGCACTTAGGGGATCGTCGAAAAGATACAAATCTGCATTGCTGTAAGCAGCTCTGGCGAGAGCCACTCTTTGTTTCTGTCCGCCACTGAGATTAATGCCCTTCTCACCAATTTCCGTCTGGTCTCCTCCGGGAAGAACCTCCAGATCAGGTAAGAGAGCACAAGACTCGAGAATTCGGTTATATTTAAGGATGTCTGGAGAATGGCCGAAGTAGATATTATCTTGAAGAGTATTATTCTGGATCCACGGTTGTTGGGAGACGTAGGCGATTTTCCCATTCACCTTCACTCGTCCACGCACTTTTTTCATTTCCCCTAAAACGGCAGAGATCAACGAAGACTTTCCACAACCGACAACTCCAACCACAGCCACCAGACTTCCTTCACCAACTCTCACATTCACATCTCTCAGACTCCTCCTTTCCGACTCCCAACAGAAATCTCCATCTTCTATCACAACTGCGTCGCCTTCTGAACAATCGTGCTCGATTTCACTCGGATCGAGTTCTTCCGAATTCATAAACTCATTCAACCGGCGAAGACTTACATAAAGATCCACAGTTTTTGATAAGAAAGATGGCAAATAACTTGCAGGGTCATTCAACAAATCAAACAAGGCAAGAGAGACGAAAGCCTTTTTGGCATCCAATTCATTGCCTAGCAATACATACGTAGCAAACGTTGTTACTGCAACCTTTAAATTAATAATTATTGGCATATTGTTTTCATATTGGCAACGTACATTTTGGAACATTCCTAGTATACCGACGCTCAACCGAATATACCTACCGATATATAGTTCATTCGAGAAATCTCGTTGAGTGCATCACGAATATGACATATTTATTTTTAGGGCAACCCCCTAAATAAGAAAGTTATGTTATGGTCTGTCAAATTTCAAAAATATGACATATGAGCATGTTGTTATTGTATGTGTTATATAATATGTGTATATATTATAGTATGTATTATATAATATGTGTATATATTATAGTATGTATTATATAATATGTGTATATATTATAGTATGTATTATATAATATGTGTATATATTATAGTATGTATTAATAATATGTGTATATATTATAGTATGTATTAATAATATGTGTATATATTATAGTATGTATTAATATGTGTATATATTATAGTATGTATTAATATGTGTATATATTATAGTATGTATTAATATGTGTATATATTATAGTATGTATTAATATGTGTATATATTATAGTATGTATTAATATGTGTATATATTATAGTATGTATTAATATATGTGTTATCTTTCTAATATATAACCACAGACTGAGATAAAGCAATAAATTTACCAACCTAACTATATATCTATGTATGTCTAGGCGGTCACAGGACCTAGGTCCTGTCGTACATGGGGCTAGTACATCTACAAATCATGTTTTACGTAACGGTTTGTAACCCAATTACACCAGTATTCAGATGGGTTCAACACTAATATAATGATTGCCGGTCTCCTCAGGCCAGGCAATTGAACAATAAAAGCTAGTTAAGTGCATGTTATTCCGGGGCATAAATTGTACGATTATTAGCCCAATGCGTCTAACAGATACCACAGAAATTGCGAAATGAGTCGTGGATCTCCCCACGTTTGATATTATTGATTAGAGTCAAAAAAATAATTCCAGAAACTTCGCCTTAGTAAGACCTAGGCGAACTTTTTGTTTTGAGCGGTGATTGGCAACTTAGGAAATCCGGTCATCTAGCGAAAGGGGACATGTTTGATTCGAAGTTTACGGTACTCAAACCATAACCTTTGTTATATACTGCCACTAATTGATAATGGAGCCACTTTTGAGGTCAAAACTTCTAATCCAAATATAGGTGTCCCAAGTTGTCAAATAGAAAACCGGAATCAAATTTACATTGTTACTTTTTGGTCCCATAAGAGAGTTTAACTTTTATATTATAAGACTTTTCGAGCGGATACCCATTATTTTTGTGTTATCCTGTATCAGTGCTCTGCTGTTTTGCAGTAACGAAAATGGACTATTGGTTCTGCTATATGGACAATCTGATTTTTTAACATTTTTATAGTAGAGTTGATTTCAAAAACCCAACTACCACATTTTGTTCGTGGATAGTCCACGATTCCATAATTGCAGGACCCATATAATTAAATACCAGTATTTGGGGAACAATTACACTGTATGTAAACACAAATTTTAAATTCAATGTAGGTTGCCCTAAATGATAATCATGAAATATTCGAACGTAAATTGAACTCATATTGTATTCATTGCGCTGCCAAAATTTCTTCCCCTGAGGTAGGAAAGCCCGGCAGGTTTTTGATTTGAGAGCTTTCGGCTTGAACAACAATTTGTGGAGTCATATTTCGGCAATAAATTTAGGAAATTATATTTATTTTGTTTACAACCAACTGTGATGAGCGTCCTCAATTGAAAAAATGAGACAAATTTGTTACTATTGTCGTATAAAAAGTGCTTTTTCAGACAATATTCCACAGTTTTTATCAGGAAGTTTCAACAAATATCAGATCAGCTAATTTTTCGAACTCGACATGTAAAGAAATGATTTTATGGCCTCATTTTACATACACTTGCATGACGCAAAGTTCGATCCATTGATCTGACCTATAGGGATCATGTTTTGTTTCGAAATTTTTTTTCATTTAAACTATTGTTTGTTGGCCTTGAGAAATATTCATTCTTAAATGTATCAATTATAAATTTTCCCGCACATGAAATAATGAGATCCTTGGGTTCACTCAGTACACTGAAAGTTGGAAACAATTCCATGCAGAATGCATGCACTACTTCTGTTATGAAAAATTTGAATAATTAGAAATAATGTAATATTTCAACATTTAACGCTTATTTCTAAATTTTCTACGTTGCCCATCATATAGAGTGATGATAATTTTTACGTTTTCAGTCAATTGTGACAAAACAATTGATTTAGCGTCGCAAAATTTTGCCTCTTTTAAAACCAAATCAAATTTTGATTAATTTCGAAATTGATAGCAATGCACGTGGTCACAATTAAAATCTCTTGATACAAACTGACCTTATTAAAAATGATGAAACGCATGTCCCACTTTACTCTTATAATGAGAATGAACCCAACATTTGACGTTAGAAATAATGTAATATTAACATTGTTACATTCAACGACGCATAAATCAGTGCTACGTTTATCATATAGAGTGATGATAATTGTGTATTAAATTCAACATGAGAAGCAAAACAATTGACTCTAGCGTGCGCAAAATTTTGCATCTTTCAAAACCAAATCAAATTTTGATACCTAGACGTTTCGAAATTATAGCAATGCAGTAGCACAAAAATCTCTTGATACAAACATACAAACCTACACGGGTACACATCAGGAATTATTTAAACGCATGTCCCACTTTACTCTTATAAGAAGAGATGTCTGGTAGGAGAGCTTAGGGAACCTGCACATATTGCGTAACGGAAAACCCATTCCCCCATGTCTAACGCAAGTGCACACTTTTGATTGCCTTCTCCTCCCATCAATTGAACACATAATATATGCATGTTCTTTAAAGCAACAGCGAAGCCCAATTCATCCAGACCACCGAAATAGTTGCGAAATGAGTCGTTTCGTTTCACAATGCATAAAGGGGACATTGAAATTTCGTAATGATCGTAATGTGCGTATTAAATAGCACTTCAAAACTTCTAATCCAAATATAGGTTTCCCACAATTGGTGACCGGTCAAATTAACACGAATAGGTATTAAAATGACTCCAATACCTGTCTGTGTTATCCTGGAATTGTGGGAAACGTCTATTGGTTCTGCTATATGGACAAATTTATTTAACATTTTTTAGTAGAGTTGGATTTAAATTTTTACTACCCTCTTGATTCCTTTGTGCCAATTGCCACACCTTTTTGTATAATTAAATACCAGTACTGGAAGCCACTAATTATTCTTTAAAAACATTTATTTTAAAGTTGACTCATGGGGTTTGTATGTTTTCCCAAAATCTCACGGGGAATCTTATTTTTTGATTTGAGAGCTTTTTGATGACTTTGTGGACTTTTTTCAAAAATGGAATATTTTATTGTCCCCTGTATTTGATGCTACGATCTACAGTTACTGTTTCGCTTTAGGAAATTCCTTTTTATCAGGAAGTTGGAGCTGCAGCTAATTTTTCCAACCACTGTAGAAAATAAAAGTCTATTTAATACACTTGTATTTACAAAGTTAACATAATAACCTAAGGGATCTTTTCGAAATTTTTTTATTACTATGTTTTGTGGCCTGCCGAATTTCTCTTGAGTGCTAGGATTGGCCCTTAGCTGGGTTCACTAGTACTTCATAAAAATTTAAACAATTCCACGGAGTAGTTTGGGACTGACATGGAGAAAAATCAAAATAATAGGACACGACCTGTAACGGATTTAACGCTTATTTCTAATTTTCTGTTGCCCATCATTTCACATTTTTTACGTTTTTCAATTGTGAAAAAGATTTAATCTCAATTTGCCTCTTTTAAAATTTAACCTAATTAAAATTAATTGGAAATTGAACATGGCACGTGGTCACAATTAAAATCCTTTATAAACTGACCTTATTAAAAATGATGAAAATTGAACTTAGAATAATGAAATAACCCAACATTGACGTTAGTTCAATTTAAAATTTTACAAGACCAAACCCACATGCTATTATTTATGTTGCCATAGTTACAATTAAATTCAACATGAGAAGCAAAAAAAAGATGTCCTAAGAATTTGTAACTCTCCTTTTTTGAAAACATGGGTATCAAAATAGTCATATTTCAACTTTAACCGACCATAACTTTCTTATTTGGAGGTTTCCCCAAAATTAATATCATATTCGTTGAGTACTCGGTGAGAACTTTCGAATGAGCTGTACATCGGTCTATTCCCTTGAGCGTCGTTATACATTTTTTGTAAAGGTGTAAGAAATTATAACTTACTACAACAGGAGCGCATCTCCAGACAAAATAGTTGATGGTGGTCACAATGCATTTTTTCTTAAGAATAGAAATCTCTTTATTTCGACTTTTCTTCACTTTTTCTTCAAACGAAGGCTCCCACGCATACAGCTTTAAGATTTTTATACCCGAGATTATTTCATTCATCAATTTAGTTCTGTGGTCCTTCTCCTTCATTTGTGCCCTTTGGAATTGTGTCATCTTTCGAGTTGCTATTACATTTGCTGGTATCAATATAACCAACACAGCCACGCCTGCAAAAACCGCCACGCCCAATTCGATATACAGAAAATAAACCGCTCCGCTGATCTGCAGAGGACAGTCCCAAAATTTACTCAGGTAATACACAAAATTCATCAATGTTACAACGTCTACGCTCATCAGATTCACAATCTCCCCCCTTGTCTTTCCTACAATGCACAAAATTATTTTTGTCCAATTGATACAACTACAACTGAAATACTTAATTGATACTAAGTAATAATATAACGGAAATGTAAAAATAATGAATGTTTTGCATTAGACAAATTACCTTTTCTGGTGGCATTAGATAGTTTTAATGCTTTTCTGTAAACAGCACAACTTAGCACTGATTTTACTAATGCACGTATTTTATCTCTATAATAGAGTAACTTTTGAAAAAGCAAGGATCTTGAAAATGCTAAAACGGCCATTAAGGTAGCGTAGAAATATCCCCTCCACACAAATCTGTCATCTCCGTCTTTAATGAAATCTATAAGTAAACTAAAATAAAAACGCGGTTTTTAAAATTACACATTATAGTTTAAGGGATTAATGAGTAATCAGTAATTCTGCTAAGCTATTCTAAATTAGTACAAATTAAAAATTAACCTCAACATTTGAGGAAGGGCAAAGTTGATTATTATGACACACGTTCCGAAAAACATAGCCAATAAGAACTCTAACCCAAATAAAACAAGCAACGGTTTAATGATATTCTTGTAAATGCTCGATGGTGCAGGATTCCCAGATTCCCTCTTCGAATATTTTTCAAAATCAGTAATGAGAATCTCTGCTTTATGACAACGATGGAGACCCCACAAATCCGAATCCTCCAATGTCTTTCTGTAGCCTCGCGAGATTAATTTTCCAACCCAACTAAAAATTAACTGAGATGGAAACGAAGAATTCAAGTCAGGAAAAAGGTTGCTGTCCTGAAAATCAACGATATCATAAAACGGTTAAGAATTAAATTTAACATTCTTAGGTTGTTGATATAGTTAACTTACATCTCTTTTTGGATTTTGCTTCTCATTGCCCCAGGAATCTGAAAAGAAGTTGAGGAACAATTGCAAAAATACTAAAATGCTGCAGGTCACTGTCAAAACAAATTGCAAGGGGCTTTCTACGGTTTTCACAGCTGTCCGAAGTACCACTGCTTCATAAATGGATAGCAGTAACCAGAAGACAAATTGACTCCCAGATGAATGTAAACCTCTGGCTCTTTGAGACATCTGGAGGAATATCGAAAGTGCCTGAGATAGAACATTTTTATAATTTACTAATTTGAAGTATGGATTTAAATCGCATATTTCCATCAGATGAGAACCGTTTTCCTTACCAGACTAGAAATCTTGATTATTTGAGAGTAATAGTAAACGGGATAGTTGACAGAACCTCTGAATTGCCCAAAAATCGAGTTGGCAACTTCCGCTACAATTAGTGAGACGACTCCAATTATTTTGACTATGTTCAGCCATGACCTTGGAGGCTGTTTTGAAGGGCTGATGTTGATTGATACTTTGTAAATTTCAAAAATAAACGAGAGCCATACACAGAGACACGGAATGGCCAAAATGACGGTATTTTCAAAGCATGGTGTAAAATCAGGATCGGTGGTATTCCAAATTGTGTTCCAGTCCTGCTCATTTCAGAAATTAATATTAATTCTATAATATAAGGTTACAAATATTCGAATTGACATTGTTACTCTCCATATCAGAACCTTAACAGACAGAGAAATATATTAAATAATTTAGATGTTTATAATAATTCATCAATTGGAACGTTTTATATTCTGTGGCCGTTCGAGGTTGAAAGATTCACGTATCCTTATTTCACTGCAATAATAATTGCATCATTTAAATCATATTTAAAGAAAATAGTTACCCAAAATTCAGATCCGCAAAACTTTTCCATGTCCTCTCTACTGTAGTTTTAACACTTGCAATTTTTGAAAAATGGAAAACAATAAAATTTAGTTTAATTAGTTATTAATGAATATGAGAATGGAGGTCTTCACAATAATTGGGAATACTCTATTAGAATCGTGTTTATTAATTGAATTGTAAAGCAGCATTTAATGTAGGAAATATTTTTATCTCGTTTAATTTTCCATTCGAAAAATCGAGGAGTAATGACGTAATGGTTTTCTACTTTATCTGAACTTAATTGCTAAAAACTAAATGATAATATCCAACGAATTTATGTAAATAAGTACGTTTAGTTTTCACATTCAATCTATCTACTTACAATTCAATGCATAACACAAATCTTTATCGAAACCTTTTGTCGTTAAAGACTTTTCCTTCCTGATTTGCGTTTCAGTAATGTCCAAAATATAATTATGACTTAAAATCTTATTTTCTATATTAGAACAGGTACCCAGCCTTGGGATTATGTGATTATCTTTATAATCTTTGTACGTAGTAACGAGTCTTATTTTTTACATTTTACTAAATTATTATACTATCGGTGTACAAAATTTACCACTTTTTCGGCTGTTTTACCATCACAATGGTAAAAATGCTCTTATGGTAAAAATGCATTCAATGGTAAAATTGGTAAATTTTAGTGATTGATTAGACAGATTATTACTACAGATACACTAGACTTCCCAAAATATAGTTTTTTAAAACTTTGTTTTCTATGAAATATTTCCTTTTAGCCTCTTAATAAACCAAATTAATCCAATTTATTTGATTGTTCACTGAAAGTAATAAGAATGCTACTAAAACTAATAAATAAAATTGACAAATTAAAATTGATATGAATGTGCCAGTTTAATTTTAATTAATTTCTCTATCGTAAATAAGGGCTGTTAGTGAATGTTGAATAGAATCCAAATCTGAACAAAGAACACTTATCAATTTGTGACAACAATCACCAGCTGTTAAGCTATTTCATACTTTGGCATCAAATGTTATTCAAAATTTCAACACGAAATTTAAATAAAACTATTTAAATAATTACAAAAACTTCAGAAACTATAAAATTTTCGCTTGTAAATAGAAAAGTTATAATGAAGTCATAAGTCGTATGGCATTGTAATCTTTCTGAAGACCGCTTCAGTTCCGCAAAAACATAAGCACTCAGAGTGATTCCAACCAACTTTAATATTCTGTATTGCAATAATCCTAGTCACCATGTTCAAAAGTAGGAAAATAACAAATATACATCGAAAAAACTGTAAGCGCAGATATAATAGCATAATAATGTGTCAAAGCCACAGTAGATATACATTAATTTATAATATCAGCATAAATATAATTATTATTTAAAATTGTCCTAAATCTTAGATGGTATGATGTTTCTGTGTCACAAATCTTTCTAAATAATGTGAGCTTATGTCCTACTTTTTCTTAGTTTGTATCAAATGAACTAAAGTCTACTTTCAGACACCATAATTGAATAATTGCTCTCTGTAAGGGGACTACTATTTTTGATGTATATAAAGCTGAGGTCAACCCTAATATAAATTTGTTGAGGTTGAGCTAAATGTGTCAAATCTAGGTTATTTATACCTGTGACTTACGTGTACTAACTAAGCACTTTCCTCTTGCCTCTAGCTGTACATACACCTCTCTTCTTGTAAATAAAACTTTATTATACTACTTGTTTTACTAGTCTCACATTCCCCTCAATTCACATAGGCTCATCTTACACTTCAACTTAGTTTTTATATTTTAGTTATAAACTTTGCATTTCTCCTACCGATTAGCAATTTCATTAACAAATAGTGTTGAGAACATGTAACTAGGTTAGCATTTCTCAGCATACTTAAAATACTTCCTACGTAGTATCGAGGTACTCAAAACCAAAGGTCATTTCATTAGTCATTAGGTGAACTTTTATGACTGGAATAATATTAGGGTACTAATTGACTGATTAACATAATTTTAATATGTTTTGAAATTAACAAAAATCCAAGGTGATGGGTTTTAAGATAAGCAAAAATGACTCAATTTAAATGAAAATGTCACTGGTAATTTATTTTATAATACCAATAATATGGTGTAATGAGGCACACTGAAAACGTTGCATCAAAGATAAAGAATATAATATCAATCCTATCAAAACTGTTGAATTTCAAGAAATTAAACCTAAGATTTTACCATTGTAGTGATCAGTTCAACAGGTACAAACCTATTATTAATTTCATGATAAATTTAAAATAAATGTTACCTACTGCCGTGTCTCTTATCATCAATACAGTATGTAGCATTAAAGTGTCAATTCGTTCAGGAATGACTCAGTACAGTAGACGAACTGGCTTTTCCTGGTATACATACAATTACCATGTTCGAGGCTCGCATTTTGAATCTCATAGTATGGCACTTGGCAAGTCAGCGCGCAATTAAAATTGATATGCTAAACTGGCCATCAGCCACTAGATTTAAAATGCGAACCTTTAACATGGTAATTGTTTACCAGGAAAAGTCAGTTCGTCTACTGAGTCACTTCCCGAACTTATTGATACTAATATCCTACGGTACTACTAACAATAAACTATCAAAGAGGCCTGAAATAGTTTTCCAATTTGCAATAATAATAATGGTAACATTTTTATCTTTACTACTACATAAACGTAAAGTGGGGCATGCGCATGGAATTCTGTTGAGCGTTGTATGTACTAACAACTCAAATTTAACTGAGACTAGAAACCCTCCTAGCCTGACTTTTAAGAAAATTTTAGCCTGACTTTTTATGTTAAAAGGAGGGGTAGGATTGGTTTCTAGTCTCAGTTAATTTTGAGTTGTTAATATCTCCACGTATCGTTTTGTAAATGACTGTTGTATGTACAGATATGTCCGTATCGTTTTGTAATGACCAGACCAGACTACCAGCATTGATTTTACATTTCGACACACATATGCATCAAAAATTGGTCTACTAAATATTCAACGGTGTATTGATGAAATTCCTATGCGCAGTCGCGAGAAATTTAATTATTTCTACATTTTTCTGGCCCCAGGGCATGAAAAACCCAAAAACCCCAGTTTTTGGGTTTTAGGGTGGGTTTTTGGGTAGCAAACAGGGTTTTTGCTCAAAAACCCAGGGTTTTTGCTCAAAAACCAAGGGTTTTTGCTCAAAAACCCAAAAACCCGGGTTTTTTGTTTGGGTTTTTCCTAACGAAAAGCAAAAACCCATGGGTGTTCCATGCCCTGTCTGGCACACTGTGCTAGGGCTGCAGCTAGTATTATTGTAATTAATACTAATAATAGGTTCTTCATTACGAAAAAAATGTAAATAACATAATAATATTTTAGAAATTACTAAAAAATAAAACAGAAGTATAAAGAAAAACAGTCTGATTAAAGACAAAACGTAAGATAAGATATTGGTGCTAGAGTTATGCATTGAATTCTAAACTGAACGAATATTAAACAAAAACCTATTTGGTTAGAGAAAAAATTCTGAGATAACATCACGTACATGTAGTACAAAGCAAATTTGTTGGTTAGTAGATGAATTCGTTGAATATTATAACTTGGTTTATAGCAATTAAGTTCAGATAAAGTAGAAAATAATTACTTCATTATTCATCATTTTATAAATGCAAGACAGAAATGAAACCTGCATATATAAAATGATGCCTTATTATACCATTCATTAGACGCGTGGATGAGGGAGACTCTAATTGAAGAGTTTCGTACGCATTCCAATTTGAAATAATTCCATTCTCATATTCGTTGATAATTAATTAAACTAAATATTATTGATATTATCATTTTTCAAGAACTGCTAGAGAATAACGATGGAAAAGTTTTGTGGCTCTGAATTTTGGGTAAGTAACTAGTTTAATTAAATTATTATTACATAAATAAATAAACACGTCACTTCAACGACAATGCATGATCGATTCCAATATTTTTAAAACTATGAACAATAATATAATATATCATTTTAATATATATCAATTTCTGAAATGAGCAGGACTGGAACACAACTTGGAATACCACCGATCCTGATTTCACGCCATGCTTTGAAAATACCGTCGTTTTGGGCATTCCGTGTCTCTTTTTATGGCTCTCGTTTATTTTTGAAATTTATAAGCTGTCTATCAACATCAGCCCTTCAAAACAAACGTCAAGGTCATGGCTGAATATTATCAAAATAATTGGAGTCGTCACACTAATTGTAGCGGAAGTTGCCTATTCGATTTTTGGACAATTCAGAGGTTCTGTCATCTATCCCGTTTACTATTATTCTCAAATAGTCAAGATTTCTAGTCTGGTAAGGAAAAACGGTTCTTGTCCGATTAAAATATATGGTCTAAATCTTTTTTATTACCAATTTATGATCTAGGGGACTTTCTAGCACCCCTGCCAATTTCTGTAGCACATGCTAGAAAGTCCCCGGGGACTGTCTAGTACCCTTTTAAATTTTTCCAAAAGATCCCGAAGTACAAATGCTAGACATTCTGCCATTTAAAAAAAATATATAAAACAAGCAAAATATCTATAAAATAAAACATAAATATATAAGATAACCAAAAAATATAAAAAAATAGCCAAAAATAATATAAAATAGCCAAAAAATATATAAAATAGCCAAAAAATATATAAAATAGCCAAAAATATATAAAATAGCAAAAAAATATATAAAATAGCCAAAAAATATATAAAATAGCCAAAAAATATATGAAATAGCCAAAAATATATATAGCCAAAAATATATATAGCCAAAAATATATAAAATAGCCAAAAATATATAAAATAGTCAAAAATATATAAAATAGCCAAAACAATGTATAAAATAGCCAAAAAATGTATAAAATAGCCAAAAAATATATAAAATAGCCCATTAATATATGAAACTAGAAATAATCCCGTCCTACGGACCGGGAATACTTATCGAATCAGTTGCTCGTGGTCGAGGAATGGGACGTGGCCTTAGTGAACCAGTAGTCGTCAAACGGGGAGAAGAGGGAAGAAGGTAAGTCTTTACACCTACATTTGTTTGTATGTACAAGTATAAAATATATCTAAAGAAAAGAATTGAAAAATTATTGAACATTATTTTTTTATGTTTGGATTTTTATAGAGTCATCATGACTATCACGTTAACTAGTTTGGTATTATTGATAATTGCTATTTTTACATTGTCAGGGCTGGAATAGATAGATAATAAGTGTGAAATATGGTATTTTTTGAATGATTAATAATTATGCTTTTTACGTAACATTTCAGAACAGCTTTTGCAACCAATTTTATTGGTCTAAAAATGGAGCCTGGAAAGGGCATGATTGAGTATCACGTTGGATTCGTACCAGACGTTGAAAGTCTGCACTTCCGGAAAATAGCAATCCGTGAACTTAAGACAATTTTGGGATCTGTGTGGATGTTCATTTGACGTTCACATCGGGATCTCCAGGGTGGGCAACACTTACCTCGGTTCGCCGAAACGAATATTCGTTTCGGCGAACCGAAGTAAGTGTTGCCCACCCTGGAGATCCCGATGTGAACGTCACATGAACGTCCACACAGATCCCAAAATTGTCTTAAGTTCACGGATTGCTATTTTCCGGAAGTGCAGACTTTCAACGCCGGTACGAATCCAACGTGATACTCAATCATGCCCTTTCCAGGCTCCATTTTTAGACCAATAAAATTGGTTGCAAAAGCTGTTCTGAAATGTTAAGTAAAAAGCATATATATTAATCATTTCAAAAAATACCATATTTCACACTTATTATCTATCTATTCCAGCCCTGACAATGTAAAAATAGCAATTATCAATAATACCAAACTAGTTAACGTGATAGTCATGATGACTCTATAAAAATCCAAACATAAAAAAATAATGTTCAATAATTTTTCAATTCTTTTCTTTAGATATATTTTATACTTGTACATACAAACAAATGTAGGTGTAAAGACTTACCTTCTTCCCTCTTCTCCCCGTTTGACGACTACTGGTTCACTAAGGCCACGTCCCATTCCTCGACCACGAGCAACTGATTCGATAAGTATTCCCGGTCCGTAGGACGGGCTTATTTCTAGTTTTATATATTAATGGGCTATTTTATATATTTTTGGCTATTTTAGTTATTTTTTGGCTGTTTTATATATTTATGGGTTATTTTATAGATATTTTGCTTATTTATATATTTTTATTGGATGGCAGAATGTCTAGCAGTCGTCCTTCGGGAACTTTTGGAAACATTTAAAAGGGTGCTAGATAGTCCCCGGGGACTTTCTAGCATGTCCTGCAGAAATTGGCAGGGGTGCTTGAAAGTCCCCTAAATCAATTTATGGATTTCTATTAGACATTGTACTAAACATTTCTGGAGCGAATGTCAGAAACATAATCCAAATTTCTTAAAATTGATTGAAATGTACTGTTAACAAGGTTTGTGAATATAATTGGAATGATTATCTGCCCAGATATGTAAATTTTAAAAATGTTCTATTTCAGGCACTTGCGATATGCCTCCAGGTGGCTCAAAGAGCCAGAGGTTTGCATTCATCTGGGACTCAATTTGTCTTCTGGTTACTGCTATCTATTTATGAGGCAGTGATACTTCGGACAGCTGTAAAAATCGTGGAAACTCCCTTGCCTTTTGTTTTGACAGTGACCTGTAGCACTCTAGTATTTTTGCAATTATTCCTCAACTTTTTTTCAGATTCCTTGGACAATGAGAAGCAAAGTCCAAAAATTAAAGAAGTAAATCTAAACAACCTGGAATCTTTATTGTTCAACCGTTTACAAACATAACCTTGATTTTGAATTTTGTTCTCAGGACAGCAACATTTTTCCAGACTTGAAATCCTCGTTTCCATCTCGGTTATTTTTCAGTTGGGTTGGAAAATTAATGTCGCGAGGTTACAAGAAGACATTGGAGTATTCGGATTTGTGGGGTCTCCATCGTTGCCAAAAAGCAGAGCTTCTCATTACTGATTTTGAAAAATATTCAAAGAGGGAATCTGGGAATCCTGCACCATCGAGCATTTACAAGAATATCATTAAACCATTGTTTGCTTTATTTGGGGTAGAGTTCTTATTAGCTACGATTTTCGGAACGGGCGTCATAATCCTCAACTTTTCCCTTCCTCAAATTTTGAGGTGATTTCTTTAAAGTGTGTGATAAAATACTAATGTGATAAATAATCTACGTTGGCTTGCCTTTTTTGGAGTATTTGTTTTTCAATTTATAAAATGTGTTCCTGTTTTAGTTTACTTATAGATTTCATTGAAGATGGAGATGAGAGTTTCGTGTGGAGGGGATATTTCTACGTGGCCTTAATGGCTGTTATTACAGTTTCAAAATCGATTCTTTTTGAGTGGCAGTTCTATTTGAGAGAAAGAATAGGCGCATTGATAAAAACGGTGCTTAGCTCTGCTGTTTACCGAAAAGCTTTAAAAGTATCTAATGCTGCCAGAAAAGGTTAGTTGTCTATTATATGTAGTATATTACTAGTGAACCCAGCTAAGGAGTGAACCTAGCACTCAAGAAAAATTCAGCAGGCCACCAATCACAGTAATAAAAACAATTCCCAAAAAATCATCAGTATTTCCCTTATTAAATTTGTAGATACAATAATATAATTTTATTTTCTACAGTGGTTGGAAAACTTAGCTGCAGTTCCAACTTCCAGGAATTTACTAAACTACAACAATAACTGTAGATCGCAGCATCAAATACAGGGGAAAATGAAAGACTTCATTTTTAATAAAAAAGCTCAAAAAGTTATCAAAAAGCTCCCATTTAAAATCGGAAAAATAAAATTTCCCCTGGGATTTTGGAAAAACGTACAAATCCCACGAGTACAACTTACGAATAAATATTTTTGAGGGATAAATGGTTAATTCTACAAAAAGGTGTGCAAGCTGGCACAAAGGAATCAAGGGGGTAATAAAAAGTAAAACCAGCTCTACTAAAAAATGCTAATAAATAAGTTTGTCGATTTAACAGAACCAATTTGGATTAGGAGTTTTGAAATGCTAATTAATACGCACACTACGATCATTACGAAGTGTTCCCTTTCGCCAATCCTATCCATCACAAAATAACCATCTTATCTATTTTTGTTTTGATGCTATAATAAAAAAGCTCCCAGTACCATTGCTGAATTTCAAAATGATTATGCACATTAACATTGTCTAATTTCGAAATAAGCTAATGTTTACCCATATTGGACTTCTTTGTTTTATGAAACATGCATTGTATACGCGCATGTGCATTGCAGCAAAATGCCGCATTGTCCATGGCATAGATAGTTACATAGATAGATCCCGCGACATAGGAATAAATACTTTTATTATATAGAGATTAAAAATTGTTAAAGGTGTTTTGTGTTTTAGAAAAGACGACAGGAGAGATTGTGAATCTGCTGAGCGTGGATGTCTTGAAAGTGATGGATTTTGTCTTTTACCTGAATAAACTTTGGGACTCTCCTCTGCAGATCAGCGGAGCGATTTACTTTCTGTACATCGAATTGGGTGTTGCGGTTTTTGCAGGCGTGGCTGTGTTAGTTATATTGATTCCAGCAAATGTGGTAGTAACTAAGAAGATGCAACAATTCCAAACGGCACAGATGGAAGAGAAGGACCACAGAACTAAACTGATGAACGAAATAATCTCGGGTATGAAAATCTTAAAGCTGTATGCGTGGGAGCCTTCGTTTGAAGAAAAGGTGAAGGAAAATCGAAATAAAGAGATTTCTATCCTTAAGAAAAAATCTATTTTGACTGCCATGAACTATTTTGTGTGGAGTTGTGCTCCTGTTGTAGTAAGTTATAATTACAACTTTATATAAAAAGAATCAACTTTGTCAGTTTTAAACTAATTAACACTTAATTAATATTTTTTTTTGTTATAAGGTTGCAGTAACAACTTTTGCTACGTATGTACTACTAGGCAATGAATTAGATGCCAAAAAAGCTTTCGTATCTCTGGTCTTATTTGATTTATTGAATGAACCTTCGACCTACTTGCCATCTTTTATATCAAAAAGTGTGGATCTTTATGTGAGTCTTCGGCGGTTGAACGGTTTTATGAATTCGGAAGAACTTGACCCGAGTGAGATCGAGCACGATTGTCCAGAAGGCGACGCAGTTGTGATGGAAGATGCAGATTTCTGTTGGGAGTCGGAAAGGAGGAGTCTGAGAGATGTGAATGTGAGAGTTGGTGAAGGAAGTCTGGTGGCTGTGGTTGGAGTTGTCGGTTGTGGAAAGTCTTCGTTGATCTCTGCCGTTTTAGGGGAAATGAAAAAAGTGCGTGGACGAGTGAAGGTGAATGGGAAAATCGCCTACGTCTCCCAACAACCGTGGATCCAGAATAATACTCTTCAAGATAATATCTACTTCGGCCATTCTCCAGACATCCTTAAATATAACCGAATTCTCGAGTCTTGTGCTCTCTTACCTGATCTGGAGGTTCTTCCCGGAGGAGACCAGACGGAAATTGGTGAGAAGGGCATTAATCTCAGTGGCGGACAGAAACAAAGAGTGGCTCTCGCCAGAGCTGCTTACAGCAATGCAGATTTGTATCTTTTCGACGATCCCCTAAGTGCTGTCGACTCTCACGTTGCTAAACATATCTTTGAAAAACTGATAGGACCTTCTGGGCTCTTAAAGAACAAAACGAGAATTTTAGTTACACATGGACTGACATATCTTCCACAAGTTGATCAGATAATTGTGATGACAGACGGAAAAATCTCAGAGTGTGGAACTTATCAGGAATTAGTGAATAAAAAGGTAAACTGGGATTGGAATGCCGTTATAATTCCGTAACATCTTCAGAGTCAATGACTTTTGATTTTATATGCAATTATTTTGCTGATCTAATAAAAATAAGTTGCACATACAAACGTTCCTTTTACCAACGTCACCACATCGTTTCACCAAATTATCTATTCCAATCCGTTCATAGAGGATTTGTCAAACTGACGCGAATCCATCATTTTTATGCAATAAGTAATTCTAATATTTGTTACTCCAGGGAGCTTTTTCGGACTACCTAATAAATAACGTAACTCAAAATAAAGAGCTTCCAGACGTGACAATTGTAGAAGATTTGAAGAAGGTGCGCGGAGAACCTATTTTAGGAAAACGACTAAGTTGCAAAGAGACATACTCGCCAAAAGAAGACGTAGCTGTTAAAACCATCAGAATTGCAACAAATAAAACAATCGAAAAGGAAAATGCAGGAGAGGGTAGCATTAAATTTACTGATCTTGTCAATTACATGGAAGCAATGAAATGGACTGCTTGTGTTGCAATTATTTTATTGTTTATCGTCTACCAAGGTTGGAATTTCTTTGGAAATCTGCTTAGCCTAATTTTATTAATTCGTAAACGAAAGCCATTTTAATTGTTTAGAAATTTTAATGCTACTAATGTGAATGATCGAGGAATTATTTCAATAATATCGGATTTCACCTTTTGTAGGTTTTTCAATTGGTGCTAATGTTTGGATATCTGTGTGGACTTCTTCGGTAAATGGCACAACAAATGAAGATGGGATGACAAGAAGCACGTATCTCGGTGTCTACGCTTCTTTTGGAGTTTTCCAGTGCATAGTTTACTTTTTCATAATTCTGACACTGAACTTGTCTACTTTGAGGGCTGCTAGAAGATTGCACCACAGCATGCTAAGTAGAATATTTAGAGCTCCAATGTCATTTTTTGAAACAACTCCCCTCGGAAGAATTGTCAACAGATTTTCCTCAGATATCCAAGCCATAGACACGGAAATGCCAACGTACTTGTCTCAGACTTTAGACAGTTTATTCCAGGTAATATTTTGAATATTGCAATGAAGGTTTTTGTGCTATACAGCTAAAAAGCGCATAGTTAAAACACCAAGTTAATTTTCTTTAAGGTATTGGCGGTTTTGATTATTATCAGTTGGAGCACTCCATTGTTTCTCATTTTAGTGGTAAATATTGCGGTCGTATTCAATCTTATTCAGGTTAGATAAGTTTTTTTTGTATTAAAAAAATAATTTTCTAAGTTCAAATTATAAGTAATTAGTTCGTTTGCAGAGGTATTATATCGTAACAGTGCGTCAGTTATTCCGAATCGAATCGGTAACAAAGTCACCAATTATTTCACAACTCACGGAAACGTTACACGGGTTATCCACTATTCGAGCGTATAAAGCTCAAGACAGATTCATCGAAGAAAGTGCCTCCAAAATTGATAATAATTCGACTGCTACAATTCATTTGTTGATTTGTCGAAGGTATCTTTATATAATTATTCTATATTTTTCAAGGTTTAAATTTATAATGGTTGGCAAATTGGTAATAAATAGTGTTGAAAATCATGTTGTATTTTATAGATGGCTAGGACTTCGTCTGGATATGTTGGGCTGTCTTATTGTATTTTCTGCTGCTTTGTTAAGTGTATTAGAAAGAAATTCTATAACTGCCAGCACTGTAGGATTATCTGTATTCTATGCCTTGAGGGTGTTTCAGGTAATCTACACATGTAATGACCGAGTTTAAAAATAATAAATTCATTTGTTGGTTACCTTTAATAGCTTTTATATGATAAATAGGTATTGTCAAAGTTCATCATGTGCAGCGCTTGGCTAGAAACAAGTTTTGTGTCCGTAGAAAGAATTTTAGAATACACCAAAACCGTTCAGGTAATTTAAATGTATTTTATTCAATGGTAGTTGAGATAATCTCAGTATGAGTATCTTTAATATCGACTTATGGTTTTCACAGGAAGCTGAATGGGAGAGTAAAAGTCGTAGACCAAAAAACGGTTGGCCTGATAAAGGGACAATTCAATTTAACAAGTATGAAACGCGCTACAGAGAAAATTTAGACCCAGTTTTAAGAAATGTCACTTGTAGGATTGAGGCTGGGGAGAAAGTTGGCATAGTTGGGTAAGAAACTTACTCTCCCCTACATAATAATTTCTATATATTTGTTCAAATTCTACATTAATACTCAACAGGAGAACGGGCGCAGGGAAATCTTCAATGACCTTAGCACTCTTTAGAATTGTGGAAGCTACCGGAGGTCAAATTATGATTGATGGGGAAAATATCTTCGATTTGGGGTTACATGATATTCGCGGACGCATAACTATTATTCCTCAGGTACGTAGATTTTGCATTTATACATTTTTTAAAGTTCATTAAGGGTTTTTATTTTGATTATTTGATATATCAGGATCCTGTATTGTTTTCTGGTTCTGTCCGATTTAATTTGGATCCGTTTTCAAACTATAACGATGACAGCCTTTGGAGGGCGTTAGAACTGGCTCACTTAAAAACTTTTGTACGGAGTTTAGCAGAAGGGCTGGAATATGAAATCACCGAAGGAGGAAATAACTTGAGGTTGATTTAATTAAATATGTCGAATGCGCATTCTGATTCAATCATTGCTTAAGAAACTCAAAATACTAAAATACTAAAATACTATTTTGTTGGATAGTGTTGGACAACGTCAACTGGTATGTTTAGCAAGAGCCATTCTTCGCAAATCAAAAATTCTTGTTTTAGATGAAGCAACGGCTTCTATAGATTTGGAAACAGATGATCTGATTCAAGAAACCATTCGCAAAGAATTTAGTGCATGTACTGTGCTAACCATAGCGCATAGAATTAACACAATTATGGACTCAACTAGGTATTCAATATATAATGACATTCTAATTTTAAACCATTTGTCTTGCAATTCTGTGATTATTATTATCTGGTACATCTATAATAGTTAATCGTTGTTGTTTTTGTATAACTGGATGGCTTTTTTAAAAAACATAGAAGTTGGTTTATACAAGAAGTTTTCAAGGGTAGTTAACAGCGGGGCAACTTGAGCATACACTTTGTGTGTATTACTTAGGATTAGAGTATAGCCCGTATTTATTTACCAAAATTCTTTAAAATTTCCAAAAAGTGGCGGAAGGTGAATACCTCGGACTTGTGACTCCGAAATATTAAAAAAATTAATACGTTTCGAATTATAGCGTTAGCAAGAAAACATGATTTCTCGCCAACGCTTTAATTCAAAACTTATTAGAAATTTCAAATGCTTCTGAGCCACAAGTTCGAGGACTTTTTGGAAATTTTGAAGAATTTTGTTAAATAAATACGGGCTATACTCTAATCCTAAGTAATACACACAAAGTGTATGCTCAAGTTGCCCCGCTGTTAACCACCCTTAAAGTTCTGAAAAAATATTGTTTACCCTAAATCTAGCCAAGCCCAAAATAGTAGAAGAATATTGCAATTGTAATTCTAGTTCATCTTCATGGTTTGCAGTGTCTCAGATTCAACCGAAGCTATGTAAAATGAAACGTTTTCATGTTCTGGCCTTACTTAATCTATTTAATTTACTTTTGTGCTTTTCAGAGTAATGGTACTTGACAACGGGGAATTAAGAGAATTTGACTCACCGGAGAAGCTACTGGCAAACAAGTCTTCATCGTTTCATCAATTTGCGAAGGATGCTGGATTAGTAGACACAGATCGTGTTTGACTGATGAGTTGGGACTCGGGGAGTACTTATTCCTTCAAATAAGTATTTTGCTCATGGATACAAAAAATATTTATTATTATTAATTGAGGGGCCGTATATAAGAACCTGATATCTCCATACTAAAATTTTGAAACTAAAGTGGTGGTTATTGGTAACCAACGCGTTTTATATAGGAAATATTTTAAAATTTTAGTTGTTATTTGAAGTCAACTTGATATACCAGGTTATTGTACACGGGGGCTCTTATATACTTAAGATTTTGACTTGTGATTGTTTTTGTTGCTACTGACATCATCAAAATCAATTATATGAGAATGCATTTCAAGGGCAGTACTTAGGAACATTTTACCTATTGTCAAAATGAAGTATTCAGTCAAACCAATTTTAGCTAGAATTCAACGTGACCTGCCTTAAAATATATTTAAAAATGCAAAAATATGATTGTATTGAAACAGCAAGCAATTATTTGTTAGCTGTTAGCAAGCAGTTAGAAATAAGAATCAATAAAAATAGAAAAACAAAAAATGTGCATTAAGAATTGATTTGATTAGCATCAATTCAGTAAATTATTTTACTCATTGGAACGGATAGAGATGTATATTTCATCCCTACCTACCTGACCTTTTGTGTGTCTATATGAAGTCTGGACTGAAAAAGGCCAAACTGGTTTTATTGGAGCTTAAATTAAATTATATGGCAAATTTAAAGGCTGCCTTGGAACTCCAAAAACAAAACCAAATCTCCAAGGAAATTTAAAATTAAAATATCCATATCTGTTCTTCAAGCTAATGGACTCCAGGTTCCAAGAAAAATCCCTAACTGCAGGCACTTTGCACTTATGCATGAGTTTTATGCCGTTGAAACTCTAGTTTAGTTCAAATACTAAAATTAGTGATTTCCATTAAGAGTGATGAAAAGAGCATTAGATTGAAATCCCAGGGAAGTGATATTTCTTGAATGCATTAAGCAAGGTATTATAGTAGTACATATCTCTAACCCATCATGTAGTTCAGCCCACCATGGAAGAATTGATGCTAGTAATAAATAAGGTAGAATGTGAATAAATGTACTACTATTTTACACGGACACAATGAAAAACTCGGTAAGGCATCCTTAACAGTGTTGGGAAAGTGACTGACAGGTTTTTTTGCGTATTATTCACCTGGAACTGGAATTTTATTAGGGTTGGATATGTTTAACGACGAAGTTGAACAACAGTTGAATATCTCCTATACAGTCCAATGTTTGGAAGACTGTTTGTCAAGGTCGTTATTTATTAGCATAGACATCGAACGTAGAATGGTATATAGCCAATAGCCTCTAGCAAATATGATACAAAATAAATAATTGCACATTGCCTGAACTAAAGAATTATATTTTGCATGGGAAATCTCCTTTCCGAAATCAAATCTCACGTTTTTATAGTTCTGATGCGGCTGGGCTGTCTTCAGTTAAGTTCTTCTGCGGTTAACTACTCCTCTAGGAAATACGGACATTTTATACCTTATGATGCAGTGTTAGTGTATAGTGTAGCAGTTTGTTTCAAGTCAACCATTTCAATTAGTTAGAGACGGAGCATGCCATGAAGATCATTGTCATGCACTGTCCATTTTGTTCACCAGTTCGTAAACGACATTGAAATGGAATAAAATCATAGAAACCTCACTATTTGTAGAAAATTGTGATTTTTTTTGTCCAGATCAAAGAATAAAATCGTTTACAAGCAAATCCACTTTTTGTATTTGTGAAAAAGGATGTTCACGTTTTACAAATTGGGAAATTTGGCATATCTATTTATGGCAATTACTATTCTGCTATTGGTAAGATAATTTGTTTCTTAATTTTAGTAAATTATCTGTATTTCGAATATTATTATTAGAAGTAGAGTCCCTGATAATAATATTTCTATAAAAGTTAAAATAATTAAGTATTCCCCATGGCCAAATTTTACTTGACAAAATTAAAATATCGGTCAAAGCAAAATTTATTTTTCAAAGTTAAAATTGCAGTCCACATTTGACATTTTTCAAAGAACTTTGAGAGAACTGTATGATTCAATAATTTATTTTTCAAACTTAAATAAATGTATTTAAAATTCTTATTTAATCCTTACTTCATAATTACATATTTAAATTACATTTTATATACTATACATTACTGACATTTTTAAACCACATTTTCATTTTATAATAAAGCTCTTTTAAACTAAATTTTATAGATTGATTCCTTTTACGTTTTACATTTTAAACTATGTTTTATACATTAATATTACATTTTTACACGATTTTTAATGACTATGACACTTACTTATAATGTATTCAAACAAAACATGCATTCATAAAATACTTTTTAATTTGGCAGATCTTTTTGTTTGTTGCATTTGCAACGCTTTGCTGTCAACTGAAGAAGGAAAAGAAGCCACATAAATCAGAATTAGTAGTGGGAGACAAAGGAGGAGGAAACAAAGCATGCAGTGCCACAGTCTTTGCTAAAATTGATGTAGCGTAGCTCTAATAGCTTATTAAATAAATAAAGTGTATAAAATTCCAATCGATTACCATTGAGTATACAGCTCATCGGGTATTTATGTTAATTATTATATTTTGGAATGGCTTTCTATTGATCTTTTTCACATTAAAGCTGACCTCCAAGTTTTATTACAAATAATGAATTTCTCAAAAAGTGATACAAAATTAGTAATATTGAATTTTGCATTAAAATTAAAATGTTGAGCTTTGTTTTACGCCACATCTGCAAAGTACTGCTCACTGTAATCATTATAATAATTACATTTAAAGTACCTCTAAATACCGTTAGAATTCTTTAAAATTTTTACTGCACGTGCATTTCATAATCAGAAACTCAAATGATCGTTTTCATTTTTAAAGTCAGATTTTTACATGTAAAGAGTGGGGGATTTTGGAAATTATGTTTACTATCTCCTCCTATAGTTTTTCACATATCTTTATGAAACTTTTTGAAGAGCTGCTAGTGACCCAAACTTATTTCTAGTATTGAAATCAATATTTTTCGATTTCAAAAATATTTCATAAGTTTAAAGCACTTAAATTTAAGGTATAAAAGCTGTTTTATTTATGCACAAATTGAACGAGGCACAAACTGCAGTTTGGATGTAATAATCACCCACATGTCCTGTCCGATTATCTCCTCATTTCTTTGTTATCGAGTAAAATAAGAATAATATCGTTTCTGCGTTGCACTAGTTTACAAAATGTTTACACTATAAATACCAAATTTGTCGTACATAATAATACCACCTAAGTACAGCCTTGAATCGATTTCTATATAATAATTGTACTTAAAACAGATAAATGATTGTTATCATATTATAATGCTTATAATATATATCATTATAGTGTAATAATTATTGATATAAAACATAATAAATTATAACTAAGATGATAGAGCGTCATAGTTCAAACTTTTAGTGCGTACCTAATATATAAATAACTTTATTGAGCACGGAAAGCTCTATTAATGCTTTTATTATTATAGGACCCTGCATTTAAAATACAAAAGAATTTCTCAATAGGTTTGGGCAAAGTGCTTTATCCATTGACATTTACTACTATATAGATGTTATACATTACTACGAATATATTATGCATATTTGCCCTCATTCCGTTAGATAATTTTTTCAAGGGGAATTATACTTCAGTAATGTAAGAATCTACATCAAGGACATATTTTGTGCAGGATTTTTATAACGATTTGTAATAATAAATACGTAATTAGTTTATTGGAGTAGGTATTTAAAATAAGATACTTTTTAATTGCATCCTTTGAGATATAAAAGCCAAAGTCTACAGGTGATGGGTTTTAAGACAAGAAAAAATGACTGCCAGTTGCGTTGGATGCAGCCGCGTGTTTTATTTTATAATACTAATGATATTTCTAGTCGAAAGTGTTTGCTATGAAGAAATTTTACTAGATACTATTGACCATACCGATAATTCTGCAATAGAAGTCAGGTATAGTCATCCTCATAAGATTTTCAATTATTTATTGCTTATCTAAAAGATGTAAATTGTTCAAAATATGCATATTTTTAGCATTTTCAGAAATCATGGACCCAGAAAAACGTCAATTACTTATTTTTTTGGTAATGGCCATCATAGTATAGGTAATATAATAATTACAAAAGTGACTATTCCTATTCAATTACTCAAGGACTCAAGGGAAACTATTGTCAAATCTACATTCTATTACAGAAGACCACTGCATGGATTTAACTAATTTAATTATTTAAATTTTCCTATATAAGGTACACAAATAAACCTTCTTGATTGGGAGTTAGCAAACCTAATAGCAAACAATGTGTCCCATATAGTGGACATTTTGAAACAGAATTTTTTGCGTACAAATAATGAAGTGTGGATTAGCCTGAGGCCAAAAACCATTCCAGTGTTTTATACCATATTGGAGCATGTAAGTAATTTTTTAATGTTATTTTTTATATAACTAGAAGCCCGCACATAATGCAATTGCATTTTTACAGATTTATGACTCAAATAATATTCCAATATCATTAAATCAGTGTCTTCTTCACTGGCCGCTACCAATAAAAGATAAAATGGAAATTAAAAATTTGAAATTCAACTTCAGCTACTTTGCTCATAGAAATGTGTTTGTTATATTTAAACTTCTTTACCCGGAATTCAATCAATTGAAACCCATTAAAAACTTGGTGGTTGTAAGAATTTTCTTTTTCAGAGGGAAAGCTATCCTTGAAGAAGTGCAAGGGATAGAAGATTATAATTATCTTCGAAATGGGGGAAGAAAAGAAACATTTTTGGGAATCTCAATTTTTGCTGCTCTTGTTGTAAGTTGTAAGAAATTTCTAACGAAATTTATAAAACTAAATCATTGTTTTTAAATTTAAGCTTAAAGATGACATTCTTGATGTCGGAAATTTGAATTATATTCGCGATTCTTTGAACTGGAAGTAAGAAAAAAAATTCTTATACTTTAAATGGGCAATGTGAAAGAAAATTAAATGTCCTTCACTTAATTAGCATTATTGTACTTGACAATTCCACGTGGCAAACGTCATTGCCGAATGGGACTGATGTGGGAGGAATTATTGGCCAGGTTAATGATGGAGCTGCTGATGTGTCAATTTCTCCAGCTTTCTTTGATTTTAAATACTCCAAGGACTTTTACATCATCCAACCCACTTTCGAAGTCAAGTAACAACACACGAAAAAATCCTTTAATAACCATTTAGAAAGTATATTGTTAGACAAAGTTTGCAATTCAAGAATTCGTTTATGCTTTTTTAAAAGATCGTTTGCATATTTTCGACAACCCAAAGCAAACACAATCAGAAATATTTTTCTGGACACTTTTTCCACTTTAATTTGGTTAATTTTGGGAGCTCTATGGATATTGCTGATGGTAGCCGACTTCATAGTAGGAAAAGTAATTCTACGGTGGATTGATCCCAGTCAGGATTCAGAAAGAAATCCGATTTTCAATTCAATTTCCACAATTTGTCAACAAGGTTCATAAAATGATGTCATTAAACTAAGTTGAAATCATTAAAAATTTAATTTTTATACGTTTGTGGTTGTTTCTAGGCCTAGTTTGGGAACATGTAGTATTTTCGGCTAGATTTATGCAATTGCAAGTACTCTTTCTAAATTTAATTATGTTTTCCATTTATTGCTCTTATGTAATTGCAATTCTCTCTGTGGAATTTGTTCCTATTCAACAATTTTCTCAACTTTCCAAGTTCAACTTCAAAGTTTATGCTCAGTGGAATTTTTACCAGGTATTATTACCGAAGAACAACTAGAATTTGTTTCAGAGAGAGGAAATAAAATAAATGTATTTTGGTTTTAATCTAGGGATTTCCTTTTACTACTACCGTTTTAAATGGCCTATCTGCGATAGATAAACTAAAACAGCCAAACAGCGCTTTTCTAAACCCAGGAGACTGGTTTGAAAGAGATTGGATCGTCGGTGGAAACCAACAAGAATTTTACTGCAATTCCATTTCAAAAATTTCCTCTGAAACTCGTTCACAGCAATTGGGAATGTTTGTTAAAAAGTCGTCCATACTAAAAGAAGCCCTCACACTGTTGTAATGATTTTATTTCATTTAAAAAATAATAGTAAAATGTTATTAAGGTTGCTCATCACGCCTGCATAGCAACCGCATGGGCCTATCTAAATGCGTGTTAAAAAATGCTTTACATCAAGCTTTATTCCTCCCGAAGATTACGGCCGATTTTTATGGGACTTACATTTTTGGAATCCTGGACAATCGAGGAACACAGGAGGGCGGATGGACTTTTGATATTATTGCTTTAAATGCTTTAAAAAAATCGAATTCCAAAAAAAGTGAATCAGTTTTAGTTTTTATACAATGTTGATTTTTTTGCACCATTTAAAGCAATAATATCAAAAGTCCATCCGCCCTCCTGTGTTCCTCGATTGTCCAGGATTCCAAAAATGTAAGTCTCATAAAAATCGGCCGTAATCTTCGGGAGGAATAAAGCTTGATGTAAAGCATTTTTTAACACGCATTTAGATAGACCCATGCGGTTGCTATGCAGGCGTGATGAGCAACGTAAAGAGTTATTGTAAAAGAAGAAAAAAATTATATTACGTATTTTCGTTTTAATTGTAGAACAATGGAAATGAAAGAAAAGGGATTTAACAAGAGATTGCGGTCTCATCTCAAACTTACAGAAACAGTGATAACATGTCCTCTCAAAGTAATACGTGAATTTCATTCTCTTGATATGGAAGACTTGTTTACTCCATTTGTCCTTTTATTCTTTGGCATAATTTTGACCGGAATAATTTTGGCTGCCGAAAAGTTAATTAAATCTTCGGAGATCAGTAGAATAGAATCATGAGTAAGTATTTAAGAAAGTGATTAATATAGTTATCTACCTCATTACTGAAATTGTACCTTCGGAAAAATTGTTAATAGTGAGTTAAGTATCATAAAAATATTTAGTACTAAAACTAAACATGAAATAAACATTCAATTTTAAAATTTAAAAAATAGAATCTATTTTGTTTTGTATTGTTGTTGATTAAATAATTATATTATGTAAAGTATTAATGTTTGATTAGACTTTATTATGACAAGATTTCATGGGAAAGTGGGGTAAATATACATTTTATATTGAAATTATATACCGAAAGGTAAAAAAGCTTATTTAGCCTTCATAAATTGTGCTTAATGATCAATTTGAAATATACAGGGTGGAATATAGTATTATAAATTTGAAAACACAGTCTATATTCGTTGATTAGCGGCTGCAAATATAGTAATTGATGTTGACCTTTCCTTTTTGAACTAAATATTTAAATATTTTGGGAAGAGAAGCTAGCAGTCCGCAGTTATCGGTCATGAACTGAATTCATGGTGGTTCAGTGGTTGTGACTTGCCGTTTCGTGGAATACTAAGGTCTCCGCCTATAGCATGGGCAGGATTGAATGGTACAAAATCCTTAGATCCAGCAAGGAGTGAGCTATGGTAGCCGTAGACATACTCCTTTCCACTTTGGAATACGCCTGATTAAAAAAAATAAAAAAGGTTATCAGTAAAGTGTTAGAGAAGTTTACTTATACATGGGACAGGGCAGCGGAAGTAGCTCACGCGGCTGCCAAAAGGTTTTGGTGTATAGTCCACAAGTTCAATCAAAATTTCTATTTTTGGTGAGAAAGTGTATATGTTAAGTTATATTGAGTTACGTGAAGTTAGATTAGGTATAATTAGGTTAATATTTTCTCGTTTATTGACTTATTGATTTAATACTGACTATGCAAAAGTTAAATAGCAACTTGATATAAAAAACGTACCACAGATGGACATAACAGCAATTAGCGCCAATGCTATAGCAAAACGGGTACAACTGAGAGACATAATTCAAACAACTATGTATGTTCAGAATTTGAGAATTATCTTGTCGTTATAATTACTTCATTACTTCGTTAAATAAAAATAAGTGAAAGATAATATGAGACGAGACGTAATGTTAACTATCACTGATACGGAATATGAACAGCAGAACAGAACTTCTTATGCTTACACTTATATACACAGAAATTATACAAAACAATGCAATAAAAATAAACCATGTACAAATGGGCGTAAGAAAGTGGTGTGAAATCCCATAGAAAGTTTGAACTGATTATCTCAAACCGTTACATGACGTTTTTAATGATTTTTTCTAATGACCTTTTGACATTTTGACACTTGTGACTTGACATGACCTGACTAATAAGCTAACGAACAATTTTAATTTCATTCTATAATGTCAATAACTAAAGTTACACAAATTTTTATTTTTTTGGACCACGCCCAAAGGCAGGGGGGTGTCTCCGAGTTTGTTCATTTTCGAACTCACTTTTCATCATCACTAACAGAAAGTTTGAATTGGTTATCTCAAACCTGTTTTGAGTTATCGTGCTAACAGACGGACGGACAGACAGACCGATCAGGCATTCCTATAAAGCGGTGTTTCACACGTGGATGTATTGATTGTGGATAGGTATTATATTGTTTAGAATGCTTTAATTATTTGATGTAACCTCAAGTATAAGGAATATCTATAAAATGTTGAAATTGTAAATTATTTTATTTTGTTGATGCCACCAGCTAATTTTAAGTTTGACATTGACTGCATTGTTTAAAAGGATAGCTTGATGCAATAATAATAATTATTATATTATATGGTCGTATGTAAATTGGTCTTAGTGAACTGGTCTTTTGGGTATAAGTAAACTGGTCCTCCCGCAAAAGTAAACTGGTCCTCCCGCAAAAGTAAACTGGTCCTCCCGCAAAAATAAACTGGTCTTACTGTAAGCCATGACGTCTATAGATAGGATGTAATCTGATGTATAATGTATCTATGTTATATGGTGTGTACTGCCTCACCACATAGTGATAGTACTGGGCACAGGCCTCATTACGGGCCTATTGCCAACTCCCTTAACACTGGTATTGTTGTTAAGTAATGCCCGAAAAGCCTAAGGCTGTCATTTACGAGTCACTGTTGTGGGACTGTTATCGGAAGTCTACTAGCCCAACAAAGACAGGTTATCCAAGCTACTCTCGTAGTCGAGACGAGGTATCCATGTGATGGCCCTTGTAATTGCGGGTTCGTGCTTAACCTTTGTCTTAATTCCACATTAACAACTCAAATACTCGCCTTTAAACAGCCCTCGGCCGGTCACCCAGCCAATTCAGCCAAAGAATCGAACTGGCAGTGGAAGTACACATTGATTAGTCAGACGACTGAGTACCAAGCACGTATGCAGAACTGAGTTTCGGATGGGGCTAGATTTCCAATAGGCTTGGTTTGGCATTTTTTGAAAGAAATGAGTCAAAAATGGCCTAAAAATGGCAAAATTTTTTGCTATTTTGAGAAAAAAATTCCCTTTTTCTTGGATTTCTGGGGGGGGGGGCTTCAGCCCGTAAAGCCCATCCCTAAATACGTCCTTGCTGAGTACTCCACCAAACCAACGTGGCTGGGTTTTAGCATGTATAATATGTTATGTTAAATGATTATACATTACTAATTTATGCAAACATATTCTTATCTTATTATTTTTATTCGTACGGAATACGACATACAACTTTCGAGGGTTTTAGAAGGAATTCCTCACACTATTAACAGTGCATAGGGATATCGTTTCTCATTGAGTGTCAGATTTAGATTCACGCATCCAACTTTTAAAGGTTTTTTAAAAAAACTTGAAGAGGATAAATGGTATAAAGCAATGCCATTAATTTATACATTCAGATGGAAAGGAAGAAGGCTAGATATATTAATTTAGATGCTCAAATTAAAAGCACTCTTGGCACCTACAACACTATACCTATCAAACGCTATTGCTACGCATTGGCATTCTTGACTTTTCAAAAAAGAATAATGAGCCATAAGAAAAAAATCGTTGTTGAGTGATTGGCAATATTTTAAATCAGTGTTTTTGTATAATTCACTTACAAACTGTTAATTGCTATTTCGTTTTTGATGTATATAAAAGGACTAATAAAAATGTAACAGTTTATGTGACATGTGAATTATTTTGCATACAATCAGACTCATATGACCAGTTTACTTTTCCCGGAAGACCAGTTTACTTTTTCAGGAAGACCAGTTGGTTTTGCGGGAAGACCAATTTACTTTTACGGGAAGCCCAGTTGGGTTTTCGGTAAGACCAGTTTACTTATGCTCGAAGACCAGTTTACAAAGACCAGTTTACGTGGCACCAATCATATTAGTAGACATACTTTTAACCTACTGTAAATGAATTCATAAAATCGTCATAAATTTCTGAATTCTGAAGTATATGAAATGAACACTTAAATTAAATATGACAGTCAACATTCTTCAATAGATTGATTACCAAGCGTCATAGTGATAATTACTTTAAAGCGTTGTACTTGCAGTAAAGCAATATTTATTAAATAAGGAGGAAATATGATCGAAATCCATTGGCGTATTAAAAAATTCTTAGCCGGTAATCAGGCACGTATCTAGAAATTTGGCCAAGGAGGGGCGGAACCAAAAATAAGACATACTCGCGCGAAACGCGAAAAATTTTCGCAATTTTTGGAAAAAATCCTCTCTTTTTCTCAAATTTAGGGGGGCGCTGCTCCCCCCGCCCCCTACTGGATACGTGCTTGCCGGTAATATCACTTGCATCATTTCAAAACAGACATTATCACACCAACACTCTTTAATCCATAATGTATATGTACAACAAGGTCGTCACTATCACCATTTCCCGTTTTCCTAATTAAACATTCCAATATTCGTACAATATAGCAATACTGGTTCTACTATCCAATAACTATTTCTTATCACTATCACTTGTCATTATTCTAAATCTTTAAGAAAAATATTATTTTCGAAAGTAAGAGACAAGAGACTCATTTCTATTTCTAACTTATGTTCACAACTATTCATTTGGATACAAATAGTTCTCTCCTGATGCATATAAAATTTCACAACAATTTATGAAAATGGACGTCAATAATAGATCAACTACTTTCCTTCTTAGTAACCTATGTGAAGACCTATACTATTAATTACAGTCCTATGGAAACGAAATGCAGTGAAGAATGAAAAAAGTCAAGCGAAAATCATGACTTAAGTATAAAGGTAGTCTGGCGCACGCGTATTGAATAATGAATGTTTTTAATAATGTACCCCAAAGCAGTTTACCCGAAGCCCACTATTAGCAAAGCGTCTTTGTCGGGTAACTTCGGAAGGCACCCGACAATAGCATGTTGCGTGTGGTGGACGTCGGGTAAACTGCTTTGGGGCACATTATTAAATACCTTTGTATGTACGTATGTTTGTGTGTTTGTATGTGTGTGTGTACAAATGAGCAGAGCCCTCAGCCGTGATATTTAGTGGCGGCGGCGGTTGATTCCCCATTTTTCATCGGTTGAGCCACCTTAGCCGAGGTTTACCCGCGGCGGCTGATAAATATCATTTTTAAAGTATAAGCGCGAAGTGTGGACATGTGTAGTAAAATATTCCTTATGTTTTTAAGTATGTTGCATACCAATGTACCATAGATGTAAACATAACCATCCACCATCCCATTCGGATGTTTGGATGGGCTGGAAGGACAATTACTTTGATGTCGGTAATGGGCTGGATAGGATGGAGGCAATTTCTTAAATGTTGATGATGGGCTGGATGGGATGGGTACAGTAGCCTGGATGGTCATTCATTATAGGCTGGATGGAAAGGAGTTGGTTTGGTTGTCACATCCTTTGAAGTGAATCGAACAACTCGAATAGCAAACAATAGACCCCATACTATCTAAGAAGCTTATTTTTACGACTACAAGGTTTGAAATAGCCGACCGTAAGAAATGACATGTTATTTTTTTAATTCGCATTCAAACAAATACAAATAAATGTTCGAATTAAGCAATCTGTACGTAGATACTTTTTACGAAATATTCTTTAAGCTTCTAAGCTTTGATTATCGAGTTTGTTCGGTGTGCTGGATGAGAACCAATATCTTGCCATCCGGATGTCATGATGGGTTGGATTGGATGTTTATCAAAAGATATTCATCAATTACCTATCTATCTATATCATACCAATAGTATGAAGCTGAGGTGGAATAAAGGGATGCATGAACTTCGTGTTAGTACGCCGCGCAGGGAATTTATGAAAATTTCTGCGGTTGAAATCTTCGCCCTGTCATTGAATTTCGGGCCAATATGCAGTCGCGAGAATATTACATGTTTCAACATTTTTCTAGCACATCTTATGTGCTAGGTTTCACCTAGTATAATATAAATTTTTACGAAAAAGTTTTCCTCATGCTGTCATGCAAAGTCAATGGAATAATAGCTTCTCTATTTGTGAGACAATTAAAAGGATTACAATGCAATTACGAAATAACAAAACATAGTGTAATATACATTATTTGCAGTTTATTCCAATTAGATTTTTGTATACAATTTATAAATGTGGAACAATATACTATTTTCGGAAAACAATTAACTCATACATACACAGCATTATAACGTTAAAAATTTGTGATATAATATGAATGATAACTAAATAATGATTATGTGTTACTTAAGAAGGCACATTGTCATGCACATCTATATTAATCATAATATATAATAACTATCATCTAAGACTTTTACATTTTAATTTATGTTTATTTAGTTAAAGTCTGAACGAAGGCCAAAATTCTGCCTAATATTGAAAACTGTTTCAAAATAATCGCACTTATACACAAACGCTTAAAACCAACGACATCGGCATTATACATCTAAAAAGTGAGATAAAGTGGCATCTAAGTAAAGTGTACAATTACTTTTTTGACCTTCGTCCATCATCATACTTATTTTTATTGGTTAAGCACCAAATACTTGTAAATACTTCTTTTCAAACAATTAACTACTTATATATGTAGTAAAAAATCTTTAAATGTAAATAACAAAGCGGTTCATACGTAATTATAAGACATGTTAATAACTAGTTTGCCTTTTCCACACAAAGTGAAAACAATTCAACCAGGCAATTGGTGAAAGTTAATACACTATAGCATATAATACAGTAAGTGTACTTAATTTTCTTTATCTATAAGCATTAAGTTTTAAAAGCGTTTCCAGACTTACTCAATTGAATTCATTGCGTGCTACTATGTAACCTATGCACTTATTTCCTATATTTACTTAGATCTTTTGTAATTGGAATTGTTTTCACTTACAATAACAATATACACATTGTGAAAAGCGAGTTACGTTGAGACAACTATTTACTATGACTAGAAAAGCAAATGCAATATATTTTACACATTTACATTACAGATTGTGTTGAAACTCAATTGGCTTTAGAACACTCTGTTATACAATAAATTCATGACTCAATTTCAATACCAGATACACACTATTGACACTATATTAATTAATTATAGTAAGTAATATAATTATTATAGTAGGAGTAAGGAAGGAGTAGATACCTCTCTATGTCTATTACTACACTACCAAAATCTACTATTACTAACTATGTACATCCACAATAATACAATCTTAAACAGTGTTTTATTTTATCTGGCTTTTTTACATTTTAGCCAGCCAGTAGGCTATATATTTTATCCGGCTAAATTGGCTAGTGGCTAAAATGGCTATACCCTAATTTACATTGGTTTTAATTTTAGCCAGGATAAAACCATTTTAGCCACTAGCCGGTGGCTAGTCAGACACTGATCTTAAAGTCTAAATTTAATCTTACATTACACTAACGGATGCATATATTTATTCAATTGGAATAAGTATTATTATTAAACCACAATGGCTATATTATTAACAACGGACACCAAAAACAATAACCGTAATAAAAATTGTGGCTACGATTTTACATCGGAGAGATTTGGGTTGAAATTGTATCTGCACCCAAAATGCATGTAACCTAAATCCGTGACGACTATCCTAAAGAGCTTTGTAGAAAAAGCAAATCTATAGTGAACTAGTAAGGTGTTGAGGAAACATTTTGTTCTTCTTGCTTAAGAGATTCACATCTGATTTCTTCTGTCTTTTTCTTTCTTTTCCTTACTAAATCGGGATCTCTGCTGGATTTTTCTCATCTCATTTTGACACATTGCTCTTGTTTTCTTGCTAATTCTAGATTGCACTCGCCTTATGCGCCTTTTTGGTTTTGTGCCTTTCCAAAAATGTTTTATTAATAGAAACGTTGTTTTCTTATTGATCATATCGATCACTATTGTAAAAATGATGTTGTTGATTACCTCGATTGTTCTGCAAGGGTTTTGCTTCAGTGTATTGAGTTCTCTTGTTGTGCTTATTGTTGTGATCAGCCCGACGACCACAAATTGCACTTCGAATTTCAACAATATTTGGATTTTCCTTTGTTAATGTAAGGATATTGTTGGTGGAGTTAACAGCTGAGGGTTTATAAACATTCTGGGGTGGAATTTCATTTTTATCGGTATTTGTAGTTATGGGATTCTCATAACTTCTGTACTGGGGATACTCCCATTGTTCTTGACGTCTCTGGTTGGCATTTTTAATCGCACTTGATGAAGTAGGTGGTTGATTGTTATGAGAGCTTGATCCTTTCTGAATGTTACAAAGTGTGCCAGCTTGGTTGCTTTTATTGTTATTGACTTTGGTATTTGCAACTTTTTGTTTCTGCAATATTGCGCCATTAGTTGAGGTCATCCTGGACTCCGCGATATCGCTTTGGGAATTTTTAGGAACTTTTCTCCCTGAATCCCCAGAGACATTTCTTGATTTCGTGGAAATTCTGTTACTGTCACCTAGGATTTCAGCCGCTGCATTTTCTGATGATGACTTATGCTTCTTGGGGCTAACATTAGGGTGCTCGTCTTCAGCTGGCCTTTTACTGCTACGATTGATCTTAGTTGTTCCTTGGTCTTCGGATTTGCTTGACCTTTCGACATCTTTTTGACGGGAAGATGTTGCTGTGTGTTTAGAGGAACTGTTTTGTTCGCCTTTCCTATGTTTATCTTTGTCTCTTTGCTTTACACCTTCCTCCTTGCTTGATTTTGCCATCTTTGAATGACTCGGTTCACTCTTTCTTCGTTTTTCACTTCTGGCTTCTGGGGAACGAGATCTTTTGACACCTCTCTGATCTGAAGTCGGAATCTTTTCAGTTGAGCGACTAGGTGCATTTTTATCGCTTTTGCTAGAACTCTTTGCATCCTTTTCCTCTCTTGCTTTTTCTTTCAAATGGACTGAACCACTCTTTCCATTTTTTTCTTTTCTTTTCAGTTCTGTAGACTCGGAAGAGCTTTTTGAGATTTCATCCACTGTCTGTGTTGGAGACTTTTCTTTGATAGTCCCATTTGACACACCTTTTTGATGTTTATCTTCCTTGTCACAACTCTTTGCATCGTCTCTTTCCTTCGATTTTTTATTTGCCCTTTCCTCCCTCGACTTTATATTTTCTTTTCCCTCTTTCTGCCTTTTGTTTTCTTTATCCTCCCTGGACTTTCGATTTTCCTTCTTATCCCGGGACTTTCGACTTTCTTTCTCATCTCGGGACTTTCGACTTTCTTTCTCATCCCGGGACTTTCGGCTTTCCTTCTCATCCCGGGACTTTCGGCTTTCCTTCTCATCCCGGGACTTTCGGCTTTCCTTCTCATCCCGGGACTTTCGGCTTTCCTTCTCATCCCGGGACTTTCGGCTTTCCTTCTCATCCCGGGACTTTCGGCTTTCTTTCTCATCCCGGGGCTTTCGGCTCTCCTTCTCATCCCGTGACTTTCGCCTCTCTTTCTCATCCCGGGACTTTCGGCTTTCCTTCTCATCCCGGGACTTTCGGCTTCCTTTCTCATCCCGAGACTTTCGGCTTTCCTTCTCATGATCATCCCGGGACTTTCGGTTTTTCTTCTCCCTTGACTTTCGGTTGTCTTTTTCTGCTCTTAACTTTCGGTTGTCCTTTTCTTCCCTTGACGTTCGGTTATCCTTTTCCTCCCTTGATTGACTTTCACACCCTAATGTATTTATAGGCTGCTCCGTGGGAAGTTGAGGAAGTTGATTGGGAACGTCGGTAGTAAGGGGTATTATTAGAGCTATTGCAGGAGTAGGCAATTCAGCAGAATTGCGGCGGATATTAATTGAAATCATATTCGAAGAAGTTTTACTAGCGATATTTGAAATGCTTTCAGAAATATCCTCTTCGTTGATAATTATATTTTCATTGGTTTCAGAATTGTTTCCAAAAACATTCAGTGCTGAAATTTTCTCGGTATTAACTGGAGTACTGTCAGAGGCGGAATTATCTTGGATTGAAATCCTATTATTTGTAGTATTGTTATCAATTGCTGAAGATGTTTTAGCACTTTCTTCGGTCCAATTTGATAGTCCACAAGGTGTTGAACCGGTATTTTCTGGAAATAATACAAGAAATTATTGATGGCATTAGTATTTTTAACTAGTAACTTAATTGAAAAAAATAAAGAGACAAAAAATTTTTTCATATTGTCATCTAAAAAGTAAACTATTTTTTGACGATATTCCACTTCCTTCCCATTTTACAACTTTCCAAATCTGTGGGAGACTGTAAAATGGGAAGGGAATAAAAACCAAAAGCAAAACCATGCAATTACACAAAACAAGATTAAGATCTACTTAAAAAATATGCAACAAACCTTGTTGTGTGCAGTGATTACGTTGGTGTTGATCAGACGTTCCAGCAACTACTTTATCTGTCTTGGTAATGGTCAGCTTGTCCCCAACGAGTGTCTTGCTATATTCTGTAAAACAAAACGATAAATTAATCTTACCTACTGGCATAGATTTTTGTTTTTTGTTAACCCAATTACTATGACGGGTTTTAACTAAATGGAAGTAAAACTTGTTCAGAAGTATTTGTGCTTCATTACGTATTAAAATATATGTGTAATGTGTTTAAATACATTATGTCATGTTTATAATCCTTATAGCTTAAGTATTTAATTTGAATACATTTATCGGTACAAACGATTATAATGTATAATTTATACTGCAATTATCTATGTGTATTATTTATCAGTCGGGTATTTAATATTTTAGTATATCAATAGAAATGAAATGACCAATGGAGATATAAAAAAGTGTTATCCATTTTGTCACACTATCAATTATTTCAAACAGAAAGAAAATTTTTGCAAGAGGGGCAGGTAGAAAGGAAATTTTTGCTTTAAGACCCAAAAAATCGTTCTGCGCGAGAAACTATAATTTCACTTATAATTTGTCGGTCTCCTCCCGAATTTTTTTCGGGTGCGTTTTAAGTCGTATGGCACGCACCTTAATTCTGTATGGCGGAATTATGGACATTTAGTCTTACCTGGTATGGTGTTCAAAAGAGCTGAACGTTTGGATGTGTATGGAAGTATGTTTATGTATGGGAGACATACATAAATAATATGTAATAAGAATAAGACTCAAGTAGAAACTATAATAGCCAGGTGGAATGCATAGTTATGCAGAGAAGTGAAGTCATTGCTCTAGGTTCTAGGTATTTGTGTTTGTGTTTCATGTATTTCGTTACAAGTTGCCTTTCAGTGACCATGGCCGGGTCAAGTAAATTTGTTAGTTTGCAATACAAATTTATATAGAGACTGAAACATTATTATCCTGGAAGGTTAAGCAAACATATCCCTGCCACTGTGCACACGTCCCTATTTTCTAAAACACAACATTTGCAAACACGTCATTGGAATCGCAAAGACGCAAAGATACATGGGGATAAGGAGGTTATATCACAGGAAGCCAAGGCTATACCAATCGGACAGAAAATAAAACGGGGTCGGCCAAAAAAACTCAAGGGGCTCTAAAACGACAATAATACCGATTATAATACTCGCTTATTAATTACTCAATTTGATTACCATTACTCAATTATTCTAATTATATAATATAACTAATTAATATTGACATTTCGAATTAATAACATTTAACTGCATTGCAAACAACAAAAAACTATACCATGCCTATTCAGTTTTGCCATACTTATTCATAAATTCCATACAAAGTGTTCGTTGCTAAATGTCCTAGTAGCTATAGGCTACATAAAAATATTATGTTAGTAAAAAACAAAGTTGTTAGGTCATAGATTTTAGTTGTAACAAAATTCATTCTGGTCATGATCGGTCCATGAGTCACACGTCACATTCGTCCTCTCCAAAAATGTCCATGATTTGTCAGTGTTTTTAGAGTTAAATAAATTGTGTTCCATAAAAAAATACAGTCCTTTGTCTTTTGCATCAGCAGCCTACATTTTGGTCCTTCTCTGCGGATATTCTGGTACCAACCCTTTAGAAAAAACAGCAGTTTATCTCGGAACCATCTCTTGTGACAGCGAGTACAGCAGTAACTCCCTCAAAGATGGATGCCTTTATCAGGAAACGTGGAATACAAAAAGGAACTCTGACTAAAATTAAGACATATCTTGACAATTTGGATGAAAATCAGTATGAAGTTGAAGCAGCCGAAATAAAACTACAACAGTTGGAAAAGGCTTGGACATCATACGAAGACATTTATGTTGAAATTGTTCTACTATGCGCAAATGAAGGATCTAGCTCAACATGAGGCTGAAAATGATCATCTAGTGGAAAAATATGATGCCATGAAATTGAAATTGGTTCAGCTCATCAAGAAAAAGCAAGTCATTCAGCAGCCGCAGCAAGGCAGTAGCAGTTCATCGGGATCTCAGCCTGTCATTTTTCAGCAGGATTATTCATCAGAAGTCAAATTACCTAGGATTGATTTACCGTCGTTTTCTGGGGAATATTCAGATTGGACAGCTTTTTGGGATCAGTTTAATGCTTGTGTTCATAACAACCGAAAACTGTCAGGATCACAGAAATTGAATTATCTGAAATCCTCTCTGAAAGGTGATGCTAACAAATTGCTAAAATCCTTGACTATCACCGATGCTAACTATGCCTTAGCGACGAAGATCCTTCAGGAACGCTACGACAATAAAAGGAATATCGTATATTCACACTTACGACTATTATTTAATTTGTCTCCATGTACAAATGAATCAGCCATTTCATTAAGAAAGCTTTTAGATTCAACAGTAGAAAATGTCCGAGCTCTAAATGTTCTTGGCGAGCCTACGGATCGTTGGGATTCTGTACTGGTTTACCTGTTATCGTCAAAAATGGATGAGGAGACTCGTCGGCAGTGGGAACTTTCCTTTGAGTCAACGGACTTACCTACATTCGAGCAATGTATAAAATTCATGCAAAAACGATGCAATGCTCTAGAGGTGATAGGAAGTACCAGGCAGAAAGTTTCATCAAACAAGCAGAATGACAACAGTCATAAAGAAAAATCAAATGGATGCTGGCATGTTGCAGCCGGAGAAAAGCAATGTCCTCTTTGCAAGGAAAGTCATTTATTATTTGCCTGTCCTGATTTCTTAAAAATGTCAGTGAAAGAAAGGAGTCAAACCGCAAGACAAGTAAAAGCATGTATCATTTGTTTACGGACTGGTCATGGTTCTCAAGATTGTCCGTCAACGGGTTGCTGTAAAAAATGTAGCAAAGGAATCATAACACCCTATTGCATTTTGATCTACAAAAGAAAAATCTGTACACATTTTGGATAGTGAAAATAGCGAAGAAAACAGCCTGCAGTCGTCGGTGTCCTCAGTGATGCACACTAGTCAAATCAAGTCATCCCAGATTCAAGTACTATTGTCGACCGTCATGGTAAAGATAAAAGATAGCACAGGCAGATTTCAACAGTGTAGAGCTTTGTTAGATGATGGTTCTCAAGCAACGATCATCTCAGAAAATTGCATGCAGCGGCTCGGATTACAACGCAGAAAAGCTCATGTACCAATTAATGGAATCTCATCATCCAGTGCAGGATTTGTTCATGGAATTGTACATTTGGACTTACATTCCAACATTTCCAATTTCAAGATAACAGCAGATGCATACATATTACAGAAAATTACGAGAAGATTACCTAATTATCACATTGAGCATAAGGATTGGCCTCATGTAGGAATTTATCCTTGCAGATCCAAATTTCTTTCAGCCAAGCGATATAGATGTTCTAATTGGAAAGGATATCCACCCATTTGTCATGTTGGATGGAAAAATTAAAGGCGCACCAGGTACTCCAGTGGCCATGAACACGGAGTTTGGATGGACTCTTGGCGGACCAGTCAAAACGCCCATCACTCATCAAAAAGATATTTCGACAAATCACCTGTCTTTTGACTCAGATGAAATGTTACAGAGATTCTGGCAGATTGAGGAGGTTTTTTCGCAAGCTCCAGCATTTTCTCCGGAGGAGAAGGAGTGCGAAAAACATTTCAAGGAAACCCACAGGAGAGATGAAACTGGAAGATTTACGGTGCAACTTCCGTTCAAAAAAGATGATTTGGCGTTGGGGGAATCGAGGAGCAGTGCAGTAGTTCGACTAAAACAAATGGAACGTCGACTGGCTCAAAATACTCTCCGCCAACAACAATACTGTGACTTTATGAAGGAGTACGTGGAATTGGGTGACATGGAAGTGGTAAAATCAGATGAAATTATGAAACCTAATTCAGATACTTTTTATCTTCCTCATCATGCTGTTATCAACGATGCAAGTTCAACTACTAAGTTACGTGTTGTTTTTGATGCATCGAAAAAATCCTCGTCTTCTGTCTCACTCAACGACAAGCTTATGGTGGGACCAACTATACAACAAGATATTATTTCGATAATTCTTCGTTTTCGTACACACAAAGTGGCTTTCACGGCAGATATCGCAAAAAATGTATCGACAGATACGAATTGCATCGAACGATGCTGATTTCCAGAGGATAGTCTGGAGGGATTCACCAGAAAAGCCCATTCAAGACTACCGTCTACTGACAGTCACTTACGGTACAGCTTCAGCACCATTTCCAAGCAACAAGGTGTCTCAAGCAGCTAGCATGTGATGAAAAGGAAAATTTTCCACTAGCTTACAATACAACAATGTCGGATTTTTATATGGATGATGTTATGTCTGGATCTACAGATACAGAGACAGCGTTGCAGTTACAAGCACAACTCATCGCACTCATGAAAGCTGGAGGTTTTCAGCTCAGAAAATGGTCAAGTAATGACCCACGATTATTGGAATCACTACCAACAGACTACAGAGAAACGCAGATACCATTAGAAGTAACCAGTGATAAGACAGTCAAAGCTCTGGGATTGCAATGGAATCCTGCATCGGATCATTTTCTTTTTCGTGTGAAATTGACCGAGGATGCGAAGATTATGACAAAACGTAGTCTGTTGTCTGAAGTGGCCAAGATATTTGATCCACTGGGTTGGTTGGCACCAACAGTCATCACAGCAAAGCTACTTTTTCAGAAATTATGGTTATTAGGACTTGGATGGGATGACAAACTACCAGAAGATATTATAACTACATGGAATGAGTTTCGTAGTCAGTTAATTTGCATTGAAAACATCAGAATTCCTCGCTGGATTTCTTCACATGGAGACACGGGAAAATATCAGCTTATTGGCTTTTGTGATGCCTCCGAAAGTGCCTATGCTGCAGTTATCTATTTTCGGTCAATTAACGAAGATAAACAAGTAAACCTACATCTTATCTGTGCGAAAACAAAAGTAGCACCAATAAAGCAAATCTCTCTACCTCGGTTGGAACTGTGTGGTGCGTTACTATTGTCTCGCTTACTAAATAATGTAAAAAAGTCTTTGAATTTGGAAATTCACGAAGTTTGTGCATTCACGGACTCCACTATTGTGCTTTCTTGGCTTAAGGGACATCCAAATCGCTGGAAAACATTTGTGGCAAACCGTGTATCGGAAATACAAGATTTACTAGGTCCCCAGCATTGGAGCCACGTCATTTCGGAGGAAAATCCTGCGGACGTGGCATCTCGTGGTATCTTTCCTCAAGATCTTCAAGGACATCCTCTTTGGTGGCAAGGGCCACAATGGCTATATCAATTTGACTGGAAAATGCGGAAAGAGGAAATTCCAACTGATACTAATGCACTGAAGGAGGAAAAGAAAATTACAACTTTGCTGATTGAAAATCATATGGATTTGGATTTGCTGAATCGTTACTCATCATTCACCAAGTTGACACGTGTCACAGCATACTGTCTGAGATTCACAGATAAGCTCAGAAGAAAATCGTGTCTTCTGGACCTTTAACAACATTGGAATTGCAAAGAGCAAAATATGCATTGATTAAACAAGTACAGCAACTTTCATTCATCCAAGAAATCAAATGTTGCATTTCCGGAAGAGAATCTACACAAGAAAAGCCAACTAAAATCTCTAAATCCCTTTCTTGATGAAGTAGGAATTTTGAGGGTGGGCAGGCGCATCCGTCATTCATCCATTCCTTATGATCAGAAGCATCCTATTATCTTGCCAAGAAAAAACACACTGACATATCTGATTGTGAGAGAAGAGCATTTAAGAAATCTTCATGCAGGTCCTAAATTGCTATTAGCCTCTCTACAAAGAAAATATTGGATTCTTCATGTTGGAGATCTCATTCATCAACAAATTCGGAATTGTATGATTTGTTTTCGCCACAAATCAGCAACATCTCAACAATTCATGGGAGATTTACCAAAGCATCGTTTAGAGCCTTGTCGTCCTTTTCTGCGAAGTGGAGTGGATTATGCTGGACCAATAACATTGCGATTGGCCCACGGAAGAGGACAAAAGCAAATTAAGGGATATATAGCACTATTCATATGTTTTGTTACCAAAGCCATACACATTGAACTAGTCAGTGATCTTACAACGGAGTCTATGCTGGCGGCACTCAAACGCTTTGTATCTCGCCGTGGAAGATGCACTGATATATACAGTGATAATGGAACATGTTTTGTTGGAGCAGCAAATGAGTTAGAAGAATTGAGAGAATTAGCGATTTCATCGGCACATAATGAAGTAATTTCAAAGTACCTAGCCAGTCAAGGAACAAATTGGCACAAAATTCCTCCTTCCAATCCACACCAAGCTGGGCTATGGGAAGCTGGAATCAAATCATGCAAGCATCACTTACGGAGAATAATCGGAAATGTTTCATTGACATTTGAAGAGATGTCTACCGTCCTATGTCAAATCGAAGCTTGCCTAAATTCACGGCCTATCTGTCCGATGTCAAGAGATCCGGAAGATCTTACTGTGCTTACCCCTGGCCACTTTCTTATTGGGGATTCTCTAATGGCTATTCCAGAACCGGACTTAACTGAACTGAAACTGAATCATCTCTCTCGCTGGCAGTTAGTTCAACGTTTATCTCAGCAATTCTGGAAGAAATGGCAAGGAGAGTATCTGGCACGTTTACAGCAACGTCTAAGTGGATAAATAAAGAGCCTAATCTCCAGGTCGGTGATCTTGTTTTGGTAAAGGATGAACTCAGCCCTCCACAGAAGTGGAAGCTTGGAAGAATTACTGAGGTTCATCCAGGAAGTGACAAATTAGTTCGAGTAGTTAGTATTAAGTGTGAACATGGAATCATAAAACGGCCTATAGTTAAATTATGTAAATTACCGTTTGATTCGTAGAAAGTTTTGATCTTTCTAGGTGGCCGGCATGTTCGTTGCTAAATGTCCTAGTAGCTATAGGCTACATAAAAATATTATGTTAGTAAAAAACAAAGTTGTTAGGTCATAGATTTTAGTTGTAACAAAATTCATTCTGGTCATGATCGGTCCATGAGTCACACGTCACATTCGTCCTCTCCAAAAATGTCCATGATTTGTCAGTGTTTTTAGAGTTAAATAAATTGTGTTCCATAAAAAATACAGTCCTTTGTCTTTTGCATCAGCAGCCTACACAAAGTTAGACAAACTATTTTTCAAAATCTCATACAAAATTAAGGTGTGTGCCATACGAATTCCATTTTTCCCATTTTTTCTGCCTGCTGGCCTTATTTCAAAGTTGTAGGCAATAAAGCACATTGGATATTTTTTCTTACCCCATTTTTGGTCCTTCTTTGCCCAATCCGGCCATTTGCCACGTATAATATTCGCACGTGTGCTTGAAAACCATTTCTGTGAAAAGAATAAGAATTAAATGTAGAGATGGGTAATTACTTTACGCATTTCAAACTTGAAGAAAAACTAGCTATTAATTAATATATATTACCTCTATTTTTTTGATGTCACATTTAATTATCTTGTGGGCATCTCTAGCCATTGACTGCCATGGTTTGTTTGGTTGACGCAAAAAAAACATTTGCGACAAAATCTTTATTTTCCACGGATTGAAATGATGTTTAATCTGGCCAATTCCAGTGTCGCTTTCGTTGCATCCACATGGGTCATCTACACTTTCTGCTGTATTGGGAGAAGGCGACGATGGCGGTTTTGGAGGTGGCATGAACGGCGCATTTTGTTGCGGCTGAATTCGGTCTAGATTTCAAGCAAAAGTGAAAATGAGTTTTAACCCTAAAAATTTAAACAAAGCACTGCAGTAATATTTTAATAACAATATTTTACTTTTTAATATTTTATCTAAGAATATTAATGAGACTCATTCTCAATGATTCAACGGCATAAATGACTTTGAGTTTAAACAACAATGGACACATTTTCATTAATCGAAATAAATTACCTTTATGTTGACACGCCATTTGATTTTCATTTCCATCAACACTACCAGTTTTGCTAGAATGTTGTTGCAGATGGCTTTTTTCAATATGTTGCCACATATCTCTGTAGGCATACAGATGACCGCAATAAACACATTCCATTTGTTCCTGTTTAGTGAAGTCAGAGTGGTCAGTGACAAAATGACACCTGATGTGTTCAGCATATTCCCCATCCCGTAGGCTAACAGCCTTAAAGCATCCTGGGCATCTCATTTTGTTATGTACATTTTTTAGATGTTGGAAGGAGTCATTGATCGTTGGGAATTCCTTTCTTCCACATTTACTACAGCTTAAGCATTGGTAAGTCAATACGAATTCTGTAGGATATTGTTTCCCTTTGTACCGAAATATAATTTCGGACGCCTGTATGGATGAAGGTGGGGGTCGAAGTTGCATCGTCACATCTATAGGAGGAAGGATAGAATTTATTGGAGGGGGAGTGGGCAAAAATCTAATCTCTGTAGATTGTGTACCAGTATCCGAAATTGGCTGAGATGGAGTTGTAATATTCTCGTTTGGAGAACTGGACTTCTTAGATGATGAAAGATGTTCCAAAGGAGCTGAAGAGCGCCGATTCCCATTTCGAACAGACTGTGCACTGGTGTTCAGCATTGGTTCGGAAATCCTTACAATATTCTCATTTGGAGAAGTAGAAAAAGTTTCAGTTGATGAAGGCATTTTCTTAGGAGCGGATGAATGTCGAATACGTTCTGTGTTCTGTTCAGCCGGGATACGGATGGGCTTCTGTATTAGTGGGGATTCCGTTATATTATCCTCGCTTGGAGAAATGTGTCTCGCAGAAGACGAAGCTTCGGTAGAAGCCGAAGAACGTCGAACTCCACTCCGTGAAGATTCAGTACGGGTTATTCCCGCGGATCCCGTTATGATATTTTCTGGAAAAGTTCTTGCAGGAGACGACGAAGGAATTTGTTTTGGGGCTGAATGACGTCGATTTCCATTCCGTGAAGTTTCAGTTTGCATTGGAGGATATTCCGTTGTGATACCCTCGCTTGGCGAAGTCTGCATCCCAGAAGAACTTCGAATTCCATTCCGTGAAGATTCAGTACGAATTATTCCAGAGGATTTCGTTATGACATTCTCTGGAGAAGTTCGTGCGGGATACGACGAAAGAATTTGTTTTGGGGCAGAAGGACATCGATTTCCATTCCGTGAAGATTCAGTACGGCTTATTCCCGAGAAATCCTTTATGATACTCTCGCTTGGACAGGTTTGTGCGGGAGACGACCAAGAAATCCCGATTGGGACAGAAGGACGTCGAATTCCATTCCGTGAAGTTTCAGTTTGCATTGGAGGGGATTCCGTTATAATGCCCGCGCTTGGCGAAGTGTATTTCGCAGAAGACGAAGCTTCCGTAGGAGCAGATGAACGTCGATTTCCATTCCGGGAAGATTCAGTACGGATTCCGGAAGATATTCTGATATCCTCGCTTGGAGAAGTTCGTGCGGGAGACGAAGAAGGAATTTTCTTTGGGGCAGAATGACACCGAATTTCCTTCCGTGCAGTTTGAGAGCTTGTATTTTGAGTTGACGAGGTGGGTTTTCCTATCTGAGGAATCGAGGAGTTCCCAGCTGGATCCGGAAGGGGAAGAGACATATCACTCGAATCAGTGGCAACAATGACCACTTCGGAATCCGATTCATTTGAAAAATCTTTATCCTGAACAGGGTCTTCCGTATTTTGTTGTTCCTCTGAATATTCATCATTGGATTCCATGTAAGTGCCATTGCATTCATTGACGTGTCGGATTAAAGTATAAAGTTGGGAATCTTGGGAGTTGCTTTGGAATGAATTCCGCAGACATTTGCGACACATATTTTTATCTGCATCAAAGCACCCTTCCACGTTCCTATGGCATTCCCACTCTTTATCCGCCAAATGGACAAGTAGATCTGAAACAGAAAACGTTAATTTACAAAAGCCCAAACTCTCAGCTTGATCTTAAGACAAGGTAATTTTTTATTTGGCGAAGTACATAATACAAGACGAATTAAAATTAATTGCTTACAATTCGCGGATGTAAAGGTCTTCACGCAAATAGGACATTTTTCTTTTTCCATAACAGGAAGTTGTTGAACGGGAACAGAAATACTTGAAGTATTTCCAATTGAATTCCACCCTGAATTAGAGTCATCCTCTACAAAATAAAAAATTAACTTATAATTTTAAAAAATTGTTTAAACAGTAGTTTCCGTTCAGTGTGACTAACCACATCACACGAAAGTCGAAGAGTATTGATGTATCGTTTTAATGATTCGGTTTTTGGAGAGTCGCTGCTGACTTACGTGTCAGCAGCGATACATGATTCGGCCCAACAAGGGGAACTTGTAGAATTCATTGCATATTCATGTAGGCATGTAATTGAACATTTCACAATTGTATAACTGAAGAATTCACTGTAAACAAGGCAATTCCATTTAGACCATAAAAAGTAGCTCAAACTCTTACCAGAAAATAAAAACACGGTCTTTGGATAATTCAAAATATCTTTATTGGCGAAATGAAAAGTATAATGAATAATTATGCCTAGTTTATAGTTCGGGATTCATGACGTTATCATGGAAGGATAATGCCGATGAATTTATAATAAAAAAAGCGAGGAAGCAAACAAAGAAAAATGAAAATCATCACTCTCACTCTCTCTAAATATTTCAATAACTCGGAAAACTTCTTTTTAACGTCCAAATAACTTTGTTAAACCCAAACTATAAATTTTGAAAGTGAAAATTTTCACTATAACTTCACGATAACTTCGTGAAACCTGAACTATAAACTAGGTATAACTGAAGAAAATTATGATTTATTAGAATGTCTAATACAATCTTGAGTATTTACAAATGAATAAATTACAAGTATAATATTTTACTTGTATTTTTGTACATAAAAATTCTAGTGACTGCTGGTCTTATTCCATAATTTTATTTAACACAGGATAAAATCAAGAATACAAAAATGGATACCTTTTAATTAGTGCAATTGTAAGATGATGTAAAATTGTGTTTATAATAATTATTAATATTAATTTGAGTAAGTACCGTACCTGCATGTTCGGAACCAAAATTTGAATCAGTTTCACTGCCACTGTCATTTCCAGTTGTATTGTTCCTATGATAAATATGAATGGTGATATAATACACATAATTCAAACTGCAATAATGTTCTATTTAGAATATTAAATATCATTATTATACCTCCCTGCAGCGCTTATGACTTCAAGGACTTCAATATCGTCGTCCTCAGTAGTCAAATCGACTACTTCTACTACTATTTCGGAAGACTGGTGTTCATCTTCATCGTTGTCATTATTGAAATCTTCATCTTCTGATGAGACTTCCTCGAGATAGTCATGCAACAACGACTCGGAGTTTCTCCGTCTCCGAATTTGCCGTGGTGGTTGATTTCTCACCTCCATCAGCTCGATTCTTCAATACTGAAGACAAAAAGAACTTCAATTAAAATTTTTTATAAATTAAAATTATGATATCTTTGATCAATAATCCAGAAAGCTATAATAAATACTAATAATCTTATTTCGTTCTTAAAATTTCCACTTTTACATAAAACGAAGCACAACACAAGAGACTATAATATACATGCCTTGGATTAATAGTACTAAAAATATTTATTAGTCTTTTGCATGAATTTGAATTATTAATCTTACATAGTATTAAACCATTCGGTTTAAAAAAAATTATTAATGTTGTTTAATCACAACTTAATATGTACACACACTGGAGTACAAGAACGTGTACAGGAAGGTCTGATTTAGAAACTTAGTAGGAGTTTTCCCAATAAGATAGGTTTGTATTATGTATGCACATAAATCTCAAGTCTGCTTCTCGTATGCGTATGCACACAAATCTCAACTGTTTCTCGTGTTGGAATGTACAATGTAAGTAGCAATTTATAAGAGGTACTTAATATGTGAAGGACATCTACTCTGTCATTTGTTTTAATTTACAAATGACAAAACAAACAGCAAATGAAAATGAAATTGGGTGAGAGTGAGAGTCAATCACCTTCTGAAAACGAATCACTCTCGAGAAATCCTATTCTGTCCTAGTTAAGGCAGAAGAAGTAGGACAGACTCCCGAGTATGAACTATAATAATAATATGTACATAATACTGAGTACCATGTACAAAAGTATTCGTACCCAAAAAAAATCTCAAGGTTCTTCTGAGCTACAAAATAAATATTTGTGAGATGAGACAAAAGACAATTAATTTTGTCTTTGTTATAAAACTACTATAATACTATGAAGGAATGTGTGTGTGTGTTTCAACTAAGGCAAAACGTTTTGTTTCTGGAACGCCTTCTTATGTAACGTATGCAAAGGCAGTGCAGTAACCTTTTAATAGGTCGTATGCAACGTATACGAAGCCATGATCACGTAATATACACAAAAGTACACGACGAAAAACTTTTCTGTAGCCAGCAAGTTTCTCTGATCAAGGGCTAAAGAAGACTAAAGTGCAAGTTGTACTGCTTTGTACTTATATGTATAAATGCTTTGCACTGATGAACGTCTGCGAGTTTAAAGCACAGTCAGCAGCACAAAAGTACAGATAGGCAAATGAGAACAACTGCTGCTGTGTTGTGCAAGTGTGTGTTTGTAAGCAAAACGAGTAAAATTGGTTCACACAGCTCATGGGAACAGAAACTAGAGAATCGATGTGAACACACACGATTTAGAGGTTGGAACGATAAAATCCGACAAAATCCCCTGTGTGTTTCGAATAGAAATAGTATGTGCCTACATTACATATTCTAGAGCTTGAAAGACGAAAGTTATTCTTATGTATTTTTTAATCTATTTATATAACTTAGGACGAACGTTAAAGTGATGGAAAAATATATTTCGCTATATTTTATACATGCAAAACTCTCAAAAGTAAATAATTAATGAGTAATTTTATTAAGAATTGCCATCCTAATCTATTAATACAAGAGACAACTGGTAAAGAATTTTAGGGCAGAATTTCTAACAAGGATCAATAAAGATAGTATAAAGCAGGCATAGAAAATCTCTGGCAACCTTGCCAACTAGTCGCTGTGGAAATTGGCCTTCGCCACGCCCCCAAAGTAGGCGGAGATAATTCTCCGTCAATAAAATGCCACGCTCTCTTCGGGGTCCAGGCTTTTGGGCGGAACTAAAGTGTGGAAATTTAGAAGTAGTGGGGAGGGGCTGTTACACTGGAAACTCAAATTTTTTCCATGCCTGGTATAAAAATTTATGAATAACGCTAAAATATTGAATTCATTAAAACAAAAAAACTATCTGCTTGCGATCAAATATCAATTTAGTTAGAATTTGTTTTTCTCCTCCAAATTTCGATTTTGGAAAGAAAAGAATAAGTCTCACCTCTAACGCACTTTATTCTAGGCTTATACTATTGGTCAATTGCGACTTTTAAAGACGTGGTGGTGGCAAACATTTTGTACGAATACCAAAAAGTACAGAAGGTAAAATTTGCGAAGTACTTGTACAATCTATTATATTTATAATCATATGCAACTCTAATAGAATTGTGAATAGATATTATGTTAATAGGAAAGTAATAGGACTAAATAAACCAACTTTGTTTTTAGTATAAAAGCCTTCTGTCATTGCTTTAATACTTAACCACAGTTAAAACTGCATGGCTAATCAATATAAGTACCTACCATGATTTTTGGAAAAGGGGTTATTGTACTGATATACAATTGACACTGACTAGTCAACTAGCATAATAAATAGCTTATTAATTTGCTCCTGTAGCAAAGTTAATTCAAATGAAGTGAAAATGTAGGACAATATAGCCACAAGAAGTTTATATAGGACGACGTTTACATCGTTTGGACCGAAATGAGGAAAAGTTATTAGCTATCGATTACTTACTATTCGTGCCGATATCATTAGATTCCACTTTAAATGCAATTACCTACCTCCAGTTAAATATTTTGATATAAATTGACTGACAATTTCTAAATTCATATAGTAGATAATATAATATTGCCTGTTTGCAGTATTTTGGGCCTTTATGAGATACATGCACTAAGTCGATTACGTAATTGCAATTAAGTACATACTAACATTACCTGCAAATATTAAGTATGACCATAGGATACTTATATAGTACCGTAGGTGGCTAGGTGTCGAAGTCGAAATAGGTATAATATGTGCTAAACTTGGATAGAGAAGTAATTAGTGATTGTCATTTATGTTGCTAAATAGTATATTATAGTAGCTGTGCATGTATAAGTAGCAGCTATTATAATATACTGAAGGATTTATTGTTATACTATGTATATAAAATGAATATTTTACTATATAAAATGAATATTCTGATAATAAAATGAATATTAGTACCTATATTATTATCTATTTAAATGAGTCTATTAAGTTATTATTCTGTGTTCCTAAAATTTCAAATTTCAGTTCTGAAATATTTAATTCTCACAATTTCCGAATGTTAAATGAATATGTTCCTAAAAATTCGAATACTCTACTCCATCCTTACCTAAGCCAGTAAATCTGCTAAACTGCTAAGACCACAATATACCATTTTACAATCAGACATTATTACCATTTTACAATATGTTGAGACCTAGCAATTAGAGATTAAAATGATAGTTTTTATTCTACTATCCGTCACTTATCTTTAAAGAAGCAATTTGAAACTCCGTCGTTGTTAATTTTAAAGTAGTGCTTGAACATTTATAATCCATATCATTACAGTTCACGGTGACCTCATTTAAAAATAAATTATATTGCGCTGATTGAGTGTTTCAATTCAAAGTGATTAAAGAGAAAGGAGTCAAAGTTAAATATCACTAAAATAAGTTCACAAGTAAAGTCACTGAAAAAGTATCAAGGATTTGTTGCAAATCAACGAATCGCCGTAGTAGACAAATAAGAAAGAAGGTTGTGTAGGCATCACTAACAACTAACATCCCAATTTCAGTCTCCGTGCAAAAAATATAAAACGTATTCACACTCACACATACACGAATCCTCGCTCAGCAGAAAAATGTATCTTAATGCTATTACTAATATTATTTTTTGTTTTTTGAATGATACTAATAACTTATACGACTAATACACATGTACACACAAGAATGGAGAGCTCAAATGAAGTAGATTGAATGAAGTTCTTGCCTGGTTTATTCGCAGTGCGAATACAAGTGGAAGTTTTCTTCAAAATTGTGTCTGTATAGAACTTTCAGGTACATTTAGATTTGATTGTAGAAATGTGTAGCTAAAAGTTTAACTGGCACTTACTAACGATGTAATATTACACTATAACGCACTTTGTTGATCTTTGCCATTGGCGTTTACTTGCAAGACAATTCTACGCAAATGAAAATGAAATCGAATCTGTTTCTTTAACTGCACTAGGAGTCACTTTTTAAAAGTCTTATCTTGTGAAGAAAGATGAGTTAGATGTACTGCACATCCTTATACTAATACGTCTGTACGTAATGCATGCACGTATATATAGGTCTTAAAAGTATACGTACCCAACCAAACCTCAAGGCTCTTCCTCAGCTCAACTTCTGATAATATTATTATCGCCTAATCAGGCAAATGAGACAAATAAAACGTTTCTTTCTAGTATATCTTATAGATATAATCATATCATATTATGTATTAAAGTACGTTAAGCAAACTTAAAAGTATACGTACTATTTGTACACCAAAGTACATGAATAAGAGCAGTCAAGCTAGTAGCCAACAAGTTATCTCTATTCAAGGTCCAAAGAAAACAAATGTAAACGAGTTATGATTATGATGGTATTTAAATTTTAAACTGGTTTGTTGGTATGTTAATATGTGTGAGATATGTTGGGGGAGTTCGTAAGCAGCTTAAATTGCTGAGACAGCACAAAACCCATATAAATGAGACGTAGCACATTTAGAGGTTGGACCGATCCGTTCAAAATCTAGAAATCGAACAAAAATTATAAATCCTTGTATAATTTTCTACGGTTTAGTTATGCTTTCATATTATATAAATCTCTAATAATAGAATATTGTTATAAAATTTCGGAAAGTAACAATTTTACCTATGAACATTTATAGCTTAACATACTAGTCTACTAGGTTGCAGGTGGAAATCAGGGAACAAAAAATAACTTTTTTTACCTTTAACATTCTTTATTAAAAAGGTAGTAGTAAGATTTTTTTAAAACAGTCATTTTTTGCCTTTTTACCTTTTTTGATGTAGCAGAGTGCCCCATTTATTTCCACTTTATATGTAAATAAGGTAAAAGAGGTAAAAAGGACCGCATTTTTAAGAAAAAGTACTTATCTTTTTGTAAAAAAGGAGTACCTTTTTTGCTCCCTGGTGGAAATGCATGCACGCACAACTCAATAGACTGATAGCATAGATGTAAGCAAGCATCTAGGTTAAGACTTTCTGTATACCAACGTTTGTACCACTACGATTATAGTTAGACGAATGACTCATACTACATAATCTGCCTGTATCCATAATATTATTATCTATGTTAGTATATCTTATCGTACATGAATAACCGACTTGCAATCTATTTATTGGGAATGGTCAATGCCATATACCAGTACCTAAATATAAGTCTTCGTAGATACTATATACTGAGTAATCATTCCCTTTTTTCCTAAAATGATATTAGATTTATGTTTCGTAATAATTTTACTTGCATATAAAACATGTATCGCTTAGTTACAAGTATGTATCATTTCGATTTTCAAGCGGAAAAGTACAAGTTTGACCTCTACCACTTAGCTTTAACATAGGCCCATTCCAATTGGTCGCCAGTTGTGTTTAAAAGACGTGGTGGCAAACATTTAGTACGGATACTGGCAGGTTATATACAAAAAGCAGTAATCTAGTTGGGATCCCACCACCCGGGTGGGGTGCACCCAGGTACCCTCAAATCGAAAAGATGATGACATTAAATTCAACTTGTTGTGACTTTTCTTAACCTCTTCGTCTTTAATACAAAGGACTAAAAGTAAATAAAATCTCGTTATTTCAAAAAGGGGAAAAAACTTTTACGAAGGATTTTTACAAAATAATTACATTCATCATCCAAAGATACATTTATTACTAATCAAATAAAAGCATTTTCATAAGAAAGAATAAATAGGACAATTAAATATTTTTTCTTGCTGGGATGTAGTTCGGTACGCACATGAAGAGAACTTGCAAAAGAAAAATAGAAGTATAAACCCGAAGTTCTCTTACCTGATTAAACGAGTATAATAAACTCCTTAATCTTGAACTAAGTATGTATATGTAGAAATCAATCTGAGAAAAGTGAGTTGACTATTCAATAGAGATTGAAAGTGTTTTGTTTATAGCAAATATTACAGCTTTTATACCAATTTACATCGGATTTGTAACCTAAATAAAGCTTAAAACATAGAATATCTTAACCTAGATTATACTTGAGAATTAGGGCCAGTTACCTTCATAAATTGAATCAATGAGGACAACATATCCCGGATGTAACCAATACTTAAAAACAATAGATGAGGACAGTAAATAGGTATAGGATATATAGATGGGTAACCTATGAATAGTAAAAAATTAAACCATCGCGTACTAGAGTAATAGGTACATATTACATATACAATCTAGCTACAACATAGTGCAATGCAAACATAATTACAAAAAGCATGCCAAACTTTAAGCTTATGTATTTACATTTCCTTGATTTGCTATTGCTACCTACTAACGTATAAACCTATGTATTATCAGGGCCGCAGCCTGAAAAAAATTTCGGGAGGGGCAAATTGGCTAATTCTTTTTTTTGCGATTGTAGACAAAAATTTCTTTATTTTTCTCGATTTCGGGGGGGGGGGGCACGGGCCCCCCATGCTGCGGCCTTGTGTATTATGTATTATTGAGTAGCCGCCCATGAACCGCAATAAAAAACATTGAGTTTCTAGCCTGTTAGTTGAGAATTCAATGAAATTTTTTTATTGTTCAATGTCGATAAAGAACAACTTTTTGATGCAAGAATGAATCTGAACTGCAGAACGAACTTTTTCAGCTCCGCTTAAAAATAATAAAGTTGGTCAATAGGCGTTGTCCAAACTGAACTAAAGCTAGTTCCTGCCTCTGAATATATTTCAATATAATATAGTGTTAGGTTCTTATTCGATGGTTTGTATTTATGCAGTTTTCAGTGTACTCGCGAAAACAACCAAGTTGATTTAGTGCATATGACGTCTATAACAATAGGAACTGACTTTAACTAGCACATATACGCAATTAAAGGGCTCTATATCATAATAGGAGGTAAATAAACTGAAACTAACCATGCAGGGAATGTATGTCATCTTATCAGTGTTTCTGCTACGTAACTATATAGTGATGTTCGTTTAAGGCTCAAACAATCGGTTAGTTTTCCTGGACATTTACGTACTAAAATGGTATTAGTAATAGTTCTTAAATACGCAGAGATGAATCATATTGCGGTAGGCAGGCATTATTGATTATCAAATGTAAGTTTAATGTATATGTTACAGGAACTCTATATTCTCTGAATGTGGAAACAATAACAACCGTGCTATACTCAATTATTCGTTCGTTAACATTTCCAGTTCCTTTAGAAGAATAGATTACAAAATCTACCAATATAATATAGTCAGTACAATAATTTATATACCTATATATAAGGGAAGGGACTAACTAAAACTGTAATTTAAAAAATTGACAACTGAAAATCGATGTATCTTATAATGATATGGGTATAGTACAGGAATAGGCAAGGATAGGATGAGTGCAATACTCTATTAGCAGGCAGGTGGATATAGAATGGAAAAAGGACGGTGGCGTTACTTAGGTATGGATGGTGGTGTTACTTAGGTATGGTGGGGTTACCGGTGGGTTACCGATACATTCGGTGGCGTTATGCTAAGTCAAAGTGCTAACTGTCATGCAACGTATCAAAGATGGCAAGACAAGACTACACATACACAAGTAGGAATACAAGTAGTAGAATAGGTTTATTCTGGATTAAAAGAAGTTAGGACAGAAGGAATCTATTGCTTAACTTTACTACAAGACTAATTATTATTAACTAAATATTTAACTAACTTAAAAGCTAAAAGTGTGACTTACGACTGGCTGACTGAGTGCAACCTCAAGTAAGCGAAGAGAGATCTGGCTGGCAAGCAACCGAACAGGAGATATGGCAGAAGAGTACTGGAACAAGTCCGAGATCCACTCCAGCTGACAAAGCAAGTGGCGAAGACAAGAGTCCGGACGGACAGAGCTTGTGACAAGACAAGGAACAACTGATGAAGACTAAGGAATTGTGGATGGTATTTATACCCGAGAGATTCCTTTGTCTTTTGACAATTTTTAATCTTAGTTATCAGCTAATTAAATATTTAATTTTGAGCTAAGATAACAGAAAAAGCTTATACGTTGGTCTTACGAGAAAACTTACTGGTTCTAACTAGTTTTAAGTTTAAATACTTAGATAAATTTAGCATAAGAATTAATTAGCCATATTTCTATCAATTAGGTAAACTAGATTTAATGTATAGCAATAGAATCATATATATAGCATGTAATTCAAATGTAATTATAAATAGGGGACATAAGGATTAAGGACAAGGTTAGGGTAATAGAGCGGTGAGAAGACTAACTTTCACGGATTTGCTTATCCACAGCTTCCGTGATACTCAAAACGAGTAGTGTTCGGGCGGGTTTTCAGAGTTATATGGGAAAATGTTGATTTGTAATGTAGTTTTAAGTTGTGGATAGGAAAACCGCCATTCCTGTGTCTAAATGTTGTGTGTTGTATTCTTTTATATGTCAACTGACTAAATTTACTTGTAAACTGTGCTAATTTGGTTAGGTGACTAATATTAACATGTAAAGCAATTAATATATAAGGCGACTACTACGTAAGGCGACTATTATTAACATGTGAGGCGACAACACTATTTGATATCGTATGACTTATTCTATTATTTAACGTAATGTGTAAGCTTAACTAATGTGTGTTATTCTATGTTCAGACCGTATAATGTTTAATGTGAAATCTTGTATCATGTTATAAATGGGGAGACCATCTTATAAATGGGGAGACCATCTTATAAATGGGGAGACCATCTCGTACATAGAGTACGATACAATGAACTTTATCCATGTAATGTAATGTATTTTATGATGCGTTTCATATTCGTGTACTTTCGTGTCCAGACATTATGTTAATTAATGTAAGAAAATCATTATCTTAATCCCCAATGTCAGGATTTGTACACTTTTAATGTATGTATTTGACCTCTTTGTGTTATATGGACTTACTTGTATTAGTTAAGATGTTATATATTGACTCGTGTACACTAATCTCTTACCGAACTTTCTAGAACTTAATTTTGTATTCATAGCGTCCCTAATTACGCATTCATGTAACTTTCTGTTGTATCCTTCCAATGTGTTTCAATTGTCTATATATAGGACCCATGTCAATGTAATTAAATGCGATCTTTTCAGTCTTGTGTGAGCATTCGGTCAGACTAGTCAGGAACTCTTGTCGTCTTTTTACTTGAATTAAATTATCCTGACTAGAACTTTCTTGTTTCCGAATTGTTGATTATTTCATTTACTTGTCGTTTTTGATTCTCATTACTCGTATTACTAAGAGTCGATTGCATTCTATTTTGTAGTCAGTATTTGAGTTCATAACTTCATTTACCTCACTTAAGCTCATTTCGCCATAGTTTACAACTTCATTTATTCAACATTTTGAATCGCATCTAATCATTATTAGACCACTAATCCCTTTCTCCAATTCTTTGCTACAGCCCAAAACAAGTAGTAAAGTTTAACCTCACGGTTTCTCTTCTTCGGATCTTCATCTTCGGATCTATTTATCCTACAAAGACATACAGAATCTTGTTCGACAGCTGACATTGATTGATAATAACTAAAAATTGATGTGTCTTCGGTTCTATTTTTCCTACAACGTCGTGTAAAAGCTTGTTCGACAGCTGACACGTTTTGCCACACTAAAGAGGAATGAGGTTGCTATCATCCCTTGATAGGGAAATCGAAGTTTTGATTGTTTCATTATTGCACGACTTTGTGCCACGAATACAAGTAAAGTTATATCGATATTCAGTTATTTCAAGACCTAGAGAAAAAGTGCTTAAAAACTTTCTTCCGCTGGTTACACAAGACACATTATTTGACATTATGTTGATGCACGTTACTGCTGTGCAATTTTAATTGCTATTTAAATTTCAAAATAAATTTTGTAATTTAATTTATTGTAGTTTCATCAAATCTACTACTGAATATTTGCTTTTCATAATACTATAATTGCTCATTAAATATTGAATAGGCAAATAAACATGTGTATAAAAATATTAGTGTATTAAATATATGTTTATATTAAAATCAGTTTTTTTAAATAGTATCACGGCATGCAACATAGTTATACAGTGACTGCATTTACACATAGATGTATATTATTATAATAATAATACATATCTTCATCATTAAATAACCTAAACAGTAAACAATGACTACATTTAAGTACACTTTGGTTGTTAACACAGACTAGTCTACAACTTTCAAAAATTATTCATTATGGTCAAATAGGACATTTTCCTGACAGATTTGATAATGCTAAATCTTTAATATAATACATCATTGTAACATGTAGAAACATATAACATAAACATTCCATCAATCCTTTCCTTACATCACATTTTGTTATTAAAATCTGTCCATGCAGTACATTTATTACTTCCAATCATGTTTTTGGTCATTTGGTCAGGCCCGCCCCGAGCTCAATTGTCACCCTGGGCAAAATATAAATGCCGCCCCTCATGAACACTTTCACTATATAATTATACTCTCGCTCTACAAAACATAACTTACGCATTTAGGGCACCAATCCTCGAAATCTAAAAACTTCGCACCCCGCGTAATTATCGGTCATGTTTAGGACATTTTTGACTAATTTTCGTCAAAGAAAGCAGGTACCGCATTTAGAAGTCGATTACGGAGGGGGCAAGGATATGATATGACTGCGACTATATATACTGGGCATAATCGCGTTAAAATTTCTTATTTTGTTCTGTCTTATTTTGTCTAAAATGAGTCAAAAAAACCTAAAAGTCGCGCTCCACGAATTTCAGTTCTGTTTAAGTACTAATACAACCCACGAACTTCAAGAAAAACCCAAATTCCTTTTTTTAAATACCAAAAAAAAATTGCTTTCGTACGATTTTAAATCATTTTTAAGCAATTTTTGATTCATTTTGGACAAAATAAGCCAACTTTTTTCCGAATATTGTTAATAATTATCTGTCTTTATGACGTCATTGTCCCACTGTACCAAAATTGAGTTATAAATACGGTACTGCAATGATAATATATACAAATATACATATTAAGTGTAATTAGATTATTTTGACAAATGAGTCAAAATTGAGCTAAAATCGTATAACGTTTCTAGTATATGATTTTTATTCACTTCGATTTCAGAAATACGGCCCTAATCTGCATTGACTCAAATATGTTTTATAATAAGTATAATATATAGGTATGATGAGTGACCAGCGAATCATTTATTTTGAGAACTATTGTTTGCAATTGATATTTTTATTAATTTTTAAACGATTCTCCAAAATAAAAATTCAATTCGACAGAGAAAATTTTAACTGCTCTATTTGTGCTAAATTTCAAATTTGCCAAATTATATATGCTAATTTTGGTATTTTGCCGCCCCCTAAATTTTGCCGCCCTGGGCGGTTGCCCTGCTCGCCCATGCCTCCGGGCCAGAGTCCCCAGCCGTGATATTTAGTGGCGGCTGCGGCTGATCTCCCATTTTTCATCGGCGGCGGCGGCTTAGCCACCTCAGCCGAGGTTTGCCAGCGGCGGCTTATAAATATCATTTTTATAGTATAAACGCGAAGTTTGGGCATGCGTAGTGAAATATTCCGTATGTTTGCATACCAAACGCACAGATTCGTTTACTATGCCTCCCTTCAATACAGCTTTGCCGTAAAAAATTGACAGAGATCTCAATATTTTGCCTTCCTCTAACTGTGGTACGAGCTCCACAAACGTATGTTTAAAATTTTGAATTATCCAATCATGAGACGTATGATTTAAGCAGCAAATCACAGTTAGACCATAGATCAAGTTTTTCTACAAAAAGTAGCAGGGGATAACAAGAATACAGGAAAATATTTCTGTGTGGACTTGGCAAAAAGAGTGTTAATTGATGATTAATTCTAATTTTTTTTCATTGTTTTGTTGCGTAAAATATAAATCTGTGTCAATAATCTAGTTAAATCTACAGTTACAAATATTTAGTAATAAGTCATAATAATGATAAAAATTGTAAGAAAAAGTCTGATTACATGACTGCTAGACAATTATTACTTGGTAATATTTTTCTGAGAGCAATATTAAGGTGAAAAATCAATTTTTCTAATGGCGCGCCGTATTTATTACCGGCGGCGGCGGCTGGCGGCGCGCCGGGTTTTTCAGCCGGCGGCGGCGGCTGAAAAATTTGGGCCAAAAACGGCGGCGGCGGCGGCTGGCCGTTACGGCTGGGGGCTCTGCTCCGGGCGGCCCTGCATTTGGTGACAGTAAGAGAATGATTGAATATCGATTGAACACATTTGTATTTAAATTATAATATACCCAGACCTTTCTCGTGAGTAACTTACCAACTAATCGCGTCCTTCTCATTGGCTGATAAAACTTTATTTTCATTGGTTGTTAAAAAACTACAGGAGAGAAAGGAACACGACTTCCCTCACTGCTTCTAGAGTTGATAATGTGATTATCTGAATGTACAGCTCGGCTGAGTTTTGCATCATTGACCGTTTACTCTACTACACTACTATACAAATCTCTTTGTTCTACATTCTGTGCTGCTTTTGGGTAGAAAAGTTTATTGATTAGTATACCAACAATCTGTTTTGTTTCTATTAAAAGTCTTAAAAGTTTAATACTATGTAGTACTTTAAAATAGTTTTTACAATTGTTTCAATTACAATCAAAAAGTTGAAGTATTCTGCATTAAATCAAAAATAATATTCCGTAGTCCCCGACTTCAATCGTCGGGGGCCGGCGTCGGAGAAGGAGTTCTGTTCCGTTACTCACGACCCCACTCGCAGGGTATAAATACAAGCTCTCCTTTCCTCAATTCATTCATTCCGCTCTCCGAGGAACTGGTCTTTTAGTGTCGTTTGACTTTCCGTAAATTTAAATAAATCAGGATGTCTGGTCGTGGAAAGGGCGGTAAGGTGAAGGGGAAGGCAAAGTCGCGGTCGAGCCGGGCAGGACTCCAGTTCCCCGTCGGTCGTATCCATCGTCTTTTGAGGAAGGGGAATTATGCAGAGCGAGTTGGTGCTGGAGCTCCGGTGTACTTGGCGGCTGTGATGGAATATTTGGCAGCTGAAGTGTTGGAGTTGGCTGGAAACGCTGCCCGTGACAACAAGAAGACTCGTATCATTCCACGTCACTTGCAATTGGCCATCCGCAACGACGAAGAGTTGAACAAATTGTTGTCCGGAGTCACCATCGCCCAAGGAGGAGTTCTCCCCAACATCCAAGCTGTCCTCCTCCCCAAGAAAACCGAAAAGAAAGCTGCCTAAAAATTTATCATCTCATTTCAATGAATTTTAATCTTGTTTAATCAGCAATCAACCAACGGCCCTTTTAAGGGCCACCACATACTACAAAGAGCAATTACTAACTATTGAATGGTGATTGATTAAATTGTATTCAATTTGATGTTATTTCGTGCAAACAACGCCCAGAGTTTTATTAAATACTGAGGTTGTTTTTCCTTTTTATAGATGATATTGATTCTTAATTACGTACAGAAAGATTCAAAAAATTCAAATTCTTTAGGGTCAGGGATTTTCAAAATACGGGGGAAATTAATAAATAAAGGTCAAGTAAGGGTTACGAGGAATTTCAACTAGTAATTAGCAATTCGGGTTAACCTCCAGACATTGCATTTAAAATTTGTTATAACAATTTCACATCTGGCTCAATTTCTCCCGGAGGATCAGTCTGATTTGTATGGGACCTACATTTTTGGAATCATGGACTATCCAGGAAAAAAGGTGGTTGCTGGATTTTTTATATGGTTGCTTTAAATACGTTTTAAAAAATCAAATTCCCAAAAACTTTTTTTTATTATAAGTTTTAGTTTTTATAAAAAGTTGATGATTTTGCACCATTTAAAGCAACCATATCTAAAAATCCAACAACCACCTTTTTTCCTGGATAGTTCACGATTCCAAAAATGCAGGTCCCATAAAAATTGGACTGATCCTCCAGGAGAAATTGAAGCAGACGTAAAACATTTTTAACATGCATAAGATTCCCGGTTACCAAGTCACTTGAATGAACTTTGACTATATAATCTGCTGTTAATTTTTTTGGGAAAAAAGATTCGGCTATGTGAATACTGGACGTAAAATGACCAGATTGGTCTCTAAAAACGCAGAATTGGCTGTTTTACAGTAATTCCCAAAAACATTCTTGATTTTCATCTTTGCCTGTGCAATATAAGGTTTTTACATTCAAAATTATAATATGGAGTATAAAATTAAGAATTTTTTTGGGAATTAATGTGAAACAGTCAATTCTGCGTTTTTAGAGACCAATCTTGTCAATGTAGGACCAGTATTCACGGAGCCGAATCTTTTTTCCCAAAAAAGTTATATCATTTCATTTTTCTGGATTGCCATAGAGTAATTTTCAATGCCTTCGTGTATTTTTAAATCGTAGCCATAGATACATCCCCATCCCCTTATTTGACCTATATTTATTGCATTCCCCCAACAATTCCCCTTATTTTGAAAACTGAAAAGCCCTGAACCTTAATGTGGAAAAGCATCTGTCCGTCCACACTGCAGGAAAATATGTACCTGTAAAAATGATAATTATCTTTACTATGCAGTTACTTGTAATAAAACTAATCAGTTGGCTAGTAACTAGAACTGCTAGTACTATTATTATTACAAAATAAATTACAAAATACAAAGGTAAGTTTTTTGGTGGTGTGTGGCTGTATTAAATACAGCGTCTCTCTAGAACCGCGAAAGTGGCTCATTTAAAAAACTGATTGTAAGCGTCTTTGCCCTTTTGATATTATTATGATGTTGTACAGAAAGTGCACAGAGTAGGGTGGTGAAATTTATTTTTGCAGTGTCGGACTGGAAAGTTCAAAGTTCACTCGATTTTTTGTTTGCGACGAATTAATTTTTTTCAAACAGGGATTTTAGTTGGACCTCCTCAAGTTCTTCTTCCCCTGACTTTTCACTGAAGTTTTCGTCAGCTCTGAATCTGTCTTTATAGAATTAATACCATTACGGTAGAATTTTAGAGATATTTTTTCGAAATGTTAATTCAATCATTTCCTTATGATAAAGTCCATCAAAGGTTTACTTGAAAAAGTGTGAAGGTACTATTTTCAAACCTTTTTGTAATCGTTAAAAGCACAGAATCTCTGGAAAAGATATAACAAATTGAATTCCTATATTATTAGGTTCCTGCTTGGTATTTAATAAGTTCAGAAAACCAACTGTTGACTTACCTACAGTCTTTCGTCTTTACGGTTCTGGAGTTTGTCGGTGGACTTTCTAACAAACAAATATAAAACTTATAAGGTAACATTTTTTTATATATTTTAAATTGTGAGTGCAGTCAGCCTAAGATTTATCACATTGTATTGTCAATCGACATCAGATTTACAAGTGTTGTATTTTATTAGGTTTCTGGTTCGGAATAAATTCAGAATTATTCACATTCAATTTGTAAGCAGATTCTCTGTTCTGCCGATTATCGTACATAATGGAGAGAGAATTCATTACTCTTCACGCTGAAACTATCAAAACTGAAAGCGATGATGATGTTGATGAGGAGTTAGTCATGAAATCTTCAGAAGCAGCAATAAAGACTGAAAAGCTGTGGTGGGAAACCGAAGATGATAGTGAAAATGATCAATTTTCTGAATTTTTCTCGCGATATGGAAGTTTAAATAGGTGCAGACTGTGTCCGTTTATGGCTCCAGACAGAAGTATGTTCGGAAAGCATATAAAAGAAGATCACCCAGAATGTGAGCGTTTTCAATGCAAGTTTTGCGTCAAAGAGTTCTTTCACGTGTACAAGTGTATGGATCACATCGAAAACAATCACACAAAGGAATTAAATTCAGAAAAGGAAAGATGTGGATATGATAGAAGACGTGGATCTCCGACAGTATTTCCGTATAGAAACTGCTATACAGTTATTCCAAGTTGTGCGGATTTTAAGTACGTCAAGGCTAATATGCTTGTTCACCAAAATGATTTATCCGAGGATGAATCCAGTGAGGAAGAAGAAGAAGACAAAGTATTAACAATCACAGAATCGGGAAACAATGACCCAGAAGTGGAGATACTACCCCACGAAAAGGTTGAGCCCATAACTGTGGATCTAACTTTGGATGGGAGCGACTTACACGAACCCGAAGAACCAGATCAATTACATAACGAAAGTACAATTCACGGAAGTTACGAATTAGTTGATGAAGACGGGAACTTGTTCGTATTAAATCCCGAGGAAGACTCTGAGCAGTCTGGTTTGGACGGACAAGATATTTTTGGAATCCCACCGCCGCCCGTTTACGATATTGATGATGATGATGAATTGTCGAATTTGGGTGCACCGTTAAATGTATCTCCCGGCTCTAGCTCCAACTCTTTTCTCCAGTTCCATTTCCAGTCGGATGAAACCCCTATAACTCCTATAAAACTGCCACCAAAGAAGCCCGTACTAAAAATGCCACGCAAAAGAAGTATCCCTGACCCCAGCACTGTCGATAGAAATGGATTTATGAAACCAATGTTTTCATATTCTCAACTGATTTACCTGGCGTTCAAAAATAGTGTAGATGGGCAGTTATTTGTCAGTCAAGTGTATTTATTCATAATGGATCACTTTCCCTACTACAAAACCGCTCCGAACTCATGGAAGAACTCGATTCGTCACACTCTCTGTGGAAGCAAATGCTTTCTAAAAGGGCCAAGCACTGCTCCGGTACCAGGAGACACGTCTCTACGTAAAAATATGTACTGGACTCTCTCCCCTGATCAAGGCGCTATTACCAAAATGGAAACTGACATTGACAAAATCATTTCTCGTAATTTCCCTACTTTGTCATTAGCAATGCCCAATCCGGAAAATCTAGTCTTGCTTCAACACGGTCAACTGAAAAAGCAATACAGTCGTTTTGGAGCATCTAATATGGACAACTCGGATGCTGAGATTGAAGATACCAGCCGTTCAGGTGTACCTCAATCAAACTATGAGGCTACAGAGGGGGGATCGGTTCAAGTACAAATGCTAGAGGCATCTGACGTGGTTGCTAGCACGTCGTACGCAACAACGAGCGGTTTACAAGGTCTCTCAGGGGATTCTATTGGGGGTGACTCTCGAAGATCATCTCATTTCAGATTAGTGGATAATGGAGTAGGATTGGAACTCCAACCTATGGACGTTGACGATACGTGCATGTTTTATGTATATGAATGATTATTTTAACTGCATTAGCTTGTAAATGAGATTTTCCCATTTGACGCTTAGAATCCCTTTGACATTTACTCAGGGTTTTTTACTTCACAATTCTTGTCAACCCACTTTTCGTTTTTCTGATTGTCTATGGCTAGTATTTCTTCAAAGACCTGAAGAACAAATTAACAATAATCTTTATTTTACAGCCAATATGTCTTGTTTCAATTTCTTTCTCCGTTAAATTATCTGTGGATAAGAGTGTGTGGTGTGATTGAAATAATTAACGATTCGCTATTTTAATTGTTGAATAGTTTAGACTGTGTCTCACACCGCGTCATTGAAAGAAATTGAGTTGAAAGGGGCCAAGGGTTGTCCATTTTGCAGTAGCGTATCATCTGGGAGGTACTGTGAAATTGACATTCACTCATTCAGTTGGACGAATTTTGCAGTGTACAAAATTTACCACTTTTTGGCTTTTTTACCATCACAGTGGTAAGAATGCACTTAATGGTAAAAATGCATTTAATAGTAAAAATGGTAAATTTTAGCGATTTATTAGGAAGCTTAGTACAGAAACACTAGACTTCCTAAAATATAGGTTTTAAAACTTTATTTTCTATGCAATATTTCCAATTAGCCCCTTAGTTAATTACATTAATCCAATTGATTTGATTGTTCAGTTCACCGAAAGTTATTTATAAACAATGCTACTAAAACCAAGACTAATGCATTTAGCATCGCCAATTTAAAATTGATATGAATGTGCCACTTTAATTGCAATTAATTTCTCAATTGACAAATAAGGGATACTAATCAATTTGTGACAAAAATCATCAGCTGCTAAGCTATTTCATACTTTGGCACCGAATTTTATCCAAAATTTAAACACAAAATTTAAATGAAACTATTTTTTACCATTTATACCACTTACCACTACTTTGTAGGTAGTGGTATTTAACATTAAATACCATTAAAAACCACTTACCACTGGTAAGTGGTAAATGGTATTTTGTACACTGGAACTTTGTTGTCTATTTATCCAATGTGCCCAGCATTCACAGCTTGCAAAATTATGTCACTTTACAATACAACTTGCGGTGAAACAGATATATATAGCATTGATGCAACACAATGAGGGTTATTGTTATTTGTTCATTTACTGTCAAAATTCTACCCTGAAAATTTTTGATTCTAGGCTTCAAAAAAAATCTTACTGCATCTAAAGCTCTATGAGTGTCTGTTATTATGCTCCCCACATAACTATTCTTGAACCTTTTTTCTCCCTATCAGCTGTTGTATTGTTCGCTCTCCCACTCCACTGCAACTCGATTCAGAACCAGTGAAGCATGAGGAACGAACAATAAAACAGCTGATAGGGGGGAAGGTTCAAGAATAGCTATGTGGGAATTGTTACTATCGATCTCCGTAATATTATGCCATGATGTAAAATAAAAGATCCTTTGTGAAACCGTGAAGATTTGCGTTATTTTAATCCAGCACCCAACGGAGATAAAAACGGTACTGAAAGTTAGAGATTCCTGTTAGGAAATGCCACTGAAAAGAGAAATGAGAAAAGACAAAGAAGAATATTGCTCAAAAAGCATAGAGTAGATCATTTTAGTAATTATTACTTACTTAAAATCGAGTTTTGTCACATCTGCACACGGTACGAAACTTTTATTCTTATGGCATTGCACACGGCACTACCCTGTGCATTATGAAGGAATGTACACAAACAATACATCATCATACCCATAAGATAATCGCAAAGTTGCTACTCCACACTTACTCCATATGCTACTCCACACTTACTCCATATGCTACTTCACACTTACTCCATATACTACTCCACACTTACTCCATATACTACTCCACACTTACTCCATATACTATTACACTCCATTACATTACACATCATTCCACATTGATCAGCATAACTTTTACAAATTTTACACTTGAAAATTTAGAAATTTTTTAAGGAATGAAACCGTTATGTTACTACCCCGTCCGTAGGACGGGTAACTTTACTAGTCTATAATAATATCTAATTTATGATTTTTACCATTATTGGGTAGACTTTTTCGTTTAAGCCATGTTCAAAATGTTCATGATAGTTACTTATTATTTTATTATTATCCACCATGCATTACATTGCTATTTAGTAGAGTAAATTGCCATTTTGAGTATCTAAGGTTCCCTTACAGTTGACAGTGCTGGTCAGGTCAGGATTATAATATAGAAAATGAGGTAGATAAATAATTCATGTTTAAGTTTAAAAAATGTATGTCACCCAACCCCGCGGCAGAAATATCATATTATTATGTTAATTTTGTTAAAATAACGCAGCTATATTATATGCTCTAAAAATTTCCAATTAATTAGGTCTAAAGACCTCAAAAAGCCACACTGAAAGTTTGAACAGTAGTCAAGCTGTAAGCTGAATTAGCTGAAACCATTCGAAAGTTATGGTATATATAATATTATAATACACAGGGATTTCCGTACGATAAACAAAAAGAGAAAAGGCACACGAAGCGGCCAGCTGTTGGCGGTAGTTATATAGGGGAGAAAGCACAGGCACAGGCACTTATGATACAGATTTTTCACGGGCAGCCCCGAGTAAATTGGGATGCTCGTAAATATATATAGTAGAAAAGCCAGACATTTTGGTGTACGGGCGGGCATGGGCTCATACTACAAATTTCTCACGGGTACGGGCGGGCACGGGCAGGCAAAGACAAATCCGAAAATATTCATGGGCTCATTTTCTACGTGCACGGGCACCAAATTGCCTACCCGTGCAACTCTTTATTCATTAATAGGGAACACACCAACCGATATAAACTGCTTAGAATAGGGTTAAAGGTAACAATAGCGCAGTAGATGAAAAAAATTTACGGTAAATTGTAAAAACAAGTAATTCATTTATGATGATTACTTATTCATACAGTTGACAATAGAACTTGATTTTAATTTTGCTCTTAGGAAGAAGTGGTAGCCCTTAAAAGGGCCGTTTGTTGAAGTTAGGCTGACGGGGGGTTGATTAATTTAGGCACGTTCTCCTCGGATTCGTCTTGCGAGTTGGATGTCCTTGGGCATGATGGTGACTCGTTTGGCGTGGATGGCGCACAAGTTGGTGTCTTCGAAGAGTCCGACCAAATAGGCCTCTGAGGCTTCTTGAAGGGCCATGACAGCTGAGCTCTGGAATCGCAAGTCGGTCTTGAAGTCCTGAGCGATTTCTCGGACGAGACGTTGGAAGGGCAATTTGCGGATGAGGAGCTCAGTGCTCTTCTGGTAACGACGGATTTCTCGGAGGGCCACAGTTCCAGGCCTGTAACGATGAGGCTTCTTCACTCCTCCCGTCGCGGGCGCACTCTTACGCGCCGCCTTCGTCGCCAACTGCTTACGAGGAGCCTTCCCTCCCGTCGATTTACGCGCTGTCTGCTTTGTACGAGCCATATTTACTTTCAGCTGAGCAGATTAGAACAATATTATGTTTACAGCAATGAAGGTAGAATTCGACTGATGAACTCTGCAATCAACTCACTCGTATTTATATACCCAAAGTCTGAATTCTCGTGAGTTACTCACCAACCAAACGCAACCTTCTCATTGGCTGAAATAAAATTTTCCACCGTTGGCTTCTAAACGAGGGAAGGGTACAATTCCCTCGCTGATTCCATTGTCCAATTGTTTTTCTTTTTCGCCCTATATCACACATATTTCTGAAATAAATATTATAATATTATAGCCCCCTTTTTAGTTATATTATAGCATTGGCTGAATTTAGGCAGCGGTACTTTGTTGCCACTGTCCCCGCTGTCGCCGCTGTTGCCGCTGGGAGGTTTGGGGGGTTAGCGGCGACAACATAATAGCGGAGACAGTGGCAACAGCGGCAACAGTGGCGACACAAAAAAACCACAGGTGGCAACAGCGGCGACACGCAAAATCCACTAGCGGCAACAGCGGCGACACAGCTAAATCCACTAGCGGTAACACTGACCAGCGGCAACAGAGACACATTGGCTGAATTTAGGCAGCGGGATCTCGTTACTTCAATTGCCCCCGTTGCCTCAAGTTAAGCCAGTTAACCTATCGTATTTTCCATTTGCCTCCCGTCACTATTTTTGCCTCTTTTTTGACCTAACCTAATTAAAAATAAACATGCTACATTTTTGTTATGCATTAACAATAAAACAGTTTATTTTTTATTAGGTTAGGTCAAAAAAGAGGCAAAAATAGTGACGCGAGGCAGCATATTAATGTAATAAGTAAAGTGGCTAAGCATGGGGCAACGGGGGCAATTAAGACAACGAGATCCCCGTGCCTAAATTCAGCCGACACATTAATCTGATATCCTCTGTTGCCGCTGTTGAGCATTGAGCTCAGTGCAGCAGTGCACTGGCTTATATTAGGTTTAGCGGCAACAGAGGAAATCAGATTAATGTGTCTCCGTTGCCGCTAGTGGTTTTAGCTGTGTCGCCGCTAGTGGATTTTGCGTGTCGCCGCTGTTGCCACCTGTGGTTTTTTTTGTCGCCACTGTTGCCGCTGTTTCCGCTTTTGTGCTGTTGCCGCTGACCCCCTTTACCCCCTAGTGGCAACAGTGGCGACAGCGGGGACAGTGGCAACTAAGTACCGCTGCCTAAATTCAGCCATAGCATTTAATTAACTTCTAAATGCCTTCTAAAATCTAAAGTAATTATATTATATCAGCCTTTAATAGGAAAATATTATGGAAGTCTTTTTATTAACTTTTCTAGCTTTCGGCAGCCACTTGCCAAATATTAGTTGATCTGATATCCTCTTTGATTTTTGAATTTAATTTTTGGTTCTTTTATGCATATCTATATTTATTGTTTTAATGTTTATGGGTAGAAGCTATAATGTTTTTACATATAAAGTTGGTGTATTAAAATATATCTAATGTACATATATACGAAAAGTAAGTAATAATTAATAATTGCTTAACTATTACGGACCTATAACGGCTTAACCTACCTGCTGAAGAATTCTGATTTAAAATACTCGTTTGATTTTTATTAAATTTTTGGACACCCAACCCCAGGTTTTCGTCCTGATCATTGTTTAGTGGTAACTATAGATTTCTTCCACAGTGTTGGCCTAGTGTTTGCGATTTTTAATGTCAGTTTACAAATGTCCTCTATTTCGTCTGGATGATTAATGATTCCGGACATCATTTATTTATTATTTTCTTAATTTATTGTATTCACATCTCATATTAATTATTGATTATCAGTTTTATGTCATACTAGTGAACCCAGCTAAGGGACAAATCTAGCACTCAAGAGAAATTCAGCAGGCCACCCACCACAGTAATAAAAACAATTTCGAAAACATCCCATTATGTTAGATTGTTATGTTAACTTTGTAAATACAAAGTACATTTAAATTAATACACTTTTATTTTCTACAGTGGTTGGAAAAATTAGCTGCAGCCCCAACTTCCTGATAAAAAGGAATTTCCTACACCAAAATAATAACCGCAGATCGTAGCATCCATTACAGGGAACAATGAAAGACTATTTTCGAAAAAATTCCCACAAAGTTACCAAAAAGTTCCTTTTTAAATTTGAAAAAATAAGATTCCCTCTAGGATTTTGGATAAACGTACAAATCCCATGAGTACAACTTACAATAAATATTTTTTAAGAATAAATTAGTGGCTCCCAGTACTGTTATTTAATTATTTAATTCTACAAAAAGATATCCCAAATGACACAAAAGAATTAAGAGGGTAGTAAAAAGTAAACCCAGCTCTATTAAAAAATGTTGAATAAGTTTTTCGATATTATAGCAGAACCAATTTGGGTTAGAAGTTTTGAAATGCTATTTAATACGCACATTACGATCATTACGAAATGTTCCCTTTCGCTAATCATTTCCATTCGATCCCCAGTCACCATCCAACCTTCTTATGTAAATTTCTATTATTATTTAGATGTTATAATTATAATATGAAACGACTCATTTCGGTGGTTTAAAGGAATTGGGCTTGCGTATTTTGCTTTTAAGGAGCATGTACATATATATTACGTGTACTGTTGATGGGAGGAGATGTCCAAAAGTGTTGCAGTCAGCACTTGCGTTACGTACATGTGAGAGGGGGTTTTGCTTTACGTAATATAAGCAGGTTCCCTAGGTTCTCCCTACCACATACACCTACATATATATATAAATATATATAGACAGGTAAATTTATCAAGTCTACGATTATATATAGAGATTTCACAAAGTCAACTCGATTATAGTCTGGAAAATACTGTCAACTGTATTTTTAATTAACCACCGTACCGTATTCAAAGAATTGCCTGCAGCATAACAATGATCTTCGTATTATTTCAGATGCTGAAGTTAAACACTCTTCCAAGAAAATTGATTTTGTGTTTTGGATTGAAGTGAATTTGAATTTAGTTGTGCCTAAAAATTATGAGAATTAAACAAAAAATGTTTCAATGAAGTGTAGGTGTAGAAACAGAGTTAGCTATTTTGCGGAGGTAAAAGGTTAAAATTGCTCTTAGGAAGATGTAGTGGCCCTTAAAAGGGCCGTTGGTTACAAAGTCGGTGGTAGATGAATTTATTTGGAGGAAGTGTATTTGGTGACAGCTTTGGTTCCTTCGGAGACAGCGTGTTTGGCCAATTCTCCGGGAAGGAGGAGACGGACGGCGGTTTGAATCTCGCGAGAGGTGATGGTGGTTCTCTTGTTGTAGTGGGCGAGTCGGGATGACTCGGCGGCGATTCTCTCGAAGATGTCGTTGACAAAGGAGTTCATGATGGACATGGCCTTGGAGGAGACTCCGGTGTCCGGGTGAACTTGTTTCAACACTTTGTAGATGTAGATTGCGTACGACTCCTTCCTCTTACGCTTCTTCTTCTTGTCACCCTTCGAAATATTCTTCTGCGCTTTACCCGCCTTCTTGGCTGCCTTCCCGCTAGTCTTTGGTGGCATTTTCAGATACAACTCCACTCAACTTCTACGACAATAAAACAGAGTCCAAAACAGCAAATGATGCAGGGGCCGTAGAGCTGACTCGTATTTATATCAATCCCGTGAGTAATGAACCAAAACTCAGTTGAGTAGGGGGAGGCAAAAGTTGGTCGGGTGGCCAATGTTTGTTGTGTACCAAAATACACAGTAGGGGGTCGGCCGTACTCACGCTCTCCCCTTGTGTAGCTCGGCTGGGTTTTGCATCGTTGCCCGTTTGCTCTACTACACTACTATGCAAATCTCTTTGTTCTACAATCTGTTCTGTGCTGCTTTTGGATAGAAAAGTTTATTGATTAATTGATTATCATACCAAAAATCTGTTTTGTTTCTATTAAAAGTCTTAAAAGTTTAATACTATGTAGCACTTTAAAATAGTTTTTACAATGTTTCAATTACGGTTAAAAAGTTGAAGTAAGCTGCATTGAATCAAGTTTATTCCGTAGTCCCTGACTTCAATCGTCGGGGGTCGGCATCAGAAAAGGAGTTCGGGTTCCGTTACTCACAACCCCACTCAATCTACTCACAGCTGGGTATAAATACAAGCTCTCCTTTCTTCAATTCATTCATTCCGCTCTCCAAAGAACTGTTCTGTTAGTGTCGTTTGACTTTCCGTAAATTTAAATCAATCAGGATGTCTGGTCGTGGAAAGGGTGGTAAGGTGAAGGGGAAGGCAAAGTCGCGGTCGAGCCGGGCAGGACTCCAGTTCCCCGTCGGTCGTATCCATCGTCTTTTGAGGAAGGGGAATTATGCAGAGCGAGTTGGTGCTGGAGCTCCGGTGTACCTGGCGGCTGTGATGGAATATTTGGCAGCTGAAGTGTTGGAGTTGGCTGGAAACGCTGCCCGTGACAACAAGAAGACTCGTATCATTCCACGTCACTTGCAATTGGCCATCCGCAACGACGAAGAGTTGAACAAATTGTTGTCCGGAGTCACCATCGCCCAAGGAGGAGTTCTCCCCAACATCCAAGCTGTCCTCCTCCCCAAGAAAACCGAAAAGAAAGCTGCCTAAAAAATTATTATCTTCCATTTCAATGAATTTTAATCTTGTATGTTCCGAAATTAACCAACGGCCCTTTTAAGGGCCACTACATACTACAAAGAGCCAAATGAAATACTGATAACCAATATTAAGGGTTTTAATATGTACATTGTCTACTAATGTAGAATGTACTTTTCGCTCACAGTTGTGTTTTGCTTGGGTCTAATTTGGATGTTCTATCTTCAGTTCTTTGTTATAAAAGACTGTTGTCAATGATGCAAATTGTGCGGACATGCAATAACGGATGTACAATAAAGCAAAAAATTATGTTTCCTTGCCAAGTATTATAAACACATTACATTCCAATCACTTAATTATAACTTATAAATAGCGGAGCTGCCCTATAGGTTAGGATTGCATTACGGAAAACCAGTTATTACTGAAAATAGGAGAATTTGATAAGCGAAAGTACGTGTCGATCTTAAGAAATCGTTTTTCAGGCTCATTCAGTTTTCATAAAATCACACAGCAGTTTATCTGCCATCTGCCTTGTATACGAATACTATTTCTGTCCGTCCGTCCTTCCAGATATCCCCTTTGTATCTGATCTGAGCATCGAGCACCAATTGTATATTTTTGCACTTTAATTACTTAAATCGTTAGTAACCGATATTCGGTAATTAAATTATGGTTTATTGTATCTGTAAATTGCATAATTATTTTCTGTGGAGTAATCTATTGTAGAAGGAAAATAAATTAGAGGCCAGAGATTTCTTGCTTACTAAAAGGTTTCGTGTAAAACGAATTTCCTTGTTTTATTTTTGTATTTATTTTTTGCGAATAATAAATGGCGCAACTCCTTCGCCTTTTTTCTGTAGGCTTTGATATTTTTAGATCAACGTAAAACAAAGGGTCAATATAGATACTGACATCTATATCTATTACATTATCATATTACTTTTATTGCTAATTTCTATTTCTATCGTGTCAGCGATTGGCATATTGATTTTAAAATGTGGTAAAATGAGTACCAACAAATGGAGTGTAGTTGTAATGCTATTAATTTAATATCAGTGAGTGACATTAAAAATAAATTATACACACACGTTTATCGTCCATGAACCACCAGATTACGAAATAGTGGCTGAGATAATTTGGTATACAAGTTTTTTTTAATACTGTTATCTTGACCTATATCTTTCTTCCAAACTGCAACCTGGAACTATCATATCTTTCATTTGCCCTCATACTTGACCTGTTCAACAACATCACTACAATATAATTTCACACTGTAATACATATTATATACTTTTCAAATAGTGTCTTTTTGAGAAATACATAGGGAAGGGTTAAATTAGTTAGTCATTTAAGACAGTAGAAGGTGATTTAAATTTAAATGTATTTATTTTCATAACTTTTACAATTATGTAACCCCATCATACTGGATGGAACGATTGACATTGCTGGATGAATGGATTGATGACATTTTCTCTTTGGGGCCCAAGTCGCGCTATTACGAAAGGAGACCTTCCGCAGACCCGGGGGCGCCAATGTTTTATGTAAAAAGAAATTTTGTAACAGCATCAAATTCAATCATTATCACACAGCTTCTTACCGATTTAGTGATTTAGAAGTAGATTTCGGAGGGGGCAAGTATGGTATAAAGTATTTTGTATGAGATATAATATATATTCGCGCGCGGCGCGAAGAATTTTGGCTCTTTTTGTCGAAAACAAGGCAAAAATGGCTTAAAAATCACAAAATCGCGCGAAATTGCTTGGTATTTTGAGAATTTTTTTTAGTTTTTCTTAGATTCGGGAAGGGAAAAATGGCACAAAACGGTACAAAAAAGTGCCTTCTTTGGTACCAAAAATGCAACCTATTAGTACGGAAATAAAGTGGCCATTTGGAAACAGGAGGACAATATTTTTAATCGATTTAAGTATAATATAACTATTTTATCGGTTTCGGGTTAGGCCTAATTCTAAGTATAAAAGATTAAAAAATGTTTTTTTCAAATTCCGGAATGAGGCGGAGGAGGGTGAGGTGCGGAGGAGTTGGGGGAATGAAGTGTGGAAGTAAAAAATAGGAGTTAGAATCAGGGCCGGTGAAGTTTTCATGCTGCCCGGGCAAAAGCTATTTTGATGCCCCCTTTATACTAACTTTAAAGTCATTCCAGAATTTTATTACGGGGAAATATTTTTATTGTGCCACATAATTATGCTAAAATAGGCTATAGGGTAAGTAAAAGAAAGCCAAATTTAAAGCTCATACTATAAGACTTAAGACTGAAAAGATTTAGGTGAGGCTTTTCGTGTTGACACGGTCTGGGTACGTCAAGAATGTTTACAGGATAGGATTGGGTTTCGGAGGGGGGCTAACATTTGATATAGATACCTTAAATGTATATATTCGCGCGCAGCGCGAAAATTTTTGGCATTTGTTTGACGAAAATGAATCTAAAATAGCCTAAAAATTGAAAACAATCGCGCGGATTTCGAATTTATTGTTACTTGCACACCTCAATGCGTCCCTGGAATAGATGCTGGTTGAATTGAGACGGTTTGCTTTGAAACAGTTCGGATTGAGAAGGTTTGGCTTAAAACAGTTTGGGTTGAGACGGTTTGGGTTGAAATGGTTTGGGTTGAGACGGTTTAGGATGAGACGGTTTGGGTCAAGACGGTTTGGTTCAAGACGGTTTAGTTTGAGACGATTTGGATTGACACGATTAGTGTTGGGAAAGCTGGGGTTGGAACAGTGTTGATGATGATAGTTTGAATTGACTCTATTTGGGTGGAGACGGCTTGGAAGGAAGATGAAATCACTAATTTTGTTATGAATGGGAGGACTACAAGCCAAGTGCTCAGTGCTCACTTTTGAGGATTATTATTTTCGAACTAGGAATCGTACAATTCTAATTACTTTGTTTTTGTTTCATTTTTTAATTAATGGAATTTTAAAATATATAATTGCTCAGAGCTTAAGAAAATTTTGAAAAAAACAATAATTGATTCAAAAAAACTTAAAAAGAAGCCTAAAAAAGAAAATTTTGAATTTAACTAAAAGGCGAAAAGATAGGCAGATTACTAGTGCGCAAAAATATCTAATGTTTCAAACTAATTTTGAAGAAATATTCTGATGTGATTATTACTAGTAAATCAATTTTAGGATTTGTAGAAGAGGTCTTTTGAGATTATAGTTTGTTTGGAATGCTAACAGGTCGGTCACATAACAAAAATAAATTATTTTTCTTTTATTTTGCTGCCCCCCTCAGCTTGATGCCCGGTGCCGTCGCCCCGGTTGCCCCCCCAATTTCCCGGCCCTGGTTAGAATGTCCAAACGAGATTGAGGCCTCCGACGACGACGTAGAAATAAATTATATTATATATACGACTCAGTACGACTATACATTCTTCGCACCTATTACTTTGACTCGAGTGCATTTGACTTCACCCCTATCGTTATAGGTAACCCCCGCGGGTGAGATATTTATTAAGTGGTGTGCAACACCGCTTTATAGGAATGCCTGATCTGTCTGTCTGTCTGTCTGTTAGCACGATAACTCAAGAACGGTTTTAGATAATCAATTCAAACTTTCTGTACGTAATGTAGGAATGAAAAGCGAGGTCGAGTTCGAAAATGTGTCAAATCGGACACACCCCCTGCCTGTGGGAGTGGTTCAAAAATTAAAAATGGTGTACCTTTAGTTATTGACATTGTATAACATCATGAGATAGTTTGTTCGAAAAGGTAATTCGTTAGGCCATGTCAAGGTCATGTCACACGTGTCGAAAGGTCAAAGATCATTGACAAAATTCACTAAAAACGTCTATAACTCAAAAACGGTTTGAGATAATTAACTCAAACGTACTATGCGTGATGTAGGGATGAAAAGAGAGGTCGCGTTTGAAAATGGACAAAATCGGACACACCCCCTGCCTGTGGGAGTGGTCCAAAAATTAAAAATGGTGTAACTTTAGTTATTGACATTGTAGAACGTCATGAGATAGCTCGTTCGAAAAGGTTATAGCCCATGTCAACGTCAAGTCACCCGTGTCGGAAGGTCAAAGGTCATTGAAAAAATTCACTAAAAACGTCATATAATGTCAGATAATCAGTTCAAACTTTCTATGCGATATCACACCACGTTTTTACATCCATTTGAACATGGTTTATTTTTTGTATCTATGACTTCGTTGAAGCAATACACCCTGGTTAATTAGCTCGGACTTTACGGTATACTTTATGAGATAGTGTTTTGCGTGGCACAAGGTCAAAATTCTAATAATTATAAATCAAGGCTGCAAAACATTAATAAATTACAGGTTAGTAATAAACTACAAGTACTGTATTTCACACTAATTCACTTCTACCAGAGCAGACATAAAATCCTCTTATAAAAGTATATAATAAATCAATATTTTCAGTCAAAAGAAGAACTTGACTTGATGGAATGAATACTTAGTTTGCACACTTTCATCCCGGAGTATTGCAATATTGCAAAGCTGTTCGTAATAAAAGTTGATAATTGATAAGAAGCGAATATCGTCCATTGCGCATTAATAAAATCCTACTGAAATGACTTTCTGAAGGACATTTATTTACAGTAATGGGCGAATTCTCGAAAGACAACTTCAGTTGGCAGTTGTAAATTAAGAGCTTTGGAGGTGGTGGTAATATCTCCGAGAGTTAAAATGGTTCTGGTTTACGTGTTAGGGGCGGTTTTTCTGCTGGCACTCTTAGTGAAGTTGTATATGTCCAGAAATGACAATTTTTGGAAGACAACTAACTTCCCGACGATAGATTCAAAGCATATAGATGGCCTCGTTTCTATAGCGATTTCCAAAATTGCATTTCACGAAATAGACCAGAAGATATACAACAGACTTAAAGAGAAGAGTCTAGGTTACGCTGGAATCGTCGAAATGGGCACTCCGGCTTTATATTGCAGAGATTTGGACCTCATCAAGAAGATTTACGTGAAAGATTTCGAATATTTCGTCAACCGGCGAGGATTCCCGGTAAACAAAACTGATCCCTACTTCTACAAGATGCTTTTCAACATGGAAGACAATCAGTGGAGAGGACTCCGGACAAAAATGTCCCCGACATTCACAACTGGCAAGATTCGTCGTATGTTCGAGAACTACAACATCTGCTCAAACAAACTGGTGAATTTCATGAAAAAAGAAATTAAATCCTCAAACGAGTTAGAAATGAGAGACGCACTTTCCCGCTATACAATGGATGTCATCGCCAACTCAGCTTTCGGTGTCGATTCCAAGATGTTTGAAAATTCCAATGCTACCTTTGTCAAAATGGCCAAAAAATTACAAAATCAATTCGATGGATTTAGCTTGATTAAATTCTTCCTCCTCCTCATCTCCCCTAAACTTATGGAAGTGTTGGGCATCCGAATTTTCGATCCGGAATCCAATGCTTTCTTTGCAAAAGTCATTGTTGACGCTTTGCACCACCGAGAAAAAAGCGGAGAGAAACGAGAAGACTTTCTGCAACTCATGCTCGAAGCCAGGAAAGGTCTTTTGAAAACAGATGAAAAGGAATTGGACGATTTTGAGAAGGACGCTGTACTCAAGGAAAAAGGACAGAAGGAGCAGAAGGTCAATCTTGACGATGACATGATCGTCTCACAATGTCTTCTCTTCTTCCTCGCAGGATTCGACACCGCCGAAACCCTTTTAATTTTTGCGACTTACATCCTTGCTACTAATCCCGATATTCAAGACAAACTCAGACTGGAGGTGAACGAAATTTTTGATAAGGAAGGCGGATTCAATTACGATTCGGTTAATAAAATGAATTACCTCGACATGTTCATCTCAGGTAGATATTTAAATATTTAATATTTCTCCTGATTTTTTTTAGATTTCTAAATACACTAAATAATATTATTAATGTTTCAAAAAATTACGGTTCCTGTATCACCATTTCAATATTCCTTTTGTGTATATTAGAAACTTTACGGATGTACACTCCCTCTGCAAGAATCGAAAGACGGGCGACTAAAGATTATAAAATCCCAGATTCGGATCTTGTGCTTCCCAAAGGAACGGTAGTTACTATTCCTGTTTACTGCATTCACCACGATGAAGACTATTGGCCTGACCCTGAGAAGTTCGACCCTCTAAGATTCACTCCGGAAAATAAAGCCAAAATGCATCCTTATGCATGGCAGCCTTTTGGCCACGGACCTCGCAATTGTATTGGTAAGTTTAACTTTCAAAAACAATTTTAATTTCTTGAGATTATTTCATTTTGTATGTCATTCAACATAGGAATGAGATTCGCTCTGATGGAAGTGAAAGCCGCAGTAGCTTACATGGTTCACAACTTTGAATTTTCTCCTTCTAAAAAAACCCTCATACCAATGATATTCAAAAAATCCGGAATCTTAAAACCTATGGACGGAATGTATCTTAATGTCAGGTCAATTATATAAGCAATTCTGTATGGTTTGGTAAACTAATGTATATTTAAATTAAAATATCACCTGATCAAGTATAACTAAACTATATAATCTGAAGGTAATCAGCTGAAATAAACTTTATTTCCACTGTTATTAAGGGCATACACTTACACTTGAGCATACACTTTATGTTTATTACTTAGGAAGGATTGTTAGGATTAGATGTGTATAGTGTAAGGGTAACCAGCATACATTTGAATTATAGCGTTGACCGGAAACCATTTTTCCCGGTAACGCTTTAAATCAAAACGTGTTACGTTTTTTACAGAGCCTTAAGTCCGAGGCGGGGTATTTACCTTTTGCCACTTTCTGGAAATTTTAAGGACTTTTGGTAAATATTATATATGGGCTACGCTCTAAACCTAAGTGATGCACTAATACATACACAACGTAATCCGTCAGCTAAAAATTATAACTGCAACAATTTACTGATTTTTTAAGGTACAAGAAATAAGATGCACCGAATAATATTTAAAAGTTACTTGCAGTTGTTTTTCATGCACAAATATTTTTAGTTAAAAAATATTTAGAGTATTTCGGGAAATTAGTTTACTCGGGTATTTTGGATCTGGAACCATTAGGATTTGACACTCCCGCTGCTAATTAATGCTTATATTATAATATAATGTAAGCCCTGAAAAAGACCGTTGGTTCAAATCAAATGAAGATCATTGTTTATCAGAATGTTGTGTGATAACCAGTTGTAAATAATACAGAACACTTAATGGATTTAACGCTGTTTTTAAAGAAAATAAACCTTCTTCTGCAATATACTACATTTGATATGAACTATTTATTTCAGATAATAATTTTTCATTCTATTTTTGTATTCAGAGTTGGTTATTTTGCGGAGGTAAAAGGTTAAAATTGCTCTTTGGAAGATGTGGTGGCCCTTAAAAGGGCCGTTGGTTACAAAGTCGGTGGTAGATGAATTTATTTGGAGGAAGTGTATTTGGTGACAGCTTTGGTTCCTTCGGAGACGGCGTGTTTGGCCAATTCTCCGGGGAGGAGGAGACGGACGGCGGTTTGGATCTCGCGAGAGGTGATGGTGGTTCTCTTGTTGTAGTGGGCGAGTCGGGATGACTCGGCGGCGATTCTCTCGAAGATGTCGTTGACAAAGGAGTTCATGATGGACATGGCCTTGGAGGAGACTCCGGTGTCCGGGTGAACTTGTTTCAACACTTTGTAGATGTAGATTGCGTACGACTCCTTCCTCTTACGCTTCTTCTTCTTGTCACCCTTTGAAATATTCTTCTGCGCTTTACCCGCCTTCTTGGCTGCCTTCCCGCTAGTCTTTGGTGGCATTTTCAGAAGCGATGCAATACAACTTTTTCTACTACAAGTTAAACAGAGTCCAAAACAGCAAATGATGCAGGGGCCGTAGAGCTGACTCTTATTTATATCAATCCCGTGAGTAATGCTTCAAAACTAAGTTGAGTAAGGGTAGGCAAAAGTTGGTCGGGTGGCCAAAGCTTGTTGAATACCAAAATACACGGTAGGGGGTCGGCCGTACTCACGCTCTCCCCATGAGTAGCTCGGCTGAGTTTTGCATTGGTACTGTGACTGTACATTGTACATACCTAAAATTTATTTTCTTCTTTCTTATTGGCTCCAAAATGACATGTTTATTTTCATTGTGACTGAAATGTTTGAACAGTTTGAGTACCATTAAAATTGTAATTGCTTTATTGTTTATTGTTATTAAAAACATTTGTCATCATTTTAAGGTGCATATTATAGTTGATTTGGTTATGCACTTAAGATTAGAATTAACAGTTTAAATTGAAAATCTCCAATCAATGCATTTTGTTGTTTAAATTTCTGTATTTAGCTGTAAAATGAAAACAATAATATTATTGTTTTAAATTCACGGTTTGGGTTAATAAATATTATAAGCTGTACAGAAGAGTTGATGAGAGTTAAAACAAACAATGTGCATTGTGTGTATTGTATAGTTTGTTCAGTCAGAGTAGGTCAGTAAAAGGAGGGAATGCAAGTATGGCCGTTAAAACTGTGGCCGTGCTGGAACGTCCGCACACTTGGATAAAATGAAGCTCTACTCAAGCAACAACATTCAATCGCAAATTCAAATTACAATTTACTGAACTCTAGAGTCTATCTGATATTTGGAGAAAATGACTGGCCGTGGAAAGGGAGGAAAGGGTCTTGGAAAAGGAGGCGCCAAGCGTCACAGGAAAGTTTTGCGTGATAACATCCAGGGTATCACAAAACCCGCCATTCGTCGTCTGGCACGTCGTGGAGGAGTCAAGCGTATTTCGGGTCTGATCTACGAAGAAACCCGAGGAGTCCTTAAGGTCTTTCTTGAAAATGTCATTCGTGACGCTGTCACCTACACCGAACACGCCAAGAGGAAGACTGTCACTGCCATGGACGTCGTCTACGCCTTGAAACGACAAGGAAGAACTCTCTATGGATTCGGAGGTTAAACTTCCTCAAAAGCAACCAGCTAATCCACACTGCCTTAATACAACTTGGAATGTCCATTTTGAACCAAACGGTCCTTTTAAGGACCAACACACTTTCCTAAGAGCAATTCGAATGAGATTAAATATCAATAAACTCATATTTTCAGCTCCGCAATTGACAATACTACAACATCAAAAATATATCAAATAGTATCTAGGCATTAGTATTTTTTTACTTTTATTTAGTAATACAATCAATACAATCTGCAATGTAATCTGGCGTATTTAAACTTCAGCACTCTTTTATTGTTTATATAATACATTGAATGAATTAGAATTAAATAGGTAATTTGCCTAAAAAGAAAAGGGGCTGCATATTATTTTAATGAAAAGTTTTTTAATGCCACTTTGCAACTTAAGCTAACGAAAATCGAGAAGTGCTTCCATTGTCTATATTTTTTGCATCCTGTAATTATTCAATCTATTAACATAACAAATAAATTGAATGCATATATTGAATAATTGAATATAACCATATAGAATACAATATTTATTATGAACAATACTCATGACTCACAATATTTGCTCTTGCTGTTTGTCTAAAAGCGTATACATTTTCATAAATCCGAATTATTCGTCATCCATCAAGTTTCACGCTGGAGCTGGTATTTTATATTATTATACCAACAACCAATATTATTGTAGTTAAATATGTACGACTTGTAAGACCGAATTCTACACTGATGACGGAAATGTTCGTTATGCAACATATGTTATTAAATTGTAAATATATAATTGTAACTGTTTTGTAGATTATTGCAACTATGTCAATGTCAATTGTAGATTATTGTAAATGTAATTATGTTAAATGTAAATTATGAAGTTTTTTCAGTATTAAATACTTTGCTCTTTGGAAAATTTGGTGGCCCTTAAAAGGGCCGTTGGTTAAGATTCCGTTATCCGTTCTCTGTCACAGTACAGGATTCAGTCTATTTCTTCTTAGGAGCTGCTTTTTTGGGAGTGGCTGGCTTGGCTGCTTTCGTTGCGGCCTTCTTGGGCAACTTAACTTTAGCAGCAGGCTTGGCCTTAGCAGCGGCTGGTTTCTTGGCGGCAGCAGGTTTTTTCTCTGCAGCGGCGGGTTTAGCCTTTGCGGGTGACTTGGGCTTAGCAGGAGAAGCTGGTTTCGGCTTGGCTGCTTTCGGAGACTTGGCCTTAGGACTGGCTGTCTTCTTGGGTGCGGCGGCGGCCTTCTTCTTGGGAGAAGCGGCTTTTTTGGCAGCTGCTGGTTTCTTGGCTTTAGGAGAAGCGGCGGCCTTGGGTTTCTTGACAGCCTTCGGTTTCTTCTCGGCGGCGGGTTTTTTCTCAGGCTTGGCCTTGACGGGCAACTTGAAAGATCCAGCAGCTCCGGTTCCCTTGGTCTGGACAAGGAGTCCCTTGGTGACGGCGTTCTTGACAGCCTTGCGGATGAAGGGGGCTTGTTTGTCAATATCAACTTTATTGTTGTCGGCGATATACTTCTTGATGGCCTTGAGGGAGGAGCCCTTCTTGTCCTTCAGGTTCGTCACAGCGTCCATAACCATTACAGCTGCGGAGGGATGAGTTGCCACTTTCTTCTCACCTTTCGGTTTCGGTGCTTTCTTCTCCTTCGGGGCCTTAGGGGTTTTGGGACCCTTAGCGGCAGGACGCCCTTTCTTCGGAGCTGCTGCGGCGGCTGCAGGGGCAGCTGGAGCTTCGGCGGGAGTTTCTACGGCAGAATCAGCCATTTTCTCGGAGTAAATGTTTTCGTGGTTAGAGAGTAACACGGAGAGATACGAGAAGTACGTGAGTAATGAATTCTACGGCTCCGTCGTCACTCGCTTATAAGGCAGGAGATTAACCGTGCGGACGTCAAAGAGTTGAGCAAACTCTTTCTCCATCTCTACTCTGCTGCTCTGCTCGTAGTAGAAGAATAGGTCTTCCAATGCCCCAATACTACAACTCTCGTACTATTACACTATCCCTGTTGTATTTAGAGTAGAGTAGAGTTAGAGTATTAAATTATTCTTTTCCTAATTAGACTATTTTTAAACAAAGGTATATTTTTAGTCTTTTAATAAGGTCATGTTAGTTCTCTTGAAATACTTTATAAAATTTTCTGTACTATCTGTATCATGTTATTATACAGTTCAATATTCTTTTACGTAAAAGGTATTAGAAATATTGGAATGAGAAAAAACCTTGCATCGTACATGGTATGATTCCTAGAACCAGAGTGGATTAGTTTGGTTATAGTACCTAAAGGTTATTAATACATTTTATTACACTACTACTTATTTAAGTGCGAGCAAATTCTCCATTTATTACTACCGTTGTGTGTGTGTATTGTGTATCATCTGTTAGTTTATTATACAAATAGTACAAATGCAAATACAAATAGTTTATAATTATACAAATGCATTAGAATTAGTAGAATTAATAATTGTGTTAACTAATGCCATGAAATACTCTAGATTATTGTTAGAGTTGACTATCTACCAATCAGAGCTGTCGGTCGTGTGTATTTAGTATTTACAATAACACAAAGGAAGGCTATTCAACCGCCTGCTTGAACGTCCGCACTTCCATTCTGGCAGGTATAAATACAGTCGAACTATTCACATAGTCATTCCATTCTGGTATTTACTGTTCTCTGATCTACTGATTTCACTTCCAAAACTTTCTGAAGATGACTGGCCGTGGCAAGGGAGGAAAGGGTCTTGGAAAAGGAGGCGCCAAGCGTCACAGGAAAGTCTTGCGTGATAACATCCAGGGTATCACGAAACCCGCCATCCGTCGTCTGGCACGTCGTGGAGGAGTCAAGCGTATTTCGGGTCTGATCTACGAAGAAACCCGAGGAGTCCTTAAGGTCTTTCTTGAAAATGTCATCCGTGACGCTGTCACTTACACCGAACACGCCAAGAGGAAGACCGTCACTGCAATGGACGTCGTCTACGCCTTGAAACGTCAAGGAAGAACTCTTTACGGATTCGGAGGTTAGACTTCCAGAAGATCGATCAACTCCTTACAAAACTCTTGAAACCAACGGCCCTTTTAAGGGCCACCAAATCTTACTGAGAGCAATTAAAATTTGAAAGTAAATAAATATAAATCGCATTTCATCAATCAACTAAATAGGTCTTCCCCACAATTCAAGGACAACACAGACAGTATTGGAGTTCATTTCAATACATATTCATGTTAATTTGGTGACCGGCCACCAATTGTGAGAGACTCGACTCTATTAATTTTTCAGCACTCGTTCATACAATTAGATTCCACTGAAATCGGAAAAGTTACAACCCACAGTTATTAAAACAACTATTGAAAGCAATTATAACAAAGCATTTTAAAAATTCCTTATTCATTATTGGCGAAATCTCCGACTTACTAAACCGAACGATAAGGGTATTATCATTAATATCAATATTAGTATACTCCATAGTCACATCACATCAGAATATTTTAAATATGGAAACAATAAGTGATGACTTGATGACTATTTTTACTGTACTGTAACTGTTGGCCCCAATTAAACAAATTCTGGAAGCGCAACTCTGGCCACGAAAATTCAATCTATTGTTGTCACCATGAGTTCTGCTGACATAGTGATTCAACTTTTGACCACATTTTTGCCCCTCTCTGATTGGTCTAAATTTTTTGTCACTAGCCAATGAAAGTGCATAGATTTCATTTTCATAAATCTATAAGATTTCCAAAATGAATTTTAAGGAGTAGAATTTAATGAAGCAAATACCGTGAATAGCAAATACTCAAAGAGGTTGTAAAATGTAGAGCCAAAACCGTAATGCCTTTCAATGGTACAAAAATCAATCCCTATTGTCTTCGATTATGCATTAGTAGGCATCGTAAATCGGCGGAAGTAGTCGGATGTAGTATTAGTATAGGTATCGGTAAATTTTCGCGCCGTTTTACGGCGGAGCTATTCATCAATGTTATAAAGAAAATATTCTCCACTTTTGCTCTATTCTCTTAATATTATTAGAACCTCTTTGCAAATACTTTGCATGCACTCATTATGACAAAGAAATGAATAATGGGATGAATACTAAATCCGAATCTCATTGCAACCTCAATCGCATGCACACAGTTATGTTTTTGGAAGTAATCTTGAAAAAAAATGTGGATTAAAACTTTAAAATAAATCTTATTTGTTATACATTAAGAAGGTAAAGTCTTCGTAAACACTGAGCAGAGATACGAAAGTGTATACGTTCTAAGACAATAAACTTTTATTTCAATGAATATTTCGGGATGAATTCGGATGAATTCGGATGAACTGTTTTGAAGCCTTAAATAGGCATTGTATTTTGTTTTATTGTTCCAAGAATGATTGTTAAGGTCTGCTAGAATCATGTATTTACTTTTTACATGGAGTGGAGGGTACAACTTGTAATAAACCATGTACAAATGGATGTAAAAAAGTAGCGGCAATAGAGTAAAACAGTGTCTATTTTTAGTTTAATAATGTTCCTTAAATCATTCTGATATCGAACGAGGTATTAAATGATTTTTTAGGACGAGTATAACGGAATTTACGTCAATTTTTGTTTTACGCCCTTCCCTGTTGGGGGATGACTGTAACCTACTCAATAGTGTTCCTTAAATCATTCTGATATCGAACGAGGTATTACACGATTTTGTAGGACGAATATAACGCAAATTTACGTTAATTTTTGTTTTCACCCCCTTCCCCTGTTGTGGGATGACTGTAACCTACTTAATAGTGTTCCTTAAATTATTCTGATATCGAACGAGGTATTACACGATTTTGTAGGACGAATATAACGCAATTTACGTTAATTTTTATGTTTTTACACCCTTCCCCTGTTGGGGGATGACTGTAACCTACTTAATAGTGTTCCTTAAATTATTATGATCGAACGAGGTATTACACGATTTTGTAGGACGAATATAAAGCAATTTACGTTAATTTTTATGTTTTTACCCCCTTCCCCTGTTGGGGGATGACTGTAACCTACTTAATAGTGTTCCTTAAATCATTCTGATATCGAAAGAGGTATTACACGATTTTTTGGGATGAATAAAACGGAATTCACGTCAATTTTTGGATGTTTTTAGGTTTTCACCCACTTCCCCTGTTTGGGGATGATTGTAATCTACTTAATAGCGTCCTTTGAATCTTTCTGATGTCGACCGAGGTATTACATGACTTTCTACAATGCACAGAACGGAAGTTACATCAATTTTTAATTTTCGAACCCCACCCCTGGTCAGGGGGTGTGGCCGATTTTGCCAATTTACGAACTTAATCTGTCTTTTGACCCCTATGATGTGTAAAAAAAAGTTTGAACGGATTATCTCATTCCGTTCGAAAGTTATCGTGCTAACAGACAGACGGGCGGACAGACAGACAGACAGACGGACGGACAGACGGACGGACAGACAGACAGACAGACGGACGGTCAGACAGACAGACGGACGGACGGACAGACAGACAGACAGACGGACGGTCAGACAGACAGACGGACGGTCAGACAGACAGACAGATTGGGCATTCCTATAAAGCAGCTGTCGCTACTTAATAAATCAGTAATCTTCCGATTTTAGCTTGGCACACACTAAACAGATAAGCTGTGCTGTGCAGTTTTAGGGGCAACAAACTTAAATCTGGCCAATGCCTTCCCCGGAGGGTAGTATGTAGCTATTTGTCACAAGAAACAAAAGTAGATTATTTATTTTATTACTAGTTTTATATAAAATCCAAATAAGATCGACAGGCTTGTGGAAAACGTAGCAAATAACAATTAATAATCTTTCAGAATTTTCCTAGGGTGCTTGTTAGTGAATAGTGAATAACCAATAAACGTGAGGGAAGTATGGTTAAATATTTGTTAAATTAGTGGTAATTAATTTGCCTGATGAAGATTTGTGATTTGAGTTTTGATCAGTTTAAAAAAGCCTTAATGTACAATGAGAATGAGTACAGCAAGTTATGTCTCATTCTATTATGTTTAATTTTGCTCTTAGGAAGAAGTGGTGGCCCTTAAAAGGGCCGTTGGTTGAAGTTAGGCTGAAGCAAGTTAGTTGATTAATTTAGGCACGTTCTCCTCGGATTCGTCTTGCGAGTTGGATGTCCTTGGGCATGATGGTGACTCGTTTGGCGTGGATGGCGCACAAGTTGGTGTCTTCGAAGAGTCCGACCAAATAGGCCTCTGAGGCTTCTTGAAGGGCCATGACAGCTGAGCTCTGGAATCGCAAGTCGGTCTTGAAGTCCTGAGCGATTTCTCGGACGAGACGTTGGAAGGGCAATTTGCGGATGAGGAGCTCAGTGCTCTTCTGGTAACGACGGATTTCTCGGAGGGCCACAGTTCCAGGCCTGTAACGATGAGGCTTCTTCACTCCTCCCGTCGCGGGCGCACTCTTACGCGCCGCCTTCGTCGCCAACTGCTTACGAGGAGCCTTCCCTCCCGTCGACTTACGCGCTGTCTGCTTTGTACGAGCCATATTTACTTTCAGCTGAGCAGATTAGAATATTATGTTTACAGCAATGAAGGTAGAATTCGACTGATGAACTCTGCAATCAACTCACTCGTATTTATATACCCAAAGTCTGAATTCTCGTGAGTTACTCACCAACCAAACGCAGCCTTCTCATTGGCTGAAATATAATGTTCATCCGTTGGCTTCTAAACGAGGGAAGGGTCCATTTCCCTCGCTGATTCCATTGTTCAATTGTTTTTCTTTTTCGCCCTATATAATACATATTCCTGAAATAAATATAATTATAGCCATAGCCCTTTTTAGTTATATATATATTTAATTAACTTCTAAATGCCTTCTAAAATCTAAAGTAATTATATCAGCCTTTAATATGAAAGGATTATGGAAGTCTTTTTATTAACTTTTCTAGCTTTCGGCAGCCACTTGTCAGATGTTAGTTCATTTGATATCCCCTTTGATTTTTGAATTTAATTTTTGGTTCTTTTATGCACATCTATATTTATTGTTTTAATGTTGATAGGTATATATAGAAGCTATAATATTTATACATATAAAGTTGGTGTATTAAAACAAAATATATCTATCATAAACGAAAAGGAAATAACTTTTGCTTAACTATTTAAATTACGGATGAATGACTTAATTGCGATAAAATTCCGATTTAAAGTATTCGTTTGATTTTGATTAGAATGTTTTGGACTTCAGGTTATCTTCCTGGTCATTGTTTAGTAGTACTAGATTTCTTCCACAGTTTGTGAGGACTAACTAGTTTTGAGTGTTTGCGATGTTCAATATCAGATTATCCTCTATAATTTCGTCTGGATGATTAATGACGGACATCATTTATCATGTTCTTAATTTAATAATTTGAACACATTTCATACCAATGTCAGTTATGTGATTTGTGACTAGTGACAAAGTCACAACTAACAATCTCAACCATTTCTAATACAAAACACATTGAATGGTTTTGCTCCAGTTTGGTCAAAGTCAATTTCAGCCTAACCAATGTCTCGATAAACTATATGTAACGTTGTAAATAGCTATATGCCAGTGTACGAATATAATTTTTCATTTAATATTTCTCCCAGTTGGTTATTTTATCAACAATGTAGGTGAATTGGAAATTGTTAAAATTGCTCTTTGGAAGATGTGGTGGCCCTTAAAAGGGCCGTTGGTTGCAAAGTCGGTGGTAGATGAATTTATTTGGAGGAAGTGTATTTGGTGACAGCTTTGGTTCCTTCGGAGACAGCGTGTTTGGCCAATTCTCCGGGAAGGAGGAGACGGACGGCGGTTTGGATCTCGCGAGAGGTGATGGTGGTTCTCTTGTTGTAGTGGGCGAGTCGGGATGACTCGGCGGCGATTCTCTCGAAAATGTCGTTGACAAAGGAGTTCATGATGGACATGGCCTTGGAGGAGACTCCGGTGTCCGGGTGAACTTGTTTCAACACTTTGTAGATGTAGATTGCGTACGACTCCTTCCTCTTACGCTTCTTCTTCTTGTCACCCTTCGAAATATTCTTCTGCGCTTTACCCGCCTTCTTGGCTGCCTTCCCGCTAGTCTTTGGTGGCATTTTCAGATACGATGCAATACAACTTCTTCTACTACAAGTAAAACAGAGTCCAAAACAGCAAATGATGCAGGGGCCGTAGAGCTGACTCGTATTTATATCAATCCCGTGAGTAATGAACCAAAACTCAGTTGAGTAGGGGGAGGCAAAAGTTGGTCGGGTGGCCAATGTTTGTTGTGTACCAAAATACACAGTAGGGGGTCGGCCGTACTCACGCTCTCCCCTTGAGTAGCTCGGCTGAGTTTTGCATCGTTGCCCGTTTGCTCTACTACACTACTATGCAAATCTCTTTGTTCTACAATCTGTTCTGTGCTGCTTTTGGATAGAAAAGTTTATTGATTATTATACCAAAAATCTGTTTTGTTTCTATTAAAAGTCTTAAAAGTTTAATACTATGTAGCACTTTAAAATAGTTTTTACAATGTTTCAATTACGGTTAAAAAGTTGAAGTATGCTGCATTGAATTAAATTTATTCCGTAGTCCCTGACTTCAATCGTCGGGGGTCGGCGTCAGAAAAGGAGTTCGGGTTCCGTTACTCACAACCCCACTCAATCTACTCACAGCTGGGTATAAATACAAGCTCTCCTTTCTTCAATTCATTCATTCCGCTCTCCGAAGAACTGTTCTTTTAGTGTCGTTTGACTTTCCGTAAATTTAAATAAATCAGGATGTCTGGTCGTGGAAAGGGTGGTAAGGTGAAGGGGAAGGCAAAGTCGCGGTCGAGCCGGGCAGGACTCCAGTTCCCCGTCGGTCGTATCCATCGTCTTTTGAGGAAGGGGAATTATGCAGAGCGAGTTGGTGCTGGAGCTCCGGTGTACTTGGCGGCTGTGATGGAATATTTGGCAGCTGAAGTGTTGGAGTTGGCTGGAAACGCTGCCCGTGACAACAAGAAGACTCGTATCATTCCACGTCACTTGCAATTGGCCATCCGCAACGACGAAGAGTTGAACAAATTGTTGTCCGGAGTCACCATCGCCCAAGGAGGAGTTCTCCCCAACATCCAAGCTGTCCTCCTCCCCAAGAAAACCGAAAAGAAAGCTGCCTAAAAAATTATTATCTCCTCATTTCAATGAATTTTAATCTTGTTTAATCCGAAATCAACCAACGGCCCTTTTAAGGGCCACCACATACTACAAAGAGCAAAGTGAAATGGTGATACCAACAGTCAGTGGTTTAATTTATTTAAACAGGGGATATGGGCCACCGCTGATTGCATAATAAAAAAATACAAACTTTTTCTTCCCTTTCAGCTGTGCTGTGTTTTACATTACAATTATTTGGGATTCTTCTATATAAAGGACATTTCAGTTTAACGTAAATCAAGAGGAATATTTTTTTTAATTTTTTTGAGGGTTTTGTTGATAAGCATGGATGATGGAATGACGTAAAATGTTTGATTAATTCAGGCTACATTATAATTATAATATTAAACGATAAAGTATCATAATAATATAATCATTTCACAATCACATATTTTCTCACGTGCTGCACTATATATTATATACCTACCTACCTAACTAAACAAGTGAAAATTCACTACACCAATTCAGTATCATTCATGGCCATGGCGTCATATATACTCAATGAAGTGCCCGGCCTAATCAACTTGATAAACATCATTACCTACCAGTAATAATGGCCTATTGTATTTCAAGCTTTGTGAAACTTCGATAATATTTGAATTTGCTTTATCAATTATCTCTTACCAAAATGACCTTCGGAGGATATATATAGTGCAAATTATCGAATGAAGACTTATTAGGTTAACAAATTAAGAGTTGCAATTATAGTAAAGGTTGGAGGTGGAGTCGGTCATCAGTATTGAATGTACACTGAAGAACCTCTGTCTCTTGTTGTAATATTAATATAATGATTCTATTTTACGTTTTAGGGGCAGTTTGTCTGCTGGTTCTTCTAGTCAAGTTATTTATGTCGAGAAATGACAATTTTTGGAAGACAACTAACTTCCCTACGATAGATTCAAAGCATGTGGATGGACTTGTTGCTATAGAACGATTTCTAAACTTGCTTTCCACGAAATAGACGTGAAAATTTATAAGGGCCTTAAGGAGAAGAATCTGAAATACGCCGGGGTCGTTGAAATGGGCACTCCGATTTTCGTGTGCAGAGATTTGGAACTCATCAAGAAGATCTACGTGAAAGATTTCGAATATTTCGTCAACCGTCGCGGATTCCAAACTAAGAAAACTGATCCCCACTTTTCCAAAATGCTGGTCAACATGGAAGATAATCAGTGGAGAGGACTCCGGACAACAATGTCCCCGACATTCACAACTGGAAAGATCCGTCGTATGTTCGAGAACTATAACATCTGCTCAACCAAACTTGTCAATTTCATGAAAAATGAAATGAAATCCTCGAACGAGTTAGAAATGAGAGACGTCTTTCCCGCTATACCATAGACGTCATTTCCAATTCAGCTTTTGGGGTAGATTCCAAGATGTTCGAAAATGTCAACGCCACCTTCGCAAAAATGGCCAAAAAATTTCAAAATTCTTTCGATGGATTCGGTATGATTAAATTCTTCTTTTTCCTTGTTGCTCCCAAAGTCATGGAAGTTTTGGACATCGGAATTTTCGACCGAGAAGCCGATGCTTTCTTTGCAAAAGTCATTCTTGACGCTTTGCACCACCGAGAAAAAAACGGAGAGAAACGGGAAGACTTCCTGCAACTCATGCTTGAAGCCAGGAAAGGTCTTTTGAAAACAGACGAGAAAGAACTCTTAGACGCCTTTGAGAAGGACGCAGTGCTCAAGGACAACGGACTGAAGCAGAAGGTCAATCTCGATGATGACATGATCGTCTCCCAAAGTCTTCTCTTCCTCCTCGCAGGATTCGACACCACCGAAACACTCTTGATTTTTACAACTTATGTTCTTGCAACGAATCCAGATATTCAAGATAAACTCAGATTGGAGGTGAACGAAATTTTGGAAAAGGAAGGCGGATTCAATTATGATTCTGTTAATAAAATGAATTATCTCGACATGTTCATTTCAGGTTTGTTTGTATACTAATACGTTTAGCTACACTTCCTAGTAGACACTTCTATAAAATTATAATGAAAATGAATGATCCAAAAAATTGTGTTGTGTGTATCATTAATCAATGTTTCAAAAAATTACTTTTGTGTATTAGAAACGTTACGGATGTATCCTCCAGCTGTAAGAACGGAGAGGCGGGCGACTAAAGATTATAAAATCCCAGATTCGGATCTTGTGCTTCCCAAAGGCACAATAGTTAGTATTCCCATCTACTGTATCCACCACGATGAAGATTATTGGCCTGAACCTGAGAAGTTCGACCCTCTGAGATTCATTCCGGAAAATAAAGCCAAAATGCACCCTTATGCATGGCAGCCTTTCGGCCATGGACCTCGCAATTGTATCGGTAAATAATTTAACTTTGACAAAAATTATATATTTCTTGGAATTATTTTATTTTGTAAGCACTTTAAAATAGGAATGAGATTCGCTCTAATGGAAACTAAAGCCGCAGTGGCCTATATGGTTCACAACTTTGAATTCTCTCCTTCTAAGAAGACTCACATACCGATGAAATTCAAAGCCTCTGGAAGCCTGAAACCTGTCGACGGAATGTGGCTCAATGTCAAATCAATTAAATAATTTTCACACTCCTTAAATTATGTACTTAACCAAAATATAACGTTCGGGAGTCGTTCGTCGTACATATGACTTATCATAATATTCTGTGATTGTACTTGCGCATACATTTACTTAGTCATAATTTTTCCGAAACAATTATCATAAAATGTCAACGTTGATTAAAATGTAAATGAAGAAAAATCTGTGACGCCAATGTTTTACAAACCCTCAACCCTAATTAATTGGAAATTATAATTTTAGAGCGGTTGTGTGACATACATACATTTTTTAAATTTAAACCTAAATTATTTATCTATGCCTATATGTACAATATCTTTCTATAATCTTGACTACAGCCAGCACTGTCATGACTGTCAACTGTAAGGGCGATTCTATATCTATTGTCAATTCTGACAATATTGAATATTAAAATTTCTCTGGCTAAAAACATTTTTATTGTCATTCTATAATATAAAAAAACCTCAATATTTAATAAAACTTTCGATATGTATTAGAAATCATTAATTCAATGCATCACCATTCAATAGTTAGTAAATGCTCTTTGTAGTATGTGGTGGCCCTTAAAAGGGCCGTTGGTTGATTGCGGATTATACGAAATTAAAATTCATTGAAATGATCAGATGATTAATTTTTAGCGGAATATACAAGATTAAAATTCATTGAAATGAGGAGATAATAATTTTTTAGGCAGCTTTCTTTTCGGTTTTCTTGGGGAGGAGGACAGCTTGGATGTTGGGGAGAACTCCTCCTTGGGCGATGGTGACTCCGGACAACAATTTGTTCAACTCTTCGTCGTTGCGGATGGCCAATTGCAAGTGACGTGGAATGATACGAGTCTTCTTGTTGTCACGGGCAGCGTTTCCAGCCAACTCCAACACTTCAGCTGCCAAATATTCCATCACAGCCGCCAAGTACACCGGAGCTCCAGCACCAACTCGCTCTGCATAATTCCCCTTCCTCAAAAGACGATGGATACGACCGACGGGGAACTGGAGTCCTGCCCGGCTCGACCGCGACTTTGCCTTCCCCTTCACCTTACCACCCTTTCCACGACCAGACATCCTGATTTATTTAAATTTACGGAAAGTCAAACGACACTAAAAGAACAGTTCTTCGGAGAGCGGAATGAATGAATTGAAGAAAGGAGAGCTTGTATTTATACCCAGCTGTGAGTAGATTGAGTGGGGTTGTGAGTAACGGAACCCGAACTCCTTTTCTGACGCCGACCCCCGACGATTGAAGTCAGGGACTACGGAATAAATTTAATTCAATGCAGCATACTTCAACTTTTTAACCGTAATTGAAACATTGTAAAAACTATTTTAAAGTGCTACATAGTATTAAACTTTTAAGACTTTTAATAGAAACAAAACAGATTTTTGGTATAATAATCAATAAACTTTTCTATCCAAAAGCAGCACAGAACAGATTGTAGAACAAAGAGATTTGCATAGTAGTGTAGTAGAGCAAACGGGCAACGATGCAAAACTCAGCCGAGCTACTCAAGGGAGAGCGTGAGTACGGCCGACCCCCTACTGTGTATTTTGGTACACAACAAACATTGGCCACCCGACCAACTTTTGCCTCCCCCTACTCAACTGAGTTTTGGTTCATTACTCACGGGATTGATATAAATACGAGTCAGCTCTACGGCCCCTGCATCATTTGCTGTTTTGGACTCTGTTTTACTTGTAGTAGAAGAAGTTGTATTGCATCGTATCTGAAAATGCCACCAAAGACTAGCGGGAAGGCAGCCAAGAAGGCGGGTAAAGCGCAGAAGAATATTTCAAAGGGTGACAAGAAGAAGAAGCGTAAGAGGAAGGAGTCGTACGCAATCTACATCTACAAAGTGTTGAAACAAGTTCACCCGGACACCGGAGTCTCCTCCAAGGCCATGTCCATCATGAACTCCTTTGTCAACGACATCTTCGAGAGAATCGCCGCCGAGTCATCCCGACTCGCCCACTACAACAAGAGAACCACCATCACCTCTCGCGAGATCCAAACCGCCGTCCGTCTCCTCCTTCCCGGAGAATTGGCCAAACACGCTGTCTCCGAAGGAACCAAAGCTGTCACCAAATACACTTCCTCCAAATAAATTCATCTACCACCGACTTTGCAACCAACGGCCCTTATAAGGGCCACCACATCTTCCAAAGAGCAATTTTAACAATTTCCAATTCACCTACATTGTTGATAAAATAACCAACTGGGAGAAATATTAAATGAAAAATTATATTCGTACACTGGCATATAGCTATTTACAACGTTACATAATATAGTTTATCGAGACATTGGTTAGGCTGAAATTGACTTTGACCAAACTGGAGCAAAACCATTCAATGTGTTTTGTATTAGAAATGGTTGAGATTGTTAGTTGTGACTTTGTCACTAGTCACAAATCACATAACTGACATTGGTATGAAATGTGTTCAAATTATTAAATTAAGAACATGATAAATGATGTCCGTCATTAATCATCCAGACGAAATTATAGAGGATAATCTGATATTGAACATCGCAAACACTCAAAACTAGTTAGTCCTCACAAACTGTGGAAGAAATCTAGTACTACTAAACAATGACCAGGAAGATAACCTGAAGTCCAAAACATTCTAATCAAAATCAAACGAATACTTTAAATCGGAATTTTATCGCAATTAAGTCATTCATCCGTAATTTAAATAGTTAAGCAAAAGTTATTTCCTTTTCGTTTATGATAGATATATTTTGTTTTAATACACCAACTTTATATGTATAAATATTATAGCTTCTATATATACCTATCAACATTAAAACAATAAATATAGATGTGCATAAAAGAACCAAAAATTAAATTCAAAAATCAAAGGGGATATCAAATGAACTAACATCTGACAAGTGGCTGCCGAAAGCTAGAAAAGTTAATAAAAAGACTTCCATAATCCTTTCATATTAAAGGCTGATATAATTACTTTAGATTTTAGAAGGCATTTAGAAGTTAATTAAATATATATATAACTAAAAAGGGCTATGGCTATAATTATATTTATTTCAGGAATATGTATTATATAGGGCGAAAAAGAAAAACAATTGAACAATGGAATCAGCGAGGGAAATGGACCCTTCCCTCGTTTAGAAGCCAACGGATGAACATTATATTTCAGCCAATGAGAAGGCTGCGTTTGGTTGGTGAGTAACTCACGAGAATTCAGACTTTGGGTATATAAATACGAGTGAGTTGATTGCAGAGTTCATCAGTCGAATTCTACCTTCATTGCTGTAAACATAATATTCTAATCTGCTCAGCTGAAAGTAAATATGGCTCGTACAAAGCAGACAGCACGTAAGTCGACGGGAGGGAAGGCTCCTCGTAAGCAGTTGGCGACGAAGGCGGCGCGTAAGAGTGCGCCCGCGACGGGAGGAGTGAAGAAGCCTCATCGTTACAGGCCTGGAACTGTGGCCCTCCGAGAAATCCGTCGTTACCAGAAGAGCACTGAGCTCCTCATCCGCAAATTGCCCTTCCAACGTCTCGTCCGAGAAATCGCTCAGGACTTCAAGACCGACTTGCGATTCCAGAGCTCAGCTGTCATGGCCCTTCAAGAAGCCTCAGAGGCCTATTTGGTCGGACTCTTCGAAGACACCAACTTGTGCGCCATCCACGCCAAACGAGTCACCATCATGCCCAAGGACATCCAACTCGCAAGACGAATCCGAGGAGAACGTGCCTAAATTAATCAACTAACTTGCTTCAGCCTAACTTCAACCAACGGCCCTTTTAAGGGCCACCACTTCTTCCTAAGAGCAAAATTAAACATAATAGAATGAGACATAACTTGCTGTACTCATTCTCATTGTACATTAAGGCTTTTTTAAACTGATCAAAACTCAAATCACAAATCTTCATCAGGCAAATTAATTACCACTAATTTAACAAATATTTAACCATACTTCCCTCACGTTTATTGGTTATTCACTATTCACTAACAAGCACCCTAGGAAAATTCTGAAAGATTATTAATTGTTATTTGCTACGTTTTCCACAAGCCTGTCGATCTTATTTGGATTTTATATAAAACTAGTAATAAAATAAATAATCTACTTTTGTTTCTTGTGACAAATAGCTACATACTACCCCCCGGGGAAGGCATTAGCCAGATATAAGTTTGTTGCCCCAAAAACTGCACAGCACAGCTTATCTGTTTAGTGTGTGCCAAGCTAAAATCGGAAGATTACTGATTTATAAGTTGTACACTCCACTCTATGTAAAAGGTAAATCATTATTCTAGCAGACCTTAACAATCATTCTGGAACAATAAAACAAAATACAGCGCCTATTTAAGGCTTCAAAACAGTTCATCCGAATTCATCCAAATTCATCCGAATTCATCCAAATTCATCCGAATTCATCTTAATTCATCCGAATTCATCTTAATTCATCTTAATTCATCCGAATTCATCTTAATTCATCCGAATTCATCTTAATTCATCTTAATTCATCCGAATTCATCCAAATTCATCTTAATTCATCCAAATTCATCCGAATTCATCTTAATTCATCTTAATTCATCCAAATTCATCCGAATTCATCTTAATTCATCTGAATTCATCCGAATTCATCTGAATTCATCCGAATTCATCTGAATTCATCCGAATTCATCTGAATTCATCCGAATTCATCTGAATTCATCCGAATTCATCTGAATTCATCCGAATTCATCTGAATTCATCCGAATTTATCTGAATTCATCCGAATTTATCTGAATTCATCCGAATTCATCTGAATTCATCCGAATTCATCTGAATTCATCCGAATTCATCTGAATTCATCCGAATTCATCTGAATTCATCCGAATTCATCTGAATTCATCCGAATTCATCTGAATTCATCCGAATTCATCTGAATTCATCCGAATTCATCTGAATTCATCCGAATTCATCTGAATTCATCCGAATTCATCTGAATTCATCCGAATTCATCTGAATTCATCCGAATTCATCTGAATTCATCCGAATTCATCTTAATTCATCCGAATTCATCAAATACATTTTAATCCAAAACAGAAACTTATTCATATAGTAGTCCATCATTTAAAAATTTAATCTTTGAATACAACAACTGTCCCATGCCATGGCCCATCTAAGGCACTACTAATTAACGTACTAAAACTGTGGATCTTAATACTTAATTATAATTATGCGCGCAATGCTTAATTTACTCGTATGTATGCAATAAACACAAGGAAAACCACCAAAAGATCTACTAGGTATGTGGGTGGAGACAACGAAACCTAATTCTACCAAACATTCTTATTTATGCCAAATATAGTCATTTTGCCAAAGTATCAAGACATTTCCGTTTCAAGAAGAACTTTGATACGTTTTAGTTATGATTATTTGACTTTTTTACAATAACTACTCAAACTAAGGCCTTATTATAAGGCCAAGGTCAACATCTTCATTCTAAAATACTATGTCGCTCGAATTTGAATAGGTGAAAGTAAAATATCTTCATCTGCCGGGGAATCGCAATTAGGAGTCGCTTTGATTTTTTAATTAACTCCTTGCAACGGCCTTTAAGGGCCATATATCACTTCTTTTTAAGAGGAAAATTAAATAAAATTCGGGTAATTAAAGTTTTATTGTTACTATTATGATGAATCATAGGTTAATAATTTATTTTCCGAAATTTTTTTCACCTACTTGGCTTTTTTTCGCTTTCATTTATGTTTTATTTATCATATTATTCACATTGTAAAATTAATTGAATATTTGAGTACATCAGACAAGGTGTTACAAACAAGCACGTATTTAGTAGGGGGCGGGGGGGGGGCGCAGCGCCCCCTCTAAATCTGAGAAAAAGAGAATTTTTTTCTCAAAAATGGCCTAAAATTGCAAAATTTTTTCGCGTTTCCCGCGAATATAATTTTTGCTTCCGCCCCCCCTTGAACAAATTTCTAGATACGTGCCTGGTTACAAATATCGTCATGTTGAATTTAATTAACGCCAACATTACATTATAATTATTTTTGAATGATATACCTAACAGCTGATCATTGATACCTAACACAATCACATTAAGCCCATTATAAGATAATTTAAATATAGTTTAGAATTACTTATTTAATTGACCTGACATTGAGATACATTCCATCAATAGGTTTTAAATTTCCGGATTTTTTGAATATCATCGGTATGTGGGTTTTCTTAGACGGAGAGAATTCGAAGTTGTGAACCATATAAGCTACTGCGGCTTTGGCTTCCATCAGAGCGAATCGCATTCCTATTTTGAATGACATACAAAATGAAATAATCCCAAGAAATTTTTGGTCAGAAGTTAATGAATTATTTACCAATGCAATTGCGAGGTCCATGGCCGAAAGGCTGCCATGCATAAGGATGCATTTTGGCTTTATTTTCCGGAGTGAATCTTAGAGGATCGAACTTCTCAGGTTCAGGCCAATAATCTGCATCGTGGTGAATGCTGTACACGGGAATGGTAACCACCGTTCCTTTGGGAAGCACAAGATCCGAATCTGGGATTTTATAATCCTTAAACGCACGTCTCTCGGTTCTTACAGCAGGAGGATACATCCGTAAGGTTTCTAATACACAAAAGTAATTAAAATATTAATTATTTATACAGGTAGATTTTTTGAATCATTTCAGAAATGCAATAAAAAGTATTATTACCTACCTGAAATGAACATGTCGAGATAATTCATTTTATTAACAGAATCATAATTGAATCCGCCTTCCTTTTCAAAAGTTTCGTCCACCTCCAGTCTGAGTTTATCTTGAATATCGGGATTCGTTGCAAGGATGTAAGTTGTAAAAATCAAAAGTGTTTCGGTTGTGTCGAATCCTGCGAGGAGGAAGAGGAGACTTTGGGAGACGATCATGTCATCATCTAGATTGACCTTCTGCTTCAGTCCGTTGTCCTTGAGCACTGCGTCCTTCTCAAAATCATCTAGTTCTTTCTCGTCTGTTTTCAAAAGACCTTTCCTGGCTTCGAGCATGAGTTGCAAAAAGTCGTCTCGTTTCTCTCCGCTTTTTTCTCGGTGATGCAAAGCATTAAGAATGACTTTTGCGAAAAAAGCATCTGCTTCTCGGTCGAAAATTCCGATGTCCAAAATTTCCATGACTTTGGGGGCGACGAGGAGAAGGAAGAACTTAATCATGCCAAATCCATCGAATTGATTTTGGAATTTTTTGGCCATTTTGGCAAAGGTAGCATTGGTATTTTCGAACATCTTGGAATCGACACCGAAAGCTGAGTTGGCAATGACATCCATTGTATAGCGGGAAAGGATGTCTCTCATTTCTAACTCGTTCGAGGATTTCATCTCGTTTTTCATGAAATTGACTAGTTTGGTTGAGCAGATGTTATAGTTCTCGAACATACGACGGATCTTGCCAGTTGTGAATGTCGGGGACATTGTTGTCCGGAGTCCTCTCCACTGATTATCTTCCATGTTGAAAAGCATCTTGTAGAAGTGCGGATCAGTTTTCTTAGTTTGGAACCCTCGACGGTTGACGAAATATTCGAAATCTTTCACGTAGATCTTCTTGATGAGTTCCAAATCTCTGCAATATAAAGCCGGAGTGCCCATTTCGACGATTCCAGCGTAACTTAGATTCTTCTCCTTAAGGCCTTTGTATATCTTCTCGTCTATTTCGTGAAATGCTTTTTTGGAAAATGTCCTAGCGACAAGTCCGTCTATATGCTTTGAATCTAACGTCGGAAAGTTTGTTGTTTTCCAAAAATTGTCATTTCTGGACATAAACAACTTTGCTAGAAGTACCAGCAGAAAAACTGCCGCTAACACGTAAACCAGAACCATTTTTACTCTCCAAGATTTCAACCACCTCTACAACTCTTGCTTTGCAGCTCCCAACTAAACTTTTCTTTCGAGAAATCGCCCATTATAAATAATGTCCTTCAGAAAGTCATTTCGGTAGGATATTATTGTTACAAATACACAATGGACAATATTTAAATCTTATCAACTTATTACGATGAACAGCTTTGCAATGCTCCGGGATGAAAGTTCGTATACCAAGTATTCATTAAAGTATCGAAGTATTTTTGAAGCCCAGCCAGCCCAGCATGGTCTTATCTTAGTTTCATTTACGATGTTGAATTTTAGAATTTAATTTTTCTTGGCCACAGCAGATATTTATTGGCAGAACAAAAAACTATTAATGTCAGGTAGAACTGATAGAAGTGAATTAGTATAAAGTACAGATTACTAGTACGTATAGCTTATTAATGAACAACCTGTAATGTTTTCCAGTCTGGGTTTGTAGCTATTGCGATTGTGCCACGCAAAAACACCATCAACTATCTCTTCAAGTATATATCACAAAATATATTATAATTTATATATAGTATTCTATATATTGTATGTTGCACATTATTCAGCCATAAATGTACATGTCGTAGCCCCTCGAAGTTTAAGTAAATAATTGTCTGTAGACATCAAAAATGACTAAATGACTCAGAAGAAATCATCTTAATGTCTAGTCTGTGTCATGAATTATTATTTTCACTCTGATATTCTAATTTTTGGCTAATTTTCTTCAAAAATAGTCATTATATCGTCCCTTAAGGACGGAAAAAGCCTATATCCATTTTTGTTTGGTACAGGAAAACGCCTATATCTATAAGCTTGTTAGCGGAGTTAGGCTATTTCCTTCACCAAACGAAAAATGGATATAGGTTTTTTCCTATACAAAACAAAAATGAATTTAGCTCTTTCCGTCCTTAAAGGACGATATATATGTGAAATTTCAGGCCTCTCCAAAACTCGATTATGTATATGCATTTTCAAATTTTAACGAAGTCCAACATCTATCCCTTTGTCTAAAAATTCGGTCCTTTGTCTGACTGCATCTCTAAGTAGCTACGACATGTATGTTATTGGACGAGTGTATATATCAACATAATAATATATACACTCGCAATTCGCAACTCATTTTCAAAAAAATTAAAAGCTTTGATGTTGAATTTTAAGTGGCCTAAAGTCATATGCAGATAGTGATGCTCACACAAGTAGTATAATTAACTGCGTTTGGCCAAGACCGTAGCCAGGAGAGGGCATTTGTTTGGAATTCCCCACTACTGTATAGATTGCAACAAAAAATAAAGCGTGTTAATTATTATTTTTGTCCAGAAAATGCATCCATCATCAAGGTGAAAAAGGTGAAAAAAGTGTTTGTTACTACCTTTGTAACGTTGTGATGTAAGGCCATTAAGTTGCAATGTCATGATATATAATCAATCAAGAGTCATTATGTTATTATTACACAGTAGAGTACTACTCGCATATTTAGACAAAAGAATGCTAAGTATAGCAATATAGTAGTAAATGGTTGATGGGGCAGTGTGGAATCATTTAATTTACAACCATAAGCTATTATTTAACTACTGAATATCGGTTGTTGACGAGTAAAGTATAGTGCACGTGAGAAATACAATGTTGACTTGGTGAGGCAACGATTATCATGCATTGTCGCTATTGTCTACGGTGAATAATTTACGTCATTCCATGCAATAACAAAACTCTCAAAAAATTTCCTCGTGATGATAATTTAAGTGTTGTTTAATGATTATTATAAACACCCCTAATAATTCTTATACAATTTAGTGCAGCATTTAATACCTTATATGAGTTGTATTTACTTTCCTACAAAAACGTTATCATTTATAGTATACGTTATATAAATGTCATATCAAAACTGAAATGCAACGACAGATTCAGATCCTTTTTTCTATATTTGGCGAAATAATTGGCACATACTAACACATAATATAGTGTAGTAGTTAGCAGCCATGTAACATTGAGAAACATTATGCTAATTTAAGTTTTGTAGATGAAATTGCACGGAATGCATTCGTGTATGTCAAAGTTAAAACTGAAGCAGCATTGAAAATTAAAACATGATTAAATTATAATTATTAAGGTTAAATAAACACCAAGTAGGCTGCAAAATAAGTGTGTATTTATTTCCCTGAAGTAACAACGTTGATGATTTTAACTTTGCTTGGTGACAAAACAGTTTATATGTTCTAAATTATTTAATTCTGATTAAGGAGTACATTGCTGGCACGTGTATAGCAAAATGTGCTATCCTAGTCCAAACAAATCTGAAAGAAATACAAGAATTTAGACACCTTCGTAACGAGTTATGCATAATACTTTGAAAATGTAATTTCGTTGTCTTACATCTAAGAAAACTTCGTGGACGCAAAGACCGACTTCCATAAAGGTTATACAAGTAGGATCCTCTCCGTCTTTACCTTTCACCATATCTCCTGTTGACATGAAAATAAATTAGTATAAAGTCTAAGTATTCAATTAAATTATAGTACAAAAGACAGACCGTGATCTTTCATGCATTTTTCAACACCATCGATTAAAGGTTTCTTCACGTCATCAGGTTTCATAACCACGTCAATGTATTTGAGAATTTTATCATGATTCAGTTTTCCATCGTCTGTCAACTATTCATTTGTAAAAACAACTAAGAAATAGCTTTGAATTTACATTATCAATAAAATACATAAAAACAAAGTTTAAAAACTTACAAAGTTTTTCTTTTGCAAAATACAAACTCCAAAGCACTGCAAATAAAGTTAATTTCGTTTTTAATGTTTTCTATTATGAATTAAAGTCAATGTTTTTATTTAAATATTATTATTTCCTACTGCTAGTTTAGCTGCAGGCATTTTGTATACGGATTTAATTCCAGCCTCACTCAAGCAATCTGTAATATGGGCCTTTTCATGGTCGTCCATATTTAGATCCACACCTCTGCATTGCGTTTCTTCCTGACCAACAACAATCTAGAAGAGAAATTAAAAAAATTTGAATAATTTTCCAATAAATATCTCTAATTTAAATGAAAAAACTTACGTTTACGAAAATAACAGACAAAATTATGACTGATGATATCATTTTGACCTTTGTAGAAAGGGAAACTTCACCTAGATTCAAACCTTGCAGAAGTAGATATCCTAACTGAGTGGGATTTAGAATTTTTCACTCCTATTTAATATAAAATACTGACAGCTGCAGAACATCATTTTAAATCTTAATGAAGGCAATTAAAACCAATACAGTTAATGAGACAAATGTATAATTCATTCGTTAAAGAGGCGTGGACTTTTGTTGCATGCTAGTCATTTGACATTTTTATGTCAACGTGCAATTTTGTCAACACTTTATAAAAGGCACGAGGTAATTACATAAGCTAATGTTGTTTAATTACTAGAATAAACATCTCTTTAGCAGTAGCATCACTTCACTAGTGTAGGGCTGAATTTGTGCGGATTTTACAAGAATACAGGGAATACACAAGAAATCTAAACAGGTAGCTATCTATTCTCCAAAATATATTTTATGTAATACTTGATAATTGGTGCTCTAATATGGGATTGCAAATTAACTATGAAAAAACTAAATTTATGTTGTTCCATAAAGTTTGTGCTAACATTGAGAAAGAGTTAATAATAAAATGCGGAAATTACTATATAGAGCGTGTGTACACTTTTAAATACCTTGGAGTGATACTAGATCCCACTTTGAATTTTAAGGCTCACTTCACCTCTGTTGAAAAACGTTTCTGCTCAGCACTAGGTGTCTTACATAGAATAAGGAGAATGGTTCCCTATAAAACATATTCAATGTTAATTAGCACTTATGTCTACCCTATTTCGGACTATGCAATTTCAATTTGGGGTCCTACAACAAAAAATATGCTTGGTAGCTTACAAAATAAAATTAATAAATCATTATATATTAAAGAATTTCCACAATTGGGTAAATATTACCATAAAAAATTTTGGTCCTCAACAGACAACCCAAATAAAAAAGATAAATTAAACATTAAAGATAAAATCCAAAAATGTAAACGAGATCATAAAGAGGTAAATTGTTGGGAACTACTGGAAAAGGGTAATTTGCTTACAGTAAATGAAAGGCTGATATTCCTCACTATGACTAGTCTGTATAAGATTGTTACTTTTGGCACAAAGATAGAATCGCTAAATAATTATTACAGTAAAGAAATCTTAAATGTAACAAATAGAAGCACCAGGCAAGCGAATAACTTGCCAGTAATTGAACATCGTACTGCACTTTTTGCGAAAAGTCCAATTTACTTTTCAAACGTCACCTGGAACTCCCTTAGTCCGCTGCTTAAGGATAAGAAAGAGAGTGTACTAAATTTCAGTAAACTTCTTAACTACTACCTATTACACATTAGGGAGGATGATTTCATACATTAAGCATTAGGTCAGAATTCGAGGAAGTGTATATGTGTATATTTAATCATTTAATGTTACGTTACCTACAAGAGATGTTCTCTTAAAACCATTATGTATATATTGACTTTCGATTGTAACTGGGTACGATGCGGCTTTGACTATGGGAATAAGGTAACTAGCTTGCCTTCGGTGCTTTTATTTGAGAAACAGACTTCATGTATAATAATATATGTTTGTACTGATAATAATTGGCACTTAAATAAAACTAATCTGAATCTGAAATCTGAATCTGCCAAGGTTAATCTGACTGAGTTCCAGTAAATAATACAAAGAAGGGCAGCAAGAAATGCAAATAAGAAGTATCAACCCAATTGTAGGATTTGTTAGATCTGCCAGCTGTTGTATCAGATCGTAATGCTTGAGGATCTAGGTGCGAAAAAAAATGTGATATTAATAAATAATTAAACAATTAAAAAGTAATATTTATAATAAAAATATTTAAACCTTTCTCATTTTTTCTTCGGACAGATTGTCATCGTAGTTTAATTTTTGCTTAGAAAGCGCTGAAAAATCTTTCATTATGTGGCAATGGCATATGAAGAGAAATACAAACATTTGAATGCTGTTAACCAAAAAATACGTGGGAATTATCATGAAAGACATGTAAGATTGGTCAGGGTGATTTCCCAAGCTTGAAAATTTGGTGTCACCGTCTCGTTTTCAGAGTAAAAGCTCTGAAAGCTGGATAATTACATTTTTTTCGAGGGTTTCGAAGGTTTGTTGGTTTGGTAATCGTGTCTGTCCCAGACATACATGTCCCATATGAATAAAGAGATATTTCCACAACCAATTATTAGTACCTGAAATGTTTTTTTTTAAATTTTATTTTGATGTATTTATTTAGTTGAAATATTCAAACTTACAAAAATGATTGTAAATCCTTTTGTACATCCCAAACCAATTCGCTGTATGACAGGGTATGAAAAAGGCAAAAATGTAACCTTTTTGTCTTTTTGGTTGCCTTTTTGCCTAGCAAAATCAGCAAAAAGGTTACATTTTTGCCTTTTTGCCTAGCAAAATCAGCAAAAAGGTTACATTTTTGCCTTTTTGCCTAGCAACATCAGCAAAAAGGTTACATTTTTGCCTTTTTGCTGTTAAATGGGGTAATTAGTAATTTCTACAAGTTGACAACCAAGTATGTGAACAAGAAATACGATTTTAAAAACAACAATTCTTAATTCTCTTCAATAATTCGGTCATTCGTTAGACAATAAGACAATAAAACGAAACTAACATTGTAAAAAATTTTAAAAAACATATAAAGGTTATTTTCGGCTATGAAAAAAGTTAACAGAAAAACGGGAAGGCAAGAGCCTAGGGTTGTGCTAACCAGTAACAGTCAATAAATACTGGATATTTTGGGGGTGAGTTGATATATCTCTGATAAAATTGTACCCAATACGCAGATGTTTGACCTGACTCATTTTTTATTATACGGTTTGTCACAAATACATTATAAATTGTGTAGTAATAGTAATAATATAATAATCATAACGTGTCTCCGATATTCATTATGGTAATTTGAAGAAGACGTCTAAGTATGAAGTAAAGACATTTTCACACCTATGATTTATGACTTAAATGAAATAGGTCCCAAAATTCAGACTACATCTGAAATGTTAGATAGTTCTGTTGGACAAAAGTAATTATATTTACTAATACATTGCAATGCTTAAATTTCAAAATATAGAAAACGATTTAACTGCGTATTTTATTTGTGGATATCTTTAAAACTTTTCTGAAAACTTTTAATTTTGTTACCTTTGAAAAATGTTGTCGAAGAACTCCTTCGAAATATTGGGTTAAGTATTCGGCATTTGGTCGGTCCTGTGGATTTTCTTTCCAACAACTTTCAAGGATATTATAGCTGTAAAAGATAAATAAAGTGTTATGTTTAAATGTTAATCGCGTATTCGCTTTTACTCAACTTAAAGGACAGCTTATCAGCTGAAGTAAAGAAACCTTGCTATTTTTAAGCTCAATACTTATGGTTTTGCTTTGCAATTGCATTATGTCATTTTATGGATATTATTTTTGTTCTCATTTCTAATCGAGAATTAAGAAGAATTTTAAATTCCTTGCATAACGAATAAACTTTAAGAAACGGTTAAAATAAAACAAACAGGGATGTGGTGGCATATTTCGGTTTGTGGAGTCGTAAACCATCAGAAAGCCTGTCAACAAAATCAGTTGTCCACGATATCCCAGAATACGGAGTTTCGCCAAGAGAAAATATTTCCCAGATTGTGATTCCAAATGACCAAATGTCAGATTTGTGGGAAAATGACAAATCTTTTAGAGCTTCAATAGCCATCCATCGCCATGGAAGGGGTTCCTTGTCAATTAATTCAAATCAAATGAATCAGAAGACAAATTGATTATAATTATTTTCAAATTTTGCTGCATCTACCTGTTTATTCTTGACGTAATTTGAATAGTCGTATAGTTTACGAGATAGTCCAAAATCAGTAACTTTTATTATGTCTTTTTGAAACAGTAAAACATTTCTCGATGCCAAATCCCCATGAATTACCTTTTAAATTATTATTTCTTATTTTTTGCGGATTAATATTATGTAATATAATTTTTAATATGCATCATTGTAATTAATTTTCTTTTAATTTTTTTAAACAAGTGTAGACCTTTTTCAGCTCTAAATATTCCAAGGCTCTAGCGACTTGATGAGACCATCGGAGAAGATCTTTCGTTGTTACCGTGTTTTCCGTTATTTGCATAGGACTATAAATCAAATTAAAATTAAACTATTTAAAAACCTGAGATAACATTTAAATATCATGCTAAAATTCATGAGGTCAAAAATCGACCAGTACCTACATTAAGTTTTGGTCCCATCTGTCATCCTTTATTTGTGAAATTAAATAACCTCTGCATTTATTGCGAAGATAGTTTTGCATATTGCCAAATGGACAATACTCCACAAAGATGTACAATATTCCTGAAAATTGAATTAATTGCATAACAACACTTGTTTTACAATTTTGTTGGTTAGATTAAACATAGTTTGGTATTAAATACCTTTGCTTAAATTAATGGTGCTTGCACCAATTAAGTTGACAATATTATGATGTTTTTCTAGATAGATAAGTATTTTTAGCTCCGATAACAAAGACACCAAGCACTGTTTATGAGCTCCTTGCTTGATACATTTTACCGCTACAGGCGATTCCCTAACGTGACCCAAAAACACAATACCGAATTCGCCATTCCCCAAAATGATATTTTCGTCTATAAGGCACAAAGTAATTAATTATTATGCCAAAAGAGAATTCATTCGTCATAGTTAACAGTTATCATTTAAAAGCACAAACCAATTTCATAATCCCTCTCAAAAATTTCATACGCAGTATTATAAGGGATACTATCGCTAGCCATTTGTCCATCTCCTTGGTGAGCATCTTGACTTTTAGTACTTGCTCCATGAAAAAACACTTTGAGCTCCCGTTTAGTTAGACCGTCCTTAACAAGAACAATAAAATCTTAAGTTTTAGTCTCTCTCAAAATTTAAAAGTTGTTGATTACAGTAATGACCCCAATCAAAACGCAATGACAATTTTCCTATTTATTAATGCGCTTTAAAAGTTTGATAACTTAATATTTAAATTTATACAAATTAAAACAGACCTTTTTCTTATTTGACCTTTGCTTCAAGTAATAAGCAACAAGGCAGATGTTGACCACGATAATAAAACTTCCTAAAATCCATCCCCAAGGGACAGATTGAGTTTCGTCTTCTGATAATCCTTCAGTTTCTAACTCCATTTCCATTGACAATGAAAATGGCTTTTTGTCCGTTCCAAAGAAATTACTTGCTTCACAAAAATAATTTCCAACTCGACTTTTTGTGAAAATCATGTCCAGCTCTTCAGATATCTCAAGGGGCTTATGAGGACCACAGTTGAATTGACCAGGATTGGCAAAACCAATCGCCGGTCTTTTAGATGGCAATTCAGAAGCGAAAACTTCAATATCTGTTGTTATTTTCACCTGAAAACAATTGTATATATGCATGTCAGTTTCTTATTGTATCCAAAGTAAGATTTAATTACAACCGAACAGGACAAATAAAACCCAAAGGTTTTTTTGGTTGTTGGGTTTTTGGGTTTCAAACGGAAAAAATCCAAAACCCGGGTTTTTGGGTGTCAAATAGCAGAAACCCATGGGTTTTTGATGTCCTGCAACAGAAAGAAATCGTAACCTCTTGTGATTGAAACCATTGAATTCGTGGGAGAGGATTTCCTTTGGCCGAACAACTAAAGTGTACTGTTTTCCTAGTTAAGTGTCTTGGAAGAGTAGTGTTGCCATTGCCGTCAATTATTGTTGGTTTGAGTCTACTGATTAACGTTGAATTTCCAGTCGAATTGTATAAAGTGCATAGAGATGGCTGACGAGTAGCGGGATCCTTTGGTATATCCATTTGCAAGGCATAGTTGATAGTTCTTAGTAGAGAATAGTTGACCTTAGAGCAATTTCCGTTGTAATCGTCCGTGTCGATACTCCATGCCATTATTCCCCTCAGGTTGTACTCTCTTGCCATCCATACTTTCGCAAATATACTGTCCTGGTTGTCGAAACTAATCCAATGACTGCCGTTTGTGGTGAAGGGAACCAGTTTAGATCGATCCCAATATGTTGTCCAATTTTTACTCCCATCTTCAGATTTATGCAGTTGACAAACCTTTTTAGGGAGGTCAGAGAAAATTAATTTTCTTCAACATTTATAATATGTATCTCAGCAGTCAGCACAAATATACAAAATGTCAAAACCTATACAGTTAAATTGTCTTAAATCAATTTGCGGTCAATGTTCTAATTTTTGTCTTGTGATGTTGAAAATAGCCATTTTTCACCTTTATTTCATGACTTTTTCCGATTTCTAATAGCTATTGACATTATTATAGCTGTTAAACAGAAATTAACGCTTAAATATAAGTATGGCCTAATCAGTACTCCTTAATAATAGCCGAAATAATATTTACCTCATTGTATCCCCATAAATCACGCTGTGCTGTCCATGGCCCTGAAAATCCTCCCCTAGTAGGGGAATCCAGTATTGGTTGAGAATTTTCTTGGAGTTGAAATGGTCTACCATACAAAGGGATGCCAAGAACTAAATTTTGGGGGTCAATTTGAGTCTCTGTAGTGAGATCTTCCAATATTTCTCGAATACTACTGCCTTTAGAAGTAGGAGAGACGTATAAAGGAGCATTGTGCCCTGTAGTTCCATCCCAAGGTCCGTGATAATCAAATGCCATCAGTAGAATGAAGTCAAATATAGAACAAATTTGTGTGTAATCGTAAGCGGATTTCGCTATATCTGGATCACCGGAAATTGTTGTTGTAAGAATCAGCTCTGACTTTTTAAATTCTTCTTTCATTTCCTTAAAACCAATTGCATATAAAAATATTGTTTATTTTTGATAAATTATTAGCAAGATTATATACCTTGGCCAGAGCCGTAAAATGATCTTTACTACCCACTCCAGGGAATTGCCAGTCCAAATTGAGACCATGGAAACCTAATACTCTATTTAAAAATGGACATAAGGCGGGTTTTTTCATTTTATTATTTTCACTAAATAAATTAAAAATGTAATTATTTTATTTACTTTATTGTGTCCGTTGCATTTCGTATAAACTTTTTTCTATTTTTCTTTCCTGCTACCAAACGAGGAAAAGTGACGTTTCCTTCGTCATAACCACCGACAGACAATATAATTTTTAAGTCAGGATATTTGTCCTTAAGTGAGATCACCTTTTTAAAGTAGCCTAACAAATTTTGGAGAAATAATAAAAATTAAAATAAATTGTTACACACAGACTAAATTAAAATTTTAGAAAGAAGCTTTGAAATGTAACTACCCAATGTTGTTTCCAGATGGTTGTCTTTCACTTTCAGACCGAATGTTTCATTGTTCAGTAAAATGGACCTATAGACAAGATGAGTGCACAGATTTCCGTCAAAATGTCTTTCAATGTCGTATTTCCCTTCATTCGCTCTCCAATAAGACCAAGAATTCACGATGCAAACAACATGGTTTCTATGATTTTTGATTGCTGCAATTTATACTTTATCAGAAAAATTCAATTTCTAAGTAATAAATTAAGTTTCAATTAGAGTTTTTCTTACTGGTTGTTTTCTCTTCAACTGATGCAATATCAAAATATTGATGAAATTCTTTGATGCCATTCACTTCTTGCCTTGCACAGGAAACAATAAAATTATGAAAATTGCAAAAGAGTTCCACTACGAGAATGGAAGATAGTAGATGATAATACATTTCGATATGCCAAGAACTGATTTATTACTGCATAATGTGTAAGTTATGCAGAATTAGAACTTGCGATAGAAGAGTACCTATTGACTTAGTTTAGAAATTCATTCATAATATTATGTAATATGTAATGGTAATTCTAAAGGATAAATGCAAAAACGTCATTCTATACTACCGTATTATTTTGTAGTTTGGTTTCCTTTCATATTCATTCATGGTCACTGCATGTAAAATAGCCGATGCAGTCATAATTTACATGGTATATCATAATTAAAACTAAATTATAAATTACTTGCCGGTCACAGGGCCCAGGCCCTGTTATAAATAAAGCTAGTGAGTATATGGGGCAAATTGTATGATGAGCAAAGGCGAATCGTCTAATTTTCTATATATTCTTCACTCGGAAAATATAGAGACTATTACGAAGAATATTTACTTATTTATACTTTCAATGATTTGGTTGCAACCACCAATTACTAACAATAATTAATATTTATTGGAGAAGACCGATCATGCACACTTCATCTCTGACATTCACTGATCAACTGATTTTTAGAAATAACAACTAACATATTTTATGACATATTGTGACACGAATAGACAAACATAATAAAATATCAATGCTCTTAGCAACATTCTCCAGGGCCGTAATGAGACTAGGGCTCATTACATATCGCTGGCTTTACATCAAGGACACAGATCTTCAACGTGGGTCGACGAAATACACCAAAACTCGTTCGAACATCCACTACTCTTACTTGACCATCTGCGCCTGGGTAGACTTGTTCAATTATGCCTTTCGGCCAACAGTTTCTTGTCATTGTGTCATCTACGACGATAACAATATCTCCAACTTTTACTGGATCTTTATTTTCATGCCATTTCGGGCGTTTCCGAAGAGTGGGTAGATATTCTTTAATCCAACGTTGCCAGAAATGGTCCTTCAGGCGCTGGGCGATTTTCCATTGCTTCCTTAGGCAGAAATCATCATCGGAGAATTTCCCAGGGATATGATTTCCACTTGATGTTCCAATCAAAAAGTGGTTGGGTGTGAGAGCTTCCTCATCTGTGGCATCCAGAGATACTTCTGTCAGTGGTCGACTGTTGACTAGATTTTCGACTTCTGCCAAAACTGTTAATAAAATTTCTTCCCTGGGTGTTCTTTCTTTCAGTATAGCTCTCATTGCTACTTTGACACTTCGAATTAATCTTTCGAAGGCCCCGCCCATGTGCGGTGATGCAGGTGGATTGAACTTCCATTCGATCCCGTTTAAAGTCATATTAGCAATGATTTTATCTTGATTAAGTTCTAGAATTGCTTTCCTCATTTCTTTTTCAGCCCCACGAAGATTAGTTCCATTGTCAGAAATAATTTGTCTCGGAGTTCCTCTTCGAGATGTAAATCTTCGTATCGCGGAGATACAAGGACCGGCAATATCCGGCTCGAAGGACCAAAATATTACGAAGAATATTTACTTATTTATACTTTCAATGATTTGGTTGCAACCACCAATTGCTAACAATAATTAATATTTATTGGAGAAGACCGATCATGCACACTTCATCTCTGACATTCACTGATCAACTGATTTTTAGAAATAACAACTAACATATTTTATGACATATTGTGACACGAATAGACAAACATAATAAAATATCAATGCTGTTAGCAACAGAGACTATAGAAACCCTACTACTCCTCAAATTTTAGCCTGTGTATTTACTTAACATTAATAATGTTTTGTCTTGAAGATTCAACTTAAAGTCAACACGATAGTTAACAATTAAAATTTTTTGCCATTATCCAAGCCAGAGCATTTATTTAACATAATTCTAGTGCGTAATTTGAATAAACGAAGGGTGATTTGGCAATTGCTGAAATTCAATTAAAAAAGTGCCCAAAGTTCCATTACTGTAAAAACTAAAAACCATGACATATTAGCTCCCAAATAGCTATATTTTTGAAAATATTTTTCTAAAATTAGGAACAGATTTTGAGTCTTAATATCCCTTTATGTTTTTGTAATACACTGTAGATTACCACTTACCACAATAAGTTTGCATGGATCACTTCCATGATATTGTGTTCCCTGAAAAATATTGTTTATAGTAAACTAAAGCATAATGATTTTAATATAAAAATGTTACAAATTTACCGGAAAACCACAAAAGTTTAAGTCTTATGTCACATTAATAATCCTGTTTGAAGCCTACGTATTTAATAACTGGAAGACCTATAACCAACGAGATAAATATATGTAGAATGTATTGTCTCTGTTATATCTGTATATCTGAGCTACATATACCTAATTGTATATACCATTACCTAATTATTTTTTGCTTTACAATTTGATAACAACAAAAACGTGCCCCAGTGATAGACATAAGCACAGTTATGAAAGTTAAAACAACATATTTTAATGCTAGCATATTTTCCACCATAATATAACCGTATTGCTATTTTTATTCTCACCATTAACCACACATGTGGATACAGATGCTTCTCTTTCTATTTATGAAATGGCTACTACTTGGAGTAGTGAAGGTACCTTCCAACATAAATTTGTCTGAATTAATATACTTTATGCATGCTTGGTATATTCTTAAGTTATCAAAGTTGTCTTGTTTCATTTGAGTCAGTACAAGTGAGTAGGGGTGTGTGCAAGCACGTATCCAGGAATTTGGCCTAGGGGGGCCCACTAAAATATATTGATGAATTCAAGTCATATTCGCGCGAAGCGCGAAATTTTTTTTGTATTTTTCACCTTTTTTGACAAAAAAATTGCCTTTTTCTGGATCCTTAGGGGGGGCCCGGACCCCCCCGGCCCCCCCTCTGGATACGTGCTTGGGTGTGTGTTTGATATCAGTCATTATCCTTATCCATCGAAAATTCAGGCAAGTCGTTTTTTGGTATTTCAATGTTAGTATTGCATGAAGCTAAAGCCCCTACAAGTTTATGCTGGCTGAAACATAATAATGTTTAGCACGTATACATTATAATTGTTAGCTAAATTGCTGGACCTATATTTAAATGAATAATAAGGTCTACAATTCCTAGAAAATTGGGGGTCAGGAATCTTTAAATGAACACCCACTTTTAATCTGAACTCGAAATTCAGATAGTTATCATAGTTATAGTTTTTTATAAATTTGCTAAATTTTATTACTGTACAATTATGTTCTAATCACCATATTATTAAATACAGTCTCTACATTGGCCCCGAATCCCAAAAAATTTCTCTTTGGGTCAAATATAAACTTTCCGTGTATACCCACAGTATGGACAAGATTTTCGATTGTAATTCCAATAAGTATAACATGACTTCATTACTTACGACTTACGGAAGAAGTGTATTGGATGCAACTGATGCATGCAAGCATAGCCCTAACCCCAAAAAATATCCAAAGTTAGTAGTAACTAGAGAGATGTCGTTTGCAGTTACATTAGTATAACTGGATTCGTGACAATGTCCCATTATTTTAGATAACTATTTAAATGAGAATCCTGAAATCGACATTTACCATTAAATTGATTAAGTCATATTGCCCTTGTTGCATTTTTGCAATCTACAATGCTTACACTCGGGTATAAGTATTGTAACTGAATATAAGGAAAATGACAATCAATTTTAACCGGAAAGAAAGTGTATGAGGTTCCAAGTCAGCTTATATATTTTAGGTTCAGCATATTAAGGTTCGACTTGCATTATTTGTTTTAAGATAATATTTTCTCTATGCTAACAAAAATAGGCTGTTGTATAAATAAAGGTTTTACTCTAGTCCATACACGGACTTTAGTCTAGACAGAAGCCGCACTTGTTCCTGTTTAATAGAGTTTGTCTTAAGGATGGAGAATATGGATGCTGAGCTTACTTATACCATTTCACTTCTCGAAATTGATGATTCACGCTTTGTTTATGGTTCCGTGATAGCAACTCAGCAAATAAGGGAACGTTCAACCTTTAAAGCTATTGCATCCTTAAGAAAACTCTATTAAACAGGAACAAGTGCGGCTTTTGTCTAGACTAATGTTCGCGTATGGACTAGAGTAAAAAATCGATATTATACAACAGCCTTTTTTTGTTAGCATAAAGAAAGTATTATCTTAAAATAAATAATGCAAGTCGAACCTTCATAATGCTGAACCTAAAATAAATATACTGACTTGGAACCTCATACACATTCTTTCTGGATAAAATTCATTTTCTTATATTCAGTTATATTACTTACACTCGAGTATAAGCATTGTAGATAGTCGTTTAATACCAATACAGATATAAATCCCGAATATTCTATTTTAATTCGATGGGTATAATTAGGAGCAAAAGTTTTAAACAAGCTTGCTGATTCAAATCATAGTTTTATTATCCAGCTACTTAAATCAAGATATTTTTCTACAATTTAAAATAATATAAAACAAATTTTTGGAAGAAACAAAGTACATTAATTACCAAACCAGTATTAGAACGTTTAAATGCTAGCAATTAAATTTATGACATAGCTTTGGAGTTTTTATTTCTGACATATAAAAGCAACTTGATTCTACTTCAATATGCATATTAAAGAAGCTTTATTATTTCAATATTTTTTGACAACGTTACTACTGTTTGACCCATTATTAAACGTTAATTGTTATAAACATTTAACTTTATTTCAAAATTGTGATATTAACGTGATTTATTTCCAAAAGTCAGAATTGGTTGAAAAATTCTTGATAAAAAATCAGAATTCGCAGCCATGGTCAATAAACTATTTATTTAAAAAAAAAGTTGTGATACGAGATCCTAATAATCCTCGAGATTTGTCAAAGTGCACATGTAGCATTAATATTGCTGTTAAACCGAATTCGGATGTGGATGACTGGCCACTTTCTTTTGGGTCTGAAATCAACCGAAGAAAATCCAAAGTGATTATGATATTTGACTTGAAGGAGAAAGAGGGAATGGAATCAAGCTGGCATCCTAAGTTACAGTACTACTTTGTTTGTCCCATCTACATTTTGTTTTTAAAAGACAAATCAAACTTTTCCGTATTTACTGGGAAATTCTATGCACAGAAATTCAAATTCTTGGAGATAGACATAGAAATAGACAGATGGGAAGATGTTTGGATTAAATCCAATGGACATCTTAACAATAAGATTATTCACGTAAAGGATTCTGTTCTTAGTCAGAGTTTAAGAAGAGGAGAATGTGTTGGTTCTTTGTATAAAAAATTTGCTCTCTCCCACTGCAATCTGAACACTCTAGTTATAGAGACCATGGCAAAGTATTATAATTTCACAGCAGAATACCGAAATAAATTCTTGGATGAAAATGTCGAGTCGATTCGAACTTTTAATAAAGTTCTTCCATTCGCATTAAATTACAAATGGGATATTTCTCAAATAGTCATGGCAGAGCGTCAAATCTGTGCTTTCTATTGCGAACCAAAAGAAATATTTCATGACGTGCCATTAACAGTTTTAATTCAAAATACTTTCGACAGTTCATGTTGGCTTTTAATTTCTATTTCGTTTCCATTGGCCTACGTCATAGTTTTTTACTATTTGGATAAAGTAAGATTGCCACTGTACAAATACTTTGAATTGGTACTATTTTCTACATTTGGAACTCTTCTCGGTGAAGTAGCTTCTGTGAAAACGAAGGGATTCCTTTGTATGGTAATTCTGCTGACGAGTTTTGTCATCTCATCCCAGTATGACACTTACATTACGAGTGAAGTAATTGCTCCTCCTGACCGACAACGTCTTGTAGATTTCAACGATATAATTGATCATGGCTACAAAATGGTTGCTATTAAAAATTATGTCTTTTCGGAGATGTACGCTAAAGAAATGTTTTTGAAACACCAAGTCAGTTTGGATAAGCTTGATGCACATACAAGAATATTTAATTGGTCACGCAATGCCCCTTATCTACATAACCTAGAAGCCATTGCAGATTTATTGGTAGATTTCACGGACAAACTATTTCTCATTAATGACAGGAATTACATCAAATATTATCATTATTATTTACTAACTAGTAATAACAAAGGATTTTGCAATACAGCCATAGACGATGTTGATATTACATTTTATATCAGACAATTTTCCTCGGCTTTTAGACAACAATTTCAGAAATTCTCCATTCAACTTTGGGAAGAAGGATTCGTCGAGTTGTGGAACACCCACCAAATGTATATTTTGGGCTTAAGAGTGAAACAATCGAATATTCAAGACAATAGCTTTGTGCCCATTAGCCTTGGGATGAAAATTCATACTATTTTTATACTTTCCGGCTGGCTTTTCTTGTTTTCTTTCTTAATGTACACCTTTGAATACGCTATAGGTAAAAATATGCATTGTATCGCATACAAGATCATACAAAGAAATGTAATAATTCTAAAATCAACGTTATACGAAAGGATTTTAGGCAATTATTTGTCTTGCAATATTGTGATACCAAAATATTTCAAAAATGAAGAGTAAAAAAATCAGCGAAATATATTTCTGTTGCAGAAAGGCAACAAAAATCAATTTTACTTTGCTTATAATAACTCTTAAGGGTTGAAGTAAGGCAGTGGTTGCACATTTTAAAAATCGCGCCATGAAATACAAAGGGCATATCACGACCCGCTTTCGAGGGACATAACCTAATTAAAATAATAACATTGATAGGTATTTGTCTGGCATTATAATATTACATTTGTATTACATATTTGTACACTGCCTTACTTCAACCCTATTAAGAGATACAAAAATGTTAAATATTGAAATTGCTTAAATAGAACATCAAATGAAAGAGCTATAATTAGTAAAGTTGTAGACATTTTTATGTAAAGTTTTATGCTTTATTCAAAGGAGTTTATCTCCTTCGAATAAGACAATTTTCTATCCAAGTTTGTTTGTAAGTTTTTTGGTTCAAAACACACCAGTGTGCTTTGATGCAAACCGACAATCACTTGTGTGTTTAAAAGCACACCGATTTTCAATCTACGCTGTAACATATTATATGATTCTATTATGTGACAGGAAATCCATCATTTTAACAAAAGCTGGTTTCATTATAGTTTGGAGTAAAAGTGGGCAAAGTATCTACAGTAGGACATTTACAAATGTCTTCCCTGCCAAACGTCTGTAACTGAATGTAAATCACTGTATACGTGACAAGGACTCCAGAAATCTGCAATAAAGTTACTCCCATTAACACCTTACTTAACATTAAAATCGCAAAAGTTCCCTTTACCATTAAAATCATGGTTTCGAGTGGGAAAATTCCCATTTCCCAGTAGGAAAAGTGGGAAACAAAAAGAGCCAGTTGGTGGGAAAACGGGACATAAAAAAATTGAGGGGGGATAGACCTTAATACCGCAAGATTCCGACACTCATTTCTCACAATTTCTCATTTCCCAAATTCCTGATATTTCCTGGTTTCCAACAAAATTTACTGGGAAATAGGAATATCCAAAGCCATGACTAAAATAAAATTAGTCACTATTTTCCTATCATGAAAAACGAAAAAAGATATTTACTACTTACTCCGATAAATAACTGATAGGTCATCACAAAGAATCCTTTTCCTTTGAGAGACAATTGATGGGATTGCATGTCCATCAGAAAAGTCGTATACCTTTCCAACGAAATGACATTTCTGTATTTTCCTGATGCAATCTCACCATAAAATTCCGTCGCCTGTAAATAAATGTTAAAGTCAAGCCTTTAAATATACAAGAAAATCATAAATGAAATTCGTTGATAATTCCCAATACACTTATAATTTTATTACCATGTAGTCAATATCGGCACCCAAACCCAAAGAAAGAAAAAAATTAACAGAATAAAACGTTGTACTGTAAATCATCTTGGATCGAAGGTCTTCATTAATAATCTGGGTCCCTGTAAACAATGCAAAGTAGGGCAAGGAGCTAGAAATGTACAAAAAAAGTAACAATCCAGTTGTGGAATTTGTCAGATGCGCCAGCTGTCTTATCTGATCATAATTCATCAAAATCTGTAGGGACACATTGACACAAAATACACAATTCAAAAAACCGAAGTGATTGCCCATTACCATGAAATGTCAAATTGCTATTTAATTATTTGTACTTATTCCTTTAACGAGCAATAAAAAGTAACCTTTTTCATTTCCTCGTCGTCGTCGTTTAATTTTTGTTTAGAAAACCTTAAAAAATCTTTCATTACATGCCAATGGCACAATATGACAAGAAATACTAAAATTGGAATCGTAAATGTCAAAATATAAGCTGGGATTGTCACGACGAAATGGAAGATAGTCAGGGTGATTTCCCAAGCTTGAAAATTCGGAGTCTCTATTTCGTTTTCTGAATATATGCTGAATAAATAAATTTTCTTCACCATTGTTGACATTCTGGTATAAAAATCCAACCACGACCAGGTTTTTGAGGGTTTGTAACTTTGGTAATCGTGTGCAAATAAGTCCCAGAGGGATATTGATAGATTTCCGCTTCCAATTATTAGTACGCATAGGAAGACCTGGAAAATTCGTTTTGGTTTATATTTTCAGTATGGATATTTATTTTTTCAAATACTTACAAAAACTGATGTGAATCTTTTCGTTTTCCCCAATTCAAGTCGCTGTATGATGAAAAATATTTTGCAGAATTGTTGTTGGTTATTTTTGTACCAGAAAGTTTTAATTGCACAATACATAAATACGACACCGAAAAATGAATTCATTACGGAAATAGAGTCCCACAAAGATTTACCAAATTTGTCCAATTTGGAAATGCTGACAAAATACGCTGCTGTTACGAACAATGCCATCAAATATACCAATTTACAAAACATCTAGAAATAAAGGTTACAATTAGATAAATCTGTTTTTTTGCCAAAATCATATGAGTATATAAATAGATATTTTATTAATCGATTATTAATTAGCACTTAATTAGTCTTAAAATACAGGTAGGTCTTTATTGAATTTAGTACAATTAGTATTTACCTTCTGAACTTTATTAAACTCCACTTTGTATTCACCATCTTTCTTTTGATTTAGTTTGAAAGGATATAATCCCAAATAATAACTAAAGTTGAAGAGAATTTTCAAATAACGAATATATTTAATTCCATTTTCTGTGACATTAGGCGTTTGGTATGGATATATTTTTCTTGTCGAAAGTTGGCTTAATTCAATCGAATTCATACTGATTCAGTTCAATTGTATCATAAACCAACACCCCTATAAACCTTGCTATGAAAAATTGAATTCAAAATTGCTTATTTTCTCAATATATTTCTATCCGCTGGATTTATATGGTAAAGAATCAGTGAGGACCAAGAATCACATAATATTTGCTGTTTTACTTTTACTGTATAACCAGAATATTGTGATAATTATTTTCTTTCAATATGATCAACTGCAGGTTGTTACGATGTCGATAGTATATTACTGACTTACTCCTAAGAACAATTTGTGAACATCAGAAATAAAGCTGATGGCAAGCAGGCAGGCAGGGATAGTAGAAATAATAATGAAATTAATGTACATACTTTGGCCTGGATTCCCGAGATCCCTATTTAGATCCATTAAAATCCTTTCTTTGAATGGAAATTTCCTATAGAAGGATACGGCCACACCATTAGTAAACAATATCATCTGTCGTTGTAATTCCGGGGCAAGCTAATTACTTTTAGGGAGTAGTAGAATTGAATCTGTATATTATTATTATCTAAACATTTTATATGACTGCATATATTTAGCGTGCTTTGAGAATTCAAAGCAAGCACGTATCCAGGAATTTGACCAAGGGTAGGGGGCCCTCCAAAACATATTATAGGAAAAGCAGGATTCGTGCAAAGTTCGAATTTTTTTTGGATTCTTAACCATTTTTGACAAAAGAATCGTTTTACTGGAAATTTAGGGGGCAGGCTCTGGATACGTGCTTTCAAAGGATGTCGCAACTATTTACGGGGTATACTGACCTAATTATTTGATAAAATTATGTAATAAAATATACCCGTATTTATGACCTAGTAATCAAGATTATAATGTCTCTATGTACATGCATAATTTGAAACTAGGGAATTAATAAATTACAAAAAGTAATTACTATTATTATATGCATGGTTTTATTGGAAAAAAGTCGATGCAATTCAACTGGATGTGCAAGGACACTTTTGGGGGTTCCTTACAAGTATTTAATTCTGGTATGTGATGTGCCACACATCCTGAAATATAAAATAAATGCATGGGAACCATTTTCTATGCTGAATTGTAAAACAATTAGGAATGGGAAAATTGAAACATGAATTTGACTTTCTTTTATTTCATTTACGTATTACAATGTGAAAAAGCGTTTTATTTAGCTTAACATGAACAGGAGTCATTACTGTTATAATAATTAGTTTTGGAAAATATTTTAGTGTCTGTTTCATTTCTTGCATCCTGCCCAGCAGTAAATGATTGGAATTGGACGTATACGAGTGTATAAGTAGCCAATACCCCAACGATCTGCAAAAATGACAATAAAAATGAGTTGGTTTAAATTTGCGGTACTTATATATCTGTAAAGCTGAAGTTATAGTGATAAAAAATACGTACACCGATAAATAATTGGTAAGACAGTACAAAGAATCCTTTTCCCTTTAGTGATAATTGATGAGACTGCATATCTATAACGAAAGTGTTGTATCTCACCAAAGAAATTGCCTTGCTACATTTTTCTGATGCAACCCAGCTATAAAACTTTAATGCCTGTAAGTACACACAAGTACAGAAACAAAAAAGCACATTATAGATTCGTGTTGTATCTCTTTGATATTATAAATTATCTAGAACTGACAAACATTATTACAATGAAATATTTTTTGCAATAAATGTGATAAGACAATATTAAAAACTAAAAACAAATAATAGAAACTAAAATGTTGATTTAAATTGGCAAGATCTATTCATACCAGGTAATCTATATCCCCCCCGAGAATCAGAGCCAGAAAATACTGACTGCAGTAAAATAATGAACTAAGTATCTTTAAGCGAAGTTTTTCATCAATAATCAGAGAACCAATACAAAACGCAAAGAAAGGTAGATATCCAGCCACCAATACCATCATCATCGATCCCATTGCAGAATTAATCAGATCTGTTAAATGTCGTAGTTTGTCATAGTAAATGACAATCTGAATACATTATCAAAAATGTTTAAATAACCATAAAATAATATTTTCGGACATTTAATATTTATATCGATTTTTTCAAAACATTTTCCAAAGTACTAGTGAAGAAATTCAAGAACAATAAAAGCTTTCGAATACCTTTGCTAGTTTTTCTTTCAATAAATGTAAGTCTCCACCCAAAGATACTTCTTGCTTGCAAAATCGTAAAAAATCTTTCAAAATGTGCCAATGACAAATTATAAACAGAAAAACAAGCATATAAGTACTGCAGAATAACAATACAAAAAATGTCAATAAAATCAAATGAATAGTCGTTAAAATGATTTCCCAAGCTTTAAAATCTGTATTCCCGTTATCTGGACATAAACCAAATAGATAAATAGTTTTCGCGTCTGCTGACATCCTGGAATAAAATTTAACCCAAGAAATTTCTTCAGAAGGTTTGTAGGACAAAGTTTCATGAGAAAACATATCCCAGAAGAAAACAGCAATATTCCCCCCAGTTAGTATCATGACGAATAGGGCTATCTGAAAATTAAGTCATTAATTTAGTCAACTGCTCCTAAAGAAAACTAAATTTTAAATTAAATCGATTTTGATATCTTGTTTGCATTTGAAAATAGAAAAATTTCAGTCTCCAATTGAGAAATGTTAGTACTAACATTAAGAAGAGTGCATCCTTTTGTTTTCCCAAAATTAAGCCGCTGAATTATGTAGAATATTTCTCGAAATTTTTCATTAGTGGTCCATATCGTTTTAATTATTACTAAGACAAAGATGACATTAAACATATAATTGATAATAATTAGTAAATTCCACACTGATGTTTCTACTTTATTCCAAGAAATAGTACGAAAAAGTAATATTGTTATAAAAGCGACGGCCAAACACACAATTCTGCTCACTATCTATAAATATGTTAAAAAAAATTTCTTTATAAATATTCCATGTCCTCGTGACAAATATAATAACGCAAACTAATAAAATATTTACCTTTTGAAACCGATTTGTATATATTTCATACTCCAATTGGCAATATTCTCCTACATTTTGTTTCCGTCTTAGATTCAATGGATATATTCCTAAATAATAACAAAAATTGAACAGAAGTCGTATGTAGAAAACGTATTTTGTTCCATTTTCAGAGACTTCCTGCATTTCAACTTTTCGTTTATCCAATTTAGGTTGCTTCAATTGAATGGAGGAAATGCTGTTTCCATTATTTATTTGTGACATTATTATTTTGGAGTTATTAGTGATTATATCTGTAGATTGCCAGAATTGTTACTCAGAGTAGTTTGAAGTTGGAATTAACAATATCTGATTTTCGTTTGCTGATATATTTCACGAATTAAAAACTGAGTTGGGTTTACTATATATCGTCGTCCAGGAAGAATCTTTCAGAACTTTATCTCTCACTCATTAGTGATGATTGTATATTTTCATTAATTTGTATACACAATAATTTGCTTACTACTTACTCTAGTTTTTGATTATTTTCTACATTAAATCGCTCGGGTCTTGTGTTTGGTTCAACAAGGCTGCACTGAATATTTATATTTAGGTTTATGGTAGATAGGGAAATATTGGCTCACTACAGTTTGGCATTTGATATTCATAATGTATTTTTGATACCCCAGAGATGGTTATTTGTATTTACACTTTTGTCATTTCCAAAGAAAATAATTTCCGGAATAACAACACTATTACACACCGTCAAAACACCACACAAATACCAACCGAAAAACAAACTATTGGAAATGAAATGAGCCATATCGTCAGAATAAACAATTTAAACAAATTATGTCAGCTATGTTTAGCGAGCATAATGCGATGTCGGCTACTACCGTTACCATTTCCACGGGGTACCCTTCATAACTAATAGTTGCCTTATTCATTAACGCAGTTATGTAGTAATGTATTCGATATGAGTCTAAATTTTCATAGGGGGCTCGAAAAATGAAGCTGAACTTTTTGGCGCCGGATTCTTCCAATGTGTGTACCAAAGATCAGGCGTTCAACTTCGTTTCCGTCAAGGAGTTGGGCAGTACTTTTTTCCAAGGCATCCGCTTTACACGGGATTTCTTGTAGTCACTACCCAATCCCCCGAAGGAAAAGCGGGGTTTTTTGGAGTACATGGCGAGGGTGAACTACAACGTCATTGGCCCTGCTGCCACCCCAATCGATCAGTTCCAACTGCTGGGCATCTACAACTATGGACCGGAAGGCACTGGCCGTAATTTTGGTCTGGTGCAGGTTCTCGAGTCTTTTAATGTTGGCTGGCAAATCCATGCTGAAAACATCACGAAGACGACTCTCGATTCTGGGGATCCCGATGACATAGTGACAAAACGTTCCAGCAGCCTAGCCAACCATCTTGGCCAGTATCAGTATCATTTCCCTGGAACAGAGTTCGGTCATGGAAAGGCGAATCGGTTTCAGGATTTCATTTACAATTTTATTCACGCCTACGGTTCCCATTTATTCACCTTCTTAGCAGCTTTATATGAATTCAGTGGCCAAGGACTGTTTGACGATCATGATTTTATACAGCTGTGGGGTCTGTACAAATACACTTACGAGTTAATTGGTCTCAGGGCTGCGATTCCTGCCAATTTCCAAGCAATAACAATGGCCCAGTTTGACTTCCTACGGCCGTACTCTCCGTCTACGTTGATATTCGCCAGACTCAGCTTCATCCAAGTCATTCTTCTGTTCGACGAGATATTTACAGGATTTCGTGACAGTGACACATGCACAATCACGTTGACTGGAGCGTACCAAGTCTACAACAAATTTGATATAAACTACAGCCTGGATATTGAGAATGGAGAGGAAATTCCCTATTCGGACTTTTTTCTAGGAATTTGTCAAATTCGTTATGTTTTTGTGAAAGAAAATCTGTCGGTGAATGGCTTCGTGCAAGTTGGGGTCATTTATACCAGCAATATCTAGAAGGAGAAAAGATAGATCTACCGCCCGGGTATTTTCAGCTGATCGGTCAATACGCAAGATCCTATACACCATTGTCAACCTATTTTGGAGACATTATCGACGACAGGTTTACCGGGACAGGTCAAGGAATTGTGGAGTATGTCTTTCCATATGAGGAATTGTTCAATGGATTTGTCAAGCTGCAGCTCCAATACGTGATCGACACGACAGGAATTACAGATTGGATTTCTGGGGAGGAGGGAAACCGAGTTCCATAACATTTCTCGGCTTACATCAATGCATTTGGTTCGGCATTTTTACTTTCCACACATTCTGCTATATTCAACTCTATGCTTTTTTCCAAGGACATATCACAGCCCCTTGGATAAGTGGAAATAGTAACACGGGTCAGGCTCTCCTTCTCGTTCAATTCTACCAGGAAGTATAATCTCTAGTACAGATTCTCTATAAGCAAAAGGTATTCAGAAATTGTTTAATAATACCCTGCAGATATATAGTGTGCGCCGGCCAGAGACTATATGAAAGGCTAGCAAGGTGCCCCTTTGTAGAACAAAACCGGGCAAATACCTAAATCTCCAGAGAACCCGCTCACCCCCACTTTTACAGATTTCCAAATTTTGACTAAAATCTCCTGACTTTAAAAATATTTCCAACTTTATGTCAGGAATTTCCAGACTTTGGCCTAGATTTCTAGATTAGATCAAAAAAATCTTTCCAAAGCCTAAAGAATTTTTTTCTCTCGTCGAAAAAGGAAAAATGAAAATTTGGATCCTGATTTCCACAGGCTGGAAGGGCGGAGCTTCAAAAACTAGGCGGAGCTAGGTCCGATTTCCATTGCATTATAACCAGGTTGAAAAGTTGAAAAGACATTTTCGATGCCTGTGTTAAACTAACATCAAGGAAAGTGAAGTTGATGAGGGAAAGAACATTTAGGGTTTGTAAAATTAAATAAAAGTAACTAAGGATACAGTTTTCAAAAATGTAAAAATGTATAATCCTCTTTACTGCTCAACTCTCAACTTGTTTATACACATTCTCCTGAAAAATATTATCTTGTTATGTAAATTCTATCTAAACAAAGGCCATGCTCTGGACTTGCGCTTAACATTTATTGACTGAAGTGCAGTATTTCAAGAAATCACTTTTTATAATAATATAACAGTTCTTAAAATCTCTTTTCATAAAATTTATTACTTCTTTTATTATTCAATTTTTCATAATCATTTAAGATGGCATTAATTCGTAAGCAATATTGAGAGTTAAGATTAATAATTTGCAAATTATGCATATCCCTAAAAGGAGCACAGACTTTTTAGTTAATATATGACATTTATTCAACTTTTGTTTTCAAAATTATATTCAATTAACGGTAATTTGTTAAGTCAGTCAATAGCTTTATCTTGGGATTTCTATCACTCAGTTACTTAAGATTGATTAACAAAACATGATTTTTGATGTGATTCCTTTGAAATTGATTCCACATTATAATATAAATCAAAGTTTCAATGATTTTCTAAATATATTGATTCCATTCCGTTTGGAGAATTATAAATATTTCTAAATAATTGATTGCAAAATAAACTTTTTAAGAGATTAATCAGCGTTATTATTGAAGCTTAATAAAAAGTAATATTTTTAATATTTAGGAAAGATTAATCCCTTATCAAGTATTGGTTAGATATCGTAGCGGTCTTTCATAACTACAGTGTATGGTTTTGGAGATAAAATAAATCCAACTGCAGGTTCAATTGACGGATTGTTATTAGCAGGGTCGGGTAATATTTGAAAACGTTGAAATATTCCAGTTAAAAACAAGAAAAGTGAATCTCTGGCGAAAACCTCTCCGAGACAAACTCTTTTCCCAGCAACAAAAGGGAGAAAAGCTTCTGGTCTGGTCACTTTTCCATTTTCTATAAATCTTTCCGGACGAAATTTCTCAGGGTCTCCCCAGATATCTTTATCATGATGAATTGCATGCAGATTGAACATTATCCATGTTCCCTTTGGAAAGAAATATCCATTGAATTCAGTATCGAAAAGCACCCTATGGGGAACTCCTATCGCGGCTGACGAGGAATAGCGCAGAACCTCGTGTATAACGGCTTCTGTATAGGGCATTCTGAAAAGTAGATTATTTATTAATGTACATAAGCCGGCTAGCAGTACCAAAAAATGACAATTAATGTTTTCAATAATGTACCCCATTGCATACCTCCATGTACTAAATTTAGCACATGAAGGTATGTATTGGGGTACATTATTGAAAACATTAATTGGCTCACTTAAAAACTAAAAGTGCCAATTCGTAAAGTGCCAAAGTAATAATGCCAACGAACAAGCTAACACAAATGTTTGTATGTATACAAATTCTTTCCAGGTTGCATTAATTATTTACAAGCATCTACTGATTTGGTGGATGAACTGACATGCGGCTATAATTTAGAACGTAAATATTCCTGCACGTAAATGAAACTTAACTAGGACTAATTAAACTTGTCTTGGTACTTTTTGACACTTTAGTTATCGGCATTCATTGTTTTGGAACTTCATCCCTCACTCCACATCTTAAGTATTTGGCACATTTGACCTTTGGCTCTTCTAGTCGGGAACCATAGGGGGATTATTACAAGTTTAACAAAATACGTAAATTGATAATGGAAGAGTGGTTAAATGGAACAAGTATCAAAGCAGACATTCCCACCTAGGTGCGCCTTTGACGCTTACCCGGGGTCTGAGCAGGGGGCGTCGCGGCGTCCAGTGCGAAAATTTTGAGGACCCGGGGTCAAGAAAACGGACCAGAAGAAACTCTAGCGAAGCAGCCGGTGGGAATGTCTGTATCAAAGTACCCATAAATCGCAAAAGGCATTAATTATTGAAACATGCACTATACTATAATATATAGCGCATTGCTATAAACATTTTAAATAATATAAAAGCATTGCTACGATTATAATGTAAAATATATTAATGATTTTAATACTGTGATCAATGTTTGGAATTTAAGTGTGCAACAATCAGGGAACAAAAAAGGACCTTTTTTGCCTTTTACCTTTATTTGCCTTTTTTATAAAAAAGGTAGGAGTACGATTTTAAAAAAGCATTCCTTTTTTGCCTTTTTACCTTTTTTGATGTAGCAACTTGCCCCATTTACTTCCACTTTACATGTAAATAATGTAAAAAAGGTAAAAAGGACTGCTTTTATAGAAAAAGTGGTACTTTTTACCTTTTTTGTAAAAAAGGAGCACCTTTTTTGTTCCCTGGCAACAATCAACTACAATGATGTCGCGGTCACACAATAAGGCACCCCCTGCACCTCCCTCACCCCTCATGCAGGGTGAGGGAGGTGCAGGGCGTGAAATCTAATTTAATCTAAACAACCAGCATCACCCGGGTACTTTTGGTGCGGGAGTGGCTTTTATTGTGTCGGAATGATGTAGTTATGAACTCACTGTGGCCTGTCGTTTAAAGACGGTGTTCTGGATTTTCCCAAGACATTATCGATCTCTTCATGCAATTTCTTCTGAACATCCGGATTCTTCAAAAGATATAGAATGGTCCAAGTAAGAGTCATTGAAATGCTTTCCGCCCCCGCCGTGAATAAATCACTGACAATTGCCTTGAAGTTTTTCTCTAAAAACGAATATTTTCACACATTTTTTCTTGGATTGCTTTGTTTCGTGCATAAAGTGGACTGTAGATATAATGCAAGTAACGTGTTTCTAACCTCCTTCAGCCGAGTAAAATGATGATTGTGAATCTGTAGTTTTATTTACTTCTGTCATGTAGCACTGCATAAAGTCACTGTGTCAAGTGAAAACATAATTATCATTTCAATAATTGAACTGATGTTGAAAATTGAATACATTCCATTCCATTTAAAAATATTTGCTTTACTTAGTTTCCCCTTCAGTGGCGTTTTCTTTATGAATTTCCATTTCGTTGTCAAGAAATCTAATGAGTGCAGTGACTGCTGCTCTCAATTTGTTGTAGCCTGAAATTCCTGGGAATCTTTTAGCCACTGAAGGAAGCAAAGCACCAACTCCTTTTGCCATAACTTCGTTTGAAGTGCTGGAAAAATTTCAATGAATTAGTGGACAACATATTTATCACCTTATTCGTTAATTTATAAATGCACAACACAAAAATCAGATTAAGGTTGTGTTAGCGACATTTCCCGGTTTTCTAAACATGTTAAAACTTTATTTCCTTCATGGTTAATCTTATTTAGAGTAACTCATTACAAACATCGTGTTTATGTATTTACTTTTGTAAATGGGCGAATAAATCGTTCAAAGTGGTATCCTTTTGATCGAATCTCCTCCCACTGATAACTATCCACAAGGAGTTCAGAGCAGCCGTGCTAAATTTTCTATTTACGCTGATTGGACGTCCTTCTTCGCTTTTCATCCAATCTGTAATTTCCCTAACTTCCTCATTAATCAGCAATTCCATCGCATTTTTACCGAAACCGAAATCTCTTAAGTGGCGGAGCGTAAAGCGTCGCTGTTCTTCCCACGTACGGCCTTCAGCATGCAGTACTCCTAAAACAAAATCACTCTCATTCGACCTAAAAAAGTTATAATTGAATCTACTCACTGAAAAATGTATTTACCATAATTCCCCTGAATAAATAGGAACGTCTCATTTTGTACACGCCCACTAAATGCCACTTCATTGAACATTTCTCGAATCATTTTTGGATCGTGAAGCACGACTACCCTGTAAAATTAGTGAAACCAAATTTTTATGTTTTAAATATACCCTTCGTTTTCTATTCATCGCAAGCTTAATAAATATTATCATCTAAATAAATAAAGTAAATGAACTTAAAAGGAAAATAAAGTTTTAATAGATCACCTGTTCCTTAAAAATCTTATTGAAAACGTTTTTCCATATTTTTTGGACCATTTCTTAAATGTCTCGTGAGGGAAAGTCCCCATTTGGAAGAGATGTCCAACTAATGGCAGTCCAAATGGTCCTTGAAATGACATTTCCAAAAGATTAGTATTACATAATTTGGCTAAATTGATTTAAAGTTGAGATATTTATTATAATTTCTTACCTGAAGGATATTTGTCCAATCTTTTGTCTCGATGGAAAAAATAATAATAAAATATGATACTAACTGCTACTATTAAAACTGATGTCACGGAAATCATCTTGTACGAGTTATTATATTATAGCTTGTGTTCGTGTTGCATGTGTATGTGTTCATAAAGAAAGGAGCAGCAGGAAAGAAAATACTCCTGTCAGTTATATGAAGCAGAATGATATACTGTGCACTTGGCTTGCTTCTAACTCTTACGTTATAAATATTATACACTACATGATTACTTGCATAATTACGAAGGATTCCAATTGACCAGCCTCGGATTTACCCAGTGTGAATTACTCGACGGTGCGTGTAGTCTTACTCATCGGAGCTGGGAATTGGTGTTAATACTTAAAAGTGGAAAATGGGAAACTAAACCTCTTCAAGCTTTGGCACACATTTAGTTTGTAGCTTTATCAATACAGTAGAGAAGCAGCATACGTTAACCAGATGCAGCCAAAGCAGAGAGAGCCGTCCTTGATTTTTTGATGGTTGTTCAAGGGCAGCGATTTATAACAGTTCTCTATATACATAATATTCTCGAATGAATAGATAAATTGCATAGAATGGAGACAACTCTTACAACATCACATAGGTAACATAATATTTGTATCATCATTTCGTGTCTTCCATATATACGACTGACTCCACTATACATTATAATAGGTTATTATTGTCTATCATTCCACTCAGAATATTGTCAGCACAAAAACTCCTGCATAGTAGGCAATTCTCATGTACTAAACAGCAGTGTGTTACTTAGGACTGAGGAATTGGGATATTGCACTTAACACGAACTACTTATCTAGATAGATAATTGTTACATTGGCAACATGAAAATTGCTGTGAAGTTTTTACGCCCACCTGTTTATTTTCTAATATTTTTGTTGGGGAGCTAAAAAATGTCAAGTTTTTATAAAATGGCAATCAACCAACGCTAAAATTATAGAGACCATAATGTATAACTAATAGGCACACTCCTTTGTCTTCTTCCAAACGTCAAACAGTATTACTTATTGTCATTTATTATCATTTGTAAATGATCAAAAGTAGTAACTTAGGCTTACTTATTACGAAGAATTGTATTTCATTTTGTTATTATTTTATGTAGAACATCGAAAAATTTGTGACCCAAAAAAGTAGGCATTTAAGGTTGGAATAAGTTGGAGCCTAATACATTGAAATGTCTGTACAAAAATCTCGAGTACGGTTGAATGGAAGTGAAAAGTTTTAATGGATATTTAAATTACGGATCTAGATCTTGGACCCAAGGCTCTTACATTTTCAAAATGTGGCTTGGAGACCAAGAAATCGGCACCGACATTTTCGTGCCATTAAAAAATTTTTTAGATTCTTCGGATTAGCTAGCTTATTATTTGAATTAACAAGTTAAGCATTTTCATCGTTTTCAGGGTAAACACACTTTTTCCACTACCATTTTACTGTATAATTTAACCAGTAATTGTTATTAGAAAAGGCTGTGTAAATAATATTTGCTCCAAACAGAAGATGAATAGGTTGCAATTAATTTTTTGAAGCTTTTCCCTAAGCCATTAGTTTTTATTATATAATATTCTCATCTTTGCTAATTATCGGGCTAAACTTTTTTATCAAAAGCGTCGTAATTGCTACTGATTTTTATTTAAGATGAAGAATTTAATGAAGGAAGATTCATAAACGTTTCGGTTCTTTATCCAACATCCTTAGATTAACTGAATGTATACGACGGTGTAAGTTGCCAGAACCCCAACAATCTACAAAAGATTCGACTATTAAAAATCTGTGAATCGGCTCAAACACGTCACACAATTTACTTCGTTCGTTGCTCAATTCACTTTCACCTAGTGAAAAGGTAAAAGTGGATTTTGGGGAGTTTGTGATTTCCGTAAAAAGCTTTTCGACATGGCATTAATTTCTTATTTCAAGCAATTTTTCTTAAAAAATCAAATATTTGAAATAAATACAATGCACATGTGTACACGCATGCGCTTTGTATTTATTTCAAGAGAAATTTGTTGAAATTTTTGAAATAAATAACTCTATTTATTTCATTCATTTCAAATATTTCAAATATTTCATATTTTTCAAGGAAAGTGGGGGGAGAATTATTTTGCGAAATATTTCAAAAATGTCGCCTTTTTATTTCCGAGAAATGCATGCCTTGTCTTTTTTTCATTCTAGATGAATAATAAATGGCTGGAACCACAACGAAAGTAAATTGTAATCAACAACCTGATTAGGAAGGTACGTAAATGGAAAACCCAATGTAGTGATATTACATTTTTCCCAAAATACTTACACCAAATAGTAGTTGATAGGTCAGAACAAAGAATCCATTTCCTTTCATTGATAACTGATGAGCTTGCATATCCATCAATAGTGTTGTGTACCTCGTACAAGAAATTATGTTATTGTGCTGAACCGATGCAACCCAGCTATAGAATTCTGATGCCTGTGAAGAAAAACATTACATAGTATCGTCCGAATTTTCACATTCTATTCTACTAAAGACTGCTCAATCCAAATTATATTCAATTACCTGGTAATCAATGTCTGCTCCAATTCCTAGGATAATAAAATACTGTAAGTAGTAGTAGAATGTACTAAGAAACAAATTTGGGCGTTTATCTTCGTAAACTATTTGTGTTCCGGTCATCAATAAAAAGTAAGGTAGAGGGCAGATAACACAAACGAGAAACATAGACCCCACTGCAGCGTTCGTTAAATCCGTCAGGACTCTAATAAGCTCGTAATGCATAAGAATCTGAGAATTAGACAATTTCAATTACCTTCCAAAAATAAAAACTTCTACTAAAGCATTTTAACAATGAAAAACTTTTTAACTTTATTGATTTTTTCTTTTGATGGTGAGTTGCAAAAAGTTGACGAATTTTGCTTGCAGAATGTTAAAAAGTCCTTCACAATGTGCCAATGGCATAATATGAAAAGAAAGGTTAATAGATGAATGCCGTGAATGATGATTACTGTCGGCATGACTAAAATAAGATGAATAATTGTTAAAGCTATTTCCCACGGATGAAAAGTTGGAGTATCAAATTTTGAATTGAAACCAAATAAATATATCTCTTTGGCATTTTCTAACGTCCTAGAATAAAATTCAACCCAGGAAGTGTTGTATGGTTTTCGGGAAAAGATCCCCCTAGTAAACAATTCAGTAATTGTCACGACCGTATTTCCCCCAACAATTATACACACACAAATTGCCATCTGGAAAAGATATAAATTGACAATAATTGTTAACAGAAATATTTCTCAGGAATATTTCCCGCAAAGAATATTAATTACATAATATTACGTATATTAAAACGTTTAAACTTACAGAAATAGTCGTGCATTTACTTGTTCTGCCTAAATTGAATCTTTGGATAACGTAAAATATTTCGACTAATTTTTGATGACCAATCCAAAGAAGTTTTATTATGGCAAATAAATACGAAGCAACAATTATTCCGTATAACGTGGATAATAAAGCCAACATAGATTTTCCAAGTTCGCTCCAATTGCCCATTATGCGAACGAGTGACGATGTCTCAAAAATAGTAATCAGGTAAACCAGTTTGTAAGCAAGCTATATAAAATTTATCTCAATTATTTTTATCAATTTAAATGGTAAACATTGCAATTCGTATAATGGGCAATTTTATGATACCTTTTGAAACCGATTTGTACATAATTCGTATTCAGAATCATAATCGTCATGCGTTTTAGATTTTCGTTTTAATTTGAAAGGACACATTCCCATGTAGTAAAAGAAATTTAAAAACTTCTTTAGGTAGTAAATATATTTTATTCCATTCGTTTCTGAAGCCGTTGAATCTTCAGGGGAAGGAAAGTGAATTGATTCTATTTGTACAATGTGTAAATCCATTTTCCTCTGCATCGCTAAAATTTTAGTTCCAATTACGAATATAGATTTGTGGAAAATAAATAGAACAATATGAGACTACTTGTTCAAATCTCAATATCTACTTTATAGATAAATACAAGGAATGCATTTAAAACTTAGAAACACCCCATGAAACGACATTTTGGAAGTCAAATAATAATTTATATTATGATTTAAAATTCAGCCTAAAGAGGTAGATCTCTACCGCACAGTATTTGACTAATTTATTTTGTTCGACATAATTATGTATAATTCAATCAATAAGATTATGGTCATGACTAATAAAACAAAGCCTTGGTAAGATATATACAAGGGCGTACTCAGAACACAAATTAAGGGGGTGTTTGACCATGTGACAAGAAATTGTTATGTATAAAAATACTTTTTTATTAAATATTGAGAAAATATCTATAGTGTATCTAGTTTTCAGGAAATTAAAGGGTTGCTTCAGCACCAGGATCCCCTAAATACGTTCTTGGATATATTATACACTTTCCTTGAGTAAACACTTTGACAATAACAATTCGGTTACTCCATTAGCAAACAACAGTGTATGATCTGCTATATTCTAAATATTATACTTAAGTTCATAATGGAATGGTGAAACAAGTGGATCAATCACCCGTTACTCCAAACAATGCAAGTATTGCTTGCACTACGTATTCGCAGAAAGCGCTTCTTAATAATTAAATTTGTTTGCCCTCTCGAATTAGATTAGGTTGATATTTTTAAAATAATTTTCAGGATTTTATGCTAATTTGATGCAAATGGGAATACAAAATAAATTAAGAATTATTTTCAAAGTGTTTATGAAATCCGCATGGTAAAATGTTTAAATCGTAATGCAGCCAGAGTTTGTATTACTTTAATGCAGTAAGTTAAAATACAGATACAATTTTATTTAGCTGAATGAGTCATTACAGAAATAATAATAATTATAAATAGTCGAAGATATTTTAGTTTCAGTTTCATTTGTAACATCCTGCCCAGTAGTAAAAGATTGAAATTGAACGTATACAATAGTGTAAGTAGCCAATACCCCAACGATCTGCATAAACGAAATTAAATTGTATTTGATTTGGCAATGCAATTGCAGTTTTTTTTCAAAAAAACTTGAAGACCGCAAAATAAAATGTTTTTTGCTACAGACAGTCATTATAAATGTGGATTAAGTTACTTATGATGGAAAAACTCTTACGCCAATAAATAATTGATAAGACATTACAAAGAATCCTTTCCCTTTCAATGATAATTGATGCGACTGCATATCCATACCGAAAGTGTTGTATCTCGCCCATGAAATTGCATTGCTATGTCTTTCTGATGCAATCCAGCTATAAAACTTAGATGCCTGTAAAAAGAAACAAGGCCTAATTGTATCATGAAAGTAAATAATATTTGCTAGAAAAAAGTAATGTTTGTAATAAAATATTTTTATAATAATCCTAAACAGCCTGAACGCATTGAAATATAAAACATAATTCGCCTAAAACGATATGGATCTGTCCCTACCGGATCCAGGAATTTTCACATCTAAAGTTTTACATCCTGGGGTAGTGAAGTTTTACAACCAGCCACCGCAGTTTTACAACCAGCTACTGCAGTTTTACAACCAGCCACTGCAGTTATACAACCAGCCACTGCAGTTATACATCCACAAACGGCAGTTTTACAACCTTACAAATGTAATGAACTCAAAGTTTGGTAAAACCTAAATAAATGCTTAATAATTATATTAAGACGAAGTGATATGGTTATATTGCTGAAAGGTTGTTTAATGCATTTAAAGTAAAGAAAACAGTCAATGAAAAAGGTTAAACATGGTCAATGTCAAATAAGGATAAGTAATATGTAAACGTTAATTCAATCTTATAATTTACGACGTTTTATGTTTTCTTTCTCCGATATGTAGCCTGACTCTTTAGCAGGGGACATTTCAGTAGTTGTTGAGTTTGTTGCTGGGAATTTCTTTTTTCCTTTGTTTTGTGGTGATTTTTTAGCAAATGAGCAATTGAGCGGCAGTAAATTGCGATGTCCACTGTATTGTATGTTGCCATGGTCTTTTTCAACCTATCATATCTATGTCTACTTATACTGATGCAGACGCTTTCCATTGATGAGACTCAACCAGTATTAAATTTTGACGCCAGTAAGTTGCTTCATTTCTCAAGTGGCCCATAAACTTCCAAAATGTGGGATGATAACAACGAAATCTTGCCTTCAAAGAGTTGTGATAGCCCTCTAAACTGTTAGTTGTTCTACTTGTTCTCGCGATGTTTTCATCCACTCGATTATTAACATTCCACATTGATATTGGGAAAATCGAAGGTCTGTCCCACGTCCCTATCCAATTTTGTTCGACATATTGGACGAAAGGTTTTAGCGAATCATGCAACTTTAATCCCAAGTCAGCAAATCTTAATTATTAAGCATTTATTTAGGTTTTACCAAACTTTGAGTTCATTACATTTGTAAGGTTGTAAAACTGCCTTTTGTGGATTTATAACTGCAGTGGCTGGTTGTATAACTGCAGTGGCTGGTTGTAAAACTGCAGTGTGTGGTTGTAAAACTGCAGTGGCTTGTTGTAAAACTGCGGTGGCTGGTTGTAAAACTTCACTACCCCAGGATGTAAAACTTTAGATGTGAAAATTCCCAATACCGTCCCTACCATGTAATCTATATTCCCACCGAGAATCAGGGCCAGAAAATATTGAATGCAAGGAAACAATGAACTAGGGAGCATCTGAGACCGAAGTTTTTCATCAATAATCTGAGATCCAATGCACAATGCAAAAAAGGGTAGATATCCAGCCACCAAAACCATCAACATCGATCCCATTGTGGAGTTAGTCAGATCTGTTAAACGTCTTAGACGGTCATAGTACGCAATGACCTAAATACATAACATTTATACCCGATTATTAAAAACAAAAATATTAATTTCGATTACAAATAATATGTATATCTCATCTTTCGGTTTAAGTAAGGCAGAAGTCGCACATTTTAAAAATTGCGCCATAAAATACACAGAGCATACCAGAACCCGAATTCGAGGGACCTAACCTAACGTAATTAAAACAATAAAACAATAACATTTATAGATTGTTGCGCAACGACTGCCTTACTTCAACCCATATTTTGGATGAATATTTTGCCACAAGGTAAAAGCTAATTCGAAAGCAATTCAAGAACTGAAAGAACTTGGGAATACCGTAGCTAATTTTTGTTTTGAGCTAATTTCGGAGATGTCTCCACCCAAAGATACTTCTTGCTTGCAAAACCGTAGAAAATCTTTCAAAATGTGCCAATGGCAAATTATAATCAGGAAAACAAGCATAAAAGTGTTACAAAATAGCAGTATACAAAGTATCAGTAGAAGTATATGAAGAGATGTTAAACCAATTTCCCAAGTTTTTAAATCTGTGTAATTTCCGTTATTTGAGTGTAGACCAAACAGGTAAATATTTTTAGCGTCTGCTGACATCCTGGAATAAAATTTAACCCAAGAAATATCTTCAGACGGTTTGTAAGACAAAAGTTCGTGAGAAAACACAGTCCAAAAGAACATGGCAATATTTCCTCCAGCAAGTATTATTGCAAATGCAGCTATCTGAAATAAAAATATCACCTGGCGTCTGGTATTAATTAATTTTGTAAACAAATCGCAACTTTTGATAAAACAGAATAATTTTTAGCATTTTGATCAGTACGCAAATTATAACTCATCAAATGTTCAGGTATTTGAATCAACTTACGCAAAGAAGAGTTGATCTCTTTGTTTTTCCAAAATTAAGCCGCTGAATTATGTAGAATATCTCTCCAAATTTTTCTTTACTGGTCCATATGGTTTTAATTATTACTAAGATAAAGATGACATTAAACACATAATTCATAATCATTAAAGAATCCCACACGGATGTTCCAAATGTATTCCAAGAAATAGTACGAAAAAGTAGCACTGCTATACAAGCGACGACCAAACACACAATTCTGCTCACTATCTGTAAATAGAAATAAGTTTTCAAAATTTATAAAAATTCTCCATGTCCTTTCCAAACTTGTGACAAATATAATAATACACATAATATTATTCACATAATAATAATTAAATATTTACATTTTGAAACCTATTTGTATAAATCTCGTACTCTAATTGATTATTTTCTCCTTCATTTTGCTTTCTTCTTAAATTGAAAGGATATATTCCTACGTAGTAACTGAAATTGAAGAGGAGTCGGAGATAAAAAATGTATCTTGTTCCATTTTCTGTTACTTCTTGTATTTCCGGTTTTCGTTTAGCTAATTTTTGACGCAAAGTTATGGAGCAAATGTTTCCGTTATTGATTTGTGACATTCCGTAGTTGTTGAATTGTTTTTACTAGACTATTTAGAATTAAAATTGTGTTTTCCTTTTTAGAAAAACTGTTTCACAAATGCACATAATTATTTTAATATCTATGTCCAATTTTAAACCTTATTCCTGGAAATGTCTGTCCTTTGATCATGTACTAATTTTTACAATAATTTTAATTCACTACTATCCTAATTTTCATTGGTTGGTTATGAATAGTATCACTCGTAGGGATTTTGTTTATTAAAGCTATAGAAAGTGATATTTATGGCATTTATTTATAGGTGTAATAAATTTGGACCCTTTCTTTTTTGATGATTATGTTACATTGTTCATTCTGCAGATGGTTATATAGGTTTTTGTCCACCAGGAAGATAATTACTTTTAGATTAAATTGAGTCTTTACCCCACCCAAAAACAAACTCTGGAAAAGGAAATTAACCACACCATCAATAAATAATACTATACTGATTTTATAGCAAGTTACAATTAGTACCTTGCTATGCATGTGTGTAATTTTTGGAGGTTAATTATTTCTTTACATTGTTACTAATGAATACACACACAAATTACAAATAGCATTTAGGTAAAAAATTTCCAAAGCATAGTTATGTAATTCAATCAAGAATTGTTAGTTTCTAAATCCACATAATTAATAAATTACTTCATGAAGTTTATGCTAGCTGTTTGGAAATGGCCATTATTGGCGATGGATGATATTATTCGCATCAGTTGTCGAATAGTAAAACTAGTAAACAATTTTCTATTGGTTTTCCTTAGCAAACCTAGCTGTGTGTTTAATTTGATATTAGGTTCATAAAGATGTCACTTAAATTTTATACGATTTTTTCTCTTTCTACTAAGCTTCCTTAGCAACATAGGAGAAGCGTTATAGTAATTATTGCTGATTTGTTTTGCTAAGACGACGAATTTAGCGACAAGTCATTCATTAAAGGTCTTTCGTCTAACTTACTAAATGAATGAAACTGAATGTAAATGACCGTGTAAGTTGCCAGGGCTCCAACAATCTAAATAAATGTGGGAGAATTAAAAAATGTATTAGTATTGAATTAAAAATGTAGTCATTAAAAAATAAATATTGACCGGAATGTAATGCCATTGATGCCTACTTTATTATCACTGTTTAATCACACCATTGTTCAATTTCACGGGCTTACTTTAGAGACAATTTGGGGCGAATTGGTTAACAGCAATTGAAAAAATGGTATATGATATCAATGACGAGAAACGCAAAAAAGTGACCACTTAATTTATAAAGAAATTGTAATAAAATCGTCCAAAACAGAATGATCCACAAAACTGCAATAATGCTATACATTTCGATTTTCATGGCGCGATGCATAATAATGATTATACTTACCCCAAATAATAGTTGGTAGGTGAGAACAAAGAATCCATTTCCTTTCAGTGATAATTGATGAGCTTGCATATCCATTAATAGTGTCGTGTATCTCGTATTAGAAATTACATTATTGTATTGCAACGATGCAATCCAGCTATAGAATTCAGATGCCTGTGAATAATAAATAGAAAACCTCAAGAGTAAAATCGAAAGATTGAAATGTTGCAATTTTACAATAATATACCCGGGTAGGCAAGTTTTAGGATTTTTACAGATAAAAATAACCCCTTCAAAATAAATCTCAAAAATAGTCAAAAATCTTCCAATGTACAAAAAGATTAATGTAATTACCATATAATTAATACTACTACTAACTGCAATTACTATAATTGACTTTTATTAAGGATAATACGCATGTTTAGTGTATTCGATAATATACACGTTTAATGCAATAATTACGTTACAATAAGATGTAAAGATACGAACTACGTTGCAACTTTGCGCGAAAGCTATGCGTGAGAAGTTCAATTACCTTATAATCAATATCTGCTCCGAGCCCTAAGTAAATGATAAACTGAATGTAGTAGTAGAGTGTACTATGAAATAACTTTGGACGTTGCTCTGCGTTAACTATCTGGGTTCCGGTCATCAATGAAAAGTAAGGAAGCGGACAGACAACACAAACGAGAAACATAGACCCCACTGCAGCATTCGTTAAATCCGTCAGGACTCTTATCAGTTTATAATGCATAAGAATCTGGGAAATTGATAATTAAAAATAAAAATAGATAATCCTGACTTCAACTAGAAAGATGTTTCAAACTAAAAGGTTTTTACCTTATCAATTTTTTCTTTTGATGGTAAATTGTCAAATGGTGAAGAATTTAGCTTGCAAAATGTTACAAAATCCTTAGCTATGTGCCAATGACATAATATAAAAAGAAATGTTAATAGATGAATAAAATATAGAACGATTAGTGTAGGCATGAATAAAATTATATGGACAATTGCTAAAATGATTTCCCATGGATGAAAAGTCAGGGTCTCAGATGCAGAGGTAAATAAATATATCTCTTTAGCATATGATAACGTCCTAGAATAAAACTCGATCCACGTTCGGTTTTTGGAAGGTTGTAAGGACATAATATCCGATGTCAGCAAATCACAAAATAACATAACTAAATTTCCTCCGCCAATTATTGCCACGCACATTGCCATCTGAAAGCAAAGTGTTAACTTATCAGTTGCGTTTTCATTTAGGTAATAATCAATATTTTTAAACTTACGAATAAATACGTGACTTTTTTTGTTTTCCCCAAAGCGAGTCGTTGAACGATGTAAAAAATTGCAACTAAATTTTGCTGATTATTCCACAGTAGTTTCATCATCGCATATAAATACGTGGGATAAAAAAATGCATTCATTATAGCCATTGAGACCCATAAAGATTTGCCAAATTCACTCCAATTAGACATAATGCGAATTAGAGACACCGCTTCAAATGCTGTTATTGAATACACCAACTTGGAAGCAATCTTTGGGAAATTAAAATATTTTAATTAATGCATTTATGTAAAATATATAATTAAGTTGAAATTAAATTCGTATTTTAAATAATTACTTTTACTGTTACCTTTTGAAATCGATTTGTACAAAGTTCGTATTGAGGGGCAGCATTCTGCCCAGTTTTAGATTTTCGTCTTACTTTGAAGGGACACAATCCTACGTAGTAAAAGAAATTTAAAAGGTACTTGAGGTAATAAATATATTTTCTCCCATTCCTTTCGGTTTCGATAGTATTAAGGAAAGGAAGATCCATTGATCCTGCAGCTTGTAAGTCCATTTTCCTTATTGACAATTGTAGCAACCCAATTTTGGAATATTGATGTCTGTCTAGCAATAGAAACTGCTTAGATTAAAATATAATATAAATGCTCCTTTTTGATATCTCAACATAATAATGATCTGGACAAAGACTGGACTATGACATTAATTCCACTTTGAATTCAGAAATAGTATAAACAAATAATAGGTAGATATTTTATTCAATCATTAATACAGTTCTGTAGAGCTTAAAGAATAAGTCAATAATAACTATGGCTAATAATGCTTGTTTCATTCTTCCGAGTCCAGATAAGCATTATCATCAAGCAAATAGGCGAATATACGTATGCGGCCACACCATTAATAAACAAAAACAAAGGTCCGTGTTTCTGATGGGTAGGCATCATAATTTGTATTCGACTAAAAATATAGTATGACACTCCACTTTACTTATTCGGGAATATTATTTCTTGATATTATTAATTTTCCTAGTCTACTAGTGAATAGTATGTCAATTGCCAATCAATTTACTCATCTACGGCTATGGATGACGTCCCAATACGATAAAACCATTTATGGATATTAGATAAAATGTACAATTTACTTTTAATAGGATCTTTATTACGTATAGCAACCATGTTATGGCAGAACATTGAACATGAATATTTATATTGTCTTACATTAGTGATAGTTCGGAGAAAGCAGTCAAAGCAAAAAGCTTGAAAGACTTGATTGTGATTGCCAGGAAACGAGCGCATTTTGGTAATAATGCATGAGTGCCGGGTTCAGTACAGCTCAGGATGGGTAAAGGTAAAGGTCGTGCCCAGAGTTCAGTTTTAGCCTGCCAAAACTACATTTGCCCACCCACTAGGCAAAAGGGGCAAAGTGGGTAGTGGGGGAAGGGACTACGGTACCTAAAATTCAAAAATTTGCGCCAATTTTGACATCCTTTAGTGTATCTTTTAGCCCCATTTTGACTTTTGCCAACTTTTTCCCCTTTTGCCCACCGCCCACCAATCAATTATTTATCTATCCACTAGCCACTTTTGCCTCCTAGTAATTACCTAACCTCCACACACCGAGTTGTACTCTGATCGTGTCATGTTACTTATCCGGTAATCAGATTTACCTAGTACAGTTTAATGCTGTAAAAGTAGTAATGCAGTGTCATCTCATCTCACTATCTACAGCTACGACATAATATACATATCGTCTGCTTAACATTACAAGGTAACAAGCCATTTTATCATGGCTGCGACAAGGTAATAAACCACTGGATCAAGAGATGTTGATGCTTTGTATATTCCTATATATATTTATATAGTGCCTATATTATGTTGAATCGCTGAAATATAATCCGGCCTCGAAATAAAATAAACTTTTAAACGTACTTAAATGCAATTTCCCAATATTATAAATTCAGCAGTGGCAAACAAGGAATATAATAAAGGAGAAACACAAGTAAAAACCAGACGATTGTAGAGGAGCCACGGAGCCAGCATGAAAAGAAGCCACATTTATCTTGCACGAATTACAAAGTTAACTCCCGGTAGTGATAGGCCAATTGTTTCTATCAAATGCGTATCATTAGTGAGATAACACTTTTAACACTATCAGTACAAGTTGAAAACAAAAATAAAATCGTTTCAATTGCATGTAAATTATTAACAAATATCCTTTCTATGCTTTTATACGTAATTTTCAATTTGTTGGGAATTATGCAGAGCAGACTCTCTATAATCAACGCAAAACAAAACATTTTGTTGGAAAAAAGTATTTCATTATGTCAGTCATGCATCAACAACATTCTAAACAGCATATTAAGTCAGTTAAATTCGGTCTAAATTAGTTTTTACTTCAGAGTTTGTTCAAAAATGAAGAATACAATTGCACTAAGGAGATTTAATTTTTATACTTAATTGTACTTTAAAAGAATGCTTGTTTTTTACCTGATATATTATTCTACATCGCAAAAGGGCATTTGTTTTATTCTCTACTTTTCCTTGTACGTAATTTAAAAATGCTTATGATTGCAGTGCACGTGCAACGAAAGTGGACTTAATGTATGTACATAAATTAGCTAACCCTTACCTACGCCAATGTATTTCAGGTTGCGTTATTTTCACCAACATGCACAAGATATTATTTATTAGTAAGAATGAACAATGGAAACGAGCTCTGAAATTTGTAATGTCGCATATTGTTTTATTATTATACATAATACGCTTCAGATATACTTGTGATATATATTATAGATATATTATATATAAATATTATAGATATATTTACTTGTGTGTGAATAAAACAGAAAAAAGGTAAAAACAAGTTGTCTTTTCAAGGTCTGTACGTCAGATCTAAAGTAAGGTTAATGGAAGACGGTATGATTACAATACTTTTCTGCTTTTCATGCGTGATTAATTTATACAGGTAATCTGATGACAGGAATAATTTGCACATGGAATCATTGCACATGATGATTGCATTTTAGACTCCTTAGACTCTCATATAAGACCAAAGAGTCACAGGTACTAGATGCAAATCTCAATTCCCATACAATCATGTATACATTGGTCTGCCGTTCCAGTTCTTACGAATATCGTGTTGCAAGATATTTAAATATAAATCGCTGCTTTTTTGTATGCCTAACCATCTATTAACGTCGCAATAAAAATGAACGAATCTTGTACTATGACGACTTTAAAAATACATTTTTGTTGTATGTTAAGTAAAGCATTATAATTTTAATCATCCAGTTGTGTATGGTTAACGATGGGAGTCTCTGCTTTGACTATACAATCAAGAAACAATGGTATGTTTTACCTACCAATACACTATCTACCTACTATCTACAATATTTATTTGTGTATTTGCATTTCCTAGTCAATGTTGGTAATCTCATTTATCATTGTTTATCCTAAAGCCATTCATGTATACAGGAATTAATCGCCCGGTCTTGGAAAACTGGTCATCATATATTTTATTATCGATTAATAGTGAGGAAATTGTGTCCAACTTCAGTTTAAAGGTCATATTATAATATTGTTACCTGTATTTAATTTTAAAATGTCACATTTTTCAATTCTACCAGGAATTGAACACACTGCTCAAGAAGAAATTGTAATAATGGATACTAAAACTCAGGGCAGTTTCAAACTAGATGCATTTTCGTTAAGTTTTCAATTTTATTCAGTGGCCGCACTTTTTGGCCTACTGTTCTACGTTTTAGTGCGAGGAAAAAAGGGTACAAAGGACACTATAGAAATATTTCCTGTGTCCAAATATCTCTTGTACGCTGTTAAGCATAGTCTGGGAATGGCGGAAGTCCCAATAAGTGAGGTTTTCATGAGATTTGGAAACATGTGCTCTTTAAAATTCCACTCCAACTGTCCAATGAGTAAGTTTATTTATTACTACTATTAAATAAATAATCCTACTAACACATTGCAACTTTTTACAAAAAAGGTATTTAATTAGATATTAATTTTGAATATAAGTTGTTCTTTCCAACGACTACGAAGCAATTAAGCAGTTAATGAACTCACCTGATCAGTGGATGGACAGACCCAAAAGTCCGCTGCTTAATGTTAGAGCAAATGGTTGTCAAGATAGAGGTAAGTACATTTTTGATATTTATTTAACTACAGGTAGTTTACTCAAAATTAAATTGTAAATTGTGCCCCTAGTATATAATTTCAATTTTCATATCTAGGTTTAAGCATGTATCCAGTAAGTGCGGGGGGCACAGCGCCCCCTAAATCTGAGAAAAAGAGAATTTGTTTTCCAAAAAAGGCCAAAACTGGAAAAATTTCTCGCTTCGCGCGAATATATTTTATGTTTCCCATTATTTTTTTGGTTGTGCCCCCCCTGACTAAATTTCTGGATACGTGCCTGTCTAGGTTATTATTTTTCTATTACCTTTGTAATTTTGTTTTTGCAATATAATATACAAGGAGAGATTTATTTTCCTATAAAATGATTAATTTGTGTAATTTCGAAATTATTTTCTGCAGGAATTCTATATTTTATTTTTGCAATAAGACTTGCATTATTATTTTCCTGCGTATATAATAAATTTCATTTTCTAAATTTAGGTATACTGACATCAAGTGGAGACGTCTGGAAGAAAACCAGACGGTACACAGTTAAAACAATGTTTCAACTTGGCCTTGGCAAAAAAAATAATTTGGAATACACTACCCACGAAGAAATGAAAAATCTTTTGCAAAATCTGGAGAACACAGTCAAGAAAACTGGAAATAATGTTCTTGTACGGAATCTATTTTCCCTGTCGACAATTAACGTTATCTGGAGAATAATTGAGGGCACTGAGTTTTCAGCAGATGATCCCAATTTCCAGGAAATCGTCAAAGCGACAGATCATTTAGTGGAAACAAACTTCTATTTATTTATGTTAGCAGATCTGATAAGATTTTTCATTTTGAAAGCGAGGGACATCTTTAGCTTCCACAAATTGTACAAAGCGCAGAGTGTAATGAAGAGACACTTCTCAGTTAAGACTTGACTTATATAAATATAAACATCATATTATTATTTATTTATTGCTAATATTAAAGGTGACTAGTTTGCAACTCCGTTCTTCATTTAGATAAGATAAATACCATGATATTACATTTATGGTGTGTATTTATTTTAACTGGTGTGTAAAATAATGTATTGCAGGATGTTATCAACAGAAGCGTGCAATCTATGCAGGAGAATGAATTTAATGATAGCGATGAAAACTTCACGGACAGTTTTGTTCGCCAAATGACGTCCAATAGCAATGAAAGCAATAAAATGAAGCATATTTTCAACGCCGACAATTTAATGGTGACACTTTTTGATATATTTGAGGCTGGTGTGGACACCACGAGCTCTACTCTCGAATTTGCTGTCATGCACCTGGCAATGCATCCTGATGTTCAGCAAAGAATGCAAATGGAAATCAAAACTGTCATAGGCGACAACGATCCATCGTATTATTCTAATAAAACGAAGTAATTTCCTAATAAACTATTGCAAAACAGAATATAATAACAAAGGAGTTTATCCAAGGTGATTCCGATTCCTGACCTCTTTACGAACATTGGTCTATCATCTGTCGAAAGAAAGCGTCGAAAGCTATTGCACGACCTTCTACAATAAACAGAACGAAAGTAATGATTTCAGTTTCTTTCAGTTTGTACTAATCCTCCTGTCAGGGGAAATGTGACCTGAATTTACAATTTTTTGACAGACAGACAGAAATATGAAAGTTGTACAAAGGAGATAAACTCCTTTGAATAATTATTTTAATTTAATGAACGAGCCAATTTTAATTAAGATATTATACGGCATTTGTTTCAGCTTACCCTACACTCAAGCAGTGATACAAGAAGTGCATCGAATGGCCAGTATAGTCCCTCTTAATTTTAGAGGTGCCATTTCTGACTGCTACATCAACGATACATTTATAAAGAAGGTTATTTCAGATACAAAATACTAAAAAATATTAAAAGAAAATCAAAAATACGTATTTTGTAAATTTTTAAATACAATTTCGATATTATTTTTATGATGATCAGGGAACTGCGGCAGCTGTAAATCTGTATAGCATTCACTACGATGAAAAATTTTGGGGAGACCCCTACAATTTTCGCCCGGAGCGATTTTACGACAATGATGGCTGTTTGGACCAGGCGAAAATGCGTCGAGTTCTTAACTTTGGAGCAGGTTAATGTCATACAAAATTAAATTAAATTTTACTTATATAGTTTGATAAGGGTTTCGATTTCTTCCAGGGAAACGTGTGTGCTTGGGAGAGAATGTAGCCAGCATTACAATATTTACTTTCTTAATTGGAATGCTCCAAAAATATACAATCCATTTGGCTAATCTTAACGAAAATCTGGGATTGGACCCGAATTCTTCGTTTACTTCCCGAGTCAAACCTTTTCATGTAAAATTTGTTCCTGTACAAAATTGAAATTTATCAACATGCCCAAAACACGACAAGTTGCTGAAGATTTTGTGTTAAATTGTGATTTTACATTTAACTTTTATGTATTTTGGTCCAATCTATATTTATTGATTTTTGAATATTTTAATCCTTACATTAACATTTAGGAAGTTTTAATAAAAGTTGCAAATATAATTTTTGCATGTTTTACAATGCTTATACAATTATTTTGGCCGTCAGGGTCTCATCTGGTGGAAGTTTGATTTTCTGCCCCTCTGATTATGGAATCATATGTCAGAATTGACCAACCTGCATCGTCCATATGCATTTATTTAAAATGCGCTAGTATTATCGACCGATTGCAATTGTCGCCACATACAAGATAGCCTCGAATGCTGTACGTATATGACTATTTAAACTATAACATTTTTAACGAAACGAAACGAATAGAATAAATAAATGCATGGACGATGCAGGTTGAACAATTCTTACACAGATGTCTTTAATTTTGTTCATTTTTAAGATGAGCATATTTTGTACTTACCCTAGTTTACAGTATATTATTTCCTTGTTATTTGTTTTAGGACATTGAAAAATGGGGATGGATAATAATATAATAGTTAGGAGATAATCATTTATTTTTTGTGTAAATAAATTGGCACGTTGTTTAGTAAAAGTTGTAAAATGTTTGTAATGTAAAAGTGAAACTTGACACAGTTAAATATATATATTGAATTGTCATCGGTCATTGTCATTAACGAATTGTATCAATAATAGAAAGCTAAATATTTAGTCCCCACTTTGGTAATTTTTATATCGCTACAAACTATCCAATAATTGTATGCATTACAATTTATTTGCCTATTTGCATACTTAACGGAAAAACACTGGACATATTAACTATTTAAAATAAGACATGCAGACGTCGATGTTGGTGACATTTTTAGCTTTAAGTAATGTATTCTATTGCACAGGAAAGGAAGAGGATGGACGGACAACAGAGAATTTAATTGTTGGGGATGAAATTGTGAATTTAGATACGGATGAGATTAATTATTCTCATTCGCCAGTGGATTTGTGGTATTTGACGAAGGTCGAAGAAGATTTATATGGCGTTATCAAAAACTACGTCTCTAAATTGGACAGAGAGCCGGAACATTTTTTAAAAAGGTGATTGAGATTAATAATAATAATAACATGTTGCCTCCTATATATTAATTCCATACGTTACTTTCACAGATATGTCGCAGATTATGAGGAGAGTACACTTGTGGCTTTTAATAGTTCAAATGGTACCAGTGGAAGGAACAAGTATTTCCTTATCCATGGAAATCCAATCTGGTCCTATAGAATGATTTGGCGTTATGTCATTGACTTTCCTGAAGTTAAAAACCTTTTGCTCTCCAGTACAGATTTTGGTACGTACATGGTGTTTATGCTAATACAAAAATTAAATTTATATTTAAAATAATACATGCACACGTACCATAACTTTGGTATTTAATTAAAACAATTCACCAGAAATATTGGAAAAATTTGAAGCTGCAATAGAATTAGGATCCTTTGTTCCTCCTACCGAGAAAGATTTAAACGACTCAATGAACAATTTACTAACATTACATGATGTATACGACTTAAACTTAACAGAGGTAAAATTAATTTAATGATATACCTAAGAAACATTATTTGAAACAGGTGGGAAATATCCGCATTAGTACATATTCACAAGAAAGTGCTTATGCCAGTGCAAACTGCAAACTCCCTTTAGTTAAACATTGAAGTAGATTATTAATCTAAAATAATTATAATGCTTTACAATTAATATTAATAATTAAATTAAAACATTGCCAATGTCCCCCTTTATAAAATTTTGTAATTTGTATTGTAACATCATGACTATCTTTACTCTACATAAAGATAAACTGGGGCATGCGCATGGGATTCTTTCACTATTCTTGAATAAATGTTTGTATCTATGTCCGTAATATTTTGTAACTAATGAGCAAGGGTAATATTTTGTAATTAATGAGCAAAGCCTAGACTACTGAGTCCAATCAACGGTCTATGAAATTCGGGCCAATGCGCAGTCGCTAGAAATTTACTGATTGCAACATTTTCTAGCACACTTTGTGTGCTAGGATTCAACTATAATATATAAACATAATCGGAATTCTTGTATGTACGGATGTTTGTATGTTGTGTGTTCGCAGTTTCAAAACAGAATGGTCTAAGTTGCGCGATGATGAAAGTCACTGTTGTGCGTGGTGGTAGTTGAAACTTCTTTATTCAATCATTACTTTACTATTAGATAAACGGCAAAAGTTAGTCACTTGACAATTCCATTTGTATGTTTGTACTTCTGTGTGATAATTTTCCCCAATTCTAAAACGCGGCTAAGCACCAAACACCAAGCACAATAGCAGTATAGGGATTCTACTCTTCTCTCATTTTCATTTTCTCCCATTTCCCCTCCTGTTCTTTTCAGAATAAATTGGAAAACTACAACATTCTTCTGTATAGTGATTAGTGATTGATTATCACTATGAACGACTGTAGAGTATGCAATTTTTTGCCAATTTATTCTGAAGAGAAGAGGAGGGATCTTAAATTAAAGCACGTTGTAGACAAGATGATTTAAAAAAAATTAGACTCCGACTTTTGATTCACTTATTATGAAATAAAAAGAATAGACTACAAGAAGTCTTGATTACTGTGTGGTGAGTTACTCTGACTCACCATTATGCATACTGTCAAGTGTTATTCTCTTTTATCCGACGGAGACAAATAAACTGCTTCCCCTCACTCATTTTCGTATTATGGATCTTGTAATTAATTAACTCCAAAGGCTGAATACCCATGACTACTTGAATCTTGGTCCCAGTATAACAGACCACAGACAGGAATGGTACTCAGGAATAATAAGGTCAATGCAAAAAAAAGTCCCATATAAAAGCTCAAACTCTCTTATGGGACATAAATTACAATCAAAAACATTCAACTTTCTAATTGATCGCTATATTGTCAATTAAGGTTAACTTGACCTCAAAAATGGCCATTGTCAATTAATGGCAGTTTGTATAATGGTGGTTCAGAGTACCGTAGATCCTTAGCCAAGTGACCATGGTGGGCGACGGGAGTAAGTTTCCAATGCCCACATTTCAATTTAAAAACAAAAGTTTATTTGAAGTAAGGCAGTGGTTGCACAAGTACTTATCACAACCACTCTCTTACTTCAACCCAAAAAGTTGATTCGGTCTTAGTAAGGCGAAGTTTTGGAATAATTTTTGACTCTCTGTCAATGTTAAATCTCTACCCCTGGCCCACTAAAGTAGAAACCGTGATATAAATCGTACAATACTGCCCCGGAATACACACTAGCTTTATTTCTAACAGGGCCTGGGCCCTGTGACCGCCTAGTATTGTATATTTATCTTCTAATACTTTCATAAAACTGTTGTAATTCCCGCAATTGTACTCATTAATATTAATCTTTTAGTTTGCAAATGGGATTATCGCCAATGTGACAATGAAAGCACGCCTTTCGGCAATTCATTGCTTTGAAATAGCGAAATTCGCCCTGTTAAATAACAAGCAATATTCATTGGCCCTTGAATGGATGGACATTGCCGAAAAGAAAAGATCGGATGCTGCTGCACACCCAATATTGGATTATCTGGACATGGAACTTATAGTTGAGCTACTGGAGGATATTATCAAAAAGGCATGTGGTCAAAATTAAATTATAACATGCAATTGTGCTTGTATTTTGCATTGTGGCTTTATTTGACTAAATTGTTAATGTACGGTAACAGCACGATGAAAATTGGGTAGAAGAAAGGCCCAGTCACCACAATCAATACCAATTTTTTAATAAGATCGACTCAGACTTCGTTTTGCTCCCTCAAAAGAAGCTTCTCAAGCGGAAGTATAAAAGCAGGGGAAAGGCCTTACCTTATCCGTCCTTGAATGACCTGACTGCATTCTCAACGTTATGCAAAGGAGGAAATTTACAAGTAAATGATTTTGGCCAATAATTAGTATATATAAAATAATCTTTTTAATTGGTGTTTCATATCTTTTCCCTTTGTCTTAGTCTGAGAAGGAGAAGTCGGAACTTTATTGTTGGTATGAATCCAAAATTAATCCGGCTTGGTATATAAATCCGCAAAAGATGGAACTTTTCAGCAAAGACCCGTATATATTTCAAGTGTATGACTTTATTGGGGAAAATTTCATAACTTATTTGAAGAAGACAGCAATTCCTTTAATAGAAAGATCAACAGTTAGTCATTCCAAGAAAAGCGACGAGGAAGAAAAGAAAACTCCCTACCATAATTCACGGACATCAATGTATTCTTGGCTTAGTGAAGATGAATATCAGCCAGTATTGCTGCTGAGTCAAAGAATAGGCTACCTCACTGAACTAATCACATCATGCAAACCTCATACCAATGATCTTCAGGTTGCAGTTTATGCCACGGGAGGATATTTCAATGTTCACCTTGACTCTGTAAGATTTTGTGCGACTCAAAGTCAACCTAAATAAATTATGTTGTTTTTATTATGTCAAATTTTGATGGGTACATGCATAGTTTGTCACTGTGTCATTTTAATTGATTTGTCAATATTTTATGCTTTAAGCTATACGGTACGGATGAATACGATAGATTGGTTCAGCATAATGTTGGAGATCGTACAGCCACGTTTATGCTTTACGTAAGTCATAAATAAATAATAAAAAATCATTTAAGTATAGTATAAAGGTGAATGTTTTTGTATTCAGCTAAATGACGTGGAACTCGGTGGGAATACAGCTTTTACTTCAGCTGGAGTGGCTGTCCCTCCCGTTAAAGGCTCAGCAGTATTTTGGTACAACTCTAAACGAAATGGGGAAGTGGACTACAAAGCATGGCACGGAGGTGAGTGTACAATATCTTACGATATAAATATCAACGATTGATGGATTTGTAATGAACAGTAAAAATTTGATAACAATAATATCTTCTGAAACAATGAATCGCAATTTAAAAAATCTATATAAACTGTGAACATAGAAATCAGATAAGATTTTTAGTATGATAAGCTCAGCACAGAAAGGTTTTGAGAATTACTAAAGCTATATCATGGTATAATATTATGTTTCGCTTAGCTAAGAACAGCTTGGAAAATTATTCGTTAGAATTTATTCAGCCCAGCTCTAATTATTTCCGTCACATTCATTCTGAAATAATAGTATAATAATAATAGTAATAAATAGTTTCCGTTGAAAGGCAATTGAAGTATAACTAAAGGGTTACTTTTATTTTCTTTAGGATGTCCTGTTTTACTTGGTGAAAAATGGGGTACGAATAAACTAAACTTTTGACACAAACCAAAGGATTGTGGTTGTTTTTTATACAATTAATAAATATCTCATCGCCCTTATTGATAAGGAAAGCTAAAATTAATTCGGAATTTTTTAAATTTTAGTTGGAAATAAATGGATTCACAACAACCCCAATATGTTTAAGCAAAAGTGTACGCTGGACAAAAATGAATGAAATTTTTAGGTATGTTTAGTTGTTTAGTATTATGTAACTACCATTTAGATAGAGGAAAAAATTTACTTCCTATGTATGTAACTGTCTATGTCTAGTAGCGTAAGCGAAAATGCGCAAGCGCCTAATTAATTCATATTATACATAAGACTACACATATTATAATGTTACAAATGATATGTCATAAGCAAATTGATTGTGTTATCGACAACATTTTGCATAAATGTTACATACGTCTCACGCTGAATTAGAAAAAAGCCACAACAATTAAAAGCGAAGTATTTGTGAATCTTCAATCTTTTTCGAGAGTATTTTCATTGTACGGCTTTTCTTCATTTGGGTTGAAATTCCTTGGAACTCTCGGCGACTTCTCCTAGATATCCCAACGTGATCTTCGCGTTGTTGCAGTTTATAGCCAATATAAGGGGCCAAAATAGATATCCTGGCATAGGAATTAGATTCCTCATCTTGATGGTGGCGAATGCAGCAATAATTATGATGATTTCTAGAGATGTAAAGAGCACTCCAGATATCATTGATATCAATTCATTGAGTCGGTGATTGAGTATAATCATCGATTCGTAGAATCGCGTTGCTTACTCAACGTCTTTGTGATTTGAACCATCTTCACTTGGCCAAATTCCTTGTATGTAATATACTTGCCCTATGAAGTAAAGTGTAAAGTACACTGCCATTGTAGCGTGAGTGGAAGCCCCATGACTCAGGATCATCATCACAAATAATGCAAAGACAATTTGGAAACTGAGAGTTGTGTGAATATCTTCTGGAATGTTCTCTTAAATGAATCTTTGAAAAGGATCGAATTCCACTCCAATTGTGGCTTGGATTGTAAGGGCGATTATCTCAATGCATACAATGATGGTACTGAGCATTATTAGCATGAATATAAATTTGAGAAAACTATCTATTTCTGTGCTGTTGATCTTCTTTCCGATTTTAGATTCTATATCACAAATAGTCCAATCAAATTAACCAATGTTGCATGAATATAAAATCATGCAATCTTATAATTAGTTCAAATCGATACGTTGGGATCACTTTTTTAAACTTCAATCTTTTATTGGAAGGCCATTAAAAGCTTAATATTTCCGACCATGGTTAATATCATATCGTCTGCTTACAAAGTAACAAACCAAATTATCATGGCTGCTACAAAGTAACAAACCACGCAAATACAATACAAAAAAACAATGGTTCTAAAAACGAAAACTCACACAAAAAACATTTTCGCATAAAAGACAAATGTTTCGACAAACTCAAAAAAAATGACGATTTCGTATAAATGCTAATTGTTTAGACCAATTCGCACTAAAAACGAAACGAAGATAAAAATGAGTTTGTCTAAACAGGGCCGCAGCGAGGGGGGGGGGGCACCGGGGCACGTGCCCCCTCCGAAATCGAGAAAAATAAAGAAATTTTTGTCTAAAATCGCAAAAAATCGCTAAAATTTTCGCGCTTTTCTTGGTGCCCCTCCCGAAATTTTTTTCTGGCTGCGGCCCTGTGTCTAAACAATTCGCATTTACACGAAATCATCATTTTTTGTACTAGTTTGTCGAAACATTTGGCTTTTATGCGAAAATGTTATTTTTTGTGTGAGTTTTCGTTTTTATCGCTTTAGAATTTTTAAGCAAATTAAATCAAATAATAATAACGTGTTTGGTTAAAGTGATTCTCCGCTTGTTTTCTGCTTTAGACGGTTTCCAAATGAATCTATCCAACTAGCTGCGCTTTGGTAGTAAATGCTTTCTTGACGAAGACAATCTTGTTTTTAGCTCGAAATTCAAACAAGCTTGGCTATAACATGTAGCCAAGGATAGAATGTATATATATTGTATCCTTGGTCGTCCGCTATACCTATAGTCACATTTTCAGGCGTTTATTTAGCAGTGGCACTCTTCGATTTCATAACTTTTTATAGGTCCAACTATATCATAACAATACATTTTCTATCCGATTCAATTGTCAAAATTTATGTAATTGAGGAGTACGTTGCCATTACGGTGGCACGAATTTTAAAACGATTAAAAAAAATTAAATCTACGAATATTTCGAAATAGGTTTATAAGCAAAAATGGTGGCCTATACACCTAAAAATTTTATTAAGCAATAATAACATGAATTTTCTTAAGCAGTAATTTTATAATTAAAAAAATCCGAATTTCTTTTAGGCGGGTTTTCCATTGTCTGAGTGCTTTCAAAACTGAAATACTTTGTCAATGTAACTAGCTATATAGTAGCAGTAAATACCGTAATTTTTAATTATGTCTGTGACATGTGACAGTTCGCCCCGTCCCCGTTAGCGGTGGATCTAGTCTTTAGCATCTTTAGATTATTATGTTCTTCTAAAAGCATATCAGAAACTAGTTTCTTTCTGCATCCATCCAAAAATATGCACATTTCTCAACATATCATGAACCGATCTTTAATAGTAGTAAAAGATGTTCATAATAATAATATAATATTATGATTATGATAGTGTAGAACTTACCTTAAATTTTCTTTGACAGGGAAATTACATGTTGAAAGAAGACGAACATTTTCTTGCCGAGGATCAAATAAATACAGTCGAAAAGGACGACTAAAGATGAAAAATAGTAATATGCGATGAAAATTAGAATTTTGTAAAATTGAAAGTTGGCATCAGGGGAGTTATATTCTTTTCAAAGCCTGAAAGTGTCGTATATACATACAGCTATCCAGCTTAGAAGATTAAACAACCAGAAATTCCAATGCAGTCGATTGCGAGTGAAGCCCAAAACTAATTTCTTGTCGTCAAATGAAAATGGATTTAAGAAAAATGTGTCGGAAATCTGAAAGATTATTTTTAAAATATGAAAATAATAAAAATAAAATTTTTGTGAAAAAAATATTTTTATTGCTTTGTAGTAGTAGTGAATGTTCATCGTAGAAACGCTTAAATTGAAATAAAGTCTCTTGGACGAAAAAAGGCATTAACTTTTCTTACGTATGCAATTTAATTAATAATTTACAATTTAGTTTATTTTAACAACTTATCAGATGTCCACACTACAATTGTCAACCTTTACTTTGAGACAATTTTACAAGAGTTCCTTTCCGGGAAGATTCCTTTTCTGAAAGAGGTCCCAACCACAGCCATACAACTAACAAGCTGTTCAAATTTTTCACAGACCAAATGGGACACATCTTTGTAATTTTTAACGTGGAAAGGTTGGGAATAAATGTATATTATCGTTTAGATCATTACTCTTTACTGTATAACTCATTTTCAGAGGCTTAGGCTTATTTAGAATGGGAACCGTTGTTTTCCATGAAATAATTTGAGTGTCCTTCCAGAAGGAGTTACCTTTCAAGAAGAGTTAGCTTCCAGGAAGATGCTTAGGTATACAGTTTTATTAATAATTTGTAATTTAATTTATTCTAACAACATTAATTTAATGTCTTGACTACATTTTATGGTCAATCATTACTTGATTTTAATTTTATGGGAATAGTTTCCTTCAAGGGAAAATTGCTTTCCTGGGACAGTTCCCTTCCGGGGAGAATTCCTTTCCTAGTAGAGCTCCCTTCTGGGAAAAATTCATTTCCAGGAAGAGTTACCTTTCAGGACTAAGAAACTGACGTGGAGGTCAAATGAGTCAAAAGTAAAAACTTCCCGCGACTATTATTTAGGTATATTCAAGCACATAGCACATTGTATACGCTACACATGATATGTCATCAGCAAGTTAATTGTGTTATCGACAACATTTTGCATATATGTTACATACGTCTGTCGCTGAATCGGAAAAAAGCCACAACAATTCACAGCGAAGTATTTGTACATCTTCAATCTTTTCCGACTGTATCTTCCTTGTACGACTTTCCTCCATTTGGGTTGAAATTCCTTGGAACTCTCAGCGACTTCTCCTAGAAATCCCAACGTGATCTTCGCTGTGAAGCAAGTCAAGGCCAGCAAATATGGCCAAATTAGATATCCTGGCATAGGAATTATATTTCTCATCTTGATTGAGACGAAGGCAGAAATAATCATTGTGATTTGTTGACTAGTAAAGAGCAATCCGGATATCGTTGAAGTAATTTCATTGAGTCGGTGATAGAGTAGAGTCATCGCTTCGTAGAATCGCATTGCTTCCATGACGTCCTCCTTATTTGAGCCATCTTCATTTGGCCAAATTCCTTGAATGTAATATATTTGCCCGATGAAGTAAATTGAAAACACACATCCAATTGCAGAGAGAGAAGCAGCCACATGACTGACGACCATCATCACAAATGCTGCAACAGCAATTCGGAAGCTGAGAGTAGTGCGAATATCTTCTGGGATGTTCTCTTGAATGAATCTTTGAAAAGGATCGTATTCCATACCAATTGTGGCTTGAATTGTGATGATAAATACCTCTACAATTGTCAAGGCGGCATTGAGGATCACTGACATGAACATAAATTTGAGAAGCCTATCCATTTCTGTTCTGTTAATCTTCTTCCCGATTTGAGATTCTATCACAAATACCGACAAAGAACTTGTACTTAATCTTTAATTAAAGAGCAATGAAAGGCTTAACCGTACCGACAACGATTAATACGTTACAATTTAATTGTGTAGAAAATTTAGTATAAAAGCTGAATGAATTATTGAACATGCAAATGCAACCTCAATCTAATTTTAGTTTGATAGAACTAGATCAATAGAAGTCACGTATCCAGAGAGGGGCTAAGGGGGCCGTCGCTCTCTCCCTAAGTCCCCAGAAAAAGATTTGTATTGTCAAAAACGGTAAAAATTGAAAACATTTTAATCCTTCGCGAAACGGTATTTTGACTAATGTTTTTTGGTGCGTCCATTCTGATTCAATTCCTGGATACATGGCTGCTCAATCGTAAATAACTAAATCAAATCTGTAATAATCACTAATATTGGCATATTTGGTTAAAAGTGAGTTGGCTTATTAGTAACTTTACAGACTCAGAATCCTCTAAAAGGGTCAAATCTGAATTTTTATTACAAGATACGATAAAGATAAGTTCGATATCATTATTATTTCAAGCCAAAAAATGTTGGTTATGCGTGGTAAGAGAAGCTATTTCAATTAGAAAGTGGTTAGCATTGTGTAAAACACCATAAACCGATCTATAACTGTAACACATATTTATTTTATTAAGATGTTGAACTTACCTTCAATTTTCTTTGACAGGGTAATTACATGTTGAAAGAATGCGAACATTTTCTTACCGAGGATCAAATAAATTAAGTCGACAAGGACTGTTATACATGCAAAATAATAATATCCAATGAAAATCATAATTTGGTAAAATTGAAAGTTGGGATCAGGGAAATTATATTCTTTCCAAAGTCTGAAAGTGCCATAGATACATGCAACAATGCAACTAAAGAGATTAAATGACCAGAAAATCCAATGCAATCGTTTGCTAGCGAAATTCAAAACTAATTTCTTGTGGTCAAATGAAAATGGAAGCAAGTAAAATATGTCAAAAAACAGAAATCCAATTTTGAAAATATAGAGATAATAAAAATAAAATGTTTGTGAAAAAAATATTTTTATTTCTTGGTAGTAGTAGTGAATATTCATCGTATAAATAACGTCTACTATAGAATAAAGTCTTTTGGCCGAAAAAAGTAGACATTAGAATTTGCTTAGGCATACAGTTTCATTAATAATTTGTAATTTAATTTATTCTAACAATAATTTAAAGTTTTAACTACATTTTATGACTAATCATTACTTGATTTTAATTATATGGGAAGAGTTTCATTCCAAGGAGAATTCCTTTCCTGGTAGAATTCTCTTCCGGGGAGAATTCATTTCCTGGAGTTCCCTTCCGGGAAGAATTCCTTACCTGGTAGAGGTCCCTTCCGGGGTGAATTCATTTCCTGGAGTTCCCTTCCGGGAAGAATTCCTTTCCTGGTAGAGGTACCGGGAAAAGAATTTTTCCCGGAAGTGTTCCCTTGTAGGCAAGGAACAAAAAAGGTCCTTTTATTGCTTTTCCTTTTTTGTAAAAAAGGCTTTTTCCTGTACCAAACTGGATATTGGCTTTTTCGTTCCTTAAAGGACGGTATTATGATAAGAATGGTAAGCGATAGTTTATGTCTATTACCCTTGGGCTGTTGGACCATTAGAAGTTCAAAATCTGATAAACATGAAATAAACGACACATCGGACAGTTCTTTATGCCTACCATCTCCCAATTGTCTCCAACTCACTCCACAATTAAGATAAAATCAAAGTTTAATCAATTTGACACACAGACTTTGCAGGAAACGATTAGAAACTCTAACTTTACTTTGTCTACTTGTAATTGTCCCTACTATAATAAAAACGCAATGTGCTAGTTTCAAAGTGCAATTGTGTCAATGAACAACAAACTGATGGTTTGCTTTGCTTCTCTTTGGCTGTCTAAGATAAAAGATTTATATGAAGGCCCTCATTAGTCAATGACGGAATGTTTTTTTTTGAATATTTATGTCTTACGCTTACCTTACTTTAACTCTTTTATATAAATAAACACTTGTTATTGTACCATTTCAGAATTTAGGGTTCCTTGGCAGAAATCCCCGCGAAAGGATGTAGTTATACCTACAGATTGTAGAGTTTATATATATAATAATGTTCGCGGGTATTTCTGCCAGTAAAAGTAAACAAACGAAACTTCCAGTCTACTTCTATCTAACGTCTTTTGTGGGTACATAACTTAAATTAATATTCAATACTTCTTAACATTAAAATAATCTATTTTTATTTATGCACAAACGACATGCTTTACTTATTTTATTTCCTTACAACCACTTTTATTAGTTAATTATGTTATAAGAAACTGTGTTCACCTAATTTTTCTTTTTGGATAAATATTTTCTAATCTTGTTCAGTTCTATAGAAAACAATGCATTGATTCCTTGCATAATGATTGCAAGCACGAGAACAAAGATTTATTTAGCATGCTTAAACATGTGTCACTCAAATTGTCAAAATTGAAAACGACAGAAGTAGGAATCGTTTTGTCCGCCTCTTCTTTGTTAACTGATTGAAATTGGATGTATACAACAGTGTAGGTTGCCACCACTCCAATAATCTAAAAACAAGTTATCGCTTTTTTATCTCAAAGGAAGTCTTAAATAAAAAATAATTCCTAGGAATTCAGGTACTTAGTTTGTAATGCAGCAAATAGATTTAGAAACTAAAATATTTTTGATATCCATATTTTAGTGAAACATCATTCAGATTATACAAATACGTATCTTAACCATTACACTTTCTTTCGCAATAAAAATAACAAGACTATTGTACTTTGGATTATTTACAATGAATCAAAAAGACTTACTCCAATAAAAAGTTGATATGTCATAACAAATAATCCATTTCCTTTTAGAGATAGTTGATGAGATTGCATATCTATCAAGAACTTGGTGAATCTGGCAGGTGAGATGACATCGTTATGTTTTTTGGATGCAATCCAGCCATAAAATTGTGATGCCTGAATGTAGACATAATTCTGTCATAATATATTTTTATATATTAGAAATGGGAAATGTTTACCATGTAATCGACATCAGCCCCGAGACCCAGAGTAATAAAATACTGAGAGACGAAAAACAGAGATGTGTAAAACATTCTAGAATCGTCATCTTTATTCAGAATTTGAGTCCCGGAAAACAGCGCAAAATAAGGAAGAGAACCAACGATGGAAATGACAAACAAGACACCGATTGCTGAATTCGTCAGATCTGTAAGATACCTTAGTAGATCATAATACATCAGAACCTGAAAAATTAAAATAATACGTTGCATGCGTTTTCTAAGCACAATAAACTGTAACCAGGCATGTATTCAGATATTTGGTCAAGAGAAGACCACAATATATAATTATAGCAAAAACTTAGCACATTAAAACATTTTGCGATATTTAGGTACTCTTTTTGTGAAAAATCTTCTCTTTTTCTGGATACATGCTTGACTGTAACTTTCATCACCTGTCTGAATAATATTAATAACAAGATACCTTGATTGGTCCCATGGCTACGCCTCTCAGGGGCAAGGTGACGACATGCTCCAGAAAACTGGTTTCCCCCAACCAGTTCTTTCCAACTACTTTACCCTCGATTTGGAGAACTGGTTGGGGGAAACCAGTTTTCTGGAGCATGCCGTCACTTTGTCCCTGAGGGCGGAGCCCTAGAAACATTCAAATCACTTTGATTAATAATATAATTGATAAGAAAAGTTATGATAAAAAATGTAATTAATGTATGAAATTTTTATTACCTTTGCCATTTTTTCTTTTGTGTCTTGTGTCAACGATTTCTGCATGCAAAAATTTAAAAATTCTTTCATGATGTGCCAATGAAATAAAACTATAAGAAACACAAACAGACGAATATTCCAGGCCAAGATATAAAAAGGCATCAATAAAATTATCAGAAAGCTTGCTAAAACAGTCTCCCATGAATAAAAGTTTGAATTCTCCGATATCGACTCAAAGAAGTAGACTTTCTTAGCATGTGTAGACATTCTTAAATAAAATCCCATCAAACTCCAGTTTTCAAAAGATGGATACGATTGTGACTCTACAGACTGCAGTTTCCAGATCATCACTGCCAAATTTGCTCCAACATTTAGTAATGCACACACCAATATCTACAAAAAACACTTTATAATATACTCTCTGAATGCCTATGGGATTAATTTTTGTATTTTCTAGGTAAGTTGGATACGTTGGATACACGATGAAGAATTGTGAACTTCTTACAAAAAGCAATGAGATTTTATTCGTTTTCCCAAAATCTAGTCTCTGGATAATAGCAAACATTTTAGAAAACCGTTTATGATTATTCCACACAGTGACCATAAATGCAGAGATGCTGATGGGGTTAATAAAGGCAGTCATTATCTCCATGGAAATCTTCAATGACGTACCGAATTCGTTCCAATTATGCATAACGGATATCATTATTGATAGCGACTCGAAAAGTATTAAGAAACACACGAATCGACAGGCAATCTTAATCCAAAAAAATTGTTTGATTTCCAGTCATTATTGTATTGGAATTTAAAACTTAAATTTTGGAATATTTAAGAAAATGTTTGATTTCTTGTAAATAATTTTTACCTTTTGATATCGATGAGTATAGATTGTATATTCAAATGAGCCATTATTGTTCTTTTTCTGTTTCAATCTAAACGGAGATATTCCTAGGTAGTAAATAAAGTTGAGGAAAGTCTTGACATAGTAAATGTATTTTATCCCACAACCAGTAACATCTGAAATTCCGTGGATGATATTGTAATACAAATTTTCGTGTATTGATAATTCAAATGATACAGCCTGCTGAGAAGTCATTTTAACTACAAATATTTTAATACTATTGCATTAACATGCATGTTAAAATGTATTTTTCTTCAATTTTTTGTGGAGGAATAGCACTTGATACAACACTTAAAAAGAGTAGCTGTAGAGCTACCTAGAACTGAAGCAATTTGATTGCATTTTACTAATTAGGATCGATTATCCCAATATGCTTATACAACAATATCAACTTTTCTATAAGAGTCAAAAGTTAGTCTTAAATTGTCTAAAGATGAAATTTAACCATGCTAATGTAAATGTTTCCGTCTCGCGTTTTAGAATGTTTGCTTTATATATGCCAATATTGTTTTTTTGCACGTTGCAATATTCATAATACAGACCCAGCCAGCTACTTACTGCTCCAGTTAAAAACAAAGGCATAAATTGACATCTTTCATCATCTCATCACCAAAAACAAATTAGTATATGCATAGCCACTGCTTCGGGCACACCTTTAACAAACACACCTGAGATCAGACTAGTCAAGTGGAAGAAGATGTAAATATCCATACACGCCTAATATACAAATGTACATGTATATACGTGTATAAACATACATTGTACTTGTACACAATTAATTTCCCCGCATCCAAAGAAATTAATTCATACAATTAATAGTTTTACCTAACTCAACACATCCTGAATAGATTTAATTAGCCACTATTTAATGAGTTAATGTACGTCAGCCAAAAATTTATAAACATTGTATAAGTCTTCTCCATGACGTTAGAATGGATTGAATAAGCAGGAAGTTATGATATATTTACACCTTCAAATATCAAAAGATATGCCTCGGCAAATAGGGACTAAATATATATTAAAATGGAACTGCTATCTATATTTTGACCATCAATTACTTTGTTTACATTTAATCAATATTCAAAGTGACACATGTAAAAGGTAATTTGTTCATCCTTTATTGACAGCAATTATAATTCTTTACGGTTACATTTAGCACAAACACAACATTATAGATAACGCGTGTAATACGGACATATTTAGTAGGGGAAATGTTTGTATGCACATCGTAATACAATTATCCAATGTTACCGTTTGCCGTTTGGTAAGCAACAGAAATGAGCACAGCCGCTAAAATTAGTAACACTTGCTTAATTAAATTATTTATTAATTGATTAAGTCAAAAATAATGCATAGTTTGTTTACTTCATGCATATCGAAATGATAACAACATTAAATGGTTGTGCAACAAATTCTTGTTACTACCTGGTCTCAAAATAATTATGATTACTAATACAGAAACACAGATGCTCTTTAACCCATCATTTTGTGTAAGGCATGTAAACGAAAATGATTTGTTTACCTCTTTACCGTAAACAAAATAATCAATAAAATAAAAAGTCGAAATGAATAAACACTTGAGAGTATGCATTTTGGGTATAAAAGGAGAACTGACCAAGCAGTATCAATTCAACATTTTCGCTACCTTTGTCTTACGTCGTCCAGAGTCAGAACACTCAAATAGTCAATATCTTACGGTTAATAGCAACCAAGCCGAAAATTATTAATTTCAAATTAAAATTTAAGCCTTGTCGTCATATTGCCTTCCGTAAACGTTCACCTTCGCGATTACATTTCATATAGTCATTCCTATTGGATTCAGATATAAAATTGGTTACGATGGCTAAAATTCTTGTCTTCATTCTCTCGGTTGTAATTGCTCTAACGATCAACGAAGCTCTGTCCGCGGTTCACGGAGGTGCTCGGTTAGAAGAGATCCCAGTCGAAGGAGAAATCATGAAAAGCTATGAAATCATCAATACTACAATTTCAGGAGGTAACTGACTTTTTATAACTAAACTTTTATTCCAAATTATTAAAATCGAGTTTTCTCCATTTCTTAGTTAAAAATCATTAATCAATTACAAAATAAACCTTTACAGACAACGCGAAAGAAGACTGCGGTCAAAACACGATTTATCAATGTTGTCGGCATTGTACACTTTTGGGTTGCAAAACATGCCAATGTGCTTTTGAACGCTGTCTCTGTCGAAACTGCAAATAAAACATGACACTATTGCTACATAAGCCTTGCTGTATCGTTGTCAAAAAAGGTGTCTTGTAACTTTCACTTCTCTACAAATGATAAGCATAACCTTTTTGTATAAAACGGGGAGAAGTTTTATGTCATAGGTGTCATATATTATGTTATCTATATGTCATATACTAATGTTAGACTAATTTATAAGTAATAATATTTTCAATATAATTTATAATTTAGATTTTATAAATATTTAATTTTAAAATAATTTATATTTTATTTTCATAACATAAATGATTATTCGTTTTTCATTAAATATATGTCGTTTATGTACTTTTGTTTTTAGAAATTGTCTGATTTCAGCTTTTATTAAGTAAATAAAAAATTATATTCAGAGAATTTTGCATTTTATTTTATTTGTTTACATACCCATCACTGCTTACATTTAATAATGAAAAACGTAATTAATTGCATCTTATACTGATTGCGAAAATGAAATTACAATTCTATTTGGCACAAACACGAATCATTCATATTGTTCATAATGTCAACTGAAGTAGTTGTAGATGCATAGTCCGTTCCTTCTTTGCTGAATGATTGAAATTGAATATATACAACGGTATACGTTGCTATCACTCCAATAATCTATAAACATCCGTTTTATTTTTTCTTATAAACATACATTCATTGACAGATAATGCTTAGTACTAGTTATCTAGTTTGCACACAATAATAAAAAGGTAAAAGACAAAAAGAAACGGAATCTAGACTTACTCCGATAAACAGTTGATATGTCATAATAAATAACCCATTTCCCTTCAGAGATAATTGATGAGAATGCATATCCATTAAAAACATGCTGTATTTAGTCAATGGGATAAAATTCCTATGCTTTTCAGATGCAATCCAGCTATAAAATTTTGCTGCCTGATTGAACAAACAAAAATGTTATTTTTAATTTGCCAAAAGGACAATAACATATATAATACAGTTTTCTGGCACTGCGTTGTCATTTTATATATTATTATATTATATAATTGAAAACGTACCTTATAATCAATGTCAGCTCCGAGACCTAGAGAAATGAAATACTGTGCGACAAAAAATAGAGATGTGGGAAACATCCGGTAGCGTATTTCCCTGTGTAAAATTTGGGTCCCGGTAAACAGTGCAAAATAAGGTACAGAACCAACGGTAGAAATGATAAACAAAACGCCCATAATTGAATTGGTTACATCTGAGAGATATCTAAGTAGATCATAATACGCCAGTATCTGGGAAATTAAGATATTTATGTTGATGAGTTATTTGAACGTTGCTAATTAAAGGTAATACAATTGCCCTAACTATGGAATGAAATATTATGATAAATAATTAATAAAATAACCTTTTTCATTTTTTGTTTCACCTCTTGCGCTAACGGTTTTTGCTTGCAAAAATTTAAAAAATCTTTCATGATATGCCAACGGCATAATGTGATAAGTAACACTAAAAGACGAATACTCCAGCCCAAGATAAACAATGGTACTAATAAAATAATATGCACGCTTGTTAAAACAATTTCCCATGAATGAAAACTTGGATTCTCTGTCGGTGATTCAATGAAATAAAATTTCTTAGCATGTGTAGACATTCTTGCATAAAATCCCATCAAACTCCAATAAGATTTGTATGATTGCATATCTATTGACAGTAGTTTCCAAATCAGCATTGCCAGATTTCCTCCAACATGTACTAACACACACACTAACATCTGCATAAAAATTATTCATTTAATTTTCCAATAAATCCCATTTAAGTGAACATTTTTTCTGATGCAAATTTATAGCTACTATCAACTATGTCAGGGAACTAAACAAGGACTCCTTTTTAACAAAAAAGTAAAAAAAGTACTTCATTTTTTTACAGTCCTTTTTGCCTTATTACAGTTAGGAATATTATATTAGGATTATTTAGGAAGTAAATGGAACAAATTGGTACATCCAAAAAGGTAAAAAGGCATAAAAGGACTGTTTTTTCAAAACTTCTACTTTTTTTATAAAAAGAGCAAAAAATGTCCTTTTTTGTTCCCTGCTAAATATGGAACGAGGGGTTATGAAAAAGGATTTGTGGATAAAATGAATTTATACAAATCGTCGCAGACATGCTTCTGACTTATTGGTGTGTAAAAAATAAAATTGGATTTCCTTACTGATAGCAATGTGGTTTTTTTCGTCTTGCCAAAATCTAGTCGCTGGATTATAGAAAACATTTTAGAAAATCGCTTTTGATTATTCCAGACCATGATCATAAAGGCAGAGACACTTATAAAATTATTAAATGCAGACATTATTTCCACAGAAATCTTCAAGGTAGTTCCGAATTCTTTCCAGTTAGAAATAACACGTATCATTGACAGAGACTCGAAAAGTATTAAGAAACACACGAATCGGCTGACAATCTTTATCAAACAAATCATAATAATAAATTAGAGGCTTTAAGAAATTTAAATTGCAAATATTTCGTTGAAAAATATTCTAAGAGATGTTGCTTGTAATTATGTATCTCTTACCCTTTGACATCGATTGGTATGAATTTTATATTCCATAGAACCGTCATTGTTTTGTTTTTGATTTAATTTGAAGGGAGATATTCCTAGGTAGTAAATAAAGTTGAAGAAAGCCTTAACGTAATAAATGTACTTTATCCCACAATCTAAAGTAACTGGTGGAGTCTCATGGATAATATTATTATAAAAATATTCCTGTATTGACATTTCAAACGATTCAGTTATCTGAGAATTCATCTTAACTTTCGAATCTCTACTACTTTGACCAATTAAAACAACATTTCCTTCATTTTTTGACGATATACTACAAATACTTTGTATACTTAATAATAAGTAAAGAAGCTTAAAAGCGTAGGGTCAAAATTAAATAGGTCTGATCTGCAGCAAATGCTCCCTGCTTTCTATTTTCGTAATTACCTGCAATCAATTACCTATGAACATCTAGACCATTGACTTTATTCTAGTATTTCCTATAAGATCGCTCTTAAATATCTCGAACGGTAGCCAGGAAAGGTAATAAAAATATGGTAAAAATAGGTTGATACAAAATTTTTAGATGTCCTCATTTTATTTATAAAACTGACTGTCACAAATGAAAAAAGATTGCTGATTTCTATAAAGAGTTGTTGAATATTATTTATTACAATAATTAAATGTTAAACTGCTAATTAAATTAAAAACAATTACAAGCACAAGCATTAAAATACTTTGGCAAAATATATAATTATTTACAAAGAAAAGAAACCCTGTTTCTGTGTTCAGTAAGCAGTAAGAAGAACAGATGAAGATTCAGAAGATATCTTAATATACTATTATGTCATGTCTATATCATTTTATACACACCTACTAAGCAAACACAATTCGAGTCATAAGAATAGAAGGAAACAACATACTTAGGTTAATTATGTTTATTAAAACATTGTTGGGAAATGATTCACGATTCAATGAAATGTTAAAATTGATTAACGCAATATATATGATATAAAGTTGTTTACAATATTGCAAGTGATAATGTCATTGTTAATATACATCTGACATTGCTATAATATGCGAAGGAAAACAATTAAAAGGCTCAGGTGCATTCTACAAACAAATAACAGCGTCAAACAAGTAGATCAACAAAATTTATTGATAACATTAATACATGTCCACTGATATGTATAATTACCTGCTTACCTACAAATGAATATACTACCGTTATATTAATTTTTACTTAAAACTCAGTTTACACAAATTATTTGTTGCAATGAAATGACTCTTGAAAATTATAAATAAACTCTTTCTGAAAGTCTTGAGTCATATTTTTAAACACATCGACGGAAAAAACAAATCAATCAAAATATTATTAGATGTACACTTTGGTTTATATATGTATGCTACTATGTCAACAAGTAAAACCTTTTAGGTTAGTAGGTATATGTTTATAAAAGTTGATGTTGTTTAATGGCACATACTTTTTAAGAGTTTTTAGGGAAAGAAGAGCACAGATTTTAATTGGAATTATATTTATTATCTGTGTCCATTAATCAATTAATCAATATTGACAAATATGAAATGAAAATAACACCGAAATTTGTAAACACCTTCGGAGATATGAGTTGCAATTTGTATATAAAAGGAAGACGAGGAACAACTTCACATCATCAGCTCCTGCAACTAGCTTGAATCCTTTTAACTCCAGATACACCTTGAAATTCACTAATTACTCCTATACACAATATTTACTGTACAAGTAAATTTTGCAGCCAACTTCATAAAACTCTTCCAAATTCAAAAATATTAACTAGATCACAAAATTTGTTGTCATGGCCTTTCTCAAGTTTTCTTTGATCGTTTTGATTGTTGTCATTACAATCGCAATAAACCATGCCCAGTCCGCTGTTTATGGAGAACCACAATCTAACGAGACTCCAGGTCAAATGTCAAAAAGTTTTGGCATTGCAAACACTACAAATACAAAAGGTAATAAAAATTATTTGTATTGATATTTATTTTATATATAAATGTATTGCTATAATGTAGCATTTTATATATTATTATTATTAGGGTGGCAAATCATTGTATAAGATCCGAGCACTACAACAATTAAATAATTATAATTCTCTGATAATTACAGACGGTGACATCAGGCAAGAATGTGGAGATATGACGATTGGTCAATGCTGTGTGGCTTGCACTGTTCTGGGTTGCAATAAATGCTATTGTGGCCATGTCCTCTGCCTGTGTATGGAGTGCTGGTAAACATATAGACAAAGTCATCAGTTCCTCTGTTATAAATACGTCGAATTTAATACATGAGTATAACTATTTTAATATTTTGTATAAATATGTATTATTGTATAGTATATTATATTAATAATGTAATCCATTACGATTAACAGAGCCATGACCCTGTACATTTCCATTTAAGTTCATATTCTCCATTGTCATTATCTTTAGCTTCTTAGAAACGCTACTGCCAATACTACTTCAACATCCATCCTTTGTAACAGTTTTCCTACGTACTAATATAAACGCGTTGATTTCTAGGCTATTATTGCTTAGGATATAATAATATTAGTTTTTTCAATGTCTTTGTATAGACATATGATTTCTACACTAATATTATGGTCACATTTACTAATGTTTGTCCATAAAAAATGTGCACTGTTTTCGTAAATTTACGTGTACTGATTTCTGAACTGTAATTTGCTAGTAATTGAATTTGCTATAGAAACTAAAATAACTGCCACTAACAGGTAGCTTAGAAAGTTATCAAAGTGACATTTTTTTAGCAATTTAACCTCTCAGAATAACAAAGTGCACATTTTTTATGGACAAACATTAGTATAATTTCTTATCCATTATATTTTTGAATAAATACGTGCTTGGAAATAAACATGTTCTCAAAAATTTATTCTCGGTATATTTTTTAAACATAATCATCGTATTTCATTACTGTTAATAATTTAATCCACCTTTATTATACTCTTTTTCAGTTCATACATGTAAATCTGTAGATTGCTATGTCAGTATATATTCGTACATTATAGTTTGGTAGCATGAAAGGACTTAATGATAATATGCATAACTAATAGAGGATTCAAAAAGCTGAACATAATGTAGCAAAAAGCAAATTGGCTTGAAGGAGTCCGCCGGATTCAGGATGTAAAATATTTCAATTGTAACTATTCTATAATCAGTAATGGATAGATCTCAAAAATTTCAGCAGAAACTGCGTTGATAGAGTATTTAATAAAACCAAAACTCCTAGCTTATATGTACAACTATTGGCATTGACAATATGTGTACTTTAGTAATTGCAATATTGCGAATGAACAGTGAACAGTTCATAGCAAAATATGCGTGAACAATATAATGGTCATGAGTCAAAAAAATGTTAAGGTTATAATACTAGATATGGCTTATAATTCATTCTTAAACAACAACTTAAAATTACTATATACAAAATTTTTCATGGATAATACTAGTCATGCTAATAATAAGTCAGGGATTAGCATACGCTAAACGAAATACAGATAAAATAGTAATTTCCGTTCGTTAATAGTATTATGGACACATCCTCAATGAAATACTGTTCTGGTGATCTATAAGTGGGGCAAGGCCAAGACTATCCTAAAGAAAGCGTAGAATAGTACGTAAAGGACGTTTAACTGATTAGGTATCTGTCCGGTGGAAGAAGAATTCACTACGAATAAAAATCATTGCGAATTGTTTGATTTGTATTCTATAGATAGACCGAGACATTTATTTACATGCAAGATAATTTTTATTAATAATTTGGACATTAACTAAATATTTGTTAATGTTTGTGCAATAAAAAGACGTGACAATGTTTTTCGCTGTCATTCTAAGTTTTGCCATTTGCATCGCAGTCATTTCTGCAGATAACGTGACAATAACTAGTACAGAAAGTTATAAGCTGTACGGTGAGAGTTGCAATGTTGACTTGGAATGTAAATTCGAAGATGGGCTTGATTGTTCGGAAACGACAAACGTTTGTGAATGCAAAAAAACGTGGTTGCCCAACTCTGGATTCGAAGTAATGGAATTTGATCAGGACAAAAGAAAATGTTTGGCGAAATTGGAATCTTTCTGTGTGTATAAGAAACCGAATGAAGGGAGTGATTCGGGTTACAACAGAGTGAAAATGGGTTGTGTTCAAACTACAAACTGTGACAATCTAACAGAGAAATGTATTTGCGAGAAAAAGTATTACAAATCTGGGGGAAAATGTATCTTGTCGAAATCCCTCGGCGAGTCTTGTTCTCACGACAAACATTCGTGTTCCAAGTATGCAAATCTCCATTGCGAAAAAGGGATTTGCAAATGTGGAAATTCAACGAAAATTAACACTAGTGGGCATCACGCAGCTAGTAAATTGATTTACAGTGAGGAAAATGGAAAATGTGTCAAACGTGTAGGGGACAAATGTATAGATGGAGAAATTGAATGTACCGCCCATTCAAAGTGCACAGTAGACAAAGGTTGTCGCTGTGATATTGGATTCGATGAGAAAAACGGGACTTGTGTCCTCACCAAATCTTTCGGGGAAAGCTGCCAGCACCACAAAGATTGTTCTATTTCCAGAGGTCTTGCTTGTGAAAACGGAAAATGTGTTTGTCGTTCCTCACATTCTGTTTTTGACAGCGGAAAAGGCAAATGCGTCCGGAAAATCGGGGTCGACTGTCCATCCACTGCTCATTGTCCTACTGATAGCCGTTGTGTCAAGCCATCGTCAGTAGAATGTCCAAAAGGTAAACCTTGTTACCAAATTTGTAAATGCGACTTGCAGTACTATGAAAATGGCGGGATTTGCAGTTTGAAGCAACCATATGGCGCAGCGTGTAGTGAAAATGGAAAAGAATGTGCCGGTAGCTTATTTTGCACCGAAGGAATCTGTAAATGTGCTGAACATACCCAATTGGACGGTCATTCCGGAAACTGTGTCATCAAAGTAGGTGAATTTTGTCTATTTCCTGTAGGCAGTTCAGATATCGTGTTGAAATGCGTGCAAAACGCTTCTTGCCAAAAGGGATTCTGTCGCTGCAATAAAAATTACAACCAAACGGCAGAAGGGAATTGTCAATTGACACAAACCATTGAGTGCGATTTAGAAAATTCCATTTTCTCTGATAAACTCTCCCAATGTGTTGGTCTATCTACGAAATCTTGCATTGATAGTAAATGTGTTGACGGAGCCATTTGTGTTGACGGAAATTGCGTCTGTGATTCCAATTTCTACGAAGATACACAATCCCATTTGTGCATCTTCAAGAAAATCTACAATGAAGAATGTGATGCTACTTATCAGTGCTTTCAGAACGAATATCTCTCCTTGGAATGCACTTCTGGAGTCTGCAACTGCCACGAAGACTATAAATACTCGGCTGTCCAGAAATATGTTTATACTGTCCTCAAAGAAAAAAATGGACACATCTTCACCATCGCGGGCGAATTCGTCGGACCAAGAATCAGCATGTGCGCCCCAAAAGTCGGAAGATCATGCAGAGGATTTTGTGAAGATAATGCTGTCTGCAATGCACGAATTATTTCTGCTAATAACACCGTCCAATACACTCTATGTCAATGTGACGCGGGCTACATTAATTATTTTTCCAAATGTCTCGTTAACTCAAAACCTATTACCTCAGGTTAACCGTTTACACATTTACAAATTGATGCCATTTACCACTAATTTTTGTTTTAAACGTTTGTTTGATTTTTTTAGCACACACATTTTCCAAGTTTACCAAATTTCGGTCAGCAAAAATACTTTTTAAAACAAATTAACTTTTTTCCTATTTTCAGAATTTGTAATGCTAATTTTATTTAATAAAAGCATTAATTTATCCAGGTTTTTTAATGTCAAGTGCAGTTGTCAATTTATTAATCCTAGCTTATTTTTACAATGAGGGAAGAATATTATTTGCTACTTTAGCTAGAAATAATAAAATCGAAAGCAATAAATTAAATGTTAAGCATCTTTTAGGAAACCTCTAAAGTCGAATGGAACGCTATATATGGTTTACATTTTAGGTTTACTTAAATGTTTAGAAACTATTACCTACCTTTAAAAACATAAAATGAACAAATTATTAAAATAAGTAGTTGATACATTTTCTCTGCTGGTCACAAATTATCGCTGACATTTCTGCCTTTGAATCAGTAAAATTCCCAGAGATTTGCATTCTTCCCCTTTTGGAGATTGTAGTGCCATTATTTAGCAATTGCTTAATTGCAATGACAATATCTCCAGAAAAATTTAGGTCAACTGCTGTCTCCATCCAATCATCTGACATTTGCCGACCAGTTGCATTCATGTTAGTTGAAATGGAAGGAATACTCAAGCCATTAAGAGTTACAATGTTAGATAATTTCCAAAATCCGTCTTGGATACTCTTTTCATACTCGAAACTATTTTTAAAAAACCACAAAAAGGGCAAAATTCAATGGAATGTACAAGAAATTTCATGGAAAATATATTATTTTACAATAATTATAATATTACTATAATCTATGAAAATAATTATATCAAATTCAGTATGATTACCTCAGTAATAAAACTTGCTGGTTTAAAATAGGCTTAAAAATGAGCAATTTGAATCCAGGTTTCTCCGTTTGTCTTTCCAGACTGAACCCCAATTCAATTTCACGGGGAGGATAATTGAAACTCATTTGGCAGTCGAGGGAATAGAGACTACAGGTTCCTTGAGTATCGAAATAATGTTTGTTATTCATATCGGCAAATGATTGAAAATTATAAATTCGGCTTGGAATCAGTTCGCCATCCGCTCCGCCCATTTCCACCACCGAAAAGGCTACTGAGCTTTCTTCTGTGCCATTGATTTTAGTGAAACCTTCGAAAACGACGTTTAGAATGAAAGGGTCGTTCCATTCTTCCGGTAACTTCGGGAGAAATTTTAAGGAGCTGTGAAAATCACGCTCGTTGAGATTTCCGTGGACTAGAGTTTTGTATTGAGACACTGTCGACTTGCCAAATTTAGTATCAGCCAAACGATGAGTGATATTGATATTGAAAATGTTAGCTTGGACAAATGGAGTTTTAGCATTAAGTTGAACACAAAAATTATCAACATCCATCGTTGTATCCAACTGTAAATCTAATTTGACATTTCCGTTCATAGAACAGTTGAAAATCAGATTTGAATCTTCGAAACTTGAATAAACTTCCATTATTCCAGATTGGCCGATATTGAGTTTAATTCTACTATCGTCAGTTGAGTATGCCATTATTCCTTTTGAAGACCACGGAGCGTCTGATAGAAATGAAGCAATTATCTCATGTTCATGGGAAGCCTACCATTTCAAATAAATAATATAGAATCACATTCTTTTTCATTTTCCTATTTTGTAAAATCTTTAATGCCAATGGGACGAAAATTCTTTGAAATAACTCTCATCCATTCTCATGGACTGATTTATTAAATGCAGTCGTTATTTCAGACATAAAATGTCTCAGAATGACGATATTACTAACCTCTACACTCAATTCATCAACATCGGCGTAAAGATACACAAATTTGGACGTGCCATTTATAATCTGTGTCGAATTATTTCCTTTCCCTGCATCTTCTAGGAAATAGTCAAACTCAAAAGCTGATTTTGGAGGTTTGTCAAAAATTTCTCGGGAACATTGGTCATGGATATTGCAGTAAGATAAATATTTAATACGCCTAAAAATAAAACATTATAGAATAACATTAAATCGTAAATTGATCCTCAAGTATTTTTAATTATAGAATGCAAACTTTATTTAGTAAGGCAAATAAGGAAGTTAAACGTAAATTTTTATTTAATAATACTGCACCTTATTTTATACTTTGTGATTTTGAAATTGGCCGCCTTTTTATTCTTAAAATTTTCTTCAAAATCAGCTTTAGTTTCAAATTTAAACAATTCAACATTGTCTCCAGTTTTACTTTGACGATCTGAAGATTCTTGAGAAGGAAAAGTGTCAAAAGAATATCTCAATTTATAATCCGGTACTGGAAGAAGACCAGAGTTTGAAGAAACTGATGCCTGGAAATCATATGAAAATGAAATCTTCTTTCGAATAGAACAAAATAAATCTTAATTAGCTTACATTTCCTTTCAATCTCATTTGTGGAAACCATTGACCAGATAATCCGTGAAATAAGAATGTTTCCTTGATATGCAAGTCTATATCATTTGGTATGTTTAGTAATGATTCGTTTTGTTTGTGTACAACTTCCAATGACATCGTAGAACTGTATGAAGTTCTATTTAAACGACCCGACAACGAATTCTTGGCTTCCAATTTTATTATTGATCTGTTAAATACCCGACTGTTCAACTGCCAATGGAAATCTAAAATATCACGACTTTCTAAATTGCATTTAAGATAGAATAATTTCACTTTCTTCGTAGCATCGGCATTAAATTGTGATTTCCAGGAATCTTGGTTGGTTGTTATAGAACCATTTACTATCACCTTTGTATTTTCTTCTCCTTTTTCAAGGTAATTTAAGCTGCAAATAAAATGGATAGACAATCTATTAATATCTAATTATACCAATACATGTTTAGGTTGAAGTAAGGCAGTGATTACACAAATACCTATTAGTGTTATTGTTTTAATTAGGTTAGGTCACTCTAAAGTGGGTCCTTGTATGCCCTGTGTAATTAGTGGCATGATTTTTAAAATGTGCAACCGCTGTCTTACTTCAACCCATTTTTAAGTTAAAATAATAAAAGTGGGACGTACTTTGACCGAAAAGCAAAGTTTCGACTATCAAATACAGTCGAGCCTGTAATTTTTCCAATGAATTCATTATCCTCAGCACCAATATTTTTCCACAAAAAGTCCTTGTCTAAAGTCAGTTCGTTATCGTAATAATATGAAAACTTCCCGGTGAGCATCAAATTGGAGGGAAGCCATTTTGTACTGCCATGGACATCCATTTTATAACTTGAGTTATTCGGTTTTAGATACACCGACAGCTCACTTTGTAAAACATCTTGAAGGATTAAACTACTATTTAGATTCCTACCATCGAGACTTCCAACCACAAGATACTTTTTACTCCCTGATTCGATTTGTAAATTTGTTCGTTCAGCCCCCACACCCAATACAATCGATACCAGTTTAATCTTTTCGGGTTGCTTCATGGCACTAAATTTGTAAACTGTTTGAAAAGATAGAAACGAACTGTCCTGTAATTTAATTGATACATTTTTCTGCGCTAGGAAAAAAACATCTGGAGTACTGAGCTGCAAAATTGAAATACATTCATTGATGTAATAACATCATAAAACAAATATATCAAAATTGATTTCAAATATAAGCTATTAGGACAACTCAGGCAACTCTTCGCAGTTCGCAGACCATGCACTTTTCATGCAATTGTTCAATTGTAGTTCTGCGAGACGCTGCGAAGCCTGATCATTTTTTGTCGAACTATCTGCGATCAAAGTTTAGATTTTCCAATCCAAAAGGCATGTTTACTTTCTGCGAATCTAAATATCTGCAAATCTGCGTGAAGGCTGAGTTGCCCTAATGACTTACCTCGCCGTTCCATTTGTTCAACTTGGGTTCATATGTGAAAGATAATGCATATCTCGCAGCTGTTTTTGATTCATATAAAACTTGCCAATAACCATCCGGGTTAGCTATTAATCTCATAAGGATTTTTGATTTAATTCTTGGAAATGTAACTAAAAATAAGAAAATGCACAAAGTGTTACTATGAACGTTAATTTTGCGAATAGTTTGGTCTATAAAATTCGTTATGGGCATGAATTGTGAAATTGCAAAGGTATTTTTAGTTTTTTGTAACTATATTCTTTTTTACTTGTGTATATTTCCCTCACAATTGGGAAATGCCGAGAATTCAATGCAAGTCCACTATGGGTACCTCTCCCAGAAAGTTTTGCTTCCAACGAAGGATAATTTAAAGGATAAAAGTGGATGAAAATGATTGTGCTATGTATTTCGTCTTCAGGGCCGAATCGTGATGGTGTGGTGAACATTAAATCCAGAACTACATCAGTATCCAAAAGTGGAAGTTGGTTAAAACGGGAATTTGCTCTTATGGCGATTTCTCGAGATTTCGGTTCGCAGTCGTCGCAACATGTAATATTTTTCAGATAACTAATTGAAAAGGTACAGTTTTGACATTTTCCACATGATCCAGATAGCCTTATATTGTCAAAATCAGGAAGCCGTAAGAATTCATATTTAATTTTTGAATCGATAAGCTTTTCTCCGTTCAATCTTCCGTAAGAAAAACTAGTTTCTATTGTTTTAGAAGTTTCGTTCCTAATTTCTACAATTTTTCTATTATACGAATTATTAAACTTCATGTGACCTAAAAGCGGTGATTGGAGATCGATTCCTACTAATTCCTTTAATTCTTTATGAATTGTTTTATCATCATTTCCTTTCACTAAGTCGAATTTGTCGAATAGTCTACCTGTAAAACATTTCAAAAATTTAAAAATATAGAAATATAATTTTGGCATATTTACATGAATAAAATTTATAAATTACAAAATTTAATTTTATATTTCACCTTCAAATTTGTGATTATTGTAAATGTACTTGAGGGTAAATTCTTTATCATCAATAGTAATCGTAAACAGTTTATTGGTGTCAGTGCCATTAGTGAATTGAATCACTAGTTCATACTCAGTGCCTCTCAAAATCGGGATTCCAAGAAATCCCAATTTTTCTGGGTGTAATTCATCAATATTTTTAGTAATCATCTGTTGATACACGCTGCCAGTGTAAACTGGTTTTTCATTTTCCAAATACGTGAAAACTATTCCTCGATACTTGTCATTGAAATTTCCAACGGCTGAAAATCATTTTAATTTTAATTAATCAATTTATTTTGTTAAATAATATAAAATTAAGTAATGATAGTTTATAAACCCTTAAACGAAGATCTAATCCACGGAGTGACAATGTCCAATTTTCCCTCATAATGGGGTGCTGTGACAAATTTGAGTATCGCGCTATAACGACTGTGTCTATGATAATAAAGACGGATTCCTAGGAATTTTGTTTCATTTCCTAAGTCACAAAAATGGTACATTATTGATTGTATATAAATATACGTTTGTTTAATTTCAATTCCAACGGTAGCATAATATACAAAGGTATAATACATCTCATTTAAACTTTTTTCTTATTAAAAATTGGTTAAAGTAAGGCAGTGGTTTCACATTTTAAAATCGCGCCATGAAATATACAGGGCATACCAGAACCCCCTTCGAGAGACTTACCTAACCTAATTAAAACAACAACATTCATATGCATTTGTGCAACCACTTAAGTTACCACTTGCCTTACTTCAACCATTTTATCGTTTTTAAAGTGATATTTTGGATAATTTTACCTCTTTTATCGTCGTACAAATTGGTTAGGTAGCTTAATATTGTATCTTCCAGTGAGGTTTTGCTACCATGGCTGGGACATTCTACAGATAGCATTATTTTTGTTTGTTGAAAAGAATTTATTAAATGATAGCAAGAAAACACAGCATGTGGGGGTGGCAACATCATCTTGCAATCTTTGCTTGGTGATCTGAAATAAGTTATTGTAATTAATTTAAAAATCTGTTGAAAAACCCAAAGAAAAACTATAGCATTCTCAAGTTGTACTTCTTTAATAGAAAAAAATACGCATTTAATTTTCTATTTACTGTGTTGATGCATTCTTCAGTCTGATACCTCGACATGGATGTTGATTATTGTCCAACCACAATATATCTCTACTGAATTCAAATAAAGTCATCGGGACTTTCATTAAGTCCAGATAAATTTTTGGGCCTTCTGAAAGTTCCGCTTTAATGAAATCGATGCTGAGAGCCGAGAAGGATTTTAGCTTCATTTCTGTTAAAAGTCCAATTTTCTTATTTTCAGGACCCACTTTTACTGTACCTAACAGTTTCGTTTCAAAACGGTGATTGACATTCCCTTCACAAAGCGATTCCTTTTGACGCCAGTATTTCGATCGTTCCCAGTCCAAGTCCAAATAGAACAAACTATTTAATTGTATTTCTAAATGAATTGGCATTCCAGCCATCGTCGGCACGACTAAACTTTCTTTGAAAGCTGTCAATGATTTAAAAATTCGAATGTTTTTGTTCGCCGAAGCTAGTTTTCTCCTCAGTTTTTGCAAATCTAATTTCAACGAAGGGAACTGCTCCAATGCCATAATTATTAGATTTTCAATATCAACAATTGAAAATTCTTCTGTGTAAACCTGAACACCCAGAACCCTCAAGTGAACACGAATCCCATCACGCCCATCAATCATCGTGCTTTTCTTCATCAGGTATTTCTCAATTAATGATTCAAGGCCATTTGTGATAATTCCGACCTAAATAATAGCAAAATATTGAAAAAGGGAGGCCTCTGAAAACATTTCAAAGTGGAAAACTGCCAAACTGCTCAACTCCGCATGATTACTAACTGTCACAATGATTTACCCCAATAATGTCAATACGGTTTTAAATACCTCCAGAAGATTAAAGGATCTTCCTTTAATTTGAACTGTTAAATTAGCTTCAATAACGGAAGGAAGGTATGATCTGTTTGAAAAGATGACATTAACTTCCAAATTAATTCCTTGGTTGCTTTCTTTATCAAAATAAGTCCACATGTAATTTTTTGATAATCGTCTTCCATTCGGTTTGTTCTGTTTATATATTAGAACATTTTGTAATAGCTTCTCTGCTGTAATTTTCTGGCTGGCAAAAATTGGATTTTCACTACTGATGATATTCTCGATATGTGATGAAATGAAGTTCAAAACGTCTGAATTAAAAAAATGACATTTAAAATTACGCACATACAGTTAAATCTTCCATACATCAGAAAGAATAAGTCCTACCTGAATTTGTTGATGGTTTTTGGAACAGTCCTCCAATTTCTAAAATATCGTCTGGATCACCGCAATTAAAAGATGCTAAATATGCTTGAATTAGTAAATCTGAATTCACATTTCGTTTCCTCAAAGTATTTCTGACAATATCGCTCCAATAATAGCACGAATGTGTTTTCAACTTGCTTGCAGAATGTAAAGACTGAAGTATTGGCAAACTTTGAAGAACGCAATCTGAGCACGAGGTCACCAATTTTTTTGTGATGGCATCAATATCAGAATATATTTCTACCAATTCAGCCTCCGAAGATGCCCACTCATTTTCTATTATTTTTGAAATTAAAGAATCCCTACTTGCAATTACTGCCTCGGTCAAATTATTTTGTCTTACTACATTTGAAAGAACTTGAGAAATTGCAAAATTAAGACGAGTTGTCAAATCGTTGTCCAAATCAAGTTTTGACAATTTTTCTAGAGATGCCAAAAAATCACGCTGAATATTTTTCAATTTAGCAGTCCATTTTATATTTGAAAACAAAGCCCGAAGAATTTCGTCCATTTCGCTGGCGGATACGGTTTTTATCAATTCTAATACATGGTCTACTAATACAACGTTCGGGGATCCTAGTACTAGATTCCTGTAAGTTTTTCTCAGCAGCTTATCATGGGTTTTTCCTTCAAAAAGAGTTTGCAGTTGACTCAAAAATTTTGTACTATTGAGCCCTAGAATTAATTCTTTTACATCAGAGAAAAAGTATAAAAGATTGTCGTCAAAATAATAACGACAATAACCACTTAATAATTTTGACGAAATCTGACGAAATTTTCTTGATAGGCTATCAAAAATGTTTTGATTATTTTCAGTATACATTAATGATGATTCTACAAAATCCGTTTTTTCATCTTCGCTTAATGAATTATTCCGTGATTTTCTATCAATTAATTCCACTGAAGTAACAATTTGAGTAAGAACATTTGCATTGCTTGCAAAATAAGATATTGAGTAATTTTCCTCACATTTCACTTTCACAACCGTTTGGTTTTCAATTTCTTGAGTACAATAGGAAGTAGAATTCACAAATGGAATGTCTTTGTAATCCTAGAATGCATAAATTAAATTATTTTCATCGTTTATAAATATAATATTAAAAAATAATACATTTTGAAATAATTTCCAATTTAAGAAAATTGATTTTTTAGATTGAAATTAAAATTATTTCTGACTTTGTTTGTAGTTTTAAACTATTGAAATCTTTAGAGTCAAAAACATATTTGCACTATTTCTATGAAAAGTTACGCACGTTTTCAGAATCAGTTGAATAGGGTAGACCAAATGAAAAAATGTTTTCTCTCCCTTGCAGTTTACACCTGTCTAAAATTTTCAGTTTCTTGACGATATTTCCAGTAACTTCGTAAGTTGTTGGGCACCTTCCTGAAATATCTTCCTAAAAATTAAACGTGGTCACATTAAGACTTTCCATATTAGTGGAAGTACGAATAATTAAAAGCACTTTTAATAAATTACCTCAACGTTGTTAATTTGACTAGAAAAAGATGTTTGCAATAACGAAAGAATGGACTTTAGTATGTTTGCAGTTAAACTTGATTCATTTTTGGGCATTGAAAACTTAACAATTTTTCCATTGTCCAAAGTAAACTGAGCTGGATGAACTTGATCCCCAGATGAAATAATTTGTGTCTGGAAAAAGAAAGTTAGTTGGCTAATAAATTAAAAAAAATAATTCCATTCAAAATTTTTTTATGTTTAAGTACTTATACCTTCTTGTACAATAACTCTTCACTTCATGTTGTTGCTTTTACGTTGAAAAATGCATTCAAATAATATTGTATATATTATCACGTCATTACAATTTAATTTTCACTAACCTCAACGGATTCTGCTGTTGCATTAAAGTAGTTCAAGAACAGAAAATGTTTCTCTCCGTCAGACTGTATAGAGAATTCACCATTCATATTCAGACACTTTTCATCTTTGATGTCATTGCTGACAATTTCGGAAATAGAAATAGTTGCATTAGCGGTAAATTTGTAAGCGTGGATGAACCCTTCATTTATTTCTTCTAAATAGCAAAAAAATGGAAGAGTTTTTAAACTTTTGTCCATAATTTTCTGTCCCGATAGTCAATAAAATTTTGAAAAAACCAAATGATTTTTTTACTTTTTAAATATTTATTTTATTTATTTATTTTATAGAAGAACATATTATAGTATATAATTAACTGAATTAAGTTGATGGTTTCATTATAAAATATTATTTTATAGTATAGTAATTATATATAATTAATAAATAATTGAACGATACCTGATTTGACGAAATCAAAAGACAAAATCTGCACGAAAAGAAGTAAATATAAATTCTTTTTGTTAATCATCATTTTAAAAGCGACTAGAGTAAGCAACTTTTACAATGCTATTGCTATAAGTCTTAATATTTATTATGTCAATTATTTAGCATTGCAATCTAAGCTTAATCCTTTATTTTATTGCATAAAACTATACTGCTGGAGTTCATACTAAAATATGCAGATAAGTAAATATTTATCTCCTTAATTGCAATTCTAGTTTTAACTTGCTTATAAATAAGTTCAATCTTGTCTAACTTAAATATCGCTTAAATATAGCCCATACCGTTTATATAATTTACCTATATTTATAATAAAATCATTAAAATTAAATATAACCCTAACAAGGAAATGGTAAAATGACAGTTGATCTATGAAGTAATGTTTTGACAACATAAACATATTTAATCTTTTTTCATTACATGTTATCTGCCAGAAAATAATTCCATATAACCATGAAGCAATCCTAAACAACATTACTATCTTATCCGCAATGGACATGACCAACTCCAACTTGTATAACGACAATTTATCATTTTTGACCTGAGTAAATCTTGTGATAATAAATATTAATTAGTCGTAGTCATGAGTCATGGCCATGCAAATGTTGTTTAAAACTACATAGCTAATATCACTTTATTACCCACATCAAACCTAACATAAAAAATACAGTATAATGTGAGACTATTAACTATAATGCATTACATTATGAAGTATATGCATTTAATTTCTTAAGTGATCGAAAGTGAAAATTTGTAAGCTTTAAAGTGTGTTCATTTCTTTCTGTGATTTATAAGCAAAACTTTTACATATAATTTCTTCCATTGTCAATCCAAGGTATAGACACAGATAATTATGAAGCACAACAACATGTTGTGACAATGTCAAAAAGTTTAAATAAACAGTATGCATGCTACAATAAAATGTATATTATGAATGCAATTTGAGGACTTGATTTTTGCATCTTGTTAGCATTTGAAACACAATTTTCTATTAAAAAATTTGGGCCTGTATTTTATCAAGAGCAACTTTAAATTCAAAGGACAACTAAACAGTACCCTTTTCTAATTAATTTCAACCTTATTAATAGTAAAGCTGCCTTTAGAATTCTGCATATTATTATTATTAGTGCAACTTCAATGTATGTATATTATTAGCCTCTATATTGACATAGTATACTTATAACTTACACAGCTAAACAAAAGGTGCTTAAGTTGTGAGTTTATTGTAGAGTGAAGCCCTTTTGTTTATCATTGTTTTTAAGATTTGCTGAGTGATCCTGTCAAAATAATCGGGGCATAGGTATAACTATATAGCATCTGTAGGTAGGTACTCTCTCAAAATAAAGAGGAGACAAAGAAGTCTTCAGGTTATAATGAAGCAGAAGATTATAATGTGTTATTGTGACGCTCCACTATTGTCTCTACTAACTAACGTGTACTGTATAATATGCACGATTAATAGGCTAGCTCAATTAAATGAAATGAAATTATATATAAAATGACTGACACGTCCAAGATAGAATTGGTTGTACTCGGGGATGAATTACTATTGCCACAGATCAGTATGCCAAGTCCAATACACAATTTAAATGTCACAACAGTTTATTTCCGATTGATAGTAACCTCGTTCCAATAGATTCACCTTAAAAGGAATAGAAAATAATAATTCAAGTTCAAAGATTAAGACGAAGCAACAGACAATTAGTTTGACCATCGCGGTCGGGTAGCTCGAGCAGAAGTAACTCTTAGTTCAATTCGTCTTTCTGGTCTTGGCTTGTTCTGGCTTCGTTGGCTGTGAGTCTCCTCTGCATAGTTCATATTTGAATATCTGGCTTTGCCTCCGACAACTCGATGACTAATACGATGCGCAGGCCGTATAACAGAGCCTAACATACCCCGGCTCCGACTTTGAGAGACCGATTTTTCGGGCGATCAAACAAGAAAGGTGTGGAGGAATTACGATTTTTGTGTCAATTTTGCTTAGAAGACTGAAAAGTGTGACAAACAGAATTGATATTAGCCAATTGAAATAATAATGTCAAAATGTTAGTATTATATACAACGTTAGATAGACGAAACAAAACAAATATAGAAAGAATTATAGCATTTTCCCAATGTGTTTGTCCTAAATTGAAGTCATTTAACAGGAAGGTTAGATTATCGATTTATTTTGTGTAATTTAAATGCTAGGATTTAAATAATTTGCAGAATTTTGATTTTTTTAATAAATATTTAAGAGAATAAAGATGATAGTTCAGAATGCTACGCTAAACTGAAAAGGTTAACCTGGCTATTTCACTTTTAATAATATTGGCATTTCATACAAACGTGTACATAGGAAAAAACATAATGCTCATTCCATGCCAAAAATAATTTACTATTACTGGGAGGTCAGAAGGTTATTCCTATCCCTATATGTGCGAGAGAACTACAGCCTGCTGCACTTGCCTAAGAGAGTTTTAACTGCTTTAGGACTTTCAATTTTATAACAAAACAATTGGGAGTCAGAATTCAATTCCTATCCCTATTTGTGCGAGAGGTATTAGACCAGCTGCACTATGCCTATGAGAGTTTAATAACTGCTATAGGTCTTTATTAATAAATTGTACGAGAGAACTAGCCTCTGTACTACCTGAGAGAGATTCAACTGCTTCAGGATTTTAATGCCAAATAAATTATAACCACTTTGTTTCGATCTATCATATTTACAACTATACAAACGTCTACTCTTGCGTAAACTTCGTCGTGAGAGACATTCAGACTACAAATATGTTCTGTTAGTGTTAGTACTAATTCCTATAATATACTGAAAAACTGATAAATATTCATATTAGATCATGATTGTGATCATAAAATGTTAGAAATAAGGGTAACTCTAGACCTATCAAAATGGCATGACATTAACAAATAATCAAGGTACATAATATAAAATGTTACAATCAAATGTGCTGCAGTGTGGAGAACTGACTTAAATATTGAAGAAAAAATATTATTAACAAGATAATTAAATTGTTGTATCAATGAATGTAAGTAATTTGTTTTTACTGTTTTAATTGCGATCAGTACCTTGTTGAGATTGATTATTATTATTTTCATGTTGGTATTCATCTGGAGGTGAATCGTGATCATAAGACGACCGAATGTTTGGGTCATCTTCTGTGATCAGTGGCATCACTCTAGATTTATTTCCATGGTGTGGATCTGTTTGAGAATAGTTATACTGAAAGTCTCTGTAATTTTGAGGTGGTCCCGACTCTTGATGAGAATGGTAAGAGGAATGAGCACCACAACTAGAATTCTGCATATGAGAAAAGTTATGATTAGATTTGCCATTGTAATTATCAGTTTCCCTGTAATCATCATTAGATTTATTTTCAGATTTGTAATTGTTATTATCATATTGGTAATTATTATCAAAATTTTGGCAGTAGGTATTTTCATAGCTATCATAATAGGATTGGCGGTCCTTGGATCTGTTTTCAAAGGATTCCCTGTAAATTGTTTCTTCCATTTCTTGTCCGTTAGTAGTTTGTTCTCTGATTCTTTGATCAGCTTCTTGCTTTGTTGCTGGTGGTAGTGGTGATTGATATCTCTCTTCATCACGTAAATTCTTCAAAGACGTTATAGCAGCTTGGATTAGGTCATCAGCCGTATGGAAGACAGCACTGCATAAGGTAAGTCGAATTTTAGGAATGAGACCATCTCTGGCTCTGGATACTGAGACATCCATTGCTTCATTCCGATTTACTTGCTGTGCCAAGGTGACCATGTCATACACGTATGTCTCCACTGATTCGTTTGATTGCTGGCGTCTGGTATGTAAAATACGCTGTCTCTCATTCTGGACTGCAGGAGAATCATACTTGGCGTTGAATAGTAGACGGAATTCTTCCCAAGTGACGATAGTATGTTTCACGAGGTCATACCACTGTTTGTTCTCTTTATCTAAAATACTTGGAATTAAATTAAACCATCGTTCTTCGTCGTAATGCTGTGCACGAAGGTACGTTTCAACATCATCAAGATAATGATTTGCTGTAGAAGATTTTGCATTATAATGAGGAATTTTTAAATTAGGATTAGGTGCATTGACTACAATTGGTTGATTAGGATAATTAAGGAGGGGTTGCTGTACTAGCTGCAGAGCTGCATTAGCATTTGCTGGAGGGTTACCGGCAATCGGGTTTCCCTGTAGAGCATTTGCCTTGATTACATCAATAATGTTGCGTTGCAAAAGGTTACGACTTTCCTCAGGGATAATGTCAATAAGTTCATTATGAAGATCAGGTAAGGCTATGTTATCCATAATTTGAAAACTATTTATCGTATCAGTGCTAGGATAATTTGAATGGTTAGGAGTAAAAAAGTTTTGAATTACTGAACTAACTTCGCTACTGGTTGTAGTCTGACTGCCGACTTCTGCCTCGAAATCTACATCTGGATTGCTAGGTACTACTTCAGGAGTAGAAATATTTAATGCCTGTGCTTGCCTATTTAGAATTTGTTCTAACTCTTGTCTCTGCCTGACAATGCTTCTATTATCAGCTCTATTCTTTCTATCTGCCATACACGAGACAACTAAATTAAGTAATTAAAATGTTCGTGTAATGGTAAGATAAACAAAATTGATTTAAATGAGAAATAAAGTCTGGCGACACGATGTCGCGACAAAAATAGAAATGTTCGGTAAGAATTAGTTTTTAAGATTTGGAAATGTAATGAAAATATTTAAATTAGGAGATTGTAGGTAATTAGTAGTAGGTAGGTAGGAGAATTCATAATATAATCACTCGAATATACATGTATGGGCATATAGTTATTATGTTGATTATCATACCACGAAGATATAGTGTAGATTGAATAGCTATGTAGATAAGATTTCTCTGAAGAAAATGCTGGAAGGAAAGAGTCCACGGCATGGAAGGAATAAAGATGGCCACCAATAGAAGCAACAGCCGAATGACTGGGCTGAAATGGCGAATGGGGCAATGTGGACAGAATAGCTTTCCTTCTGAAACTTGAAAAAATTGATGTTAGAAAATATTTATTTTAATTTTCTGTTATTCGTTTCTGTAGGTATTCTTCAATGGTAAGTGTAAAAAATTTTTATCCGTTTGTTAATGAGCAATATGTAGTGGTAGTAAAAAATTGTAATTTTTTTGAGATTGCAATATATTATAAAATTGTGAACGATACATGTTACCATACAGTGAAGAATTTTAGAACAGGTAGGCAGGTAAGTAGAACTTCCCCAGATTCCTCAATTTTCACTTGTAGCAGGATTTGACGGTGGGGGCCAGTGTCACTTGTGTTGCAGAAATTGGCAATACTGATAATCGCGTTGGGGGCCAGTGTTATTGTGTTGCTCCACTATTGTCTCTACTAACTAACGTGTACTGTATAATATGCACGATTAATAGGCTAGCTCAATTAAATGAAATGAAATTATATATAAAATGACTGACACGTCCAAGATAGAATTGGTTGTACTCGGGGATGAATTACTATTGCCACAGATCAGTATGCCAAGTCCAATACACAATTTAAATGTCACAACAGTTTATTTCCGATTGATAGTAACCTCGTTCCAATAGATTCACCTTAAAAGGAATAGAAAATAATAATTCAAGTTCAAAGATTAAGACGAAGCAACAGACAATTAGTTTGACCATCGCGGTCGGGTAGCTCGAGCAGAAGTAACTCTTAGTTCAATTCGTCTTTCTGGTCTTGGCTTGTTCTGGCTTCGTTGGCTGTGAGTCTCCTCTGCATAGTTCATATTTGAATATCTGGCTTTGCCTCCGACAACTCGATGACTAATACGATGCGCAGGCCGTATAACAGAGCCTAACAAATGTGCTGCCTCGGCCAGACGTTGCACCGTCTCCAGTCTTGCGTCTAGACTTTGAACTTAGATTTGACTTTAGTTGACTTTGAGAGTTGCATATAAAGACTACCTGATGAATCTAAAGCGAATGAGTTATACTACACGGAAAAAAATATTTTAGTATGCATATGTATTAAAACGCGTTTTAAAAGGGATATACTTTCATTTAGTACTAGTACGGAAATGTGCGTATTCTTTTTTAAAGGATAGTACGTATTTAAGGTCATTTTAGGTCAGATTTACTGACTCTAAATACTACAATTATAGTACCTTAATACTTTGGCGTACTTAGAAAATAATAAATACGTTCATACTTATATTCAGTACGTATAAATTGGCTCAATACGCATACGTAATTAAGTTTAATGCATATGCACTACGATCTTTTGATGGGCATGTAGTTAACTTAAGTACTGGTGCTAAAAGGCAGGTATTTAATTTTGATACTAGTCCATATTAAAATTAAATACAGTGGATAGCGAATTTCAGTACATTCCCATTAACAAGAGTAAAGAAGGACTAGTACAACCAAAACAGGTACTTTATCACTATAGGTCTAAGGTAGTGATGTGGTAAGTAGCTGGGATTGTAGGAATGATGGTGGGAGTTCGATTCTCTGACAAGGCTGTTTTTTTTGTACATTCGTACATAATCTCAGTACGGATGCGTACTAAGAGTTGTATTATTATGTACTTGACTTGAGTACGTTTGCGCTTAGGTCAAATACGTAAATTTATATCAATAAAGTGGGAATGTAGCGATATTATTCAATACTAGTGAACCCAGCTAAGGGGGACCTAGCACACAAGGGAATTTCTGCAGGCCACCCATCACAGTAACAAAAACAATTCAAAGAACTCATCGGTACTTCACTTAGGTGTTAACCAGTACTACATACTGTTATTTAATTTTACAAAAAAGATGTGCAAACTGGCACAAAGAAACCAAGGGGGCAGTAAAAAGTAACAACAACTCTACTAAAAAATGCCAAAAATATAAAATAATTTGTCGATGTAGCAGAACTAATTTGGATTAGAAGTTTTGAAATGCTAATTGATGCACACATACTCGATCATTACAAAATGTCCCCTTTCGCTAATCATTTCCATTCAATCACCATAATCAATTTATGTAAATGTCTATTTTGATGTTACAATAATTTATGAAATAAAAACCACTCATTTCGGTGGTTTAGAGGAAGTGAGCATGCGCATTTTGGTTTTAAGGAACCTGCTTTTAATACGTGTGTAGTTGTTGGGGGGAGGAGGAGGTGGTATCCAAAAGTGTTACAGTCAGCACTTGCGTTACAAATTGGGGAGGGGGTTTTGCGTTACGTAATGTATGCAGGTTTCCTAAGCTCTCCTACCAGACATACATACATAGATAGATTGGTAAATTTATTGCTTTATCTCTTTTCTGTGTTTATAATATAAGAGATGCATGCTGTACTCAATGTAAATGGGGAATGCACTAGTCCCAAAATTAAATACATACGTATTCACTATTGAATACATTCGTACAAGAAACTAGTACGCATTTTTTTCCGTGTACAGTAAAACTTGTTGATGAGACCCCAGCCCAATGCTAGTAAACATAATATTCATAAATACTTAAATTAAATCAACTGCAAGTTAGAATGGATTTTGGGGATAGGATAAAACAATTCTAAATTCACGAACAATCTGTCTTAAAAATGGTATATGCTATGTCTACTGAAATATATTTTTATCGATTTAATACTACATAAACGTTAAAAACTTATTCCTTGAAATACGAAATTAATGCCATGCCTGATTGGCACTATTACGTGAATGAATTATTCATTCCGTTCATATCCATTTTGCAGTATTGATATCACATAAGACTTGAGGTAAATTTTGTTAGCATTAAAATACTATTATTTGCACTCATATGATAATGCTATGAGAATATACACAATATTGCTCAGATCAACATTTGCAAGGTGTCTTGTGTATTCAGGTACTTGCATTAGACTGTACAATGTACATAAAATGCTATCCATCCAATGTCCAACCAAATAACATTGCATAATATTATACATTTTTGTTTTGAGTATACCCGTAAAGCATATTTACTGTAGTTTGTAGTAGACAATAAGTATTACATCGAGTAAGCCAATGTGTTTACAATCTTCACTTTACTTTTACGAGTAGAGTACGAGTTATAGATCTATCATATAGAACACAAAGATTTAGGTGCTTTCATTTCAGTAATGGGAGGGAAGACAGCGAGGGAATTCTGTTTAACTTAGTCTAAGTCATACCCAACAACGTAGTAGAGTAGATAGTATCCAAAGCCGAATTGAGACATAACACACAGAAGAGAAATGATACCCATTTCCTTAACGCTTTTCAGGGTTTCATGATGTTGATGAACAATTTACCCATGAACAATTTTAATTTATATTAACTGCACTTTTATGTACTCAGAGGCGAGGCAAGGTATAGGAAAAACACAGGACATTAAATTTAGGGCAAACAATTTCAGAATGTAAAATACCTGAAAAATAACGCACAAAAATCTACAGGACTATCCTGGCACTTTCTTTCAGCTTTTCCTACACATAGAACAAGACGTTTGTCAAATTAAATTCCCATGCATTTCTCCCACTCCCTAAACTATTTAATTTTGAAAACTGTATGGAATTTGGGGAGAAATGCCATGATAAGCCATCAGAAAATATGTAGTACATGTTTTTAAAAATGTGACAATTTTTATTCCCTACGAAAATGTGTTATCAGTTTTCTGATCTGAAGAGTCAGTCTTAATGGTTCGTCCCTTCGGAGACCAACTGATAAGTTAAGTGCTAAGTTACTAAATAACTTCAAGGGAGATTGTTATCTCTTCTAAACATTTCACCCTGTCAATCAAACCACCGATTTTAGGGCCATAGCCTTATTCTCCGAAATGGAAGAAAATAAAGAGATACTTATTCAATAAGTCAAAACATCGCAAAGAATTTTCAATTTGTCCAGCCCGTACACTGTACTAAAGTTTTCTCTGGCTGTGGTCCTGATAATAATTTTCGTGATACTACATATAGGTAATAATTATGTTAGACTTAGACAAGTCAAGCTTATCAAACAATTCGGGGTGTCCAGCAAACGTGTAAGGGGTGTTAACAATAAAAATTTAGGTAGGTTTAATTAAAAAAATTATTATTACATTATTAGGTTAAGTTAGGTTAAGGTATAGGTATTGTCATTTTCTGATTTTCTGCAACCCTGTTATTGTTGGTAAAGAGAAGAGACTACAAATGTTTTAGTTTACTTTGTGGATGGGGCTACATGAGTCACAGACTTCCTGCTGTACTTGGTCTCCAATTCGTTAATGAATATGATTTTCAACCAATACCGGCGAAGGCGGCCAGGAATTATTGTCTTCATGTGGATACCTAGTCTTATCAGGAAAATAATCTTTTCGGCTAACGAACGAATTCTCCGAATCCATACATTCATGGTCGTACAAGAAAGAGATAATAAATTCAGGCGCCTTAAACTGCGAAACCTTAGTACGACCACGGCGACCTGACCAAACAGACTGATCCAATCCAACATTCAATACGTCCAATTGGCAGTTGACTGACGAAATAACCAATACTGAACATTTATTTCGGTTGTAACAGGTAATTCGTAATTAATGTTGTTCAATAATAACCTATAATTTAACGGCATGATTGAAAACGTTCAAAAATGAAACATTAACCCTTTTCTCACATTTTTTGCTTTGTTTAGGAGATTCTTGAAACTTTATCATTGATAATGAATACCGAGGAAATACTTGCTAATCAACTAACTGACCTCACTGTTGGGGAAAACAATGAAAATGTCGATCCCACCAAAGGCAGCACCCCATTGAAAGACCGAAATTCGGTTCAAAACAATATTTTGGCGGAACGTCCCTTTGCTAAGGTAATTAGTCATTAGTAAACTAAACATTTTAATTAGCATATTTTATTTCATTTAGTTTTGGGTAATAACGATAATCTTTTCAAATTCTTGACTTAATTTTTGGTATCCAATCCAAATTGAACTACTTTTGAAATAAAAATTACACAATCAGCTGTTTTTTGCACTCCTATTTTTGAATGACAATAAAACGAATGTCGGTCTCGGAATTAGCCGAATAAACATTTTTGCAAATGTTATTGAAACAATAGTTCTAATTTGTTTGTTTTTAACAGACCATCAATTCGAACTCAGTAGACGCTGGAAAGGATGCAAAGAAAATAGTTTTGGAAGAGAAGATCGAGAAACGGAATGTGGAAGATGAGCCCCTTCTGAGAGAGAATCCCAGGCGTTTTGTTATCTTCCCAATTAGATATCATGACATTTGGCAAATGTACAAAAAAGCTGAAGCCTCTTTCTGGACTGCAGAAGAAGTTGACTTGTCGAAAGTACGCGATTGATCGACAGTTTAATCAACAATCTAATTAGAGAATTTGCACTGTTTACATTTACATTACATATTTACATATATCTTTGAATTCAGGATGCAAATGACTGGGAGAAGATGAAACCTGAGGAAAGGACTTTTATATCTCACGTTCTTGCGTTTTTTGCTGCCTCGGACGGAATTGTCAATGAAAATCTCGTCGAGAGATTCAGCCAAGAAGTGCAGGTCACTGAAGCCCGCTGCTTTTACGGCTTCCAAATCGCGATGGAAAATGTTCATTCGGAAATGTATTCACTATTAATTGATACATACATAAAGGATGTTAAAGAAAGGTTATTTTTTAAATTATAAATTACCGATTAGATTTTATTATTGATTTTGTAAAGATAACATTTTCCCTTCATGTCTTAGAGAGTTCCTGTTCAATGCAATTGAAACCATGCCCTGTGTGAAAAAGAAGGCTGATTGGGCCTTGTCCTGGATCGGTGATGACAATGCATCGTTTGCTGAACGTGTCATTGCTTTTGCAGCTGTCGAAGGAATATTTTTCTCTGGCAGTTTCGCATCTATATTTTGGCTCAAAAAAAGAGGATTGATGCCAGGTCTTACATTCAGCAACGAGCTGATATCTCGTGATGAGGTAGTTAACTTAATTTTATAATTATTTACCAATCCCAGATAAAAATAAAAATATAAAGTAATTAATAAATTCCAATTAATTTTGTTTTGAAAAGGGACTTCATTGTGATTTTGCGTGTTTAATGTTCAAACACGTGGTGAATAAACCTACAGAGTCAAGAATTGTGCAGATTATAAGAGAAGCAGTTGTGATTGAGCAAGAATTCCTTACAGAGTCTTTACCGTGTGACATGATCGGAATGAACTGCCAGCTGATGCGTCAATACATCGAATTTGTTGCTGATCGTCTTCTGAGTGAACTTGGTTGCAAAAAGGTAATGCTAAATGCTAATTATTATATGTTATTTAATCCTAATCAAAAGTTATTATACCAAAGTTATGCGTAATTTCTATTTACTTTTAGATTTACAACAAAGAAAATCCATTTGATTTCATGGAGCATATCTCATTGGAGGGAAAGACTAATTTCTTTGAGAAAAAGGTCGGAGAATATCAAAAGGCGGGCGTTATGTCCAAAAAAGATGAAATGCACTTTACTTTGGATGCGGATTTCTAGTTTTATGATTACCTTGTAAAGTTTTGCCTTATTTGGTTTGAAATCTACTTTTTACAGATTACTATATTAACATATAAGTACAGAATATTGTTTTTTGTTCGTTAATGTAGGTTTTAAGTCTCAATATTTTAATTGTAAAACTTCAAGGGTACTTTGACGGATGATAATCTCATTTACTATATCTAGTTAGAATTCGATTTTAAAATTTTACTTCTACTCAGGCAAATTGTTACTTTTCGAATACCGAAAATTGAAAAACCCAATTAACTGAATGATCAATAGAAATATCAACAGTCAAAACACCCTTAGTTATATTTAGTATTGGTAATTATAGATTGTTGTAGTATATTACTATATAATACCAGTTTAAATTTCGCATTTTGATTTCCTGACCAGCGCACCCACTGCCACTAAATTACCATCTGATTTTGATGTATCGGGGAATAAATAAGTCAAATAATTCAAGGTGTAGGTATTTAGGATTTAATTAAAAAATAATATACTGTATAATATTGATGCAAATAGTATAATTCATATTACCTCTATGTTTACAATCTTTGTATTAAATGCTGAAAGACATAAGTGCTTGAATTACATACAGTCTAGTGCTTCGTCTGACTTTCCGTTAGATCTCAGTGTATTATGATTTACAATATCAATAACATATTGTATTAAGCAACAAAACTTTCATTGTTGAATATTATTATGATAAGATTGTACAAATCTAGGAATTGGTGAAGGGGTTTTATGGAATGTGTACTTATATGAAAAGAGAAAACCATTATTGTGTCTAACAATAACTAAAATCTACATAGTCACTGTTTTGTCAGGATTTATAGTCATATATCTACAGATATTTAATCATGTAAAATCATCATGTTTTGTAAACTCTCGACTTAACAAATTATGGGAAATAATTAAAAAATAATTTACAGAAATAGACATCTTATTTGCTTAAAATTAGTTATATGATTATTCATTTTTATAATACGTACCATCTTTTATGATTGAATATTGCCACGCACGATAGTAGACAATGAAGCAAGGAAGTATTTATATAGGGATGGGCTTTACGGGCTGAAGCCCCCCCCGAAATCCAAGAAAAAGGGAATTTTTTCTCAAAATAGCAAAAAATTCCGCGCTTCGCGCGATTATTTGCCACTTTTAGGCCATTTTTGACTCATTTCCTTCAAAAAAAGCCAAAAATTTTTGCGCTGCGTGCGAATATATACTTGGAATTTAGTAGACAACATTACTGGTTTCAGAGATAAGACTTCAGTGCCAATTTTAAAATTATTAGATGATAGTGGAAAAGTAGTTGAGGAAGATGTAAAAAATTGGTGACACTCTGGCTGAAGTCTTTAATTGTCAAAAAGGACGGTACTTATGATGAGTGTGTAATGGAGAAAAAAATTAATTCATATTGTACTAACTTTGTAATGGATTGTAATGAAGATAGTAATATTAGTGAGGTCTCTGAGCTGGAAATTGTTAAAGCAATCAAGACTGTTGACAAAGGTGGAGGATCTAAACAAAATGTACCTAAAAAGAGTGTTTAAGGAAATTTTTGATGTAATTGCGGTCCCGCTGGCTGTCCTATTTACTTGTATTTTTGAGTGTAGTTTAATACCAATCCAATTTAAATGTGCAAATGTATTTGCCTTGTACAAAGGCAAGGGTCCTAGATTGGGAGCAAGGAGCTACAGGTCAATTGCTGTAGTAACGTTCTTATGCAAGGTGTTTGAAAAGGTGATTTTTTCTAGATTGACCGACATGGTAGAAGCACATTTTGATACAAATCAGTTTGGGTTCAGAGAAAAAATAGGGAATGTGAAAATGCAATATTGAAACTTACGCAAAGTATCCATGACAGTATAAATGGTACAAATGGAAGGGTAGTGGCTGTTTTTATCGATTTGAAGACTGCGTTTTATAGTGTTCATCACGATTTGTTAATTTCTAAGTTGGTAGAGGAATTTAAAGTACAGCCTTATATGGTAAAATGGTTAAAAAACTATTTAAGCGGCAGAAAAGTGAGATTAAAAAATCGTGATTTTTATTCTAATGATTATGACATTAATACAGGAACAGGAGCTGTGTCATCGTTAGGACCTCTGCTCTTTAGTATTTTTATAAATGACGTGGGTAATGTTTTCGATATTGATTATGCACTTTATGCCGATGATCTAGTGTGCTGGGTTTACAATGTTAATGTTAATGATGCAATTACTACCGTGAATAACAATTTATCTAGATTTAATTTATGGTGTTGTAAAAATAAACTTCAATTAAATGTCGAAAAAACCCAAAATATGATATTACACGAAGGAGGTGATAGTATTTTGAAATATGAAAAGTATGATGATGATTTGTATGATGGTCATTGTCATGTTTTAGAACGGGTTTTTAGTATTTGGGTGTCATTATTGATTCAACTCTAACCTTCAAGTTGCATCTTGATTATGTTGATATGAGAGTTAAGGTTGCGATAGCCCGTTTGTATTCGCTGAAGAGACTTGTGACAGATAAAGTTATGGGCATGTTACTACACTGTTATGTTATATCTATTTACGATAATGCTATTTGTATATGGGCCGTCCAAACAAAATTGCAATTACAGATAATCCAGGACAGAATTAATAGATTTGTTGTTAACTTTTTCTATAATCGATTATGTAAATTTAAAGGTTTTAAAAACTCAAATATCAGCTGTAGGAGCAAGAAGGGTAAGGGCAAAGTTGACATAGATAGATTGCTATGTAGACTACAAATACATACCATATTTGAAAGGAGGGAAATATCTCTGATTAAGGTGGTCTGGAAGAGTGTGAATAAGAGAATGGCAGGAACTGAGGATTGGTTCAGTTTTAGGAGTAACTATAGCTGTTCTTTTCCAAGGGTAACTGTCAATATAGCACGCATTTCTTCGGTAAAACACTCTGCCGTGATGGCCTGGAATAAGTTACCGCGAAATGGGTATATGTAAATCTGTCTTTACCTCAATTGATTGATAATTTGAAACGGTATTTGGAATCTATCAGGAATAAGGTATATGTATATTATTAATTATATTTATATCCTAACATGTATTTTGTATGATTGAAAGTTGTGGGAGCCATGCAGTGACTCTTGGTGAAAAGTGGTGGTAGTTATAAGTAATTATTACTGATTTCAATTCGTGTAATTGGATGGCCTATTGATGTCACTTAAATAAAGCTAAATCAATCAATCAATCATCAAAATCAAGTAGAATGAATGATTTTACGTTTTTACAGTACCACTTTAGGATAATAACGATTATTTTGTAGCAAACATTTAGTAATCTAGTCAACATACACATGATTTAGGTTGGCATTTCACACACTACATCATCACACTATTCAGGACCCAACAATGATTATGATGTCAGATAAGATTAATAAACATCTATTGTTGTTACACTGTAGCTAGTTATTGATAAGATGGAAACTGTATGTCTTAATACACTTTGGTAATATTAAATTAATATTATGCATACGTAAATTTCGTCACAAAATGCAGTACATGGATATATATGTGTAAATTCTCTCGTGAGAAACGTTTCAAGACAACTTAAACCTTTCGTGTGCGCAATTCGTTCTTTTGGTGTTTAGGATTTTAATGTAGTAAAATTAAGTATAATATCCACAATTGTATACATTGATTTATATTTAGTGATTACATCAATTTTACTGCACGTTTTGATTCCATTTTGTGAAAGTGAGTTCATGATCATACGTGTCAAAGTGTATGCCTCTGAGCAAGGCCTAAACAGAACAGATGAACCTATGGACAGCTAAAAAATTTTTTTTTACTTGTAGTATAGGTAACGATAAATCATGATAGTATATGTACACAAAGTGCAGAGTTGCATCACATTATACGTGCTTCAAGTATATGTTGCCCACAAGGTCGTCTCACTTAAATAGGTTTTCGCTTTTCACTATATGTGTCAATGTGTCATCATGTGTAAACTTGAAATCGAACGGAAGTATTGAGTAGGACATGAGATAGATAGCTACTGATACAATTAAACAATCATTAATTAGTTAGACCTCTCCTATCACTACTTGCATTTCTGTGTAATTAACCTAATTGCTCACACAGAAGTTAAAGTGCAAGCATAATAAATTAGTAATCACAATGGGAATACTTCATCGATACGGTGAATAATGTTGTAATAATCAAATACCTAAGTAATTAATAATTAAGTAATCATCTGGATATTCTCAATTCACGTGACTATTTGGTTTTTATAACGATATAAGTACCACCCAAAGCAAGTATTTTGTTGAAAGGAATTAAAAATTTGTGTGGTCCAATTTAACCGTGAACGTTTCCAAGATGTTTAGCGAAATTAATAACAATTTAACATACCTGTCAGAAAATATTACCAACCTAACTGAAATTTTGCTGGCCTTAATCGACCACAACATAATTTCAAGAAATGAAATGGAAGAAATTGTAAGACATTTCTATTTTCTTTGATCCTCAAATCACGATCATTTTTCATACATTTTGAATATTAATAGTTTTCATGGATAATTACTGACCTAATTTTATACATTTAATATTGGCAGGAAGGGAGAAGGACGACACTTGACAGAAATTCTAAGCTGCTTTTTATAATTCAACAAAAAGACTGGGATCACGTTCGAAAGATATTTCTGAAAATATTGCGAATGACTTGTAACGAACATTGTGCCAATAAAATTGAAGGAATAGTGAATCCTTTGATTGATATTTGGGCCCATAAAGCCAGGTGGTGGCCGGATTTTAAACCGTTGATAAAATCTCTACATAAAAGGACATTGAAGAAAAAATTATTAGTGGAAGAATTACGAGATCGAATTTTGATGGATGAAAACCGAACTGTTGTGATCTGTGAGTCTGCAGATGCAGCCAAGTATACTGGACTGGGAGGAGTCGGGAAATCTCTGACTGCAAAATGGTATGCCCACCACTATGACGAACATTATGGACAAATTATATGGATTGACTGCGGGGAAGGAAGTCTGCTGCAGTCTTTCAAAAGTCTCGCACGGGATTTAGAAGTAAGAAATCGAAATGAATTGGTGTACGTGGACGAATTCTCGCGGAAATGTTACGAATACCTCAGAAAGTGTAGATGTCTATGGATCTTCGATAATGCCGAGAGCTACCAAGGAGAAGACGGGATTCAAGCAATACTTCCCAAAGACTGCGAGAATTTTCACTGCTTAATAACTTCAAGGTGGAAAGACTGGGGAACAGAAAATATTGGATTTGGGAAAATCTCCGATTTCCAGCTTGACATTTTCAGTGAAGTGGAAAGTTTAGAATTTTTAAACGCAAATTTAGACAAGGAAATCCTCAAAAGCCCTGTAGATTATGAACTCAAAGAATTAGGTCGACTGTTAGGGTATCTCCCTTTGGCTCTCCAATTGGCAGTGGCAGCTTTGAATAATGGACGGATCAAATTGGCCAGTTACATTGAAAAAACGTATACCAAGGACTTAGAAGCAATAGTGGAATCAAAATTCGATGGTTACGAAAGAACAATCAGTACAAATGTTAAAATTTCGTTAGATTTGATTCTGAAGGAGAAAAGGGGCAAGTTGGCTTATCAATTATTGATGATTTTCGGATATATCCGCCCAGATGACGTCCAGGCAATGTTTCTTATCAAAATTTTAAATTTGAAGATGCGCAACCTAAGTGAGGCGATCGATTTACTAGAAAAATATTCGTTAGTCACCAGAACTGGTAAAGTTTTGGAAATGTACAATGACGGAATTATTAACCAGTTATTGTGCAAGGACATACGTTTGATAGAAATGGACTTGTTGAGTATTCATAGATTGCTGCAACAAGTGATTCGTCATAATGAACGATCGAGAGAAATGAAAACCTTAGCTAAGATTCTTGGCTGCAAGGGATTTGTGGATTACAAAATACTTCCATTCACAAAATATGCAGATGAAAGCCTTCGACAAAAGTTTCCTGGAGTAAAAAAGAAATTACTTGATCAACAACAATTGCAGAAATTAATTATCGAGGAGAGATTCGAAGAATGTGTCCGACTTGCAAGGTTCATCGATGAAGAACTAAAGACAGAGACAACAAAATTCAATTACGTCATTTGCTTAGAAAAAAATGAACAGATGGAAGAGGTCATCCGCACGTTGAAAAGTATTATCAGGTACTCAATACGGACAAATGAAAGCATCCAGTTTTCTTTGACAAATGTGTTTGAGAATAAACTGATCGATTTGAAAGGCGCGCCGTCGCAGATAGAAATTTTGAATTTTCTGATGTACATGAATTTGCAATTCGAAGAAAATTTACATGGCAAACAATTCATTGTTAATATCAACCAGTTAGTCCGAATTTTATTCGGTACGCATTTGAAAGTAGAAGGAAATACCATAAATTTACAATTTGGCGGGAAAACTAAGAAAATTGAATTGAAAAAATGTTCCCTGGCTTTGTCTAAGGCCACAGAATTTTATTATACCTACTAGTATATAGACTAGAAGCACGAAGCGAGCCAGGCGAGTGGATAATTACCACTTGCCTGGCCCCAGCGCCCCTTGTGTGACGTTGGGAGTGCGAACTAACCAGTAGAACACAGCAGAACACTACAACTTGCACTTCGCTCATCATCATGATTGGTGTGTTTGTATTTTCTTGGCTCGCGGCTGACGATTGCACTCAAATGTCGCCACACAAGCCGCCAGCTAAACTGTACAGTATGTTGGACAAGGCCTAAAGCAGAAGGCAGAGGCTTTGTCTAAGGCCCATCGACTTTCTCCGGAGGAATTAACGCTGCATAGAGTCTCGTTTATTCAGAATGGACAGGAACTGAAAGATGTGACTGTTAACGACATTCTAGATTTGTCTAAAATAAATCGACTTGAACTTTGTGGCAACAATATGGCAATTGACTTAAGCTACGATGTAATCATCGAACATCTTGATTTAGCAGATGTCAAGGTCATTTCTTGGAATAATGCCAGTTTTTCTGTTCACAAATTGATTCTAAGACATATTCCATTTACGAGGAAAACAACAATGAAAATCACCGAATTGGAAATTCGAGAATCTTTTTTAGACATTTCCTGCCTTCCGCAAACCGTAAAAAATCTCCATTTGTTTAAAACAAAACTTTTTGGTAATGAAATCGAACTGCCACACTTGACGTACTTAACATTTAGCCACCAAAAAATTTCTTCCCTTTCGTGCTTTAACTACGCTCCATTGACTCGTGTTCATTTTATTGGTGTCAAAGAAGTCAATTTGGATCTACTGCCTGAAAGTGTTAATCAAATCAAAATAACTAACCCCGGCACAAAAGTTACAGGGGCAATTAAGAAGGTCGACAAACTTATTCTTGAATACTACTCCCAGAAATTGATTGATCGTTTCCAAACTGAGCAACTTGTCGTATATTATAAATATGGAATCACAGCAGATCAACTGAAGAAATTAATTGAAAAAAATACAAAGCAATCAACGGGTGAACTGGAGCTTGTCGATGAAGAAATTAACACAATTGCCATCGGAAGAATAGAATGGGAGTGGAATTTCCCGAGTTATTTAAAATATGTTGACAGAAAGGCGGAATTTTACTTGTTGGAAGGAGGAGTGGGCAGAGGGATTGAAGAGGAGGAATTCAATGAATTATTGAACCTATTCTGAGATATAAATAACATAATAATACTCATTATCAATCTGGGAAGTACATTTTCTGCCTTCAAAAATGTCATTTGTTAATCAATCCTTTAAATTTAAACTTAAAAATAAAAAATGACGCGTAACAGCTTGTAAAAACATGACTAAAATATTAAATACAAACATTGACGTTTAATCTACCTAAATAGTTTTGTCTTTTTCCTAACCATACACAAACACCTTCTAATATTTTATTAATAAAAAGTACCTAAATAAATTGTATTTCTATTAAGGCTTACCCATTTTCATTTGATGGCATGCATATAAACCTGTTTCAAAACGTTACTTATTATTAATCATCATATAATATAAAGATAGAAATTTATGATAGCACATAGCAATAATATAATATTATCTCGCCTATAATGTATTAGCGCTAATGTAATATTTGTTAAGTTAGACGGTCACGCTCAATAAATGGTTAAGTATGCCACAGCAAGTTTTCCTTCTTAAGATTGGGTTTACGGATTTCCAATAGGTTCCTCCTACCTCCATTATCATTAAGCGTACGAACCCAAATTTGAAGATTCTTTTGACTTATTATTTAGTGAACCTATAGTCCTCAGCATTTCAGAAAAAATGGAAATTATTACAGTTATATGTAACAATTACAAAGTGGCAGTTATTTTAATATCTTTTATTTTATTTAAAGTTTGTGTCATTGCTAAGGTTCCTTTAACTGATAGTTTTGTGGAAATTAAAGGTTTAAATACGGTAATAGAATCATTATCCACTACATGTAGGATCTCCGTATTTTACGACGGTCTACTTCCATGGATTGATCTACTAAATATACAAAATCCGATATCTTTTGTGAATATCAATAATATCACGAAATTCTCTTCTGAAGATTTTCATTGGGAATGGAGAAAATGGATTCTTCCATATTCAATCATAAATATTGTCCTTAACCAGAATGAAGATAAATTGAAGTTGCCGTACCTTCTCCACGGCTGTAGTATTTACGATTATGGTAACCAAAAGAGCATTTGTCGAGAAAACTTTGGTTACGACATTTTCATCGCCCCCCTTCAGTTTATATCTCAGTACAACGAAATGGTCAGCAGCTCTCTATCATTATTTTCATTATCCACGCCGATTTTCTTTCCTATACAAACCGATGATTTTATCCAACTTGAAAAGATTCAAATTTTTTGTTTCTCCTGCGCTATAATTTGTCCAGATAAAGATGTTCCCATCTTGATGGAAATTTCATTCGATGAAGTATCCTTACAAATTATTGAAGAAGTCTCCAACTACATGAAAACTTACCGCTTCAAAATATTTCCAAGTCCTGAATATTGCATTGATCAATTTGGGGAGAATAAAACTTTAATTTATACTCAGTCGTATAAACGTCACATGCTTTCACCATTTAAGTCTTTAAAAAATCAATCCATAAATTTTCGATTGGCCATTTTATCTATTTTACTATCAGATTTGGATATCAGTATTTTAGAAAAATTACCTTCGTCGTTCAGAAAACCAAGTTTTTCCGACCATATATCTGGATTGCACGATTATACCAATTCATTTCGATTAATAATTACTGGGGAGGAGTCATGGAATTTCGTCACTTGTTCTGGGATAGAAAAACGTATTGAGTGGGAAATTTACACACGCCCTTTTGATAAGTTCAGTTGGGCTTTAATATTTTCATGTATAATTTCTCTATCAATTGTATATTTTTATCAAGTAAAAAAGAGCCAATTTCAAAATATCCTTATTGCATACACTTCACTTTTATTCGAACAAGGAATGCCGATAAATAAAGGGCTATTGAAACTGAAATTTATGTGGACGATTGGATTATGGATTCTTTTCGGAGTAATTCTCAGCAATGCGTACAAATCTTTAGTTGTTAGCGAAATGTTACTACCTTCTAAAATTAAAAGCAACTACACACATTTCAAGGATTTGGATCAATTTGTCCTTACAAGTTCCACCATGGGTTTCGCCTTCCTTGAAGAAGACTTTTATGATTTACCTGCATCCATTTTTGAAGGTATTGTCATTGACCCTCCTGTATGCTATGATCCAAGTATAAAGGACATTTTCGAAAATTTTGAAGAACATGTTACTGAGTACATGGTTTGTGAAAAATTCATACCCAATGAAGTACGAAGAAACAAAACTATTCAAAGGATGGTTAAGCAATACACAGAATTTAGAAATTATCACGTTTCTGGAAAATTGACCTCTTGGTACCACTCTTCTATTAACGCAGAAGAATTAACTAATGCAATGAAAAATCCAAATCAAACTCTTCAACTCCTCAAAATTCTCTCAACGTATCCATCTAAATATCTTATTGGGAAACTTGGTGACTTCGAGTTGGATCCTTTGTCCTTCTTCAGCATGAATTATAACATTTTAAAAAGCTGCGATAAAACAGCTTTTGTGGAATACGACAGTTGGCTTGATACTTTTGGGAAGTATTTGTTCCCGAAAAATTACTTTGTAAAGGGAAGTGATAAAAGTTTCCAGAAACGAATTATCTATGAAATACCATATTCATTTCATCAGGACATATTTTACAACAGAATACAAAATCTAATGAGTTCAGGAATATTTTCGCTATTTCGCAAATGGAATCGGTTTTTCGAGGAAAAGGAAATCAGGGTCCTAATGGGAAATACTTCTATCTATCACACAGAGAAATTGGAAAAGCAACCACAACGAGCAAACGCTTTGTCAATTTTCTACATAGTGTTACTCGCATTTACTTTTTGTCTTATCATTTTTGGAAATGAAGTTTTCTCTTTAAAATACTTTACAGTACGCAGATCACTTTTACGTAAATTTAGTTTCCTAAAGTAAAACTATTTAATTTATTTTAATCTCCACTACAGTATAAATAATTGGAATTCGTATCGTTTCTATTATCGCAGACCAATTTTAACTTTGTTATGAAACTTACGTTTACAATTATGTCCACTATTCTGTGGATCAACAAAATTATATTGTCAGTAATACCAATAGGAAATAACTGCGGATTTCAGTAATAAAATAATAGCACTTGATTATACCGATTATATAATTGTATTATCTATATTTGTAGAACAACAATTGCTTAGTTCTCGAATTTCTTTATTCAGTATTTGAAATGTAGTAGTGTCGGTAAGCATTTGAAGAGTTTACAAAATACGACAAGGAATAAACGATGTTTATATAACTACTGCAATTAAAACTTTATTGTAAAATAGTTTACCTTAATGTAGGTTTATCATGATATTTCCAAAAACTGGCCTTTTTAACCATTTTGAAGTTGTGTACATTTTCCGCATTGCATTGTGGATGGAGATATTTATTATTAAACATGCTGAGAAAGTTATCGGGCTTGGAGGTCCTTTGTTGGTGGTGTCACTGGTGTTCATGGTAAGTTGTAATTCCTTCCGTGCCGTGTACCAAGTAGTCAACTCCAAATAGTAACTCAACCAGGTCGTTACTTATTAAGTCTATTTATACTATTTTCTGCTTCACCCAAAATCTAAATCGACATTCAGTTCCGTCAGTTATTAATAAAACTTAAATGCATGCAATTTCTCCTATTCAAATCTCTTGTATATAAAAGGATCATTGATTTGTAAATTATCTATACTTCCTAAAAACTTTAATTTCTTGGTAATCATTCCTAGCAGTTTTTGGAGCATTTGGGGTAAATACGGCCATTATGGCCACAATGTTAAGTAATACCAAATCTGTAGCTTGTAACTCACTTACTCTTAAAATAAATTTCTTACTACCTTAAGCCAAAATAAATCCTTTTCATTCTTTACATATCAACTTTATATACTTATTAGAGTGCAAATTCACATTTTATTATTTTCAAAAATGAATTGGTATCTACCTTTATTATTTTCTCTTTTATCTTGTCCAAAAATTGAAGCACGCCCACAAATTAAAATAGTCCATTTAGAATCGTTAGTCGACAGGTTTTCAGATTGTGCTGTGGTTTTCATTTATGATAATTATTTCCCGGCGATTGAAAAGAGTTTAAATGTTCCACTTACAATTTTACACTTCAGTAAGTTAGAATTTTTATCTGCTCACAGAAAATGGGTATTTCCATATTTAAGAATTACGTTACATTTTGACGTTGACCCAAAGCCATTGATGCATCTAAACACACGTTGCAATAAAAATGTAAATTACAATAAGCCTCAATTTTGTTACGAATCTGTCGGCTACCACATTTACATTTCTAATTTTCTGAATTCTGTAAATGTGCTTCCCATTGGATTTTCTTTAGTTTTGACCGATAATAAAAAATGGCATCAAAAGGATTTTGTACCTTTCGAAATAAAAAATGCTCAAACGGTATGTATGGGATGCCCTTATGTTAAGAAGAGAATGGATCCTCGGTACAGTTTTGCTAAAGTAACGGATATTTTGCCTCTCTCAGCCAATTCTGAAAGGAGAGTACAAACTGTGGCGGAATTTCGTAATTTTGTGCAAACATTTTACAATTCAAGATATATTTTTGAAATAAATCATCAAAAATTAATAAAACGAAATGTATCATCAATACATACAAAATGGATAAATCCTTTCAAATCATTGAACTTGCAAAAGTTAGATTATGAAGGAGTTCTTAATGCTTTTTTATGGAACTCGTACAATGTAATTACAGAAGAAAACAAATACCGTTTGGGAGTTATACGAGGAGAACATCTTGGAGCAAAGTTCCAAGTAATATCTACAACGTACATTGTATACAAAACGGATAATTTAAAATTCCTGACTTGTGCTGGTGTTGATATAGACCCGATTTGGAAATTATACATCATGCCCTACGATCCATTTGTTTGGATGCTTCTTTTCTTGTCAATAATCTCATTTCCTTTGTTGTTCGTTCTGCAAAACTTATTTCATGGGAATCGTAAAGGAAATGTTATTTTTTATAATTTATTTTGTTTCTTTGCCGCTCTAATTGAACAATCTGTTAACATTGGTATAAAAATGGATCGGAAAAAACTAGTTTTAACTTTTGGGATTTGGATACTTTTTGGAATCGTTTTTAGCAATGGATACAAGGGAATTATAGTTAGTCAAATGACAATCCCTCCTCCCCTTAGACATTCTTTTAATTTTTTCGAAGATCTTAGTAACTTCATTTTTATTGGTCATGATACATTGATGACGGCACTCAAAGATGCCCATGGCTATCATAATTCGCTTAGATTATTGGAACATTCTCTATGCCATGGAGAAGAATACAAAGGACAAGATTCGTGTGGGAAAATTACTCCAATTTGGTGTGGTTATGGCTATCCAATAAATAACAACACAGTCAATAACAATAAGAAAATAATAAACGAGAGAAATATTTTGGGACATGAAATGACCGAATGGAATTGGCTTGAATTAATCCCAAATGAATCGTCCATTCGCACGAAATTAAAATTTTTAGCAAAAAGTATCATAGTGGGCATTGTTGAGTTTCGATGCAATAACAGTATGGAATTCTTCTTACAACAAGCAAGATCATTTTTGAATGACTGTTCTATGAAAAGGGCTTACATTGGTTATAAAAGCCAATTGACTCTACATCATAAATATATATTCAACAAAAGGGAATTTATGGTAGGGAAAGATACATTACTATATTCACAAAATATATTTTATAAAATCCCTAATTTCATTATTAAACAACAATTGTATACACACATGCTACATTTTCTCAGTTCAGGAATCAACGAATTATTTCTTAGTTGGGACACTTTCCTCAACAGCTATACATTGAAGTCACTTCAATTTAGAAATTCTGGGCACGGTGATGGGGAATTAGTTACTGAATCCCAGTCGAAGCATTTCTTTAATTTGTGTACCTTTTTTGGTGTATTATTTTTAATTTCTTTACTAGCATTTTATTCAGAAAATGTCTGTGGCACAATCACATAAGTGCACATTTTGGCAATTTATTTGTTAGGTTAGACTATCCACTTAGGTAATTGTGTAAATTATTTGATGCAAAAATTATTTTAATAATTTATGCCCAATATTTCATGTTATTAATAAAATAAACAATTTTCATGAATGGTTTTTGACGGGCATATCTAAATAAAATGCCTCATACTATGTCCAGGACTCTTGCAGTACCTGATCGTACTGTTAAGCATTGTTACGGAACCTGCTTTTGTTCATGATATATTAGTGATATTACACAATATTTAAAATGTACAGAACTCAAGTCTTATTTCAATGCCGTCGACTCTTCACAGTTTGACTCTGACCGTTACAGAATGCCAATAACAGGACCGTTAAGGACGTGTGGGGACTTTGGTTGCCATGCCAACGGGTAGGACAACAATAGATGCATACCACGAAGCTCTTGCATCGTGGGTGGTAGCCATTACCCCAGCAATAAAATTATACTATGACCCTGAAAGAGAGGAGCTTGTAAACATGGCTCTGATAAGAAGTTTTCAGTTAACAGACTTTAATACGAAGAAAAGATTCTAAAACACAAATTCGAAATGCGAAAACTAGAGAATGAGATCCGAGAAATAGACAAATTGAAACTAAAATTGGCACGTCAGATCCTGTCAATGCCAAATTTTGATCAATAATGCTTAAATATTAATTCAATTAATTTTATCGCTAACAAACTTAGACTCTTGTGAGGCTTTAGAATGTTTTAGAATTAGCGTATAAATAATTGCAATGAAATTGGGTTTCGATTAATTTTAGCAAAACTAGAAAAAATTTATATGATCCATATCATCCTCTTCTATAGTTACGAGCTTATTCGTTGTGGGAGGGGTTGTCAACGGATAGTAGTCAAGACACCAAGGCCCAAAACATTCATTAATGTATCTAAATGTGTGAGATAATTATTTTGCCATTTGACAAATACGGATTCCTTACTTTGATTTCGTTAGGGATGTATACATGGGCCATCTACCCTTATTGCGAACATTGACTATTAAATTTTTTAGAGCATCAGATTTCTACATTTCCTTGGAATTGAGTAACTATTACAGTATTGTATTAATACTGTCCTAAAATTGATATTAAATAAATACTACATATAGTCAATACCAACGTGGAACACATTTTTGTATAACCTGCTACTTAAAAAGATATAACATCAATAATTATACATAGTTATACGTATTGACAGGTTTGCCAAACGCTGTAATACAAATAGTCCATGCATTGTATCAACTGCGAATTTGGAATGTTGAAGTACATGATACAAAATGATACTTCCCCTTTAGAACTATGTTATTATTTATTGTTGTCGTTCTGCATGAACATATATACACTGAAATACAGTAGTATGGTTTTCACAAAGGTTATAAAGGACTTTAATAATTGGCGTTTTCCTACCCACGCAATTATTTACAGTCACTCGGGGCTACTTTGGTTTTCTTGTATAACTTTGATCTTTGGCACCCCACTTCAAAAACTTTTAAAAATCCCTAAAAAGATAACAAAAAATATATTCCTTCCAAACAATTTTTTTCAGTAGAAAAGCGTTTTTGTATACTACAATAAAGTAACTTCCAATTTTTCAGTTAAGGGTTTTCAACTGAAAAATATTTTGGTAGAAGCCAAGATTCCAAAAACAAATTCAAACAGCTGTAGCAACGGGCAATAACGGAAAAATATGGAAAAAAATTGACCATATTATCACCCGCAGAAAAAGAATGTCAATGCGAATAAAATTTGAAAGAGCAATAAAATTTGAAATATTCGAAGTCCTGGCCAATTTTTCAAAATGATAAACTGGGGCAACTTATCACATACTCATGGTTATTTTGGCATATTTAGAAGAAGACCTGATATGTGTGTGTGTGTTAGGGGGAGAGCACAGAATCTACTATAGTAGTAGAGCTATGCTACCGCTCAAGCCTGGGGTGGCTTACTTGCAGTGACTCCCGGACAACTTTACTGAGTGTACAGACTTACACGAAGAGACTTTGGTGAGGGGTACTGAACCATTATGTGGTGCAGCCTTACACAGTCCCGTACTCTACCTATCTGTGCTTAGGTGGTAAGGTTAGGTGAGCTGACCACATTAGGTGTGACAGTCATCGCAACCTCCCGCATCCCTTCGCATGTGCTCCTCAGTCCAGTATATCACTAGGTAAACTCGTAGTGAACACCTAACCAAGAGAGCAATCTGCACACTGCAGACAGGGTAAGGATAGATAGTCATATTGTCACCAAGATAGGCAAATCAATGCTAATAACGAATATACGGCAAAGACAGCTTCTCCCAGTTCCAGACTAACTAACACACAACCTGAGGCGCTCTTACGATTCGAACCCAAGAATGCGGACAGCCAGCCAGGTTTTTACACCATTAGACCGTCCTGTACGCCTGAAGACCTGATATGGTCTACTAACCAACTTTCGAGGTGCCAAAGCAGACTGTGTTTACTGTCTGAAATGGCCTCTACCCTGGCCAAAGTAACCCCTAAGGTAACTTATTAAGCATAATTTTGCTAAATTCTGTGTAACAGCTAAAAAAATGCCAACATTTAAAATTTTTTACTAGAAAAATCAACCCTATTACGCTTAACGTTTTTCTCCTACTACATTTCTTAAGGTTATTAACAAAAAATGAAAAAAAACCTGTCTAAAGTAGCCCCAAGTGACTGTAGTAAATAATGAACATAGTGACGCATATACCAGAAGCTCAAAAGTATATAAATTGCAAAATTCATTGACAGTAGATTTATAAAGCTTGCAAGCTCTTGCCTAACCAAATTGATTGATCCAAGTTTAGGCTTTGATTATTATTGATTTTTTAGTAAAACCATTTTATTTATATCATTTGCCCGAAAAACAAAAGAAATTTTCACAAACATTTTAAAACAGTTCCGACTTTGTTAATATTTTGACAAAATATCATTTCTTTTGGGTTGGATTGTGTTTAAATCTTTCATAGAAATTCAGAAAAATGGACAGTGAACTATTTTTTAAAGAATTTGGCAAGTTTATCAAGGTAGCAAATTTTTTCCAACTATTGCCTTATAATTGGAATGCAAAGTCCCAACGGTTGGAGGGCCTCGACAAATCTCAAAAGATACGGTGGCAGTTCTATTGTTGGATTCATTTTAGCTGCATGTTTCTCAAAATCATTTCTGCCTTTTATTGCATTGTGGAATTAAAAAGAAAAGGCGTCTCTGCAGACATAGTTCAAGAGTTGACAATGAACTGTTTCATGCTAACTGGGTTTTGCATGCAATTAACCAATTATTTTTATACGGAAGAGTCAATGCTTGGTCTCAATGGTTCTCTAGTGATTGGAAGCCATTTTGGTAAGCCAGTTTGTTTGATTTGATTTCAACAATTTTCTAATTATTGTAGTAAAGTTCATTTTTAATCAAAAAACAAACCCAAACCTCCTTTTTGTTCTATTCATTTCGTTTTAACAGAAAAACTTATTTTTCATAAAGCTATTAAATACTCCATGGTAAAATCAGCGAAATATTAGAAACGTTTTAATTATAAAGCTGTGATGAGAAGCCGAAAAGTTAATTATTAAAAGATTGTATTAATTATGAACTACTTATTCAAACATTTTATTGGCATTATTTTTTTGATAACAGCAATCCATTCTTGAATAATATTTAAATTAAAAATTGTCTTACAAAATTACAATAATTTAGTGTCATAGTATTGTACAAATCCATTTAATTTTTACAACGGCATTTTTATAACGCGCGTTTCCAGTAAGAATTCAAAATAAGAGTTTTAATTAATTGCAACAGTTGTAGTAGTTTTAAAATTCAAAATTTGTGTTTTTTTGTTTGCAACGAAAAAAAGCTTTTAAATGAATAAAAGGTCCTACCTCTTTATATTCTTAATTATAGTTTTTGTTGTGTCCACAGGTCAAAAAGCACCTGAATTTCAATTTAGTGGAGCAATTCGTACAATGGTCAAGAGCATAAACAAAGTGGCACCGTCCATTTTTGTATCAACTTTTTCCTTTGTTCTATATTCAAGTAAGAGGAATATAATATTTCTCATCACAGGGGCATCCACCCCTATCAAAGTCATGGTTTGGATATTTGAAGGCTTCTGTGCCTTTCAAACCGTCATTGTATTACAATCTCACACATTTACAGCTTTTGGATACTTGTGTGGATGCATATATTGGACCAACAAAATTACGTAAGTTTTCTGTAATTACCTACAAAAATAAATTCTTTTCCGCCATTAATCATATTTAGAACTAAAAACAATAAAGTTATGCACAATAATTGCTAGTCAGATTTCAGATTGCCAAGTCATGCCTTACAGTTAATGACAGCGGAATTTCCTATGAAGTGCATGTATATAGTACTAATAGTACATTTCCTTGTGAGAGGTTATTTTAAACCTGTTTTTGAACCAGAAGAATAGGAATTCGTAATTCAAACAATAAATAATTAAATTTTATCAAGAGGGACTTTGAGAAATAGATATTTTTGCCAAATTTTAGACAAAAAGTCTTAGCATTCTCCAAAGACATGCATTTCCTCAAAATTACTTGTTTTGCCTCTCTATACATTTTATTTTGTAGTAAAATTATTTTCCTAGTCTCAACAAACCCTTGAGACAATGGAGTCCAACAAATAATTGTTAAATTATCCAATTTGCAGAAATAATTTGAAAATGGCAACAAAGGTGGACACGACTGGCGACAAAAACATATTTTCGGCATCACACAAGGAGTCTCGGAAGTGTTTCTGGAAAACCATCGAAGTGTATCGGTTCATGCTATTTGTGCATAACCGAGCTGTTGACAAAGTGGTTAAACTTCTGGTAACCGGAGGGTTAATAAGTGGTTGCTCAGTGATAATTCTGTCTTACTACTCAATAATCAAAATCCATGTCACAGACAATTACATCAAGCTTTCTCTGCCGATTATGATAGCCGTTTCCTACACTCTCATCTTCCCTATCATTTTGTCAATGCCCTACATGTACACCAAAATGTCATTGAAGTGCATTCGGCAAATTAGATTAAGCTCCGTATTAAAAATTGACTACGCCACTGCCAACTCCCTTCAGCCCTTCACCGTTAGGGTGGCACCCTTTTTCACATGGAACAGAGGAACCGCCATGGCTATTATTCAGGGTCTCTTCCGATGCATCTTCAAAATGCTTTTGTGGTTCTGAAACTGGTCATCAAAATATCCTCCTGCATAACATTTCCTGTAAATCAAAAAGAACATTACTCAAAGTATTTATTTTTTAAGTTGTTTTTATATTTGGCTAAGAGAAGATAGCAATTTCATGTAGCAAGCAATTGTATAAAGTATTGTCTATAAAATTATATAAAATTAAATTAAATGGTTCCGCAGTAAGTATACCTAATATGTATGAAGTGTATGTTACTATAAAGTAAATATAGGAAAAAGATGTTTAGCATTTATTTTTGCACATTAGTAAACTATCATATCAAATATTCCGTTAAATTTCCTCTTTATTAAATAGTTGATGAATATTAATGATTATAATGTTATTTATAATATTTCAGGGTTGTGCATGTATAATCGTAATAAATCACAAAAAGATTATTTTAAGTGTTTGACTACCATTGATTATTTTCGAGTGGGAAATGAAAGAATTGGGTCATTTCCCATTTCCCAGTGGGAAAACGAAACAAAAATGCCAAGTTGGGTGGGAAAATGGGAAATAGCCCCTAATTCCGCAAGATAGCGACACTCATCCCCCACGATTTCCTATTTCCCATTGGTGGGATTTCCCAGTGTCCAACAAAATTTTCTGGGAAATGGGAATATCCGAAACTATGGGCCTACGTCTATAAGCAATTTGCCTCAAAAAAACCTTCTACCTTTAGTGCAGTCTCCGTATTATGTAACTCAAAAAATATGATCTAATAATGCTATTATTTCTTTATGAAATAGGAAAATTCATGCAAAAAATGGTAAATAATTATTTTGTTGTGATATCTTTTGGGAATGTGGATCGATTATCTTAAACGGTATGTCCTCCGACAAACCCTATCTAAAGGGACAAAATGTGGCTTCAGATGTGGAAGGAGGATGTCCGTTTAGTTCTTTAATAAGTACAGGCTTTAAGGAAGGATAACAGTTATTAATTTCTCTATACTTACTACAACTAAGGAAACAACAAATGTCTGTCCCATCTTTCTGGGTAGTAAAAAATAAGGTACAAATATAGGTTTATTATAAAGTCTACATAGCAATCAATGCATGTACTAAATAAATGAATGAATAAATACCTAAAATTACATACCTACCCTACTAATAAGGTTTTTTGCAATTTTCCCTAAATAATGTGACATTAATTTATTCATACTTCTTCGGTCTATATTCATTGGAAACTACATAGCCAATATTTACTTTAAAGTGCAGACTACAGACAACACGATTACAAACTACGACGCATATTATGAGAAACAGCAAACTATTTTCCTTGATACACTTATTTATTTTGCAACATTTGAAAGATTCGTGGCACCGGAAAACTCAATGTCAAAATAAACGTCATTATTAAACTCCACTACTAAACTAAACTTTCACATTTTTTTAGAATCTCTTCCGTTGAAATAACTGAACAATTTCTGTTCCAACAAGAATTAAATTTTTCTAAAATTATACATTTGACCTTGATTAAAATTTTTTAGTTTTCTTAATTAAAGTGCATGATTTATCCAATTTTAGAATGGACAGTGAAATATTTTTCCCACAGTTTGACAAACTTTTTGCGACTGCAAGTTTTTTCCAGTTGCTTCCTTTGAATTGGAAAAGAGATACAAGACAACTGGAAAGCTTAAACAGTTCTCAAAAGAAACGATGGCTGTGTTACTTTTGGATTCATTCTACTTGCATGTTTTTGAAAATGCTCTCTGCTCTTTATTGCTTCATTGAATTGAAAAGGCTGGGACTGTCTGGTGAAATTGTTCAGGAACTAACTATGACTACTTTAATGCTGACAGGGTTTTGCTTACAAGCTTGCAATTACTATTACGCCAATGAGTTAGTTTTCGCTCTAAATGGAATCTTCTTCATTGATGGACAGTTTGGTAAGTTTAATTCAAATTTTTATTAGCGGATAGTTATTATAGTCTTTATGGTTTCCCTTTCACATATTTGAACATATAAATATTTATTTAATTAAAAGTAGAATATTACTTTCAAAATGATGAAACATTTCCCAATATTAAATTCATACATTTTTGAATTTACGAACTTCTTGATAGAATCTGCTAAGTATATTATTATTTGAATACATGTCTTTTCTGCTCCAACAACCAAGTTGGTATTTTCAGATGAGCATTTAATTTTTTCAATTTCAGAGACATGTTACCTGTAATGGGAGGCACGAAGATATCTGTGACAGGTACCTTCCTGCCTTCCCTTCTGATTATACGACTATGATAGTAGCTTCATCATTCAATCTATGTTGAAACACGAGAGAGGTTGTAAACTGTTATATTTCATTCTAGTAGACTTTTTTCCATTTAATGGGTAAATTAGTGTTTCAGTAAAAAAATAAATGCATGACAAATCTCCGGCGGTTATTTCATCAGCCGTATCATCAAACTGTACTCCGACAATACTCGCCCAGTTGTTAGATACATATAATTATCGATTCCGATGTAAAAATTGCTTTGGTTAAAGAATTTCAGTAAGTATTAACAGAATGTCAGACATCCTCGATTCTCCCCCAAAATGTCAACACCAAATTGTCAACACTATAACCTATTCTATCCTAACCTAACCATGTATTTCTGTTGGCAAAAAGGTGTTGGACAATTTGGGGGAGTGTCCTATATCCTCTCTTCCCTGTATATCTCTAAAATGGACTTTTCGTATTATTATTTGTCACAAAATAATTTCATATATTCTTTGAATTAGTATTCAATTCTATGTTGAATCTTAACTTTATTTTAATTATGAGTTATTTTAAAACATTATTTCGCAGGTCAAAAAATACCGGAATTTCAGTTAAATAAAGGAATACGAAGGATCATCAAATACGTCAACAAACTCGGTCCTTTAATCTTTACGTCAATGCTTTCCATTATTCTGTATTCCAGCAAAAGAAATATAATATTTTATATTTGTGGAAACTCCATCCACATTAAAGTTATATTTTGGATGCTTGAGGGTTTTTGTGCATATCAGACTGTACTGGTGGGCCAATTTTATGCACTAGCATTTTTAGCACACTCAAGTGCAACTATCTACTGCATAAACAAAATTACGTAAGTCACAAATATTTTTGGGTATGAAGGCACATTAAAGCACATATTTGTTCACTTCCTTTAAGGTTGAAGTAAGGTACTAGTTGCACATTTTAAAAATCGGGCCATTAAATACACAGGGCATACCAGGACCCGCATTCTAGGACCTAACCTTATTAAAACAATAACATTAATAGGTATTTGTGCAACCATTGCCTTACTTCAACCGCCTTTAAAAATATTTAAAATCACACCTATCTCAAAAATAATAAATCTGAACGAACTTTAAATTCAAAAATTACAAATATTATATTTTACTTTCAGAAACAATTTGAAAACAGCGTGCAATTGTGTCGGGTTCTCTAATTTTCCGAATGTATTAATATCTCAAAGAGAATTTTCAGAAGCTGTTAAAATGTACAGGTACATTTCATTTCTGCATTACAGGGTGATTGATAAAGTAGCCAAGTTTACCGTGACTGGTGCATTAGGCACTTCTGGCGTGGTACTCATTCTGTCCTTCTACTCTTGCATTAAAATGCCTGCCTCCAATAATTTTATCAACATTTCTCTGCCCATAATTATGGCAGTCACATATACAGTGGCTTTCCCTATCGTACTTTACATGCCTTATTACTACACAAAATCATCTCTCAAGTGTATTCGACAAATTAAACAGAGCTCGACTTTAAAGCTGAATCAAGTAGTGGCCAATTCTCTACAACCTTTAACTGTTAGGGTTACTCCATTTTTTAATTGGACCAACGGGACTGCAATGGCTATTTTACAGGCTATCATCAGATCCATTATGAAATTACTTTTGTGGTTTTAATATAACTTGGAGATAATTAAAAAACAATCTCCTGTACACTGATTTCGTTATTTCGGGGACTTGACAATATACACCGGCATTCCACTGACACTATAGTTAAGGTAGGTTTTGTTTATTTTTAGGTTATGTTCGTTTGCTATCTGAACCATGTAGTGGCGTGGACGGTGTATTTTGTCTAGTCACGTTACTTCGTTAAATAATTTATTTCATTTTGTTTATTTTTGTCTGCTGTAATATATTAATCATTAAAAATTGTGACACATTATATTTTTTATTTTCCAAAGCAAAGGTTTAACATTACATATTATTGTGCATATTATTATTAATATTATAAAGGCAAGTACATATTTTGATGATATTATAAGATAGGATGTTTGTAGAATTTGATATGTTATTATGTTATTAAGCTTAACTCCAATGTTTTTTAAATAATTATACATTATATTATTCTTAATAACAGATTTTATTTGAAATGGATAATACATGGATATTACCCTACAAGTATTGATGGCTTCAAAAACAAAGTTATAATATAATATTATTATAGTCCTCAACTATTCTTGTATTGAGGAAGTAGTTCAAGGGCCTGATTCAGTAACCATAAAAATTGATTTATTTTTACCTGACATTTTCTAGTACTATAATAGATATATTATTATTGCTAAGACCACAATTGCTTGTATCCTGATATTGTAACGACCTTAGTTTAAGGGCAATATCTAGAAATGCAATAAATAAATACCATATCAATGACTACTAATAAATGGAAAAATTTGTCTTACTAATACCAATGATTACTTTAGGTTTTATTTTTATATTTTATGGATCAGACAAAATCTCAAAAACTTTTAATTGCGCATTTCGCTGTTGTAGTCATCGGTCATAATTTTTTATCAGTCTGTAATTTTGAATTTAATTCCCTTAAGTGCACTAAGCAGTTTATTTTACCAAATGCCTATTTTTCAGAACCTTTGGTCGGTTTGTGAATAATGACTTATGTCGATAACCTTCAATCATTCTTTGTAGAAATTGCAATATGTTATGATAGGATTTCTGAAGAATAATCCATGCGTTTTTGGGTATATTTAGCACCAATTCTAATAGATATGTAAGGAATTGGAGGCAGTTTTGTATAGAAAAAGAAGGATTTATGTAGTGGCAGAACAGTTCCAAATAAAAGGAGAGAAAAAACCCTAGAAGAAGATATCCACATAAAATGAAAATCGTGTGAATTTTCATTTTTAAGTTGATGGCCATGGGCCGACTGTCTTCATACTCCTTCTGGGTTTTGAGATGTTTATTGGAAAGATAGTCTACATAGTCGTGTTGCTCATTCCAAATAGTTAGAAACCCCTTCTCCATAACCAGTTGGAAATATTTGTGGAAATTGTGGCGGTAGCAGCGGCTAAAAATATAAGAATATGGTGATGCCTCTACAATGTCCTTGGTCTTCATGCATTTTCCATCAGATGAAATTCTTTCTTGACGCGTATCAGCTTTGTATTGCCCAGGTATTCGTTGGGTGAGACCAAATATTTTCATGGAGTAGTTAGTCATCATTTTGTTATAAAGATTTTCGTAGTTGACATCACCATTTGGATTTTCTGCTTCCACGTCATAAATATAAATACTTGTATTCATCTTATTCAACAATTTATATTTAGCGAATGTGTCAGTTTTATTGTCATACACATGGGTTCGCATATCTTTCATCTGCAGAAGCTTGTAGCCATTTTCCACAAGATCCTTGAAGCCGCTGAATATTTTCCTGTCTGGGGGTGCAATTATTTCGCTTGTTATCCAAGTTGCATAGAGAGTAGTGATTGCGAATCCCGTGGCTGCTACTACCAAGAAGAGACTCCTCCTTCTATTATAAACAACTCCCTGATCTAAAAGAACAGCTGTCAAGGACATCAGAATCCATTCTAGTTTCTTAGCTGTGTAGAAATTCGTCGACCCGAAAACTAAAATCAAAAATGACAGTAGGAAAAGAGAGAAGATGAGGAGCCAGCAGGGACCATCAAATGTATTCTGAATCAACACTGACAGGTACACAGAGTGGAAATTCGGAGATGGCTCGCAGTAGATAGGAACTATCTCTTCATAGTATTCAATGAATTTCGTTGCAAGCCAATCGTGTTTGTAAGTGTCCAGCTTTACTGACGCCATCAATATGTGTGCACAAGGGCCTCTCAACTTTAAAATGCTTCCATGTCTAGCATAATTGGCAGAGAAATTTAATTTGATGGACATTTCCGCTACAGCTCTGATTGTGCCAGGGCAAGACACCCTGTCACCTTCTTTTATAGCAGAATAGACTGTATTTTTACATTTTGGTATTTGAACATCAACGAATAGGTCAAAATCAAATCGCGTATGAAAACCTACAACGTAGGTCCCATGCAGATGTCCATTTAAAGAATACCAAACTCTTTCCCAATCATCATTCTGGATTTCTATATCTGCAACGAATCTTCTTTTTTTGTACAGATGTCCAGTCATCACTGAATGATGAGTCGAATTATCTATGATCAATACAAACAGGGGACTGGACAACTCCATCCTCAGATAATATTGCCATCTTTGATTTTGGGTTTTGATTTCACTCCTTTGCTTGACAATTATGAACGTAGCAGAAAGACGATTTACTTCTTTTCCAAATACTGCACTCATTAATCCGTAAGCTTCAGAGGTAGTGATATCGTCAGGTTTCATAAGAATGTTGACACTGCACAAACTATTGGACAAGTCTTTTGGGTTGTGTCTATCACGACCGAAGAGGTCTGGGTCGTAACCAGATGTAACCACTGTCCATGGCTGTGAATTTTGATTTGACAACAAAAACGAAGTCTCCCACACAGTGTATTCAAATAAAACCAAATTGAAATCGCATTTACTGTAAAATGACATATTTCGGATAGCGTTAGTAGCCTTAAGAGCGCACAAAACCAAAATTGAAGAAAATAAATTATAAAATCTTTTGGAATTCATTTTTTGCAATAGTCTTCCTCAGACCACCTTTCAATGTGAATACTTAATGTATGCTGTTAACGAAAGTAGATATAAGGCCATTCCTCCTTAGACGTGATAAACACTTTCCTACCCCGTTGTCCTGGCAGACAAACACAAAACACTTTTCTTACCGACACCGTGAAGTGTCAAAGAGTTCGTCCTTCTTTTGTTATTTTACCGATTAGTTACTACATAAGTATTAAATATTATATCAAAATAAATTTTAAGCAATTGTTGGTAATCTCATTCATTTCATGTTAAATCATTTTTCTTTAATCAATTGCGATTTGTATTTGTATTAACCATTTGAAGTAATAACGTTTTTTCTGAAATTTCTCTGAAATTTATTTCAAAGAAAATGTACTTTAGACTTCTTCAGATTTTTGCTGGAAGAAAGTACTTCATTTTTCAAAAGCTATTACCTTCCTTTAAAACTTTAGTCATGGTGATCATATTATGAAGTTTCCCTTCATCTCTGTACCCATTGAGGAAATGTGATTTTAAAAAGATCCAAATGAATTGAAAACTAAAGGATGTAAAATTTAAGGCAAATCTTCTTACATAGACTGCCACCCAACTTTCTCTTAATGCAAATTTAAAAATATTGATAACTACGATTGATTTTATGGTGGAAATAGTTAGTATAATATTGAATATTTATACAAAATCATTAAATCTTTATTTTCTCGTCTTAGAAATATATTATGCAGTTGTTTTAGCTACCTTACTTAATTGATACGTCTCCGCTAATATAAAAGTAATATTTCAAATACCGCAGATTTATCTTAGTATGCAGCAAGAAACCCAACTTTCATGGTACAATGATAAGAATATAAGCTCGAAACAGTATTAAGCATTAACTCAGATCTAGGTAGTTTTATTCAAGACATACAGGGCATTCCACTCCGTTTCTGGGTATTCTTAGCAAATAATCAATAGTCATGATCAGGCTACTAATAAATGTATAGCATTTTGGTGGCATGTGAAAGATGGTGCATAATATCTGGAAGTTCATTTTATTAAGCTTGATGTCCATGTCTGTTAAAATTTGTATTGAAATTGCTGTCCTTGTTGTTTCAATTTAATCTCTGAAGTCTCGTCTGTCTGTATTGTTAGAAGCTATACCAGGTTTACAGTTAGATGAAAATGGTTTCCAGGGGACTATGTAGTAGAGTCTGTGGGTGAGTTTATGTGGATAAGGTCACATGCAATAACTCCCGAATGGATTGAGATAATTCAATGAAACCTTCAGCATAATGTTCTCAAATAAATACGCTAAATACAAATTATGTGGCGAAAGTAGAAATACAATGGGCCAAAAACAGTATAAATAAAGTATGCAAAGTAACACAAAATCATTATTAATATGCAATCATTGTTTGTCAGTGGAAGAGATGCTTGCTTTGAGTACATTCATTAAATGACAATGTACGGCTGATATATGAATGTACCAGAAAAAGGACAAGGCAGATGCTTTCATTGATAATGCGAAGGAAAATAAGCCAAGGGTTGAAAATTGATGATATCTCAATGAATAGTTTCCAATTGAACGAAAGAATTGTTTCATATAACTCAAGAACAAGTTGAGACAATTCTTTCAAATGTGATTAGAATAAATATTATGGGGCAAGGTTTGTAGATATTGAATTTAAAGTTTTAATTAACCATCTTAATTTATTGATATTTATTCACTTGGATATTTGAGCTATCTATCATTAATGTGAAAATTGTTGTCTATGCAGTTTACCCAAAACGAAGTAGAGCTAGCCCAGAGTGGACGGGTAGTCGCAGAAATAGTTCCAATAAAAAGTATTTTAAACACATTTCTCCAACATTTTTCATTGATTTCAGCTGCTTTTGACATGTCGATATGATAAATACTATAATTTAGAAACCGCATAACGCACAGTTTGCTTGACTTTTCATTGAGTATAGTTATAGTTTCTAATCTTCCCACAAAATATCATAAAACGTTCAATTACTCTGATATCAAAAACTGCGCAGAAATTTTTGCAAGGTTATTACATCTCTCATTTAATAGATGTATAGGATTCCTTCCATTGCCGACTTGTGGTTTAACTTATTCCGAATGAATGTCAAAAAATTGCAGGAAGATATTGTGCAATAGTTACAATTCGAGAAAACAGAATTTCTATAAAGTACATCCTTTTTCGCAACGTAATAACATATTTATCAATATGAAAATCAAAATTTGTTTCAGTAAATGTTAAATGTCACACGGCTTTCATTTCATCGCCGTTTTAAGAAAGAAGACCATCGTAATGTGAAGAATGCAGTATGCTGAATAGTTCAACAACAATTCTGCGAGTAGACGGGCATAATATTTATAATGTGATTAAATCTAGGAACCGATAATTACTAAACCTAGAATGAGAGAAGGGTTATTACTTTAATACGTATTTTCCTGTGTTTTTGATTGTACGACTTTTTCTGCTTTTCCTGATTCAAATTTATCAGTTTGCGATTTAAAATTGTGGAGGGGAGAGAAAATTCTTAATAGTTATGGGGCACTGTTAGAGTACAAAATTAAGTATAGCTTAAGTTTCTACGCAGTAGCTAGTATACAATAATTAGTCAAGTTTTAAACACGGCCCAACTGAAAAGGAACATCTTCATTAAAAATTATTCCTCAGTCAAACAAATTCTCGGAACTTTACTTTTTAGTCATCAAATTGCAGTAGAGTAGACTATCGCTGTTATTGATTTAATGTGATACGTAAAAGTACCGACAGTTGTTGTGCCTTATTCAACCATTGTTTTTTATTACTGTTTAATGTAATGCTGATGAAATCAAACTAATAATTTTCCTCTTTAAAAAAGCTTATTTTCTTCGCGTTTTCTGATATTTGGTGGCTTTCTTGAGATATTAACATTTCAGGTCCTTCATTCACATTTTTAAAATGCATTTATTTGAATGACTATTTTAGAATTGTTCAGATTTTTAAAAATATCATAATTATAAACCTACTTTTATAATAATTCATTAACAGTAATCACAAACGCTTATATTTTCAATTAAGATGATATTTGCAAAGTTTTAAGTATCAGTACTTTTTATTTACATCTTGTAAGTCAAGGAAAGGATTTACTAAACAATTATTGAAATTTCGTGATTTTTGAACACGTTCCATCCAGATTCTTTTTGAAACCATTAGCACACTTGATGTCTCTTGCACTACCTGTCAACGATTTTGTTTCTCCTTCGCGGACTCTCTAGGGTCAACCGAACAGATAATCATGCTAGTAAAGACTGTCAAAAGAATAATCAAACAGGCACTTACTTGTGCAAACTTCATTTCTGGAAAACAAAATAAATTGTTCATGTGTAGCATATAAGTTGCCATTCAAATCAATTCAATGGATTTTAAATATTGAAATTCCTTGTACCGATTTTGAATCAAAAGTTGAAAAAATTTAGAATTTATTAAAAACGAAAGAACTCAAAATTAATATCCTGTATGTAACTTTTGAATACTTAGATTCCTGAGTTGTCGTTATTGAATCATATGGTGTAAGTTAGTATGCCTACTTCCAATAACCTTACTTAAGGCGCTTGGCCAGCAGATGTATACAATGCAAAGGTTAAAATGTGTAATGACCTGATTTGAATCAACAATGCCTTTTAAATCGGGACACTATCATAATAGGCAAGGTAATAAAAGTTCACAGTTCTAGATATTTGTGTAGCAATATTAAGCACAGTAAAGGTGAAACAATCAACACTCTTTTAAACTTTTAATTGATTACAAAATTTAGGGCTTCAGGAACTACTTGTACGAATACAGAATCGTGTTACGGGGAGGGGCGAAATTTCATGTAGGATTTTTTACCATCGATGCTACTATGAAACTGGCAAAAAATTAAGTATTTTTTGACGAAAATGAATCAAAAAATTCCATACCTACATAATATCATAATACATTGATTGAAGGCGAAATGTTTTGCCTTTTGAGAAAAACATTTCTATTTAGAATTTTGGTGGGGGGCTTCCCGTCACTAAGTCCCTTCTCAATACGCCCTTGCGTTGAACTCCTCCAATGCTCAAATTGCATTAAAAAGAGTTAATCGACATTAACTGTACTACAAAAAGGTGTCCATGAAGTTGTATTCGCTGCCCTTCATTTACAGATTGTTGTATTTAATTTAAAATGTGTTCGTGGTAAAATATAATAATAATGTACATCAGGTTAGGCCAGGTGAAGTTAGATTAGGTTGGGTCAGGTGAAGTTAGATTAGGTTGGGTCAGGTGAAGTTAGATTAGGTTGGGTCAGGTGAAGTTAGATTAGGTTAGGTCAGGTGATGTTAGATTAGGTACTATAGTTGGGTTAGTTTAACATTTTCGCGTTAATAGACGCATGCATCCGACGTCCGAAATACACAGAGTATAGTCCCTTAATTTGTGAAGGTAGAAAACTTTGAATGATCGATTACGTTCCTGTCTTATTTCTACTTCTGACATTTAAGAAACGTTATTGTAAGACTTATGTACTAAGAAACGTATAATTTGACAAAAACACCGAAGAAAACTACAGTTCATAAAATCAGAGGTTTTCAAATTATTGGTAATTGTTATTTGACAATCTGAAATTCAAGATATTCTTTCAGGTTATACTTATTACCTCTACAAACTTTTGATGAAGCGATAATATTTTCTAAGAATTCATTGTACAACAGTATTCTAAATTGCATGGCATAAAGTTCCTGTTATATGCTTACATGTGCCGATTTTAGAAACTCAAACTTACATGCTGAAAAAAATGCTTATAACGTTCATGTGCTCGACAAGGTCTTACACAGATAAAATACGATACGGGTGCTATAATCAATAAAAGATGTTATTTTATACTTATTTCGAAAACAAAAATGCAGGGAGTACCATTCGTAGATTCCATAACCATCAATGTCGTTTATTTCCCTATTGTATATCGACAAACGTGATAGTTATCTGTGTCTGCAGTACTCAGCCATTTAATAATATCCAATGTATCAAATATTAGTTTGTGCTTTGTTGATGAAATCAAACTAGGAAAGACTGTTCCATTTTTTATTCTGTTTATCTCCAATTATTTTTCTGCGACCTGGTGGCGCTATTTCAAAGGGAAATGAATGTATCAGATTTTTGTCATTCATTTTCTAGGTCGTTTGATTGATAAATTCCATTGAAAGTAGTTTCCTATTGTTATAATTACTAAAATTCTAATTAATAACTTCAGTATAAAATAATTCATTGGTCTACTCTACAGATCGTATGCCGAGTCTAATATAATGTCATTTATGTATGTAGGAGATGATGTATTATATAGTATCATAATAATAAAAGAGGTAATTGGAAAATTCAATTTTGAGTTGATTCTATAATTTTCAACACTATGGTTTCGATTATACCCTTCTTCAAAAAATTGGTCTAGGTAGTTGCCATTATAAAAATTAGTTTATATGTTCCATCCAAGCAAAAAATGGGATTCGTAATGGATTAAATTTTTTTACTACGTTAAATATAACCAGTAGTGCTATTGCTTAAACATGCCCTTCTTACAGAAACGTAAAAGATGATACGACCAACTGACTGAGCAAGCAATCTACAATCACAATTTATATTCAATCTATGTTAGAACTGTCACTCATGAATAAAACATTTTCAACGACACTTGTTCATATCGGTAAACATTAAACAGATTAGTAGTAATCCATTATTGATTACATATAGGTATTCATTATTATTATCATTATTATTTATTACGCTTCACACTGTATATATTTATTCAGGTTAACTCAATTAGTTGATAGTATAATAGGCAAAACTTGACAAATATCTGTATTTTATGACTACTGTAATGAGTACAAATTAATGCAGCGTGAAATTTCCCATTCTATTTAGTTTCCTCGTCTGATAATATTAGCAACATAATTTTTCAGATCAATAAAATTCCATTATGCTAAGTACATAGATGCTTTCATCATTGAAAACGATAATTCTGGAGAAGTTCTTAGAAAGTTATTCTGTCAGTAGATCATGATTTCAAAATCATTCACATATTCTCAGTAGCACTTTACATTTATTGATTATACAAATTTTATTTTAAATTACATTCAAAAATCTGAAGCAAATTAAAAGATGAGCACTATTCCAATATTGAATTTTGGGGCTTATTTTGACATAACCATTTGTTGCAATGATCTCAAAAATGTTGATGGTAAGTTTTTGGTAAAATATCGAGTAATTTAGAATTTATGTCGTTTTGGTTTTGAATTTGAATTGCTCAAAAACTAAGAATAGACACACTTTTGATACTACTGATACTGATAAAAAGGAAGTCAAGTCAAAATCTACAATACAGTTTTTTTAAATAACCATTTTTTAGATACTTACGACTTTTTCGTCCCACAAGGATACAATCGCGTACATTTCCAAATTTCCGTAGCCTCGGATATTTTTAAAATTGAAATGTCGACAGATCCCACTGCAATTATAGTGTGCATTGAGAACTACACGATTCTAACGGAAACCATCGCGCATATCAAACATGTTAGTATTCATTTGAATCGTAGGCTTAAAACATTTTTCAATTGTATTTGTTTAATTGTTTTTTTATGAATTGATTATCTTCTAATCATTAACTTCCTATACCAAATTTTAATATTTTCTTTTAAAATGATGTTCTTTCAATCATTTATTAAATTAGCGTTTTTTCTTCCAAATAAATGTTTAAAAGGCACTGTACAACTTATAAATCATACTGTTGTAATTAGGTAGGCCATTTGTAAATAATTTACCTAAAATTTTAACTTTCAAATCAGTTATTATAAAAGTATATACGACTTTGGAATTTTTTATTGAACAGGTACATTCAGAGAGGAAAAAGAAATTTTACAATATTTGGCTACCCTTCGTTTTGTTGATTTTTAAAAATCTGGCATTATTGGAGTGGATCACTGAAACAGAAAAAGAAATCTTAAAGCAATTGAATTTCAGTGTCCCAGTTAATCAGGAATTAATCCTGGCCGCGTATCAAGTGGAACGTTCGGTGCTTTTGCTACAGGAAATGTATTCTATAAATGGTGTTCAAATTATCAATTCAGATTCAGCTCTAGTGTTATCAAATCAGCCAAAAATAGCAGACTTTTGGCAGAGAAAATGTTACCGGCGGAATAATTTTCAAAAAGCCCCGATTTCCTCCGTAGAAATGGTAAATCACTTCAACGAGAAACATTGATATTATATTTATAAATCCAAAAGTTAATCTGACGCATGACGATTTCACAGTATGATCCTAGACCACAATTAGCCAGACATACAACGTTAATTGATGAAGGAATAAAATACCTTGGGGGATATGACGTTGAACAGTTTTGGTTCATTCGAGATTCTTTGAATTTTACGTAAGTTAAAAACAGAAAGCATAAATACAACAAAATAATAACAATTAAAATATTTGCCTTTACGAATGCTAATTTTTTGATTGCATTTTGTACAAATTTTTTCCTTCTGTTGTAGAGGTATTGAAATGAAATCCTCCGGTTGGTTTGGCTATGATAATGGTTACACCGGCATGGGAGGTCAACTATTTGCAGAAGAAACAAATTTGTCAATTGCGTCATCAAGCCCATTTTACACTCCTGATTTCAGTTTCCTTCATCCTATTCAGTCTGCAAGGTTTCATTCCTTATCATTATTATTTATATTGTAATTGTTTAGTTTCTAGTGCGGACGTATATTGAAACTGAAACTTGATAATTCAGGTTAGTTGTCTACTTTGTTCAACCAAATCAAGCTAACCTACGTAGTATTTTTGCTTTACCGTTTAGCCACGATGTTTGGATGGCGTCTTTAGCAACTTTTATTTGCTTCCTTGCATCAATAATTATTTTTGTATCAGCTTTAATAAAATTCTCTGCTGTTGTAACTACCACGGACAGAACATTCTTGGACGAAACTGTTATTTGGCTCATTGGGACATACACAATGAAAGGTTTTAGCTTTAATCTATCCATTATAATTATTATTAGATCTTGAATTTAAAAATTTTCCATAACGTCCTTAAATTAATTTAACATAGCATTAAATTATAGGGAAATTTAACCTACAGATAGTTTCTCAAAATTTATTTTCTATTGTTTTCCTAAAACTTTAAATATTTAAATTTTTCACAGGATGGTATTATTGTCCGAATGCATTTTCTTTGAAGGCAGTAATGATCTGTGGATTGATGTTTACATTTCTGGCTTTCACAGCCTATTCTGCTTTTTTAATATCGTTTCTCTCTGCAGAAATTTCACCGATCAAGTCATTTGAAGATATTATTTTAAATGGTTATCAAATATACTCTAGTGGATACGATCTTTACGTGAAATATGGTACTGATGTAAGCCCTGAGAAATATATTTCTTAATCGCAACTTAAATAAGATATTGAAAAGTGTTTAATATTTTTTATATACTATGTTCAATAATAATATCTATTTTTTCAAAAAAGTTCTAAAAATGACATTATACTTATAGGCTGTAAAGTCGAAAGCCAAGAAAACTCTAATTCATGTGGATGACGTATCTTCCATTTTGCCGAAAATATTATCGACTCGTTCAGCATTTGCAGGAATAACAGAAGAGATGTACAGCGTTTTTCTTAATACCAAAAAAGGTAACGAGGCACTAAGGAATCATTTGTCAAAATTACCACTCGGTAACATTTTAACGAAAGCAGGCGCTTCTGTAAAACGTGGGTCGCCTTTCAAGGAATTTTTTAATTACAAGTAAGAAGTAATACATCTTTTATATAATTACGCTGTAATTGCGCAAAAAAAACATTTTCAAAAACAGTCTATATTAGATCGCACTATAAAATTGACCATACCATGTTAACAAAATGAATAAATGACCACAGAATAATCTCCATGTTTGAAAACGGCCTGCGATTCCGCCTGATGGAAAACTATGACAAATCGATGGCGGCTGTAAACGCGAAACAAAAATTGGGATTTGAAGTACGTAGCATCTCCCACCTTGACATTTTCACCCCTCTAGTGATCATGCTCATGGGATTAGTCACCAGTGCTTTGCTTTGTTTTGGCGAGAAAATTTACACATTAATAAAGTTTAAAAGAAGAATATTGTTTTAACCATCCAACCATCTTCTCTGGAATTGTTATCTGTAAATTCATCTACATAGCATTGTAATTGGTTGAATGTTTTTCATTTCTTGAATTTTTCATTCTTTTATTTTTTCACCTAACTATATGCAAAACATTTTAGGATTTTTAACTAGGCATGTTGGAAGAATGGTACATGGCTTTGTTGAATTCTGCAAATCAATGATTTGTGCAAATAATATGGATTCGCATGATATTCTTTTGATACAATTATTCGCTTGTTTCTCGTGTTATAAAATTGATTAGAAGTATATTCTTTTTTAAGTTGCAAGATAATAATAATATTATTTGGTGTTGTAAACGCAGTTTAGATGGGTATAATGTAAAAACATCCGCAAAATTAACTTTTAATTTGTTTCATGGGCGCAAAGGTATAGTCAAATTTGAAGACATTATTTTTAATAAGTAACTATAGATATGGCAACGGAAAACATTGATAACAAGGTAACTAATTTGTTAATAACTGGGAATGATGCCGTACCAGTTGTTGTTGACACAGGATGAGTTGTTGTTGATACAAGATGAGTTGTTGATACAGGGTCTGTTGTTGTTGATACAGGGTCTGTTGTTGTTGATACAGGGTCTGTTGTTGTTGATACAGGATCAGTTGTTGTTGATACAGGATCAGTTGTTGTTGATGCAGGATGAGTTGTTGTTGATACAGGATGAGTTGTTGTTGATACAGGATGAGTTGTTGATACAGGGTCTGTTGTTGTTGATACAGGGTCTGTTGTTGTTGATACAGGGTCTGTTGTTGTTGATACAGGGTCTGTTGTTGTTGATACAGGGTCTGTTGTTGTTGATACAGGGTCTGTTGTTGCTGATACAGGATCTGTTGTTGTTGATACAGGGTCTGTTGTTGTTGATACAGGATGAGTTGTTGTTGATACAGGATCAGTTGTTGTTGATACAGGATGAGTTGTTGTTGATACAGGATGAGTTGTTGTTGATACAGGATCAGTTGTTGTTGATACAGGATGAGTTGTTGTTGATACAGGATCAGTTGTTGTTGATACAGGATGAGTTGTTGTTGATACAGGATCAGTTGTTGTTGATACAGGATCAGTTGTTGTTGATACAGGATCAGTTGTTGTTGATACAGGATCAGTTGTTGTTGATACAGGATCAGGATCTGCTATGCAAATTTTATCGTCGTTGGCGGAAAATCCTGCGATGCACTCACACTTCTTTTCGCCATTGCAAAATGTTGAATTAACTGAAGTTTCATAGCAGGGGGCACCTTCACAAGATGTGTTTACCAGAGCAAGACATTTGTTGTTGTGAAACTTGTAATTGATTTCATATTCATTGCCTTTACAGTCACACCATTTGGAAGTGTCGTTGAACTGGACACAAGCAAGAGTGGTCGTCGTATTATCAATAAAGTTGTAGAAACTTTTGCACTTGTATTTACTTGCTATGCCTTCATTTTCACACAACTGAAAAGCATCCAGTTTTCGTTCCACACAAATCCTCGTTGCATTTTCGTAATCTTCCATGAAATCTTCCAAGCAATCACACCTTCCAAAAGAGTTTGAGCCCGTGAGTTTACAAATTCCATTTTCGACACAATACCTTGGCTCCTCCTCGCTATCTGAACAATGGCTTCCAACAAGAGCAAGGCATTCCAAACTTGTCTCGTTAAAAGTATACTCGTAAGGGAATTCCAGGTTCCAAACGCAATTGCATATACCAGGGTCGTCTGGGGGACTGTTTGGAGTTCTAGGTAGACAAATTACTGCACTAGAATTGTATTGTTTGCAACTTGTAGGGTCATTTAAGTCACAAGGCTCGTATAACTCAATACCAATTACTTTGTGCGTTGATAATAAAAACGTTACATTCAGAAATGTCACCAAGTGCCGGTCTAATCTTAAACCTAAAAAAACCAATTAAAACATGTTCAGACATGCATGTTATAATAATACAATATATTATTATAATATTTCTATATAAAAATGCATATTATATAATTCTACCTTTCTCAAAGGCCATACTGGAAAACAGACAACCTTTATGGTTAGTATATACAGGTAACTAAGACAATTCTTCGACAGAATGAAAATTTTTCGGTGAAAATCATTTTATATGCAATCAATATCAATGTCAGTGAACGAAAAGATGAAAGGTGTATATCTGTGGAATTATTCACAGGGTTTCGTTCGATAACAATTAATCTACCACTTGAATGTATACACTTCTTTCTGATTAATGTACTTAACCATTCTTCAATTAATTAAAAAGATATTTTGTGGGAATAAGCGCAGATGGCTGCTTTGACTTTCATTTTTAAAATTAATATACTTAAACTGCAAGTAAATCATAAATGTCTAGATATATAATTAGAATATTCTACACTGAAAAATTAAATCATCGATATAATATTACTAGTAATATAATATTCATCAAAAGATATAGACAAATGCAAGTAATACATATAATAATACACCTGTGGATTCGCAAAGTATTAATTAAGATAATTGGGTGTTCATGATTTGATTATAAAAGTCATCGGTCATCATAATACGGCTAGCCAAAAAATTGAGCAGAATGTGCATTTCTCATGAGTATGAGAGTAAAAAGTTTAGTTAACTCAATGGTCAAGTACAAATATGCCTACCGATTTGGACTGATAATGAAAATGTTATGTGCACATTAAATACTTTACCATTAACAGACCTTTGGAATTTTAAGTACGATTATGAGCAGATCATTGAGCAATATTAATGTCAACCAACTTAACACGTTTTGTAATTGTGTTTTACAAGAGTCATGCTCTCTCTATATATTTGTAATAAGTGGTTCTTAATTCTTCTTGCATTTAATGTTCAATACCTCGAACTAAATTTAAATGCTAAATTGTAGGTAAAAATAGTTTGATTTAAGTACATACTCTACAAAGCATGTATTTTATTCCACATGAAAAATTAGCCAGTCATACAATGTCATTCTAGGAATGGATGTTTTGGAATAAAGTCAGATTAAGTTACGTCGTTTGCCTATTCAGAAAATGACATCTTTTCTCAAAACGCCAAAAAATTGCATGTGACCGTAAAGCATTATTGGTAGGCATTTGTTGGCTCATTTTTGACAACAATTGACTTAAGTAGTATCCCGGAAATCTTAGCATCAATGTTGCTATTAAATAAACATAGACAAATAATTTTCATTGAATCTAACATTAAAAAGGACGATACTTGAGTATTTGGTATACGGAACCGGAAGGAAACAAAAAGCAACTACAAAAAGCAATTATATACCTTAAAGTAGCTATCTATACATTTCTATGAATCAGTCTACAGTTCGGAATTCTACTGGACATCAGTTTCATTTGATTTGAATATTTTTGTAGCGTTTGACAGAAAACCAATTGCAACTATAAAAATGGCCTCTACTATTTTGATTCAGACCTTTGATAATTTTTTCCATATATTTGGAGACAGATTTTATTCTTCGCCGTTCATTTGGTGTCCACAGACCAAAACTCTACATCTGAATTTAAACAAAAGGCAACTGTCGGTTTGGGTGTTCTTTTTTATCATTGGAGTTTTGCTCAATGCTTTTATAATATCAAGTCTGCTAATACAAATATTCACACCTTCTTTCCCTGCTGAAAAAGTTATCACATTCATCATAGTAGGACTAACACTATCCCTGTCGCAGTACTTCAACTTGGTTTTATTCTCCAGAAGAAGTCAATTCTGCTTTACAATCAGCTCTTTTTTCAAGCTGGACGTAACACTGTTTGGTATAACATTTAACTATATTCCAATCATTTAAATTTCTGTAGCAAAAACAAAGAAAAAAGTTAACAGCCTTAAAAGTAAACCGCAAAAAATTAAATTTTTTAAAAAACGTTTGGAAAAATCAACAATATAATAACCTTTTATCATCGTCTTATTGCTAGTTAAATTATAACAATTTATATTATGTCAAACAGAAATTGTATGATATATTTCCTAATTCATTCTACAGGGAAGTACAAGGATCGATGGGCAATACGGAGTTTTCAGAAATAGGAAATTTTGAAAAAAATGTTGGAACTCATCACGGCAATGGGAATATCCACTTCAGTTCTTTTTTCAATTTCCTTCGTCACCATTCCATTCAACCCGATAATTCACCTGCTTCAAGTCTTCAATTTGGATTCACTATTGTGCAGACTATTAGCGATACCATTCTTCACCATTTTAGTCACCCATTTATGGTTCCCAGTATTGTTCGTAATTATTTCTGGTATTATTTATGCAATTACTGTTATTTCCTGGTTGGAATTGATTATGGCAAAGCGTTCAAAAGAATTGTCGTTTCTAAAAACAAGAATATACTTCCGTAACAATTCTTTAGCAGCTCTGTCCATCTACAAAGCACTAAGTGTCATCAATTTCCAAGTTAATTATTTGATTGTGTGCCCTTTAGGGCCACCCATTTTTCTTATTGCTGGTTTGCTTAACATTTCTTTAGCCAAGAGTGCCATACGTGCATACTTACCAAAGCCCTAATATATGCAACGTTATTAGCCATTAGTCAACTAATTTCAAAAGCTTAAAACAAATATCTGACGAAGAACTTAGTATTATTTCGAAAGGTGCTTAAGGAATCTTCTGCTTCATGGCAAATATTTCTGAATCCAATACGGTTCGAGTAACTTGGCATTTATTACACATTACATTTCTTTAGCCAAGAGTGCCATACGTGCATACTTACCAAAGCCCTAATATATGCAACGTTATTAGCCATTAGTCAACTAATTTCAAAAGCTTAAAAGGAAGAAAAGTGGCGGAAGAGAGTTTTCGCCTACTAATTATATAAATCTTCGCTAAAGGTTTCCAACATATGAAAACTATAGAAGAGGACAGAGGATTGCAACGAGCTGGGAAGGCAGGTCAGAACAATTTGAGAGGATTGATTTGATCAGAGTTGGAATGAATTATAATTAATAGGTAATTAGTAATTAGTTTGACTATTTTAAACAGTGTCTCTTCAATTTATTTAGCTCATATTCGGCTAATTTGGATGGAACAAACTAAATTCCACTGTAGTAAATGCATCAGATTGGGTTCATATAAATACAATAACTTAGTAGATTAAGTAAAATTTTGTATTATTAGAATTCAGATACTGGCACTATATATTGACTTTGTTAGGGTCAGATGGTACATAATTATAACGTTTGTCAAGCATGCCGCAGTACATTAATTTCAAACTAAAATCGTATGATTAACTAACAAAACTATTAAATATTTAACTCAATGTAAATTAAGTTAGTAATAATAAATATAAGATTTAGTTAGAATTGGGATTGAATAGGTCATAAGTTGTACTTCTAAATCACAGATAACACGAAGCATCGCAATATTATAGTTAATAGTTTTGATTCATAGAAATGTAAGTTTAGTAAATAGTGAGTTTCTGTGCATGGATATACATACGAAAACCATGTAAATTATTAATATGTTTATGTAGGTAGACTTAGCATAGAAAGGTAATATTTGTGTCCCGACCTCTCAATGCTTAATGAAAGAATGTGACGATTTTGTATGTAGGCGTGCAGTTGCAGATACTCATTAAACTGCTATAATATTATGCTAGTCGTCTATTGTCCCAATCTCAACATTAACATCAACATTGTAAAATAATAACAAAAAAACAGATCCTATATTCTGAAAATAAATTTGAGTCATTGGTTCATCAGAATAATGTATACAGTAATTATTTTAAAACCGTTAGTAATAGTAATATTACATCTACATCCAGTAATACGATGATTGGAAGACCATGTCTCCCGAGTTTGAATATTTGCATTGTTTTCGAGTTTGCAGTTAAATCCGGTTTGAATCAAAAAATATATCATAAATATTGAATAATGAAGACTTAAATATCAAAGCGATATCTAATGTCAAAGTATTTACCACGTAAAAAACTATTTGGATATTTTCCTTAAATTACGGACTATGTTCAATTTTACCATACAATTGAAATTTAATTTTTGTGTGTTATAAAATCGCTTTTTTGTAAAAGGGAAGCAGTTAAAGCTTTTGGGAAATTACTCTGCCAATTGTTTAGAGAAGTTTACAACCTCTTTCGCTGAATTGCCAAAGTTAACTCGTGAAAAATATTCTAGATTGACCGTAGTAGCACCTATAAAGATGAAGGCTAAATATATTTACATTCAGTTATACTAACCTAACTTTGACTATTGAATTGAAATGAGAGTATTGTATAAAAACGAAAGAGTGCTTCTTTCTCGTTGTAATGCACTTACAAATAATTTAGTGAACTAATCAATTCGGACAACGCTCATCTTAATGTATATTTTCTACGAATTATAGTTTTGTCATCAGTTGCTATTATTTTTGTTATCCCTATAATATTAGCGGCACAAGTACATATAATTACCGTACCCCTTCCTAGATTTCTTTGAAATTTTTACTACATGTGCATCCCATAGTCAAGAACTCAAATAATCATTTTCATAACGGTCGTGGTGATAGTAGTCGTTTTATGATTTTTTGAATCTCAGAATTTTACATTTAAAGAGTTGGAGTTTTTGGAAAATATGTTCACTTTCTCCTACTACAGTTTTCAACTGATCATTATGAAACTGTTTGACGAGCTGCTAATGACCCAAATTTAGATCGTAATGGAGCCCATTTTTCAATTTTTTGATTTCAATAATTTTGAAAATTATTTGAAAATTTTGCATGCAAAGGAGCCTTTACAGAAAGTTTTGTATTACTCGCATAGGTGAAGCAGATTGTAGTGCTTTGTTGTGGTTAGAGCGTAGCAATGAGTCTGACTGATAAACACAGACATGAAAAAATAAATGTCCACCTCATATGTTATGTTTAACAAAAAGACTCATTCTGTAATTAGCTAATTATATAATGGGGTCTAAGTAAACTTAATTACAATCACTGTTTCGAATTAAACTATATTAAGGAATAAAAGCTAAGGAAAACAAAATAATGAATGATAAAATAATGAAATAATACTGAAATAAAATAATTGAATCGAATTTAAATACAATAATTTGGTCAATTAAAATAGCAAGGCTAATTAAAATAACGATTTTGATTGAAATAATGTTAATTGAAGTTAAGTGGTTGGCTACATAACGAGGCAGCTTAAAACAGTGGGAACAATTAAAATAACGTAATTAACTAAAGTAACGAATAACAGATAAATAAGAGAACGGGGTTGTTTAAAATAAGGGGGGTTGTTGATAATCCCAGGTGTTATTAAAACACCGAAAATATCGAGGGTTTTTAAAAATACCAGAGATTATATAAATACCGGGGATTACTGAAAACACTGGTGGGTTTAGAACATAACGGAGTTACGTACAATAACCAATGACTGGGCTAATTAAAGTTACGGTGTTGACGTAAACTACTACATTAATATGTCAATAATATTATTTTGAATATTGTCTACGGATGATGAAAAGACAACAGCTTTAGAAAAAGTTTCGTTTTTTGGTAAAATGATAGTATCTGGTACTCCATTATTATAATGATTCAATGTTGTAGTATTGATAATTTCCCGTCCGTAGGACGGGCTTATTTTTTGTCTATTCTATTTATTGCGTATATACCTTATAATAAATGTAGGCAGAAATATTTCTATTAAATTCTGCATGTGATGGGACAATTACTTTTGACTATAAGAGAGATATGTATTAAGATATATGTACAGTAAACTATGCTCTGTCTGTTTGATATTATAAAGTCAGTACACACTTCACCCAATTTATTAGTCAGCAAAATGTCCTCTACTGTCTTGGTTCAGGCATTTGATAGTTTTTTTCATATCTTTGGAGACAAATTTTATGCTTCGCCGTTCATTTGGTGTCCACAGACCAAAACTCTACATCCGAACTTGAACAAAAGCCAATTGTCGGTTTGGGTTTCATTTTTCATAGTTGGAGTTTTGTTCAATGCATTTATAACAGCAAGTCTGCTAATGCAAATATTCACACCTTCTTTCCCTCCCGAAAAAGTAATTACATTCATCATAGTTGAAATAGTTCTATTCCTGTCGCAGTACTTCAATTTGGTTTTATTCTCCAGAAGAAGTCAATGCTGTTCTACAATCAACTCTGCTTTCAAGCTGGACGTAACACTTTTCGGTATAATATTTAACGAATTACAATGATTTAATATTAAATGGCCATACCAAAAACAAAGAAGAAAGTTAACAGCCTAGAAATTTATCGCAAAAATTTTATTTAAAAAAACATTTTTGAAAGACAAACAATATATGATATTGAAATCTTTTAACATCGTCCTCATTAAATAGATAATAATCTAATTTATATGTCCAGCATAAATGGTATCATATTTTTCCTTTTTCATTCTACAGGGAGAGGGAAAGGAAAATACAAGGATCGATGGGCAATAAGGAGTTTTCAGAAATATGAAATTTTGAAAAAAATATTGGAACTCATCACGGCAATGGGAATATCCACTTCAGTTCTTTTTTCAATTTCCTTCGTCACCATTCCATTCAACCCGATAATTCACCTGCTTCAAGTCTTCAATTTGGATTCACTATTGTACAGACTAGTAGCGATACCTTTCTTTATCATTTTATTCATTCATTTATGGTTCCCAGTTCTGTTTATTATTTATTGTGGTATTATTTATGCAATTATTTTTATTTCCTGCTTGGAAATGATCACGGCCAAGCGTTTAAACGAATTGTCGTTTCTCAAAACAAGAATATACTTCCGAAACAATTCTTTAGCAGCTCTGTCCATCTACAAAGCATTAAGTGTCATCAATTTCCAAGTTAATTATTTGATTGTGTACCCTTTAGGGCCACCCATTTTTCTTATTGCTGGTTTGCTTAACATCTTTGTTAATTTTGTTACCGTTAAAATGTATCATGTCATTCCATTTGGTGGCTATATATTTTTTCCCCTGATGTCAGTTATGGTGCAGATAATTGAAGTTTTGTTCATTCCAGCCATGGCTTTGGTCAACACAAAATCTCTGAATTTCATTCAGGAGCGTAAGAAAGATGGCCATCCGATTGTTCGTAGATTTGTTAGAAGTTGTAGACCAATGGGTTATACTATAGGGCCATTTTTCATCATGAAGAAATCCACAACGTTAATTTTCCTGGAGGTGGTAATGATTCATACGATGAACATGATGTTATCTGTAAATATTTCTTAAATACCATTTTAGTTAATATAAATAATTGAACTACGTAGGAGAATAGTTTCGCGTTCCACTGCTTTATTAGTGTAATTAATCGCGACTTTTATTGACGAGAAAGAAAAATGGAGGAAGAAAGTTTTAATTTTTTGCCTTTTTAATTATATAATTAATTAACTATAGTATGATTAATTAACAAAACCATTAAATATTTCACTCAATTAAGTATAAGTATCAAATTAAGTATAATAGTAATAATAAATATAAGATTCAGTTAGAATTGGGATTGAATAGGTAATGACTAAGTTGTAAACATGCTTGTACTTCTAAATCACAGATTACACGAAGCATCGCAATGGTTAATAGTTTTGATTCATACAAATGTAAGTTTAGTAAATAGTGAGTTTCCATGTATGGATAAACATACGAAAAGCATGTAAATTATTAATGTGTTTATGTAGGTAGACTTAGCATAGAAATGTAATATTGTGTCCGACCTCTCAATGCTTAATCAAAGAATATAACGATTTTATATGTAGGCGTTCTGTTGCAGATACTCATGAAACTGCTATAATATTATGCTAGTCGTCTATTGTCCCAATCTCAGCATTAACAGTATCCCCTATTGTAGAATGGTTCAGCATTGTAAAATATACCAAAAAACTAAGTGCTATCTAATGTCAAAATAATTTACCACATAAAAAACTATTGATATTTTTCTTAAATTACAGAACATGTGAAACTGTTCAATTTTACCATACAATTGAAATTTTTGTGTGTTATAAAAGTTTGTAAAAGTTTTTTCGCTTGTTTGTAAAAGGAAAGCAGTTACAGTTTTTGGGAAATTACTCTGCCCATTATTTATGGAATAAGTTTACAATCTGTTTCGCTAAATTGCAAAAGTTATCTCGTGAAAAGTATCCTAGGTTGACCTTAATAGCACCTTTAAAGATGTAGGCTAAACATATTTACAATCAGTTATACTAAACTAACTTTGACTCTATTGAATTGAAACGACAGTAATTTGTAAAACGAAAGAGTGCTGCTTTATGGGAAGAAAAATTGCAAATAATTTAGTGAACTAATCAATGGTAGTATGATTAATTAACAAAATAATTAAATCATTAAGTACTTCACTCACGTTACTCAGTGTATATTATTAAGCAGTAATATTAATAAGAAGAATTGGGAAAGTGATTATAAAGTTATGTGCCGATTTTTATATGGATCAAAAAAACTTAGGAGAGGGAGCACCGAGAAAAAATACTAAAAAATTTTTTTGCGAATTTCTTTATTTTTCTCGATTTTGGGGGGCACACGTGCCCCGGTGCCCCCTCGCTTCGCTGGGGCCCTGTATGGACCTAATGTTAAAATCAAAAGTATGGGTACCAACTTGTAGCAACTGCAAAGTGACTTGAGCAATGCACGTGAATTTTCGTATTATGTAACCAGATACTTTTTATCCCATTATTAACAGAAAAATTTACCAATTATTGAAAATTTGCAGGTCCCCTGAACAAAAATTATCTGAAATTATAAGCCTGTATAGGTAAATTGAATTTTATTTCGTTATGAATTAAAGCTAATAATTTTTAATTTATATACAAGGTTGAAGCCTAATTAAACAATATTTTGATTTTTTATTATTAATAGTAAATTATTTTAAAGTAGTAGTCCATAATATAACCAGATATCCCTAAATACGAAATACAGTTAAAATAGTAACAATTAATGTCACAGTTAACCATTTGCTAATAGCGGATATCGGTGCTATTCCAGTTGCAGTTGTGGTGGTTGTTTGGGCAATTGTTGTTTCCCTTTGGGTTGTGGTTGTTGTTGTCGTCGTTTCTTCTGTAGCTTCAGTTGTAGTTTGAGGGGTAGTCGGCAGTGCACATCTTTTGTACTCAATATAGTCATAGCCTTCTTTGCACTGACAGGTATCTATGCCATCGTTATTAATACACGTTGCATTCTGCACACAGTCAGTACTTTCACAGTTAGTTCCAACCAATGCGATACATCTGTCTAAATAAACATCAAGTTCGTAACCGTAATCATTGGGAAAGTCTTCACTTCCTATACACAAACATTTGCTTAGATGATAAGGAGCAACTAAAATACAATCGACTGTGTCACTGTAATTTCTGCAAGGTAATAATTCGCCATTGCCAGGATCGCATGTCATATTAAATAACAAAGGTTCAGGAATCGTTTCATCTTTTATGCAAATACTTTCTTCGTTGGCAGAAAACCCATCGCGGCATTCACATTCATTTTCGCCATTGCAAAATATTGAATCGAGATAAGTTTCATAACAATCAGTATTCTTATCACAAGGACTATTTACAAGGCCAAGGCATTTGCTGTTGTGGAAATTGTAATTGATTTCATATTCATTGCCTTCACAATCGCACCATTTGGAAGTTTCGTTGAAATGAATACAGGCAAGAGTGGTCTTCGTCTCGTAGAAGCTTTTGCAACTGTAGTCACTAGGTATCCCCTTCACTTCACAGAGTTCATGATGATCTAATTTTCTTTCTACACATCTTCTCGTTCCGTTCTCGTAATCCTCCATGAAATTTTCCCGACACTCGCACCTTCCAAAAGGATCCATTGGTGCATAGACTTTGCAATCTGCATTTTCTACGCAATATCTTGGATCACCTGGCCTGATCTTACAATGACTTCCAACAAGTGCAACACAGTTAAGTCTTGTCTCATTGAAATCATATTCGTCGGGGAATTGTTCATTCCATTTGCAATTACAAATCCCATCTTCTTCTGAGAATGTCGTTGGGGTTGTAGCCATACAAATTACTGCACTAGAATTGTATTGCTTGCATGCTGCAGGGTCATTTAGGTCACAAGGTTCATATAATTCAGTTCCATTCACGCTGGGCATGGAGACATAGAAAATGACACTCAGAAACAGTAAAGCACTACCCGATTCAAAACCTGTAAAGATTAATCCAAATAAATTTCAGTACTTATAATAGATGTCTTAAACAATAAATATAATATATTTAAACAATATCAATTTTAAACATCAGTTTTATTGGTTGTAATTTAGGGAAATGAAATTAAGATCGCACCTTTCTTCATGGCTGTAAATTGTAAACAATGTTATGTTACAGAACCAAATATTACAAGAAGTTTCACTATTAAAAATATTTCTATTTATATACGTAGCTTTTTCCATTTTTAGCATCAATCATTTGTGGGAATTTGGAAATGTGTGTCTGTCACATAAACATGTAAGGTTATGGCTACGGTGTAATATCGCATACACTTGAAGCTGGACATTCGGTATTTTGACTGATTACAGTGAGAATATGTATAGTGCATTGGGAACAGATCCAGATGCTTAGTATTTCTCAGAAACATTTCAGTATTAATATTATAGTAGTACGCAGTGATAAATGTTAATCTATACTTACGTAATAATTGAATAAACAGGTTAGAGATTAGGTTAGGTTAGGTTCAATATGCAGCATGGAAGTAAAAACGTTAAAAATAAAAAGCTTCTTAACAGTTTAAATCTCTTATTTAATGGCCATTTAGCATAATTGTTTGAACATGATTATTTACAGCTACAACATTTCTCATGATCGAATATATACTGTCCCATCTACAGAAAATTTACAATGTTATTCATTACTTCTTTTTTTATTATAGTTGTAGCATATAGCAGGCAAAATATTTAATTCTATGAAAGTTTAATAAACTTTCAGCCGTCAATCAATAATCAATATGTCCATGGCCATGGCATAGTTTATAGCAAAAATATAATATAGATAGGTAATTCGTTTACTCCTGTTCCCTACTGCAAAATAGTACAAAGCAATACGTAGTAAGTAGGCCAGTATAGCTATATACTAGAGCCAGAGACTGACCACAATGTTCTACATTCTACATAATATCTATCAGTGTTGTATACTGATGTGGCGCTTTTCTATTACATGATATCCGTTGACAGTCTATGCCACAAAAAATGACCACGTCGGGGAAATTGAGACGCAAGATTTGAAAATGGAGTACATTCTCTGAAAATTGGGGTGGATTTCTTTATTCTTATGTTATTGTCAGTTTTAAACCAACTGATCTTATCTGCAAACTTATTATTACTGGAAATCATATATAATTAAAGCCAGACAAAAAATTAAATTTTATTTAGGAAGAACGTTGAGCAAATTTTAAACATAATCTCAGAAAATTACAATTTTCATTTACCACAAATAATATCATCATTGATGATGTTGTTATCATTTCACTAGTGCTTTTTCATGTACAGACCCAGGAAAATTTAAATGGGGGTATTATTTGACCCTTCACGTTGTAAACAAAAATTCTATTTTGACTTTGTAGTTGTTGACAACGACAACTGGACGAAGTATATTATACACACAAGTTTTGAAAGCATAAGTACAAGGTTTTAGGAAAGGAAGTATATAGAATTGCTATCCGCTATTTTGTTTCTCTGTCATACTAATACTGAGTATATTAAGTAAAATGAATTGTAAAAGTTTTTGCAATTTATTTTCTGTAGTTTTGGTTTTATTTGTTATTAAGACCACTAACGGAATTCGAAATATATCATTTTACAGAAATTGTGATTTCAATTTGATCACATTTCCTAATTCTGTTTGGGAGAAGGAACTTTTGTTGTCCAATCAAAATTCTCAACCATGGACTGTGGCTTCATCAGACTACAAAAATAGTAGATTTGGTCAACATAGTAACAGCCCAATGGATGTGACCAAAAATTTGTGTAGTGTAAATATTATTTTGGAACCAGACGATTTTTTTGTCTATTTAGCTACACTTTTCGGGAAAGAAATCAATCGTCTATCTTCCACATTCATAATTGTCTACGAAAGAAGGAAAATTAAAACCGACCATCAAAAATGGCAATCAATTATCAGAGAAGAGTTGTCAAGTCGACTGTTTGTATTGGTTGTGGATAATGAGACTCATCATTCAGTGATGACTGGACATCTGTACAAAAAAGAAAATTCGTGGCAGATATAGAAATCGAGGGTGAGGATTGGGAAAGAGTTTGGTACTCTCTTAATGGGAATCTACAAGGAATCGACGTTGGAGGAATTGACATTAATTTTCCTTACGACGGTTCTGCTCCTCGGCCAGAATGTAAAAGGTCTGTCTATACTGCTATGAAAAAAGGTCACTGGTATTGTCTCTCTTCCTTTAGATCAGTAGAGAAAATGGCTGATGCATTAAACTTTACTGCCATTTATGCAAGGCATTCAAACATTTTTGACCCGGAACAATTTTGTGGAGAGATTAATATGTTGGGACCTCATAATTATGCAAAGCTTTATTACTCCTACGATTGGATTGGAACGAAATTCATTGAATATTTTGAAGAGAGGATTCCCATGTACTGCGAGCCGTTCCCGAATTTCCACTCGGTGCATTTGTCAGTGTTGATTCAGAATACATTTGATGATTATTGCTGGATCCTCATCTTCTCTCTTTTGCCACTCTCATTTCTAATTTTAGTTTTCGTGTCGACTAATTCCTCCTTAGCTAAGAAACTAGAATGGATTTTGATCTCCTTGGCAGCTGTTCTCTCAGACCAGGGAGTTGTCTACAGCAGAAGGAGGAGTATTTTCTTGGTAGTAGCAACCACGGGATTTGCAATCACAACTCTCTATGCAACTTGGATAACAAGCGAAATCATTGCACCCCCAGACAAGAAAATATTCAGAGACTTCAAGGAACTCGTCGAAAATGGTTATAAACATTTGAGGGAGAAGGACAAAAGACTTTCCGTGGACACCGATTTAACTGACTTGTTCATTAAATATAAATTGTTTGACAAAATGAATACAAGCGTTTATGTTTATGATTACGATCACGAAATGCAAAAAGTAACTGCTGCAACCACTGATGGAATTATTTTTAGATTGCTGACCAACTATTCCATGAAAGTATTTAGTCTTACAGATAAAACATTTGGACAATATTATGTACCAAGGATACCACAAAGATCAAAGTCTGATGGACAATGCATGACAACCAAAGACTTTGCAAACACGATTCCATATTCTTATATATTTTATGGATGTTACCGTCACAAATTCCAAGCGTATATCCAACGAATGCAGGAGGAAGGACTTTCACGTATTTGGAAGGAACAAGATGAGTATAGTTTCTACCTCCCGTCAATTCAATTATACTCAAAAATGGTATTTGAAGGCAGTCTGCCCGTGGCCATCCACTTAGGAATGAAAATTCACACAATTTTTATTTTATGTGCATATTTATTTCTTGGGACTCTCATCTCATTCTATATGGAGCTGTTTTACGATAAATTAGGTTTCCTAGACCTTTTCTAAAACGGTTTCCAATGCTTCTTTTTCTGGGATGTCAATTAAAACTTTAGTCAATAAATACATACTTACTGTACACAATCTGCCATGGAACTTTTCAATTTGGACAAGATTAGAAGGCAAGATTAAAAGTCACGGATTTCCAAATAAATTCATAGAATTCTATTATGATTTATAAATTCGGAAATGTCCTATTAAAACGCCTATTAGAAAACTTGAATAAAATACACATAATATGTTGGTTTTACTAACTATTTTTATTGTTATGTAACTACCATTTTTCTGTGTGTGATATTGGGAGAGCCAAAATGCACCAGCGTCTTTGTAATCCATATTACATAAAACAATGAACATACTCCTGGGTTAGCATCACTCTATAATATAATATTTCAATATTGAACCAAATGTTGACGTGTCAATCTTTGAAATTTTCGAAGATTATAAAAATGTAATCGATGAATCTATGGAGAGACGAAAAAGAGGTCCTAGTAATAATTGAATAAGTACGCAATAAAATGTGGATTTCTAGATTTTAATGCTAAAAATTGTTGCATAAATAAATTGCAGGGAATTCTTCAAAATTTAGCTGTTTTGCATCGACAAAAATTTTATTGATTAGCAAAGATTCAAGAATAGTCGTATTTTATGCAAATTTTATCTTCGTTGGCAGAAAATCCTGCATTGCACTCACATTTCTTTTCGTAATTGCAAAATGTTGAATTACGTGAGGTTTCATAGCACGGGTCATCGTCACAAGGACTGCCGACAAGACCAAGACATTTACTATTGTGGAATTTGTAATTGATTTCATATGTATTGCCTTCACAATCGCACCATTTGAAAAAGTCGTTGAAAGGAATACAAGCAAGAGTCGTTGTCGTCATATCAAAATGGTTGTAGAAACTTTTGCATTTGTATTTACTTGATATACCTTCGTTTTCACACAACTCATAAACATCTAATTTCCGTTCTACGCATTTCCGAGTAGCATTTTCGTAATCCTCCATAAAATCCTCGAGACACTGGCACCGTCCTAAAGGACTATTATATCTGCAAAATGCATTTTCAACGCAATACCTTGGATCGACTGGGCTGTTGATACAATATCCTCCAACAAATGCAACACATGTAAGTCTTGTCTCGTCAAAATCATATTCATGGGGGAATTCCGCGTTCCAAAAGCAGTTGCAAAGACCAGGGTCGTTTGGGGGACTGTTTTGGGTTCTGGGCAAGCAAATTACTGCAGTAGAATTATATTGCTTGCAAGCCGTAGGGTCGTTTAAGTCACAAGGCTCGTACAATGGGATTGTTATTACAATGGGTGTTGCTAAAAATAAAATCACGCTCAGAAATGTCAGTACTGAACATCTCTTTCTTCCAAAGCCTGAAAATATTATTAAAATTAAATGGTTTTCTGATCTGATTTGATTGGTGTTAAATTATTAATAAATGAAACAACAAAAGTAGAATTACCTTTTTCCATCCCAACATTAAAATACATATTTAACAGTATTAAAAGAAACAAAATTAAGTTGACAAGGAATGGTCTTCAACAATAAAAATTTTATAGCTTATACACTGAGTGGGTGGGTATAAGCGAGAACGTCATCTGAATGACGTTCAATAACAGGTTTTATGATTTTGTGATTGTGACTCCATTATTCGACCTTGTGTTAAATACAAATCTATTGGTGTTTGTGATTGTTTGCAATTCTTTTATCGTTACAAACACAAATAAAAATAAATAATTTTTCCTTGAGGACAACATTTAGATTCAAATGCAAACCAGGAGTACTAGTGTAAAGGGTATACAATATAATTATATAACATATTATATATATTTACTATTATACATACTGTAAACAATACAAGGTAGTAACTCCTACCTGCATATTTCCATTATAATCATCCAAACAGTGATGAAGGCTTTTGTCACATAATACACCAAGATTAAGTGAATGATACAGATCGTATTTGCATGACACGTATCACTCTACATTTCAAAATGATTCCACTGGATTTGGACAGATATCAACCCCTGGAACAAAACCCAACCCACCTCCTCCGACTCCCCTCCAAGGGGGATACTTCAAATAAAGGGCTATTCAAGGAAGATAGGAAGCACAGCTTAGGCTTCTATACGTATCCCAATTATATCTCTCATCAAAGCTCGTAACTGTCTGTAAACTGCCCCTACCACCTCACTTTCTGCACCAAATTACAAGATCACTTCCCTTGATTGATTCCAGCAGAGGAGTCAGATTTAAGCGTTGTGGAGAGGAGTCAGACAACCTCTCATTGGCTGGCCCTGCACCTCTTGTCCACTATTTTTCGTGAACCATTTAGCTTATGTAATTAGGAGTTCTATATGGGCGCTAGCCCATCTCTGTATTCTATGGGGCTATTTATCCACACATGACATACAAAAATCATTTAAAATGTTCATATTTTCCATTCTGAAACAGCGTTTGCTTGCGTCAGAATTATGTTCAATTTTCACCATATTATTATTATTATGCTACTGTGCAATCCAAATCCAACCTCAACTCAAACGCAAACGTTGCGTTGCGTTGCTTGATTGCTTGTGATAGCAGCATAGTGCCTAAATACTGTATAGGTAATTCATACAAACAATGCAATGTAACGTTTTTTGCATCCGACTGAGTCTATTGCCTGCGACGGGCCAATCAACAGGGAGTTCTAAATTCCTCCTTCAACAAATACACAAGCAATAAATAATGTGGTTGTGCTGTCTTTTAAAATTAAACTGTAATTTGGAAATTCAATTTTCAATCAATTACCCATTCGCCAAGTTTATCAGTCCAGTTGTCAGTCTCCAGTAATTATTGATGTTTCTACTTTACAAGTTAACCGACAGCGAATAAAATCTCACATGGCCAATATTTCGTATTTAATGTTGAATGCTTAATCAACCGGGAGGTCTTTAATTGAAAATTCTGAATATTGTGTGAAAAGGTCAAAGGTAACAAAAGCATGACGTTTCTTTGGTTGAATTTATTGTATTGCAACATTTGTATGAATTACGGTTACGACGGTTAGCATAGCAAACGAAGAAATCAGCCGAAAGTTTTTAGGGACAACACAACTACAACTGTAATTTTAATTTAATTAATTAATTGTAATTTAATCGGTGATTTTAATGTTTACTTAATTTAGAGCATCAATATGAGTGACAGCAGTGATGAGGAGACTGAGAACAGGGGCGTCAACCTAACAGGTTTCCTGTTTGGTAATATCAATATGAAGACCGGTCAGCTGGAAGATGACATTTTGGACGATGACTCAAAACGACAGTTAAATGCGCTTCAAAAACTTGGATTGGGGAACATCATGGACGAAGTTATGGACGGGGAGAGTTCAAGAGTGAAAGAATCATCAAAATCAAAAAGCCGAATTTCTTATGACTCGGAATCTGATGACGAAGATGATGACATGTACGACAAGGACTCTGACAGTGCCCAATTGTCCCAGACTTCATCAGAAAACGCTCCTAGTAGTACGGGTCTGCATTCCGGAAGTAAACAAGTAAATAATGATGACGATGACTATGACGACATTAAGTCTCCAAACGCAGTCGACTTCTCTGACATCACGGAACTGGCAGATGATGATTTTGCGATGCCTCGGCGCAATTCAAAATCGGAAGACACAGACTACGATGCTAACTCGGATGGAGATGAGCTAGAAAGGGCACTGATGCCTCCCCCTAAACTACCTTTTGGTTCTAAATTGAGATTACCTTCTTCCAGTTCTGCTAGTAACTCCAGTAATGCGGCCGCAGATGCCCTTAATAATGAGAAAAAGTTGGAGACTCCGTTAGCTGCGATGATGCCTTCGAAATACGCGGGTGTTGATGTTAGTGAAATATTTCCTGATTTTCGAGCTGGCAAAGTACTCAGATTCTCCAGGCTATTTGGACCTGGAAAATCAAGTAGTTTACCTCAAGTCTGGAGAAATGTCAAGAAACGGAGGAAAAAGAAGCGAGTGCATTTCGAAGGAGAATCTGCTGAGGATAAACCAAGAGAAAAACGGGGTTGGAATTTTGTTTATGGACCGGATCCTGAAAGCAGTGAATGCGTTGAAGATGATGAGGTACACTTTTTTTGTCATTATTTAAGTTTTGTTAAACATAAAAAGATTGTTTTCGTCGATCATATTTACAACTGGCGTTGGATGTTTATTTATTTGGTCATAAATTACCATAATATTTACCTAATACCAAATTTTAGATCGCTTTTTACAATTTTTTCAATTAAATATTTTGTCTCGGTTTTTATTGTCTGTTTTTCAAGTTTCTTTATTTATTGCCTTATCTGTCAGGATACAAGAAAAATAAAAACTATGATATTGATACTTTATTAAATAGTTACTTGTCAATATTAGTAGTATTTATATATAGTATAAGTTGGAGCCTTTATTTATTTTTTTGTCTTGATTATTTATAGGATTTACTGTGTCAGCCCATGGATGTTGCTAGAAGTGACGACGATCATGTGCGAAAAGAGCGTAGTGATGGAAGGATTGGACAAGCGAATATTTGGAGACAAGGGCCAGCTCAACTGTGGTACGACATGATGCACGTCCCTGAAGATGACGAATATTTTGATTATGGATTCAAATCAAAGGTGAGCATTGAGAATAAAATTGCATTGGGAAGCTTACTTATACGAATAAATGATGTCTGTTAATTTAGAGGAAGATTAAAGAGCAAAAAGATTCAGATGAGTCAGATGGAGACGAGGAGGAGAACAGAGGCGAAAATGGGGCTTGGGGTGGGCCAGATTTAGGATTTCCAGATGAGTCTTTTCACATGGTGACTCAATTAAAATGGGAGTCGGATATTATATGGGATGGGAATGATTGTAAGTACAAGAAGCAAAATAAAAACAAAGCTGCTGGTTGGGTTCCCAGTGGCGTAAACCGCACTGCTCAGAATTTTAGTCAGCCGGGTAAAAATAGTCCAGGCACGCCAAATATGCCTGGTGGCCAAGGAAAAAATACTTCTGGAGGCAGTGGCGGTGGAAGTGGATCTTCTTTCAGCTCAGCCAGCATGCCTCCTCCTCCTCCCAAAACACAGAAAGCGTATGTTTCATTTAGTAGAAATATTTTGAACATAATCAATGTAAAAAAAATAGAAATGGAGCTTACAAGTATGATTGTTGTGCGTGAAAGCAGGTTTGTCAAGACGGAAGAAGGCGGCCTAAGTGGACAACAAGGAGATGACACTTGGTATTCAATTTTCCCTGTGGAGACTTCAGAACTGGTCTACAGCTCTTGGGAAGATGAAGTGATTTGGGATTGTGAAGAGATGGACAAAGTTCCGGAGCCTAAAATTCTTGCTCTGGATCCCAACGATGAAAACATCGTGTTATGCATTCCTGATGATGTAGACCCAAATGCCTCTCAAGGGACCACCGTGCCAGTCAAAGTCAAAATCCCTCATCCTCACGTGAAAAAGAGTAAAATATTATTGGGGAAAGCAGGTGTGATCAACGTTATTGAAGAAGATAGTCCTCCTCCATCTCCCAAGAACGACGACAAGGACCCATATAATATCTCAAATGATGAATACTATCAATCCAAATTCACCGAACAATCTCTTCTTAAAATTAGTGCCAGTGGAAATATTATTCAGCATTCCACGCCTGTGGTTGAATTACGGGCGCCATTTATACCTACACACATGGGACAGATTAAATTAAGAAACTTTCACCGGCCGGCTCTTCGGAAATACAACAATGGCATTTTTGCAATTCCAGCTCCACAGCCTGTCCTTCCACTCACCAAACATATAAAAAAGAAACAAAAAGTATGTAAAATAACAAAGTGCCATCTTATTACGTGTCATTTATGGCAAACTATATATTTTTTTGTGGTGAACTGCTCAGACGGTCGCGGTCGTTTTTACTTTACTATTTATTATTATTTTTTATTCATTATTAAGGCTGTCTTGACGTACCAGATCAGCAGAATTAATTTCTTGTGTCAATGTGACATAAATTTATACCCTCATGAAATAATTTTAAAATGTCGTTATTTATAACAATAGCTAATTAGTTCACCATAAAGTTGTAATCTCTAAAAAAATTGAAAAATTACAAAAATTATAATCTGGGATTTCGTGTAATATGTTTGGTTTAATATCGTAACGAAATTCGATCGTTAGTGCATCCTTGCACTCGTCAAGACAGGGTTAATATTATATTAAACGTCTCAGATATTGTGATATTTTTTTTATAAAATCTACCTTTACGATATTCACAACCAGTAAAAATATTCGACTGTTACTATTCTCAGAAGTTGTTTTTGTTATTGTAGCTAATACTTCACTGGATGTTTACGTCATACTTTTAACTACAAAAAATCAAAATTTTGACACATTTTCCTTGCTTAAGCGCCAATGCTAGATAATAATGATTGTTAGTCAGCAATAAGTTCTATTTTACAATAATTATATTATAGTATCATTATTGAAGATAGGAAATATTTAAAATATTCAATTTAAACTATTTTAGCAGAACTTTATTTGCATGCCAGTATTGTTAGGATTTAAACTACTTTAGCAGAACTTTATTTGCATGCCAGTATTGTTAGGATTTAAACTACTTTATATTTAATGGCAGAACTATTTTGGTCCCAGCTAATACTTTCTCCCAGAATATTAAGAACTACTCAAATACCCATATAACACACATATGAATGGCCAATAACCAAGAGAGTTCCAAACATTACACTATCAGTTCTAAGTTCACTATAATTTTAAAAATCTTGTTAGAATATTTAATTACTGATTACAATCGATAATTTTCGAATTAATAAGATTCTAGTCTGACAATTATCTTCTTTCAGGGGAAAATTCTAATTTAATTTTCTAGTTACATTACTATCTTAGAATAATTGACTCCAAAAATATATCAATTATCAGAAATATTGTAGTGTTAGATTCCCTAATCTGTGTTTTAGCATTTATTTCCCAAAATGGAAAGTAGTTAAGAAAAAATACAAATTATGATGCATAGTTGAACAGCAGTTAATTTGAGGTTACGAGTCGAATCAGTTTGAAATCGTCCTAAGTGGTTCTGCATTCAAGGAGACTGAATACTAGAAAAATAATAGTATATTTTTCAATGACTAATGTTTGTATTTACAATTTACATAGCAAAGGGAACATGAGCGACTGGCAGCTGGTGGAGGAGATATTTTCTTCATGCGAACCCCTGAAGATCTTTCTGGTAAAGACGGGGAATTGATATTGATTGAATATTGCGAGGAGCATCCGCCTCTACTTAATCAAGTATGCTTAGTTTTATTTGTGTTGTTATTAATAATATTCTTGAATATTCTTTCAAGACAAATTTTGATTTTATGACATGTTTTAGGTTGGCATGTGTTCCAAAATTAAAAACTACTACAAAAGGAAAGCTGGAAAAGACGCTGGACCCCCCGAGGCAAAGTATGGAGAAACGTCTTATGCTCACACATCCCCATTTCTAGGAGCTATGCATCCTGGGCAGATAATTCAAACGCTAGAAAATAATATGTATCGTACTCCAGTGTACGAACACCCTGTCACGGGTTTTGACTTTCTTGTCATACGAACAAGGTACAAAGTTTGTCTTTTACTATCCAAATCCAACTACATTTTCAAACAAGTTTACTTATATTTTAATATAATTTTCAAAATTAACTACCTAAATAGATATTTACATTTTCAAGCGATTTATAATTTTCAAAATCAACTACCTAAATTTTATATATTTATATTTTCAAAGGATTTATAATTTTACAATTTAACCATTTCATTTTTGGATATTACCGTTGATGATGGTACTTATACCTATCTTATGCGTTTCTGTTTGCTCCTGTCAAAAATTGCAATTTATAAAATTATATATTATATTTATAAAATTAGTTGCTTTAAAACAACTAATTTTATAAAATACATGGTTAGAAAAACAATAGGCGCTAGTGGGCTTATAAATAAAAATTATTTCTTAGAAGTAAATATTATTCTTATTATTAAATATTATTATATTATATATTGTAAATAGCGTAAATTATGTTTTATTACGATTTAAGTATTAATATTCTTTATTTGTCTGATATCCTGTTGTACATAGTTGAAAAGGAATAATAATAAATTTGTACTGTTTTACAGGAATAACTATTTTATCCGCGAGTTTGACAGCATCTTCACTGCAGGACAACAATGTCCTCTATACGAGGTTCCCAGTCCTAATTCCAAAAGGTCTAACAATTTCGTTCGGGACTTTTTACAAGTAAGTTACAGTTTCGTTGTAAATAAGTCTATTGAACATTGGATCGATTAGGTTTGGATAGCAATTGTACATATACAATTGAATTAGACTGTATAATTTTTTAAATTTTGAATTTCCAAATTAATTTTATAATTGTTATGATTACAGGTGTTCATTTATCGCTTATTTTGGAAAAGCAGAGATAATCCTAGGAGGATTAGAATGGAGGAAATAAAGCGAGCATTTCCAATGCACTCTGAAAGCACGATAAGAAAGCGACTTAAATTATGTGCGGATTTCAAAAGAACTGGAGCAGATTCTAATTGGTGGGTTATAAAGCCAGAATTTCGTTTACCAACAGAAGAAGAAATTAGAGCTATGGTATCCCCAGAGCAATGCTGTGCATATTTCAGTTTAATTGCTGCTGAACAACGATTAAAGGTTACAATTAATAATATTTACGATATTTACGAATAAATGAGTTTTATAACAAGTGAGTTTAGTGGGAAGAAAACAAACTATCAATCACTGACTATAATAATAATTTTTTGTAGGATGCTGGATACGGTGAGAAATTTCTTTTTGCACCTGAGGGGGATGATGATGACGAAAATCAAGGGAAAATTGATGATGAGGTGAAGACTGCTCCTTGGAATACAACTCGTGCGTATATAATGGCCATGAGAGGAAAATGCATTTTGCAGCTCCTTGGTCCTGCAGATCCTACTGGATGCGGTGAAGGATTTTCATACATACGAGTTCCTAATAAACCCCAGGTACATCACACTTTTAGTAGGCAATATTATTTTACTTATCACATGTATTTATATTTATATATTTTTTATGTTTACTTATTTATTTCCTAGACAAACAAAGAGGAGCAAGAAGCTCAGCCAAAAAGAATAGTCACTGGAACTGATGCAGATTTGCGGAAGCTGTCGCTGAATAATGCTAAAGCATTGTTGAGAAAATTTGGTGTGCCGGAGGAAGAAGTAAATTATTAGACTTTTTATATATTTTTAATATTGAATTTAATTTTTCTATTCTGTAATTTTTAAAAATAGTTTTTTGACATTTTATACGCTATTTAATTTTAGATTAAAAAGTTATCCCGTTGGGAGGTCATTGACGTTGTGCGAACACTTTCAACTGAGAAAGCCAAAGCAGGTGAAAAGGGAATGAATAAATTTTCTCGAGGTAATCGCTTTTCGGTTGCTGAACATCAGGAGAGGTAATTGCAATTAGTATTCATCAATTATCATCAAATTTTGTTTGAAGGCCTACAAACTAAAAAAAACTTTCGTTTTTAGGTATAAAGAGGAATGTCAGCGGATATTTGAGCTTCAAAATCGCGTTCTTCAGTCCGGGGAAGTTCTTTCAACAGATGAAGGAGAGAGTTCAGAGGAAGAACTTTCAGATATTGAAGAAATGGGAAAAAATATTGAAAATATGTTGAGCAACAAAAAGACTAGCTCTCAAGTATGCAGAAATTTAACTTAATTATATTTTTAATTTAAATGAATAAGATTTTTAGTTTTCAATTTAATTGACAATTTCTATAACAATTTTCGTTATTACCAGGGTGTGGTAATATTTCATTCTTTAGGAGTAGTTTAGTTGAATAGTGATTTTATTTATTAATTGAATAGTTAAATCACGAGAAAGAAGAACAAGAAAGAAGAGAGTTGCAAAAGATGATTTTGGGTGAGGGTAAAGATGAAAAGGAAGAGGATAAAGGAAATAAAAAAAACAAAAAAAAAGATGATGAGGACAATAACACTCTCTCCGGGCTTGCCAATCATCCCGGACGCGTGCTAAAAATTCACCGAACTTTCAAAAGTGCAGACGGAAAAGAGTACACGAGGACAGAAATAGTTCGCAAGCCAGCAATTATAGACATTTATATGAGAATCAGGACCACAAAAGATGAAGCATTTATCCGTCAATTCGCTCTGCTTGATGATCATGCTAAAGAAGAAATGAAGAAAGAAAAACGCCGTATTCAAGAGCAGTTACGGCGGATTAAGAGGAATCAAGAGAAAGAAACGACAAAACCGCCGACACCCAGAAAGAAGAAAATCAAGCTGAAGCCTCAGTTGAAATTGAAATGTGGGGCTTGTGGACAGGTTTGCAATTTACACTCATTTTGCCAATAATTAGTTTGCATTTGCTGATTAAATTGTGTAACAGAATTCTAAAATGATTCTATTTAGGTGGGCCATATGAAAACTAATAAGGCCTGTCCTCTGTATCAAAATACAAGTTCGCCTGCACCTTCTCTTAATGTTGCAATGACCCAGGAACAAGAAGAGGATTTTGAGAAACAACTCTTTGTTGAAGACGAAGAACTGGTAAAAGTCGACGGTACGAAAGTACATTTGTCAGGAAAGTTAGTTCAGGTAATGCGCTTTTTTACTGTAACATTACTAACAACATTACTTGTAAGTTGGTGATGAGGTTTTATCATACTGTGTTTTAATATTTAGCATGCTGAAGAAATCAAACGGCGGTCGTTGATGCTGAAAGTTCCTAAAGATGTGATGGCTCCAGCTGGGAAGCCAAAGAAAAAGCGTCCCACTCCCAGTCTCCACTGTGATTACTTGGCTAAAAAAGGAAAAACTGCAAATCGACAGAGAATTGATCCTATGGTTGTTATTAGTGGAATTTTTGAAACCATACTCAATGAACTGCGAGCTTTACCAGATAGTAACCACTTTCATCTTCCTGTTAGCCAGAAGGTAGTTATATTGATGTGTATGCTTTTTAAATCATTTTTGAAATGTTTTACTACTGGGTTTGGGTACACACACATCATATTTATTTTCCACTGATACATTTTATTTAGTTGGCAATGGACATTACATTATTATTTCTATAAACATACTGGGTAAAGACCGCTTTGCGCAGCTTTAATTGTCGTATAGCATTTGAATTGAAGGATGCATTACAATTTTGTTATATGTATAGTACTTGTCCATTTTTGTGTGTTTATCTGTTATCTCTATGTAAATATTCAATATAATATCTTTATATGTAGCTTGCTTATCTGTGTTAGGGTATACCAAATGTGTGAAGGAAAAGAGTTGCTGTTTTTTTCTTTTGTTGCTCAACAGCTGATTCCTGATTATTACCGCCTTATTAAAAAACCTATGGATTTACAAACAATGAGAGAAAAAGTCAGACAGAAAAAATATCAAACCCGTTCGGATTTTCTTATGGATGTTCAGCTAATTTTTGACAACTGCTCAAGTTACAATGGTAGGTCTAAAATTTATTTTTATTTTAATCCTTCTGTATCTATTCCATTTAAAATTTATCAACTTTATTCTTGTTATTATTAGGTGCTAAAAACCTGCTAACGGAGTATGCTAAGAAAATGCTGGAGTTGTGTAAGGAAAGGTTACAAGAAAAAGAAGAAAAATTAATAAAGTTGGAACGTATGATTAATCCACTTTTGGATGATAATGATCAGGTACTTATTTTCATTTGTGTCTGTAATGCATAAGATCATCAGTTGTAAATGCTTGTTTGTTACTCATTATCTTTGTAATTTTATATTCTCGCTTTTTTTAAATATTTGATATTTTTAATATATTTTTAGACTGGACTAAGTTATATACTGGAAAATGCTATGAATAAAATCAAAGCAATGTCCGAAGCGTTTCCATTCCTCAAACCTGTGAATAAAAAGGCTGTGAAAGATTATTATGAAATAATTTCTAACCCCATGGATTTAGAAACGATTTACAGAAAAATTAAAGGTAAATTCTATACATATAAATAAAACCTCATTTGAGTTTTATCAAATATAACCATAAAAAGTATTATCAGGATTTACGTGTGAATGTTAAGATACCTAGCAGTTAACGTTTTCACTGATGTATCACAACGCATACCTTCATGTACTAACTTTTACTTACGAAGGTATGCTTTGGTACGTATGTGAAAAATAATCACAAACTAACTAAACTTATCACACGTCTACAGAGATAATAATTTTCAACATGCAATATTTCAGGAAATTCTTGAATTTAAGTGGCATTTTTTAGAAAATTCCCACTTAAAAAAGTATAAATTCCAAATTTTTATTCATCCGCAATTGCAAGTTTTTAATAAGAAAATAGAAGATATGTTTTAAGTTTTTCTGCGGGATTATACTTCTTATGTGGGATTTCTTATAAAAATTCCCACTTGGAAGAAAATAGAAGAAATATTTAAAGTTTTTCCTATGAAAATTATACTTCTTAAGTGGGATTTCTTATAAAAAATCTCACTTGGAAGAAAATAGAAGAAATGTTTTTCCTATGAAGATTATACTTCATAAGTGGGATTTCTTATGAAAATTCCAACTGGAAAGAAAATAGAAGAAATATTTAAAGTTTTTCCTATAAAGATTATACTTCATAAGTGGGATTTCTTATGAAAATTCCCACTGGAAAGAAAAAAGAAGAAATATTTAAAGTTTTTCCTATGAAAATTATATTTTCTAAGTGGGATTTCTTATAAAATTTCCCACATGGAAGAAAATAGAAGAAATATTTGTTTTTCCTACAAAAATTACTTCTTAATTGGGATTCCTTTCTATAATTCCCACATGGAAGAAGATAGAATAAATGTTTTACTACATGTGTTACAACTTAAAATTAACGCCTGTAACAATATAATTATGTAGTAAAAGTAACAGATTCGATGTGGGAGTTTTTGCCTAAACTTTAAGTTGTAACACATGTAGTGTATGAAGTGAATGTAGTACATATTTAAGGTTTTCCTATGAAAATTATATTTGTTAAGTGGGATTTCATATAAAAATGTTTTAAGTTTTTCCTGCGGGAATTATACTTCTTAAGTGGGATTTCTTATAAAAAATTCCCACTTGGAAGAAAATGGAATGAATGTTTAACGTTTTTCCCACACTTCCTTAAATGACACTAAGTCATATAGTCACAGTTTTATACAGCTTGGCCGAAATTTTTTTAACGTGTATAAATTTAGCCTGTCATCAAATCCGCGCACAAAATTCATGCCACAAAATTATTCAATAATATTTTCTGATTTTAGGCATGAAACATGTTTGCATTTGAATTGTTACATTGGTGTTACATCACAGCATTGTTACAAATAAATGCCAATTTTTAATGAAATAACCGTTTAAACTCGAATCAATATGTTTCAGGGAATAAGTATCACAACAGTTTGGATTTCTTGAGTGATTTGGAGCAAATCCATGAAAACTCTTTGATGTATAATGGTGCTGAGTCGACGTTTACAAATAAATCTAAAGCCCTCGTCTTTTTTGCACGAGAATATCTGGGACAGTTCGATGACCATCTTAAGCAACTAGAAAAGAATATCCAAAAAGCTAAGGACAAGGCAATAGAAGATGGTGATAGTAGCCACTCGTTTGCGGGAATGGAGGATGAATTAAGCAATAGTAATTTTATGGGAATGGAAGTGGACGCGAATGTATCAGATACTCATTCCATGGTACGTAGATTGTAAATTGCTATGTTTTAATAGTCAACCATTTTAAGTTGCAGATTTTTTATTATATTAGTATAGTAATTATTATAGTATTAATATTGTAATATTGTTGTATGTTGTAATTATTTATGATTTTCATTGTTTGACGGGTAATATTTATTTACAGACAAGTAGAGGTGCAGAAATAGAAGATCTCGATGATTATTATAATACTAATGTTCTTGGAACAGGACGATCTCAACAGCAAGAGGAGGAAGAAGAAGGTAATGAAGGTTTAGATATTGTAGCAATAATACTAATCAAATATTGACAACTATATGCAATATAAATAACCTTTACACTAATTACAGGTGTTTTTCGTTCACATTTATATGTATTACCTAATTTATATACTAATTGATTATTAATGTGTTTAAAGGGGAATACCTGAGTGAAGAGGAATTAGCCATGAAAGATACGCTTCGGAAATTTGGCGGTCAGAGCAATCAAAGCCTTGATGAGGATAGTCAGCAGGCAATGGAAGCTTTGCTTCAACTTAGCAGTAGACCGGGAAGCAATCCAATGCGTGGAATGGCTGAATGTAAGTCAAGTAAAGTTATTACTATGCTTTAGGTGTAGTTACGTTGGTTTATTGTATTCATGTAATTAAAGCGCACAAAATTGCATTATTAATCATAAGAAATATCATAATTATATAATTTATAGAATGTTAATTTATTTCGTGTGAGGTATAATTTTTTGTACTGTTTCGAGTTTATTAATAACAATCATATGAATGTTTTAGATGGGGAGGACAATGCAAATGAAATGTTAAGTCAAAGATCCAGTTTGGATACGTCACAGCAAAATCTCCATGCAGATTTAGAAGTGAGTGATTCGGACAACGAAGGAACTGGAGACGGTCAGGCTGAAGATGACGGATTATGGTTTTAAGATCTGTTTAGCTATTTTCACATCAGATCCTAATAGTAGAAGACAAAATATTGGAAGTGTACAGATTATTTTCGGGTTCAAGGCATATGTTATTTGACATCACAGGGAAGCCTTACTTTTTGAAATTTTTGGGATACTGTACAGTTCTTTTTTTTCAAAGTATGGCCATCAGGTCTATATTTGTTTAGCCCCGGGTTCTTTTGGGCTTGTGGGAAACATTTAGTGAAATTACTTCGTAGATGTATTTTCTTTTTGACGCTGAAAGCTACAGATAATGTAATGGGACTTTCTTAAACAATCTGTCATCCTTTTTCCATTATACATTTATTAATTTTTGCAATTTCAAACGATAACGAGCAGTTGTAGTCAGAGTAGTGAAAAAAATCTATCAGAAAATTATTGACCATTAGCATTTGACCATTTTGTATTTTTTTACCATTTAACAAAATGTACCTAACAGTTTATTGTATATGTTCCACTGCTTCAGTTTTTCCATTCTATTTCTAAATGAACCATTAAACTGTAACCTGGTTTTGGGAATATGAAATACGAAATTTATCAATATAGTTCTCAATGAGAGAAATGGCAGGAATACAAGTATGCATTGTTACAATACCTCAGTGCTAGTTATTTTGGTACCCGTAGTAAAAAAATTGTAATAATAATAGTAAAAAAATAATCCAGTATATATAATATGCTATAAATGTTCAATAAATACATTATACAAAGTTTCTTGCGCATTTTGGATTTGCAAAGCATATTATACAAATTACGTAGATCATTTTAGTTATATGCATTTTAAAAGCTATGAAAGACAAGCTGAGATAATGCGATGTATTCTCGCCGGCTTTAGTGACGAGGGATAATAACAGTAGTTTGGCAAACTGAAAATGCCGTAAAATTATAAATTATATTATTATAGTTTCAATTCAATGATTTGAACGAATTTGATTTTTTTGGCTCGCCTTTTATTAATATTACACTTTTCCAATATATTTCAATATTTAATCAGCATTAAATCTGTAGTGTAATTTGGGATTCTTTAAAACCCAAAATATTAATTTTAAACATATATTTAAATTAAACATTATTATTTCTGGATACTTGATTGTCCATGGAATTTAATTCCTAAATTCTACAATTGGAAAAGAATAAATGTCAGAATGGAAGATAGAAAGAGGAATTTGGTAGTCACAGATTGAGTAGATGTTCCTGCCTTTATAAATGACTCAGTTGTTGGATATATGTCACTTGTTTTATTACAAATTTTGTAATAAGCATGTTCGAAGCCATCTTTGCATTGACAAGTCCCTTGATCATCATCTGTGGGTTTGCAAGTGGAATTTTCTACACAGGTAGTATTACTGTCGCACTTGGTACCAAATAGAGCTATGCATATTTGTAACTTATTGTCAAATATGTAACCAGGACTGCTTTTAAGGTAATCTTGACTTCCTTTGCACAAACACCTTGGTGAGTCGTTTTCAACTTTAACACAAGCGACAGTATTGCTGTAGTCTTTGCAAGTTAATGTGCTATTGTTACAAACGTCGGTACTATTATAACCCAAAGGATCATCTAGTTCCAGCTTTTCTTCTACGCAAATTTTATCGTCATTGGCAAAAAATTTGTCTCGACACTTACATTTCTTGTCATTGCAAAATGTTGAATTGAATGAAGTTTCGTAGCAATCAGTATCTTCATCACAAGTACTATTTACTAGAGCAAGACATTTGTTGCTGTGGAATTTGAACATGATGTCATTTAGATTGTCTTCACAGTCGCACCTTTTTGTACTGTCGCCCTTGGCTATGGGGACACAGGAAAGAGTCGTCGTCGGCATTGTCGAGTTGGGAGTAAGGTCATGGAAACTTTTGCAACTATATTTACTAGGTACCCCATTCACTTCACAGACTTCCTGATAATCTAATTTTCTATCTACACAACTCCTCGTTCCGTTCTCGTAATCTTCCATGAAATCTTCAAGACATTCGCACCTTCCAAATGTCGTCGTTGCATTGCTTTTACACAATGCATTTTCCACGCAGTGTCTTGGCTCATCTCCCCCAATTAAACAGCGACCTTTAACAATGGCCACACATTCCAGACTTGTCTCACTAAAAGTATAATTGTAAGGGAATTCTGCATTCCATTTGCAATTACAAACACCAAGGTCTTCAGGTGGACTAGTTGGGCTTTTAGGCAAACAAATTATTCCAGAATAATTGTATTGTTCGCAAGCTGTGCTGTTATTTAGTTCGCAAGGCTCGTATAGTTCAATACAAATTATTACTCTCAATGATGATACAAGAAAAAATACACTCAGAAACATTAGAGTGCATCTACTTGATTCAAACCCTGAAATAATTATTTCAAATTATTAATAATTATCTAATTGATATTATTTTATTTAAAGTCTGACTGTCTAGTATTTATAAGTTATACTTAGAATTTAGAAATAAGGAATTAATATCGAACCTTTTTTGATACTCATATTTGAAGCCATATTTTCCAGATGGAATTTATACTTTAATTACAATCCTTGGTAGAATTTGCAATAATAACCTTTTATATATAGTCGTGTACCGTACCCCATTTTTAATATCAATCAACTGTGGGAATTCAGAAAGGTGCACAAGTCAAATAAATTGAAGATCATGATAAAAGTCATGAATCTGTACTTGGGCACGTATAACTTGGTTTCGATTTAATGTACATTGTAGTAGCATCAGTGCATGGGAAAAAATCCAGCTGCCGATTATCCAGAAACAAAGTTCACTCATGGTTTATAGTCATAGTACTTCATTTTCTATGTTAAGTGCAGTTTAAACGCTATAAGATGCAAAGTCTGCTGGAATAGTTGGGGACACAAAGTGTCCAACTCGGGTTAATACCCTAAACTATGCTTGATTGATGAGTTTAAAATGTTGTTTTAACATGTACTAACAGATCTAACAAACATCAACCTGAAAATATCATGATCATCATGAAGAGTCATGAGAATTTTAGCATAAGGTATAGTCATAGTAGAATGGGGACAATCATTGTAATTCTGTGTGGAATTTGGCTTAATGCTTAATTGGCAATTATAAAAGCTTCAGTGCTTATTAATACCTTGTGAAACTATAAACACAAAGTACTCCAGCTCACTCGTATAGCTAGCCAGTGGTGAAAATGGATGATAATGTGTAAACTTGCAGCTGGCTAAAATCCGAATAATCAGTGGCCAATATAAAATATTTAAGAAACCTTACACATAGGAACCTAAGGGTCAAGGGTATTGAGGATAATTTCCTTCAAGGAGCTAAGAAAATAATAAAGTACCAGAAAACAGTTTAGAATTTATTCGAAAAGGTGTAAACATGTCACCACTTCAATCCAACCCTTAACTAAGTTTGAAGAAGTAGGACTGAAAATAGTCGTTTAAATCAATGAAACATTTGTGCTTAACATAATAGATACTGTAATATAGGTATTGTACAGTACAGCTTACTTGTAGTAATCTATAATAATTTATTTACCTCAATCCCAATCATGCAGTCTTTAAACTAATGACAATGATTTTTGGAGGTAAGGGAAAATTAGAATTCAAAATTCACGTGTGTGCCAATCCAGTAAATCCGTTCTTTCTTATCATTCAAATGGAATGAAAAATAGACACAATCGATAATGTAATAGTTTTATCTAACATTTATTGTGTAGCAAGATTCTGTTATTATAATTTTATACTTATTTATTATTATTACATACCTAACCGAAGGACACATACGATATCAACCGCCGCCGAGACACAGACAAGTATCGAATGCGAATGCAATCGAATGCGGGTTCAGGTATGCCCTGTATTTCATTGTGCGATTTTTTAAATGTGCAACCACTGCCTTACTTCAACCAATTTTTGCGCTTTTAGGCAAAAAACTCTATTTAATTCGATTTCGGGGAGAGAGAGAGCACGTTCTCTGTTACCCTCCCCCCTGCAGCCTTGATAGTGGAAGTAATGCTGAATAGATCAATTTATTACACAAGAAAATATCTTTGTAATTTAGGTGAATGTGGTAGGGTCTTTTTATTAATTTTAGTTACATTTAGTGATCGTAACTATTTTTTGGAGAATTCAATTATAAGTTAGCTCAGTTAAAGCACGAACAAAATGAAATACATCAGTAAAAGTATTGTAGAGTGGGTTTGGTGCCACTCGGAGACAATTCGGTTCGCGGAAGTCGCATATGATTCCTTTTGTCTTGAGTTCATTCAAAATCTGTTTTGATGAAAAATCTGTAACAGTAGTCAATGACAACTGGCATCCTCTTCTCTCTGGCGCATCGGGTGTCATTATGCGAATCTTGTTCTTGATGGAGTTTTCTTGCACTAAGAGCATAGCCATGTAACCTAAGAATAAATATAAAATAATTTTAATGAAAAAATACCTAAAAATACTATTTATTGAACTAAATAACAATCACCTGTCAGCAGTTTGCTCTTCTGAACAAATGCATCCATTCCAACTTGATGATAAATTTCCAAACTAGCCTTCAAAGATGCAAGGCACAGAACCGGAGGGTTTGAAATTTGAAATCCAAGTGCCCCCTCTTGCAATATGACGTCCGGCTTCATCAAAAATCGGGTATTTCTTTCATGGGCCCACCATCCAACCAGTCTTGGCCGTGAGAAATCTTGAGCATAACGATCGTGGACGAAACATCCGCCGATACCTGAAAATTAATTCATATTTATTCAAAAAAATAAGAAGTGTTGATGAAAATAAGTCAGACAATAAAAATCTTACCTCCAGGACCCGAGTTGAGATATTTGTAAGTGCACCAAACAGCGAAGTCAACACACCAATCGTGCAATTGAAGACGAACATTTCCCACAGCGTGTGCCAAATCAAAACCGACCATGCAGCCATTAGCTTTTGAAACTTGTGTTATTTTTTGAAGGTCAAATACTTGACCTGTTAGGTAGTTTAGTCCTCCGAGGAATACCAAGGCTATTTCATCACCCTCCTTTTGGATAACATTGCAGATGTCTTCTTCTCGTATGATTTCTTCTCCTTCCCGAGGTCGTAGGAAAATTATTGTTTTTTCTGGGTCACGACCTTTTGATTTCAAGTAACTGATCACTGCTATCTGAAATTTAGCAAAAATTGTCAAATAATTTTATTAAATCCACCAATAATTTTTGTTTTTTCTATTGTAGTATGGCTAGTTTCTTTAGTACTTTAAGGGTGGCTCGTATTGGGGTAATTTGAACTCCGAAATATTAAAAAAATTAATACGTTTTGAATTATAGCGTTAGCAGGAAACCATGATTTCCGGCAACGCTATAATTCAAAACTTATTAGAAATTTCAAATTTTCCTGAGCCACAAGTCCGAGATGTTTACCTCCGCCGCTTTTTGGAAATTTTGAAAACTTTTGGTAAATTAATACGGGCTACACTCTAATCTTAAGCAATACAAGTGTATGCTCAAGTTACCCCGCAAAAGCCACCCCTGCCCCTAATGTTTCAGTAGCCATTTTATATAATTAAGATTTTTGTATCGACAATAACTAAAAATAAACTATACATGATCAGATGGGAAAGCGCCGTCCTCCATCACTATTTTGTAACGTTTTTCCGTCGGAGTGTAGAATGAGGTTAGCATCAAATGTAAATTCACTGTGAGGGAATTCATCAGAACAACTTCCTTGGGGTTAGCTCCGACAATCTCAGCCATGTTTTTTACACAAATTTCATCAAAGGTCACCCAGGGATTTTCCCCATGAAAGTGACCTTCCACACTGTTTGTTTCCCAATTTTTGAGTTCTGCAAGTTAAAAAAAAGGCTGTCTTACGCATAAATATATTTCGATTTATTTCCATATTTTATCATAACTAGAATATAAAAATTCCCTACACACTATATAATTGATTCGTCCGACGAACTTAAATTGTAGACACATTTTACCTTGTTCAATGTATTTTCGGGCATTCTTTGGCTGTAAACCGAGAGAGTTTCCACATAAATAAATGCCGGTTTCCTTTTGCAGGTTTTCCTGATTATTGTTATTGGAGTCTTCCACCGTAGTAATTCCTGGAATGAAAAACTTTTCACGATACTCTTTTAATGGATCGATGCCGTCTAGATATTGGGCCATTTCTAGATCGTATGCGTTGACTCCAGTTTCTTTTGAAATTTTCATTATTTGATCCATTGTGTATTCAGTTTCCATCCAGCTTCGAATTATACAATTTGTATATTGCACTACTACCGACAGCAGACTCATCAATTGCCATTTTTTGCGCATTTATACCCATGAAAAAATAACCGCAGGATTGTAAGGGATTGTTATGTAATCCACGGAAGAAGGGAAGATGCAGATACGACGTTCGAAATTTTGCCCCATTTTGAACCCTCTCTCTCTGTAGTATGTCGGAGTCTGAGTACCCTCTCCCCCAATGACATCAGTACAGATACATAAATATACTTTATATTAGCTCTACTATATACTATAATACTACATAATAATATATATATAAATATACTACTATATTTTACGCACTGCTAAAATTGTAATTATCGCTACAGCTGAGAATTCAGGCAGTTAAGGCTGTCTTAGCTGAAACGGGTTTCCAATTTGTGGCCTTATTTCAAAAGATAGTCTATTTCTGTTTTCACGCTTTGGCTAATATTTGAAAATTTGAACCGAGGGCATAAGCTTTTGTTTTTTTAATTTTCTATATTAAATCGCATTTGGGGTTTAGTGCGTGAATTTAAATTTCTCACACAAAATCACGGATTTAAAATTGCTAATGATAAAAGTTTCCACATCAGTACCAAGTCAATCTTGAAAATTTTCGCGATATTAAATGTGGATTTTTCCAAAACTCGAAAAGAAATTCAAATCCCGAACCCTTTCCATTTGATTGTTTGACTCTATGAATATAAACAAGCTATCCAGGTGAGCATTAATATACTCTTTGGTATTTGGTACATGACGTTATTAGTGAATCTACCGCCTACTGCGTTGTTAATGTTATCAAATCGATAAACTGCCCATCCTACCTATACATCAAGCTTAGATCAATAAAAATAAAAATGTGCAGTCAATAATGCATGGAATTCAGGAGACCTTCATATTTAAAACCTTATCGTACAAGGATACCGATTTGGTTAATACTGAAAAAAACAAAGCTGGCAAGGGCCGTAGCAGGAATTATGGATTCTGAAAAACAATGAAGACCCTTTTTATACTTTTTGTTCTATTAATTAGACAATTAAGTGGATGGACTCATACAACTTTTGAATTTAGAAAAAAAGAATTAGATTTGTATTAAAAGATGATTTAAAATATATAAACCACATAAACAATTTTTAAAGTTTTACTTCTATCATTGCTTCAAGTAAGACATACCACTCTTCTGCATACTACTCTTGTTTAAATTTTAACAATGCTATAATTTGTGTCGGGTATTATAAATAATTGCATGGGTGACCACCTATCCTTTTACAACCATGATTAATTTAACTGACAAGCAATTATTCGATTTGTGAAATTCTTACAGCATGCGTTATGCAATGTCGCATACCTTGAAAATTTGCCATGTATTGCCACATAATATAAATATCATATTATACAGTTTGTGTCTCCTATATATCTATATTTATTAGTCATTTTTCGGAAATTTAATATTCTATACAGCCATCAAACATCATGGTACTGTTGAAAGTGTTGAAATTTGAAGCCATCGAATCATAACTATTATGAATTTATTTTGCAATATGCTACAAGAAAAGAGACATTGTAACAATACAGAGTCACGAGTGAACCAATATAGAAAACTTTATTGGTCAGTCAATTACAAGTTTTGCCAATGCAAATTGCATTGCATTGCATTTTAAAATCAAAAATGTATGTCTGGTAACTTCACAATCGCGGACTAAACTAACGTTTCACAACCAACATCATAACATCTACAATATCAAGATCTTTCGCTACAGATATATATTATGAGAATAATATCTCACAATAAACAACATAATAGTACCTATACAATATTTTCAGTCTCACATGACAATACCCTGGCTTACTCACTCCTACTTCACACATTATTATCTGCTTATTTTTAGCTAAATTAAATTTGCTTGTGGTTCTGTGGTCCTCAATTCATTTGCTTTAGTAAAGCGCCGTCGACGGCGGATGCAAAAACCCAAAAGCCCCAAAAACACAAGAACCAAGCAGAAAGCCAAAAAACCTAGGAAAAACCCTGCTATTTTCATGCCCTTGTTCTCTTCATTAGATTCATTTATTGTGTGCTGGATCCAATCTTTGAAAAATGGAGCATTGGCATAGAATCCGGGATATCCTAAAAATAAGAAGTCAATCAATCATGAAGTAAATACTAACCATGCATAATAAGTATATAGTAATTAGGGAAATAATTTAGGAGATAAAAAAATACCTGCACGGCCACATCCAATACCCTGAAATAATAATTCAAAAGGTATTTATTTATAATTTATGTAATGCTGATATTTATTGCTTAATTATTGACAAAACAAAAGCCTAAAAGTACTTACCCAAGATACGAGTCCAATTAGAGTGCGTTTACTTTCCTCAATGATTAATAAAGGACCACCTGTTTAAATATTTAAAATTAGCTATAAAAGTATTTTGTTTGCGTATGTGTTAAATAATATGTTATTATTATAAAATTAATTACTATAATTGAAAATACCTGAATCTGCCTGACATGCATCTTTTCTTCCTTCCGGATAACCAGCACAAATTGTTGACCCATCAGCAGGGTATGTATCCCCGTAAATATCTTCACATTCTTCAGCTGACAATATTGGAACTTCAACTTCTTGTAGCTTATCATAGGGATGACCGTTGTTCTTTTCACTTTGTACACCCCATCCAATAACTGTAGCAACGACACCTAAAATAATGATGCCAGGATTAAATTGCAAGCCAAGTAAGTAAAATTTAAAAATCCTGCTTAAAAATAAATATATAAGTATAGGGGCAACATAAACCTGCTGAGGATTTAATATATAAATATACTAATTAGTATGCCTACATAGTTATGCGAAGTAGTAGTATGGAAATTAAATTGGAGATAAGATAACCCTGTATTATATATTGATAAGGATATTGTATAACTCACCAGCTGGTGGAACAGATTCCTTGCTAATTTCAATCTCTGCTACAAACGGATTTAGAATAACATCTTCAGCTAGAAATAATAATGCGACATCGTAGATTTTTTGAAAATAGTCGTAGTTTGGATACTTTACTATTTTCTGAACATCTCTCCTTTGCTCCGTTCCTTCATCCTCACTGAGAATATGTTCACCCGCAACGATTTTGTAGTCAATTGGATCATCGGAATTTTCAAAGCAATGTGCTGCACAAAAAATGCTTGCATTAGATTTCACTTAAACAATATTGATATAATTATACATAAAAATTACAATTACATCGAATGTGTGGAAATATCTTTGTCTAAACAATATAATCAGTAATATAGGTATTCCCCTTTTATGCTTGTGGGATTACCTGATGTGATAACGACGTTTTTCTTCAATAAACTGGCTCCACAGATAGGCTGATCTTTGTACATTATTAGAATTTGATGCGGATATTCTCCTTTTATTGCCAATTTGCCTGAAATGAATAATTAATTTTTTAAATTAAATTTCCACAAATGTAATTATTATGTAAGTATATAAATTAAATATATTCAAATACCTCCAACAATTCTTAAGTCAGGATGCGACGGCTGCTCTGGAGTTAAACCTGTTACAAAATTATGGAATGAATTAATAAATTAATCTTAACAATTAAATATAATTAATAAAATTGGGGAATTAACCAATTAAGCTTAACATTTAAGTACAATCAACAAGTTTTTGTAATTCTACATTCAGATTTAAATGGAAGTTTATAAAAATAAACTATGAATGTAAAATTTACCAATGTTTTCGCAGACGACTTTGGTTCCGACAAAGCTAATTAAGTAAATGAAAGTTATCAATGGAATCATAACTATGAAGATACAAAAAACGTTTTTAAAAACTTCTTTTAGACCGCACTGCTTCTTTTCTTCATGTACTTCGACGATTTCGATTGGTGTTTGTTGTTCTGCTCTATTAGTAAGAGGTATTTGTCCTTCCAGATCTTGACTCATAGATTTACAAGTATTTTCTTTGTAACACCAAAAATTGTTAAAGTACTTTTGTAGATAAATAATTTTCTTTGCTTTAAGAGGTATCTCTGACATCGCAGATACAAATATTTTTATTCTTGACTGGTTGCGCACACCTTAAACACTAGATGTGGGAAGTGCATTTTATTGGATCTCTAATCTCTTACCTATACACAGGAAATTCAAACGTGCAAAAAATCTAATCGCAAATGAAGTCACTGTCTGTTGTCTGCTCTACGCTTCAATCGGATGAACTTTTATCAATGCAGAGACGCCAACCAACCTCTGTATACTCATTCTGAATTGTAGACTATTGTTTTCGCAAATATGGATTTGAGGACACAATGGAATGTATTAAATTGTTTGCCGCATGTACACAATTTTACACGAGCCGTTTCGCTTGGAGCCACTTCGCAAATACTCAACTCGTGATTCATGCACCTGTACTTGGGGGATTATCATACATTTGTCGCTTATTAATTTGTCCATGCCAGGGTTTCAGTTTTGGGGAAAATAATTACTGGCAATTATTTTATCTGTTCTAAAAACCTAATTAAAGTTGGCTAATTATATTAACCAGGTTTATATTTTAGCTCGTTAGTAGGTAGGTGACTGAAGTTGTCAATTGCAGTCTGGTTTTTATTCAACTGAAAGGATTTTAGCCACCACTTAGGGTAACACTTTAGCCCCCACTTAGGGTAATATTTTAACCACTAGCCAATTTTATTATAAAACACTGAAATTATATTATAAATACACTTCAGGGATTACATTCCTAGGTATACACTTCATACAAAGTACAAGTGTGGCTTATGAAGACCAACGTAAAGAAACTCATTGAGGTTATCTAGTAATGCGATGCTCAAATCATCATTTTGACTGATTGCCGATGACGTGTGGCTCGGTATGACTACGAAGTAATCTCTCAACACGGAGTAAATATGCTATCATTCCTGATATTTCTTATCTAAGAGGAGACTGTGGAGCAAAAGCATATTTGGCATATTATTATAATTAAATCATGTATATTGTACCTGTTTGTTACTCGTGGTTGATCAATTTTCCATCCACACGAAAGAAATTTCTTAGATAAAACAAAAAGACATTGGTACAAAAACAAAATAATAATATAGGACATTTTATTTCGATTTCTATAGGGTTGTTCTTAGTAAATGCAAACGAGAATTAGTAATGCAATACCAGAAGAATGTCCATCCATGTATTTGATCACAATCAATTCGAACACTATTAAGTTGATTATACACATCGTTGAGTTTAATCTACATCCTTTTACGCAGCGTGATAAAATATTTTATTGATATAACAAATTAGGTTTACTGATACATTTATGATACATACATGTTAATGATTGATGATTGGACAAATGAATGAAAAATAATACAGTTTGCAAATGACAATTACTGATATCTATTTTCGTCTGTTGATGTGTAAGCAATGATGCAATGGAAATTTCAATGCTCAATCTTTCACGTGTGTACATGACCAATAATGAAATTGGATAGCAATAAGGACTCGTGTAGGTATTTGCCCTACAACATTATAACGTTTATGTTTATTAGCTATACAAACAATTCAATCCAGCCAACGATTTTGTACATCAAATGCTGTCAAATGATATTAACTACAACGTTTTCAATAAAAAATACTCTGTACTACATGCTATATTATACACAAATGGATTCGTGAAATATTAACATATAAAACGCTACCTTAAGCAACTTCCAGCTTCATTTGTTTGATTTTTAACCAATAAACCATTTTAATTGAGACTACATTATCATGTCCCAGTACATGTATGTACGTAATTGTATACGCCTCAAAGATTGTTGTTACTATAATAATAGAAAAAGAGAACAAGTAAATGTAAAAAGTTAAGTGAATATTTGGGTTGTCTAACACATGCCTAATAGACTAATAGATATATCACGTAGGTAAGCATATCACAATGTTGAAACAATGGTATCTCTCGGGTAATACCAAAATACTATGCGAAACAATTTTTGATGCTCTCATAGTACGAAAATACCATTCTGCTTTCTTTTAAAACCTTAAAAGTTGTGATGAATAGTTCTTTCAGGTCCACCAATATCATTTGCATAAATATCCTTAAAATTGTGTGACTTTCAACCTTCACACACAATAAACGTACCAACTAGCCTCAAATTCTACTTTAAAATTCATACGACTGCGACAGGAAGCTTTAATTTACGTAGTCTTCCCAGATTTATTTAGTGAACAAAATTTAGGTACAGTGAATGAATATGCATCGGTCCCACTATCAAGTTACTTTCGTCAATAAATTACATAAATAACGAGAAATTTTGAAGATTCATATTTACAGGTGTGCAAGATTCATATCTGTTGGTGTGCATCATTCATTTCTATGACATTTGTCATGTAGTTGAAACCTGCGTACAATCATAACTTCCCGTACAATCCACTTGCGCGTGCAAACTAAAAGCACATTTCCATGAAAGACAATAATAACAATTACAATTCATCATTTTCTATCAATACAGAAACTTTTCCACCCACAGTTCATGTATTTATTTTCTATACACATTTATATTGTATGCATAGTTAATTGATGCTGCTTTGTTGAGCGATACTAATAAGTAAAACCAATGTCATGAACACATTTAAGCAATTACATTAAAATATTATATTTTCAGCACGGGTTGTTCCAACAATCCATTAATTCTAGGAAGGCAGATTATTAGGGTATAAACCCATCATGTGGTGTGGATTTATTTTATGGCACCGCACCCACTGATAATGCATAATAAGTTGCATGATAATATGACAAGTAAGATTGAACTGTTCCAATGTTGTTTTTCGAATGAAGTACTACGCTGAAAGTTATTTTTAATTCCTGGGGCATAATTTGATAAATATGGCATCGTCAGACAGAACTGACTTGAAAACTGCTTGATAGATAATTAATGATGTGTTAAGAGTATTAAGGCTGCTCATTGCAATAAAAACAAATCCGCACAGAAAGGAAGGTCACTTTTGGATCAAGTGGTTTTGAACAGATAAAACTAATCACAGGTAGGTCGCTAAATTAGAGCATATAGATATTGGAATTGTAACACATTTCATTTGATGAACGAGTTTATGGAAGCATTTAATTTTTAATAAATAACATAATTACACAAGAAATCGTCAATATTTTCAAGAATTGAATAAAATGGCAAAAGTTATTTTGTTATCTGTCTTTGTGGCTGCAGCAATGCGTAAGTATCTATTTATATCGGTATTGTTTTTTAGTATGAATGGAATATTATCAATTTACTAAGTACTGCGTATACGGTGTAAACATTGTCACTACAATGGTATTAGAGTAAATAGGATGATAATAGTATAATAAATATTTGTTTATGTGATACTGGTTCATTTTCTAGTGCATACGAAATAGATTCCAGGAAAATTATTCCATTCCAATGAATTATTTTGTAATATTTATATTTGCAGTGCTTGTTCAAAGTAAGCCATGGGATCCAACACCCCGGAATGAGCAATCGTGGATGAATCGTCACAATCAGTTCGTTGAAAATTCGAGGAATAACTCCAGGGATATTAAAATTGTATTTCTGGGATCCTCCAGCGTTGAGCGTTGGGGTTCGACAGGTTTGAGCATCTGGAATGCCAAATACAAACCCCTCGGGGCTGTCAATTATGGAATTGGAGCAGATAAAATTGAAAATTGTCTTTGGCGAGCTGTCAATGGTGAACTTGATGGACTAGAACCAAAGATGTTAGTCCTTTACTGCGGATCCAACAATACCCCTTCAAATACAGCCGTAGAATGCACCCTAGGGATCATGGCCACTTTAGGTGACATTGCACGCAGACTTCCGAATACCAAAATCCTGTATCTTAACTTTAATCCACGTGGGGATAGAACGCCAATCAACGAAACGTGGAATAAGATCCAAACTGTCAACCAAAATGTCATCTCGTTGAATAGTAATGCCAATACAGTGGTTTTCGATATGTTTGATGACCTCATCGAATCTTGGGGAGTACTTAAAAGGGAACTTTACGAAAGCGACCTCCTCCATTTGAATAGGGATGGATATGCAGTCTGGGACGCTGTATGGAATCAAACTTTCTTCGATCTGTGGAATGGAGGTCAATAAGTTTGGAAAATTAACACAATTAATGAAATTGCTTCATTAATTATTCATAATCTTAATTATGCACGACAAAATCAACAAAACAAATCCAAAAATGTATTTTTCCAACTATTAAATTTAAATTTATTTCAGCAAACGTTTGTGTAATTTCATTAATTTTTTTTAGCTTTTGGCATCAATATCATCAAACATTTGTATACCAAGGTGGAATAAATAAGACTTTCAAAATGGTTGAGATTTGGTAGTATTAACCATGTATATTCCAATTATTAAAAATTGAATCATGGGCAAAAAAGAGCATGGGCGAAAAGTATTTAATTATTTTAATGCCACGTACTCTTAATAGATTATCATAATCAATAACGATTGTGTATCATAATTAAAATGAGCATAATTGAGAAGGAAAACAACAATAACACAATAAAATATCACTTTCACCTTTAGACAAGGCTACTCACAACTCTCGGTTTACAACTTAGTATAATACACGTGTTATATAATCCAGATATTTAATCATTTACGCAATCCGTATTCATTTGTATTGTACTATAATGATGTTATGCAATAATGTTTTATTTTAAAGATCGAAGAACTACCCATGCCCAATCCAATTTTTTAATCCTTTACGCAGTTACACTACTCACTGAATGGTCATAGCAATTCAGAAGAAAAGCAAAAGGATGTCGACGTTTATCTTCGTTTTTGTGATCCTGCATCTTGTCAGCTCTGATGATTATGGATCCCCACCTGAGTACTCGGACGATCCATTCCCACCTGTGATTCCGCAACCTCGTTTGCCTTTACCTGTGGAAGAAGATTGTGTCTCAAGTGAAGAGACACATTGTAGTCCTCCTGATGGTGGAAATTCATTCATCGCCAATCATCAAGACTTTCAGGATAGAGTAATATTCAATACGTACTTCAAAGGTCAAGGTAATAAAGTATAAATCTTTATTAGTTTTTCTCATGGTGAACATAAGAATTTAAGGTAAATTATTTGTAAAGACCAAAGTGATTCGCTTGTTTTGTATTAATGATTATGCTCACTAATAATTACAGATAAAAAATCAAATTCGAATCATACAACCAAATATGACAGAAATGAACACAACAATAATTATTACAACCAATTTCTTCGTTTGAGGTTAAGAGAGGGCAAACGTCATTTATAATTTTATCTTGGGCATTATTATGATATTAATTTTTTAATTTCAGCTGCAGTTGATAGCGAGTCTCAAGAAACAGCCGCAAATCCACCAACATTGATGTAAATTTGACTAACTAGTTCTATTCATGACAAAAATTACTGTTAAATTCTTTGTGTCAACCAGACATGTATCCATAAATTTGGTCGAGGGGAGGCAACAAAACATAATGGCGCAAATTTAACATACCTGTAGTATTATGACCTATTTTGGGGAAAAATTTGCCTTTAATCAGATGTAGGGGCAACGCTGACCCCATTCTGGTTGATATTTGCCTCTTTTATTTATCGGGACATTTAATTAAAATTATCTTATTTACATGCACACGATTAGCAATGAGTTTTTAAGAAATTTAAAACAAAAAATAATTTTCAACTTATGTTCTAGGATCTTTCCCTTCCACGGCAGATCAGGGGGAGATGACTATGGAGATGTAGGGCATGTTCCTCCCAGTGAACCTGACGAATTTGAACTCGGAAGTCCAGAGCATTTTGTCACAAAGGGCCCAGAAGAATTTGAAATAGGAGAACCAGAGCATTTTGTCACAAAGGGAGAATTTGAAGTCGGAGAGCCGGAGGATTTTACCACTTCTGCTAAGAAGGGTCGCAAGATTTTTAAAAATGAGAAAATGACCACCAAAAGTCCGAAAGAGTTTCAAATAAGAGATTCGAAATTCGTTACTACATCTACCATAAATAAGAAAGGCCGTAAAATCATGCGAAACGAGAAAAATGGTGAAAAAATGCCCAAGCAGACCCCAAGACATGATACAGAGGAGACAAGTATCAATCCGGTGAAAAAGCAAATCCATGGAAGACGTATGCAAAAACAGAAAAATCAAATCGGAAGAAACGTGAATTCAACACCGGCGAATATCTTAGAAAAAGGTGTCAATCCAGCACCAAAGAAAACACACGGAAGAACCGTTCAACAGGCGTCAAACATTGTAGATTTACCGAATCAAAATTCTGCTGATAAAGAACGAGTTGCGCAATTGAAAAAACCACTTCATGCAAGAACAACCAACTAATAAAATCCATCTACCTACAAAAAAGCCCACTTTTAAAGACATTTCATTTCTTCATAAAACTGAAGAACTGCTCGCTTTAAAAACTACTGCACTAATTAATTGACATCAATACAACTTGTCTAAATACTCTCGTAAATATTGGCTCTATTTATTATCTCAGGCTTAAATTAGAGTTCCTTATGCCTATTACAGTTTAAAATGTTGATAAATCGTTTTTAAACTAATTATGTGACATGTAACAATATGACTATTATTTCAAAATCAAAATTTGGAGAAAATTGCCCTAATTTATAATAAGTATGTGTGAATACAATTTTTTAGATTTTCAAGAGAGTTGAATTTTTTATTTTTATACTACAATGATAACCTTCTATAGACTACAACTTCAAAACATTAACAATTTTCAGGAACTGTTTGTAGAGTACTATAATGCGGAAATAGTGTAACAATGGTATTTACCCATTTGCATAACAAAATGGCTTACGATTATACAATGTAACATCAACTCTTAATTTTCTTAGAATGATAACGTTGCTGTTGTTGATTCCCATCTAAAACCAAATAAGGAATATTTAAAATTCAAAGTTATAAAATAGTCAGTTCAAAAAACGTTCCGTACCATTACCTCTATGAGATTTCAATGTCGTGCCTTTTGCACTTGCGGCATTAAAATGGCTCGCAAACCGTTTTTGGAGAACAGAGTTGGGGTTTTCTGGTATTTTGATATTCTCAGAAGTAATTTTACGACGAATAGTGTCAATTTTGCGTTTAATTTCCTTTTCCGCTTCCACAAGTGATATTAATTGTGCATACATCTCCACATAAGAATTCGGAAGTTTGTCTGACTCATCAGAAGTGACTCCACCACTTTTGATATCGGAAACAGCTGCAGGAATTCCAGAATTTTTCTCTGGTTCCATCGATTTTCTACTGGATTTTTGTGTTAAGTCAATTTCGATCTTTGGCAATCCTGGTTTACTTCCTGAAAGTATTTTTGTGTTTAAATTATAATAATATCTGTTATAAGAAATAGTATCGATATTGGAACTTGGTAGGACTTACGATTTTTTCCGTCAAAGTATAAATTAAAGCTGACAGGAGCTTGAAATATTTGAAAATTGTTGAGAGAGCCGTTTGGATCTTTTGAGCTCAAATACGGCGAAGGAATCTGAAAATTAATAGAGCAAGGAGGCTGCCCTTTAAGTCCACACTCCACAGATTCTTTTGTGTCTCTTTTTCTCGCAGGAGTAGCTATGGCAAGACAGTTAATAATAACAGAAGACAGATAAAATAACTGAATCAACTGATATGCCATTTTTTGCAATTTTATTCAGACTTATACGAACTTGGTTTGCAGTAAAGTTAAATTGAAATGGGGGACAGGTAGGAGAGATTGAATGGTTTCAATATAGAAAATCACACTTGCATTACGTAACAACAATTATGTAGCTGATGAAATGAAAATACACTTTAATGATACTAAACAATAGCATGACCTTGAAAATACACCTTTCCAAACCAGATTTCTAATTGTCGTCAATTCAATAGGTGAAAATTGCACTAAGGTGGTTATTGCAATTTAATTGTTTGATTTTTTCTATTCATGCAATTACACCATTGTAACAATTACGTTGATTTTAGTTGACAACATAATATTTTGAAAATTTACATAATATTAGTTATGGTTAGATTTACAAATTATTTGCATAAACTTTATTTGTAATTGGCAAATTTATAATTTGAATGTAACTTATTTCTTGCGATTGTCATGATATATTCCAACTTTGTACATTGAATTTGACTCTTCTGGCACATTTTCACTACCCGGCTTTTCTGGTATATTTTCACTACCCGGCTTTTCTGGTATATTTCCACTACCCGGCTTTTCTGGTATATTTCCACTACCCGGTTTATCTGGTTTATTTCCACTACCCGGCTTTTCTGGTATATTTCCACTACCCGGTTTATCTGGTATATTTTCACTGCCCGGCTTTTCTGGTAAATTTTCACTACCTGGTTTATCTGGTTTATTTTCACCTCCCGGATTTTCTGGTATATTTTCACTGCCTAGATTTCCTTGCGAATTTGGTATAGGATTGTTTGGTAGTGGCTTGTCTTGGTTATCAGTATACTCTCCAATTCCTACTCCATAATCATCTTCTTCTGGTGGTAACTGTGTTTCTATCCTTTCTAAATATTTTTATAGAATTATTAAAGGGCAAAATGAGCTTTAAAAAGAAATTTCATAAATATAATATTTCTCACCTTTATGGTGTTCGGATTCGTCATCTGAGGGATTAAAATAGGTGTTAAATATGACGGATGCTTTAAATAATTGGTCATTGTCGATGAAAGACCTAATTCCTCTCTTCAAAAATTTCTCAGGTGTACCTACATGCTTCAACGTCACCAGAGGTGCGAAAAGTATCGTGGACAAGAAAAGAGCAGCGCTAAGATGGAAGGACATTATTGCCAGTTAGGATACGCTACACTACCACTGAAACAAAATTAAATTGTTCCATTAAAATTCAATTAATGATTAATTCATTTATGAATATTTTAATTTTCACTAAAAATGCCACGTTGAATAAACATTTCGACACATTCTAATCAATACAAACATTTGAGCATTTCAAAAACAGTGTCATCATATCTTGCCATTATTGTTCATTCATTGTTTGGTTGCGAAATGAACTAAAGGAAAGTTATTTCTCAAGGTTTATTGCAATTTTTAAATTAGTTTTTACTCTTTTGGGTTGAAAACGCCCTAACCAATTTTAATGCGCACTTATATTACCATAAAGACGTTTTTATTCTATTGCAATTCCCATTTTTAAACTCAACATCAACTGATAACGAAGATACATTATAGATCGAAATCTTAAGAAATGCCATCAACATGGAATGTCAGTTTCCTTAGCACTAACATTTCAAGTTGTTCCAATGAAACTTTCAAGTTAGCTTTGAATTTCTCCTTCCGACTTGATGATATAGGTAGTTACTTTTATGCTTCTTTTTTGGGACTCCGCCCAATTTTGTTAGCATTTATGTGATTGATATGCCGTAGAATTTTTCGCTAAAGTAAAGGTTGATGAGCAAATTTGTGCCCCTGAATCCTATTCCAATCCAATGACTACCCAGCAGTATTCAAAATTTACCAATTTTTAGAGCTTCTGCCATCATAGTAGTAGAAATGAACTTTTTGAGAAAAATGGTAAATCGTAACGATTAATTAAAGTATTCAGCGACAAACAAAAGACACATTGAAATAAGTTTTTATGCCCTATTTTCTCAAAAATATTTCAAATTAGTATTTAGATTTGAATGTTCATTGAAAGTAGTGATAACAGTGTTATTTAAAAGTCATTTATTCATTTTGGTACATCAAATTTCAAAATTTCATTTAGGGAGAATGCGCAAATGTAATTAAAATTAATTATTCATTCCGTAAATAAGGGCGTTTTTGTCTCATTTAGTTGATTGTATCTTTGGTTAAGGACCGCACATCAAATTATAAATCTTTTCTGTTATAAAAATCGCCAGCTATTAACGCATTTCATATTTTAGCGGCGATTTTTATTATAAATTCTTTACGAAATTTAATAAAACTAATTTTTACCATTTTAATTACCTCTTACTAGTGCTGACGGCGTCTACGTAAGTTTTCTTTGTTCGGCGTTTCTGGTACATTTTCACTGCCCGGCATTTCAGGTGCATTTTCTTTATCAGGAATTTCTTGCGAAATTGGTAGGGGATCAATTGGTACTGGCTTGTCTTGATTATCAGTGTACTCTTCAACTTCAACTCTTTCTCTTCCAAAACCACCTATTCCTGATGGTATGACCGTTTCTTGTGAATCTCTCGGTCTTCCTAAACATATTTGTAGGATTATTAAAAGACAGACTAAAAGCAAAATAAATTTCATGAGTATATGTCTCACCATTATGGCCTTGGAGTCCATCTTCCGCTTCCGAGGGATTCATATAAGTATTAAACACGACGGATGATCGAAATAATTGGCCATTACCAATGAAAGAGTTTGACGACCTAATTCCTCTCTTCAAAAAATTTTCAGGTACACCTACATGTTTCGAATTCACTAGAGGGGCGAAAATTATCGTAGACAAGAAAAGAGCAGCGCTGAGATGGAAGGACATTATTACTGCAAGTTAGGATACGCTTATAGATTACGACTGAGACTGAGAATTAAATTGTACCATTGAAATGCAATTACACGAGTTCATTTGTAAATATTTTCTCTAGAAATGCCACGTTGATTAATTATTTCGACACATTCTAATCAATACAAACATTCGAGTGTTTTAATAACACGTCATATCTTGCCAAACATTGTTCATGCATTGTTCAGTTGCAAAAAACATTAAAGGAAAGTTATTTCTCAAGGTTTATTGCAATGTCTAGAGTCAATTTTAAAATCATCTTTCACTCTTGGTTTAGAAAAGGAATATGTTTCCAAACAAAAGTTATGCTCATTGGGGCGACCCTAGTCTAGTAGTAAAAGGAGTGCAGGAAATGGCGTATCAAGTAGAGCGAATAAATATCATTTAGACTACTTTAATTTCGGATTTAGCAATTTTTAATGCCAGAAAATATTGCAGTAAAACAAACATGACTCCGGAAATGATATCTACAGCTTTTAGAAGGTACTTGTTTCAGGCACGTATCCAGAGGGGGGCTGGGCGGGCTAGTACCCCCCTAAATTCCAAGAAAAAGAGGATATTTTTGTCAAAACTGTAAAAATTGAAACAATTTTCGCGCGAAAATGTTATATTTTTACTATTTTTTTGGTAGGTCCCCCTTAGGTCAAATTCCTGAATACGTGCCTAGATACAAACAGCATGCTTCAAATTATTAACAAAGTTCTATTGATCTACTTACATTTACAGGTCATAGTATATCTACAAAGTAATTTTGGCCTACCATTAAGAAATTATCCATGAGAAATTGAAACCACTTCTTGTATTTGAGAAATCTGTTTTGAATATCAGTAGACTCATCCCTCCATGGCTAATGAATGTAGCTGTAGTGTTTCCACAAACACTGAAAAAATTAACAAGTTAAAAGTTAAAACATAATGAATAATTTGACATTACGTTCTAAAAGGTGGGATTATAAATAGTAAGCTTTATACTTGACTAAATTAATATTTAAAAACAAGAAATTTTATGATTGTAATACAAATGGGAAATAAGTTAAAATTTGTTTAATTATTAAGCTAAAGATTAAGTTACTTTTTGACTGTTGAGCATTTAATGAGAAAAGAATTCCTACCGGTTTGGTTCGGGATTAAGTTGATACCCATGATTTCTGTGGTCGGCTGTTGGTGAGTAAATCTGCAGACTGAGACCATCGTACCAGCATACATAATTAGGTTCAATGTCCACTACGTTAATGCTAGTTCGGACAGATGGCTGGGTAGAGGAACTTGCTGGATGATGAATTACAAAAGTAGCCAGTTCCTTATTCTTGTAACTGCTCTCATTTCCAGGATAAGTAATGCTGCCTTGAAGATCAGTTAGATGGAAATGTGAGTACTGAAAATTCGGAATATATGCATAGCCTATTCCCTGGAATTGAAGCGAGAATCCGTTTCTACTTGTACTACTACTTCCAGTATAAAGGGACAAAAATACCACAGGCCCTTGGAAAGTATACGTCTCTGTTCCATTTCTAAATAATAATAGTAAATTTTAGACAAACATAGAAATTTCCAAAAAGTAGTACAAAATACAATTAAATGGATTTGAAATTGTAAAAAAATAATTTTTTCGTACAAAAGACTCGCTACGTTGGACTTAATATCTCCCCTTTGATAATCAATGACATTAACAGTCAGTAGATCACCTTCTTCAAGAAAAGTTTCCAAGACTTGTATTCGAATATTTTCCTTGTCGTTGGCTCTGATCGTCCAGGAACACCTTTCGTATGGTTCTAGAGTCCTATTGAGTTTGTATGTAATTCTACCACTTGAACCTACCAATATCCCACCGCAACCTTCATCTAATTTCAAAACAAATGATTTTATATTTATGTGTAACAGTTTTTTCGCCAAAAATACACTTGTTAATAATAAATATTAAAATTACTTTGCTCAACCCATGTAGAATTATCTTCAGTTTGAGAAACTGCAAAAAATAGTAAAAACAATTAGTATAAATCAAAAGTAGAGTTTTGATTAAAAAATCCAAAACGAAATTAAAATGTTTCGCTAACCGACAATTCTGTAAATCCAGTCGGAGAAAAATGAAACCTCAGAGTAGACGCCAGGATAATTTTTATTTCCACACTCTAAAAGTGCAAATATTAATTGCTTTGCTCATTAGTGCCTTTAAAATATAGGCCATTCATCAATTACCTTCTCCCCAAGAAGAGATTCCGCAAACAACATTAATCCCGTTCTCTAATTTACACAATAAGGGAGATCCCGAATCCCCTCTGCAGAAATCTTTCCAATCATCCCCTGCACAGATCATTGAGTCAGAAATAGCATCTTGGCCGTATGCAGATCTGCACGTGCTGTCAGATACTAATGGTACTGTTACTTTCTGAAGACGAGATTGGTAATTTCCAAACTGTGACGCACTTCCCCATCCTGTAACTGTTGCTTCCGCTAAATAATTTTGAGCAATTGAAAATTGTATACCAAAATCAATTTTTTAAAGCAAGAGAATATTATAAATAACTTTTTATGTTAACCTGTTGTAGGAATCCAACCCCTCGCTGCAAAAATTGCTGGCTGCACAAATTCGTTGAATATAAACGGAGGAGAAACTTGAATTAGGGCGATGTCATTTTTGAAGGTGAAATTAATAGTGCTACATTCACAAATACAACAAAAACTCTTAAAGGCAGTGCCATTCATACAATATTTAAGTTCAATTTACATTTTCGGTGGAATTACTTTAAAAAAATAGTCAAAAAAGTTAAATTATTTTTTAACCATTGTTTTTAGACCAGTTGATTGGAAATCATTATCTATCACAATTTTATTTATTAATTTTACCGTTCATATTCAGGATGGACTACAACTCGTGCAAATTTTCTGTGCTGTTCATTGGTTTCGTTTGACTCGATGTTATGCTCTCCAGCAACAACTGTGAAGTAGTATTCCCATTGAAATTCTACCCCGATGCATTGAGCAGCTGTGGCCACCCATTCTTCAGTGACGATCGACCCTGTACATATGTGGCTGTCGTATTTTCTTACATCTACTACCCAAGGGAATTCGTATCTATCACAAATTAATAATTTCGTTTAAAAATTTAAATTTTAGTGTATTGATGTAAGATTGTAAAACATACCGAGCAGCTTCTTCTCCTCCAACTAATCTTTGGGCATTTGGAAATTCATGCAGGAAATCTGTGATTTTACACAAATGCTTCAATTAAATTAATTGCTAACCGAAGATTTTGACTGCTTAGGTAATTGTTTGTTACCTACCTTGTTTGTAACTGGAAGCTAGTAGTGGAATAAAAGCTACTACTATTAACAAAGTATTTGCTAGTTGGTACATTTTATACAGTATATGTAATATGTATATGTACAGACAGAGAGTTATATAATATATACAAACTATTCATTGAATAATCGAATCAGAAATTTTCTTCTTAAGAATTACTGAATTATCAAACAGAAAAAGAGAAAATCGACAAAAGATTAATCATCATTTTATGTTTTAACCAGTTTATGTACATGTTGATAAGATAAAAAATGTTATGGATGTGACATAAATAATTTAATCTCGTATCAAATAAGGCTATGAGGTTATTGATATGGTTCAGCATCTGAAGGGATGATTAACATGTGTATAAAAATATATTTTTAGTTTAATTAAGGTTGGTCTACAGTAAAATATACATATACAGATATAGTTTTTCGTGGGCTGTATCCAGTACCATCATCCGTTTCAATAATAACCCCAGCGATATGCTTTAAATAATATACCTACATATTAAGTATATTATAGTCAATATAATACTCAACTAGACTTTTGTTTTGGGTGAAAACTTAACAAAACATTATGGCATCGATTATTATCTCGACAAGAAATAAATGCCATTATCACTTTATTATTATTTTACAAAAATTTTCTTTTACTTCAATTATAATTACAACAATAATTTTTTCTCAATGTTTTGCATTAAAATATTATATAGGTCAACAAATGGTACTACTGTTTTGCTAAGATTAAGAAGTGGAGGATGTCTTGGGTTTGCAAGATCAGCATCAAGCCATACAGTGTTATAACCTGTGTAGTCCGTCGAATTGAAAGTCTGGTAAATGATGACGTAGGTGTCGTAGTGAACGTTGACTTCATATTCCATCGGGTTGCAAACTCTAAAATAGATTTTTTATTTTTAAATTGTTTGTTATTTATTATTAATATTCCACATATTGTTGATTGGTTTACAGTTTACATTATAATTATTTTAATTCATGTATGATTCCGCACGCATCAAAATCAACCGACACGTGGGAATAAATTTAACGTCAACATGAATAAGTAGTTGGTAAATTATATAAAATATGCATTATTACTTGCCTTCTTAAATATTCAAAAACCACTCCACGGACTCCATAAACCAGAATAAAATTGCAGGAACAGGAGGGACAGCCGTCAACGAAATTTGTTTCACCAACCAGTAAAGCAAATGTTAAATTGGAGTTTAAATGGCTTCCAGATTTAGAAATGACAAAACTGCTGTAATGGTTTGGTGAGTAGTAAGTGCTGTCTGGAGGGTAACTCTGTCCCCCTCCTCTTCCAGTCACAAATTCACTCTCATCATAAACTGATGTAGGATCGGACTCATCCATTCCTTCTGCCGTCACTTCCAGATGGAAGCCTGTAAATTGGTCTGTCTCTGACGTTCGGAATATCACAAATGCCATTGATCCAGTTAGATTTGCAGTTTGCCCTGGAACTGTCCCGTCTTTATTCCTACAATATAAAATTATTATATCCATTTAAACATAAAATCACATAGAATTGCAAAATCAATATTCTCATCAGAAAATTAGACATTCCAATTAAAATAGTTTTAAATACTTTATTTTAGGCATTGGGGTAAGTAACATCAAGAACGTATCCAGAGGGGGGGCCGGGGGGCCTGCCCCCTAAGTATCCAAAAAAGGCATTTTTTTGTCAAAAAAGGTTAAAAATCCAAAAAATGTTTGCTAATATGAATTCGCGAATATGCTTTACATTTATCAATATATTTTGGTGGCCCCCCTGAGGTCAAATTCCTGGATACGTGCTTGAGTAACATAGTAGCCCACAAACAATATTTAGAAAAAGTAGGTACTCTAAATATCGAACCCGGGTAGATTGCAATGAACAGGAAGAATAATTTTTTAGATTATTTACAGAATAGTTGGAACAAATGGAAGATTTTGTAGGCCTCCTCGATAAGCGTAAGTATGGACAGCTAGTTGATCTCCCAAGTCCTCCATTCCATTTTCTACCAGATTAAAAATTAATCTAGCTGCTCGATGACTGCGAACCGTCCAAACACATTTTTCGTAGTTTTGGTATAATTCATGGAGCTTGTATTCGATTACTGCCATTCCCCCGGGAGGAATTTTTAAAACGCCACCACATTTTGTTTCTGTAAATCAAAAACTCAGTCACTGTTAATTAATTACAAACATAGGGAACAAAAAAGGACCTTCTTTACCTTTTTGCATTTTTTATAAAAAAGGTAGAGGTAAGTTTTTTTTAAAGCAGTCCTTTTTTACCGTTTTTGGTGTATCAGCGTCCCCCATTTAGTTACATTTTACATGCAAATAAGGTAAAAAAGATAAAAAGCACCGCTTTTTAAAAAAAATGTAGTACTTTTTATCTTTTTTGTAAAAAAGGAGTACCTCTTTTGTTCTCTGATTACAAACATTATTGACGTAAAAGCAAAAATGGAATGTACCAGTAATAGTAATACCAACAACACTTTTTTACCAATAATAGTTTGAGGGATGGGCGGAGGTGTAGCAATGGGCCCTGAAGTGGCTTCTTTCCATGATAGGGAGAATCCTTCCCCCGCGTATTCCCATTCAGTGAAGTCAGTGATGAAATGGATGAGTAAATTGGGATAGAGATTCCTTAAAACGACACGATGGGCTAATGTACTGGAACAAAATCGCTGCATTTCCTCGAGGACTCCTGTCCATGTAATTTGGAAGATCATGAGGACGTCGCACCAACATCTGTTAATATATTCAAAGCACGGCTCTAGGTCCATAGAGTGAATGTAGATATCCAGCAGTGTATTATTGTCATTCTTGAACAGCCAAGTGATTTGTTGTTCATCGAAGTATTTCCGTTCAAAAGTCTCGGCTGGGTATTGAAGGAATCCCGTTGCACTGCTCACAGTATTTGAAGTTAAAGTTATATCCGAATAATATGCATTTGTAATTCCACTCCAGGAGAAAGCAAATCGGGAACTTCGGTCTTTAGTAAAGAAGGAAACTAAAATCACTTGATGGGATAGTTGAAATGATCCTTGTCCTTCCGGCTTATTTTCATTGCACAGGCTACAACAGTCATGAGATTTTATTTACGGTTGGAATTCAAACTCTGGCAAAGTATACTTATATAGTTAGCATGATTAAATTATACCTGTATAGATAAATTGTATAAAATAATCGATAATGTCTCACGTAAAACGTTCTCCTTGTGCAGGAAGTCTGTATTGTGACAGAGAGTAGAATCTAAGTGCCCCTTCTGTACAGTCCTCGTTCCCTCCAGGGATATTTATAGTAGCATTGTGAAAATGCAGAATGAATCCCAAGGACGAAGAATTTCTTGCCTGCAGACTTATAGTCCAAACACACAATTCTCCTTCTGGATTGTTTTCAGAACCGGCTTCGTAACTTAAAAATCCTGAATCTCCTTCTAATGTTCCCCCACAAGGGGATTGACAAACTACACTATATAAAAGTAGTGCTAGTACTATCAGCACAATAATAAACTTACTCATAATGTCTAAGTAATAAAAAAATAGTACAAAGGAAAACAAAAAAGGATAACAACACAATTACGAATACAATTTTGTTGTTCTACGTACATACGCTAAATGACTACTGCAAAAATATTACATGAATGGAGATAATGTGATGTAATCATACATCGATATAAAAGATGATACAGCGACCCATTTTCACCTCATTTTGGTGCTTACTGCTTTTTGTTTACTTTCGAGGGAATTACTCTGCCAACTGATAATGTATATCTCGGATTGAAAAGGGGCTATGTTAATCAGCGCTTAAAAATTGAGTGAACAAGAGCATCCGTGTGTGAACAAAAGACATTTTGCTACTCCTCTCATTCAAAAATTGAACATGAACCAAAGTTAAAATCAGAAAAAATATTAAAATCTAAGTTTTAAATCTTATGAATATCAATTAAATATTTATTTATGATTCCAAAACATTAGAACAATATCTGTTTGTTTTGCAGGCAGCGTCCTGCCATCTTAAGTAGTTGTGTCATGGCTTATGATTAATTTCAGTGGGTCCGTTACATCTCCATATGTGATTTGTATAAAACCACGGGCAGTAGAGATGACAGCATTGATAATCATGAAAACAGAATTCGCCTGGTTGTATGCACTGAAATAAAAGTTCAAATGCAAGTAATATTAGTATCTAATCGATTTCTTATACGTCAAGATTAAGATAGGTTCTTGAGATACAGGGTCTGACATTAGCCATGCACTACCCTGTAGAATATCTTTTGAGCCGATAATGATAATTGACGGTTCTGAGAATCAATAAAATTACTTTTAAAAGTCTATTGAAGAGTACTAGTCAATTAGTCAAATTACAAACAGAACTTTATTCAGAGCAGATTATCTACTCTGTATTCGAGTATATACTATTTTTGTCTGGTCTGTCTCTAGAAATCCCTGTGCACGATAACTTTCGAACGGTGTGAGCTAGACTGTTCAAATTTTCAGGGTACAATTTCACGGTAAATAGAAAGACCACGTTCGTAAATGGGCAGAATCGGTCGCAACCCCTGACCGGGGGAGGGGTTCAAAAATAAAAAATCAATGTAACTTTGGTTCTATTAATCGTGCAAAGTCATGTTATAACTCGATTGAAAGCTGACATGTTCTGTGGCAGTACTACATCGGTTGCTATCTTCCCCGGACAGGGGCAATGGGGGCAAAACTTGAAAATAACTGAAAATCGATGCAAAATTCAGTTCTATTCATCGTACAAAGTCGTACAATAGTTCGTTTAAAAGCTGATAGGTCCACATATACTACTAAATAGGTTATAGTCATCCCCTGAGAAGGGAAGTGGGTAAAAAACTTAAAACTAACTGGAAATTGATGCAACTTTCGTTCTATTTATCGTATAAGTACGTGCAATAGCTAGTTCGAAAGCTGAAACATTCTGCGACAATTACTAAAAAGGTTACAACTTTCCCCTAACAGGGGAGTGAGTTAAAAACTGAAAATCGCTAAAACCATCGTTCACTTCAGCTTAAAAAGTAGTGTAATAGATTGTTCGACAGCTGACAGGTCCTGTGACATTCTAAATCGGTCAGAGGAGCTATTGGTAAACTTCTCTGCTACTACATTTTCGTTCTGCAATAGTTTATTAATAAAAAACAACTTACATCCGGATATTCTGCATGTATTTGTCCCGAAAATTCCTGCCCACCAACAGCACCTGCAGCAGGATTTCTACGTCGAGGCCTAGACTGCGTCATGTGACGATAACCACCTTCTAAGTAATCGAAATTTGACCCAGTTTTAAAAGGGACAAATGCTTCTCTGGTAATGTTGCCTGTAAACGCCTTCGCTAAAATAAAGACAATTATTTTTGAACTCACTCAGAACTCAAATAATTTTCTTTTTTCAAATGGTCTTGATATGACATTTTTCAGTTGTAGATTTAGTATGTAGTTACCTGACTGAATCTTCACAAAAAGGTTCACAAAAATCAGAGATAGTGTAACGAGTCTACTTTCGACGATTCTGGTTCTCATCTTGAGAGCTTATTAATAATAATATGAATGAATTTGAATGAATGTGAGAGAGCTCATATATAGTAGGTACTAAATAAAATACACGGGGGGTCTTGTTTGCCTACCAGATTATAAATATTATTATACTCTTCCCAAGGATAATGGCGAGAACATTTTCGTCGAAGCAACAATGCAATGATTCTCAACATAAATATGCAATAATTTTAGAATTTGAAAGCGCAGCCAACGAATAATTATACAGAAGGTGTAGTCCAAATCAGAGGGTAGTAAAATGTTTGAATGCATGTCATAACTTATATGCATGTATCAACCCTGTAGTACCTGGTAATAATTTAATGCTGTGGCACATCTAATACGATTTTTAATGACGTGAGTTACTTAACTGTAACTATTTCTCCTGCACCTTCACCAATAGCATTTCAGTACACACTAAAATAAAGAATTAATAATTTACGGCTCACCCTATAATATGAATTGGCGTACTCAGAGTTTCCAGCAGGCTCGTCATATAAATAATATGAAAACTGCGGACAGTGGGCATAATATTAAAATAATCAAAATTAGACAATAGGGTTTAAATGCAATACTTTGTAATAAAAGGAAGGACAACTAAAACAGATAGCATACCAGTAAAAGAGATTGTCACCAAAAATTCATTAGTTTCTTTGTATTAGGTAACAAGGTATTATCAGCGCATAGGGTAATCAGTACGAGCTGTGACCATTAAACGTTATTTAAGTAGGATTTGATCTCCTCTCTGAACAACTAGGACTTATAGTCGTTCTTCCTCATACTGTTGTTGACATAATCGCTATATGAAATATTAATAATAATAATCCTAGTACTCTGGGAGCTTGCTTTACTCGGGCAAAATTACTTCAACATTACCCAGACAAAAACAAAAATCTCAAATCAGGATTTAAACTTCAAAGTAGGTATAGAATGAGGGATAATAGTTTCCATTTTCCTTCACAGCCCAGAGATATAACGGCAACCCTCAACTTTAATAAAGATCAAGGTTAATAAAATCAATTATCATGCAATTGACAATTCGATTCGAAAAATTCATTACCAACATTGTAATGAGTTTTAATTATTTTTGATGTCCTGTCAAAGAGATTTAATAACAGAGAAAATAAATGGTTCATATCTAATCTTAAATGAATTTATAATAATCCATGAAATTTTAGTTTATTTTCAAAATCGAAGTTCTGTTTTATACAAATAAAAAATTGCCGAAAAGTAGTATATAATTATAACTGTTTATCGTACCAATCATTATAACCCGGCAGAGGGTAAAAATGATTGGCACGACAAGTGCACGGAGTCCAAGATGGACTCCGTGCACGGCAGAGTAAAGGAGCTCTATGCACGACACTGGCAAGGGCACTTGCCGGTGTTGTAGCATAAATGAGTTAGGGAGCGCAAAGATCTACATTTGTATAAGTACATAGATGTATGCTTCTGAATCATAGTTTGATTCAGCACTCTGCTTAATATAGAATTGTTAAGTACTTATGCTCCACTGTATTATATGATTGAAATAATAAGTCAGTCGTAACAAGCTATTAAATGAAGACGGTTGTCACTTTTATTTTGCATACCTAGTAGATGCTTACATGAGTATAAGAGAGATCAATATCTTAGTACTTTGCATAAAGCACATTCACTCTTCACTTGAATGCGACGGGTGCCAGTCTTCATCATAGACTGGAGCTGGAGACCACCGGGGAATGGAGACCGTAGAAGCTGAAGATGATGATGCTGGCGATTCCGGTCGCTGGGGCACTTCTGCCACTAGAATGGACATCGAGGGAGACCTTTCTCGCCTGCCTGCCTGCAGGATGGATCCCTGTACAGTAGGGGGCAAGTAGCTGTGTAAAAATAGAAAACATGTAAATATGAATACGAATACGAAAATGAATACGAAAATGAATAAGAAATTTGTATATTATTAAAATATTTTTAAAATATTTACCTTTTTCCATTACGCAATTGCATGTTGAAGCGGCGATGTTAATTAAACGTCCTGCAGGATGTGACTCCGGTGAAAAATGATTTTTGAGTAGACGGGTTCTATGTAACATGTATGTAGTCCAGGTGTGATGTAGTAGTGTAAAGTGTGTGTGTGACGTGTGAGTGCGTATGGTGATAGCGTATAACGCATTGTTGATGTGTGAGAAGTTTAAATTCGGATGAGAAGATTTACTGTGGAACGTGGCTCGGGATTTGGTTGTCTAGACTTTTGTCATTTATAGAGCTTCAAGGTAGGGTTCAATTAGTATTTTATTAAAGTGCGTGCAGTAGCGGTAGTAAGACACTGCAACCTCAACCAACCCATTACTATGGTATGTAAGTTTAAGTAGGGTTAGAAGACTTACAAGTGAAAGTATATGTCCCGTGAAAGTGAAAGTATATATTGTTGATGTGTGAGAAGTTTAAATTCGGATGAGAAGATTTACTGTGGAACGTGGCTCGGGATTTGGTTGTCTAGACTTTTGTCATTTATAGAGCTTCAAGGTAGGGTTCAAGGTATACTCATACACTTGTGCGTGTGTGTGTGTGTGTATGGGGATAGTGCAAAGCGCTTGTTGATGTGTGTCAAAAAAGAGAAATTTAATCTCCGATTTCCGATAGTTTTACACGTGCAGTAAGAATATACAGAGACATCATGAAATTTTCTTTTAGTATTTTATTAAAGTGTGTGCAGTAGTAGTAGTAAGACACCGTAACCTCAACCAACCCATTACTGTGGTATGTAAGTTTAAGCAGGGTTAGAAGACTTACAAGTGAAAGTATATGTCCCGTGAAAAGTGAAAGTATATATTTGTCCATTTCAACAAAACTCGTGTCACCCCCCCCCCCTCCCCATAAAAAAATACACGTGTACATGAAAAAGGAACTTGTTTCGTTCGTATATAAAGGGCATCAAAAACTCAATGCCACACTCAGTCCACTTCTGCCGAAGTTACATTTCATTGCTCCAGCTTTCATTATTTTCATATTCTGCAAAAAATATCTCATTATCCCCCCGTTTTCTGTGGATTCCAGTCTCAACTGTATCAGTCACATTTCGACCCATCTCACTGGCCCCGATATTTCACACATTCGGTAAGTACTGATTTTTTACATTAACTTTATAGCGTGTGTAGTATAACTGACAATTCTTAGAGGTTATATGGAGTTGGCAAAAAAATTTTTTTGGTCGGAATGGACATTAGACTGTCCTGTCTTACACTTGGGGGGTTTTCAAAAGGGGAAATGTTTTGTCGCCAGAGGGCCCCTTCTCTGAAAAAGGGATAGTAACTTTTTATTTAACCATATCCGAAGTATATAATACATTTGAAACTTGACAATCTTGTTTTTCTCTATCCAATCCCACCATAAAAAAATTCTTAAAGGTTATATGGAGTTGGCAAAAAAATTTTTTTGGTCGGAATGGACATTAGACTGTCCTGTCTTACACTTGGGGGGTTTTCAAAAGGGGAAATGTTTTGTCGCCAGAGGGCCCCTTCTCTGAAAAAGGGATAGTAACTTTTTATTTAACCATATCCGAAGTATATAATACATTTGAAACTTGACAATCTTGTTTTTCTCTATCCAATCCCACCATAAAAAAAATTCTTAAAGGTTATATGGAGTTGGCAAAAAAATTTTTTTGGTCGGAATGGACATTAAACTGTCCTGTCTTACACTTGGGGGGTTTTCAAAAGGGGAAATTTTTTTGTCGCCAGAGGGCCCCTTCTCTGAAAAAGGGATAGTAACTTTTTATTTAACCATATCCGAAGTATATAATACATTTGAAACTTGACAATCTTCTTTTTCTCTATCCAATCCCACCATAAAAAAAAGTTCTCAAAAGTTATATGGAGTTGGCAAAAGTGTGTGTGTAATCAATATTTTTGAACAATGTGTAATATTTATTTTTTATTGTAGATGAGGAGAGTTCGCATCGATAACATCCCGACTATTTTCCACTACAAGCAGGAGACCGTTGACGTCAACTCACGTCTACTCGACTCTCTACGATTCCGAGTAAGAATAAGCGACTTCGAGCAAGAATTCAAGAAAGTTCAGAAATTTATGGTTAACTAAAAAAGGTAGCTGTATTTCATTTGTATTGTAATGCTATTTTGCTTTTTTCCTGGATTCAGACTATTATAACTGTATAATACAGTGCATTATAGAATATTACATTACACATAGTTATGACGAATTACAAGAGTTGTGACAATTGCAACAGTTGTGACACGACTTTAACTTGGCGGTTGTATTTATAGTAAAAGTGGGTATAAAGTGGCCATGAATTGTGTGGACACGAAAAGGTATCAAATAGATGAGATCCAATCACTTCCCTTTGGCCACCCAATGATATCTGCACTTAGACAAAATTAACATTTTCGGTCATAATTACTTGTAAATAAAAAAACTTTTTTGGATTTTCTAATAAAATGTACATATGTATAAATAACAACTACATGTGGCTTTGTGTTTTATTTCCTATTTGTCATCCGGGCAGTTAAGATGGTTATCTTGAGGGAGTGGTTTATGCAGATAGTGAGCACTCTAGGCTCCATTGTCATAAACAATACCAATACGAGTGTAACAGTTTCTCAAAATGTAACATTAAACACGTCTTGCATGTGGCAAGTTGGTCTCTGCGAATTATTTGTCGACCAAGCTCCAAAATTCGAGTTTACAAACAATCTTGATCTAGTCACTAAAGTTAGTAAAACTGAAAGTTTTATGTTGGAGCATAGACAGACATGGGACCTTCCCGAGTTTTTACGAGAAACAAATAAAGCTTTTACGGAAGCAATGCCAAAAATACCCATAAACTTTTCCGTCCGTAAAACGCACTATGCCCTTAGGGTATTTCTTACCCTACACGATAACGTTTACATCAAATTGCCAGAACATTTGAAAACGGCCTTAAAACTCTATGGCAACATATTTTCAACCGGTGTTACCAGAGGAGTGGCAATCTCAACTTTACACGACATTAGAAGAATGCCTAGGGCTAAATACGAAATTCATTATTCCAACGTCCCATTTCCATCAACTATAGGGATCCGAAACTTCACATATAATGTTCTTCAATTTTACAAAGACCAAACTTCTGTTTTAGACTTGGTGACACATTTAAACAACAAGTTCCTTGCCGAAGGAATAAATGGCAGTATTTCGGTACAAAATGAAAATGAACGTCTTACCGTTTCGCTGAGCAAAAATACTCGTGTCCACTTTTCACTTTCCACAGCCCGTGTTTTACGTATACCGCAAGAAATAGAATCGTCTGAGACACCAAAAGAATTTCATTCGGATGGTCCTCTACTCGAAATTGCTAAATTGTCGGATGTGCATAACACATTCTCAGTCAGAACAGCAGATGGACGAAATTATGAGTACGAATTGAGCAAAGAATTATCTTGGAGGGAATTCGTTAATAGTATAAATCGGAAGTTATATGATGACGCCGTTAATGTTCTGTTTGTACTTCACGATCCTAAAAGTTACGAAATTGAATTCAGTTACGAGAACGACAACTATTACAAGTCCACCATTTTTCCCGATCGATTGGCTAATATGCTTGGCTTCAGCCACAGTGTGTTTGAATCAGGAAGAAAATACGTGGGAGGAATGACAGAACCAAAAAGTTTGACGAGGAAGCAAAGAATCTCATACACACGATAAAGTTCAGAACAAAGAAAACGAATATAGTTCCTATATTGAAGCCATTATCCGGCGGCAAATTTCAAGTTTTCGATGCTTTAAATCAAGCATTATCTTTGAGAAAAAATTGGGTGTTTTTCAACTCGCAAAAAGAAATAGAATTAAATATTCCCGAAGAATATGAAATTATATTTCCTAATGAAATATCCGATTTTTTTGGTTTAAAAAGAGAATATTCGTTTACAGCTAAAAATAAATTGATAATTGAAGCTTTAAATTCGGAAATTGGAAACGTTCTAAACATAGAATGCAACTTAGTCGAAAATGGCATATTGTTAAATGGAAAAAGTTCAGAAATAATAAGGCATATACCATGTAGCAATGTTGAATCTGAATCAATTGTACATTTGCAGTTTAACCTACCGTTTTATTTTGCCCTACGAAATACAAGTTTTAAAGAGATTAGCCTTACATTTTCTGGTTGTAATACGCTGATTCGCAAAACAATTCGTGCCACCCTTTGCTTCCGAGAATACTGCTGAAAATTGTAAACACTAAAAGCTCCATACGCGGACCCAACCATCGTCATTTTGCATCTTGACTTCGACCGAGCAACATAGATTCTCCTGACATGGCTACCGCCGAAACGATTCCAGACTTAAAGGAGTTTTACGTACAATTGGACTCTGACCTGTGTAAAACTAAATATCCGAACAATAGTGTGGCAAAATTTACCAATAATTTGCCAAGTCAAATATCCTTGTCAAACGGCTATTGGGAGATGGCATTGTCCGAAATATTTGTGAACTTGAACAACGAGAGAGTATTTTTAGATCAAGATGATAGAAAATTGCAAGTTGCTAGGAAAACAACGTTTTCTGTGGAAGTTAAGCATAGAAAAGAGTGGAATTATCCAGAGTTTGTTGACGAATTGAACAACAAACTGTCAAAGTCTAGTCCAATTATTTCAGCTAAATTTAAAATTGTAAAAACACATTCCAGACAACGAGTGGTAATAGACGTAATGAATGATATATATTTTATTATCCCTGAGGAATTTCAAAGAATATTTAACATGAAATCGCGAACGTTTGAAAAAAGGGCGCCACTATGGAACACAAGTGGCAAATATTATTGAATTTTTGGCATTGTCCTCGGACGAATTTAAATTTTGTTATAGCCACAGCCCTTTCCCTGGCGCTGTTAATATGACGACTAACTATGTAACTTTTCACAAGACAGAGTCGACAATTGAACGTCTTGTCAGCCATCTTAACGATTTATTCGCAGAGAGAAATTTGGCGGTCAAAATTTCCTTGGAGGATAGGACTCAAAGTCTAAAAATAGCAATGGGAAAAAATCAACTCCTGTATTTTGAAGAAGAACTTTTCCGCAAGCTAAATTTGCGAACATCTCTGCTAGCGGCAGTCGACACCAGCGAGATATACAAATCCGACGGCTTTATTGAGGAAATATCATCCTGCACAGAGGGATTTCACAAGTTGGTTGTTCAAAATATTGAAAGCGGGAAGGAGGAAACATTAGAATTTACTAAAACCGGGTCTTGGGAGGAATTTTTTGATCGCGTCAATTTTAAACTTTTAGAAAAGGGTTACAATATCGAATGTTATATTTACGACAATACAATTTATGAGACGGAACTCGAGTTTGCTGCCGACAGCAACGAAAAAAAGTTGGTTATTCCCAACGATCTAGCCGAGCTAATGGGACTGCAAGAGCTTTCATTTGTGCCGGGAAAATATATCGGTCGGATGGACGATCCCTCTTTATTTACAGAATTTCGCGATACATTTAACAAAAGCCATACTATTAGACAGGTATTTATCTCTAATTTGGAGTTTCCAATTCCGGTTCCAGCAAATCGGGAAAGGTCGACGGTAATAGCTGCGTTAAATGAGGCTTTAACTCTAAATTCCGAAAGGAAGCCATGGATTCGAATCGACGATAAAAATGAAATCGCTCTCGATATTCCCGCAGATGTAGAAATCAAATTCCCGCCTCGTATCTTAGAGTTTTTAGTCTAAAAAATAATACCACGCTGACAAGTAGAGATAAGACGTTCAATAGAATTTACTCAAGTCAAAAGTGCAGACATCAAATTAATATATCTACTAATTTATGTAACGGAATCATAATGGCCGACAAGTCGAGTAAAGTTGTTAGAACGGTACATTGGCCTGGGTTCGACCATCAGCCTTCCGTCAATATACCGTTCGGACCACTATATTATTTTCCAATGACGTCTGATACTATATCTGAAATAGAAGTCCAAATCACTTCGGGTTGCGATGAGCTATTATTTCCAGCAGATTGGAAAAATGTCATCATTCTTCTCAAGTTTAGAAGACATGAAAAGTGACGAGCAAATCAAGCTGCCGGTCATTTCAGTTGTGGACGTCGTGCGATAAAGATGAATTTTAAAATCTTTGTGTGTCTGGTGATTGTAGCATTGTCAAAAGCTGAAACTTCGCATTCAGACCATTTAAGCTCCAAGTGTGTAGATTGTTTTGAAAAAGATAAAATAGCTATAGTTGGAATAACTGTTAACAATAGTATAGATTTTTTGTGTTTGAATAATAAGGAAAGTTTGACAGAAAAACATTTTGTTGTTCATCAACAGGTTATTTCTAAGGAAAATTGTAACAATTTGTGGGTAAGATCCAACAAACTCTTATTTGATCAATTGTTAATTCGTAAAATATTGGAATTTGGGGAAAACATTAATTGTATGAACACAAACTTATTTATTATTAATACTGCCACTATTGTCTTGTACGTTTTGTTTTTGATAAGTCAATTGTATAAGTCACTAAAATTCTTGATAAAATTGTAAAACTAACATTAAAATGAGTCGTATTAGACAAAAGTATGTACAAGCCAGTCTTCCAGGAAGTTTCTCTGGCTTATCATCCTTTGTAAAAAACAGAAAATTAAAAAATAAAAAAGAAATTGAATACCAGTTAAATGAATTGGACGCCTTCAGCTTGCATCGCCCTGCCGCGAAACTGATTAAACAAAGACGAAAAGTAATAGTCAATTTTATGGCAGATCAATTAGTTGCCGATTTGATTGATTATAGTTCTTTTGCCAAAGAAAACAGGCAGTTTAAATGGATTCTTCTTGTTATAGATGCCTTTTCTAAAAAACTATATGCTGCAGCACTTAAAAATAAGTCTGGTCCTGTTGTCTTACAAGGCTTTAAAAGCATAATGAAAAATAAGGAGCTAAACTCGGTGAGAATTGTGCAATCGGACGCCGGGCTTGAATTTCACAACTCATATGTAAAATCATATTTAAAATCCAAGCATATTCGCTTATTCAGCACATTCAGCGAACTCAAAGCAGCTATGGTTGAAATCGCAGTAAGAACAATCAAAACTCGCATGCAGAGATATTTCACATATCGACAAAACAACAAGTGGATTGATGTTCTCCCAATGCTGATTACAAGCTACAATAATACACTGCATAGCAGTCTGCCAAATTTGACGCCTAATCAAGTTTATGAAAAAGGAAACGAGCAAAAAGTGTGGTTGGCCAATTTTGAGCGTTTTTCAAAGTTAAAATATGCTAAAGCGAAACTAAAAGTGGGCGATTATGTGAGACTTAGCAAAGAGAAGCTCATTTTTCAGAAGGGGTACGAATCCAATTTTACATTAGAAATATTTAAAATCCGAAAAATTCAGCAAACAAGACCAGTTACTTATTTAATTGAAGACTTACGTTCCGAGCCGGTAGCCGGCGGATTTTATTATGAACAAATGAGCCTCGTCAACCCAGAAATTGGCAAGAAAATGGAAGAAGAAATAAATAAATGATTGTAATGTAAAATATGATCACGAATAAAAACGCAGAAATATACAATATTAACAATTTTTTAATTTTTTCAATTATTCGCGTATAAATTACAGTTATTTACATTTTAATCGAATGTTAGAAATACGATTTAAAATATCCATCTTCCCAGTTTTCAGGAATGCATTTGCACGTGCATGAACACATTGGACGAGGGTGATATTTATCCATCCAGTGTCGATGATTCATCTTCCCATGGGCAAACAAAACCATATCCTTATATACACCAATGTTGTCCCAGCAGTATTGATGGTTGCAGCCCGTGATGAACGGCAGCAAACACTTGTAGTGATCGTATTGATAACCTGCTACTGGAGAATATGGCCCATCGACAAGCATCCCCGTGTAATCCTTACAATACGAAAACTGAAAGCGGGTACAATGTTCCCCTGGTTGCAATGTTGATGGATTAATCAATTTCAGAATATTGTCGTATTTTTCTCTGGCGTAAGGATCGCACGGATTGTGGTCGCAGTTGGTAATAAGTGGCAACATTGTAACCGGATCGTAATCCCTATGTTCCAGCGGCTGAGAGCAAGAGTTTTGGGGAATTGGCGAAACTATCTTAAAACAAGGGCAGAAATAACTCACTTTTGGAGCTTCCTCTTCCTCTTTTGCTTCTTTGGATCTTGTAGCCTTTTCAGACTTCTCTTTTCGTAACTTATCCATTTTGGAAACACGTCCTGGGGAGATTTTGCAATCTCTGGAGACTGGACTTGAAGGTTAGTTATCTTGCTCGGGATAGTTATCCCGTACTCTTTGAATTTTGCTTGAAGTAGATCATAGACTTCAGGATCATTGCAAATCTCTATTGGTATTGGCACGAGTATACTAGTCATTGCGGAGCATGCAAGCTTCGTATATTTTGTAAGATACAAAAGATAGGATTTGTTGTACAAGTTTTCTATATTTTACTATAATTTTCCTATTTTTAGAATCAGAGTCCCATTTTTGGGAATTAAGCAGAGCAATAGGTTTTTTAAACTTTAAAAATATTTCAATTTCACCGCTTGACTTTTCAATTTCGGGAAAGTTAATAATGCATTCAACAATTGTCAAAAGTTCTTGTCGTGAACATTTTTCAACTAGTTTACTAAATATTTTAAGGTTACAATTACGAAGATGCTCTATAAACAATATATTGTCCTCCAATCTTTTACTGCCAATCCCAAAATTCATTATTGTCTTTTACTGATCTGATGAATCGTCATCAAATCGTTCTTGACAAACTGTACAGAGCTTTTCGCAAAAACCCATGAAAAAATGAGTGGGGTGACATGAATAAAGTTGGTGTTTAGCTAATTTATAATCTTCACATGTATAGCAATACCAAAGTTTATCAAAGTCACAATTACAATAATAGCAAAAAGTTTCAGGACTGACTTCAGACTGACTGTTAGCTTCCATTGCAAAAAAGATTTTCAAAAACTATAACTGTTACATTCACAATACCATGACAACGTGATTAAACAATAATAACCCTGAGCTTCCAATGTACTCACCATTGGTTTGAACTTTCCTGAGAGACTTTCAAAAACGTAATGACAAAAATGCTATTGTCTTTTACTGATCTGATGAATCGTCATCAAATCGTTCTTTACATACCGTACAGAGCTTTTCGCACAAACCCATGAAAAATTGAGTGGGGTGGCATGAATATCGATCGTGTATAGCTAATTTATAATCTTCACATGTATGGCAATACCAAAGTTTATCAAAGCCACAACCACAGAAAGGGCAAGTAGTTTCATCACTGACTTTGTTAGCTTCCATGCCAAAAAAAGAGGAAAACTTATTTATTCACCAATATAACTTCACTCTTGAATATTATGTTGACATGTAACACAATACTTTTTGCAAATATGCATGAGAACGTATCTGTGATTTATTACATAGGCCTCGTGTCTAGCTGTCGTATTTTCGTCGCAATTATTGCAATGCCAAAGTTTATTGTAGTCGACACCACACACCCAGCATTTACTTTTAATATTATAAAAAACACCTTTAAAAGATTCCATCACTGGTTGTCGGTTAATGTTTCTATCTGCGCAATCACATTCTCACATTCAATACATTTAATCCTACACTCGAATGAATGTGGAAGTGTGTTAAGACATGTATTATGTGTAACTGCAACGCTTGCTTCACAATAATCGCAATACCACGATAAACTTGGTTCAATTTCACAAAAGTAACAGTGGGTGTCTAATGTTCTCACCATTGTATTTTACTTGATCTTTCCATTAAAACTTTCAGAGAGGTAATGATAGAAATACAACCGACGAGAACCGCTTTTATACACCAAGAGGGGAGTCGTCTTCCTCCCTCGCCCCCCCACTAAATAGTTATATTTAGAAATCACGTGTGTGTGTTTAGAAGCACTATAAATGTCTAAATCCTCATTTAGATGCCACGTGTATTTTTTCTAACAGTGTAAGAGTAGCTACATGTGCATGCGCCAACGTGAACGTTCCTTTTTATTTCAACGGTATAAAAGTCAAAATCCTCAAACGAATTTTTACCATTCCACATCTGGAGCTCTAACTGCAAACTACACACAACCATTCGAAATGAATGCCAACGGAAAGAAAAGACAACTGATTGAGCAAACAATTGGAAACTTTAAAGAACCACCAAAGAAAATGCTAAGTGCAGAACTCTACCGAGAAGTCAAATCTTTGGAAAAAGAATTGATTCGACAAGACGAGGAAATTGTAAAGAATTCTTCTCAAGTCGACAACATAATGGAAAACTCACAAGAATTTACCATAGACACTCAGAGCGTTGGTGACGACTCTAACGATGAAGAAATCGACCAAGACAAAGTAGACTCTGACGAATCTGACGACTGGTATCCTAAATCGAAACCTAAGAAGACAAAACCTCGCGTAAAAAATCATTTTTACAAAGCTACGGACGCAAAGTATTTTGACATGGCGGAATTGGATTCATTTGGCATGGCTGCAGTCTCATCTGAGGACGATCCAGCTCATTCTAAGTTCTTTGACTCTGACAAAACAATGACGTTTGACGATTTGAAAGTGAGGTCAAGTTTCTTGGTCGATAAGGAAGAACACTATGTTCACTTGTATAAAAAGGGACCGAAACAGCCTAGACCTTCTAGGATTACTTTTCCTTTAAAAGAAGGACAGGCAATTGTGGATTTTTTGCTGAAAGTTTTAAAGCAAATGGCGGACGCTAAAGACGGAGCAATCATACCTCATTTGCGAAATCCGTTTGCAGATGCAGATTTGAAAAAGTTGGACTTTTGGCATAACTCCATTTGCTTTGCGACAAGTGACGACAAAGTGCTGATTCGAGCCTTTCGACAAACATCTGGGGTCTATAAGTTCCGGATGTTGAAAAGGACAACCAATACGGCTTATCCAAACTGGTATGGACCAAGTATGATTTTGACTATATCTCAAACTCGTAAGTTGGGGAAACTTATTATGCAATACATGGAAGAACTTCCTCAATAATCTATATCATGAGTGTATTTGTCTGTTTGAAAAAATAAAGAATTTGTATATATGTATACTACTTAGCATTCATTTCATCATATAAGACAATTATTTCTAAGATATCATCATTTGCAATCATAATGTCGTCCAGTAAGCACAGTTGGGCACCGTGTCATTTCGACATTCGGTTTCATCACCCGTCTACAATTTGTTTTGTCGGACCAACGCAATCTGGCAAGTCACAGTTGACGTTGGACTTGCTGTTACATAAAGACAGAGTTTTTGATAAGAAATTGGATAAAATCATATACGTATATGAAGCTGACCAGTCAATTTACACAGAAATGAGAGAAAAAATTCCAAATATCGTATTTACCACAGAAGTGGACTACTTGGAAGACATGCTTGGAGAGAATACACTCATCATTTTTGATGATAAAATGCTCTCGTTCAGAAACAAGGACAAGCAAAATGAGATTATTACCAAGTGGTTTACCGTCGACAGTCACCATAAATCCTGTTCAGTTTTACTTATTCTTCAAAATCTCTTTTGTAATAATCTTAGAACTGTGGCTTTAAACAGTATGTACTTAGTATACTTTAACCAACCGCGAGATTCCAGTGTCATTATAACGCTCAACAAGCAAGTGGCTCCGGGAAAACCAAAATATTTATTGGAAGCCTACCAAGATGCTACAAAGAAAGCTTACGGCTATATAGTTTTTGATTTTCACCAACTAACAAACAACAGATATCGCATTCGCAATACTTTATACTATATTCCGAACACGACACATATATATGTGCCCAAACAAACAGTGTCAGAATTGTTGCTTATGCTACAAAATAATGAAGACATGTAATATTAGTCTCAGTCTTCTTTTAGAATCATAATAGCAAACATGTACGCACCTTCAGCCCGCAAGAGTCTCCCGGTCGAACTTAATACGGGGTACACACAAATTTTAAGGAGCGATGCTACAGCTTCATATCCGAATAACAAACCAAATTCGTTTTGCAATAAATTGTATAAACCATACGATTTTTACAGAAATACCTATGAGGTAGGTTTGGTTAACGCGTCGTATACTGTAATGGAGCCCCACTTGTTCTCTTCCGATGATAACAGAAATCTCGTTATTAAAACTGAAACTGGGGCTGGAGTGGTAATTAATAAAAGCCAAAATGACGTTAAAAAATTTTTGGAAATCGTCAACAGAGAAGCCAGAACAAAGTTTAACCCACCGCCATACAACTTTGCAATTGCGTCGCAGGCGGTTCCAAGACAGTTTAAACTATACAACAACACTACAAATACTACCATATTTATTCCAGACATTTTAAAAGCTCTTTTCAATGCTCAGCCTGGTATCGTGTCTCCCAATACTGTATATAGAAGTCAAAAGGCATTTAACATGGAACTTTGGAATCTTATTCCGTTAAATACGGAAATAAAACTTTACTACACTGATGATGTCAGCTTACCGGATAGAAAAGTGATAACTGTTAAAAAAACAAATGTCGAAGTGGAAAGGCTGGAATATGATTTTAACGCTGCATTTCGAAAAGTTGCCCTAGATGCTATTTTGGACATTAAGTTTCAATCGCATAGATCCTCTTTATACATAACCAGCAACACGTTTTCGGTAGAATTTCTGGGGGATCTGAGGTTAATATTCGGATTTTCGGATCGAGTTTATGCAATGGGAAACTACACTTCAGAATATTTTACTGATACCGGGATTTTTACGAGAACCAAAATGGAATCCATGTTTACAATGAATATTATAGACTCCTCTGGAAAAAAACAATTAATAGAAATATTTAAAACCGTAACAGCAATATCTGACTTTATCACCATCTTAAACGCCCAATTTAAAGCTTTAAAATTGGATGTGCAACTACAGCTTTGTACAACGGTGGAATATAAAGTTGCATTCACTTATACTCCTACCATCCAAAATGGGGAACTGCATCTTCCAGAAGATTTTGCAAAAAGCATTGGATGTTCGAAAATGACTTTCGAAGCAGGAAGTTATCAGTGCGAAAATGTATCTGACGCTGCATTTTTTGGTGCAATTTTACCAGGAACCCCATTTGATATTCGCGAACGAGCAACAATTACCAGAAGCAATCCTATAGACGAACCAAAATCTTTAAACGAAGTCCATGTAGTTCAAGCTTTGTGCAAGGCTTTCAGAGCTGACTGGATAATGCCCAAGGGTTCCCTGTTTTCTATTAATTTAAGACAAGGGGAAGAAGTTTATCTTCCTGAACGAATTTGCACTTACTTGGGTATTCCAATAAATACAATATTAACAAACCAAATCAAAACATTACCCCTCAACCCTAGAACTGGGGCTGTAACTCAATATTTACAATTCAACATTGATATCATTGAAGCAAACGGGGACGGGGAATCCTTGTCACGCTACATCGCCCGCTGCAGTCCAGCAGCAATAAATGTCCCCTGCTTCACCCAATTTGCGCCAGTTATCTACAAACCTTTGACGAACAAACACATCGACAACATTTGTGTCACAGTTACAGACCAATTCGGCGAAATTGTTGAATTTGGTAATAATCTCTTAACTCTGGAATTGCATTTTAAACCAAAATATTTGTGAAAATGAGAGCTGTACATTGTGTCAATGAAAAGTGCGAATTGGAACCAATGAGAGACGCCGACGCTCAAGTTGGTGGTGGAATGGAGCAAGATATTCCAGATTACACAATTCCGTTGACGGCTTCTAAATCTAAATCAAGACGCAAACAATCTAAACCAACAAAAAGAATCATCAAACAAACCGGTAAAGGCAAACGTAAATCTAAAAAATCTCTCAGTTCAAAATTGAAAGCCAAAGCGTCAACATCAAAAAAGGCTAGAAGGCGAAAGAGTAAGAAGTAAAAATATGGCAAGTTCTGTATTTGAAGGATCCAAGCTCGTGGCGAGGCCAGAGTTGGATTTGTTTAGTCTTCCTCCTACCGACGCGTCTGTATTAAAAGAAGAATACCAACAATTTGTTCCAACTACAAGTGTGGAAAATTCACTAAATCCAATAGAATTTCAACTTCTTGCCGACGGAAGTCATTATCTAGATTTAAACTCCAACTTTCTTTTATACAACGTTTCTATAGTTAATAGCGATGGTTCAGCACTTGACGACACTGACGATGTGGCTCTTGAAAACAACGCTTTTAGTACCATAATAGGCACAACCGACGTATTTTTAAATGGTAAACCCGTTTCGGATTCCCAAGGCTATAACCATTACAGAAGCTACATTAAAACCCTACTCACTAAAACAGAGGCGGAAAACCAGCAGATTAACTGCCCAACTCTGGTTTAAAGATACAGATCCAGATAATTTTGCCAATAATACTGGTTATGCCCAAAGAAAAGCGTTTACAGCTAGATCAAAACAATGTGAGATAATGGGGAAGCTAGAAAACGCTTTGTTTGATCAAATGAAATTCTTACCTCCCAACATGGCGCTAAATATAACATTACGTCGGAATCCTGATGCATTATGCCTTGCATCTCCATCTACTACAAAAACATATAAACTTCGAATAATAAGCGCCGTGCTTTATTGTAAGAAAATCACTGTTCATCACCAATTAGTTGCCAGTCAGAATCAACTCTTTGCCAAGAATCTACGAGCCAAGTATGCGGTGCGAAGTGTCGAAGCCAAGTCCTACAGTATTCCAGAAAGGCAATTGTCGTCTATTTGTGATGCTGTTTACGCTGGAGATAGTCCAGAGTACATTATAATTGGTTTGGTCGACTCTACAGCCTTTGCTGGCAACTTTAAAAAAAGTCCATTTAATTTTCAACATTGTCATTTATCATCTGTGGGCATTTCTCGTGATGGAGAACCAATGATATATCACGAGCTCAAATTGGACTATGAGAACGGACAATATTTGATGGGCTACAACACTTTAACTAAAGCTGGAGATAAGGACCCTGGAATAAGTCGTGGCGAGTACATCAAAGGAAACGTACTATATTGTTTTGACATACTTCCGTCAAACCGGAACGGTAGATTTCAATTGACCAAACAAGGCAAGATAACATTGGAGCTAAAATTTTCCAAACCCCTTCCTAGTGCCGTAAACGTTGTTATTTACGGGCAATTTCAAAGTTTAATTGAAATTGATAAAGATCGTAACGTATTCGTCACCAAATAACGACATGGATGAAAAGACAATCTTGGCTCTACTTGTAACTTTATATCGAAAGATTAGTGTTCCAATTAGAGCCAAAACATTTTACGTTATTGCTGCGGATGAAATAGACAACATTGACTTCTCGCCCCATCAATTTCCAATATCAATTGTAATGAACACAGACGAAAGAAGTAAACCTGGGAAGCATTGGATTGTATTTTATTTGCCAGAACCGGGAGTTTTCGAATACTATGACTCTTTTGCAAAACCGTTTGAATATTACTCTATCAAGACACCACCTGGAGTTTGTAACAACGCCGTAACTTATGCTACTCAAGACGACTCTTCAAACGTCTGTGGACAATTGTGCTTCTTATATTTAACATTAAGAAGTTATGGTGTAGGCTGCTTTGATAATGTTATGGAAATTTTTAATTTTAATTTCAAAGAAATAGAACTGTACGCTATCAACTTTTGTAATAGATATATTCAACTGTCACATGATTAATTGGCAAGTCAATAAATTCTTGATTGGATACAACAACTTGGTGAAAAATCAGTTTATTTATTTTAACAAATGTAAAAAATTAATTTGTTCAGTCCATAATGGTATAACAATTTAATTGATTCGCTACATTCATTTAAATACAAAATTTTAATTCATCAATTCATTTAAATATTAAATTATAATTCATTAATTCATTTAAATATTAAATTAGAGAATGTTAAATTTGGAGCCAGAACGCGTCTCATGTGGACCATTGTTTTGCCGCGTCAACTTAATTTTATTTTTCTTGGCGGGGCGGCGCCCCTTAGTCTTCGACACAATTTCCGGTTCACGTTTGGTAGTGAAATACTGAAATAGAAAACAAAATATTTTTTAGTGCTATTACATTTTCTTAGTGAAACGCAATCTAGTTTTCACGCATTTACAACGCTTTTTAAAAAATATAAATTTTCTAAAAGTTTATATTTTGCATAAACACAAAAAATTTTTTACCAGTGTCTCCTCCTCAGAATCCGATATAATTTCATAATTGGACCGTGGGGCCCAATTGCTCTCAGAGGGGACGGATGGTCCTGCCACCGGCTCCACAGCATCAAGCCCTTCTTCATAGGCAGGGTTGTCCTGGCCTGCGGGAATCGGGGCGGGAGTGAAAACTTGGCGGACTATTTGACCCCAATTCCGCAGGGTCTGCACATTCCTCATCAGGAAGGCTCGGATACGGAGAAGGGTGTCTGGGAAGTACTGTCGACGGAAGGCCCAGAAGAGCCCCCGCCCAGCATTAAAATGCCCGCCGATACACCCAGCCCTGAAAAGAAATAATTCATATTCATTATTATTATTTAGAAATTCTATGGATGTACCAATACTGGTAACCAAGTAATTCTATAATGATAATGTACTCACCTATGGCCAGCGAATTGTCTCCTGTCAATGGAGTATTTGTAGGAGTAATAGGGCATAAGTCCATTTGAAAGGGACCCAGATAAAAACTGGGCTGGTTTGGCAGCAACTCCTCCACTCGACCCGCACACACTCGGCTATCGTCCCCATAAACACCGTACCAGCAGGACTCATTGGTACATGAAATGCAGTCGTCATCAGGTTTGCAATCTATTTTAATTCATTTAGCATTTAAGTAATAAATATTTTTCTCAAGAATTAATTTTTGATTCGTTTAACATTTACTTGACAAGTAATTGTCAAGAATTAATTTTTTATTCATTTAACATTTACTTGACAAGTAACTGTCATGAATTAAATTTTGATTCATTTAACATTTACTTGACAAATAATTGTCGTGAATTAATATTTTAGATTAGTATTATTAAAAAGAATACTTACCAAAAACAAAAACTTCGGACATCTCGAAGCGTAGCCAGAACCAACTCTCAATTCAAAAAAAATTTGCTGAAAAAATTTTTTGGCAATCTCCAACTCTTCGGTCTCGTCCTCCCAACAACTTTAAAAGTTTGCGCTCCCTAACTCATTTATGCTACAACACCGACAAGTGCCCTTGCCAGTGTCGTGCATAGAGCTCCTTTACTCTGCCGTGCACGGAGTCCATCTTGGACTCCGTGCACTTGTCATGCCAATCATTTTTACCCTCTGCCGGGTTATAATGATTGGTACGATAAACAGTTATAATTATATACTACTCCGAAACTATGATACAAATAAAATCAAAGTATTACTGGTAATGAAAATTCCATAGGGTCGGTATATTTCAATATATTATGTACTGTATATTAACCACTGTTGCATTTAAACTTGTGATCTGTATAAAAATACGGACAGTAGAGATGACAACATTCATAGTCATGCCAGCAAAATTCGCCTTTATGCTTACACTGAAATAGACAAAATTACAAATAAATCAGGACTTGGAGGTTTTAAAGTTAAGATATGAGTCTCGAAACTGCTTCACTGATTCCTGAAATCAAATTATAACTCAATAGGAATAATAAATCAATGTCAAACCCAAGTCTGCAAAAATTGACAAAAACTTACATTCGGATATTCTGCATGTACTTGTCCTGGATAATCTTGCCCTCCTACAGGTTTCTGAGGCCTTCGTCTCATAAGACGATAATCGTCCAGATCATCATAATATGTCATATCTGCTTTCCTTTTTTCACGGGAAAATGCGTCTTCTGTAAAATTGTCTTCCAATGCTTTCGCTACAATTAGAATTAAAATATAGAATTTTAGATTAAATAAGTACTACTTGAATACACAACTCAAAGTTCAAAACTTTATTGCAAGTTTTATAAGTGGGAGAAGATACCTAATTGAATCTTCGTAGAAAAGGCTACGAAAATCACGCATAATATAACCAGTCTACTTTTCAGGTCACTCGTTCCCATTGCGAATACTCCCTAGCAAAACAATTCTGAAGTTTGGTGTATGAATAAATGTAACATCTACAAACGAATCTTTTATATCTAATTGCTACTACTCGACTATAACTGATTTTTAAGGATAATTTAAGCAATGCCATTTTCGTCATTGTTATGTGTTTGTAAAAAACATTAATGTTTTATATTTTACATAAAAACAGCCTTTTAATTGGAAATTGAAAGTGGTGATCATTACTTGTTACCATTGTGTAAAAACTAATTAGCTATACAGAAAAAGTAATAAGCATTCCGAAGTAAGCCTACATTGTCTTTGTCAGCCGCTTTTCTCCCTCTGTCCATTTCATAGCACATAAAAGCTGCAATTCAGATTAAAGTTTATAATAGTAGAAGTAGAAATAGCAAATATAGGTAGGTACTAGGGTATGGTTGGTAGTTGTAGTATGTGAAAATGGCCTAATTTCCCTATCAAAATAATCATCATCGTCCATCACATAGCCTTCCCGCATCAGATTGTTGCACGTTGTATTTGGAATGTGATACAGTAGGCTGGTGTCAGGAAACGAATCCTATTTTTAAACAGATAGACTAAATGCGCCAACTGGTAGAAGTGACGCAACAACGCCAAACAGCAATCGATTCTGCTCGCTAAATTACACACGTGGGCTGGTCTGATGCAACAGTTTGCTATAACGTTCGGTCTGCGTCCGTCGCTAGCACTGCTCTGCTATAAATAGTCCTTGCTGTTCACTCTGTCATTCAGTTCAATTCTGAGGAGCTTGGTGTGAGGAAGTGGGGTTTTACTCTCGGCGATATTTTCTAGAAGAAGTAAGTAAACAGCTAGATTTAACTCTAATTTGTCATTTCAAATTGGAAAAAGCATTAATTTTGTGAATAGTCAGTATTGAGCGTTATTATTGGTATTATTCTGCAATAATCATCATTGAATTAGTATTTGTTTTTTCTCAAAATTGTCTACTAAGTTATAATGTCATTGTCAACTGGCCCCAATTGACCCTTTCAGAGATACTCGTTTGGGCGGAAAGTTGTAGGAATTTACATTGAAAGAGTACGGATCTTTTAGTAAACCGCCTGTAACTTTTGATCTAAAAGAGTAAAGTGGCATATGTCAGCGAGCGGAAGTTAGCAAATTTAATCAGCTTCGCATATCTGTAAAGCACAACTTCCTACGATGTCTAAAACTGAAGTTATAGCCATTTTACCAAAACACCTTTTTTGATATGGGGGGAGAATAGAGCCAATGTTGACAGAAATTATTATAGATGTGTAAATGAAAAAAGCATCACATTGTTGAGTGAAATCTTTTAAGCCTTCTGCTGTAAGATTTTACAAGAAAACTATTTGAAGGAAAAAACTTAATTTTTGCCCCTTTCAGGGGCAGGGGGTCCCAAAGGTAAAATCTTTGAGAATTTTTAAAAAAAAACTATGAACGGAATTAAATGAAACCTTTACCGAAAGTAAAGTAGTAACATTGTCCTGACTTGGTTTCAAAATAGTTTTGAAATTTCGACTTTTACTGTTTCAAAAATAAATAGGAAATTCAGAAATCATGTTTTGAGGAAAATACAAGTGTTTTTATAAAATTTTGTCGAATTCAAATCAAAAAAGATTCTCAATGCCAACATCCCAGTATTTAAAATTAACTGTTTGACCTGTGACCCCCATATGGGGTGGGGTCACAGGTCAAAATACTCAAGTTGGTAATAATGCATCATGTGACGTATCAATCGAAAGGATATGACTTGAATAGTCATAATATGGTATTTATTTGTTCATACAACGACCTCCAATGGAGGGCAAAATTAAAAATTCAATTTTCTACAAATGATATATTGCGAGTGAGATATCCATCGATAAGTAATGACTTGAACAGTCATAATACTTTTTTTTAAACCTTTGGCTCCGACCCAGAGTATAAAGTCGGCCTTTGGTGTAAATTATTTTCAGATACCGTAAATGCCCTTAGATCGTAAACCAATTAAATACATAATACACAGCATAATCAGTTTCATGGTAATATTCATATAATTAAAGTACAAATATATAATTTCCATCATTTCACATTAAAATAAATCCCTACTCTGGCAAGTTATAAAACGAGTTTTCATTTTTCTAGGCTTTTCAGCCACTACAAGTGGCATAATAATATTACTGCAAAATATTTGTGTATTAAAACACTTAAACTTTAAGTATGTCACTTCTCAGTTTCATATCATTTAATATGTAAAAGCAGCTAAAAACATGAGAAATAATTTACGGCACTTACGACATGCCGCCAAATACCAAATGCTGTAAATTCAATTTACGACATTTACGGCACACTCGACACCTTAATCCAACCGGAGGTTATTGTTTGATTAAATAAATACCGTAATATGACGGCTTAAAAATATATAAGAATATTATAAAAATACTTTTATAATATTCTTCTAATATCTAAATTTCCTATTCAATTTCGAAACGGTAAAAGTAAAAATTTTGAAACTATTTTGAAACCAAGTCTGGACAAAGTTATTACTTTAATTTTGGTAAAGGTTTCATTTAATTCAGTTATATCCTCAAAGGTTTTAACTTTAAGATCCCCTGACCTTGAAGGCGGAGAAAATTATTTTTTGATTTCAAATTGTTTCATTGTAGTGCCATAAGCTAAAAGAAGGCCTAAATGATTTCTCCCAATGTCATGTTTTTTTTATTTACACATCACATTACATCACACATAATTTTTGTCTTCTGCATTATTCATAAGTAATACTTATAAAGTAACGATAATACAAAAATAACTTACCAAACCTTTGTAAATGAATAAATTTAGTGTTAAAGTACTTGCACACCCGTTATTTTGTTAGAAATTAGTGTTTAAGCCATCAGGTGTATTCAGTAAAGATAAAAAATTTATTCGATGGTCAATTCAGGAATCGAACCTGAGTATAGACTGCCATTGAAAAATCAGGCAAAGCTTGCAATTTGGGTTCGACGACTTTCAAAAACTAGAGGGTGTTTTACACCAAATGAAAGCATGCGAATGTGTAGCAATCATTTTGATGGACACATGATTAAAAAAAGTGGACAACTGAGCAAAGTTAATTTTTGTTTTTCAATATTTGTCTGATATGAAATAGGTATACAAAATGGATGATGAAAGCATCCATTAAGTTCTCAATTAAAGTAGCTAGCAATGCTAATCACTGTCTTGGGCTTCTCAAATAATAGACGCAGTACCACGATATTTGCCATGGAATGCTTTGAAAAAAACAACGCCGACTAGTGCTAGAAGCATAAACACTCCATCTAGAACCAAAATACGGCCAATATTTTTTTACACTGCTCAAAATATGATAAAGAATCCTAAGATATTACAGCGTTATACGGGATTCAAATCCGTGGAAGTTTTTAATGGTCTTTTTGTCTTCTTTTCTGCACCATTTAATAAATTTGGATTACTAAGTGGATTTAAAAAACTAAACTATACACCTAATCCAACTACTCCTTCTAAGAAAAGAGGACCTCAGAGAAAATTGACTTTACAAGATGAGTTTTTAATGTCGTTAATAAGGCTACGAAGGAATGTCCAAATTGATATCATAGCAGATATGTTTGGAGTTTCCATGGTTTAGCATCTGCCATAACCAATACCAGAATTATTGTAATGGAAAAAATGTTTCGCTTAACGCCTCTTTGGATTAATTCAGAAGATGGGGCAAATAAACTACCAGAGAAGTATGCTATGTATCCAAACCTACGAGCTATTCTGGAGTGCACAGAAATTGAAATAGAAAAGGCTTCAGATGCTAATATACAAAAAAACTCCATTAGTAACTACAAGCAAAGGAACTCGGTTAAAGGGCTAGTGGTCATGTCACCTAATGATTAAGTACATTTTGTTTCACAATTATACCATGGATCTGCATCAGACAATAACATTGTAAATCAATGTGGAATACTGGACTTGTTTAAACCAGGTGATGCAATAATGGCTGACAGAGGTTTTACCCTGGAAAAAGATTGTCAAAAAAGGGCCTTCAGCTAATAATACCTGATTTTTTAGCTGGCGCTGCCCAATTGGCTCCAGATGCCGTTCGTCGAAGGAGAGAGATTGCTCGCCTTAGAGTTCGTGTAGAAAACAAGATAGGAGCAATAAAGTTTTTCAAAATACTGCATTCAAAAATACCATTGTCTTTACATCCCATGATGGACAGCACAAAAGGAAATTCAGTTTATTATGTTTCAATTTAGTTGTTGGTTAGTTACATTTTACATTGTTTTATATTGAGTTTATAAAAAATTAATAGGTCCCTTAAATTTTATGGTCAAATAACGGCTTAAGGGAGGCTTAATTGACCTAAGTCTCTATTCTGTATGTAACTTATCAATCCGAATAAAATAGATATTTCTCTGGAGAAGTTGATTTTTCAGTCCTTGTTCGTGCTTATTGTTTAGTGCCTAAATTCCGGTTTTTAGTGGCTTAATGGCTGCCTATTTTGGAGTTTTACGTTCCTGCCTTTCCGGGTATTAGTTATTTCCAACAGGTCCAGATAAGTACTGAAAAATTTTGGCCAAAAATGTTATTTCATGACACAAAAGTGCTCAAATAAATAAACTATTTTTGACTTTCCTATAGCAAATAATTTCTGATATTATATGTTTAAAGAGTTTAAAAGATATTAGAGATACTACTGTACTTACCACAACAATTTGTAATCATTTTTTCATGGATTTCATTTAATGGTTTCTGTCTAGACTACAGATGGTTATGTTGCTACACATATTATACTTCCTAAACAAAAAGGAGGACCAAACTACTGTGAGGCTCAGGATGATACACGATTCACCCCCTAATTGTCAACACTAAAATCCCAACACATCAAAAGTACTTTTTGTCAACACGCTTTTCCTTTTTGTCAACACCACTTTTCCTTTTTTGCCAACAGAAATTTTTATTCATTACACTAATTGCATTGCCTAAGAATTCCTTCCATCTACCCAACCTTTTTCTCCTTCAGCAAACTCTCCGTTTTCTTCTACCACTACTGCACTACATATATCCCTTTCTGTACATGACCAGTACTTTTTTTCTGGTCTTTGAGTTCTTAGACTATAAATATAACCGTTTCTGGCCAGTGTTTGGGTCACTTTTTTCTTCGTTTCGAAAGTAAATAAAGAAAAATATAAATACGATGCAATTTTTCCTTTATGTATTATTGTGTAGTACACAGCGTGAAGAGACAAAAACAAATAAATTTCAGAGTCAGAGATTTACCTTCTATTCCCCCTTGCATTCATTACCAGCAATTTAAATATCCGAGAATGCATAAAATGGTAATCAACCCAGGCAGTAACTTAGATTAGGAGAGGAATGTAACAACAAAACACAATATCTTACATAAACTGTATAACGTAAACTGCCCACATTTACATTTCCTTATAACGTGTTGACAAAAAGAGTCTTGGTGTTGACAGAAAGGTGTTGACAAAAAAACCGAAAAAAATGTTGTTGACAAAAGAGGGTTGACAAAAAGGTGTTGACAATTAGGGGTTCTTCCATGATACACGTATACAAGCTTCAGTCACTCAGGTTAGAACGTTTAACTAATTATCATTTGAATTTAAGTTTCATACTTGTATTTCTCAAAATTAAGCTAAAAAATATTTACCCACTTCAGTTAAATTTAATCACACTCGGATGGATACATACTCATCCGTTACAAACGACATTTCTCTCTTCACCTGATCTTCACACCCAATATAGTGTATTATGTATTTAATTGGTTTACGATCTAAGGGCATTTACGGTATCTGAAAATAATTTACACCAAAGGCCGACTTTATACTCTGGGTCGGAGCCAAAGGTTTAAAAAAAAGTATTATGACTGTTCAAGTCATTACTTATCGATGGATATCTCACTCGCAATATATCATTTGTAGAAAATTGAATTTTTAATTTTGCCCTCCATTGGAGGTCGTTGTATGAACAAATAAATACCATATTATGACTATTCAAGTCATATCCTTTCGATTGATACGTCACATGATGCATTATTACCAACTTGAGTATTTTGACCTGTGACCCCACCCCATATGGGGGTCACAGGTCAAACAGTTAATTTTAAATACTGGGATGTTGGCATTGAGAATCTTCTTTGATTTGAATTCGACAAAATTTTATAAAAACACTTGTATTTTCCTCAAAACATGATTTCTGAATTCCTATTTATTTTTGAAACAGTAAAAGTCGAAATTTCAAAACTATTTTGAAACCAAGTCAGGACAATGTTACTACTTTACTTTCGGTAAAGGTTTCATTTAATTCCGTTCATGGTTTTTTTTTTTAAATTCTCAAAGATTTTACCTTTGGGACCCCCTGCCCCTGAAAGGGGCAAAAATTAAGTTTTTTCCTTCAAATAGTTTTCTTGTAAAATCTTACAGCAGAAGGCTTAAAAGATTTCACTCAACAATGTGATGCTTTTTTCATTTACACATCTATAATAATTTCTGTCAACATTGGCTCTATTCTCCCCCCATATCAAAAAAGGTGTTTTGGTAAAATGGCTATAACTTCAGTTTTAGACATCGTAGGAAGTTGTGCTTTACAGATATGCGAAGCTGATTAAATTTGCTAACTTCCACTCGCTGACATATGCCACTTTACTCTTTTAGATCAAAAGTTACAGGCGGTTTACTAAAAGATCCGTACTCTTTCAATGTAAATTCCTACAACTTTCCGCCCAAACGAGTATCTCTGAAAGGGTCAATACTGAATACATCAACTCGAATTTGGTCACTAATTTAGTGACCTGAGAGTTTTAGTTGAGGATTTTGTCAATAAATGTCTATTTATTACACATGACACGTTTTTCTTGGTCTAGCTGACGGGGTGTTGTGATATTTTTAATTTTAGGCAATCAGGCATGCTTTGGTATTATTGAATTAGTATTTGTTTTTTCCCAAAACTGTCAACTAAGTCATAATGTTGTATGTCAACTGGCCCCAATACTGACTGAATACAGCTGAAACTCGAAGTTGGTCACTGGTTAAGTGACCTTAGAGTTTTAGTAGTGGATGTTGATTTTGTCAATAAATGTCCATTTATACACGTTTTTCTTAGCCTAGCTGACGGGGTGTTGTGATATTTTTAATTTTAGGCAGTCAGGCATGCTGTGGTATTAATGAGTAAAAAAATTATTTAGTATCATATTAATCTGGCAAGAGTTAGTATTTACAATTGTTTTCAATGTACTCCCCTATCCCCTTCAACTTTTTTCGTACTTGTCGTGTATTACTGCAGCTATTGTCAATGTTTAAACAAATTTTTTTATTGCACAGATACTTTCGTTTACACTGAGGACTGATTGTTTGGCCGAAAGCAAAACTAGTATATTACTAGTCACAACAGTCACTCGTATTTGAAACTAGCTGGTAAGTTGCAGGCAGTACTCACTCATTCATCATTAGTCATATTATTGTAAATAATGTAAATAAATATGTTTATTATTTGTAGTAATACTGAAATTGCAACATCAAAATATTTTTTGCCCTATTAACTTGTAAATAACGGCATTTATAATACTATCCGTGTAATATAGTAGTGATGTAATATAATTAGTTTAAAAAAATTTGTGTAAATATTCAGTTGATGTATTGCGAATTTAGTGTATTTAATTATTTTTTCTCTTGCAAAGCGTAATTGTAGTACTCGGTTAACTAACAGTTACTTAATATAGTATTTTGACTAATTGACTATTAACGTACCATATAGAGAATTATGGAGATAGGAGAGGAAGCTATTCCGGAGAACCTCAACCTCCCAGAAAATTCTGCAATGAAGGAAGCAATCGGGCAATACCCTGTAAGCATAAAATGATTAGATAATTTTAATTTTCACTTGTTTCATCCAAGAGTGCGCAATAGCAAGATAATTTTTTCAAAAAGTATAGACAGTATTTCAATTTTTGTAGGTCATGCATCAAATTGGGAAATATCTCACAAATTTTGAACTTCAGAATTTAAGATTGGTAGATTCAAGTTGGAATAGAATGGCTGAAACTGAGATGAAGTTACGGACATACATCACGGTCGGCCCGGGAAGAAATTTGATGGAGTTAAGTGAAGTCTTCCGCCAATCGCAATTGGAATTTAAATACAGGTTTTATGGTGGCTTGTGGCCACTGAAGGAATTTCAATTGTTTTTTGAAAAAGGAAATGAAAGTGTGCTGCCGGAGGTGGAAATACACCAAGTACGGTTTACAGTCGGTGATGAAGCAATAAGTCTTCGTGGCTCCTCATCCTTTTACAATTTTGTTTTTCGCACGATTAACAAATTGACACTGTCGGAAGTAGATTTTAAATTTCCGATGACAGCATTTGCCAATGTCGAACAATTGACAATCATCAAGTGTAACATAATATTGAAAGAGGGAAGGATTTCTCCTGTCAGACTCCATCTGGAGAAAGTACTCTTCTATGATGGGCTATTTCGCTTAGTTGAATACAACATAAACAACGTGATTAATTTCGAAAAGGTTGAGACATTAACAATTATCTGTCCAGTAAAGGAAATGCAACCCAACTTCGTTATCCGTTGTTTGAGCACGAAACTCAGCATCAATCTAAGCGACTGTCGCCAACTTCAAGTTTTGAAGCTGACCGCTGTCTCTGTTACTCAATGGATGCGTAACTTGACACTGAATACTATTTTTTTGGACGAAACAAAGTTGGAGAGTAGTTTCGAGGTAAAATCTCGGTATTTGTCTTTTAACGGGGAAGAGATTGATTTGAGTGTCGTGTCAGCAGACATTGAGAAGCTAGAAATAGGAATTTACTTCCATGACACAACAATCAAATCGTCGGAGGAAAAAGAGTTCTCTTGGTTGAGACATTTGAGAATGTATGGACATTCAGTTTTAGATGTAGGCCTTTTCAAAGCTTGTCTTAATTTAGAAAAGATGTACTTAGGTTGGGATTGGCCCTATGAACCATACGATGATTACGTGTTCGATGTTAGAGCTATTCCAAGAAGTGTCAAAACTCTTACCTTGTTTAGTATCGTCAAATTCCAGAATGTAGGGAGCATTAAAATAGACACGTTGATTCTCGATCAGTATACTGTCAAGGAAGCAGAAGCTGTAGTCCGCAGAATCAAACCAAAAACTTTGATTTTCGAGTGGAAAAGAGATAAATTCGAAATCGAAAAGAAACATAACGAATTTTTTCAATTCGTGGAGAAGTTCAATTATCAAATGAGAATTTGTGTAGGGCCGATAGTTTTCACTAACGAAACTTGTTTCAAAAACAGTCCGTTTTCGTCGTGTTCTCGCAAAAAGAGAAGGTACTATTCATTCGAGAATCAGAAGGGAAGACACATTTCAAAGAAAGATTTTCTTAAATTAAAACAGTAAATCTAGAACGCTTAAATATCTTTCTGTAGATATTAAATCACTCATTGTATTAATGATTATTTTGAATGAATTAGGAAGAGGTGTGAAAAGTTGTCAATTAATTAAGTGCTACAATCCGTCATTAGTTGTGTATAGTGTATAGTAAATTATGTACATTATAATTGTACAGTGCAAATTAAGTGGTAAAAATAAGTAGATTCATATTTGTCTCTAGCATTTATAGTATAGACCATAATTGTTAACTAACTTTGAATAATTTCAAATACATATCTTGGAATTAGTATGCACTAGTACAACTGCAATTTATCGAGAGCACATAATTGTGATAACTAATAAAAACTATTGGTAATTAGTTGTATATACTGTATAGTAAATTATGTAGATTATAATTGTACAGTGCCAATTAAGTGGTAAAAATATGTAGATTTATATTCGTCTATGTAATTTATGTATAGTATAGACCATAATTGTTAACTAACTTTGAATAATTTCAAATAAATCGTGGAATTAGTATACTTGTACTAGTATAACTGCAATTTATCGCTGGAGCACATAATTGTGATAACTAATGAAAACTATTGGTAATAAACACAGATTTTTACCTGGACTTTCACAATCTTTGTAATGTTACCTGTCTTTCTCTTTGTCATCCAGTCTATCATCTTCATTTCGGATAATTGATATTGTAGCACTTAACAATCACAAAGCATTTGTCACTATCGTTGAAGTCTATGTAGGTTCGCACTAAAATGCACAATAGTTTTTGAAACTTGGCCTTTTTGCATCCAAGAAGTTATTTTAATTGGCTTCAACAATTAATGATAGTAAAAGCGAAGAAACTGAAGCCGTAAGTGGCTATGATCTTCATTGAAGCTAGAAAATCCCAAAATCCTTATGCAGTGTTAATTTTTGGAGATGTTTAACAATTTTTATGACTTTAACAATCTGTATCATTCTAAATGCATATAGCAGCCACTAATAAGTGACATAACTGAACTAGTTGATGCTTCCAGAAGATAATCAAGATTTTGTCCAAGAGCACCGAGCACAACCTCTAAACTTTAATGACACAAAGGAACTGACAAAGAAGTGCTTTGTTTGAGGGCTTTCCAACTAGTTATGATCCAGCATCGTTGAGAGATATGCACCACGCATGATTTCGAAAAATATATTCATGCGCATAACGAGGGGAGAATTCTACAGGGGTGAATCATTTCTTCATAGAAAAGGAATAGTTTTTATGAAAATATTCAAAGTACAGAATCTAGTTCTTCCTGAGATTTTAAGTTGATTTCGTCAATTTTTAAGTCCCTGACTAAAATAAAATAAATCATTGAGCGAATTTCATTTTCATTTTTGCACTGGGTTCAATCTACATTTTTAAATTGTCTTTGAAGTTCATTTCTAAGTACTTCTGTGTTGTATTTGTATGTTAAGGAATTACAGTATAAGGGGCCAAGGAGTAGGAATCTAAAATCTAAAGGATCACTACATGTTCTATTTCTGCAAGTTTCAAATTAAATATTATTTTCCCTCAGACAAAATTTCATCAAATTGATCCCAGTTACATTTTATTCTAATTTTTTACTCTAATTTATTCTACTTCTATTTTTTCTTCTCATCCCAAAATACTCAATTCTCAGGGACGATAATGATATCCAAGTATAAGCTATTCATACATTTAGTAGAAATTAAAGTACTATACAAGTAAGTCAGTAATATTCCTGCAAAGTAGACATTAGGTAGTCCTTATTATTACGTGACGTAGACCCACCCCAATACAATATCCTTAATTGATTTTAATAAAAGTTAACTCAAGAAAAGCATATTTGTATCTGCTATATCATCAGTATAGGTAAGTGGATTTCATTAACATTCTGTTTAGGTGAGATTTTAGGCTTCAATATGGACTGAAGACGAAAATTGCAGAGAGATTGGGGGAAGTGACGGAAGACAAGAGCATCATAAACTCATCTTAATGTGGCTAGAAAATTCCAAATTAGCTAATTCCGTGCGTGTAACTTATTGCACTCATTTATTAATAATATTATTTACAATTTTTAATAATCAATATCATTTTCTAGATCAATAATAAGAAACGAGACGTCATCAGAAAAAATCTCCGCGTTTATAAATCCGGTAGCGACTAGCGACGTGGGCACTTGGGAGAACAGCAGATAGCTAAAAATTAGTGAAATAAGTATACGACAAATAATTGTTTTTAAGGAATGGTTATGACTAATTGTGAATTGGATCAAAGTATTCTATTACTTTACAAATTCATATTTAGGACAAGTACCTATAATAGGTATACAAGAGAACAGACAAAGGGTTGAAAATGGAAAAGGATACTTATTTAAATAATATATGCGGAGCCAACATGGATACTGACGAATTGCGAGACACAAAAACGAAAATACACAAGGAAGCTCAGGAAAACTGACCTAGGAAACATTTGGAAGACAAAAAAGGACAAAGTTTTAATAATTCCTGATTCCACAAAAATATCTCAAGAGCCCGAGCGAGAAAAATGCATGGTGAGTGAGTGAGTAGTAAATGAGTGAGGTAAGGTGAGACGAATAATGTGACGATTGACGATGTTTTTATGTCTTTAAGTCCAATGTAGCATGATCAGTTTGAGAACATAAAGTAATACATTACATACATGTCTAATCTAAAGTCTGGACAAAAGTCTGACAGATGTTTAAGCGGGAAGACAAAACTTAACTAATTACCTTGAACTTTATTTTTTATGCTCTAACTTCATTTTCCCAACTTCTGAAATTTGAAATTGGTATATTATTATAATATAGACTATTACAGTGGTCTTAATTAGTAAAGTAAACTGAAAATGTGGCACACACTGGTTTTTTGACCAAGTAAACGATTTTATAGTAAGCAAAGAATCCGAAAACTTCGTTACAAGTTACATATGACATAGGTTTATGTAAGTGACATACAACATATGATACCGGCCAGACTAAAAGAAAAGGGTGGGGCCTTTTAGTTTTTGCCGTAAGTGATACAGTATAATCAATAAATACTATATTGATTACATAATTGAAATTCAACCATATTTACTTTCCAGGTGCCAGCGTGTGGAGTACTGCTAGATATTCCGCTGTCCGCTCCGGAAAAAGTCCAAGGAATCAAGTTCGAATTGTCGGTTGGTCGGTTTGGTATTGAAATTAAAAAAAACGATGGAAAGCTCAAGAGAACTTGCAAATCCGTTGCTCAACGAAGTAGTAAGTATAGTTTACGATATGTCCTTTACTTTTTAGTTCTAGCTTTACAGCTTAAAAGTCAGAGTCAATGACATGCAAGATAATGATAAAGTTTAAACATGAATTTTCGTCAGTGTCAATCTAAAAACATAATTTTAAGGTTTGGAAAATAATTATGATTGTACTCTATCAAATTAGGTTACCGAAGTATTGTTTTCCCACTTGGATAATTTGACATTGAAAACTGCTCGATTTGTACACACATCTTGGGCTAAAGAAGGATTCAGTCAGCTTCGAAAATCATCCATGGTCAAGTTAGACAACTCTGAAAAATTGAATAAGTTTTTAAATTCTGAAGTCAAGCATCGATTTTTCCGTTTCGGGTTTCACATTCAAGATTGTGATTGGAGTCAAGAATTACTGGACTATTTAAAACAAGACGAACCAAGATTTTTAGACATTTATTTTCCGCTGATCTTAGACAATGAAAACGTTGGTAGTTTTGATAATTTTTCAGGCATCCTAAGACAACATTGTAAACAGATTCGCTTTCTTTGCTTGACAATTGATTATAATGAGGAACTGCATCAGCCAACTATTGACGATTCGCTGCAGAACATTCAGTATCCTAAGTTGAAATCTCTATTGATACGAAACAAAAAAGATATTGATGCGGAATCGCTAACACCCCTTTTTATAGCCATTCTTAAATATTCCCCGAAGCTAACAGAAATAGAAGCAGACATTCAAGATGTTGAATTTTGGAAGAACATGCACCAAGTGCAAAATATCAAAAATGTGGATACACTTGCTATCCCAAAAATATCTTCAGAAATAATTAATACTTGCGTTCAGATGTCAAATCTAAATTTAAAGAAATTGACGATCCAGTTTGATCCATCAGAAATTCCAGCTATTTTGTCCAGATTTGCTGGCTCTTTAGAATATCTTGGATTTTTCACTCCTAAGGAATCTGCATTGTCACCAATAAACTTCCCAGTGATGCCACGATTGAAGATTCTTAACGCCGGTCAATCTCAATTGTCTTTTCCGTCCATTTTGTCCGATACACTTCCTATTTTGGAAAAGCTGACTGCTACGTATTGGGATTGGGTCTATAGCTTCGAAGCATTACCGGATATACATTATTATTGGAGAACATGTCAACCACATGAAAATATCAAATCCTTCGATATTATATTACCTGAACGGACTGAGATTTCTGGGCATTATGTTGCAATGGAAAATTTCGTGGACTTTAGTAACAGAATTCAAGTGAAATTTCCTAATTTAACCAACATTCGCCTTGCAAATGTTTTTATCAAAGAAGGGCTCCAATCTTGTATTGAGGCCATTACAGAAAGTTTCGGACCTCAACTCAAAGAGCTAATAGTTAAGACATACTCACCAATCTCTGATTGTGACTCCACTCAATTGTTTTCGTCCCTCTCTACTTGCATTAGTAAGAACTACATAACCGTAATATATGCATGGGGATGACAACATGATAATTTTAATTTTTGTTTATTGCAGATCTGGAAATTTTGGACCTCGATCCAGCCAGTTGGTCAACACTCTGGAAAAATAAACGTATTTCCCGAAATATCAAATTTGATGAATTTAAAACTATAATAACCCCTTTGACGAAACTTCGAATTTTGAACATTCCATACGTAAGGCTTGTATTAATTACCTTCATAAGCTTTTAAACATTTTTAGTCATTGGCAGTCCTTATAATGAATATTGTGTAACTATTTTGTTTAGATTGAGGATTTTTCTATCCTAGAAGACCTCTTTGGAAGTGAGTATCAAAATTTTCCTGAAATGACAGTGCTAGGTGTAGTTGGAGAACGCTGCGTTAATAGATTCGACATAGCAGGGTTAAAACGGTGCCGTCCCAATATCAAAATTATCCTCCACAACTGCTTCTGTTCGATGGAAGACACTAACTAAAGCATCGGCTAGACTTAAAGGCCTCACCCTACAAGCCTAACCTGATTATCATAATCTAACCTAATCTAAGGATGGGGCGGGTGGACCGCGTCTTGCCATCAGGAAGTCAATCAATATTTCAACAGCTTTTTGAGACACAATCGTTACCATAAATTCTAATTAATCTACTTATACAACTCACTGTAATATTGAGACTAAGTCGTCTCGTTACCTACAACACGTACCTAAATCACAGAATCCCAAATAAATTATAATTATTAAAAATTACTTCTATTTTAATGCCTATTAATATTAAACTGTCAGCACACAGTGCTTTTAATTCGGTTAGGAATTCTACTTACCTTTACATAAATTAGGCCAATGTTTGAGGAAGTTATTCCATACTGATTTTTAAAAACGGGACACAATTAGAAATACTTTATACAAGAAAATCATAGTCCTCCTCTCTAATTCGTACTCGGTCCACTTAAACAATTACTAGTACATTATTATTATAATATAATATGCCCAATATGCGAAACGCGTATTAGCATTTAGCACCAATTTAGTGTATCCAGTTTAACAATTTTCTTTGCATAATTCCCTTTCCAAAATTTTAATGCTCTATCGCATACCGTCATCACTTTTTATGACAGGGTGGTGAAAATCTTTAGATATGTTTTAAAATTGATCCAAAAATTAGTAATGTTTCAATCAAGATAATTCATACTGTTCATAATAATTAAATACTAGTAATAGGTTGATGGGCATTGTGTGCATTACTGATTAAGTGCAAAAAATAAGGGCATCTGCCAAATTATGACTGCTTACCAAATAATTATCAAATTATGGGCCATCCATTATTTTGAGGTATAAAATGTCAAATTATACTTCAATCGTAAAAATTGTATCTCATAGTAGCAATTTACTGTTAATATGTCATCAGATATTTTACAACAATTATATAGACAACGGAGACAACATCACTTTTAATAGCTGTCGTTCCACAGATTGAAATAATTACTTGGAAAATATTGACACGACACGACACGAGAAAGTAGAAAACCCTACCGCAAACCGTAACAGAAGCTCGCCTGAGTAAAGGGAATCGTGTGAACATTGTTGGTAGAATGCTAGTTAAAATAGATTTATTTTGACTACTGAAGTAAACAGTAATTAAAGTTAGATCAGTTAAAATTAAGTTGCTCATAAATCAAAATAAAACGAACAGAAAATCAAAATAGATTAATGTTGACATTCAAAATCAATAGAAAATCAAAATAGATTAATGTTGTTATTGCCCATTTTCTGCTTTTACTATCAAAATAAAGACCTAGTGAGCGCGCGGGATCTCAGCAACTTGTGTCAGTGGTCCTTAGGGATTGTTTATGTCTAATTTGGTCAACTTCGGTTAATGCGTTCGAAAGTATTCGTGGGTACGGACGGACCTACGGACAGATTGTGCGGTTCTATAAGCTCACTTCCTCAACCCGTATCCATTCAGAAGGAAATCTTTAAATGTACTTAATATCTGACTGTATGTTTAGCTCACATTTAATTTACAGTTTGCTTGATGGTTCGACAGTAAATACAATTAAACAGAAAACGAAACCACTTTCAATTGTAATGTCAATCGGTATCTCAATAAATTTTGGAATTTGTCCAACTGGTGCCCAATTGCCCAAAAACAAAAGTATTTTGATGTTTAAAAAATATTTAAAAAAAATTAAAACAGGCTACTTAAATATTTTGTCACAAGTACTCCCATTGCCCATATGCTATACATCAAATGTAGTATTAAAATTTGATGTAGTATATATGGGTAATGGGAGTACTTGTAATGAGATCGATTTCGTGCTTGTCTTTTATTTTGTGTTGCCGAAATGGGCTGTGTGTCCTTTCAACAGTTTGTAAAGCATACAGCCAAATGAGAACTGCAGTCTGCACTTGAGTCGTATGTAGTACCTTTTGACAGCACCTCAGGCGCCATATAATCTACCCCCCTCCCCCAATTTGTCATTTTGTCAACACTAAATGTCAGCAGAGACAAAAAAACCGAAAACACCTTTTGTCAACACCAAGAAGTAAGAAAAGTATCCCGAATATTCTAAGATTTTATAGTTTGTTAGCAATTATAAATCATGTTTTGCATACATATATTATACATATACACATACAACGTACATGTGCATGTGTTGACATAAGCTTATTATGTGTTGACAAAAAGTGATTTCTAAAAATAATTTGTTGACAAAACGGTATTGACAAAGAGGTGTGGACAAAAAGGGCCTACCCCTTTTTGTCCACACCACATGTATAAATATTCTATAAATAGTCGTTTCACGGGATGATGATTTGTCAAAATTGTACGGTTCACATCTGTCTATGGCCACAGTCCTTCAATCGTTTGCCACATCTTGAAAATAATGTTTACTTTTGATGCATTATTAATAAGCACAACAAACCATTGTTTGATTATTATCAATTCAGGGTCGACACAGTCGACACCAATTATTTTGTGAACCCATTGTTAGTTTAACAATTTCAACCGTTATTAAAAGGAGTCTGATAAATGGACAAGGAAGTATATACAAAACAAATAGACATTTATTTTCATAAACTTTTTTCTTCTGCTTCTCGTTCTCTCACATTTTTTGTACACTTATATCACAAAGTAATTCAGCAGATGTTCAATTTGGGACATAAATATTCATTCTCTGGAAGTAAATTTCTTTTCAGAGTAGAAAAAATCTACTCTTCCCGATAATATTAACAACAATGCATTAACTATTATTGATTTTCAGGCGTGTACTTAAAATGTATAGACTTGGTATATTATTTACATCGTTTAAAAAGCAAAGCGACGTTTTTGAATGGGTAATAACAATGATAAGTATTTATGAGCTCTGAGTAAACTTGTGTTTTCGACTTATTATTTAATTAAAGTGTATTTAATGAATGGATGTTATTAAACTTGAATGATCATAACAGACGGGATTTATATACAATACAGATAGTCTAATATATATCTGCTAAACACCTTTAAACTAATTATAACTTTTACCAATAACAGTAGCAATGCTGGTTAAAACTGTTGACAAAAGTAATTGTGTTTATTTTCTCCAACAGTTGACAGCGTCATTTCTTAGTATATAATCAAAAGACACAGTAATTTGATTACCCACAACAACTTTGGGCACCAGAGCAGAATTTTATTTACTACTAAATATCTAAACTTTCATTGATAAAAAGCCAAGAATTATTATTGCATTATTGTAACAAACTTACAAATTACGAATACTAAATTTATTAGACTACATAATGCATGTGATTGAAAAAGTATTTTGCCTCCATAAAAGTTTAGATTGGGTGCAAACCAGAAGTTTGCAAAATTTTGGTTTATATCTTAACATTTTCTCACTTTTTGGAGCAATGCCTATTGTCTGGGACAAATCTAGAAACCATTTCATAGCATCACGAAACCTGACTAACAAATTATGGATTATAATTTACGCCTTATTTGCAATCTATGAGGCTATCCAACTTTTCAACAAACTTAAGAACTCAATTTTTGTGTACACTGAAATAATTTTCATGTACATTTTCCTTCTAACGTATACTCTAGGTTCTTTAATGCTGTTCAACTTTGCTAAGAACGCAAAAACTATTGCTTACGTATTAGATCAATTGAATAAAAAATATTTTTCACTTGTAAAAGGTTGTTTATTTATTTCTTTTACAGGTTATTTTTGTACTCACCGGACAAGCGCACTTGTCCTAAGAGAATTTTATATTTGCAAAAATCAAAATTGCTAGTTTTTTTGTAATTGTACAAAAATAGTCTGGGGAAAGTGCGCTTATCTCATGAGGACAATAAATAACCTAGAGTGTTTATATATTTAATATTTTGAGACATTTTATAACAACGACATTAAAGTGTCACGAATATTTAATTTTTTTCAGATTTTCAACAAATACCTCCAAGAAGACGGAAACTGTACATAATTTTAGAAACCATGATATCCAAATGGATGCTACCAATTTCCTTCAATATATTTGTAATTAATTGCTTCGGAATCATAGTTTATGTCCCAGGGGAACAGATTTTAGCCAATTTCGTGTTTCCTGTAAGAGAAGAACATGTTTTTGGCGTTGCGATTTTTCTAATTTTCCAATGGATCGTTTCAGCAGGGGCACTTTCAATGATTGCATTCTTCATAGTGTACTCTTTGATATATTTGGTAAAAAATTCTGCGTGGCTCTACGTATTAAGGTAATTAATTAACTATTAATTCAGAAAAAATAATTTCAGCAATTAAATCTTTAATGGCAATTAATGAATTTTGATTTTTTCAGGAGGAGTAAAACTGACAGTCAGACGAAATTGGCGACTTTTTGCAAATTGAAGGTTTTAAATGTACTCTTTAATAGCAGTCGCATCAAAATAGCTTTGCCGACACTTATATTTGCTTGCATTACTTGGACCGTTTTAAGTGCTTTCGCTGTGATCAGACTCAGTCAGCAAAATGCTTCTCTGGTGGATGTAGGCGTCTTCACGGTCATCTCCATCACTTGTGCGAATTTCATTGCGGTTGTGCTCTACAGCGCGGCCACTTGTTGGAAAGAATCTTCTGCTGCTTTGTTGTCTTTAATTTCGCAGACCAGTGAGGGTTTTACAGACAAATTGTACCAAAAACAACTGCGAAGTATTTCTGCATTTGGTATTCGATATGGAGTTTTCAAGGCAGTGAGACACAAGCATATCTTTGATGGATACGACGCTGTTCTTTCTTATTTGGTCACCTTGCTAGTAACATTTCAGAAGTAGTTCAGTCAGGTGGCATTAATAATTATATTTTTATGAAGTATTGTTTGAATTAACTACACTAATTCTACTACATTTAAATTCTAAGCACGTAAACATCGAGCATCATCTTACTCGGTTGAAGTAAGACAGTGGTTGCAGAAATACCTGGTTGAAGTAAGGCAGTGGTTGCACACACGCCTGGTTGAAGTAAGGAAGTGGTTGTACAAATACCTGGTTGAAGTAAGGTAGGGGTTGCACATATACCTGGTTGAAGTAAGGTAGTAGTTACACATATACCTGGTTGAAGTAAGGAAGTGGTTGTACAAATACCTGGTTGAAGTAAGGTAGTGGTTGCACATATACCTGGTTGAAGTAAGGTAGTGGTTGCACACACACTTGATTGAAGTAAGGTAGCGTGTGCACAAATATCTAAGGTTATTGGTTTAATTAGGTTAGGTAGGTCCCTCGAAAGTGGGTCCTGGTATGGCCTGTGTATTTGATTGCGCGATTTTTAAAATGTGCAACCTTTGCCTTACTTGAACCTATTTATAAACTTTTATAAACCTTAGAACATGCAAAAAATAATTTGAGGGCAAGTTTGATATTATATTACGATTTATATACAGAATATTTAAAATAACATTTCAAACACAACATAGCGTCACTTTTATGATGGTCTTGTTTTTTGGAAAAATATTACTCCAGCGGTGAAGCAGTAAATAATTCCGTTTACCAAGCCAAATGCCTAAACCATAAAACATTGAGTTGTTATCAAATGAAATATTAATAATAATAAAAGTGTCAGCGGCCAATATAAAAATTAATAATAACATTGTAATATCGAAAAGTTGTGGTCATACCCCAGATGCAATTTTTTCTGATTTATACTGCAATCTACCGCCTCTGTCCCTGAAAATGGAGTAGTCCTTATCTATTTTATCAATATTTGTTGCTGATAAGAAAACGACGCAGCTCCCAGCCAAAATTAAAACACCACCAAGAATATGAAATCCCATATCCTGTTTGTGCACAAAATAAATACGTCAGTCATACTTTTTTAATAAATTAATGTTATTGGAATTGGAGTTTCAAACTCTGCTTACAAAATATTTGTCACCGTGTGTATCTTGCAATTCTTCGGTAATAAGGTAACGAATTAGGAATGCAAGTGACATTGTACACCACATCACGGAAACAGCCAAATAAAAAGTTTCTTTTGAAATCGATTCAATTTTACATAGATTATCATGTTTACTACTGTAGAATTTACATAGTTTTTCGTCCATTTTATTCAAATTATTGTACGCTGACGATTCGTACGCATGTCCAATTAAACCAACAGAGACGATGCCAAAAATCTGTTCATAATCGTATAAAATTGTTTAATATTTATTAATTATATAAAAGTATTAAATTGTATTAAATTTATTTATAAGCATAATAATTAGACACAAATGTAATTATGCATTACCACTGTTGCAATTTTTAGGATTCCGAGCAAAGAGAACACAAGCCCTAAATTTCTAAACCACATTTTCTGAATAAGTCTGATCTTAATGTTGGATTCAAATAAAATAGTCCACAAGGTAATAGATTGCAAATGAAATCTATGTTAATGATGAAAATTATTTTTACATTAAAAAATGAAAAAGTCAATCAATTAATAATTTAATATCGACCTGTTTTACATTCATGTCATTGACTGAAATATTACACACTAAACAATTATTAGGATGTCGTGACAAAAATACTTTTGCTAAGTTGCAGGGCTTAACATAGGGAGATAAAAATGTACGTAAACAAAATACATGGAAATTGGACGATTATGCTATCTTGTACATTGTCAAAATCACAGGCGTCATTTTGATCAATGAATATCTACCATAAGCTTATTAAATCACAGCATTCATTTATCTATATCGTCAATACCTATATCATGTCCAACTCTTATCCATGCAGTTTCCAGAGCGTAAAGGTTAATGTTGGAAAATATCATGTTACATTATTAACAAGTATCACTATTAAGCCATTTGCTGCGAATGTGAATTATAAAGATATTGCATTCTAATTCTACCTGCTCCAAATGTGAGGATAAACAAGCTTTATCCTCGATTTGAACGGTCCTAGCTCTTAAACATTTTCATTCTCAATGTTAATGACTCACAGTTCTTGAAATGTCAAACCAAAATATATAATTTGGCCGATTCCACATTAGGTTCTAACCTTAAAGATTTTAATAAGGGTGGTGCACATCCTAGATAGAGGTGGGTCTTAACTGAGTGATATAGTACAGTAAGAATCGATTTAGTGGATCATTGCCCATGTAAACACCTAAGTGGCAGAGAATATATTAAATAAAGATCATCTATTGACGTAACAGGAAACACGCATCAACTAAAGCGAGTTTGTCAAAAAAAGATTAAAATTAAATTGATAAGAGAGGAAATGGGTAGATAATTAATATCCATGTATCAAAGGAATTAAAATGGTAAACAACTATCGGCAGTCGGCAGTGCAGTCAATGCACAATTATATGCCTCATATATAGTTTGCAATACTACAATTGAATTGAAACTGGGAATATTTTGCCTTAATACATTTAAAAATCAATATTTTGCTGATAATGTATAATATAACACGACTTTCCATGCTCTATTTATTTTCAATTTATACTTCGTTTGTGTGGATAAAATAAATATTTGTGAATAAATATCTACTGAGCTTCAGAAGAGGATATTAAGAAATGAAATAAGAAAACAATGTACAATGTTCATAACAAGCACCCATATTCATGTCCAGAAATCTCCATTTAAATGCAAATACCTACGAAACAAAGCATTATTGCTACGTAAGAGAAAACAAACCATGAAAGAATAGAAATGAAAAGCAAGCCTTTGAACAATGACGTTTGCTATTACAAATTTGAGACTAATTATTGTCAATTTTTATACTTTATGCTGTATATAATATTTAATTCTATTGAAGAAAATTATCTATTCATTGAAAAGAAAATTTTATTCTACTACTTATCCGTAATTTACTGTTGCACTAAACAATGAATAGTTTAGTACATCTTAATCCTTTATACAAACGCAAGTATTTACTTATAATATAAAAATATCATAAGTACTTTTATTCAAAATAACATAATTACCACCGCTTTTCACCAACGCAATTTGTTACTAGTTTCGCTTGCCTAAACTGATAAAGATCGTGATAGTACAACAAGTTGCCCTCGTTAAAATTAATTAAATCATAAAACCCTACTGATATGTACCCGGAACGAATATGTAACGGATATGTTCATTATTAAACAAATTATAATTATTTTCTGGTCATTTTACATCGTCGTTGTGAAGTGGTAATTAGAATTTTGCAATGACTTTCCAATTTTGGATGTTAATAACAATTAGCGTCTTACACTCACTGTCAATAAATTGCAAGAGTGTTCACATTACAAATTTTGACATTGTTATAAATGTTTTTAAGAAATATTCAGCTGTTTTATTTTACGATAAATATTTTCCTTCTTTTGATTCAAATATTATTATTCCTATTACAATTATAAATATAAGGAAATCTTCTAATTTAACAGTATATAAAAAATGGAATTTCAAAGTGGTGCGAATATACGTAGTCTTTGGTGGAGCAATATCAGAAGGAGATGTCGGTTGTATCAGGCAAAATCCACAGCGATATTGTGGTGAAACTGTAAATTCGCATGTTGTGATATCTCAGAATCCAAGATCCATTTCTAAACTACTAATGGGAACTGTATTTGAGATAGCTATAAATTACGATGAAGAATCGCACAACGATTTTAAAATTTACAATATCAATTCAATCAATGTGATCCTCATTCGGTACATCTTCACGACATGTCAGGATACTACGTTACCATTATTTTCTCAGAATATTAATTATTTACCTTCCGACGCTTCCAAAGTTGAGTGTGCATTTGAAAACATATTTGCTAAACTAAAACGATTTCTTTCAAAAAGAATTCCCGCTCTGACTCAATGCACTAAGAAAGGCAGACCAATTTATCAAAAACAAATCTCTCTTAGCCCCAATAATTCATTTCTAAATGCCAACTGGATATCGCCATTTAAGCCTTTTCCAATGTACAACCTGCCCGAGGGTCAAAAATTTGATGATATTTATCTCAACACATTTCTGTTCGAAGATTTTGAATGGATCACCGAAAAAAATAAACTGACATTTTTGGACGAAATTGAAAATAACTTGGATCTGGTTGGCTACATTAACAAATTGACACCTCTAATTACTTTTTCAAAACATTATGGTTTCAATTTCGTGTTAGTATCAACAAAGGGCTGGAATTTTATAACTTGCGATGGAGTCAAAAGAATTACACCTTGGAAGATCTATTTCAAGCCTTTTGATTACTACATTTGGCTGTCCTTAATTATTACATGCTGTATCATGGTCGCCATATTATCCTTTAAGCAACTTTTGGACCTTGGTTACACTAGTCATAGTCATAAAATTATTTTCGATGGTATCATTTTTAATCAATTTTTCTACACTCAATATTTATACTTTGTAGCTTTGCTTGACCAGTCAGTTAATTTGGGAAAATACAAAACGACCATTTATGTATTAACTTTTGGTGTTTGGATATTTTGTGGAGTAACATTTAGCAATTCTTACAAAGGAGTGTTAGTTAGCGATTTGACTGCACCTCCAAAATTAATAAGTGGATTTAAATCATTTAAAATGCTTAACAATTTTGCATTTATTGGTCGATTCTTCGGCAAAAAATTTGGCCTGACCCATATTGAAAACGATGTAAATCTTCTTTGCAAAAAAGATGATGGAACAGAATATCAAGATAGTTGTACTTCAGGAACTAAGGATAAGTTTTATAACTTTGAAGAATTTTACGATTGCAAAAATATGTCCATTTCAGATAAAAATAAAGCAAAAAGGTTCAGAATTATGGACAGACAAACTATTGAAACATTTAATAATTTTCAAGTGGCTGATAATGAACGGACGGAATGGAATTGGAAGGAAATGAAGTTGATGGATGATCAATATTTAAATAATATTTCTGCATTGAATGCGTGGCAATATCATCAATTACCTTTTAAAGATTTGGGATACCATAATTCTACTCTAAATAGTCCAATGCCACAGAATTTTCTATACGGCGGTGCTATAGTAGAACGATGCGACAATGAATGGACTCACGCTCACCTGTGGATAAGGGTTACTAAATTCTTGACTAATTTCAATTGCAAAAATAGAGCTTTTATTGATCATGATAGCAATTTTGATTTATACAGCAAATATTTAAAGATATTTGACAAAACAGTTTTTCGTAGAGGTGAAGATAGCATATTTTTAGAACTTTTTGGCTTGATTATTCCGAAATTTGGTCTCAATCACATTTTATACTCTAAAATGCAACGTCTTATGAGTTCGGGCATTTTTTGGCTGTTTGAAAAATGGCAGGAATATTTCTCAATGGCTGAACTTAGAAAAGAACTTCAAAAAAACAAAATACACTTTAAAAATTATGGACACAGATTGGGAGGACTACAATTAGGTAATACTAATGTGGTCACCATTTTCTATTTTTATGCCTTACTGAATGCTGTATCTGTAATAGTGTTTGCAATTGAGGAAATAGTTGTCATTTTCAATCACAAACACAGACGAACATCATTGAACACGATTAAAATACACATTGATACGAAATTTTAACATAGTAACTTTAATTTAACTATCTAATTTGATTATTTAATTGGGTTAACGACAAAATGGGTAGGGTTAATGTAGTTAATAATGCTATAATGTGGTCTCCATCCATAAAAATGTAATTCTGCCTGCTAAGATCTAAAGATTGCTTTCTAGTGATTGACATTTTAATTCTTTATTTATTTAATCATTTATTTTCAATTGTAATAAAGTCATTTAACTGATATAAATTTCTTTTTGTATTTCAGCCCTTTCATATAACTTTTAGGTACATGAAATTACATGAAATATTTACATGTTAAATTACAAAGGCTGCCGCCTACAGTTTCAATCAATATGCAAACGTACTGATACTAGAAATCTTTCATGTTCATTAAATTTATTATTTTATTTACTGCCATGTCTGGGGCAAGGGCATAATATACACAAAGTTGACAATTAAAAATTGTTTTTAGTAAAAAATAAAAGAAATTGTTGCATATTTGTTTGATACTTCAAAAATTGTATGACAATCATGACAAAATCTAAAAACGTATGGTAAACAAACGGAGGTAGTCTAAGCCTGTGCGTTTATTTTTCTAAATTGTAATGCATAATATTACTCTGAAGTTTTTGGCATGAGCATCTATTTGTAGATTATTAATTTTACGTCCGTGTATTTGGTTTTCGGAAAAATAACATTCCAGCTATAAAAAAGTGGATGACGCTGTTCGCCAAACCAAATATCTAAAACAGAAACTCAAGATAATGAAAATATCCAAAAAGTATACAAGATATTATGATATCATAAAGTATTATATAATGATTATGCTTAAATATGCTAAAAATTAATACCGAGGCGGCAAATTTTTCTCCTTTATACTGAAGCCGGTCGACGTAAGGGTAATATTCCTTTAGTTTGTCGATATTTGAGGCTGATGAGAAGACGAGACAACTGCCAATTAAAATAAGTACGCCTCCAAGAATATGAAAAACCATATCCTATTTGAAATTAAAATTAATTTATTTGAAAACTTAAAAGTTTAAGTTTAAACTTTAGAATACTTACAAAAACTTTGTCTCCATAAGTGTTTTCCAACTCTTGAGTTAAAAGGTAGCGAAGGAGATAGCCAAGTGACAAAACACACCACATTACAGCAACAGCCAAATAGAATGTCTCCTTCGAAATCGGTTCAGAATACGATTCGTTTTTATCTTCTTTGTCAGAAAGTCTATAGCCATTATTATATACAGACTTTTCGTATGCATGGCTAATCAAAGCAACGGAAATAATTCCCAGAATCTATTTAATAAAATTAATTTTAAACATAATATTTCATATAATGTTACTGTGTCAATTTTTAAGAACATTTTAATGGCTGGTAATTACCACAGTTGCAACTTTTAAAATCCCGACGATGCTGAATACTAACCTCAGATTTTTAAATACCATTTTCTAAACAATTTGGCAAATCAAAAATTCAACTCGGATTAACATTTACTAAGGTTCCCTGCAAGTTAGAATACATTATATACGCAAATAAGCACCCTGATGATTGATGAAATGGAATTTAATCTCGAAAAGGCAATAAGTAAGATAAATAACATACCCAAAACACTTTTTTCGAAATTGGAATCACTTTTATTTCATGAAAATGTCTAGACACTAACACATGGCACTTTTTAAATGAAATAATTTAGCAACTCATTCCATGGCTTGTTTCCATTACAATTAGTTATAGAGAAATTAAGTTTTAAGTGTTAATGTAAACGTAACATGCAATGTAAAAGAGTTCATCAAGGTTAAAGATAAAATTTTCATACTGATAAGAGAGGAAATGGATAATTTACGTACTTATACTATTATTGTGATTAAAATTGTCAGAATTATCGGATCTGTGCAAGTCCACAGTTACAACTGATACAGTTTTCAGAACTGCGTATCTTTTATCTACTCATTTTAATACTCGGAATAATATAATATTTTAAGTATTATGTCCATTATGCATTGCAATTCTAATCTAAAAAAATAATTAAAAGTTTTATCAATATTTGACAATAACTAATAAACGGATAAATATATAATGCCCGCGTTACGTGTACATAATCCGTTTTGACAACTTTAAGAACTGAAGATCGTTGACCTACAAAAATTAATTGCGAACAACATATGGAATAAGGACAAAAGCTAAAGAGGAATTCGTCCTCTTAGCTTGCGCTTCTTGCTCCAAATAGTAAATGGTCAATGCTAGTCGGGTAAGTCAGTAGATATTTGCAAATGCTAGTAACAAATTACTTGATTCTTAGTGCTGACAAAGTACATCATATCGAATTTCGAAATAATTTTTAATTTTGAGGCTGCGTTATTTGGCTTTCGGCTTTATTTGTAGGTATTTAATATTTAGTAGCTCTACGATATATACATACGGGCCACCAATCAACTCATGCGATTAAGGTTGAACCAAATGCAATATACTATCTGCACTACATGCATGTGCGTCATTAATACCCATTTCGATTAAGTGCGACTATTGCAGAGAGTTGCCAGACAAAGCTGATAGGCAAACGAAGAGAAAGTAAATTAAATAATTAAGTAAGCACTAAATGAGTAAAATGAATGATTAACCTCTGCGGAATACACGAAGACTAAAAACATAGCTTTGTTATACACACTTAAAACTATTTTAAAACAAAATGAGTTTCACTCAGGGAACAAAAAAGGATTTTTTTGTCTTTTTTATAAAAAAAGGTAGCAGAAATTGTTTTAAAAAACAGTCCTTTTTTGCCTTTTTACCATTTTTGATGTTTCAGCGTGCCCCATTTACTCCCCTTTTACATGTAAATAAGGTAAAAAGGTAAAAAGGACTGCTTTTCTAAAAAAACGTAGTACTTTTTTTTACTTTTTTGTAAAAAAAAGTCTTATTTTAGTTTCCTGGTTCCACTACAAACTAATTACATCATTCTTACAAGACCAACTAGTGGCAAGTTAAGTCAGATAGAAACAAAATCAAGAAAAAACAAAATCAATAAATTAAAATAGACCGTAGATACCCAATCACTAAAGAATAGGGAGAACTCATGAGCGAAGATTTCGATGTGGAGTGAACGAATGGAGATTCCGTTTCTGGAAATGGAGATCTCGTATAGTATTCAAATGGAGTTATCGTATCTAAGTGCTGAACGGAGTTGCCGTTCATGAATTGACTTTGTAATTTAATGTGCATTTAATTTGCTATGATAAAAACCTAGCCAGAATTTTATGAATATTAGAAATAATTTAATGTAACCCAAGAAACAATTTTTGTATACGAAATCTCTGTGGTCGTATAAAGTATATCCCACCACCCGATACAAAATTTCTATAATATGGATTCTCCGAATTCCAAGGACAGACTTTGGTACTTGAATTGATGTAAAGTGGTAAGGTACATTTTTGGACTTATAAATAATATACAAACTTTTGTTGACAGGTTGTAGGTTTAGTAAACGCTTCATAAATAGGTCATAGTCTATAGTCATATCATAACGAAAAAGAAATTGGAGCTAGCTGCATAAAGATATTGGACGATAAATTTACGGCCGTTTTAGGAGAGTTGGTGACATAGACATGTAGCTTCTACTTTATACATAATATTTTATCATTACCCAATCACTACAATCTTGATTTTGGGTTTCTGAAAAAATATCACCCCAGCAATGGAAAAGTATACGAAGCTGTTCACCAAGCCCAATATCTAGAAAAGAAACTCAAAGTTATCGAATGATATACAGAGACTATGGGATATATTATACTTAATATAGCATTTAATACCGCAGATGCGAATTTTTCGTCTGTATATTGTAACCAGAAATCCTGGGTGGAGTAAAGTGCGTTTGCTACATTGTTGATACTTGTCGCTGAGGAGAAAACGAGACTACTCCCAGTTAAAATTAGTACCCCTCCAAGCATATGAAATGTTATATCCTATTTTGGAAAAGAATAGTATTTTTAAATTTTTATTTTGGTTCTGATAATTGAAACAGATTTATATTATACTTACGAAATATTTGTCGCCATGACTATTTTCTAACTCTTGAGTTAAAAGGTAGCGAAGGAGATAGCCAAATGACAGAACACACCACATAACAGCTACAGCCAAATAGAATCTTTCCTTCAAAATCAGTTCCGATTTAAAATGTTTGTCGGAGAATCTTTCGTCAAGGCTATTGAAATTATTGTAAATAGACATTTCGTACGCATGATCAATCAAAGTAACTGAAATAAACTGTTGGCAAACAGGCGTATACGCAGGATCGAAGCGGGAGATTTAAAAAAAATTCTGATGGTCTGGTTGTCCTTCGATAATAAAATGCACGCATATTTTGGAACGACATAACTTGTTTCAAATCTGCTTTTTGCATATGGTAGCACATGTATTCAGCCACAATCAGTTATCATTAGAATCAAGGCAAATAGACAGATTCCTGTCTCTTCCTCCCCCCATCCCCTGCCCGTATCAGGTGGGTTCTGTAGAGAAAGTCCTATAAAATAGTTTGAAATTTTATATGGGACTTTCTTTTGAATTAGTCCCATTCCGGAATCCCATTCCTGTCCCAGATCAAACTGCTGGTAGTCATGAATATCCACCCTTCAGGAGTCAATTAACACCAAGCTAAATAGTGATATCTTGTCGATTTTGTAGATTCCACGATAAAATGTTTATTCCAAATAGTTAACTTCAATTCTTCACCATGTGTCAACATGCAGAACTAAATCAATTCCTAGTAGACTGTAAAGCTGGAAAGAATGGAATATGTCATTTAATAATGAGTAGGGATGCATTCGGCAAGTCAGCTGGAAATACAAATTCAATATAGTAACGTGACTTAAACAATACCTAAATAGTAATATCTTGTTGATTTTGTAGATTCCACTCACTACGCCATCTAAAATGTAGGGTTATAGTTGGAGTCTTTGGTCCAACAGTCTGGGCGGGAGTTGATGGTATTGGTATTAGAGTATTCATATAAGTTTGGAGTCAACATGCAGAACTCAATCAATTCCGCACCAGGCGACTGTAAAGCTGGAAAGAATCGAGTATCACGATTAGGATTATACCCGATTAATATTTTTTTGGATTTCAATACAAATTGAATATAGTATATTAAACAATACCTAAATAATGATTTGTGACAACTGTAGTTAACTGCACTCAGCAGTGATGAATCCCACACGTGTATTTATAATGAAGTGACGATGGACGACCATTTCCATTATATTTTGACAATTTTTACGATAAAATGTTTCAAACTAATCACAACCCAATCAATTCCGCACCAGGTGACTGTAAAGCTGGAAAGAATCGAGTGTCACGATTAGGATTATACCCGATTAATAATTTTTTGGATTGCAATACAAATTGAATGTAGTGTTGTGATTTAAACAATACCTAAATAGTGATTTGAGATAATTGTAGTTAACTGCACTCACCACTGATGAATCCCACACATGTATTCATAATGAAGTGAAGATGGACAACCATTTCCATTATATTTTGACAATTTTCACGTTAAAATCTTTCAAACTCTTATATTTTGACAATTTTTACGATAAAATGTTTCAAACTGTATTTAACTAATCACAATGGACAAAAATCCTCTTCTTTAGCCAATTTTCACTTTTGGGTTACAATGCAGTGACAATATTGTTGCAATGAAACGAAAATTGTATTCAACTAATCGTTGCTCTAGAGAAGCTATTTTATATTGCATTTGTCTGCCGCAGTTTCAGAGCATGTTAATACCAGCGCGGTGTGTAGTCTCTTAGAGATAGCTCAGCTCATTCACAGTCCTCTATGTTATACGCTGTCTGTCTCACCTGCCGTACTATTACTGTCTGCCTCACCTGCTGCACTTTTATAATTTCCACAAAGCAGGGGATGCGTCGAATTTGAATTTTAATGATAACTGGTTGATCCTGAATATATATGCTACCATATGCAAAAAACAGATTTGGAATAAGTTATGTCGTTGCAAAGATATACGTGCTAATAAAGTACCAATAAAATTAGTGGACGACCAGACGACCAGACGATCGGACAGAGTGACGGCGACAAATTCATAAGGATACTAAGCAAAGCTTCGATCCTAATAAGTCCCAAAATCTGTACAAACACAAAAATAAGAAATTATTTTTTAATAAATTGTCATAATTGAGAACGATTAAATTGTAATTGTTATTACCACAGTTGTAATTTTTAAAATTCCAACGATAGTGAGCCCAAACTTGAGATTTTTAAATGTCATTTTTCAAACTTATTAAAGTGATAATAAAATATAAGGTATAGGTATAGTAAACGTTTACAAAAGTAGGTCAAAGTAAGTATAGGACACTTAAAGTAAGTATAGAGCTGAGTAAAAGTAGTCTTGAATTTTGGGTAGCTTTATTTACTGTAAATTGTCTTCATAATTTGGTTAATGTTGTTTGCAAATGTCTATTACACCCATGCGGGCGTATGTTAAAATTATCTGAATTAAATCTTTCTCTGTTGCTATATTGAAATTGTATATAGATATTAAATCGAAAATACTACTTTATAGGTACAATACCTTTTAAGGTATATAATACTTATTATTATTATTACGTAAAAGTAATCATTATTGCCACTGGAAAAAACATACATTGCTTTTGAGAAAAATACTAGAGCTTACTTAATACTTTGAGTCCACAAGAAAATAAAATATTCTGACTGTCTCTAGAAACCAAGGAAGTATTGAGGGGGGCTGAAAAACCTCCCCCCCCCCGAGATCCAAAAAAAATTAATTAAGTAGCAAATTTTTTCGCGCTTTGCCACCGCAAGAGAAGTAGGATTGCAAAGTTGTGCATTATTGGCACAGGAAAAAAGCCTAGAATTGTAAATTGTAAATCATATTCTGAAATAGCTTGGCGTTTTGAAAATGAGAGTAAAATTGTTTAATGTATTCAATTATCTTGATCAATTTCATAACAATCTTATTTAATATGCATTGGGAGGAACTCTGTTAGTCAAAGGTGGCCACATTCATACGAATTGATTTTATGCCATTTAAATTTTGACCTGATTTGATATATTCTCTTTTACCAGTCCAGTCAATAAATACTGCAATTCGCTTTAGGTCATCAATCCGACAACAAACGTTTTATCTTTGTATTTCAATGGTTCCCCTTTTACCCCGTTATAGAAGTATACAACGATGGTTGTACTTTTTTGGTTTATATTAAGCATTAACATTCTTTTGTTTTCAAGTCAGGTTCACCCCTGGAGAAGGATTGATATTGAAAATTTTAGTTCTCTTGTAAATGCATTTAAAAATTCTTCAGCTGTTATATTTTATGATAAATATGCCCCTTCTTTTGATATAAACATAGATATCCCAATTACAATTTTAAGTGCAGAGAAATCCTCCTATCTATCAGTTCATAAGAAATGGAATTTTAATGTTCTGCGAGTATATATGTAGTTCTTAATCATTTTCTGGCAGATGAAATACATTGCAATCCTCAAATTGAAAAAGAATATTGTGGCGAAAATGTTATTACGCATATTGTGATATCCCAGTTTACAAGAGGATTTTCGGCGCCTCTACAAGGAATTATATTTGAAATACCTATAAATTACAACGAAGAGATTCACGAGGATTACAACGTTTACAATATTAGCTATGTAAATGTAGCCAGCGTAAGTCATGTTTTTACTACATGTCTGGTAGACAAATTAAATTTATTTTCCTACGTCCTACACAGTCCAACCAAAAACAGACTTTAGCAAAACAATTCGCACAATTATTGGAAAGGTGGACGAATTTCTTTTAAAGCGAACACCAGCTTTGCTCAACTGTAACAGTGAAGGAGAGCCAATTCTAGTTGAAAAAACTACCACTACTCGAAATAATTCTTTTCTAAATGCAAACTGGATATCTCCATTCATCCCCTTTCAGGTTCATAATCTTTTTAGCGGTTTCTTTGAAAATATTTATTTAAATACTTTTCTGTTCGAAGATTTTGAGTGGATTACCGAAAATAACAAATTTAGTTTCATAGACGAAATTCAATTGGAAAAAATGGGATATATTTTAAAATTGACGCCAGAATTTATCAAATCAAACCCCTACGGTTTATAATTCGTATTAACATCTATCGAAAGTTGGGGTTTTGTGACTTGCGATGGACTTAAACGTATTCCGCCATTTCCGCCCTGGAAAATCTATCTTAAACCATTTGACAGTTTTATTTGGTTGTTCTTGGCACTTGTCTGTATTCTGATGGTCATTGTAACTTCAATTAAAGGGTTTTTAGATGACCATTACAATAATTCAAAAAATGACTCCAGAGTACAAAATTTTAAGATATTTTTGAAAGATTCTCTTTACAATCAATATTTATACATGGCCATTATTGTTGAACAGTCAATCAGTTTCCGAAAAAGTAAAACGATTGTTTACTTTCTCACGTTTGGAATTTGGGTACTTTTTGGGATAACCATAAGTAATTCCTACAAGGGTGTCTTGGTTAGCGATGTTACATCGCCTCCGATATTGGAATATGAATTGACATCCTTTAAAATGCTTAATCATTTTGCATTCATCGGTCCGTATGAGTTTCGCCTTCGTGTCGGACAACCTAGTAGCGAAATTCATTTAGAGAACAATATCAATCTGCTTTGTAAACAAGACGATGGTACGGAATATCAGGATAGTTGTTCTTCGGAAAATAAATACGAGTATCATGATTTTGAAGATTATTATGATTGCAGCGTCAACAATAACCTGTCAATTTCTGAGAAAATGGAAAGAAAAAGATTAAAAACTAGACATGATGAAAATATTGCAATTTTTAAACAATTTCAAGTGGTTGATAATGAAACGACAGAATGGTTATGGTATCAAATTAGATTGCTAGCTAATAAAAACCAAAAATCATTCCCCAAAAGTCCTATGCCGGAACATTTTCTTTATGGAATATTTTTTATCGATCGTTGTGATAATGAAAGGAATCACATTGATTTGTGGATAAGAGTGACTAAATTCTTGACTGCTTTCAATTGCAAAAATAGAGCTTTTGTTGACTACAATAGCAATTTCGATGTGTACGAAAAACAGTCTATACTGTTTCAAGTTTCAAGAGACTATTTTTCACAGGGGTGATGATAGCATTTTTCAATTGCATAAAGGACTAGTTGTCCCTAAATTTGGTCTCAACTACATTTTACACACTAAAATGCAAAGTTTATTGAGTTCTGGCATTTTTTGGCTATTTGAGCGTTGGCAATCTTCATTTTCAATGGCAAATCTCCGAATGGGATTTAGAAACGACACCAACACTACTGAAAAGGATAACAAGCTGGGAGGAGTCAGCATTGACAACGTCAACGTTGTTACCATATTCTATCTTTATGGCGGACTTATTGCTGTCTCTTTAATTGCATTTATATTTGAATTAATTACAATAGTGAACAGTCACAAAAGGATATAGTAATGTTAATTGTAAAACTTTTCTTAATTGAATTTACGTTTAAACTTCTCGAAAGGTTAATCTACATTCATCATTAACACCATGGACTTTTCGTTGATTAGAAAAGATTCCTTGGCTTAGGTATCTTGTTATTTTCCAGAAGTTGTGTTCATAAACTAACATAGGTAATTATACTTATATGGCAATTGTGACTTAAAATAAGTAAAAGATTTGACAAGAATAAAACTGTATTAACAACCTTTGAAAGAAAAGCAGCTTTTATTTAAAGAAGTTCGAACATGGAGTGATTTGTTTTCACATTTGTGCGTTTTGTGATTACTACGAATAAAAGTTAAAATTTTAAATGTCGAAAATTAATAAAACTTTGCGTTTAAGGGACGATTGGTTTAGAATTACTTTTGGATTACTCACCCTCACAATAGTTTTAAAATACATTAAATAGAAAATGAAGTTGTACTTAGTTCAATAAATTGTTTTCTCCTTGTTACTTTTTAAGCGAATTGCGGCGCTGTCGAAAATTTCCTGCCGCATAATTATTGCCATATAACTCGACATTTTGTATAGCTTCAGTCAGCATCGTTGCAATTTCCTATATTCATATCATTAATTAAATACACCAAAGCATGATACTAAAAGCAATGCGACGTAATAACAATGAAGAGTTTGAAGAGTAATTTGTTTTTAATGTGCCTTAAATTCAAAGCCAACTGCAATATCCAAGGCAGTCATTCCATTTTGATTTTTAAAATTAGGATCCGCTCCAGCATCGATAAGTTGCCGAACCATTCCAACCTTCCCCATCGTAGTTGCAGCCATCAAGCAATTTTTTGTATTGGATTTGTCGATAACATTTGGGTTGCAACCCCGATGAAGCATTGTTTTCAGAACATCAACAGATTCCCCAATTATCACTAAATATGCATAACATATAAAATAAGAATTTGAAAAACTATAATCCCAACATGTAAAGCTACTTGGGACCAAAAATAATCGTAAACAGAGAAAACTCACCACATCTTAAAACTGGCGTCCATCCAGACGAGTCGAATTGGTCCAAAAGACTTTCGGGAGTGTGGTCCAAGGCGATTTCCACAACTTTTACATTTCCACTCGTAACCGCATGATGCAAAGCAGAACAACCGTTTCTGTTATTCATAAATTATAAAACCACATATATTAATGATTAATTAAAATTCAAAATATTGAATCTGTTGCAAAAATGAAGAAAAGACGAAACAACCTGTCGATGACACACCAATCAGCTCCACAATTAGAAAGTAGCTGAGCAATTGTAGGATGTCCAGAAGCACAAGCAGTCATTAGAGCTGTTTTTTTATTGGAAACGGCGATAGCATCCACATTTGCACCTACCTGGAGCAAGGTCTTTACCAAAGAAAGTTGTCCGTCTTGACATGCGTTCATCAATGGCGTCAGTCCATTGCGGTCATGAGATGCGACAAGGTTTCTAATGCTTGGACCTCTGTAGTTGTTACGCCTGTAAAATAAATCACTTTAATTTTAATAGGTACAAAATATAAAATTTATGTCGTATTTTTTTGCCTATAATAGTAAAAGTGAATAGAGGTATGGTAAAAATTCCTTTACAAATACAATTGCATGTAGCAAAATATTTAAATTTACAAACATATTGGCACCTAGTACCAGTGTTTTTAACTTACATAGTTCCACCGATGATTCTCAATACCATATCTTCAGCATGTAGCGACACAGCTCTGTGTAAATCATCAGCGTTCGGAGGGGATGCTTAGATAAAATAAAAATACCATATAAATTAATGTAAATTAAAAACAAATAATAATAAATGTAAACAAATTCCTAACCATCAGTGGCTGCGTTTACGCAACTACCCCAAGTGACATCAGTGTTCTTTTTCATTCGGAATTTTACGCTTGCATCAGGAGTCAAGTTTGTTACTCTGCAATGATTTTTAAACCCCCTGAAAATAAAAATTCAATACTAAAATAACATTATTGGCAAATCATAACATTTTAACCCGAGTTACCGTCTGAGATCTTTGACACTTGAAATTTTTTAATTGTCAAAGTTTATTATACAAACATTGTAATCTCAAAGTTGATTTAGGTACACAGGAATGATGAAATAATAAGGAGGAATAAACTTTAAAAAATACTTGTAAACTGTTTCCCAGTCGTCAGATCCGACCGTGTTCATCTGCACCTCGTACCAATCTTCAGAATCGATATCATCAAATTGTACCTTTCCTTCTGCGTTGTCACTTAGATCTTGTGAGGAATCTAAGACTCCATCGTCAGTGGCCCAGGACAATTCGATACTTTGGTTAGTTCGGCCAACAACTTGCAACCCATTGTCTGCCATCCAAGGTATCTCCGGAAAAGCCAACTCTTTGCCCTTCTTTGAATCTGTATTTTCACTTCTACTACCACGCAGCATTGTGTCAAATGAATTGGTATTTGACAAAAAATCGGTGTTTAATAACTTTGCAAAGGAAATGCTTTGGTCAATTAAGAAAATTGAAGCAAACTGATGACAGACGGGAAATATTTTTGCAATCCTATTCTTCACTCTTGTCGTTTAGGTACCACGTTTGGTCGATTACAAGAAAATTTTCCATTGCGAAATGTCAGGTGACCTAATGGCGCCTATTTATACCCGGACTACAGACTATATTTTCATGACAAGAGGACAGGGTTGCGTTTTGTCCGGACAAAACTATTACTGTCCAGGATGAAATTAGTTTTGTCCACTTTCTATCCAGGACAAAAGTGGACAAAACTAATTTCTTCCAGGACAAAACTAGTTTTGCCCTGGATAAAACCACTTTTATCCACTTTTGTCCACACCTTCCTATCCGGACACCACAACCCTGAAGAGGAGATGTCTTACATGTCTTTATCATTTTATCATAAACTAACAGGAACAAGGACAACAGCAAGAAAAAGCAGCCGATGATGATGATGATGATGATGATGACACATGGCTTCGGCATGGCATGGCATTTGATATCTGGCATCTGGTCTGAGTCTATACCCGAAACCCGAAAAAGCTGAGTCGGTATATACTGTTACTGTTACTTTTATTTTTTTTAATCATTAAGTGGTGTGTAACACTAGTTACAACGCTGAGTATCGTAAGGCGACAAGTTCGAATGAGTATTGATTTTCTAACTAGTGTAACACCGCTTTATAGGAATGCCTGATCTGTATGTCTGTCTGTCCGTCTGTCTGTTAGCACGATAACTGATAACTCAAAAAAGGTTTGAGATAATCAACTCAAACTTACTGTACGTGATGTAGGGATGAAAAGCGAGGTTGAGTTCGAAAGTGGATAAAATCGGACACACCCCCTGCGTGTGGGCGTGGTCCAAAAATTTGTGTAACTTTAGTTATCGACATTGTAGAACGTCATGAAATAGCTCGTTCGAAAAGGTTATTCGTTAGGCCATGTCAAGGTCAAGTCACACGTCGTGTCAAAAGGTCATTGAAAAAATTCACTAAAAACGTCATGTAACGTCAGATAATCAGTTCAAACTTTCTATGCGATTTCACACCACTGTTTTTACACCCATTTGCACATGGTTTATTAAAAGTAGTAAAGTAACTAGGAATTGCCCCAAGTAAAATTTATTATATAAATAACTTTTAATTAGCCAAAACAAACTTTGATTAGACGAAATAATCTACAATTAAAGTAAAATAACTTTTAATTAGAGTAAAAGGTTTAACCAACCAACACTGAGTCGAATGTCATGTCATAGAGATACAGGAGGGTGTTACTTGGTAACGTTGATCACTCTGGATTTTAATTCCGAAAATGAATTTTCACTTTTTCCATCGTGGATCTAAACCTTATCGAGTACCGATCGGATCCCAGCTAGTTTAGTTTCTCCTGAGAATGTTACCTCATCAATTATCAATACATCTTAGGCCATAGCTGTAGCTCTAAATCAGAGGTGGGCAAAAGTTTTAGCGGCCCGGCCCGGCCCGGCCTGCAGCCATTTATTTCCAACCGCTCTTCGGCCCGGCCCGGCCTAAACTCGATTATTTTAAAATGTTTAAAATTTCGGCCGGCCTGCGGCCGGCCTATATCAAATGATTTTTTAACCGGCCGGCCTTCGGCCAGCCTATGCCAAATAGTTCTTTAAACCGGCCGGCCTTCGGCCGGCCTATATCAAGTAATATTTTAAACGGCCGGCCTTCGGCCGGCCTTCTACCACATGTTCAGAAAGCCGGCCGGCCTGATACCACAATTAATATAATCAGCCCACCTACAAATATACATATTTAAATCCGCCCGGAGTAAAGTAAATTTTTCATAAAGTACTAAACTAAAGAAAATTAGCGTTTCCATGCTATTAAACAGTGGTTTATATAGTTTATACAGCGAGGCGTAAAAGTTTTGAGGTCTCTAAAACACTAAGTTATTGGCTAAATTATTTCCTGAAAAAATTCTCTGGAATAATTCTCTGGAATAATTCTCTGGAATAATTCTCTGGAACAATTCTCTGGAACAATTCTCTGGAATAATTCTCTGGAATAATTCTCTGGAATAATTCTCTGGAATAATTCTCTGGAATAATTCTCTGGAATAATTCTCTGGAATAATTCTCTGGAATAATTCTCTGGAATAATGGAATAATTCTCTGGAATAATTCTCTGGAATAATTCTCTGGAATAATTCTCTGGAATAATTCTCTGGAATAATGGAATAATTCTCTGGAATAATTCTCTGTAAAAAATTCCCCTTTATTTTGCTTCTGTTTTACCGCGCGATTAGGTTTATTAGTTACAATCAAAGCCATTAGGCGTATTATTTGGTGACAGCATCTTTTTGCCACCCATTTTTTTCGACCACGGTAGCTGAGTCGCCTCAGCCGAAATTTGTGGTAGGCGGCTGACTGATCTTGAAAAATGAATAAATGAAATAAATTGAAATAAAATTAAATAGTGAAATGAATGTTCAATAAATAACTTTAATTCACCTTGAACATGACTTTCTTGTCAGTTGTACGAAAAAATTCTCAGAATATAGTGTGAAAAAAGTCTCAGAATATAGTGTGAAAAAAGTCTCAGAATATAGTGTGAAAAAAGTCTCAGAATAATGTCTGAAAAATCCACAGATATCTAATTTGGACGAACACAGATATCTAATTTGGACGACCACAGATATCTTATTTGGACGACCACTGATATCTAATTTGGTCGAAAACAGATATCTAATTTGATCGACAACAGATATCTAATTTGGACATCCACAGATATCTAATTTAAACATCCACAGATAAACATCCACTAATATCTAATTTAAACATCCATAAATATCTAATTTGGACATCCACAGATATCTAATTTAAGCATCCACTAATATCTAATTTAAACATCCACTAATATCTAATTTGGACATCCACTAATATCTAATTTGGACATCCACAGATATCTAATTTGGACATCCACAGATATCTAATTTGGACATCCACAGATATCTAATTTGGACATCCACAGATATCTAATTTGGACATCCACAGATATCTAATTTGACATTCCACAGATATCTAATTTGGACATCCACAAATATCTAATTTGGACATCCACAGATATCTAATTTGGACATCCACAGATATCTAATTTGGACATCCACAGATATCTAATTTGGACATCCACAGATATCTAATTTGGACATCCACAGATATCTAATTTGGACATCCACAGATATCTAATTTGGACATCCACAGATATCTAATTTGGACATCCACAGATATCTAATTTGGACATCCACAGATATCTAATTTGACATTCCACAGATATCTAATTTGGACATCCACAAATATCTAATTTGGACATCCACAGATATCTAATTTGGACATCCACAGATATCTAATTTGGACATCCACAGATATCTAATTTGGACATCCACAGATATCTAATTTGGACATCCACAGATATCTAATTTGGACATCCACAGATATCTAATTTGGACATCCACTAATATCTAATTTGGACATCCACAGATATCTAATTTGACATTCTACAGATTTGGACATCCACAGATATCTAATTTGGACATCCACAGATATCTAATTTGGACATCCACTAATATCTAATTTGGACATCCACAGATATCTAATTTGGACATTCATTAATATTTAATTTGGACATCCACAGATATCTAATTTGGACATCCACTAATATCTAATTTGACATTCTACAGATTTGGACATCCACAGATATCTAATTTGGACATCCACAGATATCTAATTTGGACATCCACTAATATCTAATTTGGACATCCACAGATATCTAATTTGGACATTCATTAATATTTAATTTGGACATCCACAGATATCTAATTTGGACATCCACTAATATCTAATTTGGACATCCACAGATATCTAATTTGGACATCCACAGATATCTAATTTGGACATCCACAGATATATCTAATTTGGACATCCACAGATATCTAAATTAGACATCCACAGATATATCTAATTTGGACATCCAAAAATATGTTTAAAGGTTTATGGAGCTGTAGAAAAAGTCATTTTGTCAGTAAAAAGAAGTCATTTTGTCATTAGTCCAAGGAATTCAGGCAAAGCCTAGCTGAACCCTCCTTATTAAGCAAAAACAGAAACCAAAGGGATAACAAGCTAGTTAATGTACCGGACTAATTTAAATCTGAAGTCGAGTTGGAAGTGCCTAAAAACGTTTTGGATGAAGGCTTAAGATTTTGTAATGGCTTAAGGTGAAGGTTGTAATACTCGGTGAAATTGTAATTTTGGAAAGTTGTGAAATTTTAATTTGCAATTTTTGTAGTGAAATTGTTAAATTTTGATATAACTATTGGTAATGAAATTGTAGTTTCGCAATAGTTGGGTTGAAATTACGTTTTTGAAATTTTATTACAATGTTAATCAATACCTATTCGGCAACTATCGTTATTACGCTACTAGTGAACCCAGCTAAGGGGCAAATCTAGCACTCAAAAGAAATTCAGCAGGCCACCCATCACAGTAATAAAAACAACTTCGAAAACATCCTAATAGTTATGTTAATTTTGTAAATACAAAGTATATTTAAATTAATATACTTTTATTTTCTACAGTGGCAAGGCTACATTGAGGGAGGGCATAGGGAGCAGTACTCTTGAAATCCAAGAAAAGGGAAAATTATTTCTTAAAATACTAAAATATTTCGCTTTAGGGAATTTTTGACCCATTTTAGACAAAATAAGCCAAAATTTTTCGCGCTTTGCACGAATATGCCTAATGCATATAAGTGTTTTATAAATACGGTACTGTACAGTGGTTGGAAAAATTAGCTGCTGCCCCAACTTTCTGATAAAAAGGAATTTCCTACACCACAATAATAACTGTAGATCGTAGCAGGGAACAATGACAAACTCTAAATTTTCGATAAAACTCCCACAAAGTTACCAAAAAGCTCCCTGTTTAAAATCAAAAAAATAAGATTCCCCGTGGGATTTTAGAAAACCGTACAAAACCCATGAGTACATATTTTTAAAGAATAAATAGTGGCTCAGGCTCCCAGTAGTATTATTTCATTCTACAAAAAGATGTGACAAAGTCCCAACTGGCACATAGGTATCAACAGGGTAGTAAAAAGTAAAAATTTAAAAAAAATGCTAAATAAGTTTGTCGATATAGCAGAACAATTTGGATTCGAAGTTTTGAAATGCTATTTAATACACACATTACGATCATTACGAAATGTCTTTCGCTAATCATCATAATCGTTCTCGACTCACTACTCACCATTCAAACTTCTTATGTAAATTTTTATCATTATTTTGATGTTACAATAATAATATGAAACGACTCATTTCGTTGGTTTAGAGGAATCGGGCTTGCGCATTTTGCTTTTTTTATTTTTAAGGAGCCTGCATATATTTCGTGTGCTGTTGATGGGAGGATTAGGTACTCAAAAGTGTTGTAGTCAGCACTTGCGTCTTGCGTTACACATGGAGGTGGGGGTTTTGCGTTAGGTAATATATGCAGGTTCCCTAGGTTCTCCTTACCACACGTACAGACATAGACAGGTAAATTTATTGCTTTATCAAGTCTAGGATTATATATAGAGATTCGGCAAAACAACTGTTAGCGGCACCACTAGACGCAAGGTACATTGCCGTCTATTTGATGCCATTAAAAAATTTTTATGCAGTTGAATTGTACTGGTTCCTTTCACACAAAAATATATGAGATGTATTTATTTCTGAGTGCTATATTCTGGAGGATCAAACTTTAATTTTGCAGAGAATCTCTCAAGAGAATTAGAAATGAAGACTAAGAAACGAGGTCGTAAAATTTTATGTGTTAATGCCCAGCGTCGTTGTCCTCATCATAATCAGTTTCATCAGTTGAAGTTGTCCTGTCAATAGAAATAAGACTAATTTGTACAACATTTCACCAGTTCAAAAATTGTCTATTATCTATCAAGCGCCAGAAGGCCATCCTTTGTCATGAATTACCCATTGTCACTTCCTGTATTACAACTTTCTAAACCTATGTGTTGCAAATTCATGTTTGAGCCATTTGCGGTTTCTATTTGTTGCGGCAAAGGGTAATTATCTTGTTCTTCGTCACCTTCGTATCCTATCCCTAGTCCTTGCCATCTGTCTGTCGGATTGCTATTCCTATTAAACAGGAAATATGCAGTGAGCAATATGAGTAATAAAGATAAACACACTGGACATTTTATTTTAGTTTTTTCGCGACTTACCTAGATTTTGCAAAATTACAATTTTGGCCGTCAAACTTAGCTTCCGTATTTGGTATTTTTTTACTTGAACAATTATGCGGAAGGGTAAAAGAATTATTTTCATAATGTTCATTTTCCATTGTGCTTACCACTGTGGTAATTGTTCGCTTATTTCGCTTAGCACAAGGAGTTTCAGAACCGCTGGCTTTTCTTTTCTCCATCCTTGCTAAAAGGTAACTGTGGTCAGAAATACCTTTCCATTTTCCTGGGTCTGACTTCTCAACACTATTTCATTTTAAATATATATTAATGATATTGCAAAATATCTAAAAGAATATACGAATATGTGTTTAATGTGTTATATTACCAGTTCAACTTGTATCGCAATTCGTCCATTGTCAAATTCACTGCATTTAAAAGCAGAGCATCTATCAGTCTAGATGGACTTTCAAAATCATATTCAATTTTCGGATAAAAGCAATCGAACATTGCGTCCCAAATATTCTTTGTCTTGCGCCTTTTGTCATCTCTCTTAGTATCCCAATCCATTGCCAGTTAACAATAGTAGTAGTAACTGGGAACCGTTTACTTGTGTACCGTTTTAAGATGTAAAGTACAAGCACCAACCAATTTAAAGAACGACACACTGTATTGCGTATATTTATAGTATATAAAAGTATTACCAAATGATGAATATCAATACGATGGAAATCAAACAATTGTATTACACAACGCACAACTAGCGCGGTAATACTAAAACACCAAAATTAATATTATTTGTTATTTTACTCATTACTTCATTCGGCATCCTGAGAGGGTAGGGTGCAACAACCAATAACCATTGCTTACGTTGTCGGCATTCAAGACTCTACTGAAGCCTGCTTTTTAATATCAGCTCAGTGTTTATCTTTTGGTTTTTTGATTAGCTTTGCGAGAAAATCTTTTAAGGTGAGCATCTTTGCAATACTATCTATTCATGTTACATTATTATATGGTTGTTATCTGTTGTTTCATCAACCTTGCACATGTAATATATAATATATATATATAATTGCACAAATAACACACACATATATACATATACATATAGCATACAACACGGGAGATAAATATTAAAAATAACAATGAAATAGAATTAAATTTGTTATTTTGATTTTCAATAAAGGAGAGAGTTGAGATTGGTTGTGATGGCGGGATACTGTCATATTTCAACCGGCGGATGTAGTACCTCCCAAAATACAGAACATGGCCAAACGAATGTAACCACAGTAGTAGAGACTGGCGATGGAGGTATCGATGACGAATTACCGGAGAATAGTTTTTCCTGCAATCGTACTGTACCAAAGAAAACTATATCTGGTAACAAAAAATCCTACAAGGACTCCAAGAAAAAGAAAAACAGTGGCTGTCAAAAGAAAGATCTACGAAGTCAATTGTTACACCTACGTTTGTTCCTGCAACAGCTGAGGAAACTTTTATTGCTGAATATCCACCCGGTTTATCAATTGATTCCAAATATTCGCTTCCACAGGATATTAAAAAGTTATTTAGATACTTAGGAACTGATGAAAAGAAATGCCACTTCTTAGAATGTATACAATGCGTTAAGGACAAAAATGTAAAGTTTCAGCAGATTAAACTCTCGGGAGGAACAAACAGTCACGCTAGGCGACATGTTAATGTATGTAACACATAATTTATATTATAAATATTTTTACATGCTACATGTAGTATCATCCATGCTACATCTATAACCTGTTGAATGTTGTAAATTCAAATGTTTCAGATTCATCATCCATCGCTTTTTGACTCACTCAAAAACAAAATTAGCCCTTTCCAAACTAAAATCACTTCCTTTGTTGGAGAAAAGGTGGTCACAACAGCTAATAAAAATTTGGGGATCTCTGAAGCTATTCTCGACTTTGTTATTGTTGGAGGTCATCCTTTACAAACAGTAGATCAACCGGCTTTTCGAAACTTGCTAAAAATTGCCGACCCGGCCCTTGTTGTTCCATCTAGGAGAAATCTTAAACGTAAATTGGAAAAGAAAGTCGTAGAAGAATGTGTACCAAATATTAAGGGTTATGTGAAGATTCAACCAAATAAATCTATTACTTTAATGCTCGATATGTGGACCGACAGACGACAGCAGAGTATTATTGGATTTAAAATACAGTACATAACAGCTGATTGGAAAATAATGTGTCGTACATTAGGTTTTGAGGCTTTCCAGGGTTCGGCAACGGGAGAGAATATAAAAATGGCGACTATCAATGTATTGCAGAAATATGACATAAAAGAAGATCAACTTATATGTGTAATGGCGGACAATGGTGCGAATATTACCAAAGCTTTTTCTGAGGAATTCATGGATGTGAATTATCAATTTGGCTTTGAAGATAACGTTTCCATGGAGAATGATAGTGAACCCGATGTGACCAGCTCCGAAGACAGTATTGGTTCGGATCAAGACGATATTATACCAAGTTCTACAGTATTTAACCCAATTAATAGTTCTGAAATGGGAATACAAGATGTCGATGATAACGAAGAGGATGATGACATTGAACCTCTGGAATTTTGCGAGTTGGAAATGCTAGATTCTCCCCATGAAATACATAATTGGAGTCGTAGACGATGTTTAGCCCATACTTTGCAACTGGCAATTAATGACACTATAAAGGAACATATTGCAGCTAAAGATTTAATCGAAAAAGTAAATAGCATCGTGAAATTTTTACGAAAATCTTCAAAGTGGTACTCTAAACTGAAATCTTTCACGCCCAAGGGAAAAGGATTGATTGCTGCTAACCAGACTAGATGGAACTCCACCTTATATTCTCTAGACAGATTGACTTCGGTTAGTTGAATAGAAGATTTATGATTGTTTATTATACTTAGCCCAACTAAAAATACTTTATTAGCTACTAAATAGGCCTAAAAAGCTTAGTTTCTTACTAATTTCTATCCTATTTTTTGCAGTCAGACGTTTTTAATAACGTCATTAGAGTTATGATGGAATACAACGACTCTGTTGCAACAAATAAAAAAAAGTGGATTCCCCAATATTTAGACCGATCTAGAATTAAGGAACTGTGTAAAATACTGAAACCTTGCCAAGTTGCTACTGATCGACTTCAACAAAATGGTCCATCATCATGCACTGTACTTTGGAGCATTTCTTTGACTTATTTTAAAGTTCAAGAAGTCGAAGCGGTCTTTTTCCCAGATTTGCAAATGAATTTACTAGCTAATATTCGAACAAGATTTTCAAACTATGCACAGGACAAGATCTTTCAATTTGCGAGCATATTAGACCCCCGACAAAAGCTTAAATGTTTCTCAATAAAAACCATTGAAAAGTATCGACGATTGTGGGAATTCCCTACAAAGGACGAAGTTAAACTAACATTGATAAATGAAATTGAAGCTTTAATAACTATTCCACAAACGGAATCAACGAATGAAGTTAGAAACGAAAAGACAAAAGAAAAGGAACATTGCTTCTCTGAATTTTTTGATGACGATTCCGATGACAACTCATCAATGGAACCTAGGGAAGGTATAGCTATGACTGAATTAAACTCATATTTAAAAGAAACGCATCTGGCTGACGGAGAGGACATTTTATTATACTGGAAGGAAAATGAGAAAAAGTATCCTTATCTATCAAAATTGGCAAGGACATTTCTTAGTGTGCCAGCCACCTCTGGGGATGTTGAAAGACTATTTTCAATTGCAGGAGCATTACAACGAGCTAGGCGTGCTAATTTGAAACCAAACACTTTAGAAAATATGTTGCTATATTTAGATTATCGACGACCAAAATTTGTTGTACAAAAGAAAAAGGTAAATCGTAAGAAGACTCAAATCTGATGGTAATAGAAGAATATTTATTCCGTACTTTGCGTTCTTAATTAATTTAGTAATTAACCTAAATTTAGCATTGAGAGTATGCAATCCGTTAATGGAGGTTGTAGTCTTGAGTTATCAATCTTATTGATTGTTAGAATACTGTTATGGTGTGTTACTACAAATAAAATCATAGAAATAATATGCTTTATTTTTATCTATAGTTAAGATGCTTTAATTTAACATTGCTTCATTTTTATTATAATAAATAGAAAAAAATTGGTAGTTAAAATATTTTTGTGTTGCCCATAGTATTTTTTATTATTAGTAGTTTACTCCTACTTACCATGGTAATTGACAGGAGATAAATGAACATACTTTCCAATAGTAAAAGTTTAAAAATTTCAATTTGAAATATTATCATGAACACTATTTTAGATTACCCGTATGGAACACTTTTTAGTTCCACTATACAGACTATTTTAGAACACCATTATAAAGAGCATTCTAGAATGCAATTATGGATCCACGTTTTGGGCGTTCAATGCAATCTCTTTCATTTCAATTTGCATTTTCAATTTTGATAAGACATATTGGGACTATTTTGAATCTCAAATTAACATCGTGCATGCCGATATAATTCATGTTTGCTTATTTTAGTCGCGTTAAATTCTGCAGCCATGTCAGCTACTTTCAAACGCTGCAAAGTTTGCGCAGAACACAAAACACAATAAATATTTAAGGTTATCATATAATTTGACCCTAATTTCACTTTTATAAGTAAAATCATTCACAGTTTTATAAGTACGTGTCCCGCCCCCGAAATCATGGAAAATAAAGAAATTTTTGTTTAAAAACACAAATTTCTTCTCGGTGTCCACTCATTCTCCCTTACCCCGGATATTTTTTGGCTGCGGCCCTAGTAATGGCAAATATCCATTAATATTTTACACTGCAGTCATTATATGTTAACATTATATAATTTGCATATCTGCAGTTGTAGTATACATTAATTAAATTTTAGCCATTACAATACCTCGTTATTACATCTTTACGTTCTGCTTTCCATCATTCGGTGATCATAAGTTTTTAGTATATAGTAAATGTCATTTTGAGTTGCAATTGCAAATTCTGACTGCGAAAATGGTGATTTTGGTTTAAATTTTTAAAAAACTTGACATTCAAAACTTTCTATCGGCCGGGCATTTATTAAATTTTTCGGTTTACATTATTAATAATTTATTTACGAATTTAGGGTCGGCCGGCATATTTCACTAAAATAGTTATCGGCCGGCCTGAAGTTAATCCGTAAATATATGTGGACAGCGCGGCCGGCCTGCGGCCGGCCTGTAAATCGTACCAGCTGCTAGCGGCCGGCCTTCGGCCGGCAGGAATAAAGAACAAGCTATTAGCGGCCGGCCTTCGGCCGGCCTGCATATTGTACTAGCAATTTTCGGCCGGCCTGCGGCCGGCCTGAATAAAGCTTCGGCTTTCAGCGGCCGGCCTTCGGCCGGCCTATAGGCTAAAATTAGTCAGGCCGGGCATTTCGGCCCGGCCCGGCCCGGCCTGCAGGCCGGGCCGCGCCCACCTCTGCTCTAAATCGTTCAATTTAGTTTCGTTCCAAGATGAAAATGAGCGAAAATCATTTTCGGAGAATTCGAAGTGATCAACTTTACCCCGCCAGTCAGGGAGTTAGCTCTTTCCCTGGCTCTTTTGTAGCCCGATTTAGCTCCTAAAAAATGAGCTGGATCTAGCTCTTATGGCGCTAATATTGGCTTCTGGAGCCAGAACTGGCTCTTTTTACACAAAATTGTAGCTCATAAGGCGCTGAAAGTAGCTCTTCTATCAAATTATTTCACCAAAACCTCCAGAGCCAAAAAAGCCAACGACCGATTTCATTCTAACCATCACCATTGGAAAGAGCGTGTCAAAATCTATCTTTTCACCGATGGACTTTTTGGTTCCTATAATAGAATGCATTTTACAACCAACTCTTTCAGATCACATCTCAGAAAAATTAAACAAAAGGGATTGGGCCGGACACGAAAGCTGTATCGTGTACGCAGCCGACAGCATAAATATGGTGTAGTACAAAATGCAGAAAACTATGCAATATGACGAATATTTTCTTAACGCAATTTAAAATAATTATATAAAACTATAGAGGCCCAGTACTGTGTGACTCAAGTTACAATTTTCTCACTATATCAATAATAATGATTCGTATCGGTCGAGTAGTTTCGGAGTAGTTTCAACCTTGCTTTTCGACTATTGGGGGGGGGTGTGGCCTGAGTAAAGGAGGTGGTATATCGAAAATCGGAAAGAATGAAGAATTATAACAATCCCCTTTCTCATTAGGTTACACTGTGGGTAGATAGATGCATGCTTTCTTTGCTAATTTTGTCAAATGTCGGGTAGCTTCACTAGCAACCGTCCAGTTTCGGACGGAAAAGTAGTTTTAGTTTCCTTCGTGGGTTTCAAAAAACAGAGCCAATATTAGCGCTTAAGGAGCTAGAACTAGCTCCTTTTTTGGAGCCAAATGTGGCTATAAAAGAGCCAGGGAAAGAGCTAACTCCCTGACTGCCCGCCGCCCGTAATAATAGACTGTAAACTGTAACTATTGGACTACACCAGCTTTAGATAACATCTAATACCAATTAATACTTTAATAATAATAATATTCATTGACGTTAAATCCTGAGTGGTTCGAAGTTCGAACCGAATCCGAACGAAATGCCCCATATATAATGCCTCTTGGTACAATAAAGAAAGTCAGTAATTTAGTAATTAACGTGTTTACTTATGTACCCCAACGCATACCTTCATGTACTAAATTTTACTAAAAAGTTAATATGATTTCAGATAAATTAGACTGAATTAATGTTTTCAATAATGTACCCCAACGCATACCTCTATGTACTAAATTTAGCACATGAAGGTATGCGTTGGGGTACATTATCGAAAACATTAATTGTAACGTAAGAGTGATTGAAAGTAGTATCGGATAGGGGCAGAGATCGGCATCAGTCTTACCGGCCCGGCATTTTGAAGGAATTATTTTGGTAAAATTTCGGCCGCCGGCTAACAAATTTCGGCCGGCCAGTAACTACATGGCAGCTGCCGACCAGTAGTGACATGACAGTTATTCCGGCCGGCCTGCGGCGGCCAGTAACTACTTAACAGGTACTTCGGCCGGCCAACAGATTTGACTTGCCTGACTAATCGATGCATTAACCTTTTGTTGAGTAATTTTAACTAGTTTTAATTCGGTAAGAAATGAAAACAAAAATAACTGATAGCCTGTGATGGTGACCTATGACCTAGTAGTTTAAATAAATGAAAACAATAATAATGTAATAGTAATAAGCACAACTTCCACTGCCAAGTGTAGGTTGCTATAATCTGCTTATTGAAATTATGTTTTGACGAGGTATTCCATTGACAAACAATTCCTGAAATTGATTATATATACAATATATCACGAAATTCAAAAGGTCTTAATTTTATTAAATTAAAATAATTTTATTTTTTGTGGCTTAAATGTAAATTAATTTTTCCTGTTGAATCATAAAATTAATTGTTATTCACTTAACTCACTTAACTCACTTAACTTAGTTAACAATCAAACTGTAACGATGAATGAACAAAAGAATTGGCTTGCAGCCGGCCAGTAACTATATCATAGCTTGATAACTATATCCATAGTATAGTACATTAGATTAGAAACCGCCGGCCGGCCATCAATGAAAATGCTTAAAACGTTGTAATATGAAAATATACAAATATTAGTCTTCGTCAGTCGGCCGGAAGACGACCGGCCACTAACCAAAACTAACAGTGGCCGATGCGGCACGGCCCGGCCACTATTATTGCCATTTACTGGCCGGCCGGTGCCGATCTCTGGATAGGGGTACATTAAGCAAGTCGTCTAGTCTATTCTATACATATAATAATAATATACTATTCATACATTCATACATACAACAACAGCGAAGTAGTTACTACCCGCTACGTCGGCGCAACGCGTAGTATATAGGTAGGTAAGTTTTTTAAGCAAAGCAAGTTACATATTGTAACTTGTAACACAAGTAAGATATGATGAGAAAAGTAAAGCACGGCACAAATTAAACCTACAACAACGTATGCAGCAATCACAGCTTACTTTTTCAAAGCGCAGGATGGAAGAGTTCAATTTCCATTTGAACAGAAATGCTTACAATCACAACTCACTAGAAACTCATTTACCCGACAGGCTTAGGTGAAGAGCTAGGACATTAATTGCCAATGATATCAAAATATAAAAAAATTCCTATAGGTACGAATCAAACATTATCAAACATTTGGAAGAATGTTAAAAGATTAAATGCCAAAACTAAATTTTAACATATGTACAATAATTTCTTTAAATGCTTTGACCTTTGATCAGCTGGTCCCATATTTTACAAATAATTTATTATAGATTTCTGTTAATCTTTGAATGATAATAGGACAATTATGGTACAGCTATACACGTTTGAAATTATTTTTTTAAATCTCCTAAATTACATAATATAATGTAGTTAATTTTTTTCTCCGACAAGACGTTGTACATTCCAACAACTGCAACTGATACTACGTTCAACCTCCAAATTAAGAATTTGGTTGATTACTGCATTTACTATAACATACAACAAACAGCTGATAAAGTCAGAGCCAGAAAAAAAATTCAGGATTACGGCGAGCAATTTTAAGAAAACATTTTGAATTTTAAATAAATAATTTCTTCTTTCGGAGGCCCATACTGCGGCTCTGAGTTAAAAAAGTTACAGACAGCATTATTTACTGTGCAATTTTAACTTTATAAATTGACGTTTTCACTAATATGCCCCAAAGCAAACATTGAACATGTACTAAATTTTACTTAGGAAGGTAAGGTATGCTTTTTATGGTACATATGTGAGAGTGAAATAAAGAACAGCCCAATCTTAGTCACTAACAGCACGGTAACATCTCAGTTTCTTTGTTAGCTTTTGGGGCCTGAACTGGATGCACTAAAAGGAGTGATGTTAGCGGGGTGCACGTGACTAAGTTTGGGCTGTTCTTTATTTCACTCTCACATATATGAAAACGTCAATTCATTCTGTCGGATACATTCGTGACGCTTCCTGCAATAAAGGTTGTGTTTGGCGAGTGGAGGGAACTTTCGTTTAGAGAAGCCAAACGAAGAGCTGCTCTGCTCACTGGCAAACAAATTCTCAGGAATACACTCCTTCATTTCCTTCGTTCCGAGAGCAGGGCACTGCACTGTGACTGACTGCTTGCTACAAACAACATTTTTGGTCGTCCATTGTCAATCGTCAACTACAAAGTTAACTACAATACTCAGGAAGATTGACGAATCATCAAAGTATTATAACTCACCGGTTTTACCTAACAGACTTTCAAATGAGGAGAGAAGTTTCGGTAAGATCTTTTTAGTTGTATGTTGCATGTTAGGAGAGTTATTAAATGATTATTCGGTTTGGTTATTCACTATTGTCAATTGTTTTGATTTTAATCCTATTCTAACAAACTTCACAGACAACAAAACAAACCAATCCGGTTTTAATGACCAATTGTTCTAATTACAAAGTAGTTGGTAGTGGAAAGCCAAGTTCAGTTTATTCAAACATTCATTACTTAATTACATTTTTATATGACAATGAATGATACAATAAAGGTTTCCCACAATGGACCAGTTGGCTATTCAATCAGCGCCCCTTCAGCGAGACACCACGACATTAAAAAGATAGACACAACAGCCGAGTTTCGGTCCGCCGCAGGGTCCATAAACCATTAGGCGGTCGGCCGAAAGTCGGCTTCAGGTCTATCTTTTTAATGTCGTGGTGTCTCGCTGATGGGGCGCTGATTGAATAGCCAACTGGTCCATTGGTGACCGGTCACTAAATTAACATGAATAGGTATTGAAAAGACTACAGTACCTGCCTGTGTTATCCTGGAATTGTGGGAAACGTCTATTGTACAATATACAAATCTCTTTCAAACAAATGTTAAATCATGAATATTTTTTTGAAATTTACAGTGTAAGGTCTACGTCGGAAATTTGGGGAATAATGCCTCAAAAAATGAGCTGGAATCTGCATTTAACAAATATGGACCCATAAAAAATGTTTGGGTTGCCCGTAATCCCCCAGGGTTTGCATTCATCGAATTTGAAGATCCACGAGATGCCGAAGACGCTGTTCGACACTTGGATGGAACGTAAGTCATTAATTGTTAAACTATTTAAGCATTTGTTATAAAATTGAGTCAGCTGTTTTATGAGATCAATATGTTAAATTCCACAACTTATCTAGTAATAGTAATGTCACCTACTGAGCGATATAAAATATAATTTGTTAACTGTTTATTAAACAATTTCTCCAGGAGAGTATGTGGGGTTCGTGTTCGAGTTGAGATGTCAACTGGGCGTACAAATAGTCGTGGGAGAGGCGGTGGACCACCACGACGAAACTACAACAGGAGGTACGTTTTTATTATAATGGACCAAGTTGTCCTAACAAAAAAATTACTAATTCCATATTTAATAAATGTATTTACAAATTACAAATCACTATGTACAACTTTTAAACTTTTATCAGTTTTTCAAAAATTAGTCTTGTTTGCAAAATCTTATTATCCTGTACAGAGCCAAGCAGGTAATTCCTAAGTTAGGGCTCAGATTGAGACTTTTATTCTCCAATGGATAAAAACTTTATTCGACGATTTAAGACTGAGTTGAGGTTTATTTGGAACTTAAATTTTCTTATTTTTGAATTTTTTTGTTGATGTAAATATGTATTTTAATTTTGCATGCTCTCATTCCTTTGCATAACTTTAATCTAGAGTGGATACCAAAGTACCTTCCCTGAAAATTACATCCCCGACTTACTTGCATGTTATCGAGCAGCACAGCAACACCTTATTATTTGAACACAGGAGTAGCAAAGTCATTAAAAAACTGACTGATGTGCAATTAGTGCATTATAAACATTTTAATTTTGTAGCGCCATTAGAAACGTTTAGTTTGGAGTCAGCATTTATTAATATTTTTGATTTGCAACTAATTATTTATATACACATTAGTCTATCCTATTACCATTTTAAGAAATGGCGTCCTTATTATTTCTTGGCAACTGCCAAACAATACTTGAAACAAAATCCTTTTTAGAACATTTCTTATTATTGGTGAATGTACTGCAAGAAACAGTTAAATTTTCATTTTCAAATAATTAATTGCGTTATATTAATTTTTCAGTATTTCAATCTAAAACTCTATTTTTATTCATTGATTAAATTATTAGCTTGTTTATACAAGTCAATTTATTCTACCAAAATTTTATTTCTTAATATTTTTTAAATTTAAATTAGTCAAAGCTTGTGTCTCCTCGCGTTTAATTTTGCACGACCATAACTGTAGACAGAGGAAGAATGTAATATATGATTAAGAGTAGCAAGTGGCTACTATAACTAACTTTGGGGGCGGAGAACTGTTCAAATGGTGCGAAATGTACGATACGATATACAGCGTAGATATTTTATAAATCTATACATCCCTTGCAAGTAAGCAACATTTAAAAAAAGTAGAAAGATTGATAGGTCCTTTTTTATAATTCGGGGCAATGGGTCGGAACTTGTGGCATACATAAATACTTAGGTTAGGAAATATGCAGAAATGTACCAAAAGTATGTATAAAATATTAGCACTCAATACAAAATACAAATCGTAATATACCATATGGATCAGAGAACATTATGGTTATAGAGAAAACTCAAAAATCAGTAATCAGTATTTCCAATTTAATTAAAATCTACTCAGAGCTTGAGTTATTTGCAGCAGCCTATAGATAGATGTGTTTAGATACATTGCGCGCCATTTTGCGCCAAAGATGTTTTCAATTTAAAATATTTTATTAATGGTGACAATTGCCATATAAAAATTTATAAGGGTAGCTATCTAGCAATTAGTTTCATGGACTAACGAATTTAGGTCTAGTAATTTGGCCCATTTTATATTTGTTTAATATGACATTATTTTGTAGGCCTTTAAAAAGTCATATAGTAAATTCAGTATGAATTCCAAAGCAATTAAAACAGTTGAAATAGGATAAAAGGCCGATGAAAAAAGTAACAGATTATTGAAACATTGATAGAATGTGCGGCCGATGAATTGTTTCATGAAAATGGGGATTGAAATTAGATTATAAAGCTAGAAGGGTACATACTAAGGATAATGATAGACTGAATTGAATGAAAATGAAAGCTTAAAAATGGATTTAGTGATTTGGGCGCACTATGGTCACACTTCTACGAGAGCGTCGCAATCCTGATCGGCGCTTAACAGCGATTCCGTCGATTGGTTCAGGATGACTTACACTTCGTCAGGCCAGGGTGGTCATTCGTTCTCTGTGTCAGTCTTCTCGTCCCTAAGAGTTAAAGACGGGACGGACTTGTGTAGACAGACAGCTAGAAAGAAAGATCCCGCGCGTCCCACCCGCATCAGCTGCGGACAGACAGACAGACAAACATTCCGATCGACATTTGGCACTTGCTGACCTCACGGGGTAGCAAATGTTCGTCTCTTTCCTCGATCGGACTCTTCCGCTTCGCTCGCCCGCCCGCCCGCCACACTCTCCACCCGCCCGCCAGTTCAGTCAGTCACTCTTCTCGTCCTCCTCCATATTTCTCCTTTCTTTCAAAACGTTTCATTTTCGCCGCAAAACGTCTCGCCCGTCCGTCTGCCCGCCCGCACACTGAGCCCGACTCCCGTAAAGCCCAACTGCCCGCCCGCCCGCACATCAAATCACACTTCCTCACTCTGCTACTACCTTCTACACAAAAATAGAGCTGCTACTTGCTACTACCGTTGTTGCGTTTCGTTGTTCCTTCTTCTTCGTTCGTAATCGGCAACTTCGCCTACTTGTTCCTTCCAAAACGACAATCTGCTACTCAATCTACTACTCAGTCAGACTACCTACCTACTACTACTCGTACTTGATCTCGCTCACTACTTCCGTTTCGTCGTAATGTAATGTGTATAATAGACAGATGTTTTCTTCTGTCAGCCACACCGAGACTCACACACAACTAAACTCAATGACTATACTTTTTATTTCCATTGAAAGTTTCCAAGCCGGATGTAAAAATTTCTTAGTTTTTAAATCTGCCTTGGAAATTGAAAGAAACAATTATCTTTAATTTTTTAAAATTAACTACCTTTTAAGCATTATTTTGTCATTGAGGTCTGCTAGTGTGCGAGGGCTCTTAGTACTCACGCAAATAAATGGGAGGCAGGGCACGGAAATCTACTTCTTGCCAATCCCTGCTCTCCTTCTCCAAATATGATTTTAATTTTGGTTTTGTGTAATGTGTCAATGCAGCCGTTCCCGATCTCCGAGACGCAGGATCTCCAGAAGTAGCTCCCGGTCTCGAAGCCGTTCTCGCCCTCGTCGCTCCAGCCGATCTGAGTCGCGTGACCGCCGCTGATTCAACTCAACAACCAACTGACACTCATTCCTTTTCCATCCAGCTCGATGTTTGAGTGACAGTCAGCTATTGTAATATTAGTTATCGAGCTGCACCACACCATACGTAAGTCTAACAAATAAACAATTCTGTAGAATTCGAGAATTTTTTGGAGACCACCGATTTTAAAAAATTCTTCAAAAAATTTTAATCAGTAAAATCACTTGCCGAAAATTCTCGATGATTTTTACCATTTTTTTGCATTCAAAAACATTTGCTAATTTACACAATTATTTTTAGTGTACATGGAATGTGACAGTCACCGCCTTCTCTTTGTAATCTACACTTCACTGCTTACATCAGCATTTTTTCTAGTTTGTACTATGTATTAGTAAATTACAGCGGATGTTTGCTCTAAGGGTCTTCAAACTTTATTTAACCGTTATTTTAAAAGAGCTATTGAAATATGGCAAAAGTTCTTGTGTGTATAATTATATCTGTAAGAATTAACGTCCGTTTTTTGAGTTTCAATTTTTTGTCCTTTTTTAACGATTTTGTCCAGTAGGCTAAAATATGTTTATAATCTCAATTGTCAATATGTTGAAAGTTTGTTTAGATAATCTATTAATAAAAACACAATTCCATAAGTTTTCATAAATAAAAATTAAATCAACTTACACAGCCAGTGTTTCTAGACCCTTTTAGTTAAACCATCCTATTTTGTATTTGTATTATTTAAGATTTGAGTATAATTATGTAATATTAGTATATGGACTGCGACTCTGGGTCTCTTAAGTGTATTAGGTATGACTATTATAATAGTATGGTAATGTTATATTAGTGTATTATTACATCATCCCTTGTTATAAACTTTGATGCTATCATTACTCATGTTTTGTTGTCAGCTCCTCAAACAGTAGCTCTACTACCTCCATGTCAACTTTGCATTTGATCATCCATTATTATTATCTATTCATTGTAAAAGTGCATTTAATGTTTAATAAATTATCTTGAGTACAGGATCCACATTTCTTTTGTCAGTTTCAATTTTCAAACAATTTTTAAATAAGTAACATCTGTAGTATTAATTATACCTTGTATTTTTAGATTCATGGATTCTACAATATGCGATAGAAATGGAAGCAGTTGTTATACCTAGATAAGACTATTTCATCGAATGCCCTAATTTTCATTCTATCAATTACACATTTTTACAAGTTCATAAAAAGAGATGTATGTCATAAAGAGTTTATTTTTATAGCGTTTAAAATGACGCAAGGCTTAATATGATGTCTGAAAAGTGAAAAAAGTAACAATAATTCCAAATATTTGTATTCAACTTAGACTAGACTAGACCAACTTAATAAACATTAATGAGCACTAAAGATGAAAAATGGTCAAAATTTGCAAAGCCTTGTTATGCAGACCAAAAAAATTGCAGTTTTCTATACAGTGGAGATAAATTACAATTTTCCTAAATCTCATAACGGAAAAATTCTGTACTTATAATATTCGTAGATCTCTATTTGTTTAAAATTCTAATACAAGTAAATTAATGTTAGTCAAGTATAAAACAAAAGCATCCTTGAACAGCAGAGTAAGTGAATGAACTGGACTGTCAACCTACCCAATAGCCTTTTGTGATTATTGTGGTGGTCTCTGGCTAGCTCATTGACTTGACAGCTATTCGTGTCTGTTAAATTATACTGTGCTTCTTTGCTTTGCCTTAAAATGAACCTATGCATGCATCAATTTATAAGCAGAACTCGGCATTTTTTTAGGCTAAACTTTTTGTATACCTGATGGTCAAACACCAACTCGACTTGGCCCGTCGTAATATCACTATGCTGGATATTCCATTTCATGCTACTTTGTTTATACCTTTTTGTATACATGTATAATAATATGTTTGGACTTTTTTGTCTCAAGGATATTCTGCTTAGGTTAGGTTTACCTGAGCGTGGATGTGTAATAGGTACAATACTAGGCTAGGTATACATACTTCAATGGCTCAACCAAATATTATGCTCTGTTGCCTGTCTGGAGATAATAACTGCATGCATTAATAATTGCAACCTGGCGTCAGTGGTTCTACTTCACAACTGCATTTCACTTTATTTTTAATATACTGTAGTCCTTTCAATAATTATTCTAGTGTCAATTATTTGTCCAGGTTTGTTTAACGGTAAGAAATATTCTATTTTATTTATAACTTATATTAATTACACCGAATGTGTATAAAATATTCTAATTGAGTGAATTATTATATTTTCAGACTCATCGCAATAAAATGCCAGAAGTAATAGCTGTGACGGAAGAGATGAAAGAAAAATATGCCAAGATCCTTAAAGACAATGGCATAGACAAAGAGATCAAAGAAATGTCAATCTCCAGACCGGATTTGAAAGGAGATCACTTGGGCAGCATTTGTGATGAAGTTACTGTCAAATTCCAAGACGGCTCTGAAGATCTTGAGTTGTTTGTAAAGACCAAAGCTGAAGGCAGTCCGATGATGACAGCTATGTTTGATGAGATGAAGCTATTTGAAAAGGAATCCGCTTTCTTCAATTCCTTCCTACCAGATGCAAAAAAATTTTGCCAAAATCGGATTGAGTATGCAAATCACAAATAAATGTTTTGGGGCTATTTAACTTCGCTATATGTCATTACTTGGGAAATTTCAGAGAGGATGATCTGACCAGCTGTTTTGCAAAGTGCTTTTACGCAGACAATTCATGCGTAGTTTTGGAGAAGTAATTTTTGTTTTGCGCTGTAATATAATGTATAAATATTATTTAATGCGTGTAATTTTTAATAATTTCTCTAATTGCTCCACAGTCTTGCAAAACGACATTACGTCATGAGAGACAAATCAGAGCTACAGAATTTCGACGAAGCAAGGTTTATTTCACTTTTCAAAGCTATATGTTTTTAAGTTGTCATGTGTAATAAGTAATATTGCTATTCAATAGCATCGTTCTTAAAAATATGGCCAAATTTCATGGAGTTTCTTTCGTGATGGCGTCCGAAATGGGAAAAGAGCAGTTTGTATCTAAATATCCGATGACTACCAGAGAGTCTTATGTCAGGAGTGACTATGAAACGTATGGGCCAATGTTTCAAAACAACATTCGAAACTGTTGTAAAATTCTCCAGGTAACTATTTTAATTTTAATTAAATTATTCAATTATTTCAATTTTAAATAAAATAAGTCTATTTGTACTAATTCTTAAAAAGGAATTATTTATTAAAGTCCAGTTCAGTAGAAACGACAGAAACTGTCGAGTGGTTGCAGTCCCAAATTGAAGATTTATTTCCTAAGCTTTGTAAGACAGTAGCAAATGACCCCGAAGACTCATTGGTGGTAGTGAATCATGGAGATTGTTGGAATAATAATATGATGTTCCTTAAGGATAAAACAAACAAAATTCTCGACCATATTTTTGTAGACCTACAGGTAAAAATACTTTGCTAATTTAAATAATTAAACTAGCGAATCAGACCTGCTCGAGTATTAATAATAATTTAGGTTTATTACCATTTAATAATTCTGTTTTTGTTCAGGTAACTCGTTTCGGATCTCCAAATTTGGAAATTTCTTTTTATTTGTTTACAAGCGTTCTTTCGGAAGTTAGACAAAGAAATCTGGAACCATTGCTCGAAGTTTACTTTGATGCATTTAAAAACACACTCGCCAGATTGAATTCAAGTCTCAATATTTCCTTTCAGGTATGCAAAAATCTAATTTGAAACTGTCTCAATATGAGAATGGAACAAAACTTGATCTGTATAAAAATATGAAGCATACTTAAACGTATTAGTACATTTAAATGTGAAACTAACCAAAAAGTTTTAATTAAAGTTCGTGAAAAACTTGTACTTATTTTTAGATGATTTGCTTGATTTTAGATTCAGTGCACGTTATTTATACTTGTATTATAATTCAGTTCAATTATTAGTTATTTTGCTGTGCAGATTGTTGTACCAAACGAAAATTCCGACAAAATGTTGGCATTGGAATAATAGCATTGCTATATATAGGAAAAATATCTTAAACATGTTTTTAATTAGCATATTATCTGAGTGTTTTAATACAAATCGGTCAATGGAAACTACAGATACGATATTTGTAGGATGGCCTAATCAATCTCCATATTATGTGAAGTGCAGCTTGTGAAGCTATGTGAAGTACAATTATAACAGCTATTTTTAAAATTTAATTTCCATTTTGTCTAAAGGATTTCGTCGAAAACTACAAAAGGAAATGCATGTTCGGTTTCATCTTTGGTCTTAATATGAAGACAGCAATTGGAGCAATCAAAGATGTGGACAATGACAAGCTGGGCACGGATTTGGAACAAATGAAAAATTACTTTAATGAGGTGATCGAGAACTGGATCAGAAATAACATGGAAACGGTAGAGAATATTGCAAAGGATGTTGTTGGCTCGGTTAAAGAGTTCAGAAAGCTAATGGAGAAGTAAATATCAAGGATAATTTCAGCTGAATCTAAGTGAACCAAATATTTAGAAATTCCGTCGTTTTCAATTACTATCCTAATGGCCATTAGCAATAAGCTCAGTAAGTTCTATGATTTCAACAAAAAAATTATTGTATTTATATACTAACTTGGAAAAATAACATAAACATTTACAAGCTAAAATACATGAAATTAAATTATATTAAGTCCCACAGAAAATTATAGTTTTAATTCTGTTTCCATTGCCGACAGTATATGATATTTCAATTTTTAACTACTATAGTCAACGTAATGTCGAACCACGCCCCCCCTAGTAAATGTAGTATATTAGCATCAAATAGTCGTCTATATGATCTGTCCAATGATTTTTAGGACGAAGTAGTAAATGGCTTCCTATTTATTTTCTTCTGCTTTCTGCTTCAAGGAAAAATATCCGTATTGTAATTCCGTTTATATAAATACTAGTGAACCCAGCTAAGGAGCGAACCTAGCACTCAAGAGAAATTCAGCAGGCCACCAATCACAGTAATAAAAACAATTCAGAAAAAATCATTGGCATTTCCCTTAGGTTATTAAATTTGTTAATACAAATAAATATACTTTTATTTTCTACAGCGGTTAGAAAAATTAGCTGCAGTTTCAACTTCCTGATAAAAAGGAATTTACTAAACTACAACAATAACTGTAGATCGTAGCATCAAATACAGGGGACAATGAAAGACTCCATTTTTAAAAATCTGCTCAAAAAGTTACCGAAAAGCTCTCATTTAAAATCAGAAAAATAAGATTCCCCCTGGGATTTTGGAAAATCGTATAAATCCCATGAGTACAACTTACGGATGAATATTTTTAAAGGATAAATAGTGGCCCCCAGTGCTGTTATTTAATTGTGCAAAAAGGTGTGCAAGCTGCCACAAAGGAGTCAAGGGGGTCTAGGGGTAATAAAAAGTAAAACCAGTCTACTAAAAATACTAAATTTGTTTGTCAATTTAACAAATCCAATTTGGTTTAGGAGTTTTGAAATGCTAATTAATACGCACATTACGATCATTACGAAATGTTCTCTTTCGCCAATCATTTCCATTACAAAATAATCATCTTATGTAAATTTCTATTTTTGTTTTGATGTTATAATAATATAGGCACCCAGTACCATTGCTGAATTTCAAAATGATTATACATATTATCATTGTTTAATTTCGAAATAAGCTAATATTAACCCATATTGGACGTCCTTGTTTTATGAAACATGCATTGTATACGCGCATGTGCATTGCAACAAAATGCCGCATTGTCCATGGCATAGATAGATACATAGATACCTGCGACATAGGAATAAATAATTTTATTATATAGAGATACAATATCTAACTTTACAGAAACGAATGCCATCATAAGACAAATACCATGAAAAGACAGTAGACTTGATTTTCATTTTAATTTCTATATGTTGTAAGAAATAGCTATTAAAACGCTGCGCTGTCTCATCGATTAAATGTATAGTCGCAGTGCCAAGTCTCGTCCATCCTATTTAGTGTTTTTACTTATAATATAAGAAATGCTATATTATATGATTGTATGCCCTGATATTAAACTACAGAAGCAAAATCAAATAAAAAACGTGCACATAAGTTATAGAATAACACAAAGATATTATTTTAGTCTGTATTTTGTATATTGTAAATTCTTGTCCAGGTATATACAAGAGGTATTTTATATACGAATATTGTTAATACTTGGTTCCTACGTATTAAAATGTTGTAAGGGTAAATGGAATTTCATTGATTAATCACCTACCTACCTAAGAAAAGTCGAATATCATTTCTTCGCTCAAGAGACCCTGATTCCCCTGTTCAAGTTGATACGATGAACATCCATTACGTCCTAAAAAGCTTTTTTTCCCAAAAGTTTTATTTTTATTATTTCCATGGATTAAAAATAGGTTTTCAGTTCTGTGACACATTTTATTTGCTTCCATTTTCATTTGACGACAAGAAATTAGTTTTAAGTTTCACTCGCAATCGATTGCATTGGGCTTTCTGGTTATTTAATCTGTTCAGTTGGATTGTTGTATGTATCTAGGGCACTTTCAGGCTTTTGAAAGAATACAATTCCCCTGATCCCAACTTTCAATTTTACAAAATTCTAATTTTCATAGGATATTATTATTTTGGATGTCTAACAGTCCTTTTTGATTGTATTTTTTTCATCATCGGCAAGAAAATGTTCGCCTTCTTTCAACATGTCATTGTCCTTGGAAAGAAAATTGAAGGCAAGTATACGAATTAAGATCGGTCTATGATCTATTATACCCCTTTTAATTGTTTTTCAATTAAGGTTTATTAACGGGGCAAATTGAGCATACACTTTGTGTGTATTACTTAGGATTAGAGTATAGCCCACGTATTTATTTACCAAAATTCTTCAAAATTTCCAAAAAGTGACGGAAGGTGAATATCTCGAACTTGTAGCTCCGAAATATTAAAAAAATGTAACACGTTATGAATTATGATGATTTCCCGCCAAAGCTATAATTCAATACTATGTAGAAATTTAAATTTTCCTGAGCCACAAATCCGAGGTATTCACCTTCTGCCACTAATTTATACAATATCTTCATTTGTTCTAACTATATGAGAGTACAAGTACATGCTTTTTATATTCATGCAACGTTGATTAATTTGATTGGATTATTTGTCTTAGAATCTCAAATCGGAAAGAAGATTAACAGCAGAAATGTAGATAGGCTCCTCAGATTTTTATTCATCATGATGATTTTTAATAGCATGGCTATATTAATGACGGTAACCGGCATCGCAATTCAAGCGATAATTGGAGTGGAATTCGACCCTTTTCAAAGATTCATTCAAGAGAACATCCCAGAGGATATTCACACAACTCTCAGCTTCAAAATTGTTTTTGCAATATTTGTGATGATGATCGTCAGTCATTTGGCTGTTTCTCTTTGTACAATGGCCGTGTTGCTTGCACTTTACCTCATAGGACAAATATATTACACACACGGGATTTGTCCAAATGAAGATGGCTCAAATAAGGAGGACGTCATGGAAGCAATGCGAATCTACGAAGCGATGATTCTGCTTAATCACCGATTCAATGAAATGATGTCAATGATATCTGGATTAGTCATTATTTTTCTACAGATCAATCTGATTATGGCCACCTTCGGTACCATCAAGATGGGGAATGTCATTCCTATGCCAGGTTATCTTTTATGTCCAATATTATTGGCTTTAAACTGCAGCACCGCGAAGACCACGTTGGGATATCTAGGAGAAGTGGCTGAGAGCTCCAAACAATTTCAACCCAAGTGGAGGAAAGTCCTACGAGAAAAATACTATCTGAAAAGATTGAAGATTCACAAATACTTCGCATTAAGTTGTTCTGGCTGTTTTCCTATCCAGCGTCAGACGTATGTAACATTTATGCAAAATGTTGTTGATAGCACTATCACAATGCTTTTATCAATGGATGTATAGCGAATTAATTCGCGTTGTCACTAAAAATTCTCATTGTTTTGGATGTGAAAATGTTTACCAAAAAAAGTAACTGAAAAGTTTGTATATTTAAGGACTTTTAGTATTCAATATTACCAGCACCGGCAGTTCGGTTGGCTCACGATCCAAGAGTAGAAACTTGAAACATCGTTGAGGCAGTAAGAATGGTTGATGGTATATTTTTATAACTCTGTTATAAATGTTATAAATCGTATTTTTCTGGAAATTTAAGGCGGCCGGGCCCCCCTGCCCCCCCATCTGGACACGTGTTTGCTAGTTTATAGGTCCTATAGAGAATAATTATTAATCGATGAAGACGATCTTAGATGTAGCAATAAATTAAATTTACTTACCTACCTAGTACCTATATATACCTATATATATCTATTTATACCTACCTACCTAACCTACATGCACATAAGTTAGCCAAAATAGTTACCATGTTGTTAGTATGTTATGTGAACTGCTAGTTCTGCACTCACTAAATCTGAGAAAGCAATCTACTTTTTTCCGAAGAGGCTAAAAATCTTAAAATGGTTTGGAAGTTATTTTTTTGGTTCTCCCTCTCGATCTGATTATGTCAAGTACTTTATTTTGAAACATAAGGTCATTGTGCTAACGCGTCTGTTCTGAAAATTATATCCCAACAGGGCACTTTTTATTTCAGTCGCAACACAGGCACAGGTTAAAAAGCAATCACCATTCACCACAGCACTGATAAGATGCATTATCATGCTTTGTTGTATTTTCAGGGTGGATCCTAACAGATTTTTTTATGGTTTTAGTAAAATTCAATGACAGTACTGAAGGCCAAAAAGTACGAGGGGCTTAACAGTGCTGGGGGCCTAGTTTTTTCTAAGAATGTTTCCCTGTAGTAAGCAGTAGAATTTAAAACTAAAAGGGCAGGGTCAAATCAAGAACTTTGCTTCGTAGAACTCTAAATAGCAGTCTACTCTCACTCAGGCAATATTAGCATTCGATACATATAAAGGGTATACATGCATACATATGTTAATATTATTTTATGTATTAAATTGATATATTGTTCGAATAAATTGAAATTTATGTCTACATTGAATTGTAAATGCTAAATGTGTCAATTTATTTGTGGCTAAAAAGAAGCATGAGTCATGGGTCAAGTGTAAAAGCGGTTCGACGAACTTTTATTCTCAATCTTTATTCATTTTGTTTTTATTATTTTAGTATGCTAGTTAAAATTGTTTTTTTGGCTTTCTGACAAATTTTTACTTCCTTCCATAATAGATAGGAAGTAGAGGGAATAGAGGGGTATATTTCGCGCAGGATCCAGTTGTAAAACTGAAATTTAAGTGCAGACTACCTGGAACTGGAGATATTGATACTTTTCAAATAAAATGGGTTTTTCATGATCCAGCATACATAATCAACTTTAATTTTAGTCACGTTTAAGTTGATACTTGATATCGTTGGACCCGGTCCGTCTATTATAATTATTAACATTTATTTCTATGGATCAGATAAATATTTTGTGCAATTTAGCCAGGCTGAGTTCCATAAAGAGACGACGGGTTCTTTCTATCTACATTGACTTAAGTTCAGGGAACAAAAGAGGTACTCCTTTTTTACAAAAAGTTAAAACAGTATACTACTTTAAAACAAAGTAGTCGTATTTACCTTATTTGCCTCATTTACGTGTAAAGTGAAAGTAAATGGGGCACGGTGCTTTATCAAAAAAGGTAAATAGGCAATAAGGGACTCCTTTTTAAAAAACTTACTCCTACCTTTTTATAGGCAAAAAAGATAAAAGGCAAAAAGGGTCATTTTTTTGTTCCCTGCCTTAGTTTAATTGCTACTTTGCTACTATTTTTGTTCGATACGTATAGCAACATCCCCATTCGTGGTATAAACAATCAGAGTTTTTGTAAGTATACACTATTGTCTTAATATATTGGTACCAAGCACCATATTATGAGATTCCCTCAGTTCTCAATTACTACCCTATGCCAATCTAGGTTCTGCGATTTCGACTTGACTATATTTATAATATACATTTATTCAATTATTCCAACTTTAAATAAAATAAATGTACTTATTCATAGAAATTACTGTCCAATACGGTCGAAAACGATGGGAAGTTGAGCGTATAATAAAAAATTAAAAGGAATTAAATTATATAAAGTTAAAACGAAAAGTATATATTGTAATATCAGTTTCCATTTTCCATTGCCTATTTCAACTATAATATTTTGCAAGTAATATCGATCCACCACCCTGACCACCCACCAAAAGTAAAAATAGAATCTTGTAGTAGTCAATGGCGTCCTTCTATTTTTGTTCTGCTTCCAGGAAAGATATAATCGTAATTGTAAACCGGTTAAACAACATAAATTGAATAAGCATTACATAAATTATTCATGGTACCATTGTGGTTCCGTTTTCTACTAAATAGCTTTCTTAGAATCATAACTATATATCGCGCAATCAAAATAATTATGACTTCTGGTTCCAAGAAATATTATATTTTAAGATATACGACGACAGTTTACCGATAGCATATTACCTAAGGGGTGCTATTTAATGTGTCCCTAAAAAAATTTAAAAGTCCCTGAAAAATAATTGAAACGGTCAATTGCTGACTATGTCCCTTCGTTTTATTAATGGGTCCCTATGGAATTATTTAAAAAGTCCCTACAAATGCTTAAATGGTACATGGACCAATTAGTGTGGCGTTGTCAACGTCATTTCTAGTATAAGACAACAAGGAAATGAATATTATGTTAAGATTGAGAACTTGGAGGTACAACATAGTTTGTAATAATTTCTAATTACCCTTGCCTTAGACTGTTAGACGATTAGAGGTGCACAATCAGATAAGCTGAAATAAACGACCCAGTTCACAATGTCTAGAATCTCACAATTGTCTCCAACTCACTGCACAATTAAGATATTGACGCGTCTTCTGTTCTATTACTTCTCAACTGACATAATATAGCTCCGATACAGAGGAAACATAACCATTGATATTTCAAAATTCAGCTGAAAAAAGATTAGATTGGACTTTTTTGAAAAAATACGAGACCTAAGAAGAATCTAATAGAGACCTTCTTACTTTATGGACTCAAAGATCTGATAAAAGCAGCAGTGTGGAAGTGTGCTACTGTTAGTGCAAACAGAGTAAAATGTCCGTGTAAGCCAAATTTGGTATCCAATTAAGGCAGAGGTTGCATATTTTAAAAATCGCGCCATTAAATACACAGGGCATACCGGACCCAGATTTTGAGGGACCTAACCTAATTAAAACAATAACATTAAGAGGTATTTGCGTAACCTCTGCCTTACTTCAACCCAAAATTTGATTTTCGATGAAGGGGATGTGCTTTTATTTTTCCAACATGTGTTCACTTCCACCTTTAAAAAAATTATTTGAAGCGAAAGAAGGAATTAAAAAAACTTCTTAAAAACATTTTTAGTAATGACATTTCAGAGCTAATGGCTTTCATTATTTTAAATAAGTAAGACAACTATTTGTCCATGTACCATTTCAACATTTGCAGGGACTTTTTAAATAATTCCATATGGACCCATTAATAAAACGATAGGACAAAATCAGCAATTGACGTTTCAATTATTTTTCAGGGGCTTTTAAATTTTTTCAGGGACCCATTAAATATATCCGATTACCTAAGTTGACAGTAAATGTCAACTTGATTGCGGTTTTAGAATAAATTGTAAAGTATTAATTAAATTGTATGCCTAACCAAAGTCGAATGTTTAAATTGGATTATTTTGATACCTCCTATCTAACAAAAGTCAAATGTCTATTTTTTTGGCCCACAGTTCATTCTGCTGTAAAAGTTTGTGCAATGACCATTCGTTGCTATTCTTGCTACCAATCAATAAATACCTTTTTTTCGCAAAAGTTTTATTTTTATTATTTTTATATTTTTAAATTAGGTTTTCAGTTGTCCGACACGTTTTACTTGCTTCCTTTTTCATTCGACGACAAGAAATTAGTTTTGTGTTTTGCTAACAATAGATTTCATAAGATTTTCTGGTCATTTAATCTGTTGAGTTGGATTGTTGTATGTATCTACGGCACTTTTCGACTTTTGAAAGAATATAATTCACCTGATCCTAACTTTCAATTTTACAAAATCCTTATTTACTTTGGATATTATTATTTTGCATGTTTAACAGTTCTTTTCGACTGTATTTATTTGATCATCGGCAAGAAAATTTTGGGCTTCTGTCAAAATGTCATTTTTCTTGCAAAAACAATTGAAGGTAAGTTCAGTAGCATGATATTGCTGATAAGTCTTAAGTATTGGCAGTCTTTTATGTTCATATAACACAGGGAACAAAAATGCCCTTTTTTACCTTTTATCTTTTTTGCCTTTTAAAAAAGATAGAAGAGTAAGTTTTTAAAAATGCATTCCTTTTTTTGCCTTTTTACATTTTTTGATGTATCAGCGTGCCCCATTTACTTCCAATTTACATGTAAATAAGGTAAAAAAGGACTGCTTTTTAAAAAAGGAGTACTTTTTTACTTTTTTGTAAAAAAGGAGTGCTTTTTTGTTCACTGATGTAACATTTGCTGATTTGATTGGATTATTTGTGGTATAATCTCAAATCGGAAAGAAGATCAACAGCACAGAAATAGACAGATTTCTCAAATTTATATTCGTCATGATGGTTTTCAATGCCATTTTGCTACTCATTCTGATAACCTTCATCACCATTCAAGCGATAATTGGTGTGGAATTCGATCCCTTTCAACGATTCATCCAAGAGAACATCCCAGAAGATATTCACACAACTCTCATCTTCCAAATTGTTGTTGCAATATTTATGATGATGATGGTCAGTCATTTGGCTGTTTCTCTCTGCTCATTGGCGATGTTGCTTGCACTTTACCTCATAGGACAAATATATTACACACAAGGGATTTGTCCAAATGAAGATGGCTCAAATAAGGAGGACGTCATGGAAGCAATGCGATTCTACGAAGCGATGATTCTGCTTAATCACCGATTCAATGAAATGATGTCAATGATATCTGGAGTAGTCATTACTGTTCTACAGATCAACCTGATTATGGCCACCTTCGGTACCATCAAGATGGGGAATGTCATTCCTATGCCGGGCTATCTTATATGGCCGCTTGCATGGACCTTAAACAGCTTCACCGCGAAGACCACGTTGGGATATCTAGGAGAAGTCGCCGAGAGTTCCAAGGAATTTCAACCTAAATGGAGGAAAATCCTAAGAGGAAAATACTCTCGAAAAAGATTGATGATTCACAAATATTTTGCATTGAATTGTTCTGGCTGGTTTCCGATTCAGCGACAGACGTATGTAACATTTATGCAAAATGTTGTTGATAACACAATCACATTTCTCTTGGCAATTCTTGTATAGAGCCTAGAGCACTTTCATGTATAATTGACTATTTTGTGGCATGGAAACCAAACTCTGATTGGTTGGTGCGAAGCGCCAGCCAGCTAAGGGCTTAGTATTTATGTCCGCAAAATACAATTATACGAGTACCGGAGACCGTCAACCCGTATTATGTCTGTTATAGAATAATCGGTTGAAGTAAGGCGGTAGTTGCAGAAATACCTATCATGTTATTGTTTCAATTTGTTTAGATCCCTCGAAAGCGGGTCCTGGAATTCTCTGTGTATTTCATGGCGCGATTTTTAAAATGTGCAACCACTGCCTTACTACAACCGAATAATCTAAATGCATGAAAAAATTTTGTAGTAAATGTTCACGGAATTGGTTACTATACTTAGTTGAACATTAGATGTCAGGGGTCCAAATACTTGAACTTTGGCCCTTAAAGTAGTCGCTATTAAAACTGAGAGCTTAATTAAGTTTAAATGATGCAGCTCTAACAGCAGCATAGAAAATGCTCCTTATATGTGCAGAATGTGCACAATATTCTAAGCATATGTATACCTATTGTACAAAAAAGGTTCCATCACATTTGCTGTATATCTGTACTCTGTACGTGGGCAGAATATCTATAAATACCATGTTCAATAATGTCTCGGAGTTTTATTCATCTCTTTGAACTGTAAAAGTTTCTCTCTCTATACTCAATAAAAGTTACTTCACCGTAACAAATAAATACAAATCTTTGTCTCCCAATAGCTGAGCTTGGAGTAGTTACGTAGTCTTAAGAATCATAGTTGGACATTTTAGGTAAAAAATCCCCTCCTACTACACCAAGTTAAGCTATGCAAATTTTCGTATCAGAACACTGTAATTGTCACTACAAATTAAATATTATTTGCTGTACGCCGTTTCTTTTTGTTAAAAATAAGTGCTTGAGGCAATAATATATTATTCAGCAGCGATATCAATTAGGTGCGAAGATATTAAAGTCTTTATTTTGTCAAAAAGTCTGTTAGTATTTACCAATATGATTTCTGATTCCCAGGTACTATAATATAACGGTTTCTCCTTCTACTGTGGATCTAAGAAAATTTAATTTTTAGCGTACGATCTTGGACAAATTGGAATCATATTTACCAACTATTTTCTTCATTAAAACAAAAATAATTTTACTGGTCATTAAAGTCATTATTTACTGGACATTTTCGTTTAAACATGTTTTGGTTACTGTGAATCCATTTGTTTGCAACTGAAATAGAAACAAAGTTCTAGAATTAGTTTCCGATTTTTTATCGGCATGAATTTTAGCATTTCACGATGCAGATATATAAATGTGATTATTATAACGAATACCAACAGAATTGTGTACATAATTGAAACCACTAAGTGTTTTACCCCATTTTTCGCCAAGTAGAACAGGACAACCTAAAACCATGTAATAATGTATTAATATATCCGTATTAACATTCAAATGAACATTAATATGATTTTTTTCCTTTGGGAAAATAATAGAAGAGTACTTATTATCGTTACACTAGTAATAATAATTAAATTGTCACCTTGATTTATGTACACTCTCACATTTTGTTATTTACAATTCTTAAAACATTAATTCCTGATTATAAAAATGTTTTTGTTATTAGAATGGTTACGATGAAAGACTAAAAGGACACAATATTATTATTATGCTTTAGTATTAAGTACAAGAGACTATTTCTCACCAGGGAAGCCATTTGCTAAAATTTGATTTTTATTATCTTCCTGTAGATGTGAATAGATTCCCCCAAACGTTCGTTAGTTTAAAGTTTTTCGATAACAAATAAAAATAATTTCTTCCCAGAAATTCAACTACCAGTGTCACTCACGAATTTAGGCACACAGAAAAATTTTAAACCGTAAGTGCTCACCTCCATGCCAGGATTTGTAGTCCACTCCACCATGTTTATTATAAATGTACCAAAACACTGCTGATCCTTTGACAGGAGGGACAGCCACTCCAGCTGTAGTAAAAGCTGTATTCCCACCGAGTTCCACATCATTAAGCTAAAACCACCAAGTGTCACAATCAGGGAATACGTTTCCGTTATATGGGCTATAATATAAATATAAAGTTCCTAGATCTCGTAAAATTTTGTTTTCATAAAGTACATAAAGCATGAAAGTGGCCAAACGGTCTCCAATATTTTCCTCTTGAAGTATGCTGAAGCTTTCTGTTGATTCCAACTGAAAAGAAATGCCAGGCATAGTTAATGTGTTAATTAAGCAAAATTACATATTTCAATTACGGCATAAAAGTTACTTAAAGGAGTAAGCACATTGCTAGCATTGCAGTACATGATTAAAAGGGAGTATGAATAAATTGTTTGTGGCTTCGTGAATTATGAATTGAACAACAAACAGATGAACCTTACTGAGTCTAGATGAATATTGAAATATCCTCCTGTAGCATAAATTGCAATTTGCAAAGCATTCGAAGATTTATAGGCTCCCAGATTCCATGAAGCGGCCAACCCGGTGAGGTGGCCAATTCTTTGGCTCATCGAGGGTAATCTGGGCTTATGATCTTCTTCGTACAGCCAAGACAACATGGATGTTCTTAATTCAGAGTAACTTTTACCTGAATTGGTACTTGGGTATATGACCGTCGATCTCTTCATAATGGGAATGGCCTCTATCTTCAAATATGTTATGAAATCATCCCCTACGAAGTCATACACTTGAAATATGTACGGATCTTTGCTATGAAGTTCCATCTTTTGTGGATTTATATACCAAGCCGGATTAATTTGGGATTCGTACCAACAGTACAATTCGGATTTCTCCTTCTCGGACTAAAACAAAAATCCGTCCAATAAAAGTAAATTATTAACTGTTCAATTAATTATTAAATTATAGATAGTAAATCATTCAAGAATCCAACCTGTAAATTTTCTCCTTGGCATAATCTTGAAAATGCAAAGTCATCATTTAGAGACGCAGTCAATCCTCCGTCACCTTTGCTCTTAAATTGTGTCGTAAGAAATGTCTTTTTAGTAAGTAAATGATACTTCGAATCTATTTTATGAACATATTGGTAGATGTTGTTGTCCAATCCATCCGTCCAATCTGCATCATGCTGGGTAATTAGTTACACATGATTTTTAAATGCGTAGTGGCTATGAAATTGTATATCAGACACTAGTAAGTTACAATATTGTATTAGATGGCATAACTTTAACTCACTTTTCTGAAAATGTCCTCCAATAATTCTACTATTGTATCGTCAGGAAGATAATCCAATATTGGGTGACTACTAACTTCTGATCTTTTGCGATCAGCAATTTCCAGCCACTCATGAGCAAGCGTATATTTATTGTTATTGAGAGCATATTTGGATATTTCAAAGCAATGAATTGCAGACAGACTTGCATTTGTCACCACATTTGAAATAATTCCATTGGAAAACTGGAAAATTGACAATATGGCATGAATATTTACCCAATATGGAAAAAATGTATATTAATTTTAATTATAATTTATTGTATTTGCCTCGGTCAGATTTAAGTCGTATATATCATGTAAATTAAGTAAGCTGTTCATTGAGTTATTGAGATCTTTCTCGGAAGGGAAGAGAAAGTATTGACCTATTGCGGATTTATATTTCTTCAATATTCCTGTTTACAAAAGTTAACACTTATTATTCCAATGGCAATTGTTTATAGCATGTAAAACAAGGAAGTTCATTTTATTACCAGAGTCCCCACTGGCAAGTATGACATTTATTATTTGAGGAAGGTCAATGACGTAGCGCCATAACATTCTATGCGACAAGAGAGGATTTGAATGAATAAGGAAATGCTTTTTCTTCACGAGTGTCTGATTCCAGCCATTGAAGGCTAAAAGTGAACTCTCCTCGTAATCTAAAATATATCTAGTTAACAGCAATGGTAAAAATTTTAGAAGAAATTGTTCCGACAAGTTTATTTAAATTTAATACTCACCTTTTGAAAAAAGATTCCAGCTCCCTGACTGATTTTGAGACATATTCTTTGACAAGGGCGAATAAACTTTCCTCAACAATAGCCAAGTCAAACAAATCTACTGGAGAATGAGCATAACTAATAAAAGATGAATATTTACTATGGTTGTTAAACATATTTTCGATTATATCAACACTATCGTCAATCTCCTCATTTGCATTAGACAAATAGCTAATCGTAGAAACAATAGCTAAAACTGTCAACAATACTGACAAGTTCATAGTCAGTTTTACAATTATTTGATTTACATACCAATAAAAATGCCGAAAGCATTACTACTTATAATAAATTCACATGCATAAAACTGCTTATGAAATTGTGAACGTGAGACTGATTGTTTTAAAAATAAAACTAACACGCTTTATAATCAATTCTGTAATTTGTAGGCAACATTTATTTGATTCACTTTCATCAATTTCAGCAATAAAATAAGTTTGTTTACAGAAACTCGCTGAAGGTAAACTATTATTGCTTAAACAATACATAGTTTTCCGATTCTAATGTCCTTTCGGTATTCATAATAATATTATCAATGCTGTCAACAATTAACAGTGTAGGCATCCCAAAATTAGAATGATTAACCTATGGACGTTGGAAAATGTATATTTTCGTACAAAACCATTTTTTATTTGGTGATGACGTTATCACAATTCTTAATTGCAGTAAACCTGAATTTCAGTTAAATAATGATCAAATTCTACGATGTAATTTGTTATATAATTTAATACGCATAATTTATATAATACATATTGTTACATAAATTGTATATATTATAAAGATATAATATGTAGGCACGTATCCATTAGGCTAATTCCTAGTATAACGGCGACTTATTCCTTCTTCATATCAAGAAACACACCTCCCTTAGTTCTTCAATTTTAACCCCACTAATTTCTGGTGAAGCAATAACATCCAACATTGGCATATTTCGCTCTCAGAATTTTTGAAATGGCACAATAAATAATCCAATTCATCGAGGAATTTATAAATGTACAAATATATAATGCTGCTACACCAGAAGGACTTGTAACATCAAATGTTGTCACACAAAGTGCTAGTATTGGAATGAAACGTAATAAAATAAAAGCAAATCCAGCGCCCACAACAATATTAGTAAATTGTCTTTGGTCGACTTCAGGTTTTTGTAGTAAATATTGTTTCTCCATCAAAGCCATTTGGCGCATCTAGAATTTACATTTACGCATTATATGATTTACATATACAGGGTATTGCATCTCTTACCCTATGGGTCTCAGCAACTAGAAGTGCCTTTGCAAAGTGATGTACTGTGTACATACATCATTCGAAAGAACATCCAAAGTAACTAAGCACATATCCAGGAAAACTCAACTTAGGGGGGCGGGAGAAGCGGCCCGGGCCTCACCTCTGGACACGTGGTGCCTGAAATTTACACTAATGAGAGCATTTTGATCAATATCACTAGACATTACGTGGCTCAAGAAAACCCGAAATTAAAAAGTGAGAAAATTATTACTGTAGAGACTTAATCAGGAAGAAATCTGCAGCCTAGCATTTGAGATACACCGTTTGAAAGCTAATCTTAGTTACAATAACTGATTAATGTTTAATGCAGATCGATTAAAGATGAGTTAACTGATAACAAACAAAATTATCGAAAATAAAAAGTTTGGGTCTGCATATTGGGGATTTTTCCAGCATAATAATAATATGTTCCAAGTGGTACTTTCAGTAGCTGAGATACTGATATCCATAGGGTGACAAATGGAATATTATAACTTGACATAACCTAACATAAGCCTTAATAGGCACGCATTTAATAAATTCTCAGAAAAAATAATTTTTTGTCAAAAAAGTTAAAAATCGAAAAAAAATTCGCGCTACGTGCGAAATTTAACATTCTATTTTGGTGTTGCCCTCCTTGGTCAAATTTCTGGATACATGCCTAACCCTTAAGGGTGACTTATAGCTGGGCGACTTGAGCATACACATTTTGTGTGTATTACTTAGGATTAGAGTATACCCAGTATTTATTTACCAAAATTCTTCAAAATTTCCAAAAAGTGACGGAAGGTGAATTGAATACCTCAGCCTCGGACTTGAGTCTCCGAAATATTAAAAATGTAACACACTTTGAATTATAGCGTTAGCGGGAAAACATACCCTTCACATTTTGGAAATTTTTATTTTTTTATTATTATTTTTTTTAGAATTTTTTTAAATAAAGACAGCCTATACTCTAATTCTTAGTAATACACACAAAGTGTATGCTCGAGTTGCCCCGCTATTAGCCCGTAACATAAACATAATATTTACTATTAGATAAACGCGAAGTGGGACATTCGCATGGGATTCTGATTAAGTATTACTCTCATGATATACAAAATTAAATGTAGTATTTGTATTTGAAATTGATATATACTGTGACTCACCTGTCTTGGAATGAAGAAATTCAGCACCAAAATAATAGCCGTGGATATAAGGAATTCAATAAAAATAGTAACCACTATTGGATTATCATTATCAGTATGAATAAGATCTTTGTAAAGTGTGTGTTTTAGTGTGTGTGTGTTTCCGTTATCATTTCAGAGCCTGAATTTGGCTCAGTGGCGTTGGAATGTTACAAATAAATCCAGGCTCTCAACACACACAAGTCACACAATTCTTATAAATATTCTTATTGCATAGTGTGTGTGTGTGTTTCCGTTATCATTTGAGAGCCTGAATATGGCTCAGTGGCGTTGGAATGTTACAAACAAATCCAGGCTCTCAACACACTAACGAAAATAAATAATATTATATTCTCGGCTTGACTCTTGACCAACTTTTTCCTAAAAGGTGTAGCACGAGTGGGAGACTTCCAAATTATATTCTTAAAAGGTGTAGCATAAGTGGGAGACTTCCAACTCATATTCCTAAATTGTGTAGCATGGGTGGGAGACTTCCAACGCATATTCCTAAATTGTGTAGCATGGGTGGGAGACTTCCAACTCATATTCCTAAATTGTGTAGCATGGATGGGAGACTTCCAACTCATATTCCTAAATTGTGTAGCATGGGTGGGAGATTTCCAACTCATATTCCTAAATTGTGTAGCATGGGTGGGAGACTTCCAACGCATATTCCTAAATTGTGTAGCATGGGTGGGAGACTTCCAACTCACATTCCTAAATTGTGTAGCATGGATGGGAGACTTCCAACTCATATTCCTAAATTGTGTAGCATGGGTGGGAGATTTCCAACTCATATTTCTAAATTGTGTAGCATGGGTGGGAGACTTCCAACTCATATTTCTAAATTGTGTAGCATGGGTGGGAGACTTCCAACTCATATTCCTAAATTGTGTAGCATGGGTGGGAGATTTCCAACTCATATTTCTAAATTGTGTAGCATGGGTGGGAGACTTCCAACTCATATTTCTAAATTGTGTAGCATGGGTGGGAGACTTCCAACTCATATTCCTAAATTGTGTAGCATGGGAGGGAGATTTCCAACTCATATTCCTAAATTGTGTAGCATGGGTGGGAGACTTCCAAATCACATTCCTAAAAGGTGTAGCATAAGTGGGAGATTTCCAACTCATATTCCTAAAAGGTGTAGCATAATTGGGAGATTTCCAACTCATATTCTTAAATTGTGTCGCATGGGTGGGGGATTTCAATCCAAATTTCTAAACTTAGTAAACGCACGGGTATGGAGTTAAATTCCTAATTTTAAGGGTTTGTTATTTAAAAACTAAAGGAAAAATTTAAAACATTTTTGTAAATAATAAATTTTTGAAGTTTGTTTTAAATTAAGTTTCAAATTAAAAAATTTTTTTTTTCATTTTTTTGAAATTTCAAGCACCCTGTTATTAACCCCGTCCGTAGGACGGGTAACCTTACTCGTAAAGTATAAAACTATTATAAATGATAGGAACAGCCACAACAACAAAAACAGAAATGCTTAGCCTCAGTTTTGTCCAGAATTTCCGATGTTGAAACGGATGACAAAAGGCCAAATATATTCCCAGTAAATCATGTTAAAATTATTTCAAATCTTCATAAATTGTTAGCACGAGATAAAATAAATAAATTTTTTAATTAAAAATACTAGAATTTACCTTTCGACTGTTAAAGCAACGGTGAACCAAGCTGAAACACTTCTTCCCACAAGCATAGTGCATAACCCTAAATTAAAAAGGTTTATAACAGCAATATACTTCACTGGGGATAAATTTTAAATATGCGAAGAAAAGCATTATAATGGAATTTTTCAAAACCCTTAAGGCATACAATGCACATAATTTCAGCATAATACATTGATTTATAGAAAATTGTAAATGCTACAAATAAATACGATTACAAACCTAGAGCTCCAAAAATAAAGCCAGCGAAATCCATCATGCCTTTGGATAGTAATAGTAGAAGTGCTGTTGCGAATAGCAGGAACGATACTTGTACTACCAAGTCAGAAGACGTTAGTCCGATCAAGAAAGCCTTGCACGCGAATGGCATTTTTGTTTTTACCAGAATATACAAACTGATGATGTTTGCTATTATTCCAAGTAGTGCGGGGAAAGATATCCACATAAATACTTTTAGAGAAAAACCTAGATAAATAATAAATCTTATTACATTCTTTAGAATTTTTGGCATGTTTAGAATATTAATTACAACTCTACACTTAAATTATGTACCGTCGTGGAGGGGTTTAATCTCAAGAAAGTTATCCATGATTAACGTTGATTGCAAAATGCTGTTTCACTTATTCAACTTCTCTCTGTTATTCTTATACCCGTTGGCAGCCAAATAATCGGTGAATGCAAATATTGTCCCGTGGATAAATAATGTCTTCTAGTTGACAGGCAGATACTAAAACATTTAACACAAGCAATAAATATGGCGTACTTACCGATCTAAGGTCGATTCATATTATTCCAATGTTTACATAACTTTTATTTATAGACATCAATTATCTAGGAATGTCAATGACATAGCGTTTACATTGTATACGCCAAGAAAAAATTGGGAAGAATAAGGAAATGCCTTTTCTTTACACATATTCCATCCATTGAATGAACTCTCCTCTTAATCTAATATGTATAGCGATGTAAAAATTTTAGAATAATACATTCTAGACAAATTTTTCTTCATTGATTACTTAAATTTACCTTTTGAAATAAAAGCTGAAGTAACCCTCATGTTGCATTCCGACCAGGAGATTTATCGCCTACTTTGTTTTATTTCTTATTGGTCTTATTTCTTATATTTCTAACCTTATTTGGGTTTTTACGAAAATGAGTCAAAAGTAACTTTAATAGACAATATAATCGAAAAATTTTTTTCTGGATTCTGGGACGCCTCAATGAGACGAATAACTGATCGTAGCAGTAATAGCTAAAGCTGAAAATAAGACAGAGATGTTTATAGTCAAGTCAAGTTTGACATTTTCCTCACATACATACCAATGTATGTTGGAAACATTACTAATTGTATGCATGGTTGCGGCGAATAGTGGAATAGTTTTGCGAATAGTGAAATAGTTTTGCGAATAATGAAATAGTTTTGCGAATAGTGAAATAGTTTTGCGAATAGTGGAATAGTTTTGCGAATAGTGGAATAGTTTTGCGAATAGTGGAATAGTTTTGCGAATAGTGGAATAGTTTTGCGAATAGTGGAATAGTTTTGCGAATAGTGGAATAGTTTTGGGAATAGTGGAATAGATTTGCGAATTTCATTTGAACATTCATTTTTCCAACTTTTTGTAAAACGTCGTCCCTTAACTTTTGGTTATTGTAGGCCTAAAACTACGGTATCAACACATTTGCTCACGAATTACACCGGCTCCCCATTACATCCGCTCCCAGTTAGACCTGCTCCCTGTTCCACTAGTTCCCGGTACGAACAATAATGAGATACGACAGAACGAAAATCGAAACTACAAACCTGGGATATGACATAGGGGTTTATTTAAAATGTAAAACTTACATAAGTGAAATGATACAATGTTCAAAGGTACATTTATTATATATCAAGGTTTATGAAAATAATTACTAGTCGGTACTACTTCTCCTGTCTTTATAATTAGGACTTTTAGCTCCATGGGAATAGCAGATCAACGACAAGAATTAAAACAGATGTAACCGAAACATATTATTTATATTACATTTTTTTGTTATGTTATGGCTCGTTTAGTGATTACTCATTTTTATTTAGTGAGCATTTTTGCTTAAAAATATTTTGTTTACTGTGAATCCATTTGTTTGCAACTGAAAGTGAAACAAAAAAGAGTTGATTCATAATCGTTCATTATCTATGTACATACATCTGAAAAGCTTGAATAAATATGTACTAATAACAGCTCCGCAATTAATAATACGTCCTCACCCCACTTTTCACCAAGTAGAACAGGACAGCCTAAAATCAATAATAATATTACAATTTTTTATTTAATTTAACAGTGATCAAATTTGTTACCCTGCTCTGCTCAAACGGGAAAATCACTTCATTTTTCTAAACAAGTAGATGAAACTACAGAAAGGTACACTTATTGATTTACTATTTTAGAACTTAAGAACTTTTTTTGATAGTAAAAAACCTTGTGCTATTCTACATGGATGGGTTGAAATTCATAAAGAACAAATTAATAATTATCAATGATAATGCAGGTTGCGATAAATAAAAAATTCTCACCTCCATGCAAGGCTTTGTAGTCCACTTCGCCGTTTCGCTTACTAACATACCAAAACACTGCAGATCCCTTAACAGGAGGGACGGCCACTCCGGCTGTAGTAAAGGCCGTATTTCCACCGAGTTCCACATCATTAAGCTATTTAAATATCACAATAAGATAGATGTCTGCATTAACTCTTTTAATAGGAATATAATTAAAGTTTCCACAAACCGTTATTAAGTATCTTACGTACATAAAGCATGAAAGTTGCCAAACGGTCCCCAATTGCTTCCTTTACAATTTTATTTACGTCTTCTGTTGCATCCAGCTGAAAAGACATTTTATGCCATTGTAAAATCATCAGAATTGTGGGAGGAGTATAGATTTCGTTTTTGACAAGAAATGTGAAACTTTTGAAAAATTTTGAATCGTACGTCTTTAAGTTCTATTCGGTATACCTACAACTACCCTGACGCAAAAACGTTCTATTGCAGATCACTTATTGTGCAATATTTGTCTAATTGCATAAATTTGGATTCTGTGTAATAAAATTTGTACGGTAAACAAATTTAAGCATTTGAATTGAATCGAATTACAAAGAGAAATTCTTCCTCTTACGGCGTCTGTGTGAAAGTTGACATATCCTCCTGTAGCATAAACTCCAATTTGCAAGACGTTAGCAACGGTATGGGCCCCAAGGTTCCATGAAGCGGTCAACCCGGTGAGTTGACTAATTCTTTCGCTCAGCACAGGCAATCTGGGCTTATAGTTCTCTTCGTGTAACCATGAGTACATGGATGTTCTTGTGTCTGAGTATTGCCTGCCCGTGCTAGAAGTATTTATGCCCAAACTTACCACAGATCTCTCCATAATCGGAATGGCTTCCCTCTTCAAATATTTTATAAAGGCTTCTCCAATAAAGTCATATACTTGAAATATGTACGGATCTTTGCTATGGAGTTCTATCTTTTGCGGATTTATGTACCAAGCTGGATTAATTTTGGACTCGTACCAACAGTACAATTCGGATTTCTCCTTCTCGGTCTGAAACAAAAATCCGTCCAATGAAAGTTTAATTATTAAATCAGTTTGTAAATCATTAGAAAACTAGTGAACCCAGCTTTAATGGGCAAATCTAGCACTCAAGAGAAATTCAGCAGGCCACCCATCACAGTAATAATAAAAACAATTTCGAAAGCATCCCATTAGGCTATTATGTTACCTTTGTAAATAAAAAATATATTTAAATTAATACACTTTTATTTTCTACAGTGGTTGGTAAAATTAGCTGCAGCCCCAACTTCCTGATAAATTTCCTACACCAAAATAATAACTGTAGATCGAAGCATCAAATACAGGGAACAATGAAAGACAAATATTTTTAAAGAATAAATAGTGGCTCCCAGTACTGTTATTTAATTCTACAAAACGATGTCCCAACTGGCACAAAAAAATCGAAAGGGTTGTAAAAAGTAAACCCAGTTCTACTAAAAGTGTTGAATAAGTTTGTCGATACAGCAGAACCAATTTGGATTAGAAGTTTGGAAATAATTTATTTAATACGCATATTACGATCATTACGAAATGTTAGCTTTAGCTAATCATTTCCATTCGATCCCCACTCACCATTCAACCTTCTCATGTTATTATTATTATTTTGATGTTATAATCTCTATATATAATCGCAGACTTGATAAAGCAATAAATTTACCTGTCTATATATATATATATGTATGTACGTGTGGTAGGGAGAACCTAGGGAACCTGCATGTATTACGTAACGCAAAACCTCCTCCCCCATGTGTAAGGCAAGTGCTGACTGCAACACTATATCTCCTTCTCCCATCAACTGCACACGTAATATATGCAGGCTCCTTAAAAGCAAAAAAGCAAAATGCGCAAGCCCAATTCCTCTAAACCAACGAAATGAGTCGTTTCATATTATTATTATAACATCAAAATAATAATAATAACATGAGAAGGTTGAATGGTGAGTGGGGATCGAATGGAAATGATTAGCTAAAGCTAACATTTCGTAATGATCGTAATATGCGTATTAAATAAATTATTTCCAAACTTCTAATCCAAATTGGTTCTGCTGTATCGACAAACTTATTCAACACTTTTAGTAGAACTGGGTTTACTTTTTACAACCCTTTCGATTTTTTTGTGCCAGTTGGGACATCGTTTTGTAGAATTAAATAACAGTACTGGGAGCCACTATTTATTCTTTAAAAATATTTGTCTTTCATTGTTCCCTGTATTTGATGCTTCGATCTACAGTTATTATTTTGGTGTAGGAAATTTATCAGGAAGTTGGGGCTGCAGCTAATTTTACCAACCACTGTAGAAAATAAAAGTGTATTAATTTAAATATATTTTTTATTTACAAAGGTAACATAATAGCCTAATGGGATGCTTTCGAAATTGTTTTTATTATTACTGTGATGGGTGGCCTGCTGAATTTCTCTTGAGTGCTAGATTTGCCCATTAAAGCTGGGTTCACTAGTAATAATATGAAACGATTCATTTCGTTGGTTTAGAGGAATTGGGCTTGCGCATTTTGCTTTTTTGCTTTTAAGGAGCCTGCATATATTACGTGTGCAGTTGATGGGAGAAGGAGATATAGTGTTGCAGTCAGCACTTGCCTTACACATGGGGGAGGAGGTTTTGCGTTACGTAATACATGCAGGTTCCCTAGGTTCTCCCTACCACACGTACATACATATATATATATATAGACAGGTAAATTTATTGCTTTATCAAGTCTGCGATTATATATAGAGATTATACCTGTAAATTTTCTCCTTGGCATAATCTTGAAAATGCAGAGACGTCATTTAAAGATGCAGTCAATCCCCCGTTACCTTTGCCCTTAAAATGCGTCTTAAGAAATGTCTTTTTAGTAAGTAAGTGGTACTTTGAATCTATTTTATGAACATATTGATGCATGTTGTAGAAGTATTTAGGATCCTTTTCGTCCGTCCAATCTGCATCATGCTGCAAAAGTGTTAGTTATATAGTACTAATGTTAAACATTAGATTATTGCAAATGAGTACACATTTCTAAGTTAATGAGTTCCACAATATAAATGTTAGCCATAAGCAACTATACTCTTTTGACAATGTCTTCCAATATTTCCAATATTTCGTCTTCTGCAAGATAATCCAATATTGAATGACGATTAACTTTTGAATTTTTGTGGTTAGCAATTTCCAGCCACTCAAGAGCAAGAGTATATTTTTCGTTTTTGAGGGCATGTTTAGATATTTCAAAGCAATGAATTGCAGATAAGCTTGCATTCGTAACGACATTCGCAATAATTCCATTGGAAAACTAGAAAATTTACAACTATAGATAGTTAATTACTTATAGACATTATACTCACCCATAATAAACAATTTTATGAAATTATACTTGCAATATTTTACCTCTGATAAATTTAAATCGTATACATCATGTAAATTTAGCAAATTGTCCCCAGAGTTGTAAAGGTCTTTGTTGGACGGGAAAACAAAATATTGACCGATTGCTGATTCATATTTATCAAAGATTTCTGTGAAGTTGTTTATATCAAGTATCAATAAGTTATAAGGTAGAAGCACCTCAGTTAGATTTATTGGTCTTGGCATGTACAATTTATGGAATTTCATTTTATTACCCGAATCTCCACTGGAAAGCATAACGTTTATTATTTCAGGAAGATCGGTGACATAGCGCCATATCATTCTATGCGACAAGAGGGGATTGGAATGAATAAGGAAATGCTTTTTCTTCACACGTGTCTTATTCCAACCTTTGAATGCCACAAGTGAACTCTCCTCGTAATCTGAAATATATCTGATAAATTACAGTTTTAAGAATATATTCAAAGTAAATTTTGTCCAATTTTTGTTCACCTACCTTTTGAAAAAAGATTCTTGCTCCCTGTCCGATTTTGAGACGTATTCTTTGACAAGGGCGAATAAATCTTCCTCGACTGTAGCTAAAGCTAACAAATCTACGGGAGAATGCGCATAACTAATTAAGGCCGAATCAGTACTTTGATCGGTCATTATGCTCTCTGATATTTCAGCTCTGTTTGTGTAATCAACTTCTTCAGCCAAAATAAAAGAATAACTATTCGTAGCACTAAAAATTAAAGATGTCACTAACACTGAGAACTTCATGACCATCATTTATATATCTACATCACATTCCCACAAAAACTGCAGTTTATAAATTTATTCTTGCTATACAAATGTACACGGATACAACCTTTCTTTGATTTATTTACCTTTTCATCAATTTCAATATAATATTATTGTTTACAGAAACCTTATTCAAACTGCAAACTAGTATTGTTTAAACTAAAAACTAAACTCCGCTTTCGATTGTATTGTATACTTTCTACTGTCATTAGGGTTTTAGCTCGCCCAAGTTACAACCTAATTTATAATTAATATAGATTTTAACGAACTTAATTATTATAATCGTACATTATAATTGAGAGTGACGGAAGAAAGACAGAAGTGAGGGAGCTTTTTAATATGTTACTGAGAGTGGTCATTTAAATCAAAGATTAATCACAGATTACTTTTATATAATTTTAGCTCAATGTGAATGGGTAAACTATTGGTTAGGAATAATGAGAATAATAATATAGTGCATCAGCCAAAGAAGCAATCCCATGTACGTCAACTTATAAATAAAAATTCACACAACATTTATTCATAGTTTGAGGCCAATGAATGAATGACAGTTTTAAATTCACTACTTAGTAGTAAAAAGAGAATTCTTGATTTTAAGCCATTAGGGGATTTTATATTTTACTCATCTTTGTTTAATGAGCACTTTAGTTTAAACATATGTGAATCCATTTGTTTGCAACTAAAATAGAAACAAAAAAAATCAATTTATCTCAATTTTGACTACCAGATTGGTTGCAGTGGTTAGAATATTTAAATACGTGTATGCGTTAGTTACGATAAACTGTTTTAAGAGAAGACTGACGTAATGATGTACATAATTGTAATCAAAATGTTAATATTCTTACTCCACTTCTCGCCAAGTAGAACAGGACAACCTAAAACAAATATTCATTATCATTATTATGCCCATATACTTATTCATTTATCAGCGCCTAAACCATTTTTCATTCGTTTCACCTTGCAAAACTCCCAAACAAAAGTGTAGAACTAATTTTAGTCAAGATTGAGCAGGTAATAGATCAAGAATTTAAAGGAACACTTGAAATACTCACCTCCATGCCATGCTTTGTTTGTAGTCCACTTCACCACTTCGTTTAGAGTCGTACCAAAATACTGCTGATCCTTTGACAGGAGGGACAACCACTCCAGCTGTAGTGAAAGCTGTATTTCCATTCCACCCAGTTCTACGTCATTTAGCTAAATAGACGTTTCCCACAATTGGTGACCGGTCACTAAATTAACATGAATAGGTATTGAAATGACTACAGTACCTGCCTGTGTTATCCTGGAATTGTGGGAAACGTCTATTTACAAAATGTGAATGTTTGAACATGGCGTAATAAGACATTTAATTTCCTCCAATCGGACACTTTTAATTCAACTTTTAATTTTAAACTACCTAAAACAGTATTTTATGTCCTTTCTTTTTATTTTGACAAAAATAGGCATTACTCGATTTATATTTGCCCATACCACACGGCCAGACTACAAAGCCCCACCCTAGGGAGGGGCTTTTTAGTCTGGCCGCATACCACATGACTTGCTCCTTCATAGTTTCAATGTAGTAAATATTAGCTATTTTGATCATAAAATAGTTTCTCTAAATAATGTCTAAAACTTTAAATGCATTTTTATAGATTTGGTTGGCTTAAAAATTAAAATGCTTTTGGATGAATAGATTGAAATCTTTTATTCTTACATAAAGCAAAAAAGTGGCCAAACGATCCCCACTATCATTGAAGTTTTCTGTAGAATCCAGCTGCAAAATATTTAACCGTTACATATTGCATGAAGTTATTTTACAAAGCATTATTTCAATATCAATTAAATTATATTGGGTGAAGGTGGGTAGGTGACATGGTTAACAACGATAATTATTTTTTTGGTCTTGAACTCATGGTAGTATTCTCCTTCACTGATAACAGTGATGACAGACCAAAATGCTGTTCAGGGGTAAAGAAGAAAAATTTTTGCGAAAAGAAAAGAAAAATATTTTTTTTATCTTACACTATCAATGTGTAGATTAAAAAATCCTCCTGTAGCATAACTAGAAACTTGCAAGGCATTACAAGTTTTATGGTATCGGTATCCCAGGTTCCATGAAGCAACCAGCCCTGTGAGATAACCAATTCTTTGGCTCAACGCGGGGACTTGGATCGTCGTCATACCACAGACGTCTTGTGATTGTCGTCACAGTATCCTCATCTCGGTCCATTAAGTTGTAAAATATAACTTATAATTTTATTGGCCTATATTGCAATAATTGATTGACCTAAAAGGTATTGTACAGGTCCAGCGAAAACTGAACATAACCTTTTTTTAAGAACTTTCCTTAATCCGGCTTATCCTAATTACCCTTTCCTTTTTAAACGAAGGGGTTATGATTGCGAGCGCAGTGAAGTGACCACTACTAACATTGTTGCCAGAAGTACTTTATTGTTTTAAAATGGAGTACTGTACACAGACTCTACACATTCTCCACTGTAATATACAGTAGAGAATTTATGTAACTACCATTTGTACCATTTGTGTAATAATATTCTGGCTTGACATTATTGTATATTCCCCTTACGAGTAGCACTACTAATATTTTCCCCTGACATATAATAGTTGGCCATTCATCCACCCTTTTGTTTAAAATATTAATAGTAGTAACAGTAATATTATTTTATGTCCCATGTAGGAGAACAACAGAACTTGTATCTTGCTAACCAATGTATGACAATAAAATATTTTAATTGATTGAATGATTATTGTGACAGTTCCACTCGCTGTTGTCGAGTATTTTTATTCAATTTATACTGTACAAATAAACCTACCTAAATATTTCATTCATTTTTGTCTAGCGTACACTTTCGCTTAAACATATTGGGATCGCTGTGGATCCATTTATTTGCAACTGCAATAAAAGCATTTCAGAATTAACTTTAGTTATTCTCGTCAATAATAGCAATGAAATATTCAATAATTGTAGTATAGAAATACAACACAAGCCAAATTTGGTTTGTGTCAAAAATTTAGTTTACCCCATTTTTCTCCAAGTAAAACAGGACATCCTACGGAAAATGAAATTAGCACTTATGAGTCTTACTTGTAACAGTCTTACAGAGGAATCTATCTTATATTTTGTTTGACAAATAGAAAAAATACTCTGACAAGGAAATAATTACAGCAGTTGGATAAGTTTAACGGGTTAATTTTCCAAAATGTTCTTAGTTAAGAGGTGGAAATAATAATATTATATCATGCTATTGCTTTTCAATTTCTTAAAATGCTTTCTAGTTGATCTCATCAAACTAACAAAAATTTATCTGATTTCAATGTTTAATATGTTTTTATAGATTTTTTGAGCAAAACTTTTCAGTGCTTCAGAAGATATTTATAATCAGATTTTTAAGGCTTTTCTTCAATCAATCGTTTATAGTATTGTACTCACCTCCATGCCACGCTTTGTAGTCCACTTCCCCATTTCGTTTAGAATCGTACCAAAACACTGCAGATCCTTTAACGGGAGGGACAGCCACTCCAGCTGAAGTAAAAGCTGTATTCCCACCGAGTTCCACGTCATTTAGCTAAATAAAAAACACTCACCTTTATACTATGCTTACAAATGAATTTTTATTATTTATTTATAACTTACATAAAGCATAAACGTGGCTGTACGATCTCCAATATTATCCTCAATCAGCACATGGAAGTCATCCGTATTGTATAGCTTAAATGATAAATAGGGACAGGTCAATTAAAACGACACAGTTACAATCAATGAAAAATAAAAAAGATCTTACAGAGTCAATGTGAACATTGAAATACCCTCCGGTGGCATAAACTGCAACTTGAAGATCATTGGTATGAGGTTTCCATGATGTGATTAGTTCAGTGAGGTAGCCTATTCTTTGACTCAGTAGCAATACTGGCAGATATTCATCTTCACTAAGCCAAGAATACATTGATGTCCGTGAATTATGGTAGGGCGTTTTCTTTTCTTCCTCGTCGCTGTCCTTAAAATGACTAACCGTTGATCTTTCTAGTATAGGAACTGCTGACTTCTTCAAAAACGTTATGAAATTGTCCCCAATGAAATCATACACTTGAAATATATACGGATCTTTGCTGAAAAGTTCCATCTTTTGCGGATTTATATACCAAGCCGGATTAATTTTGGATTCATACCAGCAATACAATTCTGATTTCTCTTTTTCTGACTGAAACAAATACGAAAATTATTCCAATGCTATTTCACTGTAGTAAACCAATGAAGAAATTTACCTGTAAATTTTCTCCTTGGCATAACTTCGGGAACGCAGTAATGTCCATGACAGTTGGACTAGAGCTCCCCCAACCTTTTCCAGTAAAATGCTTCCTGATGACTTTCTTTTTAGTAAGTAATCTGTATTTCGACTTTATTTTATTAACATATTGGTAGATATTGAAGTAACCAGGATCTTCATTGTCCGTCCATTCTGCATCATGCTGAGAAATTTAGGAAATATGAATAAATTGTCGTTATCAGTAAATTATAATTACATTATGTATTACATTAACCACTGTTCATCATTTTTTGACATAATCTCATTTGCTCACATATGGGTAATTATATTTTTTTGCAAAGAAATGCAAAACTTTAAAACCCAGACCAGATCAAGAGTATTTTTCCCCCTCCCTCAAATATTTTCAATTATATTATATACACGAATAATTACCTTTTCAATAATGTCATCCAATAGCTCCATTACATCGTTTTCTTCGAGATAGTCCAATATTGGGTGACTATTAACATCTGACCTTTTGAGGTCAGCAATATCAAGCCACTCAAGAGCAAGCGTATATTTACCAAGATAGAAGGCATGCTTAGATATTTCAAAGCAATGGATTGCAGAAAGACTTGAATTCGTCACAACATTCGCTATAATTCCATTGGAAAACTGAAAATTTATAAATCGGGGCTTTATAGAATGTAGTGCACAATTGTATAAATTCCACAGGCACGTATCCAGGAAATTGGCAAAGGGGGCACACCAAAATATAATATTGGTAAAATTATGACATATTCGCGCGATTTATGGATTTTGGATAAGTATTGGATTTTTAACCTATATTAACAATAATCTTCTTTAGGAATTCAGGGGGCTCGAGCACCCCCAGCTCCACACTGGGTACGTGTCTGTCACTTCACATTTCGATTTGTGTTTTACATCTACCTCTATTATGTTTAGGTCATAAATGTCATGTAAATGAAGTAAACTCTCCATTGAGTTATTAAGATCTTCCTTGGAAGGCCAGACAAAGTGCGGGCCTAATGCGGATTCATATTGCTCCAATATTTCTGTTAAAGTAATTCAATTCGATCAAAATTATATTTATAGGTCGTTTTGTATTGTTTGTGATAATGAGACAAAGCAATTCATTTATAATTGAATTACCGGAATCTTCAAGAGATAGTAAAACATTTTTTATTTCAGGAAAGTCAGTGACGAAGCGCCATAACATTCTATGCGACAAGAGGGGATTGGAATGAATAAGGAAATGCTTTTTCTTCACGAGTGTCTCATTCCAGCCATTGAATGCCACAAGTGTACTCGCCTCGTAATCTGCGATATATCTGATAGATTACGATGTTACTAATTTTTGATGAAATTATTTTGGACAAATATTTTGTTATTAGTGTTTACCTTTTGAAAAAAGAATCCTGCTCTTTATCTGATTTGAAAATGTACTTGTTAACAAGGGCGAATAAACTTTCCTCCACAACAGTCAAATCCAACAAATCTATTGGAGAATGAGCATAATCAATAGAGGAATCAGAAATATTTTCATCGGTGATTTCATTTTCTGTAATGCCAGTGCTATTCTCAACTTTCTCATCCTCGGTCACCATAGAAGAATAGCTATTCCTGGCACTTAAATATGATGCTACCAAAAACACGAAAAACTTCATTGTTAAGTTTACCGTACACATTTACATATTATACGCGTACTTGACCTACTCATATGTAATATAGTAGATATTAGTAAGAGTAAGTAGATACAAATGTAGCACAAACAAACTCAATTATAGTAAAACATACATAAGTTATTCAATCTCTTAATTGAGCGTTCTATTTACATTCATTCCATCCATTAAACGTAAACAAAACATTGTGTATACAGAAACATGATTAGAGTTATAAACTTTAATCACTGCGAATTGAACATTGTTTTGTATTTTAAATCAACTTTCTATTGTCAGTGAGATTTTACGTTTTAAAATTGCCGAAGTGAAAGCAGAACCATGAACGAACGGTGGGTCGTGGGTCCAACATAGGTAAATTTCCACTCTATTTGATGTGATGATGTGCTGCATTGGATAGTGGTAAATAAATATTGTTCTTCGTAAACTCACTAGCTTTATTTAATACAGGTCTTGGGCTTTGAGACCGGCTAGTTACTATACAATGATACTATGCAAACCGAGCCCCTGGCTTACACGAAATCGTTTAAAAGCTTGAGTCCTCAGTATATATCACAAATATATCTCATTATTTTCTCAAACGTTTTTAGTGTCTCTTGTACAATGAATATAATGAATAATGTTAAACTGTAATTTTAAGAAAATAAAATGCTATAATGTATATCAAATTCCACTAATTTAGTTAAGTGTCTGAAAGTACACCTATAATTAAGGTACCTAATTAATCAATGTCTTTGTGTTTACATTTCACAGCCACGATAATAGTCTTACCATGTCATTATAGTTATGGACGAACCTAATCGGACAAAATTTAGGCTTGTACGAAATAATAACGATTACGACGGTTTAAATGCGATTAGTTTCATTCCTAGATAAAATTCTTAGCCAAAAAATAATAATATGTATGAGAATGTTGAGCGAATTAATTTAAATAATAGTCATACTATGTATTATTCTACATAGAAGTCGAACACTAGGTAAGCAACTGTGCTAAATTTTTGCAGAGTGTAGTAGTATCGATATTTTAGTTTGTAAAATGGCCTCGATTGGTGTGCTTCGTTCTTTAAATACATTTTTTTATGTTTTTGATAACCAATTTCATGCACAAACTTTCAATTGGTGCCCCAGTACTAAAACGTTACATCTAAACACAAAGAAAATCAAATTATCAATTTGGGCCCTCTTTTTCATTTTTGGTATTTGTTTAAATGCCTTTACAACCATCAGTTTGTTTTCACATATATTCAAGCCGTTTCTATCATCGGTTGAACAAATTATTATTTATATAGTCTGTATCACAATACTCTCTATGTCCCAAATCGCCAACTTATTTTTGTTCGCCAATAGACGTCATTACTGTTATACCTTCAACTGTGCTTTACGACTGGATGCATCGTTTTTCCGTAAAATTAAACACATTCAAATAATTCACAAATATATCATATCCTTTGAGATTAATTTCCTAATTACAATTTACATGAAAAATTTTAATTTTACGAGGAGACCAAATTTCCAGTTATTTTATAAACATTTATTAATATCATACTACCTATTCTAACTGAATTAATTTCTGCTACGCTAGTTGGTCACTAATTATCTTTACGGCTCTTCTGTAGGTACTTTCAAAGACAAGTGGGAAATTTGGGACTTCCAAGAATATCAAATTTTCGAAATGTTGTTGCAACTAGCTACTGCAATGGGAATATTAACATCTGTCTTAGTAGCATTGATGGCGGTCGCAATTCCATTCAGCCCTATAGTTGCATTGTTTCAACTCTTCAATATTGACTGCTTTCTAATCAGGCTTATAGCTTTACCTTACTTAGCAATTTCCATTGTTCATTTGTGGTCCCCTGTTATTTTAGTTTTTCACTGTTTCACAATTTATGCAATAATTGTTTCTTTTTGGTTGAGATTAATCATTGCAAAGAAATCAAAAAGCATGGCAAATTTCAAAACAAAACTTAACTTCAGAAAAAATCCCTTAGCTGCTTTCCACGTCTACAGATCATTAATGGCTTTGAATCTAGATGTAAATTATTTGCTGGTATACCATTTGGGGCCACCATTGTTTTTCGTGGCTGGATTACTAAATATCTTGCTGAATTTTGGTACTGTAAAACTGCATCTTATCGTGCCATTTTATACTTATATCGGCTGCCCCCTTCTGGATGCCACCGTTTTCATTAGTGAAATAATTTTGATTCCAACAATGACTTTGGTAAACTTAAAATCTGCCGAATTTATTCAAGAACGTAAGAGAGATAACAATGCTTTGGTTCGAAAAATAGTCAGAAGCTGCCGAACTATGCGATTTGATATCGGACCATTTTTCAGCGTGAAGAGGTCAACACCGTTAACTTTCCTGGAAGTCGTCATGACACACACAATGACCATGATATTGTCAATAGATTTAAAAAAAGTTAAAACTAATTAAACTTATGTAAGTCGAAAATATGGACTACGCCTTCGAAATTATTACTATTATTTAATATATTATTACGCGACGTGAGACTAATAGTTGCCACCCACGATGCAAGAACTTAGAGGTGTGCATCTATTGTAATTCTTTCGTGCAGTAAATTATCCGCTGGCATGATAAAAAGGTTAAAGTTTTTATTTACCTTCTTGATAAATGTGAGAAACCATGGTAACCAATTAATACTTGTTGGATACAGCTAAAATACAAACGACCCTTCAACGACCTAGCTAAATAATCTGTTATATCCAATAAGCTAAAATAGCTGTTGCCCTGATACTGAAGGGTGCTATTATTTAATATATTATTAGGCGACGTGAGACTAATAGTTGCCACCCACGATGCAAGAACTTAGAGGTGTGCATCTATTGTAATTCTTTCGTGCAGTAAATTATCCGCTGGCATGATAACCAAAGTCCCCACACATCCTTAATTAGTTGGAGCTTGTCTTACATTTGATATTCACTTGCCATTACGTGGGCTTGGATTTATAGCTCAGTGACTATGCTGCTCGCAAGAAAAACAATTAAGTATATAGGCACTACTACTAAATTATTAAGAAACCTCACGCCTAAACCATGTTGCCGAAGAACTGAAAGTGTTCAAAAACATATTAAGGCTTTAAATTATAGAGAAAACCTTGTATTTTTCTCAGTTGACTTTTATTTGAGAAAGATGGTGACGCCCTATTCAAAACGCTTTATGTAAGTCGTCAGAACGATATTGTATGCTGTCTAGGATTTGTCCTAGGCATTTTTGAATCCTATGCTAAGCATAGTAAATAATATTATACAAAACTTTGCTCAAACATAACATTGAATATTATCATAATTATATGCAAAACTCATTTCGTTCTTCAGTATTACTATTAAAGATAATAACAATACAGACGCTGTGCTGATGTGATGATTTTGTGCAACACATTCTAAATGAATCGAAATACATGGCTTTGTCGTTTTATAATAATGGGGAAAAGTCCGCTTTGATACTGTGAAATGGACAAAGATATTACTTACTATCCAACACGCCATGTAAATCAAACTTTAAAAATTTACATTGCGCTTACTTTAATTTTTATTTTGGTAAAATAAGGAATTTGACATGAAAATTTGGTATTTGACTTCCTGATTTTTAATTTTTTAAATGGAAATCAATAAAATTATCCTTATAGTCTATTTTGTAGCAAATTTTGTCCTCTTTCGAATGCCTAATGATAGTTCTCTCATTTTTGTAGCAGCCTTCATTTAGGAGCTAAAGAGCCTAGACCGTGTGTACATTAGCAATTAGCAATCAATCATGCTGTGCCTGTTTAAGCCCATGTATCAATACACCCTGATAATTTTACAAGCGAAGCCGGAAAAGGATAATATAGGCTATTTCCTGCATCAAAAGAAAAGTTCATTTAGGCCTTTGTCCTGTACCGATCTGAAAGTGGACAGAGGCTTTTTCTATCCTTAAGGGACGATATGTATTAGTTTACTTATTCTTAGTATTCCTGCCATGTACATTTTGCTAAGGAAGAAGAGTAAAGTAAATAAAACCCAAGTAAAGAGTACAAAGTATCACGTACAAGTAGTACCATAAATCGTAGATTAGAAATATATAACCAGAAAATCGATGTATATACCGCTATGACTAAGGCTATGACTATGAGAACACAGCCGACTGAGGTTTTTTTGTAAACAATATCTGAGATACCTTTGAGATTCCCTGAACAATTTACCCCAAAAATGTTCTACATTATTTTTTCTTGCACTAAAATATTAATTAAAAATTTTCATTTGAATGTTTCACCCTAAATTCTCCTAGATCTTCTTAAGCGTTACAACCTGATCTTCGTCGAAAGATTTCATGCAATTCTGAGGTGGACGCCAGTGAGATAATACTTTCATTTAGATACAATTTCCAAATTTTCTTATATATATTTTATATTTGGTTAGTAATAAAAATTGCCCTATGATTGATTTATAAAAATACAACTTTTTATGAGTCATTGAAAACTCCATTTATACAAAAATTGTATTGTTTACGAATGACTAAACTAGTCATATTCTCCAAAATCAATTTACAGAAGTTAAAAGACTAGTCAATAACTATGTAGGGTTAACTATTTGGAAGGAACAATGAGAATAGATTGTAAAAGTAAAAATTCACACAATATTTGTCCATTATTTAAGGTCAATAAGGGTTTTCATGGTTGTAGACCAGTGAGGTAATTCCCCACTTTGTATACTAATAAGGAAATCCTTGATTTTGTACGAAGGGGGTATTTTACTCGTCTTTGTTTAATGTGCACTTCAGTTTAAACATATTTTGGTTTATGTGGATCCATTTATTTGCAACTAAAATAGAAACAAAAATAATCAATTTACATTTATATCTCAATTTTGACTGCCGGCTTAGTTGCAGTGATAGAATATTTAAATATACATGTATGTATTAGTTACGATAAACTCTGTTAAGAGAGTACTGACGTAATGATGTACATAATTGTAATCAAAATGTTATCATTCTTACCCCATTTCTCGCCAAGTAGAACAGGACAACCTAAAACAAATATTATTATTATTATTATTATGCCCACATACTTATTTATTTTTCAGCTCTTAAACCATTTTTTCATTCGTTTCAACTTGTAAAACTCTCTAACAAAAGTGTGGCACTAATTTTACTCAAGATCAAGAATTTAAAGGAACACTTGAAGTACTTACCTCCATGCCATGCTTTGTAGTCCACGTCACCATTTCGTTTAGTGTCGTACCAAAACACTGCTGATCCTTTGACAGGAGGTACAGCCACTCCAGCTGTAGTGAAAGCTGTATTTCCACCGAGTAATACGTCATTTAGCTAAATTTACAAAATGTGAATGTTTGAACATGGCGTAATAAGACATTTAATTTCCTTCAATCGGACATTTTCATTGACGAAAATTCAACTTTTGATTTTTAACTACCTACTACAACAGTATTTTAAGTCCTTATAGTTATTATTAAGTGATTATAGGAATGCCTGATCTGTCTGTCGGTCCGTCTGTTAGCACGATAACTCAAAAACGGTTTTAGTTAATCAATTCAAACTATATGTACGTGATGTAGAATGTGGTTGAAAAGAGAGGTCGAGTTCGAAAATGGAAAAATCGGACCTGTGGGCGTAGTCTAAAAATTAAAAATTGGTATAACTTTAGTTATCGACATTGTAGAACGTCATGAGTTAGCTCGTTCGAAAAGCTTATTCGTTAGGTCATGTCAAGGTCAAGTCACACGTGCCAAAAGATCAAGGGTCATTAAAAAATTTACTAAAAGTGTCATGTAACGTCAGATAATCAGTTCAAACTTCCTATGCGATTTCACACTACATTTTTACACCCATTTGTACATGGTTTATTTTAAATACATAAATTCTTAAAATATTGTCTAAAACTATAAATACATTTTTATTGATTTGGTTGGGTTTAAAATTAAAATGCTTATGAATGGATAAATTGCTTTTACTGTTATTCTTACATAAAGCATAAAAGTAGCCAAACGATCCCCAATATTATCCTCCACAAGAGCACTGAAGTTTTCTGTTGAATCCAGCTGAAAAGTATTTTACAGTTACGCATTGCATGAAGTTATGAAGTTATTGTACAAAGCATTATTTCAATATCTACTATATTATAAATTATAGTATGTTTAGGTAGGTTGTCAAGATTAATAACGACAATTTTTTGGTAGTTGTTTTGATGAAAAAGCTTTTCAAGGGTAAAGAAGAAAAATTTTTGCGACTATAACATGGATTAGATATACTTGCTAGCTTACACTATCTATGTGTAGATTAAAAAATCCTCCCGTAGCATAAATTGCAACTTGCAAGCTATTACTAGCTCTACGGTTCCCCAAGTTCCATGAAGCAACCAGCCCTGTGAGATAGCCAATTCTTTGGCTCAACGCGGGGAGTTGGGGCCAATAATCTTCTTCGTAGAACCAGGAATACATGGATGTTCTGGTATTAGAGTAACCGTCTGATTCATCCATTGGAGGGGGACCGTGAATATTGCCGTGGAATACTTGCGATCTCTCCATAATTGGAATTGACTCCCGTTTCAAATATTTTATGAAGATATCCCCAATAAAGTCATACACTTGAAATATGTACGGATCTTTGCTATGTAGTTCCATCTTTTGCGGATTTATATACCAAGCCGGATTTATTTTCGATTCATACCAGCAGTACAATTCTGATTTCTCTTTTTCGGACTGAAACAAAAACGAAAATCATTTTAACGCTGTTTCACTGAAATAAACTGACAGAAAAATTTACCTGTAAATTAGCTCCTTGGCATAACTTTGGGAATGCATAAATGTCCATAAGAGATGAATTAAAGCCACCCAAACCTTTTCCTTTAAAATGCTTATTGAGGATTTTCTTTTTCGGAAGTAATCTATATTTCGAGTTTATTTTATTACTATATTGGTAAATGTCTGTGATGATGGAATCAAGATTTTCTTTGTCCGTCCATTCTGCATCATGCTGAGAAATATGAATAAATTGTCGTCATTAGTTGCCCTTAGATTATGTAGACCTAGATGCGACATACGGTCACATGATTAACTATCTTTACATTTCGTAATTAGGTAAACCGAGGCAAAAAACAAAAACAGCTGCTTGGCTAATACAATTACAATCTCTATGTTGTCAAACAAATCAATTGAGCTTTTATATCATCCTGACTCTAACAATATGCACATCGATTATGAAAAACTGGGTAAAAAGTTTTTGAAAATAAAAAGTTGAAATTTTGAGAAATTCTGTCCGCTTTCCAACTCTCCGAAATTCCCCAGGTCCCCAATAATTTTATTTTGGAATACTGTTTCCAGAATTATTATTAAAAGCGCATATGTGATTTTTCCACTCTTTTTCTTCAAAATCGGAGGTAGTCGATTTTCCAACATTTTCGAGATTTTTGTCAAAATTGGAGTAATCCACAAAAAAGTTGGAAAATTGACCACCTCCGATTTTGATGAAGATGAGTGGAAAATTCTTGGGTATCTGGGAAAATTCGGAGAGTTGAAAAACTGGCAGAATTTCTGGAAATTTTCTACTTTTTACTTTCAAAATTTTTTTACAGTTTTTCATAACCGATGTGCATATTGTTAGGGTCGGTTAGATTCGCAAAAAGATTCTCTGCAAGATGGTATATAGACCATTTTAATAACTAGTCTGTGTTGGGGGAATTATATAACTGATGACCCTGTAGATGTGTATATACTTCTTTCGCCAACGTATCATCATTGTTCATCATTTGTTCACATAATTGTAATTGGCAAACAAATGATAACCGTTAATTTCAGATCAAGAGTATTTTTTACCCTGCCTCAAATATTTTCAATTATACTACATTAATAATTTTATTACATAAATACCTTTCTAATAATGTCATCCAATAACTCCATTACAACGTTTTCTTCGAGGTAGTCCAATATTGGGTGACTATTAATATCTGACCTTTTGAGGTCAGCAATATCAAGCCACTCAAGGGCAAGCGTATATTTACCGAGATAGAAGGCATGCTTAGATATTTCAAAGCAATGGATGGCAGACAGACTTGAATTCGTCACAACATTCGAAATAATTCCATTTGAAAACTGAAAATTTTAAACTAGATTATTGAAAATGTAGAACGTAATTGCATTAATAACTTTCCTAATGGAAATAAAACGATTAAAAAAAATATGTACCTCAGTTATGTTTAGGTCATAAATGTCATGCAAATTAAGTAAACTCTCTATTGAGTGGTTGAGATCTTTCTTGGAAGGCCAGACAAAGTATGGGCCTAATGCGGATTCATATTGCTTCAATATTTCTGTTGAAATAATTCAATTCGATCAATATTATATTAATAATAATACTGTTGTTAAACACAGGGAAGTATCCAGAAATTTGACCAACCAAACAAACAGCACACCAAACAATATTAGTAAAAATTCATTTTTGCGCGAAGCGCCTTTTTCGATTTTTACCATTTTTGAAAAAGATAACATTGGTAAAAAATATCCAAAATTTTGTCTTGGGATTTAGGGGGAGTGCCAGTCCCCCCTCCGCTCCCTTCTGGGAACGTTCCTGGTTTATGATATGTTTATAAGAGACAATGTAATCTATTTACTATCATTGAATTACCGGAATCTTCAGAAGATAGTAAAACATTTTTTATTTCAGGAAGGTCAGTGACGAAGCGCCATAACATTCTATGCGACAAGAGGGGATTGGAATGAATAAGGAAATGCTTTCCCTTCACGAGTGTCTGATTCCAGCCATTGAATGACACTAGTGAACTCGCCTCGTAATCTGCAATATATCTGATAGATTACGATGTTAATAATTTTTGAAGAAATTAATCTGAGCAACAAATTTTTCTTTATTAGAATTTACCTTTTGAAAAAAGAATCCAGCTTCCTGTCTGATTTGGAGATGTACTCTTTGACAACTATAAATAAACTTTCCTCCACAATAGTCAAACCCCACAAATCTACTGGAGAATGAGCATAATCAACTGAAAAATCAGTAATATTTCCGGCGGTGATTTCATTTTCTGTAATGTCAGAGCTATTGTCAACTTCCTCATCCTCGTTCACCATAGAAGAATAGCTATTCCTAGCACTCAAAAATAATGCTACCAAAAACACGAAAAAATTCATTGTCAAGTTTACCGTACACATTAACATATACGCGTACTTCACCTACTCGTATATAGTAGATATTAATAAGAGTAATTAGATAGAATTGTAGCACAAACAAACTCAATTATAGTAAAATATGCATAAATTATTCATGCTCTTAATTGACCGTTCTAATTAAATCTATTCTATCCATTTCAACAATAAAATATTGTTTACAGAAACCTAATTAGTTATAAACTATAATTACTGCGAATTGGACATTGTTTTATATTAAAATCAACTTTCTATTGTCAGTGAGGTTTTGTTTTAAAATTACCAAAGTGATAGTAGAACCATAAAGGGTGGAGGTCTAGTATAGGTAAATTTCCATTCTGCTTATATTTGGCGTATCTGAGTATATTGGCAGATTTAAGTAGTAGAGCAATAAGATGATATATTAATATTGGTAAAAGAAAGCACTGTTTATAGACCTAATTTATTCATTAGTAACATTATAGTAATATTAGGTAACAATTATTGTGACACTTCCACTCACCTTTATCGAGTATTTTTATTTAATTTATAATGTACAACTCTACAAATTCATTTTTGTCTAGAGTACACTTTCGCTTAAACATATTGGGGTCACTGTGGATCCATTTATTTACAACTGCAATAAAAGCATTTCAGAATTAACTTTAGTTATCCTCATCCATAAGAGCAATGAAATATTTATTAATTGTGTACAAAAATCACACAAGACAAATTTGAATTGTGTCAAAAATTAAGTTTACCCCATCTTTCTCCAAATAAAACAGGAAATCCTAAATAAAATAAAAATAGTCCTTTTTACTTATGAATGAGTCTTACTTTAAAAGTCTTACTGGGAAATCTATCTTATATTTTATGTGACAAATAGAATAAATACTCTGACAAGGAAATAATTAGACAGAAGGAAAAATTCTAAGGACTAATTTTCCATGTTCTTAATTAAGAGGTGGACATATAATAATATAATACCATGATATGGCTTTTGTGTTTCTTAAAAAGCTTTCTCTTTCAAATGACTAAAGATGGTTCTCTAATTTTGCTAGCAGCCTCTGTTTAGTAGCTAAAGAGCCTAGACCGTGTGTACATTATTAGCGATCAAGCTGTACCTGTTTAAACCCATGTATCAATACACCCCGATAATTTTACAAGTGAAGCCGGAAAAGGTTATAGGCACAGTTGGGACCCCTCACTCATATCTACCTCATATTCGGAACCTCACCCTCACACCTCACCTCATTGGGAGGATTTTACTGAGGTGATGTGAGGTTAAGCGTTTATATTTTTACAAATAGTGATGTAAGGTGAATACTTTCTGTATGTAGATGGGAAGAGTGAGGTTTCTGTGAGGTCACTCACTTGTATTAAACAAAGAGTGAGGTTAAGGTGAGGTCGGCCACGTGCACTGCACAAAGAGTGAGGCTGAGGTAAAGTCATATGCAACTAATGGCTTGGTTGTAAAGAAAAGGTGAAGCAGCGGAACAGTTCTATACATAAGCTGAGGTTGAGGTGGGGGTGGGGAAATAAAACCTCAGTGAGGTAGAGGTGAGGTTAAAATAGGAGCACCTCATTTAAATGTATCAACAAATGTATTTGTTGAAGCATTTTAATGAGGAGACACATGATATGATATAGATAATGTTTGAACATGCTTGAATGCATTGGCTGTAAACGTAGTTCCAGGAATCGTTTTACGTCATTATTAATGAAACTGCGTCACATAGCATACCCTTAAAGTAGTAAATGCTGCGAGACTGCGACGTCTACGAACTTCACTCACAATTCACAAAGCAGGAGCCTGGCTGCAGTACAGAAAGTAGTCCCTAACATTCCTAGAAATTTTAGTTCGCTTTGTGTAATGCTGACCTTGCCTACCTAAAAGGCTGCGAGCGAGGAATAGCACCTCATTTAATTTGTGAAAAATTAACAAAAATAGACAATGCTAGAATACATATGTATGACGTTGACTTTAAACCGTCGTGTAGTTCCAAGAATTGTTCTATGTGCTTGGGTAAAGCAGTACAGAGCCACATTTATCCTTAAAATAGTAAATGCTGCGAAGTCTACAAACTTCATGTACAAAGCAGGGGCCTGATTGCAGCACGGGAAAATTTTATATTATCTCAAGTTTCTAGAAATTTTAGCTCACATGGGGTAAGGCTACCCTTGGCTTTCTAACATAATGTGAGAGAGAGAGACATTGATAAGATGTTATTTAGGAAAGACCAGGATGTTTGTAATACAAAAGGAGCATAAAAACACCTGGGGCCTATTACACCGTCGCTTTGCAATTTGCACTTGCACATTCACTTTTTACTCACTTTGCAATTTCTATACCTCAATTTCAAAACCTCTTGAGATTATCCAAATTGTTTCAAAGTGCAAATTGAATTTTTGGGGTCAGTTGAGCTTCCAAAATTTATCCCATTGCGCCCAGTTCCTGGACAAAAATTTTTCAAAGTGCAAAATATTGGTGTAATAGGCCTAAAATTTTTTAGAAGCACAAAATTACCCCGGAATTATCAAGAAGGGACAAAAGGTGAGGTTAAAATGATGTGAGGTGAGTGCTCAAAAGGATGATAAGTTAATGAGGTGAGGTACGTGAGTGCCCCAGAGGGTAAGCCTGACATGAGGAGAGGTGGGTGAGTGCATCAGGGGGAAACCCCAACCTGAGATGAGGTACGTGAGCTCCTTAGAGTTAGAAACCGACAAGAGGTGAGGTGAGTGAGTGCTTCAGAGGGGGAACTCGGCATGAGGTGAGGAGAGTGAGGGCTTCAGAGGAAGAACACAACTTGAGGTGAGGCACGTGAGGTCCTCAAAGGGAACACCTAACATGAGGTGAGGTATAGGTGAGGTCTAGCCAATAAGTCCCAACTATGGTTATAGGCTATTCCCCGCATCAAAGGAAAAGTGGATTTAGGCTTTGTCCTGTACCAATCTGAAAGTGGACAGAGGCTTTTTCTATCCTTAAGGGACGATATGTATTAATTTACTTATTCTTAGTATTCCTGCCATATACATTTTCCTAAGGAAAAAGAGTAAAGTAAATAAAACCCAAGCAAAGAGTATAAGTATCACGTAAGTAGTACCATAAATCGTAGGTTAGAAATATGCAACCAGAAAATCGGAGTATTTACAGCCATGCGTCCTTTAAGGAACGAAAAAGCCAAAATCCATTTTTTGTTTGGTGCACGAATAAGCCAAAATCCATTTTTTGTTTGGTGCACGAATAAGCCAAAATCCATTTTTTGTTTGGTGCACGAATAAGCCAAAATCCATTTTTTGTTTGGTGCACGAATAAGCCAAAATCCATTTTTTGTTTGGTGCACGAATAAGCCAAAATCCATTTATTGTTTGGTGCACGAATAAGCCAAAATCCATTTTTTGTTTGGTGCACGAATAAGCCAAAATCCATTTTTTGTTTGGATTTTGGATTTTTCGTTCCTTAAAGGAAATATGGCTATGACAGCTAAGATTTTTGTAAACAATATTTGAGATACTTTTGAGATTCCCTAAGCAATTTACCCCAAAAATATTCTAAATTATTTTTTCTTGTACTAAAATATTAATTAAAAATTTTCATTTGAATGTTTCACCCTAAATTCTCCTACATCTTCTTAAGCGTTACAACCTAATCTTCGTCGAAAGTTTTCATGCAATTCTGAGGTGGACGCCAATGTGATAATACTTCCCTTTCATTTAGACACAAATTCCAAATTTTCTTTTATTGATTTTTTTATTTGATTAGTAATAAAAATTGCCCTTTGATTGATTTATAAAAATACAACTTTTTATGAGTCATTGAAAACTCCATTGATACAAAAATTGCATTGTTTACGAAAGTAGTCATATTCTCCAAAATCAATTTACAGAAGTTAAAAGACTAATCAATAACTATGTAGGGTTAACTATTTGAAAGGAACAATGAGAATAGATTGTATCTCCCAAATAATAAATTCCGTGTGCGTTAACTTATAAGTAAAAATTCACACAATATTTATCCATTATTTAAGGCCAATAAGGGTATTCATGGTTGTAAGCATGACAATACTATGGGTATTCATGGTTGTTTGACAATAACATGGGTATTCATGGTTGTTTGACAATAACATGGGTATTCATGGTTGTTTGACAATAACATGGGTATTCATGGTTGTTTGACAATAACATGGGTATTCATGGTTGTTTGACAATAACATGATTAACATGGGTATTCATGGTTGTTTGACAATAACATGATTAACATGGGTATTCATGGTTGTTTGACAATAACATGATTAACATGGGTATTCATGGTTGTTTGACAATAACATGATTAACATGGGTATTCATGGTTGTTTGACAATAACATGGGTATTCGTGCTTGTAGACCAGTAAGGTAATTTCCACTTTGTATACTAATAAGGAAATCCTTGATTTGTAATTTGCAATTTTGTGCGATGGAAATCCTTGATATTTTACTCGTCTTTGTCTAACGTGCACTTTAGTTTAAACATATTTTGGTTTATGTGAATCCATTTGTTTGCAACTAAAATAGAAACAAAAATAATCAATTTACATTTATATCTCAATTTTGACTGCCGGATTCGTTGCATTAGTTAGAATATTTAAATATACATGTATGTATTAGTTACGATAAACTCTTTTAAGAGAGTACTGACGTAATGATGTACATAATTGTAATCAAAATGTTATTATTCTTACCCCATTTCTCGCCAAGTAGAACAGGACAGCCTAAAACAAATATTTATTATTGTTATTATGCCCATAAAATTCACTCGTCAGCAAACCATTTATTATTAGATTCACATTGCAATCCTCCCTAACAAAAGTGTGGCACTAATTTTACTCAAGATTGAGCAGGTAATAGATCAAAATAAACGTTTAAAGTACTCACCTCCATGCCATGCTTTGTAGTCCACTTCACCACTTCGTTTGGAGTCGTACCAAAACACTGCCGATCCTTTGACAGGAGGTACAGCCACTCCAGCTGAAGTAAAAGCTGTATTTCCACCGAGTAATACGTCATTTAGCTAAATTTACAAAATGTGGATGTTTTAACATGGGGTAATAAGACATTTAATTTCCTTCAATCGGAGATTTTCATTGACGAAAATTCAACTTTTGATTTTTAACTACCTATAACAGTATTTTAAAACTAAGTGCTTTTCCTGTTATTCTTACATAGAGCATAAAAGTGGCCAAACGATCCCCAATATTTTCCTCCACAAGATCATTGAAGTTTTCTGTTGTCTCCAGCTGAAAAATGTTTTACAGTTCGTATTGAATGAAGTTATTATACAAAGCATTATTTCAATATCAATATTAAAAATCATAGTGTGTTTAGGTAGATTGACAAGATTATTAACGCCAATTTTTTTGGTAGTTTTTCTCACCGACAACAGATGAAATTGCTTTTTAAGGGTAAAGAAAATAAAGTTTTGCGACCATAATTAAGACATCGTCCTTTAAGGAGCGAAAAAGCCAATACCCATTTTTTGTTTGGTGGCGGAATATCCATACGCTTGTTAGTGGAGTTTCAAACAAAAAATGGAAATTGGCTTTTTCGTTCCTTAAAGGACGATATACTTGCTAGCTTACACTATCTATGTGTAGATTAAAAAATCCTCCTGTAGCATAAATTGCAACTTGCAAGTTATTACTAGTTCTACGGTATCCCAAGTTCCATGAAGCAACTAGCCCTGTGAGATAACCAATTCTTTGGCTCAACGCGGGGAGTTGGGGCCAATAATCTTCCTCGTTTAACCAGGAATACATGGATGTTCTTGTATTAGAGTAACCGTCTGATTCATCCATTGGAGGGGGACCGTGAATATTGTCATGAACTACTTGCGATCTCTCCATAATTGGAATTGACTCCCATTTCAAATATTTTATGAAGACATCCCCAATGAAGTCATACACTTGAAATATGTACGGATCTTTGCTATGTAGTTCCATCTTTTGCGGATTTATATACCAAGCCGGATTTATTTTGGATTCATACCAGCAATACAATTCTGATTTCTCTTTTTCTGACTGAAAAAAAACGAAAATTATTCCTATTTCACTGAAATAAAATAATAGAATAATTTACCTGTAAATTTGCTCCTTGGCATAACGTCGGGAATGCAGCAATGTCCATGAGAGATGAATTCAAGCCACCCAAACCTTTTGCTTTAAAATGCTTCCTGAGAATTTTCTTTTTCGGAAGTAATCTATATTTCGAGTTTATTTTATTAACATATTGGTAAATGTCATTGAAGTAATTAGGATCTTCTTTGTCCGTCCATTCTGCATCATGCTGAGAAATTAGACAATATGAATAAATTGTCACCATTAGTTGCTCAATACATTACTAATTTGCTAATTTTAATAAATATACACCGTAAATTGTAATTGTACTTCATTCACCGCCATATCATCATTGTTCATATTTTTGACATGGTCTCATTTGTTCACATGATTATATTTTTGGCAAACAAATGCTAAACTTTAATTTCATATCAAGAGTATTTTTTTTACCCCGCCTCAAATGTTTTCAATTATATACAACATAATTAATACCTTATTACGTATACTTACCTTTTCAATAATGTCATCCAATAACTTCATTACATCATTTTCTTCCAAGTAATTCAATATTGGGAGACTATTAACATCGGATCTTTTGAGGTCGGCAATATCAAGCCACTCAAGAGCAAGCGTATATTTACCGAGATAGAAGGCATGCTTAGATATTTCAAAGCAATGGATTGCAGACAGACTTGAATTCGTCACAACATTCGCTATAATCCCATTGGAAAACTGAAAATTTAGAACTAGGTTCTTTAAAATGTAATTGCATTAATAACTTTTCAAGTGGAGATAAAACGATCCAAATATTTACCTCCGTTATGTTGAGGTCGTAAATGTCATGCAAATTAAGTAAACTCTCCATTGAGTGGTTGAGATCTTTCTTGGACGGCCAGAAAAAGTGTGGACCTAATGCGGATTCATATTGCTCCAATATTTCTGTTAAAGTAATTTAATTCGATCAATTATTATAATATTAATAATACTTTTGTTAATCACAGGCATGTATCCAGGAATTTGGTCAAGGGGAGGCACACGGCACACAGTGTACAAAATACCATTTACCACTTACCAGTGGTAAGTGGTTTTTAATGGTATTTAACGTTAAATACCACTACCTAAAAAGTAGTGGTAAGTGGTATAAATGGTATAAATGGTAAAAAATAGTTTCATTTAAATTTCGTGTTCGAATTTTGAACAAAATTCGGGTCCAAAGTATGAAATAGCTTAGCAGATGATCATTGTTGTCACAAATTGATAAGTGTTAATCAATCAGAGTAGGATTCAACCAATGGGGGCGCTAACAACCCTTGCCGATTGAGAAAATAATTGCAATTAAATAAGCATCAATTTTAAATGGGTGATACCAAATACAATCTTTCTTTCTTCATTTTTTTATAACTTTTGGTGTGCAATCAAATAAATATGATTAATTTAATTGATTAAGGGCAGTATGCATAATAACAGGTTAGCGTAACGTAACCCCGACCCCGAGTCCAAAATGTGACCCCGGTGGACGACCATGGTCAGTTGCCAATAGTTACTTTGCTATTGCAATACAAAAAAGTTGACCCTAGGTTGTACTAAGGTCAAGTTTTAGACTATTTTGTGACTCCGGGTTAGGAGTAACCTCTGACTCGCCATTATGCATACTGCCATAAGGGGCTAATTGGAAATATTTCATAAAAAACAAAGTTTAAAAAGTTAAATTTTAGGAAGTCTAAGTCTAGTGTATCTGTACTCAGCTGTCTAATCAATCGCTAAATTTACCATTTTTACCATTAAATGCATTTTTACCATTAAGTGCATTTTTACCACTGTGATGGTAAAAAAGGCTGAAAAGTGGTAAATTTTGTACACTGACGGCACACCAAACAATAGTAGTAAAAATACATTTTCGCGTGAAGCGCTTTTTTCGATTTGTATCCTTTTTGATAAAAATAACCTTGGTAAAAAGATATTCAAAATTTTTATTGGGATTTAGGGGGAGTGCCAGTCCCCCCTCCGCCCCCTTCTGGGAACGTTCCTGGTTTATGATATGTTTATATGAGGCAATAATCTATTTCTCAATGAATTACCGAAATCTTCAAGAGATAGTAAAACATTTTTTATTTCAGGAAGGTCAGTGACATAGCGCCATAACATTCTATACGACAAGAGGGGATTGGAATGTATAAGGAGTTGCTTTTTCTTCACGAGTGTCTGATTCCAGCCATTGAATGCCACAAGTGAACTCGCCTCGTAATCTGCAATATATCTGATAGATTACGATGTTAATAATTTTTGAAGAAATTAATCTGAGGAACAAATTTTTCGTTATTAGAATTTACCTTTTGAAAAACAATTCCAGCTCCCTGTCTGATTTGGAGATGAACTCTTTAACAAGGGCGAATAAACTTTCCTCCACAATAGTCAAATCATACAAACCTACTGGAGAATGAGCATAACCAACTGAGGAATCATTAATATTTTTGGCGGTGATTTCATTTTCTGTTATGTCAGTAATATTGTCAACTTCATCATCCTCGGTCACCATAGAAGAATAGCTATTCCTGGCACTCAAAAATAATGCTGCCAAAAACACGGAAAACTTCATAGTCAAGTTCACATTACACATTATTTGTACGCGTACCTCACCTACTCATATTATGTAATACAGTAGATGTTAGTAAGAGCAAGTAGTTTTGATTTTTACTGTGCGATGCGAGGAAGGTGGTAATTGCAATTTTAAAACCAGCTAATTATACAAATGTAGTACATACAAACTCAATTATATATTAAATATACATTTATTCAATCTCTTAATTGACCGTTCTAATTACACCTATTCTATCTATTTCATCAATAAAACATTGTTTACCAAAACCTAATTAGTTATAATTTATAAACTATAATAATTGCTAATTAGACATTGTTTTATATCTCAACTTTCTATTTTCAGGGAGAGTTTACGTTTTAAAATTGTGAGAGTGGAAACGAGTGAAAGTAGAAACATAAACTGTAGGGGTCCAGTATAGGTAAGTTTTCATTATTTTTTGGCGCATCTCAGTCTATTTTCGGATTTAAGTAAGCAATAAGGTGATATATTAATAGTAGTAACAGTATTATGCAACAATTATTGTGACAGTTCCTCTCGCCGTTCGAATTATATAATAATCGAATCTATACTGTACAACTAAACATCTAAAAATTTCATTCATTTTTGTCTAACGTACACTTTCGCTTAAACATATTTGGGTCGCTGTGGATCCATTTATTTGCAACTGCAATAAAACATTTCAGAATTAACTTTAGTCGTCCTCGTCAATAAGAGAGCAATGAATCATTTATTAACTGTATAGAAAAGCAACCACAAGCCATATTTGGTTTGTGTCAAAAATTTAGTTTACCCCATTTTTCTCCAAGTAAAACAGGACATCCTAAAGAAATAAAATAAGCACTTATGAGTCTTACTTTAATAGTCTTACAGGGGAATCTATCTTATATTTTATTTGACAAATGGAATAAGTACTCTGACAAGGAAATAATTACAGCAGTAGGATAAATTCTAACGACTAATTTCCCAAGCTGTTGTTAAATAAGAGGTTGACATAATAATATACCATGTTAAAGCTTGTGTTTCTTAAAAAGCTTTATGGCAGATCTCATCAAACTAACAAAAGTTTATCTGATTTCTATGTTTAATGTTTTTATAGATCTTTTGGACTTTCAAAACGTTTCATTGGTTCAAAAGTTATTTATTATCAGATGTTTAGGGCTTTTCTTCAATTATTCGTTGATGTATTGTACTCACCTCCGTGCCACGCTTTGTAGTCCACTTCCCCATTTCGTTTAGAATCGTACCAAAATACTGCTGACCCTTTAACGGGAGGGACAGCCACTCCAGCTGAAGTAAAAGCTGTATTCCCACCGAGTTCCACGTCATTTAGCTAAATAAAAAACACTCACCTTTATACTATGCTTACAAATGAATTTTTATTATTTATTTATAACTTACATAAAGCATAAACGTGGCTGTACGATCTCCAATATTATCCTCAATCAACACATGGAAGTCGTCCGTTTTGTATAGCTTAAATGCGGTAAATAGGGACAGATCAATTAAAACGACACAGTTACAAACTATGTATGTACTCAACGAGATTTTGTATAATAAATGCAACATAATTCTATTTAGGATGATTTCGAATCGCAGAAAAATAAAAAAAATCTTACAGAGTCAATGTGAACATTGAAATACCCTCCCGTGGCATAAACTGCAACCTGAAGATCATTGGTATGAGGTTTCCATGATGTGATTAGTTCAGTGAGGTAGCCTATTCTTTGACTCAGTAGCAAAACTGGCAGATATTCATCTTCACTAAGCCAAGAATACATTGATGTCCGTGATTGATCGTATGGGGATTTCTTTTCTTCTTCGTCGGTGTCCTTGAAATGACTAACCGTTGATCTTTCTATTAAAGGAATTGCTGTCTTCTTCAAATAAAATATGAATTTGTCCCCAATAAAGTCATACACTTGAAATATATACGGATCTTTGCTATGAAGTTCCATCTTTTGTGGATTTATATACCAAGCCGGATTAATTTTGGATTCACACCAGCAATAAAGTTCCGACTTCTCCTTCTCAGACTAAGACAAAGGGAAAAGACATGAAGCACTGATGAAAACAATATTGTAATATAATTAGCAGCCAAAAATATTTACAGACTTGTAAATTTCCTCCTTTGCATAACGTTGAAAATGCAGTCAGGTCATTCAAAGACAGATAATTTAAGGCATCTCCCTTGCTTTTATACTCCCGCTTGAGAAGCTTCTTTTGAGGGAGCAAAACGAAGTCCGAGTCGATCTTATTAAAAAATTGGTATTGATTGTGGTCACTAGGCATTTCTTCTACCCAATTTTCATCGTGCTGTTAACGTACATTAACAATTTAGTCAAATAAAGTCACAATGCGAAATACAAGCGCAATTGCATGTTGTAATTTAATTTTGACCACATGCCTTTCTGATAATATCCTCCAGTAGCTCAACTATAAGTTCCATGTCCAGATAATCCAATATTGGGTGTGCAGCAGCATCCAATCTTTTCATCTCGACAACATCCATCCATGCAAGGGCCAATGAATACTGCTTGTTATTTAACAGGGCGAATTTCGCTATTTCAAAGCAATGAATTGCAGAAAGGCGGGCTTTCGTTATCACATTGGCGATAATCCCATTTGCAAACTAAAAGATTAATTAATGAGTACAATTGCGGGAATTACTACAATTTTAGAAATATTAGAAGATAAAATATACGCTTTGGTACAATGCAGATTACAAAATTGTATAAAGTGGGACATTAGCATGGTTTCCCTAAATTTAATTTTTAATATTGCGAAAATTTAAAACATATTTTAGACTAATAATCTACTTCAATGTTTAGCCATAGGGAGTGTGCAGTCTGCACTGCCATAAGCACTTTCCTTTGAATATTTACTAAAGCGGACATTTCCCACCTGACACCTGTTTCAAAATTAATGTTTCTTAGGTATATCATTAAATTTATTTACCTCTGTTAAGTTTAAGTCGTATACATCATGTAATGTTAGTAAATTGTTCATTGAGTCGTTTAAATCTTTCTCGGTAGGAGGAACAAAGGATCCTAATACCATTGCAGCTTTAAATTTTTCCGTTAATCCTGGGGAATTGTTTCAATTAAATATCAAAGTTATGCTACATTTACATTTATTTTTTTTAATTTATTGGCACAAAAACAAGGAAATACGTACCAAGATCTGTAATGGACAGTAAAACATTTTTTATTTTAGGAAAATCAGTGACATAACGCCAAATCATTCTATAAGACCAGATTGGGTTGGAATGGATAATGAAGTGCTTGCTCCTTCCACTTGTACTATTTGAAGTTGAACTATTGAAAGCCACAAGTAAGCTCTCTTCATAATCTGCGATATATCTGTGACAGTAACGTACATAATTAATATTAATACAGGAGTAAACATATTTATTATTATTATTATCAATCTAAATCCCCTTACCTTTTGAAAAAATGTTCCGGCTCTCTGTCCAATTTAGAGATGTACTTTTTGATAATGGCATATAAATTTTCCTCGACCTTCGTCAAATAAAACAAATCCACTGGCGAATGAGAATAAGAATAACTAATCTCGTCGGTATCTGAATCCACAATTTCATCCTCAGAAATTACATTCTCTGTTGTCTGTCCATCGTCTTCCGTTCCCGTAATATAAAATATATTATTTAAAGCTAAAACTGTTAACAGCATCGACGACTGCATGTCGTCTTTCTTTAATATTTTAAATATTAATGTGTTCACCGTTTTGAATTCAACTATACAGATAGGCATATACGTTTACAGCAATATAAAAATATAAATTACCAACCAATTGGTGACTAAAATTCTCAGTTGTCAGTTACATTCGGTATGTCTATTTCTTCCACTTATCATTTATGATTTATGACAACAATCGATAGGAATTCAATACATAATACATATACAATAATATAACATTTATGTATGTCAACTTTCACTTTTGCAAATAAATATATTACGACTTTATGTTTCAATACACAATTTACCAATTAATTTATATAGATTATCTGTACAACAAATAATTATCTCCTATCTATAGTCACCTTCAACCTTCCCCTCTGCATTTTCCAATGTCCTATAAAGTCCTAATAAAACAACAAAGGAAATAATGAAATAATTGTCAGTCAAAATACATTTGACTAGTTCCGCCGGAGGCCGAAGCTAGAGACGAAGTTTATTTCACTCTACTTTCAGAAGTCCCGGGTTGGTTTAAATGTATTGCCGTTAGAATTAATACGTAAATTCTAGCGTTCGTTGCGTTGCATGTACATTGTTGTACATCTTTCCTTCATGTCATTTCGCAATGTGGTCACACGGGCCGAAAACGATGAGCAGAAAGTCATCTCTTTGAAAATCATTACAGAAATCCGGACCAGATAGCCAAATACCCATGTATGTACTCAACATTTTTGATCTGTTAAATAAGGGTGGCTAAGCTAGTAGCGGGGTATCTTGAATATACACTTTGTGTGTATTACTTAGGATTAGTGTAGCCCGTATTTATTTACCAAAACAATTCCTAAAAGGGACGGAAAGTGAATATCTCAGACTTGTGGCTCAAGAAAATTTGAAACTAATAAGTTTTGAATATCGCGCTGGCGGGATATCATGTTTCCCGCTAACGCTATAATTTAAAAGGTATTAATATTTTTAATATTTCGGAGCCACAAGTTTCAGATATTCACCTCCCGCCACTTTTAGGAAATTTTGAAGACTTTTGGAAATACAGGCTGCACTCTAATCCCTATTAGTACACACACAATGTTCACTTCAACCACTAAAAATTTTACAGATTGAGCGGGAAATGAAACTTCCAATAATTTACATCTCTTCTCTTATATCTATTGAACCTGCCTTTGATGGTCACCCACTCACCCAATAAACCATGTCAAATGCATGTAAAAAAAGTAGCGGGGATAATCATGCTTTGTGGTGCTAACATGACGTTTTTAGTGCACTTTTCCAATGACATTTAACCTTTTGACACGAATGGCATGATCTTAACCTGACATTACTAATAACCTTGCAAGCGAGCTATCTCATGACGTTGTACAATTTCGATAACTGAAGTTACACCTAATTTTAGTAGTTTTTGAATCACACCCACAGGCAGGGGTTGTGTCCGATGTTGCCTATATTCAAACTTAACGTCACTTTTCGTCCCTATAATATTACGTTCAGAAAGTTTGAACTGATTATCTCAAACTGTTCTTGGGTTATCGTGCTGACAGACTGACAGACAGATCGTTCATTCCTATAAAGCAGCTCCGCTATTGTGCCCACGCTTTTGGGTCTTCAATTTGGGTATACAATGCCAATAAGCAAGAATTTTTGTGACAGTTTCACTCGCTGTTATCAACTAGTTTTATTCCATTTATACTTACACTGTACATACAGTTAAACCTACCTAAAAATTTCATTCATTTTTGTCTGGCGTACACTTTCGCTTAAACATATTGGGGTCGCTGTCAATCCATTTATTTCCAACTGCAATAAAAATAAATTTCAGAATCAGTTGTGGCTTTCCTCATCAAAAATTGCGATGAAATGTTTATATTATGTTAACTAACTACTACACAACTACAGACGTGGTTGTGCTAATTCGGTTTCTCATCTGCAAAAAATTCAATTCACTCCGTTTCTTACAAAGTTAGAATAAAAGTTTTGTACAGAAAAAAATGTCTCACCCCATTTTTCTCCAAGTAAAACAGGACATCC